>CM030367.1:53082483-55985239 GCA_017893485.1 Hemerocallis citrina
AGATAACAAGTGTCAAGAATCAAGTATCATGTACAAGTAACAAGTAGCAAGTGTCAGGTGATCATGTTCAAGTCTTATATTAAGTCCTAACTAGGTAGCACTTCTTGCGTCCCAAACTTTTACCACATGGTTGCCACATTCAAACAGTTTCGTTTTAGATTTCATAGTGGATCATAGAGGGCAACGTACTCAGGGACAAGTATCAAGTAATCAAGTAACAAGTATCAAGCCTCAAGTATCAAGTATCAAGCCTCAAGTATCAAGTATCAAGTATCAAGTAATCACGTAGGATCTATAGATCCCTTTCCGAGTACACGTTTCTGTATTTTCCACTATTCGATCTTTCCCTTTAAACCCCGTCTTGGTTATTTATTATTATTATCAAGCGGGCATGTATGTGTCACAAAAAAGATAAGTATAACATGTTATAAACAAGTAACAGGTTCAGGTTGAAAAAAATAACATGCACAGGTGAAAGACAACACATAAAAGATTGGGACAACGAAAATTCTAGTTCAGGACAGCATGACAATACTGCACTAAATCTAGAATTCCCGTTGCCAAAAACGATCCGTCAGAAGATCTAGAAAATAGAATCTCGGCCGAATCCAACAATTATATATAAGTCATATGGTATTTCACAAAAATAAGTCTCAAAACAGGTTTGTATCCAGAAAACATGTTCAGCCAGAAATCAGATTCTTGTATTCATAAACAGGAAAACGGCATAAAAACTCACTGATTAAATCCAAGAAAAATCTGGGGTATTCCCTAGTATGTTTAGTATCAGAAAATAAAGTTTCATAATTTTCCAACATAGATAGAATAGTCAAGTAAAATCAGAAAGCAGCAAGATACATTAGTTTTGTAAACCTGGAATCATAAATACTGTAGTACTAAAACAATGATATCTCACAAAATATAAATCGTAATCTAGATCCGTCAAAACGGGTGATAAAATAGATACAGCAGGATAAAATTCCTATTCACAAAGTTTTTATAGAAAGCAAATAGAATCAGGTTGAAATTATGTTTCTTTACTGAACAACATGAAAATTCTGCAACTATAGTAGTTGTTTGCAAGTATAGAATAGTCTATAAAAGTTATCAATTAAATCCACAAAAATTAGGGGTTAATCCCAATCAGGTCTAGTTTTACTCAGCAAAATATTGGATCAAAATATTATCTTTAGCATCAGAAAAAAATAAATTACCATACGGAATTCGTATAAAACTAGATCTGGAATTTTAAACACATCTGTAGTAAAATAGTCATAACTCGCAACTCATAAATCGAAACTGAGATCTGTCAGAAAATCTAGAAAATAGACAGAATTCTCTATAATTCATATTCACAAATAATTTTCATATACTGACCTTAATAGGGTCTAAAATACTGATAAAAAACGGGGAACCGGCAAAACAGAAAATCCTTCATGCACAAAATCAACTAGTTCATATGAAACTCATCCAAAACATAATCAAACGTGAAATATTATGCACTAGATGTTCAAGCAACAGGGTATAGGGTATCTAGCAAGTCTACAATAAGTTATACTACATCAAACACATCATGTATACAAGATCATACAACAAGTCACGAACAACATGCATGTATACAACAAGAAGTGGTCATCCCTAAGTTATTTTATGTCACGTGTGTAATGAGGCAACTATGGACGGGTCAACATAATAGAGACAAGATATAATAGGGGCTTCACACAAAAATTGTCTCTAGAACACAACTACACTACAGGTGGTATTTAGTACTTGTATTACACAGAGAAATGAATACAAGTTACTTCCCTATAACCCACGACAAGAACGGAGAAAGAATAAGAATAACAGGAACGGATTCCCGGGGCACGAACACAACGAACGAACGAGAACACGAGCACATGAGTAACGAACACACGAACCCAACGATATCACACGCACGCACACACAAGCCGACACCTGCACACAAGAAAGATAGAGAGAGTCGGGAGACTAGACGAAAGGATGACAGTGATGGGGGTCGGCAGTTGGAGGCTGGGGCGACGCGGCTGTAGGGAGGCTGGGGCGACGCGGCTGTAGGGCGACTGGGCAGCAGGAGAGGTCGGTGGTCGGTGTGGTCGACGGAGAAGACGAAGACAGCGACGGGAAGGCCGAGATAGGGGGTTTGTTGGCATTGGAAGGGTTCACAGGGCAGAGGGAGAGAGAATGAGAGGTGTAGTGGTGTAGGGCAGAGCACAGGGCGATGGGGAACAAAGAGGTCGGGATGCGGTTGAAGAGGCGACTGTGGGTTTGAGACATGAACAGGGGGTATGCAGCTGTCACGCCCCGCTTCCCAAAAGAGAATACGGAATACGGATACACTAAGCCCAGCGAATGATTTTCATCATCCATAAGCTGTTCGGAATCTTTACAACATTTCACAAGAATAATCAGAGTCGGAAGCAAAAGAATCAACTAAGCATGCATATATAAATCAAAATACCAACAAGAATTTACTGGAAACAAAATATATTAATCCCAAATAAATCAGATCTGAACAAGTCAATATTCTGGGTCACATTGCCCAATACAAATAAATCCAAGTACAATATACAATTATTCAAATAGTAACAGGAAATAATAATAATAGCAGGAAAATCATGATAGCAAAACTCCAACATCTAGTATCTTATCTCGCCTATACCATCTGGCAATTGATCTCCAAAATCTGCAATTAAATAAATTGCAGGAAGAGAAAAAAGAAAACAAACTCCCTGTCAATGCAAGTTACGGGCCGCTTATAGTGCAGGATACAAATACATGGGAAAAAATAAACTACATAGCAGGGAGTAGGCATGATAACAAAATATAGCAACTAGCATGACAAGATGAACAAGTGTAAGTGGCATGTATCAAGTATCATGTAAACAAGTAACAAGTAACAAGTGTCGAGTATCAAGTATCAAGTACCAAGTATCAAGTATCATGTTTCATGTACAAGTAATCAAGTATCAAGTGTCAAGTGATCATGTTCAAGTCTTATATTTATTACTATCTAGGTAGCACTTCATGCGTCCCAGCTTTTTATCACATGGTTGCTACATTCATACAAGTTGTGTTTAGATTTTGTAGAGGATTCTATAGGGCTGTGTACTCAGGGACAAGTAATCCAAATCATATACCAAATTCCAAATTAACCAAATCATATACCAAATTTCAATAATCCAAATCATATACCAAATTCCAAACAATCCAAATCATATACCAAATTCCAAATGTGGGAAACACGGGCCCCCTTTCGAGTACACTTTTCTATATTGTCCACTACTAGATCTTTCCCTTAACCCCGGCTTGTTACTTTTTATTACAAAATACACATGATCACGAGATAAAGAGAACAAAATCAGGATAGGACAAGGATGTATCAAGGGCTCATGTGATGCAAGGAACATGTTCTAAATCACAAAATACAAAAAACAACACGCAAGTATTTAAACATGGCAAAATATCAATTCAGGATAACAAGACGTTGTTGTACCAAAATTGAGATTCCTGCTACCACAGGAATGCAAATCTGGATCCATCAGTAGATCTAGAAAATAGACTCCCGTCCGAATCCAGCAAATATATATAAGTCATATAGTATTTCAGAACAACAAGTCTTAAAACAGGTTTGAATCCAGAAAACACGTTCAGCCAGAAATTAGAAGATTGTATTCAAAGTCAGGAAAACAATATGAAAACTCGTTAAATAAATTTACGAAAAATCTGGGGTATTCCCCTATATGTTTAGTAGCAGAAAATCAAGTTTCATAATTTTCTAATATAAATAGTGTAGTCAAGTAAAAACAGAAAACATCAAGATGCAGTAGTTTTGTAAATCTGAAATCACAAACACTGTAGTACGAAAATAGGAATATATCACAAACCATAAATCGAAATCTAAATCTGCAAAAAGGGTGATAAAATAGATACAGTAGGCTAACTTTCATATTCACAAATATTTTAGAAACAGCAAGTAGAATTAGGTTGAAAATCAAATTCTTTACTGAACAGTAGTAAAATTCTGCATGTAAAATCTTTATTTGCAAGCATGAAAATATTTGTAAAACTCCTCAAATAAATTCACCAAAATTCTGGGTAAACCCCAATCAAGTCTAGAAGTATTGAGAAAAATTTCATATCAAAATAATAATTTAACACCACAATAAAAATAGATTACTCTTCAGAATTTATAGAAAACATAATCTGGAAATTTTTCGACACTACTGTAGTAAAATAGACATAACTCACAAACCGTAAATCGAAACTGAGATCCATTAAAAGGGTTGGAAAATAGATAGAATTCTCCTCAAATCATGATCACAAAATATTTTCAAATACTGACCTTAATAACGTCTAAAATACTGATCAAAACAGAAAACTCAGCAAAACTGAAAATATCGCATATGCACAAACTCCACTAGTTCACATAGAACTCATTCAAAACTCAACCAAACACGAAATAGAGTATACTAGATGTCAAAGCAACATGATATAGGGTATTTGACAAGTATTTGACAAGTATAATACGAATCACACATCAAACACAGATATCTCAAGATAGCATGAACATATATATATCAAAAGTGGTCAACCCTAGGTTGTATCATGTCATATGTGTCGTGAGGCAACTGTTGGTCAATCATCACTATAGAGACAATATCAACAAGGGGTTTCACACACAAATTGTCTGTAGAACCCAACTACACTACATGCGGTATTTAGTACTTGTATTTGCAAAGAAATTTAATACAAGTTACTTGCCTTAACCGACGACGAAAACGATGCCAAGCAAGAATAACGAGAATGGATTCCCAGAAATGAACTCAACGAACAAGCACGAGTCCACGAACCAAAACGAGCACAACCCACAAACACGACTACGAACCAAATACTCCAAGAAAGAACGTACGAACCCCACGAGCACACGAACCCAAAGAACAAGAACTATGAGTCCCCCGAACACAACTCACACAAAAGAGGGCCACAGAGAGATGGCGGCATTACGATGGCGAGTCGCTGCTGCTGTTAATCTGTCGCCGTGAGGTGGGGGCAGCACACCGGCATCGAGGTGAGAAGGGACAACACAACATGCTTATGCTGTTGCTGCTGTTACCGAGGAAGCACAGGTGTGCATAGCTCGAGAGGATCACCGGGGATGGGTTATGGTGACAGGGCTCGAGTTCGACAGGGTTAGGGTGGTCGGAAGAGGAAGGTGCGGAACGAGAAGGGAACGGGAGAGAGATAACAGAGGCGGCTAGGGCTGGACGTGAACGAGGGGAAAAAAACATGGGTTCAAATATATAGGAAGGAGATTAGGGTTAGATGAGAGGGACGACTGCACGGGGCGAAGGGTGCTAACGGGTCGGTTAGGGCATCGGGTAACGGGTAGTGTGGGTTTAATAGATAATGGGTTTTTGGGTAATTGGCTTATAGGGTACAAGATCCAATAGGGAATTAAAACATAAATAGAAAAATAACCAATACAAAATTTGTTTATAATAAAGAGGTAATTTGCATTACAAAATAGGATTTATCTAAAATACTACAAATACAGTTAGTAAATAAAAGTGGGTTTTTAATAACCAGTCAAAAATAACAATAATAACAATAATAATAATAGTAATAATAATAACAGTAATAGTAGTAATAATAACAATAATGAAAATCATAGAAAATGGTTACAAATAACATTATTGAATGAAAACAGATTTTAATAGGAGATCCAATAGTATAATTTAACAAAAATAATTTGCAAGCGGAGAACTAATTTACAAAAAATTTAAATACAGAAAATACACGGAAAATATATATATACGGGAAATAGGGGTTACAACAGCATGGGTAATATATAGGGTAGCGATGAAGTTAGGGTTAGGTGATGACGGCTGATAGGTAATGTGGGTTTCGGGTATGCCAATGGGTAGGGGGGGGGGGGTGCAAATGGGTTTGGGTTAGATAAATAATGGGTATTTAATGGGGTATGAATGGGATTAGGGTTTAATTAAATAGAATATAGGGTTTTGGGTATGAATAAATCAAAATAAAAAGAAATATAATGATCCAAAAATAATAAGATGGGCACAAAATGGATAAATAAAATAGGGAATAAACAATTAAAACAAAGGGGATCAAAGAAACACAAACTCGATCAAACAGAGATGAAATAATAGGAGACAATTGAATCAAGAAGATCAAATAAGAGACGACAATCAAATGAATGAATATATTGAAAAAGAAGATCCAATATACGGTCCAAAAAGAGATACAAGCTGAATCAAATACGCGGGAAAAGAAAAAAAATACACCCAAATACAGAAAATGGAAAACAGGGGTTACAAAGAGAGAAGGAGAGAGTGAAAGAAAGAAGAAGAAGAAGGTGATCAAGAGCAATTCTTGGAGGAGGAACTAGATGGAGGAGGCCTAGCTACACACTTTTCTCAACTTCACTAAAGGGTGGAGAGTTCTCTAAACTCTTATTTCTTATTTCCTTGTTCGATTTCTTGAATGAGATTAGTAATAGTAGCTTTGGGTTTGATTGTTAGAGGTAGACTGTTCAAAATCTGAATTTGAAAACAGAAAACACAAATTACATGCTGCATTCCCGAATTTCCAGAGAGCAATATAGATTGAATTTGACCTTGAAATTTTTACAGCATGATCTTATACATGTCTAGAGGCTACATGAATTATTTCAGATTTTTCTGACCTTGTTTAGTATTTTAATAAATTCACTTTTGAAGACTGGGTCGTAAGGCAGAGATTGGTTATGTCTTTTGTCAAACCTGAACTTGAAGGAATTTTGGATTTTATTGATGCATTATCTATCTCTGAAATTTTTACCGTAATATCCTGTATGAAACTAGACCCTACAAAAAGATTGAAATTATTTTGATGACATTTTATGCATGTTCAAAATTATTGAGCAAGAGTATTCATGACAGTGACTGGTAAATAGTGGAAATTTGGTACATGATTGAGATAAGTAGAACTCATTGAATACTTTGAATCATGATGAGAACTTTTGCGTATGATGTGCATGATGATCTCTAGCTTCTAAAAATACAAGTTTGACAATCATTGGTTAAGTATGTGATTTATTGTGAAAATTTAAGCAAGTACTGTGCAGAACTTAGTCAGAATTGACACCCTGATGATATTGTAACTCTATAGCTCTTTATGTGCAGAATTTAAGGAAATGTATGACTAGAAAGTTATAATAGATATCCTAAGCTTTCCAAAAAGCCTTGTATCAAGAAATCCCTACAATTATAGTGATAGATATGATTTTTGCAAGATGGAACAAAAACTAGTTTTGAGCTATAGGCTCTGTTTTGTGAAGCACACTAGGTATTTTCTATACACGTGAGAAAGATGATTGTTTTACAGTATTCAAATGAAATAATTTTGATTTATGATCAACTAGAGAGTTTTAGGGGACATAGTCAGCTTTCCATAGAACCTGGATTTATGTATTCTGATGAGAGAGTAGGTTTTTATGTTGTCCGTAAGGTGCAGCCAGTGTACAAGGAGTACACAGGCTGATGATTGTAAGATTATTTTGAGCAACTAGATGGATGAATCTGATGTAATGGTCAACTAAAGAGGTGTAGACTAGATTCTTAGCTTTTCAGAATGGGCCAGAACACCCAAATTCGAGTTGTATTGTGGGAGTTATGACGTTTCTAAGTTTCAAGCAGAAACAACATATTTGGGTTAGTCATGATTTTTGACTATGCATTTGGGAGTACAATTTTTCCCTATTGTGATTAAGAGTTAATGGACTTACTATTGGGGATAATTGATGATATTACTGGTCTTAATAGTGTTTAACTCCTGTTGAGGACGTTGTGACTCGAGTTAGTCATCGGGGTAGAGTAATACCCTACGACTATCGACCTTAGGCAAATTAGGAAACTTCTGCCTAGGTGCTGGACGTCCGATTGGTGCCATCAAATTCATGCCAACGGAGGGTGAACGCGGCCCATGGTGATGGACGAAATCCAAGATAGGGGAAGTGGCGAGCAGGTAAACATGTCGCCGGGGGCCACGGGTCGATAGGCGGAATTTGAGGGTTAGAGTAACGCTTGTCACTAATAAATAGATTAAGTCTTGGATTAGAGTGATGTGTTAGATATCTGTAATTTGCATTAGTACTAGCAAACCATAGTTGGGTGTTGTACTTTTTCTGTTGTAGGGATACAAATTGTGTTCTAAGGTATTGAGATCATAAGTCTCGTATCTCGATCTGTTAATTCCTGAAGAGCCGGGGTAGTAGCCAAATTAATTAATAGGGCATATGAATATAAGAGTTCTCAAATTTCCCATTTAAATTGATTTGTGTATAACTTCATACTATAATATATTAAATCAGAGTAAAACCCGTCTCTGGAAATTTATAAGTATAATATATGAGTAATAACTGTGAGGAAAATAATAAAACCAAAGAGTATGAATAGAGTAAAACGATGTGGGAAACAAAGAGTAAGACTTAAAAGATTTTATACTCATATATATATAATCAGTAAGCGTGTTGGACTTACTAGTTGGCGCGCTGTGTTTGGGTGCGTTCTGGGTTGTTTCCTGGTCTCGAGTTTGAGTCCCTATTCCTCCCTTTTCTTTTGTTTTAGAAATTTCCAAACCGAGAGTCTTGAATACATAAAGGTAACGCCCTAGAAGTCTTCACCAACGTGATTTGGATCGTTGGTTGGGGGTTGTAGTTGGTTGCCGCTGGTCTTGGGTTTGATCCCGGCTGTACACAGTTTATTTCTATATTTTTAAAATGGTTTTTAATGTTTTAAAAAACTGGGTAGAAGTGTAGAAATAATTTTAAATATTACTAGAACATTGCTAATAATTCTCCACCATTTTTAGATTTATTTTGGAGATTTAAAATGACATTAGTTAGTGTATTTGGTGAATTTTAGTTTCGAGTTCCAATTCAAAAGGAGATTGTTCATGATTAAAAAGATTTAAAATTTGGGAGTAGAATACAAATTTAGAACTCATCTTTGTAAAATTGCATGGATATTAATCTATCAAAATAAGTAAATGGTTGAGATGTTTTGTAATAAAATAAAAGCATAATTACAAGATTGAAATATAGAACTATTTAGTTCAATCCTAAGAAGTTGGCGACGTATTAAGAAATAGATTTGAGAGTTTAGGAATGCATGTAAAGGTTCTATCAACTTAAAAGATATTTAATGTTGTTAAGGTGAAGAGTTTAGATTGTTGACCAAGTAATTGTCTACAATAATTTAATCAATCAAACTATTGTGAAATGTTGCTATAAGAAATGGTTATTTGGATGATAAACATATGAAAAATGGAATAAGAAGAAATGATGAATGATGAATGAAATGTATATGAACGAGGTTGGAGATAACCTTTGTGATCTCGGTTTGAGAGGTTGGAATCTAGAGGCTGAGTGAGACCCATAGAAACCTACAAGTTATGATAAATAGAATTTGAGAAGTAACCAGTGTGGGCTAATATTTCTCATGTAAGTCCGGTAAAGTAAGCTAGCTCTAGGTTGTGATGGTTATAATTAATCCTATGGACATGCACTAGGGGGAGATGTGATGAAGTATGGGCAAACATGAGTATGAGGGTCTCATATGATTCACGGTGGGAGATTATCTCAAGAAATACCGAGGTGTGAGGCATGATGTCCAAAATCACTCGCGATGTGGGATTTATCTTCAGAATTATCGGGATTGAAGCGACGCTCATGGGATATTTGTGTGATGAGGTACCATATGACTCGCGGTGTGGGTTTCGTTTCCAGAATTATCGGGGTGTGAGGCGTGATGTCCGAAAATATCTCGCAGTGGGAGAACGAATCTCAAGAATTATCGGGGTCATGGCTTGCGGTGTGGGTTTCGTCTCCAGAATTATCGGGGTTACGACTCGTAATGGGAAAGCGATTCTCAATAATTATCGGGGCGGTAGTAGATACTCACAGAATATCTAAACCTTACATTAGTCACCGTAGTAGGATTTCATAACAAGGGATTGAACCCTATATTGAGTACGTTAAGGCCTTGCCCTTAGACCTATGTAGTATGAGATGCATAGAATCCGAACAAGTATGCATTAGTGTCATCGTAGTGAGAATATCTGTATTAGGTATTAGGTCATATCATACACTTATAGTCACTTTTCACACTTTGTTGTGCATTCAAGTTTGTGTTTTCTAAAGTAAAAGAAACACTGTATTATAGCATTGCGTCAGTTGTATGCAACTGATGTGCCCTCAGTTTTCAAGTGCATGACTTAGATTAGCGAAATATTTAAAGATGAGTTAATACTGATGATTATTGCCAGATTAAAGTTATTGATAATGTTGTACATTTTATGTAACTTCCGCTGTGCATTTGTAACAAACAATGTATAATGAAAAGTTTTAAATTCCTTGCATTTTTGTACTAATTGAAGTAAAAGATCCTGTATTTGCTACGAGTTAACTGTGTCTGGAATTCGGGGCGTTACATGTACCTTTCGAACCCACACCCGGAGGGGGGGGGGGTCATCCAAGGGTTTTTGATACCCCAGATGGATGTTCAGATGCACTTCAAGTCAGCCAAGACTATGGAGACAATATCTTCCAACTTCAATACTTGTATTCAACTAATATTGATGAAATCGAAATCACAGCTCAAGAACAACAGAGGATTTTACAGAAGGATCTGGAGAAGAGAAGAAGGTTGAAGAAGAGAGTTTGTTAGAGATTTTTAAGAAGACAAAGTTTGTTACAAATTTCATGCCCAGCACACACACACCCTATACTCTATTAATACCCAGCTGTAGATGCTTTTCACACCTGCTTGCACTTTCCCGCCAGATCTCTTCTTCAATTACTGCTTGTGCCTTGTACACTAACTATGTAATTGTGCACTTGTACATTAACTATGTCAGCCCATAGTACCTTAATCGATCAGGCATTGTCCTCAATCTGGAGCTCTTCCTCACCCCAGTATTAGTATTCTCCTCAGGTGCAGCCGCTATCACCTCAGCACTTGTACCCCTCTCTTCGAACAAAACCTTGTCCTCAAGGTTTAATTGCAGCTGTGGAAAAGCCTTTATAATGGATGATACATATTCCCAGCTATTATCTTCATCTGATAGTCCTTCCCATTGAACCAAAACTTGGTTTTGCAAGGTGTTCCCAATCTTCACCACTCTTTTACTTAGCACTGCAGATGGTTGGAAATATATTTTATCTCCATTTGAATTTGGAGGGAGCATTAGAGGCACCACTGTAGCATGATCACCCAGGCATTTTTTTAACAAGGATACATGAAAAACTGGGTGAATTTTGGACTCAGGTGGCAGTTGTAGCTGATACGCAACTGCCCCAATCTTCTTTATCACCATATATGGTCCATAATACCTCATTGCCAGCTTTTGCCACTGTCTATGATGAAGTGATTGCTGCCTATAAGCTTGTAGCTTCACAAAAACCCAATCACCAACTTCAAATTGCCTTTCCACCCTGTGCAAATCAGCTTTATGTTTCATTCTCAGTTGAGCTTGTAAGAGATTTGTCTTCAACTTGTTCAAAACATCTGATCTGCCTTGGAGTTCTTCATCTACAGCACTGTTTCTAATGAATCATGGGAAGTAATCTATCATAGAAGGAGGTTTCCTGCCGTATACAATCTCAAATGGTGTAAAGACTGTGGATGAGTGAAAAGAAGTGTTATACCAATATTCTGCCAAATCAACAAATTTGGCCCATTGTTGTGGATGATCACTGCAATACGCCCTCAGGTATTGTTCAATGCATCTATTTACGACTTCCGTTTGCCCATCTGTTTGTGGATGGTATGCTGTACTGTGCTTCAAAATTGTTCCCTGTGCTTTAAACAATTCACTCCAAAAATGACTCAAAAATATGGGATCTCTATAAGAGATTATTGATTTAGGTATGCCATGTAACTTGATAATGTTGGTTGCAAATAAGGCAACCACTTTTGATGCTGTGAAGTTAGGCATTAAAGCTATGAAATGAGCATATTTGGACAATCTATCCACTACTACAAGTATGGCAGATTTACCTTGTGATAAGGGCAATCCAATTATGAAATCCATAAATATATCAGACCAGATTTTTTGTGGAATTGGTAGTGGTTGAAGTAAACCCCCAGGCTTCGAAGTACTATACTTAGTCTGTTGACATATAGAGAACTCTTACACAAACTTATGGATATCCTTGGACATTCCCCTCCATATAAAAGACTCTTTGATTCTAGCCAAAGTCTTCTCAACGCCAGCATGACCTCCCACAGGTGATGAATGCAACTCCTTCATAATCAACTCCTTGAGTTGTTGTGGAACCAACACTCTACCTTTACTGAATAATAACCCATCCCTGAGGATTAATTGAGGTTGAGATGTAGGATGTTGTGCTACTTGTTCAATGAGTTTAGCCAATTCAAGATCCTTGGTAGCTTCTTCCCTAATTTGCGCATAAATCTGATGATGTAGAATTGAGATTGCTGTCATCAAAGCAGTACTATCTTCACTCTGAGATCTGGAAAGCCCATCTGCAGCTGAATTAATCTTCCCTGGTTTGTAAACAATTTTGAAATTGTATCCTGCTAGCTTATAAACCCACTTTTGCTGTTCAGGGGTTTGGATTGTTTGAGTGACCATATGGTGTAGGCTCTGATGGTCTATGCATATAGTAAATTCTCTTCCCAATAAGTATTGCCTCCACTTCTTAATTGACTCAGTAATTGCGAACATTTCTCTTGTATAAGTAGATGCTGACTGCATTCTTGGAGACATCATTCTACTAAAGAATGCTATTGGATGATCCTCTTGTTGCAACACAGCCCCAATTCCCTTCCCCGACGCATCAGTCTCTATAGTGAATGGCTTCGAAAAATCTGGTAATGCTAACACAGGTGTACTTTGCAGGGCTTCTTTAAGTTGAGAAAGAGCAAAATCAGCTTCTGTGCTCCATCTGAATGAGTCTTTCTTCAACAAGTTTGTAAGTGCTGCAGCTTTGGACGCATACCCTTTCACAAACCTTCTATAATAGCCAGCTAATCCCAAGAATCCCCTTAATTGCTTTACTGTCTTTGGAGTTGGCCAATCTTTAATAGCTTCCACCTTAGAAGGACATGCTTGAACACCCTCTGCCGAAATCAAATGCCCCAGATACTCGAGAGATTGCTTACCAAATTCACATTTACTCTTCTTAACAAAGAATTGATTTTGTTCTAAAACTCTCAATACCATAGCTAGATGCTGCAAATGTGCTGCCCAATCTGCACTATAAACCAAAATGTCATCAAAAAACACAAGGACAAATTTTCGCAAATAAGGTTTGAACATGAAATTCATTGTTGCTTGAAATGTTGAAGGAGCATTAGTTAGGCCAAATGGCATGACTAGAAATTCGTAATGGCCTTCATGGGTTCTAAAAGCTGTTTTCTCTACATCCTCAGCTCGAACTCTGATTTGATGGTAGGCAGCTCTGAGATCTAGCTTGGTAAAATTTTTTGCACCCTGCAGCTCATCAAAAAGTTTCTCTACTGTTGGTATAGGAAATTGATCCCTTATTCTTATTGAGTTGTGTGCTTTATAGTCTACACAGAATCTCCATGTCCCATCTTTTTTCTTGACTAGCAGTACTGGGGATGAAAATGGGCTTCTACTATGTCTAATTATTCCATCTTGTAGCATCTTTTGAACCTGCCTTTCTATTTCATTCTTCTGGAAATGGGGATACTTGTAGGGTCTGACATTGGTCAGACCCATACCTGGTATCAAATGCAAAGAGTGATCAAACTCTCTTGTAGGAGGCAACCCACTAACTTCATGGAATAGGGAGTCATGCTGTTGTAATAGTGTTGCAATATCGGGATGAATATGCTGGACATGGCCTTCTTCTTGCAATACTAAATGAAATAATTCTCCTATTGCATTTGTAGTCATCTCCCTCCTCAATGATTTGAGTTCTATTTGTGATGGACATGGGCCTTCTCCACCTTGGATTAACACTTTTTTATTACCAAATACAAACTCCATGGTCATTGCATCATAGTCATGAACAACTCTTCCCAATAGCCTCAACCATTGAATACCCAAGACTACATCTGAGCCATGTATAGGTAAAATATAGAAGTCGATCATGAAAGAGTGACCTTGAATCTCAACAGGTACGCCCAAACATTTCCCTTCACATTGCAGTGTTTCGCCATTACCTACAATCACTGTGAACTTGGGAGTTGGATGGATTGGCCAATTCAAAAATCTAGCCAATCTTTCCTGCATAAAGTTGTTAGTGCTGCCATTATCAATCATAATTTGTATGGATTGATTATTGATAGAACCTTGCACTCTCAAGGTTCTTAAAGATTTATTGCCTGAAAAAGCATGAAAAGAGATTTCTAGGGGTATCATCACTAGCAATTTCATATGAACTACCCTCAACTTCTGTGTGATGCAACTCTGTAGGTGTATCACCTTGTTCTTCCCCTTCATCGACTAACAACATTAGGAATTTGCATTGACACTTGTGGCCAGGTACATACTTCTCATCACAGTTGAAACATAACCCCTTCTCCTGTCTAGCTGCCCACTCAGATGGTGGAATTCTTTTTACTGCAAATTTGGGTTGGAAGTTTGTGTTTGGTGTGTTTTTGGTATGGTCTGGATTTGGTAGTAGAGGGGTAAGGTTACGAGGTGGTGGTTGCCATGGTGGTCTTTGATATCCCCCACGACCACCTTGATATCTTGGTTCAACAATCTTATCTTCTTGGATTCTGGCTAAGCCAATTGCATCAGCTAGTGTAGATGGTTTATGTGCTAAAACTTCTCTACGTATATCAGGTTTTAGACCCGAAATATAGTTGCTCAGAATGTGGCTATTGGATAGACCCTTGGTCTTGTTGATTAGCAAATCGAATTGATCTTGATAAGCTGCTAGTGTGGTAGTTTGAGTGAGTTTAAACAACTGGCCTGTATGGTCTACGAAGGGAGAAACCCCAAACCTGATATCTAGCTCCTTTACAAACACATCCCAATTAAGAAAATCACCATTTTCATATTTATACTGAAACCAAGCCAATGCTCTGCCATCAAGATGGAATGATACAATATGAAGTTTTTGTTCCATAGGAGTTTTATGAAATGTAAAATATTGATTCACTTTGAACAACTGTTCCATAGGATTATTGCCTTCAAACCTAGGAAAATCTAGTCGAGGGTTTTTGAAGTAGTTATCATGATGAGATGATGAGGAAGAAGATCTTACAAAATTTGGGTTCCCTGATGAAACAGTACTCCTCAGCAGCTGATCCAACTTCTCCTCAATAGTTTCAACACGATTAAGCTTTTCCTCCATGGCTGTAAATCGCTCCATGTTGCTCTCCATGGTTGCAAATTGAAGAAACATTTCTGAGAACAGCTTCTTTTGTGTATCAACATCATTTGTTAATGCTTGCAATTGCTCAGCCTGAATGCGTGTAGATACACGTAGATCTTCTACTGATCGTCTCCCTTCCGCCATTGCTAGAGCTCAAGCAGTGAAAGCACCAAATTGATACCCCAGATGGATGTTCAGATGCACTTCAAGTCAGCCAAGACTATGGAGACAATATCTTCCAACTTCAATACTTGTATTCAACTAATATTGATGAAATCGAAATCACAGCTCAAGAACGACAGAGGATTTTACAGAAGGATGTGGAGAAGAGAAGAAGGTTGAAGAAGAGAGTTTGTTAGAGATTTTTAAGAAGAAGACAAATTTTGTTACAAATTTCATGCCCAGCTCACACACACCCTATACTCTATTTATACCCAGCTGTAGATGCTTTTCACACCTGCTTGCACTTTCCCGCCAGATCTCTTCTTCAATTACTGCTTGTGCCTTGTACACTAACTATGTAATTGTGCACTTGTACATTAACTATGTCAGCCCATAGTACCTTAATCGATCAGGCATTGTCCTCAATCTGGAGCTCTTCCTCACCCCAGTATTAGTATTCTCCTCAGGTGCAGCCGCTATCACCTCAGCACTTGTATCAGTTTTCGGCGTTGAACCTTCGGGGTTGGATGCCATCCTACGCAGGGTATTTGGCATCGAAGCCTTCGGCATCAGATGCCAACCCTGAGGGGGATATCCTTCAAGAATTGAGGCTAGGCCTCAGGGGCCTATTGCGAGTGATTGAATAATTTGAACTTGAAATGAAAATTAAATTCTAATCATCGACAGTTGAAGGAAAGTACATGGGTCAGCTTTTGCAGGCCTTTTTACATGTGTGGATCCCGAAGGGACTTTGTGGCATTTCCTCAAACGTTCTTGATTTCATGTCCTCTTTACTACCCTGCCCCCTGGTCTTCAAATCAGTATGCAACTGGGCGGACTACTTCTAAGACCCTGTGTGGGTCTTTTTGTTAGACTCTCTTAACCGGGGGGGGGGGGGGGGGTGGACTTTCTCACGCTACAGTACTTTGTTGTTAGGACTCGGAGAACGAGATATCCTTGAGCTCGTCCACCGACTTGAATGCTATTGGACATCGGTCCGATGGAAGCTCGACCGCTTCGAGAGGGTGGACAATGCCCCCTACCATTGCAGTATAACAGGCCCGTGCTACCTTCTGGTATCCTTTGACGACCCCGACCCCAGATTTAGTCGAGAATTTCATGCACATGTGGTTGGCCGAGGGTACTGCTTGGAGGGAAGTAAGCCCGGGTCAGGCCCAGAATAGTGTTATAGGTGGCCTTGACATTGACCACCATGAAGTCCATCGCCTCTATTCGGGAGGTCGGGAATTTCCCTGCAGTGACATCTAGGGTGATGATTCCCTCGATCTAGACCGGGGCACCAGAGAAGCCATGGAGGGTGTACCCTACTGGTTTTAACCTCTCCCGAGAGAGATTTAAAGCTTCGAAGGCCGCTAAGAACAGGATATTCACCAAACTCCCATTGTCGATGAGAATATGACGGACTCGTGATTGGCAAGAGATAGGCTTATAACCAAGGCATCTCATTGCGGGACCCGAACGCCTTCGAGGTCTTCGTCCAAGAAAGAGACAGGAAACTCGAGTTCTCAGGGAGGGGGATAGGTGTGAATGGAGTTTACCTCCCGAATGAAGGCCTTACAGGAGGAGCTAGACTCTCCCCCCATTGGCCCGCCATGGATGGAGTGGAAGATGGCCAGATTATTGGTATCCTCATATTCGGGCCCTGGCTCTGGATGTTTATTCGCCCCGTGAGGGGGCGGAGAGGCTCTCGGGCCGTTCCGCGTGAATTTGGTGAGATAACCTCTCTGGATGAGGGTATCAATTTTGTCTTTCAGGGCTCGGCAGTTGTCAATTTTGTGGCCATGGTCCCGATAGATACGACAGTAATACCTCTTGTCCCTTTTCTTGTTAGGGTTGCTGGACTGAGGAGGGTGTTAGAGTATGTCATCGCCCTCTATTTCCATCAGGATGGCCGACACGCTCGTGTTGACCGGGGTAAACTTATCGAATCGAGAATACGATGGAGGGCGCCTTTTCCTAGAAGCATCTTTCTGGGCCTTCTTGGAAGGCTCGGAGCTGTCCGCCATCATTTTTTGCTTTAGGGGATCCTTTCTGACCTTCCAGGTGGAGGGCATTTTAGGCCCGAACGTACTTCTTTCTCCTATGGAGAAGGTCGGGGAAGTCGACATATGGCTTCTTAGCCGGGGAGGCCTTTAACGAGTCATGGTGGACATTGTGTCAAAAAGTCCCCGCTGCTACCCCAGCGTCACGGGAGGAGATCGACCGAGCCTCGGCCATGAACCTTTGGACAAAGTTTCGGAGAGATTCCCCGTCTTTCAGTCTGAGGTCCAGTAGAGAGGCGATTGTCATCGCAGCCTTTCGACTAGTCACGAAGTGAGCGAGAAAGCTCTCCTTGAGCTGATCGAAGGAGTAGATTGAACCGGAGACAAGTTTGGTGAACCATTCCAGTGCGGGGCCTCTAGGGTGGCCGAGAATGCACGACAGAAAAGGGGATCTGAGGTGCTGTGAATCACCTGAAGGTTTTGAAGCCCTTGATGTGATTAGCAGGATCCGTTTCTCCATTATAGGCTCAAATGCTGGAGGCTTGCAGCTCCTCCGGATAGGAGCATCGAGGATATAGGAGGAGAAAGGTGGCCTGTTCGGCCGGTATCTTTGTTCATACTGTCTCCCACTTTCAGCAATCTGGGCAAGGCGACCCTCCATTTCCTGAAGTCGTTTGAGGATGGGATCTTCCCGTCCTTCGGATTGGTTGACCTATGGAATTCGTCATTCTCTTGCTCGACCGCTCCTGCTCGGTCGATAGGTTGCTCAGGAGGGGCCCCGCCTTAAACGGCATGGTGGATTTCATCTTGGAATTCGTGGAACTCCGCCCTAGTTACATGACCTCCATCCCCTCGGCAGTTTGAGGGTCGGTAGTCGTCTAAGAGAGGCTACACTCGCTGTCTCGACCATGAGAGGAGTGGTGACTCTGACTGAGATTGTGGTCTAAGGGTTCCCCTCCGTTTCAGGACCGGCTGAGGCGGTTTCGGAGATCGTCCTCATTCTGTCGGTTGCTAATGACATTTCTTAGGTTAGAGATCATCGAGTGGGCGACCTCTCGTGCCACCAAGTGGGAAGCGCTCGGGGCAAGCTTCTGTAACCCTTGGTCCTGCGGCTATCGGGACCCTTGAGTCACCACTCGGCTTCGCATCAGGCACGGAGGAGGAAGTGGGGAGTTGGATGGTCGACCCCCGGGTGGAGTCTTCTTGGCTTTGGGAGCCATAAGGGACAGAATCACGGGGTATAGTCTGAAGAAGGGGCTCAGATCTGTGTTTCCCACAGACGGCGCATATTTGATGCTGCTTATTTATAGGTTTAGGAGCAACAAATATCGTTAGTTCTTTTGGGGAAGAGAAAACTTAGATCTCGGACTCTGATTTGTCTCCACTGTGAGGCTGATGTGATGGATTGGGTGAATCTGGGTGGTTTAACCGTCGTCGGACACCTTGCAAAAAAGTCTGAGACACCGAGAGTATTCTCAGCGATAGACACTCTGACGCTCAAGTCAATAACCAGAGGATTAAGAATGGCCTAAGTGGTGAAAATTGTGATTATCTGGTTATTGTAAAGGTAGGTCTGTATTTATAGGTGTGAGAACTTGATTGTGGATAGGGCTGCAATCGAGCTGAGCCGAGCCAAATACCTTCAGGCTCGAGCTCGGCTCGTTTACGAAACGAGCTCAATTTTGAGCTCGAGCTCGACTCGAGCTCGGTTTGAGCTGAGCTTTGACCGAGATTTGACCATATTCGAGCCGAATAACTCACGAGCTTAGCCTAAAAAAAAAGTAAAGCTCGAGCTCGGCTCGTTTACGAAACGAGGTCGGTTTTGAGCTTGAGCTCTGTTCGAGCCGAGCTTTGACCGAGCTTTGACCGAGCTCGAGCTGAATAGCTCGCGAATAGCTTGATTTGTTTGCAACCCTAATTGTGGAGTGTTCCCGGGTCACCTGATTTGCAATCCAGCCCATGTTGGGTTGGATTTGGGTGATGGGCTTATAGGTGGCCCGTAAGCAGTTGTAAGATCTTCTCGAGATTTATGCTAGGATCGAGCGGTGCAGATCGCCCGCCATTTTTACCCTCATCAAATATCATTAACTTAAATCTGAATAATCAAAATATCTTTGGAGTGATGTTTTATAAAAAATGCAGTGTCTACTTTTTTTGTTAAGAAACCTATGTGAATAAGGAATAAACTAAGCCGCTCATATCAAGCAAGAGGGGCTTGCTTCAAACCATATAAAGCCTTATCAAGGAGAAATACATGATATGGGTGTGTCATGTTAGTGAACCTTGGTGGTTGTTCAACATAGACTTGTTCAGAAATAAAACCATTTAAAAGAATACTTTTAACATCAATTTGAAAAAGCATAAAATCCATGTAGGATGCATAAGCTAGCAAAATATGAATGGCTTCAAGCCGTGTAATAGAAACAAAAGTCTTATCAAAATCTACACCATCTTGTTGGTTAACTTAAGCAACAAGACAGGCCTTATTTTTAACAATAGTACCAGATTCGTCTAACTGGTTCTTAAACACCCATTTTGTTCTAAGAATGGTTCTACGATGGGGTCTAGGAATAAGTCCCCATACTTGATTTCTTTCAAATTGATGAAGTTCTTCTTGTATAACAATTATCCTATCATTGTCTTGCAAAGCCTCCTTAATATTTTTGATTCATGTATGGATACGAATGCATGAAATCACATAATATTTTTAGCTTGAGTGTGATTAGTTACCCCCTTAGAGATATCAGCTTGTATTAGATCAGGGGGATGACTAGCCATGATTTTCCAAGCATGACGGGAGTTTAGTTGGAATGGATATTTGATTATGGTCATCTTCCCTTTGGTCGCTTTCTTGTGATTGCAACTCTTCTGTTGGTTGTTCATTGGAGTTGTTATGATCTATTTCTTGTGGGCATAAATCTTCAAGATGAGTTGAGTTGTTCTCGTGTAACTCTTTTTCTATGGGTACCAATCTTTTCTATATGCTGATTTCTTTCTCATCATTGTCAACAACATTTAATGTCTCTCTTGCGAGATGATTAGTTTCATCCAAAATAACATCAATAAATTCTTGTATAGTACATCTACGTTTATTGAATACATGATAAACTTTAGTACTTAGAGAGTATCCTAAGAATACGCCTTTGTCACTTTTACAATAAAAAATTTCAAATATCTTAATTGACCACAAGGCATAGAGAGTGTCACCCTTGTATAGTTCAATCTTTGGTTTCTACATGTCTGAGTAGACTTACTAAAACAAATGACTCAATATCTCATATTGATTCATTTGACCATGGCCATGCCTTTTGCAGTCTCACTCAATCAAGGGGCTCATATCGCTCATGTTATATAAGAGGGACAAATCCTATCTAAGTCATTCACATCCTCCGCATGATTTGTAGTATATCCAATAGTCGACTTTATAATCACCTTATTACAGGCAACGTTTGACGACATTAAAACATACAACTTCTCATGTAGGGAATCTTAGTGACTTCAAGTCAAAGGACTACGTACACCATGGTCACTGTGAGAACCGCTTATGACACTCATGTAACGATTCATACAGCGTTCTCATGGTGGGACAACAATACTCTAATATATGCCTATGTGAAGACTTGATATCTCATATCCATGACCCGTAAGATATGGTCATCAGTCTACGCACATACTAATCTTTATGTATTATTGTTGTCCTAATTCATAATAATACTTGACTAGGGATATTTAAGAATAGTGTTCTGATTACAACTAATATAATCTCACAATCAAGTCATGCACTTGATATCCCATGGTATTGAACCTACTATTTTAAGGACTTTATTATATTCACTTAATCACAATAAAAAAACACAATAAATAAAATGCCTCATATGAAATAAATATCAAGATGCAATATAAACTAGTAATGTCAATACACAACTAGCCTCTAGGGCATACACCGACAATTAGGTAGGAGGGCAGGACACCTGAATCATTGTGTGCTTTTGAATTTTTGTACGCAGATATTGCAAAAGAAAATACCAATATGTTGTATAAGAGATTAACAAGTTGTCGGAGCATGTCGAATGGCGAGTTGAACCCTGAACTTGCTTGCTTGTAAATTGCTAGAGAGTCTCTGAATCATGAGTATTGACTCCGAACTTGTTATTTGAGTTAATGAGTTATAGGACCAGCTCTAGCTAGACTCTGAACTCACCTTTTAGTTAATGAGTTGTTGGTGTAGTCTTGGAAGAGGAGTTGAGCACCTAACTCATTGCTTGGAGTTGATGAGTTGGAGGTATAGCTCAGAGAAGGAGCTGAGCACCTAACACATTGTTTGGAGTGGATGAGTTGGTGGTGTAGCATGGAAGGGGAGCTGAGCACCAAGCTCATTGTAGAAAGCCAGTGAGTTGTTAGAGGAGCTCTAATGGCGAGTGGAGCACCGAACTCATTGTAGAGAGGCAAAGAGATGTTGGAGGAGCTCGAGCAGCGAGCGGGGAACCTAACTCATTGCTTTGGGTTGATGAGTTTCTAGCGTGGCTCGGAAGAGGAGCTGAGCACCTAACTCATTGCTTTGGGTTGATGCGCTGCCAGTGTGGCTCGGAAGATGAGCTGAGCACCTAACTCATTGCTTGTATTGGAGAGTAGTACAATAATTATCAAACCAGAATGTTGAACTTTTTATTGAAAAGACAAACGAATCAGTTGTTTTGATTTCATGTTGTGGCCATTATAAGTATCAACCTTAATTATATGATTTCATGTTTGAACCTTAATTATATGTTTGAATCATCAACCTTAATTATAAGCACACTCGTTGAATTTCATGAGGTATTCAACATTCTTAGTTCTTGATATCTTCTCCCCTCCCAAAGTCTTCAAGTTGGCAGACACCTAGACGGACAAATTTTGTAGATTTGTATGGTCCTTGATCTCCCTTATATGCTTGATGATCCATGCTTTGAGTTAGGGGGAGAGTGTCTTGCGCATACGCAAGCTCATAGTCTCACACCTGTTTGAAGCAAGAGGTATCTTTGAGGCCGTTAACTAGCTCGGAGGTGCAGTGGCTTCTCTCTGGGGGAAGTTCCACAGCGTAGAGGGAAAACCGATCCCCCAACAAAGTGTTGTAACATGCTCGGGCTGCTGCTTGGCTTCCTTTCACTTCCACTATCCTGGAGGATGTTGGAAATTTTATCTTCATGTGGAAAGCTAAAGGTACATCATAGAGTGTTGCGAGGCTAGGACGGCCAAGGATGACATTGTAGGCAGCTTTCATGTTGACAACCAAAAAGTCCATGACCTCTATTCGAGAGGATGGGACCTTACTCACTGTCACGCCCCGCTTCCCAAAATACGGAATGCAAGCACATGACGTTGGCCCAGTGAATAACTTGCGTCATTTATAAGCTGTTATCGATTTAACTTAACAATATAACGAGGAGCAATACAACCACGCATGCAATGAAGGGATAATCACATGAATAACAATACTTGGAATTTGAGCATGAAATAACCAAATATAATAATAATCCAACACTGGAAATAATGGCATTTACGATATAACAATGAATTCAATAAACAATAGAGTCGATGGCAATGAACAATGGCAAAATGATAACGATGTAATGTGAAATGACGATGATCAATAATAATAACAATAAACGGTGTCAATAATGGTAGCAATAACGAAAACACTATTCAATAACGATGGCAATATGCAATGACGATGTGATGACAATCTTAAGTCTATATTCATTTTAATCCTAACTAATGTAGCACTTCATGCGTCCCATATATTTACCACATGGTTGCTACATGCAAACAAGTTACGTTTAGACTTAGTGGTGGATTTTATAGTTCATGTACTCGACAACGATAATCAATATTCAATAGTTGCAATTCAATAATTACTGTACGATAAGATAATTGGCCCCGATACATTACACGATAGATTAGGTTATTGTCGTAAGCCACAATCCATCGATAAAACAATAGCCGTTAACAATATTTAGAGAAACACGGGCTCCTCCTCCGAGTACGGTTCCTACATTGTCCACTACTTAAGTCACCCTTAAACCTTGGCTTGTTAACAATTCTTTATTCAATCAATATGCAATGGTTGTTGACAACATTAATCACAGAAAATACGTCTATGTGAACATGGTATTAAGATGTATAATGTCCATACTCTTACTAATCACAATCAATTAACACCCAACATCAATCATGTGAACAATCAATACTAGCATACGATCTATAATAGTTGTGTAATGTCATGACCTGAATTACAATAACAATTCCTATTCCTATATTCAATAATTAACTACATGAATGCATGCAAGATCTCTATAAATTGGATGCAAAAGTCGGCACGAAGTCAAGACTACTACTTGGATTCTCTCGTGTAAATCCGTAGTATCCCAACGATAGATAACAATAGCAGATATACGATAATCAATATAGATCTACTTGCGGGATTTAATAAACAATCTCGAATATGATACAATAACTATTCGAGATGAAATGACTTGCCTTTAACAACGATGTTAGATCCGAAATATTGAGAATAACGGGATCGAAATCCCAGTGACACGGCGACGATCGCGAACCAAGCGAATCTTGATAAGATGATCACAATCGGGGCACAGATCTTGATGAGGATCAAGATTGGATAATCGGATGGCTGAGATCGAAGATCAAGATCAAGACCAAGATGATGATCACAATCGCGATGATCAAGGGAGATTCGACGGTCACGATCAAGGTGATCAAGGGTCCAGATTCAAGCCTGATGATGATGATGATGATGATGAGATGTGATCGGACGACCAGATCAAGACTTGATGATGAGATGAGATCGGACAGCCGAGCTTGATCAAGGGCACTATTGGCTGAACCCCAAAATAGAGGAGCTCGGGTGTGCACTGGGGATGAGGCCGGTGAGGCTCAGGCGAGGAGGCGATTGGACGGCGAGCGGCGGGGCTCAGGGTGTAGTCGCAGGGACTCAGTGTGGCGGGAGGCAGGTCGAGGAGCACAGCAACAACGAGCATAGTCGGTGGCTGCGGCTTCGACTGGTCGGTAGGGATGAAGGAGGTTCTGTGGCTGATGAGGAGCGGCGAGGGCTATCGTCAGTCAAGGGCAACACTCGGAGGGGATGATGTTGGGTTCGATGGTGGAGCTCCGGTGCAGTGGCGATGGTGAGGATGATGAAGGTTGAAGACGATAGTGGAGCTCCGGTGCAGCGCATCGATGGGGGATGGTGAGGAGCGGGAGGCGAGCGGTAGGCTCGAGCGGAGAGGACGACGGGGGACAAGGCGACGAAGCTCGATGGGTTCTCGGAAGTTGCAATAATGGCAGGAAGTGGCGATGAGGCGGAGCATCGAGTCGAGGGTGAGCGGAGGGAGAAGAAGGTGAAGAAGTCGATGATGGCGATGGGCAGCATCGGGGTTTTAGTCGACGGAGGAGGACGGGGCTCAGCAGAGGAGGGAGACGAAGGAGGGGGGAAGCTTCTATGTTTCGTTTCGAAACAGAGAAAGAGGGAGATTGAGGAGAGAGAGGGAGGCGTGGAGAGAGAGTGGGAGAGAGAGAACGGGGGAAGGGGGTTTATATAAAATAGATAATAATATAGTATATTAAATATAATATAATAATTGGTAGTTATGAGAGAGTGGGGGGTTATGGGGTTACGAGATGTGAATAGTGGAGGAATGTGAGGGGTTTTGTATATGGATAGTTGAATTTGGGTAGGGTAGGATAATGGGTTAACGGGTTGGTTATATTAATCTGGGCCTATGTTTGTAGACTTGGGCTTTATATTTGGGCTTCACAAATATGAATAAAAGAAAATGAGATTGGGCTCTAAAATTATATGTTAATAAAAATGTAATTATAATGAATATAGAATTGGGCTTCATGACAAAGAATCCGATAATTAAATCACAGGGTGGGGTTTAGCTTAAATCAAATAATTAACTAGATATTTTATAATGATTTAGGATCTTTGGGTTTTTTCAAAATAATAATTATAATAATAACTATACCAATAATAGTAGTAAAATAATAATCAGAAGTTAAATAATCAAATAGTGATAAACAGTGTAGGTTGAAATTTTGGGTTCAAACAAAATAGTTGGGTATTTAAATGAATGAAAAAATTTGGGTTTAAAAGAGTAGAAAAATTTATATAGAAAATTTTTAAATACAAGAATACAGGAAATGAAAAAAAACAATTCCGTATAAACGGGAATGGGGGTTATAATCCTACCCACCTTACAACAAAATTTCGTCCTCGAAATTTGCTTAGGCGGTACACAGGACAAGCAAAAGCAAAACAAAGCAGAGAAATTAGATGAAGAGAACTAAAGTGATGGAAGTAGTGGAATAAGAAAGAACATGGTTAGGAATGGAGTGATCTAGAAGGATGTTGAATAATGAATGATGCATGATGACAAATGAAATGTATGAGAAGGGAGTAAATGGTTTCAAAATGAAGGAAACAACACAAGACTTGTGAGATAATAAAGCAAGAAGACCAACCTTGTGACAATAATCACAAGTCGGATTTGTCCTTGGGGCAGCAGGTGAATATGGCAATGACCTCACTGGAGGGGTCGGATCTGGCCTCCTAATAGGCCCACCTAAAGATCTAGCAGCAAGTGGGTGCGGGGCAGAACGCTGAATAGCACGCTTCCTCGTACTAGTCTGTTCCTGGCTTCTAGCAGCCTCCAGGATGTCAGCATAGGATCGGAGTCGCAAGGCAGCCAGGCGATCCTGAATCTCAATATCCAAGACCAATAAGAAATGGCGGCCCCTATCTTCATCATTCGCCACCATGGAAGTGGTAAAACGACTCAGTTGGGTGAATTCCGCAGCATACTCATCTATGGTTCGACTCCCCTGAGTCAGCGTGACAAATTGCCGCTCCATTTCATTCATGGTGACATCGGAAAAGAACTTCATGAGAAAGCTCTCCCTGAAGATGGCCTAGGCGATGGGGCGCCCTAGCCTTTCCATCTCAGCTCGCCACCAAATGTGAGGGAGGTCAACAACCTGGATGCTCACGACATCCGCACGATCAGCATCCACTATCTGTGCTGCGGTTAACAGCTGCTCAGTTCTGATAAGCCATTGCTCGGCTTCCCGCGGACCTTCAATGCCCGAAAACTTGTCTGGATGTAGCCTCATGAAGTCCACTACATTACCAGGTCTCGGTGGTAGCACCCCGGGTGCAGGTACAATGGGCTCTCTGTTGGCAGCTCCCAAAGCCACCCTTATCAGTTCATTATGCTCCCGCTGCATCTGCATCATCTGTTGCATTAGCAGTTCGTTGTGCTCACACTGCATCTGCATCACTTGTGCGACAGTGGGCTCTTCCGACTGATTATCCCCAGTTCGGGAGGACGAAGCACCCTTTCTAGCCATGGTCTGCAATAAAATCAAACGGTTAGCATCCAGATTATAAGTTGGTTATAAATTATCCGAGTGATCACGTGTTGTGCATATTGTTGGGTCAAACTGGTTAAACCCAAACTAATCAGGGTCCAACTCCAAACTAGTTAGAGTCAAACCTGGCTCTGATACCACTAAAAACTCTGTCACGCCCCGCTTCCCAAAATACGGAATGCAAGCATGTGACGTTGGCCCAACGAATGACTTGTGTCATTCATAACCTGTTATCGATTCAACTCAATAATAAAACGAGGAGCAATACAACCACACATGCAATGAAAGGATAACCACATGAATAACAATACTTGGAATTTGAGCATGAAATAACCAAATATAATAATAATCCAACACTGGAAACAACAATAATAATATTCGGGTCAAAATCCCACAATACAAAGAAATAATAGAGTTCAATTATTAAAATCTTCATAACAAAACAATAATCAATTAAGCGGTGATGCAATCCATTCTTCACCATTGTAGTTCTCCTAATCCATTAGGAAATTTTCCTTAATTACCTGTAAGCTGTTCATCTAAAAAGAGAGAATAATATGTCCTTAGAGCAAGTCGTGGACAGCAAGTAGAGAAAGCAATGAAACAATGACATTTACGATATAATAATGAATTCAATAAACAATGGAGTCGATGGAAATGAACAATGGAAAAATGATAACGATGTAATGTGCAATGACGATGATCAATAACAATAACAATAAATGATGTCAATAATGGTAGCAATAACAAAAACAATGTTCAATAACGATGACAATATGCAATGACGATGCGATGAATCTTAAGTTTATTATTCGTTTTAATCCTAACTAATGTAGCACTTCATGCATCCCATGTATTTACCACATGGTTGCTACATGCAAACAAGTTACGTTTAGACTTAGTGGTGGATTTTATAGTTCATGTACTCGGCAACGATAATCAATATTCAATAGTTGCAATTCATTAATTACTGCACCATAAAATAAATTGCCCCGATACACTACACGATAGATTGCGTTACTGCCGTAAGCCACAATCCATCAATAAAACAATAGCCGTTAACAATAGTTAGGGAAACACGGGCCCCTCCTCCGAGTACAGTTCCTACATTGTCCACCACTTAAGTCACCCTTAAACCCCGGCTTGTTAACAATTCTTTATTCAATCAATATGCAATGGTTGTTGACAACATTAATCACAGTAAATACGTCTATGTGAACATGGTATTAAGATGTATAATGTACATACTCTTACTAATTACAATCAACTAATACCCAACATCAATCATGTGAACAATCAATACTAGCATACAATCTACAATAGTTGTGTAATGTCATGACCCGAATTAACAATCCCTATTCCTATATTCAATAATTAACTATATGAATTATAGCGTCCCGAATTTCCAATATGATATCTCAGAAATACGTGGCACAATTCCCAGCATCAACTTCAACTATAATAGTAAACATAGCCAAAAATATAGATAAATTTTTCTTTCAACCTATATTACATTAGTTCATTACAAAACACATCGGAAAAACAAACACCTTGAATTACAGTCTTTTCATTACAACATCTTCTTTACAATTTTACGTAAGCTTTATTATCATTCTATCTCATGCATCCAAATCCCAATGCTATAGGTAATCACCTGTAAAACATGAGGCTAGAGATAACCCAAACCCCCAAAACTACAGGGGTCAGCCATAACAGTGTGAGTGACATAAAAACAAAGCAACATAAATAGAACATGAAACATGAAATCATAAACAACAGGTAATGAAGACAGAATAATTGAATTAAGAAATAACAATGAAACATGAAAAACATCAAGTGTAGCTTGACTAGGTGTCAAGTGTAGAAAACAGGAAAAACACATGCATAAACCAAATCAAGAAAACACAATACTAAATGCTGACTCTTAAATGCGTACTTGTTGGATTCTATTCATCCCACTCTACATAGGTCCGGTGCAAGCCCTTAACGTCTCCACTTCATAGGGTTTAGTCCCCCGCCATGCACCTAATCTTACCACGATGACTACTACGAGATATAGGTAAACTGTGAGTATTAGCCCATGCCCCGATAATTCCTGAGGTCAAACTCTATCCACAGATAATTCCGGAGACTATTTCACTTACACCTGCGAATCTTCGAGAATACCCCACACTGCAAGCTATGGCACCTCATCACACGAATACCACATGAGTGTCGCCTCGACCCCGATAATTCTGGAGATCAATCCCACACCACAGGTAATTACGGAGACTATTTCACTCACACTTGGATAATTTCGGGGATTATCTCACACCGTAAGCCATACTGAGGTCCATAACCCATGTTCTCATTCATCATATCACCACTAGTGTCTGTCCTTATCTTTTTAAGTTAATTACTTTAATTACGAACCTCCTAGAGATGGTGTACCCTACCAGACTTAACTCAACAACTGATCAACAAATATGCCTCAACAGGCCCAAAACATAATAACTCAACTGCCAGCATACTGGGGTCCCACACAACCTCTAGAGACTCACACTTAACTATCCAAACCCAACAATAAAACATCTTGAAAACATATGTTCTGTAGAAAGATAATATTTAGGATAGTAAGTTATAGATCCCCAAAACATTTAAAGAATCAACCTTTTAAAGAACATCAGAATAACTCAAGGAACATCAGTAACAGTCGACTGTAAACCGGAGTCGGTCGATTGTCCAGAGCGAAAAACCAGCACTTCAAGAAAATAATTCTAAGTAATGGCAGTCGACTGTAAAAGTCATCGGTCCACTGTCTAGAGCAAAATCCAACTTTTTTAAGAAAAATAATTCTAAGTATTGACGGTCGACAGTAAAAGTCATCGGTCGACTGTCCAGAGAGAAAATCTAAAACTTCGAGAAAACGTCAAAATAGAGCAGAGTCAGTCGATTGTAAAAAAAATGGGTCAGTCGACTGTTCCGCGTGAAATCTTAAAACTTCAAGAAAATACAGCAGCCAGGTAGCAACGGTCGACCTGCAGACTGCAGTTTTTAGTTGTGCACATTTCAACCGATACAGAGTTTTACTTTATAAAAACGAATTTTGCGAAAAGCATATTTCTGATATAATCAAATACGACTTGTAGGGTATCCAAGAGCCCATAAAAACAATTAAAACCACTTTGAATTAATAAAAATCACAATTTATTGATTTACTCTAATTTGAACATGAATTTGTGCACATATCCAAAAATGGAGTTTTTAAGAATCGATCATACTTCAAATTTACTTCATATTATGTTCCAAACCATATTAATATAGAAATAAGTTGAGATATAGTCAAATCCTCCGAAAACACAGAAAAACTCAATTTCTTCAAAAGCAATGGATTATAATATTCATGTAAAATGTTCGTGCATGTTCGTACACCAAAGAAACTTCACAAATCCATCAATTAGAAATGACAAAACATTCAAATTTAACCCGAGTATTTGAGAAATCCACATTCAAGTAAAATCTTTCACAAAATCACCACTCCCCAAATTTATCATATTGCATCAAACCCAATTCAATTATCACAAATCTAATTCTCAAAACATGGTCTCTTAATTCATTAGTGCTTCTCAAAATTTCCTCAACTCAAGTCACCATCTTTAACTCATGAACATAAACAAATTTAACATTACCATAATCAAGTTGCACTCATCCAACCTCATAAGTAGTCAAAATCTCTTCTTTAATCAATCTAGGCATAACATTTCCCCATACTCAATCAAATCAGCATTAACCCAAAATAAATAGCTTACTCATGGTTTATATCAGGTTATTTAACAATCTCAAATCATCCACATGCAAATTTTACTCATAAATAACTTAGGGTTTAATAAAAGATCCAATTTTGATTCATCAATTCATCCAATCCATCATATATCTATATTCATACCAAACCCTAGCATGCTTTCTAATAGATGAAACACCACATAAAACATTCAAAGAACAATACAAAACAAATTATATCACTAACCTTGTTGAAAGAATCGAACGAAGACGAATAAAAAGTAAGAAATGCCCCTCCTTAGTAAGAAATCCAAGATCTTCTCTTTAGAACTCCAAAATAATAAGAAATAAGAAATCCCCTGTGTTGTTCAGCGAGATGAAAGCTGCACTACACCCTAAATAGGCTGGGATAAAGATTCTAGGATTTTTGAGTACATTTGCAAAATACTCCATTTCAAATATACCTTTACATAAATAGATCACCATACTAGGAAATTAGTTAAAACCAATTTAATTGCGTTCCAAAAATCAAAAGATGCCTCACTGGCATCAGCCGCATTGTAGGGAAAACCCAGAAAACAAATTTTGCAATTTCATCCCTTAAAATAGCAATTTTGGAAAAAGATCATCTTTTATCAAAACTTGTAAAATATATCAAATGTGTTGAAACGAAAGGTAAACTTTTTACTCCTGAATTGACTAGGCATTATTTCCAGCCCAAAAATCTGAAAATCTGGAGTTTTACTCCCATTTGGTAATTTTGCACAAAAATCCTTCTTTCTGAAATATTTGCAAATGGGTCCAACCATTGTTAGAAAAATCTAGAAAAATCACAAATAATCTCAAATAATAAATAATGAGTTTTCCAAAATAATTTTTGCGTTTGAACCTCCCGAGAAAATATTTGCATGTGTTTTGCACGTGTAAGAAGATAAATTTTTAGATAAATTTTTGTTAAATCACCACAAGCCATTTTAACTCATTTAATATTCTCAAAACAATATTTTAAAAATACGGGGTACTACATCTCTCCCTCCTTAGAAGAGTTCTGTCCTCAGAACTACCACTAATAGGGTCCAAACAAATATACGAACGAAAGGAATGCAAATCTCATAAATGGAAACATACTTCAAAGAATACAGTTGCACTTGAGAACATAATCAAATAAAAGAAGTACAACTCACTCGAAAGTACAACCATCAAGAAGAAATACAATCACATAAAAGAAATACAATCATACAAAAAGCTCAGAGAAATCCTTTTGCATGCGATCCTCCGGCTCCCAAGTAGCCTCCTCGAACTGTTGATTCCTCCAAAACACCTTGACCATAGGCATCACCTTGCTCCTTAGAACCTTCTCCCTACGATCAATGATCTCTACAGGCTGTTCCTTGTAACTCAAGTTCACCTGTAGGCCTTTAGGAACCTCCACCAACTGATGACTCTGATCTGGCACATACTTCCTCAACAGCGACACATGGAACACATCATGCACTTGCGCCAAATCCTCTGGAAGCTCCAGCCTATATGTCGTCTTACCAATCCGCCCAAAATTCTGTATGGCCCAATATACCTTGGTGCCAACTTGCCTCCTTTACCAAACCTGATCACTCCCTTGGTCGGAGACACCTTGAGGAAAACTGCATCCCCAACCTCAAACTCCAAGTCCCTTCTTCGAGTGTCTGTATAACTCTTCTGCCGACTCTGAGCTTCAACCAACCTCTTGCGAATCAACTCAATCTTCTCTGACGTTTGCTGCACAATCTCGGACCCTAAACATCTGCCTCTCGCCAACCTCATACCAACAAACAGGCATCCTGCACTTCCTCCCGTACAGTGCCTCATACGGAGCCATCCCGATACTCGCATAGTAACTGTTGTTATAAGTAAACTCAACCAATGCCAAGTACCTCTCCTAACTACCACCGAAATCCATAACACAAGCCCTCAGCATATCCTCCAATACCTGATTCACCCTTTCAGTCTGACCATCAGTCTGCGGATGAAAAGCGATACAGAAATCAGTTCCGATACCCAAAGCCTCTTGCAGACTCTTCCAAAACCTCGAAGTGAACCTCGCATCCCTGTCGGAAACAATCGACACAGGAACTCCATGGAGTCTCACAATCTCACCTATATATAGCTCTACCAACTTTTCCAACAACCAAGTAATCTTCATGGCCCAAAAGTGAGCTGATTTGGTCAAACGGTCCACAATAACCCAAATCGAGTCATTGCCCTTCGAACTCCGTGGCAAACCCGTGATGAAATCCATACTGATATTCTCCCATTTTCACTCCGAAATAGGCAACGACTGCAACAAACCTCCAGACCTCTGATTTTCTATTTTGATCTGCTGACAAGTCAGACACCTTGCACAAAATCTGCCATATTTCTCTTCATACCGGACCACCAAAAGTGCTATTTGATGTCCTTGTACATCTCTGTGCCTCCAGGATGTACTGAAAACAAAGTACTGTGTGCCTCCTGCAAGATACTCTTTCTCAAGTCTGCATTCTTCGGGACACACAACCTCTCACCCATCCATAACACTCCATCTTGGATATGGAACTCTGACAACTTGCCATCGGAAACCTGTTGCAACATCTTCTGGATCTCTGCATTTGATTTCTGACCTTCCACAATCCTCTCTCTCAAAGAAGGCTGCAGCCTCAACTGAGCCAAAGACGCCCCAAACTCTGCAGTACCACCTCGATACCTGCCCGATCAATCTCTGCTGCCAACTCACTCCGAGTAGTGATCAAACTCGATAAACTACTTCTCCTGCTAAGTCCATCAGCTACCACATTTGCCTTGCCCGGATGATACTTGATCTCAGGACGAATATCTTCCAACACTTCCAACCACCTTCTCGGTCGAAGATTTAGACCCTTTTACTGATAAATGTACTTCGGACTCTTGTGGTCAGTATACATGTTAACCTTTTCACCATATACATAATGCCTCCACTGCTTCATGGCAAAGACAATAACTGCTAGCTCCAGATCATTTGTCGGATAATTCTTCTCATGAGGACGCAACTGCCTCGAACCATAGGCAATAACCTTGCCTTCTTGCATCAAGACACACCCCAAACCTTTGAGAGATGCATCACTGTAGATATCATAATCCTTCCTAGCTTGTGACAAAGCCAAGATAGGTGCAGTCGTCAACCTCTCCTTTAGCTCAAGGAAACTCGCTCACACTTATCAATCCATGTAAATGCCACATTCTTCCGAGTCAAACCTGTCAAAGGAACGAAGTATGAGAATAACCCTGAATGAATCTCTGAGGTATCCAGCCAAACCCAAGAAACTCCTGACTTCCTTCACAGTCGTTGGCCTGGGCCAATCCTTCACTGCTTTAATCTTCTGAGGATCAGTGGCCACTCCCTCCTTAGAAAGGATATGACCAAGAAAAGCTACCTCAAACTTCCAAAACTCACACTTCGACAACTTGGCATACAAGTTATGCTCCTGCAATTTTTGTAATACCCATGTCAAGTGCATAGAATGATCCTCCTTCGACTTCGAATACACCAAAATATCATCGATGAAAACAACCAAGAAGGAGACAATAAATGGCCTCAAAATCCGATTCATCATATCCATGTATACTGCCGGCGCATTCGTCAACCCGAACGGCATCACCAAAAACTCATAGAGCCCATGACGAGTCCTGAAAGCTGTTTTACTCACATCTTCCTCCTTGACTCGAACCTGATGATACCTTGATCTCAAATAAATCTTCGAAAACACAGCTACTCCTCGAAGCCTGTCGAACAGATCATCAATCCATGAAAGCGGATACTTGTTCTGAATAGTCACCCTATTCAACTCCCGATAGTCAATGCACATCCTCATTGACCCAACCTTCTTCTTGACCAACAACACTGACGCACCCCACGGTGAAGAACTCAGCCTGATAAAATCCTTACTCAGCAATTCCTAAATCTACTTCTTCACTTCATCCTGATCTACAGGTGCCATCCTGTACGGAGCTTTAGAAATCGGAGCACTCCCCGACTGAACATTAATACAAAACTCCACATCTCGCTGCGGCGGCAATCCTGGCAAATCCTCCAAGAACACTGTAGGAAAATCCCTCACAACTGGAATGCCTCTGACTTCTTCTGGAATCATCAACTTGGATACCACTGCAGCCACTTTCGAAACCTTCTTCTTCCTTGAAAAGTCACAGCGGGACCACATGGTGCTTTCACTAACACCTCTTTCTACTTGCATTCAATTGTGGCATCATATATTGCCATCCAATCAATGCCCACGATCACATCTAGACTTAAGACTTGCAGCTCAATAAGATCAATGCCGAATAATCTCCGGCCAATCTCGATATCACAGCCCTCGTAATATCGATCAGCAATCAATTCTTCACCTGACGGCATTGCCACCGACAAGACCCTGCCTGGAAACAACTTAGGCTCCACACCTAAGACCTTTGTAAAATTTGGCGACACAAAAGTATGCAAAGAACCAGTATCAAATAAAACTTTTGCTTTAATTCCATAAACCAAAATAAATCCTGTTACATGAAGAATGATACTCAAATCTCCAATTTATTCTCAAACAAAGTTTTACTTAATACATTGAATAAAATGAAAATACAAAATTCTTGCATACCCTGAATCACATCTTCTGAGTTGCCCGCATCCTCCTCAGTTAATGCAAACACTCGCCCTTACCTCTGAAATTTGCCTCAGCTTGAACCACCCTTCCTTAACTGTGGACAGTAAGTCTTAGAATGCCCCGCTTGCCCACACTGAAAAAAAGTTTGCTTCGCTAACTTGGGACATGCTGACCTGTAGTGACCCGCCTCCTTGCAGTAGTAACAAGTCACCTCCTGAGATACAGGTGCCCTCTGTTCTGGCTTACTGAACTTGCTCTGCTTCACTAGGAATTTCTTCCCACTCAGACTAGTTGCTGGCCTCTTGTTCCTATTCCAGGTCTTTTGCTTCTTCTGGAACTGATCCATATCTTCCTCTATCATAGCTACTCTCCTGACCAGCTTATCAAACCTCCTTATGCCCAAAGGAGTCATCCTCAACCTCAAATTCGGCCTCAAGCCCTGCTCGAATTTCTTAGCCTTCTTCATTTCATCAACAATCAGCTCTGGTGCACACCTTGACAGCTGAGCAAACTTAGTCTCATATTCACGCACTGTCATGTTGCCCTGCTGCAGATTCAAGAATTCTATTGCCTTCTTCTCCTGAATATCCAGAGGGAAGAAACGATCCCTGAATTCATCCATAAAAGCTTCCCAAGTCACTTGCTGATCTCCAAAGGTCCTCTTCACTGACTGCCACCAGACGCCAACATCCTTCTTTAAGTGCATAGTAGCCAATTTCACCTTATTGACTCCTGGGGTTTTCAAGACTTCGAAGACCATTTCCATATGTCTAATCCAGTCATCAGCCTCGTTCGGATCAGACTGCCCTTCAAACACTGACGGCTTCATCCGCTTGAAGGACTCAACCTGCTTGATAGGAACAGCATTAACAAACACTGGTCCAACCCCATGATTCTGATTCTGGTTCTGATTCTGCACCATATTAGCTACCATGAATGTGTTCAAGGTCTGATACACCCTGGCAATCTCAGTCTCAAGATCAAGTCCAGCCCCATCACCATTAGCACCATTTCTGGTCATGGGTCCTGCCATTTCTCTGAATACTGCAAAACGAGGGTAAAGTTAGAGCATCATAACACAATTCATATTCACATCAATACCCTATGGCAAAACCACAACCATACCCCAAAACCAAACATCATATTTTAACTTTATATGATACTCACACTCTTATGTCCACACCTAGGTAGTCACGCTCTAGTGTCCACACCTAGGTTTATTTTTATACCATATTTATCATTACTATTGAAGCGTGCTCAGATATCAATCTCTGTAGCGCCCCGAATTTCCAATATGATATCACAGAAATATGTGGCACAATTCCCAACATCAGCTTCAACTATAATAGTAAACATAGCCAAAAATACAGGTAAAATTTTCTTTCAACCTTTATTACATTAGTTCATTACAAAACACAGCAGAAAAACAAACACCTTGAATTTTACATAAGCTTTATTATCATTCTATCTCATGCATCCAAATCCCAATGCTATAGGTAATCACCTATAAACATAAGGCTAGAGATAACCCTAACCCCCAAAACCACACGGATCAGCCATAACGGTGTGAGTGACATAAAAACAAAGCAGCAAAAATAGAACATGAAATATGAAATCATAAACAACAGGTAATATAGATAAGAATAATTGAATTAAGAAATAACAATGAAACATGAAAAACATCAAGTGTAGCTTGACTAGGCGTCAAGTGTAGAAAACAGGAAAAACACATGCACAACCCAAATCTAGAAAACACAATACTAAATGCTGACTCTTCAATGCGTACTTGTTGGATTCTATTCATCCCACTCTACATAGGTCTGGTGCAAGCCCTTAACGTCTCCACTTTATAGGGTTTAGTCCCCCGGCCATGCAACTAATCTTACCACGATGACTACTACGAGATATAGGTAAACTGTGAGTATTAGCCTATGCCCCGATAATTCCGGAGGTCAAACTCTATCCACAGATAATTCCGGAGACTATTTCACTCACACATGGGAATCTTCGAGAATACCCCACACCGCAAGCTATGGCACCTCATCCAACGAATACCACATGACTGTCGCCTCGACCCCGATAATTTCGGAGATCAATCCCACACCACAGGTAATTTCGGAGACTATTTCACTCACACCTGGATAATTTCGGGGATTATCTCACACCGCAAGCCATACTGAGGTCCATAACCCATGTTCTCATTCATCATATTACCACTAGTGCCTGTCCTTATCTTTTTAAGTTAATTAATTTTAATTATGAACCTCCTAGAGTTGGTGTACCCTACCGAACTTAACTCAACAACTGATCAACAATATGCCTCAATAGGTCCAAAACACAATAACTCAACTACCGGCATACTAGGGTCCCACACAACCTCTAGAGACTCACACTCAACTATCCAAACCGAACAATAAAACATCTTGAAAACATATGTTCTGTAGAAAGATAATATTTAGGATAGTAAGTTATAAATCCCAAAAACATTTAAAGAATCAATCGTTTAAAGAATATCAGAATAACTCAAGGAACATCAGTAACAGTCGACTGTAAACAAGAGTCGGTCGACTGTCCAGAGCGAAAAACCAGCACTTCAAGAAAATAATTCTAAGTAATGGCAGTCGACTGTAAAAGTCATCGGTCGACTGTCTAAAGCAAAAATCCAACATTTTAAAGAAAAAGTAATTCTAAGTAATGACGGTCGACTGTAAAAGTCATCAGTCGACTGTCCAGAGTGAAAACCCAAAACTTCGAGAAAACGTCAAAACAGAGCAGAGTTAGTCGACTGTAAAAAGAATGGGTCAGTCGACTGTTCCGCGTGAAATCTTAAAACTTCAAGAAAATACAGCAGCCAGGTAGCAACGATCAACTGTATAAATTTACCGGTCGACTGCCGACCTGCATACTGCAGTTTTTAGTGATGCACATTTCAACCGATACGGAGTTTTACTTTATAAAAATGAATTCTACGAAAAACATATTTATGATATAATCAAATACGACTTGTAGGGTACCTAAGAGCCCATAAAAACAATTAAAACCACTTTGAATTAAACAAAATTACAATTTGTTGATTTACTCTAATTTGAACATGAATTTGTGCACATATCCAAAAATGGAGTTTTTAAGAATCGATCATTTTCAAATTAACTTCATATTATGTTCCAAACCATATCAATAAAGAAATAAGTTGAGATATAGTCAAATCCTCGGAAAACACATAAAGACTCAATTTCTTCAAAAGCAATGGATTACAATATTCATGTAAAATGTTCATGCATGTTCGTACACCAAAGAAATTGCACAAATCCATCAATTAGAAATGACAAAATATTCAGATTTAACCTGAGTATTTGAGGAATCCACATTCAAGTAAAATCTTTCACAAAATCACCAATCCCCAAATTTATCATATTGCATCAAACCCAATTCAATTATCACAAATCTAATTCTCAAAACACGGTCTCTTAATTCATTAGTCCTTCTTAAAATTTCCTCAACTCAAATCACCATCTTTAACTCATGAACATAAACAAATTTAACATTATCATAATCAAGTTGCACTCATCCAACCTCATAAGTAGTCAAAATCTCTTCTTTAATCAATCTAGGCATAACATTTCCCCATACTCAATCAAATCAGCATTAACCCAAAAGAAATAGCTTACTCATGGTTTATATCAGGTTATTTAACAATCTCAAATCATCCACATGCAAATTCTACTCATAAATAACTTAGGTATTCATAAAAGATCCAATTTTGATTCATCAATTCATCCAATCCATCATATATCTATATTCATACCAAATCCTAGCATGCTTTCTAATCGATGAAACACCACATAAAACATTCAAAGAACAATACAAAACAAATTATATCACTCATCTTGTTGAAAGAATCGAACGAAGACGAATAGAAAATAAGAAAAGCCCCTCCTTAGCAAGAAATCCAAGATCTTCTCTTTAGAACTCCAAAATAATAAGCAATAAGAAATTCCCTATGTTGTGCAGCGAGATGACGACTACACTACACCCTAAATAGGTCGGGATTAAAGATTCTAGGGTTTTTGAGTACATTTGCAAAATACTCCCTTTCAAATATACCTTTACATAAATAGATCCCCATACTAGGAAATTTGTTAAAAACAATTTAATTGGGTTCCAAAAATCATAAGATCCCTCACCGGCATCAGCCAACACTGTAGGGAAATCCCAGAAAACAAATTTTGCAATTTTATCCTTTGAAATAGCAATTTTGCAAAAAGTTCCTCTTTTATCAAAACTTGTAAAACATATCAAATGTGTTGAAACGAAAGGTAGACTTTTTACTCCTGAATTGACTAGGCATTATTTCCAGCCCAAAAATCCGAAAACCTGGAGTTTCACCCCCATTTGGTAATTTTGCACAAAAGTCCTTCTTTTTGAAATATTTGCAAATGGGTCCAACCATTGTCAGAAAATTCTAGAAAAATCACAAATAGTAAATAATGAGTTTACCAAAATAATTTGGCTTTTGAACCTCCTGAAAAAATATTTGCACGTGTAAGAAGATAAATTTTTGGATAAATATTTATTAAATCACCAAAAGCCATTTTAACTCATTTAATATTCTCAAAAAAATATTTTAAAAATACGTGGTACTACATGAATGCAAGCAAGATCTTTGTAAATTGGAGGTAAAAGACGGTACGAAGTCAAGACTACTACTTGGATTCGCTCGTGTAAATCCGTAGTATCCCAACGATAGATAACAATAGCAGATATACGATAATCAATATAGATATACTTGCTAGATTCAATAAACAATCTCGAATATTGTCATGCCCCGCTTCCCGAAAAGAGAAAACGGAATATGGATACGTGAGTAAGCCCAGAAAATGATTTTCATCATCCATATTGTCATGCCCCCTTCCCGAAAAGAGAAAACGGAATATGGATACGTGAGTAAGCCCAAAAAATGATTTTCATCATCCATAATCTGTCAGGATCTTTACAACAAGCACAAGAATAATCAGAGAAGGAAGCAAGAGAAATCAACCACGCAGCATATATGAATCAAAATACCAATAGAAATTTACTTGAAACAAAACTTAATAATCTCAAATAAACCAGATCTGAATAAGTCAACAATCCTGGGTCACATTGCCCAATACAAAATAATACAAGTAACAGATACATTATTCAAATAAGCAACAGGAAATAGTAATAGGAAAACTCCAGCATCTAGAATCTTATATCACCTACACCATTTGGCAGCTGATCTCCAAAATATGCAATTTAGCAAAATTGCAGGAAGAGGAAAAGAAAACAAAACGTCCGTCAATGCAAGTTACGGGCCGCTTGTAGTGCAGGCACAAGTCATGGGAAAGATAAACAAATAGCATGGAATATGCATGATAACAAAATAGAACAACTTGCATGGCAAGATGAACAAATACAAGTGGCATGTATCAAGTGTCAAGTGAACAAGTATCATGCAAACGAGTAACGAGTAACAAGTGTCATGTTTCAAGTATCATAACAAGTAACAAGTAACAAGTAACAAGTGTCAAGTATCAAGTATCATATAAACGAGTAACAGGTAACATGTGTCAAGAATCAAGTATAATGTACAAGTAACAAGTAGCAAGTGTCAAGTAGCAAGGATCATGTACAAGTAGCAAGTAGGCAAGTGTCAAGTGATCATGTTCAAGTCTTGTATTAATCTATCTAGATAGCACTTCATGTGTCCCAAACTTTTACCACATGGTTGCTACTTATATGCAAATTTCGTTTAGGCCTAGTGGTGGGTTGCTATAGGGTCGTGTACTCAGGCATCAAGTAACAAGTACGAAACACGTAGTCGTGAACTCGTGGCATCAAGTAGTAGTAACAAGCATGAATCATGTAGTCATGAAAAAATGCGGCATATAGTAATAACAAGCATAAATCATGTAGTATGAAACATGGCGGCATATAGTAATAACAAGCATGAATCATGTAGTCATGAGACATGGCGGCATATAGTAATAACAAGCATGAATCATGTAATCATGAGACATGGCGGCATATAGTAATTACAAGCATGAATCATGTAATCATGAAACATGACGGCAAGTAATGGGAAACACGGACCCCCTTCTGAGTACGCATACCTATATCGTTAATTACTAAGGTCTTTCCCTTAACCCCGGCTTGATTATTTTGTTATTATTATCAAACAGGCATGTACGCATACAAAACATGGCAAGAATAACATGGCATGAACAAGTAACAGGTTCAGGTTGGAAGATAAATATGCACGGGTGAAAGACAACTCATAAAAGATTAGGACAATGAGAATTCAAGTTCAAGACAGAAAGACAGTACTGCACTAAATCTGGGATTTCCGTTGCCACAAACATGCAAACTTGGATCCGTCAAAGAATCTGAAAAATAGACTCCCGGCCGAATCCAGAAGTCATATGGTATTTCACAAAAATAAGTCTTAAAACAGATTTGTATCCAGAAAACGTGTTCAGTCAGAAGTCAGAAGTTCGTATTCATAAACAGGAAAACAGCATGAACACTAACTAATTATATACGAAAAATCTGGGATATTCACTAGTATAATTAGTAACAAAAAATAATGTTTCATAATTTTTCAACATAAATTGAATAGTCAAGTAAAATCAGAAAACAGTAAGATACAGTAGTTTGTAAATCTGGAATCACAAACACTGCAGTATTAAAATAGCAATATCTCACAAAATATAAATCAAAATCCAGATCTGTCAAAATGGTGATAAAATAGATACAATAGGCTATTCATATTCACAAAGCTTTTATAGAAAGCAAGTAGAATCAGGTTGAAATTATGTATGTTTACTGAACAGGAAGAAAATTCTACAAGTATAGTAGTTGTTTGCAAGTATAGAATAGTGTACATTAAATCCACCAAAATTAGGTGATAATCCCAATCAAGTCAAGTTGTAACCAACAAAATATTGGATCAAAATATTATATTTAACATCAGTAGAAAAATAGATTACTATACAGAGTTCATATAAAACTGGATCTGGAATTTTAAACACATCTGTAGTAAAATAGTCATAACTCGAAACTCATAAATCGAAACTGAGATCTGTCAAAAAATATGGAAAGTAGAAAAAATTCTCTATAATTCATATTTACAAATAATTTTCATATACTGACCTTAATAGGTCTAAAATATTGATAAAAAACGGGGAATCGACAAAATAGAAAACATCCTTCATGCACAAAATCAACTAGTTCATATGAAACTCATCCAAAACATAACCAAACGTGAAATATAGTGTACTAGATGTCCAAGGAACATGGTAGAGGGTATTTCACAAGTCTACAACAAGTCTACTACAACTAACACATCCAAACACATTATATCATACGAACAACATGCATGTATACAATAAGAAGTGGTCATCCCTAGGTTATTTCATGTCATGTGTGTAATGAGGCAACTACGGGTGGGTCAAAACAATAGAGACAAGATCAACAAGGGATTCACACAAGAATTTTCTCTAGAACACAACTACACTTCAAGCGGTATTTAGTACTTGTATTATACAAAGAAAAGAATACAAGTTACTTTCCTGAGAGGCGATGATGAAAACGTTGCAAAGAGCAAGAATAACGGAAATAGATTCTCGGAACTCAATGAACAACTAACGAATGAGATGATCACGAATAAGATGAACAACCGATCGTGAACAAGATGAAGACGATCGAGATCACGAACACAATCAGATGGCTGAGATCGAAGATCAAGATGATCGGACGGCCAGATCAGGACTTATGGAGAACTTGATGATCAAGATGATCAAGATGATCACGGCGATCGACGGCCAAGATTCAATGTGATCAAAACTTGATCAAACAACACACCCACTGGCTTCGGCTTGGCTCAACTGATGACGGTTGGGTGTTGCTGTCGACTGCGGTGAAGGACGACACAGGACGGCAAGGTGGTGGGATGACGGCCAGGGCACTGCCGCTCTCGACGATGCGACAGGAAGCAGGGCACGGGGGCTGGCACGACTGCGAGGGTGCACAGGGCCAGGAAGGGGAGGTATGCGTCAGAGTCAGCACACAGGAAGAAGGGGAGAGAACGGGAGCACTGGAGATCGGGAGGTGGTCGGTGTGGTCACCGGAGGAGACGACGACAGCGACGGAAAGTACGGGAGTGGCATTGGAGGGTTCGCAGGGGGAGGCAAGGAGCACCGGGGTGACGCGCTGTCACACTGGCTACGCTGCTGCGTCGTGGAGGCTTCGGGATGGGAGTCAACTGGAAGAGGATGCAAGGAGGGCTAGGAGTAGGGCGATGTTGGGGTGAGGCAACACCGAGAGAAGTCAACCAGGGGGAGAGGATCACGAGCAGAGGAGAGGGAGCAGGAAGGAGGGGTGCGACGGAAGAGGGATGGGTGGGAGAAGGCACGGGGTGGTGCACAGCGAGAGGTAGGAGAAGGGTTCGGGGGGGGGGGGGGGCTAGGGTTGAAGGTAGGGGATGAGAATAACAGGGGGATATAAGGGGTATATATATATGGGTTGGGTTAGGGTTTTTGTGTATAGGTGTTAACGGGTATGGGTTAGGTGAGATATAGGGTGGCGGCTGATGGGGTAGAGCTAGGTAAACGGGTAATTGATAACGGGTTAAAGTGATAGGTTAGGATATTTAAATGGGTATTGGGTAGAAAAGATCTAATAGGGAAAAAAATAAATAGGATTTTAAAAATCCAATAAAATAATGGGTATGGGTTTAATAAAAGATTCAAGAGAAATTATAAAATAACTAATAAAAATATGCAATTGGGATTTTATAGAAATAATAATAATAATAATAATAAAAACAATAATAATAACAATAAAAATAATAATAGTAATAATAATAGAAATCAATGTAATAATAACAATAATAATATTTGTATTACAATATAAAAATCATCGGAAAATAGCTACAAATAAAATTATTGATTTAGAATAGACTTTAACAGAAGATCAATACATTTTAACAAAAAAAGTAATTTGAAAACGGAAAACTAATTTACAAAAATTTTAAATACAGAAAATACACAGAAAATACGTATTTACGAAAACAGGGGTTACAAATATGATACAATAACTATTCGAGATGAAATTACTTGCCTTTAACAATGACGATAGATCCAAAATATTCAGAATAATGGGATCGGAATCCCGGTGACACGGCGACGATAGTGAACCAATCGAATCTTGATGAGATGATCACGATCGGGCACGAATCTTGATGATGATCAAGATCGGATAATCGGACGGCTGAGATCGAAGATCACGATGATGATCACAATCGTGATGATCAAGGAAGATCCGACGGTCACAATCAAGGTGATCAAGGGTCCAGATTCAAGCTTGATGATAATGATGATGATGACGAGATGTGATCGGACAGCCAGATCAAGACTTGATGATGAGATGAGATCGGACGACCGAGCTTGATCAAGGGCACTATTGGCTGAACCCCAGAGCAGAGGAGCTCGGGTGTGCACTGGGGACGAGGGCGGTGAAGCTCAAGTGAGGAGGCGATTGGACGGCGAGCGGTGGGGCTCGGGATGTAGTCCCAAGGACTCAAGGTGGCGGGAGGCAGGTCGAGGAGCATAGCAACGGTGAGCGTAGTCGGTGGCTGCGGCTTCGACTGGTCGGCGGGGATGAAGGAAGTTTTGTGGGCGATGAGGAGCTGCGAGGGCTGTCATCAGTCAAGGGCGACGCTTGGAGGGGATGTTGTTGGGTTCGATGGTGGAGCTCCGGGGAAGCGGCGATGGTGAGGATGATGAAGGTTGAAGATGATGGTGGAGCTCCGGTGCAGCACGTCGATGGGGGATGGCGAGGAGCGGGAGGCAAGCGGTAGGCTCGAGCGGAGAGGATGACGGGGGACAAGGTGAGGAAGCTCGATGGGTTCTCAGAGGTTGGAGTAATGGCGGGAGGTGGCAATGAGGCGGAGCGTCTAGTCGAGGGCGAGCGGAGGGCGAAGAAGGTGAAGAAGTCGATGATGGCGATGGGCAGCGTTGGGGTTTCAGTCGACGGAGGAGGATGGGGATCAGCAGAGGAGGGAGACGAAGGAGGGGGGAAGCTTCTCTGTTTCGTTTCGAAACAGAGAAAGAGGGGGATGGAGGAGAGAGAGGGAGGCGTGGAGAGAGAGTGGGAGAGAGAGAACGGGGGAAGGGGGTTTATATAAAATAGATAATAATATAATATATTAAATTTAATATAATAATGGGTAGTTATGAGAGAGTGGGGGTTATGGGGTTACGGGATGTGAAGAGTGGGGGAATGTGAGGGGTTTTGTATACGGATAGTTGAATTTGGGTATGGTAGGATAATGGGTTAATGAGTTGGGTATATAAATCTGGGTTTGGGTTTGTAGACTTGGGTTTTATATTTGGACTTCACAAATATGAATAAAAGAATATGAGATTGGGCTCTAAAACTATATGTTAATAAAAATGTAATTATAATGAATATAGAATTGGGCTTCATGACAAAGAATCCGATAATTAAATCACAAGGTGGGCTTTAGTATAAATCAAATAATTAACTAGATATTTTATAATGAATTAGGATCGTTGGGTTTTTTCAAAATAATAATAATAATAATAACAATACCAATAATAGTAATAAATTAATAATCAGAAGTTAAATAATCAAATAGTGATAAACAGTGTAGGTTGAAATTCTGGGTTCAAACAAAATAGTCGGGTATTTAAATGAATGCAAAAATTTGGGTTCAAAAGAGTAGAAAAATTTATACAGAAAAAATTTAAATACAAGAATACAGGGAAAGAAAAAAATACAAATCCGTATAAATGGGAACGGGGGTTACACCCACAGTTACATCACACTTCAAGAGTTTCCCAGTTTCCCTTTCAACCTTGGCATGAAAACCTTTAAATACATCAAGGACTTAATTTTTGGACTTTAGGACATACATCCACACTTTCCTACATGCATCATATATGAAGGTTACAAAATAAGAAGCACCACCATGCGTTTTAACACTCATAGCTCCACACACATCTAATAAACCAAATCCAGTATTTCTTTCTTCTTTATGTTAGCATTCATAATATAAGTTATTCTATGTTGCTTGTCAATTAAGCAAAAGATCACAGTGGGATAGATTTGTACCTCTCGTGGCAGGAAGTAGTTGTTGACGTGCGAAAGTTTGTTACCCTTTCTTGCTCATGCGGCTGAGCCGCTTGTGCCAGAAATCCATAGAGGTTTCTTCTACCGTGCTGATCTCACCTTTCTCCAGGCGCAACTGTGTTTTGTAGAGAGTGCAACACTTCCTTCCTTTTGCTTGAACAAGTGAACCTTTGGTAAGCTTTCAATGCCCTTCGCCATAGCAACTTGTGTACCTTCCTTCATCAAACTTGCCAACAGAGAGTAAAGTGAGGCGAACATCAGAAACAAGTCTCACATCTTTGAGATTTAGCTTCATCCCAAGGTTAGTGGAAACAAAAATATCACCAATACGAAGAATTGGAAAAGAACCTTTATTACCCATTTTGACAAAGCCAAAATTACATTCCCGAAGCATAGTGAAGTAATCTTTCCAAAAAGTATCATGGTAAGAGGCACCAGAATCAATCACCCAATCTGAATGTTGGCATGCAATACTTGCACAATCATCTTCATGCGCCGAAAGTAACAAAGAACCATCAGTGGTGGCAATGGCTGTACTATCATTATTTTCTTTTTTCCCATCAATCTGCCCGTCTTTTTTATCTCTCTCGAATTTGTGGCATTCTTACTTTATGTGTCCGTTTTTTTTACAATAACGGCAAGCAATATTCTTTTGCAATTTGGTCTTCCTCTTGACTTGTCGTGGTTGTAAGGTTCTCGGTGCCCCCCCTCATTTTCGGTGATAAGAGCTTGCGAATGAGAAGATTTGGAGGATTTCCTCCGGATCTTTTAATTGAGAAGATTGCATGTAACTTGACTCATGGAGACCACTCTATTGGGAGCGAAGTTGCTACGTGACACCACCAGAGTCTCCTAATCGTCCGGTAATGAACTAAGCAAGAGAAGTGCTTGTAGCTCAATTTCCTACACCATCTCCATGGTAGCAAGTTGATTTACAATGCTCTGAATTTGATTGAGATGCTCGCTGATGGACTCACGTTCCTTAAACTTAAGATTAACATGCTTTCTAATCAAGAATGCCTTGTTGCCGACAGTCTCCCTTTCATTGAGATCTTCAAGCTTTTTCCAAAGGGAACTTGTCGATGTCTCATTCGACAGATGGTGGAACACAGTGTCATCCACCCAATGTCGATTGCTGTCGATGGCCTTGCAATCGAGCTTTTTCTTATCTTCGGCAGTCATAGATTTCAGATTTGCATTAACACCTTCTACCGGTTGATGGAGCTCTTTGCAATATAGTAGGTCATCCATCTTTACCTTCCATATCATCCAATTTTGGCCATTCAAACTGATCATTGGAATGCTATTGATGGGAGTCTCCATATCAATACAAGAATTTGATGAACCTGGCTTTGATACCACATGTTGAGAAAACAAGATATTTCCAAATTGAGTTGAGATGAGAAGTGGCAATAGAGAAAAAAAATAAGCATGATTAAACACTCAAGATTTAACGAGGTTCAACCCAATTATGCCTACGTCCTCTCTCTCTTTCTCCACCAGTTCCAGTAATAGGAAAAACAATTACAAGAGATTCTTCTCAAGCTAATATAACATAACTTGAGTCTTACAAATTTAATCTCTCACAATACACTTGAGATGATGGATTCTCACTTACAAAGTAGAATGCTTGTGTTGTTCTTTTTTTTGTCTACCTCGTGGTCCCCATGTCCTGTCCTTTTCTAGAGAATGTTTGGTTCCTAGTATCCCACCCCTCATCAATATTGTCACATCTTCCTATACCTAGACAAGTCCATAAGGCATGTCAAATCATCTCCCAAGATATGGGAAATAAAAAAAGTTATCATGATGGATCAAAGTTAATGAGCATCACGGTAGATGAAGCATCATTTAACCATGCAGGAATAACTCATACGGTAGACAAAGAGACTATGAAGAATGTAGTTGGACTTTCTCATCCTGTGCCACTTCAGTTTGTAGAGTCATATTTATACACAATGTTTGTGCATATCTCATTATCTTTTCATATTACAATTACAGTGTTATATATGTCTTTCCTATTTTGTTTGTCTGCTCTTTCAATGCCCCATCTTTACTTTTAGCTACTTCTAGTTATGATTCCCTTTGTATCTATTGCTAGAAAAGTAACCATTATAATTTAGGGAATTTTCCGATTGAACTCTATATATAGTCAAGTATCATTCTCCGTAAAATTGTATTGTAGATTTAAGACATGTATTAAGTTCTAAAGATCTAGTGATGATGGGGGGTGCTATCCTAAAGCTATGGTGATGAAGGAAGAGTTTATATTCAAATCAATATTATTGTCTTCCATCTCATGGGAAAATGTATTCTTGTTTTCTCTATCTCCCTCTTCTTCTCTTCTTTGTTTGATTATTTAATTATTTAATTATTTATGTATTTATTTATTTTTGCTATTTTTTTCTTTATTCTTCTTCTTTAGTTGCATTATTTTCTTTTTCGACTTCTTTGATTGTTTTTCTATTAATTTATTCTTATTTAAATATTTAAGGCTATTCACGTAGCTTCCTAACGTTCAATTTATATGTCTTCTTTTTACATTCATTCGTGCCTTTTCCCTAACGGTGATCTTGGTGCACCTTTTGCTTAAATACTTCTTTTGCGTGAGTAAATAATTGGATACTTTGAGTCCATCTACATCAAAATAAACTGTACTCTTTCGAAATAGTTCATGGTGAACCTAAAGAAAATATCCTAATATTTCGTCATGACTAAAATCAGATATAATCTTCAAAACATGTCATCAATTTTCTGAACTCGTGTTTATGTTGCATAAGTTTTCTATTAAAGATTCCAAGGCAAGGAGTACTGCAATTTTTTTCCCCAAAAATACAAGTAAATATATTTTCGCAGCTAATTAAAAAAGTTTTTCTTTCATATTTGAGAAGCAACCGAAATATCATGGCTTTGAGATTGGAGCATGTAATAATATATATATATATATGTGTGTGTGTGTGTGTGTGTGTGTGTGTGTGTGTGTGTGTGCGCGCGTGCGCGCGCGCGCGAAAATGGCCTAGAGCATGGGTGGGTGTGCACGGGAATACAGAGGCCCGGATGCATGTGAAAAACATGCATGCAAGGGCGGATCCAGGGGGGGCTGGGGTATGCCACAGCCCCCCCCCCCCCCCCCCCCCCCCCAACATTTGACAATTTCTTTGTAAATTTTATTTTTTTTGGGTATATTAGTGTGGGATGTATGCTTCAGCCCCCCAAAATATTTTTTAAAGCCCACCCCAGATATTTTTTAAAGCCCACCTTATATATATTTGAGCCTTCTATTTAATTTTTTGGGGCTCAAGTCCAACTCTATTCTATCTAGTATCTATAACAACTTTACTTCTCTAGTATCTATAACAACTTTATATATATTTTGCATGTTACCTTGTGTTATTTTTTTTAGCCCTCCTCACTTTTCAATCCTGGATCCGCTCCTGCATGCATGCATGCATGGCTGTGTAGGCAGCATGTAAAAGAGAGAATGAACAAGGAGGGAATTAATAGTCCCATAACAGAAATGATATAGAGTGAACAATAGGTTTAAATATAGTTGCCAATGATCCAAGAGTACCTACTAAGTTAGCTCTTTTTGTGATTCTGTGGCCTGTGGTGAGGCCATGGAAAAATTTGTTAGAAAATGGGTATTTTATACACCATTTATGAACAGTTTTGAGAAATATTTTGAGTAAGATCCTCTATGAATTAGTGAGAGATCTTGATAGATTTGTGTTCTCCTTTGTGAGTATCATATATTTATTTGCTCAAAATGGTTATCGGGTGAATGAGAAATTATCTCCCAAAATGAGACAGTTGATTTCTGAAAAATGAGTTGAGGGATTTTAGTCCCACATTGGAAAAATCAAAGAATTAGAAGAGGATTTATAATAACCTCATTCTTGTCATTGTCAGATAGCAAGCCAAGAGGCTTTCTCTCGCGTGCGAAAGGGTGGGTGGGTGGGTGGGGGGGGGGGGGTGGATGGGGCAAATCTCAGACCGGTTTACATGTGGCTTGTGTACGCCCGCACGTCCTGTGGACACGAATGTCGGACCGACGTGAACTCATCCCGTGCAGAGCAAATTTTTTACTACAATTTTATTTTCCCGATCTGTAGTCAGTACATTCAAGGAGATGTATGATGTTACAATCTTCACCCTGGCCCTATAAGTAGAAGCATCTTCTCCCCTCTTGCAACACACCAGAAAGTCCTCTCTCCCCCTCTTTTCTGTTATGTTCTTTCCTTCTAGTTTGGTCATTCGATGGTAGAATTCAAACACTGTTTAGTCCGAGAGCGTGGCGTGTGCTTACGTCAACACTCTACTGTCGTTGCATTCTGGGAGACAGACGCCTCTGCAAATTTCAGCACCCAGATGAGGCGAATCTGTTTTAAGGAAATTGTGTGATACACTAGCCTCGACACAATTTGGTTTAGTTTTGTAATTTTGTAATTTTCATTTTCCTTTTAATTTGTTCATTTTTCTTATTCTCCTATTTCTCTGATTTTGTGCGTCTAAGATCAAACTTGGTTTTATTGCAAACATTTTGTAACCAAAGTTGTAATAAAGAGAATAAATTTCTCTAAGTTGATTTTAATTTTGAAACAAAATTTGTAACAAACTTAAAACATATTTTGCTTTAATTTTCTTGTTGAGTTATCCATTTCCTTGACTTTTATTTTCGATTTTGAGGCACTTCTTTTTATTTTCTTTTCATTCTGAAAATTTTTCACTCGTGTTGTGTGTTTTCATATTAAAAATGACAAATTCATAGGAGAATGTTGTTGTTGCAGATGCGGCACAAGTGCCGACTATTGCTGTGGCACGATACACAACTAAAGAGCTGTGGGAATCCCTAGATCATAAATAAAAAACTGAGGATGTCGGCACCAAGAAATTCATTGTGGGCAGTTTCCTAGACTATAAAATGGCGGATTCCAAAACGGTGATCAATCAGGTTCAAGAAATTCAATTGATCTTGCATGAGATACATGTTGAAGGTATGAACCTAAGTGAAAGCTTTAAAGTTGCTTGTATTATTAAAAAAATACCAGCGGGTTGGAAAGACTTCAAAAACTATTTGAAGCGTAAGCGAAAGGAAATGGGTATTGAGGATCTCATTGTCAGGCTTCGTATTGAAGAAGACAATAGAGGTTCTGAAAAAATCAGAGCCATTAGTCATGTGGCCAAGGCTAATGTGGTTGAACATAGTCAACGTTCCAAAAAACATAACAACAAGGGGTCCAAGTTAGGGCCTAAGGGAGGAATCTCCAAGAAGCGGAAATTGTAGGGCAAGTGCTTCTACTGTGAGAAGCTAGGTTACAAGTCTACTGATTGCAGACTACACAAGAAGAACAGGAACAAAGAAGCAAATTTTGTTGAAGGAATTACTCAAGACGTTTCTGATATCATCCTCGCAGCTGTGGTCTCAGAGGTGAACAGGATGGGTTCAAACCCAAAGGAATGGTAGATTGACACTAGAGCTACTCAACACGTGTGCTCCAACAGAAGTATGTTCTCTACTTTCAAACCATTAGAGAATTGGGAGAAGATGTTTATGGGGAACTCGGATACTTCAAAAATCAAGGGGTAAGGCAAGGTGATCTTGAAGATGACTTCTGGAAAGGAACTGACTCTGAAAAATGTTGCATATGTTCCTGAAATCCGTTAGAACTTGGTATCTGGTTCGTTGTATAATAATCACAGATTTTGTTTAATTTTTGAGTCAAACAAATTTATTTTGTCAAAGAGTGGAATGTATGTTGGTAGAGGATACATGAGTGATAGAATGTTCAAACTCAAAGTAATGACCATGGTCAAGAATATTAATAAAACTCGCTTTTCTACTTATATGCTTGAGTCTTCCAATTTATGCCATGGTAGACTAGGACATGTTAATTATGATACTATGCATAGACTAATTTACTTGAATCACATACCAACATTCCAAACATAAATGTGAAGCTTGTGTAGAGGCAAAACTAACAAGATCAGTTTTTAAAAGTGTTGAAAGAAACACTGAACCTCTTGATTTAATTTATAGTGATATTTGTGATCTAAAGCTGACACAAAAAAGAGGTGGTAATAAGTATTTTATTACCTTTATTGATGATAGCACAAAATATTGTTATGTTTATTTGCTTAAAAGCAAGACGAAGGCATAGAGAAATTTATTCTCTTTAAAAATGAAATTGAGAATCAACTCACCAAGAAAATTAAGGCGCTAAGAAGTGACCGAGGTGGGGAGTTGAATCACCATTTGCTGAAACTTGTGCTAAGCATGGGATTGTACATGAAACTACAGCACCTTATTCTCTTCAGTCCAACAGTGTTGCTGAGTGACAGAATCATACTTTGAAGGAAATGATGAATACAATGTTAATAAGTTCTAGTCTACCACCCAACTTGTGGGGAGAAGCTATTCTTTCAGCTAACTACCTTTTGAATAAGGATCCCAAAAAGAAAGAAGAAAAAACTTCATATGAATGATAGAAAGGAAAAAGTCATTCTATAATTACTTGCGAATGTGAGGATATCTTGACAATATTGCAGCACCTCCACCTAAGAAAGTGAAAATATGATCCAAAATGGTTGGTTACATTTTCATTGGCTATGCACATAATAGTACTGCTTATCGGTTCTTGGTGTACAAATTCGATATCACTGAGATACCAAAGAACATGAAAATGTAGTCTAGAAATGCATCGTTCTTTGAAGATGAATTTTCATGTAAGTCAAAGGAAGAACCAAGTTCTTCCAAACGAACACATGAGACTATCAGTTAAGATAATGAAAACCAAGATGAAAAAGTTGAGGAGGAACCTAGAAGTAGTAAAAGAACAAGAACCAAAAAATCTTTTGGTCCAGATTTCTTGACTTTTATGTTTGAAGGTGAACCCCTAAACTTTCAAAGAAGCGGAGAATTCTAGAGATGGTCCTCTATGGAAAGAAGCCATTAAGAGCAAATTGATTCTATCTTGCAAAATTATACTTGGAAACTAGTGGATCTTCCATCAGGTAGTAAATCTTTACGTTCTAAGTGTATTTTCAAGAGAAAAATGAAACCTGATGGATCAATTAATAAATACAAGACAAGACTTGTAATCAGAGGTTATAGACAAAAGAATGCTCTGGACTACTTTGATAGATATTCTCCTGTAACGAGATTAAATTCCATTAGGATGGTACTTGCAATATCATCCTTGCGCAATCTTGCACAATGAATGTGAAAAAAACTTTTCTTAATGGAGATTTAGATGAAGAAATGTACATGGAACAACCTATGGGTTTTCAAGCTCCAAGATAAGAAGAGAAAGTTCGTAAACTGATGAAGTCATTATATTGGTTTAAAACAAGCACCAAAGTAATGACATGAGAAATTTAACAATGTCATGATGACCAATGGTTTCAAGATCAATGAATGTGACAAATGAGTATATGTCAAAGGCACTGAAAGTAGATATATCATAATATGCTTGTATGTAGATGACATGCTTATTATTGGAAGTAATGATAAGATGATTAAATCTACTAAAAATATGCTGAACTCAATGTTTGACATAAGGTACATGGGACTAGCTGATGTTATATTGGGAATTAAAACAAGCTAGTCAGACATGGGACTTAATGAAAATAACAAAACAAGACTGATTTGTGTCGATACTTGTGTATCACACAATCTTCTTAAAATATATTCACCTCGTCCGGGTGTTAGAGTTTTCGAGGCGCCTGCCTCCCAGGATGCAACAACATTAGAGTGTTGACGTAGGCACCACGCCACACTCTCGAACTGAAATGCTTGAAATCTATCACCAAACGATCGAACAGAGGACGTAGAAGAACATGACAGAGGGGGGAGAGAAGAGTTTCAAGTGTGTTAATTCAGTGGAGAGGGGACCTGGGTCAGGGTGAAAATTGTAATGGTAGACAACTCCTTTAATGCACTAACTGTAACGGCAGACAGAATCTTGAATGCACTACTTGTTTCATTGGGTTTAAAACGTGAATAAATGACAGACAAAACCATTTTTGCATTTATTTCATCCGTTTCAGATCAGAAAAACAAAACTGTAGCAAAAAATTTGGCTCTGCATGGGGTGGGTTCACGTCGGTCCAGCATTCGTGCTCGCAGGACGTACGGGCGCAAGCAATCTGCATCTGGTCCGAGATTTGCCCCCCCTCCCCCCACCCTGCACGCGCGAGAGAGAGCCTCTTGGCTTGCTATCTGATAATGCCAAGAAAGGGGTTATTATATATCTTCTTCTAATTCCTTTGATTTTTCCGATGGGGGGCTAAAACCCCTCAACTCATTTTAAAAAAATGAAACAGTCTCACTTTAAGAGACAATTTCTCATTCATCCGATAACTATTTTGAGCAAGTAAATATATGATTTTGTTCTACTCCTGAAGGAGAACATAAATTCACCAATATCTCTCATTAACTCATAAAGGATCTTACTCAAAAATTGCCTCAAAATGGTTCGTAAAATGGTGTTAATACACCCATTTCGAACAGCACAACCCAATCAACACAATCATGGCAAGTTTCTAAGACTATTAATAGAACTTGTGAGTTAAACTAACAAGTTCTAAATCATGAAAATAAATACAACAACAAAACCGTAAACTCAGAATTCATTATACAGTTTGGGTTTACTATAAAATTCACCATAAATAGTATACTGGTTAGAATTTCTTATTCTCAGGCATTTTAGAAAGATCTAAGTGTCTGCCACAATTTCTTAGTTGATAACTCCCTCAAATTGCTCCATCTAAGCGATAAAAAATATCATTGTTTAACATGCATGCAATAATTTCCAGAATAGACCAACAATCAACCAGTGCTGACGTAAAAGTCCTATTAAAATATCAAATGATTTCTGAACTTCACAAAATTTGGAACACAACCTCTTTACACATAGTAGCAGTACACATATAAATTTAAAATCATTCTAGCAAGTATTTAGAAATTTATGGCCCTTTTAAAAAAAAACTCTAAACAGAATGGTTAGATTGTAGGGGAATTGAGGGAATGTGAAACAATGAACAGGGGGGGTTGTAATGAAAACTTCATGATGATGGGGAGAAGTGCTGACCGGCTAGGATTGGGGTGAGGGGGAGGTGGAGTGTGGGGGTGGTCAAGGGCTCCTAGAGCTCCCTACCAAATCAAATGCAATATTACAAACCAAGAAACCCTAGATTCCATTTGGTTTATCAAAATATGTACTCTCCTCCCTCCAAAACTTGGCTGGCCAACCACGGTACAAGTCAAGTTGGGTCCAATTGGGTTCATTTGGGTTAGTTTAGGTCTAGTTTAAGTTCTAAACATAGATTTAAAATTAGCTCTAACAGAAATAGTCCCATACACACAATTGCACATAATTTTCAATCCACAAATGAAATTTTCATATGCAAAAATAAATTTGATGTTTTACAAAGTATTTACTAGCAAATTTTACAAGCACAAGCAATTCTATTCATGTTCATATATAGAATATTGCCATATAAACAACGGTTAATTATTTATGCTTTTTATCTCAATTTTAGTTGAGGTAAGCATACCCCAACCCCGGTTCTACAAATACATCACTGTCGAGTTCAAAACATATCGAATAATAATATGTTTCAATACCTACTCAATTAAAATTTAGAAAAAATCATTAATATGTGCGACCCTCAATCGTGCACGGATTATTGTACAAAATAGTTATATACTATTTTGCGGGGGCTTACAAATTGTGTGTCAGTATTGGAGACGAGTTTTCGAGGGATCCCAAATCTATAGACAATGTTCCTCCAAAGGAACCGTTGGAATTTCTGCTCCATGATAGTAGCTAGCAGTTCTGCTTCGACCCACTTTGTGAAGTAGTCGATGGCAACCACTAGAAAAATACTTCGGCCAGTTGTTGGCAGAAATGGTCCACGCAAGTCTATCCCCCACATGACAAAGGGGATGGGCCTAGACATAGAGCTGAGAGTTTCTTGAGATCCATGCTTGATGGTGAGTGCTTCTGATAGGGGTCGCACTGGCGAACATACTCTTACGCGTCACTGAGCAGCGTGGGTCAATAGTACCTCTGATTGAGTATCTTTCGTGAGGGGGATCTTGCCCTTTGATGGCAGCTGCTAATTCATTCATGTTGTTTTTTGAGGGAGTATTGTGCTTCTTCTGGAGTGAAACATCTCAGATAGGGCCTGCCATCAACTATAGTGTGTAAGAGTTTTTATAGGAGTCCTTCCACGAGAGTGTATCTCTCTGCCCTTGTCTGAATCTTCCTTGCTTCTTTGTTACCTTCAGGGAAGATTCCCTTGTCGAGGAAATCGATCAGCGGTTTCATCCAACAATCTTCGGACATGTGGGGTGTGACGGCCATGAGCACCAACTCTTCCACCTCGATGATCGGCTTGAGAAGGACCTTGATGAGGACAGTGCGGTCAAGCCCATCAAGAGATAAGGAAGCCAGCTTGGAGTGGGCATATGCTTGCTTGTTTTGCTCGTGGGAAATGCGAGTGACATTAGCTTCTCTAAATGTTGTCAGGAGTTTCTTCACTTGTGAAAAGTACTTGGCCATGCGATCGACCCTGGCTTCATACTTGCCTTGGATTTGGTTGATGACTAGCCACGAGTCGTTAAAATCTTGATTCTTCTCGCGCCAGCTTCTCGTGCTAACCGCAGACCGGCAATCAATGCTTCATACTCAGCTTCGTTGTTGGTTGAAAGAAAACTGAGGCGCAATGAGTATTGGAGAGTGAACTTATCGAGCCCAAGCAAAATAATTCCTACACTGCTTCCTTCGAGGCAAGATGACCCATCTACATACACTTTCCAAAGCGGGGATTTTTCTTCTTTCTTTGGGGGAGACGGTGATGGTGGTCTCCACAATAAATTAAGCTAGGGCCTGGGCCTTGATGGTCGTTCTCGGTTGGTAGCTGATGTCATGTTGACTCAGTTCAATGGACTATTTCATCAATCTTCCGGAACTTTCAGGTTTGAGGAGCGCTTGCTTGAGCGGCTGATTGATGAGGACATATATAGAATGCACTTGGAAATAGGGGAAGAGTTTTCGAGCTGCTGTGACCAGTGCATAGACCATCTTTTACTTCTTCGAGTAACGGTGTTCTACATTATGGAGTACCTTATTCACATAGTAAATTGGTTTCTGAACCGTGTCTCCTTCTCTGACTATGATGAAACTCAGTGTCTGGTCGGAGGTGGCTACATAGAGGTAAAGGATTTCACCTAGCACGGGCTTGCTCAGGAGCGGAGGGTTGACGATGTATGCTTTGACTTGTTCGAAGGCGATCTGTTGTTCTTCCCCCACTCGAAACCTTTTGTGCCCCACAGAATTTTGAAACAAGGCAACCAATTCTCCCCAGAATTACAGAGGAATCGACCGATGGTGGCTAAGCAGCCGGTGAGTTTCTGCACTTCTTTGACCGTGGTTGGGGGAGACATGTTGTGAATTGCCTAGATTTTCTCGATATTGGCTTCGATTCCCATTTAACTAACCATAAAGCCCAAGAATTTACTAGAGGATACTCCGAAGGTGTATTTTGTAGGATTCAGACGCATGTTATGCTTGCGTAATTCTTCGAATGCTTCTTGGAGGTCGGTGACATGGTCTTCCTTTTGGAGGCTTTTGACTAACATATTATCTACGTATACATCCATATTCCTGATGATTTGACTTTTGAAGACATTATTTACTAGGTGCTAATAAGTATTGCCAACATTTTTCTGGCAAAAGGTGTAACTCGATAGCAGTACATGCCCTGATTTGTGATGAAGGACGTCTTTGGAGTGTCAAGTGGAAATATTTGAATCTGATTATACCCAGAAAATGCATCATGAAAGTTAGGAATGCATTGCTCCGACGTGGCACCGATCATTGTGTCTATGCTGGGGAGAGGGAACTAGTCTTTCGGACAAGCCTTGTTAAGATCTGTGAAGTCTATGCACATTCTACAATTAATGTTAGCTTTCTGAACCATCATCACATTTTCTAACAACTCTGGGTAGTTAACTTCTTGGATGAAGCGTGCGGCTAGGATTTTTTCGACTTCTTCTTTGACCACCTGGAACCTATTTAGGGAAAATTTGCGGTGTCATTGCCAAACGGGCTTGGCGTCTGGACTCACACTAAGATGATGCATGATTAGGTCTCTGGGAATTCCTGGCATATCGGCTGCGGTCCAGGCGAAAAAGTCTTGATTTTCTTTTATACAGGCGATGAGATGCTCCTTGAGCTGGAGAGGAAGGGTCTTGCTAAAGCAAAAACTCTTGCCCTGATCCTCTTGAGAAAAATGGATCTCTTCGAATTCATCCATGGGCTCTGAGTTTGCATGACTTCTTTCTAGCGTGGGTTCAATGGCATCAAGTGGAAGAATTGAGTCCCCATGGTGGTAGTGTAACATGCTCGAGCTGCCTTTTGGTTTCCCACTACCTGGCCTATGCCTGCTACTATTGAAAACTTCATTTTTATGTGAAACACAGATGCAACTGCATGGAAAGCCGCTAAGCCCGGGCAGCCAAATATTACATTGTATGCGACTTTGATGTCGACTATCATGAAGTCTAATGCTTCCGTCCGAGTTGCTTGGGCTTTTCCTGCCGTCACGTCAAGTGTGATGATTCCTTCAACTTGGACAGGTGTGCCTGAGAAGCCATGAAGTGTCTAATCGGCCGGCCTGATTCGATCCCATGAGAGATTGAGAGCATCGATTGTGGCCATAAAGAGGATGTTTACTGAGCTGCCATTATATACGAGGATATGTCGCACCTCATGATTTTTCATGCATAAATTAATCACCAGTGCATCGCAATGAGGTGTTGTGATGCCCTCGAGGTCTTTATCGGAGAATGATACAGAGAGGCCCAAACTCTTTGTAGGTGGAGCATTATGTACTGAATTAACTCTTCTCATGAAGGCTTTACGGGAAGAGTTAGAATCTCCCCCATTGGACCTCCGTGAATGGAGTGGAGAATTGTCATATGTTCTGAGTCTCGTGATTCAGAGGGTCTCTCTTGACGCTTATTAGCCCCCTCCCCAACCCAAAGGTATTTCAGCATTGTTATTTTGTTGGAAAAATTGAGAGAGATTGCCCCGGCGAATCAGGCCTTCAAGTTCGTCTTTGAGCGATCGACAATTGTCATTAGTGTGTCCATGATCTCAGTGAAATGTGCACCAGTTATTTTTGTCACATCTCTTGATAGTTGTGGACATCTTGGGCGAAGGGCAGATTGTTCCATCATTCTCAACTTCCTTGAGGATGGCTGATACACATGCATTGAGAGAAATGAACTTGTCAAAGCATTGTGTTGGAGGTGGATGGCGTTGACTGGCATCCTCTTTCTAAAATTTCATGGCTCCTTCCTCATTTTTGTTTTTCCGTTTGTTCCCGGAAGGTGACGCTTTCATGGCTTGTGGATTGAGAGCTTCCTCAACTCTGATGTACTTGTCACTCGTTCGTAGGAGCTCAGTGAAATCTTTTAGAGGCATCTTAGTGAGGCAAGCTTTTAGTTCTTTATACGTGACGTTGTGGCGCAAAGCTGCAGTCGCCACTAAAGAGTCCAAGGAGGCAATCGACCTTGCTTCGGTCGTGAAGCGTTTGACGAAGTCTTTCAGCAATTCCCCCTTCTTTTGCTTTAGTTCCAACATGGAGGCACTTGTTTTTTCATCATTACGGCTGGTAACAAGTGAGCTATGAAGAGCTCCTCGAGATGGTCAAAGGAGAATACTGACTGTGGAGTGAGCCGGGAGTACCATTCCCTTGCTAATCCTTTGAGTGTTGTGAGAAATGTTCGACACATGAGCGCATCGGTGGTGTTCGACACATGAGTGCATCGGTGGTGTTGTAGAGCATCATGAGGCTCTTGAAACTCTCGATATGGTCAGTTGGGTCTGACCCTATCGTATGATTTGAATTATGGAACCATGAAGTTCTTTGAGACGGGTGCATCAAGGATGGTTTTTCTAAAAGGAGTTTGACAAGGGGGGTAGGCCTTGTTGGAGCGGTTCCCCTCATTCTTCATCTGTTCTAGGCGATCTTCTACATCTCGGATATGGCGAAGAACACACTTTTGTGGACCCTGCCATTTTGTATGACTTAAGTTATCTCTGGTGAGGATGGCGTTCTTAGAGGCTAGCCAATTGAATGCCTTAACCTTGAGTGACACTTTAACCTTCCAAATAACACTTCAAAGCCTGACCACCCCATTATTAATGAAAGCATACATTGATCTAACAGATTATTGGCCATTCTTTGTCATCGACCAAGATATCTCATTTTGTACGCCATTTGTCTGCTTCCACTCAGGCAGGAAGTGGACTTCAAAGCCTGACCACCCCATTATTAATGAAAGCATACATTGATCTAACAGATTATTGGCCATTCTTTGTCATCGACCAAGATATCTCATTTTGTACGCCATTTGTCTGCTTCCACTCAGGCAGGAAGTGGACTAGTTGTCTTTTCATTGGTTGGTTGGTCCAAGCATCCTTTCATTCTAGGCTTCCATCAACCACTCCACCACTGTCTACTAACTAATTCTTGCCACACATAGAAAGACATGAGAGAATTTGTACCTTAATGGTATCGCTTTGCACCATTTGTGAAAAGAGCATATGCCAGATGCGAGTGTTGTAGGTGATCAATTATTTTCTGTCTTATTGCAGAGCACGCACTCTTGTGGACCCTGCCATTTTTTACGAATTAAGTTATCTTTGGTGAGGATGGTGTTCTTAGAAGCTAGCCAATTGAATGCCTTAACCTTGAGTGGCACTTTAACCTTTTAAATAACACTTCAATGCCTGACCACCCCATTATTGTTGAAAGCATACATTGATCTAACCGATTATTGGCCATTTTTTGTCATGGACCAAGATATCTCATTTTGTATGCCACTTGTCGGCTTCCATTCTAGCAGGAAGTGGACTAGTAGTCTCTTCATTGGTTGGTTGGTCCAAGCATCCTCTCATTCTGGGCTTCCATTTACCGTTCCACCACTGTCTATTGACTAATTCATTGCTGCACACAGCCTTAGCAAAGACACGAGAGAATTTGTACCTTAATGGTATCGCTTTGCACCATTTGTCCTTCCAGAAGTTAACTGTGACCCATCTCCCATGGCAAAAGTGCATCCAACCAAAAGAATATCCTTGTTGCAATGCACCCCTCACTGGACGTAGTAGCCCAAGGTTTCCATGTGCCCACCTAGCTTTCTTGTTCTTGTGGAGTTTCCACATATTTGGAAAGGAGTGCCTGATTCATCTGTCGGAGATTGAGAATCTCTATTCCTCCAAACTCCGTGTGTTTTCAAACAATGCTCCACTTAAGCAGAGGGTAGCCTTCCTCTCCGTATATCCCTGCTAAAGGAATCTATGTCTCAATCTATCAATCTTAATGCAAACCCATTCTGGCATCTCAAAGAAGGAAAGGAAATACAATGGTATGGCAGAGGCTACAACATTAAGTGTAACCAGTCCTCTTCCCTACAAGAGCAATTTGCCCTTCCACCATCCAGTTTGGCTTGAATCTTATTTATGACTCCGTACTATTCCTGATTTCTAAGGTTGCCATCAGTAATGGGTAGGCCAAGGTATTTGATGGGTAAATTTTATATATGGCAGTTAAGGATGGCGGCGGCCATAGTGGAGTTGCGATTAGCACTTCTAATGAAAGTGATTGCACCCTTATGAAATTTAACCTCCAAGCCATACCACATGTCAAAATTGTAAAGTCCCCACTTCAGGAAAGCTACTTATGCAAAATCACATTCCCCCAAAATGAGTATGTTGTTCACATATTGCAAGTTGAAGACCGCCGGTGTCACTCCCCGCTTCCCAAAAAGGAAAACGGAATACGGATACGTGACTAAGTCCAGCGAATAATTTTCATCATCCATAAGATGTCAGGATCTTTATAACATTTCACAGGAATATTATAGTAAGAAGCAAGAGAAGTCAACACGCATGCACAAATAAATCAATATTCCAACAGAATTTATTTGAAACAAAATGTAATAATCTCAAATAAATCAGATCTGGAAACAAGTCAATAATTCTGGGTCACATTGCCCAAAACAAATAATCCAAGTGGCAGATACATTTATTCAAATAAGCAACAGGAAATAATAATAGCAAAAACTCCACCATCTAGAATCTTACATCACCTACTCCATCGGGCAGCTGATCACCATAATCTGCAATTTAATAAATTGCAGGAAGAGGAAAAAGAAAACAAAACGCCCATCAATGCAAGTTACGGGCCGCTTGTAGTGCAGACACAAGTACAGGAAAAGAATAAACAAAATATAGAGTAACAGCGAAAGTAAACATTGCATGGACTAGACATGGCAACAAAATAGAACTAGTATGAATCAAGAAACAAAATCAAGTAATATGATATACTAACAGGGTACAGGTAACATGCATCAAGTGTCATGCAAGCAGGTAAACAGGTAATAAGGTATACAGGTGAACAGGTATACAAATAGCATGTACAGGTGTCATGTAACAGGTAAGCATGTAACAGGTATCATGTTGTGTCAAGTCTTGTATTATTACTAACTAGGTAGCACTTCATGCGTCCCAAACTTTTACCACATGGTTGCTACATTCAGACAAGTTTCGTTTAGATTTCGTAGTGGAATGTATAGGGCTATGTACTTAGGGATCAGGAAAACAGGTACAGGAACAGGTATAGGTACATGTAGAACCTACTGGTTCTCTTCCGAGTACACCTTCCTATAGGGAAGTGTGCAATCAGGTAATCAGGTAAACAGGTACATGTAGAACCTACTGGTCCTGTTCTGAGTACACCTTCCTATAGGGAAGTGTGCAGTCAGGTAATCAGGTAAACAGGATCGTGTATCATGCAGTCATGAACACATAACAGGTGGAAAACACGGGCCCCCTTTCTAAGTACACATTTCTATATTTTCCACTACTAGATCTTTCCCTTAACCCCGGCTTGGTTATTTGTTATTATTATCAAACAGACGTGTATGTATCACAAACAGGGCAAGAATAACATGGCATGAATAAGTAACAGGTTCAGGTTGAAAGATAAACATGTACAGGTGATAGACAACACATAAAAGGATTGAACAACAAATATTCTAGTTCAGAACAACAAGACAATACTGCACTAAATCTGAAATTTCTGTTGCTACAAATATGAAAATCTGGATCAGTCAGAAAATCTGAAAAATAGGCTCTCGGTCGAATCCAAAAAATATATATGTCATATGGTACTTCACAAAAACAAGTCTCAAAACAGATTCATATCCAGAAAATATGTTCAGCTAGAAATCAGAAGTTTGCATTCATAAACAGAAAAACAGCATAAAAACTTACTGATTAAATCCAAGAAAAATCTGGGGTATTCCCTAGTATGTTTAGTAACAGAAAATAAAGTTTCATAATCTTCCAACATATCAGTTAAAATCAGAAAGCAGCAAGATACAGCAGTTTTGTAAATCTGAAATCATAAACACAACAGTACTAAAAAAACAATAGATTAAAAAATATAAATCAAAATCCAGATCCGGAAAAAGGGTGATAAAATAAATACAGTTGGCTACATTTCATATTCACAAAGTTTTTCTAGGCAGCAAATAGAATCAGGTTAAAATTAAGGTTCTTTACTGAACAGTATGAAAATTCTGCATGTATAGCAGTTGTTTGCAAGCATAGAATAGTATGCGAAAGTCAACAATTAAATCCACAAAAATTAGGGCTTAATCCCAATCATGTCTAGTTGTATTCAGCAAAATATTGGATCAAAATATTATCTTTAACATCAGTGTAAAAATAAATTTCCATACAGAATTCATATAGGACTGAACTTGCAACTCATAAATCGAAACTGGCATATGTCAGAAAATCTGGAAAGTACACATAATTCTCTATAATTCATATTCACAAATAATTTTCATTTACTAACCTTAGTAGGTTCTAAAATATTGAACAAAAACGGGTAACAACAAGGACAAAATTATTCTTTATGCATGTAATTAACTAGATCATATGAAACACATCCAAATCATAACCAAACATGAAAGAGAGTATACTAGATGTCCAAGCAACATGGTATAGGGTATTTAGCAAGTCTATAACAAGTTATATTATGACTGACACAATCGAGCATACAGTATCATACGAACAACATGCATGTGTACATCAAGAAGTGATCATCCCTAAGTTATTTCCTGTCGTGTGTGTAATGTGACAACTATGGGCAGATCAACACATATAGACAAGATATAACAGGGGTTTTGCAAAACAATTGTCTCTAGAACACAACAACACTACAGGCGATATTTAGTAGTTGTATCTGCAACAAAAATTAATACAAGTTACTTGCCTTATAGTCGACGACGGAAATGGTGCAAGGAGCAAGAATAACGGGAACAGATTCTCGGGCACAAACTCAATGAACGAACTACGAACACATGAACACACGATCACGAATCCAAATGCAAGCACACCAAGAGGAGCAGTCGGGGACCAATAAGCCTACACCTACAACCAAGACAAGGTGTGTGCGCAACGAAGAAGAACGGCAGCAGCAGGGCGGCACGCTAGCTGTTGTATGCTGTCTACTGTCGTGGAGGAGCACAGGGCGGTGCTGCGGGGGCTGCATCGCTGCTGGCGTCGATGGGAGGCAGGAGGGTCGTTGTGTTGGGTATATTTGGAGAGAGAGAAGTGAGAGCAGGAGGACGGGGGTGCTGGCGTTGCTGTGGTCTGACGAAGAGAGGCAGGGTGGTCAGTTGGTCGGGTTGAGCAGCGCAAGGGATAGTCGGAGGTGTTTGGGGTTCGACGGGGGGTGCAGGGAGAGGATCGAGAGGTGACAGGTTAGGAGGTAGGGTTTCAGGAGTGGGTTAGAAGTCGGGTAGGGTTTTTGTGTGGAGGGGGAAGATGCACAGGGGTAGTATATATAGGAATAGGGTGTTAGGGTTAGCTGACGGGTAGGAGGGTTTTGGTTATAATGGGTTTGGGTAGTATGTTGGGTATTGGGTTTTATATGGTTAGGTGAATAAAGTGTTTAGACAAGATCCAATAGAACAATAAAATGGGTCCAATAAATGAGATAGTTACAAAATGAATGAATAAAAAAATAGGACAAGAACAATTGTAGAATAGGGCTCAAAATAATAACTCAAACAATCAAAGACGAAACAATAGGAGGCAATAGAATCAAGAAACTCAAGTAAGAAGACGACAAATCAAATAAATGTATAAGTAGAAAATGAAGATCCAAAACACGGTCCAAAAAGAGATACAATGTGAATAAATACACAAAAAGAAAGAAAAATACACCCAAAAATACAGGAAATGGAAAACAAGGGTTACAAATCCGACCTACCTAACAAGAAGAATTTCGTCATCGAAATTCAAACAACAGGTATGTAGGGTAACCCCGAAAGGAAAGAAAGAACAAAACAAAAACTACTCAAACAGATGAGGAAACTTATGCTGAATCTCCTCCTCCAACTCCCAAGTCAACTCACCCGGCGAGTGAGGATTCCAAGAAACACGAACCGGCTTGATGACCTTGTTCTTAAGCACTTTCTCCCGTTGATCCAAAAGAGCAACTGGCAGAATCTCACAAGTCAAATCCGGTCGCACGGTCAACTCAGAATAGTCGATCAGGTGGCTCTCATCTCGGATATATCACCTGAGTTGTGAGATATGAAAAACATAGTGCACTCCTGATAAAGCTGGCGGCAATGCAAGATGATAGGCCACCTTGCCTACCCGCTCCACAATATCAAATGATCAAATAAACCTAGGGCTGAGCTTTCCCCCACCACCAAACTGAATGACACCACGCATTGGAGATACCGTTAGGAAAACATGGTCACCATCCTTAAACTCCAAAGCTCTCCTATGGACATCTGCCCATCGCCTCTGCCTATCTTGAGCTGCCTGCTAGTGCTTCCTGATCTGATTTATCGCATCAACTGTCCTGGTGATCAACTCCGGACCCAACAACTTCCTCTCACCTATGTCATCCCAGCACACTGGTGATCTGCACTTCCAGCCCATACAGTACCTCGAACGGTGCAGCTTTAAGACTGGCCTGAAAGCTGTTATTATACGAGAACTCTATAAGATGCAAATGGTCCTCCCATGATCCACCGAACTGCAGCATACATGACCTCAACATGTCTTCTAGAGTCTGTATGGTCCTCTCCGACTGTCCATCAGTCTGGGGATAAAAAGTTGTAATGTACTTCAATTTACTCCCCAAACTACTCTGAAGACTCTCCTAAAACTGAGATCTGAATCTCGTATCCTTATCAGATACAACTAACTGGAACCCCATGAAGTCTGACTATCTCTTGCATGTACTTCTCAGCTAGGCTCTCAGTAGACTGTCCGACACGGAAGGGAATGAAGTGAGCCATCTTCGTCAGTCGATCGACAATCACCCAAATGGCATTGTAACCCTTAGGACTCCTCGGCAAAGCGGTCAAAAAATCCAAAGTGATATGGTCCCACTTCCACTGCCGAAACAGGAAGCAGTTGAAGAAGTCCCGCAGTTCTCTGATGCTCGGCCTTCACCAGCTAGTAGACCAAACATTGAGACAGAAACCGAGCCACAACCCTCTTCATACCATGCCACCAGAAATGAAGCTTCAAATCCCGATACATCTTAGTACCTCCAGGATGAATATAATACGATGACTGGTGGGCTTCCTCAAGCAACCTCTGACGAACTTCACCATTCGAGACACACAACCTGGACCCAAAACGAAGAGATCCATCAGCATGAATAACCATATTCGTTCTGGAACCAGCCTCAATTTCTGCTCTAAAACCCTACAACTGCTCATCACCAGCCTGAGCCTCTTTGATCTAATCAACAAGAGACGACTGAAGCTGAAGCACCAAACAACTCCGATCAGAACTCGGCAACAACACATCCAACACCAACCTTCGCATCTGCTCAACCAAATCTTTCTGCTGAGTTAGGAACATAGCTGCCGGTTTGTCACGCTCTGCTTCCCAAAAGAGAATATGGAATACGAATACGTGACTAAGTCTAGAATGATTTTCATCATCCATAAGCTGTCAGTATCTTTACAACATTTCACAGGAATAATCACAGTAGGAAGCAAGAGAAGTCAACCACGCATGCATATATGAATCAATATAACAACAGGAATTTACTTGAAACAAAATCTAATACGTTTCAAATAAATCAGATCTGAACAAGTTAACAATTCTGGGTCACATTGCCCAATACAAAATAATCCTAGTAACAAATACAATTATTCAAAAATAGCAGGAAAGTAATTTTTAGCAAGAACTCCAGGACTATAATCTCAGATCACCCACTCCATCGGCAGATGATCTCCAAAATCTGCAATTTAATAAATTGCAAGAAGAGGAAGAAGAAAAACAAAACGCCCGTTAATGCAAGTTACGGGCTGCTTGTAGTGCAGGCACAAGTACAGGAAAAGATAAACAAATATATAGTAACAGCGGAAACAACATAGCGTGGAATAGGCATGTCAACAAAACAAGATAACTAACATGAATCAGGAAACAAAATCAAGTAACATGATATACTAACAGGTACAGGTAACATGTATCAAGTGTCATACAAGCAGGTAAACAGGTAACTAGGTATACAGGTCAACAGGTAGCATGTAAATGTAAGAATGTAACAGGTATTATGTCATGTCAAGTCTTGTATTTATTATTATCTATGTAGCACTTCATGCATCCCAAACTTTTACCACATGGTTGCTACATTCAAACAAGTTACATTTAGATTTCGTAGTGTAGTCCATAGGGCTCGGAACAGGAACAGGTATAGGTAGAACCTAATGGTCCTCTTCTGAGTACACCTTCCTATAGGAAAAGCGTGCAGTCAGGTAATCAGGTAAACAGGTACGGGTAGAACCTACTGGTCCTCTTCCGAGTACACCTTCCTATAAGAAAGCGTGCAGTCGGGTAATCAGGTAAATAGGAACATGTATCATGTAATCATGAACACGTAACAGGTGGGAAACACGGACCCCCTTCTAAGTACACATTTCTATATTTTCCACTACTAGATCTTTTCTTAACCCCGACTTGTTTATTGGTTATTATTATCAAACAAGAATGTATGTGTCACAAACAAGGCAAGAAAAATATGGTGTAAACAAGTAACAGGTTCAGGTTGAAAGATAAACATGTATGGGTGATAGACAACACATAAAAGAATAGAACAACGAAAATTTTAGTTAAGGACAGCAAGACAGTACTGCACTAATTCTGGAATTCTCGTTGCTACAAATGTGAAAACCTGGATCTGTTAGAAAATATGGAAAATAGACTCTTGGCCGAATCCAACAAATATATATAAGTCATATGGTATCTCACAAAAATAGGACTCAAAACAGATTTGTATCCAGAAAATATGTTCAGCCAGAAATCAGAAGTTTGTATTCATAAACAGGAAAATGGCATAAAAACATACTAATTAAATCCAAGAAAAATCCGGGGTATTCCCTAGTGTGTTTAGTAGCAGAAAAAAATGTTTCATAATTTTCCAACGTAGATAGAATAGTCTAGAAAAATCAGAAAGCAGCAAGATACGGCAGTTTTGTAAATCGGGAATCATGAACACAGCAGTACTAAAACAGAAATATTTCACAAAATATAAACCAAAATCCAGATATGTCAAAAGGATGATAAAATAGATACAGTAGGCTATATTTCATATTCACAAAGTTTTTATGAATAGCAAATAAAATCAGGTTGAAATTATGTTTCTTTACTGAACAGTATGAAAATTCTTCATGTATAGTAGTTGTTTGCAAGTATAGAATAGAGTATAAAAGTTATCAATTAAATCCACAAAAATTAGGGGTTAATCCCAATCAGGTCTAGTTGTATTTTGAAAAATAATGGATCAAAATATTATCTTTAGCATCAGTAGAAAAATAATTAACCATACAGAATTCATATAAAACTAGATCTGGAATTTTAAACACATCTATAGTAAAATAGCCATAACTTGCAACTCATAAATCGAACCTGAGATCTGTTAGAAAATCTAAAAAGTAGACATAATTCTCTATAATTCATATTCACAAATAAGTTTCATATACGGACCTTAATAGGGTCTAAAATACAGATAAAAAACGGGTAACAACAAAAACTGAAATCTTCTTCACATACAAAATCAATATAGATCATATGGAACTCATCCAAATCATAACAAACGAGAAATATGGTGTACTAGGTGTCCAAACAACATGGTATAGAGTATTTTACAAGTCTACAACGAGTTTACCACAACTAACACAACCAAGCACACGATATAATATAAACAACATGCATGTATACAATAAGAAGTGGTCATCCCTAAGTTATTTCATGTCATGTGTGTAATGAGGCAACTACGGGCCGGTCAACACAATAGAGACAAGATATAATAGAGGTTTTGTAGAAGATTTGTCTCTAGAACATAACTACACTATAAACGGTATTTTGTACTTGTATTACACAAAGAAAAGAATACAAGTTACTTGCCTGAGAGACGACGACGAAAACGACGATGCAAAAAGAATAACGGGAATGGATTCCCAGGGCACGAACACAACGAACGAACTCCGAAACATGAACAACGAACAAACACATAAACACAACGCACGAGATCCAACACACGCACACAAGAGAGCGAGGGAGGGACACAGGCTAGGGGGGCTGCGGACTATTGCTGTGGTGGTCAGTGTCGGGGTGCTGCACGGGGCTACTGCGTCCTCGACAGGAGGCAGGGCGGCGCTAGGGAGGTGCTAGGGTTGATTACTGGTCGGCTGTAGCGTCGCTGGCTTCGGGAGGGTGACGGCGCACACGGGAGGAAAGGTTAGGATGAGGAAGAATAGGAGGAAGGGTGCAGCTGGGAAGTAGGGTGGCAGGACTAGTGGTCGGGAGAGGGTGTAGGGCGGAGCAGGGAGAGATCGAGAAGGTAGGACGGAGCAGCGAAGCAGGAGGTTGGGAGAAAGGAGGTAGGTGGCTGGGTTATACAGTAGGGGTAGGGTTTAGGTGATGCACAGGGATAGGATATATAGGGTTAGGTTAGGGTTTAGAGAGGGGTAACGAGTATGGGTGTATAATAGGATTTAAATGGGTTAACTTGATATAAGGGGTCCAATAAGAATTAAAATGGGTTATAGGGCATTGAATATGATTAATTTAGAAGATCCACAAGGAATATAGGGTGATCCAATAATGTGATGGGCACAAAAAAAAGAATAAATAAAATAGGTTCGAACAATTTAAATAATGAGGATCAAAGAGATACAAGCTCGATCAACATAGATGAAATAATAGACAGACAATTGAATCAAGAACTCAAATAAAAGACGACAAGTCAAAAAGATGAATATATTGAAAATGAAGATCCAATACATGGTCCAAAAGAGATACAAGCTGAATAAATTCACAAAAAAGAAAAATACACCCAGAAATACAAAAAATGGAAAACAGGGGTTACAAATCCTACCCACCTAAGAAGAAGAATTTCGGTCCTTGAAATTCAAACAAGAAGTGCGTAGGGTAACCCCGAAAAGAAAAGAAAGAACAAAACAAAAAGCTACTCAAACAGATGAGGAAACCTCTACCGAATCTCCTCCTTCTGCTCCCAAGTTGACCCACCTGGCGAGTGAGGATTCCAAGAAATATGAACCAGCTTGATGACCTTGTTCTTAAGCACTTTCTCCCGCCGATCCAGAACAGCAACTGGCAGAATCTCACAAGTCAAATCCGGCCGAACGGTCAACTCTGAATAGTCGATCAGTGGCTCTCATCTCGGATATATCTCATGAGTTGTGAGACATGGAAAACATCGTGCACTCATGATAATGCTGGCAGGCAATGTAAGATGATAGGCCACCTTGCCTACGCGCTCCACAACATCAAACGGTCCAATAAACGTAGGGCTGAGCTTGCCCCCACCACCAAACCGAATGACACCATGCTAAGGTGATACCTTTAGAAAAACATGGTCACCAACCTCAAATTCCATACCTCTCCGATGGACATCTACCCATCGCCTCTGCCTATTCTGAGCTGCTTGCAAGTGCTTCTTGATCTGAGTCACCGCATTAACTATCCTTGTAACGCCCTGATTTCCATACACTGGGAAATCGTTTGATAAGCTAGAATCTTTCCTTCAATTAGCCACAATACACAGAAAAATAGAAATTTATAACTTTTTATTCAACACAAATGTATTACAAGTCCGAATGTTATAAAACTGCAATACATTATATCAGTGTTACAATAAGACCTTTACAAGCCCAAGTGTTATAACATTCAACAAATTACATTAAAGTACAATGAATAAAGAACAACACTTGGTACTTCACTTGGATGCTTCCCAACAAATAAATAAATTACAACAATTGTTACAAATGAAACAATAGTAACCAACATATATTACAACGGAAAATAAAATCGACTGTTGCTTCTCTTGCCTTGAGTCCTCCTAAATCCTGTACCTGTAGTTCTGCAATCCAGTACCTATTGAAGTGGGGACATCAGTACATATACTGACGCTTTAAGGCTGATGACCAGCAGCAATTCTCAACTTTAAACAAACAGATTGATGAAAAGAGAAACGTGTATATATAATTGATGTGTTAGTGTATGCTATGACTTAGACTCTAATGCAAGATTAACTAATGCAAGGATGCTCTTATTCTAATGCAAGCAATACTCTGGAGCAGTATGCAGCCCATATTACATACGTCCCATAACAAGTCATTTCTTCATATATAGGGATTTGAATCCGCGTCATGAATTATACTTTTGTACCCATCCTATTCCTGACACAATACTACATGAATGATGAGGTTGCAGGTACGATCTAGTTCCTCTACTGGAGTACAATAGTGGTGTCCACATTTTCCACTATTGCTCGGCGAACCGGACATCGCTCAAAAGCCAACACGAACCACAAGATACTAGCCTACCTTCTTCCGTGCCCTCAACTCGTCATGAGAAGGCATAGAACGTGACGAATCGTAGGGTCTATTTTCCTAGGAAAACCTCCCATTCTTATCATGGCAGTTCTGGAATTAACAATCGAGATACAGATCCCGTGATCCGAACTCAGCATGAAAAAGCACCGCCCGTATCCCTTTGACAGGGGAATACATCCCAATAACACCACCTAGTGTCGGCTTACAGAAGAAGTCAGATTATAAGGTATCACCCCTAACACCAACTCTCACCCTTCGGCAATTTATAGATAAAAATGGTAAGTAACTGTTACTACCCTAACGATATCACTAACCCTAATTAATCAAATGGGACCGTACGAGCTACAAGATATTTTCAACCTAGATTCGTACTCTCAACTTGCCATGAGACGACACCAAAAGATTTCAAATAACAAGACATGCCACTGTGCTTACAACTCGTCATGAAAAAACACCGTACGTATCCCTCTTCTAGAAAGTGTGACAATTGTTGACACAACCGACCAAGTCTTAACCTAGACTTCACAAGATCTCTTCGGATCCACTCATTGCCTACCTATTCAAGACAATTACTACATACGGCCCGACAAGCTACATACGAGCAAAACAACATATAGAAGTAACCGTACATGCTTACTAGCAAAACTTGATCTTCTATAATTAGAAGCAACAGAAGAATCTTCTAACCGTCAAAAATAGACATACTACCAAAGAAAACCTGATCTTCATATGCAAAAAGCGACATAAAAAACCTTCCGATAACCTAGAAGCAACCAGTGCTACGCTTATCGGAATTCGACAAAATTAGACTTTATAGAAAGGTAAGAACATCTACCATAACACTTTAGTTGAATTTTTTTTCAAATTCTGTAAGGAATCCAAAATCCGGTTCATCGAACACACGCAAATAGTTTACCCAAACTGTGGATTTTCAATAAAAAGCTGAAACTTCGCAAGCTGGTAACTCTTGCTCTACTTGTCGGAATCTAATGAAACTGGAAAATTTGAAAAGGTGGGAAAATCTACTAAACATCCTAGTTGACCACTTTCTCAGATTCTGTAAGGAATTCCAAATTCCTGCCGGCCTTTGAATACAATTCCAAACTACCAAAAACACAGCCAAGCTGAAAACTTTCGAAGCACATAACTTCTACTTCGCTTATCAGAATCTAACCAAACAGGACATTTTGGAAATGTGAGAGTCTATACTACAACTGTCTAGTTGAACACTTTTTCAAATTCAGTAAGTAAAAGATCCAAAAACATCGAAAATCCCAAACAGCGAGCTTTTCAGCCTAAGGGCTGGCTGCTGCAAATTGTAAGGGCCATAACTTCTACTCCGCCTATCGGAATCTAACCAAATAAGACATTTTGAAAGGTGAGTGTCTCTACTACAACTCTCTAGTTGAATACTTTCCCAAATTCATTAAGTAAGACACACAAAAATATTGAACAAGTCAAATAGCGAGCTCACAGCCAAAGGCTGGCTGCTGTTACTTGTAAAGACCATAACTCCTACTCTGCCTATCAAAATCTAATCAAATAGGACATTTTGGAAAGGTGAGAGTCTCTAATACAACTCTCTAGTTGAACCCTTTCCCTAATTCAGTAAGTAAGACACACAAAAATATTGAACAAGTCATACAACGAGCTCACAGCCAAAGGCTGGCTGTTGTTACTTGTAAAGGCCATAACTCCTACTCCGCTCATCGAAATCTAACCAAATAGGAAATTTTGGAAAGGTGAGAACGTATGCTACAACTTCCTAGTTGTTCATTTCCTTAGATTTCGCAAGTAAGAGGCTCAAAAATAATAAACATAAGACAATGAGCACTTCAGCTAAAGCTGGCTGTTGTGTTTTGTAAAGGCCATAACACCTACTCCGCTTATCGGAATCTAACCAAATAGGACATTTTGGAAAGGTGAGAGACTCTACTACAACTCTCTAGTTGGTCACTTTCTCAGGTTCAGTAAGTAAGAGGCACAAAACTGTCAAATAACCGAAACAGTGAGATTCTCAACCAAGCTGGCTGCTCTGTTTTTGTAACAGCCATAACTTTTGCACCTCTTATCGGAATCTAACAAAATAGAGAATTTTGGAAAGGTGAGAGTCTCTACTACAACTCTCTAGTTGGTCACTTTCTTAGGTAAGAGGCTCAAAAATTTCAAATACCGAAATAGTGAGCTTCTCAGCCAAGCTGGCTGCTCTGTTTTTGTAACGACCATAACTTTTGCACCTCTTATCGGAATCTAACGAAATAGGACATTTTGGAATGGTGAGAACGTCTATTACAACTTTCTGGTTGAACACTTATCCAAATTCCGTAAGGAACTCCAAGTTCCAGCCCCTCGAACACACTACAAAACTAACCCAAAACAGCGAGTTTTCTGTTTTTGCCTTGAAACTCGCTGTTTTGGGGTAAACTTTCGTTTCACCCATAAAAAAACTCCGAAAAGTTCACAAATATTTGAGCATGGTAATAACACCCCTAAGATCCTCTAAAATAAATTTGGGGTCAAAATTCCACCTTTAACCTAGTTAAATAATTCTAACCCTAGAACTACAAAAATCAAATCTTTATGCTTCTATTTCATGTTCTACTACTTAAATCCTTATGTGCTCCTTTATTCTAGTCCATAACTTGATATTTGTTCCAATTACAACAAAATAAAACAATAATCAAGCAATAAAACAAAACAAAAAATAAGAGTAGAGAACCACCCCCCCCCCCCCCCCCCCCCCCCCCCCCCCCCCATTTGTAGGAAAAACTAGCTTGATCCTTTTCCTCCTTGCTCCTTGTTCTTGCTCCTATTGAAGAACTCTTCATGAAAGATAACCCATGAACTCAATCCCTCTTTTCTTTTGATTTTGATCCTCTCTTTCTTTATATTTCTCAATTTTTTCTAAAATAAACTAAATAGAAGAAGAGGTGAAAGAATTATGAGATGAGAGTGAGATGAAATGGAGACACAAGAATGGAAAGAGGGTTTTCTTGCCCAAGGGTTTCAAGGCCGGCCATCGAGGGTTGGGGGGGGGGGTATAAGAAGAGGTGAAGGGGTTTGTGGATGGGAAGAGCCCAAGTGTCAAAATTCTCATGGCTTAACAATTGGATTTTCTAATTGCAATTTTTGTGTTACAATTAACACCCAAACTCCCTCTGACTCTTCATCTCATCATGATTGATCAAGAATAAAAGATATTTTCACAAAATAACATACTACACGATTTCGTACAAACGTACGAAATCGATACAATTCAAATACATACATATATTTGTCTATACAGATAATTTTTATTAGTTAAAATGAATTAATCTGTACAAAAATAATTTAATTCTAAGAAATAAAAATAAAATAATTTTATTACCGGCTCGGAAGATTCCAGTATCAATTTGATACAAAACAGTCATATACAGACTAGTATATATACACAGATAATGTTTATTAACAAAATCGGGTGATATCCACAAAAAATAATTCATTTCTGAAAATAATAATAAAATAATAATAAAATAATAATTTTTTATATCTTCCCGGGATTTTCCAGACATTTTCTCAAAAATATATTTTTCAGGATTTTGTACAAGTGCACAAAACTGATACAATACATATATATACTTACTAGCATATATATTCAAATAACATTTTATTAGTAAAACCAAGTAATATCCAGGAGAAATACTTTAATTTTAAAAATAATAATAATCCAAATATAATATCCGACCGGGATATTACAGTCCTGGTAATCAACTCCGGACCCAATAACTTCCTTTCACCAATGTCATCACAGCACACTGGTGATCTGCACTTCCGCCCATAAAGTATCTCGAATGGTGCAACTTTAAGATTGGCCTGAAAGCTGTTATTGTTCGAGAACTCTACGAGATGCAAATTGTCCTCCCATGATCCACCGAACTGCAGCATACAGGACTTCAACATGTCCTCAAGAATTTGGATTGTCCACTCTGACTGTCTATCAGTCTGGGGATGAAAAGCTGCATTGTACTTTAATTTACTCTCCAAACTACTCTGAAGACTCTCCCAAAACTGAGATCTGAATCTCGTATCCCTGTCGAATACAATACTGACTGGAACCCCATGAAGTCTGACAATCTCTTGCAAGTACTTCTCAGCTAGGCTCTTAGTAGACTGTCCGACACGGAAGGGAATGAACGGATCACTCGTCGTCAATCGGTCGACAATCACTCAAATGGCATTATAACCCTTAGGACTCCTCGGCAAAGCGGACACAAAATCCATAGTGATATGTTCCCACTCCCAAGTCCGGTGGTCCTCTGATGCTCTGCCTTCATCTGCTGGCAGATCAAACACTGAAAGACAAACCGAGCCACAATCCTCTTCATACCGTGCCACAAAAAATGAAGCTTCAAATCTTGATACTTCTAAGTACCACCAGGATGGATAGAATACGACGACTGGTGGGCTTCCTCGAGCAACCTCTGATGAACTTCACCCTTCGGGACACACAACTTGGACCCAAAACGAAGCGATCCATCAACATGAATAACCATATCTGTTCTGGAACCAGCCTCAACTTCTGCTCTAAAACCCTGCAACTACTCATCACCAGCCTGAGCCTCTTTGATCTAATCAACAAGAGACGACTGAAGCTGGAGCACCAAACAACTCTGATAAGAACTCGGCAACAACACATCCAACTCCAACCTTTGTATCTGCTCAACCAAATCTCTCTGCTGAGTCAGGAACATAACTGCCAGTTTCCTGCTCAAAGCATCTGGCACCAAGTTCACTCTACCAGGATGGTATTGCAAACTTATGTCATAATCGGCCATAAGTTCCAACCAACGCCTTTGCCTCATGTTCAACTCCTTCTGGATGAAGACGTACTTGAGAATTTTGTGGTCTGTAAAGATCTCCACTCGGTCCCTAAGTAAATAATGTCTCCACAGGTTCAAAGCAAAGATCACTGCTGCTAACTCCAAGTCATGAGTCAGATAGTTCTTCTCATGCGGTTTCTATTGCCTCGATGCATAAGCAACGACTCAGTCCTTCTGCATCAGAACTGCCCTAAGACCCGTACCCGAAGCATCACAGTGAACTACAAATCTGCCTGAACCGTCTGGAATAGTCAACACTAGTGGTGACATCAACCTGATCTTCAACTCAGCAAAAGCCTCACTACAAGCCTCAGACCAACAGAACTTCTGATCCTTCCCAGTCAGCTTAGTCAATGGTCCTGCTATCTTCGAAAATTCTTAGACGAATTTCCGATAATAGCCAGCTAGACCAAGGAAATTCCTTACCTCTGAAACTGACTTGGGAACTGGCCAATCCTTCACAGCCTCAACCATGGATGGATCCACAGAAATGCCATCGCCCGAGATAATGTGCCCCTAAGAAGTAACCCTGTCGAGCCAAAACTCACACTTCCTGAGTTTTCCATAGAGCTGATTCTCTCTTAAAGTCTGCAGAACCAACCTAAGATGCTCATCATGATCCTCCTGATTCCGAGAATACACCAGAATGTCATCAATGAAGACCACCAAAAATCTATCCAAGAACTGGAAAAGACCCTGTTCATAAGACTCATAAATACAGCTGGCGCATTCGTGACCCCGAACGGCATCACAAGATACTCATAGCGCCCATATCTGGTGCTGAATGCAGTCTTCTGTACATCATTCGCCTTCACCTAGACCTGATGATACCCATAACGAAGATCCAACTTCAAGAAAACAGCAGCTCCGCTCAACTGATTAAATAAGTTATCGATCCTGGGCAATGGATTCCGGTTCTTCACAGTAACACTGTTCAGTTCCCGATAATCCGCGCACAGTCGACGACTACCATCCTTCTTGTTGACAAAAAGGACTGGAGCACCCCACGGTGAAATACTGGGTCTGATGAATCCCAAATCCAGCAACTCCTGAATCTGCACCTTAAGCTCTTCTAACTCAACCGGTGCCATCCTGTTGGGACTCTTCGATATCGGTGCCGTACCTGGCTGAACTTCAATACCGAACTCTACATCCCTATCAGGGGGTAAGTAACTCCTCTGGAAAAACATCTGGAAAAACCTGTACTACTAGAGGCGCAGCCTCACAGTCTGAATGCAATTCCATCGCACAAACCTCCAGATCAACTACAGTCTCAGCTCGGCCAAGGAACACCCCCGGCATGGAACTCAAACTCTGCGCGACCTGGGATTCAGAATACAACTTTCTTGCCACGAAAATCAATAATGGCATGGGATTCACCCAACCAATCCATACCGAGAATGACATCGAATCCTAAATTCCTAATTACAATTAGGTCACCCTTGAAATCTGCACCGCCAATAATCATGGGACACCCTGCACTTTCGGGAACAAACGACAACTCCACCACCTGTCACAATGTTCCAAGCCTCTGACATGATGCTGCACTCCAACTGATGGCGAGCCACGAACCGAGAAGAGACGAAGGAATGGGTTGCCCCGGAATCGAAAAGAACATGAGCAGGAAAAGAGCAAACAAGGACAACACCAAAGATAGAATCCAAAGAAAGAGGAATAGAATTGATGATCGAGGGTGAGGAAAACACAATGTAGAAAGAAAATATGAAAGAATAATGCAGAGGAATGAAAAGAAACAAAAGAGAGATAACAAAACAACAAAATGCAAAATATACCTCCAACAACACCCTCTGCTGACTCAGCCTCAGCAGCTATCAGAGAAAGTCTGACTTCTCTGGGAACAACGGTCCTCTGATAGACAACCTGGCGCTAAGGAGGAAGAGGTGGCCTGACTGGACTACGACCTGAGGCTACTTGCTGAGCTGGACCCTCGGTTGGAAGAGCCATCCGCTACTGCTGCGGCTGCGGACAATCCCGCACTGAATGGTCAGTAGTGCCACACTTGATGCACCAGCAGTTGGCGCGCCTACAGAACCTGCGATCATGCCCAGCCAACTGACAGAAGTCACAGAAACCAGCACCCCAAAAAATAGCAGAAGAGTAGGCAGTCGCCCTGACAAGATGGGCGGGAACAGGCCTCCGAATCGGCCCACCAGAAGGCCTAGCACCAACAGAGTGAGAAACAGTCTGCCGAGGAGGAGACAACCTGCCACGAGCCTGCTCCTGAGATCGAGCTGCCTCAAGAGCTTTAGAATAAGTATGCAAGCGAAGGGAGACGAGCTGCACCTGAGTATCTCGCTCAAGTCCCAGTGTGAATCTATGAGTCTTGTCCTGTTCGTTCGCCACTAGAACGGCTGCGAAGCGGTTAAGTCTAATAAATTCCACTGCTTACTCATCCACAGACCTGGAGCCCTGTTCCAAGAAATTCTCATGTTACAACATTGCATGGAAAATATGTAACAAAATTCCAATGATAGAACAATGACCAACCTGTTTTAGGGCCAGGAACTGTTTCTCCATTTCAACTCGAGTGCTGCTAGGGAAGAACTTCTCTAAGAAGCTCCTAGTGAAAGTGGCCCAAGTGATCGGTCGTTCGAGCCTTTCGGACTCGGACCTCCCCCAAATGTGAGCCAGATCCATAGGTGGATGGTTACCACATCCACTCTATCAGCATCGGCAACTCTTGCTACCAAAAGCAACTGCTCAGTCCGGATCAACCACTGTTCAGCCTCCAAAGGCATCTCAGTGCCAGAGAATCTGTCAGGATGTAGCCTCATGAATCTGTGACTGTACCCGGATGCGGAGGGAGAGCTGCCTGCATAGGCACAGCGGGAGGCGGAACCCGAGCATCTTCCAAAGCATCCATCACAAGGTCACTGTACTTTTGCTGCATATTGATTAACCGTTCCAACACATTGGTAACGGCCTCAAGCCCGGGCTGATCTTTCTGAGAACGAAAAGTAGAACCTCTGCGAACCATGGTCTGCACAAGATAAAAAACAATCAGCATCCAGATCAAGGTTGATTATAATTCATTTATGTATGCATGGTCTGTGTACTGTTGAGCCAATCCCAGGTCGAGCCAAGCTTGTCTAATATATCAGTCAAACTAATACATTAGCCAAACCTGGGCTCTATACCACTAAAAACCTTGTCACTTCCCGCTTCCTAAAAGAGAATACAGAATACGAATACGTGACTAAGCCCAACGAATGATTTTCATCATCCATAAGCTATCAGGATCTTTACAACATTTTACAGGAATAATCACAGTAGGAAGCAAGAGAAGTCAACCACGCATGCATATATGAGTCAATATAACAACAAGAATTTACTTGAAACAAAATTTAATAGGTTTCAAATAAACCAGATCTGAACAAGTTAACAATTCTGGGTCACATTTCCCAATACAAAATAATCTAAGTAACAAATACAATTATTCAAAAATAGCAGGAAAGTAATTTTTAGCAAGAACTCGAGGACTAGAATCTCAATCACCTCCTCCATCGACAGCTGATCTCCAAAATCTGTAATTTAATAAATTGCAAGAAGAGGAAGAAAAAAAACAAAACACTCGTCAATGCAAGTTACGGGCCGCTTGTAGTGCAGACACAAGTACAGGAAAAGATAAACAAATATAGAGTAACAGCGGAAACAACATAGCGTGGAATAGGCAGGTCAACAAAACAAGATAACTAACATGAATTGGAAAACAAAATCAAGTAACATGATATACTAACAGGTACAAGTAACATGTATCAAGTGTCATGCAAGTAGGTAAACAGGTAACTAGGTATATAGGTAAACAGGTAGCATGTAAAGGTAAGCATGTAACAGGTATTATGTCATGTCAAGTCTTGTATTTATTACTATCTAGGTAGCACTTCATGCGTCCCAAACTTTTACCACATGGTTGCTAAATTCAAACAAGTTACGTTAAGATTTCGTAGTGCAGTCCATAGAGTGTGTACTTGGGGATCAGGAAATACAAGAACAAGAATAGGTACTGGTACATGTACAGGTAGAACCTAATGGTCCTCTTCTGAGTAAACCTTCCTATAGGGAAGTGTGCAGTCAGGTAATCAGGTAAACAGGTACGGGTAGAACCTACTGGTCCTCTTCCGGGTACACCTTCCTATAGGGAAGCGTGCAGTCGGGTAATCAGGTAAATAGGATCGTGTATCATGTAATCATGAACACGTAACAGATTTGTATATAAGTCATATGGTATCTTACAAAAATAGGACTCCAAACAAATTTGTATCCAGAAAACATGTTCAGCTAGAAATCAGAAGTTTGCATTCATAAATAGGAAAAAGGCATAAAAACTTACTAATTAAATCCAAGAAAAATCTGGGGTATTTCCTAGTATGTTTAGTAACAGAAAATAAAGTTTCATAATTTTCAACATAGATAGAATAGTCAAGAAAAATCAGAAAGCAGCAAGATACTGCAGTTTTGTAAATCTGGAATCATCAATACAGCAGTACTAAAATAGCAATATCTCACAAAATATAAATTGAAATCCAGATCCTTCAAAAGGGTGATAAAATAGATACAGTAGGCTATATTTCATATTCACAAAGATTTTATGAACAGCAAACAAAATCAGGTTGAAATTATGTTTCTTTACTGAACAGTATGAAAATTCTGCATGTACAATAGTTATTTGCAAGTAGAGAATAGAGTATAAAAGTTATCAATTAAATTCACAAAAATTAGGGGTTAATCCCAATCAGGTCTAGTTGTATTCAGCAAAATATTGGATGAAAATATTATCTTTAGCAACAGTAGAAAAATAATTAACCATACAGAATTCATATAAATCTAGATCTGAAATTTTAAACACACATGTAGTAAAATAGCCATAACTTGCAACTCATAAATCGAAACTGAGATCTGTCAGAAAATCTGGAAAGTAGATAGACTTCTCTATAATTCATATTCACAAATAATTTTCATATACTGATCTTAATAGGGTCTAAAATACTGATAAAAAATGGGTAACACAAAAATTGAAATCTTCTTCACGTACAAAATCAACATAGATCATATGGAACTCATCCAAATCATAAAGAACGGGAAATATGGTGTACCAAGTGTCCAAGCAACATGGTATAGAGTATTTTACAAGTCTACAACGAGTTTACTACAACTAACACAACCGAGCACATGATATCATATGAAGAACACGCATGTATACAACAAGAAGTTGTCATCCCTAAGTTATTTCATGTCATGTGTATTTATAACTACGGGTGGGTCAACACAATAGGGACAAGATATAACAGGGGTTTTTTGCACAAGATTTGTCTCTAGAACACAACTACACTACATGTGGTATTTATTACTTGTATTACACAAAGTAAAGAATACAAGTTACTTGCCTAAGAGACGATGTCAGAAACGACGATGCAAAGAGAATATCGGGAACGGATTCCTGGGGTACGAACACAACGAACGAAATCCGAATCATGAACCACGAACAAACACACGAACACAATGCGCGAGATAAAACACACGCACACAAAAGAGCGAGGGAGGTACACAGGCCAAGAGGGGTTGCGGACTGTTGCTGTGGTAATTAGCGTCGGGGTGTCGCACGAGGCTGCTACGTCCTCGAGAGGAGGCAGGGCGGCATTAGGGAGGTGCTGGGGTCGACGACTGGTCGGCAGTAGCGTCGCTAGCATCGGGAGGGTGACAACGCACATGGGAGGAAAGGTCAGGATGAGGGAGAACAGAAGAAAGGGTGTGGCTGGGAAGCAGGGTGGTGCGACTGTGGTCGGGAGAGGGTGTAGGGCAGAGCAGGGAGAGATCGGAAGGTAGGACGGAGCAGGGGAGCAGGAGGTCGAGAGAAAGGAGGTAGGTGGCTGGGTTTTACAGTAGGGGTTTAGGTGATGCACAGGGATAGGATATATAGGGTTGGGTTAGGGTTTAGAGGGGGGTAACGGGTGTTGTGCTATCTAGATGATCTAAACTAGACACAAATTAAAAACCTCGCAAGTGTACGAATCGCTTGGAGAAGCATAGTGACGAGCAAGGGTCGATCCCACAGAGATTGTAGAATTTAACTGACTAACCAATAAAACAAAAATAAGGATGGTAAAGGATTGTTCTAAAAGAAAAGGAAAGGATTAAAACTAAATCAAGAAGTTCTGAATCACGAATATTTATTAAGTAGTTGGGTTTTGATTTCCACCTATAGTCAGTAATGCTAAGTCACCTTCTGTACTTCTTCTTATTACTCATGTTTGTTCTCTTCAAGGGCATGGTATCTACTCCTTAAATTAATGTTTCCCTAAGCCAAGAATTAGGCATGCTATCTACTCTAATTCGTTTCTTTCCTTAAGTATTTAGCATGGTATCTACTAAGTTGCACTTAAGAAAAACATAAGAACAATGGAAACGAACAAACACTCAAAGTTCTAGAAATTGGTATCAGATCTAGATCCCTCAAGTTGATTAAACCAAGAACCCCTAAGGACTCCTGTGTTACAAGTTACGAGCACGAGATACGGGTCGTCTCAATATGCTCATATAACAGATTCAGATCTACACTGCACAACTTGATAATCTCAAGTTCTGTATGTCAGTCGACTGGCTGTCACTTCAGTCGACTGTCCTTAGAACTCCAAACAAGTTTGATTCATGTAAATTTTTATTCTTTCAATCAGGTTTAATCAATAAGTAAAAGAGTAACATTCAGAAAAACTTAGCATTGCATAACTACGACTTCAATCTACCCAACTATGAAATTAGTTCCACATAATAAGACTTTTATTGATCAACAAGTTCGAATACATGATTAACATAAAAGAATTAGAAAGAGAAGGAATAAACTGAAGTAGTTCGGCTAGATGGATCGGCTGGCTGTCACACAGTCGACCGGTCGTTCTCTTCTTAGTACTTGATCTCCTTTTTCCTTCTTCTATGCTGATAAGGTGCTGCTCTTTGTTGATGACTTGACGATTCAGAAACTCTTGTGATTTCGTGATTTTAGGGTTGGGAGCGAGAGCGGAGGAGAGTCTCAAAATAATGCCTCTTGACTGATATTTATAAACACGGCACAAGAATTAGGGTTTGCCACTTTTTCAGGAAAATCCTCCTCTTTCCTTCTTTATTTTATTGGCGATTTATTTCTTTCTCTTTTCTGCTTTTCTTCCTTATCTGCTAACCACGTGCTCTTGCCAATCCCCTGTCTCTAGCTTTGATTTGTTGGAGAAGTTATTATTCGCATATAGCCTGGGTTCAGATAGATTTGGACCTAGATACGGCTGCATCTTATCTTTTCACTCCGCCGCATACCAGTCGACTTATGTTCGGTGTGAGTCGACTGATGCTGAGACATCTGTAGCTTCATGATTCCTCAGTCAAGTCGACTGATGTTGAGGCAGTCGACTGTGCCGAGCCCCAGTAATCTCTCTGTCCGGTCGACTGATGAAGAGCAAGTCGACTGTTGCACTGCAGTTCCCTGTATATCATCTTCTCAGTCTGTATAGTCTGGAATCTGCTTCGTTTTGCTGCTTTTGGTTGTTTCCTACGGAAAAGAGAAAAGAAGAGTAAAATACCACATATAAAGCATTTGATTGTCTAATTGCACTAAGATTATTGCTCCTAAATGTGAATATTCTTGAGTTCATCAAATACCCCCAAACTTAGCTTTTGCTTGTCCTCAAGCAAAAAGTGAAATTATGAACAAGGGAAAAAATAATAGTCTCAACCCATCCCTCCAAGAAAATGTCTCATTGTGTAAGCATCAAAACTTTGCAATCAAAATTATAAACAATTTGCAAATAAAGTAAAAACAAGCATACCCACTTTCTCTAGTGCAATTGTCTATTCATAACTCCAAACTCAACCACACTTGTCACGCAATTAATTATAGTTATAGTATGTAACTACCCAATCTGTGATTATCCCTTTTCTCTACTACAAACCGAGTAGCAAACTAGAGTTTTTTTTATTTTATTTTTATTTTTATTTTTATTTTTATTTTTATTTTTATTTTCTAGCATCTTCTTTAAGTCGTCACTTGCCTTTTGACGCGAGTGTAAGACATTTGTGATGAATCCACCCGGTTACTCAACAAGTCACAAACTTTTAGTGCTTTGCATACTCATATTTCAAGTTGCCGTTTGACGTAAAGGTAAACATTGGTGATGAATACCCCTAGTTACTAAGCACTCAAAACATTGGAGTAGATTGACTTTATTCATATTTTATTTAGTTTTTGTTTTTACTCTATTTACTTAAACTCAGTTTAGGACTAGATCAAATGGAATAATCACTAGAAAAAGCATCACAATTGTTTTTTTATGTATAATCGCATGACTCATATAATTTTGTAAGGCATTATGAAACTCAACAATCCTAAAGTAAATAAGTATCCTTACTCTTTCTTTATAAGAAATTGTTTATCCTAAAAAAGAAAATCACAAGACTTCAAATGTAACTAACTAATACCCCCAAACTTAGATGGAACATTGTCCTCAATGTTTGCACAAAACTTAAGGTATAGGCATGTGTTACCAACTAGTTTGAAGGAAAGAAAATAAAGAAATAAAATAAATAGAGAGTATAAGTACTCCCCTGAAAAATTGGGTTGCCTCCCAATAAGCGCTGTGTTTTCTGTCTTCAGCTAGACTTGACGAGTTCATGCAATGTATTGAATGGTTTGAAGATTCACATCTTCCTCGTGCAGCTCTAAACTCATCTCAATGACGGCTTCGCCCTATGCCCGTTTACCTTGAATGTTTGATTTTTCTCTTTGCTATGAACCTCCAATGCACAATGTGGAAAGACTTTTGTGACAATGTATGGGTATACCATCTTGACATAAGCTTGCCTGGAAAAAGTCTTAATCTTGAGTTGTATATCAATACCTTCTGTCCTTCATAAAACTCCTTCCTTGCTATCTGTTTATCATGGTACAACTTGGTCCTTTCCTTGTACAATTTTGCATTTTCATATGCGTCGTGCCTCAACTCTTCAAGCTCATTCAGTTGTAATCTCCTTTTGTCGCCTGCTTGTTTCATATCAAAATTGAACCTTTTAATGGCCCAATAGGCTTTGTGTTCCAACTCCACTGGTAGATGACAGGCTTTTCCAAAAACCAAACGGTATGGTGACATGCAGATGGGTATTTTGTATGCTGTTCGGTAGGCCCATAATGCATCATTCAAGCGCAGCGACCAATCCTTTCTCCTTGTATTTACTGTCTTTTCCAAAATGCTCTTGATTTCTCTGTTGCTAATCTCCACCTGCCCACTAGTTTGAGGATGATATGGAGTACCCACTCTATGTGTAATACCATATTTCTTCATCAAAGAAGCAAATGGAAAGTTATTGAAGTGGCTCCCTCCATCACTAATTATTGCTCGTGGTGTACCAAACCTAGTGAAAATGTTCTCCTGCAAAAACTTGACAACAACTTTGTGATCATTAGTTCTTGAGGGGACAGCCTCGACCCATTTAGACACATAATCCACACCCATAAGAATATATAAATAACCAAATGAGTTGGGAAAAGGACCCATGAAGTCAATTCCCCAAACATCAAAAAGCTCGATTACTTGGATGTTTTGCAGTGGCATTTGATTTCTAGAAGAGATGTTGCCTGTCCTTTGGCATTTGTCACAAGTCCTGCAAAAAGAAAAAGTATCTTTGAATACATTAGGCCAATAAAAACCAGATTGCAATACCTTCAGTGCTGTTCTTTTTGGTCCAAAATGTCCTCCACATGCATATTGGTGGCAATGTTGTAGAATACTCATTTGCTCTTCTTCTGCCACACATCTTCTTATAATTTGATCAGGGCAAAATTTGAACAAATAAGGATCATCCCAATAATAGTGCCTGCACATGGCCACCAGTCTTTTTCTTTCTTGACTTGTCATACCTGGAGGGAAAACATGAGCAGTGAGATAATTTACAATATCTGCAAACCATGGAAAATATGAGCAGTGAGATACCAGTCGACTGGTTCTGTTACCAGTCGACTGCCCCCGTTGTATGTTTATTTCAAATAAATGTTCATCTGGGAAATCTTCGTTCAGTGGAAGCACAATTCTCTCTTCCTCATGCAGTAGTCTGGACATGTGGTCTGCCACAACATTGTCACTTCCTTTCTTGTCTCTAATCTCAAGATCGAATTCTTGAAGCAACAGCACCCATCTGATCAACCTAGGCTTAGCATCCTTTTTAGCAAACAAATATCTCAAAGCAGCATGGTCAGTGAAAAAAATAACTTTAGAACCAATTAAATATGATCTAAACTTCTCTACAGCAAAAATAACAGCTAACATTTCTTTTTCAGTTGTGGAATAATTTAGCTGTGCATCGTTTAAAGTTCGAGAAGCATAGTAAATAACATGGGGTACCTTATTGATTCTCTGACCTAAAATGGCTCCTAAAGCATAATCACTTGCATCACACATAAGCTCGAAAGGATGGTTCCAATCTGGTGCCATGACAATAGGTACAGAAATGAGAAGATTTTTCAATGTAATAAAAGCATTTGTGCACTCTTCTGTCCATGCAAACTCAACATCCTTAGCTAACAAATCACAAAGGGGTTTGGAGATTTCTGAGAAATCTTTTATAAATCTTCTATAGAACCCTGCATGTCCAAGAAAACTCCTAACACCCTTGACTGTAGTGGGAGGGGGTAGCTTTGATATGATGTCAATTTTTGCCTTGTCCACCTCTATCCCCCTTTTGGACACCACATGTCCCAACACAATACCTTGTTGTACCATAAAATGGCACTTTTCCCAATTCAGCACTAAATTGCATTCTTCACATCTCTTAAGCACAAGCTGCAAATGGTTAAGGCATTCATCAAAACAAGATCCAAAAACACTAAAATCATCCATAAATACCTCGATGAACCTTTCCACCATGTCTGAAAATATACTCATCATGTATCTCTGAAATGTAGCTGGTGCATTGCACAATCCAAATGGCATTCTCCTGTATGCAAAAGTACCAAAAGGACATGTAAAAGTGGTTTTTTCTTGATCTTCTGGAGCAATAGCAATTTGATTATAGCCACTATAACCATCTAAAAAACAATAATGACTATATCCTGCTAATCTTACTAACATTTGATCAATAAAAGGAAGAGGGAAGTGATCTTTCCTGGTTTCGTTATTCAGTTTCCTGTAGTCAATGCATACCCTCCATCCTGTAGTCACTCTAGTAGGGATAAGCTCATTCTCTTCATTCTTCACCACTGTGACTCCACTTTTTTTAGGCACCACATGTATAGGGCTCACCCACTTGCTATCTGAGATAGGGTAGATGATGCCCACATCTAATAGCTTCAAGACCTCTGTTCTTACCACTTCCTTCATGTGTGGATTAAGCCTTCTCTGTGCTTTCCTGCTTGGTTTTACGTTGTCTTCAAGAAGTATTTTATGCATGCATTTGGATGGACTTATTCCCTTGATATCTGCAATGGTCCATCCTATTGCACCTTTGTGTTCTCGCAGTACCCTCAGCAGCTTTTCCTCTTCCTGTGCATTTAAGTTCGCAGCAATTATCACTGGTAGCGTCTGGTTCTCGCCCAAATATGCATGCTTCAAATGGTCGGGCAGCTGCTTAAGCTCTATGTCTGGAAGTCTCGGTACAGTCGACTGGTTCCTGGTAGTGGTCGGGACAGTCGGCTTATCCTGTCCACCAGTCGACTGATCTGCGGGAACAAAAGTGTTATCAGTCATAATATTTTCAAATGCAGGTGCAAGTTTACCTGAATATGACTTTGGAGTTTCAAGGTGTTGTACTGTCTCTGCAATCCTGCCGTCATCGTATTCCTGTTCAACATGAGCTAAAGTTAGAGATTGTGTAATTATGGCTTGTAGTGGTTCAATGCTATGTACCTGAAATGTTTGATCAACAATCTCCTGTACCACATCAACATTATAGCATTCATGGTCATCATGTGGTAATTTTAGTGTATCAAACATTTTAAATTCAACCTTCTCTCCATTTATTTTCATGCTTATAGTACCCTTTTTAACACAAATTTTTATATCAGCCGTACTTATAAAGGGCCTACCTAAAATGATTGGTAGAGAAGATGGCATTGAAGAGTCCTCCATGTCTAACACAACAAAATCAGCAGGCAAAATGAAATCGTTTACCTGAACTAGGACATCTTCCAAAATACCTCTAGGTCTTTTGATACTGCGATCCGCCAACTGCAACGTGATGGATGTTGGTTGGAGTTCCCCCAATCCTAGCTTTTCATAAACGGTGTATGGGAGGAGGTTGATGCTTGCCCCCAAGTCTAGTAGTGCTTTCTCAAAGAAGTGCTCACCAATCCTGCAAGGAATGGTAAAACTACCTGGGTCCTTTAATTTAGGAGGTAGTTTCCTTAACAAAACAGTGCTCACTTCTTCTGTCAAAGCCACATCCTCCCTAACCTGAAATGTTCTTTTGTGAGTACAACATTCTTTCAAAAATTTAGCATAAGAAGGAATTTGTTTAATAGCATCAAGTAGGGGGATATTAATTTCTACCTTTCTGAGAGTTTCAAAGATGTCAAATAAATGTTGTTCTTTCTTTTGCTTGACTAACCTTTGAGGGAATGGTGGCAAAACTGTTCTTTCTTTTTCACTTACCTTGTTGGAACCCAAAACTTTTGATGGTTGAGTTTCTGCTTCTTCGGTGTGTGTTCCAACCTTGTTTTCAATTGTCTTACCACTTCTCAGAGTTGTTACTGATTTGAGCTGTTCTTGGCCTCTAGGATTTGGTATGGTTTGTGAAGGGAGTTCTCCTGCCTTTCTTTCACTCAACTCCTTTGCGATTTGCCCGATTTGAGTTTCCAATTTCTGAATTGCTTGCCCTTGTTGGTTGCTTGTTTGATGTTGTTGTTGGAGCAATTGAAGAACGGTAGATTCAAAATCCAACTTCTTCTGTTCTTGAACTGGCCTATCAAACCCACTTCCCATTTGGAAGTTCCGTGCATGTCCTTGCGATGATTGAGTGCCTTGATTGTTGCTCCATGAGAAATTCGGATGGTTCCTCGACCCTGGGTTGTATGTGTTTGAGAATGGGTTGTTCTTTGGTGGAAACACTCCTTGTCCCACATATTTTGCATGCTCCTGATCTGTGAAAGAAGACATGGGACATGTGTCAGTTGTATGATCCAAATGAGAACAAATTGCACAAATTTCTTGTGTTTGATTTTTTACACTGCCCATTGTTGTCATTGCATTAACAAGCATATCAATTTTTTTGTTCATGGTTGCCATTTCTAATTGTATGTTATTACTACTAGAAATTTCATAAACTCCCTGTTTTTTAGAAATGCCTCTTCCCCTTGTTGAGAATTGCTGTGAGTTCTCGCTAAGTTCTTCAAATAATTCGATGGCCTCCTCACCACTTTTCCTCATCAAGATCCCGTTGCAAGCTGAATCCACAATTGCCTTGTTAGTATCATTTAAACCCTCATAAAAAGCTTGTACCTGATCATCTTTAGACATGTTGTGTGTAGGACACTTGAGGAGCTTGTCCTTGAAATCCTTCCATGCTTCGAAGAATAAATCTCCATCTTTTTGTTGGAAGAGTTGAATCTCCCTTTTCAGTTGTTTGGTCTTCTGGGCTGGAAAGAATTCTTTCAAAAATTTTGTTGCCAATTGCTCCCATGAATTAATTGATCCTGGTTCCAAAGAATTATACCACAATTTAGCATTAAGTTTTAAAGAGAATGGAAACAAGATTAACCTGATTTGTTCAGGGGTAAGCCCTTGGACACTTTGTGTTCTGCAAAGATCAAAGAAGTCTTGCAGATGGAGGTGAGGCTCTTCGTCTGGTTTGCCACTAAAGTGGGGAACCATGCTAAGTAATTGGGGAGAGAGATGCATATTCCCTGTGACATTAGGTTGATAAGCAATGCAGGAAGGTTGCTCAATATTCTTAGGCGTGAATTTTTCCTGCATTGGTACTCGATTTGGTACTTCCTCAGCTATTATTGCTCGTGAATTGGGTCTCTGTGCAGTCGACTGGTTCCGTGTAGCAGTCGACTGATTGGTCGCAGACAGCCTTCCTAGTCTGTGCAAAGTGCGTTCTGTTTCTGCGTCAATAGGTAGTAGCTCTGGACGAAGTGATCTCCTTCCGTGCATCCACCAAAATCCTGTAACCTAAAAGAAAATATTTATTAATAAAAGAAAAGAAAATAAAAGAAAAGATTTACTGATTTGTAAGTTAAAATGCTAACAATCTCCGGCAACGACGCCAAAAACTTGTTATGCTATCTAGATGATCTAAACTAGACACAAATTAAAAACCTCGCAAGTGTACGAATCGCTTGGAGAAGCGTAGTGACGAGCAAGGGTCGATCCCACAGAGATTGTAGAATTTAACTGACTAACCAATAAAACAAAAATAAGGATGGTAAAGGATTGTTCTAAAAGAAAAGGAAAGGCATTAAAACTAAATCAAGAAGTTCTGAATCACGAATATTTATTAAGTAGTTGGGTTTTGATTTCCACCTATAGTCAGTAATGCTAAGTCACCTTCTGTACTTCTTCTTATTACTCATGTTTGTTCTCTTCAAGGGCATGGTATCTACTCCTTAAAGTAATGTTTCCCTAAGCCAAGAATTAGGCATGGTATCCACTCTAATTCGTTTCTTTCCTTAAGTATTTAGCATGGTATCTACTAAGTTGCACTTAAGGAAAACATAAGAACAATGGAAACGAACAAACACTCAAAGTTCTAGAAATTGGTATCAGATCTAGATCCCTCAAGTTGATTAAACCAAGAACCCCTAAGGACTCCTGTGTTACAAGTTACGAGCACGAGATACGGGTCGTCTCAATATGCTCATATAACAGATTCAGATCTACACTGCACAACTTGATAATCTCAAGTTCTGTATGTCAGTCGACTGGCTGTCACTTCAGTCGACTGTCCTTAGAACTCCAAACAAGTTTGATTCATGTAAATTTTTATTCTTTCAATCAGGTTTAATCAATAAGTAAAAGAGTAACATTCAGAAAAACTTAGCATTGCATAACTACGGCTTCAATCTACCCAACTATGAAATTAGTTCCACATAATAAGACTTTTATTGATCAACAAGTTCGAATACATGATTAACATAAAAGAATTAGAAAGAGAAGGAATAAACTGAAGTAGTTCGGCTAGATGGATCGGCTGGCTGTCACACAGTCGACCGGTCGTTCTCTTCTTAGTACTTGATCTCCTTTTTCCTTCTTCTATGCTGATAAGGTGCTGCTCTTTGTTGATGACTTGACGATTCAGAAACTCTTGTGATTTCGTGATTTTGGGGTTGGGAGCGAGAGCGGAGGAGAGTCTCAAAATAATGCCTCTTGACTGATATTTATAAACACGGCACAAGAATTAGGGTTTGCCATTTTTTCAGGAAAATCCTCCTCTTTCCTTCTTTATTTTATTGGCGATTTATTTCTTTCTCTTTTCTGCTTTTCTTCCTTATCTGCTAACCACGTGCTCTTGCCAATCCCCTGTCTCTAGCTTTGATTTGTTGGAGAAGTTATTATTCGCATATAGCCTGGGTTCAGATAGATTTGGATCTAGATATGGCTGCATCTTATCTTTTCACTCTGCCGCATACCAGTCGACTTATGTTGGGTGTGAGTCGACTGATGCTGAGACATCTGTGGCTTCATGATTCCTCAGTCAAGTCGACTGATGTTGAGGCAGTCGACTGTGCCGAGCCCCAGTAATCTCTCTGTCCGGTCGACTGATGAAGAGCAAGTCGACTGTTGCACTGCAGTTCCCTGTATATCATCTTCTCAGTCTGTATAGTCTGGAATCTGCTTCGTTTTGCTGCTTTTGGTTGTTTCCTATGGAAAAGAGAAAAGAAGAGTAAAATACCACATATAAAGCATTTGATTATCTAATTGCACTAAGATTATTGCTCCTAAATGTGAATATTCTTGAGTTCATCAACGGGTATGGGTGTATAATAGGATTTAAATGGGTTAATTTGATATAAGGGATCCAATAGGAATTAAAATGGGTTATAGGGTTTTGAATAGGATTAATTTAGAAGATCCACAAGAATATAAGGTGATCCAATAATGAGATGGGCACAAAAAAAGGAATAAATAAAATAGGCTCGAACAATTTAAATAATGAGGATCAAAGAAATATAAGCTCGATCAACAGAGATGAAATAATAGTCAGACAATTGAATCAAGAACTCAAATAAAAGACGACAAGTCAAATAGATGAATATATTGAAAATGAAGATCCAATACATGGTCCAAAAGAGATACATGCTGAATAAATACACAAAAAAGAAAAATACACCCAAAAATACAGAAAATAGAAAACAGGCGGTACACGGTCTGCTACTTAAAGCATCTGTCACCAAGTTCACTCTACCAGGATGGTATTGCAAACTGATGGTCATAATCAGCCATAAGCTCCAACCAACGCCTTTGCCTCATGTTCAACTCCTTCTAGGTGAAGACGTACTTGAGACTTTTGTGGTCTGTAAAGATCTCCACTCGGTCCCCGAGTAAATAATGTCTCCACAGCTTCAAAGCAAAGATCACTGCCGCTAACTCCAAATCATGAGTTGGATAGTTCTTTTCATTCGGCCTCAACTGCCTCGATGCATAAGCAACGACTCGGCCCTTCTGCATCAAAACTGCTCCAAGACTCTTACCAGAAGCGTCACAGTGAACTACAAATCTTCCAGAACCATCTGGAATAGTCAACACTGGCGCTGACGTCAACCTGCTCTTCAACTCAGCAAAAGCCTCCCTGCAAGCCTCAGACCAACAGAACTTCTCATCCTTCCCTGTTAGCTTAGTCAATGGTCCTTCTATCTTCGAAAAATCTTGGACAAATTTTCGATAATAATTAGCTAGACCAAGGAAACTCCTCACCTTTAAAACTGACTTGGGAACTGGCCAATCCTTCACAGCTTCAACCTTGAACGGATCCACTGAAATACCATTGCCTGAGATAATGTGCCCCAAGAAAGTAACTCTGTCGAGCCAAAACTCACACTTGCTGAGTTTCCCATAGAGATGATTCTCCCTCAAAGTTTGCAGAACCAACCTATGATGCTCAGCATTATCCTCCCGGTTCTGAGAATACACCAGAGTGTCATCAATGAAGACCACCATAAATCTATCCAGGAACTGGGAAAAGACCCTGTTCATAAGACTCATGAATACAGCTGGCGCATTCGTGACTCCGAACGGCATCACAAGATACTCATAGTGCCCATATCTGGTCCTAAATTCAGTCTTTTGTACATCTGCTGCCTTCACCTTGACCTGATGATACTCGGAACGAAGATCCAACTTCGAGAATATAGCTGCTCCACTCAACTGATCAAGTAAGTCATCGATCATGGGCAACGGATACCGGTTCTTCACAGTAACACTGTTCAGTTCCCGATAATCAATGCACAGTCGACGAATACCATCCTTCTTGTTGACAAAAAGGATTGGAGCACCCCATGGCAAAACACTGGGTCTGATGAACCCTAAATCAAGCAACTCCCGAATCTGCACCTTAAGTTATGCTAACTCAACAGGTGCCATCCTGTAGAGACTCTTCGATATCGGCGCCGTACCAGGCTGAACTTCAATACCGAACTCCACATCCCTATCAGGGGATAAGCCGACAACTCCTCTGGAAAAATATCCAGAAAATCCTGCACTACTAGAGGTGCTGCCTCACAACCTGAATGCGATTCCATCGCATAAACCTCCTGCTCAACTGCAGTCTCAGCTCGGCCAAGAGGCATCTCCCCGGCATGGAACTCAAACTCTGCATGACTTGGGACTCGGAATACAACTTTCTTGGCACGGAAATCAATAATGGCGTTGGATTCACCCAACCAATCCATACTGAGAATAACGTTGAATCCTGAATTCCCAATTATAATCAGGTCGGCCTTGAAATCTGTGCCTGCCAATAACTACGGGACTCTGCCTGCACTCCTGGGAACAAATGACAACATCGCCATCTGTCACAATGTTCCAAGCCTCAAACATGATGCTGTACTCCAACTGATGGCGAGCCACGAAGCGGGAAGAGACAAAGGAATGGGTTGTCCCGAAATCAAAAAGAACATAAGTAGGGAAAGAGCAAACAAGGACAAAAAGCTATGATGTAATCAAAGCAAGAGGAAAAGGATTGATGAAAGAATAATGTAAAACAAATGAAAAGAAGCAAAAGAGAAATAACAAAAACAACAAAATGCAAAATATACCTACAACAACACCCTCTGCTGCCTCAACATCAGCAGCAGTCAGGTCGAAGGCCTGACCTCTCCTCAGGGCAGCGGTCCTTTAACCAACAATCTGGCATTGCGGAGGAAGCGATGGCCTGACTGGACCATGAGCTGGCAGAGCCATCTGCTGCTGCTGCGGGCAATCCCGCACTGAATGGTCAGCAGTGCCACACCTAAAGCATTGGCGGTTGGCGTGCCTACATTTCCTGCGATCATGCCCAACCAACTGGCAGAAGTCACAGAAACCAGCTCCACGGGAAACAGTAGAAGAGTAGGGAGTCACCCTGATAGGATGGGCAGGAACAGGCCTCTGAATCGGCCCACCAGAAGTCCTAGCAAAAACAGAGTGCGGAACAGTCCACAAGGAAGGAGACAACCTGCCACGAGCCTGCTCCTGAGCTCGAGCTATCTCAAGAGCCTCAGCATAAGTACGCAAGTAAAGGGAGACGAGCTACACCCGAATGTCTAGCTCAAGTCCCATCGTGAATTTACGAGCCCTGTCCTCTCCGTTTCCCACAAGAACGGCTGCAAAGCAGCTAAGTTTGGTAAATTCCGCTGCATAATCATCCACAGACTTGAAGGTTATTTCAAGAAAGTCTCATGTTACAACATTGCATGGACAACATGTAACAAAATTCCAAGAATAGAACAATGACCAACCTGTTTCAGGGCCAGGAACTGTTGCTCGATTTCAAATCGAGTGCTGCTTGGGAAGAACTTCTCCAAGAAGCTCATAGTGAACGTGGCCTAAGTAATCGGCCGTTCGAGCCTTTCAGACTTAGCCCTCCACCAAATGTGGGTCAGATCCACCGGCTGGATGGTTACCATGTAGATCCCCGTATTTTCAAATATTATTTTAATTATTTGAAAATAAATTTAAATAATTTTTGAGGATTTAAATAAATATTTTCTAGGAAATTTATCTTTTGTACACGTGCAAAACACGTGCAAATGACTTTTCAGAAGTTTAAAAAATTAAGTTTTCTTTATGAAAAATCATTATTTATTATTTGAAGATTATTTCATATTTTTCCAGATTTTTCTGAAATTAATTAGTACTATTTGCAATTTTTGAGAAAAGAAGGACTTATTTGCAAAAGTGACATTTTGAGGGTTAGAGTGCAAAATGTATTTGCTGGACATTCCGATCAGCACTTGTTGAGGTTTAAAAATATATTTTTCTATTAGATCCTAATTTAAATGATATTTGGTTTAATTTTCAAGAAAAAGATTATATATGTGAGATGTACTTTTGGAAAGGATTATTTTGTAAAGAGGGAATATAACCCTAATATTCTATCCGGCATATATAAGGGAAATCTTTTTCCCCCAGCCGTCATTGAGAACTCTCAGAATTTTGGATTTTGAAGAACAAAGGAGGATTCTTGGATCTAGCAAGGAGAAAGCTAGGCGGATTTTCATCAAAACAAAGGTGAGTGGTTTGTTTTGTTGTTTTGTTTTGCTTTGCTTGTTTTGTTTGTCTTGATTGATGAATGACGTAAGATCTTGTTATGCTTGTTTGTGATCATTATGCCATTATTTTGTTAGTCCCATTGAACGTATGGTATGGATCTTTTATTTGTTATGGAGAATGAGAACTCTTGTTGATATTGGAACCATGTATGAGAAAATATTAAGATTTGTTGAGGAAATGTTGATCTATGAGATCGTATTGTTGGGAGACATATTAAGAATTGATTTTGTTGTGATTAGATAGTAAACACCTGGACCTTATGGTTGTAAATCAGATTTGGATTAAGTTATGGAAGACATTTTGTTGAGAAAAACCCTAATGGGAGATTTAAGAATCGAGATCATGAGAATATGAGATTGGAGAAATTGATTGATTGAGTAATGTAACCATGATGGAGATTATTGAGAATTGTTTATTTGCCTGGATATAAATTAAATTTATGATCGATGAATCTTTAGAATACTCCCGTTTGATTTGTGTTCAGACCTATACTTTTTGTAAGTCTGTAGCCGACAGTCGACTGGACTGCGAAGCAGTCGACTGGTACGAGCCTACTGTGTATTCTTAGTCTTTGAGTTTTGTTCGGGACAGTCGACCTAGACTGAGGTCAGTCGACTGGTCTTCTGTTTGTAATTTGTTCAGTCCTGTCGGGACAGTCGACTGATCTTTCCTTAGTTTATTTTTGAGAAATGTTGGATTATGTCCTCTGGACAGTCGACTGATCTGATGTGCAGTCGACTGGTCCTGAAGGGTCTTTGTATTTGATTGTGAGATATTTTGTTTAGTATTTGATTTTAAGATGTTCAGTTAAGCATTTGTTTTTGAGATGTTCAGTTAAGAACATGATTTTGAGATATTTTGTTGAGCCACTTGTTAAGTGGAATTTGTTCAGATATTTGTTTTTGAGTCTCTAGAGGTAGGTGACCCTAGTATACCGGTGTTGAGATATTTGTTCAGTTATTTGTTGAGGCCCATCGAGGCAAATTTTCAGTTATTCAGATTTTTAGTCCGGTAGGGTACACTACTCTAGGAGATTTGTTCAATAACCCAAACTAATAAGGACAGGCATTAGTAGTGTCATGACGAATGGGAACTTGAGTTATGCACCTCAGTATGGCTTTTGATGTAGGATTTAATCTCCTGAATTATCCAAGTAGTTAACTTGTGATGTGTGATTTATCTCCGGAATTATCCAGGTAGTTAACTTGTGATGCGAGGTATTTCTCCTGAATTATCCAAGTAATTATCTTGTGATGTGGGATTGAACTACGGAATGATCGGAGTCGAGGCGACGCTTTTGGGATATTATTGTGATAAGGAATCTATGTTTAGATGTGGGATGATCTCCTGAATTATCCAGGGAAAATACCTGTGATGTGGGATCAATCTCCGGAATGATCAAGCATGGGTAAATTATCATAGTTTATCTTCATCTCTTAGTAGTCATCGTTGTCAGCATGTAGTCATGATGTTTTCTTGAATCACTTTTATGCATTCGGATTTCCTATTTTTACACACTTGGCTTTTGGTTTTGGTATCACTCATTATTCTTTTGTCGTATTTCATACTTCAGTGTTTGATTATTATTTGTTGGTTATTATGTTTTAAGTTCATTTATGCTATTTGTTGATTTGTCACCACTCACACCATTTATGGCTGACCCCGTAGTTTTGGGGTTAGGGTTCAACTCTAGCCTCACATGTTGCAGGTTATTGCTTAGATTGGAGGTTGGATGCTTGAGTGGGCAGTTTGAGATAATTGGATTATTTAGTGATTGGTGTAAAACTGTAAAGGATATTTGAGACCATTATTGAGTTGTAAATAAAATATTAATGTGTGTTGAGATGTTTAGACTTCCGCTGTAATTGTAATAATTGTTGTAATAAAGAAGAAAAATTTTAGTGGTGTTGTTGGTGTTTATTGTTGTATTGAAGTGGATTGCTGGGATTTCGCCACTTATTTTCTAAGCTCTCATATTAGAAATTTGGGGCGCTACAGAGATTGGTATCAGAGCACCGCTTCAATGTAATAATAGACTTAGTATGACAACCAACCTAGGTGTGGACACTAGAGAGTGAGTACCTAGGTGTGGACATCAGAGCGTGAGTATCACATAGAATTAAATTATGATGTTTGGTTTGAAATTATGTTTTGGGGTATGGTTATGGCTTCGCCATAGGGTAATGATTTGAGTTTGAATTGTATGTGTGCTCTAACTTTACCCTCGTTTTGCAGTATTCACGATGGTTGCACCCAGAGGTAGAAATGGTGGCAACAATGAGGATGGATCAGGTAGTTCTCGAGGAACGGGAATTGACCTAGAAGCTGAGTTTGCCAAAGTATATCAGATGTTGAATACGCTGATGGCACTCAATGTGGCGCAGCAGCAGAACCCGCCGCCAAATCATGGAGCTGGGCATGGATTGGTGAATGCCGAACCCCATCAAGCAGATTGAATCCTTTAAGAGGATGAGGCCGCCAGTCTTTGAGGGGCAAGCTGATCCAACAGCAGCAGACGATTGGATTCGGAAGATGGAGACGATCTTCGAAGTATCGGAGACTCCAGCAGCCAGTAAGGTGAAGTTGGCTTCTATGCAGCTTGAGAAAGATGCTGGTGTCTGGTGGGAGTCACTGAAGAGGACTCTGGGAGATCAGCCTTTGACATGGGAAGCTTTTCTGGAGGAGTTCAGAGATCGCTTCTTTCCTCTGGATGTTCAAGAGAAGAAGGCGACCGAGTTCATGAACCTTCAGCAAGGCAGCATGACTGTTCGGGAGTATGAGACGAAGTTTGCTCAACTTTCGAGGTATGCACCAGAGTTGGTCATAGACGAAGCAAACAAGGCCAAAAAGTTTGAGCAGGGCTTGAGGCCAAACTTGCGGTCAAGGATGGTTCCATTGGGCATTAGAAGATTTGACAAGCTGGTCAGGAGGGCAGCAATGACTGAAGAGGATATGGACTTGTTTCAGAAGAAGCATGATACATGGAACCGGAACAAGAGGCCAGCATCAGGCCAGAGTGGGAAGGGATTCCCCGCGAAGCAGGCGAAGTTCAGTGGACCGGTGCAGAAGGCACCTGGAGCTCAGGGAGTGACCTGCTACTACTGCAAGGAAGTAGGACATTACAGGTCAGCATGTCCGAAGTTGGCAGAGCATGTTTGTTCTCAGTGTGGGCAGACTGGACACTCAAAGCCCCATTGTCCACAACTGAAGAAAGATGGTTCGGGTGGAAGCAAAGTCCCGAAGAGGCAAGGGCGAGTATTTGCATTGACCGAGGAGGATGCGAGGAACTCGGAAGATGTAATACAGGGTATGCAGGAATTTTGATTTCTTTCATTTTTGAATCAGTGTAATGAATAAAAGCTTTTATTTCAGAATAATTTAAGATTGAGTATCATTCTTATTGTAACAGGAGTTGTTTTAATAAATGGAATAAAAGCAAAGGTTTTGTTTGACACTGGTTCATCGCATACATTTGTATCGCCAAGTTTTGCAAAGATCTTAGGTTTGGAACCTAAGTTATTTCCAGGCAGGGTTTTGTCGGTGGCAACACGTCAGGTGAAGAGCTAGTAGCGGATCGATATTACGAGGGCTGTGATATCGAGATTGGTGGAAGGATGTTCGGCATCGACTTGATCGAGCTACAAGTGTTGGGAGTGGATGTCATTGTAGGCATCAATTGGATGGCTATTTATGATGCCACAATTGACTGCAAGCAGAAGGAAGTGTTGGTGAAAGCACCAGGTGGACCTGCAGTAACTTTCCAAGGGAAGAAGAAGATCCCGCAGGTGGCTGCAATGGTATCTAAGAAGTCTATTGCAGATGAAGTCAAGGGCATTCCGGTGGTTCGAAAGTTTCCTCAGGTGTTCTTGGATGATTTTCCAGGATTACCGCCACAGAGAGATGTGAAGTTTTGCATCAATGTTCAGCCGGGGAGTGCGCTGATTTCCAAGGCTCCGTACAGGATGACACCTGTAGAGCAGGATGAAGTGAAGAAGCAGATTGAAGAGCTTTTGAGCAAAGGGTTTATCAGACCGAGTTCATCTCCGTGGGGAGCGCCAGTGTTGTTGGTCAAGAAGAAGGATGGGTCGATGAGGATGTGCATTGACTACAGGGAGTTGAATAGGGTGACTATTCAGAACAAGTACCCACTGCCGCGGATAGATGATTTGTTCAACAGACTTCGAGGAGCAGCGGTATTTTCGAAGATTGACTTGAGGTCAGGATATCATCAGGTGCGAGTCAAGGAGGAAGATGTGAGCAAGACAGCGTTCAGGACTCGTCATGGGTTGTATGAATTTTTGGTGATGCCATTCGGGTTGACGAATGCGCCAGCGGTTTTCATGGATATGATGAATCGGGTGTTGAGGCCATTCATTGATTCCTTCGTGGTGGTTTTCATCGATGATATTTTGGTATATTCGAAGTCAGAGGAGGATCATTCTAAGCACTTGACAGCGGTATTACAGACATTGCAGGAGCACAGCTTGTATGCCAAATTGTCGAAGTGTGAATTCTGGAAGTCTGAGGTAGCTTTTCTTGGCCATATTCTTTCTAAGGAGGGAGTGGCTACTGATCCTCAGAAAGTGGAAGCAGTGAAGGATTGGCCCAGGCCGACGTCAGTGAAGGAAGTGAGAAGCTTCTTGGGATTAGCTGGTTACTACAGGAGGTTTATTCAGGGGTATTCTCAGATTGCAGTTCCATTGACAGATTTGACCCGGAAGAGTGTGGCATTTGTGTGGACAGATAAGTGCGAGGAGAGTTTCCTTGAGTTAAAGGAAAGGTTGACTACCGCACCTATATTAACATTGCCGCAAGCAGGGAAGGATTATGACATCTACAGTGATGCATCTCTCAGAGGTTTGGGATGTGTCTTGATGCAGGAAGGCAAGGTCATTGCTTATGGTTCGAGGCAGTTGCGTCCGCATGAGAAGAATTATCCGACGCATGATTTGGAGCTAGCAGCTATCATTTATGCCTTGAAGCTGTGGAGGCATTATGTTTATGGTGAGAAGGTCAATATGTACACTGACCACAAGAGCCTGAAGTATATCTATCAGCAGAGGGATTTGAATCTTCGTCAGAGAAGATGGTTGGAGGTATTGGAAGACATTCGTCCTGAGATCAAGTATCATCCGGGCAAGGCGAATGTAGTGGCTGATGGACTTAGCAGGAAGAGTAGTTTGTCAAGGTTGATCACTACTCGAAGAGAGTTGGCAGCAGAGATCGATCAGGCAGGTATCGAGGTGGTACAGCGAGGTTTAGGGGCATCTTTGGCTCAGTTGAGGCTGCAGCCGTCTTTGAGAGAGAAGATTGTGGAAGGTCAGAAAACAGATTCAGAGATCCAGAAGATGTTGCAGCAGGTTTCAGAAGGCAAGTTATCAGAATTTCGTGTCCAAGATGGAGTTCTTTGGTTGGGTGAGAGGTTGTGTGTTCCAGATAATGCAGAGTTGAGAAAGAGTATCTTGCAGGAGGCACACAGCACATTGTTGTCAGTTCATCCAGGAGGTACGAAGATGTATAGGGATATCAAACCCCACTTTTGGTGGTCTGGCATGAAGCGGGATGTAGCAGATTTTGTGGCAAGGTGTCTGACTTGTCAGCAGATCAAGGCAGAGAATCAGAGACCTGGAGGTTTGTTACAGCCATTACCCATTCCGGAGTGGAAGTGGGAGAATATCAGCATGAACTTTATTACGGGTTTGCCGAGGAGTTCGAAGGGCAATGACTCGATTTGGGTTGTTGTGGACCGATTGACTAAGTCAGCACATTTTTCTAGCCATGAAGATTACTTGGTCGATGGAGAAATTGGCTGAGTTATACATTGGAGAGATTGTGAGACTTCATGGAGTTCCTGTTTCGATTGTGTCTGACAGAGATGCAAGGTTTACTTCGAGATTTTGGAAGAGCCTACAAGCAGCTTTGGGCACCAGGACTGATTTCAGTACAGCTTTTCATCTGCAGACAGATGGTCAGACGGAGAGGGTGAATCGAGTGCTGGAAGATATGTTGAGAGCTTGTGTTATGGACTTTGGTGGTAGTTGGGAGAGATACTTGGCATTGGTTGAGTTTGCCTATAACAATAGTTACCATGCAAGTATTGGGATGGCACCGTATGAGGCTTTGTACGGGCGGAGGTGCAGGACACCTGTTTGTTGGTATGAGGTTGGCGAAAGGCAGATGTATGGCCCTGAGATCATGCAGCAGACGTCAGAGCAGATTGAGCTGATTCGCAAGAGGTTAGTTGAAGCTCAGAGTCGGCAGAAGAGTTATGCTGACACTCGACGGAGAGATTTGGAATTTGAGGTTGGGGATGCAGTTTTTCTCAAGGTTTCTCCGACCAAAGGAGTGATCAGATTTGGTAAGGGAGGCAAGTTGGCGCCGAGGTATATTGGTCCGTACAAGATCATGGAGAGGATTGGCAAGACAGCATACAGATTAAAACTTCCTGAGGAGTTAGCGCAGGTACATGATGTGTTTCATGTGTCGCTATTAAGGAAGTATGTGGCCGATCAGAATCATCAGTTGGTAGAAGTTCCTGAAGATCTACAAGTGAACCTGAGTTACAAGGAACAACCTGTTGAGATCGTTGATCGTAGGGAGAAAGTCCTTAGAAGCAAGGTGATACCTATGGTCAAGGTATTGTGGAGGAATCAACAGTTCGAGGAGGCTACTTGGGAGCCAGAGGATCGCATGCAGAAGGATTTTCCTGGATTGTTTGTATGAATGTATTTTCTTGTATGTGATTGAAATTCTTTGAATGATTGAACCCTTGATTGATACATGATGTAATCTTTTATTTGATTGTGATCTTACATGAAATTATTTGGATTATGATCTATTTATGAAGTATTGTTTCCTTTTGTTGGTATGTGTTTTGAACTCATTAGTAGTAGTTCTGAGGACAGAACTCTTCTAAGGAGGGAGTGATGTAGAACCCCGTATTTTCAAATATTATTTTAATTATTTGAAAATGAATTTAAATAATTTTTGAGGATTTAAATAAATATTTTCTAGGAAATTTATCTTTTGTACACGTGCAAAACACGTGCAAATGACTTTTCAGAAGTTTGAAAAATTAAGTTTTCTTTATGAAAAATCATTATTTATTATTTGAAGATTATTTCGTATTTTTCCAGATTTTTCTGAAATTAATTAGTACTATTTGCAATTTTTGAGAAAAGAAGGACTTATTTGCAAAAGTGACATTTTGAGGGTTAGAGTGTAAAATGTATTTGCTGGACATTCCGATCAGCACTTGTTGAGGTTTAAAAATTAGATCCTAATTTAAATGATATTTGGTTTAATTTTCAAGAAAAAGATTATATATGTGAGATGTACTTTTGGAAAGGATTATTTTGTAAAGAGGAAATATAACCCTAATATTCTATCCGGCATATATAAGGGAAATCTTTTTCCCCCAACCGTCATTGAGAACTCTCAGAATTTTGGATTTTGAAGAACAAAGGAGGATTCTTGGATCTAGCAAGGAGAAAGCTTTTGGCGGATTTTCATCAAAACAAAGGTGAGTGGTTTGTTTTGTTGTTTTGTTTTGCTTTGCTTGTTTTGTTTGTCTTGATTGATGAATGACGTAAGATCTTGTTATGCTTGTTTGTGATCATTATGCCATTATTTTTTTAGTCCCATTGAACGTATGGTATGGATCTTTTATTTGTTATGGAGGATGAGAACTCTTGTTGATATTGGAACCATGTATGAGAAAATATTAAGATTTGTTGAGGAAATGTTGATCTATGAGATCGTATTGTTGGGAGACATATTAAGAATTGATTTTGTTGTGATTAGATAGTAAACACCTGGACCTTATGGTTGTAAATCAGATTTGGATTAAGTTATGGAAGACATTTTGTTGAGAAAAACCCTAATGGGAGATTTAAGAATCGAGATCATGAGAATATGAGATTGGAGAAATTGATTGATTGAGTAATGTAACCATGATGGAGATTATTGAGAATTGTTTATTTGCCTGGATATAAATTAAATTTATGATCGATGAATCTTTAGAATACTCCCGTTTGATTTGTGTTCAGACCTATACTTTTTGTAAGTCTGTAGCCGACAGTCGACTGGACTGCGAAGCAGTCGACTGGTATGAGCCTACTGTGTATTCTTAGTCTTTGAGTTTTGTTCGGGACAGTCGACCTAGACTGAGGTCAGTCGACTGGTCTTCTGTTTGTAATTTGTTCAGTCCTGTCGGGACAGTCGACTGATCTTTCCTTAGTTTATTTTTGAGAAATGTTGGATTATGTCCTCTGGACAGTCGACTGATCTGATGTGCAGTCGACTGGTCCTGAAGGGTCTTTGTATTTGATTGTGAGATATTTTGTTTAGTGTTTGATTTTAAGATGTTCAGTTAAGCATTTGTTTTTGAGATGTTCAGTTAAGAACATGATTTTGAGATATTTTGTTGAGCCACTTGTTAAGTGGAATTTGTTCAGATATTTGTTTTTGAGTCTCTAGAGGTAGGTGACCCTAGTATACCGGTGTTGAGATATTTGTTCAGTTATTTGTTGAGGTCCATCGAGGCAAATTTTCAGTTATTCAGATTTTTAGTCCGGTAGGGTACACTACTCTAGGAGATTTGTTCAGTAACCCAAACTAATAAGGACAGGCATTAGTAGTGTCATGACGAATGGGAACTTGAGTTATGCACCTCAGTATGGCTTTTGATGTAGGATTTAATCTCCTGAATTATCCAAGTAGTTAACTTGTGATGTGTGATTTATCTCCGGAATTATCCAGGTAGTTAACCTGTGATGCGAGGTATTTCTCCTGAATTATCCAAGTAATTATCTTGTGATGTGGGATTGAACTACGGAATGATCGGAGTCGAGGCGACGCTTTTGGGATATTATTGTGATAAGGAATCTATGTTTAGATGTGGGATGATCTCCTGAATTATCCAGGGAAAATACCTGTGATGTGGGATCAATCTCCGGAATGATCAAGCATGGGTAAATTATCATAGTTTATCTTCATCTCTTAGTAGTCATCGTTGTCAGTATGTAGTCATGATGTTTTCTTGAATCACTTTTATGCATTCGGATTTCCTGTTTTTACACACTTGGCTTTTGGTTTTGGTATCACCCATTATTCTTTTGTCGTACTTCATACTTCAGTGTTTGATTATTATTTGTTGGTTATTATGTTTTAAGTTCATTTATGCTATTTGTTGATTTGTCACCACTCACACCATTTATGGCTGACCCCGTAGTTTTGGGGTTAGGGTTCAACTCTAGCCTCACATGTTGCAGGTTATTGCTTAGATTGGAGGTTGGATGCTTGAGTGGGCAGTTTGAGATAATTGGATTATTTAGTGATTGGTGTAAAACTGTAAAGGATATTTGAGACCATTATTGAGTTGTAAATAAAATATTAATGTGTGTTGAGATGTTTAGACTTCCGCTGTAATTGTAATAATTGTTGTAATAAAGAAGAAAAATTTTAGTGGTGTTGTTGGTGTTTATTGTTGTATTGAAGTGGATTGCTGGGATTTCGCCACTTATTTTCTAAGCTCTCATATTAGAAATTTGGGGCGCTACATACCACATCCACTCTATCAGCATCGCCAACCCTTGCTGCCAAAAGCAAATGCTCAGTTTGGATCAACCACTGTTCAGCCTCCAAAGGCATCTCAGTGCTGGAGAATCTGTCAGGATGCAGCCCCATGAAATCTGTGACTGTACCCGGATGAGGAGGGAAAGCTGCCTGCATAGGCATAGCGGGAGACGGAACACGGGCAGCTTCCAAAGCAGCCATCACAAGGTCACTGTGGTTCTGCTGCATATTGATCAACCGTTCCAACACATTGGTAACGGCCTCAAGCCCGGACTGATCTTCCTGAGAACGAGAAGTGGAACCTCTGCAAGTCATGGTCTACACAAGATAAAAAATAATCAGCATCCAGATCAAAGTTGATTTTAATTCATTCATGTGGGCATGGTCTGTGCACTGTTGAGCCATTCCCAGATCGAGCCAAACTTGTCTAATATATCAGTCAAACTAATACATTAGCCAAACCTGGGCTCTGATACCACTAAAAACCTTGTCACGTCCCGCTTCCCAAAAAGGAATACGGAATACGGATACGTGACTAAGTCCAGCGAATGATTTTCATCATCCATAAGCTGTCAGGTCTTTATAACATTTCATAGGAATATCAGAGAAAGAAGCAAGAGAAGTCAACCACGCATGTACAAATAAATCAACATACCAACAGAATTTACTTGAAACAAAATGTAATAATCTCAAATAAATCAGATCTGGAAACAAGTCAATAATTCTGGGTCACATTGCCCAAAACAAATAATCCAAGTGGCAGATACATTTATTCAAATAAGCAACAAGAAATAATAATCGCAAAAACTCCAGCATCTAGAATCTTAGATCATCTACTCCATCGGGCAGCTGATCACCATAATCTGCAATTTAATAAATTGTAAGAAGAGAAAAAGAAAAGAAAACGCTCGTCAATGCAAGTTACGGGCCACTTGTAGTGCTAGCACAAGTACAGTAAAAGAATAAACAAAATATAGAGTAACAACAGAAGTAAACATAGCAGGGAATAAACATGGCAACAAAATAGAACAACTAGTATGAATCAAGAAACAAAATCAAGTAACATGATATACTAACAGGGTACAGATAACATGTATCACGTGTCATGCAAGTAGGTAAACATGTAATTAGGTATACAGGTAAATAGGTATACAAATAGCATGTACAGGTGTCATTTAACAGGTAAGCATGTAACAGGTATCATGTTGAGTCAAGTCTTGTATTATTACTAACTAGGTAGCACTTCATGCGTCCCAAACTTTTACCACATGGTTGCTACATTCAAACAAGTTTCGTTTAGATTTCGTAGTGGACCGTATAGGGCCGTGTACTCAGGGATCAGGAAAACAGGTACAGGAACAGGTACGGTAGAACCTAGTGGTCCTCTTCCGAGTACACCTTCCTATAGGAAAGTGTGCAATCAGGTAATCAGGTAAATAGGTACAGGTAGAACATACTGGTCCTCTTCCGAGTACACCTTCCTGTAGGGAAGTGTGCAGCCAAGTAATCCGGTAAACAGGATCTTGTATCATATAGTCATGAACACGTAATAGGTGGGAAACACAGGCCCCCTTCTAAATACACATTTCTATATTTTCCACTACTAGATATTTCCCTTAACCCCGCCTTGGTTATTTATTATTATTATCAAACAGGCATGTATGTGTCACAAACAGGACAAGAATAAAGTGGCATGAATAAGTAATAGGTTCAGGTTGAAAGATAAACATGTACAGGTGATAGACAACACATAAAAGGATAGAACAACGAAAAATCTAGTTCAGAATAGCAAGACAGTACTTTAGTGAATCTGAAATTCCCGTTGCTACAAATATTATAATCTGGATCCGTCAGAAAATATGAAAAATAGACTCTCGGCCGAATCCAGCAAATATATATAAGTCAGATGGTACTTCACAAAAACAGGACTCAAAACAGATTCGTATCCAGAAAACATGTTCAGCCAGAAATCAGAAGTTTGCATTCATAAACAGGAAAACAACATAAAAACTTACTAATTAAATCCAAGAAAAATATGGGGTATTCCTTAGTATATTTAGTAACAGAAAATAAAGTTTCATAATTTTCCAACATAGATAGAATACTCAGTTAAAATCAGAAAGCAATAGATTACAAAATATAAATCGAAATCCAGATCTATCAAAAGGGTGATAAAATAGATACAGTGGGCTACATTTCATATTCACAAAGTTTTTGTAAACAGCAAATAGAATCAGGTTGAAACTAAGATTCTTTACTGAACAGTATGAAAATTCTGCATGAATAGCAGTTGTTTGCAAGCATAGAATAGTATGTGAAAGTCATCAATTAAATCCACAAAAATTCGGAGTTAATCCCAATCAAGTTTAGTTGTATTCAGCAGAATATTGGATCAGAATATTATCTTTAACATCAGTATAAAAATAAATTTCCATATAGAATTCATATAGGACTGGATCTAGAATTTTCTACACATCTGTAGTAAAATAGCCATAACTTGCAACTCATAAATCGAAACTGAGATCTGTCAGAAAATCTGGAATGTAAACAGAATTCTCTATAATTCATATTCACAAATAATTTTCATTTACTAAACTTAATAGGGTCTAAAATACTAAACAAAAACGGGATAACAATAAGGACAGAATTATTCTTCATGCATGTAATTAACTAGATCATATGAAACACATGCAAATCATAACCAAACATGAAATAAGGGTATACTAGATGTCCAAGCAACATGGTACAAAGTATTTAGCAAGTCTACAACAAGTTATACTATGACTAACACAATCAAGCATACGATATCATACGAACAACATGCATGTGTACATCAAGAGTGATCATCCCTAAGTTATTTCATGTCGTGCGTGTAATGTGGCAACTACGGGAAGATCAACACATAGAGACAAGATATAATAGGGGTTTTACACAAGAATTGTCTCCAGAACACAACTACACTTCAGACGAAATTTAGTACTTGTATTTGCAGCAAAAATTAATACAAGTTACTGCCTTATAGTCGACGACGGAAACGGTGCAAGGACAAGAATAACAGGGAATAGATTCCCGGGCACGAACTCAACGAACGAACTATGAACACGTGTACACACGACCACGAATCCAAATGCAAGCACACCAAGAGGAGCAGTCGGGGCCCTATTGTCTACACCTACAACCAAGGCAGGGTGTGTGTGCAGCGGAGAAGAATGGCAGTGGCAGGGCGGCACGTTGGCTGCTGTCTGCTGTCGTGGAGGAGCATAGGGCAGTGCTGCAGGGGGTTGCATCGCTGCTGGCATCGAGGGGAGACAGGAAGGTTGCGGTGTTAGGTAGATGGGGAGAGAGAGAGAAAGAAGTGAGAGCAGGAGGACGGGGGGTGTTGGCGTTGCTGTGGTCTGACGAAGAGAGGCAGGGGGGTCAGCTAGGTCGGGCTGAGTAGCGCAAGGGATAGCCGGAGGGGTTTGGGGTTTGACGGGGGTGCAAGGAGAGGATCGGGAGGTGACAGGGTAGGAGGTAGGGTTTCAAGAGTGGGTTAGAAGTCGGCTAGGGTTTTTATGTGGAGGGGGAAGATGCACAAGGGTAGTATATATAGGAAAAGGGTGTTAGGGTTAGCTGACGGGTAGGAGGGTTTTGGTTATAATGGGTTTGGGTAGTATGTTGGGTATTGGGTTTTATATGGTTAGGTGAATAAAGGGTTTAGACAAGATCCAATAGAACAATAGAATGGGTCCAATAAATGAGATAGTTACAACATGAATAAAAAAAAAGGACAAGAACAATTGTCGAATAGGGCTCAAAATAATAGCTCGAACAATCAGAGACGAAGCAATATGAGGCAATAGAATCAAGAAACTCAAGTAAGAAGGTGACAAATCAAATAAATGGATAAATAGAAAACGAAGATCCAAAACACGATCCAAAAAAAGATACAATGTGAATAAATACAGAAATAAAAAAAAATATACCCAAAAATAAATAAAATGGAAAACAGGGGTTACAGCCGGAATGTCCCTCCTATGGCCCAATCCATGAAGCAAATTCTTATCGTGACAACAGTTCAGGATTTGGTTCAACCCATCTGCTACAAGGGTGAAGTATTGGAATAGTGGGTCTCATTGTCGGAGACCTCTATGACATAGTATTGCCCGACCCTCTCCCCCATTGACAAGGACTTTGATCTTGGCAAACCGCAGCCACATATTAATGATTTAATCCATCCAATCCAACGTTGCCCGAATCCATGCTTCTTAGAACCTCAATAAGGCTATCCCACTCCACCGTGTCATAAGCTTTCTTAAAATCCAGCTTGAGAAGGAAGCCATTAGCCTTCTTGCACTTGCTATCCTGAATAAATTCCTGTAGGGTGGATATGCCGCTCAGGATGTCTCTTCCCATGATGAAGCATGTTTGGTAGTCATCGATGATGAGGCTCATGATACCTTCCAATCTGTTGGCCAAAGTTTTGGAGATTATCTTCAGTGAACAATTTATGAGGCTAATAGGTCTGAAGTCTCCAATCTTATTTGTCAACTTCCTTCTGGTGATAAGGATGGTGAGGGCATAGTTGATAGTTCCAGCTGCGCTTCGTGTTAGGATTGTGGCCTCAAATACACTTAGGCATGGAGTACTTGAAGTTGATAATAAGAGGAGAAGATGAAGACAGCAAGAGAAGACAACAGCAAGTAGAAGAATGAAGCTGGAGGGGTTGCAGTCGACCGACCGGGAGTGATGCCAATCGGTGCTAGCTGAAAAGAGTTATTCGAGTGTACAAGGTTCAACAGAGAAAGGGACGGTCGAACATGCAGTGGACCGATCATGCTTCGGGTGCGGACTTGACTCATTGCGGTTGACCGACCCAAAGTGCGGTCGACAGACATCGGCGCTGTGTGTTATTTGGGCTGACGAGTTTACGGCCCAATCAACAGTATTTGTTTTTATCTTTTAGGCTTGAGGGCTATATATATGAATGTAGACTCTAGGTTTTGTATAACTGAATAGAGAGAATTGGTGAGATGTTATGTAACCCCCATTCTCGTAAATGCGTATTTCCTGAGTATTTTCTGTATTTCAATTTTTATAAACTCATTATTGTCAAATTCGGTTTTGGATTTTTATATTAAAGTCTTTTATTAGTATTTATTCCGAATAATAATGCATTTTAACTTTAACTCCTATTTCTAATCGGTCAACTATTATATTCTAGCCCAAATCAAAAGTAATATTACTATTTAGATTATTTTAATTGCTAAAACCAAATCTTAGTGATTTCATTAACTATTATTATTATTGTTGTTATTTCATTGATTGTTTATTATTTATTCGTTCTATTCATTAGTCGCATTTGTAGTTATTTTCGAATGACTTTCATATTGTAATATAATCTTATTATATATATGACATTGCTACTGTTACTATTATTCTCATTATCTCATTATTATTATTATTATTATTATTATTATTATTATTATTATTATTATTATTATTATTATTGCTATGATTGTTATTATTATTATTACTATTATTAGTTTTGATTGTTCATGATTTAATGTATATATATATATGTATGTTTTATAAAGCCTATTCTATTTAATTATATCCCTATTGGATTTTAAACCCCATACCCATTTTTATTGGATCCTATATCATCTAACCTAAACCCATAACCCTATTTATATAAAACCCTACACCCTAACCCTCGCCTAATTAACCCTACCCACCTACTGTATAACCCGCCGCCAACCCTCCATCTCCCCGATTCATCACCCCCTACCTCCCGCTCAACTCCTTCCTCCCTCTGTTCTCGCCTCGGCCACTTCCCGCTCATCCTGTCAAGCCTCGCCTGCCCTTGCTCCCTCGCCCTTGCCTCCGAAACAACCATATTACACCATTCATCCCTCATCATCTTCCTCGCACCCACCGCCACTCCACCGTTGCTCCTTATCATCATCGACATTGCCCTGATCCTCCCTCTACCTGCTCGACTACCCCGCACCGCCATTCTCCTCCATCCCGCCTTCAACCCATCGAATCCACCTCCTTATCGTAGCCCACCTCCGTGGACATCACCAGCATTCCCTCAGTCAACCCCTGCACCACCTCGACCACCCATCGCCTCGATCACCCGCATCTCCGCAAGCCCTCGACTCCCATGTTTCTTCCCGAAAGTAGAGCACCCTGCCCTCCGTCGACTACTCCCCAGTCAAGCTCCTCACCGTCAGCCTCGCCCAATGCCACCGCAACGGCTTCCGCCTTTGCCGTTACTATTTGATCGAAGAGTGGATTGTTTGAATCCTGGCATACCGATCCCCTCGTGATTGGGATCATCATCATCATCAAGTTTCTTCTCCATCAGATCAGATCTTGGCTGTGCGATCCTCTCCCGATCGTGATTTTAATCACCATCATCATTAGCTAGATAGAGCCTTCCGATCGATCTTGATCATCATTAGATCATCATCATCAAGTGCCCTACAATCAGAACCCTCCGATCTGATCTTGATCTTGATCATCATCATCTCCATCTTAATCAGAGCAATCTCGGCCGTTGATTTTCTTGATCTTCATCGCCATTAAGATCCGTACCGGATCCGATCCATCCGATCTCAATTGTCGATCAACGTCATCATCCAATCAAGGCAAGTATCTTCTTGTACAATTCGTTGTTCTAGTATAAGCTCTTATTTGAAAATATTGCAAGTAAATTGCAGCTGTGACTCCCCTTTGGCTTATCATTTGATGATATCATTTTACTTGTTGCCGTCCTTATTAATCCCATGATCATAAGAACCACAATCTTTCGTTGATACACTCATTTCACAACTAGTATAATTACAATACATTTCATGCAAAAATATCCTTGTTTGCTGTTGTGATGTTTTTGCTTGCTGTTTCGACCCTGATAACATCAGAATCTGGACTTGTGTTCTAAACATGAAATGTACCCCAGATGTCTAGTTTACTATCCTTTTTACGGAATTGAATTTCAAGTTATATTTTGTGAATTATCACTATTTTAGTGCTGCTATGTCTGAAATTTCATATTCTTAAATTGCTGCGTCACTTGGTTTTACAAATTAAATTAACTATGCTACCTGTAAGATAATGACTTAAAAATTTTTCATTCTGAGACTAGACATACTATAGGACCTTCCCTAATTTTCTTGGAATTAATTGATAAAGCTACAGACCCGCCGTTTCAGCTTTCTAAATACAGTTTTACAAATTTTGGCTAAACACGAATCCCGTCTAGTTTGCTATTTTGACACAAGTTGCTACAACTTTTATGTATCTTGTTTATATGATCTGGAACAGGAAGAGAGTCTAGTTTTTAGATTTTCTGACGGATCTAGATTTTCATTCTTGTAGCAACGAGAATCTTAGTTTTGGTGCATCAATGTCCTGCTGTCCAGAATCGGATTCTCGTCGCTTTTGATAATTTTAATTTGTTTTGACCCTCGAATATGCCTTTTACCTAGTTTAAAATTGTTCCTTGTTTTGTTCATGTTTACTTGCCCTGTTTCGCACACTTTCATGCATATTTGATAATAATAATAAATAATAAGTCGGGGTTAAGGGAAAGACCATAGTAGTGGACAATATAGGTAAGTGTGTAGTACCTCGTATTTTTAAATATTATTTTTAAGATTTATAAATGAATTAAAATAATTTTTGGAGATTTAATAAATATTTTTCTGAAAATCTATCTTTTTACACGTGCAAAACACGTGCAAATGTTTTCTTGGGAATTTTAAAGTCAAAAATTATTTTGTGGAAAATCATTATTTATTATTAGATATTATTTTTGAATTTTCTGGATTTTTTTCATATTTATTGGACCTATTTGTAAATATTACGAAAAGAAGGACTTTTGTGCAAAATTACCAAATGGGGGTGAAAACTCCAGATTTTTGGATTTTTGGGCTGGGTATAATGCGTAGTCATCTCAGGGTTAAAAATTTCACTTTTTTGTTTTGATGAATTTGATTTATTTTACAAGTTTTGATAAAAGGCGATCTTTTTGCAAAATTGCTATTTGAAGGGGGTGAAAATGCAAAATTGTTTTCTGGGTTTCACAAATAGTGTCGGCTGATGCTAGTGGGGGTCTTTTTGATTTTTTGAACTCGATTAAATTGGTTTTAACTAATTTCCTTGTTTGGGGATCTATTTATGTAAAGTTATATTTAAAAGGAGTATTTTTGCAAATGTGTTCAAAACCCTAATTCTCTTGATTTCCAGCCTATTTAAAAGGTGTAGTGCAGCCATCTTTTACTGCACAACACAAAGGTTTAATTATTATTATTTTCTTGAAGTTTTAAACAGGAGATCTTGGATTTCTTGCGAAGGAGGGATTTTTCCTATTGCTTTATCATCTTCGTTTGATTTCTCCAACAAAGTGAGTGATATAATTATTTTGTTTTGTTCTTTGAATGTTGTATGTGGTGTTTTAGAAAGAATGCTAAGGTTTGGTATGAATATATATGATGGAATGAATGAATTGATGAGTTAAAATTGGATCTTTCATGAAAACCTAGTTATTTATGTTTAGAATTGCATGTGAATGATTCAAAAGTGATAGAGGACCTAATATAAATCATGAGTAGGCTATTTCTTTTGGATTATTGTTGATTTGATTGGATATGGTGAATGTTATGTATAAATAGATTAAATATGAGATTTTTGACTATTGGTGAGTTGGATGAATGCAACTTGTTCATGTTAATATTAAATTTGTTTATGATTCATGAGTTAATAATGGTGATTTAGTTGAGAAAGTTTTGAGGAGGACTAATGAATTAAGAGATCATGTCTTGAGAATTGGATTTGGGATAAATTGAATTGGATTGATGTAATACAACTAAATTGGGGATTTTGTGATTTGTGAAAGGTTTTATTTGAAATTGGATTTCTCAAATACTAAGATTAAATCTGAATATGTTGTTACTTCTAATCAATGGATTTGTGAAGTTTTCTTTGGTGCACGAACATGCACAATCAATTTACATGAATATCATATTTCATTGTTTTTGAAGAAATTGAGTTTTTATGTGTTTTCAAAGGATTTGACTACATCCCAACTTATTTTGGTATTGATATGGTTTGAAATATAAAACAAAGTTATTTTGATGTATGATTGATTCTTAAAAACCTTATTTTGATATATGCACTTATTTTTGTTTCAATTTGAAGGAATTCATCAAAAAGCTATTTTTATCAATTCAAATTGGTTTTGATTGGTTTTTATGACTCTTATATACTCTACAAGTTGTATTTGAACATATCAGAATTATACGCTTGACAGATTTGGTTTTTATGAAGTAAAACTCTGTATCGGTTGAAATGTGCACAAACTAAAACTGCAGTCTGTAGGAGTAACAGCCGATCGATCACTATCGACAGTCGACCGTCGCTACCTGGCTGCTGTGTTTTCTCGTTTTCTTGAAATTTTGTGCGGAACAGTCGACTGAATCATTTTTACAGTCGACTGACTCTGCTATGTTTTGGTGTTTTCTCGAAGTTTTGGATTTTCACTCTGGACAGTCGACCTATGGCTTTTACAGTCGTCTGCCACTACTTAGAATTATTTTCTCAAAGTTTGGATTTTCACTCTGGACAGTCGACCGATGACTTTTTACAGTCGACTGCTATTGCTTAGAATTATTTTCTTGATGTGTTGGATTTTCGCTCTGGACAGTCGACCGATGAATTTTTTACAGTCGACTGCTACTAAGATTTTTATTTCTTGAAGTGCTGGTTTTTCCCTCTGGACAGTCGACCGACTCCAGTCGATTGTTACTGATGTTTTCTTGAGTTATCCTGATGTTCTTTAAACAATTGATTCTTTAAAAGTTTTTAGATTTATAACTTACTATTCTAAATATTATCCTTTCTACAGAACATATTTTTTCAAGATGTTTTATTGTTGAATTTGGATTCTGGAATTTTATAAAAGATTTGGATTTTGTTGATTGGAGAAATTTCTTCATTTGATCTTTTTGACGATGGATTTGTGAGTTTTGGTCTTGATGATATCTCTAGGAGTTGAGTGGGAGTCCTGTGAACCGGCAGTTGAGATTTGTTGATTTAGACCAGTTGGGTCTTGGGGTTGTTGTTGAGTATTTAAGTCCGGCAGGATACACTAACCCTAGAGATGAGGATTTTTGTATTTTAATAATAACCAACTTAAGGACAGGCTCTATTGGAGATGTGATGAAACTTGGAAAACGTAAGTATATGCTCTTGGTTTTGTTAGTCCAACGGATGCGTTCCAGGACTGTTTGTTGTCCTGTCTCGAGAGGACATTTGTATGTTCGCGTGTCGAGGGTCTGCAGGCTTATTCATGGAGCATGCAGGGTGCATTCGCGTGTCAAGGGTTGGCGGGACTATTCACAAGATGTACTCGGTGTATCTGCACGTCGAGGGTCTCACAAGCCTATTCGTGGGGTACACGGTTGGAAGGTGATTCTCCAGTTTTTAGATATCTTACATGATGCTTGCCTGTCGAGGGCTATGGTGCCTATTCACGGAGTATTGTGGATCTTGTTTCCATCACCATAGTAGGATTAGTTTCATAACGAGGGGTTTAACCCTATAAAGTGGAGATTATTAAGGGCTTGCACCGGACCTATGTACTATGGAATGCATAGATTCCGAGAAGTATGCATTAAAGAGTCAGCATATAGTGATTGTGTTTTCTTGACTTGGTTTTATGGTTGTGTTTTCCTGTTTTTCCTACACTTGACACTTAGTCTAGATTCACTTGATGCTTTATTTACTATCTTATATTCCTTGGTGTTTTCATGCTTTACTTATTGTTATTTCTCATTTCATTTATTCTTGCTATTAATACATGTTGTTGATGACTCTATGCCTTATGTTTTATTTATATTGTTTTCTTTTAATGTCACTCACACTGTTATGGCTGACCCCTGTAGTTTTGGGGGTTAGGGTTATCTCTAACCTCATGTTTTACAGGTTGTTGCTTATAGCTTGAGATTTGGATGCTTGTGCTAGAAAGATAATAGAGCTTGCGTAATTTTGTAAAAGAAAGTGTTGTAAAGAAAAGATTGTAATTCAAAGTGTATTGTATTCCGCTGTATTTTGTAAATAAGCGATGTAATAAAGTTGAAATAAAAATTATCTGTGTTTTTGCTATGTTTACTATTGCAATTGAAGATGATGCTGGGAATCGTGCCACGTATTTCTGAGATATCATATTGAAAATTCGGGGCACTACAAAGTGTACTCGGAAGGGGGCCCGTGTTACCCATGATTTTAAGTTAAATGGAACTAAGTGCCACGTCATGGGTGACGGGGGCCACCTCTAGTGCCTACGGGGTTACCTTTAGTGCCCATTATATGATTACATGATATGTGTTTGCAATCAGATAGAACTAAGTGCCACGTAGAACTAAGTGCCACGTCGGGGGTTGACAGGGGCCACCTCTAGTGCTTGCGGGGGCCATCTCTAGTGCCTATAGTTTGATTACATGCTCGTATTTCCTGCAAGATTTAAGTACTTGACCGTATAAAATCCACCACTAGGTCTAAACGTAACTTGTTTGTAAGTATCAACTATATGGTAAATAAATGTGACGCATGAAGTGCTACCTAGATAGAATTAAACAATAGATATAAGAATAACTTGTTACTTGTACACACTTGACACCTGCCTCGCATTCTACTTGATACTTGTTACTTGATACTTGATACAAATTACATACTCACTTGTTACCTATTCCTGCTACTTGTATTTGTTACCCGATCCCGTTACTTGATTTGTCTTACTTGCTAGCTAATCTCTTGAACTTCACTGCTTGTTGCATCCCTGCCATACCATGATGTATACCCTTGATTCCAAATCTTGTTTCATATTTTCTTGCACTTGTTTTCATACCCCTTGCTTGTACTACTTGCGGCCCGTAACTTGCACTAACGAGCATCTGTCTTTGTTTCTTTATTTTTCTTCTACATGATATATATACAGGTTTTGGAGATCAATTGTCTCCAGGAGTTGGTGAGCAAACATTTTAGGCTTTGCCTGGGAAAAACTTGCTTTAGTTATTTTGTGCTTGAGTTTATTTCATTCTTGTTTCTACTTAAAACTTGTAACGGGCTTGTAGTCACTTGATCCAGACCTTGTATTTATTTGGGATATTTATATTTGCTTCAAATGATTTATGTTGATTAATAAATTATTCATGAATGCGTGGTTGAGTATATTTTTTTATATTCCTTGTTATGATGCTGATTCGATCCTACAGCTTATGAATGATGAAAATCATTCGCTGGGCTTTGTCACGCACTCGTATTCCGTATTCCTTTTGGGAAGCGGGGTGTGACAGGTTTTTAGTGATATCAGAGCACGGGTTTGGCTATTGTGTTAGTCATGTTTGGCTAATATGTTAGTCAAGTTTAGCCTAGCCAGGATTAACTCAACAATTAACAGGCCATGCACATGAACAACTGATAATCAACTTGATATGGATACTAGCCTCTTTCGATCCATTTTGATCCGTTCATATTCAATTCCTTGATTCCTTGTTTCTTCTGTCTCTTTCATTCGTCCTCATTTGTTCATTTTTTATTGGGTATAGTTTCATTCTTTTGTACCCATATCCTTTTGATTCTGGTGTCATCCATCCTTTTTCTTTCTGCTTGGTTCATCGATAGGCATCACTGGATCTACTACGACTTGTCAACAGCTTGGAACATCACCAGGAGAGGAAGTGTCGTCTTTTGCTCCAAGATGTGCATGTAGAGTTCCAGGATCTCAGGAAGTGTTCAAAATCTGAAGTTGCCAGAAGTTCGAACTTCATGCTAGAGAGATGCTATTTGGACATGTCAAATATATGGTGAGCCACGAAGCAGATTGCTTGTAACCTCTATTCCCGCTAATAAGTATTTTCCGTGTATTTCTATATCTTGATTATTTAAAAATTTATTTTGTGCTAAATTTGTTTCAAATTTTTATTAAAGTATTTTCTAATCGGAAATCTTATTCATTTCGAATAACAGGGTATTTTGATCTTATTTCTATATGTTATTGATCGCCTATTTATATTTGAGCCTAAAACAAACATATTATTGTTATTGGATTATTTTAATGAAATTGTTAAACCTGAATATTATTGTGTTGTATGATTTTATTATTTTTATGATCATAATAATTAATTGTTATTTTCATGATTATCTATTTAAAATACATCTACCGAATTATTTTATTATTGTACTTGTTCTAAATTTCGTGGTGAATAGGGCTACAAACGATCCGAGCTACTCGCGAGCTACTCGGCTCGAGCTCGGTCAAAGCTCGACTCGAGATGAGCTCGAGCCGAGCTCGAGCTCGAAATTGAGCTCGATAGCTTAACGAGCCGAGCTCGAGCTTGGGCGTTTTGTGATTATTAGGCTAAGCTCGCGAGTACTCGGCTCGAACTCGGTCAAAGCTCGACTCGAAACGAGCTCGAGCCGAGCTCGAGCTCAAAACTGAGCTCGATTGCTTAACGAGCCGAGCTTGAGCCTCAAGATACTCAGCTCGACTCGGCTCGTTTGCAGCCCTAGTGGTGAACTCCAATTTATTTTTCAAACCCAATTGATTTTTTTTTTATTTGTATTGATCATTTATCTATTTGAATTTAAAATTTTGTTCACAAAATTCTTTGTTCTTCTTGATGAACTATTTTCTTGTTGATCATATTTTTTTCTGTTATTTAATTGTGAGTATTTTTGTTTGAACCCTATTGTCTTCAAGTCCATCTCTTATTGAACCCAAGATCCAATTGCAATTTGTTCTTGACCCAAAACCCACTATTATTGAACCCTAAACCACTAACCCAAAACTCTAATTGTACCCTATAAATAAAACTCTATGGGCAACCCTAAAAATTACACAATTTTGAAACCCTAGCCGCTTATTCTCTCTCCTCTCTCCCTCTACTCACTGTTCTCTCTCCCCGTCAGTTTTTCTGCCCGAAACCCATTGCCCCATCTCTGATCTTCTTATACGGCGCCACTTCTGGCGGCCACCCCCTAGTCGACGACCCCCAGCCTCTCGATGCCACCACCTGATATAACCAAACCCCGACCTCCTCTCGCCTTGGCCTTGTTCCGATCGACAGCCAAATCCCCACCCTATTTTTCCTTTCCTGATCGCCGGCACATCCCTGAGCGCTGACGCCATTTGCTGCTCCACCCATCGACGTCGACCCCCGGTTCGCCGTCGACGCCTCCACTGGTGACCAGCGATGCTGCCCCTGGCCACTGTTGCCGTTGTCTCTTTGGCTGAGCTCTTATTGCTGCTGTCTCTTATTATTGTGTTGGTTGTTGCTGAGTTCTCTTGGATCTTGCAGTTATTGCTTTTAGGGATTTCATTGCACGTGTATTGCACGTGTTAAATTGATTAGTTCGTGGGTTCGTTACTTCGGGATCCTTATCCTGTTATTCTTGGTATTTGTTTTCACCGTTTATAAGGCAAGTCACCGTCCTCTTGAATTGTTAATTGTATCAAACTTAAGTTTTGTTGAAATTCTTGCAAGTAGATCCCTTTGTTTATTGTATTATACTTTGTTCATCCCTTCGTTGGGTCTATTGAGGGTTTACACGAGCTAACCCTAATATTCTTGACATCGTGCCACTTTTGACTCTAAAGATTGGATATTTTATGCATTCATGTAGAATTGATAATAGGGTTAACCGTATAATCATGACAAAATTAATTATTGTAGAAACAACTACTAGGTTGTATGTTTGGTTGATTGTTTGTTGTTTGATCGATGATAATTTAGTGTATGTATATGATTTTATTTTTATTTATCATGTTATTGCACCCATCATTTTGATTACACAATTTATTGACTAAAGAATCGATACCCATCATGTTTAAATTAATTTATTTCAAGAAAACTACACAAAAATGTATATTGCTTGCTGGCCAATTTGTCGACTGTTATTTTTGAACCAATAAACGATCTTAAAATAAATTAGTTTCTGAATAAGAATTGTAGCCCTATCTTTCTAGTTTCCATAATATCTTGAATTTCTAAATTTCGAGTAGTGTAGCAATAATTATGCCCGTTTTACTACAGATTTTCAGATTCTTATATCTTGCATGCTTAAACAGTAAAAGGCCGATCAAATATTATAATTTTGCTCTGCAAATTTCTAGATAGTTGCTTAACATGTTTAGGGGTTTATAAAATATTTTAATGAATTTAATATTGAGTTTTTGCTGTTTCTAAAAATATAACAACAAGATATCGAAATTCTGCTTGAACATGAAATCTGTGAAGAATTGTGTGTTTGATCTAGCTACTGTTGTCGGATTTTGAACTCTAAGTATGCGTTGGAACCGTGTGTAAGTCTAGTTTCTAGAATTTCTGACAGATTCAGTTTTCGAGTTCTGAAACAGCAAACAACTGCACTTTCGTACAGACTACTCTTACTGTCCAGAATTATATAGTCTAGATTTTAATACATTAGTTGTTCTATATCATAGTATTACATGAATTAAAGTGTGTATATTGTATTGCATGATCCAAGTGTCTCATTGTCATCATTTTAGTTGTCCTATCTAAGTTATCGTCCTATTGTTCTTCTATTGATACAATTGTTCATCTCATGTCTCAAATTGCATATTGTATTGTTGCATTGATAAAATAATTTACAAGCTGGGGTTTAAGGGTTGACTTTAGTAGTGGACAATATAAGGACTGCACTCGGAGGAGGGGCCCGTGTTTCCCTATTTATTATTCTATTGGTCTATTGGTCTTTGTTCTATTGGTCTATTGGTCATATCGGTCATCGATTAATTGTAGATTACTGACTACAGTATCTCGATTGATTCGGTCATCGGTCATTATTGAATACTGTTGTCGAGTACATGAACTATAAAAATCCACCACTAAGTCTAAACGTAACATTTGTGTGTAGCAACCATGTGGTAAATAGATGGGACGCGTGATGTGCTACATTAGTTAGGATTAAAATGATTAATAGACTTAAGAGTTGCATCACATTGACACTGCATATTGTTCATTATCGTTCCTATTAATTTCGAATACTGGCTAAGTGTTATTGTTATTGATCATTGATTATTGTTACCGAATATTGAATCATTGTTTATAGCCATTGTATCATCTATCATGATATTGATTATTGTTATTGTCCCGTGTTATTGACTCCTATTGATCCATTGAAATCATTGTTATACCGTTATTCCATTGTTCCCTTCTTTCTCTACTTATTGTCCATGTCTTGATCTAAGGAAAATTTTTCTCCTCTTTTTAGATGAAGTGTTTACAGGTGTTGATAAAGAATTACCTGATGGATTGGGAGAACAACATTGGTGGAGGAATTGATTGCATTGCCGCTTAATAAATAATTATTTTTTTTGTCATGGAGATTTAATTATTGAACTATTGTTATTTCATTATATTGTTGGCTTTTGACCCGAATTTTGTTATTTGTTTCCAGATGTTGGATTATTATTGTATTTGGATTTAGATATATTATTTTGTTTATTCTAAGTATTATTGTTCATAAGATTATTATTATTGCCTGCGCAATTATTTTGTATTGATTATATTATTGAGTTGGTCGGATAAATATCTTATGGGTGACGTTAGTCATTTGCTGGGTCAATGTCATGTGCCCGTATTCCGTATTTTTGGAAAGCAGGGTGTGACAAGGTTTTTAATGGTATCAGAGCCCAGGTTTGGATAATATATCAGTCAAACGTGACTAACGAAAGGAAGTTTGACTTTGATTGATATATTAATTAGATTTGGGTTTCACAGGTACTCAACAGTATGAGCAATACAGGATTCGCATGAACAATTGATATCCAACTTATAATCTGGACGATATCCGTTTGATTCTTTTGTAGACCATGGCTAGAAAGGTGCTTCATCTTCCCGTGTTGGGGATGATCAGTCCGATGGGCCCACTATTGCATATTTGATGCAAATGCAGCGTGAGCACAACGAACTGATGTTGCAGATGCAATGGGAACATAATGAGCAGCTGAGAATGGCTTATGAAGATGCTAACAGAGAACCCGTTATGCCTACCCCCGCATTGCTACCACCGAAACCTGGTAATGTGGCAGATTTCATGAAGCTATATCCAGACAAATTCTTGGGCACTGAAGGTCCACTTGAAGGCTTATCAGGACTAAACAGTTGTTGATCGCAACACGTATTGCAGATGTGGATCGTGTGGATGTAATGAGCATCCAACTTGTTGATCTTGCCCACATCTAGTTGCAAGCTGAAGCTGATCATTTGGGCCGACCCCTCCATTGGGCCATCTTCACTGAGAGCTTCCTCATGAAGTTCTTCCCTAATGTCACCAAGAATGAAACGGAACGATAGTTTGTCTCATTAACTCAGGTTCGTTAGATGGTGTTTAATCATGCTTTTTCATTGTTATTTCATAAAGTACCGACGTTAAACTAAACACTGTCTTGAATCAAGGGAGTCGGACCGTGGACGAATACGCTGCGGAATTCACCCGACTAAGTCGTTTTGCTAGTGCTATGGTGGCAAATGACGAAGAGAGGTTGTCGTTTCCTGTTGGGCTTGGGCATTGAGATTCAGGATCGCCTTGCTGCCTTGCGACTTCATTCCTATGCTGATATTTTGGATGCTGCAAGAATTTAGGAGCAGACTAGTACGAGGAAGCGTGTTATTCAGCAGTTTGTTCCACACCCTGTCACTGTGAGGCCTTCTGGAGGGCCTATTCAGGAGGCTAGTTTAGACCGAGACGGCTAGAGCCTTGCCCTACTCGCCTGTTGCCCCGCGAGTGGACCAACCATGCATCTACTGCCACAGGGTTAGTCACTCACGCTAGGATTGTAGGGCAGCAAATCGCCGGTGCCAGCTGTGTGGAAGTGACGACCACATGGTTCAAGACTGCCCAATGAATCGGCAGAATGCACCGATAGAAGGAGTAGCCCCTAATGGAGGACAGACTAGAGTACATGGTCCGGCTTACAACTTGATCGCTGAAGGAGTGACTACAGGTATTCTGTAATAGAGTTGTTTTGTTTATTATTCTTTCTTTTCTGTTTTTGCATTGGTTTTTCTCTCTTGCATCATTTATTCATTCTGCATCTTGCATTTACCTTCATTTATTGATTCATTATTGAGTATCATACTAGTTATTTCTTCTCTACCATGTTCTCTTCAAATTTCGATTGTACTACCTTACCCATTTCTCTCCCTTCATGTTCAATCATTCCATGCCTTATTCTCTTTCGTCCCTTGCAGTCATTCTCATTCAAAGATTTCTTATTGAGTGTAAATTCATTCTTTTCTATCTATATTATCTTTGATTTTAGTGTAATCCATTATTTTATTCCTGCTTGGTTGTCGATCGGCGTCGCTCGATCTACGACGATATGTCTGCAGCTTGGATTTCTGCGCAGCAGAAGCGTGGTGGGCCCATAACCCACAGGTCCCAGGATTCTCTTGTCGCTTCTCTTTCTTGCATTGTTTGCTTCTTTTTCATTTATTTGCATTGACATTCCTCATTGAATCTTTATTTGACATCATTCTTGATCACTTCATTCATATCCATGTCCCTTCTTGTTCTGGTGTTGCCACAATTTTGTCTTTCCCTTGAATCCACAGTTTTGATTTCATCAGTTTGCTTTTGCTTTGTCCTATGTACCGCCTGAGTAAATTTCGATGACGAAATTTTGTTATAAGGTGGGTAGGATTGTAACCCCTATTCCCGCTAATAAGTATTTTCTGTGTATTTCTATATCTAGATTATTTAAAAATTTATTTTGTGCTAAATTTGTTTCAAATTTTTATTAAAGTGTTTTCTAATCGAAAATCTTATTCATTTCGAATAACGGGGTATTTTGTTCTTGTTTCTATATCTTATTGATCGACTATTTATATTTGAGCCTAAAACAAATATCTTATTGTTATTGGATTGTTTTAATGAAATTGTTAAACCCGAATATTATTGTGTTATATGATTTTATTATTTTTTTGATCATAATAATTAATTGTTATTTTCTTGATTATCTATTTAAAATCCATTTATCGAATTATTTTATTATTGTAATTGATCTAAATTTCCTGGTGAACCCCAATTTATTTTTCAAACCCAATTGATATTCTCTTTATTTGTATTAATCATTTATCTATTTGAATTTAAAATTTTGTTCACAAATTTTTTTGTTCTTCTTGATGAATTATTTTCTTGTTGATCATATTTTCTTTCTGTTATTTAATTGTGAGTATTTTAATTTGAACCCTATTGTCTTCAAATCCATCTCTTGTTGAACCCAAAATCCAATTGCAATTTGTTCATGACCCAAAACCCACTATTATTGAATCCTAAACGACTAACCCAATACCCTAATTGTACCCTATAAATACAACTCTACTGTAAACCCTAAAAATTACACAATTTTGAAACTTTAGCCGCTTATTCTCTCTCCTCTCTCTCTCCTCACCGTTCTCTCTCCCCATCAGTTTTTTTGCCCAAAACCCATTGCCCCATCTCTGATCTTCTTCTCCGACGCCACTTCCGGCGTCCACCCCCTAGTCGAGGACCCCCAACCCCTCAACGCCACCACCTGACACCACCAACACCGACCTCCTCTCCCCTTGGCGCTGTTCCGATCGACAGCCAAATCCCCACCCTGTTCTTCCTTTCCTGATCTCCAGCACATCTCTGAGCACTGACACCGTTCGCTGCTCCTCCATCGACGTCGACCCCCTGTTTGCCGTTACGCCTCCACTGGTAGCCAGCGTTGTCGCCTCTGGCCATTGTTGCCGCTGTCTCTTTGGATGGGCTCTTATTGCTACTGTCTCTTATTATTGTGTTGGTTGTTGCTGAGTTCTCTTGGATCTTGCTGTTATTGCTTTTATGGATTTTATTGCACGTGTATTGCATGTGTTAAATTGATTAGTTCATGGGTTCGTTGCTTCGGGATCCTTATTCCGTTATTCTTGGTATTGGTTTTCACCATTTATAAGGCAAGTCACCGTCCTCTTGAATTATTCATTGTATCAAACTCAAGTTTTGTTGAAACTCTTGCAAGTAGATTCCTTTGTTTATCGTATTATACTTTGTTCATCTCTTCGTTGGGTCTATTGAGGGTTTACACAATCTAACCCCAATATTATTGACATCGTGCCACTTTTGACTCTAAAGATTGGATCTTTCATGCATTCATGTAGAATTGATAATAGGGTTAACCGTATAATCATGTCACAATTCAATTATTCTAGAAACAACTACTAGGTTGTATGTTTGGTTGATTGTTCGTTGTTTGATCAATGATAATTTAGTGTATGTATATGATTTTATTTTTACTTATCATGTTATTGCACCCATCATGTTGATTACACAATTTATTGACAAGAGAATCGATACGCATCATGTTTAAATTAATTTATTTCAAGAAAACTACACAAAAATGTATATTGCTTGCTAGCCTGTATGTTGACTGCTGTTTTTGAACCAGTAAGCTATCTTAAAATGAATTACTTTCTGAATGAGAATTGTAGCGTTATCTTTCTAGTTTCCAGAATTTCTTGAATTTCTAAATTCTGAGTTGTGTACCAAACGTTATGCCAATTTTACTATAGCTGTATTTTTACTCTCAGATTTTCAGATTCTTATATCTTGCATACTTAAACAGTAAAAAGGCTGATCAAATGTTAAAATTTTGCTTTGAAAATTTTTAGATAGCTGATTAACATGTTTAGGTGTTTAGAAAATATTTTTAATGAATTTAATATTGAGTTTTTGCTGTTTCTAAAAATGTAACAACATGAAATCGAATTCTGCCTAAACTTGAAATCTGTAAAGAATTTTGTGTTTGATCTAGCTACTATTGTCGGATTTTGAACTCTAAGTATGCGTTGGAACCGTGTGGAAGTCTAGTTACTAGAATTTTTGCCGTATTCAGTTTTCGAGTTCTGAAACAGTAGGAAACAACACTTTTGTACAGACTACTCTTGTTGTCCAGAATTATATAGTCTAGATTTTAATAGATTAATTGTTCTATATCGTAGTATTGCATGAATTAAAGTGTGTATATTGCATTGCATAATTCTAGTGTCTCATTGTCATCATTTTAGTTTTCCTATCTAAGTTATCGTCCTATTGTTCTCCAATTGATACTATTGTTCATCTCATGTCTAAAATTGCAGATTGTAATGTTGCATTGATAAAATAATTAACATGCTGGGGTTTAAGGATTGACTTTAGTAGTGGACAATATAGTGACTGTACTCGGAGGAGGGGCCCGTGTTTCCCTATTTATTGTTCTATTGGTCTATTGGTCATATCGGTCATCGATTAATTGTAGATTACTGACTACAGTATCTCGATTTATTCGGTCATCGGTCATTATTGAATACCGTTGCCGAGTACAGGAACTATAAAAATCCACAATTAAGTCTAAACGTAATTTGTTTGTATGTAGCAACCTTGTGGTAAATAGATGGGACGCATGAAGTGCTACATTAGTTAGGATTAAAATGATTAATAGACTTAAGAGTTGCATCACATTGACACTGCATATTGTTCATTATTGTTCCTATTGATCGAATATTGGCTAAGTGTTATTGTTATTGATCTTTGATTATTGTTACCGAATAGTGAATCATTGTTTATAGCCATTGTTTCGACTATCATGATATTGATTATTGTTATTGTCCTGTGTTATTAATTCCTATTGATCCATTAAAATCATTGTTGTACCGTTATTCGATTGTTCCCTGCTTTCTCTACTTGCTGTCCATGACTTGCTCTAAGGACAATTTTTCTCATCTTTTTAGATGAAGTTTTTACAGGTGTTGATGGAGAATTGCCTGATGGATTGGGAGAACAACATTGGTGAAGGAAGAGTAGTTCGTATTCTCTGGGCTTAGTCATGTATCCGTATTCCGTATTCTCTTTTTGGGAAGCGGGGCGTGACAAAAAATCTGGGTTATTACATCACTCCCTCCTTAGAATAGTTCTGTCCTCAGAACTACTACTAATAGGGTCCAAGCAAAATAAGCAAAAGGAATCGAAATCTCATAAATGGAAACATAGTTTGAGAAATACAAGTACACAAGAGAATATAACCTGACAAAAGAAATACATCTCAACTCAAAGAGTACCATCACACAAAAGAATATAATCATACAAAAACTCAGGAAAATCCTTCGGCATGCGATCCTCCGGCTCCCAAGTGGCCTCCTCGAACTGCTAGTTCCTCCACAACACCTTGACCATAGGTATCACCTTGCTCTCAAGATTTTCTCCCTACGATCAACAATCTCCACAGGCCGCTCCATGTAACTCAAGTTCACCTATAGACTTTCAGGCACTTTTACCAACTGATGACTCTGATCTGGCACATACTTCCTCAACAACGACACATAGAACACATCATGCACCTGTGCCAACTCCTCCGGAAGATCCAATGTATATGCCGTCTTTCCAACTCGCCACAAAATCCTGTATGGCCCAATATATCTTGGCGCCAACTTGCCTCCCTTAACAAACTTGATCACTCCCTTGGTCGGAGATACCTTGAAGAAAACTGCATCCCCAACCTCAAACTCCAAGTTCTTTCTCTGAGTATCTGCATAACTCTTCTGCCGACTCTGAGCCTCGACCAACCTCTTGCGAATCAACTCAATCTTATCTGATGTTTGCTGCACAATCTCAGGCCCCAACATCTGCCTCTCGCCAACCTCATACCAACAAACAGGTGTCCTGCACTTCATCCCGTATAGAGCCTCATACGGAGCCATCCCGATACTCGCATGGTAACTGTTATTATAAGCAAACTCAACCAATGCCAGGTACTTCTCCCAATTACCACCGAAGTCCATAACACATGCCCTCAGCATATCTTCCAATACCCGATTCACCCTTTTAGTCTGACCATCAGTTTGCGAATGAAAAGTGGTACTGAAATCAGTTTTGGTACCTAACGTTGCTTGCAGGCTCTTCCAAAACCTCGAAGCGAACCTCGCATCCCTGTCGGACACAATCGACACAGGAACTTCATGAAGTCTCGTAACTCATCAATGTATAGCTCTGCCAATTTCTCCAATGACCAAGTAATCTTCATGGACAGAAAGTGAGCTGACTTGGTCGAACGATCAACAATAACCCAAATCATGTCATTGCCCTTCGCACTCCTTGGCAAACCTGTAATGAAATCCATGCTGATATTCTCCCACTTCCATTCTGGAATGGGCAAGGCTGCAACAAACCTCCCGGTCTCTGATTTTCCGCTTTAATCTGCTGACAAGTTGTTGGATCCTGTAGGCAAGACAACAAACACTAGAGGGGGGGGGGGGGGTGAATAGTGTTTAATAAAAAACTGCGGAAATTTTCTCGATGCAGTCGACTTGGTTATGAACCAGTCGACTGATATGTCCAAAATAATTAAAAACAACAACTCTGTGCAGTCGACTGATGAATGAAACAGACGACTGAAAGCACAATGAAACTACAACTACAAACGGCACTGACCAGTCGACTGTTAGTGCAAGGAGTCGACTGTCCAGAAGCTTTTTGCAGAACTTAAATAAACAAGAATGAATGCAAACACAAGATAATCAATCACAAGATATATCCTGGTTTGGTCCTCCCGACCTACATCTAGTCCCCAAGCAACCCACTTGAGATTTCCACTATTCTTGAAAAATTACAAGAATACCCTACGGCGTTACGACAACAACCTTGTCTAACCCGTAGTCCTTTCTCTCAACCAGAGAAAGCAGACCCACTCTACTACCAAGAGTGAAACAACACCGACTCTACAACCTAGAGTCAAAAACACTCTCCAACCGAGAGCAAGAGTACAAGGAATACTTTACAGTCAACCTATAGCCTTGTTGGTGTATGTGTTGATGCACGTGGCTAAAAGAACAGGTCGACTTCTATACTCAGTCCAGAGCGAAATCAATGCTATACTGGACTGAATGTAGAGAACCAAAGTGTATGAACTTGAAAGCTTTGTTTCTCACAAAAAATATCACTTAGAATGTTTTTCAAGAGTGCTCGGATTTCAAAGTAAAATTCTGTAGATTCTTTTCAGTGAGATCTGAACTCTACTTAAAGAGTTTGATCTCCTGAACGTTGGGAAACAGTTACTCAACTGTCAACCAACGGATCTAAGCTTTTGAGTTTGAAAAAATTCGATTTTGAAAAACAGAAAACAGTCAAAAGCTCTCGAACAGTCGACTGGGTTGCCATATGAGTCGACTGATCAGAGTTTGAATAATTTTAAACAGTTTTGTACTATCAGTCGACTGGCAGAAGCTTAAGTCGACTGGTACTCAAGAGTTAAAATTCTTCAAACTGTTTTGACTCTTTTTGGGGGTTTTAAAGAGATACACATTATGAAATTTTGAGTGTGTGTGTGTGACAAGGCTTTACATCAGACTAAGACTCAACAAACGTAAAAATACAATGTTTACAAGACACAACAATTTGACACATTTGAGCTTGAAGTCTTGAGTCTTGAGTCTTGTCTTGAGTGAAGTCTTCATCTGTATCCTTTTGAGCTTGTTCATTTGTTCAGCTAGAATTGTCTTTGGTATGTACACTGCAATGTTAGCTGTATAACATAGACACATGTTGCACTGTGTTGTGATCATCAAAATCAAGAATCAACATTCTCCCCCTTTTTGATGATGACAACACAATAGCTGATAACAATTTATATAGAAACATACAAGCATAGGTTTTAAAAGCTCCCCCTATTAAAAACACGATATGCATACATAAAATAGATGTTATCATAAAGAATGTATTAGTCGACTGAACAATAGATCAGGCGACTGAACAGAATATGAAAATATAACAAATGCAGTTAACATAAGTATCACAGATGCAGCAGTTAGCAGCAGTCGACTGTATCCTTTGAGGAAGTCGACTGTCCAGAGATATTTCAATACCCAGAACAATGTAACAATGTTAACAAAGAAAAACATAAGCAACACATAACACAGATAGATAAAATATAACTCAGATATTTCTCTCCCCCTTTGGAATCATCAAAAAGCAGAAAAGAACAATCTTTTGCATTTAAGAAGGAAACTAAAATAAAGTCTGATACATAAAACAAATGCATTAAAAAGAAAATTACATAATAGAAAAGAAAATAAAAATTTTCAATCTTCTTCATCGGAGTCTTCATCGTCATCTTGAGAAAGAGGATGAAAATGAGAGCTGAAGAGATGAGTGAGGTTGTCAATGTGATCTAGCTTGGAATCGAGTTTATGGAGTTGGGTATCGACAGTGGCTGAATGTTTCATTAGGTAGGAAACACAGTCGTAGAGAGTACGAGGGTCATCAAAATTGGCTTGAAGCAGTGGATCAGTAGAGGTAGAAGGTCTAGAACTAGATCCTAATGGAGCTTGAGAAAGAGGAGGAGACCTAGGGGGTGATCGGGTAGGAGTATCAAGGAGTTTCATACGTGCCAAACTAGCACGATCGAAACACTCATAACGAGAAACAACATTTGTCTCTGAATTGAGATCAACACCAAAAGCTATAAAGACTCTAGTAAGAAGACCTCCAAAAGGTAGAAAGTGAGTGTGGTCTTGATTAAGTTTAGAAAAGATAACTTGACCCCAGTTAACAGCAATTCTACCAAAAATTGCATATATAGCTTTTTGTAATTCAATAGAATATTGGTCATAACTACCCTTTTTAGGAAGGATGTTATAGGCTAATATTCTACCTACAAGCTTAGCAATTGGTTTGATATTTTTGCTTGTCATTGGAGGGCCATGATTAGGTAGGAAAATTCTAGATAAAATAGAAGCATTATCTAAAAGAATGTCATCAAGAGGTAATCCCACATCATCAATACCCAACATCTCATTAATCCTAGTCGGTGTGAGTGTCATTTTAACATTCTTCACAGACGAACGGATTAAGACATCCCCATCTGGTTTTTGGACTATTCTCATATTTGTATAAAACAAATAGATGAGTTGGGGATAGTAATTAGGTTGGTTTGATAAAGATAAAAAATCATAAAGACTGCAGTTTTGGAATAAAGGGATGAGATTGAAACGATCTAGATCATTAAAGTTTACAAATCTTCCAGGGAAGATTGTAATGGTACAGAAGACATACCATCGATCAATAAGATCGGGACTCAAAAGATATTGAGTGTAGTCTTGGGAAGAAGAACTACCCTCATGAGATCGTTTAGATCGTTTGGGTGCCATGAAAAGAAAGTGGAAAGGATTTTACCTAAGACAAAGAGAGATTCGATCAGGGGCAAGCACAAGCAGCACTGAGAGAGTAGATCACCTTCTTCTCCAAAAGCTAGGATTTTGAAATTGGGGGTAAAAACTTGAGAACGGTAAGGGGTTAAAACGACTGGTAAAGGGGGTTTTAACAGCGAGTAAATGGTTGAGATCAAAGAGAGATGAAATCGACGGTAGAGAATAGAGATCACGGGTGAAAAGATAGGTGATTTCCATCTCAAAAGACGCGATGAATAGTCGCTGAAGACAATTTAGCTCGCGACAGTCGACTGGTAGGGTATATCAGTCGACTGAGTCGAGAAGAAAATAAAAGTTTGATGTCTACTAATCAGTCGACTGGTATAGGAACCATGCGACTGGTCTAAAAGAATTGATTTGTTTAAAAAGCCAGTATAGTCGACTTATTCAAAAGTACAGTCGACTTAACAGAAACAATTTTCAGCAAATATCAATAAAATCACAAATTCCAAGTTCTCTTCTTAAATTAATGAAAGTATCTTCTTTAAGGGGCTTGGTAAATATATCTGCTACTTGTTTATCAGTAGAGATAAAGTCTAAAGATATATCTCCTTTTAAAACATGATCATGTAGAAAATGATGTCGAATATCAATATGTTTCGTACGTGAATGTTGAATCGGATTTTTAGATAGATTAATTGCACTGGTATTATCACACATAATTAAGGGTTTCTCAAATGAAATACCATAATCTAATAAGGTTTGTTTCATCCATAAAAGTTGTGCACATGCCAAACTTGCAGCGATATACTCAGCTTCTGTAGTTGATAGGGATACAGAGTTTTGCTTTTTACTGTACCAGGATACTAGGGAATGTCCCAAAAAGTGACATGTACCACTAGTACTCTTGCGATCAGTTTTGCTTCCAGCAAAATCGGCATCGCTATATGACAAAAGTTAAAAATGATCGGTGCGTGGATAAAATAAACCATATTCAGATGTGCCTTTAATATATCTTAAAATTCGTTTCACTGCTTTTAAATGAGACTCTTTAGGACTAGATTGATATCTAGCACATAAACATACACTGAACATAATATCTGGTCTACTTGCAGTAATATATAAGAGTGAACCAATCATACCTCGATAGAGTTTTTGATCAACACTCTTACCTAATAAGTCTTTGTCAAGAGTAGTAGTAGTAGCCATAGGTGTGGATTTACTACTAGTACTATCCATGTGAAAACGTTTGAGTAGTTCCTTTGCATATTTGCCTTGATTGATAAATATGCCATCTAAGGACTGTTTAATTTGAAGTCCAAGGAAATAATTGAGTTCACCCATGTGACTCATCTCAAATTCATTTTTCATGGTATTAGCAAATTCTTGACATAGATTATTATTAGTAGAACCAAAAATTATATCATCAACATATATTTGTATGATTAAGATATCATTCTTAACTCTTTTGATAAACAAAGTAGTGTCTACTTTACCTATTTCAAATCCTGTTTCTAAAAGAAAAGTTTTCAGACGATCATACCAAGCACGAGGTGCTTGTTTAAGACCGTATAAAGCCTTTTTCAATTTATAAACATGATCTGGAAATTGTTCATGTTCAAAACCTGGTGGTTGTTTAACATAAACATTTTCCTTAATAAACCCATTAAGAAAAGCACTTTTCACATCCATTTGATAGAGTATAAAATTCATAAAAACAAGCAAAAGATAATAAAATACGAATAGATTCTAGTCTAGCAACAGGAGCATATGTTTCATCAAAATCTATACCTTCTTCTTGATTATATCCTTGAGCAACTAATCTAGCCTTGTTCCTTACAACTTGTCCTGATTCATCTAACTTATTCTTGAATACCCATTTGGTACCAATGATAGTCTGATCAGGAGGTCTAGGAACTAAATCCCATACATCATTCCTTATAAATTGGTTTAGTTCATCTTGCATGGCATTCATCCAATATTCATTCTCACAAGCTTCTTGTATATTTTTCGGTTCAAAATCCGACAAGAATGCTGTATGAGAGATCATATTAACAAGTGAACGTGTCTGAATACCATGGGAGATGTCACCAATTATTAAGTCATGAGGATGATCTTTAACTTCAACAAATGACTTTGGTAAAGTTGAAGATATCACAATCGGATCAGTCGACTTGACTTGTTCTTCAGTCGACTGCTTTACGTCAGTCGACTGGGAGACTTTATCAGTCGACTTATCAGACAGATTAGTTTGTTCTAAGGATTTAATCACATTATCTAAAGGTGATAAATCAGTTTCATCATCTTTATTTAAGGTTGATGAAGGTAAGGATTCATCGAATGTAACATGCATTGATTCTTCAATAGTCATTGTAGACTTATTGAAAATTCTATATGCTTTACTCCTATTTGAGTATCCTAAAAAGATACCCTCATTAGATCTAGGATCAAATTTGTCTAAATTATCTTTTGTGTTTAGAATAAAACACTTACAACCAAATATTTTAAAGTAAGAGACTTTAGGAATTTTATTAAAAAATAACTCATAACAAGTCTTCTTTAGTTTAGGTCTTAGAAGAATTCTATTTAAAACATAACAAGCTGTAGCAACAGCTTCAGCCCAAAAATGCTTTGGTAGATTGCTTTCAACAAGCATAGTACGTGCGCATTCTTGCAAAGTCCTATTTTTTCTTCCAACCACTCCATTTTGTGGTGAAGCTCTAGGAAATGCAAATGAATGTGTTATACCATTCTTGTTGCAATATTCTGTAAATGTTTTATTTTCAAATTCTCCACCATGATCACTTCTAATAGTGACTATGGTTAGAGATCTTTGATTTTGAACACGTTTACAAAAATGTGCAAATTCTTCAAAAGCATCATTTTTATGTTTTAAAAAGAATGTCCAAGTGAATCTTGAAAAATCATCTACTAAAACAAACACATATCTACTTTTATTTAAAGAAGCAACTCTAGTAGGGCCAAATAAATCCATATGAATTAATTCAAGTGGCCTACTAGTAGAGATTTCTTCTTTTGTTTTAAAAGTGGATTTGATTTGTTTTCCTAGTTGACATGCATCACATAACTTATCCTTTTTAAAGGATAGTTTTGGCAGTCCTTTAACTAGGTTATATTTAGATAATTTTGAGAGATTTTTCATGTTCACATGTCCAAATCTTCTATGCCATAACCAAGATTCATTGTTAGAGGCTATTAAACAAAAGTCATTTGAAAGATCAATTGCATTCAAACACAATTCATAAATATTATTTTTACGAAAACCTTGAAAAATAACATTTTGCATAGTAGAGTCATAAATCAAACATGCATCTTTTTCAAAAACTATTTTATATCCTTTATCACACAATTGACTAATGCTTAAAAGATTATGCTTTAAACCACTAACCAATAACACATTTTCTATAGTTGGGTTAGAAGTTTTACCGACCATGCCAATACCGATGACTTTGCCTTTGTTGTTATCTCCAAAGGTGACGGTTCCTCCATCTATGCTTTGAATGGTGGATAGTAGGTTGGCATGTCCTGTCATGTGTTTTGAACATCCGCTGTCTAATATCCAGCGTTCTTTCTTGGGTACCTATAAAAAGTTTAAGGTAAATATGGTACCCTTTTTATTGGGTCTAAAACACATTAGTTTGGGGGAAACCAAACCCATGAAGAGTTTGACCTTCCTCCATAAGCAGGAATATAATAAGTAGAATTACACACATTTAACATATATGAGTTAATATAAGCAATTCTATCATTCTGATTTAGACTGACTGGAACCCATACTAACTTGTTCTGTCCAGTCGACTTACTAGTGTCCTTCAGTCGACTGTTGGTGTACATTAGTCGAATGGTAGATACACTAGGTCGACTTATAGAGGTTTTGATCTCATCGAATAAGATCCAATTTCTCTGGACAGACGACTGGTTGTATGGTTCAGTCGACTTAATCGAACGGTAGTTTTGCTTTTATCACTAAAATTAACAATCTTAGGCTTTGCAAAGAAATCATACAACTTGTGTGTAACACTAGAAATAGATGCTGATTTAGTCTTACTAGTGTTTACAACAGGAGATTCTTTTACAGACGATTTTTTAAAACCAAGTCCATATTTTTGACTAGATGTAACTTGATGATGAAGCATATCATTTAAATTCTCTTTGCCTTTGTTAAACTTAGATACGTTCTTTGAAATCTCTTCATAATTCTTTTTGAGAGTTTCAAGATCAGTATCTAAACTTGCAATGCGAGAATTTAAGGATTTTACTTCCTTATCAAGGTTAAGATTTTCTTGATTAAGTGTTTGATTCACTTTCTCAAGATTCTTAACTCTAATTTTTTCTTTCTTTAACTCATGAAATATTTCATTAAAAGCATCAAGAAGATCTTCGGAATCATAATCATTACTTACATGCTCTTGTGCATCCATGAAACACACATTTGCCATTTCGTTATTTTCATCCGTTTCTTCTTCGGAAGATGAATCACTATCATCCCATGTAGCTTGATAAGCCTTCTTGTTCTTGGCAAATTTGTTCTTTGGATATTTGTCCTTCTTGAAGTTGGATGATTTTCCCTTGTTCTTTGCATTTTCTAAGGGACAATCCTTCTTCATGTGACCTATTTTATTGCACCTGAAACATGTAGGAGGGTCATTAGAATCTCTAACTTTAGAATGAAACTTACCCTTCTTTAAGAACTTCTTGAATCTCCGAGTGAACATTGCTATTTCTTCTTCATCTTCTTCCTCATCTTCTGAGTCTGTCATGGCTTTAAAAGCCAATGATTTCTTCTTTGCTTGGTGTGATTCTGTATCTTTCTTTCGATCTTCAAGTTGGACCTCATATGCCATGAGATTGCCAACAAGATTCTCGAGAGTAAGTGTTGACAAGTCATTCGCTTCCTCTATTGCTGTGGTTTTCTTCTCCCATTCTGGAGTGAGTGCACGTAGGACTTTTCTAACCATCTCTGCTTGAGTATAAGTCTTTCCAAGTGCCACAAGAGAGTTTGTGATGTCTGTGAATCTGGTAATCATCTCGGACACAGTCTCATTGTCCTTCATTCTGAACATCTCAAACCTGTGGACAAGAACAGAAATTTTAGACTCTTTTACTTTATTCGTTCCTTCATGTGTTACCTCAAGTGTATGCCAAATTTGATGTGCGGTTGTAGCATTGGATACACGGTTGAATTCTTCCTTTGTAAGTGCACAAAATAAGGCATTCATTGCTTTGGCATTGTTCATAGTCTGATTCTTTTGATCATCATTCCATTGTGCATATGGAATGGTAGGGGCAGTGTATTCCGTCTCTGTCATTTGCCATATCTCGTAGTTGATTGATTGGAGATAGATTCGCATTCGGCACTTCCAATAATTGTAGTTCGTTCCATCAAATAGTGGTGGCCGTTGTGTAGATTGGCCTTCATGGTACTGATTTGTATTTGAAGTAGTTGCCATAGCCTGTAACCTTGCTCTGATACCAAGTGTTGGATCCTGTAGGCAAGACAACAAACACTAGAGGGGGGGGGGGGTGAATAGTGTTTAATAAAAAACTGCGGAAATTTTCTCGGTGCAGTCGACTTGGTTATAAACCAGTCGACTGATATGTCCAAAATAATTAAAAACAACAACTCTGTGCAGTCGACTGATGAATGAAACAGACGACTGAAAGCACAATGAAACTACAACTACAAACGGCACTGACCAGTCGACTGTTAGTGCAAGGAGTCGACTGTCCAGAAGCTTTTTGCAGAACTTAAATAAACAAGAATGAATGCAAACACAAGATAATCAATCACAGAGTACACAAGATATATCCTGGTTCGGTCCTCCCGACCTACATCCAGTCCCCAAGTAACCCACTTGAGATTTCCACTATTCTTGAAAAATTACAAGAATACCCTACGGCGTTACGACAACAACCTTGTCTAACCCGTAGTCCTTTCTCTCAACCAGAGAAAGCAGACCCACTCTACTACCAAGAGTGAAACAACACCGACTCTACAACCTAGAGTCAAAAACACTCTCCAACCGAGAGCAAGAGTACAAGGAATACTTTACAGTTAACCTATAGCCTTGTTGGTGTATGTGTTGATGCACGTGGCTAAAAGAACAGGTCGACTTCTATACTCAGTCCAGAGCGAAATCAATGCTATACTGGACTGAATGTAGAGAACCAAAGTGTATGAACTTGAAAGCTTTGTTTCTCACAAAAAATATCACTTAGAATGTTTTTCAAGAGTGCTCGGATTTCAAAGTAAAATTCTGTAGATTCTTTTTAGTAAGATCTGAACTCTACTTAAAGAGTTTGATCTCCTGAACGTTGGGAAACAGTTACTCAACTGTCAACCAACGGATCTAAGCTTTTGAGTTTGAAAAAAATTGATTTTGAAAAACAGAAAACGATCAAAAGCTCTCGAACAGTCGACTGGGTTGCCATATGAGTTGACTGATCAGAGTTTGAATTATTTTAAACAATTTTGTACTATCAGTCGACTGGCAGAAGCTTAAGTCGACTGGTACTCAAGAGTTAAAATTCTTCAAACTGTTTTGACTCTTTTTGGGGGTTTTAAAGAGATACACATTATGAAATTTTGAGTGTGTGTGTGTGACAAGGCTTTACATCAGACTAAGACTCAACAAACGTAAAAATACAATGTTTACAAGACACAACAATTTGACAAATTTGAGCTTGAAGTCTTGAGTCTTGAGTCTTGTCTTGAGTGAAGTCTTCATCTGTATCCTTTTGAGCTTGTTCATTTGTTCAGCTAGAATTGTCTTTGGTACGTACACTGCAATGTTAGCTGTATAACATAGACACATGTTGCACTGTGTTGTGATCATCAAAATCAAGAATCAATACAAGTCATACACCTTGCCACAAAATTTGCCACATCCCTCTTCATACCAGACTACCAAAAGTGTTGTTTGATGTCCTTGTACATCTTTGTGCTTCCAGGATGTACTGACAATAAAGTATTGTGTGCCTCCTGTAAGATACTCTCCCTCAAGTTTGCATTCTTAGGAACACACAACCTCTCACCCATCCATAGCACTCCATCTTGGACACGGAACTTTGATAACCTGCCATTGGAAACCTGCGACAACATTTTTTGGATTTCTGCATCTGATTTCTGACCTTCCACAATCTGCTCTCTCAAAGAAGGCTGCATCCTCAACTGAGCCAAAGACGCTTCCAAACCCTACAGTACCACCTCAATACCTGCCCGATCAATCTCTGCTGCCAACTCACTCTGAGTAGTGATAAAGCTTGCCAAACTGCTCTTCCGACTAAGCCCATCGACCACCACATTCGCCTTGCCCGGATGATACTTGATCTCAGGACGAATGTCTTCCAACACTTCCAACCACCTTCTTTGCCGAAGATTTAGATCATTCTGTTGATAAATGTACTTTAGGCTCTTGTTGTTAGTATACAGGTTGACCTTCTCACCATATACATAATGCTTCCACTGCTTCAAGGCAAAGATAATAGCTGCTAACTCCAGATCATGCGTTGGATAATTCTTATGATGCGGACGCAACTGCCTCGAACCATAGGCAATAGCCTTGCCTTCCTGCATCAAGACACACCCCAATGCTCTGAGAGATGCATCACTGAAGATATCATAATCCTTCCCAGCTTGTGGCAAAAGCAAAGATAGGTGCAGTCGTCATCCTCTCCTTTAGCTCAAGGAAATTCGCTTCACACTTATCAGTCCATGTGAATGCCACATTCTTCCGATTCAACCCCGTCAAAGGAACTGCAATCTGTGCATAGCCCTGAATGAATCTCCTGTAGTACCCATCCAAACCCAAGAAACTCCGGACTTCCTTCACTGACGTTGGCCTGGGCCAATCCCTCACTACTTCAACCTTCTGAGAATCAGTGGCCTCTCCCTCCTTAGAAAGGATATGACCAAGAAAAGCTACCTCAAACATCTAAAACTCACACTTCGACAGCTTGGCATACATGTTATGCTCCTGCAACTTCTGTAACACCTCTGTCAAGTGCATAGAATGCTCTTCCTCTTACTTTGAATATACCAAAATATCATCAATGAAGACCACCACGAAGGAATCAATAAATGTCCGCAATATCCGATTCATCATATCCATGAATACTGCCAGCGCATTCGTCACTCCGAATGGCATTACCAAAAAATCATAGAGTCCATGACGAGTCCTGAAGGCTATTTTACTCACATCTTCCTCTTTGACTCGAACCTGATGATACCCTGATCTCAAATCAAATTTTGAAAACATAGCTGCTCCCCGAAGCCTATCGAACAGATCATCAATCCGTGGAAGTGGATACTTGTTCTGAATAGTCACCCTATTCAACTCCCGATAGTCAATGCACATCCTCATTGACCCATCCTTTTTTTTTTACCAACAACACTAGAGCACCCCACGGTGAAGAACTCAGCCTGATAAAACCCTTACTCAGCAATTCCTTAATCTGTTTCTTAACTTCATCCTGCTCCACAGGTGCCATCCTGTACGGAGCTTTAGAAATCGAAGCACTCCCCGGTTGAACATTAATACAAAACTCCACATCTCGTTGCGGCAACAAACCTGGTAAATCTTCCAAGAACACTGTAGGAAAATCCCTGACAACTGGAATGCCTCTGACTTCATCTGGAATCATCAACTTAGATACCACTGCAGCCACTTTCGGGTCCTTCATCTTCCCCTAAAAAGTCATTGCGGGACCACCTGGTGCTTTCACCAATACCTCTTTCTTCTTGCATTCAATCGTGGCATCATGAGTTTCGATATCACAGCCACACCTAGAACTTGCACCTCAATGAGATCAATGCCAAATAATCTCTCACCAATTTCGATATCACAGCCCTCGTAATATAGATCAGCAACCAATTCTTCTCCTGACGGCATTGCCACCGACAAGACTTGCCTGGAAACAACTTAGGTTCCACACCTAAGACTTTTGCTAAATTGGGCGACACAAATGTATGCGAAGAACCAGTATCAAATAAAACTTTTACTTTTATTCCATTAACCAAAACAAATCCCTGAATCACATCCTCTGAGTTATCCACATCCTCCTCAGTTAATGCGAACACTTGCCCTTGCCTATGAAATTTGCCTCCGCCTTAACCACCTTTCTTCAATTGTGGAAAGAAAGGCTTAGAATGCCCCACTAGCCCACACTGAAAACAAGTCTGCTTCACCAACTTAGGACACGCTGACCTGTAGTGACCCGCCTCCTTGCAGTAGTAACAAGTCACCTCCTGAGATGCAGGTGCCATCTACTATGGTCTACTGTACTAGTCTTGCTTCACAGGAAACTTCTTCCCGTTCTGACTAGCTGCTGGCCTCTTGTTTCTATTCCAAGTCTTTTGCTTCTTCTGGAACTGGTCCATATCCTTTTTTGTTATAGCTGCTCTCCTGACCAGCTTATCAAACCTCCTTATGCCCAAAGGAATCATCCTTGACCTCAAGCCCTGCTCGAATTTCTTGGCCTTCTTCACTTCATCAATAATCAACTCCGGTGCATACCTTGACAGCTGAGCGAACTTAGTCTTATATTCACGCACTGTCATATTACCTTGCTGCAAATTAAGAATTCCGTTGCCTTCTTCTCCTGAATATCCAGAGGAAAGAAACGATCCCTGAATTCATCCATAAAAGCTTCCCAAGTCACTTGCTGATCTCCAAAGGTCCTCTTCACTGACTGCCACCAGACGCCAGCATCCTTCTCTAAGTGCATAGAAGCCAATTTCACCTTATTGACTACTGGGTTTCCAAGACTTCGAAGACCATCTCCATCTGTCTAATCCAATCATCCACCTCATTTAGATCAGACTGCCCCTCAAACACTAGCTACTTCATCTGCTTCAAGGACTCAACTTGCTTGATAGGATCAGCATTGGCAAACACTGGTCCAGCCCCAAGATTCTGATTCTGATTCTGTGCTATATTAGCTGCCATGAATGCATTCGAGGTCTGATACACCCTGACAATCTCAGTCTCAAGATCAAGTCCAGCCCCATGGGAACTACCAGCCCCATAACCATTAGCACCATTCCTGGTCCTGGGTCCTGCCATTTTTCTGAATACTGCAAAATGAGGGTAAAGTTAGAGCATCATAACACAATTCATATCCACATAAATAATCCGAGGCAAAACCACAACCATACCCCAAACCAAAACATTATGTTCTAACTCTATGTGATGTTCACACTCTAATGTCCACACCTAGGTACTCATGCTCTAGTATCCACACCTAGGTTTATTTTTATACCATGTTTATTATTACTATTGAAGCGTGCTCTGATACCAATCTCTGTAGTACCCCGAATTTCCAATATGATATCTCAGAAATACGTGGCACAATTCCTAGCATCAACTTCAATTATAATAGTAAACATAGCCAAAAATACATATAATATTTTTCAACTTTTATTACATTAGTTCATTACAAAACACAGCGGAAAAACAAACACCTTGAATTAAAATATTTCTTTTACAACACATTCTTTTACAATTTACATAAGCCATAACATCAAATCTATCTCATGCATCCAAATCCCAAGCTATAAGTACATACCTATAAAATATAAGGCTAGAGATAATCCTAACCCCCAAAACTAAAGGGGTCAGCCATAACGGTGTGAGTGATATAAAAATAAATGCAACATAAATAAAACATAAGACATAGAATCATAAACAACATGTATCAACAATAAGAAATAAAAGAAATAAGAAATAACAATAAGTAAAATATGAAAACATCAAGTGAAACTAGACTAAGTGTCAAGTGTAGAAAAAATAGGAAAACAACATGCATAAAACCAAGTCAAGAAAACATCAATGCTATATGCTCTCTCTAATGCATACTTGTCGGATTCTATGCATCCCACTCTACATAGGTCCGGTGCAAGCCCATAATGTTCTCCACTTAATAGGGTTTAATTCCTCGGTATGTGTCACGCCCCGCTTCCCAAAAATACAGAATACGAGCACGTAACAAAACCCCAACGAATGATTAATATCATCCTTAAGCTGTTCAGGAAAATCTTTACAACATATCTCAGTATAATCAGAGTCGGAAGCCAGAAAAATCAACCACATGCACATATGAACCAAATACCAACAAAATACTTGAAATAAAATGTATTAACCTTAAATAATCATGATCTGAAAATACACAAATATTCCTGGGTCATATTGCCCAAATACCAGAAATAATATAAGTCTCAAATACAGGAATAATCAAGTTCACGAATACAGAATAAAAATCTAACAGGAAACAGAAATAATAATCAGCAACTAATACTGTGAACCACCAGTACCTTCTTGAATCTGTCCACCGAAATCTGCAATCATCGAATACAGGAAAAAGGAAAAGAAGAAAACACAGTACCCGTCAATGGCAAGTCCGGGTCACAAATAGAATAGGATACAAGCACATGGACACTATCCAACCACATGATATACTAACAGGTATAAATAACATATGTCAAGTGTCAGGTCAACAGGTATGTCAGGTAATCAGATAACAGATATGTCAGGTAAATCAGATATTCAGATATGTCAGGTAAATCAGATAACAGATTTCAGATAATAGGTATTCAGATTCAGATTCAGATTTCCATATATCAGATTTAGATCTCCATATATCAGATTCAGAAACAGATTTAGATTTATGTAAGTCTTGTGTGATTACTATCTAGGTAGCACGACATGCATCCCAGTTTTTACTACATGGTTGCTACAACAAAACAGTTTCGCTTTAGATTTCGTAGGGGATATTATAGGGCAGTGTACTTAGGTATCAGTAACAGTAACAGGAACAGTTCGAACCTAGTGGTCCGCCTCCGAGTATACCTTCCTATAGAGAAGTGTGCAGTCAGGTAATCAGTAACAGTAACAGTTCGAACCTAGTGGTCCGCCTCCGAGTACATCTTCCTATAGGGAAGCATGTAGTCAGGTAATCAGTAACAGAACAGTTCGAACCCATTGGTCTGCCTCCAAGTACACGTTTCTATGCTTTCCCTCTACAAGATCTGTCCCATAAACCCCAGCTTGATTACTTTTAGTATTTATATTATCCACAGGCATGAGAGTGTGCTAAATAATGTCAACTAACAGGTCATAATCAGGTTTAGTCTCAGGGAATTAGATCAGCAAGTATAGGTGCAAAACATTCACAAATACGAGCAAACTAGCGTATGTTTATAAACAGGACAGCAAGACCAGTCTGTACATAAACAGTGATCCAAAGATCTACAGACAGGAAAATCATAATCCGTCGAAGGATCTGGAAACTAGACATCCACACGCTTCTAACGGGTATAATAAAGATATACACTAGTTCACAACATCTCGACTTAAACCACATTCCAACACAGTTTTCAAGTACAGCCAGAAAACAGGGGAATGATTAAACCACATGAAAACAGCAGATAAAATCATCAATTAAATCCACGAAAATTCTGGGGTAATCCCCTATATGTATAGTCTCAAAATATAGATTTTCATATTTTTCCAGAAAGTATAGATATGTTTTCAAAAATAGAAAATAACACATAACACAGTTTTGATGGATCTGGAATTCTTCAATACCGCTGTACAAAATCATGCATATCTTGCACACAGCGCATCAAAATCCACTTCCGCCAAAACGGGATGAAAGTATACACAATTACCCAACTTTCATATCTCACATAAAATATTCATACAGTAATTAGAAATAAGGTGAACACGGCATTCAACATACAATCACACGCAGTTTACAGCAAAAGCGATCTATAGAAAAGGATGTAAGGCATCACTCAAAACTCATCTTTTAATTACCACAAAAATCAGAGAACTACCTAACATCATATTGAAACACTGGACAAAATCTTGTGGCATGAAATTAGGTCTAACCTGGATCTTGAAAATAAATTGGTGATAAAATCTACCCCGAAATAAATCTGGGAACTACCGGCATACAGTTACTAAAATAATCATAACTATTTCATACGAACTCCAAACATGGTGAAATCAGTGGGATTAAAAATTAGATTCAATTCTCTACAATTTACTCATAAATAGCCATGTTGAAATTCGGACTCTAATTCAGGTAAAAACAGCAATCAATCCAGTTCAATCCAAATTTCCAGATTTCTCGACTAAGTTTCAAAACGTCATAACTTCCTCAAAAATCATCCAAACTCTTCCAAATTTGAAACGCTGTCTACCCACTGTCCAAATGTCATATTGGAGGGTATCTAACATGTCAAAATATAGTATTTCTCATATGGGTGTTCAAACATACATCGGGTACACAATATGTCACATACGCGATAACAATCGCGTTTGGGTGAAACCTAAGGCACAATCCTATCAAACTCCATGTCCTAAGTCGTCTATGGCCTGTTTTGAACCTTAGAGATGAAACCCACAATTAAAAATATGATCTTTGTCCGTCTCTAGTCTCAACCTATCCTATGTGTGAACTTTCTACTTGTATCAACCTAAGAAATTTAAGTACAAGTTACTTGCCTCGTTGACGAAGAACACGATGCTACGAAGCCTAGCAATGAAAACCCACGAAAAAAAGTCCTTTCACGCGCGATTTCAAGCGAACCCACGAACCGAATCTTGCATACGATCGTCTTCTTGAAGCACGGACTCAAACGGACGCTACCCACAACTCCAAATCAGCAAGGGATGGAGAGGGGGACTGTTCTGGGATGGATGGTACTAATTTGGTGAAGGCCGGCCACAAGGAGAGAGGAAAGACGGGGTTTTGTTGTATTGATGGATTTGTCTATATGGAGATGGAGAGGGATGAGATGGTCGGATATGGAGGCAAGGGGGGGAGAGAGAGGCTCGGTTTGGAAAGGGGGTTATGCAGGCCGGTTGTGGAGAGGAGAAAAAAAGAAGAGGCCGGGTTGTATTTTTGGAGAGGGAGAGAGAAAATAATTAGGGTTAAGGTTTTGGGAGATTAGGGGTTATTTATATGGGTCAAATATGGGTTAATGGGTAGTGGATATCAATATGAAACAATAGGTATACAATTGGGTAATGGATATTGAGTAAATTTCAAATGGAGATGCAAAATGCAATGAATCCTATGGCTCCTAAAAATCTCCTTAAGGGCCAAAAATCTTAAATTGGTCAGAACACTTCTAAAAATTCACCATAACCCAAAAATAAATAACAAATATGAATGAGACCAAGAAAATGCGAAAAACAATTCAAAATGGCGGAAAACAGACGATCGGCGTATAAACAACACACGGAGGTCAAAAATGTAAGAAAAATAATATAAAATGAAAATAATCCAATAAGAAAATTAGTACAATAATTTATAAATATAATTTATGAAATAATCTAATTCTAACAATAAAAATAATTTGCGAAAATTTTAAATACAGAAAATATCGAAAAATACCTTTCTGGGAAAACAGGGGTTACAATCCTACCCTCTTACAACAAAATTTCGTCCTCGAAATTTGCGTAGGCGGTACATAGGACAAGACAAAAACAAACTGGGGAAGGGCAACAAAGTAGAGACAATACCAGAAAAGAAGGAAGTTGGTATCAATGGATCAATGGCACGCAGAAAGAGAATGAACAGTATCAAAAGGAAATAATTAACACCAGATAACAAAGCAATAAATGAGTGGTCAGAACTGAAATCAAGGAGAGAAAAGATAGGGAAGAATTAAATCAACTAATAAGCCAACGGATGAGAACAATTGCAAGAGATAGAGGGATCCAAACAAGGCAAGGAAGGACAAGCACCAATATGATTCTGAGACCTGTGGGTTATGGGCCCACCACACTTCCGCTGCGCCACTCTGATGGTGATGTTCCAAGCCGCAGACATATCATTGTAGACCACGCGACACCCAGTAACGATCCGAGCAGGAAGAAAAGAATGAGATAACAGAATACAATTGGGGTTGAGATGAGGGATTTAATTGAAATAATTAGGTCAAAACTAATGGGCATTAACAAAAATAATATTAAAAATAAAAAAATCAACACATAATAAAATAATAATAACAGAAATAATAAAAATAATAATCATCATAAATATACTGGTAAAAATAATAATAATAAAATATTAACAATACTGGTAAGGATAATAATACAAGCCAGAAAATAATTTGGGGTTCATCAATTTAGTGAAAGTAATTCAATATCAACATCAAAAATAAAATAGTAAGAAAATACAACACTAATAATAGTAATAATAATAACGAAAATAATAATAATACTAATAATAATAATAAGGAAAACGATAATAATAATAGTAGAAATCATTTGATGTGGGTTCGCCTCATTTGTATCCATCTGTAGTCTTGCATTCCCGACATCAAGTTGCAGGTTTGCCATCCCGACAACAGGTTGCAGCTTACCATCTGGATATTCGGTTGCATATTTTGCCTCGCCGGTATCCAGTTGCAATTTGCCTCCATTGATGTCTAGTAGCATGTTTGCCATCTCGACATCCAGTTGCAACAAAACGATGAACGAAATGATGTGATCTTCCACACGTACTTAGATATTGATTGCTCAATTTAAGTACGAAGATACGTTTTGAAAATTCGTGATATTAAAATACACAGTTATTCGAAATAATAAATTTTTAGAAACAATTTCATAGAAGATCCAAAATATAATAATTAATAATCGAAATACACAAAATATTCGGAAATAAATATATAGTATAAAGAAAATATAGGCAGGAGAAGAATGGATTTTATACTCAATAAAGAGTCAACAAAGGGGGACAACTACAAGAGATGAAGGAAAATAAGAATCAAAGAATTGAATATGAAAGAAGAGGAACGAGAGGTATAAGCAGAATTTGAAGAGAATATGGCCGGAAAGAAATATCTAGCACGATACTCAAAATGAGTCAACAATGAAGACGAATGAAAGAATCAAAGAAATATGGATACGAAAAGAACGAAACTACACCTAATAAGGAATCAACAAATGAGAACGACTAAAAGAGACGGTAGAAACAAGGAATCAAGGAAATCGAATAAGAAGGGATCAAATGAATGGAATAAGACTAGTACCCAGATCACTGTTGGTAATAATTCACTTATGCATGTATGGTTGGTAAAATGTTGTGCAGATTCCAGATCGAGCCAAGCTTGTCTAATATATTAGTCAACTAATACATTATCCAAACCTGATGCTCTGATACCACTGAAAACCCTGTCACGCCCCGCTTTCCAAAAATACGGAATACGAGCACGTAACAAAAGCCTAGCGAATGATTAATATCATCCTTAAGCTGTTCAGGAAAATCTTTACAACATATCTCAGTATAATCAGAGTCGGAAGCCAGAAAAATCAACCACATGCACATATGAACCAAATACCAACAAAATACTTGAAATAAAATGTATTAACCTCAAATAATCATGATCTGAAAATACACAAATATTCCTGGGTCATATTGCCCAAATACCAGAAATAATACAAGTCTCAAATACAGGAATAATCAAGTTCACGAATACAGAATAAAGTTCTAACAGGAAACAGAAATAATAACCAGCAACTAATACTGTGAACCACCAGTACCTTCTTGAATCTGTCCACCGAAATCTGCAATCATCGAATACAGGAAAAAGGAAAAGAAGAAAACACAGTACCCGTCAATGGCAAGTCCGGGTCACAAATAGAATAGGATACAAGCACATGGACACTATCCAACCACATGATATACTAACAGGTATAAATAACATATGTCAATTGTCAGGTCAACAGGTATGTCAGGTAATCAGATAACAGATATGTCAGGTAAATCAGATATTCAGATATGTCAGGTAAATCAGATAACAGATTTCAGATAATAGGTATTCAGATTCAGATTCAGATTTCCATATATCAGATTCAGATCTCCATATATCAGATTCAGAAACAGATTTAGATTTATGTAAGTCTTGTGTGATTACTATCTAGGTAGCACGACATGCATCCCAGTTTTTACTACAGGGTTGCTACAACAAAACAGTTTCGCTTTAGATTTCGTAGGGGATATTATAGGGCAGTGTACTTAGGTATCAGTAACAGTAACAGGAACAGTTCGAACCTAGTGGTCCGCCTCCGAGTACACCTTCCTATAGAGAAGTGTGCAGTCAGGTAATCAGTAACAGTAACAGTTCGAACCTAGTGGTCCGCCTCCGAGTACATCTTCCTATAGGGAAGCATGTAGTCAGGTAATCAGTAACAGAACAGTTCGAACCCATTGGTCCGCCTCCAAGTACACGTTTCTATGCTTTCCCTCTACTAGATCTGTCCCATAAACCCCGGCTTGATTACTTTTAGTATTTATATTATCCACAGGCATGAGAGTGTGCTAAATAATGTCAACTAACAGGTCATAATCAGGTTTAGTCTCAGGGAATTAGATCAGCAAGTATAGGTGCAAAACATTCACAAATACGAGCAAACTAGCGTATGTTTATAAACAGGACAGCAAGACCAGTCTGTACATAAACAGTGATCCAAAGATCTACAGACAGGAAAATCATAATCCGTCGAAGGATCTGGAAACTAGACATCCACACGCTTCTAACGGGTATAATAAAGATATACACTAGTTCACAACATCTCAACTTAAACCACATTCCAACACAGTTTTCAAGTACAGCCAGAAAACAGGGGAATGATTAAACCACATGAAAACAGCAGATAAAATCATCAATTAAATCCACGAAAATTCTGGGGTAATCCCCTATATGTATAGTCTCAAAATATAGATTTTCATATTTTTCCAGAAAGTATAGATATGTTTTCAAAAATAGAAAATAACACATAACACAGTTTTGATGGATTTGGAATTCTTCAACACCGCTGTACAAAATCATGCATATCTTGCACACAGCGCATCAAAATCCACTTCCGCCAAAACGGGATGAAAGTATACACAATTACCCAACTTTCATATCTCACATAAAATATTCATACAGTAATTAGAAATAAGGTGAACACGGCATTCAACATACAATCACACGCAGTTTACAGCAAAAGCGATCTATAGAAAAGGATGTAAGGCATCACTCAAAACTCATCTTTTAATTACCACAAAAATCAGAGAACTACCTAACATCATATTGAAACACTGGACAAAATCTTGTGGCATGAAATTAGGTCTAACCTGGATCTTGAAAATAAATTGGTGATAAAATCTACCCCGAAATAAATCTGGGAACTACCGGCATACAGTTACTAAAATAATCATAACTATTTCATACGAACTCCAAACATGGTGAAATCAGTGGGATTAAAAATTAGATTCAATTCTCTACAATTTACTCAGAAATAGCCTTGTTGAAATTCGGACTCTAATTCAGGTAAAAACAGCAATCAATCCAGTTCAATCCAAATTTCCAGATTTCTCGACTAAGTTTCAAAACGTCATAACTTCCTCAAAAATCATCCAAACTCTTCCAAATTTGAAACGCTGTCTACCCACTGTCCAAATGTCATATTGGAGGGTATCTAACATGTCAAAATATAGTATTTCTCATATGGGTGTTCAAACATACATCGGGTACACAATATGTCACATACGCGATAACAATCGCGTTTGGGTGAAACCTAAGGCACAATCCTATCAAACTCCATGTCCTAAGTCGTCTATGGCCTGTTTTGAACCTTAGAGACGAAACCCACAATTAAAAATATGATCTTTGTCCGTCTCTAGTCTCAACCTATCCTATGTGTGAACTTTCTACTTGTATCAACCTAAGAAATTTAAGTACAAGTTACTTGCCTCGTTGACGAAGAACACGATGCTACGAAGCCTAGCAATGAAAACCCACGAAAAAAAGTCCTTTCACGCGCGATTTCAAGCGAACCCACGAACCGAATCTTGCATACGATCGTCTTCTTGAAGCACGGACTCAAACGGACGCTACCCACAACTCCAAATCAGCAAGGGATGGAGAGGGGGGCTGTTCTGGGATGGATGGTACTGATTTGGTGAAGGCCGGCCACAAGGAGAGAGGAAAGACGGGGTTTTGTTGTATTGATGGATTTGTCTATATGGAGATGGAGAGGGATGAGATGGTCGGATATGGAGGCAAGGGGGGGAGAGAGAGGCTCGGTTTGGGAAGGGGGTTATGCAGGCCGGTTGTGGAAAGGAGAAAAAAAGAAGAGGCCGGGTTGTATTTTTGGAGAGGGAGAGAGAAAATAATTAGGATTAAGGTTTTGGGAGATTAGGGTTATTTATATGGGTCAAATGTGGGTTAATGGGTAGTGGATATCAATATGAAACAATAGGTATACAATTGGGTAATGGATATTGGGTAGATTTCAAATGGAGATACAAAATGCAATGAATCCTATGGCTCCTAAAAACCTCCTTAAGGGCCAAAAATCTTAAATTGGTCAGAACACTTCTAAAAATTCACCATAACCCAAAAATAAATAACAAATATGAATGAGACCAAGAAAATGCGAAAAACAATTCAAAATGGCAGAAAACAGACGATCGGCGTATAAACAACACACGGAGGTAAAAAATGTAAGAAAAATAATATAAAATAAAAATAATCCAATAAGAAAATTAATACAATAATTTATAAATATAATTTATGAAATAATCTAATTTTAACAATAAAAATAATTTGCGAAAATTTTAAATACAGAAAATATCGAAAAATACCTTTCTGGGAAAACAGGGGTTACAGTATGTAACTAATCTACTATGATGACTACTATGAGATATAGATAAACTGTGGATATTAGCCCACACCCCGATAATTCCGGAGGTCAATCTCCATCCACAGATAATTCTGGAGACTATTTCAGTCACACCTGGGTATCTTTGAGAGTACCCCACACCAAAAGCTATGCCGCCACATCACACGAATATCCCATGAGTGTCACCTCGACCACGATAATTCCGGAGATCAATCCCACACTGCAGGTGATTCCGGAGACTATTTCACTCACACCTCGATAATTCTAGGGATTATCTCACACCGCAAGTCATACTGAGGTTCATAACCGATGTTCTCATTTCATCATATCACCATCTAGTGCTTGCCCTTATCTTCTTAAGTTATTTAAATTAATTTACGAATCTACTAGAGTTGGTGTACCCTACTGGACTTAACTCAACTGATCAACAACAGGCCTTAACCGGCCAAACCACAAACTTTTAACTGCCAGTATACTAGGGTCCTACACACCCTCTAGAGACTCACAACTTAACCATCAATACAAAACTTTTGTATTAAGGAAACGTCTCGAAAATACTATAATCTGTAGCAAAATGATATTTAGAATAGTAGGTTATTAATCCAAAAATATTAAAAAATCAATCGTTTAAAAGAACATCAGAAAAACTCGCAAAAACATCAGTCAGAGTAGTGGTAGTCGACTACATACTGTAGTCGACTACATACTGTAGTCGGTCGTCTGTCCCGCGTGAAAATCCAAAAATTCAAAAAAAATTAACCAGAGTGGTGGCAGTCGACTGTATAAAGTGGTCAGTCGACTGTCCCGCATGAAAATCGAAAACTTCAAGAAAACATTAATCAGAGTGGTGGCAGTCGACTGTATAAAGTGGTCAGTCGATTGTCCCACATGAAATTCCAAAACTTCAAGAAGACATTAATCAGAGTGGTGGCAGTCGACTGTATAAAGTGGTCAATCGATTGTCCCGCATGAAAATCCAAAACTTCAAGAAAACACTATAGCCAGGATCGCGACGGTCGACTGTCGAAAGTAACCGGTCGACTGTCGTACCTGCAGACTGTAGTTTGAGTTTATGCATGTTTCAACTGATACGGTGTTTTACTTTATAAAAACAAAATCTGTAAGAAATACATTCATGAGATGATCAAACGTGACTTGTAGAGCATATAGGAGTTCATTAAACAAATCAAAACCACCTCAAATTAATAAAATAGCAATTTATTGAATTTCTTCGAAATACGACATGAATATATGCATATATCAGAATAGGGTATGTGAGAATCAATTATGCATCAAAATAACTTTGTAAATAGGGGATACATTATTCAAAACTATCTCAGTGCTAAAATAATTATGATTAAATCAAATCTCCATAAAACTCACAAAAATTCAATTCCTTCAAAAATAATGAAATGGAGTGTAGGCATATATGTGTATGTGGTATATCTAAATCATCAAGAAACCATTGTAAATACGCAATATAGAATTCTAATTCATCTCAGTAATTGAAAACAACTCAAATCCAATTGAAGACTTCACATAATTAAAAAACCAAATTTTGGTCATAATGCATCAGACCTGAAAACTAAACCTTTTTCTCAAAACTTCAAAACTTGATTGTTAGATTCAATAGCCATTCTTGTAATTCATTAAACTCATTCAAAATCATTCACAATAGTTTATCCATGCATATAAGCAGTTATAACGATCATTAATCAAGTTTTACTCCACGAAGAACCCCAAACAGAGCTTATGCATTTCATACACAGTGAAGAGTAATCCTTTTATCCATTTTATGAAATATCATCATACGACACATTATAACAAGTCAAAACAGCCAGTATATGGAGGAAAACAACCTACTCATGATTTCTATTAGGTTCTTTAACAATCATAAGTCATCAAATTAGGGTTTTGGTCATCAATGGTATAGTTTCATGAAAAGATTCATTTTTTAATTCATCTACTCATAGGAATTTATCATATCTACATATAATCATCTAACATGCTTTCTAATAGATCAATCATCACATACAACATGCTTAGAACGAAAAGAAAACAAACACAAGTCACTCACCTCTTCGAAGAAGCAACTGAAGAAAATAAAAAAAAAAAGAAAAAGTCCTCCTTCACAAGAAAACCAAGAATCTTCGCTTGAAAATTCCAAAAAATAATAATAAGAAATCCCTTTGTGTTGTGCAGCAAAGAGATGACTGCACCTCACCCTAATGTAGACCGGAATAAGGGTGTCTAGGGTTTTGAATAGATTTGCAAAATGCCTCTTTTAAAATATACCTTTAAATATATAAATCCTTATACTTGGAAATTGAATAAAACCAACTTAATTGAGTTTTAAAAATAATAACAACCAGCCTACAACCAGCCAGCACTGTTTAAAAACCCAGAAAATGAAATTTGCGCTTTTACCCCACTAAGTGGCAATTTTGCATAAAGACCTTCTTTTTGTAATATTTGCAAATAGGTCTAATAATTATCAAATAATCCAAAAAATTCACAAATATTATTTAATAATAAATAATGGGTTTTTCCAAAATAATTTTTGACTTTGAACTTCCAAGAAAATATTTGCACGTGTTTTGCAAGTGTAAAAAAATAAATTTCAGAAAATATTTATTAAATCACCAAAAATCATTTTAATTCATTTATTAATCTTAAAAGCATTATTTAAAAATTTGGGGTATTACAGGCAAGGTCTGCAACGGAATATGCAGAAGGCAAACTGCAATCAAATGTCGTAGAGGCAATTCTACAACTTGACAAGCCTGCAGTTGGACACCAACGAGGCGAACCCACAACAAAAAATGGATTTTTTCTACTTTAATAACCCTCACTTTTTTTTATTTTTAAAATTGATAAATAATTATTGAATTTACTTTACAAATTATTTTATAATATTAACTTGTTATACAGAATTATTTTTATATTGTCTATATTCTTAACTAAAGTTTATGCTCATACATTTTTCAAACTTTTTCTCTTGAATTGATAGTTCAATTTTTATCTCATAATATATAGTACTAATTCAATTTATGATTTTAATCATTCTCCCGCTTATTACTTTGATAAATTTTGATTACCAAGTCTATTAATAAATTATCCATTGACTATGTTTCTATTTATTCTTCCCAATTGCGATGTTTTCCAAATTATTTCACAATTAACGACTTAATTTATATTTTTCATTTTCATTTAATACTTTACCTAATATTATTTTTGTATGAAAATTCTTTCAATCTATACCGTCTGTTACGGTCACATTTCTTTTCTTACGCTATTTTCTGGTTTTTCTTGTTTCGTTTTTATAATTTATTGATACTCATAATTTTATTATATAAGTTTATCTCGTTTTTTCATTTTATATCTTTTTATACTACATTTATTTTTGTAATATTTGCAGTTTTCTATATACAATAATGATATTTTTCCTTGGTGTGTACAAAATACAACTTTCACCCTAGTATGTTTTTGAGGACAGAACTGTTCTAATGGGGAGAGAGTGTAACACCCCGCAAAATTGAGTAATGACAAATTTTCCATCGTGTGTTATGCATGTGTATTTCATACTAATACGAATAATATTCGTAACGTATTTTTATATAAATTTTGTAAGTATCTTATGTTCTAATTATTTATATGTTTTTCATTTTCTCAACACTCATTTCAATCCTATTTGTAGCCAACTCAAACATTTATTTTAATCATTGTGTTTTACGTGTTTTCAATATACTTGTCGATTACGTATATTTTTCCGTTACGTGAATTATCCGTAACACTATCAATATGAATATTTTACATATGTTGTATTTTTATTGTTGATGAATATTTTTCATTCTCCCGAATTTATTTTGTATTCGAATATTTATTATTTTCTTTCACACATATTTTACACATAAAATTTCATACACATTTTATTCCTATAATTTTATCAAGTCATGAGAACTTTTCTTCTCATTTTCTAATCACAAATGTATTATTTATTTTTAATTAAACTCATAGGCCTAAAGATCATCTTAAAGCCCATTAGAAAAATTATTTAAAAGAAAAGCCCATTAGTTAATCTACATTTTTAATAAACACTTTTTATCGTACACTTGTCATGTAACAACATGTACAATCAAATAAATAACATCTAACTAAATGTGAAGTGTGCACATGTGGGAAATCCAAGAGTTGGCCAATTCATGAAGGAAGAAGAAGAGTTGGGAGTTTGTGTAGTAATGGTGAGAGGCAGTTAGTGAAGGGGATTATGTAGATTATAAATTTGAACACTTAATTTGGGTATTAGAAGGGTCTTCTCAAACCCTATAAATACCACCCATTTTCTTCATGAAATCTTGCACCAAAAATCAAAAGAAAAAAAAATATAGGAAAGATAAGAAAAGAAAGAAAAGATAAGACAAAAAAAAGTTATTTGAGTTCTTGCTTGGAGGAAGAAAGGCTTGCTAGGAGGAGAAGGGAGTCCCATTTTTGGATCTAGGAGAAACATCTAAGAGTTTTCTTCTACATTAGAATCTTCCTTGAGATAGGTGTTCTTTCTTGCTTTCTAATGTAAAATAGATTGCATGTGTAGGTAAATTGATATATAAAATTGATATGCATATGAGTAGTGATTAAATTGTAATGATGATATTTAGAATAAAAATGCATGCTAATTGAAAGATTGTCATGAAAATAAGTTGATTGATGTTGTTTGATTGCATGATAGTACATCATGATTAGATTAAATGATATGAATATAGATTTGTACATGAAGTTACTAATTAATGCAAAGAAAATTACTGTTTTGAATTTTGTTTGCACTTCAGAAAATCATGTCTAACATAATAGTTAGAATCTAGAGCTAAATTTTTTTTGAGAACATCTTGTATGTGTTAGGAACATCCCTTTAAAATTTCATAAGATTTGGAGGTTGTTTACAATTTTAATAAAGTCTAAACTCAAAACTGGTTGGTAATTGACTGGTTGCTGGAAATCTGTACACCTTTCGGTTTTTGATCAATTCAGCATTGCAAATGAAATAATTTGAGAAAAGTCAGAACTAAGAAATTGTAGTAGACTGGTTAAACTTTCTGAAAAATCTAAGAAGTCAAATTTTCACAAAGAATTGAATTTTATATGAATTTTACAAAACTGTAAAGTGGCAGTATTTCAGTATTTTGACCCTATAGTACATTTCGAAGAATTCACAGTTATAAATACAGTAATTTGAGGAAACTTATAACTAAGAAATTGTAGTAGACTTGTACACCTTTATGTTGATATAAATAACGCAAAGTTTCGTGAAGTATAAGATTTTCTATGATTTTTACAAATAGCATGAAATGCAGTTTCTGACTTTGAATTTACTGTTTTGCAAATGATACTTAAACGAGGTCATTGAAAATATATTCTCGCTGTTTTAAGTTATATGTTGGAAAAATAAAGATCATATTCATTCTTAGATGAGATGTGAACTCAAGAAAAATATATATATGGTTAATGATGTTAGGAATTGGTTTAAAATAATTCAAAGGAAAATGATGAGATGAGTTTTCAATGATGAATTTTAAGTGATTATGTTTTAATCTTAATTAACTTGTATTGAGAAAATTTTGATGAATTTGAGAACTGTATTGTGAAAGTGAATAGTTTGAGATTTTACTTCTTGATGAATAAATAAGAATAAATGAGAATTTGAATGAATTATGAATACATGAACATGAGTTATAAGGGTATGAGTACCCCAAGTTGTTGAACATGGAAATATGTTGATTCTAGAGGCTTAGTGATACCCAAGTACCGGCAAAAGTAATGGAAATAAATAATTGATTTTTGAGAAGTGACCAATATGGACTGTCGTTCTCGGTATTTTTGTGTAAGACCGGTAGGAGGGTAAACTAGCTCTAGATAGTATAATTTATTCATGTTTAAACTTAAGAATTAGGCACTAAGAATCATATTAAAATATTGAATCCAAATTAACAGAATCCAAATTCATGCAATGCAATATACACACTTTAATTCATGGTAGAAAACTAGCTCCAGGTAGAAAACTTCTTAAATTAACAAAATCCAATTTCATTCAATATACTCGTAAGTTTCCAGAATTGAAATAAAATATTGAATTCATTAAATAATTGAGAATCATATTTTGAATTCGTAGAAAATCACAAAACATCAATTTCTTCGAAAACAATATATATTTCACTTTATAAAGTCATGGAAATACAATTTAAATTCTATTATAATCAAAATGTACCTCTCTGTAAAATACTTTAATCTGTAGTAAAATATGATCTAAATTAGTAGATCAATAGTCCATAAGTTCGAAGGAATAATTGTTCAAGAAAACGACGAAAAACTCAATAAAACATTCAGTCGGAACACCGACAGTCGACTGTCAACGACAGTTCAAAAAAGCGACGGTTGACTATCAAATAAAAATCCGACAAATAAAGAACTAGCAGTCGACTGTCATTTTTAGTACAAAAACCCGACGGTTGACTCTAATGTTTGAGAATGATAGCTTTAATATTTGTGCACGTTTCGACCGATACTTTGATAATTCTTCGTAAAATCATGAATTTGAATAACAAAATTCCTGAGATGATCAAACACAACTTGTCTAACATACTGGAGTTAATAAAACAAATCGAAATCACATCGAGATCACAAAAGAGTATTTTTTCACAAAATTCTTCAAAAATAGTAAAAGTATGTATCTATATAATAAAATACAAAGAAAGCTATCAAGTGGCTCACCTTCAATCTCCCCCAAAATGAAAGGCTCAGATTCAACCTCCCGAAACATATCCCCCCCCCCCCCCCCAAAAAAAAAAAAATCAAACCCAAAACTTAAATTCCAATCCCCCCCCCTCTCTCTTTCTCACTTCCAGAAATTCAAACCCCACCCTCTCTTTGTGTGTGTCTCTCTCTTCCCGATCGCTCTCTCTATCTCTCTCTCTCATCGATCCCGAACCCCCACTTCTCTCTTTCCTCCATTCCAAACCCCCCTCTCTCGCACCTCTCTGCCTCTACTAGACCCCTACCTGACGCCAACCCCAACGCACTGCCTCCTGCAGCCACCACCTCATCTTGATGGTGCTGCCTCCTCATCCTCCCTTCCTCTAATGGGTCAGTCCAATTTCTTATGGGTTAGTCAAAATTTCAGCTGAAATCAATTTTGATGGGTTAGTTAAATTTTCTATTTTGATGGCCAACTGAATTCTAAGTTCTTATGGGTTAGTTAAAATTTGTTATGGGTTTGTTAAAATTTTACTTGAATTCTAATTTTGATACTCATTCTCATGTAAAGATTGGATTTGTAGGCTTTTGTAGCTTATAGGCTTTGTTCTAAGTTCTTATAGGCTTTGAAAGAAATCATGCTCATTCAATTTTGTAGCTTATTTGGATCTGGTTTGATGTTATTAAGAAATGCACTTGGTCACTTATTTCTTATACTGTAATTATTTTCAGAGAGCATTTAATTTTGATGTGGTAACTTTGAATATAACAATATGGTAACAGAATGATGAGAGTGCGTTGCTACAGCAAGCTATTGCAATGTCCATAGATGATGCTAGGTCCGGTGGTGGTGCAATTGCAGACACTGACATGTCAGATGCTACCGCAGATGACCAAGAATTGGCTTTCAGTTAGTTCTTATTTACATTCCAACTTTATGATAATTCCCAACACATTTGGCAACTTTATTTATCTTCTTTTTGGCAAAAAACATCCCATTAGATGGTAATTTTTAATATTTAAAAAAAGTTTTGCTGATGCCTTGCCAAATTGATCTTGATGCAAATGATTATTTTAAAAAATGGTGGTAAACTGGTTAGAAATCCTTCGTTTTTGATCATGGCAAATTCATTGTGAAAGAAGGGATAACTTAATGAGAAAAATGGCCTTTAGACCCTCTGTTTTAGATCTTTACATTGTGCTTAAATGTGCTGCCAAATAGGGATACACGAGTGATTTATAAAAAATGAGGTTATGAAACTGGAAATTTAATAAGATAGAACTCTTCCCCAAATAAAAAGATAGATCCTATACGATAGAACTCTACCCTCAATCAGTGCAAGTTAAGCAATTAGTGTAAAGTTGAGAAATCTGTGGTTTTGAGACATTAAATGATCAGTTTTTATTGTGTGGTTGATCATGGGTTGATTCAAGTTCGTAAGAAATAGCAACATTATGCTAGGATGATGAAAGCTGAACTTTATACTACATAATATTTTTTTTATCCTACATATTACCAACTATAGTGAAGCACTTTAGTTAGATTTCCTTAGGATGGAGCCTACAACTTTTGATTCGAGTGATAAAAGATAGATTTTGTGGCAAGTTAATTAAATTTAGTAAGGATTTAAACTGGAAATTTAAAGTTTTTACATATTACTTACCATATGCGCTACTACATAGATAAGAGTGATAAATTTGATGGAGCCTATTACTTTTTTCTTTGAATTCCATATTTGTCATCTTAGAGGTATATAGAATAGTGAAGTTGCGGTCAATTAGAGGCTAACATCAAGTGGCAGCAAACTATGTTTTTGTAATCATTTTTTAAACAGATGATGTTTACGCTCAACTAATAAGCAAACCATTAGTTGACAGTTACTGTAATTGTTTTGAAAAATAGATTGCAAAACTTTGGATCTTCTTTTCCCTTCGATTGTTTGCATAATTACTTGGTCTATGTTTGATGATGTTCATCTACTTAATTCATTTGGTGTGCTTTGCATAAGGTTTATTGGGGATTGCACATGTACCTTATTCTTTTGAGGTTCATGTGTTCTACTTTAGTTTTGAAGTTAAATACTTATAAGGTTTTTTTTCCTAGGCTATGTTCGTGTGTGCGCGCTTAGGATGAAATGTATCAATTTTTTTATCATTGGTTTATTTCCTGCATCATTTTGGTGTTAGCATATCTTCATATGTATCCATGTTCTCATTATACTATTTGTGTTTAATTTGATCCTTTTTTCATTAGTTTAATGTTATAAATGGCGGTGGTTGGAAGTTAACTACCTGAATCTAGCTATGTGCTTGTAATTTTTGGTCCAGTCACAGTGTCGAGGGGTTGTTTTGGACTAAAGATTATTTTGTGCGGTGCATGCTATATGATCTTTTAGATTTTGTCGTTTATTCTAATTTTAATTGGTGAAATAATTTTGTTATTGTTGTTTTTTCAGGACAACATGTCAGCATAGAGTTTGCCTCACTTTTCAACAAGAAATTAAGAACATGAATTTTCGTTCCAAAAATTTCTTGAATTAAAATTTGAATTTAAATCTTCCATCTATATGTTTATTAACTTAGGGGGGCATTAGATTTATTATTTCAAAATCTGTATTTTCCTCCAAATATATATGCCTACTGTTGTGTCAGTAGGTTTACACATTGTTTCGACATATTGAAGTGAGTTTTTATTTTTAATCTAGATGACATCCACGATCCAACTATATATCTTGAGGTACTTAATATAAATAACCGATTGCGACGCATGCCAAACTAATTAATATTCCATTGTCCATACAAGATTACAAAATTACATGAAGCTGAATGATACTTATGAAAGTGATAACTCATAAAGGGTAAACAAATTCATGGAATATGACAAAATAATTGATTAGTTGTACTTATGTGTTCAAAAAGTGTCCAGTAAATGTCAAAGAAGTGTCTGAAATTAATTATATATTTTGTGTTGAATGGTCTAAGGTGTGTCCATTTAAGTGTCGTTGTTCCATGATAGAAGTATTATGCTGCATAGACTGAAAGGAGAAGAGAAAGAAAATGTGTAATCCCTCCATAATACTCTAATTGTAGTACTCTGCAAACAAGCTCCATAACATGCAGCTAAGTTCTTACCATAGAGAGTGTAGAGAGATCCTACATCAGTGCAGGGAAAACAAGGTATCTAATTTCCTTTGCGATCATGAGATAAATGCTATTTTGAAGGCTAAGGTGTAGGAGCGAGGAAGGAAATTAACAGAGTTTGATAGTTATAGTTTCAAAGATAGCAGAGTTGATTGATCATTTTTTGAATATGAAGGATACTCTGACAGCAAAGCCTGGAAATGGGGGGGGGGGATTGGTATAAAAAATTGTTGTGGTCAAGAAATTGTAGGTTTCTTGAGACAAATTATATTTATATGTAAGGTGGAGCTTATTGATTATTGCTTAAGAGCATCTGTAGTCGTCTGAACCCAAAATATGGGTATTTGGCATATAAGAATAGAAAATATATGAATGAGTTGTAGTCGTCTAAACCCAACATTTGGCTTCTAATATATGGACGGAAGATCATTTTTTCGCGTGAGCAAATATCGGACGGGATATCATATCTCGTCTGATAAAAGAATTCCTGAGAAATGAGTGAATGGACCCATAGAGATTAACTATAGGCGTAATGTATAGGATAAAAAAATCTACTATGAGGTCTACTTTTGTTTGAGAAAGAGTATTGGTTAAAATAGTATACTTCTGTTTGGTTTGAGTCTAGGTTATATATGAAGACCTAAATGCATCATATATGAAGCTAGAAAAAATGCAGCATATATGAAGACCTAAAAATTACCAAATCATATTGAAAAAATATTGTCCATAGTAGATGAGGGTTTTGCATGTGTAATTAACAATCTAACAGGGCATGTCTCCCATTTAACATGAACACAATGTGTAATTAGCATGTGTAATTAACAATCGTATTGACAAAATTGGCAAGGCATGTCTCCTATTTAACAGGAACACAATGTAATTAACAATCTGACTAATTTGAAATGTTTCTAGCTTTCATTTCAGATTTTTTGTCAATACGATTTAACTTTAGTCTTTATCTAAAGTTTAATCTTGGGTGATAAAGTTTTGATCATTTCAAAACCTTTAGGTGTTTTTGCCATTGATTTCGATAAGGGAGGATTCATGATTTTGAGAAGTCACAGACTCGAAGGATTCTGAGGTATGTTGTTTCTTCATTTTGAAAATGATTAGTTCAATGTTGATGAGTTAGATTTGGAGATCAAGTTAGTAGGTTGTTCAATAGTGCACTGTGTTGTACAATTTTATCGTAATGCTCTGTAGAAGTAGATTCATTCTTTCTTTGTCTGTGATGAGTTTGATTTTTTACATAGAAGTTGATTAGTTCTTTGATGAGTTGAATACATAGAAATTGAATACATAATTTGAATAGTTGAATACATAAGTTGAATATAGAAGATGAGTTAGATTTCAAATAATTGTGTTCTAGAAGTTGAATACAGAAGTTCACTACAAAAGTTTATGTCCATATTGATAGAATTTGAATACCTTAGTTATGATCAAACTTAGTCGATATAGTCAAGAAGATGGCACTTTTATTTGTTAAAGAAATCATATTGGTGAAAGAATAGCTTATACATAAAAAAAAATGCCAACCTGCCATTCAGAGATTCTTAACCAGTCTAATCAAATTTGCAGTGCAAATGTTGTATGAGAATCCAAAAGAATACAATGAAATTGAAGTGATGCTCGAATTTTAATTGCAAGTTAAAGAAATTGTGATTAACATGAATAATTGATGTGGAGATGAAACAAGTAGAATATCTGAGACTGAGAATTTGTGTTCATGCCTAATGAAGATCATTCGTAAATTATTCCGATTTCACTACATTACTAGAGTGACATTATGTTGAATACAATTAAAATCCAATGTCTTAATCTTCAATAAACGTGCTAATGTAAGTAATTGATTCGTTTAGCTTAAAACTCGGTCATCTACTGCCTATCCAAATTCTGTGTTAGATTTTAGCTAATGTAAGTTATTGACTGGTTTGTTAAAGTAATTAGAACGTCAAAGTTATATTTTAGTTAATGGAAGCAATTTTCCCTCCTTTATATACAGATCAAGTCCTTCATCAGAATTAAACCACAACAATGGATAACATCACTATATATGGCCATGTAAGTTTCTTTTTTTTTTTATGACATCTATAACTCTTTCATATTAGATCAATAAATTGTTTCTTTTATGTTCTTGACATTATAATGTTTACTTTCATACCTTATATGTTGATGTTGACTTTTAAAAAAACAGTAAGTGAAGCTTTTGATTGTCTTTTTATCAAATCAATTAATTGTCCACTTACATCCAAAATTGTTTTTTTAATTACAGGTTGGTGGATGATGTATTTGTTAACTTTAGTTATGTAGAATGAGGGATTATGTAAATCTATATAATATTTAGTATTTTGGAAGATGATGTAAGTATCTGTATAAGATGATATAATATAGTGATGTTAAAATCCGTACCCGCAAATTTGTGGAGTATTGGGTTCTGTGTGTGTTTTTTCAAAGGTTTTTTAAAGGTTTTTCTATTAGTCCATTACGTTTTCAAATGAAATCTTGGTTTTTATTTTGTATCTTGCATCATATGAAGATTTTTTCCCCCAGAGCCTTATATATATGATGCCTGTGTGATGTTGCTTGGATTGGCCTGGGGAGGATTGATATTAACTGCCTATGATGTTATATTTTTAATTGTTAGCAGCATTTCGTAAGGAATTGCTGTAAATGGGCTAATATTTTAGGGGAGACTTTGTCGAAATTTTTACTAAAATTCCTATTAGTATTCTCGAATAGAAATGACCATTGGTTTTGACTTGATTAATTCATTTTTCATTATAATGATTTTTTCATCTTTGATCGTGATTTTTGGCGGGTTTAGTCGTCAATCCATCTGCAATCTTCATGTTCTCATAATGTTTGAAATGCTTGATAGTTGGGCTTATGTGTTTTGTGGGAATCACTCCGTAATTATTTTTGGGAGTTGGGGCTAATGTTGCCGTCTTTGTTATTAATTCTACCTGCATGTATCTTTTTTTTTAATCTATAACTTACATCATCTCTCACACAAAACACATAAGCCCAATAATGTACAATATCTTATACACTAAAATATATCAAAAATTGGGGCCAACAAGCCTGTTTCAGATCAAATTTGCAGTAGGCTCTCCAGTATATGGATACTAGATATATTAATATGGAGATGTAATTGTATTTGATCACATTTAACAAAAGGTCTTCACATGTACATCACAACAAGCTTTCTCTCTCTTTCTTTCTCTTTTAACCTCTTTTAAAATCATACATGGTTAACTACATAAAAATATGACAATGGGAAATTAACTCATGCAGTTTGAGGCGATAACTGAATTAGCAACTGAATTGCTACTTATGACAGGCTACAAATTAAATATGAAATCTCTTATGTTGAAGTCACACATAGCAAGTGATTTCGGTCCACTATTGTTATAGATTCACAATACTCTTTTTTAATTCCGTGCTCCTGACAAATGATCCTGCAAGATATAAACCAGTAAACAACTTAATTCAGAATACATCAATGTCTACTGCCAAATACACATCTATTTAAATTATTTTTCACGAATACGTGCATATATTTAACTTTTTACAAGGCTTTCTATATGCTGCATCGTTTACGAAAACGTGCCGTTTCTACAACTGGCTATACACATACCCCACTGATTACAATAGTTACCCATGAATATAAGTGGTCACGACATGTGATTAATCAAGTTTTACTCATCAAATGATGTCAACAGTGTGTGTACATATATATCCAACAGTAAAGGTTAAGTATTATTCACTTTTCACAATAAACATCATACAACACATAATGAACATTCAAAATAGCAAGATCATGAAAGAAAACAACCTACTCATGATTCCTATTAGGTTCTTAACAATCACAAGTCATCTACATAGAGTTTTAATTATCAATAGCATAGTTTTCATGAAAAGATTCAATATTTATTCATCCATCCATCAAAATTCATTATATCATCATACAAACTCCTAACATGCTTTCTAATAGACAAATCATCACATACAACATGCATACAACAGCAAGAAACAAAACATATGTCACTCACCTTATTGAAGAATCAACCGAAGTAATAAAAAGATTAAGAAAAGTAATTCCTTTCGCAAGAAAACCAAGGTCCTCACTTCGAAAGTCGAAGAAATCAATAATGAAGAAAACCCTTTGTGTAGTGCAGCAAAGAGACAGCTGCACTCTCTTTTAAATAGGTCGGAAATTAGGTTTTAGGGTTTTTGAATAGATTTTGCAAAATATCCCTTTTGAATATATATTACATATATAAATCCTTATACTTGGAAATTAGATAAACCAATTATATTAAAATTTAAAAACAAAAATAACCAACCTGCTATAAATCCTGAAACCAAATTTGAAATTTTTGCCTCTAAGGGGCAATTTTGCAAAAAAGGCCAAATATATTAAAATAAAAAGTAAACACTTTACCTCTGAGTTGGCTAGGCATCATGCTCAGTCCAGAAATCCAAAAATCTAGAGTTTTCACTCCAAGTGGTAATTTTGCACAAAAGCCCCTCTTTTTTTAATATTTGCAAATATGCCAAATAAATATCAGAAAAATCCAGAAAATTCATAAATAATCCCTACTAATAAATAATAGGTTTCCCCAATATAATTTCTGACTTTGAACTTCCAAAGAAAATATTTACACGTGTTATGCACTTGTAAAAAGATAAATTTCAGAAAAATATTTATTAAATCATCAAAAAACATTTTAATATATTTATTAATTCCAAAAAAAAATTAAAAATCTACATCACTCCCTCCTTAGAATAGTTCTGTTCTTAGAACTACTACTAACAGGGACCAAATATTAAAGCAAAAGAAAAATGAAATCTCATAAATGGAAATTTAGTTTAAGGAATACAATCACACAAAAAAATTTAATTTAACCAAAAGAAATACAATTTAATCAAAAGAGTACAACCATACAAAAGAAATATAATCATACAAAAAGCTTAGGAAAATCATTCTCAATGCGATCCTCCGGCTCCCAAGTAGCCTCCTCAACCTGCTGTTCCTCCACAATACCTTGACCATAGGTATCACCTTATTCCTCAACACCTTCTCCCTGCGATCAACAATCTCAATAGGATGCTCCTTGTAACTCTAGTTCAACTGTAGACCTGTAGGCACTTCTACCAACTGATGATTCTGATCCGGCACATACTTCCTCAACATCGACAAATGGAATACATCATGTACCTGTGCCAATTCCTCCAGAATCTCCAACTTATATGCCGTTTTACCAAACCGCCCCTAAAATCTTGTATGGTCCAATGTACATTTACACCAACTTGCCTCCCTTTCCGAACCTGATCACTCCTTTAGTCAGAGACACCTTGAGAAAAACTGCATCCCTAACCTCAAACTCCAAGTCCCTTCGTCGAGTGTCTGCATAACTCTTCGGTCGACTCTGCACCTCGATCAACTTCTTACGAATCAGCTCGATCTTCTCCGATGTCTACTACACAATCTCAGGCCCAAACATCTGCCTTTCACCAACTTCATAATAACAAACGGGCATCCTGCACTTCCTCCCGTACAGAGCCTCATACGGAGCCATCCCCATACTCGCATGGTAACTGTTGTTATAGGGAGCCATCCCCATACTCGCATGGTAACTGTTGTTATAGAAAACTCGACCAATGCCAAGTATCTCTCCCATCTGCCACCAAAATCCATAACACAAGCCCTCAGCATATCCTCCAATACCCGATTCACCCTTTCAGTCTGACCATCAGTCTGCGATGGAAAGCAATACTGAAATCGGTTTCGGTACCCAAGCTGCTTACAAACCCTTCCAAAACCTCGAAGTGAACCTTGCATCCCTATCGAAAACAATCGACACAGGAACTCCATGAAGTCTCACAATCTCATCAATGCATAGCTCTGCCAGTTTCTCCAACGACCAAATAATCTTCATAGGTAGAAAGTGAGCTGACTTGGTCAAACGGTCAATAATAACCCAAATTGAGTCATTGCCCTTTGGACTCCTCGGCAACCATGTAATGAAATCCATGCTGATATTCTCCCACTTCCATTCCGAAATGGGCAAAGGCCTGTAACAAACCTCCAGGCCTCTGATTCTCTGCTTTGATCAGCTGGCAAGTTAGACACCTTGCCACAAAGTCTACTACATTCCTCTTCAAAACAGACCACCAAAAGTGTTGTTTGATATCCTTGTACATCTTTGTGCCTCCAGGATGTACTGACAACAAAGTATTGTGTGACTCCTGCAAGATACTCTCTTTCAAATCTGCATTCTTTGGAGCACACTACCTCTCACCCATCCATAACACTCCATCTTGGACACGAAACTCTGATAACTTGCTTTCGGAAACCTGCTGCAACATTCTCTGAATCTCTACATCTAATTTCTGACCCTCTACAATCTGCTCCCTCAATGAAGGCTGCAGCCTCAACTGAGCCAAAGATGCCCCCAAACTCTGCAATATCACCTCGATGCCTGCATGATCAAACTTTGCTGCCAACTCTCCCTGAGTAGTGATCAAACTCGACAAACTGCTCTTCCGACTAAGCCCATCGGCCACCACATTCACCTTGCCTGGATGATATTTGATCTCAGGACGAATGTCTTCTAACACTTCCAACCACCTTCTGTACCGAAGATTTAGATCCTTTTACTGATAAATGTACTTCAGGCTCTTGTGGTCAATATATATGTTGATCTTCTTTCCATATATATAATGCCTTCACTGCTTTTAGGAAAAGATAACAGCTGTCAATTCCAGATCATGCGTCAGATAGTTCTTCTCATGCAGACGTAACTGCCTCGAACCATATGCAATAATCTTGTCTTCCTGCATCAAGATACACCCCAAACCTCTGAGAGATGCATCACTGAAGATATCATAGTCCTTCCCAGGTTGTGGCAAAGCTAACATAGGTGCAGTCGTCAACCACTCCTTTATCTCATGGAAACTCGCCTCACACTTATCAGTCCATGTGAATGCTACATTTTTTCGAGTTAACCCTGTTAAAGGAACTGTGATCTGTGCATAGCCCTGAATGAATCTCCTGTAGTGCCCAGGCAAACCCAAGAACTTCTGACTTCCTTCACTGTCGTTGGCCTGGGCCAATCAATTACAGCTTCAACCTTCTGAGGATCAGTGACCACTCCCTCCTTAGAAAGGATATGACCAAGGAAAGCTACTTCAAACTTCCAAAACTTACACTTCGATAGCTTGGCATACAAGTTATGCTCCTACAACTTCTACAATACCTTTGCCAAGTGCTTAGAGTGCTCTTACTCCGACTTCGAATACACCTAAATATCATCAATAAATACCACCATGAATGAATCAATAAAAGGCTGCAAAATCTGATTCATCATATCCATGAACACTGCCGGTGCATTCGTCACTCCGAATGGCATTACTAAAAACTCATAAAGTCCTTGATGAGTCCTGAAAGCTGTTTTACTCACATCTTCCTCCTTGACTCGAACTTTATGATACCCTGATCGTAGATCAATCTTCGAATACACAGCTGCTCCGCGAGGCCTATCAAACATATCATCATTCTGTGGAAGCGAAGGTCAAGGAGGAAGGTCAACATGGTATAAAAATACGTAGCGCCCCTAACTTTCCAATATAATATCTCAGAAATTCGTGGAACAATTCCTCGAAACTACCTGAATGTAATAGTAAACATAATATCTACCTCATAGTAATAGTAAACATAACAATACCAACTTCTGTAGTGCCCCGAATTTCCAATATAATATCTCAGATATACGTGGCACAATTCCCAGCATCTACCTCACTGTAATAGTAAACATAACCAAAACATTGATAAATTTTTCAACTTTTATTAGATCAATTCTTTACAAAACACAACAAAAAATTAAACACCTTGAATTACAATTTCTTTCTTTTACAACACATTCTTTTACAAATTACATAGGCCACACTATCATTCTACCACATGCATCCAAAATCCCAAAGCTATAGGTTCCTACCTGTAAAACATGAGGATAGATATAACCTTAACCCCCAAAACTACGGGATCAGCCATAACGGTGTGAATGACATCAAAAGAAATATAACATGAATAAAACATAAAGAATAAAGTCATAATTATCACATACCAATAGTAATAACGAATGAAAGATGAAAAACAATAAATAAAACATGAAAACATCAAGTGAAACTAGACCAAGTGTCAAGTGTAGAAAACAGAAAACAATCATGCATAAAACCAAGTCAATAAAACACAAATGCAATATGATGACTCTCTAATGCATACTTGTCGGATTATATGCATTCCATACTACATAGGTCCAGTGCAAGCCCTTATCATTCTCCACTTTATAGGGTTAGATCCCTCGTTATGCAACTAATCCTACTACGGTGATAGAAACAAGATCCAGAATATTCCGCGAATAGGCATCACAACCCTCGACGCGCAAGCATCATGTAAGAATAGTTCTGACCACCAGGAAGAAATTACCTCCCTGACGTGTACCCCATGAATAGGTTTGTGAGACCCTGACCATGCAGATACACTAGTATATTCGGTGAATAGGCCTGCCGACCATCGACACGCGAATGCACCTGTATGCTCCGTGAATAGGCCTGCAGACCCTCAATATGCGTACATACCAAATGTCCTCTCGAGACAGAACCACACACAGTCCTGGAAGGCATCCGTTGGACTAGATCCTAGAGCATATACTTACGTTTCTCAAGTTCTATCACATCTCTATTAGTGCCTGCCCTTTGGTTGATTATTATTAAAACACAAATTTCCCTCTCTAGAGTAAGTGTATCATGCCAGACTTAATTTCACAACAACAACTCTAAGACCCAACTAGTCATAATCCACAAAATCTCATCTGCCGGTTCACAGGAATCCCACTCAACTCCTAGAGACTCACAAAATGAATATCAACACCAACACTTTCAATAAAACTTTTAATTTCATCATCAAAATATTTATATCAAGAAAACTCATTTAATCAACAAAACCCAAAATCATTCAAGATACTCACGAATTTTCAGAACAGAAATAAAATATTAAATCCATTAAATAACTTAGAATCATATTTGGAAGTCGTAGAAAATCACAAAACATCAATTTCTTCAAAACTGTATATATTTCACTTTATAAAGTCATGGAAATACAATTTAAATTCTATTATAATTAAAATGTAACTCTCTATAAAATACTGTAACCTGTAACAAAATATCATCTAAAAAAGTAGATCAATAGTCCATAAGTTTGAAGGAATAATCGTTCAAGAAAACGACGAAAAACTCAATAAAACATTCAGCCAGAACACTGACAGTCGACTGTCAAAGACAGTTCAGAAAAGCGATGGTCGACTGTCAAGTAAAAATCCAACAAATAAAGAATTGACTGTCGACTGTCATTTTTAGTACAAAAACCTAACGGTTGACTGTCATGTTTGAGAATGACAACTTTAATATTCGTGCACATTTTGACTGATACTTCGATAATTCTTTGTAAAATCATAAATTTGAAAAACAAAATTCCTGAGATTATCAAACACAACTTGTCTAACATACTGGAGTTTATAAAACAAATCAAAATCACATCAAGATCACAAAAGAGTAATTTTTTACAAAATTCTTCAAAAACAGTAAAAGAATATATATATATATATATATATATATATATATATATATATATATATATATATATATATATATATAGGGTGTTTAAGCATTAGTTAAAGCATCAAGAAAATATCGTATATAGGTAATATACTGTTCAATTCCATCTCAGTAACAACATACATCGAAACCCCCTTGAAAATATCACAAAACTTGAAGGCCTATACCATCAGGCCCGAAGCTTAAAGACTCAATCTTTAATGCATAAATTCAATCTTTTGACCCCTTAAAATTCTTCTACAACTAGCTATACACATACCCCACAGATTACAATAGTTACCCATGAATATAAGTGGTTACGACATGTGATTAATCAAGTTTTACTCATCAAAAGATGTCAACAGTGTGTGTACGTATATATCCAACAGTAAAGGTTAAGTATTGTTCACTTTTCGCAATAAACATCACACATTACATAATACACATTCAAAACTACAAGATCATGAAAGAAAACAACCTACTCATGATTCCTATTAGGTTCTTAACAATCACAAGTCATCTACATAGAGTTTTAATCATCAATAGCATAGTTTTCATGAAAAGATTCAATATTTATTCATCCATCCATCAAAATTCATTATATCATCATACAAACTCCTAACATGCTTTCTAATAGATAAATCATTACATACAACATGCAGAAAACAGCAAGAAACCAAACATATGTCACTCACTTTATTAAAAAATCAACGGAAGTAATAAAAAGAATAAGAAAAGTCCTTCCTTTCGCAAGAAAACCAAGATTCTCGCTTCGAAACTCCAAGAAATCAATAATAAAGCAAACCCTTTGTGTAGTGCAACAAGGAGACGACTGCACTCTCTTTTAAATAGGCCGAAAATAAGGTTTTAGGGTTTTTGAATAGATTTTGCAAAATATCCCATTTGAATATATATTTACATATATAAATCCTTATACTTGGAAATTAGATAAACCAATTATATTAAAATTTAAAAACAAAAATAACCAACCTGATACTGTCCGGCACTGGGTTTAAATCCAAAAAAACAAATTTGTAATTTTTGCATCTAAGTGGCAATTTTGCAAGAAAGACCCTTCAGTAAGAAATTAGCTAAATAAACCAAATCTGTTAAAATAAAAAATTAAACTATTTATCTCTGAGTTGGTTAGGAATCATGCTCAGCCCAGAAATCTGAAAATCTGGAGTTTTAACCTGCAAGTGGTAATTTTGCACAATAGTCTCTCTTTTTGTAATATTTGCAAATATGCCAAATAAATATCAGAATAATTCAGAAAATTCATAAATAATCCCGAATAATAAATAATAGTTTTTCCCAAAATAATTTCTGACTTTGAACTTCCCAAGAAAATATTTGCACGTGTTATGCACGTGTAAAAAGATAAATTTCAAAAAAATATTTATTAAATCATCATAAATCATTTTAATTCCTTAATTAATTCCAAAAAATTATTTAAAATTCTAGGGTGTTACATCGGCGTCAGTCGGTCCTTAACTGCAGAGATCTTGGACGGATCAAAACTCCATCACCAGAAATAATATGGCCCAAGAATGGCACACGATCCAACCAAAACTCACATTTGCTAAGCTTCCCATACAGCTAATTCTCCCTTAATGTTTGCAAAAAAACCTTCAAGTAATCAGCATGCTCATCACGGTTCTGAGAATAGACAAGAATATCATTAATGAACACCACAACAAACTTGTCCAGAAAGGGAGAGAAAACCCGATTCATTAAGCTCATGAATACAGCTGGAGCATTAGTAACTCTGAAAGTCATCACCAAGAATTCATAGTGTCCATATCTTGTTCGAAAAGCAGACTTCTATACATCCACGGCTTTCACCTTAACCTAATTGATGTGTCTAATTTTTATATAAATATCTATACTCATTTACCCAAAAAAATTGCTTGTATTTGTCTATCATGTTAATAATTTATCTTATTTCCGTAGATTTCATTTAATTAATTATTTTTGAAGGAATAATATTTTTTTGATGAAAAAGGAGAAAATTTTAGTAAAAATTAACAAAAAAACAAGCAGAACGATTTATTAATTTTTATTGATTTGTTGAAACTTGAATTTTACAATTTGGCCATGTGAAAAGTAAAATAAAAATGTTAAATTGCCACTAGAGGTAAAAATGAAATAAACAAATTTTAACAGGGTTTAATTGGTCTAATGTGATATTAGTTAGTTTAATTAATTTAAACTAATTATTTGTATTTTTATTTTTAAATCATAAATTCAAATTTTATTTTTTGTGTGTGTGGCACGTGTTTCAAGAAAAAGAAAGAGAAGAAAAAGAAGCAAGAAGTAAAGAGAAAATCAAATAAGGAAAGAAATAAATGAAGATGTGGGGTTTTCTGCAAAAATAAACCCTAATACCCACGTTTAGATTCCTATAAATACAACAGCCATCAAACAATTAAAGTACGCGCTTAACGAGAGAGGGAGAGCGACGACTGACTTCTCTATTAATAAAATAAAATAAAATAAATAAATAAAGTAAAAGAAGAAAGGACGGAAAAGGAAGAGGAGAGAGAAACAGAGGAGGGGTTCTGTGGTGGCGACGTTAGCAAAACAAGGAAGAGGAGAGAGGAAGAGCATCAGTCAGCGCTGATGTGTATTGACGTGGCGGTGTTGACTGCGTGCGCTGAAATCGAGGTGAGGTAGAAAAAATGATAGAAATAAGGAAGGCATGGGTTTCTGTGCTGACATGGGCGCACGGTTCGAGGTAGGAGAGAGAAATAGAGGGGCACCGTTTTTGGTCGCACTGTGTCAGCGACGCGATTTTTGAAGCGTTCGGTTCGCAACTTTTTTTAACAAAATAGTTCTTTCTGTATCACTTCTATTTTTCTAATTTTATTATGCAATTCAAGACATTATTTGTTAGTTGCAATTTTATTATGAACTAAATTTATTTTTCTAGGACTTTAATGTAGCCTAGTTTTGAGAACACAATTTTAATTTCATATTATTTTTCTATTTTTCCGTGGTTGTGTGTTTAATTTTTGTTCGTAACGCTTATAATTGTTTGACCAACTTTTGTATTATTTATTGGATCATGGAGAGACCGAGAGGTAATTTGTGATTTAGAACTATAAAATTAAATACCATTGATTGAGCGAAATTAGAGACGATTTACCGCGATTGATGTGACTATAAAGAAATCCATAGAACTTAATGAGTCTTCAATTAATTAAATTTGCATAGAGATATGACAAACTGTTAGTTGGAGATATTTTTGATGTTGTTCGAGAGAAAGCATTGAATACTTGGGGGATTTTGGTCTACAACTTGGAAAAATAATATTTTTATTCACATAGAATTATGAATTGTGTTGGACTAATTAAGTGAAATCAAAAGCCCTAGAATTAGTTTTGCAATTAATAAACAACAGAATTTCAGATTCCGCTCTATTTTAATTAATTTAGTTAGTTCTTTAGATTAATTTAATTTAGTTGTTTTCTTTATTGAATTTCAATTTTCCAAATAGTAATTAATCTAGTAATTTCGGTAGTCGATAAAATAATTAGTCCTTGTGGGTTCGACACTCTTTTCACTTAACTATACTACTTGTTACGATTTTGTACACTTGCAAATATTCACATCAAGTTTTTGGCGCTATTGCCGGGGACTAATTATTCTTTTATTGATATTGATAATTGCTAGATTGTTACTAATTTGGATTTTTCTATTTACTTTTTGTTTATTTTTTATTATTTTTTAGTTTTTCTGTAAATTAATAGCTATATTTTAGGACATAGAATTGTATCACGATGGAATCCAACAATTAACAATGGTCTTCAGAAAGAACAATGACAAGAAAAGTGGCCTGGAGTTTTTGAGGTTGATCCTATTACCACATTGACTGCACAAATTGATATTTTATCTAAACAAATAGGTAATATGAATGTTAATGCTATTCAAACTAAGATGATTTATGATCATTGTGCAGTAAATCACTCAAGCGCAGACTGCCAAGTGGGGATCCCTTTTGCTCATTCAAATGCCGAACAAGCAAATTACGTGCCCAATTTTCAACATCAAAACAATCTTTGTTTGAACACGTATCATCATAGATGGAGAAATCACCCTAATTTTTTTTGGAACAATAATCAAGGAGAAATTAGACCACCTCAAAATTTTTCACTGCAAGAAAAGAAGCCGACACTTGAAGATATGTTCATGCAATACATGTAGAAGATAGAGCAATACATGTAGAAGACAGATTTGGCAATATAAAATAATACGGTTTCAATTCACAACCTTGAGGCTCAGATTGATCAGATTTCAAATATTATTACAGAGAGAACCTTACCCAGTAAAACAGTGACAAATTCCAAGGAGCATGTCAAAGCAATAACACTTAGAAGTGGGACAACAATTAAGCAGCCACAAACCCAAAATGCCGAACAAAATGGGGTTGAAAAGCAAAGTGAGATCGCACAAATTATGGAGGAACAAACGCAGCAGGTGACCAATCATCATTCTAAAAGGGATAAAGGAGTTTCAAGCCAAACAATTTCAGGGAATTTTAATTCTAATACTTATCCTAATTCACCATATGATCCACCTATTCCTTTTCCACAAAGACTTCAAAAAGAATAATCTCGAAAAACAATGTTCTAAATTTTTAAATATTTTTAAGAAATTGCATATTAATATTCCTCTTATTGAAGCTTTGGAACAAATGCCTAAATACGCTAAATTTTCGGAGGATATTTCATCAAACAAGCAAAAGTTAGAGAAACATGAGACGGTGATGCTAACCGAAGAGAGTAGTGCAATTTTACAAAAGAAGCTGCCTCCTAAACTTAAAGATCCGTGAGTTTTACATTTCCTTGCTCTTGAAACATTTATTTTGATAAAGCATTATGTGATTTAGAAGTAAGTATCAATCTTATGCCTTATTCTGTTTTAAGGAAATTAGGTATTGGAGAAGCAAAACCTACCACAATTTCATTGCAATTGGTGGACAGATCTATCAAGTACCCAAGAGAGATCATTGAAGATGTTTTGGTGAAAGTAGACAAGTTCATATTTCCTGCTGATTTTATTGTGCTTGATATAGAGGAAGATGAACAAATTCCATTGATTTTTGGGCGACCTTTTCTAGATACGGGGGGAGCTTTGATTGATGTCCAACAAGGAAAACTTATTTTGAGGGTAGAGGATGAGCAAGTAACGTTTGATGTTATTAAATCCATCAAGTTTTCTGTTGAAGAACAGTCATGTTTTCAAGTAAGTGAAACTAATTTAATTTGGGGCGAGGAACATAAGGCTGAAGTGGATAAGTTACCTGTAAAATCATGTCTAACAAATTCCGCAACTCTTGAATCTGATAAAGAAAAGATTTTAAAATATGTTATGTATTTGGATGTTGCACCATTTATTCATCAATTTTCTCAGCTGAAATTCAAAGATGTGGGGATATCAAAGACGTCATCTTCAAGAAAGAAACGACATAAAGTCAAGCTTCAACCACTTCCATTTAGCTTGGGGGATGCTAAAAAAAAACCTAATCCAAACATGAAGAAAGTTATTAGAAAATATGTTTTGATGTTGTTGGATCTTGGCATCAAATAACCATCTCCCTATTAAGTCAGGCTGAAGACTTAAAACTTAGCCCTTCTTGGGAGGCAACCCATGTTTTCTTCTACTGCATTTAGATTTTCTTTTACTTTTAGTTTATTTTAGTTTTAATTTTTGATTTTATTTTGTAGGATTGCATGAGTTTGGAAGTCGCCGGGCGGAGCTGTTTTCTACACCTACATTGATGGCAGATTTTGAGCAGGATGTAGTCAGAATCTGGAAACGTGTTTCAAAGAGCAATCGTAGGAAATTTTCTTAGCTTTCCAGAACAAAAAGAATCAGGCCATTTGGACATCTACAGCTCTAGATATCACTGTAACAATGAACATCGCTCGTGTAGAATTTTAACATGAATCAGGGGAGAAATTCTGAACTTTTCTCATTATTCTTGATTTTCCATTCTTTTTTACCATTGATGACAATGTGATATTCATGTTTGGGGGAATGGTACAATTTATTTTTGACTTTATATATTTTTGAAAAAAAAAACAAAACAAAAAGAGATTTCAATTAGGCTTACCAGTACACTTTTGAGTTCTTTATTGCGCTAAAGCATTGAAATAAATTTTTTTTTAGGATAGAAAATTGCTTATAAAGCAAGATTAAGCATACCTATTTACTTACGATTATTGTATTTCAAAATTCCTTACATGATTGTGATTATAATAAAAAAAATGTGATGCTTTTTCCTATGATTATCCCCTTCGATCTAGTCCTAAACAGAGTTTAAGTAAATAGAGTTATATATATATATATATATATATATATATATATATATATATATATATATATATATATATATATATGGGTAAAAGGGTTATGCGCAACTTGCTTATTTTGTAATACCCCGATTTTTCCTAATATATGAAGATTATTTATTTTGTTGCACGTGGTATGCACGTGTAATATCTTGGCTATTATTTTCAACATGATAAGTAAGAGCATTGTTTTTATAAAGGATTTTTCCCTGAAAGCCCAAGTGTTAATTTATTTATCTCTTCTACAAAATAATTATTTTGGCCCTTAATTTTAGCCCATGAATTTAAACTCTATTATTATTTTCTACAACTTGTAATGTGTAGCATCTTTTCTTTTTACCGGGTATGGATGTACAAATTGTGTAGGGTGGTTTGTGTGCACGTGCACTCAATGTACACGTGCACAAGGCACAAGCTTGGCCGGTTGGGTGAGTGGGCTTAGATCATGGGCGGTTACATATGAGGTGTGGGTAGTTTTACAACTTCCTAGTGAATCCTAGCCCTTGATTTTCCAACTCCCTAGTGCATCTTAGCCCTCCATTCCCCTTATATTCTAGTATAAATACCCCCTCTCTTTCCCTATCTCTTTTACACTAAAGTTATTATTGTAAGAGAGGCATTCTGTGAGTTTGTGTGTGGGAGCTTTTCTGTGGAGGCCGAGTAGTAATCTGAAGGTTTCGGTGTGGAGCAAAGGAGCAAAGAGCGAGGAGTCGTTCACTGCACTAAGGAGCTTTTTGCTGGATTTCGTATATTTCTTCAAATAAGGTGGGTGTTTCTCAGGACTTCTAATGTAGGAATTATACCATGATTGTTATAATTGCTGCCATGTTATGAAAAGTAAATTTAATGTATTAGAAATTGCCTGAGCATGCTGTTGATAACAAGAACGAGTGAGTCGGTACAGTCGACTGTCGCATGAACCAGTCGACTGGTACGAGATAATTATTTTTCATGATGTGGTAATAAACATGTATGCAAATAGACGTAATAGTGTGATCACTAATTTTATATTTTTCCTATGAGATATATGATGGAGGGAAGGTGAATGGATGAAAAGAACTAGCGACGATTGACAAAACTTAGAACTGTCGGTGCAGTCGACTGACAAGGTGTTCAGCCGACTGGTGCATCGATTTAAGTATGGATATTCGGCAATTTCATGAAATGAGATATTCCATTATGTTGACCTAGTATAATGACTTGAGATTTACATCTTCATCTTCGTAAGAAAGTTATGAATAGTGCGAGTGCATGTTTAAAGTGTTTTTCTTAAAGAAAAGAACATATTAGTAATTTGAAATTCCATGCTAACAATGTTACTGAACAAGTAAGAAGTGTGGTGTCTATAAAATATGAATGTATGTATGCTGTGATGAAAGTGCATGTGAGAACGGTTGAAAAGATAATCCCTGTTTTGAACTATGAAACTGACCAGTCGACTTAATGCGTGTAGCCAGTCGACTGAGCTGAACATGGAAATGTACTATTAAAGAATCCCAGAACAGACGACTGATGGATGAACAGTTGACTGTCATGTGGATGACACTGTGAACGTGAAAGGTTGCGGGACAGCCGACTGACTGTGTGCAGTAGTCGACTATCCCGAGTATTTATGATGAACCTGTATTGACTGTATGAGTCGACTGGGGTCCTTCCACGTCGACTGTACAGAGTGAACTTTGGTATGTATGAGATTTCATTTTTATTTATTGCTGTTGGAAGTTGTGAACTTTATGATCGAATTCTATGAACACTTTTTATGACTGTGTGGATTTATGTAAAATGAATCATAAATGGGAATTGAGAATTAAATGAATATGAAAGGCTAAAATCATGATGAGAAAGTCTGTGAGACTTTAAATGAATGATGAGCTGAAAGTGCTCAATTGGAAGTTGTGAATTGTAAATCGAAACCAAGAGTAGCTAAGTCTCCTCCGGCAGTGAAATGAATGAAATGAAATGAGAATTGAAAGACCAAGGTTGGTCATGTATTGAAATGAAATGATAAGTCCGGTTTGGTGGAGAGGATAACTCTAGAGCTTTGATTTGTATTCATGATTCTAATATTTAGTACATAGTGAAGAGGTGATGAAAGTGAGAGAAAAACATAAGTATGAGAACTAGGGTTTACGGTGCGGGTGTGTGAGCCGCAGAATGCATGCTTGATGAGTCAAGACATGGCGCGGGCACAACTCAGAATGATCGGACTTTAGTCACGCTTGTGGGATGTTTTGGTGACTGCAAGAGGATTGTGTTCAGGGAGGAGGCTGAATTGCCACAGAATGCATGCTTGATGAGTCAAGACATGGTGCGGAATTCTACTCCAGGGGCCAGGATACATGCTTGTACTCATAGAATCATCTAGGATACTCACTGTAATTACAGAAGTAGAGTAAGTCATGGTGAGGGATTGAACCCTACAAAAATGAAGAACGGTTAAGAGGCTTGCCCTCGGACCTTTGTAGTATGGGATGCATAGAATCCGAACAAGTGTGCATTAGTGTCATGTAAATTAAATAATTGCATTAAGGATTAAGTGCACAATCACGACACAACATCATTAAGAGTTCCCTTTGATTTATATTCTTAGTATGAACAAGTTTGTGATTTGTTAAGAAATGAGATTCGTTATACTATTTCTGGCATAGAGAGGATGGTCATGTATAATTATCGTCGGATGAATAAACTGACGTACCCACAGTTTGTATGCAGGTAATTGCATGTGTAAGAGGAATGGATGCATAAAGATTGTACCATATTGTTGTACATTTATTCAGTTGTTGTATTTTACTTCCGCTGTGCAAAAGAAAAGTGTAATATTGATGTAACTCTGATGTAAAAAGAAAGATTTGAATTTCCTTGTAAAATTGTACTCAAAGAAAGTGAAAAGATCCTGTAGAACATCTCGAATTCAGTGTTTTGGGATTCGGGGCGTTACATATTTAGTAAATGAGCAATTGATTATGTGGCATACATGTGATTGGACAATCTTTAAAAGGGTTAGTTGTCCAATGTATCACATGCATGCCACATAATCAATTGCTCATTTACTAAGTGAGCGAGTTGCTCATATCCCTTTACCCTATATACATACATATATATATATATATATATATATATATATATATATATATATATATATATTGAATGAATAAAGTTCTATCTACTCCAATATTCTGAGTTTCTTAGTAACGCGGGGTATTCATGACCAATGTTTAATTTTACGTCAAACGATAACTTGAAATATGAGTATGCAAAGCACTCTAAGTTGGTAACTTGTTGAGTAACCGGGTGGATTCATCACTATTACCGCTAAATCTAGTGTGGGGGCAAACAGATAGAATTTGTGGATTCTTAGGGAAACCGAATAGAAAACTTGGAACCTTTCCACTGGAGTTTGACCGTTGACTCCTGCCGTTCACCTGCAAAAAGTGCAATACACCGGGGTTGATCCCAGCGATGCACCCTACGATGCTCAAGTCAGTAATCAGAAAAGATTATGAATGAGCGTTAACTGGAAAAAGATTGATTACCTCTTAATGGTGGTGGATGGGGAGTATTTATAGCCGCATTTGGGACCAGTTTAGGAATAAAATCCCTAATTCCGAGTGAAAAGATAGAGCGAATCAGGGCCGTTGATTAAATACAATCATAAACCCTAATTCTATCTAGGTAGGCCGGGTTCCTTGCGGGTTTGGACCCGCACCCAGTCAAGGTGGATCCGTTTGCGGGTTATTGGGCTTGTGAAGAAAAGACCCAGAACCCGTTTCAGACCTGTTTATAGGTGAAATTACCGTTTTACCCTCAAGCTTTTAAGATTTATGCTCGATTTGGACGGTTCCGATTTAACCCTATTTTTAGCCATATCACGAGCTCCCCACTCCCAAAGACTGAGTTTAATCAGCCTTTGAGGAGTAGTTTTACAGTTTAATGGCTTTCGGAGTTGTATCGGAGTCCAAACAAGGGGTATTGAATCTTTGTATGATGTATTATGGTGATTTTTGAAGCTATTTGCGCGCTCAAGGTTGTTCTTGAGCTCTCTTGGACTTCTACTGATCTTTCTTAATTTTTATCTATTTTTCGGACCATTTATTTAATCTTGCGAAGTGGTGATTTGTTATTCGGGGGTCTTAATTGATTCTTCTAAGCAATAACTATTCACCCAGGGGCTCAAAAATATTCCCCCAAATTTATAATTATTTTTAGAATTTTTAATTTATTTTCCCAAATTTTTAATCATTTTTTCATAATTTTTAAATAAGTAAATCGATTTTAATAAATAAAAATTAATTTTTAATCCCGAATTATGACGTGGCATAATCTGGGCCCTTCATCAGCTTTGGGCACGAATTTTGTGGAGATCTAGTGACTATGGTCGCTTTTGGGGGAGTGAATTCCTCCATTCCGTGGCTTAGATGCTTCGGCATCGTTGCCGACCCCCTCCAAATGCATGTTGTGAGAGAGGCCGAGGACTGGAGGGGTTCGGCGACTTCTGTCGAAGAGCAGGGATATCTTGGCTAGGCTTCAGACGCGAAGAGATGGTTCGGTTAACTTTGGCCGAAGTCCGGAGGAGGTTCGACGAGTTTTGGCCGAAGTCCGGAGGGGGTTCGGTGAGTTCTGGCCGAAGTCCGGAGAAGATTTCTTCCATGTAAGAAGGTTGGTGCCAAGAGCTCTCGGGAAGGACGTGTCGAGGTCCATTTTTTTAATGTAAAATGGTCGGTGGCAAGAGCGCTCGGCAAGGCATGCCGAAGTCCATTTTTTCCATATAAAATGGTCGGTGGCAAGAGCGCTCGGCAAGGCATGCCGAGATCCATTTTTTTCATGTAAAATGGTCAGTGGCAAGAGCGCTCGGCAAGGTGTGCCGAGATCAATTTTTTCCATGTAAAAGGGTCGGTGGCAAGAGCACTTGGCAAGGCGTCTGAGGTCCATTTTTTTCATGTAAAATGGTCGGTGGCAAGAGCGCTCGGCAAGGCGTGCCGAGGTCCATTTTTTCCATGTAAAAGGGTCGGTGGCAAGAGCGCTCGGCAAGGCGTGCCGAGGTCCATTTTTTCCATGTAAAATGGTCGGTGGTAGGAGCGCTCGGCAAGTCGTGGCGAGGTGCCAGAGTAAATTTGACGGCTAGGAAATGATCGGCTGGGCTGATGAATGTTGAGCTTCTGACAACTTTGACCGTTGGCCATTAAGGTGACCGTACGTCTTGGCGTGGTAATTAATGTGACGGTACAGCTCCTTTTGTTGCTTTGCGTAAATGGGCCTGACTGTTGGTCTTCTTTAGGCCCATCATCCTCGTTTTGTGTGCCAAGCTCTATAAAACTCCACCCCCTCCCTCATTTTTCACTTGTCCAATTTTTTTACTTAGGTGATTATTTTCTACTAGCAACAGCTCACGGTGATCGCCGACTGTTTTCCGGTTAAATTTCCGACCGATCGTCCCTTCAAGGTAACTTATACTTAGTTTATTTCCAAGTATCAAAATGTCTCTTTCTCCCGTTTCCGAGCCCTCCCCCTCTGCTGGCGACGCACTGTCTCCGAGTCCCAAAGCTCGCACTGACAAGGGAAAGAAGGTATTTGGTCGGGACACTATTGTGGAAGATCCGAAGCGTATGGGGGAGTTCGGCATGTTGCCAGGGGAGTTGACAAGGCTCCATCGGGTTCGGGAGCTTCCGGAGGAGCACGCCGAGCGCATAGTTCACGGGAGGGGGCGCACCTTCGAGGAGAACGTGGCAAGGGAGACCTCAGAGGCGGACAACATGGTTTCCATCCTCAGCGAGGTGGACTTAGCAGCGACCCGGGTTTGCTTCCAAATCCCGGAGGAGTACGAATTAATGCTGCCGGGTCCCGGGGTTAGGGCCAATTCGTTGCTGCCAGTAACCATGTGTTTCTGGCCGGTCGATGCCTTTATTGCTGGTGCTCGGCTCCTTCTCCACCCGTTCGCGATTCAGGTCCTTAGGTGGTTTGGGGTCAGCCCCATCCAACTTATGCCGAACGCGTGGAGAGTGATTAACGGGTTCGTGCTCCACTGCCAGACAGCCGGGGTTGAGCCGGAGTTGAGGGTGCTCCGGACGCTCTACCGTCTTCACCAGCAGAACCGGCCAGAGTTCCGGTATTATTTGCACCCTGAGGCATGGCGCTTGGCTCATCGTCTGCCCCGACTCAATAAAGCACTGGCGCGAGAAGATTTTCATAGTGCGGAGTTCGGAGGCGTGGCCTATACCCTCCAGTTGGGTGGAGGAGGTGACGAAGCGAGTGAGGGAGTCGCCAGTGCTTTACCCCCAAGAGGAGGATGCAGTTCGGGTCCTTCTTGACCGACCCAAGTTCGACTGGCGAGATCTGACCGAAGACATTCTCTTCAGGGGAGGGCTCTGCTGCGTAGATCCTAGTATGCGGATTTTATCTGTGCTCTTTTTTTTCTTTTTACTTTGCTTATCATAACTTGCGTTTTTCTTAACCAACTTCTCGCTTGATTGCAGAAAATATGGACTACGATGCTGTGCTAGTGTAGAGGGCCGTCCTCGGGAGTAAGGCGCCTAAGAAGTGCAAGAGGGTCGCTACCAAACTGACTGCTCTGAAAGCTGCAAAGGTCGGGACCCCGAGGTGGGCTCCGGAGGCAGCCTCGGCGTTGGCCAACATAGGCAAGTTCCTGATAGCCACTGTGCTCAGGATGGAGGTGCCCCGCTGACAGTGGATGCCGAGGAGCTCCTTACAGAGGAGCACAAGAAGATCTACGTTCCGGACTGGCAAGTTCGGAAGCTCGACGGATTCCTCGGCGACTCGACGTCGAGCATGCAGGTGGTGAAGCACCTGGCGACGCCAAAGGATCGAGCTGCCATGGACGCCGGCCATGCGGGCGATGATGCCATCGAGAGCGCTCGTGCGGCGGTATCGGTGAGTATCGATTTTCACTTTGTTGATAGCTTGCACGTTAAATTTTCTGACTTCTTTCATTCCTTGTTGTTATGCTGCAGATAACCGTCCACTTCGGTCATCTCATGGAGCAGATGACGGAGCTGGAGAAGGACTTCAAGAGTGAGGCCGACCGAGCTCAGGCTGAAAAGGCTCGAATCGCCAACGAACTCGACAAGTTGAAGGTCGAGTATGAGGGGAAGGCGACGAGGCTCGAGTACCTTGAGGGCCTCGTGACGAAGATTGAGGGCGATCTACTTCGGCAGAAGGAGGAGTTGGCCAAGTAGCTGGCCGAGGCGGTGGAGGCCCAGGCTGCAGCAGTGAAGGAAGCCGAAGCGGCCACCCTGGCGAAGGCGTAGGGCTTCCTTGCAGCCAATATGGTCAAGGCGTACGCTCAGGCCATCGCAAAGGTGTCGGAGCCTATCCTGCGGTCGACTGCTCCGGATGGCGGCTCTTTTCGGACCACGTCGACGGCTTCGACCCCGAGTCGGAGGAGGAAGGAGGGGACGACGAAGACGACGCCAAGGTCGAGGTTATTGGCGAGGTCCAGGGGTCAGTGGTGACTCCGCTGGCGATGGTGACTCCTTCAGGAGAGTCCGACCCCGTCCAATCTCGTCTCCCCAGGAAAGAGGTCGTCCCCTGACTTTTTCTTTCTTTCTTTTTTTTTTGCTTGTCTTTTGAGCTGTTGATTGTATTGCCTAATTACTAACTGGCCACTGCATTTTTGTGCTGAATGAAAATACAACTTTTGGACTCGAACTTGTGTTTCTTTTGAGTAGCTTCCCAAACGTTTCTTTGAAATTTGACTAAGTGTTCAAACAAAAGATTTTAGTCTTCGCTAGGTGCACGTAGTCTTTTTTAGGAGTCAGATGTGAAGTAAATTTGTGAATATTTACTGAGCGTTCTCGTTGTTTGCCTTGAACTTTTCAGCTCGCCGAGGTGACCCAGTCTACTGACCCCGCCAACTCAGGGGAGGAGTTACGTTCTGAGGTCAGCTTAGGGGCGACGAGGTTGTGTTTGACCAGGTACCGAGAACGCCTTTGTAATGCCCTGATTTTTTATTTAATGAAAAATTATTTATTTTGCACGTAGTGTGCACGTGCAATATTTTGGTTGAATTAAATCTTATAATCATTTTATTGTGATATATGTTTTCAAACTAATTTTTATACAAAAGCCCTTTTCTTTAAATAAATAGAAAGCCTTATATTAATTAGATTAAAAGTCCTTTTTCCTAAAAGCCCAAAATATAATTTATTTATTTTATTTTAAATAACTATTTTGGCCCAAAACTAAAGCCCATGGATTAATTTATTTAAAAAGTCTATTTTATTTTTATGTCGAAATCAAATGCACAAATTTGGTCCTAGTTGCATGCACGTGCACTACACGTACACGTGCAACATGCACAATTGTGCTAGGCCGGATTACTTCTTTTGGAGGGAGATTCAAAAGTTTAGTGGTGGTCATGGTGTGGTAGTTATGTGAATGTGGGTAGTTGTGGTAACTTCTACTCTCATCCTAGCCTTCCATCCTACAACCAACCAACTAATCCTAGCCCTCCATTCTAGTTGATTTCTAGTATAAATACCCCCCTCCCATGGCTATATTCATATTCAATGATACCTTTCTAAAACTATAGTCTAATTTAGTAGTAAGTTGTGAGTTAAAAGATTGAGAGAATTGTGTGGGATTGTATTGCTTTCAACAAGGAGGAGAAGAGGCCGGCCATCACTAGGAGGAGCTCGGGATTGGTGCTTGTGGAGCTTGTGCGCGCATCGTCTAGGAGGAGGTGCATCTTGTTGCAAGAACTTAGTTGCAATTGTGTTTGTCTCTCTCCATACAAGGTGGGTAAAATTCTCCATATTTCTAAAGTAGAAATGCTTGTTAGAATGAATGAATGATAGTGGGTAAAATTCTCCATATTTCTAAAGTAGAAATGCTTGTTAGAATGAATGAATGATAGTGAGTTTAATTTTCCTTAAGAATGATGCTAGTATGATATTGAGAATGATGCATGAAATATATTAATAAGAGTACACTCTTAATTGGAGGATTGACCTATAAATTGATTGGAATGTGATTATGCAATTGTATGTGATTGGATTAGTAAAAATCTAAATTGGTATGGATTAATTACAACCATGAATGAGTAATTGGCTAATAAAGAGATTAGTGGCATTAATTGTTGAGAAATGTCGAGAAAGAATCTTTCGGGTAAGTCGACTTAGGACCTTGTAAGTCGGACTTATATGCTCACTTAAGTCGACTGGTACTTTTATAAGTCAACTTTTTGCGTAATTTATTTGCTTAAAATCATGGATGTTTTCCCCTGGACAGACGACTTACTATGGTATAAGTCGACTGGTACTGATGCATTTCTATAAACTCGAATGTTCTACTCTTTTGAAAATACATGAGACTTTATAAAGATAATTTGGGAATTGTTGCATGAAATAAAATGTGATTTGAGAATAAAAAGGTGTAATCAGAACTATGATTTTGATATGTGTATTTTGGAAAATTATACCTTGCAAAAGAACTAGAAATGAAGAAGATTAATATAGTAAAGATTGAAGTGACATTATGTGATAGATGTAAGAAATTATGAATTATGAATATTCGTTAGTACTTCTCATTTTAAGAACAATGTGATAACCATGAAATGTGAATTATTCTTGTTGAAGAATAGCGTGACAAAATGTGATGTGTGATTCCTTAATTTGAGATGTTTAAACTGTTCAGTCGACCGAATGCTTGTAGCAGTCGATTGTACTGAGTAGAAGATGTATAGTTGAAACACTCTGTACAGACGACTGATTTGAATAACAGTCGACTGTTAATTGAATGACATTTAAATGTGAAACTGCGGAACAGCCGACTGGACATGTGCAGCAGTCGACTCTTCCGAGTGTTATCAACGCACTGTATTTGACTGGATAAGTCGACTTGTGGAGTTTCCAAGTCGACTGTCCAGAGTGCTTTTTGATATATCTGAAATCTTATGATTTGCTTGTGGTAAAGATTGTGAATCTGGATATTGGTAAACTCTATTTGTTGCTGCATGAATTTACATGAAATGAGTCATACTTTGATTGAAGAATTACATGAATATGAAAGCTAAGATCATGATTATGAAAAATGAACTCATGAGCTGGGAATGCTCAGATTATGTTAGAATTTGTGAATTGGAATTGAAATGAAAGATTAGCTAAGTCTCCCCCGGCATTTGGAAAGAAATGAAATGAATATTGAAAAGAAAGACCAAGGTTGGTCATGTTGAAATGAATGAATAAGTCCGGTTTAGTGGAGAGGCTAACTCTAGAGCTTTGATTTGGTTCATGATTCTAATAAAAACTAAGGATTAGTACATAGTGGAGACGTGATGAAAGTAGGAGAAAAACACGAGTGAGAGCCATCGGATTTGCGGCAGAGGGTATTTCACAGGTTCTTCACGATGAGTCGTGACATGACGTGGATAAGGCTCCACGGTGCCGTGGCGGCGGAGAGTATTTTACAGGTTCTTCACGATGCGTCGTGACATGACGTGGATACTGCTCCAGGGTACCGTCCCTGTGGTGACACTTGTGGGATGTTTGGTGACTGCATGAGGATCGTGTGCCATGAAGGAGGCTGAATTGTCCATAGGTTCTTCACGATGCGTCGTGACATGATGTGGGATTCCCCTCCAGTTTCTGTACACGTGCTTGCACTCATAGATCATCTAAGACACTACCGTAGTTACAGTAGTAGATTAAGTCATAACGAGGGATTGAACCCTACAAGATGAAGAACGGTTAAGAGGCTTGCCCTCGGACCTATGTAGTATGGGATGCATAGACTCCGAACAAGTGTGCATTAGTGTCATGTAACATAAATAATTGCATTAAGGATTAAGTGCACAATCACAACACGACATCAATAGGGTAGTCCCTTTAATTGTAATGTGACAAATTTGTGTTTGCTAAATATGGAAAATTAAGTTATACTATTTCCGGCATAGAGAGGATGGCCGTGTATAATGATCGACGGTTGAATAAACTGACGTACCCATAGTCTTATATGCAGGTAAATGGTATGTTAAGGTTAAAGAGGAATGGATGCTTAAAGATTATACCATGTTGTTGTACATTTATTTAAATGTTGTAAAATTTTACTTCCGCTGTGCAAATGAAAAGTGTAATATGATGTAAACTCTGATGTAAAAAAGAAAAGTTTGAATTTCCTTGTAAAATTGTACTGAAGAAAGTGAAAAGATTCTGTAGAACATCTCGAATTCGGTGTATTTGGGATTCGGGGCGTTACAGAGTGGTATCGGAGCCGCTTTCTACACTTGTACAAATTTATAAGGAACGACACCCTAGATGTGGACATTAGAGTGTGTGTTTGAGTCTAGAGATTTAAATGTAAGTGACTTACATTTGTATTGCTCTATGACTCATACTTCTTCCTCTCTATTTCTAAGATGGCTGATCATTTCGACCCTGCTGGAGGCGACGAGTGGCTTGTGGCATCTCTTCAGAGGCAGGTAGAGACACTGCGAGAGAGAGTTGGATTATTGGAGGCTCAGCTGGCGAAGCGGAAGGATGACTATTCTGTTCTCAGTCATCGGGTATGGGAACTTGAGAAGAGGAAGTACCTGACAGATGTGCTGAAGGATGAAGTTGATGAACTACGGGAAGAACTTCGAGCAGGGAAGAGGACCTGTAGGAGTTAGATTGTTGTAGCTTCTATTTTCTTCCATTCTGATGTTAAGAAATGTTTTCAATTCGAATGTATAAAGTTTGGAATTCAATGAAATGGAAATATTGACTTGAAAATTCATGTCTCATACTTCGAATTTGATGGACCTTTTACATCAGAATATGGAATGAAAGCTGTTGTATTGTTCGATACTGGATCCTCTCATACTCTTGTGTCTCCAAAATTTGCTAAAGTGTTGGGAGTTGAACCAAAGATTTTTCCAGGCAAGATCTTAGCAGTAGCTACTCCATCAGGGGAAACTTTAACCATTGATCGGTATTATGCTGATTGCGAGATTGTGATTGGGGATCGAGTCTTTGGCATTGATCTGATCGAGCTGACTATCTTAGGAGTCGATGTTATCATTGGCATTGATTGGATGTCGGTGTACAGTGCAAGCATCGAGTGCAAGACCAAGACGGTAACAGTGAAGGATCCAGGTGGACCTGAAGTCACTTTCCAAGGGAAGTAGAAATGTGCTAAGCTGGTGGCAACTATCTGCAAGGAAGAGACTCCTGTGGAATTGCAAGGGATTCCTGTGGTTCGGGACTATCCGACTGTGTTCTTGGATGATTTTCCTGGGTTACCCCCGCATCGTGATGTAGAGTTCAGCATCACTGTTCAACCGGAAAGTGCACCCATTTCTAAGGTACCGTATAGGATGGCTCCAGTGGAACAGGATGAGGTGAAACCGCAGATTGAGGAACTGTTGGGAAAAGGCTTTATTCAACCTAGTGCGTCACCTTGGGGAGCACCAGTGCTTTTGGTAAAGAAGAAGGATGGATCGATGAGAATGTGTATCGATTACCTGAGAGCTGAATAAGGTCACTGTTCAGAATAAATATCCTATTCCTCGAATTGATGATTTGTTCGATCGTCTACAAGGAGCAGCTGTATTCTCCAAAATAGATCTTCGATCAGGATATCACCAAGTGCGAGTGAAAGCTGAGGATGTGCACAAAACTGCATTTAGAACTCGGCATGGGCATTATGAATTCTTAGTTATGCCATTCGGAGTGACAAATGCACCCGCAATCTTCATGGATTTGATGAACAGAGTTCTGAGGCCGTTTATTGATTCTTTCGTCGTGGTGTTTATCGACGATATTCTCGTGTACTCCAAGTCAGAGGGGGAGCACACTGAGCATCTGGCAGCAGTTTTGCAGAAGCTGGAAGAGCAGAGGTTGTATGCCAAGTTATCCAAGTGTGATTTCTGGAAATCTGAAGTGGCATTCCTAGGTCACATCCTTTCTAAGGAGGGAGTGGCAACTGACCCTCAGAAGATAGAGGCAGTGAGAGATTGGGCTAGGCCTACTATAGTGAAGGAAGTCAGAAGTTTTCTTGGAATGACTGGATACTACAGGAGATTCATTCAAGGTTATGCTCAGATAGCTGTACCGCTTACTGGACTGACCAAGAAGAATGTGAGCTTCAAGTGGACTGAGCAATGTGAGGCGAGCTTTCAGGAGTTGAAAGATAGGCTGACTACTGCACCTATTTTGGCGTTGCCTAGAGCAGGTGTTGAGTATGATGTTTATAGCGATGCTTCACATCGTGGGCTTGGTTGTGTCTTAATGCAAGAGGGAAGAGTAATCGCTTATGGGTCTAGGCAACTATGACCGCATGAGAAAAATTACCCGACTCATGACCTGGAGATGGCTGCGATTATCTTTGCCCTGAAGCAATGGAGGCACTATGTGTACGGTGAGAAATTGAACATGTACACGGACCACAAGAGCTTGAAGTACATATATCAGCAGAGGGATCTCAATCTGAGGCAGCGAAGATGGTTGGAGGTGCTCGAGGACATGCGACCTAAGATCAAGTATCATCCTGGAAAGGCTAATGTTGTTGCAGATGCACTTAGTCGCAAGAGCAGTTTGTCCAGTTTGATTACAACTCAGAGGCATTTGATTGAGGAGTTGGATCGAGCAGGTATTGAGATTGTCTTGCAAGGATTGGGAGCATCTTTGGCTCAGTTGAGGCTTCAACCTACTTTGAATGCAAGGACCATTGCAAGTCAAGAGGTTGATGCTGATATCTTGGAGATGAAGGAGCAGGTTAGTGCTGGCAGGTTGCCCGGATTTCAAACCAGGGATGGAGTGCTGTGGTTCGGAGATAGGCTGTGTGTTCCAAATCAGGCGGACCTGAAAGAGAGTATTCTTCAGGAGGCGCATGCTACTCTTTTGTCGGTACATCCTGGGAGTACTAAGATGTACAAAGACATCAAACAACATTTCTGGTGGTCAGGTTTGAAGCGGGATGTGGCTGATTTTGTTGCGAAGTGTGAGGTTTGTCAGCAAGTCAAAGCCGAAAATCAGAGACCCGGAGGTCTATTACAGCCGTTACCTATTCCGGAATGGAAGTGGGATAACATCAGTATGGATTTCATCACGGGATTGCCTAAGAGTCTGAAAGGCAATGATGCGATTTGGGTTATAGTCGATCGACTAACCAAGTCCGCTAACTTTTTGGCGATGAAACTCACTGCTTCGTTGGACAAGTTAGCTGAGATGTATGTTGGTGAGATTGTCCGACTTCATGGTGTTCCCTCAACTATTGTGTCTGATCGAGATGCACGGTTTACTTCGCATTTCTGGAAGAGTCTTCAGGCAGCTTTGGGTACCAAGACAGATTTCAGCACTGCTTTTCATCTGCAAACCGATGGGCAGACCGAGAGAGTCAATCTTATTCTTGAGGATATGCTGCGGTGTTGTATATTAGACTTTGGGAGCAGTTAGGAAAGGCATTTACCTTTGGTAGAGTTTGCCTACAACAACAGTTTTCAGGCTAGTATCGGGATGGCGCCGTACGAAGCTTTGTATGGCAGGAAGTGCAGGACTCCTGTTTGTTGGTATGAAGTTGGGGAGCGTCAGTTGTTTGGTCCTAAGCTTGTACAGCAAACTTCTGAGAAGATTGATCTGATCAGGAAGAGGTTAGTGGAAGCTCAGAGCAGGTAGAAAAGCTATGCAGACAACCGGAGAAGGGACCTTGAGTTTGAGGTTGGTGACTTCGTCTTTCTGAAGGTATCACCCAGTAAAGGTGTGGTTCGATTTGGCAAAGGCGGGAAGTTAGCCCCGAGGTTTATAGGCCCGTATAAGATATTGAAAAGGATCGGGAAAACTGCTTACCGGCTTGAATTACCGGAAGAGTTGTCTCAGGTGCACAATGTCTTCCATGTGTCTATGCTGAGAGGTTATATTCCAGATCCGAGTCATCATTTGCCTGAAGTGCCGGAAGGTTTGCAGTTGGATCTGAATTACATCGAGTCTCCTGTAGAGATTGTTGATCGTCGAGAGAAAGTCTTAAGGAATAAGACGATACCGATGGTCAAGGTAGTCTGGAGAAACCATTTGGTTGAAGAGGCTACTTGGGACTCTGAGGAGAGGATGTTGAAGGATTATCCTGAGCTTTTTGCTTGATTGTATCTTTGTATTCTTTTGTTCTTGTTGTTGTGTTGTATTTTCTATTTTTCTCGCTATTGGTTGTAGTTACGGGGACGAAACTATTCTAAGGAGGGAGTGATGTAATGCCTGATTTTTCATTTAATGAAAAATTATTTATTTTGCACGTAGTGTGCACGTGCAATATTTTGGTTGAATTAAATCTTATAATCATTTTATTGTGATATATGTTTTCAAACTAATTTTTATACAAAAGCCCTTTTCTTTAAATAAATAGAAAGCCTTATATTAATTAGATTAAAAGGCCTTTTTCTTAAAAGCCCAAAATGTAATTTATTTATTTTATTTTAAATAACTATTTTGGCCCAAAACTAAAGCCCATGGATTAATTTATTTAAAAAGTCTATTTTATTTTTATGTCAAAATCAAATGCACAAATTTGGTCCTAGTTGCATGCACATGCACTATACGTACACGTGCAACATGCACAATTGTGCTAGGCCGGATTACTTCTTTTGGAGGGAGATTCAAAAGTTTAGTGGTGGTCATGGTGTGGTAGTTATGTGAATGTGGGTAGTTGTGGTAACTTCTACTCTCATCCTAGCCTTCCATCCTACAACCAACCAACTAATCCTAGCCCTCCATTCTAGTTGATTTCTAGTATAAATACCCCCCTCCCATGGCTATATTCATATGCAATGATACCTTTCTAAAACTATAGTCTAATTTAGTAGTAAGTTGTGAGTTAAAAGATTGAGAGAATTGTGTGGGATTGTATTGCTTTCAACAAGGAGGAGAAGAGGCCGGCCATCACTAGGAGGAGCTCGGGATTGGTGCTTGTGGAGCTTGTGCGCGCATCGTCTAGGAGGAGGTGCATCTTGTTGCAAGAACTTAGTTGCAATTGTGTTTGTCTCTCTCCATACAAGGTGGGTAAAATTCTCCATATTTCTAAAGTAGAAATGCTTGTTAGAATGAATGAATGATAGTGGGTAAAATTTTTCATATTTCTAAAGTAGAAATGCTTGTTAGAATGAATGAATGATAGTGGGTAAAATTCTCCATATTTCTAAAGTAGAAATGCTTGTTAGAATGAATGAATGATAGTGGATAAAATTCTCCATATTTCTAAAGTAGAAATGCTTGTTAGAATGAATGAATGATAGTGAGTTTAATTTTCCTTAAGAATGATGCTAGTATGATATTGAGAATGATGCATGAAAAATATTAATAAGAGTACACTCTTAATTAGAGGATTGACCTATAAATTGATTGGAATGTGATTATGCAATTGTATGTGATTGGATTAGTAAAAATCTAAATTGGTATGGATTAATTACAACCATGAATGAGTAATTGGCTAATAAAGAGATTAGTGGCATTAATTGTTGAGAAATGTCGAGAAAGAATCTTTCGGGTAAGTCGACTTAGGACCTTGTAAGTGGACTTATATGCTCACTTAAGTCGACTGGTACTTTTATAAGTCAACTTTTTGCGTAATTTATTTGCTTAAAATCATGGATGTTTTCCCCTGGACAGATGACTTACTATGGTATAAGTCGACTGGTACTGATGCATTTCTATAAACTCGAATGTTCTACTCTTTTGAAAATACATGAGACTTTATATAGATAATTTGGAATTGTTGCATGAAATAAAACGTGATTTGAGAATAAAAAGGTGTAATCAGAACTATGATTTTGATATGTGTATTTTGGAAAATTATACCTTGCAAAAGAACTAGAAATGAAGAAGATTAATATAGTAAAGATTGAAGTGACATTATGTGATAGATGTATGAAATTATGAATTATGAATATTCGTTAGTACTTCTCATTTTGAGAACAATGTGATAACCATGAAATGTGAATTATTCTTGTTGAAGAATAGCGGACAAAATGTGATGTATGATTCCTTAATTTGAGATGTTTAAACTGTTCAGTCGACCGAATGCTTGTAGCAGTCGACTGTACTGAGTAGAAGATGTATAGTTGAAACACTCTGTATAGACGACTGATTTGAATGACAGTCGACTGTTAATTGAATGACATTTAAATGTGGAAACTGCGGAACAACCGACTGGCCATGTGCAGCAGTCGACTCTTCCGAGTGTTATTAACGAACTGTATTTGACTGGATAAGTCGACTTGTGGAGTTCCAAGTCGACTGTCCAGAGTGCTTTTTGATATATCTGAAATCTTATGATTTGCTTGTGGTAAAGATTGTGAATCTGGATATTGGTAAACTCTATTTGTTGCTGCATGAATTTACCTGAAATGATTCATACTTTGATTGAAGAATTACATGAATATGAAAGCTAAGATCATGATTATGAAAAATGAACTCATGAGCTGGGAATGCTCAGATTATGTTAGAATTTGTGAATTGGAATTGAAATGAAAGAGTAGCTAAGTCTCCCCCGGCATTTGGAAAGAAATGAAATGAATATTGAAAAGAAAGACCAAGGTTGGTCATGTTGAAATGAATGAATAAGTCCGGTTTAGTGGAGAGGCTAACTCTAGAGCTTTGATTTGGTTCATGATTCTAATAAAAACTAAGGATTAGTACATAGTGGAGACGTGATGAAAGTAGGAGAAAAACACGAGTGAGAGCCATCGGATTTGTGGCGGAGGGTATTTCACAGGTTCTTCATGATGAGTCGTGACATGACGTGGATAAGGCTCCAGGGTGCCGTGGCGGTGGAGAGTATTTCACAGGTTCTTCACGATGCGTCGTGACATGACGTGGATACTGCTCCAGGGTACCGTCCCTGTGGTGACACTTGTGGGATATTTGGTGACTGCATGAGGATCGTGTGCCATGAATGAGGCTGAATTGTCCATAGGTTCTTCACGATGCGTCGTGACATGATGTGGGATTCCCCTCTAGTTTCTGTACACGTGCTTGCACTCATAGATCATCTAAGACACTACCGTAGTTACAGTAGTAGATTAAGTCATAACGAGAGATTGAACCCTACAAGATGAAGAACGGTTAAGAGGCTTGCCCTCGGACCTATGTAGTATGGGATGCATAGACTCCGAACAAGTGTGCATTAGTGTCATGTAACATAAATAATTGCATTAAGGATTAAGTGCACAATCACAACACGACATCAATAGGGTAGTCCCTTTAATTGTAATGTGACAAATTTGTGTTTGCTAAATATGGAAAATTAAGTTATACTATTTCCGGCATAGAGAGGATGGCCGTGTATAATGATCGTCGGTTGAATAAACTGACGTACCCACAGTCTTATATGCAGGTAAATGGCATGTTAAGGTTAAAGAGGAATGGATGCTTAAAGATTATACCATGTTGTTGTACATTTATTTAAATGTTGTAAAATTTTACTTCCGCTGTGCAAATGAAAAGTGTAATATGATGTAAACTCTGATGTAAAAAGAAAAGTTTGAATTTCCTTGTAAAATTGTACTGAAGAAAGTGAAAAGATCCTGTAGAACATCTCGAATTCAGTGTATTTGGGATTCGGGGCGTTACAGCCTTTACGAAGTCGAGTTGGGGTTGCACAGAGCCGAAAGTGAGCGGAACCATCTGCAGCTGATCTTAGGCCGGCGAGACATCGAGATTCGGCGACTAGAGGGCAGGCTCGCTGAGATGACCCCTGTAAATGAGGATGATGGCTCGTCGACAGCCTTCACTAATGGCCTAAGGCTTAAGTGCCTCTGACACTCTTTGTCGAAGATGACAATGGAGAGAGATGATCTGCTCACCGAAATTCACCACCTGCAGATAGTGGAGGCAGAGCTCCTGGCGGAAGAAAAGGAGTTGACAACGGTGGTGGGCAAGCTGATGGCCGAACGCGACGAATTGACGGCAGAGGTCGACACGTTGAAGAGGGCCATGGTAGACAGGAGCATCGAAGTCACTCAGCTCCGCCGAATCATCGCCAGCCGTCCTGGCTTCCCGAGCCCCGCAGTACCACCTCGCTTCGAGGGGATGTAAAAGACGACTCTCTGAAACAACGGATAGCCGAGCTAGAGGCGAAAGTGGCTCGCCTCAAGCCGCATTCGGGACCGATCAATGTCAGGAGCACTTCGTGCACTCGTGAAGAAAGCGAACGAGGGATTTCGTTTAACGAGCTTGCGACCTGTTCGCCTGTTGCTTGGCAAAGTTCGAGCGACGCCCAAAGTGGTGTGGCAATTTCATCGAGCGGAGCCTCCGTCGGCGCAACTTTTAGGAGCAGTGCCAAGGATACGTCTCAGTTCGCCGGTTTAGGGACGAGTTCCGAGGTCAGGCGCCGCCGTCCCCGGGTATCTTTAAAGCGGAACATTCCTGCGCCTAGGAGGCATTGAAGCTTTCTCGTTTTCCAAGTTCTGTATTTTTTCTAAGTGTTGTGAGTTGGCTTTGTTCTTTTGGTTTTTCCGCCCTTGTAACTTCGTTGTAAAGAAGTTTGTCCTGTACAATTCTTCTGAACTTTATAGAAGTGAGGCTTTTTCCTTCCTTGGACTCGCGTCTGGTTCATTCATGTGCTGTCGTGTTACTTGTGAAGTTGGACTATTTTTAGCGCGCTTAAGAGACTTCCTCGTTTGGTCGTCGATGCCAAGAGCTCTCGGCAAGGCGTGCCGAGGTCCAAAAGTGAGGATTTTTTCCTTGTTTGGGCGTCGGTGTCAAGAGTGCTCGGCAAAGCGTGCCGAGGTCTAAGAGGATTTTTTCCTCGTTTGGGCGTCGGTGCCAAAAGCTCTCGGCAAGGCGTGCCGAGGTCCAAAAGTGAGGATTTTTTCCTTGTTTGGGCGTCCGTGCCAAGAGCTTTCGGCAAGGCGTGCCGAGGTCCAAAAGTGAGGATTTTTTCCTTGTTTGGGCATCGGTGCCAAGAGCGCTCGGCAAAGCGTGCCGAGGTCCATACGTGAGGGCAACTTTAAACGAACCACAAGAACCAAAGTTTGGCTCCTCTAAAGTACTCTTCTCCCATGTTTAGTCTAGTCGTAAGTACTTCGCGCGTGTAGTCGGAGCGAGTTTCGACGGGTGTGGGAGCAATTCCGAATGGCGACCACTTCTAGCTCGCTTAGAGCGAGCTTATAAAGCGGAGTCGAGCCAAGTGTTGGACTCCGAACTCGTCGTTTGAGTTAATTTCAACGGTTGTGGGAGCAATTCCGAATGGCGAACCACTTCTAGCTCGCTTAAGAGCGAGCTCGCAAAGTGGAATCGAGCCAAGTGTTGGACTCCAAACTCGTTGTTTGAGTTAATTTCAACTGCTGTGGGAGCAATTCCGAATGGCGAACCACTTCTAGCTCGCTTAAGAGCAAACGTCGCGAAGCGGAGTCGAGCCAAGTTTTGGACTCCGAACTCGTCATTAGAGTACATGTCAACGGTTGTGGGAGCAATTCCGAATGGCGAACCACTTCTAGCTCGCTTAAGAGCAAGCTTGCGAAGCGGAATCGAGTCAAGTTTTGGACTCCGAACTCGTCGTTTGATTTAATTTCAACAGGTTGTGGGAGCAATTCCAAATGGCGAACCACTTCTAGCTCGCTTAAGAGTGAGCTTGCAAAGTGGAATCGAGCCAAGTGTTGGACTATGAACTCGTCGTTTGAGTTAATTTCAACGGTTGTGGGAACAATTCCGAATGGCGACTCACTTCTAGCTCGCTTAAGAGCGGACTTGCGAAGCAGAGTCGAGCCAAGTTTTGGACTCTGAACTCATCGTTAGAGTATATGTCAACGGTTGTGGGAGCAATTCCGAATGGCGATCCACTTCTAGCTCGCTTAAGAGCGAGCTTGCAAAGCGGAATCGAGCCAAGTTTTGGACTCTGAACTCGTCATTTGAGTAAAAGAAACAGAGAGACGCAAGTAATCACAAGAAAAATATGGGGAAAAAGAAGTTCTTTATTGATAACTACTAGTTGGCTGCTTCTAAGTTGCAAGCCATTATTACATTGAAAAAATAAAGAAGCAAAATACAAGTGAAAGGAAAGGAATGGTTCGACATCTGAACGTACTTAGAGAGGCGTTTCAGGCGCTCTCTTGGTACTTCAATAGATGGTCAGGCATTCCATGTCCTGGGAATCTCTCTGCCTTCAAGGTCTTCAGGACGGTATGCTCCGGGCCGAACTACCTTGACGATCATGTAGGGTTCTTCCCAATTCGGGGCTAGCTTACTCTTTTGGCTGGGAAAGGAGATAGCTAGTTTTCCGAGGACCAAGTCCCCTTCCTTGAGATTGGTGGGACGGAGCCTTTTGTTGTAAGCTTGCTCAATTCTTCTTCGGTAATTCTACTGGCGAATTGAAGCTCTTTCACGAAGCTCATTAACCAAGTCCAAATTTGCCCGAAGTTCTCTGGCATTCTGCTCTTCTTCATAAGCCATAAGGCGAGGAGATGGTAGGCCTACTTCCAAGGGGATCACAGCTTCGGACCCATAGGTGAGATTGAACGGCGACTCACCTGTGGGGATCCGTTTCGTAGTGCGGTAGTTCCACAGTACGTTAGGGAGCTGCTCCGCCTACAAGCCTTTGGCCGATCTATCCAGCCTCTTCTTGATACCGGAGAGGATCTGTCGGTTGGCATTTTCCACTTAGCCATTTGATTGAGGATGGGAGACGGAGGAGAAGTGTTGCTGAATGGCGAGGTCTTCATACAGAGATCGGAATGCGGCCCCCGTGAACTGTGTTCCATTATCTGTTATTAGGACCGGGGGCACGCCGAACCTACAGATTATACTTTTCCAGAAGAACTGCAGCACTTTGTTCTCAGTGATCGTAACCAAAGGCTCGGCCTCTATCCACTTTGAGAAGTAGTCGATTGCCACGACTAGAAACATTAGTTGACCGGGAGCCGGCGGGAATGGGCCTAGCAAATTCATTTCCACATTGCAAAAGGGATCGGACTTGATAGAGAGGTGGGTTGTGCTTGAGGTAGGCGACGAATGTTGAAGTACTATTGACAGGAGCTGCATTGCCGGACATGTCGTTCGACATCTTGAAGGAGGTTAGGCCAGAAGTACCCATAGTTCAACACTTTCCCGGCGAGGGACCTTGACCCTGAATGTGCTCCGCCTATACCTTCGTGGAGATCTTGTAAGGCATATGAGGCTTCTTCCGGGGAGAGGCACCTCAAGTATGGTCGACCGTCTACTTGGGTGTAGGAGCATTTGTACAAGACTCCTTCAACAAGGGTGTACCGCTCCGATCTCGTTCGGACTCGACGAGATTCCTTTGGGTCTTCGGGAAGGAGGCCATCTCTTAGAAATTCTATTAGAGGTTTCATCGAGTTGTCTTGAAGTTGGATGGGCAGCGACTCCATCGAGTCGGGAGTTTTTTCTTCTATGCTCGGTCTTTGGAGTACTTCAATCAGGACGGTCTGCTCGAAATCTTGAAGGGAGGAGGAGGCCAATTTAGAGAGGGCATCTGCTTGGGAATTTTCTTCTTTGGGGATCCACTGAATTAGCGCCTCTTCGAATGAAGCCATGAGATTTTGGACCTTGGCTAGGTACTTAGCCATTCGGTCATCTTGCGCGTCGTACTCTCCTAAGACTTGATTCACAACCAGCTGCGAGTCGCTAAATATCCGGAGCCATTGTGCCCCTGCCGTGCGAGCCATACCGAGGCCGGCTATAAGGGCTTCATACTCCGCTTCATTGTTGGAGGCCTTGAAGTTGATGCTGTAACGCCCCGATTTCCATATACTGGAAATCGTGACATAAGCCCGAATCTTTTCTTCAATTAGTCACAATACACATAAAAACAAGAGAATTTAAAACTTTTTATTCAACACCCAATGTATTACAAGTCTGAATATTATACAACTGCAATACATTACAATAGTGTTACAATAATACCTTTACAATCCCAAGTATTACAACTTTCAACAACTTACATCAGAGTACAAGGAAGGAAGAACAACACCTGGCAATTCCCACTTGGGTACTTTTCGACAAATAGATAATCAACATAAATATTACAGCGGAAACTAAACATGACATCGACTCCTCGCTTTCCTTGCCTTGAGTCCTCCTGAATCTCGCACCTGTACTTCTGCGATCTAGTACCTATTGAAGTGGGGACGTCAGTATTCACTGATGCTTTAAGGCTGATAACATAGCAGCAAATCTCCCAAAACAACATACAGAAACATGACAATGTGTCGGTGCAGTTTAAGTGTTCGTGAGTGCTATGACTAGAATCTAACGCAATATAAACTAAAACTAGGATGCTCTTATTCTAATGCAAGCAAGTCTCCGAAGCAACATGTAGCCCATACTACATGCGCCCTTCTCAAGCCGTCTCTTCATTATAGGGATTTGAACCCGCGTTATGAATTTCTAATTGTACACAACCTGTTCTCGACAGATACAACGTGACTGATGAGGTTGCAGACGTGGTCAAGTCCCACTAATGCAGTCCGCTCATGGTGTCTATGTTTGCCACTACTACCCGGCTAACCGGACCTCACTCAAAAACCAGACGAACCCTCGGTGTTACAGCAACACAGGTTAGTTCGAAGCATCCCCTATGGCCCCCTAACTCATAGACCGCAATCTATGGCCTGTTCGCTTCCCCACTATAGGACCTGACGGAGTTCCGGGGTCCATCCCCTAGCTCCGCCCACCTTATCATGGCACTTCAGGAATTAACAGTGTGAGATACGCAACCCGTGCTCCCAACTCGTGAGAAGTCACCGTATGTATCCCTTTGACGGGAAGGTACAACCCAATAACACCACCTAAGGTCGGCCCCAAAGGACGAGTTGGTCGTAAGGTGCCCCCTACTACCTACTCCTCTCTTTCTGGCAAAAAGGTTAAGTAAATGATCTTTATGAGTCACTACCCTAATAATGTCACTAACCCTAACAACTGAGGGATGACAACAAAACTTATCCAACATGCTGAGTCTTGAGTTGGACTCCGCAAGACAACTCTACTAGGCTGCTCAACCTAGACTTACCAGAATCCGTAAGGATCTGATTCATGGCCTATCGATCCAAGACCCTGTCAATACGAACATACATGCATGCCACTACCCTGAACTTGGATTCCATCTATACTCCGGTCTGCGATCAACCTACATCGGTTAAGATCCAACGGTACACAAGGAGTGACTCGTCCACAGTCCCTTAGGAATAAGAAAACATATGTCTTAGTGGTCGATAGCCTCTAGGGTAATAGTATCGCCCTAGACGAGCACAACAAAACTGAGTACTAGCTATCAAGCTATATACGAGTAGACTGACCACATACGAGCCAATAAGCTCGTATGAACCAACAACTACCTACGAACCAGGCGGGCTTCGTATGCGACGAAAACATACATACCAGCCAAATAAGCCGCGTATGAGACCCACATCTACATACGGGCCAGTCGAGCCACGTACGAGCACAACCATATACAACCAACCATACAGGTAATCAAACCTAGAAGTAACCAAACGTGCTTGCTAGCAAACTTGATCTTCAATAATTAGAAGCAACAGAAGAATCTACTAACAGTCTAAGATAGACATTCTACCAATGAGAAGCCCGAAAGTGACATGACAACTTTTATCGAACTTACTATTTCTAGTGACCTTCCCAACCCTTATTACCCATAAGTATGAGGGATGTCCCCATGATATGGTCCAATTTCAATTAGAACCCAACACAACTAGAACCCACGGTTTCTTTTCCAAAACGAACTAGAACTACTAATCTCAAATATGGGATTTCTTCTAGGGATTAACTAGAGCTACTTCACAACACAATATTGTAACTACATGTTTGGTCCTTCACTAACGCTACAACCATAACATGCTAGTTCTTTACCAACACAATTTACTATAACATGATAGTTCCTTACTAACACTATAACTACAACGCGATAGTTAATACTACAACTTCAATGTGATAGTTACTACTATAACTACAACACGATTAATTTCTTTGCTGAAGACTTTAACTACAAGCATGGATACAACTTACGTAGAAATCTACTATAAGTTAAAGCATGAATAGCTACTAGATTTAAGCATGGATATCTCCTACTACTTTAAGCATGGTTAATGCTACAACTTATCCATGAGTACTAACAATTTAGCGTGGTATACAACTTAAACATTATTCTACAACAATTCTTAAGCATGGTAGGAACCTACAACAATCTTAAGCATAACATACTACTTAGTATTCCTACAACAATCTTAGGCATGGTAGGTGATTGAAACATCTATCCTACACATTCCTAAGCATGGTAGATTAATTAACATTAATCCTACAATAATCTAAGCATGGATATGTACTTAGCATGAACCTACAACATTTCTAAGTATGGTAGATAAGCATTAATCCTACAAAATCTAAGCATGGTATATAATTTTTCTACAACAACCTAAGCACGGATTGTGCTTTCCTACAACAATCTAAGCATAGTAGGTGATTAAACATTAATCCTACACAATCTTAGCATGGTAGGTTGATCTACAACGATCTAAGCATGAAGACAACTTAGTAGAACATCTACTATTACAATCTAGCATGGATAGAACATAAACATAGAATTGCTACAACTAAGCATGGATAATTACTTTAACTTAAGCATAGAAATTGCTACAATTAAGCATGGATAATTAGTACACCTACACATGGATACTTACTTTGTCCTAAGCATGAATACTACAATTTATCCTACAACAAAGTAAGCATGATCTATATTATAAGATGGACTTCCTACAATAATCTAAGCATGAATTATAATTCCTACAACAATCTAAGAATGGTATAATAATTCCTACAACAATCTAAGCATGGAAGCTTATTTAAACATGGAATCTACTATAATTGAAGCATGGGTTACTACTACAATTCTAAACAAAAAAATGTCCATTTACTACTTCAACATAACCTTTACTTATAATTTATCATAAACATCTACTACTACTTACTTATACTTACTTAGCATAACATCTACTACTATTTTACTTATACTTAAGTAAAAACATTCATTACTACTTAGTCAACATAAAAAGTAATCTTTTTAACATTCTACAACTAATAACTTAAACTAGTTTCTTTTTCATACTACACTAGAATTAGCATCCAAAATGGCTCTTTTTACATATGATTAATAAAAGGAATAAGCAAAATAAAATAAGTAAAGAATCCTCAACTTGGGTTCAACCATTCATATGCATACTCTTAGTCCAAAAGTTCAAGTGGTATGTTCTACAACCCAAAAATGGGAGTATACACAAAGTCCATATGCTTGTGTATGAGTCCAATATCAAGTCCTACAACCCAAAGTGGGTACAATCACCATATGCTTATGTTCATTTAGTCCAAATAATAACACAAGAACAACAACTATAACCACAAAGATTCAATCTTTATGTTTTTATTTAGTACTACCACTTATTACATTTCTTTTTATCCATACAATTCTTAGTTTAAGTTATTGCAATTAACATACACCACAATAGAACAACACCACAATAAAGCACCATCATAAAAGAAAACAACCAACTCAAAGGAACAAAAGAAAACAAACCAAGGAAGATAAGGAAAATAAGAAACCAAAAACAACAAAACAATGGAGAAGCCCCCACCTTTCTTTCTTGTTGGAAGGACTAGCCTAAGCAACCTTCTCCTTCCCCTAAGCTCTTAGAACTTCTATAGAAACCTACAAGAAGAAGACTCTCCTATTAGTCTTTCTCTCTTTCTTTTCCTTTCCTTTCTTTCTTTGTCTTTGTAAAATGAGACAAGTAATGAATGGAGGGGATATTTATAGGTGGAGGAGAGGGTGGAGAGTGCAAATTTGCACACTCAAAAGTGCACAAAACCCCCTAGGGGGTCGGCCCATGCTTGTAGGGGTGAGGGAGGCATGGTGTAGGGTGAGGTGGAGGGGTGAGGTGGAAGAGATAAGGTTTCTAGAAGAATACCCTTAAACTCTTATGCATACCTTAATCCTAGTTTAAGCCTCCTGAAACCCTAATAATCTAATAGATTTTGTCATAACGAGGACAAGTATTTTGTCCAAAAATACCCACTACATAATTGGTACACTGTATTAAATTGGCTACAACACGCATATGTACGTATATACGTGTATACCAAGAAAATCTTCATATAATCCGTATAAAATAATTTAATTTCAGAAATAATAATAAAATAAATTTTATTATCAATTCGGAAGATCACGGTACCAATTTGATACAATACGGATGTATACTGACCGGTATATGGGTACAGATAATGGTCATGAACAAAACCGGGTGAAAATCACCAAAATATTTCAATTTGGGAATTAAAACAAAATAATAATAAAATAATAATAGAATAATAATTTATACAACGTAATATCCGTCCAGGGATATTACAGATGCGAAGGAAGTATTGGAGGACGAAGTCATCTAGGCCTGCCAGAATGACCCCGGCTCCGCTCCCCTCGATGCAAGAGGACCCATCTACATATACTGTCCAGGTAGGAGGCCCTTTTGCTGCTTGACTGACCTCTGGAATGGTGCTCTCAACAATAAATTCAGCTAAGGCTTGAGCCTTGATTGCGGTCCGAGGCTGATATGATATGTCATGCTGGCTCAGCTTGATCGACCACTTTATCAGCCGGCCCGAGGTCTCGGGTTTGTGCAGAACTTGCTTAAGCGGCTGGTCGGTAAGAACGTCTACCGAGTGGGACTGAAAATAAGGGCGAAGCTTCCTAGCTGCCATAACCAAGGCGTACGCCATCTTCTCTAATCTTCGGTACTGGAGCTCGGCATCCCGAAGTACCTTACTCACGTAATAGATGGGCTTCTGAGCCTTGTCTTCTTCCCTCACTAGGACAGCGCTGAGGGTTTGCTCGGAGGCAGCTAAGTAGAGGTAGAGTGTTTTCCCTAGGGATTGGCTTGCTGAGGAGAGGGGGGTTAACCAGGTAGGCCTTTAGCTGATCGAATGATTCTTGTTGCTGTTGACCCCACTCGAAGCCCTTAGCCCCCCTGAGGGCTTTAAAGAAAGGAAGACACTTCTCCCCTAACTTGGACAGGAAGCGCCCTATGGCTGCAAGGCGCCCCGTGAGCTTCTGAAACTCTTTCATACTTTTGGGAGGAGCCATGTCCAGTATGGCTTTGATCTTCTCGGGGTTGGCTTCGATTCCTCTTTGGCTGACTATGAAGCCCAGGAATTTCCCCGACAAGACCCCGAACACACACTTGTTCGGGTTAAGCCTCATATCATGCTTTCTCAATACATCGAATGCTTCCTGCATATCGGCAACATGGTCGGCCCCTTGGATGCTCTTGACTAGCATATCATCAACATACACTTTCATGTTTCGGTCGATTTGGTTCTGAAAGATTTTGTTGATAAGGCGTTGGTAGGTTGCACCTGCATTCTTCAACCTGAAGGGCATTACCCTGTAGCAGTAAAGCCCCTGATCGGTGACAAAGGAGGTCTTCGGGATATCCGGGGGAAACATTCGGATTTGGTTATACCCGGAGAAGGCATCCATGAAGCTGAGCAGCTCATGGCCCGAAGTGGCGTCAATCAAGGTGTCGATGCTTGGGAGAGGGAATGGATCTTTAGGACATGCTTTGTTCAGGTCCGTGAAATCGATGCAAATTCTCCAACTTCTGTTGGCCTTCTTAACCATAACAACATTAGAAAGCCATTCGGGGTAGTTGACCTCTTGTATGAACCGGGCCTTAAGGAGTTTGTCCACTTCTTCCTTTATAGCTTGCTGGCGCTCAGGAGAAAATTTGCGCCTCTTCTGCTGGACCGATTTAGACCCTGGAGCAATACTGAGGTGGTGGACAAGGAGCTCCTCGGAGATTCCTGGCATGTCGGCAGCCGACCATGCGAAGAGGTCATGGTTCTTTCTAATGTATTGGACTATGTCGGAACATAGGGCAGATGGGAGGGTCTTGCTAATAAAGAACTTGCGGTTCGGATCCTGTTCGGAAAAGAGCACTTCCTCCAGCTCATCCACCGGTTCGGCCATAGGTTGGGCGTTCCCTTAGGGAATCTCAAGAGTCTCGAGGGAGAGAACGGGACACCCGGTGGAGGTCAAGTAACACTTGCAGGCCATCTCTTGACTACCTCTTACTTCCCCTACTCCTGCCCTGGTGGGGAACTTCATCATGAGGTGGTAAGCTGACGAGACGGCCTCTAGAGCAGCTAGGCCAGGTCAGCCTAGAATCACATTATAAGTAGCTGGGACATCGACGACTATGAAGTCCATCGGCTCCGTGCGGGTAGTAGGAGTTTTGCTAGTGGTTACGTCGAGGGTGATTACCCCTTCGATAGTCACTGGCACTCCCGTGAACCCATGGCGCGTGTAGCCAGCGGGCTTGAGCCTGTCGTGCGATAGCTTGAGTCCTCGGAAAGCCACGAGGAAGAGAATGTTAATGGAGCAACCATTGTCGACCAAAATCCTCTCCACTTTGAAATTTGCCATATGGAGGTTGATGACTAGTGCGTCACAATAGGGGGTTAGGACACCCTCGAGGTCTTCATCTGAAAAGTGATTGGTACTCCGAGACCTTTGGGATGGGGCATGCCATGTACAGAGTTGACCTCCCTGATGAAAGCCTTTCGAGAGGAGTTGGAGTTGTAGTGCCCCGAATTTCTAATATGATATCTTAGAAAATACGTGGCACAATCCCAGCATCCACTTCAATGTAACATTAAACACAACCAACACAACTAAAATTTTCAACTTTTATTACAACAAACTTTTACATAGCACAGCGGAATTCAAAACATCTCAACTCATAATTTTTTTTTTTTTACAACACAAAACTATCTCAAATCTGCTTTTACAAATTTACACAAAACTCTTTCAAAGTAGATAGTCTCAAAACTAACTCAAGCATCCAAACCTCCAACTCTAAGCAACAACCTGCAACATATGAGGCTAGAGATGATCCCTAACCCCCAAAACTAAAGGGGTTAGCCATAAATGGTGTGAGTGACATAAAATCAAACAAACAACATAAATGAACATTAGGTAAGGATTCATAAGTAACATATAGTGAACCAAAATACATAAAGTACGAGGTAGCAGGAAATGCAACAACAAGTGATACTAAACCAAGCGTCAAGTGTAGAAAACAGGGAAACCACATGCATAAAGCCAAGTCAAGAAAACACCAATTCTATATGCGGACTCTCTAATGCGTACTTGTCGAAGTCTATGCATCCCACTCTACATAGGTTCTGTGCAAGCCCTTAACGTCTCCACTTCATAGGGTTCAATCCCCCGCTATGCAACTAATCCTATCACGATGACTACTACGAGATAAAGATAAACTGTGAGAATTAGTCCATGCCTGATAATTCCGGAGATAGATCCCACATCTCAGGTAATTTACCTGGATAATTCCGGAGGTCATCCCACATCTAGACATTGACACATCATCACATGAATACCCCATGTGCGTCGCCTCGACTTTGATAATTCCGGAGATCAATCCCACACCGCAAGTAATTACCTGGATAATTCCGGAGATATATCTCACATCGCAGGTAATTTATCTGGATAATTCCGGAGATAAATCCCACATCTCAAGTAAGTTACTTGGATAATTCTGGAGATTAAATCCCACATCTAAAGCCATACTGAGGTGCATAACTCATGTTCCCGTTCGTCATATCACCACTAGTGCCTGTCCTTATTATTTTTTGGGTTACTTAATTACTCAACGAATCTCCTAGAGTGGTGTACCCCACCGGCCTAAACTCAAAACTGAATAACTGAAATGCCTCAACGGGCCTCAACAAAATAACTCACCACCGGTATACTAGGGTCATGCACCTCTAGAGACTCAAACTCAAATGTCTAAATCAAATTTCCACTAAACAAGTGGATCAACTGAATATCTTAAATCGAATGGCTTAACTGAATATCTTAATATCAAATACTGAACTAAAAGATCAAGTATAGACTGAATTATCTGAAAAACCAATCATTCGAAATAACACTCAAGTTTACAAAAATCCTTCAGTACCAGTCGACCTATTACTGTAGTAGGTCGACTGTCCAGATAGAAAATGTCCATGATTTTGAGAAAATAAGTTAAGTAATATAAGATGACTTATAAGAGTCATAAGTTGACTTACCAACAATATAAGATGACTTATAAAAACATAAGTTGACTTACCAACAATATAAGATGACTTATAAAAATCATAAGTTGACTTACCAACAATATAAGATGACTTATAAAAATCATAAGTTGACTTACCAAATCATAAGTTGACTTATAAAAAACATAAGTCGACTTAAAGGAGACATAAGTCGACTTAGAAGAACATAAGTCGACTTATAAAAACATAAGTCGACTTACCAGAGAGAAATTCCAGAAATCTTTAAGAAAATATTCTAAGTGTTATAAATCGACTTGCAAAGTCATCAGTCGACTTAAAATACAATATAAGTCGACTTAAAGGTCATAAGTCGACTTACCAGAGAAAAATCTACGATAACTTTGAAAAAAATAAATTCTAAGTGTACCAGTCGACTGAAAAGGGTCTAAGTCGACTGTCCAGAACGGATTTTCAAGAAAAACTAAAGATACAGCAGCTGGGTCGTACCAGTCGACTGAAGTAGACCAGTCGACTGTCGGCCTACAGTTTTCATAATTTAGATCTAAATACAATAATCAAAACTGAAGTTTTTCTAAAGATTCATTGTTTATGAAAATGACTCGTATTCATATAAAAATGACAAATCTCAAAATATCTCAGATTGGATTCAATACTCAATTATCCAATATCTCAAAACTCAATTCTCATGTTCTAAATTCCTAATTCTTTCAATAGGGTTTTTCAATACTAAATTTCTTCACAGCTCATAGCATGATCTGGTTTATAACCCAAGATCCAGATGCTCACCATCCGATCATAACCATACTCAAAACTTAACATGCTTTCTAAGAATACGATTTTATAAACCAAGATCTACTAGTCAATAATAGATTTCACATACATGGTACAAACAACCTTGGCATCGTTTTCATGCAAAATACTCTAACTAAACAACATATCAAACAAACAACCAACAATCGTTCCCATGAATCACTTCACAAACAAAGTTCATGTCATTCACAAAGTCAAAACAAAACAAAACAATGTCACTCACCTTTAGAAACGACGAGATCCAACGAAAAACCTCTCTTTGTGCGAGATCCAAAACCTCCACTTGCTCCACCAAAACAAATCACAAAATTCTGTATATTCCAGTAAATGACGGCTGGAAAAACCCTTTTTAAACATCCGGAATAAGAGTCTAGGGTTTCACAACAATTTTACAAAATAATCCCGTCAAAAATACAATTTTACATGTATAACTCTATTCTTGGAAATTCAATCAAATTCATTTAAATTAGGATTTAAAAGTAAAATATACTCATAAATCTCAATTGGTACTGTTCAAAACGTCCAGAAAATACATTTTACATTTTAACCCCTAAAAATGACAAATTTGCAAAAAGGTCCTTCTTTTCTCAAAATTTGCAAATAGATCCAATTAATTTCAGAAAAATCTGAAAAAATACTAAATAAATTTCAAATATTATTAATGATTTTTCATGAAGAAAACTTGACTTTCAAACTTCGCAAGAAAGTATTTGCACGTGTAAAAAGATAAATCTTTTAGAAAATATTAATTAAATCTCCAAAAATCAGTTTAAATTCATTTTCAAATATTTAAAATGATATTTGAAAATACGGGGTTCTACATCACTCCCTCCTTAGAAGAGTTCTGTCCTCAGAACTACTACTAATGAGTCCAAACCACATACCAACAAAGGAAACAATATCTCATAAATAGAATATAGTCCAAACAATTGCATAGGACAACATAATCAAAATAGAAGAATTATAACTCAATCAATGGTACAATCATTCAAAAGAATTACAATCACATAAAAGAAATACACTCATACAAAAAGCTCAGGAAAATTCTTCTGCATGCGATCCTCTGGCTCCCAAGTAGCCTCCTCGAACTGCTGATTCCTCCACAGCACCTTGACCATAGGTATCACCTTGCTCCTAAGAACTTTCTCCCTACGATCAATGATCTCAACAGGCCGTTCCTTGTAACTCAAGTTCACCTGTAATCCTTCAGGAATCTCTGCCAATTGATGATTCTGATCTGGCACATACTTCCTCAACAATGACACATGGAATACATCATGTACTTGTGCCAACTCCTCTGGAAGCTTCAATCTATATGCTGTCTTGCCAATTCTCTCCACGATTCTGTATGGCCCAATATATCTTGGCGCCAACTTGCCTCCCTTACCAAACCTGATCACTCCTTTGGTCGGAGAAACCTTGAGGAAAACGGCATCCCCAACCTCAAACTCCAATTCTCTTCGTCGAGTATCAGCATAACTCTTCTGCCGACTCTGAGCCTCGACCAATCTCTTGCGAATCAGCTCAATCTGCTCTGACGTCTGCTGTCCGATCTCAGGACCATACATCTGCCTCTCGCCAACCTCATACCAATAAACAGGTGTCCTGCACCTCCGCCCATACAAAGCCTCATACGGTGCCATCCCGATACTCGTATGGTAACTGTTGTTATAAGCAAACTCAACCAATGCCAAGTATCTCTCCCAACTACCACCGAAATCCATAACACAAGCCCTCAACATGTCTTCCAGCACTCGATTCACCCTCTCAGTCTGACCATCGTTCTGTGGATGAAAAGTAGTACTGAAATCAGTTCTGATGCCTAAAGCTGCTTGTAGGCTCTTCCAAAACCTTGAAGTAAACCTTGCATCTCTGTCGGATACAATCGACACAGGAACTCCATGAAGTCTCACAATTTTACCAATGTACAACTCAGCCAATTTCTCCAATGACCAAGTAATCTTCATGGCTAGAAAGTGAGCCGACTTAGTCAAACGGTCCACGACAACCCAAATCGAGTCATTGCCCTTCGAACTCCTCGGCAAACCCGTGATGAAATCCAGACTGATATTCTCCCATTTTCACTCCGGAATGGGCAACAACCGTAACAAACCTCCAGGTCTCTGATTTTCTGCTTGGATCTGCTGACAAGTCAGACACCTTGCCACAAAATCTGCTACATCCCGCTTCATACCAGACCACCAAAAGTGCTGTTTGATGTCCCTGTACATCTTTGTGCCTCTAGGATGAACTGAAAACAAGGTATTGTGTGCTTCCTGCAAGATACTATCTCTCAAATCTGCATTATCCAGAACACACAACCTCTCACCCATCCAAACAATTCCATCTTGGACACGAAACTCTGATAGCTTGCCCTCTGAAACCTGTTGCAGCATCTTCTGAATCTCTGAGTCTGATCTCTGACCTTCCACGATCCTCTCTCTCAAGGACGGCTGCAGCCTCAACTGAGCCAAAGATGCCCCTAAACCCTGCAGCACCACCTCGATACCTGCCTGATCAATCTCTGCTGCCAACTCTCTTCGAGTAGTGATCAAACTTGATAAACTACTCTTCCTGCTAAGTCCATCAGCCACCACATTCGCCTTGTCCGGATGATACTTGATCTCGGGACGAATGTCTTCCAATACCTCCAACCACCTTCTCTGCTGAAGATTTAGATCCTTCTGCTGATAAATATACTTCAGGATCTTGTGGTCAGTGTACATGTTAACCTTCTCGCCATAAACATAATGCCTCCACTGCTTCAAGGCATAAATGATAGCTGTTAGGGTTATATACTGAAAGCATCACTTTTGTATTAACTTTATTTCCTTATTTTTTTTGAATGAGAATCATATGGGCATATGTTTGCATATTGTGTTTATTATAATATTAATGCAAGTATCTGATATTCTATAAGGTTGATAATATGGTGTGAGGAGACACACAGAAGATCATATTATCAGTTCCCTATGGAATATATAAATAGTTCACAACCTAGACGGACTTGGACAATCCATTGGAAAGGTTGTAGTGTAATCTGGTATTAGTCTATCTTGACTATAGGTTTACACTAGTACACTTTGTGTGTATTGAACAGGACTACTTGAGCTTGTTCTCTTTGTACTGATTACAAAAGAGAACAAACACCTCTGTTATTATGGATGCTTATGCTCTTAATCCAGATGTAATAACAGACATGTATATACAGTGTGCATTACTTTGACTCATAAAAGAGTGAGATTCATTATGGATTAACAACCTCTATGAATTGGGTAATAGCATTGTATGTATGATGGGCTGTTGATTGTAAAAGGAATCCATGTCCCGATACGTCGGGTTGATGATGCCCCTTAAGGAGCTCATAAGGATTGTCATGTAAACCCTGCAGGTGGATTACATCCGACATGACAAATAAAGTTGAGTGGTACTACTTAAGGATAAAAGATGTTGATCAATATAGTTGTCAGTAACTTAATTTGATCGACGGACATTCGATATCTTAACATGGGGAGGTGAACGAGCATATAATAAAAGGAGTCCATAAATATAATTTGGGATTAGGAAGGTAGTGCAACAATAGCTCTTTAGTGGACCCAGCCATTGTTAATGGGTTTGGGTTGTGTGTTCGGGCTGAACACGGGATACCCAGATTCGTTAGGAGACCTAATCCTAATTTCTCCTCATGGTCCCTGCCGTAGCCTTATATATATATCCTCTATTCTCTGGCCGTCATATCATTATCAGAGATAAGAAGTTTTCTCTAAATTCGTGATTCACGTAAGGAGAGAAAGAGAGGTCAGCCAAGGAGAAGAAAGGTTGGTAGACCGTCGCCCACACGACGTCCAACCCAAGGAAGGAATACGTGCAGAAGATCTTAGGGTCGCTGACGGCTCGAGGTTGCTAGAAACTATCGTCTTCTTCTCATCGCAGGTATAATTCGTGAACCCTAGATTCCTGCTATAAAGGGTTAGATCACTTATTAAATCTGTTAAGCTTTTATGATCGATACGCACACCAATCCGTGGTCCTGGGAATCATCGCAGTTCCATCAATAGCTGCTAGCTCAAAATCATGCATCGGATAATTCTTCTCATGCGGACGCAATTGCCTGGAACCATAAGCAATAACCCTGCCTTCTTGCATCAAGACACAACCCAAACCTCTGAGAGACGCATCACTGAAGATATCATAATCCTTCCCAGCTTGTGGCAAAGCTAAGATAGGTGCAGTAGTCAACCTCTCCTTTAACTCAAGGAAACTCTCCTCACACTTATCAGTCCATAAAAATGCCACATTCTTCTGGGTCAAACCTGTCAAAGGAACTGCAATCTGAGAATAACCCTGGATAAATCTCCTATAGTAACCAGCTAAACCCAAGAAACTTCTGACTTCCTTCACAGACGTTGGCCTGGGCCAATCCTTCACTGCTTCAACTTTCTGAGGATTAGTGGCTACTCCCTCCTTAGAAAGAATATGACCAAGGAAAGCTACCTCAGACTTCCAAAACTCACACTTCGACAACTTGGCATACAAGCTATGCTCCTGCAATTTCTGCAATACCGCTGTTAAGTGCGTAGAATGATCCTCCTCCGACTTCGAATACACCAAGATATCGTCGATGAAAACCACCACGAAGGAGTCAATAAATGGCCTCAAAACCCGATTCATCATATCCATGAACACTGCTGGCGCATTCGTCAACTCGAATGGCATTACCAAAAACTCATAGAGCCCATGACGAGTCCTGAAAGCTGTCTTACTCACATCTTCCTCCTTGACTCGAACCTGATGATACCCTGATCTCAAATCAATCTTCGAAAACACAGCTGCTCCTCGAAGCCTGTCGAACAAATCATCAATCCGCGGCAGTGGATACTTGTTCTGAATAGTCACCCTATTCAACTCCCAGTAGTCAATGCACATCCTCATTGACCCATCCTTCTTCTTGACTAACAGCACTGGCGCTCCCCACGGAGAAGAACTTGACCTAATAAGCCCTTTGCTCAATAGCTCCTCAATCTGCTTCTTCACTTCATCCTGCTCTACAGGTGCCATCCTGTATGGAGCCTTAGAAATCGGTGCACTCCCCGGCTGAACATTGATGCAAAACTCCACATCTCTCTACGGCGGTAATCCTGGAAAATCATCCAAGAACACCTTAGGAAAATCTCTGACAACCGGAATGCCCTTGACTTCATCTGAAATTACCATCTTGGAAACCATTGCAGCCACCTTCGGAATCTTCTTCTTCCCTTGGAAAGTCACTGCGGGACCACCTGGTGCTTTCACCAACACCTCCTTCTGCTTGCATTCAATTGTGGCATCATATATTGCCATCCAATCAATGCCCACGATGACATCCACACCCAAGACTTGCAGCTCGATCAAATAAATGCCGAACAACCTCCCACCAATCTCGATATCACAGCCCTCGTAATATCGATCTGCAATCAACTCTTCACCTGATGGCGTTGCCACCTGACAAAACCCTGCCTGGAAACAACTTAGGTTCCACACCTAAGATCCTTGCAAAATTTGGCGATACAAAAGTATGCGATGAACCAGTGTCAAATAAAACCCTTGCCTTTATTCCATTAATTAAAAAAATTCCCTGTATTACATCTTCCGAGTTACCCGCGTCCTCCTCGGTTAATGCAAATACTCGCCCTTGCCTCTGGAATTTGCTTCCACCTGAACCATCCTTCCTCAATTGTGGACAATGGGGCTTAGAATGTCCTGTCTACCCACACTGGGAACAAATATGCTTCGCCAACTTCGGACACGCTGACCTGTAATGTCCTGCCTCCTTGCAGTAATAACAAGTCACTTCTTGAGTTGCAGGTGCCTTCTGCACCTGGATCACTGAGCTTGATCTGCTTCGCGGGGAATCCCTTCCCACTCTGACCTGATGCTGGCCTCTTGTTCCGGTTCCATGTTTCTTGCTTCTTATGGAACTGGTCCATGTCCTCCTCAGTCATAACTGCTCTCCTGACCAGCTTGTCGAACATTCTGATGCCCAACGGAATCATCCTCGACCTCAAGTTTGGCCTCAAGCCCTGCTCAAACTTTTTGGCCTTCTTCGCCTCGTCAACGACCAACTCTGGTGCATACCTCGAAAGCTGAGCAAACTTGGTCTCATACTCCCGCACGGTCATGCTGCCCTGCTGAAGGTTCAAGAACTCGGTCGCCTTCTTCTCCTGAACATCTAGGGGAAAGAAGCGATCCCTGAATTCCTCCAGAAAAGCTTCCCAAGTCAACTGCTGATCTCCCAAAGTCCTCTTCAGCGACTCCCACCAGACATCAGCGTCCTTCTCTAGCTGCATCGTAGCCAACTTCACCTTGCTGGCTGCCGGAGTCTCCGATACCTCGAAGATCGTCTGCATCCTCCTAATCCAATCATCAACTGCGGTTGGATCAGATTGCCCCTCAAAAACTGGCGGCCTCATCCTCTTAAAGGACTCAATCTGCTTGATAGGGTCGGCGTTAACCAATCCCTGTCCAGCTCCATGATTCGGCTGTGGATTCTGCTACTGATTCTGAGCTTGTGCCAAATTAAATGCCATCAGCGCATTCAGCGTCTGATACACCTTGGCGAATTCAGCCTCAAGATCAATTCCTGTTCCTCGAGAACTACCAGATCCATCCTCATTGTTACCACCATTCCTGCCCTTGGGTGCAACCATTCTGAATACTGCAAAACGAGGGAAAAGTTAGAGCATCACACACAATTCAAACTCACATCAATATCCTTTGGCAAAACTTCACTTGTATCCCAAAGGTAAAACATCATATTTCAGTTCTATGTGATACTCACTCTTTAATGTCCACGCCTAGGTACTCACACACTAGTGTCCACACCTAGGTTATTTTTATGCCGTGTTTAGTATTACTATTGAAGCATGCTCTGATACCAACTTCTGTAGCGACCCGAATTTCTAATATGATATCTTAGAAAATACGTGGCACAATCCCAACATCCACTTCAATGTAACATTAAACACAACCAACACCACTAAAATTTTCAACTTTTATTACAACAAACTTTTACATAGCACAGCGGAATTCAAAACATCTCAACTCATATTTTTTTTTTACTTACAACACAAAACTATCTCAAATCTGCTTTTACAAATTTACACAAAACTCTTTTAAAGTAGATAGTCTCAAAACTAACTCAAGCATCCAAACCTCCAACTCTAAGCAACAACCTGCAACATATGAGGCTAGAGATGATCCCTAACCCCCAAAACTAAAGGGGTTAGCCATAAATGGTGTGAGTGACATAAAATCAAACAAACAACATAAATGAACATTAGGTAAGGATTCATAAGTAACATATAGTGAACCAAAATACATAAAGTACGAGGTAGCTGGAAATGCAACAACAAGTGATACTAAACCAAGCGTCAAGTGTAGAAAACAGGAAAACCACATGCATAAAGCCAAGTCAAGAAAACACCAATTCTATATGCGGACTCTCTAATGCGTACTTGTCGAAGTTTATGCATCCCACTCTACATAGGTTCGGTGCAAGCCCTTAACGTCTCCACTTCATAGGGTTCAATCCCCCGCTATGCAACTAATCCTATCACGATGACTACTACGAGATAAAGATAAACTGTGAGAATTAGTCCATGCCTGATAATTTCGAAGATAGATCCCACATCTCAGGTAATTTACCTGGATAATTCCGGAGATCATCCCACATCTAGACATTGACACATCATCACATGAATACCCCATGTGCGTCGCCTCGACTTTGATAATTCCGGAGATCAATCCCACACCGCAAGTAATTACCTGGATAATTCCGGAGATATATCTCACATCGCAGGTAATTTATCTGGATAATTCCGGAGATAAATCCCACATCTCAAGTAAGTTACTTGGATAATTCCGGAGATTAAATCCCACATCTAAAGCCATACTGAGGTGCATAACTCATGTTCCCGTTCGTCATATCACCACTAGTGCATGTCCTTATTATTTTTTGGGTTACTTAATTACTCAACGAATCTCCTAGAGTGGTATACCCCACCGGCCTAAACTCAAAACTGAATAACTGAAATGCCTCAACGGGCCTCAGCAAAATAACTCACCACCGGTATACTAGGGTCATGCACCTCTAGAGACTCAAATTCAAATGTCTAAATCAAATTTCCACTAAACAAGTGGCTCAACTGAATATCTTAAATCGAATGGCTTAACTGAATATCTTAATATCAAATACTGAACTAAAAGATCAAGTATAGACTGAATTATCTGAAAAACAAATCATTCGAAATAACACTCAAGTTTACAAAAATCCTTCAGTACCAGTCGACCTATTACTGTAGTAGGTCGACTGTCCAGAGGAAAAATGTCCATGATTTTGAGAAAATAAGTTAAGTAATATAAGATGACTTATAAGAGTCATAAGTTGACTTACCAACAATATAAGATGACTTATAAAAACATAAGTTGACTTACCAACAATATAAGATGACTTATAAAAATATAAGTTGACTTACCAACAATATAAGATGACTTATAAAAATCATAAGTTGACTTACCAGATCATAAGTAGACTTATAAAAAACATAAGTCGACTTAAAGGAGACATAAGTCGACTTAGAAGAACATAAGTCGACTTATAAAAACATAAGTCGACTTACCAGAGAGAAATTCCAGAAATCTTTAAGAAAATATTCTAAGTGTTATAAGTCGACTTGCAAAGTCATCAGTCGACTTAAAATACAATATAAGTCGACTTAAAGGTCATAAGTCGACTTACCAGAGAAAAATCTACGATAACTTTGAAAAAAATAAATTCTAAGTGTACCAGTCGACTGAAAAGGGTCTAAGTCGACTGTCCAGAACGGATTTTCAAGAAAAACTAAAGATACAGTAGCTGGGTCGTACCAGTCGACTGAAGTAGACCAGTCGACTGTCGGCCTACAGTTTTCATAATTTAGATCTGAATACAATAATCAAAACTGAAGTTTTTCTAAAGATTCATTGTTTATGAAAATGACTCGTATTCATATAAAAATGACAAATCTCAAAATATCTCAGATTGGATTCAATACTCAATTATCCAATATCTCAAAACTCAATTCTCATGTTCTAAATTCCTAATTCTTTCATTAGGGTTTTTCAATACTAAATTTCTTCACAACTCATAGCATGATCTGATTTATAACCCAAGATCCAGATGCTCACCATCCGATCATAACCATACTCAAAACTTAAGATGCTTTCTAATAATACGATTTTATAAACCAAGATCTACTAGTCAATAATAGATTTCACATACATGGTACAAACAACAACCTTGGCATCGTTCTCATGCAAAATACTCTAACTAAACAACATATCAAACAAACAACCAACAATCATTCCCATGAATCACTTCACAAACAAAGTTCATATCATTCACAAAGTCAAAACAAAACAAAATAATGTCACTCACCTTTAGAAACGACGAGATCCAACGAAAAGCCTCCCTTTGTGCGAGATCCAAAACCTCCACTTGCTCCACCAAAACAAATCACAAAATTCTGTATATTCCAGTAAATGACGGCTGGAAAAACCCTTTTTAAACATCCGGAATAAGAGTCTAGGGTTTCACAACAATTTTACAAAATAATCCCGTCAAAAATACAATTTTACATGTATAACTCTATTCTTGGAAATTCAATCAAATTCATTTAAATTAGGATTTAAAAGTAAAATATACTCATAAATCTCAATTGGTACTGTTCAAAACGTCCAGAAAATACATTTTACATTTTAAGCCCTAAAAATGACAAATTTGCAAAAAGGTCATTCTTTTCTCAAAATTTGCAAATAGATCCAATTAATTTCAGAAAAATCTGGAAAAATACTAAATAAATTTCAAATATTAAATAATGATTTTTCATGAAGAAAATATGACTTACAAACTTCGCAAGAAAGTATTTGCACGTGTTTTGCACGCGTAAAAAGATAAATCTTTTAGAAAATATTAATTAAATCTCCAAAAATCAGTTTAAATTCATTTTCAAATATTTAAAATGATATTTGAAAATACGGGGTTCTACAGTGCCTTCCATGGGGCCTCTATGAATGAGATGCATAATGCGCTCCTCTTCAAACTCGGGAGTCTCATTGCACCTTTCAGGACGCTTATTAGCCCCCTAGGGGGAGGAGGTGGAGGATCAACTCGGTCCTTTCTCAAGAATCTAGACAACTGCCCCATTTGAATGAGGGCCTCAATTTCATTCTTCAGGGCCCGACAATCGTTGGTGTCATGGCCGTGGTCCCGGTGATATCGGCACCACTTCTCTTTATCCCTCTTCTTGCCAGGGGTATTCATCTTCGGGGCAGGAGGCAGAACCCCTTCCTTCTCAACCTCCATGAGAATAGTGAAAATGTTGGCGTTAAGAGGGGAGAACTTCTCGAATCTGGGATGTGGGCAGCGCTGGCCTCCATTGTCCTTCTGGAGCTTCTTAGCTCCCTCTTCTTCAGCTGCCTTTCTCTTGTTTCTGGTGGAAGACCCCTCAAAGGTAGGGCGATGCTCAGCTTCCTCCGCCCGAATATACTTCTCGCTCCTGATAAGGAGGTCGGAGAAGTTTTGCGGGGGCTTCTTGGCTAGGGAGGACCGAAGGCTGGAGTTAAGGACATTTGACTGGAAGGCTTCTGCAGCGACCGACTGGTCGAAGGAAGCAATGGATCTAGCTTCTGCGGTGAATCTCTTCATATAATCTCTGAGCTTCTCACCCTTCTTCTGACTGAGGTAGAGTAGCGAGATGCTGGTCTTCTCTGTGCGGCGGCTACTCACAAAGTGGGTGACGAAGAGGGTTTCAAATTGTTCAAAGGAGAATATGGAGGATGGGACGAGGCAAGAGTGCCATTCCCGAGCCGGACCCTTGAGAGTAGCTGGGAAGGTTTTGCATAGTAGGGCATCGGAAGCTTGGTGGATCAACATAAGGGTCTTGAATCTCTCGATACGGTCCACGGGGTCTGACTCCCCGGAGTAAGTCTCGAACTTCGGGGGCTTCGAGCCTATTGGAACCGGTGCCTCCATGATTGTTTGTGAGAAGGGAGGTCGGCTGGGACGAAGGGTCCTTCCTCTCAGTTCTTCTTCCCTGTCTAGTTGGCCGAGGCGCCTCTCCATCTTGTGGAGACGACGATAGACAGCGTCATCCCATCGATGGTAGCCAAATGAGTCTCTGGACTCGTCTTCGTAAGAAGGGGAGTGCGGAGTTCGGCGATGGTAGCTAGGGGAGGACTGCGATGGCGGATACTCGAAGCTTGAGGAGGGGTTAGGGACCATTGGCGAGGACTTTGGACCGGAGGAGGAGTGGGGACCCTCCGGGCATTGTTGTTGTTCGGCTGGAGGTTGAGGGCTTGCAAGACAGTTGCTTGGAATTGCTGGAATTTGGCACGGGTGATGGGTGCAGTATCATCCCTCGGGGGTTGCCGACCAGTGGGAGAGGGAGGCCTTCTCCTATGGTGCTCAGGGGACTCTCTCCGTCTTCTGTGAGGTGGGAACCTCCGATAGTCCCGACGACGAGGTGATCGCTCATTTGGACGTTCTTGGCGGGAGACTCCCTCACAGGTCCACCTTTCATCCAAACGGTGGCAAAGGTCCTCTTCTTTCTGCCGATTGATAAGGATATTGCGGAGGTCTTCGGAAGCTCGGGGGTTGTGTGATGCCATCGAATCGGTAGAGGGGTTGTGCACAGAGACGTGGTCATGATGAAGGGGCAATTTTTGAGGATTGAGACGGGAGGTCCCTGCACTGGCATTTTGGAGCCCGAGCGGTGCCCTGTGGGATTAAAGGTTCTGAAGAGGAGGTTGATCTTGCTGCGGGGGCTGATCAGGCTGTGGTGGGAGTTGCCCCTGCAGCTGGACGGTTTGGAGGGGGATCTCCTATTGCGGTTGAGGAGGAGTTGGTCCACGGTTGGACCCTTTGGATCTTAGTTTTCGGGGAGGCATGGCTGGAGATGATCTTAACCAAGGGAAGAGGAAGGAGTGCTATTCGTGGGTTCCCACAGACGGCGCCAATCTGTTACCGCTAAATCTGGTGTGGGGGCAAACAGATAGAATTTATGGATTCTTAGAGAAACCGAATAGTAAACCTAGAACATTTACACCGGAGTTTGACCGTTGACTCTCGCCGTTCACCTGTAAAAAGTGCGATACACCGGGGTTGATCCCGGCGATGCACCCTCCGACGCTCAAGTCAGTCATCAGAAAAGATTATGAATGAGTGTTAACTGGCAAAAGATTGATTACCTCTTAATGGTGGTGGATGGGGGGTATTTATAGCCGCCTTTGGGACCAGTGTAGGAATAAAATCCCTAATTCCCGGTGAATAGATATAGCGAATCAGGGACGTTGGTTAAATACAATCAGAAACCCTAATTCTATCTAGGTAGGCCGGGTTCATTGCGGGTTTGAACCCGCACCCAGTCAAGGTGGATCCGTTCGCGGGTTATTGGGCTTGTGGAGAAAAGACCCAGAACCCATTTCAGACCCGTTTATAGGTGAAATTACCATTTTACCCTCAAGCTTTTAAGATTCGTGCTCGATTTGGACGGTTCCAATTTAACCCTATTTTAGCCATATCAATCACAAATGTTTGCATTCGCGTCAAAGGCAAGTGACAAAAAAAAGAAAAAAAAAGCAAAAACAAAAGAAAAAAAAACCCTTTAGTTTGCTTCTCGGTTTGTAGTAATGAGAAGGGGTGATCACAAAATGAGTTATTACATGATATAATTACATTAATTGCATGAAAAATATGATTGGGTTATGAATGAATAATTGCACTGGAGAAAGTGAGTATGCTTGGTTTTACTTTATTTGATATTGTTTATAATTTTAATTGAAATTTTGATGCTTGCATGATGAGATCTCTTGGTGTGATGAGTTGAGCTTATTATTAATTATTATTCCTTTATTCATGGTTTTACTTTTTGCTCGAGGACAAACAAAATCTTAAGTTTGGGGGTATTTGATGTGTCTAATTTTTATATAAATATCTGTACTCATTTACCCATAAAAATTGCCTGTATTCGTCTATCATGTTAATAATTTATCTTATTTCCAGAGATTTCAGTTAATTAATTATTTTTAAAGGATTAAGAATTTTTTGATACAAAAGGTGAAGATTTTTAGTAAAAATTAACAAACAAAACAAGCAGAACGATTTATTAATTTTTATTGATTTGTTGAAACTTGAATTTACAATTTGGCCATATGAAAAGCAAAACAGAAATGTTAAATTGCCAATAGAGGTGAAAATGAAATAAACAAATTTAAAAGGGTTTAATTGGGCTAATATGATTATTAGTTAGTTTAATTAATTTAAACAAATTATTAGTATTTTTTTTTAAACCTAAATTCTGATTTTATTTTGTGTGTGTGCAGCACGTGTTTCAAGAAAAAGAAAAAGAAGAAAGAAATAAAGAGCAAATCAAATAAGGAAAGAAATAAATGAAGATGAGGGGTTTTCTACAAAAATAAACCCTAATACCCACGTTTGGATTCCTATAAATACAGCAGCCATCAAGCAATTAAAGTACGCGCTTAACAAGAGAGGGAGAGCACAGCTGACTTCTCTATTAATAAAAAAATAAAAATAAAAATAAAAGAAGGATGTAAAAGGAAGAGGAGAGAGAAACAGAGGAGGGGTTCTGTGGTCGCGACGTCAGCAAAACAAGGAAGAGGAGAGAGGAAAAGCAACAGTCAGCATTGACGTGTGCTGACGTCGGTGCTGACTGCGTGCACTGAAATCGAGGTGAGGCAGGGAAAATGACAGGAAGAAGGAAGGCGTAGGTTGCTGTGCTGACATGGGCGCACGGTTCGAGGCAGGAGAGAGAAACATAGGGGCACTATTTGTAACGTCCCGATTTTCGGTAACTGGGAAACCGGGACATAATCCAGAATCTTTTCTTCAATTAGCCACAATACACAGAAAAACAGGAAAATTTAAAACTTTTTATTTAACACAAATGTATTACAAGTTCGAATGATATAAAACTGCAATACATTACAGCAGTGTTACAATAATACCTTTACAATCCCAAGTGTTACAACTCTCAACAATTTACATCAGAGTACAATGAATAAAGAACAACACTTGGTATTTCACTTGGATACTTCCCAATAACAAATAAATTACAACATGTATTTCAGCGGAAACTTAAAATGAAATCGACTCCTTACTTCTCTTGCCTTGAGTCCTCCTGAAACCTGTACCTGTACTTCTACTATCCAGTACCTGTACTTCTGCAATCCAGTACCTATTGAAGTGCGGACGTCAGTATTTACTGACGCTTTAAGGCTGATAACTAGCAGCGAATCTCAACCATAGCAAACAGATTGATGAAAAGAGAAATGTGTATATACATTTGATGTGTCAGTGTATGCTATGACTTAGGCTCTAATGCAAGATTAACCAACGCAATAATGCACTTATTCAAAAGCAAGCAAGACTCTGGAACAGTATGCAGCCTATACATATCAAGTCGTTTCTCCATGTATAGGGATTTGAACCCATGCCATGTATTCTACTTTTGTACCCATCCTGTTCTTGACATAATACTACATGACTGGCGACTATTGCTCGAATACTGGACCTCACTCAAAAGCCAATACGAACTACAAGATACTTGTCAACCTTCTTTCGTGCCTTCAACTGGTCATGAGAAGACATAGAACCTACCGGGATCGTAGGGTCTCTTTCCCTAGGAAACCCTCTCGTTCTTATCATGGCCCATTCAGGAATTAATAATCAAGATACGGAACCCGTGCTCCCAACTTGTCATGAAAAAGCACTGTCCGTATCCCTTTGACATGGGAATACATCCCGATAACATCACCTAGTGTCAGCCTATGGGAGAGGTTGGATTATAGGGTATCACCTCTAACACCAACTCTCACCCTTTGACAATTTATAGATAAAAATGGTTAAGTAACTGTTACTACCCTAAAGATGTCAATAACCCTCACCAAACAAGCGAGACATGCCACTGTGCTTCCAACTTGACATGAAAAAGCACCTTACGTGTCCCTCTTCTAACCAAACAAGCGAGACATGTCACTGTGCTTCCAACTTGACATGAAAAAGCACCGTATGCGTCCTTCTTCTAACCAAACAACCGAGACATGCCACTGTGCTTCCAACTTGACATGAAAAAGTACCATACATGTCCCTCTTCTAACTAAACAAGCGAGACATGCATTGTGCTTCCAACTTGACATGAAAAAGCACCATATGTATCCCTCTTCTAACCCAAACAAGCGAGACATGCACCATACTTCCAACTTAACATGAAAAAGCACCGTACGTGTGCCTCTTCTAATCCAAACAAGCGAGACATGCACCGTGCTTCTAACTTGACATGAAAGAGAGTGCAACAGTTTATCGACACAATTAACCAAGTCTTAACCTAGACTTCACAGGATCTCCTCGGATCCACTCACAGCCTACTTATTCAAGACAATACCTACATACGAGCCCGTTGAGCTTCGTACGAGACAATAACATACATACATACCAAATAAGCTACGTATGAGATCAACAACTATATATGGGCCAGTCGAGCCACGTATGAGTCGACAACCTACATATGAAAACAACCATACAGGTAATCAACCTGGAAGCAACTAAATGTGCTTACTAGCGAAACTTGATCTTCCATAATTAGAAGTAACAGAAGAATTTTCTAACCGTCTAATACAGATACTACTAAAGAAAAGCCTGAAGCGACATAAAAAGTTCTGACAGCCTAGAAGCAACCAGTGCTACACTTATCGGAATTTAACAGAAATATACTTTTTAGAAAGTTAAGGGTATCTACCACAACTCTCTAGTGGAACACTATTTTCGATTCTGTAAGGAAATCAAAATCCGGTCCATCGAACACACGCAAACAGTTTAACCCAATTGCAGATTTTCAAGAAAAAGTTGAAACTTCGCAAGCTGGTAACTTTTGCCCCACTCGTCGGAATCTAACGAAACTGGACAATTTGAAAAGGTGGGAATATCTACTAAAACTTCCCAGTTGACCAGTTGCTCAGATTCCGCAAGGAAATCTAAATTCCTACCCGTCGAACATACACAAACAGTTACCAAACTACCGATTTTCATCAAAAAGTTGAAACTTCCGTAGCTTGTAACTTTCGCTCCACTTATCGAAATCTAACAAACTAGACAATTTGAAAAGGTAGGAACATCTACTAAAACTTCCCAGTTGACCAGTCGCTCAGATTTCGCAAGGAAATCTAAATTCCTACCCGTCGAACATACGCAAACAGTTACCCAACTACCGATTTTCAGCAAAAGTCAAAACTTCCGTAGCTTGTAACTTTTGCTCCACTTATCAGAATCTAACAAAACTGGATAATTTGAAAAGGTGGAAACATCTACTAAAACTTCCCAGTTGACCAGTTGCTCAGATTCCGTAAGGGACTCCGAGTTCCTACTCGTCGAACATACGCAAACAGTAACAAAAACGACAGATTTTACAAGTGAAAGCTGAAAACTTTCAAGTCTCATAACTTCTATTCCGCTTATCAAAATTTAACCCGAGAGGTCAATTCTGAAAGGGGAGAATGTCTACTACAACTTCCTAGTTGGTCCGAACCTCATATTCAACCACTAAGACACTCTAAAATCTCAAAGAAGCAAAACAGCAAGAGTCCGGTAAAGACTGCCAGTTGCTGTACTTTGCAAACGGCATAACTCTTACTCCGCTTATCGGAATTTAACCCGAGAGGTCAATTCGGAAAGGGGAAGATGTCTACTACAATTTTTCTATGGGTCTTTACCTCAGATTCAACCATTAAGAGGCTCAAAAACTTCAAAGAGTCAAAACAGTAAGCACTCAGTCAGACAGCTTTTTGCTGTATTTTCCAAAGGCCATAACTCCTACTCCGCTTATCGGAATTTAGTCCGAGAGACCAATTCGAAAAGGGGAGACTGTCTACTACAATTTCTCTAATGGATCGCTACCTCAGATTCGACCATTAAGAGGCTCAAAAACAGCAATCAACAAAAAACAATAAGCAACTCAGTCAAGTTGCTGCCCTATTTTTGCAATGACCATAACTTTTGCGTCTCTTAGCAGAATTTAACGCGAGGGGTCAATTCGAAAAGGGGAGAATGTCTACTACAACTTCCCTACAGGGTCTTTACCTCTAATTCCGTAAGGAAACACAGTTATAACCCCTCGAAGCCACTGCGACGCTAACCCCCAAACAGAGTCTTCACTGTTTGTCCCTAAAGCTCGCTGTTTTGTGGGAAACGATTGTTTCACCCATCAAAACAGCTCTAAAAATTCTACAAAAATTCTAACATGGTAATAACACCCCTAAGAACATCTCCAATAAATTTTGGGTCAAGATTCTACCTTTAACACATGTAAACAAAATCAACCCTATGAGCATAAAAATTGAATCTTTAAGCTTCTCTTTGGTGTTCTACCGCTTCAAACTTGTTTACCATCTTATTCTAGTCCTCAACAATAACATACGACAATAATAAATAAAATAACATGCATGAGAATGAGAAACCCCCACCTTGATTTTGTGTAGGAAGAACTTGCCCTTCCTTCTCCTTGCTCCTTGTTCTTGCTTCTTCAAGAACACTCCATGAAGAGAGAACCCATGAAATCTATCTCTTTTTTCTTTTGATTTTTTTTATCCTCTCTTTCTTTTCCTTTCTCTTCTCAATTTTCTTCTCTAAAAATAACAAGTAAAGAAGGAGATGGAGGATAGGATGAGAAAGAGATGGAGAAGAAATGAAGAAACAAAATGAGAATGAATGGGAAGGGGGGGAGGAGGCCGGCCATTGAGTAGGAGAGGGAGAGAGAGGGGGTGTGTGGGGGAGGTGTTTTGTAGTGGAGAATGAAGACACATGACAAAAGTTCTCATGGTTAATCAATTGTATGTTTAATTTGCAAATTAAAATTGCAATCAACACCCAATTCAATCCAAACCCTCCATCTCATCATGATGGATCAAAATATAATTTGTCAATCACATACTACACGATTTGTTCAAACGCCCGAAATTGACACAGTTTGATTTCGTACGTATATCTAATTATACAGATATTTTTCATTAGTGAAAACGAACAAATCTGTACAAAAATAATTTAATTCCGAGAAATAAAAATAAAATAATTTTATTACCGGCTCGGAAGATTCCAGTATCAATTTGATACAAAACAGTCGTATATCGACTAGTATATGTACATAGATAATATTTATTATCAAAACCGGGTGATATCCACCAAAAATATTTCAATTATGGAAATAAAAGTAAAATAATAATAAAATAATAATTTTTAATATCTTCCCGGTATTTTTCACACGTTTTTCTCAAAAACGCATTTTTCAAGATTTTTTACAAGTGTACAAAACTGATACAATACATGTATATACTTATTAGTATATATGTCCAAGTAACTTTTTATTTGAAAAACCAAGTAATTTCCAATTAAAATATTTTAATTTCAAAAATAATAATTATTAAAATATAATATATGTCCGGGATATTACACTGTTTTGGGTTGCTCTGTGTCCGCGGCGCGATTTTTGAAGCGTTTGATTTGCAAATTTTTTTAACAAAATAGTTCTTTCTGTATCTCTTCTCTTTTTCTAATTTTATTATGTAATCCAAGACATTATTTGTTAGTTGCAATTTTATTATGAACTAAATTTATTTTTCTAGGGCTTTGATCCAACCTAATTTTGAGAACACAATTTTGATTCCATATTATTTTTCTATTTTTCCATGGTTGTGTGTTTAATTTTTGTTCGTAATGCTTACATTTGTTTGGCCAACTTTTGTATGATTTATTGGATCATGGAGAGACCGAGAGGTAAATTGTTATTTAGAACTATAAAATTAAACACCATTGATTGAGCGAAATTAGAGATGATTTACTGCGATTGATGTGACTAAAAAGAAATCCATAGAACTTAATGAGTCTTCAATTAATTAAATTTGCATAGAGATATGACAAATGGTTAGTTGGAGATATTTTTGATGTTGTTCGAGAGAAAGCATTGAATACTTGAGAGATTTACAACTTGGAAAAATAATATTTTTATTCACATGGAATTATTAATTGTGTTGGATTAATTAGGTGAAATCAAAAGCCCTAGAATTAGTTTTGCAATTAATAAACAAAAAAAATTCAGATTTCACTCATTTTTAATTAATTTAGTTAGTTCTTTAGATTAATTTAATTTAGTTGCTTTCTTTATTGAATTTCAATATTCCAAATGTAATTAATCTAGTAATTTCGGTAATCGATAAAATAATTAGTCCTTGTGGGTTCGACACTCTTTTCACTTAACTATACTACTTGTTGCGATTTTGTACACTTGTAAATATTCACATCACTAATGGTAACCAGAACGAAGATCCAACTTCGAAAGTACAGAATTGGCTCCCAATTGATCAAATAGGTCATCAATCCTTTGCAACGGATACTGATTCTTTACTGTGACATTATTGAGCTCACGGTAGTCAATACACAACTTGCGACTACTATCCTTCTTATTGACGAACAACATTGGAGCTCCCCGAGGTGAAACACTCGGCTTAATAAAACCTCTATCCAGCAACTCCTGAGTCTGCTCCTTCAACTCAGCCAACTCAACAGGAACCATTCTGTACGGACTCTTAGAAATCGGAGCTGTACCCGACTGAACATCAATACTGAACACCACTTCACGATCTGGTGGTAATCCCGGCAATTCCTCAGGAAAACATCCAGAAAGTCTCGCACAACCAACGGTACGACATCACCATAAGCACACACTTCTTTATAACTCCAACTTACTGACTTGCCAACTTCTCCACACAAGCAAGCAGTGTTTCACCGGCACAGAATTTAAATTCCTGACGACCCGGTATTTGGAACGCCACCTTCATCTTACGGCAGTCAATTACATCATGAGTGGCACCAAGCCAATCTATCTCTAAGATAACATCAAATCTAGAATTGTTGATGACAATCAGATTGGAAACAAAATCAACACCACCAATAACCAAAGGACTCTGGTCACTGATCTGAGAACACACGATAACATCTCCACCTGTAGAAATATTCTATGCTGCTGGCATAGCGCTGCTAGCCAATTGATGCAGGACAACGAAGTGGGAAGAAACAAAATAATGAGTTGCACCAGAGTCAAAGAGAACATAAGTGGGAAAAGAGTGAACAAGGATAATGCCTAGCAAGAAGTCAAGATGAGAACACAATATGCAGAAGCAAAACGCAAGAAACAGACATGAATGGAAGGTTAACATGATAAAGCAACAGAATAGAATAATAAGGTAGCAAGGAAGAATGAAAGTAAAATCCAAATAAACACAACTAAAGATATACCTGTAACAACACCCAAAGCGGTTTCAGCATCCTGCGTAGTCAAGTTGTAGGCCCGACCACGACTTGCATGAAGATTATCCCTAGGAGCGTCTCTCCTCTGATCAAAGATCTGCCTCTGAGGTGGGAGAGGTGGTCCACCTGACCATGAACAAGCGCCCCCTGCAGAGCGGAACCTCCAACTGGTGCAAAAGTCCTGGACCTTAGGCAATCACGAACCATATGATCATTGTCCCCACACAGAAGGCACAGGTGGTTTGCTATTCTACAATCTTGGCGCAAATGCCCAATCTTCCAACAGTGTGAATAGACCAGATCCGACCTCTGAACAGCAGGTGGGTACGACAGTGCTCTTATAGGAAGGGTTGGAACAGGCCTCCTAATAGGCCCTCCAGAAGGCCTAGCAGCAACAGGGTGCGGAACAGACCGCTGAATAGCACTTATCCTCGTACTAGTCTGCTCCTGAATTCTAGCAGCATCTAGGATATCAGCATAAGAATGAATTCGCAAATTAGCAAGACGATCCTGAATCTCAATATCCAAGCCCAAAGAACCAGCGGCCTCTATCTTCATCATTTGTCACCACAGAAGTAGCAAAACAACTTAGTTGGGTGAATTCCAAAGCTTACTCGTCCACGGTCTGACTCTCCTGATTCAAGACAGTGTTTAGTTTAACGTCGGTACTTTATGAAATAACAACGAAAAAGCATAATTAATCACCATCTAACGAACCTGAGTTAATGAGACTAATTGTCGTTCCATTTCGTTTTTGGTGGCATTAGGGAAGAACTTCGTAGGGAAGCTCTCAGTGAAGATGGCCCAGTGGATGAATCGGCCCAATCGCTCAGCTTCAGCTTGCCACCAAATGTGGGCAAGATCAACAAGTTGGATGCTCACAACATCCATACGATCCACATCTGCTATCCTTGTTGCAGTCAATAGCTGCTCAGTCTTGATAAGCCATTGCTCAGCTTCAAGTGGATCTTCAGTGTTCGAGAACTTGTTTGGATGGAGCCTCATGAAATCTGCCACATTACCAGGTCTCGGTGGCAGAAATGTGGAGCCAAGCACAATGGGTTCCTTATTAGCAGCTTCGAAAGCCATTCTCATCTGTTCATTATGTTCCCGTTGCATCACATCATCAGTTCGTTATGCCCACACTGCATTTGCATCATCAGTGCAACAGTGGGCTCATCAGACTGATCATCCCGAGTACGGGAAGATGAAGCACCTTTTCTATCCATGGTGTGCAATAAAAATCAACGGTTAGCGTCCAGATCATGAGTTGGTTATCAATTGTTCATGTGATTTCTGTATTGCACATACTGTTGAGTCAAACCGGTAAAACTCAAATCTGACTAATATATCAGTCATAGCCAAACTTCCTTACGTTAGCCACGTTTGACTGATACATTATCCAAATCCGGGCTCTGATACCACTAAAAATCCCGTCACACCCCGCTTTCCAAAAATACGAAATACAAGCACGTGACATTAGCCCAGCGAATGACTAACCTCACCCATAAGCTATTTACTTGTTCAACTCAACAATATAATCAACACAAATAATTGCACAGGAAATAATAATAATCTCATGAACAATAATACTTGAATAAGAATATGAAATATTCAAATGCAATAATCCAACGTATGGAAACAAATAATAAATCCGATCAATAATAATAATTATCAATACAATATGTTCAATAAAGTAACATTCAACTAGAAAGTAATAATTCTTTAGAAAGCTTGTTCTTCAATTCTAGCAGGTAATTCTCCATGATCACCTGTGAACACTTCATCTAAAAAGAGGAGAAAATTATTCTTAGAACAAGTCGTGGACACCAAGTAGAGAAAGAAAAGAATAATGGAATAACGATATAATAATGAATTTAATGGATCAATAAGAATAAATAACATGGGACAATAGTATTAATCAATATCAGGGAAATCGGTGCAATAGTTATAAACAATAATTTAATATTCGATGACAATGCTAGAAAGTATCAATAACACGTAGACAATATTCGATATCAATAGAAACAAATATGTACAGTATGCAATGTCGATGTTGTGTCAATCCTTAAGTCTATTATTCAATTTAATCCTAACTAATGCACGTACTACTGCATCCCATTCTACAAGTTTGATGCATACAATCAATGTCGTTTAGACTTAAGTGGAAGATTCTATAGATCATGTAGACGGTACAATAATATTATTTGCAGCATTCGTGAACACTCGTTGGCTCAATAACAATAAAACAATACACGATCAATTGAGATACTGTAGTTAGTAATCCAAAAATAAACCGATAACAATAACACTAGCCAACACACATTATTTTGGGAAACATGGCCCACACTTTCGCGTACACTCAGTATATTCTCAACTACTCCAGTCAATCCCTTAAATCCTGGCTTGTTAATTGTTTTATTAATGCAACAATACAATATGAAAATTAGAGACATTAGATTAACGATAGTAACAATGCGAGGACAATATGATGATAACTTGAGTTGGAAAATTTAGAATGATAGCAATAACTCATTAGGATCACGCAATGCAACCAACATACTTCAATTCATGCAATACTATGATATAGGAATGATTAAATTAAGAAAAACTAAAAGATGAAATTTTGGATAGCAAGAGTTATCTATACTAAAATTGAATTTTCCGCTGCTACAAAAATTGAAAACTGAAACCGTCAGAAATTCTGAAAACTATACTTCCACACTGTTCCAACGTATATTTACAATACAAAATCCGACAGCAGTAGCTAGGTCAAACACATTATTCTTTATAGATTACTTGTTCAGGCAGAAAATGGACATCAAGTTGTTATATTTTTAGAATCGGCGAAAACCCGATAATAAATTCATCAAAAATCTTTATTTGACTCCTAAACATATTAACTAACATTCTGAAAATTATCAGAGCATTATTTTAATAATAAATCATCCTTTTAATAGATTGAACATGAAAATATACATGAAATCTGAAATCTGGAATTAAACCACAGCAGTAGTAAAATCATCATAACTTTTGCTATACGACTCGGAATTTAAAGGTCTTAGATATTCTGGAAACTAGTAATATAGGGCTACAACTCTTGTTCAGAAAGTTATTTATTTTGAGATCAAATACTGGGTCGAAAACGACCAGAAAAATGCAGACAGCAAGTACCGTACAGGTTTTTCGATATTTTTCATGAAATAAATTGATTAAGCATGATGGGTGTCAATTCTATAGTCAATAAATCTTATAATCAGCATGATGGGTGTAATAGCATGATAAATACAATTAAAAATACGCATATATATACAATATTTTAACAACAGCTAAATATCAATCGATTATTCAAACATACAACTTAACAATAAAAACTACGGTAGATTATTTCTGCGGTGATTATATGCATAACCCTATTAACGATACTATATGGATGCATGAAAGATTTGATATTTAGAGTAAAAAAGGCATGAAGTCGATGATATTTGGATTAGCTCGTGTAAACGCTCAATATGCTCAACGAAAAGGAACGAACAATATACAATACGATGAACAATTAGATCTACTTGCAAGAATTTTAATAAAAACTTGAATTTGATACAAGATTCAATTCAAGAGGAAAGTGACTTGCTTTATTGACGGTTAATTTGAATACCAAGAATAACGGGATGATAATCTCGGAGCAATGAACCCACGAACTACGTGCAACTACGTTCACAAAGAGCCAACAATAACAAGAACAAAAGAGACAGCAACTGCAACATTGGAGCAACGTCAGCGGGGGCTGACGTCGAGCGGCGATCTGGGCGTCGACTGGTGGTCAACGGGTCAAGGTAGGGCGGAGCGTCGGGGTCGCTGACGTCGAGGCACAGAGAGCAAGGGGGTTTTGGGTCTCGCTGTTAGTGGGCGCTGAGCGTCGACCGGAAGGCGTCGACGGGACAGAGGGGTGCTGGAGTTGGGTTAGGGAAGGAGGTGAAAAGTGTTGGGCGGGAAGGATTGGAGGTCGGAGAGAAAGAAATTCGAGGAGAGAGAAAGACGACTAGAGTTTAGGGTTTGTATTGTGTGATTTTAGGGTTTGCAATATGATTGTATTTATAGAGTACAATTAGGATGTTGGGTTAATGGTTTAGGATCCAATAATAGTGGGTTTGGGTTAAAAATTAATTGTAGTTGGGTTTTGGGTTCAACAAGAGATGAAATTAAAGACAATAGGGTTTAAATAAAGTACCCACAATCAAATAAAATATGATCAATATGAAAATAGTCCATCAAGAAGAACAAAAGAAATCCATGAACAAAATTTAATGAAGATGATCAAGAAAAAAAAATAGAGTATTTTATTCACGCAAATAAAATATTATAAAAAGAGAAAAAAATGAAGAAAAACGAAAATGATAATTACAGCGACAATGGATACCGAGAACTCTCCTATCCATTCATCCTCAACCTCAAACTTATTGGTATTAATATCAATAATGATTCCTCCTGATGCACCATCAGCCTCCTTTATCTTCTACTCATCAAAGAATTGAAGATTCAGTGACCTAAGAATTCAGCTACTTGGATTAGACAACTTTGTTGTCTCCAAACAGACCAGATCAACCGTATAATTTTTAATTACACCCCCCACCATCCCCTGCTTGGCCAGTCAACTAAAACTCATCACATTCCAGAATATACGGTATACAGCTAAACATTAAAAATTGATTTGGGTCATGTAGCTTCCGAAGCAACCACCAACTTCTCAGCTAAATTCATGATGGGGTTATTGATTCGATCCTACTCAAGATAAGTTTCCACAGGAATGTCACATTCCTTGGATGAGGTAGTAGTACCCATCATCGCATAAAATTTTGCTGTGCTGCCCCACTTTTTGAAAATATTTGGCGCTCTGCCCACTTCCGAAAATAATTAGCGATTTGTTCCTGTTTAGGACACGTCAGTATAAACCGTTATTAGAAATAACGACATAGGTTATTTACGTCTATTTTACATTTTTTTTTTCATGCCTTTATTTGGAATAACGACATCAGTATATTTCTCTTACAAATGTGAATTTTCTAACTTTAAAAAATTCTAAGTGTGAAAAAAACTTATAAATAATGCCGTTATCCTGAATAATGGCATTCGAATGACTGATGCCGTTATTGGAGATAACGGCATCAGTTATATATAAATGAACTCTTGCCGTTGTTTGGAAACAGAGAGAATGAATAATAAATTTAAAAAAAAAAATTATAACTAATGCCGTTATTCCAAATAACAGCATCAATTATAATTTTTTTTTTAAAACTTATTCGTCAGAGATGATAAATAATAAATTACTTTTTTTATAAAAAAAATTTATAACTGATGCCGTTATTCCAAATAACGACATCAGTATTGAGAATGTCGTTATTTGAAATAACGGTATCTGCTATAGGGTTTTCACACTTGCAATTTTTTCTTTAAATGGAGACTACAAACTGTCGAAAAACGAAATAACCTATGCCATCATTCCAAATAACGGCATGACAGTTTTTTTAAATATATATATCGTTATTGGAAATAACGATACGTAAATAACTTATGCCGTTATTTTCAATAACGATTTATGCTGACGTGTCCTAAACAGAAGCAGATCGCTAATTGTTTTCGGAAGTGGGGGAGAGATTTTCAAAAAGTGGGGGGCAGCACGGCAAAATTTTCCATCATCGCATTCCTTGTTTAAAATAGTGTCACTGTCTATAAGCCTATCATGCTCAAGACCACACTGACCACCATAATTGAATTTAGATTAGGACAAATTGTAGGAAATTCTCCTTCACTATCATGGAGTCTAGTATAATTGAAAGTTAAAAACAAATTGAATTTAGTTTAGGAAAAACTGTAGGAAATTCTCCTTCACTATGATGGTTTTGGAGAAACTAAACCTGTGCAAAGAGAAGACCAATATACTTTTGTTCATTATTCTTTATTCAGAACTTATCTATATGATCTCATCTCATATTATAATTGAAGAGTTCAGGTTGTTATTTATATCAAACAAACACGTGCATTACCCATGCATAATGATGTGGGTAAATAATCCAGCAAGATCAAAGCCATCTGATCCACAAAGTCTGCTCATCTCAGATCATCAGGCCTGAGTTTGTAGCGCCCCGAATTTCCAACACTGAAAATTCGTGACACAATCCAGAATCTTACTTCAAATAGTTCATAACACAGAAAAGTACAGGAAATTAAAAACTTTTATTTCGATAAATGTTATTACAATGTCCAAAAGGTACAAAAATTATTACAATACAACTTTACAATGAACTTGGACAATGTCTTTTCACTTGGATGCTTCACCCGGCTTGAGTGCCTCCCACTCCCATGATCTGGTAGTACGGCAACTAAATAGGCTGTGGGCACGTTAGTTCACGTAATACTGATAAAACCAGCGACTCTCCACACTCAACAATCAAATTTGATGCAAAAGAAAAATGTGCAGTTAGAACACAAGTGTGAGTTTATGCCATGACTTAGAATCTAATGCACAGTCCTAAGAATGCACATGTGCTCCTACTCTAATGCACACTTGATTTGGAAGCGTATGCATCCCATACTACATACTTTCCAAATCATGCTCGCTTCCTCCTGATTGTAGGGTTCGATCCTTCGCCATGCATCTTACTCTTGTATTCTATTCTGTTCATGACATTCATCTAGTGACTGATGTGGTTGCAGATGTTTGGTCCAATTTCACTTCTGTAGTTAGTAGTGGTGTCCCCATTTTCCACTACGCCCGGTCCTTGCAATCTCACTGCTTCGGACCTCACCCAAAAGTTGACACGAGCATAAAGGTGGCCCTGCAACACCCCCGCTCACCAAGATGCATAGTCCTACTCACACATTAGAGTCTTACTCTAGCTCACTGCCCGTACTAAACAACATAGAACTTGACGGATTCGTAGGGTCCCTTCCCTACAGGAGCACCTCCCGTTCTTATCACTAGACCCCAAGAATTGACAGATGAGATCACGCAACCTGTGCTTCTAACCAGTGGGAAGGCACTGCACGTGTTTCCTTGACAGACGAGTACAACTACCAGACTAGTGTCTGTCCTATCAAATAAATGACATGCTTGGTCATAAGTTACCACAATAAACCTACCAACCCAAACTTAGAACTCTGGTTGGACTTGTTAAGGCAATTAATTATCTTTTATTAGTGAGATGATTACTTTGATTAGTGAGATGATTAGTGAAATACCGGATGACAACTTGCTAGTTAACTACCCAGTCTTTTATCCAACTTTACCCCCTAAACCCAATCCGGTCTCTAACTTAGACCAAGGTTTGGCTGACCCGATCTTAACTTGACCTAGTGATGCCAGCGATTCGACCTATTCGATCGCCACCCGCCCTCTTGCTTGGATCTTGTCCTGATCTCCGTCCCGTGATCAACCCTCCCTGGTTAGCGATCAGCTGGCACACAAACACTATCCACATCCAAGGCACTAGAGGAGAAAGTCTACAAGCTACCCAAATATCATGCAATATGACAAAGAGTACGGCTCACCAACAAGGTCACTAGAAAACTAAGATGAACAATGAGCAAGTGTACCAAGGCAAAAATGAGACAACAGTTGCTCCAAAAAAAAAAACACACATTAGGTGCAACTAGCACAACTCTCACATGATCAAACACGACTCAAATGTCAGAATAAACACCATTTTAAGTCAATTCTAAAGCCCGGGTATGATGCACCCATATATTCAATCAAAATGGTATGCTACAATTCAACCTGCAATTTATGCAGTTTTGGAAAAGTCACCATAAATCACAAAATTAATGAAATTCCAAGTTATTAGGTTCTTTGGAAAGATCTATAAGTCTATTTTAACATCTCAGTTGAAAACTTTCTCAAACTACTTCATTTTAGAGGGAAAAAAAATAGTTATAACTGTTGAGCTTGTAAAACTTCCAGATCTGATGGAATTATCAACCAGTTGCACCTATAAGCTCATTTCAAATATCAAATGAACTCCAAAATTTATAAAATATTACAGGAATGTTCTAGACACATAGGAACAATACATATCCAAAAATTAGCTAAAAAATCTAAATATAGAGGATGATATGATATTTTGTATTAGATGCAAATTAACACACAACAACAACACTATTTCTTAACTACAGTGGCAAGTTGCACTTTTAAAAGATAACAGATCTCATTCAAATATTACGAAACTTGGTGGAAATGTTCCACATTGACTTAGGAAGCGACTGCAAAATTTCAGACTCAATTTTCATCAAGGCACAAATTTATGATTTTTATAAGTCAAGCATGTTAAACTCACATAGCAAAATTTTTATCCCCGAACCAGCAACAATATTGAATTTTATTAAGACAAAACCCATATCCAAAATTTACGAAATTTGGTATTATAATACACATGCATGAGAAGCCATAGTAAAATTTTCAGCTCTAAACTCATATTAACCATGAAGATATACTTTTTATAAGTTAAGCATGATCATTCAACTCAGAACAGCATGATGATTCAACAATAGCAGCAACATGGATTTACTGAAAATAACAACTCTCATCCAAAATTCATGAAATTTGGTGGAGTTATTAGGGACACAATCAAGATGCTATTATAAAATTTTCAAGTCTAAATTCCAACATACCACAAAGTTATGAATTTCTAATCATCTCATGCTAAAACTTCATAAGATTCAACCTTTTTCCTATCAATTAGCATTCTTAGACTAAAAGCTTAAGTTGAACACGCAAAAATCTCATTCATGCCATCTAGCCAGCTAAAATTAGAAATATTTCATCACACAGAATAAGAAAACAACCAACATGCATAGAGTTGAGAAAAGCCACCCACTTGACGTTGCTGATGATCTCTTCTTCAATTTTTTTCTTCTTTGCTTAAAAGGCTCCCCTCCTAGCTCCTTGCTTCTCCACTTCTCCACCTAAGCTTTGATTAAGAAAAGTTCTCTTCTTTATCTTTTATCTTTTTTTTTATCTTTTTTTTTTAAGTTGAAGAATGCTAGAAAATGGGAAAGGGAAACTTTTTAGGATTTAGAAACTTTTTAGGGTTTAGAAAATGAAGGAGGTGTTAGGTAACATTTAGGGGGTTTAAATAGGGGGGGAGGGGTGAAGGCCGGCTAGGGGGTGAGAGGGGGTGAGTGAGAGGGGGGGGGACCATAGCCCCAAACTAGCCCATAGTTTAGATAGTGGTTTAGGGTTTCGCTTGGTCGTTTAGGGTTTTATTGTATGGATAATTAAACATATACATACACACATACAATACATACATATATATGTACATATACAACACACTGCATGCCCAAATATTTTGACAAAAACTTGCATAAAACAAAGATATTTTTATTCAAAAAATTAATAATAATTATTAGTATTTTATGGGGACCTCGCATCACTCTCTCCTTAGAATAGTTATGTTCTTAGAACTACGCTTAGTACAGAGAGCAAGATATACAAAGTCATAGAAACAATCATGGGAAAGAGTCCCACATTCGGCTTTCCGGCTTCCATGTGGCTTCCTCCACGAACTGATTCCTCCAGAGCACCTTGATCTTCGGCATAACCATATTTCTCAGCACCTCTCTTGACGATCTAGGATCTTTACCGGTTGCTCCTTATAGGAAAGATCCACCTACAAATCCTCAGGATTCACAGGCATTTGGCGGCCCAAATATGTTTCATATTTTCTTAGTATCGAGACATGGAATACATCGTGCACATGTGCCAATTCTATGGGTAGCTCTAACTTGTATGCTATTTGTCGATCCTCTTCAAAATCATATTTGGTCCAATATACCTCGGGGCTAGCTTGCCACCCCTTCCATATCTGATCACCCCCTTGGTGGGTGAGACTTTTAGGAACACTGAGTTTCCTTCTTCAAATTCCAGATCTCTTCAATGGGTGTCGGCATAGCTTTTCAGTCTGCTCTGTGCTATTAGTAATCTCTTCCTGATCAGCTCAATTTTTCTGAAGCCTGCTGTACGATTTTAAGTCCAAGTATCTTCCTCTCTCCCACTTCAATACCAGCACACAGGGTGTCCTACACTTCCTTCCAAAAGGGCTTCATATGGGGTCATACCAATACTAACTTGTAAACTGTTATTATAAGAAAATTCTACCAAAGCTAAGTACTTCTCCCAGCTCCCTCTGAAGTCCATAAAACATGCCCTTAGCATATTTTCTAGAATTATGTTTACTCTTTCCGTTTTCCATTAGTCTATGGGTGAAAAGCTGTACTGAAATCTGTCCTGGTTCCCAAAGCGGCTTGCAGACTCTGCGTTCACGAACCTTGCATCTCTGTCGAAGACCATCAACACTGGCACCCATGTAGCTTCACTATCTCTTCAATGTAAACTTCCACCAACTTCTCCAATGAACAAGTAACCTTTACTAGAAGAAAGTGTGCAAACTTCGTCAGACGATCTACAATAACCCATATTGAGTCGTTACGCTCCTGGGTAAACTCGTGATGAAGTCCATACTGATGTTCTTCCACTTCCACTCTGGAATGGGTAACGGCTGTAGTAATCCTCCGAGCTTCTGATTCTCTGGCCATGTGTAACATCCTAAATTTTCATTTATAATTAAATATAAGTTTTGTTTGATTTCACGTGTTTTGCACGTACAAATTTATGTACATTTTCCCTTAAAAAATTATTTTTTTTTATGTCATGAACAAGTATTTTATTTTTTCTCTTTTAAAAAGCCTATTAGTATCTATTATTAATTCTTAAAGGCCTAATTATTTAATCCAAGCCCACACTAATTAAATTAATTAAATAAATTAAGAGCCCATGGATTCTTAGCCCACTAAAATAAGCCCATTAGTTTATTCTCATTTAAATGAGACAACTTGTAGGGTAGACTTGTTTTTGTAACAAATTAATTAATAGCACATGAACATTTAGTAACTAGGTGTGCATGGAGAGACACGTGCATTGCACATGCATGTGCATTGGAGCATGAGGGGGGTAGGCCGGATTGTGCATGAGGAGATGGGGTGTGTGGAGTAGTGGAGAGTTGGTTGTGTGATCATGGGTAGTTTTTCTAACTCCCTAGTACATCCTAGCCCTTCATCTAAATGCATCTCCACCCTTCATTTAGCCTTGAGTAGTGTATAAATAGCCCCCCCTTAGCCATTCATCTCTTGGCACCATTACAAATTTGTAAAGAGTGAGAAGGAAAGAAAGAGTTGTAGAAATTTGTGTGTGAGAAAAAAGATTGAGAGTTGTGCATTTTGTGTGTCCTTGCACTATTGGATGCCGGTCTACATCAAGAGGAGAAGGAAGAAGCTCGAGTTTGCTTAGTTCAAGAAGGAGAAGGATCTTGGTGTGCACAAGCAAGGAGGAGAAGGCTCACAACTAGGAGAGGATCGTGTGTTCAACTAGTTTTTCTTTGTTTCTTCAATTAAGGTAGGTGATTTCCCAAACTTCTAATTTAGATACCATGCTAGGATTCAAAATTGTGAACATGTTAGAAATAAGTAGGAAAGATTGCTCTATACTTGTTTGAAGAGACTAAATAGAAAAGTGACCCAAATTGATCTACAGGAAAGGTTAGTATAACAAATTGGAATTTATTAATTAAGATGTGTTATGATGGTTTGTTAGTATATTTGCATGCTAGAATGGATGAATTATGTTTTATGAAAAAATTTGCTTATGAATGAATTGTAGAATGCAATGTGTGAAGAATTGTGTCTATGAATGAATTATATAATGCAAACTAGTATCCATGGACTATGAAATAAATTGATTTGTGGTAAAAGTGTGTGTTTTTAATTGTCGTATATGAGTAATATTGTAGTCACTAGATTATCATTTATGTTGTCTCTTGTAACATAAGAAAATGATTAGTTCGTAAAAATAAAACTAAATTAAGAGTTTGATTTGTTAAAGAATGGAAAAGAATTATTGTATGAATACATTGTGAATAAAAGAGGAATATGTTGAGATCCATCAAAAAAAAAAAATTCTATGTCGAAAATGTATTCATGATCCACTTTAACTGCAACCTGCTATAATTGACAGTCGACCGAACTAAAGTCGACAGTCGACTGTCAAGTATAGAATTTCAGATTTTGTTTGCAATATCAGTCGACTGACCATTTTTCAACAGTCGACTGACACTGTCCTGATTGTCGATTATTGAGTTTTGAATTTTTGCAGGATAGTTGACTGGCCTTTTTTCAACAGTCGACTGTCACTGTCCTAACTGTTGATTATTGAGTTTTGAATTTTCGTAGGATAGTCGACTTGCCATTTTTCACAGTCGTTTGTCACTGTCTCGACTGATGGTTTTCTTGAGTTTGGGATTTGATTTTTTTTTACATGTAAAAGTTGAGTAAGATTAAATATGAGATTGTTGTTTAAATTAAGAAAATTGTGCATGGAAAATGAAGTAAAAGAAACATGATGAAATATGGAATTTGTGAATATGAATACTCTCTTTTTGATGAACATGAAACGAGTTTGACACTAGAGTAGCTAAGTCCTTGCATCGGCATGAATGAAATTTTGAAAGAGAAATGTGATGATAAAAGACCAAGATTGGGTCATGATTGATGTTTAAGACCGATGTAGAGGTAACGCTAATTCTAGAGTATTTATTTTATTCATGATTCAATTATCTAAGGATTAGACACATAGTGGAGATGTGATGAAAATAAGAGAAAAATATGAGTATGAGGGTCTCGGATCTACGATGTGAGAGTGTTCACAGGATGTCCACATGATGCGTCATGTTAGAGCTTGGATACTTCTCCAGGATATTGGGACCACGGCGATGCTTGTGGGGTGCTCGATGACTACGTAGTGCCATCGTTCCATGGCGGTGGCGAATTGTCCATGGAATGCCTGCATGATGCATCGTGGCATGGCGTGGGGTTCTCTCCAGGATGTCTGGACATGGGCTCGTAACTCATAGAACACCTAGGATACTTACCGTAGTAGTTTAATTTATGGCGAGGGATCCAATCCTACAAGATGAAGAACGATTAAAGGCTTGCCCTCGGACCTATGTAGTTTGGGATCTATAGAATTCGAACAAGTGCGCATTAATGTCATCTATTAACTGCATTAAGGACTAAGTGCAGGTTTCACACACGACATCAATAAGGTAGTCCCTTTTGCTTTGTTTGTGACAAGTGTATGCTTTCTAAGTAAGAGAAATTGATGTATTATATCCTAGCGTCAGTTGTATACAACTGATGTGCCTACAGTTTCTATGCAGGTAAAAGTGATTGACAAGACTAAAGAATGAATGCTGCTTAAAGAAATGTTCAAGTTGTTGTTTAATTCATGTAACATATTGTAATTTATAATTCCACTGCATTGATGTAATCATTATTGTATAAAAAGCTTTTAATTCCTTGTAAAATTGTACGAAGTGAAGTGTAAAGATTCTGTAGAACTTCGAATTCAGTCTTATTTGGAATTCGGAGCGTTACAGAGTGGTATCAGAGCCATGCTTCCAAGTAGTACAAATTTATAAGGAACGACACCTTAGAGTGGACATTACAGTGTGAGTTGGGTATAGAGATTTAAATGTAATCTACTTACATTTGTGTTGCTCTATGATTGATGCTTCTTCTCCTCACTTCCCTAAGATGGCAAACCACCACGACCCAGCAGGCGATGATGATTGGCACATATTCGAAAAGGACTACTACTCTGGACAAGGAGATTTCGACAAAGAAGATCCCGAGGAATATGAAGGGGAATGACCCGAGTCCCGAGAGATCATTCTACCTCCGGACTCATCAGACATTTCATCCAACAAGGAAGAGCCAGTCCTGGAAAGTCTCATCGTGTCTCTTCAGAGGCAGGTAGAGACTCAAAGGGAGAGAGCAGAGCTATTACAGGCCTAGTGTGCGAAGTGCAAGGAGAATATTGCAACCCTCAGTCATTGTGTTTGGAAACTCGAGAAGGGAAAGAACATGTATGATGTGCTAACGGAAGAAGTGGCAGAGCTACAGGAAGAGCTTAGGAAAGCCAAGAGGAACCGTAGGGATTAGAATGTTGTATCTTCTCAATACTTTTGCTTGATGTCAGACGATGTTTTAAAATTGAATGTACAAAGTTTGAATTCAGTGAAATGAAAGAAGTTGATTTAAATTCATGTTTTATACTTCGAATTTAATGGATCTTTTGAATCAGAGTATGGCTGGAAGAAGATCATGGAATGGAGAAGGACCAGTTGTGGACTCGACTTGGAAATGGAGTTGGCTAGAGTCTATCAGACCCTCAACGCCGTAGCCATGAATCCCCTGCGAATCCAATTCCTGAGGCGATCAAACTCATGGAGTCATTCTAGAGGATGAAGCGACCAGTGTTTAAAGGGAAGTCAGACCCAGATGTAGCTGACATTTGGATTCGGCAAGTTGAGACTATCTTTGAAGTCTTGGAAACTCCAGAAGGTAGCAAGGTGAAGTTGGCTACATTGCAGCTTGAGAAGGATGCAGCTGTATGGTGGCAGTCGATGAAGCGGACTATGGAAAATGGTGTGATCGGCTGGGAGGAATTCTTGGAAGAGTTCTGCGGTCACTACTTTCCATCTGATGTCCAAGAGAAGAAAGCGATGGAGTTCCTGGCACTGCAGTAGGGAGACATGTCCGTCAGGGAGTATGAGATAAGGTTTACTCAACTCTCGAGGTATGCACCCGAACTTGTGATGGACGAGACGAAGAAAACTCGAAAGTTTGAGCATGGATTTAGGCTGGGTCTGAGATCAAGGATGATACCCCTTGGTATCAGGAGGTTTGACAAGTTAGTCAAGCAAGCTACAGCTACTGAGGCGGATATGGAGCAGTTTCATGCCGTTTAGAACCGGAGGAACAATTGGAACATTGGGAAGAGGACCGCAGTTTCTGGAAATGTCAAAGGGCAGCCACCAACTCAAAGGTTCAAACCCACGGGGGCGAACTCTGTTAATGTGGCTGGAAGACCTGGAAATAGTTGGGTGAAGCCTCCTGTGACCTGTTTCAACTGTAGAGAGGTGGGCCACTACAAATCTCAATACCCAAGTCGCGAAATGTCACCCGAAATGGACCACCGCAGCAGGTTGGGAAGAAACCGTACCAGCAAGGGAGAGTATTTGCCTTGACTGAAGCCGACGCTGATGAAGTGGATCACGTCATTACTGGTACGGGAGCAGATGTTTAGAAGTTTCTGTTGTTCTTTTCCCTGTTTATTTAGTAAGAACTGTTATGTAACGAGAGTGTGTTAGGTAACAGGAGAACTTCTATTAAATTGAAAGAAAGGTTTTGTTCTGTTCGATACTGGATCCTCTCATACTTTTGTATCTCCTAAATTTGCTGAAGTCTTGGAAGTCGAATCGAAGATTATTCCAGACAAGGTATTAGCAGTAGCTACTTCATCAGGGGAGACTTTAACCACTGATTGGTATTATGCAGATTGCGAGATCGAGATTGGAGATAGGATTTTCGGGATTGATCTGATCAAGCTGAATATCCTAGGGGTCGATGTTATCATTGATATTGATTGGATGTCGGTGTACAGTGCGAACATCAAGTGCAAGACCAAGGTGGTAACAGTAAAGGCTCCAGGAGGTCCTGTGGTCACTTTCAAGGGGAAGAAGAGATGTTCAGATTTTGTGGCAGCTATCAGTAAGAAAGTGGTTCTTGTGGAGGTGCAGCAAATTCAAGTGGTTCGGGATTACCCGACTGTGTTCTTGGAAGATTTGCCCGGGTTACCCCGCATCGTGATGTAGAGTTCAACATCACTATCCAGCCAGGGAGTGCACCTATTTGCAAGGCACCATATAGGATGACGCCTATGGAGCAGGATGAGATTAAACGGCAGATTGAGGAACTTTTGGGGAAAGTCTTTATTCAGCCGAGTGCATCACTCTGGGGAGCACCGGTGCTATTGATAAAGAAGAAGGATGGGTCGATGAGGATGTATATCGAATACCGAGAGCTGAATAAGGTCACAGTTTAGAATAAATATCCAATTCTACGAATTGATGACCTGTTCGATCGTCTACAAGGAGCAGTTGTTTTCTCCAAAATAGACCTTCGATCGGGATATCATCAGGTTCAAGTAAAAGTGGAAGATGTATATAAGACTGCATTCAGAACTCGACATGGGCATTACGAATTCTTAGTTATGCCATTTGGAGTGACGAATGCACCTTTAATCTTTATGGACATGATGAACAGAGTTCTGAGGCCATTTGTTTATTCTTCCGCCATGGTGTTTATCGAAGATATTCTTGAATACTCCAAGTCGGAGGAGGAGAACTCTGAGCATCTTACTGAAGTTCTGAAGAAGCTTCAAGAGCATGAGTTGTATGCCAAGTTATCCAAGTGCGATTTCTGAAAATTTGAATTGGCATTCCTGGGTAACATCCTTTCTAAGAAGGGAGTGAAAACTGATCCTCAGAAGATAGTGGCGGTGAAGGATTGGGCAAGGCCTACTACAGTGAAGGAAATCAGTAGTTTTTTTGGGCTAACTGGATACAGGAGGTTTATTCAAGGCTATGCTCAGATAGCCGTGTCGCTCACTGGTCTGACCAAGAAGAATGTGAATTTTAAGTGGATCGAGAGTGCGAGGCAAGCTTTCAGGAGTTGAAAGAGAAGTTTACTACTGCTCTCATTTTGGCTTTGCCTAGAGCAAGTGTTGAGTATGATGTGTACAGCGATGCTTCACATCGTAGGTTTGGTTGTGTCTTGATGCAAAAGGGAAAGGTAATCACTATGGGTCTAGACAACTAAGACCGCATGAGAAAAATTATCTGACTCACGATCTGGAGTTGGCTACGATTATCTTCACTTTGAAGCAATGGAGACATTACGTGTATGGTGAGAAATTAAAAATGTACATGAACCACAAAAGCTTGAAGTACATCTATCAGCAGAAGGATCTGAATCCGAGGCAATGGAGATGGCTGGAATTACTTGAGGACATTCGTCTTGAGATTAAGTACCATCCAGAGAAAGCTAATGTTGTTATTGATGCACTTAGCCGTAAAAGCAGTTTGACTAGTTTGATTACGACTCAGAGGCATCTAGCAAAAGAGTTGGATCGGACTGGTATTGAGATTGTTGTGCAAGGCTTGGGAGCATCTTTGGCTCAGCTGAGGCTTCAGCCTACGCTGAATAAAAGGATTATAGCAAGTCAGAAGGAAGATGCAGAGATTCAGAAGATGAAGGAGCATATTGGTGCAGGCAGATTGTTAGAGTTTTAGATCAGGGATGAAGTGTTGTGGTTTGGAGAGAGACTGTGTGTTCCAGATCAATCAGATTTGAGGGAGAGTATTCTTCAGGAGGCACATGCTACTCTTTTTTCGGTACATCCTAGGTGTACCGAGATGTACAATGACATCAAGAAACATTTCTGGTAATCAGGTTTGAAAGAGATGTGGCTGAGTTTGTGGTGAGGTGTGAGATTTGTCAGCAGGTGAAAGTCGAGAATCAGAAGCTCGGAGGTTTATTGCAACTGTTACCCATTTCGGAGTGGAAGTGGGATAACATCAGCATGGATTTCATCACAGGTTTGCCCCAAGAGTTCAAAGTGTAATGATGCAATTTGGGTCATAGTCGATCGACTAACCAAGTCAGCTCACTTCTTGGCAATGAAACTCACTTCGACTATAGACAAGTTAGCCGAGCTGTATGTTGGGGAGATCGTCAGGCTTCATGGTGTTTCGTTGACCATCGTGTCTGATTGAGATGTGCGGTTTACTTCACATTTCTGGAGAAGTCTTCAGACAGCTTTGGTTATTAAGACGGATTTCAGCACTGCCTTCCATCCTCAGACTGATGGGCAGACTGAGAGTCAACTGAGTTTTTGAGGATATGCTTCGGTGCTGTGTTCTAGATTTTGGAGGCAGTTAGGAGAGGCATCTAGCTCTAGTAGAGTTTGCGCACAACAACAGTTTTCAAACTAGTATCGGGATGACGCCGTACGAAGCTATGTATGGCAGAAAGTGCAGAACACATGTTTGCTAGTTTGAAGTGGGGGAGTGGCAGATGTTTGGGCTCGAGATCGTGCGACAGACCTCTGAAAAAAACGTTTTGATCAAGAAGAGGTTGGTGGATGCTTACAGTAGGCAGAAGAGTTATGCAGACAACCCAAGGAGGGACCTTGAGTTCGAGGAAGATGACTTTGTCTTTCTAAGGGTATCACCTAGTAAAGGTGTAACCCCTGTTTTCCCAAAAATGTATATTCTGTATTTTTTTAGGTTTTTAATTTTTGTAATTATTTTTTTTTTTCGTTATTAAATTCTTTTTCTTAAAATTTATTGTCAGATCTCCTACTAAAGTTTATTTTTAATCAATAATTTTTACAACTATTTACGATGATTTTTATACCCTATTAATGTTGTTATTATTATTATTTTTATCAGTATTATTATTATTACTGTTATTCTTATTTTATTATTATTATTATGATTATTATTATTATTGTTATTATTATAACTTCGATTGTTTATTTAAAAATCCATTTCTATTGTTAATTGTGTTTGTAGTTATTTCAAATAATTTCCATATTGTAGTATAATTCCATTTGGTTATATAAACCTACATTTTGTTGATTATTTTATTTTCTATTTGATTTATAAACCCTATTTCCCCTATTGGATTTTACCCCACTATAAGAAAAACCCTTTTTCGCAACAAGGTTTTGGCAACGACTTTTTAGTCGTTGTGAAAATTAGTTACGACAACGCGAAAGTCGTTGCTAAAAATAAAATAAAATTTCTCTCCTCCAAAATGCCTTGTGCGGGGCTTTGCAAATCCCCCCGCCAGATTGTATAAATTGGAAACGATAAATGCCGTTGCGTATATTTCCTTAATCTACTGCAACGACAGTATTGTTGCCAAAAATATAAAAAAATAAAAATAAATAAAATAATTTAACTTAATAGAACTTTCTTAATTCCCCCAAAATTTTCCCATATTCCCGCCCTAGCATATCTCAGTCCCGCCACCACACCAAATTCCCCAAACCCTTGCTTCACATCTCGTATGAGTGAACTTCACATCTCGTATGTACGTACGTACCTTCTTCCTTTTTCTCCTTTTTCCTTTTCTTGTCGCGATTTATAGATTGAGATTATTTTGTTTTGATGCTTTGAATTCTAGATTGATTGATTTCTAGGGTTTATGAGGCTCCCCCTCTTTTTGCTCGGCACAATCGCAAGGTACGCTTCTGGATTTGCTTTCGGTGATTCTTTCCGGATTGGGGAAATTTGCTAGGGTTTCTGAATGCTGGGGTTTTCATTGGAGCTTGTCGATATGTGAATCTTATTATTAACTAATTTTTGAATGGATAAGCATTTATCAAATCGGACCTGTAGTGGATTTTATAATTGTTTGAAATGAATCTAGCTTTTTGGGATGTTGTTGATGGGAGTTTAATATACTTAATTATTCAGATAATTTTAAGCTCGTTGGAATGGAATCAATGCAGTTAGTCAACAATATTAGTCTTCATTGATGAATGCCCCCCAATTGATCAGATTCCTACTAGAGGAAGAAAACAAATTGGTATGGTGTGAGAAAAAAAATGATGGAGAAGGGGATATAAAGTTGTTTCAATATTATTTTCCTTGCACAACAGGATAACAAAATTAATATTTCCCAGTCAACCCATGTATATGACTATCTAATACTTTCTCCTCGCACACCAGGATAACAAAATCAAAACTACGGTCAACCCATGTATTTCACTATCTAATACTTTCTCCTGGCCTAGATCAATTTTGAGATATGATAAATTGGTTTATTGTTCAAAGTGAATGCATTCTCTTAAGGGGGAATATTAATTGTTAATCTGGGAATGTGTTACCTAGTTCACACTACAGTCACAGTCTGGAATTTGAGGATAAGAAAAACCTCATTTACAGCTTACTCCCAATCTGAACTAGCTAGAAACATTAGTGACAAAATTATTAGGTTAGATGGTGTACAGATATTTATGTAATTTCTTGTTCTTTTATCCAAGTCAAGGCTTTATCAATATTAAAAGATGCAAGATACTAATGTCACCATACTCAGTTTAGAAGTTTTTAAGAGCACAAACATAAAAAGCATACATTATTATTTATTACTGTGATCCCAAGCAAGCAAACTACGTCTACCCCATGAGAGCTTAGCCCAAAACTAAAGTACTTGTATCTTTGTTGACATAGCACGAACCAGCATACACAAAGAATAAGTTTTGAGTTTTACATTATGAAGAAGAGGATGGAATGCTTTTAAATTTGAGTTTTTCTTTCTTCTTCTGGTTTTGTATTTATTTATAATTCCTATTTGTTGAATTCGTATTTGTCGCATTTATGATTTTTCTTTGTTTGTGTACCGTTTGCTTATAACTCAAATCAAGAGATAGTAATTATTGTGTACATAAGACATGATCTACTTTTTTGGTTTAATATATTGACATTTTATTGTTTTTTTCTCTTGTAGATACAAGGAGGGAAAATGAAGATCACTGTACTGGCATAAGGCACTTTCTCTAAGTCTTTGCAAAAGAAAGATCACTATTTTCTTTATTTTATGTAGAACACTCTTATTACTCAATTTTTTTTATAACATACACTATTTCTATATTCATAAATTAGTCTCACCATAAACATAAAATGGTGTTTAAAATAATTGAATTTAGTTGGCTATTATTTGGACTCAGCAGAAGGATGAATAAAAATCATTTGCTTTCCTACCTTTTTACTTATGTTTTTTTGTGATATATGCGTTGGTCAGTTGCCATTACCTTGTCATACTTGTGACATTTGTGTGGAATAAATAGTATTGTAGCCTTTTATTATTTTGCATGAGAGAATGAAGACTATAACAGCTCTTCTTATTTGCTTGTTTCAAACATGAAATATATATTTTCTTTAGACTATAACAACTAATGTTTCCTAGTAGTTTATATTAAATTAGGGAACATACAGGTAAAGAATGGTTGGAAGAGGGGGAGAAAAGAATGTGGGCAATCGCAATAAGGATGGAAAAGGTATGAGTTATTACATGATATTGGTTTGACTGTTTTGTAGCTCAAGTGAACTTTAAGTATAATATGGCCGCTTCATAAATGAAACAGGGCAAGGGAACTGCATTAAAAGGTTATTGTATAATATGGCCGCTTCATAGATATTTTGAAGCCTAGATCAGGGTATTTTCGTAGCAAGGGAACTGCATTAAAATGTTATTGTAAAAGAAGACAACAACTTGAGCACAAACTTGATCAATGAGCAACAAAAGAAGATTGAAGAGCAGTAGAAAATGATAAAGGAGTTGCAAGAAACTCAAGAAAGAACAACAAGACAAATTGAACAATAAAAAGAAGATATGCAGCGTGCAATGGATGCAATGAAACAAGAACTGTTGGCACAACTTACAAATAGAGGTGTATGAAATTCCTCTAATGATCAAGGTATTCTGCTCTGCCTCTTTTTTTTCCAGCATCTTTATTCTTTGTTTTCTGGTCAAGGTATTCTTTGTTTTCTCGAATGTTCAAGGTATTCTTTGTTTTCTGCCTCGTTTGTGAGCTGAAACCTACAATGTAACTAGTTGGCTATTGGTGCAAGAATTAGCAAATAGGAAATATTGTTTTCTGAATTATCTAGTTGTTGAAAACAAGTAGAGAATATATGCAATCAAGCTTATGTGTCATCGTTTGACTATGATGGAGTTGAAGTATTACACAAATATTTCAGTATTAGTCATAACTAAAAAACATAAACACAAACTGAAACCATAGAATCACAGTATTTAACAGGGCCATTTGAAGGAAATGAGTACAGAGGTTGTTTGTAATGATGGAAACCTGGGTGTGTATGATTAAATGTATATATAAACTGTTGATGGTAGAACTGCACCAAATCTGAATCCTCATAGTTCTCTTTTTGCTGACCAAGGATGAATTCATTCAAATTAAATGATCAGTATGCCACAGGTATAGAAAATGTATTTTTACTAATTGATATTGGTTGGTGATATGTCAAGTTTAGAGTTAGGAGAGAGGTCTCATTTTTAGGTTTGAACCTTCCTCTTCCATTGGCTTCTTGGTTTCTTGTAATTTCCAGTGAGCTTTATCAGAATGAGGGGAATTAAAGATATCGAGATCATATACTTTTGCATCCCCATATTGAACTGTTCCCACTATAGCTGCTGGCCTGTATTTTTCTTACAGTTGATAATTGACTGCTATGCAGGTACTATACGGACCCATCAGCTACATTCTGGCAATGCAATGCTAAAGCAATAGGGTCAGGTTCTAAAGGTCCTGATAGCTCTCTATTTTGCACATGCTATTTTGATCTATTAGAAAACATGGTTAAGCTTATTATGCACAATGAAAATGATTCTGAGATACTTAGATATCTTTTTGAGAAGTTGATGGTTGTAATATTTTGGGCATTGCTTCTTATATGACATAAATGTAATATGTTGAACAAGTTTAATATTATAGTTTTTGGAATGATGTTGGTTTTTAATGTTTTTGAAGTGTATGCTAGTTTTAGGTTAGGGCTGATGCAACGACAATATATAATTTGTCTTGAAAAGAATTAAACTTTCGCAACGACAATTGGTAGCTTTAGCAACGACTATAGTTGTTACCAAAATACAAGTAATGCAAAGCAATAATAAAAATAATTGCAAAACAGTCGAGCTTTGTCAATGACAGTAGTCGTTGCCAAAATAGGAAGAATGTAAGGCAACGACAATAATTCATTGCGAAATAAACATCTTTAGCAAGGACATGAGTCGTTGCCAAATATATGAAGTATGTTTGGCAACGACAAAAGTTGTTGCGATTGATTTTATACCTTAGTACGGGTGAAATTAGGTATGGCAACGACAAAATATATTGCAACGACAATGTCGTTGCGAAAAATCTATGTTTGGCAACGACAGAAAGTCGTAGTCAAAATCTTTCGCGACGCCCGGACGCGCAACGACCTTGCAACGACAAATGTCGTTGCCAAAAATATTTTTCGCAACGACATTTGGCATTACGAAAAAAGGTTTTTCTTGTAGTGCCCATTAAACCCCCCTTGGACCCATACCCATATACCCTACAAGCCAACTACCCATTACCTGTTACAACCCCAAACCCGTCATCACCCTAAAACCCTATCACCTCAACCCTATATATATTACCCCTCCCCTGATTATTAACCTAGCCGCCTGTTCATTCACCTCCTCTCTCTCTCGTTTCCCCTAACCCATCTCCCGACCTCTACACCCTGTGCAACTTCCGAAACCCTAGCTCTTCCGATCCCTGCACTCTCTCCCTCTACTTCCGGTCCCGCCCTTGATTTGCCAACTCCTCCCGAAGCCCCTACTCCCCTGCTTATCTCTCATCCCAACTTCTACTTCACCCTCCACCCCCCGTCACTCCCGTTCTCTCTCCCTCCGCCCTGTGAACGCCTCTCATTTACTCCCAGCCTCTCCTCTCCCTGTTCACCCCCCTGTAGCTCCGCGACTGGCTGTGCTCCCCTCTGCGATTGCAGCCTCCGCTCTCCTCCCTTCCTCCCTGTGTTCCCTCGGTGCGCCCTAGCAGTGACCTCCCATCGCTGTTGTGCCATCTAGTCGCCGACTGCAGTGCGTCACCTATTTTGCTCGTCGAAGTCGAGCTGCCCTCGTTGTCAGCGATCCTCCCTGTGCCGCACCATCCACCTCGCGACACAGAAGAAGACAGCAGCAACCGCCATCTCCTGCATCGCCAGTCAGCCACCCTACACCTCCTGCAGCAGTGCCACCAGCCTCCGGCGCCCTCCTCCTTACTTCTCCTCTGTGCTACACCCATTCCTCTTCCTGTCGCGCCCCCATCGGCAGCACGACAACATCCCTGCCCCCATCCTCCTGTCGTGAAAACTCAATCAGCCAGCCCCCTCGGTCGTGCCTTCCTGTGCTTCTCTTCCGGCGTAGCCAGAAGCGAGCGTCGACCACCAGGTGCTGTCCCCTGTGCTGTTTCTGATAGACAGCAGCCGCAACCTTCCCTCGCCGCTTGCCGTCGTCCCTCGTGCACTTGACTCACTCTCTCTTGGGTGTGTGTGCATGTTGTTTCAAAGTTTTACTCATGGTTCGTGGTTCGTGATTGTGTTCGTAATTCGTGAGTTCGTTCGTTTGTTGAGTTCGTTGCCCGGGATCCGTTCCCGTTATTCTTGCTCTTGCTTCGTTTCATCGTCATCTTTCAGGCAAGTAACTTTTACTCTTTTCTTTGTGTAATACAAGTACTAAATATCGCTTGTAGTGTAGTTGGTTTCTAGAGACAATTCATGTGTGATTCCTCTGTTATATATTGTCTCTATTTTGTTGATTTGACCATAGTTGTCTCGCGACATACATGACATTAAATAACTAGGGATGACCACTTTTCGGATGTAGATATGCATGCTATTTGTGATATCATTTGCTTGATGTGTTATTCGTTCTATACTTGTCGTAGACTTGCAAAATATCCTATACCATGTTGTTTGGACATCTAGTACACTATATTTCATGTTTGGTTTGATTTGGACGAGTTTTACTTGAACTAGATGATTTTATGTTCGAAGAGAAATTTTGTATTTTCGGTTACCTTGCTTTGATCAGTATTTTAGACCCAATTAAGGTCAGTATATTAAAATTATTTGTGAACATGAACTGTAGAGAATTTTTTCTATTTTCCAACCCTTCTGATAGATGTCAGTTTCGATTTATGGATTGTGAGTTATGTCTATTTTACTACAGAGGTGTAGAGAGATTTCCAGATTTTATTTTCTATGAATTCTGAAGAGTAATCTACATTTATCATGATGACAAAGTATTATTTTGATCCAACATTTTGCACAATACAACTAGACTTGATTGGGATTAACCCTGAATTTTTTTAGATTTATTTGATGAGTTTTACAAACCGTTCTATGTTTCCAAACAATAACTATACATGCAGAATTTTCATATTGTTCAGTAAATAACCTGATTTTCGATCTAATTCTACTTGTTGTTTGTAAAATATTTGTGAAAATGAAAGTTAGCATACTGTGTCTATTTTATCATCCTTTTGGCGGATTTGGATTTCGATTTATGGTTTGTGAGATATTGCTGTTTTCGTACTGCAGTGTTTATAATTTCAGATTTACAAAACTACTGCATCTTGATGTTCTCTGATTTTTATTGATTAAACTATTTATATTGAAAAATCATGAAAATTTATATTCTGATGCTTCACATATAGGGGAATACCCCAGATTTTTTGTGGATTTAATTAATGAGTTTTCATGCTGTTTTCCAGACTTTGAATGCGATCTTCTGATTTCTGGCTGAACATGTTTTCTGGTTTCAATTCAGTTTTGACTCATGTTTTTGTAAAACACTGTATGACTTATATATATTTGCTGGATTCGACCGGAAGTCTACTTTTCCGATTTTCTGACGAATTCAGGTTTGCATGTTTGTAGCAACGGGAATCACAGTTTTAGTGCAGTACTGTCTTGCGGTTCTGAACTAGAATTTTCGTTGTACTATTCTTTTATGTGTTTTCTTTAGTCTGTATATGTTTGTCTGTCACCCTGAACCTGTTAATTGTTTATTCCATGTTATTCTCATTCTGTTTTCTGCACATACATGTCTGTCTGATAATAATAACAAAATAACCAAGCCGGGATTTATGGGAAAGATCTAGTAGTGGAAAATATAGAAAATGTGTACTTGGAAGGGAGCTCGTATTTCCCATCTGATTATCTGTTATGTGGTACGATTCTGTTATCTGAACCCTGACTACATTACTTACCTATAGGAAGGTGTACTCAGAAGAAAACCCTTAGGTTCTATCTATCTGTCTGGATCTGCATCTGATACCTGAGTACACGGCCTTATATGATCCCCTACGAAATCTAAAACGTAATTTGTTTGAATGTAGCAACTATTTGGTAAAAGGATGGATGCATGAAGTGCTACCTAGATAGTAATAAACACAAGACTTATAAGAACATGACATCTATTATCTGTTGATTTGTATCTGTTATCTGATTATCCGCTATTTGTCTGACTATCATCTGACACTATCATCTTTATATATGTCTGCATACCACTTGACACTTGACACATGTTATCTGTATCTGTTAGTATACCATGCTATCTAATTTGTTTTCCTGATTCATGTTAGATATTATATTTCGTTAACACTCCTATTCCATGCTATGTTTGTTTCCGCTGTTATTTAGATTTATCATCTTTTCCAAGTACTTATTCATGCACTAAAAGCGGCCCGTAACTTGCATTGAAGGGAATCTTGTTTTTTTTCCTTTTTCCTGCAATTTATTAATTGCAGATCAGGGTGATCAACTACCAGATGGTGTAGGTGATCTAACATATTAGTTGCTGGAGTTTTTTGCTATTATTAGTTCCTGTTGCTTATTTGAACCATTGTACTTGATACTTGAATTTATTTGTATTTGGGCAATGTGACCCAGGATATTATTTTAATCAGATCTGATTTATTTGAGATTAATATATTTTGTTTCAAGTAATTCTGTTGGTATTGATTCATATATGCATGCTTGGTTGACTTTTCTTGCTTCCGACTGATTATTCTTGTGAAATGTTGGAAAATCCTGACAACTTATGGATGATAAAAATCATTCATTAGACTTAGTCACGTATTCGTATTCCGTACTCTCTTTTTGGGAAGCGGGGCATGACAAATGGTGTGATTCGTTTTGGCAGAGGTGGGAAGTTAGCCCCAAGGTTCATAGGCCCATATAAGATATTGAAGAGGATTGGGAAAACTGCTTACCAGCTGGGGTTACCGGAGGAGTTGTTTCAGGTGCACAATGTCGTCCATGTGTCTATGCTGAGAGGTTACATTCCAGATCCGAGTCACCATTTTTCCGAAGTACCGGAGGGTTTGTAGTTAGATCTAAGCTACATTGAGATACCGGTTGAGATCGTGGACCGTCGGGAGAAAGTTTTGAGGAACAAGACGATACCGATGATCCAAGTAGTCTGGAGAAACCAGTTGGTTGAAGAGCCTACTTGGGAATCCGAGGAGAGGATGTTGAAGGATCATCCCGAGCTCTTTGTTTGATTGTATTGTTTTTCTTTTTTCTTGTATTGTTTTGTTTTCTCACTTTTTAAGCATAGTTCCGAGGACGGAACTATTCTAAGGAGGGAGTGTTGTAACATCCTGAATTTTTATTTATTATTAAATATAAGTTTTGTTTGATTTTACGTGTTTTTCACGTGCAAATTTATGTACATTTTCCCTTAAAAAAATATTTATTTTTATGTCATGAACCAGTATTTTATTAATTCTCTTTTAAAAAGTCTATTAGTATCTATTATTAATTCTTAAAGGCCTAATTGTTTAATCCTAGTCCACACTAATTAAATTAATTAAATAAATTAAGAGCCCATGGATTCTTAGCCCACTAAAATAACCCCATTAGTTTATTCTCATTTAAATGAGACAACTTATAGGGTAGACTTGTTTTTGTAACAAATTAATTAATAACACATGAATATTTAGTAACTAGGTGTGCATGGAGAGGCACGTGCATTGCACATGCACGTGCAATGGAGCATGAGGGGGGTAGGCCGGATTGTGCATGAGGAGATGGGGTGTGTGGAGTAGTGGAGAGTTGGTTGTGTGATCATGGGTAGTTCTTCTAACTCCCTAGTACATCCTAGCCCTTCATCTAAATGCATCTCCACCATTCATTTAGCCTTGAGTAGTGTATAAATCGCCCCCCTTAGCCATTCATCTTTGGGCACCATTAGAGAAATTTGTAAAGAGCGAGAAGAAAAGAAAGAGTTGTAGAAATTTGTGTGTGAGTAAAAAGATTGAGAGTTGTGCAATTTGTGTGTCCTTACACTATAGGAGGCCCGTCTACATCAAGAGGAGAAGGAAGGAGCTCGGGTTTTCTTAGTTCAAGGTGGAGAAGGCTCTTGGTGTGCACAAGCAAGGAGGAGAAGGTTCACAACTAGGAGAGGATCGTGTGTTCAAGGAGTTTCTCTAGGAGTTTTCTTTGTTTCTTCAATTAAGGTAGGTGATTTCTCAAACTTCTAATTTAGATACCATGCTAGGATTCAAAATTGTGAACATGTTAGAAATAAGTAGGAAAGATTGCTCTATACTTGTTTAAAGAGACTAAATAGAAAAGAGACTCAAATTGATCTACATGACAGGTTAGTAAAACGAATTGGAATGTATTAATTAAGATGTGTTATGATGGTTTGTTTGTATATTTGCATGCTAGAATGGATGAATTATGATTTTATGAAAAAATTTGCTTATGAATGAATTGTTGAATGCAATGTGTGAAGAATTGTGCTTATGAATAAATTATAGAATGACTACTAGTATCCATGGACTATGAAATAAATTGATTTGTGGTAAAAGTGTGTGTTTTTAATTGCCGTCTATGAGTAATATTGTAGTCACTAGATTATCATCTATGTTGTCTCTTGAAACATAAGAAAATGATTAGTTCGTAAAAATAAAACTAAATTAAAAGTTTGATTTGTTAAAGAATGAAAAAGAATGATTGTTTGAACACATTGTGAATAAAAGAGGAATATGTTGAGATCCATCTAAAAGAAATTTTTCTATGTTGAAAATGTATTCATGATCCACGTTAACTGCAACCTGTTATAATTGACAGTCGACCGAACTAAAGTCGACAGTCGACTGTCAAGTATAGAATTTCAGATTTTGTTCGCAATATCAGTCCACTAGCCATTTTTCCACAGTCGACTAACACTGTCCTGACAGTAGATTATTGAGTTTTGAATTTTTGCAAGATAGTCGTCTGACCCTTTTTCAACAGTCGACTGTCACTGTCCTGACTGTCGATTATTGAGTTTTGAATTTTTGCAGGACAGTCGATTGATCATTTTTCACAGTCGACTGTCACTGTCCTGACTGATGGTTTTCTTGAGTTTTGGATTTGATTTTTTTTGACATGTAAAAGTTGAGTAACATTAAATATGAGATTGTTGTTTAAATTATGCAAATTGTGCATGGAAAATGAAGTAAAAGAAACATGATGAATTATGGAATTTGTGAATATGATTACTCTCTTTTTGATGAACATGAAACGATTTTGACCCTAGAGTTTAGCTAAGTCCTTGCATCGGCATGAATGAAATTTTGAAAGGGAAATGTGATGATAAAAGACCAAGATTGCGTCATGATTGATGTTTAAGACTGATGTAGAGGTAACGCTAATTCTAGAGTATTAATTTTATTCATGATTCAATTATCTAAGGATTAGACACATAGTGGAGATGTGATGAAAGTAAGAGAAAAACATGAGTATATGGCCTGGAATCTATGGTGTGAGAGTGTTCGTAGGATGTCCACATGGTGCGTCATGTCAGGGCGTGGATACTTCTCTAGGATATCGGGACCGTGGCGATGCTTGTGGGGTGCTCGGTGACTGCGTAGTGCCATCGTTCCATGGTGGAGGCGAGTTGTCCATAGGATGCCTGCACGATGCATCGTGACATGGCATGGGATTCTCTCCATGATGTCTAGATATGGGCTCGTAACTCATAGAATACCTAGGATACTTACCGTAGTTAACGTGGTAGTTAATTCTTGGTGAGGGAATCAACCCTACAAGATTTAGAACGATTAAGGGCTTGCCCTCGGACCTATGTAGTATGAGATGTATAGAATCCGAACAAGTGCACATTAGTGTCATCTAATAACTGCATTATGGACTAAGTGCACGTTTCACACACGATATCAATTGGATAGTCCCCTTAGCTTTGTTTGCGATAAGTGTGTGTTTTCTAAGTAAGAGAAATTAATGTATTATATCCTAGCATCAGATGTATGTAACTGAAGTGCCCACAGTTTCTATGCAGGATAAAGTGATTGATAAGACTAAAGAATGAATGCTGCTTAAAGAAATGTTCAAGTTATTGTTTAATTCATGTAACATATTGTAATTTATAATTCCGCTACGTTGATGTAATCTTTGTTGTATAAAAAGCTTTTAATTCCTTGTAAAATTGTACGAAGTGAAGTGTAAAGATTCTGTGGAACTTCGAATTTAGTCTTATTTGGAATTCGGGGTGTTACACCTTGCTTTTTGAAGTTTGAGTGTAGAACAAACCTTTTGCCTTTATTCCTATTTCCTGCCTTCCCTTGTGACAACTAATTCTAATTCATGTCCATCTTTGTGATAGCTGTCCGACGAACTAGTTTGTCAAACCTCCAAATACAAGGTGTCACAATTCTTGACCTCAGTGTCGGCCTTAAACCTTGCTCAAATCTTTTTGCCTTCTTTACTTCATCTTGCACCATCTCTAGAGTATACCGAGATAGTTGTGTAATATTCGTCTCATACTCCCGAACTGACAAACTTCCCCGCCTCAAGTTGAGGAGTTCCATAGCCTTCTCTTCCTGGACATCGAAAGGGAAATAATGCTGCCTAAACTCTTCGAAAAAGTCATCCCATGCTACAGGCCCGTCTCCCAAGCTGTGTTTTATGGATTTCCACGAAACACCTGCATCCTTCTCCAAACTGATGGTCGCTAGTTTAACTTTTCTTTCCTTCGGGGGTTTCAACCACTTCAAAGATGATTTCCACTTTTCTTATCCAGTTGTCGGCGTCTATAGGATCTGCTTGGCCTTCAAAAACTGGTGGCTTCATCCTCTTAAAGGACTATCATCTTGACTGGCTCAGCCATCACATTCACTAGGTTCCTTCCCTGCGCACCCTGCAGTGGCATGAAATTCTTACTTGCTTTGACATATGCCCCTATCATTTGATAGACACGGGAAAACTCTGTTTTGACATTGAGGTCGGTTCCATTAGACCCATTGCCTTCGGCTTCAGACCGTCCGTTGTGACCACTCCTAGTCCTTCCTAACATCTGATGCATGGTTGAAAAATCACATAGGTTCCTTATTATGAAGTTTTTGAAAATGGCATTCAACAAAAATATACATATCACTAGTATTTAGGAGACACAATATTTAATTCCATTCATTTATACATAACAGTCACAGTAGTCACTTCCACATACTACCCCCAACAAAACATATTCCTAGTTGGCAAAACAAACAAAACATATAAAAATATACATTAAGCGTGTTTCTACTAATCAACTCCAGCGGAGTTCATTACATCCTGAGACTTCCCTAATTGGGCTCGCAACTGGGCCACTTGGGCCCGCAACTACTCATCCTTACGCTCCAGGTGCGCAATCATAACTCGATAAGTGTGCTTCATTTGTACAATTCTTCGAGCATTCTTGCTTTTAAACATTTTAAGTTTATCCACCTCTTCCTTGGTGGCGAGTGCCTGTAGACCATAAGACTCAAGCCTATCCTCAAGGTGATCATGGCTCCATTTATAGGTTGCAAATTCTTGAATAGTTCATCAATGGCAATGGCATGGTGTACTGTAGTCGGCTGGGGTGGGGGTGGTGGAGGAGATTGACCAGCCGTGGGGTCGTCTCCTGCTGCGGCTGCTACTATTTCCTCGCTTCCCATTCTGCAACGACTGGAGGTTCCTCGCCCTCCATTAGTGGTTCCTCCTCCTCAGTCATCTCGTCTTCCACCCACCTATTCCCGTCAACAACCCCATCAGCCATCCCGCGAGGAGAAAATATGGGAGTTAGTCCAGATATAGAAAATTATAACACATAAGTTGAATAGTGCAACAATATGAATCATAATTATGTACTAACTGTACTAAACCTAACTCTAACAAGGGCATCTAAGTCTAGTTTCTCGTTGTGTTCGACTAAAATTTGAAGTCGGCTCTGATACCAACTCTGTAGCACCCCGAATTTCCAACCCTAGAAACTCGTGACACAATAAAGAATCTTACTTCAAATAGTTCAAAACACAGAAATGTACAGGAAATTAAAAACTTTTATTTCGATAAATGTTATTACAATGTCCAAAAGGTACAAAATTATTACAATAAAATTTTACAATGAACTTAGACACTATCTTTCCACTTGGATGCTTCACCCAGCTTGAGTGCCTCCCACTCCCATGATCTGGTAGTCCTGCAACTAAACAGACTATGGGTATGTCAGTTGAATGCAACTGACACAATACGAATAAAAGCAGCGACTCTCCAAACTCAACAATCAAATTTTTTGCAAAAGAAAAATGTGCATTAAGAACACAAGTGTGAGTGTATGCCATGACTTAGAATTTAATGCACAGTTCTAAGAATGCACCTGATACTCCTACTCTAATGCACACTTGATTTGGAAGTGTATGCATCACATACTACATACTTCCCAAATCAAGCTCACTTCCTCCTGGTTGTAGGGTTCGATCCCTCGCAATGCATCCTAATTTTGTATACTTTCCCGTTCTTGACATTCATCTAGTGACTAATGAGGTTGCAGATGTTCAGTCCATTTCCGTTCTACAGTCGTAGTAGTGTCCCCATTTTCTACTACGCCCGGTCCCCCGCAGTCTCACTTCTCCGGACATCACCCAAAAGTTTCCACGAGCATAAAGGTGGCCCCGCGGCACCCCCGCTCACCGAGACACATAGAGTCTTACTCACACATTGGAGTCTTACACTAGCTCCCTGCCCATACTAAACAACATATAACTTAATGAACTCGTAGGGTCCATTCCCTACTTCCGACATGAGCACCTTTCGTTCTTATCACTAGACCCCAAGAGTTAGACGGGGAGATCATGCAACCCATGCTCCAAACCAGCCGGAAGGCACCGCACGTGTCCCCTTGGCAGATGAGTACAACCACCCGACTAGTGTCTGTCCTATCAAATAAATGACATGCTTGGTAATAGGTTACTACAATAAACCAACCGAACCTAACTTAGAACTCAGGCTAGACTTATTAAGGCAATTAATTATCTTCTATTAGTGAGATGATTAGTGAAATACCGGACGACTACTTGCTAGCTAACTACTTAGTCTTTTATCCAACTTAACTGTCTCGGGTTAAACACAATCCGGTCTCTAACTCAGACCAAGGATTGGCCTGACCTAATCTTAACTTGACCTAGTGACGCCTAGCAATTTGACCTTGTCGGTCGCCGACCGCCCTCTTACTTAGATCTCGTCCCGATCTCAGTCCCACGATCAACCCTCCTTGATTAGCAATCAGCCGGCACACGAAGATTGTACTCATCCATGGCACTAGAGGTGAAAAGCCTACAAGCTACCTAAATATCATGCAATATGACAAAGGGTACCGCTCACCAACTAGGTCACTAGCAAACTAAGATGAACAATGAGCAAGTGTACCAAGGCAAAAATGAGACAAAAGTTGCTCAAACTAAAAAAAACACATTAGGTGCAAATAACACAACTCTAACATGATCAAACACGTCTCAAAGGTCAGAATGAACACCATTTTAAGTCAATTCTAAAGCCCCGGTATGTTGCACGCATATACTTAATCAAAACGGTAAATTACTATTCAACCTGTGAGTTATGCAGTTTTGGAAAAATCACCATAAATCACAAAATTAATGCAATTCCAAGTTCTTAGGTTCTTTGGAAATATATTTAATTCTATTTTAACAACTCAGTTGAAAACTTTCTCAAACTACTTTATTTTAGAGAAGAAATTAGTCATAACTGATGAGCATGTAAAACTTTCAGATCTAATCGAATTATCAACCAGTTGCACCAATAAACTCATCTAAAATATCAAATGAACTCAAAAATTTATTAAATTTTACAAGAATGTTTTAGACACATAGGAACAATACATATCAAAAATTTAGCTAAAAACTCTAAGTATAGCGGATGATATGATATTTTGTATTAGATGCAAATTACCACACAACAACAGCCCTGCTACTTAACTACATCGGCAAGTTACATTTTCATAAAATAAAAATTCTCATTCAAATATTACGAAACTTGGTGTAAATGTTCCACATTGACTTAGGAAGCTACAGTAAAAGTTTCAAGTTCAATTTCCTTCAAGGCACAAAGTTATGATTTTCATAAGTCAAACACGTTAAACTCACAGAGCAGAAATTTTATCTCTGAACAAGCAACAAGATTGAATTTTATTAAGATGGCAACCCATATCCAAAAATTACAAAATTTGATAGAGTTATAGTACACATGCATGAGAATCCATAGTAAAGAAAATTCTCTAAACTCACATTAACCATGGAGATATACATTTTATATGTAAAGCATGATCATTCAACCTAGAACATCAAGATTATTCAACAACATCAGCAACATGGATTTATTAAAAATATTAACCCTCATCCAAAATTCACGAAATTTGGTATAGTTATTATGGACACAATCAAGATGCTACTATAAAAATTTCAAGTCTAAATTACAAAATACCACAAAATTATGAATTCCTAATCATCTCATGCTAAAACATCAAAAGATTCAATCTTTTTCTATCAATTAGCATTCTTAGCCAAAAATTTTAGTTGAACATGAAAAAATCTCTTTCATGCCATCTAACAAGCCAAAATTAGTAATATTTCATCACACAAAACAAGAAAACAACCAACATGCATAGAGTTGAGAAAAGTCACCCACTTGAAGTTGTTGACGATCTCTTCTCCAAATTTCTTCTTCTTTGCTTGAATGACTCTCCTCCTAGCTCCTTTCTTCTACCTTTTCTCCACCTAACATTTGACGAAGAAAAGTTCTTTTTTTTTCTTCTTGAAGTTGAAGAATACTAGAAAATGAGAAAGAGTAGGATTTTGAAGGATAATGTTTTTAGGGTTTAGAAAATGAAGGAGGAGGTGTTAGAAAACATTTGGTGTGTTTAAATGGGGGGGGGGGGGGGGGGGGGGTTGACCATAGCCCTAAAACTAGTCCATAATTTAGATGGTGGTTTAGGGTTTCACTTGGTGGCTAAGAAATTTATTGTATGGATAATTAAACATATAGATACACACATACAATACATACATATATGTATACACAACACAATGCATGCCCAAATATTTTGAGAAAAGCTTGCATAAAACAAAGATATTTTTATTCAAAATAATAATAATAATAATAATAAGTATTTTTCGAGGGACCTTACAGAGGACCCAACGGGCCTTCTGCTGGTTCAGGTGCATAGAGGAACGAGTCAACCTGGCCCATCAGGGTTAGGGAACCTACTCTTTCTACCTATAAATACCAAACCCCCTACCCCTTCTACAAGGTAATGACTTTTACTCACCTGAACCCTAGCTTTCACTTTTTTCTCAGTGACTGAATATATTGTCGAAGGTGTTGGTGTATGCCATAGAGGTCTGTTGTGTTTTGACATTACTAGTTTACATTGTATCATGACATTTATTTTATGTTTAAGCTTTCATTTATTGTGTTATTTATTATGAATTAAATGAACATAATGAAGTCCTTAGAACATTAAGTTCAATGCCAAGGGATATCAAGTGCATGACTTGATTGTGAGATCCTATTAGCTGAAATTAGAAAATTATTCATAAATGTCCTTAGTCAAGTATTATTGTGAATTAGAACAACGATAATACATAAAGAGTAGTGTGTGCATAGACTGAGGACCGTTCTCACGGGTCATGGATATGAGATATCACGTCTTCACATGGGTACATATTAGAGTAATAATGTAATGGACAGACCCACCATGAGAACGATGCATGAACCATTTCGTGAGTGTCATAAGCGGTTCTCACAGTGACCATGGTGTACATAGTCTTTTGACTTGAAGTCACTACGGTTCCCTACCTGAGAAGTTATATATTTTAATGTCGTCATAATTTTTCGCTTCGCATAGGGCAAAAACCACTTCTTTCTTTCGTGGGACGAAGCATTGGTCTGGGAGCTTTCATTCCAATGGGCGAGGAGCCGTGTCTTGTGAATTGACTTCAACTTCTAAGCCTGTAATAGGGTGATTATAAAGTCGACTATCGGATATACTACAAATCATGTAGAGGGATGTGAGTGACTTAGATAGGATTTGTCCCTCTTAAATAACAGGAGCGGCATCTACGAGCCCCTTGATTGGGTGAGACTACAAAATGTATGGCCGTGCTCAAATGAGTAAATATGTGATATTGATCTCATTTATTTTTTGTAAGTCTATTCGGACATCAAGAAACCAAAGATTGAACTATACACGGACGACACGCTCTATGCTTTATGGACAATTGAGATATCTGGACGAAGGGAATATACTACATGCTATCATTGGTCACAGATAGGTTATGTCAAATAACTGACATTCCCATTACTTGAGTAATAGTGATGTATTGCTAGATACTGCTCACTGTTTGTAATACTCGAATATGATTTTAATATAACTGTCAATGTAATGGGAACCTACAGAGTCACACAATTAGAATGGATTGAAATTGGGATTTAAATTCATAAGATTAATTTAATTAGGAATCCAAGTCAGACTTGGACTCCTGCTATTAGTTGGACATTTAATTAGATTAAATGGACCGACTAAAGTTCAAAGGCCTACACATGAATCTGACCCAGGTCAGATTGTGATCCCAACAGCCTTATTAATCTCTTAGGGTTGATTTTATGCTCTTATATATATGATATTAATATGTGGAAAAGACACAAAGGAAAAAACCTTAGCCGTCACATAAAGTGTGAGAGAGAGATCGTGAGGAGGAACATCCCCTTCCCGCAGCTAGCACCACAGTCTGAAGGAGAGCCATTTTTCGTTTCGTTCGTGTGGATATTGTATAGGAACTGCAATTTTGCAATGCTGTGATCGGCATACTGTGGAGACAACCGATCCATCTTTAAGGAATAATTCATAAATATGATTTATGGTTTTCACATGGATCCATGGCTAGGTTTTAATATTTTGTAATTTTTCCACTGTGTGTTTAATATGTGATTGCATTCGAAACCTAACAGGAGGGCCTGTCGTCAAGATCACGCCCGATATTTCTAGGCCTTTTTCAGGTACTCAGGGTGGCCAGCTACCAGCAACACCCCATCTCCTGCTCCTAACCAAATCCAAATCTCAGATTCAGATATGTGGTTAAGATCTGTGTCTCCCTCTACAAATAACAAGAACTCACATATGTTGCTCCCACCTCTAAATCAGCGCATCAGGTTGGTGTCGTCTGTAGGAACCAGACAGACTGATTCGATCATAGGTTCGGACCTCACCCAGCCGCCGTCCCTCTTTATGGGTCGCAAAGCCAAGAGAGCTTTCACGGAGGGACATCAGGTCGACCTCCTTCCTCTTTCTCGCAGTCACGCGAACACACAGGTGTCTCAAAGGCCACAAGCTGAGTGTCCATCAGAACTTAGACTGTAACACCCTCCTATTTTATAATTTTAAAATAGTCATTTGTAATTCTTTTATTGCTATCAGATATTATTATTGTTATTATTATGCATAAATATGCAATTTTAATTTATATATATTCCTTAATTTATTTATTTATCAGGTGGAGTGGATTTTATTAGATCTTATTACGAAAAATAGAACTTCACGGGTATATGAATAATAAGTGAGCCTTTGAGTGGTTTATACTAAATTTTCCATTTTTTTAACAACCCCACCAACCCATCCTCCTCATTTCTGTTGCCAGACCCCCCCCCCCCAATTGCCGACCCTTTCTTTCCCCTTTCTTTTCTTCATTTTGAGTTTTCCAATTCCCATAAACTCATAACTTTTTTAAAAAATTGTGAGACGGTTTTAGTAAATTGGAGGGTGCTCTTCAATGTCCCGGTGTCAGTTTCCTGGATTGACTTCTTTTATAGGGTTGTATGTTTTCAATTTTTGGCAAGAGAATTAGGTTAGTAGGGAGATTATGAGATAATCTTCCTGTTAGAAGTGTTTAATTCTTTATTGGATATGGTAGGAGTAAATTTGAAAACAGTTAGGATTTTGTGTTAGAAATTGAAAGAGTTTATGCCTTAAATTTATTAGAGATTGGCCATAGAAATTGTTGTAAATTATGAGAAGAAATTTAGAATAATTTTTGAAGGAAATTACAAGCTTAAAACCTAATTAATAAAATTGTGAGGATGTGCATACATATAATGCAAGCTAGGAGTTTGATGAAATGCCTGTGAGAGATTACAATGATTTTAATTGTTATTTGTGTGTGATTTGAATATCTTTAACCCTAATTAGTGTTAAAACTTGGTAATAGGTAGAAGAAGCGAGTTTAGGGGAAACAACGGAGAGCTTTCATAGCCGGTCTTCGTGTTTCCTCAGGGGAGTGTGATTATACTCGATATACTTTTTGTTGTGGTAAAATTTTAGACTTATCTAATATGATTTGTTATAGGTATGGCCGGATAACGATTTGTGGATAAATACGAAAGTTTAATAGTTGAAATTATGCTGATGTGGTGTCTTTGCATGATTTTTGAGTATTTGGTGCTATTAGTGATATGTTGGGTCTATATACGATAATATTAAGTGATTTAGGGCATGGTATACGTATGACATGTGGGTAATAATTGAGAATTATATATGATAAAAAATGAGATTAATGGTGTGGTATATGTATAATATGCAGGTGTTAAATTGAAATTTTATAGTATAATATGATGTGAGTAAATAGCATGGTGTATGCATGATATATGATAATATAACAAGATAAACAACATGGTGTATGCATGATATATGATAATGTAACAAGATACATAGCATGGTGTATTTATGACATGTGATAATATGACAAGATAAAATGTGATACAATGACATGATAAATAACGTGGTATATGTCGAATATGTGATAATATATATTGAGATAAAATGATGAGATGATATGTGATGTGATGGAATAAAATGATAAGATGAAAATGATTATAAAAGTAAATGTTTGTTTATCAGTGCCTACAGAATCACAGGGGTTGAGCTAAACCGCCTAATACCCAAGTTATTGGCTTGGGGTGCGGTGTTTGCGTAAGACCCTTGGTAGGCAGCGATGTATGGCGTAAGACCCTTGGTTGGCAGCGATGTATGGCGTAAGACCCTTGGTGGGCAGCGATACGTAAGATCCTTGGTGGGCAGCGAGCAGACGCACAGGACCCTTGGTAGGTAGCGATCTGTGTTTTGACTGAGCTATCGGCTTCAGTTTGGTGGTGACGTGGGCACTGGTCGACCAATTAATAAAATGAGTAAATATGAAAAGAAAATGAGAAAGTAAAGAAAGGGTATGACATGAAATGAGAATCATAATGGAAAGAAAATGGGTTATGAGAATAAGCATGAAAAGTAAAAAAAGTGTTTTATGTATTATGTGAATAAAAGGTGAAGAAACTGTGCTATGTGAACGAATATGAAAAGTGAAGAAAATGTGTTCTAAGTTTGTGAATGAATATGAGATGTACAGAAATTGTGTTGTGGGAATAAATATGATAAGTAAAGAAATTGTGTTATGTGAATACCAATGAAAAATATTGAAAATGTGTTATGTATTATGTGAATGAAAAGTAAAGTAAGATGTATTATGGGAACGAAAAGTAAAATAAGTGATGAAAAATTAAGTGATATTATGTGATGAGAATGGATATTAAAGTAAAAGCATGATATAACATGAGTTGGTACACCTTGGAATTGTGTCGCGGAACTACCCACCCGCTATTTCGGTGAAAATGGTAGGAACTACCTGCTTAGGCACAACTCACAAGGTGGATCAGTGGAGTATAGATATGATAGTTGTATTGTGTAATGGGAATGAAAAGTAAAGTGAGCTGTAATATGAAGAACAAAAAGTAAAGTATTGCCCAAGCTCTCGGCTTTGGGGTGCGGTGTATATTACCCAAATTATGTTTGGGGTGCGGTGTATTAACTGATGAGAATGAAGGTTAAAGTGAGTTGTAATATGCGATGTGAATGAATATGAAAGTAAGAGATACTATCTAATAAGAATGAGAAGATAAATAAGTTGTATGATGAGATGAGAATGAAACATAAAGCAAGGTATATGATAAAATGAGAATGAGAATTAAAGTAAGTGGTATGATGAAATAAGAATAAAAAGGAAAGTAAACTGTAATATAAAAGGATAATGAATGCTAATGTATTATGAGATGTTATATGATTGAATTAATGATAATGTATAATGAGGTGTTATGAGACAAAATGAAATTGAATATAGTATAAGACGAATAGGGATATTAAAGTAAAAACAAAATATAATATGAGCTTGAGATGCCTTGGAATTGTGTCGATGATCTACTCGCCCGCTATTTCTATGGAAATGGTAGGAACTATCTGCCGAGGCACAACTTCAAGGTAGAGTGAGTGGATGTTGATATGTAGATTGGTTGAAGGTTAAAAAAATTACTTTGTGCAATCCTTGCTATGTTTATATGTTTAATTCCAGGTTAAATTTAATTATCACAATGTTCGAAAGTTTTTTTTAATTTCTTTTATATCATTTATTTTAGTAACTAACCTAGTAGATTATACTTACACCAGTTTTGGCTGACCCATGTTGTGTTTCGGGGGTCAAAGGAGTCCTTCCCTGAGGGTGGATGTCCCTACACATCCCTTTTGCACGAATTGAGTAGCAGCGATGTCACGTCCCGCTTCCCAAAAATACGGAATATGAGTACATGACATTGGCCCAGCGAATGACTAACGTCACCCATAAGTTTTTTATCCGATCAACTAACAATATAATCAATACAGAACAATTGCACAGACAATAATAATAATCTCATGAACAATAATACTTGGAATGAAGCAATATGAAATATTCAAATACAATAAACCAATGCTTGGAAACAAAAATAACAATATTCGGGTCAAAACCCCACAATATAATGAAATAACAATAGTTCAATAATTAAATCTCCATGATTAAATAATAATTTATTAAGCGGCGATGCTATCGATTCCTTCACCAATGTTGTTCTTCCAATCCATCAGGAAATTCTCCAACAACACCTGTAAACACTTCATCTAAAAAGAGGAGAAAAATTGTTCTTAGAGCAAGTCATGGACAACAAGTAGAGAAAGGAAGGAACAATAGGAATAATGATATAACAATGAATCAATGGATCAATATGAATCAATAACATGGGACAACAATCAATAATCAATATCATGATAATCGATACAATGGCTATAAATAACGATTCAATATTCGGTAACAATGATCAATGATCAATAACAATAACACTTAGCCAATATTCGATATCAATAGAAACAACGATGAATAATATGCAATGTCGATGTGGTGTCATCCTTAAGTCTATTAATTATTTTAATTCTAACTAATGTAGCACTTCATGCATTCCATTCAATTACCACATGGTTGCTACATACAAACAAGTTACGTTTAGACTTAGTGGTGGATTTATAGTTCATGTACTCAGCAACGATATACAATAATAACCGATGACCGAATCAATCGTGAGACTATAGTCAGTAATCTACAATTAATCGATGACCGATATAACCAATTGACCAATAGACCAATAGACCTATTAATAGGGAAACAAAGGCCCCTCCTCCGAGTACAGTCCTTATATTGTCCACTATTAAAGTTAACCCTTAAACCCCGGCTTGTTAATAATTTATCAATTCAACAATACAATATGCAATATGAGACATGAGATGAACAATAATATCAATAGGAGAATAATAGGATGATAACTTAGATAGGACAACTAAAATGATGACAATGAGACACTAGGATCATGCAATGCAATATACACACTTAAATTCATGCAATACTACGATATAGAATAATTAATCTATTAAAATCTAGACTATATAATTCTGGACAGTAAGAGTACTCTGTACAAAAGTGCAGTTTTTCACTGTTTCAGAACTCAAAAACTGAATCTATCACAAATTCTAGCAATCAGACTTCCACACGGTTGCAACGCATACTTAGAGATCAAAATCCGACAACAGTAGCTAGATCAAACACACAATTCTTCACAGATTTCATGTTCAGACAATAGGGAAATAATAGGATGGTAATTTGAATTGGACAATTAGAACAATGACAATAGGGTATTAGGATCATGCAATGCAACACTCATACATTAATTCATACAATACACGATATAGGAATAATTAATCTATTAAAATCTGGAGCATAAAATTCAGGACAACAAGAGTAGTTTGTCCAAAAATACAGTTTCCTGCTGTTACAGAAATTGAAAACTAAATCTGTTAGAAATTCTAGAAACTAGACCTCCACAGGGTTCTAAAGCATATTTAAAGTTCAAAATCCGACAACATTATCTGGGTAAATCACATTGTTCTTTACAGATTTCATGTTCTAGCAGAAATTCGATATCATGTTGCTATAATTTTAGAATCAGCAAAATCTCGAAATAAAATTCATTAAAAATATTTTCTAGACTCCTAAACATGTTAAGCAACAATATGGAAATTATCATAGTAAAATTTTATCATTTGATCAATCTTTTTACTGTTTAAACATAAAACGTTCAAGAATCTGAAAATCTGCAATTAAAATCACAGCTGTAGTAAAACGGGCATAACTTTTGCTACGCAAGTCGGAATTCAGAAATCAAAGGTGTTCTGGAAACTAGAAAGATAAGGCTACAATTCTTATTAAGAAAAATAATTTCTTTTGAGATCATTTACTGGGTCAAAAATAGCAGTCAACATACAGCTAGCAAGCAATATACAGGTTTTAGGGTATTTTTCATGAAACAAATTAATTAACATGATGGGTATCAATTCTACTAGTTGATAAAGTTCTCAATCAGCATGATGGGGTATAAGACATGGTAAATAAAATTAAGAACACATACATGCATTAATTTATCAACCAATAATAATCGATCAAATAACATACAGCCTAGCAATTGTCTCTACAATAATTAATCGTGTATATTAGGTGCATGAAAATTTCCTATCATCAATACTATATGATGTATGAAAGATTCAATATTTTTGTAGTCAAAGTGGCACGATGTCAAGAATATTGGGGTTAGCTCGTGTAAACCCTCAGTAGACCCAACGAAGGAGATGAACAATGCATAAATACGATAATAAAGGGATTTACTTGCAAGAGTTTCAATAAAACTTGAATATTATACAATTAACCATTCAAGAGGACAATGACTTGCCTTTTGGACGATAAAATTGAATGCCAAGAATAACGGGATGAGAATCCCGAAGCAACGAACCCACGAACTCACTCAAAATAACACATGCAAACCCGTGCAAGAGGTATACAGCAATGGCAGCAACAATAAAAGAAGCGGCAGCAATAGCAAGCACTGCTGGCGACCGCAACTTGGTTCAACGTCTAGGGGTTGCGGGCGGACGGCGACTCGAGGCAGAGATGACGTTCGAGTGCCGGTGTCAGGTTCCCATTGTGTTGGCTCGTCAATCGGTACAAGGAACGATGGAGGAATGGGTTGCTGGCTAAATCGGATGTGTGGCGGTGCTCGACTGGTTGAGCTCGACGGTGAGGGGAGATCGATGGGGGTTGGAGTTGATCGGGGGCTGAGGAAGGCACCGGATATCTTCGGGGAAGAGGGTCGGGGTCGAGCGGGACTGGGGAGCAGTGGGAGTTTCGATTCTAGGTGATTGTGTCGACGGGATCAGGGAGGAGCAGAGAGCGTCGGGGGGGTCTTCGGAGTTTGGAGGAGAGGAGGGTGGTGATGGGGGAGGTGGTTGCCGGAGTAGGCCGGAGAAGAAGGAGTTTGGGCAGGAAACCAAAACGACGAGGAGAGAGAAAGAGGAGAGATGAGAGATAAATTGTGAGGGCTAGAAATTGTATTTTTGGGTTTTTAGGGTTTGTATTAGGGTTGTATTTATAGGGTACAATTAGGGTGTTGGGTGAGTGGTTTAGGATCCAATAATAGCGATTTTGGGTCGAGAAGAAATTGCAACTGAGTTTTAGTGTTCAATAAGAGATGGATCTAAATTAATAGGGTTCAAATAAAAAAAAATCACAATTAAATAAAAGAAAAATATGATCAACATGAAAATAGTTCATCAAGAAGAACAATGAATTTTGACAACAAAATTTTAAATCCAAATAATAGATAAATAATACAAATGAATAGAATATAAATTGAGCTTGAAAATAAATAGGGGTTTGTCAAGAAAATTAGATTCCGGTACAATAATAAAATAATTCAATAGATGGATTTAAATAGATAATCAAGAAATAAAAATTAATTATTATAATTATAAAATTAATAAAGTCATACAACAAAATAATATTCGGGTTTAAAATTTTCATTAAAATAATCCAATAATAATAATATATTAGATTTTGGACTCAAATATAAATAGCCAATCAATAAGATATAAAAAATAAGATCAAAATATACCACCATTCGAAATGAATAAAATTTTCCATTAGAAAATACTTTAATTAAAGATCTGAAAAGAGTTTAGCAAAAAATAAATTTATAAAAATCAAATTATAGAAAATATTCAGATAATATGTATTTACGGAAATGTGGGTTACAAGCGAGGTCAGACATGTGGATTCTTTAGTTTTGGTCATGTTATTTTCTCAGGAATTAATAAGTTTGTATATGTAGATATTGTTAAACTTCTACTAGTTAAAGTTTTATATGAATAGGGGTAGAGTATAGAATTCGTGTAATAAATTATATTTTGAAAATTATGTATGTGTGTGTATGAGATGGTGATATATAGTGATGAGACGAGTATGTTAGAACCCGTACCCGCCTTGTTGTGGAGTATTGGGTTTTATGTGTTGGTTTTTGAAGGTTTTTCTATGGTTTTTCTAAAAATCTATTATGTTTTCAAACGATTTTTTGGTTTATAATTTATATCTTGCATATTATGATGAGATATGCCCCAAGAGCCATATATATATTGCTTGTATGTTGTTGCTTAAATTGGCCTGGGGATGATTGATATATATTGTATGTGTTGGGTTATAGGTAATTGTTTGCAGAATTACGCAAGGAATTTTTGTAATAGGGCTAATATTTTAGGGGAGACTCTGCCAGAATTTTAATTGAAATTTATAAAGATTATTCTGAGTAAGAAATAGTGTAAGTAAGAAGTAGATTAAGTAAGAAATGGTTTTAAAAATAAACAAAAATTTGGGGGTGTTACATAGGCCGAACGCTTCATGCTCGGTCGCATATGAACTTCGCCACGTCATCGATCATCGACAGTCCGTGGATGACCTCCGGAACCAACTCAGCCGATCGAGGGTCGGGGCTACCTCCTCCAACTAGGCTTCGATCCGCATCTTTCACCCTTCCCGGGGTCAAATGTAGAAGCACTCCCCTAGAGGTTGTCCCCCCTCGCGGTCTAGACTAACAGGTTCCGATCACGAGAACCAAGTTCCGGGATTTAAGGAACAAGGTCCTCCAGGCCCTCCGAGGTCGCCTCAGAACCGAGCATCAATGTGGCAACTCTCATCAGGAAGAAGCCCGAGGCAGTGAGTCTCATGGCTCTACTCAGCCGCCTATACGGGAAGGGGTCGTCCTTCAACACCTCCAAGCAATGGAGAACCGCCTCTCTCGTATCGGTGATGACGGGTTACAACCCAACCGGGGACATTAGCCTAGTCGACCCCCGTTCTCCACCCCAATTCTCGATGCTGAGATTCCGAAAAGTTTCAGACCGCCTTAGTGCGAAACGTACAATGGAGGTTCTGATCATGCTAATCACATGGAAGGGTTTTAAATCATCATGATGATTCACAGTGCCTCGAATCCTTTCCTCTCCCATGCATTCCCAGCCACTCTGTGTGGTCCATCATGGGAGTGGTTCTCAAAGCTTGTCCCCAGCCCAAACTTCCCATTTGATCAGCTCGAGGCGAACTTCCCTGCTCACTTCATGACTTGTCGCAAGGTCGAGAAAATAAGTGCATCCCTCCTGGACCTCAAGCAGAAAGAAAAGGAGTCTCCTCGAGACTTCATACGAAGATTCACTACCGAGGCTATGGCGGTCTCTTCTCTCGATGCTGGCATCGCATTCGCGGCCTTCCGGCACCATGTTTGTCATGGCTAGCTTAAGGCATCCCTGGCGAAGAAGCCACCTGTTGATTTTCCTGACCTCCTCAATAAGGTCAAAAAGTATATCTGAGTTGAGGAGGCTCTGCACCCAGAAGGCCAGAAAGAAACCCTAACCAAGGGGAAGAGAAAAGCCGATGACTCTGAGCCTATAAAGAAGGCCCTGAAAGACACATTCGGTCAGAAATGACCACCTCCAGTCCCCCGGTTTGAGAGTTTCACTCCACTGACTCAGAGCGGGTCAGCCATCCTTATGGAAATCAAGGATAAGGACATCGTCGCCGTCCTCCCCGATTAACAACAAGAAAAGCGATAAATTATTCTACTGCCGGTTCCATCGGAACCATGGGCACGAGACTGATAATTGTCAGGCCCTCAAAGACGAGATTGAGGCCCACATCCAGAGGGGGTACCTAAGGGAGTTCACCCGAGCTAACCTAAGGGGCCCGAGATCATCGCCTCCTCCTCACACAGCTTACAGGCATCCGAAGCCTGAGCCCAAGCTCGAAGAAGCTCCGGGGCCGGCCATTCTTCACTGTGTCCACGGAGGATCCATGGGAGGATATTTGAACACCTCTTGTAAGGCCTTCGTACGAAAGGTTAACCCGGTCCACAACTCTCCGCTCCCGAGGAGAAAAAACTGGCGGTCGCATTCTCCGCAGAAGATTTGGAAGGCGTCCGACTAACTCATTACGAGGCCTTGGTAGTCAGCCTCGAAATGGCCAATTACAAGGTCCGCCGCATCCTCTTTGACAATGAAAGCTCGGTTAATATCCTATTCTTGGCCACGTTCGAAGAGCTCAAGCTCTCTCGCGAGAGGCTGAAATCAGCTGGGTACACGCTACACGGGTTCTCCGGCGTTTCAGTCCGAATTGAGGGAAACCTCACACTTGATATAATAGCCTGTACGACCCCGATCTGCTGTTGTATGCCCTAGAGGCTAGTTGTGTATTGACATTACTAGTTTACATTGTATCATGACATTTATTTCATATCTAGGCATTTCATTTCTTGTGTTATTTATTGTGAATTAAATGAACATAATAAAATCCTTAAAATAGTAATCAATGTCGTGGGATATCAAGTGCATGACTTAATTGTGAGATCCTATTAGCTGAAATAAGAACATTGTTCTTACATGTCCCTAGTCAAGTATTATTATGAATTAGGACAACGATATTACATAGAGACTAGTGTATGCGTAGACTAATGACCATCCTCACGAGTTATGGATATGAGATATCAATTCTTCACATGGGTACATATTAGAGTAATAATGTACTAGACTGACCCACCATGAGAACGCTGCATGGATCGTTACGTGAGTGTCATAAGTGATTTTCACAATGACCATGGTGTACGTAGTTCAATGACTTGAATTCACTACGGTTCCCTACATGAGAAGTTATATATTTTAATTTCATCAAACATTGCATATAATAAAGTGATTATAAATTCAACTATTGTATATACTACAAATCATGCGAAGGGAAGTGAGTGACTTAGATAGGATTTCTCTCTTACATAACATGAGCGATATCTATGAGCCCCTTGATTGAGTGAGACAGAAAAATTCATGGTCATGCTCAAATGAGTCAATATGAGATATTGATCTCATTTGTTTTAGTAAGTCTACTCGGACATCAAGAAACCAAAGATTGGACTATACAATGCTCTATGCCTTGTAGCCAATTAAGATATATGAACAAAGGGACTAGACTACATAGTAACATTGGTCACTGATAGGTTTCTAATCACTGACATTTCTGTTACTTGAGTAGCAGTGATGTATTGCTAGATACCGCTCACTTTTGTATTAATCGAATATAATTTTAGTATTACTGTCAACGTAATGGGAACCTACTGGGTCACAAACATAGAGTGGATCGAAATTGGGATTTAAATTCATAAGATGAGTTTAATTAGGGATCCAATTAAGGCTTGGACTCCTAACATTGGTTGGATATTTAATTAGATTAAATGGGTCGACTAAAGTTAAAAGTCCCACACATGAATCTGATCCATGTCAGATTGTGAGCCCAACATCTCATTACTCTCTTAGGGTTGGTTTTCTGCACCTATATATATGGTATGTATCTGTAGAAAAGACACACGTAAAAAAACCAAGCCGACACAAAAAGTGAGAGAGAGAGAGAGATCATGAGGAGGAACATCCCCTTCCCACAGCTAGCACCGCGATCTGAGGGAGAGTCGTTTTTCATTCCGTTCGTGTGGATACCGTAGAGGCACTACAATATTGTAGTGCTTGTGATCGGCATTCTTTAGAGACAACAGAACCATCTTTAAGGTATAACTCCTAAACAGATTTATGGTTTTCGCATGGATCCATGGCCAGGTTTCGATATTCTTGTAATTTTTCTGCTATGTATTTAATCTGTGATTGCCTTCAAAACCTAACACGATCATCCGGACGGAACTGATGGACTTCATGGTGGTCGACGTCAAGGTAGCGTATAATGCCATCCTCGGTAGACCCGGCCTCTGCTCACTCCAGACGGTGCCCTCCGCCTATCACCTAAAGATGAAAATTCCTATCGACCTCGGAGTCGGCATTGTTCCAGGCAACCAGGAGTCTGCATGTTCGTGCTAGATGGCCGCGGTGGAGGGCAGAGTTTTTCCTCTCGACGCAGTAGAGATCCTATCTGATAGGAATCGGCTCGGCTCGGAGCCTATCGACAAATTGGAGGAGGACGCCTTCTTCAGGAAGGAAAAATCTAAATTGTTTCGAGTGAGCCAGTCTCTCGCTCCACATCTAAAGTTGGCCATCATTGATTGCATTCGCCAGAGCTCCGACCTCTTTGCATGGATGCCTTCGGGCATGTCGGGGATTTCGGAGGACCTCATCATGCACAAACTGAGTGTCCACCCCGACTCAAGACCAGTCCATCAGAAGTGCTGCAAGTTTGCTCCCGACCAGCAACAGATGGTAAAGGGAGAAGTAGACAAGATCCTCTAGGCTCGGTTCATACATGAGGTCAACTACCCAAAGTGATTGGCAAAATGTAACACCCTGAATTCCAAATAAGACTGAATTCGAAGTTCCATAGGATCTTTATACTCTCTTCGTACAATTTTACAAGGAATTTAAAACTTTATTTCAACAATAATTACATCAGAGTCTTTTACATCAACAAGCAGCGGAATAAATAAAACACAACAATGATAAATGTACAATTGTAACAACTCTAGCATTTAAATAATCATCAGCATCAAATTCATCTTTATACCTTCTTGTAAACTCCAAGTCCTGCATATAAAACTGTGGGCACGTCAGTTACTTTCAACCGATGAAATGTTATACACGGCCATCCTCGCTATGCCGAAAAAAGTATAACAATTCTTAAATACTTTAACAAACCACAAACTTGATCACAAAACAAAGCTACAAAGAGACTATCCTATTGATGTCGTGTCGTGATGTGCACTTATCCCTTAATGTAGTTATTTATATTACATGACACTAATGTGCACTTGTTCGGATTCTATGTGTCCCATACTACATAGGTCCGAGGGCAAGCCCTTAATCGTTCTTCATCTTTTAGGGTTCAATTCCTCATCATTACTTAAACTACTATGGTAACTATGGTAAGTATCCTAGATGTTCTATGAGTTACGAGCTCATGTCTAGACAGCCTGGAGGAAAATCCCACATCATGACACGACGCATCATGTAGAACCTATGGACTATTAGCCTCTGTCATGGTACATGACATCACCCGTAGTCACCAAACACCCCACAAGCGTCGTCTGCGGTACGAACTCCTGGAGATGTATCCACGTCATGACACGACACATCGTGTAGACAGCCTGTGAATACTCTCACATCATAGCTCCGAGGCCCTGATAATCGTGTTTTTCTCTTACTTTCATCATATCTCCACTATAGTGTAGTCCTTACAATTTCAGTTTGTTTTTAATAGAAAATTATCACAACCTAGAGCTAGCTTACCCTATCGGACTTAAACAAAAAATAAAAAGACAGTCAGCCTACCTAGCTACTTCTCAAGAGATGCTCAACCCATACTAGTTAGCTCTCAAATTCATTAATAAAAACTGCCAGTCACTAGGGTCTCACATAGCCTCTAGATTCTAACAACTATCTCTTTCAAGAGATCAACAATAATTCATAATCAATCTCAAATTAATCTTTCATTTTCTTTTTTCATATATCTTTTTCAAAGAGAATATTTCTTTATAATCTCATAACACGACATGAGTCAATTCAACCTCTTTATCAATTTAATCACTTACAACATTGTATGCATATCAAATAATCTCAATCAAGTATATAAAATCATAAAATCTCATTAGCATCTTAATCACATATAACATATCTCAAACCACATCAAGTATTTCTTACTCAAAACAAGTATATGATCTCATCAAGAGAACCCATAACATAGCAAATATTTTTCTCTTCTTCTCAAAATAAACGTCATATTCTCAAATAAATAATTTTGAAATCAAATAACTCGTTTTCTATCTCAATTTCACTTTTAATTTCTCAAAATATACATGAAAAATTATGAAACTATTTTTAATAAATTCTATATCATTTTATAGGATTATTAGATATTTTTTCCAAATTTTATTTGCATTAAAAACCCCTTCAAAATATTAAAACATAAAAAAAATCAAAAGGCAGCACCGGGTTTCAAACCCATGCCCACCCGCACTGCTACAGTACCGCCATATAGTCTCCCTCTAACCAAGAAGTCCATATGACTACATTGTCCGAAGAGAAGGCCGAAAGCCACTCATACTGAGTCTCGGTCTGAGGGTTAAATTAAAATCCAAACAGAAAAAGAAGGGTTTGTCAAGGTTCGAACTCGCGACCTAAGACCACAGGCGCGCTACAGTAACGTTATTAGAGGGCTCCGACTAGCCAGTAAGTCCAACCCCACACACTGTTATGAGATCAGAGGCTAGGGTTTTGTTCATACGACACAGTCACTTAGTCAAATTTCATAAAACTCAAACATATGGTCGATCTAATCTTTTTAAGGGACTAATTATCTCATTCATACTGAGTTTACTTGAAAACGGTAACTCACGAATCCTTAACTGATATTTTAGACATTATATCTATATTTCTAATTCATTTTCTCTCATTAGTGTACATGAATTGCAATTATTCAATCGAAGCAAAATAACAATTCTTATTTCTTACAATCAATTATATGATTCTATTTGTACCAATTAACTTTACTACAATTTATTTTTGCTATAAGGGAAGTTTCAACAATCTTCATATAAATTTATAAATTTCCGACATTTACAATGTAACATGCATATTAGTATGGTTCATAGCAATAACTCATTGTTTATTATTCTTCTTTCTAATTAATAAAGGCATGTGACTCAGAATAATATTTCCACATATCATAGCACAAATACATCAAGACACATTTAACAACTAAATTATATATAATCTAGCATGCAAAATCTACTCTTACAATAGAAAGGATTTTAGAATTACCCACCCAGGAAAATTTAATTCCTAGTGATTGCACTCCTAGAATGAGAGCTCCTAAAAACTCCGCTTCGCCTCCTCGAATTCCGTGTGCAAGAAAATTCTTCATCTCGGCAAAGCAAAGACAGCAAGAGCACCAACTCCATCTCATTTTCGGCCAATGCAAACAGCACCCCTTCATTCTTGTATGCAAATATAGCTATGCAAATAGCTATTCATGTATATATATATATATATATATATATATATATATATATATATATATATATATATACACATATAAAATGGGAATGGTGTGAGTAGGTGGAGAAAAGCAATAGGGGTACTGGATGTGACTTCGGCAAGGACAGAGGAGAAGGTGATAGGGAGAGATAGTGTGAAGAGGGAATTTAAGTATATGTATATATACTTATATACACATATATTTTGAATGGTTGAGTGATGAAGAATTAATGAAATGGATGGTCTGATGAGATTTGATGTTTTGGTTTCGGAATTGAAACAGAGAAGGAGAAGAGGAATGATGGAGAAGGGTGTAGGGTAGGGGGTATTAGTTGGAGATTATAGGAGTAGTTATAATTACTACCTCCCACTAGACCACCAACTCCACTCTCTAATCCACTCTCAAAAATCAAAATTCTGTTTTATCTCCACTTCAAAAACAGTCCAGCCTATATTTTCATGGGTAAAACACATGCACGTGCGTGCACTAGTGCACACCCTTCACAAATTTAATTATTTTTAAAAATACAAATTATATGTATACATAATATGTACGTAAAAATTAGTTTAATTAAAATTTATAATGTTTCATGCAAAAATAAAATATATATACACTTCAAAATTTAATTTGAAAACAAAAATACGCTTAAACACGCGCACTGAAAGAAACACGTGCGTCGCACGTAAAATATCAAAAATATGAAATTCGACGTTATCAACAGAAAAATATTAAACATAATAAAAATACAATATAAGAAAAATATATTTATTAACTTTTATATATTCTACGATGTAATCGTCACGTACATGGAAAAACACGTGCATTACACGTACAAAAGTATTTAAATCAAAATGTGAGAAAATGAATTTCTGTTTTATAAAATGGATTTGAATACCTAAAATAAATAATTTAAACACATAGAAAATATTACACGTAGCGGTGAAAATACATAATCGATACGTGCATCAAAACACGTAAAAAAACACGTAAAAATATAGAGATTAAAATTTAATAATTTAGTTGACTCAAATAGGATAAAATATACGGAAAATGCATAAATAGTCAGAAATCAAAATACGTAGTGAAACACATTACAAATATTACCAGTAATGGTACAAAATACACGTGCGTAACACGCGAGGGCAAAATTGTCATTTTCAATTTTGCGGGGTGTTACACAAACGTCGTGATGGTGAAGAAACTAGACGGGAAGTGGAGGACCTGCATAGACTTCACCAACCTCAACAAGGCATGTCCTAAAGATCTGTTTTCCCTCCTGAGCATCGATGCCCTGACTGATGAGACCTTCGATCACGAGCTGCTAAGCATCATGGACACCTTTTCAGACTACAACCAGATCAGAATGTTTCCTTCGGACATTGCCAAGATAGCCTTCTTTACAGACCAAGGCCTCTACTACTACCGGGTCATGCCCTTCGGTCTAAAGAACGTCGGGGCTACGTACCAAAGGCTCGTCAATTGTGTCTTCAAAGAGAAGACAGGCCAGAACATGGAGGTGTACTTGGACGATATGCTCGTCAAAAGTCGCAAAGGGCAGGGTCACGTCCGTGATCTCAAGGAAGGTTTCGGGGTCCTGCAGTCCCACAATATGAGCCTCAACCCCTCCAAGTGCGCCTTCGGCGTCTCCTCAGAAAAGTTCATCCGATTCATGGTTAGCCATCGGGGCATTGAGACGAACCCCGAAAAGATTCAGGTCATACTTGACATGGCCCCTCCAAGAAACATCAAGGAAGTCCAATGCCTCACGTGTTGATTGGCGGCCATCGGTCATTTCCACTCCAAGTCCGAAGAAAATTCGCTCCCGTTCTTCAAAGCTCTCCGGGGGCAAAACGCTTCGAGTGGGGAGCCCCCAACAACAGGCTTTCGACCAGTCGAAGTCCTACCTAGATAACACCACCCTCCTTGCAAAGCAGAGCTGGGAGAGTCCCTCTTTCTTTATCTAGCTATGTCGGAAAATGCGCTCAGTGCTGTATTAATCAAGGAGGAGGATGGGGTCCATAAGCCTCTCTATTATGTCAGCAAATTCCTGCACGACGCTAAACTCCGATACACTTGGATGGAAAAAGTCGCCTATACACTGGTGATGGCCGCTCAGAAACTCCGACTATACTTTCAAACTCACTCCATCCAAGTCCTTACAAACTAGCCCCTCCAGATGGTCATCAACGAACCAGAGAATTCCGGCCACTTGGTCAAGTGGTCAATCGAGCTAAGTCAGCATGACATTAGCTACTAACCTCGGACAGCCATCTAAGGGCAATACCTAGCAGAATTCATCACGGAATGTACCATTCTCGAACCGTTTGATGCCCGAGAAGATGAACCAATGTGGGAAGTCTATGTTGACGGATCATCTTGCGAGGCTAGAAGCGGGGCTGGCATCATACTTTGGGGCCCCGAGGACTTCGTCCTCCACCTACATCTCAACTTTTAGACCTCCAACAACGAGGCAAATTACGAAGCCATGATCATCGGACTCACACTGACCCACAAGGCAGGGGAAAGACGAGTGAGTGCCCTCAGCGACTCTCAGCTCATGGTCAATCAAATTACTAGGGATTAAGAAGCCCGAGAAGCCCGAATGATCGAATACCTAGCCGTGTCAGGCAACTCTTAACAGTCTTCAAGGGTGCCACTATCGAGCGCATCCCGAGGGAGCAAAATATACAGGCCAAAGCCTTGTCCAAGCTCGCCTTATCATCCATTGAGGGCCTAGATCACACTGCCCTCGTTGAAATCCTCCTGAAGCCTAGCAAGCCTAGCATAGAGAACCCTAAGGTCCTTTGCATCAAGCCGGGCATCCAAGCGGGCACTTGGATGGATCTCATCCGAAAGTTTTTAACATTTGGAGGACTCCCACTAGACTCCATATCCAGGAAGACAAGAATCTGACCAGAAAGATTCACCCTGATTGATAACATACTCTTCAAGCGCTCGTCACTAAGGTGGACAGGAGACCGTATCTTCGATGTGAACCTCGATGAAGCCAAGTACACGCTTGAGGAGATGCACAAAGGAATTGGGGGATGTCATATGGATAGTAGGTCGCTCGCGAGGAAAGTACTCAACCACGGCTACTATTGGCCAACCATATTGTAAGACGCCCAAGATCTTGTGAAAAGGTGCAGCCCCTGCCAGAGATTCTATTCAATCAGACACTTGCCCCAAGCTGAACTCAAGTCACTTGCTAGTCCAACCTTATTTACCATGTGGGGGATGGACCTAGTCGGCCCATTCCTAAAGGCCACAGGCCAAAGGCGTTTCCTTATCGTGGCCATCGACTACTTCAATAAGTGGGTCGAGGCAGGATCCTTGGCCACCACCACCGAACATCAAGGACAACAATTCTTTTGGAAATACATCATCTGTCAGTTCAGGATCCTATGCGCTTGTAGGAAACTTTTTTTGAAAGTTCCGCGAGGACCTCGGGATCCATCAGCAATTCTCAGCGATAGCCCAACCCCAGTCGAATGGCCAAGCTAAAAATGCCAACCGCCAAATTCTTGAAAGCATGAAGAAACGGTTGGACAAATCTCCCAAGGGTCCCTACGGGCGTATCGAACAACCAAAAGGATCCCTACGGGTGAGTCCCTATTCAACCTGACATACAGGACAAAGGTTGTTATCCCATTGGAAGTCGAGCTCCCCTTGCCTAGGATTATGGGCTTCAATTAGGAATCTAATTTGAGTGGCCTCAAGGCCAACTTGGACCTAGTCGAAGAATTCCATGAAAAATCCACCATCATAAGAAATATCTACCAACAACGGATCGAAAAGTTTTACAACAAGAAGGTCTGTCCGACAAACATCAAGGATGGCGACCTCGTACTCAGGAAGCTCGATATTTCCAACCCAACAAAGAAAGGTAAACTGACCTCGAACTGGAAGGGCCCGTACAATTTCTCTCAAGTGATACGTCCAGGCACGTACCGACTCGAAGACCTGGGGAGCAAGGTAGTCAAAAGGCCCTGGAATGCAGAGCATCTGATTATGTTCCATGACAGACCAAAGGGACGTCTGTGTTTTTAATTGGTGCTACGCGCTATTCTTTTTGTGTAACCAAGCAAGATTTTTTTTTATCATAATGTCTCACGTTCACCTCTTCAACTCAAAATCGCTCACGTCCCCACCGCTCGGCTGGAACTTTGAGCAATAACGAGAGATTTCTAAATCTCTCACATGGACTTCAAGCCATAATAAAAGATTTCTCAATCTCTCACATGGACTTCGACTCCAAACGAGAGATTTCTCAATCTTTCATATAGACTTCTACCCCAAACAATAGATTTCTCATTTCTATCATGTCCTCGCCACTCGGCTCGGACTTCGAGCCATAACTAGAGATTTCTCGATCTCGCACAAGGACTTCGAGCTGGCCATTGGCTTTCTCACAAGCCTATCATGCTCGACGCTCATTATGAACCTCGAGCTAGCTACTGACTTTCTCACAAGCCTATCATGCTCGACCCTCGGCATGAACATCGAGCTAGCTACTGGCTTTCTCACAAACCTATCACGCTCGATGCTCGGCATGAACCTCAAGCTAGCTACTGGATTTCTCACAAACTATCACGCTTGACGCTTGGCATAAATCTCGAGCTGTCTACTGGCTCTCCCATAAAGTCTTTGATGCCCTTGCCACTCGGTTTAGTCTTCGACCCGTAATAAGAGATTTCACAAAAAGCAAAAGAACTATTTTTATTACAACTTATAATGTTTTTTATGGTACATTCGATAAGGCCATATTACAACTATCACAATCTCAACCATATGATTACAACGGTAGTACAATCCCGGCCTAACCCTCCTCCTGGGGGGCCTTAGGACTAACGCAACTAGTTCGAGCTCAATCAAACGCGTTTGCTCGTCAACAAGCCCACCAGGATCCCTTGGGGTCTCTATGGTGGACACCCCCATCAACAGATCTCTGGGCATCCCCGGTCTTGCCGGTTTCCAACCTCAAGGTCAGAGACGGGCCTCCAACAGATGGCCAACCGCCCCCGAAAAAATAGGATCGGGATCCAACCTTTGTATCTCCAATTCTTTCTCCAATATAACATCGCGAAGGAAGGATTCAGAGGTCGGTCGCCAAGCGGAAGTACCAAACATTGACAATCTATTCTCGGTGCTCCCAAAGTTGTAGTCGGAAATCGTCTTCTTCAGACAAGTCGACTCCAAGCTAAGCTCCTTAGACTTGTTCATAAAATAAGAAATAGCAGCTTCCCGGTCTCAGGCATGCCTGGTTGCGATAGCGCACCAAGACGGACTCCATGGATTTCAGCTTTCCCCTAAGGTGCTCCACATCAGCGTCATGTGGCTCGGCAATGAAGGGCTCGTTAATCTGGAATAAAGAAGGAAAGGACATATCATTCCGAGCCTCAGAGACTTGGCCAAATCACAAGCATATACTATGCCAAAAATTTCAAAGTCAAAGAGTTCGGCCAAAAATTCATTTCATTCATCAAAATTCTTACAAAATTGAGGTGGCCAGTCCGCGCTCGGCAAATACAAAAAAAAAAGAAAAAGAAAGAAAGACTTAAACTACTTCTTGGAAGATAGGGGTACCTCTTCGTCGGCCGCCGCGACGACATTGGGGTCGGCCTCCACCACTACCTCCTCCTCAACAGGCGATTCCCCCCTTCATTGCCATCTCCCCTGGGCATCTTCAGATGCTTGGGAAGTTTCATGGCATACTGAAACTCCTCGAGCTGACACTAAGAGTAATAGTACAAGGCATGCTCGAGGGCTCGGTCATAGGCATTGTCTTCGGCCTTGATGACCTTGTCTATGGAAGCTTTCTTCATCTTCTTAATGTCCTAGATCCTGTCGTCAACTTGGGAAGCCAGTTTGGCCTTAAGATCCTGCTCATGTGACTCGGACGCGTTGAGCCTCAGCTTCAGATCCTTCATTTCATGCTCATACCATTGAGCATTCTTGACCTCCCACTGGAGCTCGCGAGTGTACTGCCTCTTCACCTAAGCTCCGGCCATGGATTCCTGCGAACAATGGGCTAAGACTTAGAAAGATCAAATAGAAAAACACTCGAAAATAGAATGAGGGGTCGGAAGAAACCCTACAATCACATTAGCCTAGGCGCACCGCATGTAACACGACGACAGTCTTGGTCGCCAGGCACTCCCTATCGCGAGGTGGGGCCATATGTTCCACCACCTCTACCGCTAACGGCCCTTCAGTCAGCGTATCGGCAGTCTTCACTGCCTAGTTGGGCGCCCATGGTCGGAGCTCCTCTTTGCCCATGATCTCCTTCACCGCGAGGTGGATGGGGGGGATGTCGCCCCTCAGAGCATTTGTAACCCTAAGGTTACTCGAACTCGGTGCCTCCCTCGCAGCACTTGGGGCCCCGGCGATCGAAAGGCCCTCTGTTTCTTGGAATTAGAGTAAGAAGTCCCCTCAGAGGACCTCATTCGTTGCTTCGCCTGCTTTGCCAGTAGGGCTCTCCTCCCATCGATGGTTGCATCATCCATTGTTGCGAAAGAAGAAAATGAACCATAATAACAAAGGAAAAAAGTTTAACAAAAAAGGAAACGAAAAATATACAAGGATCAATGGGGCTCAGTCCGATCCTGGCCAAGTGCCTCTCAATCACATTCGGCTAGCAGATGTTGTTACCAGTGACGATTCGATCCACATCGGCCCACTCCTCGGCCATCAAGTCTTTTCTCTTCGGAAGCTTGTGATTCAGCTTGTAAAAATTTCATGTCGTAGCAAGTTCCCAATGCACCAGATTTTAAATGACGAAGTATTTCTCCTTCCATCCTTTGATGGATTATGGATGCCCATGGACTACCTTCTTATTGGGATATGGTAATATGCAGTATACTCCCTCGTGCTCTCCCGATGAGCTAACCCCCAGCATGGCTCGGAAGTATTTGAGCTTCAGAGGCACTCCCCTCTCCTCGCAAAGCAACATGAAGCACACGAGCTGCTTCCAGGAGTTAGACCCGTACTGCATCGGACTCAGATCCCCCAATTCAGCACCTTCTTGATAAACGGGTGCAGCGGTAGCCGCAACCCCAAGCTGAAGGCATCCACAAAAAACATGCAGTAGTCAGGGGCCAACTCGTTCATTGGGTGGAGACCAGGGTTCGGAACCATGAGCTCAAACTGTAGCCCTATAACACAGTTTGCTCATATCAGTGGCAGGTCATTGACCGTCAGCACGCTCTACGTTGTGTCCTCGTATCTTGGGTCGACTCGGTGAAGAAGGCTGCACCCATACTGAACCAAGTCTTCGACGTCATCCGGATACATGCTAATGGATCCCGACTGCTGAAGATAAGGGATGTCTGTAACCCCTATTTTTTTGTTTGGATTTTATTGTATTTGATTTTTATTTTCTTAATTATTGTATCTGAATCACCTTTGAATAATAAATCTTGTTTTTCTTTGGGTTCATTTATTCCCTTTTGATCATTTTGTACGCTTTTGGCTTGAATTCTGCATTTTTGGCTCACTACAAATTTTGCTCTTTGTGTTTTTAGTTTTAATTGATCGGCTATATGTTTATCTCATTGATTTTTATTTGTTCTTCTCTTTTTGGAGTCTAAACCCATACCCTAAACCCACTAACCCGCAACCCAAAATCCCACATCTTAATTACCTTATAAATACCCCTAAAGCCCTAATTATATATTAACCCTAATATTTTAATCTTACCCTCTCTCTTCCGCCGCCTTCTCTCTCCTCGCATCCCGAATCTCTCCCTTTGTTTCCCCACAACCCTTCGCCGGCCTTGTGACCGCCATCCCGACCACCCTCGTCATTACACCATCCTCGACTCCGTCCTCATCCCCGATCGCCATCCCCGCCTCTCATCCCAACTCCATCGAACCCATCGACGCCTCTCGCTCCAACCCATCACCCCAATAACCACCATTGCTGCATCCCATTACCCTCATCTGCAACCTTCACCCCACAACCATCGGTGACCCCTCCCCTCGTCGTTGACGTCCAGTTCCTTCGTCGTCTCCATCTCCGTCTCATCCTCTATTTTGGTGCGAAATAGAGCACCTGTTCGTCCCTCACCATCGCTCATCGCTGTGTCGCCCCTCGACCGCGAGTGCCGCCATCTGTCACCCCCCTAGCACCCCTCACTGCCAGCATCACTAGTTCCCCAGTCGCCGATCGCCGTTGTCTCTCCCTCTCTCCGTTGTGTGCTGTTCGGAAGTGGAGGGGGGATTTCGATTGCTGTTTGGTGTTCGGTTGGGGGAGTTGGTTTTTGGTGTTTGTTGTTGGGGATCCAGGACTTGGATCCGCTGTTTTGTGTTGCTATTTGGTTTTGCTGTGTCCACGTTGAGTTGCACGGGCTTGCACGTGTTTCTGTGTTCATGGTTCGTTGCCTGGGATTCTCATTCTATTATTCCTTATAATCGAATCTATCATCTAACAGGCAAGTCTCTTCTTGAACCCTTTTATTATTTTGTTCAAGATTCTTTGATCTCCGCAAGTAGATCCCAACCTTTTTTATCATACTGCTTTTTGAATTCTGTTAAGTAAATTGAGGGTTTACACGAGCTAACCCGATATATTCTGAACATCGTGCCTACATCTTTGATCTAAAACCTTGTCCCTCTTGCACATTGCATATGCACGTTACATGAAAAATAACTAGATCCATGTTATAGAATTATCTAATAAATTGAATATGTTCGATTGAATTTGATATGATTAATTGATGACCATGACTTTAAAATTACATCTTAAATCTAGAAATCTACATGTTAAAGTTGTTGCCTATTCATATCAAATTAATTTCTGGACTGCTGTTTGTATCTTTTTGTATCAGAAATTCGACCCTGTTACTGTTGTAACTTGAAATAACTTTCTGAATATGAATCATAGCCCCATGAGTCTATTTTCCAGAACTTTTGACGAACAGGAATTCTAATTTATAACCTGTAAGATATTTTATTTTTAGTACAGATGGGTCTGAATTTCCAGATTCACAAATTCATGCATATCTTCCTGATTTATAAATAAATAGAACATGATAATAGTAAAATAAAAATAAGAAATTAATTTGGCTGAAACTAGACATGTGTAGGAACAACCCTGAATTTTTGTAGATTTAATTAATGACATTTCTAACCTGTTTCATATGTGTTTACACAAGCTATAACCTGCTGCCTGAACATAAAATCTAAAAAAATAGGATTTTCACCCTAGTTTCTGTAGTTTTTATATGTCATGTATGTATTTGTTGGAACCGACAGAGAATCTAGTTTCTAGAATTTCTGACAGATCCAGATATGCTTTTCTGTAGTAGTGGTAATCTGTGTTTTTGTACAACAGCGTCATGTTGTCCAGATTGTGTGATTGTGTTTAATTAATATGTTTGCTTCATGATTTGTCTGTAACGAGTAGAATTAGTCACACCTAGCATAATACAATCTTGAAACCTTCTGGCCTGCTCACATAGGATGAAATAAAATGATAACAAGCCGGGATATTATGGGTTGACTTGGTAGTGAACGATCGGAAAATGTACTCAGTAAAGGCCTTCTTGCTTGCATGATTTATTACATGGAAGGTGGAGAATTGCTTGTCATTGTGTGATCACGCTATCATGATATCTTGTCATCTTGTTATCGAGCACTCAATCTGTGAATTCACCATCAGTCTAAAGTGTTCACTGTTTGCTTGCACCGAACCTGTGGTATGGAACATATGGGACGCAGCAGTACGTACACTAGATAGATTAATAAAATGATTAATAAGCTGCATTTAACATTTCATGCTTGATCCTGTATATCGTCATCAATATAGAATTTAAATGGATATCATTCATTACATGCATTATTAAATATAAACCTTTGATATTATTGCGAATCTTTGACTTTGTTATTGGCTTTGATCCCGTCCTTTTTCTTTGATATACTATATTTCTGGTACTCCCTGTTTTCTCTACTTGTTGTCTTTGACTTGCTCTAAGGACATTATTTTTTCTCTTTTTAGATTAAGAATTTACAGGTACCAAAGGATCTCTACCAGCAGGAATTGGTGAGCAACGATTTTATGAGATGGAACCAAAGATTGGGCTGCTTAATTTACTTTATTGCAAGATTTATTTCTTTTGAACATTATCATGACATTATACTTTGTTTTGGGCTTTTGTCCCATCATTTATTTATTTTTCCTAGATATTAGATATTATGTTGGATATTATTTTGGATTATTTCATTATTATTTAAGTTTATCTTGACTCATGTGATTATATTTTCTTGTGTGGTTGTGTTTATTGTTCCTATTGCTGAGTTAGTCTGGTACAGCTTATAGATGGTGTTTACATCATTCGCTTGGCCTACATTACATACTCGTATTCCGTATTTTGGAAAGCGGGATGTAACAATTTTTTAGTGGTATCATAGCCCAGGTTTGGATAATATATCAGTCAAACATGACTAACTTATGGAAGTTTGACTTTGGCTGATATATTAGTCAAGTTTTGCTCTAGCCAGGTTAACTCAGTGATGTGCACACCACGATGATCACATGAATATATATAATAACCAACATATTATCTAGGTATCTTTTTTATCCTTTTTGGCCCATTCCATTCATTGATTCTTATTGGGTATGATCTTATCCCTTTTGTACCCATATTCTTTTGATCTTGAAATCATCCATTATGTTATTCTTGGATGTTATTCCTTTTTCCTTTTGCATAATTATTCATGCATATATCCTGCTAGCATCTTATCTTTTTATTTGATCATCTTCTAGGTGTCATTTTAGTTTTCTTCCTTCCAGCTCATGTTTTGTTTGATTCCGGTGCTACCCACTCTTTTATCTCCTTCGCTTTGTTGATCAGCATAGTTTGGCAAGCGATGCTATGCCCGTAACTTGGGACATCACCACAGGTGGAGGTGTCATTGTCTGTTCTAGGGTATGCAAGTAAAGCCCGTTGCTGATTAGTGGTGTGGATTTCTTGGATGATTTGATTGTGATTCCCAATTTCAGTTTCGATGTCATTCTGGGCATGGACTGGTTGGGTATTTTTTGTGTCGTGATTGATTTCCGAGAGAAAAAGGTGACTTTCAGGCTTCCTGGTCAACCAGAATTTGTGTTCGATGTGGGTGAGACACCGTCAGAGAGTGTCAAGAACTCTTTGGAATCTAAGGCTATTTCACTTGTGTCATTAGGCTTTGATAGGGTTGTTGGACCCTTAGTTGTGTGGGACTTCCTTGATGTCTTTCCCGAGGATTTTCCCAATTTATCGCCAGACTGAGATGTGGAGTTCAGCATTGATGTTCAGCCAGGTACGATGCCTATTTCTAAGAGTCCGTATCATATGGCACCGGTTGAATTGGTAGAACTGAAGGTGCAAGTTCAGGAGCTGCTTGATAAGGGCTTTATCAAGCGTAGTGTTTCACCTTGGGGAGCCCCAATTCTGTTCGTTAACAAGAAGGATGGTAGTTGTAGACTTTGCATTGACTATAGAGAGTTGAACAATGTCACTATGAAGAATCGGTACCCATTGCCAAGGATTGATGATTTGTTTGACCAACTAGGAGGTGCTTCGGTGTTCTCGAAGTTGGATCTTCGTTCCGGGTACCATCAAGTTAAAGTGAAGTCAAAAGATGTTCCGCAAAATGGCTTTCCGAACGACGTATGGGCATTATGAGTTCTTGGTGATGCCTTTCGGAGTTACCAATGCACCAGCTGTGTTCATGAGTCTGATGAACAGGGTGTTCTTGCCATTTTTAGGTCAATTTGACGTGGTCTTCATTGACGAAATATTGATGTAATCTCAGAATAGGGACGATCATGCTGTGCATTTGAAAGTTGTTCTGCAGACCTTGAGGGAGAACCAGCTGTATGGGAAACTCAATAAGTGTGAGTTCTAGCTGGATCAGGTTGCTTTTTTGGGTCACATTATTTCTGGTGATGGTGTTTCTGTTGACCCAACAAAGATTTTAATGGTCAAGGATTGGCTGATTCCGAAGTTTGATCCTAAGGTGCGAAGCTTTCTATGTTTGGCTGCGTATTATCAGAAGTTCGTTCGGGTTTTCTCAAAGATTGCTGGGCCTCTGACCAGTTTGACGAAGAAAGAGCAGAAGTCTGATTGGGATGAAGCTTTTGATGAAGCTTTTGCCGAGTTGAAGCATTGGTTGACGTCAGCGCTTGTGCTGACTATACCCGACAGTTTGGGTGGTTTTGTGATCCATTGTGATGCATCGGGTAGAGGTCGGGGAGCAATGCTAATGCAGCGAGGCAGGGTTATCGCTTATGCATCAAGGCAGTTGAGAACTCATGAAAAGAACTATCCCATGCCTGATCTGGAGCTTGTGGCCGTGATTTTTGCCTTGAAGTTGTGGAGGCATTATCTGCTTGGGAATAGAGTGGAGATATTCACATATCACAAGAGCCTTAAGTATGTGTTCACACAGAAAGAATTGAACATGAGGCAAAGAAGATGGTTGGAATTGATGGCAGACTTTGCCATCAATTTGTAGTATCACCCTGCCAAAATGAACATGGTACCTGATGCTTTGAGTAGGAGACCCGCCGCTATGTTCCTCACTAATCAGAAGGAAATAGTGGAGGATATGAGGAGGCTAGAGTTGGATTTGTTACTTCCTAGATCAGCTCAGCAGTTCATGATGTTGCAGTTGCAGTCTTCCTTGGTACAAAAGATTAAGAAAGCCCAAGCGGGTGACCAGTAGTTGTTGCAGTTTCAGAGTGAAGTGGAGGCCAGTTTGAGGAATGATTTGGTCATTCATGCTGATGGGTCACTTCGTTTTGGCTCTAGGTTGTGTGTACCTAGGGGAGAAGTCAAGCAGAAGCTACTTAAGGAAGTTCATCGATCCCCGTATTCTATTCATCCAGGTGGTACTAAGATGTACAGGGACTTGAAACAACATTTCTAGTGGCATGGTATGAAGAGAGATGTGGCTAGATATGTCTCTCAGTGCCTGATCTGTCAGTAAGTGAAGGCAGAGCATCAGTGGACCGCAGGACTTTTGATACCTCTTCCAATCCCAGAGTGAAAATGGGAGAATATCACGATGGATTTTGTGACAGCATTACCAAGGAGTCCCAAGGGTCATACTACTATCTGTATGAGAGTAGACCGGTTGACGAAGTATGCCCACTTCATTCCTTTCCGTGTGGATCAGTCCTCAGAAAGTTTTGCTGAGAAGTATGTTCAGGACGTTCTCCGTCTGCATGGAGTTTTTGTCAGCATCGTATCGGGTAGTGATACGAGATTCAGGTCTCAGTTCTAAGAGAGTCTGTAGAAGAGCTTGGGTACTAAGTTAAGCTCCAGTACAACATTCCATCCTCAGACGGATGGGCAGTCAGAAAGGACAATTCAGACCCTAGAAGACATGTTGAGATCCTACGTTCTTCAGTTTGGAGGTTCGTGGGAAGATCATCTTCATTTAGCCGAATTCTCATATAACAACAGTTACCAGGCAAATCTCAAGGCAGCACCATTTGAGGCTCTGTATAGGCGCAAGTGTAGATCGCCGGTCTGTTAGGATGATATCGGTGAGAGGAAGCTTTTGGGTCCTGAATTGATCACGAAGATAGTTGATGCCATGGCTCAGATCCGGAGGCATTTGCAGGCTGCTCAGGATAGGCAGAGGAGATGGACTAACTGTCGTCGTAGACCTCTAGAGTTCGTGGCAGGCGACCATGTGTTCCTCAAGGTATCACCTTGGAAAGGTGTTATCCGATTTGGAGGTGGGGGCAAGTTGAGTCCCCGGTTCATCGGTCCGTTTGATATTGTAGAATGTGTGGGCAAGGTGGCCTGCAGGTTTGCTCTACTGCCAACTCTAGTGGGTGTCCATTGATGTATTCCATGTTTCTCAGCTCAGAAAATACATCAGGGATGACAGTCATGTGATTGACTACTCATACTTTTCTGTGATGCCGGATTTGTCCTGTGAAATTCAGCCAGTCTCTATTTTAAACCGTCGAGAGAAGGTGTTGAAGAATAGAGTCATCAAGTTGGTTCGAGTTTCTTGGAATCCTCACTCGCCAGGTGAGTCGACTTGGGAGTTGGATGTAACACCCCGTAATTTCAAATAATATAATATATATATATATATATATATATATATATATATATATATATATATATATATATATAATAAAACACAAAGAAAGCTATCAAGTGGCTCTCATTCAATAGGGTTGAAATCAATGGTCCAGATCTAACCTCACAAAACATATTTTCCCGCCCAAAAGTTTTCCCCCAAAACTCACATTCAAATCCCCTCAAAACAACTCCTTCATGTATTTATTTATTTATCTCTCTCTCTCTCTCTCTCTCTCTCTCTCTCTCTCTCTCTCTCTCATTCTCTCAATTTACTCATAATTTTATATTTTCAGATTTCAGGTTTATAAATTTTCAGACTTTTTATACATTTTTTATTGCTCATGTTACCTTGAAAATAGCAAATATCTCATCAACAGTTAAATTTCATCAATTTCCACACTCAAAGTTCTAAGCAGGGCCGGCCCTGAGTTCTTGGAGGCCCGAGGCGAACTCCCGAAATGGGGCCCCCAATACACGACTAAAAATAAAAAAATAAAAAAACAAGTATACAAAAAAATTGCACATTGTTGAAAGCAAAATATGCAAAATATATAAATTTGTTTTAAATCACCCCAATTTAAAGTCTCAAATTTAATTCAAGTCTTCAAGCCTAAACCCAAATAATTTTTTTAAAAAATTAAAGGCTCAAATAATTATTTTTTGGACCCCTAATAACAGTATTTTTCTTTTACACGCAAAATAAGTGCCTATATTTACAAGGGAATTACAAATTTGGGGCCCCTAAAATCGCAAAAACGCCGGGGGCCTGAGGCGGCCGCCTCACCCGCCTCAAGGGTGGGGTCGGCCCTGGTTCTAAGAAGTTGGATTTTACACCCCCATTTATAATTATTTTTCAACATATACTAATGGAAACATGGACTTTTATTTACAACTAATTATTGTTTTACTATTTAAACATGAGCTACATAATTGTTGTTTTACTGTTTACAAGACTCTCATACGCTGTATCGTTCCCAAGACGTGCAATAGGCACGTGTCCACGGGCAAATCTATTATATATATAAAGAGGCATGGCTTATATGTAATAATGTGAATAGTGCTGGGGGACCCATGGCTTGGAAACACAGCAGATTGGTTGATGATGTGCTGATGACGTCATTCATGAAGGGGCCCAGCCGGAGATGAGTGGTAAAGGCAACTGGTGTTCTCTTTGATTGCTAACGTGGCTTAGAGGGCCCACCTTGGGGCTCTGTGTACACGGCAGTGGAGAGAGAGATTGTGAGAAATAGTCCCATATCGGGATTGAAAAAGAATAAATAATATTAAATTAATATAGCCTATGATTAAAAGTCACCAATCTGGTTAACCACCTTTGAGTGGCAGCCTGTGGTGGGTAGTTGTACTATACTATAAATAATTTTTCTGATAAATTGTATAGATTGTCTAAGCTAGGGGCAGGGGTGTTACAAATGGTATCAGAGCCGACTTTCAACACCGAGTGTGGGAGAGCTGTGAGTTATGGACTCCAGAATGATCTGCAAAGTGTGATTGGTCTCCAGTATTCCAAATACGAAAGTGACGCTCACGGACTGCTCCACATCGACTAGAAAGTAGATCCTACACTAGATTGTGCATGCCCCGTGCTCAGCGAGGACGTTGATTCTGAAGGGGGTGTATGTAACACCCCGTAATTTCAAATAATATAATATAGTATATATATGTGTGTGTGTGTGTGTGTGTGTGTGTCTGTGTGTGTGTAAAAAGAGGCATGGCTTATATGTAATAATGTGAATAGTGCAGGGGGGCCCACGACTTGGAAACACCGCAGATTGTGCTGTGTTGGTTGATGACGTGCTAATGATGTCATTCTTGAAGGGGACCACCCGGAGATGAGTGGTAAAGATAGCTGGTGTTCTCTCTGATTGCTAACGTGGCATAGAGGCCCACCTTAGGGCTCTCTGTACATGGCAGTGGAGAGAGAGATTGTGAGAAATAGTCCCATATCGGGATTGAACAAGAATAAATAATATTAAAATAATATAGCCTATGATCAAGAGTCACCAATCTGGTTAACCACTTTTTAAGAGGCAGCCTGTGGTGGAAGTTGTACTATACTATAATAATTTGTCTGATAAATTGTATAAATTGTCTGAGCTAGGGGCGTTACATTGGAAGAGAAAATTCCGGATAAGTTCCCTCATTTATTTGAGTAGTGTTTTGTTTTGTTTCGGGGTCCGCCCTATGTACCACTTGTATGAATTTCGAGGACGAAATTCTTCTTGTAAGATGGGTAGGATTGTAACCCCTATTTTTCTGTTTGGATTTTATTGCACTTGATTTTCTTTTTCTTGATTATTGTATCTGAATATCCATTGAATAATAATCTTGCTTTTCTTTGGGCTCATTTATTCTCTTTTGATCATTCTGTACTCTTTCGGCTTGATTATGCATTTTTGGCTCACTACAAATTTTGCTCTATGTGTTTTGAGTTTAAATTGATCCGCTATATGTTTATCTCATTGATTTCTATTTGTTCTTATCTTTTGGAGCCTAAACCCATACCCTAAACCCACTAACCCGCAACCCTAAAACCCCACATCTTAATTACCCTATAAATACCCCTAAACCCCTAATTATATATTAACCCTAATATTTTAATCTTACCCTCTCTCTACCATCACCGCCTCTCATCTCAACTCCACCGAACCCATCGAAGCCTCCCGCTTGAACCCATCACCCCGACGACCACCATTGCCGCATCCCCTCGCCCTCGTCTACAACCTTCACCCCACAACCACCGGTGACCCCTCCCCTCGTCGTCGACGTCAAGTTTTGTCGACGTCTCCATCTCCGTCTCATCCTCTGTTTCGGTGCGAAACAGAGCACTTGTTCTTCCCTTGCCATTGCTCGTCACTGTGTCGCCCCTCGACCGCGAGCACTGCCATCTGTCACCCCCCGAGCACCCCTCGCCACCAGCGTCGCTAGTTCCCCAGTCGCCGATCGCTGCTGTCTCTCCCTCTCTCCGCTGTGTGCTGTTCGGAAGTGGAAGGGGGATTTCAATCGCTGTTTGGTGTTCGATAGGGGGGAGTTGGTTTTTGGTGTTTGCTGTTGGGGGTCCAGGACTTGGATCCTGCTGTTCTGTGTTGTTGTTTGGTTTTGCTGTGTGCACATTGAGCTGCACGGGCTTGCACATATTTCCGTGTTCGTGGTTCGTCGCCCGGGATTCTCATCCCGTTATTCCGTTATATTCGAATCTATCATCTAACAAGCAAGTCTCTTCTTGAACCCCTTTATTGTTTTGTTCAAGATTCTTTGATCTCCGCATGTAGATCCCAACCCTTTTTATCATACTGTTATTTGAATTCGGTTAAGTATATTGAGGGTTTACATGTGTAGTACCCCGTATTTTTAAATATTATTTTTAAAGGTTTATAAATGGTTAAAATGATTTTTGGGGATTTAATAAATATTTCTTGGAAATTTATCTTGTTACACGTGCGAAACACGTGCAAATATTTTCTTGAAAAGTTCAAAAGCCAAAATTATTTTTATGGAAAATCATTATTTATTATTTGGGATTTATTTATGACTTTTCTAGATGTTTCTGAAATTAATTTGATCTATTTGCAAATATTGAGAAAAAGAATGACCTTTTTGCAAATTTGTCATTTTGATGGGTGAAAGTGCAAAAAATTATTTTTCTGGACTTTCAACAGTGCCGACTGTAGATAAGGGGTTTATTTTGCTTCTAAATCTCAATTTAAATGATTTTGTTGAGTTTCCAAATATATGGTTCTATTTATGTAAAGTTATATTTTCAATGGGGTATTTTGTAAAAAGTGTCTAAAAACCCTAAAACATCTTACCCCGGGTATTTAAAACAAAACAAAGCCTTCATTAGCTGCACAACATTAAGTTCTTGTTATTTTTGGAGGATCAAGAGGAGGATTTTGGATCTCGCAAAAAGAGAGGCTTTCTTGTTGGATCTCTTCATTCCTAAGGTGAGTGATGTAAATTTGTTTTGTTATTTTGTTTTATGTATGTGAGTGACATGTTGTTTTGCTTTGTGTATGTTTTATGTGAGTAATGTAATTGTTTTGTTTGTCCTTTGAGTTTTATATGTGAATATTGTAATTGATTGGTTGATTTGTTTACGTATGTGAGGAGTATAATTTGGTTGTTGATCTATGATTGTTTTGATTAATCTTGGATGTCGAATTTAATTGCTAGAAAGCATGTTTAGGATTTGAGTATGATTATGAAAATAGGGGATTGGATGGATGAACAATTGGATCTTGCGATTACAAATTGGATTTTTGGTTATGAGTCGTGGAAGAAATTTAGTGCTGAGAAATTTTAATGGAGGAATTATGAATTACGAACATGAAAATTGAAGTTTTGAGAAATTGATTGATTTGAGGAAATGTATCCGAACTAGGGATTCTTTGAGATTGACGTTTTTATCTGAATACAAATTATTTCAATGGGCAATGAATTTTTTTTAGAAACTCTAATTTTGATTATCGTGTACAACCAAAACTATGCAGTCTGTAGGCCGACAGTCGACTGGCATGACCTTTCAGTCGACTGGTACGACCCGGCTGCTATGAGCTTTAATTTTCTTGAAAATCCGTCTGGACAGTCGACTTAGGACTTTTTCAGTCGACTGGTATTATTAGAATTTATTTTTCAAAGTTATTGTAGATTCCTTTTTGGACAGTCGACCTATGACAATTTTAAGTCGACTTAAAACACTCTGGTAAGTCGACTTATGACTTCTATAAGTCCACTTAAAACACTCTGGTAAGTCGACTTATGACTTTGATAAGTCAATTTATAACACTTAGCTTATTTTCTTAAAATCATGGAACTTTCTTTCTGGACAGTCGACTTATGCTTTCTACAGTCAACTGGTGCTGATGTATTTTTATATTTATGAAGGTTCTTTCAAATGGTTTATTCTCTAGATCTTTTGATCTATAACTACTTATACCTTATCTTTTATTGAACATATGTTTTCAAGATGTTAAGTTGAGCAGTTTATGATGGAAGATTGGTTTAGATATTTGAGTTTGAGTCTCTAGAGGGTGTGTGTGACCCTAGTATACCGGCAGTTGAGTTGTTTATGTTTGGGCCTGTTGAGGCATTTTAGTTGTTCATATGTTTGAGTTACGTCCGGTAGGGTACACCAACTCTAGGAGATTCGTTAAGTAATTGAATAACCTAAATGATAAGGACAGGCACTAGTGGTTATATGATGAACGGGAACATGGGTTATGGACCTCAGTATGGCTTTCGGTGTGAGATTGATCCCCAGGATTATCCAGGTGTGAGTGAAATAGTCTCCGGAATTACCTGTGGTGTGGGATTGATCTCCGGAATTATCGGGGTCGAGGCGACGCACATGTGGTATTCGTGTGATGAGGACATTGCTTACGGTGTGAGATAATCCCCGGAATTATCCAGGTGTGAGTAAAATAGTCTCCGGAATTACCTGTGGTGTGGGATTTATCTCCGAAATTATCGGGGCATGGGCTAATACTCACAGTTTATCTTTATCTCGTAGTAGTCATCGTGATAGGATTAGTTGCATAGCGGGGATTGAACCCTATAATGTGGATACGTTAAGGGCTTGCACCGAACCTATGTAGAGTGGGATGCATAGACTTCGACAAGTACGCATTAGAGAGTCCGCATACAGAATTTGTGTTGTCTTGACTTGGTTTTATGCATGTGGTTTCCTGTTTTCTACACTTGACACTTAGTTTAGTTCCACTTGTTGTTTACATGTTTCTCTGCTACGTCATATTTTATGTATTCTTGTTTATTACATATTGTTTAAGAATCCGTGCTTAATGTTCATTTATGTTGTTTGTTTTTATGTCACTCACACCTTTATGGCTGACCCCTTTAGTTTTGGGGGTTAGGGTTATCTCTAACCTCATATTTACAGGTTGTTGCTTAGAGCTCGGATTTGGATGCTTGAGTTCAATTTATATAGTGACTCATGTAATTGTAAAGGGTTGTAAAGAGAAGAGTTTGTAATTTTGTGATTTGAGATGTATTGTATTCCGCTGTGCTATGTAAAAGATTATTGTTATAAAAGTTGACAAATTTTATTGGTGTTTGGTTGTGTTTAATATTACATTGAAGTTGATGCTGGGAATTGTGCCACGTATTTTCTAAGATATTATATTAGAAATTCGGGGCGCTACAACACGAGCTAGCCCGATATGTTCTTAATATCGTGCCTACATCTTTGATCTAAAACCTACTCCCTCTTGCAAATTGCATATGCACGTTACATGAAAAATAACTAGATCCATGTTATAGAATTATTTGATGAATTGAATATATTCGATTAAATTTGATATGATGAATTGATGACCGTGACTTTAAAATTGCATCTTGAATCTAGAAATCTGCATGTTAAACATCTAGCATCACTTTGATTACTAATTAACATGAACTATATGGTTGTATGATAAAGTTGTTTTCTATTCATATTAAATTAATTTATGGACTGCTGTTTGTATCTTTTTGTATCAGAAATTCGACCCTGTTACTGTTGTAATTTGAAATAACTTTTTGAATATGAATCATAGTCCCATGAGTCCTTTTTCCCGAACTTTTGATGGATTTGAATTCTGAGTTATAATCTGTGAGATATTTTATTTGTAGTACACTATGGTCTAAATTTTTAGATTCACAAATTCATGCATATCTTCCTGATTTATAAATAAATAGAACATGATAAAAGTAAAATAAAAATAAGAAATTATTTTGGCTGAGACTAGACATGTGTAGGAACAACCCTGAATTTTTGTAGATTTAATTGATGGCTTTTCTGACCTGTTTCATATGTGTTTATACAATCTATAACCTGCTACCTTGAACATAAAATCTGAAAAGAATAGGATTTTCACCATAGTTTCTGTAGTTTTTATATGTCGTGTATATATTTTCTGGAACCAGCAGAGAGTCTAGTTTCTAGAATTTCTGACGGATCCAGATTTGCTTTTTTGTAGTAACGGTAATCTGTGTTTTTGTACAGCAACATCATGCTATCCAGATTGTGTGATTGTGTTTAATTAATATGTTTGCTTCATGATTTGTCTGTAACGAGTAGAATTATTCACACCTAGCATAATACAACCATGAAAACTTCTTGCCTGCTCACATAGGATGAAATAAAATGATAACAAGTCGGCGTATTATGGATTGACTTTGTAGTGAACGATCGGAAAATGTACTCGGTAAAGGCCTTCTTGCTTGCATGATTTATTACATTGAAGGTGGAGAATTGCTTGTCATTGTGTGATCACGCTATCATGATATCTTTTCATCTTGTTACCGAGTACACGATCCATGAATTCACCATCAGTCTAAATCGTTCACTGTTTGCTTGCACCGAACCTGTGGTACGGAACATATGGGACGCAGTAGTACGTGCACTAGATAGATTAATAAAATGATTAATAACCTGCATTTGACATTCCATGCTTAATCCTATATATCGTCATCAATATAGAATTAAAATGGAAATCATTCATTGAATGCATGATTAGATATAGACCTTTGATAATATTGCTAATTTTTGACTTTGTTATTGACTTTGATCCTGTCCATTTTCTTTGACATACTATGTTCTTGTTACTCCATGTTTTCTCTAGTTACTGTCCATGAATTTCTCTAAGGACATTGTTTTCTCTCTTTTCAGATAAAAAATTTACAGGTACCGATGGATCTCTACCAGCAGAAATTGGTGAGCAATGATTCTAGGAGATGGAACCAAAGATTGCGCTGCTTAATTTACTTAATTGCTAGATTTATTTCTTATGAACATTGTCATGACATTATACTTTGTTTTGGGCTTTTGTCCCATCGTTTATTTATTTTCCCAAATATTGGATATTATGTTAGATATTATTTTGGATTATTTCATTATTATTGAAGTTTATCTTGATTCATGTGATTATATTTTCTTGTGTGGTTGTGTTTATTGTTCATATTGCTGAGTTAGTCTGGTATAGCTTATGAATGGTGTTTACATCATTCGCTCGGCCAACGTTACGTACTCATATTCTGTATTTTGGGAAGCCCTGATCCCCGTTACTGCACATCTGTGACGCAACCAGAATCTTTGCCTTCAAATGCATCTCAACACAGTAATAACATGGAAATTAAAAAAAAAAATTATTGCCAAATAAGTTCATTACATCATAGTTTACAACCAATATCTTGTTCTTGAACAAAAATATAAATTACATTAACTCATTACATCTTATTACAAAATATTTACCAACTCCTCTTATAAAGCTATCAGCCGTCTCCTTGAACGGCAGTCAACTGATCACCGCCAAAGCTCCGCTCAGTGGTCAATCTGCTCCCCTGGGACTTGCTCCTCGGCTTGAGTATTCTGCTGTGAGACTCTGATATTTTTGCACCTACTCGGAAGGTAGGACCGGTACCTAAAAGGTGGGGAACGTCAGTAATTCTACTGACGCAAAGCTGATAAGAACAGCGATCTCCAAACTGGCAACCACAAACCATCTCGAATGGGAAAAGAAACGTGCATCCTAATTTCCTAGTGTTTGTGTATGCAATGAACTGAAGTCTAATACATAATACAAGGGCACAGAAACAGATGCACTTAATCTAATGTCAGCAAGACTTTGGATACGCATGCATCCCATACTACATACGCTCCAAATCAAGCTGTCTTCTCCATATTCAGGGTTTCGAACCCTCGCCATGCAAAATGCATTCTACTATTGTACTCAACTTGTTCCTGATAGATACAATGTGGCTGGTTAATCCTACTGTCACGCCCCGCTTCCCAAAAATACGGAATACGACTACGTAACAAAAGCCCAGCGAATGATTTTCATCATCCATAAGCTGTTTCAGAAATCTTTGCAACACATCACAAGAAATATATCAGAGTCGGAAGCAAAAGGCACAACCATTCATGAATACTTGCAACAAATTACCAACAGGAATTTACTTGAAACCAAATACAATTTCTCAAATAAAACAGAGTCTGGAGAAAAACAGTTATTCTGGGTCACATCGCCCAAATAGCTGTTGTTGTACGAGAATTCAACTAAGTGTAGGTGATCCTTCCAAGATCCACCAAATTGAAGCACGCACGACCTCAACATATCCTCCAAGGTCTGAATGGTCCTCTCTGACTGTCCGTCTGTCTGAGGATGGAATGCTGTACTGTACTTCAGCTTGCTCCCAAGACTGTTTTGCAGGCTTTCCCAAAACTGAGATCGGAACCTGGTATTCCTGTCGGATACGATGCTGACCGGAACCCCATGGAGTCTGACAATCTCCTGCATGTATCTCTCTGCTAGGATCTCAGTAGACTGACCAACTCTGAAGGGGATGAAATGAGCGCTCTTCGTCAGTCTGTCGACAATCACCCAGATGACATTATGACCCTTAGGACTCCTCGGCAAGGCGGTCACAAAATCCATGGTGATGTGCTCCCACTTCCACTCCGGAATGGAAAGAGGCTGGAGCAATCTGGTGGTTCTCTGATGTTCTGCCTTCACCTGCTGGCAAATCAAGCACTGAGACACAAATCTGGCCACTGCCCTCTTCATGCCATGACACCAGAAGTGGAGCTTCAAATCCTGATACATCTTGGTACCACCGGGATGAATAGAGTAAGCTGACTGGTGGGCCTCCTCGAGTAGTTTCTTCCTGACTTCGCCCTTTGGGACACACAGCCTAGCCCCAAAGCGAAGTGATCCATCGGAGTGAATGATCATATCGGTCCTCAAACCTGCCTCAACTTCTGCCCGGAACTTCTGCAACTGCTCATCACCTGCCTGAGCTTCCTTGATCTGCTCCACCAAAGATGACTTCAACTGAAGCATCATGCAACTGCGATCGGTGCTCAGTAAAATCACATTCAGGTCTAATCTCCTCATCTGCTCGATAAGTTCCTTCTGTTGGGTCAAACACATGACGGCTGGTCTCCTGCTCAATGCATCTGGCACCAAGTTCACCATACTAGGGTAATACTGCAAGTTGATGTCGTAGTCAGCCATCAATTCTAACCAGCGCCTCTGCCTCATGTTTAGCTCTTTCTGAGTGAAGACATACTTGAGGCTCTTGTGGTCAGTAAAAATTTCCACTCGGTCTCTAAGCAAGTAGTGTCTCCACAACTTCAGAGCGTAGATCACTGCTGCCAACTCCAAGTCGTGAGTAGGGTAGTTCTTCTCGTGCGGCCTCAACTGCCTGGACGCATAAGCAACCACCCAACCCTTCTACATCAGCACTACACCTAGACCCCTGCCTGAAGCATCGCAGTGAATAACGAAGCCACCCGGACCATCCGGTATAGTTAACACGGGCACAGAAGTCAACCTGTTCTTCATCTCGACGAAAGCTTCACTACAGGCCTCATTCCATACAAACCTCTGATCCTTCCCTGTCAGCTTAGTCAATGGCCCAGCAATCTTCGAGAAATCCTGTACAAACTTCCTGTAATACCCTGCTAGCCCGAGGAAACTCCTCACCTCAGAAACTGTCTTTGGCACTAGCCAATCCTTTACTGCAGCAATCTTGGACGGATCAACTGAGACTCCCTCGCCCGAGATAATATGTCCCAAGAATGGAACTCGATCAAGCCAGAACTCACACTTGCTGAGCTTTCCATAGAGCTTGTTCTCCCTCAGAGTTTGCAAGACTATTCTCAGATGTTCCGAATGCTCTTCCCGATTCCGCGAATACACCAAGATATCGTCTATGAAGACCACCACGAATCTGTCAAGGAACTGGAAGAAGACTCTATTCATCAAGCTCATAAATACTGCTGGAGCATTCGTGACACCGAAGGGCATCACCAAGAACTCATAATGTCCCGTACCTGGTCCTGAACGCAGTCTTCGGCACATCCGCTGCTTTCACCTTCACCTGATGGTACCCCGAGCGAAGATCCAACTTTGAAAATACTGTAGCGCTGCCCAACTGATCAAATAGGTCATCGATCCTGGGTAGCGGATACCGATTCTTCACAGTAACATTGTTCAGCTCTCGGTAATCCATGCACAACCTGCGGCTTCCATCCTTCTTATTGACGAATAGCATAGGAGCTCCCCACGGTGACACACTCGGTCTGATGAAACCCAAATCCAAAAGACCCTGAACCTGTACTTTTAACTCTACAAGCTCGACTGGCGCCATCCTGTACCGGCTCTTCGATATTGGCACTGTACCTGGCAGAACGTCAATACCAAACTCCACCTCTCGATCTGGAGGTAACCCGGGCAATTCCTCTGGGAACACGTCCAGGAATTCCCGCACTACAAGAGGCGCAGCCTCACAGCCTGTGTTCAATTCCATTGCACAAACTTCATCATTTGCCACCTTCTTACCACGCCTAAGAGGTGTTTCTCCAGCATGGAATTCAAACTCATCACGCTCCGGAATCCTGAATACAACCTTCTTCGCTCGGCAATCGATGACAGCATGAGACTCCCCCAGCCAATCCATGCCCACATCGAAACCTGAATTGCCAATCACTATCAGGTCTGCCTTGAAATCCTTGCCCCCAATAATCAAGGGACTCTGCTTGCACTCCTTGGAGCAAACGACAACACCGCCACCTGTGGTGATGTTCCAAGCTGTCTGCATATCACTGCACTCCAACTGATGCTGATCCACGAAGCGGGAGGAAACGAAAGAGTGGGTCGCCCCGGAATCAAATAGGACATGGGCAGGAAAGGAATGGACTAGGATGATACCTATGATAGAGTCAAAATACGGGAAGAGATAAATATGTAGGATTCTAAGGGATAACAAATACTGATGTGGAAAGATTTACACAAGGTATGATGCAAGATGAACAATAAAGCATAAAATAAATAACATACAATAAAATACAATTATACCTGCAACGACTTCCTTCGCGGTCTCAGCTTCCTCCGCAGTCAGGTTGAAGGCCTGATCTCTCCTCGGGGCAGCGGTCATCTGACCGACGATCTGATGCTGAGGGGGAAGTGGCGGCCTGGCCTGACCCTGAGCTAGCGCAGCTCTCCTCTACGGACAGTCCCGAACAGTGTGATCACCAGCACCACACTCGAAACATCGATGGTTAGCCCGTCTGCAGTCCTTGCGCACATGCCCGGGAATCTGACAGAAGTCATAGTAGTTCCCCCTCTGTGGAGCAGCAGGGTAAGGAGCAACCCTGGCAGGGTGGGCTGGAACCGGCCTCCTGATTGGCCCTCCAGTGGGCCTAGTAGCGACAGGGTGCGGGGCAGACTGCTTGATAGCACGCTTCCGTTTGCTGGTCTGTTCCTGGCTCCTAGCAGCCTCTAGGATATCGGGGTAGGAACGAACCCTCAAAGCAGCCAGGTGATCCTGGATATCGATATCCAAGCCCAGCAAAAAGCGACGGCCTTTGGCCTCATCATCAGCCACCATAGTCGTGGCAAAACGGCTCAAACGGTTAAACTCCGCGACATACTCGTCCACGGTCCGATTTCTCTGGGTGAGCGCGACAAACTGCCGTTCCATCTCGTTCCTGATGACATCAGGGAAGAACTTAGTGAGGAAGCTCTCCCTGAAAACGGCCCAGGCGACGGGGCGCTCAAGTCTCTCCATCTCAGCTCGCCACCAGATGTGGGCGAGATCCACCAGCTGGATGCTTATGACATCCACTCGGTCCACATCGTCTATCCGGGCAGCGATCAACAACTGCTCCGTCCTAATGAGCCACTGTTCAGCCTCCAATGGACCTTCAGCACCTGTAAACTTATCGGGGCGTAGCCTCATGAAATCAGCTACATTGCCCGGTCTAGGTGGCAATCCCCCAGGCGCAGGTGCAATAGGCTCTCTGTTGGCAGCTCCTAAGGCTGCCCTCATCATCTCAGCATGCTCTCTCTGCATTTGCATCATCTGCTGCACGTGCCACTCATTTTGTTCTTGCTGCATCTGTAACAGCTGCATAATGGCAGGCTGGTCTGTCTGTTCACCCCCAGACTGGGAGGACGAAGCGTTCCTTCGAGCCATGTCCTGCACAAACCCAAAACAATCAGGATCCAGATCAAGTTGATAATAAAATTTTCATGCAATCTCATGGCCTGTCGAATGCTGAGCTAACCCTGACTGAGTCAGGCCTGTCTAATGTATTAGTTAACTAACACATTAGTCAAAACCTGAGCTCTGATACCACTAAAAACCTTGTCACGCCCCGCTTCCCAAAATACGGAAATACGAGTGCATGGCGAAGGCCAGCGAATGATCTTAACATCATTCATAAGCTGTAGGATCGACTCAGCATCACAACAAGAATATAACAAGAGAGATATATATAACCAAGCATGCATGAATAATTTATTAGCAACAGAAACGACTGAATATAATAAAACATCCAAATAGTTTCAAGTCTGATTCAAGTTAAACTCGGGAACAACAGCCCGTTACAAGTTCTCAAATTTCAAGAAATAATAATCCAAAAATAAACAAATAATGCAGGAAGTAAATATTCTAATCAAGTTCTTCTCCACTTGAAGGCTAGAACCTTTGCTCACCAATTCCAGCGGGTAGCTCGTCTCCAAAGTCTGTTTAATAAATATAAACAGGGAAACAAAGGGGAAACAAGAGAAAATGCCCTTAGTGCAAGCTAGGTCCACAAATAGTGAAAACAAGTACAAGTAAGGGAAACAAGAATTGTAATTCAAAATGTAATAGAGTTATAAGAAGTAGTGGACAAATTCAAGGACTAGCTAGCAAGAGGGAACATCTTAATAACTAGGTTGGACAACAACTGCTAGTGGAGAAACACATGCCAGGTGCACCTATAGGGTTATTTTATATCAAGCGCCAAATCTCAAGTCTAGTGTCATGTGTTATTTAAATGTCAGGTCTCAAATGTCAAGTTGTCAAGTTCAATTATCAAGTTGCCTAGTTCAAGTTATCAAGTTCAAGTCTAGTTCAAGTTATCAAGTTCAAGTCTTGTGGTGATTACTATCTAGGTAGCACGACATGCATCCATACTTTTACTACATGGTTGCTACAGTCAAATCAGTTACGTTTAGACCTAGTAATGGAGTCTATAGGGCGGTGTACTCAGGTATCAAGTATCAAGCAAGCCATGGTTCATGAATCGGAAAATAAATAACAAGTTCACGAAGCAAGTTCGCGAATCCACCAACAAGTTCAAGAACCGCACAATGGGTTCATGAATCAAACAAGTTCATGAGCCAAGTAACTGACTCTATGAATCGAACAAGATACAACAAGTTCATGAACCAAGTATTTGGGAAACACGGGCCCCCTTCCGAGTACACTTACCTATATTGTCCACTCTATAGTCTTTCCCAAACCCCGGCTTGTTACTTTTATTAATTCTTATCAAGCAAGCATACATGTGTAAAATATTGTGATTTAATTCTATGAAAAATTGGGGATGTCCTATATAGTGTCCAGCAACCGCATATAAAATTTCAAGTCAAACGCTCGCTGTTTACATAGCTAACTTAATTCGCAAGGTAACTGTGTGCAGCAGTTTTACGAATCTGCGTCTACCGACACAGCTGTAGTAAAACTGCAATAACTCCTAGACCGTAACTCCAAATTCAAAAATTTTGAAGTCTATCGACATCTAGACATCCAGATCTAGATCTTCTATTCAGGTCTCGGGTTCAAATTCTAATGTTAAATGGGTCGAAATAGCAAAAGAAGATTCAGGACAGCAACATATGGGAATAACTTACTAGTATAGATTTCATGAAAATTTGTTATTAGGCGCCTAAATTATTGTGTGATATAAATACATGATATTGGTGGTCTAAACAGCAAGTAATAATTATTTTCTAAGTCATATGGTTGTAAGTTCATCAAATACACAATATACCATGTGTCTACAAATTTAGGTCTCCTTAATCACATGTGTTCATGTGTTCAAGGGGTAAAAGAGTCCAAGTAATTATAATTTAATACAACGAAATTTTTGTGACTCTTAGAATTATAGAATTTTGGAGGATTGATATTGATCAACAATGATAGTTAAGGAGGAGTCACAATTCTAACTATTTGTAGTATTTTTCAAGGGATGCTTGTACTAGAACAATTAAATTGTACAAGGGATACTTGCCTTAATTTGACGATGACTAGATCCACTTGTTGTAGAAATTTGGGTAGAAAAATCCCGGAAGAAGTCCTCCAAAAGCACGTGCAAAAATCAACCGTAGATCGAGTTTTCCCCCACACCGGATCAACCCAGAACAGCAAATAGCGAGCGGGATTTGGTGCGGCAAAACAGGGAACAGCGGTGGCAGCCAATCGGATCGTTTCCAACACAGCGGATCTGGCCGAACACGGGACAGCGGATCTGGGATTCGCTGTGGACGAACACCGAACAGCGATCACAGGCACGGATCTTGGTGCGATCCAACGGTCCAAATCAGACCCCGCCCTTTTCCCTTTTCTTCTTCTTCGTTCGCTGCTTCGAAACAGGGAGAGAGAGATGGGGACAGCGACGTACGGCAGTGCTTCGATGGTGACACTACGTCGGGGAGCGACGCGGCGACTGTGGCACAGCGGAGGCGCGAGGGTGACGGGGATATGGTCGGAGGTCGAGAGCAAAGGTGAGGGAGGCGTTGAGTTTGGGTGCAGGCGAGTTGGATGGGTTTTGGAGTTTGGGGACGACGGTGGTGGGTTTTGTGGTGGTGGTGGCGAACGGCGATGGAGTTTGTGGAGGTGGTGGTGCTGTGGGTCGACGAGGCGAAGGTCGAAGGTGGGCGAAGGTGATCGGAAAGGCGACGGAAGATGGGTTGGTTGGCAAAAACGATGGAGAAGGAATCGGGATGAAGAAGAGAGTAGCGGCTGGGGTATTGGGGTTAAAACAGTATTAGTTGGGATTAGGGTTAGGGTAGGGTTTAAATAGTAGGGTTTGCGAGTTCGTGGGTTTTGGGTATCCGTTTCAAAAAGAACCCAACAAGAGAAATGGTCAAAATGCACTAAAATGAGGATTAAAGAGATAAATGAGAAGAATTGGTCCATTTTTCATGAAGAACGATACAAATGGCACACAAATGAAATTGATAAAAAGGACCCAAAATTTGAGTTGAGACAAAAATAATAGTTTTATTCAATCTGAACAAATTACATGATCTCAAATAGACGAGAGAGTACAATGAGGCACAATACAGAATAAAATATAAATACTGAGAAATAGGAGTTACAATGCACGAACCAAAGTGGATGATACCCACTTCAAAAACACCACAAAGGGAGGAGTTTGTGCTGATTTGGATGTTGGTGGTGCTGGTTTGGGATGGCCGGCCACAATAGAGGAGGGTTAGGGTTTGTATGGTGTTGGAGAAGGGTTTCCAAAGGATGGCCGAGATTGGATGGATGGAGGGGATGGCCGGAGTGGTGAAAGGGGCTGTCGGTTTGGGAGAGCAATAGGCAGGCCGGGATGCACTATCAAGAGGAGCCGGGATTGATTGTGGAGAGGGAGAGAGAAAATAATATTAGGGTTAGGGTTAAGGAGTATTAGGGTATATTTATATGGGAATTAATTGGGCTAATGGGTAGTGGGTATCAATATGAATTAATAGGTATATAAATGGATAATGGGTATTGGGTAGGTTTCAAATGGGTATACAATATATAATGAATTCTATAGCTCCTAAAATTTCCTTAAGGGTCAAAAATCACAATTTGGGTAAAACACCACCAAAAATCCATCTCATCACCAAAATAAATAATAATAATGAACGAGGCCAAGAAAATAAGAAAAAGAACTCAAAATGGCGAAAACGACAAAAACGACGAACAAACGACACATGGAGATCAAAAATGAAAGAAAAGAATATATATTGAAAATAATCCAATATACGGTTCCGAAAAATACAAGAGATATAAAAATACCCAAAAATGCAAAAATACACTCCAAAAGACCAAAAATGAAAAACAGGGGTTACACTACAGTTATTACTGCTAACACAGTGGTGTCCCCGTTTGCCACTCGTGCCCAATCCGGTCTGGATCACACAAAATGCCGTGACGATCTTACAGATATGTGTCCTGCATATCCATGTCGCCAAAGATCCTTGAGACTTCCGTCCCTTAAGGTCTGTTCGTGTCCACCAACATAAGAACATGACGGCCTCAAGGGTCTAAGCCTCCCTAGCCGACAGAGTTTCTCTCCATTCTTACCACCGTACTTCAGGAATTAATAAAGCAAGATACTACTTCCGTGTGCTCAGCCAGTAAGTGAACACAGCCCGTATCCTTACGATAGGAAGAGAACAACCCTGGTTATCACTGTAATACCCTAAACTTTCATTCTAATAAGATATTGATTTTCACGTATTGTGCTCGTGCAAATTTCATGTGTATATTTATTTTTATATATAAAATTTCATTTTTATGAACAATTATTTTCTTCCTTTATTTCACTAAAAGCCTATTTTTATTAAGCCTAAACACTATTTTCTTAGTTTGAGCCCACTTTAATAAATTATTATTTTATTATTTTGGCCCAAAAGCCTAAGCCCACTAATTGTGAAGCCCACAAATTTAATAAATCAATTAAATTGTCACACTTGTCTTGTAGAGACAAATGGTGAACATTTTGATTAATTAAATTGTACAAATTTCTACATAGGGGAACTAGGTGGCACGTGCAATGTAACCCCTGTTTTCCCAGAAAGGTATTTTTCGATATTTTCTGTATTTAAAATTTTTGCAAATTATTTTTCGGTATTCAACTATTTTGTCAAAAGGTATTATTGGATTTTTCTAATTTAAAATCTATTTTTGATCCATAATTTTAGCTGTAACTATTTTTCAATGATTTTGTATTTAATACAGTTCTTATTATTGTTATTATTACCCTCATTATTTTTATCATTTTATGATTAGTAATATTGTTACTATCCGTATTATTTTGCTAGTGTGGTTAATTGCAATATTATTTTATTTTATTTTTATTGTTAAAATTATATTATTTCATGAATTATATTTATTAGTTATTGTATTAATTTTCTTATTGGATTATTTTCATTATATATTATTTTTCTTGCATTTTTGACCTCCTTGTGCTGATAGTGCGCCGTTTGTTCGTTTTTCGCCATTTGGAGATCTTTTTCTCATTTTCTTGGCCCCGTTCGTATTTATTATTCATTTTTGGGTTATGGCAAATTTTTAGAAGTGTTTTGACCAATTTGAAATTTTTGGCCCTTAAGGAGATTTCTAGGAGCCATAGGATTCATTGTATTTTGTATTCTCATTTGAAATCTACTCAATACCCATTACCCAATTGTATACCTATTAATTCCTTTTGATATCCACTACCCATTAACCCACATTTGATCCCCTATATATATCCCTAACACTAATTAATCCCTAACCCTAATCTATTTTCTCTCCTCCTCTTGAAATTCCGGCCTCCCCTTCTTTCCCAATCCATCGGGTTGGTCCTTGTGCCCAGGTCGTACCTCCCCCCTGCTGCCCTTGCCCTAGCCGACCACCATAATCATCCCCTTCCACCATATCATACAACTCCGCTTCACAAAAACCCTTCTTTCCTTTTCTCCATTGGTCGGCCCTTCTCAAACTAGCACCACCACCTTCTCAAAACAGCACCTCAACCTTTCTCTTTGCTGATTTTGATAAGTGGGCATCTCCCACTTTGGTTCGTGCGTCAAGGAGTCGATCGTAAGCGCGTTCGGCTCATGGGTTCGCTTGATATCGCGCGTGGAAGGACTTTTGCTCGTGGATTTTCATTGCTAGGCTTCGTAGCGTCGTGTGCATCGTCAAAGAGACAAGTAACTTGTACATAATTTTATTAGGTTGATACAAGTCGAAAGTTCACACATAGGATAGTTTGAGACTAGAGACGGCCAAAGATTATATTTTTATTTGTGGGTTTCATCTCTATTATTCAAAACAGGCCATAGGTGACTTAGAACATGAGTTTTGATAGGTTTATGCTGTAGGTTTCACCCAAAGAGCGATTTTGATCGCGTATGTCATATATTGCATGAGACGTGCTTGTTAGATTGTCCATATGAAAATATTTGGTTTTGACATGTTAGAAATCCTTAGACATGATATTTAGATGATGGGTATGCAGCGTTTCGAAGTTTAATTAGATGATGGATGAGTTTGGATCATTTTTGTAGAAGTTATGACGTTTTGAAGTTTAGTTGTGAAATCTGGAAATTTGGATTGTACTGAATAGATTGCTGTTTTTGCCGGGGATAGAGTCCGAATCTCAACATGGACATTTCTGAGTAATTTGTAGGGGACTGAATCTATTTTCTAACCCCACTAGTTTCACTAAGTTTAGAGTTCGTATGAATTAGTTATGATTATTTTAGTGACTGTATGTTGGTAGTTTCCAGATTCAGTACGGGGTAGATTTTATTATCTATTTATTTTCAAGATCCAAGTTATGCATGATATCATGCCACAATATTTTTTCCAGTGTTTCACCATGATGTTAGGTAGTTCCCAGATTTATGTGGTATTTTAAAGATAAGTTTTGAGCAATTTCTTGTACCCTTTTCTAGAATGTACTGTTGCTGTAAACTGCGTGTTGCTATATGTTGAATGTCGTTTTCACCCTAGTTATAATTACTGTATGAAGATTTTATGTGACATAATAAAGTTGGAGAATTTTGTCTAATTTCACCCCGTTTTGGCGGAAGTGCATTTCGATGCGCTATTTGCGAGATATGGTTGATTTCGTACAGCAGTGTTGAGAAATTCCAGATCCATCAAAACCATGTTTTGTGTTACTTTTCATCTTTGATAACATTTCTATATTTTCTGGAAAATTATGAAAATTATTATTTTGAGTCTAAATATGTAGGGGATTACCCCAGAATTTTCATGGATTTATTTGATGACTTTGCATGCTGTTTATATGTGTTGGAAGTCATTTCCATGTTTTCTGGCTGTACAGGAAATCTGTGTTGAAATGACTTTTAAGCTAAGAAGTTGTGAACTAGTATAGGTCTTTATTATACTCGTTAGAAGCGTGTGAATGTCTAGTTTCCAGATCCTTTGACAGATCATGATTTGAATGTCTGTAGTTTTTGGAATCACTGATTTAGTGCTGACTAGTCGTGCTGTCCTGTTTATGAACCTTGTATATTTTGCTCGTATATGTGGACCTTTGTTAACCATGCACGCTGATTTGATAACCTGAACCTATACCTGATCTTACCATGCTTATTTGACACTAGTTTACACGTATACATGCATGTTGGATATTAATAACTAAAAGTAATCAAGCCGGGGTTTATGGGAAAGATCTAATAGTGAATAGTTCAGAAACGTGTACTCGGAAGGGGGCCCGTGTTTCCCATTTTGCTGCATGGACCTTTGGTTCATGTACCTGTTACCTGTTGCTGCAAGTACTTGTTGGTCGTGTATCTGTTGCTGCATGGACCTTTGGTTCATGTACCTGCTACCTGTTGCTGCACGTACCTGTTGGTCGTGTACCTGTTGCTTCATGAACCTGTTACTACATGAATCGGATGATTCGTGTACCTGTTGCTTTATGAACCTGTTTTCTGTTTTCTATACCCGAGTATACTGCCCTCTATGGTCCACTATGAAATCTAAAGCGAAATTGCTTTGTTGTAGCAACCATGTAGAATGGGATTCTTGTTGTGCTACCTAGATAGTAATCACACAAGACTTGAACTTAATACATGAACATGATACCTGACATGACACATGCATGCTTGAATACATGATACCTGAGATATGATATATGAGACTTGAATTACATGAAACACGAAACTTGACACGTGACTACATGACACTTGAATTACATGGAACATTAAACATGATACCTGATACAAGTTTACACGACACTTAACACTAGATGTATGTTTTTAGGATACATGATTTATGTCGTGACCCTTGACACTTTTACCATGCTAGTTTGACTAGGTTGACTTTATACCTGTACCACATGCTAGTTAGTTATCCCATTCCATGTGCTTGTATCCTACTCTATTTGTGACCAAGACTTGCCATTGATGGGTACTTGTGTTTTCTCTTTTCTTTTCCTGCATTCGTTGTATTGCAGATTTTGGAGGACAGGTTCCTGAAGGCATTGGCAAGATGATGGGCTAGAGGCTGAAATCCTGCTTATTATTATTTCTCGTAGTTGCTTGAACAATATTGCAATTTGAGACTTGTATTATTCCTTGTATTTGGGCGATGTGATCCATGATTATCTGTGTATTTCAGATCATGACTATTTGAGATTAATATATTTTATTTCAAGTATTCTTGTTGGTATTTAGTTCATATGTGCATGTGGTTGACTTTTCTAGCTTCCGACTCTGATTTTATTGTAACATGTTGTAAAGATTTCTTGAAACAGCTGAAGGATAATAATATTCATTCACTGGGCTTTTGTTACGTACTCGTATTCCGTATTTTTGGGAAGCGCGGCGTGACAGGGTTTTTAGTGGTATCAGAGCATCAGGTTTGGCTAATGTATTAGTTGACTAATATATTAGACAAGCTTGGCTCGAACTAGGATCTGCACAACATTTCACCAACCATACATGCATAAGTGAATTATTACCAACAGTGATCTGGATACTAGTCTTATTCCATTCATTTGATCCCTTCTTATTGGAATTTTCTTGATTCCTTGTGTCTTCCGTCCCTTTTAGTCGTTCTTATTTGTTGATTCCCTATTGGGTATAGTTTCGTTCTTTCCGTACCCATATTTCTTTGATTCTTTCATTCATCCTCATTTGTTGACTCATTTTGAGTATCGTGCTAGTTATCCCTTTTCTTCCATATTCTCTTCAAATTCTGCTTGTGCCTCCTTGTTCCTCTTCCCTCATATGCAATTCTTTGATTTCTTATTTTCTTTCATCCCTTGTAGTCGTCCTCCTTTGTTGACTATTTATTGAGTATAAAAATTCATTCTTCTCCTGCCTATCTTTTCTTTATATATATATATATATATATATATATATATATATATATATTCGAATATTTTGTGTATTTCGATTATTAATTATTATATTTTGGATCTTCTATAAAATTGTTTTCTAAAATTTTATTATATATATATATATATATATTCGAATATTTTGTGTATTTCGATTATTAATTATTATATTTTGGATCTTCTATAAAATTGTTTTCTAAAATTTTATTATATATATATATATATATATATATATATATATATATATATATTCGAATATTTTGTGTATTTCGATTATTAATTATTATATTTTGGATCTTCTATAAAATTGTTTTCTAAAATTTTATTATTTCGAATAACTGTGTATTTTAATATCACAAATTTTCAAAACTTATCTTCGTACTTAAATATAGCAATCAATATCAAAGTACGTGTGGAAGATCGCATCATTTCGTTCATCGTTTTGTTGCAACTGGATGTCGAGATGGCAAATATGCAACTAGACATCAATGGAGGCAAATTGCAACTGGATACTAGTGAGGCAAAATGTGCAACCGTATATACAGATGGTAAGCTACAACCTGATGGCTTGGAGGCAAACCTGCAACTTGATGTCGAGAAGGCAAGACTACAGATGGATATAAATAAGGCGAACCCACATCAAAGAATTTCTACTACTACTATTATTGTTTTCCTTATTGTATTAGTATGATTATTATTATTGTGGTTACTATTACTATTATTTTTTGATGAAACGGATAGAGTAGAAAGACTCCAGCCATGCATTACTAATAATCAATTGTGGTTACTATTACTACTATTACTATTATTGTGGTTACTATTACTACTATTACTATTATTATTATTGTATTTTCTCACTATTTTATTTTTGATGTTGATATTGAATTACTTTCACCAAAATGATGAACCCCAAATTAATTTTTGTCTTGTATTATTATCCTTACCAGTATTGTTAATATTTTATTATTACTATTATTTTTACCAGTAAATTTATGATGATCATTATTGTTATTATTATTATTTTATTACTTATGTCATTATTATTTTATTATTATTATGTGTTGGTTTTTGTATAATTAATATTATTTTTGTTAACACACATTAGTTTTGACCTAATTATTTAAATTAAAGTCCTCCTCTAAATCCCAATTTTAATCTGCTATCTCATTCTTTTCTTCCTGCTCGGATCGCCGCTTGTTGTCACGTGGTCTACAACGACTTGTGTGCAGCTTGGAACGTCACCATCAGAGTAGCGCAGCGGAAGCGTGGTGGGCCCATAACCCACAGGTCCCAGGATCATATTGTTGTTTCTCCTTCCTTGCATTGTTTACTTTCCCCTATCTCTTGCATTCGTTCTCATCCGTTGACTTATTGTTTGATTCAATTCTTCTCTGTCATTTTTCCCCAATTTGCTTTTGCCTTGTCCTATGTACTGCCAAAGCAAATTTCGAGGACGAAATTTTGTTGTAAGGTGGGTAGGATTGTAACCCCTTGTTTTCCCAGAAAGGTATTTTTCGATATTTTTTGTATTTAAAATTTTCGCAAATTATTTTTCGGTATTCAACTATTTTGTCAAAAGGTATTATTGAATTTTTCTAATTTAAAATCAATTTTTGATCCATAATTTTAGCTGTAACTATTTTTCTATGATTTTGTATTTAATACAGTTCTTATTATTGTTATTATTACCCTCATTATTTTTATCAGTTTATGATTAGTAATATTGTTACTATCCATATTATTTTGCTAGTGTGGTTAATTGCAATATTATTTTATTTTATTTTTTTGTTAAAATTATATTATTTCATGAATTATATTTATTAGTTATTGTATTAATTTTCTTATTGGATTATTTTCATTATATATTATTTTTCTTGCATTTTTGACATCCTTGTGCTGATTGTGTGCCGTTTGTTCGTTTTTCGCCATTTGGAGATCTTTTTCTCATTTTCTTGGCCCCGTTCATATTTATTACTTATTTTTGGGTTATGGCGAATTTTTAGAAGTGTTTTGACCAATTTGAAATTTTTTGGCCCTTAAGGAGATTTTTAGGAGCCATAGGATTCATTGTATTTTGTATCCCCATTTGAAATCTACTCAATACCCATTACCCAATTGTATACCTATTAATTCCTTTTGATATCCACTACCCATTAACCCACACTTGATCCCCTATATATACCCCTAACACTAATTAATCCCTAACCCTAATCTATTTTCTCTCCTCCTCTTGAAATTCCGGCCTCCCCTTCTTTCCCAATCCATCGGGCTGGTCCTTGTGCCCAGGCCGTACCTCCCCCTTGCTGCCCTTGCCCTAGCCGACCACCATAATCATCCCCTTCCACCATATCATACAACTCCGCTTCAAAAAAACCCTTCTTTCCTTTCCTCCATTGGCCGGCCCTTCTCAAACCAGCACCACCACCTTCTCAAAACAGCACCTCAACCTTTCTCTTTGCTGATTTTGACAAGTGGGCATCTCCCACTTTGGTTCGTGCGTCAAGGAGTCGATCGTAAGCGCGTTCGGCTCGTGGGTTCACTTGATATCACGCGTGGAAGGACTTTTGCTCGTGGATTTTCATTGCTAGGCTTCGTAGCGTCGCGTGCATCGTCAAAGAGACAAGTAACTTGTACATAATTTCATTAGGTTGATACAAGTCGAAAGTTCACACATAGGATAGTTTGAGACTAGAGACGGCCAAAGATTATATTTTTATTTGTGGGTTTCATCTCTATTATTCAAAACAGGCCATAGGTGACTTAGAACATGATTTTTGATAGGTTTATGCTGTAGGTTTCACCCAAGGAGCGATTTTGATCGCGTATGTCATATATTGCATGAGACGTGTTTGTTGGATTGCCCATATGAAAATATTAGGTTTTGACATGTTAGAAACCCTTAGACATGATATTTAGATGATGGGTATGCAGCGTTTCGAATCTGGATGAGTTTGGATCATTTTTGTAGAAGTTATGACGTTTTGAAGTTTAGTTGTGAAATCTGGAAATTTGTGTTGTACTGAATAGATTGCTGTTTCTGCCGGGGTTAGAGTCCGAATCTCAACATAGATATTTCTGAGTAATTTGTAGGGGACTGAATCTATTTTCTAACCCCACTGGTTTCACTAAGTTTGGAGTTCGTATGAATTAGTTATGATTATTTTAGTGACTATATGTCGGTAGTTTCCAGATTCAGTAAGGGGTAGATTTTATTATCTATTTATTTTCAAGATCCAAGTTATACATGATATCTTGCCACAATATTTTGTCCAGTGTTTCACCATGATGTTAATTCCCAGATTTATGTGGTATTTTAAAGATAAGTTTTGAGCGATGTCTTGTACCCTTTTCTAGAATGTACTGTTGCTGTAAACTGCGTGTTGCTCTATGTTGAATGCCGTTTTCACCCTAGTTATAATTACTTTATGAAGATTTTATGTGAGATATGAAAGTTGGAGAATTTTGTCTACTTTCACCCCGTTTTGGCGGAAGTGCATTTCGATCCGCTGTTTGCGAGATATGGTTGATTTTGTACAGCAGTGTTGAGAAATTCCAGATCCATCAAAACCATGTTTTGTGTTACTTTTTATTTTTGATAACATATCTATATTTTCTGGAAAATTATGAAAATTATTATTTTGAATCTAAATATGTAGGGGATTACCCCAGAATTTTCATGGATTTATTTGATGACTTTGCATGCTGTTTATATGTGTTGGAAGTCATTCCCTTGTTTTCTGGCTGTACAGGAAATCTGTGTTGAAATGACTTTTAAGCTGAGATGTTGTGAACTAGTATAGGTCTTTATTATACTCGTTAGAAGCGTGTGAATGTCTAGTTTCCAGATCCTTCTACGGATCATGATTTGCATGTCTGTAGTTCTTGGAATCACTGATTTATTGCTGACTAGTCGTGCTGTCCTGTTTATGAACCTTGTATATTTTGCTCGTATATGTGGACCTTTATTAACCATGCATGGTGATTTGATAACCTGAACCTATACCTGATATTACCATGCTTATTTGACACTGGTTTACACGTATACATGCATGTTGGACATTAAGAACTAAAAGTAATCAAGCCGGGGTTTATGGGAAAGATCTATTAGTGGATAGTTCAGAAACGTGTACTCGAAAGGGGGCCCGTGTTTCTCATTTTGCTACATGGACCTTTGGTTCATGTACCTGTTACCTGTTGCTGCAAGTACCTATTGGTCATGTACGTGTTGCTGCATGGACCTTTGGTTCATGTACCTGCTACCTGTTGTTGCACGTACCTGGTCGTGTACCTGTTGCTTCATGAACCTATTGCTTCATGAATCGGATGATTCGTGTACCTGTTGCTTCATGAACCTGTTTTCTATTTTCTGTACCCGAGTATACTGCCCTCTATGGTCTACTATGAAATCTAAAGCGAAATTGCTTTGTTGAAGCAACCATGTAGAATGGGACGCATGTCGTGCTTCCTAGATAGTAATCACACAAGACTTGAACTTAATACATGAACATGATACCTGACATGACACATGCGTGCTTGACTACATGATACCTGAGACATGATATATGCGACTTGAATTACATGAAACACAAAATTTGACACGTGACTACATGACACTTGAATTACATGGAACATGAAACATGATACCTGATACAAGTTTACACGATACTTGACACTAGATGCATGTTTTTAGGATACATGATTTATGTCGTGACCCTTGACACTTTTACCATGCTAGTTTGACTAGGTTGACTTTATACCTGTACCACATGCTAGTTAGTTATCCCATTCCATGTGCTTGTATCCTACTCTATTTGTGACCCGGACTTACCATTGACGGGTACTTGTGTTTTCTCTTTTCTCTTTCCTGCATTCGTTGTATTGCAGATTTTGGAGGACAGGTTCCTGAAGGTATTGGCAAGATGATGGGCTAGAGACTGAAATCCTGCTTATTATTATTTCTCGTAGTTGCTTGAACAATATTGCATTTTGAGACTTGTATTATTTCTTGTATTTGGGCGATGTGACCCATGATTATCTGTGTATTTCAGATCATGATTATTTGAGATTAATATAATTTATTTCAAGTATTCTTGTTGGTATTTGGTTCATATGTGCATGTGGTTGAGTTTTCTAGCTTCCGACTCTGATTTTATTGTGACATGTTGTAAAGATTTCTTGAAATAGCTTAAGGATGATAATATTCATTCGCTGGGATTTTGTTACGTACTCGTATTCCGTATTTTTGGGAAGCGGGGCGTGACATGCAATGCACGTAGTGTGCAATGCACACCCTTTTGGTGGCCGGATGGTGTGTGGAGGCATGGGAGAGTGGGTTGTGTGCATGGGTAGTTTATTTGTGTGTGGTTGGTTGCTATAACTTCCACTCCTATCCTTGCCTTCTATTCTACAACTATCCAATCAATCCTAGCCCTCCAATCTACTTTAAAAATAGTATAAATACCCCCCTTCCTACTTGTATTCTACACTAAAGCATATATTAAAGGAGACATTATATAGGAGATATATACATATTAGTGTGTGAGTTGTGTGTTGTGTTTCCCCTTGGAGGCCGACTATTCAAACCCCAATCTTGGAGCTTTCGGTTTTGGCAAGGAGCAAGGAGGAGGAGTCGTGCATTGCAATCAAGAGGAGAAGGCACTCGCTCGCAATCTAGGAGGCTCCGTGGGATTTTTCTTAATTGGGTTTTCTTCAAAAGGTGGGTGTTTCTCATGACTTCTAGACTAGAAAGCATGCTAGAAAATGAAATTGAATTATTATTATAAGCTACTAGTTGAAACGAAATACATGCTTGTTTAATTAGAAGAAAATTGTTAATTAGCGAATGTGTTGATCGATTACTAGAGTTATTGCGTATGAGTAAAAGTGTATGTTTCTCATTATTATAAATATTAGAGTGCATGTTGTTTTTATTAAATTACATTTATGTGAAATTTGCTATTGAACCATGTTTATTGATTAAAAATGCCAAGTAGATTAGTGTGTTAAAATTGAATTGATCAATTTGTTTGTTAATAGATGTAGTGAATTTCCCTATTGTGACATTTATCATGTGGAAGATTTGAGTAAATGAAAAAGAATGTTTTTTTGCATACACATATCTTTTGAGTTATAAAAGATGAATTTCTAAAAATTGTGACTAGCGTGATTAAATGGAATTATAAAAAAATGTGTTGTAGTAAAATTGTGAATTTGTGAATAATAGATTTGTGGAATACATGAAATTGTTGGTGACTATTAAGTGAAATTTATTCTTGCACATGGATTGCACGCGAAATTGAATTATTGATCGTGATGAATTATGAAAGGTGTGAATACATGAATACTATGCTATTGGAATATGAATTGTGATTAATCATGAAAAGATCTTATGAGTATGACATTGTAATTATGAGTTTATATTGAGAATTAGGGTATGGCCAAGCCGTATACCGGCAATGAAAGAAATGAGAAAATGATATTTTGAAATGAGAAGACCAATGTTTGGGTCATGTGAATTAAATGAATAAGACCGGTATAGTGGAAGTGCTACACTCTAAGAGTTGATTTTATTCATGATTCAATTAAATTAAGGATTAGATGCATAGTAGAGATGTGATGAAAGTAAGAGAAAAATATTGAGTATGAGGGCCATTGGATTGGCGGCGTGAGAGTATTCACAGGATGTCCCATGACGAGTCATGATAGGGCATGGATACTGCTCCATAGTACCGTCCCGGTGGCGATGCTCGTGGGTTGTTTGACGACTGCGGGTGGTGTCATGTCTATGGTAGGAGCTGAATTACCACAGGATGCCTGCAAGATGAGTCATGTGTCAGTGCGTTGGGATTCCCTCCAGGGCTCCTAGACATGAGTTTGTAGGTCAGAAAACATCTAGGATACTTACCATAGTTACAGTAGTAGATTAAGTCATGGCGAGGGATTGAACCCTACAAGATGAAGAACGATTAAGGGCTTGCCCTCGGACCTATGTAGTATGGGCTGCATAGACTCTGAACAAGTGCGCATTAGTGTCATATAATATAAATAATTGCATTAAGGACTAAGTGCACATTCATGACACAACATCAATAGGATAGTCCCTTTAGCTTTGTTTGTGACAAGTTTGTGTTTGTAAGAAATGAGAATCGTTATACTGTTTCCGGCATAGAGAGGATGGCCGTGTTCTCCGTGTATAATATTTCGTCAGTTGTATGAACTGACGCGCCCACAGTTTTATATGCAGGGTGAAGATGCTTGACTATTGAAGTATACATGCTGCGCAAGACTATTTTAAATGTTGTTTCTTGTAATTTATTGAAATATTGCTTCCGCTGTGATAATGTACAAGTGTAAATGTAACTCTGATAAAAGAAAAGTTTTTATTTCCTTGTAAAATTGTACGAAAGAAGTGTAAAGATCCTGTGAAATCTCGAATTCAGTTGTATTTTGGAATTCGGGGTGTTACAATCACCACCTAGTGCTGGCTTTTAGAACAAGTCGAATTATAGGGAATAACCCCTAATACCAACTTGGACCTTAAGCGAAAGTAAGAAACTTACTTAAATAACAAATACTAAAATATGCTTGTCATCCAAAATCATGCACGTAGTTCTATCGAACAATTGATCTCCGACTGGTCTGTCAAAATAATAATCTGGCAAGTCGATACTTATCGGCTGCCACACTCCTGTTAGTCCTTGACCACTTTCCGGCCCGTGACCCTCAGCGAGTGGTTCAATGGTGCCCAAGAAATGCCTTTTACCGACAATGCTTTCAATCATAACACTATTGACAGACCAAGGAGATAAACACAAATAAACAACTCCAAATGTGATAAGGTCGATTCCTTGAGTATTGCAACGCTCCTAGCCATAAGTCCATAACATCTAATCCATGTGCTGGGTTTGCATGAATATCACCTATTACCCCCAAAAGCAAGTCCATTCACTCTTATCTATAAGAGGAGAAATAGTACTTCCAATACTTAGTCCAAAATCATGACTAGCCAACTACGTTGCTTCTGCCTGAAACTTAGAAAGGTCATATCTCCCACAATACAACTCGGATTTGGGTGTTCAAGCACAAACTAGAAAGTTAAAGACCTACGCTACAACTCTCTTGTAACGCCCCGAATCCCAAATACAACTGAATTCGAGATGTTCTACAGGATCTTTCCACTTCATTTAGTACAATTTTACAAGGAAATTTGAACTTTTCACTTTACATCAGAGTTTACATAAAACATTATACTTTACATTGCACAGCGGAAGTAAAATTTACAACGATTAGATAAATGTACAACAACATTGTATAATCTTTAAACATCTGTTCCTCTTTAATCTTTATCATGTCACTTACCTGCATATAAGACTGTGGGTACGTTAGTTTATTCAACCGACGAACATTATACACGGCCATCCTCTCTATGCCTGAAATAGTATAACTTATTTTCCATATTTAGCAAACACAAACTTGTCACATATCAAACTAAAGGGACTACCCTATTGATGTCGTGTTGTGATTGTGCACTTAGTCCTTAATGCAATTATTTATATTAGATGACATTAATGCGCACTTGTTCGGATTCTATGCATCCCATACTACATAGGTCCGAGGGCAAGCCTCTTAATCGTTCTTCAACTTTGTAGGGTTCAATCCCTCGCCATGACTTAATCTACTACTGTAACTACGGTGAGTATCCTAGATGATTTATGAGTACAAGCACGTGTACAGAAAACCGGGAGGGGAACCCCATGCCATATCTTGACTCGTCAAGCATGCATTCTGTGGCAATTCAGCCTCCTTCATGGCACACGATCCTCTTGCAGTCACCAAACATCCCACAAGCATGGCTAAAGTCCGATCATTACTGAGTTGTGCCCACGCCATGTCTTGACTCATCAAGCATGCATTCTGTGGCTCACACACCCGCACCGTAACTCTAGTTCTTATACTCGTGTTTTTCTCTCACTTTCATCACGTCTTCACTATGCACTAATCCTTAGTTTTTATTAGAATCATGAACAAAATCAAAGCTCTAGAGTTAGCCTCTCCACTAAACTGGACTAATTCATTTATTTAAACATGACCAAGCTTGGTCTTTCATTTGAATATTTCATTTCATTTCTTTCCAAATGCCGGGGGAAGACTTAGCTACTCTTTTGTTTCAATTCCAATTCACAATTTCTAAATTGAGCATTTCCAACTCATAAATTTATTTTCATAATCATAACAGATTTCTCTTTCATTAGCATGATCTCTAAATTATTCAATAGTCCATAATCGCACATGGAATTATGTGTTTCATCAAATATCAATTCCACATTTAAATCACTTCACTAAATGGATATTCACATACCATAAATTTCATACTATTCTCAAATGAGAATAATTCGCAATGCATCACTACATATAATTTCTATTTTTATTCTACTTCTTTTCTAATATTTTATTTCAAAGCCTTTCTTCAAAGTGCAACTTTTACACCATATAAGTATATAACCATGAGACTCAATTATACATTTTATTCTCAAATCATATTTTATCCTATGTAATTAATCCCCAAATTATTTTTCACAAGTCCCATATATTTTTAGAGGAATAACCATATTTTTTTCATAATTTTTGGATCACCTAAACACTCTAAAAAAAATGTTTTTTCTAAACTGCCGAAGCCAAGAATCGAACCCAGGACCACAAAGAAAACCGCCCAAGGCACAGGCCACTAGGCCAGATGCTACACACGTTGTAAGGAGGGCTGAGAGCATTATAATGCTCTCGGCTGCTGTTCTCTTTTATTTTAAAAATTTATGAAACAAAGTGTGTTGCCCAGGGGATTCGAACCAGCGACCTCAGACCATTGTAGCGATTAAAGCTGTCCTGACCACTTGAGCTACGCGCTCAGGTTGTCAATAACGCAACTAAAAATTTATTTAAACCAATTCTCTCTGTTATTAAAATGTTTCGATGTTCAACTAGTTCTCATTTCATTTTGCTTTTATAAAATTTACTGTAAATGTCCAGATTGACTAATATCATCATAAATTATATCCAGTATGAAAAAAAATAATTTTTTCAACAATTAAAACATATTTTTCATACAATTAATTTGAATTCTACATTAAAACTACCACATTTCTTCATTTCGACATTTCTTAACATTTAACACTACTAATCCCTTTATTAGCAAACTTCACATTAATTCTCTATTTTTAATCTTTTACCAAACATACAAAATTATATCTTAATTCATTTATTTCAATGTAACACAAAGATTCATTTAAACATACAAAGTAGCATTGTCAATCTACTAACTTTTTGTATATAATTCGTAATGTAGATAATGAAACTATCTTCAATAATCCATGGCCATAATTAATTCACTCACAATTTAGTCTTTACTAATAGAACCACATACAATTTCACAATCACATTTCAATCAATCCATAGGTCATTTTATCAATTAAATGCGTACTCTTATTAATATTTTTCATGCTTCATTCATTCAATTCAATCTAGCATGCATTCCTATTTAGAAATATAGAAAATTTACCCACCTTAAATGGAGAGAAAAATACAACTAGCGACACCTCCTAAACAATGTCCTTGCAAACGAGAGCGATCCTCCTCCTTGAAGCGATCCTCCTCCTTGAAGCGCGCAACCGAGCCTCCAGGAACACCCAACCTGAGAGCTCCTAAGCCAAACCGAGAGCACTCCCTTGATAGCAGGCCTCTCCTCTTCTTGTTGCAAGCACAACTCCCACATACAACTCAATCTTTTAACTCACTAAAATAACTACTGGATACTTGTATTAGCTATAGGTTTGGGAAGAATTAATTTGCATAAGAATACTAGCCATGGGAGGGGGGTATTTATACTAAAAATCTGGGAAAATGGATGGCTAAGATTGAAGTAGGAGTTAGGAACAAATGGCTTAGATTTAAGGAAGAGTTACACTAACTACCCATGATGAGTAACCATCTCCACCATGATCCCACTCAAAAATTTCATTTCCCTCCAAGATGCAATCCGGTCATGCTTTGGGAAGGTGCACTTTGCACGTGTACGTGCAATGCACGTGCAAGGAATTGCCTCAAAAAATTTGTACATTATATTTTATATAAAGATAATCTTTAAATTTTATCCTACATGACAAGTTGTATTTAAAAATAAATTAACTCATGGGCTTTAGTTTATGGGTCAAAATAATAATTTTAAAATAAAATAAATGAATTAAATTTTGGGCTTTAAGAAAAAGGCTTTTTGTCTAATTGAAAGAAGGCTTTGTATAAAATAATTAAAAGCACATATTTAAAAAAATCTATACTCATCATGATGAAAATATTTACCAAAAATATTGCACGTGCACACTACGTGCAAAAATAAATAAATTTTTTCATTAAATGAAAAATCGGGGCATTACAACACTCCCTCCTTAGAATAGTTCCGTCCCCGGAACTACAGTCAAGAGCGAGAAAACAAACACTCACTACAAGCACAAGAAAGAATACAAAGATACAAATCAAGCAAAAAGCTCAGGATAGTCCTTCAACATCCTCTCCTCAGACTCCCAAGTAGCCTCTTCAACCAAATGGTTTCTCCAGACTACCTTGACTATCGGTATCGTCTTATTACTCAAGACTTTCTCTCGACGATCAACAATCTCGACAGGAGACTCGATGTAATTCAGATCCAACTGCAAACCTTCCGGCACTTCAGGCAAATGATGACTCGGATCTGGAATATAACCTCTCAGCATAGACACATGAAAGACATTGTGTACCTGAGTTAACTCTTCCGGTAATTCAAGCCGGTAAGCAGTCTTCCCAATCCTTTTCAATATCTTGTACGGGCCTATAAACCACGGGGCTAACTTCCCGCCTTTGCCAAATCGAACCACACCTTTACTGGGTGATACTTTCAGAAAGACGAAGTCACCAACCTCAAACTCAAGGTCCCTTCTCCGGTTGTCTGCATAGCTTTTCTGCCTGCTCTGAGCTTCTACCTTTTCCTGATCAGAACAATCTTCTCAGAGGTTTGCTGCACAAGCTCAGGACCAAACAACTGACGCTCCCCAACTTCAAACCAACAAACAGGTGTTCTGCACTTCCTGCCATACAAAGCTTCGTACGGCGCCATCCCGATGCTAGCCTGAAAACTGTTGTTGTAGGCAAACTCTACCAAAGGTAAATGCCTTTCCCAACTGCCTCCAAAGTCTAGTATACAACACCGAAGCATATCCTCAAGAATACGGTTGACTCTCTCGGTCTGCCCATTGGTTTGCGGATGAAAAGCAGTGCTGAAATCTGTCTTGGTACCCAAAGCTGTCTGAAGACTCCTCCAGAAATGCGAAGTAAACCGCGCATCTCGATCAGACACAATAGTTGACGGAACACCATGAAGCCGGACGATCTCGCCAATATACAACTCAGCTAACTTGTCCATCGAAGCCATGAGTTTCATCGCCAGAAAGTGAGCGGACTTGGTTAGTCGATTGACTATATCCCAAATCGCATCATTACCTTTAGGACTCTTAGGCAATCTCGTAATGAAATCCATACTGATGTTATCCCACTTCCATTTCGGAATAGGTAACGGCTGTAATAGACCTTCGGGTCTCTGATTTTCGGCTTTGACTTGCTGACAAACCTCACACTTCAACACAAATTCAGCCACATCCCGCTTCAAACCTGACCACCAGAAATGCTGTTTGATGTCTTTGTACATCTTAGTACTCTCAGGATGTACCGACAAAAGAGTAGCATGCGCCTCCTGAAGAATACTCTCTTTCAGGTCCGCCTGATTTGGAACACACAGTCTATCTCCGAACCACAGCACTCCATCCCTGATTTGAAATCCAGGCAACCTGCCAGCACCAACCTGCTCCTTCATCTCCAAGATATCAGCATCAACCTCCTGACTTGCAATGATCCTTGCATTCAGTGTAGGCTGAAGCCTCAACTGAGCTAAAGATGCTTCCAATCCTTGCAAGACAACTTCAATACCTGCTCGATCCAGTTCCTCAATCAGATGCTTCTGAGTTGTAATCAAACTAGATAAACTGCTCTTGCGACTAAGTGCACCAGCAACAACATTAGCTTTCCCAGGATGATACTTGATCTCAGGTCGCATGTCCTCAAGCACTTCCAACCATCTTCGCTGCCTCAAATTCAGATCCTTCTGCTGATATATGTACTTCAAACTCTTGTGGTCCGTGTACATGTTCAATTTCTCACCGTACACGTAGTGTCTCCATTGCTTCAGGGCAAAGATAATCGCAGCCAACTCCAGATCATGAGTCGGGTAATTCTTCTCATGCGGTCGTAGTTGCATAGACCCATAAGCGATTACTCTTCCTTCTTGCATTAAGACACAACCAAGCCCACGATGTGAAGCATCGCTATAAACATCATACTCAACACCTGCTCTAGGCAAAGCCAAAATAGGTGCAGTAGTCAGCTTCTCTTTCAACTCTTGAAAGCTTACCTCACATTGCTCAGTCCACTTGAAGTTCACATTCTTCTTGGTCAGTCCAGTAAGCGGCACGGCTATCTGAGCATAACCTTGAATGAATCTCCTGTAGTATCCAGTCATTCCAAGAAAACTTCTGACTTCCTTCACTGTAGTAGGCCTAGCCCAATCTCTCACTGCCTCTATCTTCTGAGGGTCAGTTGCCACTCCCTCCTTAGAAAGGATGTGACCTAGGAATGCCACTTCAGATTTTCAGAAATCATACTTGGATAGCTTGGCATACAACTCATGCTCTTCCAGCTTCTTCAAAACAGCTGCCAGATGCTCGGTGTGCTCCTCTTCTGACTTGGAGTACACGAGAATATCGTCGATAAACACCTCGACGAAAGAATCAATGAATGGCCTCAGAACTCTGTTCATCAAATCCATGAAGATTGTGGGTGCATTCGTCACTCCAAATGGCATAACTAAGAATTCGTAATGCCCATATCGAGTTCTAAATGCAATTTTGTGCACATCTTCAGCTTTCACTCGAACTTGGTGATATCCTGATCGAAGATCTATTTTGGAGAAAATAGCTGCTCCTTGTAGACGATCGAACAAGTCATCAATTCGAGGAATAGGATACTTATTCTGAACAGTGACCTTATTCAGCTCCCGGTAATCGATACACATTCTCATCGATCCATCCTTCTTCTTTACCAAAAGCACTGGTGCTCCCCAAGGTGACGCACTAGGTTGAATAAAGCCTTTCTCCAACAGTTCCTCAATCTGCCGTTTCACCTCATCCTGTTCCACTGGAGCCATCCTATACGGTGCCTTAGAAATGGGTGCACTTCCCGGTTGAACAGTGATGCTGAACTCTACATCACGATGCGGGGGTAACCCGAGAAAATCATCCAAGAACACAGTCGGATAGTCCCGAACCACAGGAATTCCTTATACTTCCACAGGAGTCTCTTCCTTGCGGATAGCTGCCACCCGCCTAGAACACTTCTTCTTCCCTTGGAAAGTGACTTCAGGTCCACCTAGAGCCTTCACTGTTACCGTCTTGGTTTTACACTCGATGCTTGCACTGTACACCGACATCCAATCAATGCCAATGATAACATCGACTCCCAAGATAGTCAGCTCGATCAGATCAATCCCAAAGATTCGATCTCCAATCACAATCTCGCAATCTGCATAGTACCGATCAGTGGTTAAAGTTTCCCCTGATGGAGTAGCTACTGCTAAGATCTTGCCTGGAAAAATCTTTGGTTCAACTCCCAACACTTTAGCAAATTTAGGAGACACAAAAGTATGAGAGGGTCCAGTATCGAATAACACAACAGCTTTCATTCCATTAAGATAAAGTTCTCCTGTTACATAATACACACTCATTACGTAACAGTTCACTAAATAGCTGGAAAAAGAAATGACAAAAAAAACCTCTAAACATCTGCCCTCGTACCAGTGATGACATGATCAACCTCATCGGCATCAGCTTCTGTCAAGGCAAATACTCGCCCTGGTTGGTACGGTCTCTTCCCAGTCGGCTGCGTTGGTACATTGCGATTACCATTCCGAGGTTTGAGACATTGAGATTGGTAATGTCCCGTTTCACCACAGTTGAAGCAAGTTACCGCAGGAGGTCTCACCACATTTTTCCCAGGTCCTCCAGCCACACTAATAGCGTTCGCCCCTGTCGATTTGAACCTTTGTGCAGATGGTTGTCCCTTGAACTCCTTGAATTGGCGGGCCTCTTTCCAGACTGCCAGTTGTTCCTCCGGTTCTGAACAACATGAAACTGCTCCATGTCTGCTTCCGTCGCTGCTGCTCTCTTGACCAACTTGTCGAATCTCCTGATACCAAGAGGTATCATCCAGGACCTTAAGCTTGGCCTCAATCCATGCTCGAACTTACGAGCCTTCTTAGCCTCATCCATCACTAGTTCCGGAGCATACCTAGAGAGCTGAGTAAACTTGGTCTCGTACTCTCTCACTGACATGCCGCCTTGCTGTAGTGATATAAATTCCATAGCCTTCTTCTCTTGAACATCGGAGGGGAAATAGTGACTGCGGAATTCTTCCAGAAATTCCTCCCAGCCGAGAACTATGCCTCCCATTGTCCTCTTCATCGACTGCCACCACACAGCCGCATCCTTCTCAAGTTGCAGAGTTGCCAACTTCACCTTACTGCCTTCAGGGGTCTCCAGCACCTCAAAAATCGTCTCTACCTGACGAATCCAGTTGTCAGCTGCATCAGGGTCTGACTTCCCCTCGAATATAGGTGGTTTCATTCGTTTGAACGATTCCACCAGTTTAATCGCTTCAGGCATCGGATTCACAGGCCCCCTTCCTTAGTTCATGGCCACGGCGTTGAGCGTCTGATAGACCTTCGCAAGTTCCATTTCCAGATCCAAACCTTCCCCGTTTCTAGCTCCTCTTCTCGACATATTCTGATGCAGAAAATCCATTAAATTCGAAGTATAAGACATGAATTTTAAATCAACTTGCATTTCATTGAATTCCAAACTTTATACATTCGAATTGAAAAACATTTCTTGACATCAGAATGAAAGATAGTAGAAGTTACAATAGTTTAACTCCTACGGTTCCTCTTCGCTTCTCGAAGTTCTCCCCGTAGTTCATCAACTTCATCCTTCAACACATCGGTCAGATTCTTCCTCTTCTCGAGTTCCCATACCCGATGACTGAGAACTACAAAGTTGTCCTTACGCTTTGCCAATTGAGCCTCCAATAATCCGACTCTCTCCCGCAGTGTTTCTACCTGCCTCTGAAGAGATGTCACAAGACTATTCGAAACTGGTTCTTCTTCTTCGTCAGAAAAATCATCAGATGAATCCGGAGGTGGGGTGATCTCTCGGGATTCAGGCCATTCTTCTCCGTCAGAATCTGCTTGCCCTGGGTAGTACTCTTCATCGGAATCTGCTTGTCCAGGATGGTACTCTTCCTCGATGATATGCCAGTCGTCGTCTCCCGCAAGGTCGAAGTGATCAGCCATCTTAGAAATAGAGAGGAAGAAGCATAAGTCATAGAGCAACACAAATATAAGTCACTTACATTTAAATCTCTAGACTCAAACACACACTCTAATGTCCACTTCTAGGGTGTCGTTGCACACACTGACATGATTAGGATAGTCACTCTTTTACACTTTCTAATGCATTCAAGTTTGTGTTTGTTAAAGTATAAAGAATCGTTATATTACGGCATAGTAAGGATCGCCGTTTATTTTCATCGGTTGTAAACAACTGACGTGCCCACAGTTTCAAATGCAGGACTTGAAATTTACAAGAAGATATAAAGATAAATTTGATGCTGATGATTACTTAAATGCTAAAGTTGTTACAATTGTATATTTATCATGTTGTACTTCATTTATTTTCTGCTGCGTAGTTGATTTGAGAAGAATTTGATGTAATAAAAAGTTCAAAATTCCTTGTAAAATTGTATGAAGTGAAGTGTAGATCCTATTGAGCTAAAAATTACCGTATGTTGGTATTCGGGGCGTTACAATTATACACAACAATCCTTAAGCGAGCTAGAAGTAGCTCGCCATTCGGAACTGCTCCCACAGCCGTTGAATGGTTCGGAGTCCAACACTTGGTTCGATTCTACTTCGCAAGTTCGCTTCTAAGCGAGCTAGAAGTAGTTCGCCATTCGGAAATGCTCCCACAACCCTTAAACTAATCTAACAATGGTTCCGGAGTCCAACACTTGGCTCGATTCTACTTCGTAAGTTTGCTCCTAAGCGAGCTAGAAGTAGCTCGCCATTCGGAACTGCTCCCACAGCCGTTGAATGGTTCGGAGTCCAACACTTGGTTCGATTCTACTTCGCAAGTTCGCTTCTAAGCGAGCTAGAAGTAGTTCGCCATTCGGAAATGCTCCCACAACCCTTAAACTAATCTAACAATGGTTCCGGAGTCCAACACTTGGTTCGATTCTACTTCGCAAGTTCGCTCCAAAGCGAGCTAGAAGTAGCTCGCCATTCGGAACTGCTCCCACAGCCGTTGAATGGTTTGGAGTCCAACACTTGATTCGATTCTACTTCGCAAGTTCGCTTCTAAGCGAGCTAGAAGTAGTTCGCCATTCAGAAATGCTCCCACAACCCTTAAACTAATCTAACAATGGTTCCGGAGTCCAACACTTGGCTCGATTCTACTTTGCAAGTTCGCTCCTAAGCGAGCTAGAAGTAGCTCGCCATTCGGAACTGCTCCCACAGCCGTTGAATGGTTCGGAGTCCAACACTTGGTTCGATTCTACTTCGCAAGTTCGCTTCTAAGTGAGCTAGAAGTAGTTCGCCATTCGGAAATGCTCCCACAACCCTTAAACTAATCTAACAATGGTTCCGGAGTCCAACACTTGGTTCGATTCTACTTCGCAAGTTCGCTCCAAAGCGAGCTAGAAGTAGCTCGCCATTCGGAACTGCTCCCACAACCGTTGAATGGTTCGGAGTCCCACACTTGGTTCGAGTCTACTTCGCAAGACCACCTCTAAGCGAACTAGGAGCAGCTCGCCCTTCAGGGTCGCGGTCATAGCTACCGAACTACTCTAGCAACGATCTGAGGCCCGGCGCCTGCGCTTTGACGCAGTTTGAGAGTCAGCCGTCGAACTTGCCTCACAGGACGGCATGATTGGGCAGTGGAGACAAAGCTCGGCACCACTGGCCGAACATTCTCTCGCCGATCGACAGACAAGTACGCGGCCAACTTAGGAGCCACGGCGCAGCAGACAACAGTCACAAAAGTAAAAAACACACAAGTTCGGCAACAACACTTTTATTAATGAAACAGATGCAGTACAAAGACAAACACAGCAGGATTACAACTCGTCAAAGAAAAAGTTACAATGCCGACTTATTACACTTAGCAAAAAAAAAATATAGAAAAATACACAAAAGCTCGCGGAGTCGACGACTTCAGCGCTTTCTTGGAGCCGGAGCATTCCGCTTCAGAGACACTCGAGAATGACGACGCTTGTCTCCGGAGCGTGAGCCCAAGCCGGCGAACTGAGACGCATCCTCGGCACCACTCCTAGTAGCTGCTCCGACAGATGCTCCGCTCGACAAAATTGCCACCGAGCTTTGCGCGTCCCCCGGACTAGGTTGGCCGATCCGCTGACGGGTCGCCATCTCGTAGAAGGTAATGCCATGCTCGCTCTCCGCACGAGTACACGAGGTGCTTCGAACGTTGATAGGCCCCGAATGCGGCTTAAGACGGGCCACTTCTGCCTCCAGCTCCGAGATCCGATCCCACAACGAGTCGTCTTTGACATTGACTTCGAAACGTAGGGGTATCGCGGAGTCTGGAACTCCTGAGCGGCTAGCAATGAGGCGCCGAAGATGGGCGACCTCGATGCTTTTATCCACCGTCGCTCTCTTCAGTGCTTCGACCTCGGCAGTCAGTTGGACCCGTTCAGTTGTCAGCTTGGCCACTTCGGCCGTCAGCCCCTCGCCTTCACTCCGAAGCTTCGTCTCTACGGACTGCAGATGCTGTATCTCGGAGAGCAAGTCATCCCTCTCCGCTATTATTTTGGACAAGTTATGTCGGATGCATTGAATCCGAATCTCATTACTGAAAACAGTGGGCGAATGTTCACCTTCTCCGGTGGGAGTTAGCTCGGCAATCCTGCTTTCCAAACGACGTATCTCAATGTCTCGCCGGCCGAGGATAAGCTGAAGGTGGTTCCGCTCGCTTTCGGCTCGGTGCAACCCGAGCTCGACTTCGTAAAGATGCTCGCGGCACCTCGCCAGGCACAACCTTGTTGCAGCGAGGCCGGCCTCGGTTCGAGCGCCCTCGTCAACACGGATTGCCTCGGCATCTTGGTCAACCACCATGAGCTGAAAAGAGATCGAGATGATCAGCGAAAAGATCGAGCACTGTCAGAGCACCACACTTGACAAAATTTTTTTTTTACTCAAAACAAGAAACTTTCGAAACCAGAAAGGGAATGTTTGGAAAAAAGGGCAGCGAAAGACAAAGGTCCGAACACCAATACTTTGGAAAAACTTTCTTTTCATTCATGTCAAAAAGTAGCGGTGGCCAGTCCGCTATTAGGCATTACAGAGGTCGAAAAGAAAAACAAAAACTAGAAAACGAAAGGCGGAGTCAAGGCGCGACCTCTTTCCCCGGTCGGCGTGTGGGGGTCGACTTCTCCAAAGGGGATGCCGCCGCCAGCGGAGTAATTGCGGTGCTGGGGACCTCATCAGTAGCCCCGGCCCCGGCGCCGGCTTCGTCGTCGCCCTCCTCCTCCTCTTCTTCCCCTTCGGACTCAGGGTCGAAGCCCTCGACGTGTCCGGGGAATAGCCGCCACCCCGAGACGTCCACCCCGGGGTACGCTTCCGACACCCGCTCGAGGGCGGCGGCGAAGGCCTTCGCCATGTTCTGCGCAAGGAACCCCTGGGCCTTCTCCATGGTCGCATCCTCCGTCGCCTTCACAGCTGCCGCCTGCGCCGCCTCGGCCTCGACCAACTGCTTGGCCGACCCCTCCTTCTGCAAAAGGAGCTCGCCCTCCAGCCTCTTCACCCGAGCCGAGCATTATACATTAATCGAAGGTATTCTATATAAACGCTCCTTCACCCAGGAAGACGGTCGGCCCTACCTAAGGTGCCTCTCCCCGGGCAAGCCGACTACGCCCTGCAAGAACTTCATGAGGGTATCGGCGGAGCCCACTCCGGCTCCAGAGCCCTAGCGCGCAAAGTGTTGAACTACGGGTATTACTGGCCCACTCTCCTACGGGACGCCGAACGACACGTTCGGCAATGCAGCTCCTGCCAAAAGTACTCCGACATCCGACGCCTTCCGCAAGCACCACTCACCTCCCTATCAAGCCCGATCCCCTTCGCAATGTGGGGGATGGATTTACTAGGGCCATTTCCGCCAGCTCCCGGATAGTTAAAGTTTCTAGTCGTGGCAGTCGACTATTTCTTGAAATGGATAGAGGCCGAGCCCCTGGCTACAATCACCGAGCATAGGGTCGTCCAATTCTTCTGGAAAAATGTGATCTGCCGATTCGGCGTTCCCCGAGTCATAGTTACAGATAACGGAACGCAGTTGACTGGGGCGGCCTTCCGAGCCTTATGTGAGGACCTCGCCATACAACACTGCTTCTCCTCCGTCCCCACATCCCCAGTCAAATGGCCAGGCCGAAAATGCCAACCGACAGATCCTCTCAGGCATCAAGAAAAGACTAGACAAGTGCTCCAAGGGCTTGTGGGTCGACCAGCTGCCCAACGTGCTATGGAATTACCGTACCACGAAGCGGACCCCAACAGGCGAGAGCCCATTTAATCTCACCTATGGGTCCGAGGCCCTCATTCCCTTAGAAGTTGGGATACCCTCTCCTCGTTTGATAGCTTTTGAAGAAGAGCAGAATGCCAGAGAGCTCAGAGCAAGCCTAGACTTGATAGACGAAATCCGAGAAAGAGCTGCTATACGGCAACAGAGCTACCGAAGAAGGATTGAGCTAGCATACAACAAAAGAGTCCGCCCAACGGATCTCAAAGAAGGGGACCTAGTCCTCCGAAAATTGGCGATCTCGTTCCCCGGACAGAAAAGCAAACTGGCCCCGAATTGGGAGGGACCATACAAAATCTCAAAAGTGATCCGCCCCGGCGCATACAAGCTAGAAGATCTCGAAGGCAGAGAAATTCCCAGGACTTGGAACGCCGACCATCTTTTGAAATACCAAGAGAAAACAACTACGCTTCTCTAAGTAACTCGAGATGTCAAACCACTCTCTTCCTGTTACTAGTAGTGATTTTTCCTTTATTTTTTCATTGTAATAACGTCTAGCAACTTTAGAAGCAGCCGACCATTGGATATTAATAAATAAAGTTTTCCATATTTTCGATACTGTTATACCTCTCTGCTTTTAATTCCTCAGTCTCACGATGGTCTGCAGTCACCAAACATCCCATAAGCGTGGCTAAAGTCTGATCATTACTGAGTTGTGCCCACGCCATGTCTTGACTCATCAAGCATGCATTCTGTGGCTCACACACCCGCACCGTAACTCTAGTTCTCATACTCGTGTTTTTCTCTCACTTTCATCATGTCTTCACTATGCACTAATCCTTAGTTTTTATTAGAATCATGAACAAAATCAAAGCTCTAGAGTTAGTCTCTCCACTAAACCGGACTTATTCATTTATTCAAACATGACCAAGCTTGGTCTTTCATTTGAATATTTTATTTCATTTCTTTCCAAATGTCGGGGGAAGACTTAGCTACTCTTTTGTTTCAATTCCAATTCACAATTTCTAAATTGAACATTTCCAACTCATAAATTCATTTTCATAATCATAACAGATTTCTCTTTCTTTAGCATGATCTCTAAATTATTCAATAGTCCATAATCGCACATGGAATTATGTGTTTCATCAAATATCAATTCCACATTTAAATCACTTCACTAAATGGATATTCACATACCATAAATTTCATACTATTCTCAAATGAGAATAATTCGCAATGCATCACTACATATAATTTCTATTTTTATTCCACTTCTTTTCTAATATTTTATTTCAAGCCTTTCTTCAAAGTGCAACTTTTACACCATATAAGTATATAACCATAAGACTCAATTATACATTTTATCCTTAAATCATATTTTATCCTATGTAATTAATTCCCAAATTATCTTTCACAAGTCCCATATATTTTTAGAGGAATAACCATATTTTTTTTATAATTTTTGGACCACCAAAACACTCAAAAAAAATGTTTTTTCTAAACAGCCGAAGCCAAGAATCGAACCCAGGACCACAAAGAAAACCGCCCAAGGCACAGGCCACTAGGCCGGATGCTACACATGTTGTAAGGAGGGCTGAGAGCATTATATGCTCTCGGCTGCTATTCTCTTTTATTTTAAAAATTTATGAAACAAAGTGTGTTGCCCAGGGGATTCGAACCAGCGACCTTAGACCACTGTAGCGATTAAAGCTGTCCCGACCACTTGAGCTACGCGCTCAGTTGGCAATAACGCAACTAAAAATTTATTTAAACCAATTCTCTCTGTTATTAAAACGTTTCGATGTTCAACTAGTCCTCATTTCATTTTGCTTTTATAAAATTTACTGTAAATGTCCAGATTGACTAATATCATTATAAATTATATCCAGTATGAAAAAAAATAATTTTTCAACAATTAAAACATATTTTTCATGCAATTAATTTGAATTCTACATTATAACTACCACATTTCTTCATTTCGACATTTCTTAACAATTAACACTATTAATCCCTTTATTAGCAAACTTCACATTAATTCTCTATTTTTAATCTTTTACCAAACATACAAAATTATATCTTAATTCATTTATTTCAATGTAACACAAAGATTCATTTAAACACACAAAGTAGCATTGTCAATCTACTAACTTTTTGTATATAATTCGTGATGTAGATAATGAAACTATCTTCAATAATCCATGGCCATAATTAATTCACTCACAATTTAGCCTTTACTAATAGAACCACATACAATTTCACATCCACATTTCAATCAATCCATAGGTCATTTTTATCAATTAAATGCGTACTCTTATTAATATTTTTCATGCTTCATTCATTCAATTCAATCTAGCATGCATTCCTATTTAGAAATATAGAAAATTTACCCACCTTAAATGGAGAGAAAAATACAACTAGCGACACCTCCTAAACAATGTCCTTGCAAACGAGAGCGATCCTCCTCCTTGAAGCACGCAACCGAGCCTCCAAGAACACCCAACCCGAGAGCTCCTAAGCCAAACCGAGAGCACTCCCTTGATAGCCGGCCTCTCCTCTTCTTGTTGCAAGCACAACTCCCACACACAACTCAATCTTTTAACTCACTAAAATAACTATTAGATACTTTATTAGCTATAGGTTTGGGAAGAATTAATTTGCACAAGAATCTAGCCATGGGAGGGGGGGTTTTATACTAAAAATTTGGGGAAATGGATGGATAAGATTGAAGTAGGAGTTAGGAACAAATGGCTTAGATTTAAGGAGGAGTTACACTAACTACCCATGATGAGTAACCATCTCCACCATGATCCCACTCAAAAATTTCATTTCCCTCCAAGATGCAATCCGGCCATGCTTTGGGAAGGTGCACTTTGCACATGTACGTGCAATGCACGTGCAAGGAATTGCCTCCAAAAATTTGTACATTATATTTTATATAAAAATAATCTTTAAATTGTATCCTACATGACAAGTTGTATTTAAAAATAAATTAACTCATGGGCTTTAGTTTATGGGTCAAAATAATAATTTTAAAATAAAATAAATGAATTAAATTTTGGGCTTTAAGAAAAAAAATTTTGTCTAATTGAAAGAAGGCTTTGTATAAAATAATTAAAAGCACATATTTAAAAAAATCCATACTCATCATGATTAAAATATTTACCAAAAATATTGCACGTGCACACTACGTGCAAAAATAAATAATTTTTTTCATTGAATGAAAAATCGGGGCATTACAACACTCCCTCCTTAGAATAGTTCCGTCCCCGGAACTACAGTCAAGAGCGAGAAAACAAACACTCACAACAAGCACAAGAAAGAATACAAAGATACAAATCAAGCAAAAAGCTCAGGATAGTCCTTCAACATCCTTTCCTCAGACTCCCAAGTAGTCTCTTCAACCAAATGGTTTCTCCAGACTACCTTGACCATCGGTATCATCTTATTCCTCAAGACTTTCTCTCGACGATCAACAATCTCGACAGGAGACTCGATGTAATTCAGATCCAACTGCAAACCTTCCGGCACTTCAGGCATATGATGACTCGGATCTGGAATATAACCTCTCAGCATAGACACATGAAAGACATTGTGCACCTGAGATAACTCTTCCGGTAATTCAAGCCGATAAGCAGTCTTCCCGACACTTTTCAATATCTTGTACGAGCCTGTAAACCTTGGGGCTAACTTCTCGCCTGTGCCAAATCGAACCACACCTTTACTGGGTGATACTTTCAGAAAGACGAAGTCACCAACCTCAAACTCAAGGTCCCTTCTCCGGTTGTCTGCATAGCTTTTCTGCCTGCTCTGAGCTTCTACCAACCTTTTCCTGATCAGAACAATCTTCTCAGAGGTTTGCTGCACAAGCTTAGGACCAAACAACTGACGCTCCCCAACTTCAAACCAACAAACAGGTGTTCTGCACTTCCTGCCATACAAAGCTTCGTACGGTGCCATCCCGATGCTAGCCTGAAAACTGTTGTTGTAGGCAAACTCTACCAAAGGTAAATGCCTTTTCCAACTGCCTCCAAAGTCTAGTATACAACACCGAAGCATATCCTCAAAAATACGGTTGACTCTCTCGGTCTGCCCATCGGTTTGCAGATGAAAAGCAGTGCTAAAATCTGTCTTGGTACCCAAAGCTGTCTGAAGACTCCTCCAGAAATGCGAAGTAAACCGCGCATCTCGATCAGATACAATAGTTGACGGAACACCGTGAAGTCGGACGATCTCGCCAACATACAACTAAGACTTGTTGGAAAGATCTAGATATCTACTACAAATTCCTAGTTGAACACTTCCTCCAATTATGCTCTTACAGAGCCACAAAAGTACCATCATAACAGAGTGTCAATACTGATTGAGTTAAGCACAGTATATGCTAAAAAGTCCATAATAAATCACATACTTACCAAATGGCCACAAAATTTGCATTACAGAAACTAGACATCATCATGAGTAACATGCAAAAAGTTTCATATCCAAATTCCAAGTATTCACTGAGTTCTATCTGTTATAAACATGCATAAAAATTCTGCTATTCTTCAGTTATTGTCTTGACTACTGTTGATTGATTAATTTTGCACATACATCAAATTTCATCCAAATAATTTCATGATTTTTCTGTATAGTCTATATGCATGCAAGACAACATGGTAAAAATTTCAGAATTATTTCATGTGTAAATTAATTATAAGAATTCCCACAAGTTCAGTTATCACAATAGACAGATCATGTTCCTGCCTTACAGCTCAGTCCTCAAAATGGATTTTATTAAAATATCAAACATCATCAGAAAATTCCGAAATAAATCATGCATTTACTAAACATGTATGAGATCATTCTGTGAAAATTTGAAGATCAAATTCCAAATATTTTGTTCTCTTGAAATTTGGAACTAAGGCATACAGATCATGTTTCCTGTAATCATTTCCATATTCTAAAAATCTACTCTTAAATCAACCATCCTCAACTACTATACTCATTGCATGCAAGTAATTAAACAAGAATGAACAAGAACAAGTTCCGAGAACTCCCCACCCTTGGTTGGCTTGAGAAGATGGGGTGTGTCTTGAGCTTCCTCCTCCAAAATCCTACTCCAAATCTTGAGAATGCTCCTTCTATCTTGCTCCTTTCACTCTCTCCTTTTTTCTTTTCCTTTTCTGAAATTCCAGAGCTCAAAAGGTGGGAAAGGAGGGATTTTATCAAGCGAGGTGTGGGGGAAAGAGGGGGGGGGGGGGGGGGGGGAAGGTCGGCCAATATAAGTGTAGGGGGTAGGGTGAGGTGGCAAGGTGGTTTTTTGCCCCAAACCATGCTTCTAGCCCCTTGTTTCTTAGACAAGGCATTGGCTGAAATTTTGGGTCTTGATCAAGCTCTAGATGAGAGATGATAGGTTAGATTTGAGTGCATGCAAAGAATATCCATTGTAGCACTATACAATTACATATTTGCATACGTATCGCACTCAAAAGTTGCGTATGTACTAGTATCGGTTCGTCTCATTCTCGCGCATCATCAAGAATGTAACCACCCACACGAACCGCCCCGCAAGCATAACACACTCCATCACTCATATATATATAATTAAGCAAACACCGCAATATATATATATATATATATATATATATATATATATATATATATATATATATATATATACAAACATTTATATATATACAGAATATTATATTATCTGGGGTATTACAGGGCGTGACAATGTTGGGCCCATGTTTAGGGAGAATCTCATTCGGCTCTTCCAGACTATCTGAGAGAGTCCACCTCATCCTCCTTCACCGAATGCGAGGAGCCTTCAGAGGGGACGGCATCGCCAATGGTCTAAGATTAGATGGGACACCTGACGAGCCAACTTCCATAACCTCGTCCTCACCAACCACTCTCCCAACCATGTCCTCCACGTCTCGATCGGTATCTCTAGTCTCCTCTACCTCGACTAGGTTACCCTCATCAACCACCTCTACCTATCAGTCCAAGTCGCTCGACTCCACTACAAACGACTTACGACTACGGAGCAGCTGGACTTCATTGACCTTCTCATTCGTCTCCCAAGACGAGGAGTCAGAAAGTTGATCCCCATCGCCTTGACCGAAAACAGATGCAGAAGAACCAGACTGAGCCTTGGACATAATGTTGAGAATACTAACCTGTTATCCTTGCCAAAAAAGTATGTCGTAAAGCTGGTCGCCGGTCACTAAACGATTCCCAGAGAAAGAAGCTCTAAGAAATAGAGACAGAAAGAAAAGTGGAGAATAAGTAGGGGAGTGAGGATTATATTAGTATATTTCAACCCCTCGATTTCCACAACCATGAAGTCAGCATCACATGTTCAACCTACATGTTCATTATAATCACCAATTTCACCAAGATCTCACAAGCCTATTACGCTCGACGCTCGACATGAACCTCGAGCTAGCTACTGGCTTTCTCAAGCCTATTACGCTCGAAACTTGACTCTCAGAATGAACCTCGAACTACTTACTGTCTTTCTCACAAGCCTATTATGCTCGATGCTTGACATGATCCTTGAGCTAGCTACTGCTTTCTCACAAGCCTATTACGCTTGACGCTCGGTATGAACCTCGAGGTAGCTACTGTCTCCCTTAAAAGCTTATCATGCTTGATGCTCGACATGAACCTCGAGCTAGCGACTGGCTTCCTCACAAGTCTATCATGCTCGACGCTCGGCATAAACCTCAAGCTAGCTACTGCCTTCCTCACAATCCTACTACACTCGACGCTCAGCATGAACCTCTAACAAGCCACTGGCTTTCTTACGAGCCTATTATGCTTGAAGCTCAGTGTGAACCATGAGCTAGCTACTGGCTTCCACACAAGCTAATAATGCTCGATGCTCGGCAGGAACCTCGAGTTAGCTACTGGCTATCTCACAATCCTATTAAGCTTGACGCTCAGCATGGACCTAGAGCTAGCCACTGGCTTCCTCACAAGCCTATTACGCTCGATGTTCGGCATAAACCTCGAGCTAGCAAATGGCTTTCACACAAGGCTATCACGCTCGATGCTCGGCACGAACCTCGAGCAAGCCACTAGATTCCTCACAGGCCTACCATGCTCGACGCTTGGCATGAACCTCAAGCTAGCAAGTGGCTTTTTTACAAGCTTATTACGCTCAACGCTCGGCATGAACCTCGAGTAGCTACTGGCTTCCTCACAAGTCTGTTACGCTCGACACTCGGCATAACCTTGAGTTAGCTATTGTCTTTTTCACAAGCTTATCACGCTCGACTCTCGGCTTGAACCTCGAGCTAGCTACTGGCTTTCTCACAATCTTATTACGCTCGACGCTTAGCACAAACCTCGAGCTAGCTATTGGCTTTCTTACAAGCCTATCACGCTCGACGCTCGTCATGAACCTCTATCTAGCCACTACCTTCCTTACAAGCCTATCACGCTCGACGTTCAACATAAACCTCGAGCTAGATACTGACTTCCTCACAAGCCTATCACGCCCGACGCTCAGCATGAACCTCGAGCTAGCTACGGGATTTCTCAGCCCATCACACTCGACGCTCGACGCTCGACGCTCAACGCTCGATGCTCGGCATGAACTTCGAGCTAGCTATCGGCTCTCTTGCTCATCAATTTGGCTCGAACCTCAGCTTCATGCATCCCACCACATTCGCCGAAGATTGGAGGATCGGGGCTCAGCGTCACACCGCTCGGCCTCATCCCCATTTTTCCCCTCATAGGGATCTTTTTCTCTATTCTTGAGCGCTTTGACGGCTCACTTTCTCACGAGATTAGGCTACTCCTCGACGGCTGGTACATACAACCTTCCAGGAGTGGGGGGCTATAGGTGGGTAAATAATCCAGCGCGATCAGAGCTGTCTCATCCCCTCAAAATTTGCTTATCTTAGATTATCAGGCCTGAGGACCCAACGAGTCTTCTGCTGATTCAGTCCCACAGAGAAACGAGTCAACTCGGCCCATTAGGGTTAGGGCACCCACTCTAATACAAAACCCCCTCCCCCTTCTACAAGATAATGACTTTTTGCTCACCTAAACCCTAGCTTCCATTTTTTCCCCATTGACTGACTAGATCATTGGAGGGTCTTTCACTAGGATCACCCTCGGTGTCTCTAGGCATTTTGCAGGTACTCAAGGTGGCCAGCTGCCAGTAGCACCCCTTCTCCTGCTCCTAACCAAATCCAAATCTCATATCCAGATATGTGGTTGAGATTAGTTTCTTCCGTTACAAATAACAGGAACTCACACATGTTGCTCCCACCTCTAAATCAACAGCATCACATAACTAATATAAAAGAGATATCAGGAGACTACGGCGGGATTTTTACTTTTTTAAAAAAATATTTATTATGATGTGTATCACATATGTAAATTACTAATTAATAATAAATGAAAAAGTAACTTCATACTTATGGGAACTTAGCAGCTCACCGACCAATAATGATTTGTCTTGAGGAGTCATTTGTATGTTCGTTAGTCTAACACGTCAAACCCCTCATTAGCATGCACATTTGAGGTACATCCAATACGGTATGAGTCCTTCTATGCAATGGCGGAGCTATGTGGGGGCCCGGGTGTAACACCCTGTTTTTGCACGGTACCTGAATATATGCACATGTGTATGTATATTGTTAGTATGCGAGCAATTGATTGTAGTATTATGGGTCGATTTTGCCATCGTGGTGGATGGTTAGGGCTACGGCATGGTTTTTGGGAGAGTTGCATTCCAAGGATACACGAGAACGAGACGAACCGATACTAGTATAACTGCTAGTTTTCGGCACGACGCACATACAAATATAACACGGTATGGTACTACAGTGAATATAGGTTGCGTGCGCTCGTTAAAACACGCGTCTCACACTCGTTGGAGGTCGTTAAGGGTTATGTTGGGCAGCCAACCTAACACACACAAAACCAATGGGCTAAGCCATGGTTTTGGTCTACAAAACCAACTATAGCCTAAACCTATCCCCCCCCCTTCAAATCCGGCCTACACCTCCCATCACCCTCATTTCCCACTTCATTTCTTCCTTTTGCTCTGGAAATTTCAGAAGGAGAACACCACAAGAGAAGGAGGAGAGAAAGAAGAAGGAAGTGAAGAAGAATGATCAAAAGGAGATTTCCAAGAGAAGAAGCTTGAAGAAGTTCCTTCCACTACTACAACCAAGGGTGGGAAGTTTCTCTAAACTTGAAATTCTTGTCTTTTAATTAATTTTGATTGCATGCATGTGTGCTAGAATGCATAGGATTGCTCTTCTAAAGGTTAGAAGTAGAAGTCAGAATTGAACTAGAAAAACTGGTTCGGAGTATCATTTTGTGGATTTTTCCGAGAGCAAAATATGATGAATTAGACCATGAAATTAAAATAGTTTGTTCATATATGTGTTAGGATAATTCATGATTTATTTCAGATTTTTCTATTATCATTTGATATGCTTATAAAATCGTGAGATGGATATGTGTCGTAAGGCAGACTCAGAAAAAGAAAAACAGGATGGCTGATATTGTAGAAATTTTCGTGATTTATTGAAGCATTATTTTGATCTGAAATTTTTACTCAATGTTCCTGAATGCATTTTTATTATCTGAAAAAATCAATAAATTAGTTGGATGATTTTAGAGGCATGAGAAAAATCTATCTATAACTAGTATCTGATGTTGAATTAGAAAACATGATGGTTTCTGTGCTAACTTGCAATAGCTATTACTCACTGTGTAATTGAAATTTTGACATGAGGTCTTTTGAATGATGTCGGGTATGATGTCTAGTGTCACCACCATAAATTTTGTGTCAATTGGACAAGTTTGCAATTTACTGTGATTTTGTGATTGAGCACTGTGCTGTTTTCACCTAGTTTCGATACTCTGTAAAGATTGGGGAATTTGAGACCTGTTAGAGGCACATTTTGAGGATCATGACCCAGTAGAGAGTTGTAGTGGACACCTAGACCTTTCCAACAAAACTGATTTAAGGCAATTCCAGTGAACGGTTGAATTATTATGATTTTTGTAAGACTGGATAGGGGACTAGAGTAGAGCTGTGTGCTCGGAATTGGAGAGACCAATTGTGTGAGTTAGTGTATCGATGATAGATGAGTGTGTTAGGGTGACTTAATGGTATAATTTGTACTCATGACCAACTAGAGAGTTGTTGAGGACACCCACACCCTTCTACAGAATTTGAGTTTGTGTCGTTCTGATGAACGAATAGGATTTTGTGTTAATGATATGGTGCAGCCCGTGCACAGGAAGCACGCAGGCTGGAGCTTGAGAAGCTATCTCGAGGACTTAGATGGTTGAATCTAAGCGTGTGATCAACTAGGAAGTTGTAGCCTAGGATAGTACCTTTCCAGGTTGGGCCCATACACTCCAATCGGAGTTGTATCGATAGAGGGATGACCATTTTGAGATTTGGGCAGAAACCCGTAGGTCGCTTAGTCTAGGTGAGGACCAAGGGTTGTGAAAGCATTTTTCCCTTGTGTGTTATTTGAGTCGATGACTCATGTCTAGGAGTGGTTGATCTCTGTTATTGAGGTTGTTGACTCCCCAAGTGGGATGGGTGACTCGAGTTAGTCACTAGGGTAAAGGATACCCTGCACCTATCAAGCCTATATTATTAGACTTCTGCCGTGCATAGGACGTCCGAGCATGCCAGTGAGTGGAGCTCACGGGGCAATTATATATTTACTGCCGGAGTAGCAGCAGGCATAGACCATTATGCTGGACGAGTCCAAGTAGGGGAAGTGGCGAACCGGACCGGTATCGCCAGGGGCCAGAGGTTGATAGGCAAGTGTGGAAGCAGTTAATTCTTACCCGAATAATTAGAGTAAGGTAGGGGTTAGAATGGTTTATTAAGGGTTGGGAAATTGCATTAGTCCTAGTAAACCATAGTCGGTGTTGTATCTTCCAGTCGTAGGGATACGTTCTCGGCCGCTAATGGATTGCGTCCCCGGCTCGTATCTCGATCTGTTGATTCCCAAAGTTCTGCCGAAGTAAGGTGCGGGAGGCCCGGAGGATTTGACCTCCTGTGGTGCTCACGTCCCTAAAGCGCGGGTTTTGTGTTTTGTATTTTTTTGGTATATATATCAGTTCATTACCCGATGAGGGGTGAACACGCATGCGTCAGTCCATGGGTGGACATGTGGAACCAAGGATCGTAAGGACCAGGTTCAACGCGGTTTCTAAGGAGGTCCGTACGCGGGTACCAACTGGCGGTGACCACTTGAGCACTACAGGACGGAATTAGACCGACCACTGTAATCTCCTTGGGCGACGGACAGTCTATTGGGAACTGGAGTGTGTACAAGAGTAGGGTGCATGGCGAGGGTTCGAATCCTTAAATTGTGGAGAAAGACAGCTAGATTTGGGGGCGTATGTAGTATGGGATGCATTCGTGCTCCAAAGTCTTGCTTGCATTAGAAGTTAGGCATGTGAGTTTGCTGCATCTAGTCATAGGGTCATGTCATAACACTGCACTAGAACCCGAATCCACTAAACCCTTGTTTTGGCACATCACCTTTCTTTTTTGCATAAATTATTGGTTGTGATTGAATTTTAGAGGATCGCTGTTATCATCAGCTTTGCGTCAGTCGAAGGACTGACGTTTCCCACCTTTTAGGTATCGGTTATACCTTCCGAACAGGTGCAGAGCTATCAGAGTCGCGCAGCAGAAGCCTGAAGCTGAGGAGCAAGTCCCTGGGGGAGCCGATGGGCCGCTCAGCGAAGCTCCGCAAGTAATCAGTCGATTACCATTTCAGGAGGCAGCTGATAGCTTTACAAGTGGAGTCTGTAAATACTTGTAATAAGTTGTAATGAATTGATTTAATTTGTACTCCTTGTCCAAGAACAAGTTATCGGTTGTAATCAATGATGTAATGACTTATTTGGCAAATAAAAAGTTTTTAAATTTCCGTGTTATTACTGTGTTGAGATGCATTTAAAGGTAAAGATTCTGGAAGGTGTCATGGATATCCGGTAACGGAGATCCGGGGTGCTACACCGGGGTGGCCCGGGCCCCCCAAAAATTTTGCAAAACCCCTTAAAATTTTTGAAATTTTTTAAAAACTCCCCTTAAATCTATTAAATTTTATTATTTGGCCCCCCTAAAAATTATGAAAAAATACCTATATATTTATATATAGTTATAGAATTTTTTCTTGGCCCCCCTGAAAAAATTGTTCTGGCTTCGCCCCTGTTTCTATGCTCTAAACTAATTTAACAACTTTTAGAGAGCCCCACTAAAAGAGTAACTAATTTTTAATTTCTTTAAAGTTAGTTTCAGATTTTTTTTTTAATTTTAACTGACCAAAAAATAAAGGGCACTACTTTTTAATCTTTCTTTTCTCTTTGTTATCAAAAAAATGTATGCGTCTGAAGTTAGACCTAACAGTTTAGTGACGGCTCGGGTTTTGAATAGCGACTTATCTTCTCCGCTCTTGGGTAATACCTATCGTTCCTTGAGCTCTCCTTGCTCCACCATTTCTCCTTCTCACGGTAGGACCGACCCTCTACTGTCCTGTTACAGGTGTCTTCTTCCATGGCACTTTAAACGTGAGTGCGTGAACAAAATGAGGTGCCTCTTCTGTGAGAAGTTTGGTCACTCACGCAGTCGATGCTTTCCCCTCCAAGAACTCCTTGGATTTCCCAGAGGCTTTCCATTACCGACCAAACTTCTCTCATTTCTTAACTATCCTCTCTTAAAGCGCACACTTCATGTTTGCGCATCTAAGAAGTTTAGTATTCATTCTGGAAAGGAGTTAGAATCCTCAGTGATTGTTTCCAGTCCAGCTAGGCTCCCCTCTTCACCCTCCTCAGTGTTATGTGATTCGAGGGCTACTCTTCAGCCTCCTAATATTGCTAACTGCTTTAAGGATCTTAAGGTTTATACGAAACTTATCTCCTTCCCCCGATTGGGTGTTAACAAGGCTCGTCCACTTACTGCTTCAGCGGTATCTTTGTTAATCTTGAATTCGAGTTATAATGAAGGATTGTTTAAATCCTTTGCCTCGCGCCACTCTTGGCGCTGCAGTGCGATGGGGCTCGCCCTGCATCGCAGCTCTTCGGTCCCTCAGGCGCCAACTGCCAATGCATTTATTGATTTTAAGGTTCCTTCTTTAGTCTATCATTATCCTTGTTCTATATTGATCTCTTCGCCCAATCTTCCCACGTTTTCCCTACATTTCCCGGGATGCATTTTTCAATGTATCAAGTTTTAGGGTTTCAATCTTGGATACATCATCTCCTCTCGGGGGTGAGGATTTTCCTGCACCCCTTTTCCCTCAGTTTTCTCTTTCCCTCGTCTTGCTTCATCAAAGATGAAGATTCCTTGCCTGCCCCGGATGCAATTTCGTCCCCTTTGGTGAAGGTAGCTCTGCTCCCCATTAAGCGAAAATACAACAAGAAAGTCTTCAATGAAGTTTAGATACGTGTGAGTGCTCGTATTCTTGCTAGGAAAGCAGCTTCCGTATCGTCTCTCCAGCTTGTGCACAGTTGAGCTGTCGACCTCCTCGCCTTCCTCAGTCTGGGCAGACAGGCTTATCCTTTTTGCGCTTCTAGAGTGTTTCTTGGTTTGCTGAGCGGACTTTGGGCCCCGTTTTCCTAGCCTTCAGCTTTTTTGAGTCGTGTAACCTGAGTTTAAGGCCCCCCCTTCTTGTTTGTGCCTGTTTCCTATTGCGTGGTGATTGTGTCTCTCTGCGGGAGCCTGCTCTTCTCTTAGACTGTGCGTTTTCCTCCATTGTGCCGCTATAGTTCTCATGGACCGCTAGCGGAGTTGGTTGTCTTCGAGTGGGGAGTTTCGACATCCGGTTTCATGGCTCAGTGGCTTAGGTCCTGGTCCTTCTCGGGTGCGACAAGTTGGCTTGGCTTTCACTAAGTTTTTTGTTTATCCTGTCCGATCGGAGTGCTGCTTCTGTTCTTGCGCAGTTCCCTGTTTTGCTGGTTTAGCAGTCATTTTTTGATTTCCGTTTTGTATGCTTATTTTCTATTTTACAACTTGTAAAACCAGTGATTATTTGTTTTGTACATTAACTGTTTTTATTGATTAATATATTTTTGTGATGGCCGGAGCCTTTTGGCTCTATCCGATTCATTAAAAAAACATGTATGCGTCTTCTCTCCCTCTCCTCCTATACAGTCATTGATACCCCCCCTTCTTCATCTTCCCCTCCGCCTACAACAAACTTCACGCCTCCACACCTCACGCCCGCTTCTTCAACGACCTCCACGCTCCCACGCCCCTTTCTCCATCCTCTCCACCATCTCTCCCTGAACGTGCCACGTTCCTCTCCTCCCCAAATCTCCCCAAATTCTCTTCCCCTCTCCTCACTTGATCCGTTATCCTTGCTTCTAAAGCTGCAAAATTTGTAGCAGATCATTCAGGTCCGAACTCGGTTTCAGTCCCCCAAAATTTGAATGTTGGTTTCCAACTCCGACATCACCAGTTTCCGGCGTGTTGGAGGATTCAAAGCAACAACAACAACCAGATTTGCAGATGTGAGGTATATTGATTTGTTTTTAAATTTAAATTTCCTTAAATTATCTAGGGGAAATCCATCCTTAATTTAGTTGACATGAATATGATGAGGGGTTACTAGTATAGGATTAGCACACCCGATGTGGATGTTGGGTTTCATAATCTTTCAAAAGAGGAGGTTTGTGTATGTTGTAGGAAGAGATGAGGGTGGGGGTGATGCACTTCTTCTGGGTTTGTCGCCATTGCAGGACCTCTAGGGCCTTTCTTGGCCATTAACAGGGAAATGGAGGAGATTAGTGAATGCAAGATTGAGGAAACAAGTGAGGAATTAGAGAGAATCAAGAAGTAGAGAGGATTTCATATCAATTCACACGCAGACTCCACTGAGTCTGCTCTTTATTTATAGAGTTGGACTACGTGCACATTATGTAATTGGACAAGCTGTTACATTCAGTTACAAGGTGGGACCCACTCCATCTAACAGCCTCTACAACACTTTTACAACTCAACCCCTGTACATATATCTATTACAACACATACTGACACCACAGATACAATCCCTCGCTGCTGTTACCATTTGCCAGTCGACTGATTCCCTTCCCAGTCGACCGATACATCTTCCCCAATCTACTGACAGCTTCTAATCTTCCAGCCGACTTATACATCTTCCAGCCGACTGATATGTATTCCCAATTCGATGTGTATCAACTCCTCCCCCCACCGATTGAGACCTTGCCTCAAGGTCGAATGAAGGAAATCTTTTGACCAACTCCCAATAGCCCTCCCAAGTAGCATCCTCTGGTAGCTGATGCTTCCACTTAATCAAGACTTCTGAAATCAACCGCCTACCTCTGATAATTGTTCTTCTATCTAAAATCTCCTCAGGTTCTTGCAGTGCTTTTGAAACACTTGTTGGAATTGCATTTTGAACTACCACAGAGTTACCCAAGTGTTTTTTTAACTGAGATATGTGAAATACTGGATGGATTTTTGCTTCATCAGGTAATTGCAATCTATAAGCTACTTTACCCACTCTTTCCAGAACTGCATAAGGCCCATAGTACAAGGCAGCTAACTTTTGAACAGCTCTTGAAGCTACACTTGTTTGCCTATATGGTTGTAGCTTCAAATAAACCATATCTCCCACATTAAACTCCATGTCCACTCTCTTACTATCTGCCAGTTTCTTCATTCGGTCCTGGGCTTTCTGAAGGTGATCCTTTAGCAACTGCAAATGGGCATCTCTGGACAATAACATTTCTTCAACCTGTAAATTCTTTGCAGTTTGTGGTATGTAGGATAATAGTGTTGGTGGCGACCTTCCATAGAGTGTCTGATAAGGAGTCGTTTTAGTCGAACCATGCCATGTAGTATTATACCAATATTCTGCCCAATTCAACCATTTGCTCCAATCTTTGGGTTTATGATGACAAAAACATCTCAAATAGGTTTCCAAACACCTATTTACAACCTCCGTTTGCCCATCTGACTGCGGATGATAGGCTGTTGAAAACTTCAACTTAGTTCCTTGCAGTTTGAGACATTCTTGCATTAGTGCACTTGTGAACACTGACCCCCTGTCACATACAATAGACGCTGGCATCCCATACAATTTAAAAACTCCCTCCATTAATATGATGATCACATCTTTAGCAGTGAATGGATGATGTATTGGGAAAAAATGGGCATATTTGCTGAGTCTGTCAACTATAACCAGTATTACTGAATATCTTGAGCTTAAGGGTAAACCTTCTATGAAATCCATGCTTGCATGCTCCCATACTTTTTCCGGAATAGGCAAGGGTTGAAGGAGACCAGTCGGAGCTTTACACACATATTTACTGACTTGACAAATTGGACAGTTTCTAACATAATTCTTCACATCTTTCTTCATACCCTTCCACCAAAAAGATCTCTTCAATCTTTGTAATGTTCTATCATAACCCGAATGACCACCAACTGGAGAGTCATGATGCTCTTGTATCAACATTTGTCTAAATGTTGAATTTGGACTAATAACCACCCTTCCAGATCTATATCAGACCCCTTTATCAAATGTGTACTTACTACTCCTATTTTCACCTTGTTTAGCTGCCAATTCTTCAAAATAACCCTCAGATTTATTCATGTCAAGCACTTGATTCCACCAATCTGCTACTAAAAGAGATAATTGCATCAAATAGCAATCCATATCTCTTCGAGAAAGCCTATCCGCAGGTATGTTCTCCTTGCCTTTCTTATACTCAACATCAAAGTGAAAACCATATAATTTCACCAGCCATGAGTGTTGAGCATCTGTAGAGAGCCTTTGATCTAGAAGATATTTAAGTGGCTGATGGTCAGTTCTAATAACAAACTTCCTGCCAAATAAGAATTGTTTCCATTTCTTTACTGAAAGTAATATTGCGAGCATTTCTTTCTCATAAGCTGAAAATTGCAAACTTCTACCCTTCAACTTTGAACTAATAAATGCAATAGGATGCTCTCTCTGCATTAATACTGCGCCCACTCCTTCTTTGCACGCATCACACTCTACCACAAAAGTTTCATCAAAATTTGGCATTTGGAGAACTGGCGCACACATCAATGCTTGCTTCAACTTTTCAAATGCTGCCGTAGCCTCTTCACACCAATGAAAACTCTCTTTCTTTGTTAATTCAGTTAAGGGTGCAGCTATAGATCCATAATTCCGTATAAACTTCCTATAATACCCCGTAAGACCCAAAAACCCTCTCAATGCTTTAACATTCTTGGGTAATGGCCATTCTTTGATTGCAGATACTTTGTTAGGATCAACGGAAATGCCCTTCTCAGAAACCAAATGACCCAAATATTCTACCTGAGTTTGCCCAAACTCACATTTGGATTTTTTTATGAACAAGGTATTATCTTGAAGAACCTTCATCACAACCTTCAAATGCCTTAAGTGATCCTGCCAAGAAGTGCTGAAAACCAATATGTCGTCAAAAAACACCAAGACAAACTTCCTCAAATAAGGTCTAAATATATCATTCATTAAGCTTTGAAAGGTTGAAGGCGCATTGCTTAGTCCAAATGGCATCACAAGGAATTCATAATGGCCACTATGAGTACGAAAGGCAGTTTTAGAGATGTCATTGTTATTCATTCTAATTTGATGATATCCTGACCTTAAGTCAAGTTTAGTAAAGAATTTTGAGCCATGCAATTCATCTAATAGATCATCAATTATAGGAATTGGATACTTATCTTTGATTGTTTGTTGATTTAGAGCCCTATAATCAACACACATTCTCCACGACCCATCATGTTTCTTTACTAATACAACTGGTGAAGAGTAAGAACTATTGCTTGGTCGAATTACACCTTGCTTCAACATATCATCGATAAGTTTCTCAATGGCATTCTTCTGTTCATATGAGTGACGATAAGGCCTAATGCAGATAGGCTTTGCTCCTTGGATCAATGGTATTTTATGATCAGCTGATCTACTAGGAGGCAACCCCTTTGGTTCATCAAACAAGGATTGAAAGTCAGCTAATAAATCTTCCATATCAGATGGAATATCTTTGTGCACTTTTTGTTCCACCACGGCATTGATCAGGTATAAAATAAAGCCCCTGTGAGTTAACAAGGTCATTCTATTCACCTCCTTATCATTAATAAACTGATCAGCTGTAGGCCTCAAGCCTACCAGATTCCAAACTTTCCCTCTATGAGCAAACTTTAATTGCTTCTCAGTCATATTTACAGTTACTTCTTTAACCTGCCTCATCCACTTTGCTCCCAAAACTACATCATGACCACTAATAGGAAATACCAAAAAATCATCAGCAATTGTATATCCTTGACAGCTAATCTCTACATTAGAGCAAAGACCACTACCCTCTACCTCCTTACCACCAGCAACCCTTACATTGAATTTCTGCTTGATGGACAATTGCAGTCCTGCCTTCTCTACTACATACGGATCAATGTAATTGTGAGTTGCCCCACTATCAACCAAAATATGTACTGATTTGCCCATCAATTCCCCTTTAAGAATTAAGCATTCAGTGTTTGTACCCATGTTCAAAGCTGCAAAGCTGTCTTGATCTTTCAGGTCTCCAGTACAAGAATCATCCGCTACCAAATGATTCAATTCATCCTCTTCTTGGATACTCAATAAATCTCAATCACCTTCAATACACATGTAGACTTTGGACTTACACACATGACCAGGTATAAACCTTTCGTCACAATGAAAACATAAATTCTTCTTCCTCCTTTCCCAAATTTCATTTGGAGTTAACTTCCTCAGTGTAGAACCAGTGGATGCAGTCAACTTGGAAGTCGACTGCTCATTTGAGGCTTGACTGGATGAGTTCTTGAAGTATGGTTTAAATGTACCCTTGTTAACATTCCTCAAGGCTTCACATTTCTTTTCATATTTCACAGCAACCTTAAAAACTTCACTCAAAGATTGCGGCTCCGCCATCAGTACATCATGTTGAATCTCAGTTTTGAGACCACTAATAAATTGCTGAATCAAATAAGATTCGCTGACTCCTTCTACCATACAGTTTAGCTTCTCAAATTTCCTTTGATAATCCAAAACCGATGCTGTTTGATCTAGTCTGCTTAACATTCTTGCAGCATTATCATACATTCCCAGTCCAAAACGACTGCGAATTTCCTCCCTAAATTGCCTCCATGTAACTATATCATCATTGTTTTTCAAGAACCATCTACACCACTGAATGGCTTCATCTCTTAAAAAAAAATAAGCCACCCGAACCTTCTCATCACCAGCAATCTGATAGATCTCAAAATAATGCTCAATTTGGAAAAGCCAATTGAGTACATCCCCCGTACCCGAGAAAGGAATAACATCTAACTTTGGAGGCTTTGGAAACGAATTTTTTGCTTACAAATTGATCAAGATTCTTACCATTTCCAGAAGAACCCACATTCACATCCATGGAAAACCTATTAGAGTTGAGGTTACCTGATGGATTTGGAAAAAAAATTGGGGTCAAAATTGGCCCAATTGAATCTTGACGCTCTTTCTCTGCCTTCCTATCAGCCACAAGAGAATTCAGCTGCTCCATCATTAATGACGACTGAGTTGCCATGGCCTGCATCTGCGCAAATATCAAAGAAGACTGACTTGTTACTTCTTTTGATAAGTCTTTGATCTGCTGTTCAACACCGCACAATCTCGACTCACAAAACTGTTGTCGCTGCCACAAATCTAACTCAGGAGCTCCACCTAGCATTCCCTTTGGATCAGGTGGATCTGGTTCTTGATGATCTTGTTGGCCAACGACTTGATTTCCGATTGGATCTTGCTGCTCTGATACCAATTGATGCACTTCTTCTGGGTTTGTCGCCATTGCAGGACCTCTAGGGCCTTTCTTGGCCATTAACAGGGAAATGGAGGAGATTAGTGAATGCAAGATTGAGGAAACAGGTGAGGAATTAGAGAGAATCAAGAAGTAGAGAGGATTTCATATCAATTCACACGCAGACTCCACTGAGTCTGCTCTTTATTTATAGAGTTGGACTACGTGCACATTATGTAATTGGACAAGCTGTTACATTCAGTTACAAGGTGGGACCCACTCCATCTAACAGCCTCTACAACATTTTTACAACTCAACCCCTGTACATATATCTATTACAACACATACTGACACCACAGATACAATCCCTCGCTGCTGTTACCATTTGCCAGTCGACTGATTCCCTTCCCAGTCGACCGATACATCTTCCCCAATCTACTGACAGCTTCTAATCTTCCAGCCGACTTATACATCTTCCAGCCGACTGATATGTATTCCCAATTCGATGTGTATCAGGGGGTTTGTAAAGCGTTAAAATATGTCGAATCCACAGTTGTTGGAAACACTATAATTTACTATAGAAGATGACTGCTGCTACTTTGTAATTTTGTTCTTCTTGTTTCATCGTTGTGTTTTAGATTGTGATGCGTGCACCACCAATCCGAATGTCATTCATATTGGCATATGCAAGAACAAGAACACTATCAATAAAAAATTATACTGAGTGCATACATATTGTTTGATATTATGCCTTAGAGAAATGTGGTTTTTCTACTCAATGCAAAAATAGTTTTAGACAATGCATATATAGTTGAGATGACATAAAAAGAAACATACAATCCTGGAAAACTAGGAGAATGATGTAGTTTAAGCTTCATTATGAATCTGTATGATTCATATAGCAAATGCAAAGCTGTTGAAAATATAAGATTTTATTGGAAAAAATCTTATATTCTCAGTTACTATCCACGATCCATATCAACACAAACACAACTCTTCAGTTACTATCCACGATCGCTTGCTTTCACGTCCTCTTTCACATCCTCACGTACATTCAAATCTGAAAGCACTAGCTCTGCAACCATCTTTTGTCTAAAATATTTTATATCATCCTGGGAAAAATTACAAATTTAATTGGACAACTTCTGGATGAAAATAATCCGGTGCATTTTTATAATGATGCGCAGAATTTTTATTTTCTTCTTGTTTTTATTCCATCTTTGTTTTATTTAGAAATAATATTTGTGATAACTTGTTATTGTTGGTAATATAATTTATCATTCAAAAACTTTGTTAAGTTCGAATCTGTGAACTATTGGTGGATTACATGCTCATTATATAGGTAGCTCTTTTTTTTGTATGGCTTGCTTTGAAGGAATTGTTGCAACGGTGTTCATATCGTGATGTAGCTATACATGCGTCATAGTTCATGCCACAGGGAGCTAAGAGCAACATACTGATATTTTATACTGCCATCATTTTCAAAAAAAACTATTCAATTATTCAATATTGTATGTCTATACCTATATACTGAAGTTACTTTTTATACTCTTTTATAAAGTTTGGTTTATTCATTTAATATATAGTTCGTAAAACTTCCATTTGAATTAGTTCTTTTTAACTTAACGTTTTTTTATTCCTTCACATGCTATTTTCAGAATGTTGTATAGTATATCTTATATAGATGCTTGGTTATGAACTTGATGGAAACGACAATACTCCATAGAACAGGAGAAAAACACAAAATCAGTAGGCACATTAAAAGAAGCAGAGAACTTATAGGAGATGCTTGGTTTGTAATGTTTCAACATGTCTAAGTTCAACAATCATACTTTTCATTACTTTATCTAGTAAATTGTCTTTGCCTTTCCGAGTTAGAATATCTGATATACTTCAATTTTTCATTTTACGTTCAGCTCTGATTTCCTTTTATAGATAGCAGGCAGGAAACTTGTTCTCTTTAACTTTACGTTATTTTTATTTGTTCACGTGCTATTTTTAGATTGTCATGTAGTATCTTATTGGAAGATGTTTGGATATGAACTTGAGCAAACGCAAATACTTCAGAAAACACAGAACAAAAACACAAAATCAGTAGAAACATTAGCAGACTAGCGCAAATAATTGTATTCATGCAATGACGCCTTCATGTTACTAATAATTCGGTGTAATGTTTTAACCTGACTATGTTCAACAGCCATACTTTTCATAACTTAGTCTAACAAATTGTCTTGCCTTTTTGAGTTAATATATTATGCATTATGCTTCTTGAAATTGAAACTATTAGGCAGTTAATCTAGTTTTATAATAGCCATTGGTTTGGCATTGCTGTTCTAAAATTTAGTCTAAATGCATATCATAAGAATTGTAGATAGTTCAATGTACAATGAGTAAAGTTTAGAAAGTGTGATAATATGTCATAAATGTCTCCCTCCAAATGTATCAGCTGGACTGGAGTTTCATAATTATCTAATCTTGCTGCATGGTTCTTTATTATTTAATGTATCTTTGACGAAAATGATGAAGCTTACGAATATGCTTTCTTTCAGGGATCTTTTGTGTGCATTATCATTGGTTATTGTGAGGGAGGCGACCTGTCAGTTTTTTTTTTCCATTTAGTTAAAGTCTAATTCTCTCTCATCTTTGATGAGTTTGAGAGCAGTCTTTATTCTTTAATATCTGTAACCTGTTACTATTGTCTTCCTTGTCTAGGGCTGAAGCAATAAAAAAGAGTAATGGAACTCTTTTTTCTCGAAGAGGTTGTTTAATTCTACATGCTCTCTCTTTCTCTCTCTCTATTTTTGTGTGCTACAAGTTATACATTCATTTATATAGTAACTCTCTCTCTCTCGCTCTCTAGTTTTGTGTGTCTATAAGTTATACTTTCATTGCTGCGTGCAGAAGCTTTGCAAGTGGTTCGTGCAGCTTCTGATGGCACTTAATTACTTGCATATGAACCATTAATTTCTTCATCGAGATGTCAAGGGTTATGATATTTCAGTGCAACAAAGATATAATATATATAACCCAATTTGTTTCTCATGTTAGGAAACTATTAATTAATGTTTATTCAATGTTCAAATATTTTTCTAGCAGAAGATCAGAGCATACGCCTAGGTAAGTATATACTCCAGAGTATTGTTTGTCTGCAAAATTGCAAATACCTAATGAGTTCAATCTTCTCATCTCTGAAATTGACATATATGTAGGTGATTTTGGTCTCTCACTGAAAGGTTGACTTCAGATGATCTAGCCTCTTCCGTGAGTTCTTTACCTGATTATAATAATTACTTATTTCACTTTGATTTGGTTGCTTCTCTTATTCATTATTGACGTTCCTTTGATGCAGGTTGTAGGGACTCCCAGTTATATGTGTCCAGAGCTTCTTGCTGACATACCTTATGGTTCTAAGTCTGATATATGGTCACTATGTAAATTTAGTGCGCAGTTATTACAGCAGAAGAGAATTGAAGAGCTTGGGATCTTACTGAAACCTTTCGGCCCTAAAAAACCGTCGCCAGCGATCTGGTTGACAAAGAATTTTAAAGAGACAACACAGTAGTTAAAGTAGATTTCTGAATTTTACTGCCCAGTGGCTGGTCTATGCGATTCCTTGTTAATCCTGTTGTAGTAGACATTGTTCTGCTTATTGTAGTATAATTCCAATATCTCTCTAGTGTATGAGCTCCATAGGATATGGAAATGGTAACTTGAGAGAACTTTGGCTTATTATATAAAAAATCTTGTTGCTTGAGCATAAAAAAAGAGTTTGTGGTAATTTTTAGGCCAAGTTCTTCACATACAGCATCATTTTTCATTAAAAGAAAAGAGGAAATGTTATGTGGTTCCTTAATCAGAGAACAGCTAGATGCATGGTTTTGGACGTGTCAATATAAGAGCATAAGAGCATCCACAGTCGTTTGCTATATTTGCCATTTTCTCATATTTTGAGAAAGTTGGCAATGCAGCCGTTTCTTATTTTGCCTGTTTTGTCAAACGGGTTACAGTATGTTCTCATATTTGAGAAACAAAATGTCGATTCTCATAATATAGGGAACGGAACATCTTGTTCCGTCCCGTTTGAACTCAATATGTCACTTTCACCCAATTAATCCACTAACCTAACATTCTAGTCACTATTACTTAATATTTAATAAATATTTAGTATTATTTTAATCAATAATTAATTAACCAATTACTATTTAGTTATTAATTAGTATATAATAACTGATTACTATTTAATAAATTTTTAAAAAATTACGAGAGACGGAAGAACATGTAACGTCTCTTCCCATTATTAAATAAAATTTTTTTTCTGACCATGCTAGACGATACATATTGTATCGTCTCGACGTCTTCCTATTTTTTGAGAGTTTTAGCAAACGACCACTGCACACGTACGTTCCGTTTGTTATTTTTATATTTGTCATTTTCTCAAATATGAGAAACACCATTGTGGATGCTCTAACTTTAAGGATAGAACAATGCTATCATACGATTTCTGGGCTCAGGACTGAGTGAAAATACAGGTCGCTTTCATCGTTGACAAGATGAACTTACCTACATTTGACCTAGAATTTGATCTTGTGGGAACATATAAAAACTCTTATGCCTACGATATTAATGTTTTTTGCCAACTAAATGTGCCTCTAGTAATACAAGCAAATGAATAGAATGAATGGTATCTGTTTATTATCAAAAGTACACTAGAAATCGTTCAGCATAAATACTTGGAGTGCACCGCATGTTTCCAATATTGTTAAGTCGGGACATACTTAAGCTTGCACGCTGCTCCTTCAAAGGCTACAGATAACAACATAATTGCAATTTTGTTCAATCCCATGCAATAAAGAAGTATGCTGAATCTGAATATTAAACTGTGATGACTGATGAGGCATCAAATTATGAATAGGGACCATTTTGTCGCACTGAAAATTGGCCAGTCAAATGAGATACTGTTAAAATCGTATGTACAAAAGAAATATTAATAGCCAAAAATCAAAAAAAAAAAAAAAAAAAGAAAAAAGAAAAAGCAAAAGCAAATAAGAGAATAAAGATTATCAAGTAGTTACCATTTTTGAAGAGTGATGTAAAATTACAAAAATATTATTTTCAGACCTTACATGATATTAAATTTTATTTTATTTATAAGGTGAACCAATCGGTTTGATGAACAAATAACTGTAGATCATACGGTTAAGAGCAATTGTAGGACGGTTATAAAATTTGTGACATGCTATGTTAGTTACTAGTTTGTATTCTAAAATTTTTCATACGGTATACATGGATACTAAAATTTAAAATTAAAATTTAAAAAGGAGATAAAAGATATGCTTGGCTTGCTCATGGTTTTCGCAAAGTATGGTATGACCGTAACAAGAGACCTTTGCCACTGGACCAAATATGATATATACCACTTTAACGGTTTTTTTTTTTTTTTTTTTTTTTTTTAAAGGAAAAAGTGGAATCTGACCACCCTGTTTTATTAATCAGAGATTAATAAACAAAACTCAGAGTACTGAGCAAACATCAAAGTCCTAGAAAGAAAACAGAAAACTATTCTCCACCCAAAACATGGTGGGTGGGACAAAACAAACAACATATAGCGCAAAAGAAAGCCAAAAACTAATACATCTTTCCCCCCAACAAGCCCTGGGGTGGTGGGTATCACTGTCTCACACTACTCATGCCTCATGCCTCAGTCAATCGTCGGGCCAATCTCGATTTCCTCGTCGTCAAACTCCTGTAACTGGAACACTTTGGCGATCCTGCCTCTGGGACCTGCTGCTGCCACATTGACCCAAAATGAAATTAGATGTATAATATATACCAATTTAATGTTGAATTTATGTTCCATCAGACAAATACTTTCATTCTACAAACAAATACTTTCAGTGCTCGAGGATCATACAGGTAATTTCCTAGTCTCCTTTGGGGAGCTATAGCTGCTTATAAGTCAGACCTACTTTAGTTGACGAATTTAGTTGTTAATGGCTATATAGCACACCATACCACAAAAATTGCCTCAGAAACATATCGACCAGGGGCGAAGCCAGAACAAATTTTTCAGGAGGGCGAAAAAAATATTCTATGACTATATAAATATATTGATATTTTTTCATAATTTTTAGGCGGCCTAACAATAAAATTTAATAGATTTAAGGATGGTTTTTTAAAAAATTCAAAAATTTTAAGGGGTTTTCTAAAATTTTGGGGGGGCCCGGGCCACCCCGGGCCCCAACATAGCTCCGCCACTGCATATCGAAGGAAGTTCTTCTCATGATTAATGTATTCCTACGACATATACTAGTATAATCCTCTGCAATATATTGTACATAATTTTTTTAAAAATGAGAAAATAACAAATTAAATTATTTTAAATTTTTTTTATAAAAAAACATCCATACAATATTGCAAGCTTTATATATTTGATTAAAGAATATAATTGCACTTTAAAATTTGGATGGAAAAGTTGTTCTACTTTTGTTTTAAAAAGAAAAAAAATTGGATAAATTCTTACACCAAAAGTGATTTAGTATAATATATTGAATAGATTAAATATAAGCTTCGCCATAGAGATTGGATCCTTCTCAATGATCGGCAACTGCCAGTCCACTGTTGGATGCTTAACTATTGTTGAAACTAACAACAGGCCCTTGCCTCCTCAGTCACTATGAAAAGTTTAAATATGCACCTCGATGTCACGTTGCCTAAAAAAAATTGTGCTTTCAAAGGAAACAAAATTCTGGAAACACTATATTAAATTTATATGAATAATATCAGCCAACTATAAAGAGGACTTCAGCGAATAAGTATGTCAATACTTATAAGTTAGAACCCCTTCATGGAAAACCATAAAAATCAAACCAACTTCTGACTCCAAGATGCTTAAACAAACTGATCTCTGTCAATGAAATCTTCCCACTACAATTAATTTGAAATTTTTTTACGCACTAAAGTTCAACTTTAAAGCTGACCAGCATATACGAACAAAATAATAAACAGTTTTCCTTTCTCCTATTTGCCGGGACCTGCGTAAACAGCTGCACATAAAAATACCAAATCCATCAAAATTAAATATGCACTCTTATTCGATGAAGTATAAATCAGTAAAGCTGTACAAGAGCTGAGATCCTCATCCTCATCATATTCAAAGGCAGGATAAGAACACTCTAATGGGTTGAAATTTTGTATTGTGTATGATCCAAGTGTTAGAATACATATACAATTTTCCTCAACCCTTCTACATCTTCGAAGTTTTAGCATAATGACAGGGACTTTTACATAATATTAGAGCAACACAAGTTAGAATCCCACTTCCTACGCAATTTAAATGCAGATTTAAAGAAGAAAAAAAATACCAATGCAAATTATCCAGGTCTCGGTCCACAATTTGTTGGACATTTTTCTCATCTCTTTGGCCCGTAAAAATAGGCTCTCAACCTAAGGAGGCGTGTTAGAATACAAATGAAAATTTTCTCAACCCTTCTACAACTTCGAAGTTTAAGCATAGTGGCAGGACTTTCACACCAAGTTTGAACTTGATCTACATACTGTACATAGTCTACAAATGAGAGATCTAGTGGTCTGCAACATTCAGACCAAAGAAATCAAGATCGAGTCCATTTGTGTAGATTATCAGCATAATGGTCCACTAATGTGATTTCGATACTCTAGGAGATCAAAAAAAAAAAATTCAAAAATAACAAAATTGAACAGGATATTCAATTCTTTTGTTATAAAACCCAATTACAATGAGGTTTTGGGTTGGGGTTTTAGATTTCAAATAGGGATGGATAAAAAATTAGAATAAGTTGTTTATCGTTGATTTGTCTGCATCTGATGGATCTTGTGGCTGCGGCAGCAGAAGGGGTGGAGGTCGGAGCGTGGTACGATATCTAATTAGTACTTGTCAGAGGCGTCGATAGTCGAAGGTGAAAGGGTCGTCAACGTCATTGGAGATGGAAAGTGCTACAAGAGGGAGAGTTGGGGCGGGGCGGGGGAAAAGGTTTGAGAGAGGAGAGGATGGTGCGAGGATTTATGATTTCGACTGAGAGGAGGATGCTTCAATTTTGAGATTTAGGTTTTTCAATTTAGGTTTGATCTGAGGGTTTCGATCATGATACTTTTGGGGATATGGATGCCAGGATTAAGATGATGATGTGAAAAATTAACGGCTATGATTAAGATGATCATATCAGATCTACGGGTCAGATGATGTTTAAATGAATGGTTCAGATCGAGTTGTCAAAATTGATGGCCGAGATCGCCTATGGAAAGATTTATTGTGGCTTTTATAATGTCATGTCAGATCTACGGTGCACATTATGTTTAAATGAATGGTTAAGATCGAGTTTTCAAACTTGATGGTTGAGACCGCCTATGGACAGATTTATTGTAACTTTTATGTTTTAGCATAGTGGCAAGGACTTTCACACCAAGTTTGAACTGGATCTACATACTGTACATAGTCTACAAATGATAGATCTAGTGGTCTGCAACATTCTGACAAAAGAAATTATCAAGGCACTTGATTTCTCACAAACTGTTTATGGTAAGTAGATCGAGTCCATTGGTGTAGATTATTAGCAGAATGGTCAACTAATGTGATTTTGATACTCTAGGAGATAAAAAAAATTCCACAATCCAGACTAGCTAATAAAAAAAATATTCTTGATATAGGGGAAATAATCCGGCTCAATCTGAACTGTCTGATCCCCTCAAGATCTGCAGACTCCTACAGAAATAGGCTTACAGCTCCTATGGGCCTTCTGCTGCTTCAGGCTCACATAAGAGGGTCACTCGGCTCATTAGGGTTAGGGTTTCCCCTCTCCCTCTCTGCCTATAAATACTAGACCCCCTCCCTCCTTCTATAGGTAATCAACTCTTCTCCACATAAACCCTAGCTCTCCCTCTTTTCCAGTGACTGACTAGATCGTCGGAGGGCCTGTCGCTGGGATCTCTCCCGGTGTTTCCTAGCCTTTTTACACGTGCTCAGGGAGGCTAGCAACCAGCTTCACCCCCTTTCCTACTCCTCACAAAAACCACACCTCAGATCTAGATCCACGGCTGAGATATATCCCAGAACTTGTCTCCTCTACTACAAATTAAAAAGAACTCACACCTGTTGCTCCCACCTTAAAATCAGTAGCATCAGGTTGGCACCGTTTGTGGGAAACAGGAAGACTGATTCAATCTTCGGTTCGGATCCGACTCCGAGATTACCCCTTCCATGGCACCCAAAGCCAATAGAGAGCCCACGGCGAGACGTCAGGCCGACCCTCACCCCTCTTGAAGTCACTTGAACACGCAAGGGTCAGCTAGACAGCCAGCCGATGGTCCGTCGAGACTGGGCCTGAGCACTTCATGCTCTGCCACCGTCGACCTTTGGTACGTTATTAACGGTCGGCAGCAGGTGGAGGACCTTCAACACCAGCTCAGTCAATCAAGAGGTGGGGCCACCTCCTCCAACCAAACTCCGACCCACAGCGTTCACCCATCCCAAGGTCAGGAACAAAGATGCAGCCGCTCCCCAAGAGACCGTCCACCCCTGGACGGTTAAGGCAAACATGCCCTAGTAACGAAGGGCTGAGTTTTGGGATTTTGGGAATGAGGTCCTCCAGGCCCTCTGGGGTGACCCCGGGATCGATTGCCAACATGATGGCCCTCACCTGGAAGAAGTCCAAGGTGGCGAGTCTTACAGTTCGACTCAGTCGGCGGGGAGGGATGATGCCGTCCTTCAACGCCTACAAGAGATGGAGCTTCGCCTTGCTCGAATCAGCGAGGCTGGCTCACGAGCCCACCGGGGGTATAAGCCCAACCTGACCTCCATTCTACACTAATATCCTCGAGGCTGAGATCCCGAGAAATTTTAGGCCGCCCCAATTTGAGACGTACAATGGAGAGAGTGATCCCGCTGATCACATGGAAGGGTTCAAAACCCTCATGCTGATTCACAGCACCTCGGATCCTCTCCTCTGTCGTGCCATCCTAGCCATGCTGCACGGCCCAGCACAAGAATGGTTCTCCAAGATCACCCCTTACTCAATTTTCTCATTCGACCAGCTCAAAACGAGCTTCCTTACTCACTTCGTATCCAGTCGCAGGATCGAGAAAACAAGCGCCTCCCTCCTGGACCTCAAACAGAAGGAGGAAGAGCCCTTAAGGACTTTGTTCGAAGATTCATCGTTGAGGCTAAGTCGGTCTCTTCTCTTGATGCGGGTGTCACGTCCGCAACCTTCTGATACAATGTTCATCACGACCAGCTTAGGCCTCATTGGCAAAGAAGCATCCCCTTGGTTTTCCCGACCTCCACAACAGGGTTGAAAAATACATCCAAGTCGAGGAGGCTTTGCACCTAGAGGGCCCGAAAGATACCCCAGCTAAGGGGAAAGGAAATGTCAATGACTCTAAGTCTCTGAGGAAGGCATAGAAAGATGCTTACGGACAGAATTGACTGCTCCTTGTCCCCCACTTCAAAAGATTCACTCCGCTGACGTAGAGTGTGTCAGCTACTCTCCTGGAGATTGAGGACAAGGGGATGGTCCGCCATCTTCCCCGACTGATCAACAACAAAAAGGGACCGGAGATTCTACTGTCGGTTCCATCAGGACCACGGGCATGGGACTGACACATGTCAATCCCTCAAAGATGAGATCGAGGCCCTAATCCAGAGGGGGTACCTGAGGGTGTTCACTTTAACAAACCTGAGAGACTAGAGGGCTTCACCCCCTCCCCGAACGACCAATGGACGTCCTGAGGTAGAACTCGAGCCCGAAGAACTCGAAGGGTCGGCCATCCTTCACAGTGTCAACGATGGACCCACGGGGGGAGAATCTAACACCTCTCGCAAGGCCTTCATACGAGAGGTCAATGCGATCCACAACAACCCGCCCCCTAGTGATCAAAGAGTGGCGGTGGCATTCTCCAACGAAGATCTAGAATGTGTCTGACTTCCTCACTGTGATGCCCTAGTTATCAGCCTCGGCATGCTCAACCATGAGGTCCACTGCATCCTAGTTGACAACGGAAGTTTTATCAATATTCTGTTTCTACATGCGTTCGAAAAGCTCAAACTCTTTCACAAGAGGCTGAAGCAGGCCGGGTACACGCTCCACGGATTCTCCGGCATCCTGATTCAAATTGAGGGAATTGTCACTCTCGACGTAACAGGCCGGAGCAGCCCCAACCATTTGAATAGAGGCATGGACTTCATGGTGGTTAACGTCAAGGCCGTATATAATGCCATCCTGGGTAGACCCATCCTCTGCTCCCTCCAGGCAGTGCCCTCCGCATATCACCTGAAGCTGAAATTTCCTACCGACCACGGGGTCAACATTGTCTGAGGCAATCTGGAATCTGCCTGTGCGTGCTACATGGTCGCGGTAGTGAGCGGGATCTTTCCCCTTTGACGCAGTTGAACTCCCATATGACAGGAGCCAGTTGCACTCAGATCCCGTCGACACATCAGTGGAGGTCCCTTTCTCCGAGTAAGATGAATCTAAGCAGTTCTGAGTGAGCCAATCCCTCACCCCAGACCTCAAACACGCCATTATTGGTTGCATCCATCGGAACTTCGGAATCTTTGCATGCATGCCCTTGAATATGCCAGGGATTTTGGAGGACCTCATCATGCACAAATCAAGCGTCCACCCAGACACGAAACCAGTCCAACAAAATTGGCGTAAGTTCGCCCCCGACAGATTACTAGCGGTGAAGGAAGAAGTAGACAAGCTTCTCTCGGTGCATTCATACAGGAAGTGTAACACCTTATATTTTTAAATAATGTTTTTGAGATTAATAAATGAATTAAAATGATTTTTGTGATTTCACGAACATTTTTTCTGAAATTTATCTTTTTACACGTGTAAATAATTTATTGGGAAGTTCAAAATCAAAAATTATTTTGGGGAAACCTAATATTTATTACTATGTATTATTGATGATTTTTTTTGGAATTTTTTGATATTTATTTGGCATATTTGCAAATATTACAAAAAGAGGGACTTTTGTGCCAAATTATCACTTAGAGTAAAAACTCCAGAATTTTGGTTTTCTGGGCTGAGCACGATGGTTAGTGAACTCAAAGGTAAAAAGTTTACTTTTTGTTTTAATAGATTTGGTTTATTTCGCAAATTTCTTAAAGAAGGGCCTTTTTGCAAAATTGCCACTTAGAGGCAAAAATTACAAAATTCGTTTTTATGGATCTGAAAACAGTGCCGGCTATATCAGATTAGTTATTTTGTTTTTAAGTTTGAATTAAAGGGGTTAATCTAATTTTCAAGTATAAGGATTTATATATGTAAAGATATATTCAAAAGGGATATTTTGCGAAATCTACTCAGAATCCTAATAATCTGATTTCCGGCCTAACATAAAGAGAGTACAGCCGTCTCTTCACTGCATTTCATAAAGGGTTTTCTTTATTATTGATTTCTTGGAGTTTCGAAGCGAGGATCTTGGATTTCTTGGCTAAGGAAGGATTTCTCTTATTCTCTTTATTATCTTCGGTTGATTCTTCAATAAGGTAAGTGACATATATTTATTTTCTTATTGTTCTACGCTTGTTGTATGAGATAATTTGTCTATTAGAATGCATGTTAGGGGATGATATGATGATATAACGAATTATTGATTGATGAATGGATAAATATTGAATCATTTCATGAAATCTATGCTATAGATGATTAAAACCCTAAATAGATGACTTGAGATTGTTGTTAAGAACCTTATAGAAATCATGGGTACGTTGCTTTCTTTCATAACCTTGCTGATTTGAACATGTACTATGAATTTTATGATGATTATTGCATAAAAGTGAACAAAAACTCAACTTTTCTACGTATGAATGTATATACTCTGTTCTTGATGTTTTGATGGATGAAACTCGATTATTTGCATGTTGTAACCACTTATGTTCATGAGTAAACTATTTTCAGTAGTTGTATGTGTGTTTAATGAATTACAAGAGAAGTTATTGAATCGAAAGATCAAGCTTTGAGTGAAAGAGGGGTTTTGCTATTTTCGGGTCTGATGGTGTTTCAGCCGAAATTGACTTTTGAGATTTTGTGATGTTTTTGTTTGGATCCTGCTTTGTTTGATACTAAGATTGAAATAAACATTTTACTACTCCTATTTGACGAACTTTGATGCTATAACTAATGCTTGAACACTTATATGAACATATACATATATATACTTTACTGTTTTGAAGATTTTGTCGAAAATTGCTATTTTAAGACCTTGACGAAGTTTTGATTCATTTTATAAACTCCAGTATATTAGACAAGTTGTATTTGATCATCTCAGGATTTTTGTATTGTAAATTTATTATTTTACAAAGATTAATTAAAAAGGTGCACGAATTTCAAAGCTGTATTTTCCTCAATATGACAGTCGACCGCTTCGTTTTTGAACTGAAGGTGACAGTCGATAGTCAATTCTTTATTTTTTTGGATTTTCACTTGATAGTCGACCGTCGTGCTGTCTTTGACAGTCGACTGTCAATATCTTGGCTAATTGGTTTTGTTGAGTTTTCGTCATTTTCTTGAACGATTATTTCTTCGATATTATGGATTATTGATCTACTATTTTAGATGATGTTTTTTACTAGAGATTACAGTATTTTCCAGAGTGTTACATTTTTATTATAATAGATTTTAAATTGTGTTCTATGACTCTATTAAATGAAAGATATATAGTTTTCAAAGGAATTGATATTTTGTGATATTCTACGACTTCAAAATATGATTTTCAGTTATTTAATAGATTTAATACTTTATTTCAATTCTGGAATTTGTGAGTATTTTAAATGAATTTGGATTTGCTGATTTTAAAGAAGTTTTCTTAATATGAGAGTATTGATAATGGAATTGAGAGTTTTAATGACAGATTTTGTACTGATGGTTGAATTGTGAGTCTCTAGAGGGTGAGTGGGACCCTAGTATACCGGCAGTTGAGATTTTGTTGTTTGGCCAGTTGGGGCCTTATTGTTGATCAGTTGAGTGAAGTCCGGTAGGGTACACCAACTCTAGGAGATTCGTAATTTATTAATTAACTTAATAAGATAAGGACAGGCACTAGATGGTGATATGATGAAATGAGAGCAAACATGGGTTATGGACCTCAGTATGATCTGCGGTGTGAGATAATCCCCGGAATTATCGAGGTGTGAGTAAAATAGTTTCCGGAATTGCATGCAGTGTGGGATTGAACTCCAGAATTATCAGGATCGAGGCGACGCTCATGGGGTATTCGTTTGATGAGGCGCCATAGCTTGCGATGTGGGGTATTCTCGAAAATTCCCATGTGTGAGTGAAATAGCTTGTGGAATTATCTGTGGGTAGAGATTGAATTCTGGAATTATCGAGGCATGGGCTAGATTCTCACAGCTTATCTAAATCTCGTAGTAGTCATTGTAGTAGGATTAGTTACATAACGAGGGATTTAACCCTATAAAGTGGAGAACGATAAGGGCTTGCATCGGTACTATGTTGTATGGAATGCGTAGAATCCGACAAGTATGCATTAGAGAGTCATCATACTGCATTTGTATTTTCTAGACTTGGTTTTATGCATGATGTTTTCTGTTTTCCTACACTCGACACTTAGTCTAGTTTCACTTGATGTTTTCATGTTTTATTTATTGTTATTTCATATTCCATTCCTTACTACTATTGGTATGTATTGATTTTGACTTTATTCTTTATGTTTTATTCCTGTTGCATTTCTTTTGATGTCACTCACACCATTATGGCTGATCCTGTAGTTTTGGGGGTTAGGGTTATTTCTATCATTATATTTCACAGATAGGTATCTATAGCTTGGGATTTGGATGCATGTGGTAGAATGATATTGTGGCTTATGTACAATTTGTAAAAGAATGTTTTTTGAGAGAAAGAAATTGGAATTCAAGGTGTTTAATTTTTCGCTGTGCTTTGTAAAGGAATGATGTAATAAAAGTTGAAAAGATTTATCTGTGTTTTGGCTATGTTTACTATTACAATGAGGTAGATGCTGGGAATTGTGCCATGTATTTCTGAGTTATCATATTGGAAATTCAGGGTGCTACAGAGATTGGTATCAGAGTATGCTTCAATAGTAATAATGAACATGGTATAAAAATAAACCTAGGTGTGGACATTAGAGTGTGAGTACCTAGGTGTGAACATTAGAGTGTGAGTATCACATAGAACTAAAACAAGGTGATTTGGTTTGGGATATGATTGAGGTTTTGCCATGAGGTATAGATGTGAATGTAAATTGTGTTGTGATGCTTTAACTTTTCCCACATTTTGCAGTATTCAGTATAATGGCAGGATCCTAGACCAGGAATGGTGGAAATGGTGATGGGGCTGAAAGTTCCCATGGGGCTGGACTTGATCTTTAGACTGAGATTGCCAGAGTGTATCGGACCTTGAATGGGACTTGATTCATGGCAGCCAACATGGCTCAGAATCAGAATCAGAATCATAGGACTGGACTAGTGTTTGTGAATGCTGATCCGATTAAGCAAGTTGAGTCCTTCAAGCGGATGAAGTCACCTATTTTTGAGGGGCAGTCTGATCCAAATGAGGCTGATGATTGGATTAAACAGATGGAGATGGTCTTCGAAGTCTTGAAAACCCCAGCAGTCAATAAGGTAAAATTGGCTACAATGCAGTTAGAGAAGGATGCAGACGTCTGGTGGCAATCAATGAAGAGGACTTTTGGGGATCAACAAATGACTTGGGATGCTTTTCTGGAAGAGTTCAGGGATTGTTTCTTTCCTCTGGATATTCGAGAGAAGAAGGCAACAAAATTATTGAATATGAGACTAATTTCACTAAACTGTCAAGGTATGCACTGGAGCTGATTGTTGATGAGGCGAAGAAGGCCCAGAATTTCGAGCAGGGCTTGAGGCCAAATTTGAGGTCGCGGATGATACCGTTGGGCATAAGGATGTTTGATAAGCTGGTCAGGAAGTCAACAATGACAGAAGAAGATATGGACCAGTTCCAGAAGAAGCAGGAGACCTGGAACAAGAACAAGAGGCCAGCAATTGGTCAGGGTGGGAAGAAGTTCCCAGTGAAGTAGGGCAGGTTCAGTAGGTCAGAGCAGAAGGCACCCGAAACTCAAGGGGTGACTTGTTACTACTGTAAGGAGACAGGTTACTTCAGGTCAGCATGCCCTAAACTGGCAAAGCAGACTTGTTTCCAGTGTTGGCGAGAGGGGCATACTAAGCTTTTCTGTCCGCAGTTGAAGAAGGAAGGTGCAGGTGGAGGCAAATTTCAGAGGCAGGGGCGAGTGTTCGCATTAACTGAGGAGGATGTAGGTAACTTAGAGGATGTGATCCAGGGTATGCAAGAATTTTAAATTCATTTATTTGATGTATTAAGTAAAACATTGTTTAAGAATAAATTAGATATTTGAGTATCATTCTTCATGTAACAGGATTTATTTTGGTTAATGGAATAAAAGCAAAAGTTTATTTGATACTGGTTCTTCGCATAAATTTATATCGCCCAATTTTGCTAAAGTCTTAGGTGTGGAACCTAAGGTGTTTCCAGAAAGAGTCTTGTCGGTGGTAACACCATTAGGAGAGGAATTGATTGTTGATCGATATTACGAGGACTATGATATCGAGATTGACGGAAGATTATTTGGCATTGATCTCATTGAGCTGCAAGTCCTGGGTGTGGATGTGATCGTGGGCATTGATTGGATGGTAATATATGATGCCACAATTGAATGCAAGAAGAAAGAGGTGTTAGTGAAAGCACCAGGGGGCCCCGCAGTGACTTTTCAGGGGAAGAAAAAGAACCCAAAAGTGACTGTTATGGTATCTAAGTTGATGATTCCAGATGAAGTCAGAGGCATTCTAGTTTTCAGGAATTTTCCTATAGTATTCTTGTAAGATTTACCGGGATTGCCGCCGCAATGAGATGTTGAGTTATGTATTAGTGTTTGGCCGGGGAGTGCTCCAATTTCTAAGGCTCCGTATAGGATGCCACCTATAGAGAAAGATGAAGTTAAGAAGCATTTTGAAGAATTGCTGGGTAAGGGATTCATCAGGCCGAGTTCTTCATCGTGGGGAGCACCAGTGTTGTAAGTGAAGAAGAAGGATGGGTCAATGAGGATGTGCATTGACTATCGGGAGTTGAAAATGGTGACTATTCAGAACAAGTATCCGGTTCCACAGATTGATGATCTGTTTGATAGGATTTGGGGAGCAGCTGTGTTTTCGAAGATTGATCTGCGATTAGGGTATCATCATGTTCGAGTAAAGGAGGAAGATGTGAGTAAAATAGCTTTCCAGACTCGTCATGGACTCTATGAGCTTTTGGTAATGCCATTTGGAGTGACGAATGCGCCAGCAGTGTTCATGGATATGATGAATCGAATCGTGCGGCCATTTATTGATTCCTTCGTGGTGGTTTTCATAAATGATATTCTGTTATATTCTAAGTTGGAGGAATAGAACTCTAAGCACTTGGTAGAGGTATTGAAGAAGTTGCAGGAGCATAACTTGTATGTCAAGCTGTCGAAGTGTGAGTTTTGGAAGTTTGGGTAGCTTTCCTTGGTCATATCCTTTCTAAGGAGGGAGTGGCCACCGATCCTCAGAAGGTTGAAGCCGTGAAGGATTGGCCCAGACCAACCACAGTGAAGGAAGTTAGGAGTTTCTTGGGATTGGATGGGTACTACAGGAGATTCATTCAGGGCTATGCACAGATTGCAGTTCCTTTGACAGAGTTAACTTGGAAGAATGTGGCATTCACTTGGACTGATAAGTGTGAGGCAAGTTTCCTTGATCTAGAGGAGAGGTTGACGACTACGCCTATCTTAGCTTTGCCACAAGCTGGGAAGGATTATGATATCTTCAGCGATGCATCTCTTAGAAGTTTGGGGTGTGTCTTGATGCAGGAAGGCTAGATTGTTTATGGTTTGAGCCAGTTGCATTCGCATGAGAATAACTTATCCGACACATGACCTGGAATTAGAAGCTATTATCTTTGCCTTGATGAAGTGGAGGCATTATGTATACGAAGAGAAGGTCAACATGTATACCGACCACAAGATCCTGAAGTACATTTATCAGCAGAAGGATCTAAATCTTCAACAGAGAAGGTGGTTGGAAGTGTTGGAAGACATTCGTCCTGAGATCAAGTATCATCCGAGCAAGGTGAGTGTGGTGGCTAATGGGCTTAGTCGGAAGAGCAGTATCACTACTCTGAGGGAGTTGGCAGCAGAGTTTGATCAGGCAGGTATCGAGGTTGTACTGCAGAGTTTGGGGGCATCTTTGGCTCAGTTGAGGCTGCAACCTTCTTTGAGAGAACAGATTATGGAAGGTCAGAAATAAGATGCAGAGATTTAGAGGATGTTGCAGCAGGTTTCCAAAGGCAAGTTATCAGAGTTCCATGTCCAAGATCGAGTTTTATGGATGGGTGAGAGGTTGTGTGTTCCGAAGAATACAGGTTTGAGAGAGTGTATCTTGCAGGAACACAGTACCTTGTTGCCAGTACATCCTGGAGGCACAAAGATGTACAAGGACATCAAACAGCATCTTTGGTGGTCTGGTATGAAGAGGGATGTGGTAGACTTTGTGGCAAGGTGTATGACTTGCCAGCAAATCAAAGCAGAGAACCAGAGACCGCTAGGTTTGTTACAGCCATTGCCTATTCCAAAATGGAAGTGGGAGAATATCAGTATGGATTTCATCACAGGGTTGCCAAGGAGTTCGAAGGGCAATGACTCAATTTGGGTTATTATGGACCGTTTGACTAAGTCAGCTCACTTTTTGTCCACGAAGATTACTTGGTCGTTGGAGAAATTGGCAGAGCTATACATTGATGAGATTGTGAGACTTCATGGGGTTCCTGTGTCAATTGTTTCTGACAGGGATGCGAGGTTCACTTCGAGGTTTTGGAAAGATTTGCAAGCAACCTTGGGTACCGAATCGATTTCAGTACTTCTTTCCATTCGCAGACCGATGGTAAGACTGAAAAGGTGAATCGGGTATTGGAGGATATGCTGAGGGCTTGTGTGATGGATTTTGGTGGCAGTTGGGATAGGTACTTGGCATTGGTTGAGGTTTTTTATAACAACAGTTACCATGCAAGTATCGGGATGGCTCCGTATGAAGCTCGGTACCGGAGGAAGTGCAGGACACCTATTTGTTGGTATGAAGTTGGTGAGAGGCAGATGTTTAGGCCTGAGATTGTGCAGCAGACATCGGAGAAGATCGAGCTGATTCGTAAGAGGTTGGTTGAGGCTCAGAGTCGGCAGAAGAGTTATGCAGACACTCGACGAAGGGACTTGGAGTTTGAGGTTGGGGATGCAGTTTTTCTCAAGGTGTCTCCGACAAAAGGAGTGATCAGGTTTGGAAAAGGAGGTTGGCACCAAGATACATTGGGCCATACAAGATTTTGGGGCGGATTGGTAAAACAACATATAAGTTGGAGCTACTAGAGGAATCGGTACAAGTGCATGATGTGTTCCATGTGTCGATGTTGAGGAAGTATGTGCTGGATCAGAATCATCAATTGGTGGAGGTGCCTGAAGGTCTACAATTGAACTTGAGTTACAAGGAGCAGCCTGTAGAGAGTGTTGATCGTAGGGATAAGGTGTTGAGGAATAAGGTAATACCTATGGTCAAGGTATTGTGGAGGAACCAGCAGTTCGAGGAGGCTACTTGGGAGCCAGAGGATCACATGCAGAAGGATTTTTCTGACCTTTTTGTATGATTGTATTCTTTTGTGTGTTTGTATTTTTTTTTTTGGTTGAATTATATTCTCTTGTGTGATTGTACACATTAAATTATACTTCCATTTATGTGATTGCATTTTCTTTTGCTTATATTGTTTGGTCCCTATTAGTAGGTGTGAGGACATAACTTTTTTAAAGAGCGAGTGATGTAACACCCTAGATTTCTAAATAATATTTTTGAGATTAATAAATGAATTAAAATGATTTTTGTGATTTAATAATGTATTTTTGCTAAAATTTATTTTTTTACACGTGCAAAATACTTGTAAATATTTTATTGGGAAGTCCAAAGTCAGAAATTATTTTGGGGAAACCTAATATTTATTAGTATGTATTATTGATGAATTTTCTGAATTTTTTGTTATTTATTTAGCATATTTGCAAATATTACAAAAAGAGGGACTTTTGTGCAAAATTATCACTAGGAGTAAAAACTCCAGAATTTTGGTTTTATAAACTCCAGTATGTTAGTCAAGTTGTATTTGATCATCTCAGGATTTTTGTATTGCAAATTTATTATTTTACAAAGATTAATTGAAGACAGTAGAAAGGTGCACGAATTTCAAAGCTGTATTTTCCTCAATATGACAGTCGACCGCTTCGTTTTTGAATTGAAGGTGACAGTCGACAGTCAATTCTTTATTTTTTTGGATTTTCACTTGACAGTCAACTGTCGCATTTTGTGCTGTCTTTGACAGTCGATTGTCAGTATCTTGGCTGATTGGTTTTGTTGAGTTTTCGTCATTTTCTTGAAAGATTATTTCTTCGATATTATGGATTATTGATCTACAGTTTTAGATGATATTTTTTTACTAGAGATTACAGTATTTTACAGACAGTTACATTTTTATTATATTAGATTTTAAATTGTGTTCTATAACCCTATCTAATGAAAGATATATAGTTTTCGAAGGAATTGATATTTTGTGATATTTTACGACTTCAAAATATAATTTTCAGTTATTTAATAGATTTAATACTTTATTTCAATTCTGGAACTTGTGAGTATTTTAAATGAATTTGGATTTGTTGATTTTAAAGAAGTTTTCTTAATATGAGAGTATTGATAATGAAATTGAGAGTTTGAATGAAAGATTTTGTGCTGATGGTTGAGTTGTGAGTCTCTAGAGGGTGAGTGGGACCCTAGTACACCGGCAGTTGAGATTTTGTTGTTTGACAAGTTGGGGCCTTGTTGTTGATCAGTTGAGTGAAGTTCGGTAGGGTACACCAACTCTAGGAGATTCGTAATTTATTAATTAACTTAATAAGATAAGGACCTGCACTAGATGGTGATATGATAAAATGAGAGTAAACATGGGTTATGGACCTCAGTATGATCTGCGGTGTGAGATAATCCCCGGAATTATCGAGGTGTGAGTGAAATAGTCTCCGAAATTACCTGCGGTGTGGGATTGAACTCCGGAATTATCGGGGTCGAGGCGACGCTCATAGGGTATTCGTGTCATGAGGCGCCATAGCTTGCGATGCGGGGTATTTTCGAAAATTCACAGGTGTGAGTGAAATAGTTTGTGGAATTATCTGTGGATAAAGATTGACCTCTGGAATTATCGAGGCATGGCTAGATACTTACGGCTTATCTAAATCTCGTAGTAGTCATCGTAGTAGGATTAGTTGCATAACGAGGGATTTAACCCTATAAACTGGAGAACGATAAGGGCTTGCACCGGACCTATGTAGTATGGAATGCATAGAATCCGACAAGTGTGCATTAGAGAGTCATCATACTGCATTTGTATTTTCTTGACTTGGTTTTATGCATGATTTTTCTGTTTTCCTACACTCGAAACTTAGTCTAGTTTCACTTGATTTTTTCATGTTTTATTTATTGTTATTTCATATTCCATTCGTTACTACTATTCGTATGTGTTTATTTTGACTTTATTCTTTATGTTTTATTCATGTTGCATTTCATTTGATGTCACTCACACCGTTATGGCTGACCCCGTAGTTTTGGGAGTTAGGGTTATCTCTTTCCTTATGTTTCACAGGTTGGTACCTATAACTTGGGATTTGGATGCATGTGGTAGAATGATATTTTGGCTTATGTATAATTTGTAATAGAGTAAGAGAAAGAAATTGTAATTCAAGGTGTTTAATTTTCCGCTGTGCTTTGTAAAGGATGATGTAATAAAAATTGGAAAAATTAATCTGTGTTTTGGCTATGTTTACTATTACGTTGAGGTAGATGCTGGAAATTGTGCCACGCATTTCTGAGATATGATATTGGAAATTCGGGGTGCTACAGGAAGTCAACTACCCTCAATGGTTGGCGAATGACGTGATGGTGAAGAAACCAAGTGGCAAATGAAGAATCTCTATAGACTTCACAGACCTCAACAAGCCTATCGAAAAGACCCGTTCCCCCTCCCTAGTAGTGACGCTCTGATAGATGCGACCTCGGGTCACAAGCTGTTGAGTTTCTTAGACGCCTTATCGGGCTACAACCAGATCAAGATGTTTCCTTCAGACATCCCTAAGAACGCCTTCATGACCGACCAAGGTCTCTACTATTAATAGGACATGCGCTTCGAGCTAAAGAACGCTGGTGCCACCTACCAAAGGCTCGTCAATTGGGTCTTGAAGGGGCAGATCGACCGGAACATGAAGGTTTATTTCGACGACATGCTCGTCAAAAATAGCAAGAAACAGGATCACATCAGTGATCTAGAGGAAGCATTTGGGGTCCTTCAATCCCACAATATGAGACTCACCTACTCTAAATGCACCTTCAGCATCACCTCAGGGAGGTTCCATGGATTCGTGGTCAGCCAACGTGGTACTGAGGCGAACCCCGCGAAGATTCAGGCTATCTTAGACATGACCCCTCCAAGGAACGCTAAAGAAATCCAACAACTAGTGGGTCGACTGGCGGCCATCAGTCGTTTCCTCTCCAAGTCTGGTAAAAATTCACTCCGTTTTTTAAGGCTCTCCGGGGGTGAAATGCTTCGAGTGGGGCAGTCCTCAACAACAGGCTTTTGTTTAGCTAAAGTTCTACCTGGCCAACCCCTTGCTCCTTATCAAACCCGAGCCGGGTGAGCCCCTTTATGTCTATCTGGCCACTTCAGAACACGTGCTCAGCTCCGTATTAGTCAGAGAGGAAGATGGGGTCCAGAGGCCCATCTATTATATCAGCAAGGTCCTGCACGATGCTGAACTCGGATACACCAGGATGGAATAGGTCGCCTATACATTGGTGATGGTAGCTCAGAAACTCCAACCGTACTTTCAAGCCCACTCCATCTGAGTCCATACAGACTAGCCTATCAAGACGGTCGTCAAAAAATCAGAGAATTTTGGCCGCTTAATCAAGTGGTCGATCGAGCTGAGCCAGCATGGCATCAGTTACCAACCTCGGACAGCAATCAAAGGGCAAGCTCTCACAGAGTTCATCACGGAATGTACCATTTTCCGAAGCACCTAAATTCTAAGAGGATGACCTTGTTTGGGAGTTATACGTTGACGGGTCATCCTGCTAGGGAGGAAGCGAGGCTGGTGTCATACTCCGAAGCTCCGATGACATCGTTCTCTAGTACTCCCTGCGCCTCAAATTTCAGTCCTCTAACAACGAAGCGGAGTATGAAGCCATGATCGCTGGGCTTACGCTAGCCCACAAAGTAGGAGCAAGATGAGTGAGGGCCTACAACGACTCTCAACGCATTTTCAATCATATTTTTGGGGATGCCCGGATGATCAGATACTTGGCACACATCAGGCAACTCTTAACAGACTTCGAGGGTGCCGCCGTTGAGAGCATTCCTAGGGATCAAAATGGTGAGGACGATTCCTTGTCACCTCGACATCCTTTACGGGCCTAGATCACATTGTCCTCAATGAGGTCCTTCTCAAGCCTATCATCGAGAACCCTGTTGTAGCGCCCATAATCCGCATACTGGAAATCTGAGACCCTACTCCAAGAGTTGAACTTCAAATAGTCACAATCACAGAAAAGTACAGGAAAATTAAAACTTTTATTCCATATAATTGTTACAGTTACAAGTGTTACAATATCCAAATAAAAGTTACAAGATTTACAAATAATATAATAACACTTGAATATGTCCCTTGGATGCTTGGACCAACTCGAGCTCTGCTATACCTATGAATCGGCTCCGGATACCTACATGGTAGGGAACGTCAGTACTTCGACTGGCGCAATGTTGATAATAATAGTGATCTCCAAACTAACAATCACAACCATAATTTATGCAAAAGACAATAGTGTGAAAACTAGGGGTTAATGGATTCGGGTGATAGTGTTGTTGTATGCCGTGATTCTACAACTAGATGCATCAATCACATGCCTAATTCTAATGCACGCAAGACTTTGGAGAACACATGCATCACATACTACATACACCCCCAAATCTAGCCATCTTTCTCCAAATTTTAGGGATTCGAACCCTCGCCATGCATCGTACTCTTATACACAACCTATTCCCAATAAATTTCCATGTCTGAGGAGGTTGCAGTCCTTCGGTCTAGTCCCGTACTGCAGTCCCTAAAGTGGTGGTCGCGTTTGCCACTTAGTACCCACGCACGGACCTCACTCAAAAATTTGTGTCAAACCTTCCGGTTTAAAACCATGTACCCATGATGTCAATGATTCAAAAACAAAACCCACGCGGATAAGAACATGATGGACTCGAGGGTCAAATCCCCATATCCGACAGGATTTTCTCTCCTGTTCCTTACCCCAGCTCTTTGGGAATTAACAGATCGAGATAAGAGACCCGCGAACTCAAAACCTGAGAACCAAATCTATATCCCTACAACAGGAAAAGTACAACACCCGACTATGGTCTGCTAATAATAATGTAATATACATACCCCTAATACATCACTCTATCCCAGACTTACTCTAATCCTTCAGGTAAAAAGATTGCTTCTAAAACTCTGCCCATCGACCACTGGCCCCAGCGACACATGTCCTGCTCACCACTTTCCCTAGCTTGGAATTCGTCCATCACCCCGGCCTGCGTTCACCCTTCACTGGCATGAATTCAATTAGTCGGCACCGATCGTACATCCAACACCTCAGCGGAAGTTCTAATCTTAGGGTATCACCCTACCCTAGTGACTAACTCGAATCACAACATCCTCAACAGGAGTCAAACAGCAACAAGACCAGCAATTGACACCATTCATCCCCAAACAACGAATTATCAACTCTTATGTACACAAGGGGAAAAGTTCTCCCAACACTTAGTCAAAAGACTCAAAACCATGACTAAACAAACTATGATGTTTCTGCCTGAAACTTACAAAGGTCATAACTCCCACAATACAACTCAGATTTAGGTGTTCTAGCCCAATCTGGAAAGGTAAAGACCTAGGCTACAACTCTTTAGTTGATCATCACCTCAGATTCAGTCATCTAATTCCTCAAAATAGCCTCACAAACCTCAGCCTGTGTACTTCCTGTACACTGGCTGTACCTTACCGATAGCATAAAACGTTACCTGCTCATCGGAATGATACAAATTCAGGTTCTGTGGAAAGGTGTGAATGTCCTCTACAACTTTCTAGTTGATCACCAATCCCAATTGTTTCATTTGGTTACCCTAAAACAACCATTTTCCTCAGGTATACAGAACCACACACAAAGTATTACTCAAACAGAGCCTATTGCTCAAAATCTGGGTTTTGCCCCAACTTGCAAAAATCATATTTATTGTTGTACTTACAGTAATTTCTTGAAATAGAGCTTTTTGGAAAGCTCATGATGTCTACTACAATTTTCTAGTTGTACACTTTCTCAAATTTTGCTCATACAGAGCTGATATGGCTAAAAATGGGGTTATATTGGAACCGTTCAAAGTGGGCACGAATCTTGAAGTCGCATGGGCAAGATGGTAATTTCATCTACAGATGGGTCCGAATTGGGAATTCAGTCTCTCCTCTTAGACCCGCTAGCTCGTGAACGGATCTGTTTGGTTGAAAACGGGTCTCAACCCGTTAGGGACCAGTTCAACAGGATAGGAGCAGATCCTGGCTTGTCTCTATCTTGAGAGCCCCTATCTAGCCAGACTGGGAAGTAGGGATTAAATCTTATCCTTAAAGTGATCCCCATGGCGACTATAAATACCCGCCTACCTCCTACTGTCACAGGTGATCACTCTTTGCGCACTCAAGCTCTTTCCCTTTACTTTTTCTGGTATTGACAAGAGCATCGGAAAGTTCGTCGTCGGGATCCATCCCGGTGTTTTGAACATTTGTGTAGGTCAGCGGGAGCATCAAGGAGTCAACTTCTCAATAAGAACGAAGGGAGATTCAAACTGTTCGAGTTCTTCACGAACCTACAAATCTCATCTATTGCCCCCACACCAGAATCCAGCGGCAACAGATTGGTGCCGTCTGTGGAAAACATCTTAACAAGCAATCCAACCTTCCTCCTTCCACCAAAGCCTCTCCCAGCAATGCTTCCCAAGAAGAGACCCGCAAACTCCAACCGAAGAACAACCTCTTCTCATCCTCCTCCTCCTCCGCTGGAGGGTCTCCCTCATCCCAACCAACCGACTCTGCAGCTCGATCCCCAGGCTCTGCAGTCCATTCAGCAGCCCCTGGGACCCCTGGTCGTCATGGGGAACCCTCTCAATGGAACCACCTGCAAGCAACCAGTGCATCAGGTTCGGGTTTCCATCCACAATGCCGACACAGACTCTATGGCTTCCCATACTCCTCCCACTCCCAAGGATCTACGAGATGTGCTTAACAATCGGCATACCGAGCACGGACCTGATCTTCGTACCCATCTGGATGAGAGGCGAACCTACGATGCGAATCAATATCGGTCTCCATGACGATCCAACTGAGGGAGGTCCAACTCTTCCCAGAGGTGGAGGGAGTCGCCCCAGCTTCGCCTAAGATAGAGCCGCTCCCCGGCAGGCCGTCCGGTGCCTCGAGCCCAGCAGGAGCAGGAGGCCCCCGTCACGAGGGCGAAATTTCAGCAATTCCAGGAGGCAGTCCTCCAGGCGCTCAACGCTGCCCCCAACAATGGCCGTCGGGCTCCTAGCCCTCCACCATCTCCTCACCATCCTCACCACTCCCATAGTCCTCGACCAGCTCCTTGCCATCCTCACCGCTCCCTAAGTCCTCGACCGGCTCTAAGCCTTCCTCGCCGCTCTCGAAGTCCTAGGTCGGCTGTGAGCCATCGCCGCCCTTCTCCTGAACACCATCGCCGCTCCCGGAGTCTGCGGCCTACTCTGAATCACCTCTGTCGTTCTATCAGTCCACCTCCTACTCAGAGCCATCACCGTCGTAGCCCCAGCCCTCCTCGGTGGGAGGATGAGTCTCGAGGCTTAGCAAGATACGACCAAAGGGAGCAAGATACGACCAAAGGGAGGACACGGTCTACCGCTGTCTCCACAAGATGGAGAGGCACCTCGGCCAGCTCGACTGAGACGAAGAATGATGGGCCAGGGACCTCCACCTAAGCAGGCCCCCATTCTCTCGCACCATCATGGAAGCTCCAGTCCCAGACAACTTCAAGCCTCCACACTTCGAGACCTACACTGGGGAGTCGGACCCCACAGATCACATTGAGAGTTTCAAAACTCTCATGATGATCCACCATGCATTCGATGCCCTCCTCTGCAAGACCTTCCCGGCCATACTTAAGGGGCCAGCACGGGAGTGGTATTCTCGGCTTGCACCTGCGTCGATCTTCTCCTTCGACTAGTTCGAGGGGCTCTTCCTCACACATTTTGTAAGCAGTTGCCGCACCGAGAAGACGAGTGCCTCCTTCCTATTCCTCAGCCAAAAGAAGGGCGAGCGACTGAGGGACTATGTTAAGCATTTCACAGCTGAGGCCAGGTCCATCACCTCTTTGGAACCCTCGTTGGCCACGATCGCCTTCCAGTCCAACGTCCTCAATGTGGATCTCAGGGCATTCCTTGCCAAGAAGCCCCCTCGGGACTTCTCAGAGCTCCTACTTCGGAGCGAGAAGTACATTCGAGTGGAAGAAGCTCTCCACTGCCCCACCTTTGAGGCCTCATCTTCCGCGAACAAGCGGAAAGGTGCAGAAGAAGAAGAAGGAGCTAAGAAGCTCCAAAAGGACAATAGGGGTCAGCGGCGTCTCCCTCCTTGGTTAGAGAAATTCACTCCGCTTAACGTGAGTGTATCTGCCATCCTGATGGAGATTGGGAGCGAAGACCTCCTACTGCCTCCCCCAAAGATGAATTCTCCAGGAAAGAAGAGAGACCAGAATAAGTGGTGCCATTTCCATCGGGAGCACGGGCACGACACAGATGAATGTCGCGCCCTCAAAGACGAGATCGAGGCCCTCATCCAGAGAGGTTAGCTCACTCGCTTTGTCAGGAAAGACAGGGCCGGTCCGCCTCCACTGCCTAGGGGGGACTAACAGGCGAACTGAGTAGCGCACGGAGACTCTGGAGGCCAAAGTAGAGGGCATCTTGCACCTAATACATGGAGGTCCAATGGAGGGAGATTCCAACTCCTCCCGAAAAACCTTCATAAGGGAGGTTAACTCCGTGCAGAGCCATCCTCCCGCAAAAGGCCTAGGAGTCCCGGTAATGTTCTCTGATAGGGACCTGGAGGGCGTCCGCACACCCCACTGCGATGCCCTCATCATCAATCTCTGAATGGCGAATCTTGGTGGATAACGGTAGCTCCGTCAACATCTTTTTCTTGGAGGCCTTCAAGGGCCTCCAGCTGTCGAGGGATCGGCTCAAACCCGCGGGTTACACTCTTCACGGGGTTCACTGGGGTCCCGGTTACGGTCGAGGGAGTAAGAAACCTCGACGTAATGGTTGGAAAGGCCGCGGTAACTTGCACAGAGCCAATGGACTTCATGGTTGTCGATGTCAAGGCTGCCTATAATGTTATCTTGGGTAGACCAGGTTTGGCCGCGCTTCAAGCCATCCCTTCAGCCCTGCACATGAAGATGAAGTTCCCCATGCCCTCAAGAGTGGGAGAAGTGAGGGGAAGCCAAGAAGCGGCTCGAAGTGCTATATGACCTCGATGGGGGTCCAGTTCTCTCTTTGGAAGCGCTCGAACTTCTTCAGGAAGGCGGTCAAACTATCTCCGAGCCCGTGGACGAATTGGAGGAAGTGGCCTTCTCTGAAGAAGACACCACTAAGACGTTCTGCATCATCAAGGCTCTATCCCCGTCCATTAAGCAAGACATCTCCCGGTGCATACGGAAGAACCGCGACCTCTTTGCCTGGACCATAGCCGATATGCTCGGGATCTCAGAGGAGCTCTCAATGCACCGTCTGAGCGTCACCCCTAGGGTCAAGCCTATCCAACAGAAGAGGCAGAAGTTTGCTCCCGAGAGGTAATAGGCGATCAAGGAGGAGGTTGAGAAACTCCTCAACGCCCGCTTTATCCAGGAGGTAAACTACCTTGAGTGGCTTTCCAATGTGGTGATGGTCAAGAAGGCCAACGGGAGCTGGAGAATATGCATTGACTTCACCGATCTCAATAAGGCATGCGTGAAGGACCCTTTTCCTCTTTCCAGCATCGACGCCCTGATCGATGCAACCTCCGGGCATGAGCTTCTCAATTTTATGGACGCCTTCTCAGAGTACAACCAAATCAGGATGTTCCCTCCTGACATCTCGAAGACCTCGTTCATGACGGACCAAGGCCTCTATTGCTACCGTGTTATACCCTTCGGCTTGAAAAATGCGGAAGCTACCTATCAACATCTTGTGAACAGGGTCTTCCAAGACCAGATTGGCCGAAACATGGAGGTCTACGTCGATGACATATTGGTCAAGAGCACCTGAGGGCAAGAGCACACTCTCGACCTTTAAGAAGCCTTCGGGGTGCTCAGGAGGCACAATCTGAGGCTAAACCCGAACAAGTGTGCATTCGGTGTCTCATCGGGCAAATTCTTGGGGTTTATGGTCAGCCAGAGGGGCATAGAGGCCAACTTCGAAAAGACCCAAGCTGTTCTCAAGATGGCTCCCCCTTCCAACGTCAAAGAATTACAGAGGCTCACAGGGCATCTTGCCGCGATTGGGCGATTCCTCTCCAAGTCCGGGGAGAAGTGTCTCCCCTTCTTCAAGGCCCTCAGGGGGGCTAAAGGCTTCGAGTGGGGACAGCAGCAACAGGAGTCCTTTGACAAGCTCAAGGAATATTTGGCTAACCCCCCGCTCCTGAGCAAACCAGCACCTGGGGAGGTCTTCTACCTCTATCTCGCAGCTTCGGAGCAGATGCTCAGTGCGGTCCTTGGGAAAGAGAAGAAGATGCAGAAGCCCATCTATTACGTGAGCAAGGTGCTCCGCGACGCCGAACTCTGATACCCAAAGCTAGAGAAGATGGCTCTCGCCTGGTCTTGGTGGCTCGAAAGCTCTGCCCCTACTTCCAATCCCATTCGGTGGTCGTCCTTACTGACCAACCGTTGAAACAAGTTCTCCATAAGCCCGAGACTTCCGGGTGGCTCATGAAGTGGTCCATCGAGCTGAGTCAGTATGACATCAGCTACCAGCCCAGAACGGCAATAAAGGCCCAAGCTCTGGTCGAATTCATCATGGAGAACACCATCCCCGACTCATGCGAGTCATCTGCCGACCCCTTCGTCTAGACTGTTTATGTGGATGGGCCCTCTTGTGCCGATGGGAGTGGGGCTGGCTTCATCCTAATTGGCCCCGACGCTTTCGTCCTCCAATACTTCCTCTACCTAAACTTCCCGACATCAAACAATGAGGCAGATTATGAGGCCCTCATAGCGAGGCTCTGCATGGCTCGCATGGCAGGCGCCAAGCGCGTAAGGGTCTTCAGCGACTCCTAGTTAGTAGTCAACCAGGTGTCCGGAGAATACAAGGCGAGAGACGGCCGTATGGCCAGGTACTTGGCAAAGGTGAGGGAGCTTCTAGCTCTATTCGAAGATGTTCAACTCCAGCGGGTTCCCTGAGAGGAGAACGGGCAAGCGGATGCCCTCTCTAAGCTCGCTTCCTCGTCTCTCCACGGTCTGGAACGGACCGTCTTTGTAATGCCCCGATTCTTCATTTAATGAAAATTATTTATTTTGCACGTAGTGTGCACGTGCAATATTTTTTGTAAATATTTTCAGCATGATGAGTATAGATATTTAATATGTGCCTTTAATTATTTTTCTATAAAGCCTTCTTTTAATTAGACAAAAAGGCCTTTTCTTTTTAAGAGCCCAAAGTTAATTTAATTTATTATTTTTTTATAATAATTATTTTGGCCCATAAACTAAAGCCCATGGACTATTTTTATACAACTTGTCATGTAGAATACAATTTAAAGACTATTTTATGTTTATACAAAATTTAATGTACAAATTTTTGGAGGCAAATGCTTGCACGTGCATTGCACGTACACGTGCAATATGCACTTCCTATTTTAGACCGGATTGCTTCTTTTTGGAGGGAATGGGAAAATTTGAGTGGAGATCATGCTTGGTGGTTACTTGGTGGTGGGTAGTTAATGCAACTCCTACTTTCATCTTAGCCCTCCATCTTGTAACCAATTACTTGATCCTAGCCCTCCATTCCATCAAGATTTTAGTATAAATACCCCCTCCATGGCTAGTTATTTTTGTGCTTATTACTTTCTCCAAACCTATAGTCTAAATTATATTATCTAGTAGTGATTTTGTGAGTTAAAAGATTGAGAGTGTGTGGGTTTTTGCTTGCAACACCAAGGAGAAGAGAGGCCAGTTTTCATCAAGAAGGGGAGCTCGGTTTTGGTGCTTTTGGAGGCTCGAGTGCGCACTTCTAGGAGGAGGACCGTTCGTGTGCAAGGACTTTTGTTTAGGAAGTTGCTAATTGTGTTTGTCTCTCTATCAAGGTGGGTAAATTTTCTATATTTCTAAATTGGAATACATGCTAGATTGAAATGGAAAAATGATGCATGAAAAAGATTAATAAGAGTACACATTTAATTGGAGATTTGAGCTATAAGTTAATTGGAATGTGGCTGTTTCTCATGACTTCTAGTATAGAGATCATGCTAGGATTAATATTGATTGGTTATCGTACTTGTGAAAAGTGGATTGATAGGATGATCGTTATGTTGAAATGCTCTGTGCTATACGTAAGGTGGAAAATGTGAATGAATGTACAAGAACTAAAGATGTTTAGAGAACTGGAAATTGTCTGTACAGTCGACCTGATCATGTGAACAGTCGACTGGTACAATGAAATAAAATGTGTACAGTTCGAAATTTCATGAAATGATGTTTTTAATGTGTGTCGTATCTTGACTTTCCTAGTATGTTAAATTCGGAGTTGATATCCATCTCCGTAGACCAATAATGAGTAAAAGATGAATGTACGACTAGAAATTGTATTTGGATGAAAGAAAATACTAGCTATGTGAAATTTACACTTAATCGTAAACTATATTGTGATGTTGGTAAATGAATAAGAATCGCATGATTGTGCTGACATTGAACATACTATAGTGAAATAAAAATGCTATGTGCTATTTGAAGAACAGAAGAAAGAGATAAGTCCTTAATTTGAATTTTAACTCTATTCAGTCGACCAATATATGTAGCAGTCGACTGCACTGAACATGAAAAGTTGTATAATTGAATTACCCAGAACAGCCGACCGATATGAACGACAGTCGACTTCTCCGTAATTTATATTTTAATTTCGAATGCTGCAGAACAGTCTACTGGCCATGTGCAGCAGTCGACTCTTCCGAGCGATTATTGAAGAGCTTTCTTTGGCTGAACAAGTCGACTGGATGAGTTCTAAGTCGACTGTTCAGAGCACTTTTGACATCTCAGAAATTCTATGAATTGTTTTATGATAAAGATTGTGAATCTTATGTTGAATATTGGTTGTGACAGTAAACTCTATTTGTCTTTGCATGAATTAATATGGGGTGAATCATTTATTTGAATTTATGAAAGTTATAATCGTAGAACTATGAACATGAAAAAGCAAATCCATAGTGATTATGAAAAAAATGAACTCATGAGTTGGAAATGCTCAATTTTTGGTAATTGTGAATTGAAATTGAAACAAAAGAGTAGCTAAGTCTCCCACCGGCAATTGGAAAGAAATGAAATGAGATGAAATTTGAAATGGAAGACCAAGGTTGGTCATGCTTGAACAAATGAATAAGTCCGGTTTAGTGGAGAGGCTAACTCTAGAGCTTTGATTTTGTTCATGATTCTGATAAAAACTAAGGATTAGTACATAGTGGAGACGTGATGAAAGTAGGAGAAAAAAATGAGTATGAGGGCCATCGGATTGGTGGTGTGAGAGTGATCCACAGGCTGCCTGCTTGATGCGTCAAGACATGGCATGGACACTACTCCAGAATTATCGTCCTGGTGGCGACGCTTGTGGGATGTTTGGTGATTGCAACAGGATCGTGTGCCATGAAGTGAGGCTGAATTGCCACAGGCTGTCTTCACGATGCGTCGTGACATGACGTGGGATTCCCCTCCAGGATTTTCTGTACACGTGCTTGTACTCATAGATCATCTAAGATACCTACCGTAATTACAGTAGTAGATTAAGTCATGGCGAGGGATTGAACCCTACAAAGATGAAGAACGATTAAGGGCTTGCCCTCGGACCTATGTAGTATGGGATGCATAGAATCCGAACAAGTGCGCATTAGTGTCATGTAATATAAATAAATGCATTAAGGACTAAGTGCACAATCACAACACGACATCAATAGGGTAGTGCCTTTAGTTTGTTATGTGACAAATTTGTGTTTGCTAAATATGGAAAATAAGTTATACTATTTTCGGCATAGAGAGGATGGCCGTGTATAATGATCGTCGGTTGAATAAACTGACGTACCCACAGTCTTATATGCAGGTAAATGGCATGATAAAGATTAAAGAAGAACACATGCTTAAAGATTATTCAATGTAGTTGTACATTTGTTTCATTGTTGTAAAGTTTACTTCCGCTGTGCAGTATAAATTGTAATGTATTCATGTAAACTCTGATGTAAAGTGAAAAGTTCAAATTTCCTTGTAAAATTGTACTAAAGGAAGCGGAAAGATCCTGTAGAACATCTCGAATTCAGTGTATTTGGGATTCGGGGCGTTACAGTCTTGATAGAGGTCCTTCTCAAACCAAGCATTGACGAAGACGGCTCGAAGCTAATGGAAGCCTACCCCCTAACACTTGGGGAAAACTAGATGGAGCCCCTCCTCGAGTACCTCCGAGATGGAGTCCTTCCCGAAGATCCGAAAGAAACAAGGAGGATCAGGACACGAGCAGAGCGGTACACACTCCTGGACGGGGTCATGTACAAATGCTCCTACTCCCGGATCGATGGTCAGCCCTATCTGAGGTGCCTCTCCCTCGGAGGAAGCATTTTATGCCCTAAAGGTGGTCCATGATGGTCTATGTGGCGTGCACTTGGGAGCGAGAACCCTCGCCCAGAAGCTCTTGAACTACGGCTACTTCTGGCCCACACTGCTATGTGACTCCGAGGAGTATGTCTGCCATGTGACTCCTACCAGAAATTTGCTCTAATCCGTCGACTACCCCAAGCACAACTCTCTTCCTTGGTGAGTCCAATTCCCTTCGCAATGTGGGGAATGGGTTTGCTCGAACCCTTCCCTCCAACACCAGGCCAACTATAGTTCCTAGTAGTAGCAATAGACTAATTCTCAAAATGGATCGAAGCCGAACCTCTCTCGACAATCACCGAGCACATGGTCCTAGAAGTTCTTTTGGAGGAACATCATCTGTCGGTTCGAGGTACCTCGTATCCTAATAACCGACAACGGAACTCAGTTCACGGGAGCGACTTTTAGCGACTTTTGCGCCAACCTCAGCATTCAGCAGCGGTTCTCTTCGGTAGCGCACCCCCAGTCCAATGGCCAAGCAGAAAATGCGAACTGACAAATCCTCTCTGGCTTGAAGAAGAGGCTTGACAAGTCCACTAAAGGGCTATGGGTCGAACAACTCCCCAATGTGCTTTGGAACTATCGCACCACCAAAAGAGATCCAACGGGAGAGTCCCCTTTCAACCTCACGTACGGATCTGAAGTTCTCATCCCTTTGGAGGTGGGCCTGCCTTCACCTCGACTCATAGTTTACAGTGAAGCACAAAGTGCGAACCAGCTTCGCAACTCTGTAGACCTCGTTGGCAAGGTCCGCGAGAGAGCCGCGATTCGGCAAGAGACTTACCGCCGTAGAATCACTCAGGCCTACAATAAGAGGGTACGGCCCACCAACCTAAAAGAGGGTGACTTAGTGCTCAGAAAGTTACCGATCTCCGATCCAAGCAAAAGAGGCAAGTTGGCACCCAATTGGAAAGGACCACATAGGGTCTCCAGAGTTATTCACCTGGGAGCGTATCAACTCGAAGACCCGGGGGGCAGGAAGATACCAAGGACATGGAATGCAGAACACTTAATGAAGTACCAAGAGGGTGTCTAAATACCGCTCCAAGCAACTTCCCCAAGAGAGCTCTAGAAGACATGTCCAAACTCTCTACTTGTATTTTCTCTTTGTCAAAATGTAAAGGCGACTGTAAAGGCGGCTTGCAACTTAGAAGCAGCCACCCATTTATTTGCAGTAAAAGGAAAACTTTCCCCACAAGTTTTCTATCTTTTGAGTCGTCTAACTCTACTCAGCTCCAACTCTACTTACAAAAAAATTTCATTAAAACGACATGCTCGGAGTCCAACACTTGGTTTGACTCCGCTTCAACTACTTGCTTCTAAGCGAGTGCAAAGCGGATCACCATCCGGAATTGCTCCTACAGCCTTTGATACCTTCTAAACGACACGCTCAGAGTCCAACACTTGGTTCGACTCCGCTTCAACTACTTGCTTCTAAGCGAGTACGAAGTGGATCACCATTCGGAATTGCTCCCACAGCTGTTGATATTTTTAAAAATGACGTGCTGGGAGTCCAACACTTGGTTCGACTCCTGCTTCAACTGCTTGTGTCTAAGTGAGTAAAGAGCGGACAACCATTCGAAATTGCTCCTACAGCCGTTGATACTCTCTAAGCGACAAGTTCGGAGCCTAACACCTGGTTTGACTCCGCTTCAACCACTGGCTTCTAAGCGAGTACGAAGCGAATCACCATTCAGAATTGCTCCTACAACTATTGACAACTACAAACTCTAGCGAAGCACGCAAGTTCACAAAACAAGTACTATTTCATTCGAATTTGGGATTACAAGTCTAATTACAAGACCAACTACTCATGTTTACATTGAGATACAAAACTTACACAAAAAAGACTGCAAAATCAGAAGGGAGATGCCTTAACGCCTCCTAGGGAGTGGGATACTATTCTTGAGCGAAAAACGAGGTCGGTGAACACCTTGTCGCTGTGACCCTACACCCGTGGAAGTCTCTAAGCCGGCAAGCCGAGTTATGTCTTCGAGAGTTGCACCAACTGAGGCCCCGCTCGACGAGCCAGCCACTCCGCTCTGTGTGTCTCTAGAATGCCCCAAGGTGGGAGGCAAATGTAACGCCAACTCGTGGAACGATTGTCCCTATGAGTACTCTCCTCGAGTGCAAGAAGTGGTCCTAACATTGCTTCCCTCCGAGAGACGTTGCAACCGGTGAATCTCTGCCTCTAACTCAATGACTCCCTCCTTCAGCAAGTCATCTGTTACCCTAACATTTAGCCGAGGTGTTCGACTCGTATTGCCTGCACGAGAAGCTTCGATGATGGTCCTCCAAAGTTGCGCCGTCTCCAAACTCTTTTCGAGCACCACATTCTTTAGACCGTCTCTCTCAGCTCTAGCCTCGAACAAAGACTATCGAATGGACTCTAGCTTCTTGCCTAGCTTGCTGGACTTCGAGGGACTCCTCTCCTCCACTTTCCGAGCTTGCTCCATCAGTCACTTCAGTTCGGAAGTGCGACATGCCAGCGTCAGCTTGTGATGACTTAGTTCTACCTCGCTCTTGAGGAGCTTCTCTTGACTTCGAGAAAGAGCCAACCTAGCAACACCCAGATCAGATCAAAGGCGAGATACCTCAGCACTTCGTGGCACTTCGGCAAGGGTTAGTACCTCGACGATCTGAAAAGGCCAAGTGAAACTACTGAGTTCAGACACAACCACTACGAATCTAGAGAGCAATGCTGAGCTTCAACACTTGTTCAAAAAGTGTTTTAATACTTGTTCAAGAATGAGTTCGAAAGCAATACCGAGCTCCAACACTTGTTCAAAAAGTGTTTTAACCCAAAACACTAAACACAAAAAGAAATCAAGGAGTTATACCAACAATGAGAGGAAAAGAGAAGCACAGGACTTCAAGAGATCTTGGAAAGAACTTCAGCAAGAGATTGACTCGAAATTTGAATGAAGTCTTCAATTTGTAAGCTTCAAAAATCTGAAATCGGCAGGATGAGGAGCAGCCGACTGTGTATGTCTTCAAAGAGATAGAGAGGATGAAAAAGAGGGAAACTAGGGTTTTTACTTTAGAATCAAAGGCTGAGATTGAGTCTAGGAGTAATCAAGGGATCAGATCGGTCAAAGGGTTAGAAAGGGTAAAAAAATTGTCTAAAAAAGTGTGCCGTTTTTGAATCTTAAAGACAGAATGAAGCGCGACAGTCGCTGTATTTTTATAGCTGTCAACTTAGTCGAGAGAAAAATAGATCAAACGAAAATAACAAGAAATATTTCTGGCATTCGACTGAGTACTATTCACAGTCGACTGTCCAGAGCATTAAAAAACTCAGAAAAAATACATCTCGAAAAATACTTGGGAAGTCGACCGATAGTTAATGCTAAGTCGACTTACCATATAAAAAAATCAAGAAATATCATAAAAATTGCAAATTCCTAGTTCTCTTCTTAATGTGATAAATGTGTCTTCCTTAAGTAGTTTAGTAAAGATATCTGCTACTTGTTTATCAGTAGAAATAAAGTCTACAGATATATATCCCTTTAAAACATGATCACGTAGAAAATGATGTCGAATATCAATGTGTTGTGTATGTGAATGTTGAACCGATTTTTTAGATAAAGTAATGGCACTGGTATTATCTTACATTATGGCAGGTTTTGAAAAAGAAATACCATAATCTAATAGAGATTGTTTCATCCACAAAATTTGGGCACAAGCCAAACTTGTAGCAATATATTCAACTTCTGTGGTAGATAGAGATACCGAATTTTGCTTCTTACTGCACCAAGAGACTAGGGAATATCCCAAGAAGTGACATGTTCCACTAGTACTTTTGCGGTCAGTTTTACTACAAGCAAAATCAGCATCACTATACGACAAAAGTTAAAAATTATCGGTGCGTGGATAAAATAGACCATACTCAGATGTGCTTTTAATGTATCTTAAAATACATTTCACAGCTTTTAAGTGAGACTCTTTAGGACTTGACTGATATCTAGCACACAAACATACACTAAACATAATGTCTGGTCTACTAGCAGTTATATATAAGAGCGAGCCAATCATACCTCGATTGAGTTTTTGATCGACACTCTTACCTAATTCATCTTTATCAAGGGTAGTGGTAGTAGCCATAGGTATGGTTTTACTACTCGTGCTATCCATGCCAAACCGTTTGAGTAATTCTTTAGCATATTTTTCTTGATTAATAAATATGCTATTTGGTGACTGCTTAATTTGTAGTTCAAAGAAATAATTGAGTTCACCTATGTGACTCATCTCAAACTAATTTTTCATGGTATTAGCAAACTCTTGACATAGATTACTATTAGTAGAACCAAAGATTATGTCATCTACATATATTTGTATGATCAAAATGTCGGTCTCTTTTCTCCTTATAAACAAAGTAGAATCTACTTTACCTATTTCAAAACCAGTTTCTAAAAGAAAAGTCTTCAATCAATCATACCAAGCACGAGGTGCTTGTTTAAGACCATATAAAGCCTTTTTCAATTTAAAAACTTGGTTTGGGAATTGTTCATGTTCGAAACCAGGTGGTTTCTTAACATAAATATCTTCCTTTATAAAACCATTAAGAAAAGCACTTTTAACATCCATTTGGAAAAGTGTAAAGTTCATAAAACAAGCAAAAGATAACAAGATCCTAATTGATTCTAGTCTAGCAACAGGAGCATATGTTTCATCGAAATCTTTGTCTTTTTCTTGATTATACCCTTAAGCAACTAATCTAGCTTTCTTCCTAACGACTTGTCCTGATTCATCTAATTTATTCTGGAATACCCATTTGGTACCAATTATAGTATGATCAGGAGGTCGTGGAACTAAATCTCATACATCATTTCTTATAAATTGATTTAATTCATCCTACATGGCATTCATCCAAAACTCATTCTCACAGGCTTGTATATTTTTAGGTTCAAAATCTGACAAGAAAGCCGTATGAGAAATCATGTTAACATGAGATCTGGTTTAAATACCACGAGAGATGTCACCAATTATTAAGTCATGAGGATGATCTCTAACTTCAACAAAAGATTTTGGTAAAGTTTGAGTCATCACAACAGGATCAGTCGACTTGATTTGTCCATTAGTCGACTGATTCACATCAGTCGACTTGATTTCCTTATCGGTCGACTTATCCGCTAGGGTAGTCTGCTCTAAAGATTTAATGACGTTATTTAAAGGTAATGAATCAGTTTCATCATCTTTAATAACAGTAGATGAAGTCATAGCTTCATCAAATGAAACATGCATGGATTATTCAATAGTCAAAGTTGACTTATTGAAGATCCTATATGGCCTTACTCCTATTTGAGTATCCAATGAAGATACATTCATTAGATCTGGGATCAAACTTATCTAAATTATCTTTAGTGTTTAAAATGAAACACTTACATCCAAATATTTTGAAATAAGATACTTTAGGAATTTTATCAAAAAATAGGTTCATAACATGTTTTCTTAAGCTTAGGCCTAATCAAAATTCTATTTAAAACATAACAAGAAGTAGCAACAGCTTCAGCCCAAAAATATATAAGTAAATTGCTTTCAACAAGCATGGTACGTGCACACTCTTGCAAATTCCTATTCTTTCTTTCGACCACTCCATTTTGTGGTGAAGCTCTAGGAAATGCAAATGAATGTGTTGTACCATTCTTGTTGCAATATTCTGAAAACGTTTCATTTTCAAATTCTCCACCATGATCACTTCTAATAGTGACTATGGTTAGAGACTTTTGATTTTGAATCCGTTTATAAAAATTTGCAAATTCATCAAAAGCATCATTCTTATGTTTAAAAAAAAAATCCAAGTGAATCGTGAAAAATCATCTACTAAAACAAATACATACCTATTTTTATTTAAAGAAGCAACTCTAGTAGGGCCAAATAAATCCATGTGGATTAATTCGAGAGGCCTACTAGTATAAATTACTTCTTTTGTCTTAAAAGTAGATTTGATTTGTTTACCTAGTTGACATGCATCACATAACTTATCCTTTTTATAGGATAGTCTTGGCAACTCTTTAACTAGATTGTATTTAGACAATTTAGCAATATTTTTCATGTTCACATGGCCAAATCTCTTATGCCAAAGCCAAAAATCATTATTAGAAACTACTAAGCAAAAATCATTCGAATATTCAGTTGATTTTAAACATAATTCATAAATATTATTCTTCCTAATTCCTTGAAAAATTATATTTTGCATGGTATAGTCATAAATGAAGCATGCATCTTTTTCAAAAATAATTTTATATCCCTTATCATACAATTGGCTAATACTTAATAAATTATGCTTAAGACCATTAACAAGTAAAACATCTTCTATTGAAGGGTTAGTGTGCTTTCCGACCATGCCTATTCCAATAACCTTCCCTTTGTTGTTGTCACCGAATGTGACTGTTCTTCCATTAATATCTTGAATGGAAGATAGGAGGTTGGCATGACCAGTCATGTGCTTTGAGCATCCGCTGTCAAGTATCCAACGTTCTCTTTTAGGTACCTATAAAATTTAAAATGGGAATATGGTACCCTTTTCATTAGGTCCAAAAGAGATTAGTTTATGGGAAACCAAATCCAAAGTGAGTTTGATTTTTCACCAAATGCAGGAATATAATCTACAGAATTACATACAACAAGAATATATGATTTTATATAAGTAACTTTATCTTTCTGACTCAGAATGACTGGAACCCATATATTTTTGCTTTGTCCAGTCGACTTTATCGAACATTTCAGTCGACTGTTACTGAAATCCAGTCGACTGGGAGGTGTAATAGGTCAACTTATCTGAGGTTTTTCGTCTTGTTGAATAAGACTCAGAATCTCTGGACAGGCGACTGAAATTAGGGTTCAGTCGACTGAACTGCAGACTTGTTTTTTTCATTAAAAACTATAGTGATAGGTTTTTCAAAAAAGTCATATAGTTTATTCTTAACACTAGAAATATATTCAGGCTTATTTACACTAGTGTTCTTAGTAACATGAGATTTTTCAAGAAACTTTTGAAAACCAAGTCAAATCTCTTATTAGAATGAACTTGATTTTGGAGAACATCATTTAAATTCTCCTTTACTTTATTAAATTTAGATACATTCTTGGATATCTCTTCATAATTTGTCTTAAAAGATACAAGATCTATATCCAAACTAGAAAGTCGAGAATTTAAAGACTTGACCTCTTTATCTAAGTCAAAATTCTCTTGGAAAAGTGTTTGATTTACTTTCTCCAAGTTTTTAGTTCTAATTTTTTCTTTTTTAAGCTCTTGAAAAATCTCATTGAACGCATTTAATAAATCATTCGAATCATAATCATCACTTACTTAATTTTGTGAAGCCATAAAGCATACATTAGCAACCTCGTTTGTCTCTTCACTTTCTGTTTCCGATGAAGAGTCGCTATCGTCCCAAGTTGCTTGATACGCCTTTTTGTTCTTCATGTTCTTGTTCTTGGTGTACTTCTCCTTCTTGAAGTTGAAAGTCTTTCCTTTAGATTTCGCATTCTCTAGTGGACAATCCTTCTCATATGTCTTGTCTTGTTACACTTGAAACAAGTTGGAAGTTCATTAGTATCCTTAGATTTTGAATTAAATTTACCTTTCCTTAGAAACTTTTTGAACTTTCTCGTGAACATGGCTATCTCTTCCTCATCTTCTTTTTCATCCTCAGAGCGACATGGCCTTGAATGCTGGAGTCTTTTTCTTTGATTGTTGTGGATCTTGATCCTTCTTGCGTTCTTCAAGTTGTACCTCATACGCCATAAAATTTCCCACATGATTCTCAAGAGAGGTTGCGTTAAATCGTTGGCCTAATCTATGGCAGTGGTTTTCTTCTCCCATTTGGATGTTAGTGCACGAAGTACTTTCCTCACCATTTTCGGTTTGAGTGCAAATCTTTCCAAGTGCCACAAGAGAGTTTGTAATATCCGTGAACCTTGTGATCATTTCAGACACGTTCTCGTTCTCCTTCATGTGGAACATTTCAAACCTGTGAACAAGAACAGATATTTTAGACTCTTTAACTTTATTAGTTCCTTCATGAGTTATCTCTAGTGTGTGCCAAATTTGATGCGCTGTTGTTGCATTGGACACACGATTGAACTCCTCCTTGGTAAAGACACAAAATAAAGCATTCATCTCCTTTGCATTGTTCATTGTTTCGCTGTTCATGTTGTCGTTCCATTCTGCATATGGAATGGTAGGAGCAGTGTACTCAGTCTTCGTCATGTTCCATATCACATAGTTGATGGACTGAAGGTAAATCTTCATTCTATACTTCCAATAGTTGTAATTGGTTCCATCGAATAGGGGTGGCCTTTGTGTGGATTGGCCTTCATGGTATTGGCTTGCATTAGAAGTAATTGCCATTGCACTCAACCAGGCTATGATAACAAGTATTGGATCCTGTAGGCAAGGCAAGAAACACTAGAGGGGGGGTGAATAGTGTTGTATAAAAAATAGTAACGAAATTGAACTTTTTCTTACTGTCCAGTCGACTTGAAAAGGGAATACAGTTGACTGGGGCGTTAGAATAGAAGATTATTTTATACAAGTCTGATCAGTCGACTTATAGCGGAACTCAGTCGACTTGTCAGAAAAGTTTTCGAAGATTAAGTTATACCAGTCTGATCAATTGACTTATAGAAGAGGGATAGTCGACTTGCCAGACAAGTTTCACAGAGATATTAAAAATGCAAGTAAAGAAAATGCAACCACAGAGAGAGTCAACCACAGAGTACATAGCGATATATCCTGGTTCGATCCTCCCGACCTACATCCAGTCCCCAAGCAACCCACTTGAGATTTTCCACTGTTCTTGAAAAAATACAAGAATACCATACGGCGTTTAGACAACAACCTTGTCCAATCCGTAGACCTCTCTTACCACTAGAGAGAGCAAACACACTCTTCAACCAAGAGTGAAAACCTGACTCCACAACCTAGAGCCCTACTCTCCAATCGAGAGGACCACTCTCACAACCCGAGAGTGAAAGAAAACAATAAAAGAGTTACAACAACCTATAGCCTTGTTGTGATTGTGATTTTTGTATGGAGGCTAATAGGTCAACTTCCGAAATCAGTCTAAAACGAATTCACTGTTATACTAGACCGATTTTAGAGAACCAAGACATAGAAGATTGTGAATGCTTGTTTGAATACTTGTTCTCTTTTTCAAAAGCAAAAATTTAAACTTTTATCAAAATGCTTGGAACCTTTCCATGGTGATTCCTAGGCTCTATTTATAGAGAGGAATCACTAGGACGTTGTAAAACAGTTAATAAAACTGATTTAAAATGGATATAAAACTTTTGAATTCGAAAAACAAGTTTTAAATTCTAAAATCTGTCGAAACGACTTGAACAGTCGACTGGGTTGCCATGATGAGTCGACTGGCTAGAGTTTGAAAAAGTTCAGACAGTTTCGTGCTAGTACAGTCGACTGGTGCCAAACGACAGTCGACTGGTACTCAACAGCTGATCTTAATCAAGCTTGTTTCGACCTTTAAACTTGTGAAAAACACTCAATTATAAAGAAATGTGTGAGTGTGTGTGTGACAAGGCTATTACATCATTCTAAGACTCAAAGAAATAAAATTACAATTGTTTACAAGACATTTAATAAAACACACTGAATCATTGAATCTTGTCTTGATCTTGAGTCTTGAATTTGAGCTTGAGCCATTGTCTTTAGTTGTTGAAGCTTGCTTGATCAATCTTGTCTTGAACTTAGAATTTTGTAGCTTGATCAAATTGTCTTTGAGAGCTTCATTGGATCAACTTTGCCTTTGTGTATCACACATGGTATTGACATTGATACATCCTGCAATATATAAGAAGTAGCACAACTTTGTATTGTGTTGTAGTCATCAAAACCAAGAATCAACTATATATATATATATATATATATATATACAGACATTTATATATATATACAGAATATTATTTTATCCGAGGTTTTACACCTGAGATCCTTTGCATCAACCTGGTCCCTCAGGTGGGAACCTGGATGGATCCTATTCAGAAATTCCTGACCGATGGCGAACTCCCACAAAACCCGCCCTAAGCCAGGGAAATTAGGATTTGATCAGGAAGATTCACCCTGATTGATGGTGTACTATTCAAGTGCTCATACACCAAGGTGGACGAGAGGCCAAGTACGCGCTGGAGGAGCTGCACGAAGGAATTGGGGGTGCTTATAGGCAGCAGGTCGCTAGCGAGGAAAGTGCTTAACCACGGATACTATTGGCCGACCATGTTGCAAGACGCCCAGGATCCGGTGAAAAGGTGCGGCCCTTACCAAAGGTTCTCATCAATCACACGCTTGCCCCAAGCTCAACTCAAGTCACTTACCAGTCCAACCCCCTATGCCATGTGGGGGATGGACCTGGTCAGCCCCTTTCCAAAGGCCACAAGCCAAAGGTGATTCCTTATAGTGGCCATCGACTACTTCACTAAGTGGGTCAAGGCAGAACCGTTGGCCATGATCACAAGACATCAAGTCTAATAATTTTTCTGGAAACACATTATCTATCGGTTCGGGATCCTGCACGTGCTTATCACCGATAACGGAATCCAGTTCGCCAGCTGAAATTTTCGAAAGTTCTACGAAGACCTCGGGTCCAGCAACGCTTCTCATCAATATCTCATGCCCAGTCGAATAGCAAAGCTGAAAATGCCAACCGCCAAGTTTCAAAAAATAGTTGGATCAATCCCCAAATGGACAGTAGGTAGAGGAGTTGCAGAGCGTTCTTTGGTCGCACCGAACAACCAAGTGGATCCCAATGGGTGAGTCCCCATTCAATCTGACCTATGGGACCGTGGTAGTCATACCCCTAGAAACCAGCCTCCCCTCGCTTAGGTTCATGGACTTCAACGAGGAATCGAAATCAAGTGACCTCAGGGCAAACTTGGATCTGATTGACGAGGTCCGCGAAAAGTTCTTCATCAGACGAAACATGTATCAGCGGTGCGTTGAAAAATTTTATAACAAGAAAGTCCATCCGATAGACATTAAAGAGGGCGACCTCGTGCTCAGGAAACTGGCTATTTCAGAACCTACTAAGAACGGTAAACTATCCCTGAACTGGGAGGGCCTGAACAAGGTCTCCCGAGTGGTGCGAACAGGCACGTACCGACTCGAAAACCTGGTGTTGCACCCCGAATTTCCAATAAATAAAAATTCGAAATAAGTGGTACAATTTCCAGAATCAACTTCAATTGCAATCATAAACACAGTATCAAATACAGGGAAAATTAAAACTTTTTATTACATCATTTCTTCTTACAAAACATAGCGGAATTAAATACAAATCTTTACAACATACAGAATCTTCAATTTGCATATATACTTCAAGCTTTATTTGCATCAACGCAATCCATAATTGAAAACCTGCCAGAGTTTATTGAAAGTGGGCATGTCAGTTAAATGCAACTGACGTCAACTATTGTAATAGTGATACTTCTAAATCTCACAATCACAAACTTGATGCATAATAATAAAACAATAATAATGATGCATAAACAATAATAAATAGAACATAGAACAACAAGTGAAGCATATTAACGACGATAAATGAAGCGTAAAACAATAAGTGAAGGTAGGCTAAGTGTCATGTGTATGAGATGAAAACATAAAGCAAGCATGCATAAAACAAGTCAAGAAATACAAATGCATATGATGATTTCTAATGCGTACTTGTCGGATTCTATGCATCCCATACTACATAGGTCCGGTGCAAGCCCTTATCATTCTCCACTTTATTGGGTTCAATCCCTCGTTATGCAACTAACCTACTACGGTGATAGAAAAAAGATCCAGATACTCCGCGAATAGGCCTACGTCCCGGTATCTATTTTCCAGTCTAGCACCTTCAACGCGCAAGCATCATGTAAGCATCGCCCTGAACATTCCATGCCAGAAATTCCACGAATAGGTCCCAGCCTTCGGAATAAAACCGCACAAAAGTAAAAAACCCTCGACGAGCGAACACGAAAGATTGCAATGATAATCGCAGCCTTCGAAATCAAACCGCCTAACTAAGACTATAGTCTCGGATCCCATCCGTCAACTATATAGAGCACCCTACTTACGTTTCCCAAGATCTATCATATCTCCACTTGTGCCTGTCCTTATGTTTATTATATTCAATTAAACAAATCATAATTCCCCCTTAGAGTTGGTGTACCCTACCGTACATAACACTACTAAATCAATAACAAAAACCCCACTGGACAAATTCCATAAAATCTCATTTGTCGGCATGCTAGGGTCCCACTCAACCTCTAGAGTTATAACTCAAAATATTATCAACAATCTTTCTAGGGTCCACATCATAACCCTAAGCCTCAAATCAAAACCCAACTTGGTTTAATATACAAAACTCTTTATTAATCACATTGTTTTTAATCAACTCATAGCACCATAAAAGACTTTCAAATATGGAAGCATAATCACTTGACGAAAATTCTTTAAAAATCAACTTTCAAATCTAACTTCCCATTCATCCATAAGTTCAATTTATTCAACTAGGGATTCAATAAATTCAAACTGAAACAAGCCTCTTAATTATATGGGATCTCGTCTCAAAAAATCTGAAATTCTTTTATTCCAAAAATCTGAAATTTACCTATTTTAGAAACTGAAAATACCCCCTTTAGAACTCAAAGTTTTCATCTTGACAAAATGAATATATAATTCCTCAAAACTGAGAATTTAATGCCTAAAAAAATCGATTTAATTCATCAAAACGTTGCTTGAATATATTAAAAACTTGCAACTCGATTTCGACAAAATCTGAAATTTAACAACTTCAAAGCTCCATCCAAACTCAATCAAATCTCTCACAAATATTAGATTAAACCCATATATATGCATATCTATATGTGTACTAGGGTTCCCCCACCATAGCACACAAAGCCACACAAAAAAACCAACTAGAAACATCAAAAAAATCCAACCGAGACCCAAAAAAATAGCAAAACTGCTACTCGAACTGTTCGGGTTTGAACAGTAACCCCGGGTTACTTTTCACCCGAAACATAACTATTCGGGTTCGAATAGTAACACCGGGTTACTTTTCACCCAAAACAGAACTGTTCGGGTTTGAACAGTAACATCGGGTTACTGTTCACCCTAACCCTAACCCTAGTTTTTTTTTCTTTTTTTTTAAATCAAAAAAACCCTAGCCCCAAATAAATTTTGATTTTATTATTTCTCATATAAATTATTTTTCTTAAACACTTTGCACACACAACAATAAGGGTTTGTCATCAAGAATTTTATTTGTATTAAAACATCGAAATAAACATTAAAAATCTCATCTTTTAATCCTTTAAAACATGCCTCTTAAATTAAACACCAAGATCCAACATCTACAATCACATATGTTCTCATTAAATTTATTTCTTCAAACAAAATATTAATCTTTCAAGCATAAACAACTTCTTTGCTCGAGACAAATTAATTTCGATCCATACAACAATTATTCAAACCCTAATATTAAGCTTGAATATTTAATAATTTAAAACAATGAATAAACATGGAAAAGAATCTCAACTTTAAAATCAATCAAGCATGAATTTAAGAGCATACCACAAGTTCTAATTATGTCTACAAATCTCCATCATTTACAATTAAATCTATAGTCATCCAATCAATTCCATGGATAAAAATTTAGATTCATCATATATAATTAATATCTAACATTCCAGATTAATAAAAGATGATCATCTTTCATAAAAATTGCATTTTTATTTCATATAAACATCTAAAAGTTTATTCATCATGCATAGCAACCATCAATTCATTTTTTAAATCATGATCAAACTATTAAAACATATATCTACATATTCACAACAAGCCCTACCATGATCTCTACTAGATTCATCATAATAAGGTAATAAAAACACATCAAGAGACAAGAAGTACCACCCAACTCAAAGAAGATGAATTTATGAATAATAGTAATAGAAAGAAAGCTCATCCTTCTCCTTGCGAAAATCCAAAGATCCAAGCTCCAAACTCCAAGAAATAATTAAAAAAAACATTATTTTGTTGTAAATAGGGTAGGGCAGCAGCTGCTGCTGCTAATATAGGCCGGGGCTCTATTCTAGGGTTTTGCGAAGATTTTACAAAATCTCACTCCAAAATCAAATATTTACATATATAGTAAATCTTCCAAATCAAGAAGTTAATTAAATCAATTAGGGTACGATTTAATCTCCCCTAACCACTCCTAGTTGAACAACCCCCCTTGTGTAGCCCAGAAATTTAAATTTTCAAAAATTTACCTTTGAGTGGCAATTTTACACAAAAGTTCTTCACTTTGAAATATTTGCAAACATGCAACAAATAATTCATAAAAATCCAGAAAATTTAGAATTATTATCTACTAATAAAGATTAGATTTTTCAAATAAATTTTCTGACTTTTTAATTCCCCCCAAAAAATATTTGCACGTATTTTGCACGTGCAAAAACGATAAATTTCAAAAAAATGCTTAATAAATCAAAAAATACAGAAAATATATGGGTAGATCTAAATCCTCTATTCATTATCTCTTTTATATTATCAGGTTCTGGAAAATTAGGGTTTTGATCACAATTTTGCAATTAAGTACCCAACAATCTCAAAGTTGCATAATTATATATTTACTCAATAAAATCAAATTAATCCGAATTAGAGTGATAAAATCTCTCTCCCCAATCTCTCCACTACCAAATCGGCCTACCAAAATAGTATAAAAAAATTTGAATTCGAATTTTACCCTCAATCGACATTTTGCACAAAAACCCTTTTCTTTCAAAGTATTTACAAAAAATAGTTTCATTATTCAGAAAAATATCAGAATATAGAATATACTCAATTATAAATAGGAGAATTTCTTCAGCAATTCAAAAGTGAAAATTTGCACCCCAAAAATATTTGCACTTGTTTTGCACATGTGAAAACATCAATTTTACAAAAAATCCAAAATAATTATATAAATTGATTTGAAAGTTATTTATTAATTCAAAATATAGTATTTAAAATTCTGGGGAGTTACATCACTACCCCCTTAGAATAGTTCTATCCTTAGAACTACTACTAACCAGGGGAAAACAAAAACAAAGAGCGTATGCAAACAGTTCTGGTAAATCACTATATTTTTTATTTTGTAATCATATAGGGTTGCTAACTAAATAAAATAACATATAATAAGAACAGTAAAGTAAATATGAAAACTGAGTGAGCAACAAGTATAAGCAAAAACCCATAAAGCATAAAACTGATCCCAAGAAGATACATAAAATGTACAAAAAATATATATATAAACTATGTAATAACTTATTGAACGCAACTAGATATTCAATTAATGCATACGAATTTCTACACCATAATTATCATAACTAATATAAATTATTTAATAATACTTTAAAGCATACAAAGGAATCAAAAGCTTTCTTAAAACTTGAATACACTATAAACACAACGCACTTTGAATTTATGAATTAATGAAAATAGACAAATATACGTAACACAAAACTTAGACATGAATACGAGTAAAAGAAAACTGTCTAAAGTAACAAATAACAATAAGTTTAGTTAGTAAAAGAAAATATTAAGCACTCCAAAGGTCGTTAAAGTATTTGTATAAAACCATAAAATGCAAAATAGATATATGAACAGATCAACAAAAAAAATGATTACTGATCAAATAACATCGTAAAAGATCATTATAGTAAGAAAGATAATGAGGCCAACCATACGAAATAAGAAGCCGAAAGAGAAAAGTTACGAACATAAATAATGGAAAAAGAAAAAGGTAACACCAAGAATACAAACTTAAAGGTGATAGAAAAAGATCTCAGAAGACGGCCAATCAAAGACACGTCGAAACACAAACAAATTTAGCTAAGCAAAAATAATAATATAAACGTACACAAAAGAAAACAAAAGAACAATGAGTATATATATTAAATAAATATTAATATTATAAGCAATACCTTAAGAGTACATTAAAAGAATCATGCGAAATAGACAGAATATATATATATATATATATATATATATATATATATATATATATATATATATACAAGAAGACTTAAAAGGAATTCATTAAATATTACAAAAGGGTCAAATCATTAAAGAAAACATGGAAACAAACATAAGTGAGAAAATTTGGAATCAAATTCTGACATAACAAATCTAATATTGCATAAAAACAACAATAAGGTAAAACCAAGTAAACTAGTTCAAGCTATCTGAAAAAGATGAAGTAGAATAGTATACAACAAAATGTCGTAAAGAAAGAAATTACATGTGAAACTTAATTTTAGTTTAACTAAAGCCTTGAATTTTAGAATAGTTCAAAAACAAATATTACTTAAGTGAATGTATAAACATTTATTAACATTTAAATTTGAAGCAAACCAACTCAAAATCTGAAATTTGTACTCCTTAAAACTACAATTATATGCTTTCAAATAAGAAATTATATTCACTCAAAAATATAAATGTTCACCTTTTCAAATATATATTTATATGCTTGAAAAATATGGAAGTATATTGTACCAGTCCTGAAATTATAAATCTGAAATCACATCATACCAAAACTGAAATATTTATACACTCAAATTTGGAATTTGTCATCTTGAAACTTAATAAATTCAAGAAATATCTAACTAATTAATTAAAATTGAATTTAATACAATTCGGTTAAAGGGGTGAATCAATCTAAAATTTTCAAGAATAACTGGTCAAATACAAATGTTTCTCATTCTAAAAATTAAAAATCATTCAGATCTGAAACCAACAATAATAATATATAAAAAAAATCTAAAATCATACAAATTCTAAACTGTTAAAAATCTGAAACTAATAACATAAAAATCTAAATTCACGTGAATTTGAAACTTACAGAAATATGAAATTAATCATAAGTAAATAAATAAATAAATAAAATCCGAAACTTATAAAATATGATATTAATAATATTAAAATAAAAATATGAAATCAATAACATTAGAAAAATAAATACAAAGAACTTGAAACAAATCGAACTTAAATCTTAAGGGTAAAACCGTTCAATATAGTAAAACTAGCTATTATAAAGTTTTCAGTGTGTTACTATACAGTTGTACATGTATACACCTCATGAAATTTCAAAAAAATAATATTAAAACAAATATCATCAGGTGAAACTTTAAAAAAACTATTATAAACTGATCTAAATAGCTATATACAAAAACATAATATATTCAAAGCAATAACCATAAGAAAACAAAATTTAAGTAAAAAATGTTAATTATAATGTAATCATTGTATCCGTCACACAAAAGTGACAAACGAAAATCGAACATTACTTATTCAAAACTATAAACTACAAACAACAATAGAAAAAGAAAAAGCTAGATTCGCCACATTCCAAACTTCAATTAAAAAAATTGTTTCTATAAAATACAAAACTTATAGAACAATTAGACTAGAACTAGCAAAACGTAATTTAAAATTAAACAATTATAATTAGATTTGTACAAAAATAGATAAGTCAATAACTAATAAAATTATCCCAATTAAACATCAAAAATAAAAATATTTAAAAAGTAATTATAATAGCAAGAGGAAACAAATCATTCAACTTTTATTTACGCGAAAACAATCAACCCACTTACGATAAAGGAATTTTTATTCGAATATAGACATTCAAATAATTCAAATTTCACTATTTAGCATTCATGATAGAAACAACTAACTCACACATCTAATGTCCACCTAGGTATTCACACTTCTAATGTCCACCTAGGTACTCACTCTCTAGTGTCCACCTAGGTTTATTCCTTATACCATGTTTAACATTACTAATTGAAGTAGACTCTGATACCAACTCTGTGTAAACTGCTGCCTGCCACCCAGGATGGTAATGGCCACAAAGGGAACATTAGAGCTTGTTTTATGCAACAGCCTCTCGACAGTTGCAACCGTAAATGTGGCTAGCCGACCCGGGTATGTCAGGGTAAGAGTCAATGCTTCACCATCAATCACACTGTGACAACCCCTGATCATGCTTCCGACATTGCCTTGTTGTCTAACCAAGCTCTGATACCAATTTTGTAGCGCTCCGAATTTTCAATAAATAAAAATTAGAAATAAGTGACACACTTTCCAGAATCAACTTCAATTGCAATCATAAGCACAATATCAAATACAGAAAAATTAAAACTTTTTATTACATCCTTTCTTCTTACAAAACACAACAAAATTAAATACATTAATTACAAATCTTAGCAACACAAAATCTTCAATTTGAACATATACTTGTAATACCTCGAACTTTTAAAATACCGAAAATACCCGTTTTTTATATTCCTGGAGGGGTGAGGATTATTTTTGGTACATTTTATTTTAAATATTGATATTGGTATTCATATCAGTGTTGGATCGGTATTATTGATATAATGGAGTTATGAGTCGAGTCTTATTTGAAGAAATATTGTTTTTTTTATTTTATAATTTTTGGAGGATTATTATGAGATAATTTAGTGTATTTTATATTATTAGTATTATTAAAGTATAGAGTTTAGTAATTATTTGTAATATTTTGATGATTGGGGGCTTGTCTGTTAATATTCCTTTAATAAATATTATATTTATATTAATCTTTTTCCAAAAAAAAAACCCTTTCCTCCACCTTTCTTCTTCTCTTCTTCTTCTGTTTTCGATTGCCGAACAGAATAGCCCCCGACCCCGTTTCCCGTCCATTTCCAAGCCCAAATTCCAGGGTTTTTCTTCATAAAATTTTGTTTAAAATTAGGGGCATGCTAATTGAAGGGTGTTCTTCAATGTGCCAGTGTTGGTTTTTGAAATCGTCAAACCTACGGTGAGTTGGATTTTATTTAAATTGTATGTGATTGTAGGATTTGCAAATTTTTGGCTGTGAAATAGTGTAGTATGGAGAATAGGTAATTATCTTTATAAGAGAAGTGATAGATTTTGTATGTAGGAGATAGAAATTAAATTGGACAATAATTATGGTGTTGGCTTAGTAATTAAAAGGTAATAGGAGTAGTAATTGATGCAAATTGATAGTAGAAATCCCTATGAGTTTGGGTTAAAGATATACTTGAAAATACAAAATTTGAATAAGTTGAAAATTTGTGCTATATGGTGAATTTACATGATTTAGATTATTTGGTGAATTTGGGAAATATTGGGTATATGTGTGGTAATATGAAGTGAATGGGGGGTTTGATATACGTATAATATGCGGGTGATAAATAGAAATGATTTATATATAGATGGTGTTATGATGTGTTGACCGATATGGTATATGTTTATGATATATGGGTCATAATGAAAAGTGATATAATAAATGATGACATTAATAAGTTAGTATATGTATGATATAGATGTGTTCAAATTGAAATTAATGGGTGATAACATGATGTAATAAACTAAATAACACGGTATAATCATGATATATGAGGATGTGACAAAATAAATAATATTGTGCATTCATGATATGTACTAGTATGATGTGATGGTTTTATAAGTTAAATAACATGGTGTATGCATATATGTGATACAATGAGAAGATAAATAATATGGTGAACACCGAATATGTGTTAATATATTATGATAAAAGATTAGGTGATATGTGATAATAAAATGTGATAATAATTCTCATGGTAAATGTCAAAAATGTGACAAGTTATTGAAATGAACGATGAGATGCTATGTGGTGATAATATGAGATGAAAAGATGAAATGAAAATGATAATAACAAATAAATTTTGTTTTCCAGTACCTACAGAAATCCTAGAGGTTTGGGCTAGACCTCCTAATACCCAAGGACCGGCTTGGGGTGTGTGGTTATTACCCAAACTATGTTTGGGATGCGTGTTTTTTATCGCCTAAGCTATCGGCTTGAGGCCCGGTTATTACCCAGCTTGTCTGGGGTGTATGATTATTACCCAGGCTATCAGCCTTAGGGTGCGTGTTTCCCTCGTTGGCTTCAGCTGGGAGGAATTACCCAAGTTCTACTTAGGGTGCATGTTTCCCTCGCTGGCATAGGTTGGAAGGAAGTACCCAAGTTCTACTTGGGGTGCGTGTTTCCCTCGCTGGTGTGGGTTGGGAGGAAGACGTAGCCTCGGACGTGTAAGACCCCGGGGGGCAGAGGTCCGCGTGTTTACTGGGCTGTCGACTTTCAGTATAGTGGGATACTATGGCTCACTGGTCGACAAATTAATAAAATAAATAAATGTGAAATGAAATGAGAATGAGATAGTAAAGAAAGCATGTGAAATGAAATGAGAATGAGATAGTAAACAAAGCATGTGAAATGAAATGAGAATGAGATAGTAAAGAATGCATTTTATGTGAAATGAGAATGATAAATTAAAGCAAGTGTATTATAAGTTGAGAATAAAGTGTAAAATAAGTTATATTATAAGATGATATTTAAAAAGTAAATAAAGTGCATGATATGAAATGAATATGAGAAAGTGTAGAAAGTTTATAATATGAAATGAGAGTGAAAAAGTAAGTGGTATTATGTGATGAGAATGGTTATGAGACTGGTTGATAAAATAAGCCTGATTTGAAATGAGTTTGATGCACCTTGGAATTGTGTTGAGGAACTACTCATCATCTATTTCCATGGAGATGATGGGAACTACCTGCCTTGGTACAACTTCCAGGGTGAATCGGTGGGTTGTTGATGTGATAGTTGTATTGTGAAATGGAAATAACAAGTAAAGTAAAATTGTAAAATGAGATGTAAATGAAAATAAAAGTAAGATATATTATTGATAATAATGAGAAGTAACTAAAGTGTTGGATCCTGTAGGCGAAGCAACAAACACTAGAGGGCGGGGGGGGGGGGGGGGTGAATAGTGTTAATTAAAATACAGCGGAATAAATAAAATTTTCTTCGGTGCAGTCGACTTAGTTGTGAACCAGTCGACTGATATGACCAAATAAAAGAGAATATAACAACTCTGTGCAGTCGACTTAAAGATGAGACAGGCGACTGAAGGCACAGTTAATGTACAACTTATACGAGACTGACCAGTCGACTGATAATGCAAGGAGTCGACTGTCCAGACAAGTTTCACAAAACTTAAGTAAACAAAAAGCAAATGCAAGATCAAGACAACCAATCACAGAGTACACAAGATATATCCTGGTTCGGTCCTTCTGACCTACATCCAGTCCCCAAGCAACCCACTTGAGATTTCCACTATTCTTGAAAAACAAGTTTACAAGAATACCCTATGGCGTTAAGACAACAAGCTTGTCTAACCCGTAGACCTTTCTCTCAACCAGAGAAAGCAGACCCACTCTACTACCAAGAGTGAATGACCGACTCTACACCCTAGAGTCTAACTCTCCAACCGAGAGCAAAAAAGAAACAAGAAAAACTTTACAGTCAACCTATAGCCTTGTTGATGTATTGTGTTGTTGCACGTGGCTAAAACAAGGTCGACTTCTATACCCAGTCCAGAACGAAATCGTTGTTATACTGGACTGAGTGTAGAGAACCAAGGAATTTAAACTTGAAAGCTTTTTCTCATTTTTTCACTTAGAATTTCTCAAAGAATGCTCGGATATATTAGAAAGTATGTTGTGAGATCTTTTCAGTGAGATCTGAACTCTATTTATAGAGTTAGATCTCCTGGACGTTGGGAGACAGTTATTCCAACTATCAACCAACGGATCTTAAAGCTTTTGATTTTGAAAATTCGATTTTGAAAACAGAAAACGGTCAAAAGCACTCGAACAGTCGACTGGGTTGCCATAATGAGTCGACTGGTCAGAGTTTGAATAAATTCAAACAGTTTTGTACTACCAGTCGACTGCCACAGGCATCAGTCGACTGGTACTCAACAGTTAAATTACTTCAAACTGTTTTGACTCTTTTTGTTGTTTTTAAAAAACACACATTATAAAATAGAGAGTGTATGTGTGTGTGACAAGGCTTTACAATCATACTAAGACTCAACAAAAGTAAAAATACAATGTTTACAAGACATGACAATTTGACACATTTGAGCTTGAGTCTTGAGTCTTGAGTATTGAGTCTTGAGTGAAGCTTTGGCCATTGTCTCTTATCTGGAGCTTTTGTGCTTGATCATTTATTCAGCTGTATAATAGTAGGTCCTTTGTGTATAGCACATGTAAGTTTAGCATAGATATATGTGCAGTGTGTTGTGATCATCAAAATCAAGAATCAACATATGATGGGATGAGAATGAATTATAAAGCAAAATATATGATAAACTGAGAATGAGCATTAAAATAATTTGTACGATGAAATCAGTATCAAGAGAAGATAAATTGTAACATATAATGAGAATGAAAGTTAATGTATTACAAGATGTTATGATGTGTGTTATAAGATATGAATGAATGTGATATTATGAGATTGAATGCATATGAATAAGATGCGATGAAACGGATGAATGTGATAATATGCAATAAAATAGATACCTGTGATGAGATACTATGAAATTGCATGTGATATTATCTGATGGAATAAATGTGAAGTTATGTGATGAGTATATATATGAAGATGAGTATGAAAGAATATGAGTCATGAGTTTGTAAGTGAAAATAAATGGTAAATGAAGTATGTGGTTAACTAAGTATGAAAAACGAGGTAATTGCATTATATAATTAGAAATGAAAATAAAAAAATAGTGATGTGAAGATATTCATGAAAAGAGGAACATTGTGTATGTGATTAAATATAAAAAGTAAAAGAATTATATATGTGAATTAATATAGTGTTATGTTTTTGAATATAAAGTGAAGGAATTATCTACATGAATTGATATGATGTGGCATATATGAGATTAACCATGAAGGATGTATGTGTGTAAAATTAAGGTGAATACCTCGAACAAATTGTGGTATGGAAAAGAATATGAGGAGTAAAGAAAGTCGTATGTATGATATAATATTATATGAACGTAAAGTAAAGTTATATGTGATATTAGTATGATGCATAAAGTGATGTGTGTTAAGTGAGGAATATGGGAATGATTTTAAAACTAAAGATAAGTGTGATATGAGTTGATATAAGTTGACATGCCTTGGAATTGTGCCGAGGAACTACCCGCCCGCTATTTCTATGAAAATGGTGGGAACTACCTGCCGAGGCACAACTTCAAGGTAGTGAGAGTGGTTATGGATATGTAGATGGGTGCAAATTTAGAAGATTACTTTGATATAAAGTTGCATTTATGATGTTTTTATATTCAGATTTCAGGTGGACTTTTATTATCTTAATATTCGTAAGTTCATTCTATTTTCTTTATATAGTTTAATTTATTTGCTTAATTAGTAAATTATACTCACACCAGATATGGCTAATCCCTGTTGTAATCTGGGGGTTAGGGGAGTCCCTCCCTGAAGGTGGACGACCCTAACTCTCCTGCAGGTTTTGATAGCAGCAAGGTGAGATAGATGTTGCAGTTTGGTATTTATACTTTTGTTCATTGTAAAATGGAATATATGTATGTATGTATTATAAGTAGAAATAGGAGTAGAATGATGTATTATATTGTATATGGAGAATTGTGTGAATAACTGTTAGAGGTAATATATCTATACTGCTGTGATGAAGTCTGAAAGCCCGAACCCACCTCGTCGTGGAGTACTGGGTTTTGTGGTTGGTATTTGAATGGTTTTTCTAAAGTTTTTCCAAAAAGCATATATATTTTCAAAAGAATTTTTGGTTTTTAATTTGTATCCTGCTTATTATGCGGAATGATGCCCCCAGAGCCCCATATATTATTGCATGTGTGTTGTTGAATGATTTAGCCTGGAGAGGATTGATATATATATTACAGGTACCTTGATTTGCGTAATTGTTTGCAGATTTTCATAAAGAATATCTGTAAAAGGGCTAATATTTTAGGGGAAACTCTGCCGAATTTTGTTAATCAAAATCTATGAGTATTTTTCTAAGTAAGAAATGATGTAGATAAGTAATATATTAAGTTAGTAAACATTTGAGTAAGGAATAGTTTTTAAAAAAAATTGGGGTGTCACAATACTACAAGCTTTATTTGCGTCAATGCTATCCATAATTGAAAACCTGCAAGAGTCTATTGAAAGTGGGCACGTCAGTTAAATGCAACTGACGTCAACTATAGTAATAGTGATATTTCTAAATCTCACAATGACAAACTTGATGCATATTAATAAAACAATAATAATGATGCATAAACAATAATAAATAGAACATAGAACAACAAGTGAAGCATATTAACACAGCAATAATAAATGGAACATTAAACGACAATAAATGAAGCGTAAAACAACAAGTGAAGCTAGGATACGTGTCAAGTGTATGATATGAAAACAGAAAGCAAGCATGCATAAAACAAGTCAAGAAACACAAATGTATATGATGATTTCTAATGCATACTTGGCGGATTCTATGCATCCCATATTACATAGGTCCAGTGCAAGCCCTTATCGTAGTCCACTTTATTGTGTTCAATCCCTCGTTATGCAACTAACCTACTATGGTGATAGAAAAAAGATCCCGATACTCCGCGAATAGGCCTACATCACAGTATCTATCCGCCAGACTAGCATCCTCAAGGCGCAAGCATCATGTAAGCGTTGCCCTGAACATTCCATGCCCGAAATTCCACGAATAGGTCCCAACCTTCGGAATAAAACTGCCAAACTATAAAAGACCCTTGACGTGCGAACGGGGGAGATGGCAATGATAATCGCAGCCTTTGGAATCAAACCGCCCAACTACGACTGTAGTTCCGGATCCCATCCATCCACTATACAGAGCCCCCTACTTACGTTTCTCAAGATCTATCACATCTATCACGCCCCACTTTCCAAAGAGAATATAGAATACGGATACGCAAAAAAAACCCAGCGAATAATTTTTAACATTCATAAGTTGTTCAAGAATCTTTACAACATTTCACAAGAATAATCAGAGTCGGAAGCAAAAGAGTCAACCAACATGCAAATATGAACCAAAATACCAATAAGAATACTTGAAACCAAATATATTAATATCAAATAGTTATGATCTAATAAGTCAAATATCCTGTGTCACATTGCCCAAATACAAATAAATCCAAGTATCCAAAATACAATATTGTTCTAAGCAAGAAAATAAGAAATAATAGTAACAAGATCCAACACTAATACTTCATATCACCAATACCATCTGGAACCTGTTCCCCAAAATCTGCAATTTAACAATTGCACGGATAGGAAAAGAAAACAAGTACCCATCAATTGCAAGTTACGGGCTGCATGTAATGCAGGATACAAGTACATGGGAAAAACTAACTAATAACATGGAATAGGCATGATATCAAGCATAACCACTAGCATGGTAAGGTGAACAAGTACAAGTAGCATGTATCAAGTGTCAAGTAAACAAGCATCATGTAAATAAGCAACAAGTATCAAGAATCAAGTATCAAAAAATCAAGTAACAAGTAACGAGTGTCAAGTAGTCAAGTACAAGTGTCAAGTATCATGTTCAAGCATCAAGTCTCATGTATCATGTAATCAAGTATCAAGTAAGCATGTATCATGTTCAAGTGTCAGGTATTAAGTCTTGTAGTTATTACTATCTAGGTAGCACTTCATGCATCCCATACCGTATGGTTGCTACAACAATCAATTTCACTTTAGATTTCATAGTGGACCATAAAGGACAGTGTACTCAGGGACAAGCCTCAAGAAATTAAGTATCAAGTATCAAGCCTCAAGTATCAAGTAAACAAGCCTTAAGAGTGAAGTATCTGGCCTCAAGTATCAAGTATTAAGCCTCAAGTAGTGAAATATCAAGCTAAGTATCAAGTATCAAGTATCAAGTAACAACCCTCAAGTGGTGAAATATCAAGCCTCAAGTATCACATAGGATCGAAAGATCCTCTTCCGAGTACACGTTTCTGATTTATCCACTTTAGATCTGTCCCATAAACCCCGGCTTGGTTATTTAATTATTAATGTCAACAAGCATGTATGTGTCACGAAACAGGCTAAGTATAACATGGTATAGTTAAGTAACAAGTTCAAGTTGCAAGATAAACAGGTATCGGTGAAAGATAACACTCAAAAGGATAAAATAACGAGATTTCAAGTTCAACACAGCAAGACCATGCTGCAGAAAATCTGAGATTCCCATTGTTATAAAAATGGAAACCGGAATCCGTCAAAGGGTATAGAAAATAGACTCCCGGCCGAATCCAGCGAATGTAAATAAGTTATATAGTATTTCACAAAATCAAGTCTCAAAACTGATTTGAATTCAGAAAATACATTCAGCAGAAATCAGTAAATCGAATTCAAAGTCAAGAAAACAGCATCAAAATACATCAAATAAATCCAGTAAAAATCTGAGATATTTCCTTGTATGTCTAGTGTCAGAATATAAAGTTTCATAAAATTTTAGTAAGATTAGTTCAGTCAACAAAAATTAGAAAACATCAAGAAACGATAGTTTGGCAAATCTGGAATTGCCAACACTGCTGTACGAAAACTGTAATATCTCGCAAACCGTGAAACGAAATCAAAATCCGCCGAAGGGAGAAGAAAATAGACAAAATAATCTAACTTTCATATTTCAGAAATATTTTTCATACAGGAAAAGGAACTGGGGTGAAAATATACTTCTTTACAGAACATCGAGCAAAATCCAGCAAATATAGTTATTATTCGAAAGCATGAAATGGTATGTAAATCTTATCAAATAAATTCACCAAAACTCTGGGTAATCCCTAATCAAGTATAGAAATACTGTCCAAAATTTCAGATCAAACTAAAATGTTTAGTACTATTATCAAAATAGTTAATTCATCGAAGTCATCAAAAAACAAAATCTGAAAGTATAATACACCTCTGTAGTAAAACAATCGTATCTCACACATACGAAAATAAAATCGATCAAGGTAAGAAAGTTTGGAAAGGGGACAGATTTCTCTAAAAAACATGTCGGTCTAAAATAGCAATCAAAATTGATCATCGACAAAGTACAGATTTTTCTTTTAACAACAAATCAACATACAACATACGAAACTCGTTCCAAACACAACCAAACATGTCATAGAGTCTACTATGTGTCCAAACAACATAAAATAGGGTATATAGCATGTCCAAAATAAGTATATCACATGGATCCAAACAAACACCCAAATTCTCATAATTATCTCACAAATATAATCATATCAAGAATGGTCAAAACCTAAGTTGTTTCATGTCAAATTTGTGTCGTGAGGCAACTATGGTCAATAACACTATAGAGACAATACTTATCAAAATACATCACACACGAGTTGTCTCTAAAACCCAACTAAACTACAAGCAGAATTTATGACTTGTATCATACAAAAGAATTGAGTACAAGTTACTTGTCTGGAAGACGACGATGAATCCGACGAAGTAAGAACAAGAATAACGGGAATGGATCCCGGGGCACGAACACAAAAACAACAAATGGATCACGAACCAATCACGAACACACGATCACGAATAAGATGAAGACGATCGAGATCAGGAACACAATTGGACGGCTGAGATTGAAGATCAAGATCAAGATGATCAGACCATATCGGATGGTCAGATTTCCTTGATGATGAAGATAATGATGAAGATCAAGATCGATCGATCGAACAGTTGCGATCAGAGGAAGTTGATGATCATCATGACCATGAAGATCAAGAAGAGATCGAACGGCTAGGATCTAATCGAATGATCAAGAGGAGATCGACAGCCCACATCCGATCAAGCATGATTATCAAGATCCAATGGACGGCCAGAATCAAAACTAAGGAAACATGATCATAATGATCGAGATGATCGACGATCGGAAGGCTCACAATCAACAAGATCAAAACCCACTAAAAACAGCAACCAATCACATAGAAACCACCAAGGGGCGGCACGGCATGGATCAGACGGTGGGCAGCGGCAATAGGTGGGTCGCTGCGTCACCGAGAGGACAACACGGCATGGATGTTGCAAGCTGTTGCTGTTGTGCATCGGAGGCGGGACAGGGCGGCGCCGCAGGTGGCTGCAGGTGAGGAGGTGCACCGGACCTAGGGCAGAGGACACTGGGGCGCAGGCGGGGGTAGCGACTGGTCGCTACGTCGGGACTGTCATCAACATCGGGAAGCAACGTGACGCAAGGGAGGACGAGCAGGAGGACGGGGGGAAGACAATGGGAGGTCGTTGTGGTCGCGACGGCAGGGAGAGACGGAAGATAGGGAGGTCGGTATCTGGCTGAGCACCAGGGTGAAGCAAAGGGTGGTCGGGATGTTGCTGCGCTGACCGTCGGAGCGTCGCCGGCTGTCGAGGAGAGGGCACGGGGATAGGGATGAAGAGGATGTAGCAGGATGGGTTAGGAGGCGGCTGGGGTTTCATTAAATATGAGTATAAATAGAGGATGGGTATTGGGTTATAAGAAATGGCTGATGGGTAGGGTTAAAGGGTAAAACGAGTTTTGTCGTTAATAGGGTTTCGGGTAGGGGATTTCTGTTGGATCCTGTAGGCAAGGTAAGAAACACTAGAGGGGGGGGGGTGAATAGTGTTTTATAAAATTAAAAAGCAGAATTAAAATTTTCTTCTGCTCAGTCGACTTGAATAGATAACCCAGTCGATTGAAGCAACAAATAAGAAAAGTAATTTTGAAAGTGAGTCTGAGGAGTTGACTTAGAGATGAGACACTCGACTTATCAAACAAATTTTCAGAGAGTAGTACGAGTCTGATCAGTTGACTTACAGCAGTACACAGTCGACTGTCCAAACAAGTTTCACAGAAAAGCTACAAAGTAAGAAAATGAAATGCAAGTTCAAAGAGATACAACCACAAAGTGCACACGATGTATCTTGGTTCGATCCTCCCGACCTACATCCAGACCCTAAGCAACCCACTTGAGATTTTCCACAATTCTTGAAAAAGATTACAAGAATACCCTACGGCGTTAGACAATAACCTCGTCCAACCCGTAGTTCTTTCTCACAATTGGAGAAAGCAACCCACTCTTCCACCAAGAGTGACAGACCTGAATCTACACCCTAGAGTCCTACTCTCCAACCGAGAGGAAAAGAAAACAATAAAATTGTTTACAATCAACCTATAGCCTTGTTGTGATTGTGATTTTGTACGTGGCTATTTGGTCGACTTCTAAATTCAGTCCAAAATGAAATTAATGTTATGCTGGACTGAAAACAGAGAACCAAGACTTAGTGAGTTTGAAATTTTTTTTCTCTTGAATGCACAATACTTAAACTTTTTCTAAAAAATGCTTGGAACTCTTCCATGGTGATTCTAAGGCTCTATTTATAGATTAGAATCCCTGGACATTAAAAAAAAAGTTTCTTACAACTATTAAACAACGGATAAATAACGGATAAGAGTTTTGAATTCGAAAAATCAACTTTTGAAATCAGTAAACTGTCGAAATCACTTGAACAGTCGACTGGGTTGCCTTTATGAGCCGACTGGTCAGAGTCTGAATAAGATCAGACAGTTTTGTACAGACTCAGTCGACTGGTTCAAGACGGTAGTCGACTGGTACTCAACAGCTGATCTAGTTCAAGCTATTTCGACCTTTAGATTTTGTAAAACACACAGTTATAAAAATTATGTGTGAGTGTGTGTGTGTGAAAAGGCTGTACATCAATCTAAGACTCAACAAAGAGAAAATTATATTTTACAAGACACACAAAAATATAAGATATTGAAGCTTTTGGTCTTGACTTGAGTCTTGAGTCTTGAGTGAAGCTTTAGCCATTGTCTTTATCTGGAGCTTTGCTTGATCATTGTTCAGCTCTAGAATATTGTGACTTGCTTGATCAATTTGCTTTGAGGCCTTTGTGTATCTTTATACAACCTGCAATTATATGAAGCATAGCACAACAAATTTTGCATTGTGTTGTAATCATCAAATCAAGAATCAACATTCTCCCCCCTTTTGATGATGACAACACAATAGCTGATAATAAAAGAACCTGAAAAATTACAAGTGTTCATATGCTCCCCTATCAAATATACATCATGCATAGATAAAAAAAATAAAATAAAAGGCATGAAACTATTCTCACAAAAGAAAATTAACATAATATTCGTACAACAGAAAATTAACATAAAGAGACTGATATATTGATATAAAGAGACTGATATATTGATATATTGATGGTCTCTCCCGTTTTGTCATCAACAAAAAAAAACAGAAAAAGGAAGAAAAAAATAACACAAAATGTATTCATAAAAACTGAGTCTTTAGTTCAAACTAGTACAAAGAACAACAAAAAAAAAAGATAAGAAAATAAAGACTCATTAATCTTCGTCTTCGTCATCTTCATCATCTTGAGAGGGAGGAGGAAATTGAGCAGTGAACAAGTGAGTAAGATGGGAAATTTGGGATTCAAGAGCATCTTGACGATCCATGAGATAATTAACAGCATTATAAATACTGCGTGGATCATCAAAATCTGCTCAGGGGCGAGAAGAACTAGAAGTAGAAGATGGACGAGCTGAAGTGGCTAAAGGAACTTGGGCTTGGCAGGGAAGTCCTAGTGGTAGACCTAGGTGGAGAAGCAAGAAGCTTCATGCGTGCTAAACTTGCACGATCAAAGCATTCAGAGTGCTTGACAACATTGGTCTCTGAATCGAGATCGACATCATAAGCACAAAAGACACGAGTAAGTAGGGCACCAAAAGGAAGAAAAGTGGAATGAGACTTATGAAGTCTAGGAAAAATAATGCGACCCCAGTTGAGATTGATTTTGCCAAAAATTGCATAGACAACTTGTTGTAATTCCATGGAATACTAATCATAACTCCATGTTTTAGGGATGATATTATATGATAGTATCCGTGCAACAAGTTTTGCAACAGGGGTAATGGACTTATTTGTCATAGGGGGTCCATGGTTTGGCAAATAAATTTTAGATAAAATGGAGGCATCGTCCATCAAGATTTCTCCTAAATCAAGTCCCTCATCGTCTATACCCATAATAAGATTAATTCTCTCGAATGTGAGTTTCATCTTCTTATTTTTGACAGAAGAATAAATTATTACTTCACCATCATCCGATTGAACAACCCTCATATTTGTATAAAACAAGTAAATGAGTTGAGGGTAGTAATAGGGTTGATTTTCTAAGGACAAGAAATCAAAAAGACTACAATGTTGAAATAATGCCACAAGGTTAAATCTATCAAGATCCGAAAAGTTAACAAATCGACCCTGAAAGATAACCATAGAACAAATGATAAACCATTTCTCTACTAGATCTGGACTTCTAAGATATTGAGTGTAATCTTTAGAAGAAGAACCCTTATCTATATGAAAGGTTTTTGATCTCTTGGGTGCCATAATATGAAAGAAAAGAGATGGATGAAAGTATACCAACAAGAAGATGCAAAGAACAACGGCAAGGAAACTTGAAATTGACAAGAGAGCAACCAAATTAGATCCTCTCAAGATGGCAGCAACACTGGCAGTCGACTTCTTTTCTCCTCTCTTCTCTTCTCTTGTCCAGATATGGGAAAGGTTGTAGTAAAAGTAATAAGAAGGGGTTAGAGTTTTAGGGTTTTTACTATGATAGCAACGGCTGTGATCAAGGAAAAAAAATGATATCAACGGTCGAGAATGGTTAAAGAAGAGTACCAAGATGAATAGTTACCTCAAGAAATGTGCTAAGATTTGAATCGGAAGATAAATGAGTCACGACAGTCGATTGGTTTTAGTATGCAGTCGACTAGTCGAGAGTTAAAAAAAATGAACATTTTATTAACACAACTAGTCGGTCGACTGGTTTAGAATCTCAGTCGACTGTCCAGAGCACAAAGCTACAGACAATTTAAAACAATACTTAGCAGTCGACTGAACAACATGTGTAAGTCGACTTACAAAAAGAAAATTCAAGAAATATCATGAAAATCACAAATCCCTAGTTCTCTTCTTAAAGTTATAAAGATGTATTCTTTAAGGGGTTTGGTAAAAATATGAGCTACTTGTTTATCAGTAGAAATAAAGTCTAAAGAAATGTCTCCCTTTAAAACATGATCACGTAGAAAATGATGTAGATATCAATATGTTTCGTACGTGAGTGTTGAACCGGATTCTTAGATAAGTTAATGGCACTGGTATTATCACACATTATTGAGGGTTTTTCAAAAGAAATACCATAATCTAATAAGGTTTGTTTCATCCATAAAATTTGGGCACAATCCAAACTTGCAGCGATATATTCGGCTTCTGTAGTAGATAGAGATACCGAATTTTGCTTCTTACTGCACCAAGAATCTAGTGAATGTCCCAAAAAGTGACATGTCCCACTAGTGCTCTTGCGGTCAGTTTTACTGCCAGCAAAATCCACATCACTATACGACAAAAGTTGAAAATTGTCGGTGCGTGGATAAAATAGACCATAATCAGATGTGCCTTTAATATATCTTAAAATTTGTTTCCCAGCTTTCAAGTGAGATTCTTTAGGACTTGACTGATATCTAACACACAAACATACACTAAACATAATGTCTGGTCTACTAGCAGTTATATATAAGAGCGAGTCGATCATACCTCGATAGAGTTTCTGATCGACACTCTTACCTAATATATCTTTGTCAAGGGTAGTGGTAATAGCCATAAGTGTGGCCTTACTACTTGTGCTATCCATGTTAAACCGTTTGAGTAATTCCTTTGCATATTTTCCTTGATTAATGAATATACCATTTTGTGACTGCTTAATTTGTAGTCCAAGGATATAATTGAGTTCACCCATGTGACTCATCTCAAACTTGTTTTTCATGGTGTTAGCAAACTCTTGGTATAGATTGCTATTAGTAGAACCAAAAATTATATCGTCAACATATATTTGTATGTTTAAAATATCATTCTTAATTCTTCTAATAAACAAAATAGTATCTACTTTACCTATTTCAAAACCTGTTTCAAAAAGAAAAGTCTTTAGTCGATCATACCAAGCACGAGGTGCTTGTTTAAGACCATATAAAGCCTTTTTCAATTTAAAAACATGGTTTGGGAATTGTTCATATTCAAAACCTGGTGGTTGTTTAACATAAACATCTTCCTTTATAAACCCATTAAGGAATGCACTCTTAACATCCATTTGAAAAAGTGTAAAATTCATAAAACAAGCAAAAGATAATAAGATATGAATTGATTCTAATCTAGCAACAGGAGCATATGTTTCATCAAAATCTATGCCTTCTTCTTGATTATCTCCTTGAGCAACTAGTCTAGCTTTGTTCCTAACAACTTATCCTGATTCATCTAACTTATTCTTGAATACCCATTTAGTACCAATTATAGTATGATCAGGAGATCGTGGAACTAAATCCCATACATCATTCCTTATGAATTGGTTTAACTCATCTTGCATGACATTCATCCAAAATTCATTCTCACATGCTTCTTGTATATTCTTCGGTTCAAAATCCAACAAGAAAGCTGTGTGAGATATCATATTAATATGTGATCTCCTCTGAATACCATGTGAAATGTTACCAAATATTAAGTCATGAGGATGATCTCTAACTTCAACAAAAGATTTTGGTAAAGTTGGAGATATCACAACAGGATCAGTCAACTTGACAAGTTCCTCAGTCGACTGTTTCACATTAGTCAACTTGACTTCCTTATCGTTCGACTTATCTGCAAGACTAGTTTGTTCTAAAGATGTAATTATTTTATTCAAAGGTGATGAATTAGTTTCATCATCTTCAATTAAATGCGATGAAGGCAGAGATTCATCAAATGTAACATGCATGGACTCTTCAATAGTCAATGTTGACTTGTTGAAGATTCTATATGCTTTACTCCTATTTGAGTATCCTACAAAGATACCCTCATTAGATCTAGGATCAAATTTATCTAAATTATCTTTAGTGTTCAGAATAAAACACTTACAACCAAATATTTTAAAGTAAGAGACCTTAGAAATTTTATTAAAAAATAACTCATAACAAGTCTTCTTTAGCTTAGGTCTTATCAAAATTCTGTTTAAAACATAACAAGCTATAGCAACAGCTTCAGCCCAAAAATACTCAGATAAATTGTTTTCAACAAGCATGGTACGTGCACATTCTTGCAAAGTCCTATTCTTCCTTTCAACCACTCCATTTTGTGGTGAAGCTCTAGGAAATGCAAATGAATGAGTTATACCATTCTTGTTGCAATATTCTACAAACGTTTCATTTTCAAATTCTCTACCATGATCACTTCTAATAGTGACTATGGTTAGACTTTTGATTTTGAATTCGTTTACAAAAATTTGCAAATTCTTCAAAAGCATCATTTTTATGTTTTAAAAAGAAAGTCCAAGTGAATCGTGAAAAATCATCTACTAACACAAATACATATCTACTTTTATTTAAAGAAGCAACTCTAATAGGGCCAAATAAATCTATATGAATTAATTCGAGTGGTCTACTAGTAGAAATTACTTCTTTTATTTTAAAAGTAGATTTAATTTGTTTACCTAGTTGACATGCATCACATAACTTATCCTTTTTAAAGGATAGTCTTGACAGCCCTTTAACTAGGTTGTACTTAGACAATTTAGAGAGATTTTTCATATTCACATGACCAAAACGTCTATGCCAAAGCCAAGAATCATTATTAGAAGCTACTAAACAAAAATCATTTGAAAACTCATTTGCTTTCAAACATAACTCATAAATGTTATTTTTCCTAAAACCTTGAAAAATTATGTTTTGCATGGTAGAATCATAAATTAAACAAACATCTTTTTCAAACATGATTTTATAACCTTTATCACAAAGTTGACTAATACTTAACAGATTATGCTTAAGTCCACTAACTAATAAAACATTTTCTATAGAAGGGTTAGTGTCCTTACCGACCATACCAATTCCTATGACTTTTCTTTTATTGTTGTTACCAAATGTAACTGTTCCTCCATCAATATTTTGTATGGTAGATAAAAGGTTGGCATGAACAGTTATATGCTTAGAACATCCGCTGTCAAGTATCCAACGATCTTTGTTAGGTAGCTATAAAATATCCAATGTAAATATGGTACCCTTTTCATTAGGTCCAAAAAATATTAGTTTGTGGGAAACCAAACCCATGATGAGTTTGATTTTTCACCATAAGCAGAAATGAAATTAAAAGAATTACATACATTCAGCATATATGAATTTATATAAGCAATTCTATGTTTCGAACTCAGGTTGACTGGAACCCATACATATTTGCTCTGTCCAGTCGACTTTATAACACCTTTCAGTCGACTTTTACTATCTGTCAGTCGACTGGGAGGTAGTATAGGTCGATTTATATGAGGTTTTAGTCTTGTTGAATAAGACTCAGTACCTCTGGACAGGCGACTGGTGGATGGATGCAGTCGACTTGACTGAATTTTAGATTTTCTTTTATCAGTAGGACTCACAAGTTTAGGCTTTTCAAAGAACTCATAAAGTTTATGTTTAACACTAGAAATGGATATGGGCTTATTTATACTAGTGTTCTTAGAAGAATGATCTTTTTCAAGTGATTTTTTAAAACCAAGTCCAAATTTTTGACTAGATTTTACTTGATTCTGAAGAACATCATTTAAATTCTCTTTTCCTTTATTAAACTTAGATACGTTCTTGGATATCTCTTCATAATTTTTCTTTAGAGATTCAAGATCCATATCTAAACTTGAAATACGAGAATTTAAAGATTTTACTTCTTTATCAAGGTTAAGATTCTTTTGAGAAAGTGTTTGATTAACTTTCTCTAAGTTCTTAACTCTAATCTTTTCCTTTTTAAGTACTTGAAAATTTTCATTAAAGGCATCAAGTAAATCATTTGAATCATACTCATTACTTACTTGATTTTGTGACGCCATGAAGCACACGTTTGCAACCTCGTTGGTCTCATCAATTTCTTCTTCCGAAGAAGAATCGCTATCATCCCAAGTTGCTTGGTATGCCTTTTTGTTTTTGACGAACTTGTTCTTTGTGTACTTATCCTTCTTGAAGTTGGATGTCTTTCCCTTGGATTTTGTGTTCTCTAGTGGACAATCCTTCTTCATATGGCCTGCCTTGTTGCACCTGAAACAAGTTGGAGGATCATTAGAATCTTTAATTTTTGAATTAAACTTACATTTTCTTAGAAACTTTTTGAATCTCCTTGTGAACATGGCAATCTCTTCCTCATCTTCTTCTTCATCTTCGGAGTCTGACATGGCTTTGAATGCTAATGTATTCTTCTTTGATTGTTGTGGTTCGGCATCCTTCTTGCGTTCTTCAATTTGTACCTCATAAGCCATAAGATTTCCCACAAGATTCTCAAGAGAAAGCTATGATAAATCATTGGCCTCTTCTATGGCGGTGGTCTTCTTCTCCCATTCGGGGGTTAGTGCACGGAGTACCTTTTTCACCATCTCTGCTTGAGTGTATGTCTTCCCAAGTGCCACAAGTGAGTTTGTAATGTCTGTGAATCTAGTAATCATCTCGGACACATTCTCATTCTCCTTCATGCGGAACATTTCAAACCTGTGAATAAGAACAGATATTTTAGATTCTTTCACTTTGTTTGTTCCTTTATGAGTTACCTCGAGTGTGTACCAAATTTGATGTGCAATTGTTGCATTGGACACACGGTTGAACTCCTCCTTTGTAAGGGCACAGAATAACGCATTCATTGCTTTTGCATTGTTCATTGTTTGATTTTTCATGTCGTCGTTCCATTGTGAATATGGAATAGTAGGAGCGGTGTACTCTGTTTCTGTCATGTTTCATATTTCATAGTTGATGGATTGTAGGTAGATCTTCATTCTACACTTCCAATAATTGTAATTTGTTCCATCGAAGAGGGGTGGCCTTTGTATAGATTTGCCTTCATGGTAGTGATTTGCATTTGAAGTAGTTGCCATTGCACTCAACCAGGCTCCGATACCAAGTGTTGGATCCTGTAGGCAAGACAAAAAACACTAGAGAGGGAGGGGGGGGGGGGGTTGAATAGTGTTTTATAAAAATAAAAAGCGGAATTAAAATTTTCTTCTGCTCAGTCGACTTGAATAGATAACCCAGTCGATTGAAGCAACAATTAAGAAAAGTAATTTTGAAAGCGAGTCTGAGGAGTCGACTTAGAGATGAGACAGTCGACTTATCACACAAATTTTCAGAGAGTAGTACGAGTCTGACCAGTCGACTTACAGCAGTACACAGTCGACTGTCCAGACAAGTTTCAGAGAAAAGCTACAAAGTAAGAAAATGAAATGCAAGTTCAAAGAGATACAACCACAAAGTGCACACGATATATCCTAGTTTGGTCCTCCTGACCTACATCCAGTCCCCAAGCAACCCACTTGAGATTTTCTGCTATTCTTGAAAAAGATTACAAGAATACCCTACGGTGTTAGACAACAACCTTGTCCAACCCGTAGTCCTTTCTTACAACTAGAGAAAACAACACACTCTTCCACCAAGAGTGACAGACCTGACTCTGCACCCTAGAGTCCTACTCTCCAACCGAGAGGAAAAGAAAATAATAAAATTGTTTACAATCAACCTATAGCCTTGTTGTGATTGTGATTTTGTACGTGGCTATTTGGTCGACTACTAAATTCAGTCCAAAACGAAATCGATGTTATGCTAGACTGAAAACAGATAACCAAGACTTAGTGAGTTTGAAATTTTTTTCTCTTGAATGCACAATACTTAAACTTTTTCTCAAAAATGCTTGGAACTCTTCCATGGTGATTCAAAGGCTCTATTTATAGATTAGAATCCCTAGACGTTAAAAAAAAACAGTTTCTTACAACTGTTAAACAACGGATAATTAACGGATAAGAGTTTTGAATTCGAAAAATCAACTTTTGAAATCAATAAACTGACAAAATCACTTAAACAGTTGACTGGGTTGCCTTTATGAGTCGACTGGTCAGAGTTGAATAAGATCAGACAGTTTTGTACAGACCTAGTTGACTGGTTTAAGACGGCAGTCGACTGGTACTCAACAGCTGATCTAGTTCAAGCTGTTTCGACCTTTAGATTTTGTAAAACACACAGTTATAAAAATTATGTGTGAGTGTGTGTGTGTGACAAGGCTGTACATCAATCTAAGCCTCAGGAAAGAGAAAATTACATTTGTGTGTGTGTTTGTGACACACAAAAATATAAGATATTGAAGCTTTTGGTCTTGACTTGAGTCTTGAGTCTTGAGTTATGAGTCTTGGGTCTTGAATCTTGAGTGAAGCTTTAGCCATTGTCTTTATCTGGAGCTTTGCTTGATCATTGTTCAGCTTTAGAATATTGTGACTTGCTTGATCAATTTCCTTTGAGGCCTTTGTGTATCTTGATACAACCTGCAATTATATGAAGCATAGCACAACAAATTTTGCATTGTGTTGTAATCATCAAAATCAAGAATCAACAATTTCTAACGGGTAGGGTTGGTGGATAGATATAGGGTAATGGGTATATAGGGTTTTAGGATTATTAAATCCACCAGAAAATATTTATAAAAATATTAGATAAAAATATGATCTATATAAAAACAAATGTAATTTGCATTACACTAGACTTTATTTAAAATAATTACAAATATAATTTATAAATAGAACTAGGTTTTTAATAACCAATCAAAGCAATAACCATAATAAAAATAATAGTAATAATAATAATACTGAACAGTACTAATAACAACAACAATAATAATCATAAACATAAATATAATAATAATACTAATAAAAACCGAAATCAAATAAAATTATTGATAGATTTTAATAGAAGATCCAATAGTACAATTTGACAAAAGAATTTGAAAACCAAAAAAATAATTTGAAAAATTTTAAATATAGAAAATGCACAAAATAATACGCTTTTGGAAAATAGGGGTTACAAATCCTACCCACCTTACAACAAAATTTCGTCATCGAAATTTGCTTAGGCGGTAAATAGGACAAGGCAAAAACAACTTGGGAAAGAGTAACAAAAAAGAGGGTTAAAGGAAAAGGAACAAAGTAGGGACAAAACCAGAAAAAGAAGGAAGATGGATAACAATAAGGTCAATGGAATGCATGAAAGAAAATAAACAGATATCAAAAGGAGAGAAACAACACAAGAAAACAAAGCAAGATAGAGAGTAGGCAGAACTGGAATCAAAGGGAGAAAGGACAAGGAAGAATTGAATCAAATAATGAATAGGTGCATGATGACAAAATGGAATGCAAGAATGAAGTAACCGGTATCAAAATGAAGAAGAAATAATACAAGACTTGCAAGATAACAAAGCAAGGAGATGAAGAAATAGATAGAGCTGGAATCGAAGAAAGGAGGGACAAGGAAGAGATGCACCAAGCAATGAGTCAACGGAAAAAAATGAATACAACGGATGGAAGAAGCAAACAAGGGAATCTTGGGACCTGTGGGTTATGGGCCCACAACGCTTTCACTGCGCCACTCTGATCGGGAAGACTCTACCAGTAGCATCCAGTAGCTCTAGCAATGCCAATCAACGAACCAAGCAAGAAGAAAAGAATGGACGACAGCAGAATCAGGAATATGGGTACGAGAAGAATGAATTCATACCCAACAAGAGGTCAATCAAAGACGACGAATGAAAGAGACAGAAGAAAACAAGGAATCAAGGGATTGAATAAGAAGGGATAAAAAAAATGGAATAAGACTAGTATCCAGATCAATGTTGATAATAATTCATTATGCATGCATGATTGGTGAAATGTTGAGCCCATCCCAGTTCGAGCCAAGTTTGTCTAATATATTAGGCAACTAATACATTAGCCAAACCTGGGCTCTGATACCACTAAAAACCTTGTTACGCCCCGCTTCCCAAAGAGAATACGGAAACACGAGAATAGCCCTAGCGAATAATTGTCATCATCCATAAGCTGTTCAAGAATCTTTACACAACATTTCACAGGAATAATCAGAGTCGGAAGTAAAAGAGTCAACCAACATGCACATATGAACCAAAATATCAACAAGAATACTTGAAACCAAATATATTAATCTCAAATAGTCATGATCTGAATAAGTCAAATATCCTGGGTCACATTGCCCAAATACAAATAAATCCAAGTATCCAAAATACAATATTGTTCAAAGCAAGAAAACAAGAAATAATAGTAACAAGATCCAGCACTAATACTTCATATCACCAATACCATCTGGAACCTGTTCTCCAAAATCTGCAATTTAATAATTGCAGGGATAGAAAAAAGAAAACTAGTACCTGTCAATTGCAAGTTATGGGCCGCTTGTAATGCAGGACACAAGTACATGGAAAAAACTAACTAATAATATGGAATAGGCATGATATCAAGCATAACCACTAGCATGGTAAGGTGAACAAGTACAAGTAGCATGTATCAAGTGTCAGGCAAACAAGCATCATGTAAATAAGCAACAAGTATCAAGAATCAAGTATCAAAAAATCAAGTAACAAGTAACAAGTGTCAAGTAGTCAAGTACAAGTGTCAAGTATCATGTTCAAGCATCAAGTCTCATGTATCATGTAATCAAGTATCAAGTAAGCATGTATCATGTTCAAGTGTCAGGCATTAAGTCTTGTAGTTATAACTATCTAGGTAGCACTTCATGTATCCCATACTGCATGGTTGCTACAACAATTAATTTCGCTTTATATTTCATAGTGGACCATAAAGGGCAGTGTACTCAGGAACAAGCCTCATGAAATGAAGAATCAAGTATCAAGGCTCAAGTATCAAGTAAACAAGCCTCAAGTAGTGAAATATCAAGCCAAGTATCAATTATCAAGCCAAGTATCAAGTATCAAGTAACAAGCCTCAAGTGGTGAAATATCAAGCCTCAAGTATCACATAGGATCAAAAGATCCTCTTCCGAGTACACATTTTTGATTTATCCACTTTAGATCTGTCCGTTAAATCCCGGCTTGGGTATTTAATTATTAATGTCAACAAGCATGTATGTGTCACTAAACAGGCTAAGTATAACATGGTATAGTTAAGTAACAAGTTCAAGTTGCAAGATAAACATGTATGGGTGAAAGATAACACTCAAAAGGATAAAATAACGAGATTTCAAGTTCAGGATGGCAACACCACACTGCAGTAAAACTGAGATTTCCATTGTTATAAAAATACAAACCTGAATCCGTCGAAGGGTCTAGAAAATAGACTCCCGGCCGAATCTAGAGAATATAAATAAGTCATATAGTATTTCACAAAATCAAGTCTCAAAACTGATTTGAATTCAGAAAATACGTTCAGCCAAAAATCAGTAAATCGAATTCAAAGTCAGAAAAACAACATCAAAATACCTCAAATAAATCTAGAAAAAATCTGGAGTATTCCCTTATATGTCTAGTATCAGAATATAAAGTTTTATAATTTTCTAGTAAGATTAGTTCAGTCAACAAAAATCAAAAAACATCAAGAAATGATAGTTTGACAAATCTGGAATTCCCAATACTGCTGTACGAAAACTGTAATATCGCAAACCGTGAAACAAAATCCAAATCCACCCAAGGGAGAAGAAAATAGAAAAAATAAGCTAACTTTCATATTTCATAAATTTTTTTCATACAGGAAAAGGAACTAGGGTGAAAATATACTTCTTTACTGAATAACGAGCAAAATCCAGCAAGTATAGTTTTTATTCAAATGCATAAAATAGTATGTAAATCTTATCAAATAAATCCACCAAACTTCTGGGTATTCCCTAATCAAGTATAGAAATACTGTCCAAAATTTCAGATCAAAATAATATGTTTAGCACTAGTATCAAAATAGTTTAGTCATCGAAATTATCAAGAAATAACATCTAGAAATATAATACACCTCTGTAGTAAAACAATCATATCTCACACATACGAAAATGAAATTGATCAAGGTCAATAAGTTTAGAAAGAAGACGGATTTCTCTAAAAATCATGTTTAATACAGAAATTAAGATACTAACCTTAATATGGTCTAAAATATCAATCAAAACTGATCATCGACAAAGTACAGATTTTCCTTTTAGCAACAAATCAACATACAACATACGAAACTCGTTCCAAACACAACCAAACATATTATAGAGTCTACTAAGTGTCCAAACAACATGAAATAGGGTATATAGCATGTCCACAACAATATCACATAGATTCAAACAAACACCCAAATTCTCATAATTATCTCACAAATACAATCACATCAAGAATGGTCAAAACCTAAGTTGTTTCATGTCAAATTTGTGTCGTGAGGCAACTATGGTCAATAACACTATAGAGATAATACTCATCAAAATACATCACACACGAGTTGTCTCTAAAACCCAACTAAACTACAAGCGGAATTTAAGACTTGTATTGTAGCGCCCCGAATTTCCAATATAATATCTTAGAAATCCGTGGTGCAATTCCCAGCATCAACTTCAATGTAATAGTACACATAGCCCCAAAACGTAGATAATTTTTATTTCAGTTTTTTATTACAACAATTTTTACAAACACAGCAGAATACAAAACACCTTGAATTACAAACTTTCTTTTACAACACTTCTTTTACAAGATTTACACAAAAGCTTTATTACATCAATTTATCTCAAGCATCCAAACCCCAAGCTCTAAGCAACAACAACCTGTAAAACATTAGGCTAGAGATAATCCCTAACCCCCAAAACTAAAGGGGTCAGCCATAAAGGTGTGAGTGACATAAAAACAAAACAACATAAATAAAACATTAAGCATGGAGTCATCAACAACATGTATTAATTGCAAGAATAAACGAAATGAGAAATACCAATAAGTAAAGAATGGAAACATCAAGAAATATAAGATAGTAGATGGTAATACATGAAAACATCAAGTGAATCTAGACTAAGTGTCAAGTGTAGGAAAAGAAAACAGGAAAATACAAGCATAAAACCAAGTCAAGAAATCACAAGCTCTATATGCTGACTCTCTAATGAATACTTGTCGGATTCTATGCATTCCATAGTACATAGGTCCGGTGCAAGTCCTTAACGATCTCCACTTTATAGGGATAACCCCTCGTTATGCAACTAATCCTACTACGGTGATGGAAAATAAGATCCAGAATACTCCACGAATAGACACCACAACCCTCGATGCGCAAGCATCATGTAAGATAGCTCAAAAACAACCGGAGAATCATCTCCCAAACCCGTGTACCCTACGAATAGGCTTGCAAGGCCCTCGACGTGCAGATACACCAGGTACATTCCGTGAATAGGCCTGCCTATCCTCGACACGCGAATGCACCGTGCATGCTCCGTGAATAGGCCTGCAGACCCTCGACACGCGAACACACAAATGTCCTCTCGAGACAGAACAACAAACAGTCCTGGAACGCATCCGTTGGACTAACAAAACCATGAGCCTATCTTACGTTTCCCAAGTTCCATCACATCCCCACTAGTGCCTGTCCTTAAGTTGATTATTATTAAAACACCAAATCTCCATCTCTAGAGTTAGTGTATCCTGCCGGGCTTAAATACTCAACAACAACTAAACCAGGACCCCCAGGTCTAACTCAACAAATCTCAACTGCCGGTTCACAGGACTCCCACTCAACTCCTAGAGATCTCAACAAAACCAAAATTCACAAACCCATCGTCAAAACGATCAAAGGGAGAAACCTCTCCAATCAACAAAATCCAAATCTTTATAAAATTCCAGAAATCCAATTCCAACAATAAAATATCTTGAAAACATATGTTCTGTAGAAACAATAATATTTAGAATAGTAGGTTATAGATCCAAAAATACTTAAAGAATCAACCATTTAAAGAACACTTGGAGAACTCAAGAAAAGCATCAGAATCAGTCTACTGTATAAGGTCATCAGTCGACTGTCTAGAGCGAAAAACCAACATTTTAAAGAAAATAATACTAAGTGTTGACGGTCGACTGTGAAAGTCACCAGTCGACTGTCCAGAAAGAGAATTCCATGATTTTAAGAAAATAATCTAAGTATTATAAGTCGACTATAATACTATCGGTCGACTGTCTAGAGAAAAATCCAATAATCCTTTAAGAAATAATTCTAAGGGGTACCAGTCGACTGTAAAAGTCCTCGGTCGACTGTCCCGAATGAACTTTCAAGAAAACTAGAGAACATAGTAGCTGGGTCGTGTCGGTCGACTGCGAAGTCATACCAGTCGACTGTCGACCTACAGTCTGTAGATTTTTAGTTGTGCACATTTCAACCGATACGTAGTTTTACTTTACGAAAACGATTTCTACAAAAGCATATTTCTTATATGATCAAATACGACTTGTAGGGTTTATAATAACCCATAAAAACTAAACCAAAACTACTTGAGTTTATAAAAAATAGAGATTTGTTAATTTCCTTCAATCAAACATGAATTTGTGCATATAATCAAAATAGAGTTTCTTAAAAAATTGATTACTCATTGAAATTGCTTCGTATTCAGATCCAAACCACATCAATACCAAATCTCAAAAGAAAATCCCGAAATTAAATCAAAATGTATCAATCTCAAATTTTAGTCATCACAACTCAAATCCTCCAGACGTGGTCTTTTAATCCATTACTCATTCTCAAAATTCCTCAAACTAAATCTCAACTATTCACAATAGCTGATTCATAAACAAATTTATCCTTAAGATGGCCAAGTTGCATTCATCCAACTCACCAATAGTCCAAAAATCTCATGTTTAATGAATTAATGCATCACATTCATCATACTCAATCAAATCAGCAATAATCCAAAAGAAAAAGCCTACTCACAATTTATATTAGGTTTTCCAACAATCTAAAATAATCCACATGCAATTCTACTCACAAATAACTAGGGTTCTTCTCAAAGATCCAATTTTTCATCCATCCAACATACATATTCATACCAAATCCTAGCATGCTTTCTAATAAAGAAAACACCACATACATCATACACAAAACAAAAACAAACAAGTCACTCACCTCAAATAAAGAAATCTGATAAGAAAGCCTTTCTTTTGCGAAATCCAAGATCTTCTCTCTTAATCTCCAAGAAAAATAAAAACAATAAACCTTTGTGTTGTGCAGCAAAAGACGGCTGCACTCCACCTTTTAAATAGGCCAGAAATTGAAGGATTAGGGTTTTAAACATATTTGCAAAATAATTCCTTAACAAATTATTACTTTACATATATAAACCTTTCTTTATAAAGTAGTTAAAATAAGTTAAATAAACTAAAGCCAAATTAAATCCTTTTACTACTGAGTTTTCCAGCAATCCAGCACAGCCCAGAAACAAAGAAAATTTGGATTTGTACTCATGGTGGCAGTTTTGCACAAAAGTCATTTTTTTTGTATTATTTGCAAATACATCATAAAATATTCGTAAAAATCCAGAAAATTCAGAAATAATATCTAATAATACATATTATATTTTCCAATTAAAATGTCTGACTTTTACTTTCCAGGAAAATATTTGCACAAGATCCAACATAAATTCCATATTTGTAAAAACACCATATTTGTTTAAATCTTTACCAAATCAACTCTAACTAAAATTTAAATATATTTTAATTTCAATGATGACCTTGGAAAGCCCAAAAAATCAGTAAAAATGAATTTTTATTATTTATTTGATATCCAAACGGCTTTTTACATAAAAGTCCCTCTCTATTGAGGTATTTATAAAAAATAGTTTCTTTATTCAGAAAAATCCCAAAATTTAGAATATACTCTATTATAAGTAGGAAAATTTATTAAAAATATAAAATTAGATATTTACACCCAAAATATTTGCACGTATTTTGCACGTGTAAAAAGATAATTCTTCAGAAAATATTTATTAAATCTCCATAAAATTATTTTAATTCATTTATAAATCTTTAAAATTATATTTAAAAATACGAGGTACTACATGTATTATACAAAAGAATTGAGTACAAGTTACTTGCCTGGAAGATGACGATGAATCCGACGAAGCAAGAACAAGAATAACGGGAACAGATCCCGGGGCACGAACACAAACACAACAAACGGATCATGAACCAATCACGAACACATGATCACGAACAAGATGAAGATGATCGAGATCAGGAACAAAATCGGACGGCTGAGATCGAAGATCAAGATCAAGATGATCGGATCAGATCGGACGGTCAGATTTCCCTGATGATGAAGATAATGATGAAGATCAAGATTGATCGATTGAACAGTTGCGATCAAAGGAAGTTGATGATCATCATAATCATGATGATCAAGAAGAGATCTGACAGCTAGGATCTAATCGAATGATCAAGAGGAGATTGAAGACCCACATCTAATCAAGCATGATGATCAAGATCCAACGGACGACCAGAATCAAAACCAAGGGAAAATGATCATGACGATCGAAATGATCGACGATTGGACGGCTCACAATCAACAAGATCAAAACCCACTACAAACAGCAACCAATCACACAGCAACCATAAAGGAGCGGCACGACGTGGATCCAACGGCGGGCGGCGGTCACAGGTGGGTGGCTGCGTCGCCGAGAGGACAGCACAGTAGGGATGTTGTAGGCTGCTGCTGCTGTGCGTTGGAGGAGGGACAGGGTGGTGTCGCAGGTGGCTGCAGGCGAGGAGGTGCACTGGAGCAAGGGTGGAGGACACCGGGGCACAGGCGGGGGGTTGCGACTGGTCGCTGCGTCGAGACTGTCGTCAACGCTGGGGTTGCATTAGGAAGCCAAACAGGTAAATATGAGTATAAATAGAGGATGGGTATTAGGGTTATAAGAAATGGTTGATGGGTAGGGTTAAAGGGTAAAACGAGTTGGTTGTTAATAAGGTTTCGGGTAGGGGATTTCTAACGGGTAGGGTTGGTGGATATTTATAGGGTAATGGGTATATAGGGTTTTAGGATTATCAAATCTGCTAGAAAATATTTATTAAAATATTAGATAAAAATATGATCTATATAAAAAAATGTAATTTGCATTACACTAGACTTTATTTAAAATAACTACAAATATAATTTATAAATAGAACTATGATTTTAATAACCAATCAAAGCAATAACCATAATAAAAATAATAGTAATAATAATAATACTGAACAATACTAATAACAACAACAATAATAATCATAAACATAAATATAATAATAATAATACTAATAATAATCGAAAACAAATAAAATTATTGATAGATTTTAATAGAAGATCCAATAGTATAATTTGACAAAAGAATTTGAAAACCGATAAAATAATTTGCGAAAATTTTAAATACAGAAAATACACAAAAAAACACATTTTTCGGAAAACAGGGGTTACAACATCTCCACTAGTACCTATCCTTATGTTTATTATATTCAATTAAATAAGTCACAGTTCCCTCCTAGAGTTAGTGCACCCTACCGGACTTAACTCTACTAAATCAATAACAAAAGCCTCACCAACCAAATTCCACAAAATCTCATTTGTCGGCATGTTAGGGTCCCACTCAACCTCTAGAGTCTTATAACTCAAATATTATCATCAATCTTTCTAGGGTCCACATCATAACCCTAAGTTCCAAATAAAAACCCAACATGGTTTAATATACAAAACTCTTTATTAATCACGTTGCTTTTAATCAACTTATAGCACCATAAAAGACTTTCAAATATGGAAACATAATCACTTTACAAAAGTTCTTTAAAAATCAACTTTCAAATCTCACTTGACAATCATCCATAAGTTCAATTTATTCAACTAGGGATTCAATCAATTCAAACTGAAATATGTGTAACACCCCCACAAAATTGAGTTATGACAATTTTGCCCACGGGTGCTATGCACATAAATTTTTACTGTTATGGGTAATATCCGTAGCGTATTTTAATATAAATATCATACATATTTTGGTATTTATATTAATTTAAAAATTTTCATCATCTCAAAATTGATTTTTTTAGCCAACTCAAATATAAACTCTAATCTTCTTGTGTTTTTACGTGTATTGCACGTGCTTTCAATACATGTGTCGATTACCTTTGTTTTACCATTACGTGAAATATCTGTAATATTATTAATATACATGTTCTACGTATTTTATATTTTGACAATTTTTCGTTCTCTCAAATTTATTTTATATTGATACGTGCAATGCACGTGTTTGCAGTGCACATGTTGGTTCCTAAAATTTTCTTGAGTCATGAATATTTTTCTTCTCATTTTTCTATTCACAATTGTGTGATTTATTTTTAATTAAAATCCATTAGTCCTAAATCCAATTTTTAGCCCACTAAAATTGATTTAAAGCTCATTATTGATTTTGTGTGCACTAAAGTGTACATTTAAAATATAGTTAGTTTGGTACACTTGCCATGTTTAACACACACATCTAACCTAATAAAACTAATAATAAAATTTGTATGAAGAGTGTGCACACACATTGACTACACGTGCACATATTTCTTACCATGGTTGAGAATGAGGGAGAGTGGTGTGAATTAGTGGGAAGTGGGAAGTTATTTTGGTAAGTGGGGAGTTATTTTGACCACACAATTTTTCTATACGCAGTCCCTACTTTTGTCCTGAATAACACAACTCAAAACAAGAACAGAAGAGAGAAAGAGGGAGAAGAGCTTGCGGGTTGTGCTAGGAAGAGGCCGGCCATTTTTTAAGGAGCTTGGAGTTTTGGAGCATTATTTTCTAGAAGTTCTACTACTAAGATATCTACATTTGTGGTGAGTGTTTTTTCAACTTTCTAATATAGTTTTATTAGTAGAATGCTTGACATGTGTGAATTGTTAGATACATGATAACTTATATAGATTGAACATTCATATTTAGATTATTTGTTGTCGATTGAATGTGTGAAATTATGATTGATTTGGGGGAATTTTTATAAGGTTATGTTCTGAGTTCTAGTTGCACTTCAAAAAATCATAACTATTAAACTAGATGGAATCTAGAGGTAAACATTTTATAGGAACATCTCGTATATGTCAAGAACATCTTCTTAAAATTTCATAATATTTGAATGTCGTTTACTATATTAATAAAATCCAAACTTAGGACTGGTTGGCAGTTGGCTAGTTGCTGGAAATTTGTACACATTTCGGGATTTGATCATTTCAGCATTCTAGATGAAGTATTTCGAGAAAAGTCAAAACTAAGAACTTGAAGTAGACTCGTTAACCTTCCATTAGAGTCTAAGAAATCAATTCTCTATGAAGAATTGAATTTATAATGAATTTTACAAGATTGAATAGGTGGCAGCATTTTAACTGCAGTATAACATTTCGACCCTACAGTAGATTTCGAAGAATTCAGGGTTATAGAAATAATATTTTGGGAAAACTTATAGCTAAAAAGTTATAGTAGACTTGTATACCTTCAATTTGATCTAAAGAAAACAAAGTTTCATGAAGTATATAATTTTTTATAATTTTTAGCATGAGTTGCAGTTTTCAGATTTAGATACTACCGTTTTACAAATGAATTTAAATGAAGTAATTGAGGATGCATGTAGATGATCTTAACTACAAAGTTTTAGTAAACTCATTCATGATTCCTATGAAACTAATAAATCTATTTTTGGAGTGGTATTGGAATTTATATGATGTTTATAATACCATTGGGTTGATGTCGCTTATCTAGTTGTCCTAAAACTTTTACAACATATAAAATTGGATTTAAAAAATTGGAATGTCAGTAAAATGTACCTTATGAGGAATTAAGAGATAATTAAATGATAAAGTTGGAATGTTAAACATGTGATATTTATAAGGTTTTAACTCATCAAGTGTTATTGTTTGTTGCTATAAGAAGTTGGTTATTTCATGATTGATGAATAAGAGAATGGATAAAAGAAGTGAAAAGATGTGAATGAATGAAATTTAAACAAGTGAATAATGAGGGTATGGATAACCCATGATGCCATGAGCATGAATTGTGAACATTAGAGGCTATGTGAGACCCAGGTACCGGCAAAGTGATGAAAGTGAAAATTGAGATTTGATAAGTGGCCAATATTGGCTATCGTTCTCGGTATATTGTTTAAGACCGGTAAGAGGGTGAACTAACTCTAGGTGATATTATTATTCATGTTTAAATTTAAGGATGGCACTAGAAGGAGATGTGATGAAACTTGGGCAAACATAAGTGGGGCGCCTCTATATAGTCTGACAGTGGACTCCAGGACTATAAACCTAGTTTGACGGTGGACTCTGGGACAGTGGTTGCGGGGTGAGATGAGCCTCAATTAAATCCAAGACTATGATTGATCTGACGGTGGACTCCAGGATCATGAATAGTCGAGCGGATGGGAGGCTGATCACCAATATATATGTATATACCGAGGTTAGAGGGGCACTTGCGGAATGTTCGCATGATGAGGATTCTGTATAGTTTGACGGTGGACTCCAGGACTGGAATCCGTACTCATGGAATGTCTAAACCTTGCTTTTATTTCTGTAATAGAATTTGCATGGCGAGGGATTGAACTCTACAATGTGGAGTACGTAAGGGCTTGCCCTCGGACATAGTATGGGATGCGTAGAATTCGAACAAGTATGCATTAGTGTCATCGTAGTGTAATGTCCACATTAGGTATTAAGTCATGTCATACACTGACACAACTAGGATAGTCACTTTTCCTGTTTGCATTTGAGTTTGAGTTTGCTAAAATAAAAGAATTGATGTATTATAGCATTGCATCAGTTGTAGCAACTGACGTGCCCACAGTTTCCTAGTTGTAGGTTTGGGCTAGGCATGGACTTGAAGTCACTTTGATGAGTTGTCACAAGATTGAAGGATTTTCATTATTGTAGAGTTTATTATATTCATTTAATTCTGCTGTTGTCATGCCCCGCTTCCCAAAAAGGAATACGGAATACAGATACGCGATATAAGTCCAGCGAATGTCATTCACCATTCATAAGCTGTCAGGATCTTTACAACAAGTCACAAGAAATAGCAAGAAGTAAACAAGAAAGAATCATTCACGCATGCATGAAACAAATTAATGTGATTAATAGAAATACTTGAAATAAATACAAGATTCTCAAATATTCAGATCTGGAACAAACAAGTCACATGTTCTGGGACAAAAATGCCCAATACAAGATTCAAGTAGCAATTACAATTTATTTAAAATAAGAAATAAACTCATGCAAGAAACTCTAGCCAGCCTAAAATACTTGGTCACTTACTCCCTCGGGCAGCTGGTCACCAAAGTCTGTAAGTTTTACAAATTACAGGAAGAGAAAAAAGAAACAAAACGCCAGTCAATGCAAGTTACGGGCTGCATGTAGTGCAGGCAACAAGTACGAAAACAGGTAAAGAAAATATAGAGTAGCAACAAGAACAAGTACTGAGGTAAGCATGGAATGGATGTGACAGCAAAGTAGAGTATCTAACTCCTAATCAAGAATAGAATCAAGTGTCATGGCAAGATAGTAAGATGCAAGTGACATGTAATAAGTATCAAGTAGCATGCAAGCAAGTATCAAGTAACAAGTGTTAAGTAGCATGTACAAGTAACTGGAATGAGCAAGTGATCATGTTATCTTCAAGCTTGTATCTAATCCTATCTTGGTAGCACTTCATTGTATCTAATCCTATCTTGGTAGCACTTCATGCGTCCCAAATTTTTACCACATGGTTGCTACATTCAAATAAGTTACGTTTAGATTTTATAGTGGATCATAGAGGGCAGTGTACTCAAGTAGCAGGTATCAAGTAATCACGTATCAAGTGTCAAGTATCAAGTATCAAGTATCAAGTATCAAGTATCAAGTATCAAGTATCAAGTATCAAGTATCACGTGTCAAGTATCAAGTATCAAGTATCAAGTATCAAGTATCAAGTACCTCTCTTGTGGGAAAGCATGTAGTCGGTTAAGCAAGTGGAAAACACGAGCCCCCTTCCAAGTACACATTTCTGTATTTTCCAATACTGGATCTTTCCCTTTATCCCCGGCTTGTTCTTGTTATTATTATTAAAGCAAGCATGGACGTGCACAAACAAGACAAGATAACATGGAAAGAAACAAGGGACAAGTTCAAGTTGGATAGAAGACATGAACGGATGACAAATAACTCATAACAGACTAAGACAACGAGACTTTCAATTCTGGACAACAAGACAGTACTGTACCAAATCTGAGATTCCCGTTGCCACAAGAGTGCAAACATGGATCCGTCAGAATATCCAGAAACTAGACTCTCTGCTGAATCCAATGCATATACACAAGTCATATAAAAACTACAGCAACAAGATTCAAAACAGCATTTCACACAGGAGTCATGTTCAGCCAGAAATTGCAAGGTTTATTTATAAGCATGAAAATAGCATGAAAACTTACTGATTAAATCCAAGAAAAATCTGGAAGATTCCTTAGTATGTCTAGTATTAGAAAATAAAATTTCATAATATTCCATTTCAGATAGCATAGTCAAATAAATCCGGAAAACAGAAAGATACAACAAGTTTACGAATCTGATATTTTAGACACAACAGTACTAAAATAATGATAGATCACATGTATAACTTGAAATCCAAATCTTTCAAAAGGGTTGTAAAATAGACACAACAGGCTACATTTCATACACAGCAGGGTTCTAAATTTTATTTAAGTCATTTTACTTTCAATATCATTGTTATTATCATATATTGTACCAGTCTTTAGTGACCCAGAGTTGTTTTAGTTTTCAGATGTTGGTTATGTATGAGACAGTTCATGGATTATTCGTGTTTATGTGATTATCTTATTGCCTGCATGGTTGTTATTACATTTCATATCTTTGAGTTAAACTGTTACAGCTTATGGGTGATGTGTACATCATCTGCTGGGCCTTAGTCATGTGGTTGTATTCCCATTTTTTGGGAAGCGGGGCGTGACAGAAGTGCTCGTCCATCTGGCACAAAGAAGGAATGAGCATATCATTCTGAGCCTCATAAACTTGGCTAAATGTCAAAATCTCACATCACAGATTACACCAAAGAAATCTCAAAGTCAAATGGTTCGGCCAAAAAATCATTTCACAATCAAATTTCTTGCAAAACTGTGGTGGCCAGTCTGCGCTCGGCAAAATAAAAAAAAAAGAAGAAAATAGAGATTTCTGTAGAAATGCCGAAACTATTGCTGGGGATAGAGGGGAACCTCTTCGTCGGCCTCTTCTTCCTCAACATCAAGGAGGATTGTTACTGCTACTCATCCCTTGGCATGTGGCGCTTCACCTTCCTCTTTGACATTTCCCCCGGGTGTGTTTTGGATGTTCGGAAAGTTTCATGCCATAATAAAACTCCTCGAGTCGGCACTCGGGGTAATAATACTTGAAGTGTGCGAGGGCTTCGTTGTACATCTCGTCCTAGGAGGTGATGACCTTATCAAAGGTGGCGGTCCTTATCTTCTTAATCTCCCTGAAAGCCGCCTTCTTGGTTAACCCCTCTGCTCAGATTCGGTCGCCAGCTAGAGTAGCAAGTTCGGCCTGAAGGGCCAGTTCACAAGATGCAGATGCATCCAGCTTTAGCTTCAAGTCCTTCATCTCACGCTCGTACTGTTGAGCGTTCCTCACCTCCCGCTGGAGCTTTTGGGAGTGCAGCTTCATCATCTGGGCCCCGGCCATAGATGCCTACAAATGAGGGGCTAATACTTCATAAAAAAAAAACAAAAACAAAAACAAAAAGGGGGAGAAGATCATATTGCAGGACTTCGGCAGTTAACATAAGACTTACCAGCATGCTGGCCTGAACCCACCTCATATAGCAGGACTCTAGGGTCTCTTTCACCAGGGCCTCTCTATCGCGAGGCATGGCCAGTTTCTCCACCACCTCGACCGCCACTGGCCTCTTGGTCATCATGTCGGCGGCCCTCACAGCCCAGTCAGGAGCCCAAGGTCGGAGCCCCTCGTCACCTACAACATCCTGAGCGACAGGGTGAATGGGAGGGAGCCCACCTCTCAGCACCTCTGAAACCCTACGGTTACCAGGGCTGGGTGCCGCCTTCGAAGAGCCAGAGGTCCCTCGGATCGGCAGGGTCTTCGGTTTCTTGGGCTTCGGATCCGACGGGCCTTCGCCACCCCCTTAAGAGGACCCCTTCCTCTGCCTCGACTGCTCAGCCGCCCTCTTTTTGGCCAACTGGGCTCTTCTTGCATCAATCGCAGCGTCGTCCATGTCTACAAATGAAAAACATGGATTATAAGAACAAAGGGAAATGTTGGGTAAAAAAGAAAATGAAAGACATACAGGAAGGAAAAGGGGTTCAGTCCGATCTTGGCCAAGTGCCTCTCTATCATGTTCAGCCAGCCGATGTTATTTTTGGAATAATCTGATCCACATCGGCCCACTCCTCCTCCATCATGACCCTTCTCCTCGGTGGCTTTTGATTCGGCTTATAGAAATTCCCACTTGTAGGAATTTCCCAAGGCACCTGATCTTGGACAATGAAATACTTCTCTTTCCACCCTTTAATGGAATCTGGATGCCCGTGGACGACATTCTTCGTGGGACGAGGCGAGATGTAGTAGACTCCCTCATACTCCTCCGACGAACTGACCCCCAGCATGGCTTGGAAGTACTTCAGTTTCAGAGGCACTCCCATCTCCTCGCAAAGTAGCATGAAGCACATGAGCTGCTTCCAAGAGTTCGGACCGTACTGCATCGGGCACAACTCCCCCCAATTGAACACCTCTCTGATAAACGGATGCAATAGCAACCGCAACCCCGATCTAACTAAAGGCATCCACCGGGAACATGCAATACCAAGGCGCTAGGTTATCCGTGGGATGGAGACCGGGGTTAGGAATGTAATGCCCCGCCCCAATACTCAGACAAATTATAAATACTATGTAGTACAGCTGCCCACCACAGGCTGCCTCTCAAAAGGTGGTTAACTGGATTGGTGACTCTTGATCATTGGCTAATAGTATTTATACTCAAATTATCCTATCAAACCTCCCATGTGGGACTAAATTCTCAAATCTCAATCTCATTCTCAAATTTCGAGCAGACCAATCGACTGATCTACCCACCAGTCGACTGTTCGCTCCAAACTGGGGTATTACAAGGAATCAGCAACTCATACTCCAGCCCTATGAAGTAGTTAGCTTGAATCAGCTGTAGGTCATTGGCCGTCAACGCACACGATGTCTTGTCCATCCGAATTTTTTTTCGAAAAGGCGAAGAAGGTTGCACACCATATTGAACCAAGTCCGCAACATTGTCTGAATACATCCTAATGGAGCTTGGTTGCGGATGGTAAGGAACGTTGAGCCCATGTTCAGGAAGGAACTTATCCCGCTATACCGGAGTATCTGGGAGGGTCTACCTAATCCTCCTCCTTCAGATTCTAGAGGCTTTCGGGGGGGGGGGGGGGGGGGGGCGGCGTTGCCAACGGCTTCAATTTGGGGGCCTCCATCAATGGATCGACCTCCACCCCTTCATCATCCTCTCCCTCACCACCACTCTACTAAGGTCCTCCACCACCTCTTCACTTTTTGTGTCAACTACCTCGACCACTTCCTCCTCTCCCCCCGAGTTACGAAGGGCTTTCGACTGCAGAGCGGCTGATCGTCGTAGACCCGCTCCTTCGTCTCCCAACACGAGGAGTTGGAGAGATGACCCTCACTTCCATGACCAGATGTGGAGGCGGAAGAACTGGACTGAACCTTTGACATAACATAAAATACTAACCTTATTGCCCTAACCAAAAAGTTTGCCAAAAAAATGATCGTTGGTAACTTGGCAGCACTTAGAGAGATTGCAAGGTGAAAAATAAGAGGGGAGAGTGGGGGATATAAGACAGCTCTGTTTTTAGGTTTCGAAGGCAATGTCAGATTAAATACACAGCAAAAAAAAAAACAAAAAATATCAAACCTACCCATGGATCCATTTGAAAACCATAAATCGTGTTTATGAGTTTTCCCTTAAAGATGGATCTGCTGTCTCCACAATATGCCGATCACATCACTGTCATATTGTGGTGCCTCTATGATATCCACACCAATGGAACAAAAAATGGCTTTCCCTCAGACCGTGGTTCTGCGGGAAGGGGATGTTCCCCCTCACGATCGCTCTCTCTCATTTTTTGTGACGGCTAGGGTTTTTCACGTGTGTCTTTTCCACAGATACATATCATATATATAGGTATAGAAAACCAACCCTAAGAGAGTAATGAGGTTGTTGGGCTCACAATCTGACATGGGTCAGATTCGTGTGTAGGCCTTTGAACTTTAGTCGGCCCATTTAATCTAATTAAAAGTAAAACCAATGTTAGGAGTCCAAGTCTTACTTGGATCCCTAATTAAATTCATTTCAATCAATTCTAAGTTTGTGACACTGTAGGTTCCTATTACGTTGATGGTAATACTAAAATCATATTCTAGTGTTACAAATAGTGAGCGGTATAGCCAGTGATTTGACATAACCTATCCATAACCAATGTTACCATGCAGTCTAGTCCCTTTGTCTAGATATCTTAATTGACCACAAGGCATAGACCGTGTCACCCTTGTATAGTTCAATCTTTGGTTTCTTGATGTCCGAGTAGACTTACTAAAACAAATGAGATCAATATCTCATATTTACTCATTTGAGCACGGCCATGCATTTTGTAGTTTCATTCAATGAAGGGGTCCGTAGATATCGCTCTTATTATGTAAGAGGGAAAATCCAATCTAAATAACTCACATCCCTCCGCATGATATCCAATAGTCGCTTTATAATCACCTTATTATATGCAACGTTTGATGACATTAAAACATTTAACTTCTCATGTAGGGAACTATAGTGACTTCAAGTCAAAGGAATACATACACCATGGTCACTATGAGAACCTCTTATGACACTCACGTAACAATCCATGCAACGTTCTCATGGTGGGTCAGTCCAGTGCATTATTATTACTTTAATATGTACCTATGTGAAGACTTGATATCTCATTTCCATGACCTATGAGAATGGTCTTCAGTCTATGCACACACTAGTCTCTATGTATTATCATTGTCCTAATTTACAATAATACTTGACTAGGGACATTAAATAACAGTGTTCTGATTTTAGCTAATAGGATCTCACAATCAAGTCATGCACTTGATATCCCAAGGCATTGAATTGACTATTCTAAGGACTTCATTATGTTCATTTAATTCAAAATAAATAACACAATAAATAAAATGCCGAAATATGAAATAAATGTCATGATACAATGTAAACTAGCAATGTCAATACACAACTGACATATGGGGCATACACCAACATCTGCGACGACTCGAAACCCATAAACAGATCTCAATCGCCCATCTAAATCCAACGGTTTGCAAGGTCTTGATGCCTCGATTTCCATAACCGTGACATCAGCATCACACATGCAGCACACGTGTCACTACAACCATATCAAGTGCGCAACTCTGTTTTTCACAAAGTCCACCACGCTCGGAGCTCGGCATGGACTTTGATCCAGCAGCTAGCTTTCTCATAATGTTCACCTTGCTCGGAGCACGGCATGGACCTCGACCAAGGGCCTAACTTTCTCACAAAGTACATAGTGCTCGACGCTCGGCAACAACATCGAGCAAGGGTCTAGCTTTCCCCCAAAACATGGGGCTCGACGCTCGGTGTCAACCTCGAACAAGGGTCTAGCTTTCTCACAACGCATGGGGTTCGACACTCAGCATCAACGTTGATCAAGGGCCTAGCTTTCTCACAAAGTACATTGGGCTCGATGCTCGACATCGACCTCGAGAAAGGGCCTAGCTTTCTCACGAAGCTCGACGCTCGGCGCTCGGCGCTCAGCACAACCTCGAGCAAGGGCCCACTATCTCACAAAGCATGGGACTCCACGCTCGGCATTAACCTCGAGCAAGGGCCTAGCTTTCTCATTGTAACACCTCGAATTCCAAATAAGATTGAATTCGAAGTTCCAAGGATCTTTACACTTTACTTCATACAATTTTACTAGGAATTTAAAACTTTTTATACAACAATGATTACATCAACGCAGTGGAATTATAAATTACAACATGATACATGAATTGAATAACAACTTGAACATTTCTTTAAGCAGCAATCATTCTTTAGTCTTGTCATTCACTTCATCCTGCATAGAAACTGTGGGCACGTCTGTTGCATACAACTGACGCTAGGATATAATACATCAATTTCTATTACTTAGAAAGCACACACTTATCACAAACAAAGCTAAGGGGGACTATCCTATTGATGTCGTGTGTGAATGTGCACTTAGTCCTTAATGCAGTTATTTATATTAGATGACACTAATGCACACTTATTCAGATTCAATGCATCCCATACTACATAGGTCCGAGGGCAAGCCCTTAATCGTTCTTCTTCTTGTAGGGTTGATTCCCTCGCCATGAATTAAACTACTACGGTAACTACGGTAAGTATCCTTGGTGTTCTATGAGTTAGGAGCCCATATCCAGACATCCTGGAGAAAATCCCACCGCATGACATGACGCATCATGCAGGCATCCTATGGACAATTCGCCTCCGCTATGAAACGATGGCACTACGTAGTCACCGAGCACCGCACAAGCATCGCCACTTTCCCGATATCCTGGAGAAGTATTCACGCCTTGACATGACGCATCATGTGGACATCCTAAGAACACTCTCACACCGTAGATCCGAGGCCCTCATACTTTTGTTTTTCTCTTACTTTCATCACATCTCCACTATGTGTCTAATCCTTAGATAATTGAATCTTGAATACAATCAATACTCTAGAATTAGCGTCACCACTACATCGGTCTTAAACATCAATCATTAACCATGACCCAATCTTGGTCTTTATTTATCACATTTCTCTTTCAATATTTCATTCATGCCGTTGTAAGGACTTAGCTAAAACTCAAGTCTCAATTCTCTTTTCATGCTCATTAAAATGAGAGTATACATATTCAAAAATTTCACATTTCATCATGTTTCTTTTACTTTATTTTCCATGCACATTTTGTATAATTTTAAGCAATAATCTCTTATCTAGTCTTACTCAATTTTCCATATCGAAAATCTCATTTTTGAACTCTATACAAGATTTCTCTATACTCAAAAAATATTTGTTGTCTTTAATTACAAAAAAAAATCATATTTTAAGAAACTTTATCAATTTCTTTTTCTCAAATTGCCTCTAATTCCCATTTAATTAGTCAAAATATTGTAGATTAATTTTTCATGAAGTCTAGGTATTTTTCTAAGATTTCTAATAATTTTTCTTAATTTTTATATAATTATAAACTACTTAAAATTATCAAAATAACAAAAAATATCAGAAATCCCAAAAAAATGGCCAAAGCCGGATTTGAACTAGTCAAATTGCCCCCCGCCCATGAACTGTAACTGCACTGTTTTGCACCCGAGGACCAGTAAGTCCAAGAGCGACTACTGTTATAAGGAGTTAAATTATACTTAAGTTTGGGCTCTCAGTTTTGAGTAAAAATCAAATTTTAGAAAAAACAGAGTCTTTTGAGAGACTCGAACCCGAGACCAAGTGCTCCGTTGAGCTACAGTAACGCCCCCAAATCGCACCCACTGTCCAGTAGGTCTGAGTGACTAACCGGTATAGGAATTGATTAAAACGTTTTTGTATAAACTGCACTAAAGCTAGTTCTTCTTTTAGCAAACTCGATTTTTCTCAATTTATTTGTACTTATAAAATCTAGATCTTTTCCAGAATATTTTTCTTGGAAAAACAGTAACTTTCATTTCATTAGATTGTCAAAAATCTCATTTTTAGACATAGTACACTATTTTTCTTTAATTCATTTGAAAAAGTGAATCATGAAGACATTTTTAACATAGAAATTTTTTCTTTTTAGAATAATCTTTTATCACCATATTCCCCCTTTCATTCCTAATAAGTTCATACACTCTTTTCATTCTTTAACCAAGATAAAGCTCTTTAAATTAGTCTTATTCTTATAAAATTAATCTTTCGCTTATGTTTCAAGGAGCAACATAGATGATAATCTGGTGACTACAATATTACTCATATATGGCATTTAAGAACACACTTTTTACCACAATCAATTTATTTCATAACCCATGGTTTACTAGTTTGAAGTCCATAATTCATTGATAGGCATAGTTCTTCACATATTGCATTCTACAACTCATTCATAAGCAATTTTTCATATAATCATGTTTCATCAATTCTAGCATGCCAATATATTAACCAAGCATCACAACAAGTCTTAATTAACACATCTCAATTCATTTTACTAATTTTTCATGTAGATAAGCTAGAATTTCTTTTCTGACTAGTTTCTTCAAATAAGCACAAACAAATTTTTCCAATGACTAACTAGATCGTCGGAGGGTCTATAGCCGAGATCTCTCACCGTGTTTCCAGGATTTTTTGCAGGTGCTCAGGGAGGCCAGCAACCAGCTTCACCCTCTCTCCTGCTCCCAAAAAAAACCACATGTAACACCCCGGCCTGTAACAACGATTTTTCTAAGAACTGCCCACCACAGGCTTGGCTCATAAAATGTGCTATAGCTGAGTGGTGACCTCTAATCCCATGCAATTGTATATATATATATATATATATATATATATATATATATATATATATATATAAATTAATTTTTGCAATCCTCTTGATATGGGATTAATCAAATCATGCATCTCCTCAAACCCCGTGAGCACAGTAGCCCAAATCCGGGCCCCACTGCCCACGTCAGCAGACAGCAGCAACATCTGCCGCCTTCAAAAACCGGGCAGGCCCCACCCTCAAGCCACGTTAGCCATGTGGCTGAGCACAAGCAATAGCATCAGCTGCTTTCTCGTGGGCCCCCATCCATTAAATTTCCATATAACCCCCTATAGGAAACCTATAGGGCACTCCCCAATTATATATATATATATATATATATATATATATATATATATATATATATATATATATATATATGGAAATGCTCCATTGAAAACGCAAATGTTGTGGAAAACGTGAAAACAAGCCTAGGCCGTTGTTGGAAACATCGGCCTAAGTGGTTTTCCACGTTTTCACAGATATTTGCCTTTTCAACCGAGCATTTCTCATATATATATATATATATATATATATATATATATATATATATATATATATATATATATATATATATATATATATATATATATATTCTTAACACGGGGTGTTACACACACCTCCTCTTAAGAATTCAGCATCCTCGCTGAAGCCGGGACATGCAACCTGATCCAGGATCCCTTCTAGCCGATGTGGAATGTCGTACCCTGATTTTGCTAGCTGTACAGTACCCTGATTCTACTAGTTGTACAGTCCCCTTAGCCGGGCGACTTGTCCCAACCTCGCTCCCTCTCAGGCATACCTACTAGTACATGTACTAGCTCCAACTCAGGCATAACCACCACTTTATACCCACACTCGGTATCGAAAGTCGGCTCTGATACCATTTGTAACACCCGGGCCCGAAACAGCAATTTTTCTAACAACTGCCCACCACAGCCTTGCCTCATAAAGGTGTTATAGCTGATTGGTGATCTCTAATCCCAAACAATTATATATATATATATATATATATATATATATATATATATATATATATATATATATATATAATTAATCTTTGCAATCCTCCTAATATGGGATTAATCAAATCCCGCATCTCCTCAAACCCTCTGAGCACAGTAGCCCCAACCCCGGACCCACTGCCCATGTCAGCAGACAATAGTAACATTTGCCGCGTTCACAAACCTGGTGGGCCCTAACCTTAAACCACGTCAGCCACGTGGCTGAGCGCGAGCACCAGCATCAACTGCTTTCTCGTGGGCCCCACATCCATTAAATTTCCATATAACTGCCCTATAAGAAACCTATAGGGCACTCTCCAATTAATTAATTATATATATATATATATATATATATATATATATATATATATATATATTTATATATATATATTCTTAACACGGGGTGTTACACCACACCTCAGATCAATATCCGTGGCTTAGATCTGTCTCAAAACCTGTCTCCTCCACTACAACTTACTAGAACTCACACCTGTTGCTCCCACCTCAAAATCAGCAACATCAGTTCTCTTTGATATCTCTCTCATATTTTATTTTAATTTATGAGAAAATTTCTTAAAACATCACCAGTGTTTGCCTTAAGTACAAAAAACACCTCGACATTTTCAAAAGTACAAAGTAGCCCTATCAATAATTTTTTCACTTTTCCATCCTTTCTCTTCTTTGACTAGGAATTGACTAAGCTGACTGTGGGGATAGTTTAAGCTTACCGGGCTATAATCTTTTGAAATACCCAAATTATCCCTTCCTTATAAACTAAATTAGGGAGGGGTAATTTCAAAATTTAAGTGCGGTAACCCAGTCATCTTAGATTTGAATCCAGCCAACACTAGTCAAAGCATAGTAATAGGACGGAGATGACGGAAAAGTGAAATCTAATAAGGGGGTTATACTTCGAATTTTTGGAAACATCGAGTGTTTTTTGAACTAAAGGCAAACATTGGTGGTGTTTTAAGCATTTTCCCCTTATTCCAAAGTGCCTGAATAAAACGAATATGTATTTTTTAGATCGTGCAAATCTGTAAGATATACTTGTGACCCCTTATTCTAGAAAGGCTATAGTTCACAACACCCATCCGACTTTTGACCAATTATCAACGAAACCACATGATCCTTTTTTTCTCATCAATTAACCCTCCTCTGTTACTCCCCAATAATCATGTCCACCACCTATAAACTTTTTGGGTATCATGTTATGCCACAAGATCTGATTTTTTTGGTTTTTGTCCGTAAATTACTCATGGTTTTTGATACAGCTAAAATTAGGGTTAAATCGGGACCGTCAAATCGGGCATGAATCTTAAAGCTCTCACGGGTAAAATAATAATTTCACCTACAAACCGGTCTGAAATGGAAACTGGGTCTTTCTTCAAAGCTCAATAACCCATAAACAAATCTGTCCTACTGGGTATGGGTAGCAACCCATTAAAAACCAACCCAGATGGATAGAGTAATTCAAATTCATAGTTATCTCTATGAAATGGTTTAAACTCTAGATCTTATCCAAAAACACTAGGAAGTAGAGGTTTATCCTTATCTCGAAACGTGTCCCTAAGGCGATAATAAATACCCCTCTCCCCCCACCATAACAGGGTAATCAATCTTTTTCTACCTAAAACTCTTTCTTCATCTTTCTGATTACTGACAAGCGCATCGGAGGGTTCGTCACCGGGATCTATCCCGGTGTATCGAAGTTTGTGCAGGTTCGCGGCAACAGCAAGAAACAAGTCAACACGTTGGTGAAGGTCAACAGGTTTGCCTTATTCGTTTTCTCAAGAATCCACAAATTCATCTGTTTGCTCCCATACTAAAATTAGCAGCAACAGATTGGCACCGTCTATGGGAAACAAAAAAGCAATCCAACCTTACTTAACCAGTGAAAGTAGTTTCGAACTATGCATTCGCAAGAGCAGGGGAAGGCAGTGGTCTCCAGCCGAAGTGTCACACCTCTTCCTCCTCCTCCTCCTCCAGTTCAAGATGTTCTTCCTCAACATCCTCCTCCTCAACAGGCTCTTCCAGGGTCTCGGGTGTAATACCCTAAACTTTCATTCTAATAAGATATTGATTTTCACGTGTTGTGCACGTGCAAATTTTATGTGTATATTATTTATCTATTTTTATATACAAAATTTCTCTTGGCAGTATGGACAATTATTTTTCCTTTCCTTCATTTTTATAAAAGCCAAATTCTAAAGCCTAAAACACTATATTATTTGTGTTAGCTCACTTTAATTAATTATTAATTTATTGTCTTGGCCCACAAGCCTAAGCCTACTAATTGTGAAGCCCACAAATTTAATAAATCAATTAAATTGTCACACTTGTCATGTAGAGACAAATGGTGAACATTTTGATTAGTTAAATTGTACAAACTTCTACATAGGGGTACTAGGTGGCACGTGCAATGCACGTAGTGTGCAATGCACACTCTTTGGTGGCCGGTTTGTGCATGAATGATGGGGTGTGTGGGTGTGTGTGCATGGGTGGTTGCTACAACTTTCCCTCCTATCCTAACCATTCATCCTATAACTATCCAATAAATTGTAGCCCTCCAATCCATTCTAAAATTAGTATAAATACCCCCCTTCATACTTGTATTCTACATTGAAACAAATATTGAAAGAAGGCGTTATATAGGAGATACATATTAGTGTGTGAGTTTGAGTGGGTGTGTTCCTATTGGAGGCCGCCCCCCTTCTCTTTCAACTTGGAGCTCTCGGTTTTGGTGGCAAGGAAGCAAGAAGGAGATCGTGACATTGCAATCTAGGAGGAGAAGGCACTCTCTCGCATTCTAGGAGGCTCTAGGAGATTTCTTATTGGTTTTCTTCAAAAAGGTGGGTGTTTCTCATGACTTCTATAGTATAGATCATGCTAGGGAATGAAGTGGAATTATCATTATAAGATACTAGTTGAAATGAAATGCATGCTTGCCAAATTAGAAGAGAATTGATAAATTAGCAAATTTGTGTTGTTTGGTTACTATATTTACTAATTATGAGTAAAGTGAATGTTCTTTTTTTTCTAATGTTAGTATGCAAAATATGCCCTAAATACGAATTATGTGGATTAACTAGTAAAAGACTAGCACCATGTTTATTGATTAATAATGCTAGGTAGAATAGTGTGTTAAACATAAATTGATAGAAATGATTGTTAATGGATGCATTGAAATTACCTATTTCTATATATGCCATGTGAAAATTGGAATAAGTGAAAAAGAATGTCCTTTTGCATATGAATAAGTGAATGTATCATGTGTAGATTAATTAATAAAAATGGAAGTTTTTACTCACTTATAAAGTTGATTTTTGGTACTCTAAAAATATCATAGTTGTCAAAACATCATAGTAGTGAATTGTTGGTGTGAGAGACCATCTTTATTATGAACAAATATGTGTTAGTTTTCAAAAGTTGAAATTGTGTTATAAAATACAAACTAAGGCTAAATACATGTTTTAAAAGAGGGAAAAATACCTTTAAATAAACTGGTTATTGATAAATTAAATGTATTATTATTTTGGACATTTTTGTTTTCAAAAGAGGAGAAAAGGAGACAAATTCATTTTTTGAGAAATTTTGAAGTATAGCTTTAAACAGAGAATTAAGATCAAAACCTATTTTAAATACTTTATAATCGATATGTCCGCTTATACCAACTGGTCAGAAAAGACTTGGGTTGGCTACAGTGGTCGGAGGTCTTGAGTTCGATACCCCGAAGTTGTGTTTTATTTTTTCGTTTTTGTTAAAAATCCAAATCACCGAGAACTGAACATATGGGGATTTTAACCCCTAGTTAAATTGATGGGCGGCTTTGGCGCGTTGGTCTGTGTGCTTTCTGTTTCACCGCTGGTTGTGGGTTCGAATCTCGGTGGGGTTTGAGTTTAGAAAAAAAATATTTTTTTTGAGATTTTTGGATTAAATTGAATTTTTAAAATAGAATAAAAATTGGGAAAATATGTTTTAATTACTGGAAAAATTATTGGAACTTTATAAGATATATTTATACAACTTTTGATGAAGTGTGAAGAAGAAATTTGGGTTTTTGCAAGAAAGGACTCACTTTGAAATTAAATTATTCTTTTAAACGAAGGAAAAATGAAAATGAAAATTTTGAGTTATAAAAGATGAATTTTTGAAGTTTGTGACTAGCGTGATTAAATGGAATTATAGAAAAATGTGTTGTAGTAAAATTGTGAATTTGTGAGTAATAGATTTGTGGAATATATGAAATTGTTGGTGACTATTAAGTGAAATTTATTCTTTCACATGGATTGCATGCAAAATTGAATTATTGATCGTGATGAATTATGAAAGGTGTGAATACATGAATTCTATGCTATTGGAATATGAATTGTGATTAACCATGAAAAGATCTTATGAGTATGACATTGTAATTATATGTTGAAATTGAGAATTAGGGTATAGCCAAGACCTATACCGGCAATGAAAGAAATGAGAAAATGATATTTTGAAATGAGAAGACCAATGTTTGGGTCATGTGAATTAAATGAATAAGACCGGTATAGTGGAAGTGCTACACTCTAAGAGTTGATTTTATTCATGATTCAATTAAACTAAGGATTAGATGCATATTGGAGATGTGATGAAAGTAAAAGAAAAATATTGAGTATGAGGGCCATTGGATTGGCGGCGTGAGAGTATTCACAGGATGTCCCATGATGAGTCATGATAGGGCGTGGATACTGCTCCAGAGTACCGTCCCGGTGGCGACGCTCGTGGGGTATTTGACGACTGCGGGTGGTGTCATGTCTATGGTAGGAGCTAAATTACCACAGGATACCTGCATGATGAGTCATGTGTCAGTGCGTTGGGATTCCCTCCAGGGCGCCTAGACATGAGTTCGTAGGTCAGAAAATATCTAGGATACTTACAGTTGTTACAATAGTAGATTAAGTCATGGCAAGGGATTGAACCCTACAAGATGAAGAACGGTTAAGGACTTGCCCTCGGACCTATGTAGTATGGGCTGCATAGACTACTCTGAACAAGTGCGCATTAGTGTCTTATAATATAAATAATTACATTAAGGACTAAGTGCACATTCACGACACGACATCAATAGGATAGTCTCTTTAGCTTTGTTTGTGACAAGTTTGTGTTTGTGAGAAATGAGAATCGTTATACTATTTCCGGCATAGAGAGGATGGCCGTGTATAATATTTCGTCAGTTGAATGAACTGATGCGCCCACAGTTTTATATGTAGGGTAAAGATACTTGACTATTGACGTATACATACTGCGCAAGACTATTTTAAATGTTGTTTCTTGTAATTTATTGAAATATTGCTTATGCTGTGATAATGTACAAGTGTAAATGTAACTCTGATAAAAGAAAAGTTTTTATTTCCTTATAAAATTGTACGAAAGAAGTGTAAAGATCCTGTGGAATCTCGAATTCAGTTGTATTTTGAAATTCGGGGTGTTACATCGGGGGGCTGCCCAAGGGGGGCTCTTGTTGGAGTCGTCCAAAGCAACATCCTCTTCATGACCATGTCGCGGTCCACAATCCTTCAGTTGACTCTATGGCTTCTCAAAGCCCTCCCGAGCAGGATCTTCACCAAGTGATTATCAACCGCCAATAGGGGGTCGACCTCCGAACTCGCTTGAATGGATGGTGAGCCCTTAGGGGAGTCCATCAACATGAGCACCCAGAGGTCTCGAAAGTCCGGACCCCCCGCAGACCGAGGACCAAAAAATCCCCTTCCTCGAGGAGGAGAAGAGAGTCCCCTCCATGTCGTCGACAGAGAAATCATACTCCAGTAAGCCGAGCCACACATAGGGACCGCTAAGCTAGATGGGCACTAGTCACAAGGGCTGAGTTCCAGAATTTTCAAGAAGCCGTTCTGCAGGTCCTCAATGTTGCTCCCAACCACGAGCAAGGGGCGCCCAGTCCTCAACCTTCCCCAAGCTATCACCACCGTACTCCTAGTCCCATTCCGCATGGGAAAGAATCTCGGGGCTCGGTAAGATATGACCGAAGGGAAGACTCGGTCTACCACCATCTCCACGAGATGGAGAGGCACCTTGGCCGACTTGATCAAGAAGAGGAACAACGGGTGAGGAATTTTCGCCTGAGCAGGCCTCCGTTCTCCTAGACCATCATGGAAGCCCCAGTCCCGGAAAACTTCAAGCCCCCTAACTTCGAGTCAAACAACGGAGAGTCAGACCCCGCCGACCACATCGAGAGTTTTAAAACTCTCATGATGATCAACCAGGCTTCGGATGCGCTCCTTTGCAAAACCTTCCCTGCCATGCTGAAGGGGCCTACAAGAGAATGGTACTCTCGACTCGCCTCGGCCTCCATCTTCTCCTTCGATCAGTTCAAAGGGCTCTTCCTTACTCATTTTGTAAGTAGCCGCCGGACCAAGAAAACAAGTGCATCTTTGGTGACCCTCAGCCAAAGAAAATGTGAACACCTAAGAGATTATGTTCGGTGCTTCACCGCCGAAGCCCGGTCTATTACCTCCCTCAACCAATCTATAGCCTCGGCGGCATTCGGGCACAACATGACTAACGTCGACCTCAAGGCGTCCCTTACCAAGAAGCCTCCTCGGAACTTCTCAGAACTCCTACTTAGGAGTGAGTAGTACATCCAAGTGGAAGACGCTCTCAACCGCCCCACTTTCGAGGAATCATCTTTTGGGAACAAACGGAAGAATACGAGCAAAGAAGGGTCCCAGAAGTTCCAGAGGGATGACAATGGCCAACACCACCCAGCTCCTCGTTTTGAGAAGTTCTCCCCCCTCAATGCTAGTATTCAGCAGTCCTAATGGATGTGGACAAGGAAGGGCTACTCCGTGCTCCCCTAGAATGAATATTCCTGGCAAGAAAAGAAACAGGGATAAGTGGTGCCGCTTTCATAGGGACCACGATCACGACACAGATGATTTTTGGGCTCTCAAAGAGGAGATCAAAGAGCTTATACAATGGGGACACTTGGCCAAGTTTGTCCGAAAAGACGGGGCCGATCTTCCACCTCGAAAAGCCTACAAGCGAACAGAGAGGCCCGCCGAGTTCCAAGATTCTGAACCTGGGGCCGTCCTGCACCTTATCCATGGAGGTCCGATGGGGGGAGAACCAAACTCCTCCCATGAGGCCTTCATCCAATCGTAGAAGTAGGCTCAGTTTTCAATAAGGACGATGCTTGTAACATGGCCAAAAACATGTAATAATGGCTAGCCCTATTGTAGCGGCCACATAGTTTATTTCAATAAAACTTAGCTTTTTTCTGTGAAAATTATTGCACCGAGTCACATCTACGACTCGTTAAATGGTAAGTTCGAAGTCCAGCTTGTCCTACAGGGTTGCTCTCACAACTTATCAAGCTCAAAAGACGAGTTTGGAGTTCAACACTTGGTTTGAAGTTGCTTTAGCCGCTTGCAAACAAGCAAGGGCGGGGTAGCTCACCATTCGGAATTGCTCCTACAACTCATTAGCCCTCTTAACAATAAGTTTGGAGTCCAACAGACGTTGCTTTAGCCGCTTGCAAACAAGCAAAAGCGGGGCAGCTCACCATTCGAAATTGCTCCCACAACTATTGTAACTCTTTCAAATAACAAGTTTGGAGCTCAACACTCTCCTAGAGTTGCTCCTCAAACTTGTCTCCCAAACGGCTCTCTCCTAGAGCCAAGCTCTTCGCTCCGCTCGCCTCTAGAGCGGACCTCTTCTCAACGAGTTCGGAGCATAACTCTCCCCTAGAGTTGCTCCTGAAGCATGTCTCCCAAATGGCTCTCTCCTAGAGCCAAGCTCTTCGCTCCGCTCGCCTCCCGAGCGGCCTTCTTCTCAACGAGTTCGGAGCTTGTAACCCCTGTTTTCTATTTTGTGTATTTTTGAGTGTATTTTTCATTTTGGTGTATTCATCTCCTTGTATCTCTCTGTGGACCGTATACTGGATTTTATTTTCAATATATTCATTTTACTATTTTTGCCTCCTTTTAATTGAGTTTTTGATTCTTTTGTCTGTCTTCCATTTCGTCCTGTTGATTGGGCCATTATTTTTTATTTCCATTTCATTTACTTTTTTCTTTTTTTGTGATCGTCTCAATGTTCTATTGGTTCCCTAAAATTCCTTTATTTGTTTCCACCCAGTAATTATCCTTATACCCATTTTAACCATCCTAATAACTAATACCTATTATCATATCATTATACCAAACCCAATAACACAAATAAATACCCAATAAGCCCTACTCCCCAAACCCATTAGCATCACCCTCCACACCCGTTTAACTCACCCACACCCGTTAGCTGTCACCTATTCAAAAAAAACCCTAATACACTATTAACCCATACCCTATATATGGTGAACCGACTGTTCACCTTCCCCACTAAAACCCTAGCCATCTTTCCCTTTGTCCCGACCTCCTTCTGACCTCTCCCTGCTTCCCCTCCAGGCTGCACCTACTGCATCTCCCTCTCCCAACCTCTCTCTCACTCCCGATTGTCCCTTGCACCCGCGACCCATCTCTCCATCTCTCTCCCTATCTCCCCCCTACGCCGTTCGGGTTGCAGCAGCCATGACACCACCTTGGTGCACTGCTCCGACGCCAGCAGCAAGCATCGACAGCAGCCGTGACTGCAAGGTAGCATCCCGTTGCCTTCCATCGACTCTCCTTCCCGCTCTTCCTTGGTTGCGGTGTGTGTGGGCTCGAGTTGTGGATCATTGGGTTTCGTCCATTCGTTCTTGGAGTGTTTGGTGTGTAGTTGTGTTCGTGGGTTTTTGATTGTTGCCGTTGGTTGTGTGTTCGTTGAGTTAGTTGCCCAGGAATCCATTCCCGTTATTCTTGCTTGGCATCGTTTTCGTCGTCGGTTAAGGCAAGTAACTTGTATTCTTTCTTTGTCTAATACAAGTACTAAATACCGTCTGTAGTGTAGTTGGGTTCTAGAGATAATTTGTGTGCGGACTCTCTGTTATCGATTATCTCTATTGCGATGATTTGACTATAGTTGCCTCATGACACATATGACATGAATTAACCTAGGGTTGACCACCTTTGATGTATATGTTCATGCTATTTTGTGATATCGTGTGCTTGATGTATTATTTGTGTGCTAAAACTTATCGTGGAGATGTAAAATACACTATATCATGTTGTTTGGACATCTAGTACACTATATTTCATGTTTGAGTTGATTTGGATGAGTTTTATATGGACTAGTTGATTTTGTGTATAAAGGATATTTTTAGTTTTGCCGGTTGTCCCATTTTGATCAGTATTTTAGACCCTATTAAGGTCAGTATATGAAAATATTTTGTGAACATGAACTGTAGAGAATTCTGGCTATTTTCCAACCCTTTTGACGGATATCAGTTTTGGTTTACGAGTTGTGAGTTATTCCTATTTTACCATTGAGGTGTATAAAGATTTCCAGACTGCGTTTTCTATGAATTCTGAAGAGTAATATATTTTTATTCTGGTGTTAAATTTTTTTTTTTTGATCTGAAATTTTGCTCAGTACTTCTCGAATTGATTGGGGTTTACCCGGAATTTTGGTGGACTTATTTGAGGAATTTTACAAACCTTTTCATTCTGGCAAATAAAGATTTTACATGCAGATTTTTACTACTGTTCAGTAAAGAACCTGATTTTCGACCTAATTCTACTTGCTGTCTCTAAAATATTTCTGAATATGAAAGTTAGCCTACTGTATCTATTTTATTACCCTTTTAGCGGATTTGGATTTCAATTTATGGTTTGTGAGATATCGCAGTTTTCGTACTGCAGTGTTTACAATTCCAGATTTATAAAACTACTACATCTTGACGTTTTCTTATTTTCGTTGACTAAAATATTTATATGTGAAAATAATGATACTTTATATTATGATGCTACAAATATAGGGGAATACCCCAGATTTTTTGTAGATTTAACTAATGAGTTTTCATGCTGTTTTCCTGACTTTGAATACAATCTTTTGATTTCTAACTGAACGTGTTTTCTGGATTCAAACCTGTTTTGAGACTTGATTTTGTGAAGTATTATATGACTTATATACATTTCCTGGATTCAGCCAGAAGTCTATTTTTTAGATTCTTTGACGTATCCAGATTTGCATTTTTGTAGCAACGGGAATCCCTGATTTAGTTTAGTATTGTCTTGTTGTCCTGAACTGGAATTTTCGTTGTACTGTTCTTTTATTTGTTATTTGTAGTATGTATATGTTTATCTTTCATCCTGAACCTATTACATGTTTATACCATACTATTCTCACTCTGTTTTTTGTACATACATGCCTGTCTGATAATAATAACAAAATAACCCAGTCAGGGTTAAGGGAAAGATCTAGTAGTGAAAAATATAGAAATGTGTACTGAGAAGAGGGCCCATGTTCCCTATCTGTTACGTATTCATGACTACATGATACACGACTCTATTATCTGAACCCTGACTACATTACTTCTCTATAGGAAGGTGTACTCAGAAGAGAACTCATAGGTTCATCTGTCTGTCTGATCTGATTATCTGATATCTATCTGTCTGATCCCTGAGTACACTACCCTATGGACTCCACTACGAAATCTAAACGAAACTGTTTGAATGTAGCAACCATGTGATAAAAAGTTGGGGCGCATGAAGTGCTACCTAGATAGTAATCACACAAGACTTATAAGAACATGACATCTGTTATCTGTTTATCTGTATATGTTATCTGACATATGTTATCTGATTATCTGTTATCTGTCTGACTATCATCTAAAACTATCATCTGTATATCTGTTTACATACCATCTGACACTTGACAGTTGACACATGTTATCTGTATCTGTTAGTATACCATGCTATCCGATTTTTCTGGATTCATGTTAGATATTACATTTCTGTTGACATGCCTATACCATGCTATGTTTGTTCCATTATTATTTTATATTTGTTATGCTTTGCCATGTACTTGTATCCTGCACTACAAGTGGCCCATAACTTACATTGACGGGAGTTTGTTTTTCTCTTTTCCTTTTTCCTGTGATTTATTAATTGTAGATCAGGATGAACAGTTGCCAGATGGAGTTGGTGACATGAGATATTAGTGCTAGAGTTTTGCATTTATTATTATTAATTTCTGTTGCTCAATTTTGAACAATTGTATTTGATACTTGGATTTATTTGTATTTGGGCAATGTGACCCAGTATATTATTAACTTATCCAGACTTGATTTATTTAAGATCATTATATTTTGGTTTCAAGTAAATTTCTGTTGGTATATTTGATTCGATTATGTATACTTGGTTGATTCTTTTGCTTCCGACTCTGATTATTTCTGTGAGATATTGTAAAGATTCTGAACAGCTTATGGATAAAGGAAATCATTTGCTGGACTTAGTCACGTATCCGTATTTCGTATTTCCTTTTTGGGAAGCATGGCGTGACAAGATTTTTAGTGGTATCAGAGTCCAGGTTTGGCTAATGTATTAGTTTGACTGATATATTAGACAAGCTTGGCTCGAACTGGGATCTGCTCAACATTTCACCAACCATGCATGCATAAATAAATTATTATTATCAACTTTGATATGGATGATAATTATTTTTGGTTTTCTGCAGACTATGGCTCGTAGAGGCTCTACTTCTCGTCCCCAGGATGATCAGCCTGGGATTGAGGCTATCACCACTATGCTTGAGCGCTTGATCAATATGCAATAGAACCACAGTGATTTGGTGATGGCTGCTTTAGATACCGCTCGTGTTCCGCCGCCTGCTGTGCCTTTGCAGGAAACTTTTCCTCCCTCGTCCGGGTACTGTCACGGACTTCATGAGGCTGCATCCCGACAGGTTTTCAGGCACTGAAACGCCTTTGGAGGCTGAATAGTGGTTGATCCGAACTGAGCAACTTCTTTTCATAGCTAGGGTTGCAGATGCAGATCGAGTGGATGTGGTAGCCATTCAGCTGGTGGACTTGGCTCATATTTGGTGGAGGCCTGAGTTCGAAAGGCTCGAACGACCGATCACTTGGGCCACTTTCACTAGGGGCTTTTTGGAGAAGTTCTTTCCTAGCAGCACTAGAGTGGAGATGGAGCAACAATTTTGGCCCTGAAATAGGGCTCCAGGTCTATAGATGAGTACGCAGCTGAATGTCGCTTCGCAGCCGTTCTTGTGGTGAACGAAGAAGACAGGGCTCATCAATACATTTTTGGGGCTTGAGCGTGAGATTTGGGTGCAGCTTGTCTCCTTTCGCTTGTGCACTTATCCAGAAGCTCTTGAAGCAGCTCGTGCTCAGGAGCAGTCTCGTGGTACTTTCGCTCTTTCTCAGCGGACTGTTCCGCACTCCTCGGCTGTTGTTAGACCTTCTAGTGGTTCTGTTCGGAGGCCTGTTCCTGCCCGTCCTATCAGGGCAGCTCCGTACCCTTCTGCTAGTTTCCTGAGGGGTGGTTTTTGCAATTTCTGCCAGGTGTCTGGGCATGAGCGCAAGAACTGTTTCGTGCCAGCCACCGATGCTTTAGGTGTGGCACTGCTGATCATTCAGTTCGGGATTTCTACAGCCACAGCAATAGTTGGCTCTTCCATCCAGGGGTCTCATTCAGTAGGTTGTCCCAGCTCGTGGTCCAGTTAGGCCACCGCTTACTCCTCAGCACCAAATTATCGGTCAGAGGACCACTGTTCCGAGGAGAGGTCAGGCTTTCAACCTGACTGCTACAAAGGCTGAGTCAGCTGAGGGTGTTGTTGCAGGTATATTTTGTTTATTGTTTGTTATTTTATTGTCTCTCTTTTTCTTCTTTTCATTTCTCTTACATTTGTTCTTTCATGTTATCTTTCCGCATTTGTTTTTCCTCACCCTATTCAACCATTCCTTGTTCTATTGTCTTTTGACTCTATCTTATGTATCGTCCTTGTTTGCTTTTCCCTGCTCATGTTCTTTTTGATTCTGGGGCAACCCATTCTTTTGTCTCCTAGTGCAGGCAGTGTCTCGTAATTATTGGTAGCGCAGATTTCAAAGCCTATCTGATTGTAATTGGCAATTCATGATTCAACGTTATTCTGGGTATGGATTGGTTGGGTGAAACCCATGCCATTATTGATTGCCGTGCCAAGAAAGTTGTGTTCCAGATTCCAGATCGCGCAGAGTTTGAGTTCCATGTCAGGGAGTCTTCCCTTGGCTGAGCTGCAGTTGATCAGGAGGTTTGTGCGAGGGAATTGTATTTAGGCTGTGAGGTTGCACCTCTAGTAGTTCGGAATTTCCTGTACGTTTTTCCAGACAGTTGCCTGGCTTACCACTTGATAGGGATGTAGAGTTTGGTATTGAAGTTCAGCCGGGTACGCCACCTATATCGAAGAGTCCCTATAGGATGACACCGGTTGAATTAGCAGAGCTTAAGGTGCAGATTCAGGAGTTGCTTGATTTGGGGTTCATCAGACCCAGTGTTTCACCTTGGGGTGCTCCAGTCCTTTTTTGTCAACAAGAAGGATGGTAGTCGTCAACTGTGAGTGAATTATCGGGAACTAAACAGTGTTACTGTGAAGAACTGGTATATGTTGCCTAGGATCGGTGATTTGTTTGATCAGTTGAGTGGGGCTGCTATTTTCTCAAAGTTGGATCTTCGTTCTGGGTATCATCAAGTCAAAGTGAAGGCACTGATGTACATAAGACTACTTTCAGGACTAGATATGAGCACTATGAGTATCTTGTGATGCCGTTTGGGGTCACAAACGCGCCTGCTATATTCATGAGTCTTATGAAACGGGTCTTTTCTCAGTTCTGGGATAGAATTGTGGTGGTCTTCATTGATGACATTTTGGTGTATTCTCGGAATTGGGATGATCATGCTGAGCATCTTAGAGTGGTTCTGCAGACTTTGATAGAGAATCAGCACTATGGTAAACTCAGCACGTGCGAGTTTTGGCTCAACAGGGTTTCTTTCTTAGGGCACATTATCTCTGGCGATTGTATTTCTGTGGATCTAGCCAAGGTTGAGGCTGTGAAGGATTGGTCTGTTCCCAAGTCAGTTTCAGAGGTCATGAGTTTTCTCGGTTTAGCTGGCTATTATCGGAAATTCGTCCATGATTTTTTAAAGATAGCAGGACTGTTGACTAAGTTGACTGGGAAGGATCAGATGTTTTGTTAATCTGATGATTGCAGTGAGGCTTTTGTTGAGTTGGAGAACAGATTGTCGTCAGTGCCTGTGTTGACTATTCCAAACGGTTCAGGTGTAATTCACTGTGATGCTTCTGGTAAGGGTCTTGGAGCAGTTCTAATGCAAAAGGGCTGAGTGGTTGCTTATGCATCGAGGTGGTTGAGGTCGCATGAGAAGAACTATACGACTCATGACTTGGATTTGGTGGCAGTGATTTATGCTTTGAAGATGTGGAGACATTATTTGCTGGGAGACCGAGAGGAGATCTTTACAGACCACAAAAGTCTCAAGTACGTCTTCACCCCGAAGGAGTTAAACATGAGGCAAAGGCGTTAGTTGGAACTTATGGCCGATTATGATATTATTTTGCAATACCATCCTGATAAAGTAAACTTGGTGTCTGATGCTTTGAGCAGGAGACTGACAGTTATGTTCTTGACTCAACAGAGGGATTTGATTGAGCAGATGCGGAGGTTGGAGTGGGATGTTTTGTTGCCGAGTTCTGGTCGGAGTTGTTTGGTGCTCCAGCTTCAGTCATCTCTTGTTGATCAGATCAAAGAGGCACAGGCTGGTGATGCGCAGTTGTAGGGTTTTCGAGCTGAGGTTGAATCCGGGTCCAAAATGGACATGGTTATTCATGCTGATGGATCACTTTGTTTTGGGTTCAGGTTATGTGTCCCGAAGGGTGAAGTTCGTTAGAGGTTGCTTGATTAAGCACACCAGTCTTCGTATTCTATCCATCCTAGCGGTACTAAGATGTATCGGGATTTGAAGCTTCATTTCTGGTGGCATGGTATGAAGAGGGTAGTGGCTCGGTTTGTTTCTCAGTGTTTGATCTACCAGCAGGTTAAGGAAGAGCATCAGAGGATCGCTGGACTTCTTTAACCGCTTCCTATTTCTATGTGGAAGTGGGAACATATCACTATGGATTTTGTGATCGCTTTGCCGAAGAGTCTTAAGGGTCATAATGCCATTTGGGTGATTGTCGACCGTTTGACGAAGAGTGCTCACTTCATTAATTTTCGTGTCGGACAGTCTACTGAGAGCCTAGCTGAGAGGTACATGCAAGAGATTGTTAGACTTCATGGGGTTCCAGTTAGTATTGTATCCGATAGGGATACGAGATTCAGATCTCAGTTTTGGGAGAGTCTTCAAAGCAGTTTGGGGAGTAAATTAAAGTACAGTACAACTTTCATCCCTAGACTGATGGACAGTCAGAGAGGACCATCCATATTCTTGAGGACATGTTGAGGTCCTGTATGCATGTCACACCCCGCTTCCCAAAAATACAGAATACGAGCACATAACATTAGCCCAGCGAATGATTTTCATCATCCATAAGCTGTTCAAGAATCTTTACAACATCTCACAAAATAATCAGAGTAGGAAGAAGAGAATCAACCAAATATGCATAATCGAATCAAATATACCAACAGAATTTACTTGAAATAAAATGTATTAATCTCAAATAAATCCGATATGGACAAGTCAAAAATCCTGGGTCATACTGCCCAAACAAAAAGAATCCAAGTAACAGATACATTGTTCAAAATGAGCAACAGGAAATAAATAATGATTGTAAAAGCTCCAGCCAACTAGAACTTTAGATCACCTACTCCATCTGGCAGCTGATTATCAAAATCTGCAATTTGACAGATTGCAGGAAGAAGGAAAAAGAAACAAGATTCCCGTCACTGCAAGTTACGGACCGCTTGTAATGCAGGATACAAGTACATAGGAAAAAATTACAAATACAAAATAACAGCAGGAATAAATAAGCATGGTATAAATGTGTCAACAGAAATATAATATCTAACATTAATCAGGAAACAAATAGAATCAAGCAACATGGTATACTAACAGGTACAGGTAACATGTATCAAGTGTCAAGCTAACAGGTAAACATGTAAACATGTAATAGGTAAACATGTAATCAGGTACACAGGTATACAAGTAATCTTGTAATCATGTAATCAGGTATCAGGTAACAGGTATCAGGTTATATCAAGTCTTGTATTATTACTATCTAGGTAGCACTTCATGCAATCCGATTTTTACTACATGGTTGCTACATTCAAACAGTTTCGTTTAGATTTCGTAGTGGAGTCCATAGGGCAGTGTACTCAGGGATCAGGATAACAGGAATAACAGGTAGAACCTAGTGGTTCTCTTCCGAGTACACCTTCCTATAGGGAAGCATGCAATCAGGTACATGAAACAGGTAGAACATAGTGGTTCTTTTCCGAGTACACCTTCCTATAGGGAAGCATGCATTTAGGTACAGGTAAACAGGATCTTGAATCATGTAGTCATGAACACGTAACAGGTAGGACACAGGTCCTCTTCTCTGTACATGTTTCTATATTTTCCACTACTAGATCTTTCCCTTAACCCTAACATGATTATTTTATTATTATTAGAAAACAGGCATGTATGTGTTACAACAGGGCAATTATATCATGACATGATCAAGTAACAAGTTCAAGTTGCAAGATAAACATGTACGGGTGCAAGATAACACATAAAAGGATAAAATAACCAAATTTCTAGTTCAGGACAGCAAGACCATACTGCAGTAAAATTGAGATTCCCGTTGTTACAAACATGCAAATCTGAATCCGTCAAATGGTATAGAAAATAGACTCTTGGAGAAATCCAGAAAGTATATATAAGTAATATAGTGTTTCACAAAGTTATAGCTCAAAACTGAATCTAAACCAGAAAATACGTTCAGCCAGAAATCAGTAAAATGTATTTAAGTACAGAAAAACAGCATGAAAACATCTTAATTAATTCCTGGAAAAATCTGGGGTATTTCCCTATATGTCCAACATCAAAATATAAAGTTTCATAATTTTCCAGCAAGATTAGTTGAGTCAACGAAAATCAGAAAACATCAAAAAATGATAGTTTGGCAAATCTGGAATTCCCAACACTGCTGTACGAAAACTGTAATATCTCGCAAACCATGAAACGAAATTCAAATCAGCCAAAGGAAGATGAAAATAGAAAAAATAAGCTAACTTTCATATTTCAAAAATATTTTTCATACAGGAAAAGGAATTAGGGTGAAAATACAAATCTTTACCGAACAGCGAGCAAAATCCAGCAAGTATAGTTTTTATTCGAAACCATGAAACGGCATATAAATGTTACCAATTAAATCCACCAAAATTCTGGGTAATCCCTAATCATGTATAGAAATACTGTGCAAAAATTTCAGATCAAAATAATATGCTTAGCACTAGTATCAAAATAGTTTAGTCGTCGAAATCATCAAGAAACAGAATCTGGAAATGAAATACACCTCTGTAGTAAAACAATCATATCTCACACATACGAAAATGAAATTGACCAAGGTAAGAGAGTTTTGAAAGAAGACAGATTTATCTAAAAATCATGTTTAATACTGAAGTTAAGATTCTGACCTTAATATGGTCTAAAATACCACTCAAAACTGATCACTCACAAAATACAGATTTGCCTCTTAATAACAAATCAACATACAACATATGAAACTCGTTCCAAACACAAGCAAACATGTTATAGAGTCTACTAAATGTCCAAACATCATGAAATAGGGTATATAGCATGTCCACAACAACTATATCACATGGATCCAAACAAACACACGATTTCTCATAATTATCCCACAAATTTAATCACAACAAGAACGGTCGAAACCTAAGTTGTTTCTTGTCAAATTTGTGTAGTGAGGCAACTATGGTCAAATAGCACTATAGAGACGATACTCATCAAAATACATCACACACGAGTTGTCCGTAGAACCTAACACAAGAGCAAAATTTATGACTTGTAAGATACAAAGGAATTGAGTACAAGTTACTTGCCTGAAAGACGACGACGGGAACAACACAAGAGCAAAAATAATAGGAACGGATTCCCACGATGTGCACTCGCTTTATCGTCATCAACGCACAGGATCGCGTCACGTCATCAGGTATTTATCTATTTATTTATTTATTTATTTATTTATTTAATTGAATTAATATTTTTTTTAAATCCGAAAAAGTATTTAAAAATCGAAAAAAAATATTTAAAAAATTCTTAAAATAATTATTAATTCAAAAAATAACTTTAAAACTCTGAAAATAGAATAATTGATTAATATTTTCGGAAATTAATGATTTAAATTCGGAAATTGAATAAAAAATTGGACAAAATTCAGAAAAATCTGGAAAAATCACAAAAATTTTAAGAATAATTTTGGGCATTTTACAAGCTCAGAATAACATCGTTACACCTCCAGCAAGATCCAACTCCCCGAGAACTCTGATAAATTCTATAACTCATTAAAAACGGGCAAACTACTCCTCAAAGACTGAAAAACTCAGTCTCTAGGAGTGGGGGGCTTGTTATATGGCTAAAAGTAGAACCAAATCAGGACCGTTCAAATCGGGCACGAATCTTAAAGCTTTTAGGGGTAAAATGGTAATTTCACCTACAAACGGGTCTGAGATGGGAACTGGGTCTTTTTTTAAAGCCTAATAACCCAAAAATGGATCTGTTCTACTGGGTATGGGTAGCAACCCATTACAAACTATCCCAGATGGTTAAAGAGTAATTCAAATTCATAGTTATCTTTATGAAACGATTTAAACTCTAGATCTTATCCAAAAACACCGGGAAGTAGAGATTTATCCTTATCTCGAAACGGGTCCCTAAGGACTATAAATACCCCTCCCCCCCACCATAATAAGGTAATCAATCTTTTTCTACCTAAAGCTCTTTCTTAATCTTTCTGATTACTGACAAGAGCGTCAGAGGGTTTATCACCGAGATCCATCCTGGTGTATCGAACTTTGTGCAGGTTCGTGGCAGCAGCAAGAAACAAGTCAACACGTTGGTGAAGGTCAACAGGTTTGCCTTATTCGTTTTCTCCAGAATCCACAAATTCATCTGTTTGCTCCCACACCAAAATTAGCAGCAACACTTTTTAATTAGTGACTATTTGAAAATGTGTGTTAGCGCTGATCTAATTGAGTCCTCTGTCTTTATAGAAAGAAGATGAAAGGATATAATAGTTAAGAGTAAAAAAACAGGAATTTAAGCCTTTAATTTCTTACAAATTTTTTAGATGGACGAGCCCCACCAAACAGAGTTGTAATTAATTAAGATTAGATCGGGGGAATTTTTGACAATTCACTCAAAACCTACCATGCTCGACGGAGGTGGGTTTCTTTTCCAAATAAAAATGAATTTAGGTTTATTGATGAACAAAAGGATCAAATAAGATCAGATGGGTTTGTTGATAATTGACCAAAAATATGGTGAGTTCTACGAAATTTAGCCTTCTAGAAAATACTTAGTAGATGCCAGAACCCCCCCAAGTTCCTAACCTGATTATCTCAAATATCACCAAATTGTTCTCTCCTTCATGACTTCGTCACCACAAATTGATCACTATTTTATTTTTTGGTTAGCTTGCCTATACGACAGATTTTACACTTCATATTGTTTTAGACCGAAATGTGCATATTTTGGCCGAAATTGCAAAAATTGCCGAAAGATTTGCTGAAATGTGTGGATTTGTTTTTAGATTTCAATATAGGATCTTAAGCTAAGATAATATGAGGATTTTGTCTCTCTATTGTTTGTGTATATGCAAAGTCAAGTAAGTCTCTTAACTAATACATTTTTTATAAAAAAATGCAAATTCAATTTAGTTTTATAATTATGTTACATTCTCTTTTATACTGTTGTTATATTCTGCGAATATTTACTGTGATCGATTCATGTCATTAGTTACGTTATACAACATTTGATATGATAAATGATATATAGAACATATAAGATATTGTTTAGTAACAAAAAATATATTTTTTTGAGTGTCTGTAATGAACATCCAGGATAATCCCATTTCCCCGAGATCTCCTCCGATCAGGGTTGGCCCCCTAGTGGAGGCAGGGGAGGTGGCTGCCTTGGGCCCCCAAGTTTTTCCTAATTTTAGGGGCCGCCAAATTTTTTTCCGTATACCTGTAGTTACATATTTTGGGCGTAAATTAAAATTACAATTTTTATAATTATATTTAAGGACACCAAATTTAATTATTTGGGCCTTTACATTTTTTTTAATTACTTGGGCTAGGTGCTTGATTGATTTTAATTTTTTTCGGCTTTTGTGGGCTTTTTGTTGGTTTATTGATTGAATGTTCTCATTAAAAATCTCCATTATATATAAAATATCTTATTTTACCTTGAACATGGTGCAATTTTTATATATATGTTTTTTTTTCTTTTGTATGTACCGCCTCAGGCCCCCGTGAATTTAGGGCCAGCCCTGTCTTTGAGATCTCCAATTTGAGACGAGTCTGAATTCCGATATCTAAAACCTTGAAATTGATGCACCAATTCTTAAAAAACATGTTCCAGGGCATCTGTTACTGCTAATTTTTGTGTGGGAGCAAACAGATGATATGAGTTCTTTTATAACAGTAAAAAACTAAACTTTTTGACTTTCATTGTTATTGACTGCTATCAACTGATGTTGACTTCTCGATCTGACTCATTTGCATCGTTGGATCTGATTCGTGTGGCGACGATCGCTCCACTGACCTACAATAGTCTGAAACATCGGGGTTGACCCCGGCGACAAGCCCTCCAAAGCTCAAGTCAGAACTCAAGAAGAATATGAGAGAACTTTATAGAGAAAATACTGATTACCTTGTTCTAATTGAGATAGAGGGTATTTATAGTCACCTTGGGTGGCAGTTTCAAGATAATGATTTATCTCTAGTTTCCGGTGTTTTTGGATTGAATCATTTACCTCTTCTTCATGAAGAGATTAGATTAGTTGAGGGGATTTGAGTTCTAAACTCGCCCATAGATAAGAGATATGGTTTTGGAACCTTCTCTTACAGATAATCATGAGTTTAAATTATTTTTAAATGATCTAGACTCATTTACATGTGGCGGTAATGACAAACCCAATAAGACAATCCATTTTTGGGTTATTGGGCTTAAAAGATTCCTTATTTTCATTCATGGACCCGTTTATATGTGAAATTACCGTTTTACCCCTGAAAGCTTTAAGATTCGTGTCCGATTTGAACGGCCACGATTTAGTTCTATTTTTACCCATAACAAAAGACAACCACTCCCGAAGACTGAGTTTCACAGTCTTTAAGGAGTAGTTTTCTCATTATTCATGGTTTACAGAACTTATCGGAGTTATCAGAAAAGTTTGGATCTTGCTCGAGGTGTAACAGTGTTATTCTAAGCTTCTTAAAATACCAAAAATTATTTTTAGACTTTTCTAGATTTTTCTGAATTTTTTTCTAATTTTTAATCATTTTACGAATTTGTTATTCAATTGCCAAATTTTAATAATTAATTTTTGAAATTTTAATTAATTATTCTAATATAATAGTTACTTTTTCATAATTTAATTTTTTTCTTCTAAATTAGTAATTATTTTTAGAATTTTTAATTAGCTTTTTTCAAAATTTAAATATTTTTTGGAATTTTTAAATAATCAATTCAATTTAACAGTTAAATAAAAGAATTAAATAAAAGAAATTACCTTGATTTAATCACGATCGAGCACAGTTCGAGAGGAAGGATTTTTCTCTCCTTTTTCTTTTGGTTCTGCTGTTGCTTGGCGCGTGTCAAGGTTGATGAAGGTAGGCGAAGAGGGGAGCTTTGCGAGGGGAGCTCATCGGCGTGGAGATGAGCTCGGCAAGGTTTCCAGCTTGACGAAGCTTCCAGCTTTGGCGAGGGAGCTCAGTTGTGATGTGGAGAAGTTCGTCGACTGTGGAACTCGGCGGCGTGGAGATGAGCTCAGTGAGGTTTCGAGCTCGACGAAGCTTCGAGCTTTGGCGAGTTTCTTATGGTGTTTTGGAGTTCGGTGTGTTAACATATTGGCGGCGAAGGAGTTCGGCAGTGCTGGCGAATGATGGGGCGAGTGCTGGCGAATGATGACGGTGAATAATGGGGTGAGCGCTGGTGAATGACTGCGAATGGTGTGGCAAGCAGTAGCGAACGATGTCGAGGCAAGGCATGGCATTTGACCGTTGACTTGTCAACATTGACTGTTGACTTGTCGACGCCATTTTGGCTACTTTTCATTCGGTTTCTTTTTCGGTTGGATCTGGCCTCCGAACATTAGAGTTGCTTCGGTGAGCTGCATTATAACTAGCTTTCCCTGGCGCTACAGAGATCTTTCGGAAGTCGGTTAAAAAATTATCCTTCTTCAGGGTTAAAATAGGCTCGCAATATCTTTGCCTCCATGTAGTTGAGAATAGCTTTGTATGACTCTCGAGAAGATCCGTTCTTGGAGGCGAGTTTGGGGAGAGTTTCTAGATGAGTTAGGCTCTGAACTTGCCGTTGGTGAAGAAGGGGGTCGCTCGGGGAGCGAGTGCGATGAAGAGTGTCGTCGGGCTCTAGGAGAGAGCCGTTCGGGAGCCGAGTCTTGAGGAGCAACTTTAGGGGTGAGTTGAGCTCCGAAGTCGTTTGGAAGAAGGCCGCTCCAGAGGCAAGCGGAATGAAGAGCATCACTAGGCTCTAGGTGTAATACCCCGGATAAAATAATGCTTATATATATATATATATATATATATATATATATATATATATATATATATATATATATATATTGTATTATTAATTATTTTGCTTGCTTGATTCATATAAATAAATATATATATGAATGGTTATGTTCATAAGTGTCCATATGAATGAGAGAATTGATACTACTACATATACTAGTATATATGTATGGTACATATATTTATTTGTATAATACTACATCAAATAATTTTGCCATGCAATCAAATCTAACCACTCATCACACCTCATCTTGATCAATGGCTAAAATCGAGCCACGGGAAAAATATCTCCAAGAAACCATGAGCCAAGGGCATGGTTTGCAAGAAACCACCTTGACACTTGGCTTGATCACCTTCCTCCCCCCCCCCCCCCCCCCCCCCCCCCCCATGTCCCTTCTTACCGGCCACCCCCTAGCACACCCCCCTCACTTCTTCACCTCTTCATTTAAGCTCCCTCACTCACTCTCATTTCAGAAAATTTCAGAAAAAATATTCCCTAGTACAAGAGAGAGGAAGAGAGTGACAGAAAGAGGAAGAGAAGGTGATCAAGGAAGGAGCTCTTGGAGGAGGACAAGAGGAAGAAGGCCAAGCTAACAATTCCAAGCTTCAATTGAAGGGTAGGGAATTCTCTAAACTCTATAATCTTGTGTCTTGTTTGATTCTTGAATGAAATTAGTAGTAGTCGTAATGGTTTGATTGATAGAGATAAGTTGTTCAAAATATGGACTTGAAAATAGAAAACTCAATTGCATGCTTGTATTATCAAATTTCCAGAGAGCAATGTAGTTAGAATATAACCTTGGAAATTTTGCAGTATGAACATATACATGTTAGGAGACTACTCAATTTATTTCAGATTTTTATGATTTTTAATTGGCAATTTAAAAAATTCACTTTTGTTGACTGGGTCATAAGGCAGAGACTGTGTCTGTCATTTACCAAACCTGAGATTAAAAGAATTTTTTGAATTTTTCGGAGCATGATATTAAAGGGACTTTTTTACCTGTAGCATCCTGTGTGTATATAAAACATGTGGGAAAAGTTTAAAAATGTTTGGCTAACATTTGATGTATCTTCAAAAACTAATTGTACTGAGTAGTATATCATCAACTGGAAAACAGAGAATGTTTCTGTTCAGGGTTTGAACATGCATAGCTCTCTGAGTATTTAGTATTGGGGTTAGAACCCTGAATGAAAGTTGAGAATGATTGTAGTTAGTTTCAGAATATAAAACTATCATAACCATTGCACATGTGTTTGATTTAATATAGGATTTTAAGTAAACTATGTCCTGTATGTGGGCTGAAATGGTATATGGTTGAACTTGTAGTTCTATAGCCCTGTGAAGTTAGAATCTAAGAAAGTGTATAACTAGAAAGTTATAGTAGACATTCGAAGCTTTCCAACAAGTATTGTATCAAGAAATTCCTATAAGTATAGTAAGAGTTATGATTTTGGCAAGATGAGACAGAGACCAGTTTTTAAGCTATAGGTTCTGTTTGTTTAGCACCCTATATATGTTTCTGTACACCTGAGGAAGATAAGTGTTTTTACAGTATCAAATGAAATAATTTGGAAATATGACCAACTAGGAATTTGTAGAAGACATGTCTAGCTTTCCATAGAACCCAGATTTGTGTCATTCCGATGAACGAGTAGGTTTTTATGCTATCGGTAAGGTGCAGCCATTGTACAGGGAGTACACAGGCTGATGATTATAAAAAATTTTAGTGCAACTAGATGGGTGAATCTGATTCAACGGTCAACCAGAGATTTTTAGCCTAGATTCTTAGCTTTCCATAATGGGCAAGAACACCCAAATCCGAGTTATATTTTGAGAGTTATGACCCTTCTAATTTCTGAACAGAATCAACTTGGTATTGAAATTCTAATTTTTGACTAAGTATTTGGGAGTACAGTTTTCCCTCTTGTGATTAAGGTTTAATGGTCTTACTATGGGGAATAATTGGAGATATTACTTGTCTTAATGTTGTTAAACTTCTGTTGAGGACGATTGTGACTTGAGTTAGTTATTAGGGTAGAGTGATACCCTACGATTATCAACCCTAGGAAAATTGGAAACTTCTGCATAGTCGTTGGATGTTCGATTGGTACTGTCACGCCCCGCTTCCTAAAAGAGAATATGGAATACGGATACATGACTAAGCTCAGCAAATGATTTTCATCATCCATAAGCTGTTAGGAATCTTTACAACATTTCACAAGAATAATCAGAGTCGGAAGCAAGAGAAGTCAACCAAGCATGCATATATGAACCAATACGAACAGAATTCACTTGAAAAAAAATATAATAATCTCAACTAAATCAGATCTGAATAAGTCAATAATCCTGGGTCACACTGCATAAATACCTAAATAAATCCAAGTATCAAATACAATTGTTCAAATAAGCAACAGGAACTAATAATAGCAAAAACTCCAGTGGCTAATATGTTAGATCACCTACACCATTTGGCAGCTGATCACCCTGATCTGCAATTTAACAAATTGCAGGAAGAAGAAAAAAAAAGCAAACTCTCGTCAATGCAAGTTACGGGCCGCTTGTAGTGCAGGAACAAGTACAGGATGGATAAACAGATATAAAATAACATTAGAACAAAAATAGCATGGAATAAGCATATCAACAGAGTAGAACATAAATCAGAAAAATAGAATTAGGTAGCATGATATACTAACAGGTACAGATAGCATGTGCAAGTGTCAAACAGTATACAGATAGATATACAAATAGCAATGTAAGGTAACAGTCAGACAGTAATAGATAATAGTGACAGATAACAGTCAGATGATAACAAATAACAGTGTAACAGATGTCAGTTTTTACAGTCTTGTGTTTATTACTAACTAGGTAGCACTTCATGCGTCCATCCTTTTACCACATGGTTGCTACATTCAAACAACTTACGTTTTAGAAAGAACCTACTGGTCCTCCTCTGAGTACACCTTCGTATAGGGAAGTGTGAAGTCAGGTAATTAGTAATAGTATTGTACCACATAACAGATGCTCAGTATGGAAAATATGGGTCCCCTTCCAAGTACACATTTCTATATTTTCCACTACTAGATCTTTTCCTTAAACTCCGGCTTGGTCATTTATTATTATTATCAGACAGGCATGCATATGTATAAAAAAGAGTAAGAATAGCATGGTATAAACAAATGATATGTTCAGGGTGAAAGGCAGGCATATACAGATGATGGACAACTCATAAGGAATAGTGCAACGAAAACTCTAGTTCAGGACAACAAGACAGTGCTGCACTAAAACAGGGATTCCCGTTGCTACAAACATGAAAACCTGGATCCGTCAGAAAACTAGGAAAATAGACTTCCGGCCGAATCCAGCAAATATATATAAGTCATATGGTATTTCACAAAAACAAGTCTCAAAATTGATTTGAATCCAGAAAATGTGTTCAGCCAGAAATCAGAAGTTTGTTTTCAAGAACAGGAAAACATCATGAAAACTCACTAATTAAATCCACGAAAAATCTAGGGTATTCCCTAATATGTTTAGTATCAGAATATAAAATTTCATAATTTTCTAACATAGATATAATGGTCAAGTAAAATATGAAAACAGCAAGACACGACAGTTTTGTAAATTTGGAATCATAAACACTTCAGTACGAAAACAACAATATCTCACAAAATAAAAATCGAAATCCAGATCCGTCAAAAGGGTGATAAACTAGATATAGTAGGCTAACTTTCATATTCACAAAGATTTTAGAGAAAGCAAGTAGAATCAGTTTGAAATTAGGTTTCTTTACAGAACAACAAGAGAAATCTGCTAGTATAGTAGTTGTTTATAAGTATAGAATAGTTTGTAAAAATCATCAATTATATCCACAAAAATTCAGGGTTAATCCCAATAAAGTCTAGTTGTATTTTGCAAAATATTGGATCAAAATAATACTTTTAACATCACAATAAAAATAGGTTACACTTCAGAATCCACAAAAAACAAAATCTGGAAATCTCTCTACACCTCTGTAGTAAAATAGACATAACTCACAATCCATAAATCAAAACTGAGATCTGTTAGAAGGATTGGAAAATAGACAAAATTCTCTACAGTTCATGTTCAGAAATATTTTTAATATACTGACTTTAATAGGGTCGAAAATACTGAATGAAAACGGGGTAACAGAATGTCACGCCTCACTTCCCAAAAGAGAATACGGAATACGGATACATGACTAAGCCCAATGAATAATTTTCATCATCCATAAGCTGTTCAAGAATCTTTACAATATTCACAAGAATAATCAGAGTCGGAAGCAAAAGAATCAATCAATTATGCACATATGAAAAAAATACCAACAATAATACTTGAAACCAAAAGATATTAATCTCAAATAGTCATGATCTGAATAAGTCAAAATCCTGGGTCACATTGCCCCAATACAAAATGAATCCAAGTATCAAAATACAATATTGTTCAAGCAAGCTACAAGAAATAATAATAATAAAATCCATCACTAGTACTTCATGTCACCGATACCATCCGAAACCTGTTCTCCAAAACCTGCAATTTAACAATTGCAGGGAAGCGGAAAAGTGAAAACAAGTACCTATCAATAATAAGTACCTGTCAATTGCAAGTTACGGGCTGCTTGTAATGCAGGATACAAGTACATGGGGAAAACTAACTAATAGCATGGAATAAGCATGATGATAATGTATAACAACTAGCATGGCAAGGTGATCAAGTGTAAATGGCATGAATCAAGTGTAAAGTAAACAAGTATCATGTAAACAAGCATCAAGTGTCAAGTATCATGTATCAAGTTTCATGTTTCACGTCTCATGTATCATGTAGTCAAGTATCAAGTTTACGTGTCATGTATCAAGTCTTGTAGTTATTACTATCTAGGTAGCACTTCATGCATCCCAGTTTTTACTATATGGTTGCTACAACAAACAGTTTCACTTTAGATTTCATAGTGGACCATAGAGGGCAGCGTACTCAGGGACAAGTATCAAGTAATCGAGCTTCAAGCTCCAAGTATCATGTATCATGTATCATGTAATCACGTGTCAAGTTGTGCAAGTGAAAAGTAACGTGTCTTGCGTACAAGTGTCAATTAATCATGTGTCAAGTATCATGTCTCAAGTCATCACATAGGATCAGTGGGTTCCCTTCTGAGTACACATTTCTGAATTATCCACTATTAGATCTTTCCCTTAAATACCGGCTTGATTAATTATTATTAATGTCAAACAAGCATATATGTGTGCAAAACATATCAAGAATAAGATGGCATGATCATGTGGCAAGTTCAAGTTGCAAGATAAATATGTACGGGTGCAAGATAACATATAAAAGAATAAAATAACTAAATCTCTAGTTCAGGACAGCAAGACCAAACTACATTAAAACTGAAATTCCCAGTGTTACAAACATGCAAACCTGAATCCGTCGAAAGGTCTAGAAAATAGACTCCCAACTGAATTCAGAAAATATAAATAAGTCAGAAGGTAATTCACAAAAGCACAACTCAAAACTGATTTGAATCCAGAAAATATGTTTAGCCAGAAATCAGTAAATCGAATTTACCGTCAGGAAAACTGCATCAATACACCTCAAATAAATCCAGGAAAAATCTGGGATGTTCCTCTATATATCTAGTATCAGAATATGAAGTTTCATAATTTTCCAATAAGATTAGTTCAGTCAACAAAAACCAGAAGAACATCAAGAAACGATAGTTTGGCAAATCTGGAATTCTCAACACTGCTGTACGAAAACTGTAATATCTCGCAAACCGTGAAACGAAATCCAAATCCGCCAAAGAGATAAGAAAATAGATAAAGTGATCTAAATTTCATATTTAATAAATGTTTTTCATACAGGAAAAGGAATTAGGGTGAAAATACAAATCTTTACAGAACAGCGAGCAAAATCTAGCAAGTATTGTTTTTATAAACAAGCATGAACCAACATATAAAACTCATCAATAAATCCACCAAAATTCTGGATAATCCCTAAATAGATATAGAAGTAGTGACAAAATTTCAGATCAAAATAATATGTTTAACACTAGTATCAAAATAGTTCAGTCATCGAAATCATCAAGAAACGAAATCTGGAAATGAAATACACCTCTGTAGTAAAACATCCATATCTCACACATACGAAAACGAAATCGATCAAGGTCAGAGAGGTTGGATAGAAGATGGATTTCTTTAAAAATTATGTTTTATACTGAAGTCAAGATTCTGATCTTAATATGGTCGAAAATACCAATCAAAACTAATCACTGACAAAATATAGATTTTCCTTTAACAACAAAACCAACATAAATCATACAAAACTTGTTCCAATCACAATCAAACATGGTATAGAGTCTACTAAGTGTCCAAACAACTTGAAATACTGTATATAACATGTCCACTACAATTATATCACATGGATTCAAACAAACACACGAATTCTCATAATTGTCTCACAAATATAACCACATCAAGAACGTCAAAACCTACGTTGTTTCATGTCAAGTTTGTATCGTGAGGCAACTATGGTCAATAGCACTATAGAGACAATACTCATCAAGATAACACACACGAGTTGTCTCTAGAACCCAACTACACTACAGGCGGTATTTATGACTTGTGTCATACAAAGGAAATGAGTACAAGTTACTTTCCTCAACCGACGACGAAAATGACTCAAGCAAAAATAACGGGAACGGATTCCCGGGCAAACGATAAGCCACGAACCACAACAGACACACGAACATGAACGGCACCACGAAAACAACCACGAATGAATCACGAGTCCACGAACCGTGATCACAAATAAGAACTAAACCACTGGCAGAACACGCAAACTCCCGAGCACTAGCACTTCCCCAAAACTCGACAGAACCACACACATGCACCCAAGAGAACCAGTGGGGGAAAGGCACAGATGGCGGGGTCGGTGTGCTGATGCTAGCGCCTGCAGTATATTATGAACCCATTAGAAGGATGACATGACTGTATTAATGGCTATATCATTTGTAACCATTTTTGTATGAATGAAACTAGTATGTTTTTTTACTGATACTGCTGTGGTATGGGTTTACATTACTATTGCAATTTAATAATATAAGTTTTAGTATCCAGATGGCAGGAAGAACAAGAAGCATCCGGAGTGATCAAACTGTAGATGAAGGCAGTGGGGCCAATGGTACTGGTCTCGATGAGAGAGAAGAATTCGCTCGAGTGTACCAGATGATAGGAGCATTTGTGGGAGCTAGAAGGAACCAAGAACCACCATAAGGAACACCAGGAGTTGCCGCAACCCCAGAACCGATAAAGATAGTGCAATCGTTCAAGAGAATAAAACAACCAGTCTTTGAAGGATAGGCTGACCCAACAGCTACAGACGACTGGATACGTCAGATAGAAATGGTATTCGAAGTAATGATGACTCTAGAAGACAGCAAGGTTCGTCTTATAGAGCCCCGAATTTCCAATAAATATAATTAGAAATACATGGCAGAATTTACAGAATCAACTTCAATGTAATCATAAACATAGCAACCAAATACAGAGAAATTTAAAACTTTTTATTACATCAATTGTTTACATAGCATAGAGGAAAATTAAACACCTTGAATTACATTTTATTTCTTCTACAACACATTCTTTTACAATTTACATAAGCCCTTTTATCATGCTACAACATACATCCAATTTCCAAGCTATAGGTACCTACCTATAAAACATGAGGCTAGAGATAACCCTAACCCCCAAAACTACAGGTTCAGCCATAACGGTGTGGGTGACATCAAAGAAATGCAATATAAATAAAACATAATGAATAATGTCATAATCAATACATACCAACAGTAATAACAAATAGAAAATGAAATAACAATAAATAAAACATGAAGACAGCGAGTTAAACCAGACTAAGTGTCAAGTGTAGGAAAACAGAAAACAAACATGCATAAAAACGAGTCAAGAAAACACAAATGTAGTATGATGACTCTCTAATGCATACTTGTGGGATTCTATGCATTTCATACTATATAGGTCCGGTGCAAGCCCTTATCGTTCTCCACTTGTAGGGTTAGATCCCTCGTTATGCAATTAATCCTACTATGATGAATACTTGAGATTTAGACATTTTGCAAGTATCGGTTCTTGCCGTTTGAGTACTGTACGCCCATCCCACTCACGTGGATCATTCTGTGGCCTATTTCATCTATCGTCTAGGAATACTGGGGATTGCCTCACCCCGCAGGTCATCCTGGAACCCTCATTGCACGAACATTCCATGAGCATCGCTTTTGTCTTTGTAATACTAGAGATCAATCCCACTCACATTGGATCATTCTGTGGCCTATTTCAGCCATTGTCCTAGAATACTGGGGATTATCTCACTCCTCGGATCATCCTGGAGTCCATAACTCACGTTTGCTCTCATTTTATCATTTCAACATTCTAGTGCCTGTCCTTATATTTATTAAGTTAATTAATTAATTACGAATCTCCTAAAGTTGGTGTACCCGACCAGACTTAACTCAACTGATCAACAATAAAGCTGCAACTGGCCAAACCACAAAATCTCAACTGCCGATATCTAGGATCCCACACACCCTCTAGAGACTCACAACTCAACCATCAACACAAAATATTTCATAATAACTCTCAATTCCATTATCAATACTCTCACATCAAGAAAACTTCTTAAAAATCAATGAATCCAAATTCATTTAAAATACTCACAAATTCCAGAATTGAAATAAGTTATTAAATCTATTAAATGACTAAAAATCGTATTTTTGAAGTCGTAGAATATCACAAAATATCAACTCCTTCAAAATAGTATATATTTCATTTAATAAAGTCATAGGAATTCATTTTAAATTCTATTATAGTCAAAATATAACCCTCTAGCAAAAACATCATCTAAAATAGTAGATCAATAATCCATAATATCGAAGAACAATCGTTCAAGAAAAACGAAGAAAACTCAACATTATCAATCAGCCAAGATACTGACAGTCGACTGTCACCTTTAGTTCAAAACGAAGCGGTCGACTGTCATATTACGGAAAATACAGCTTTGAAATTCTTGCACATTTTTACTGATACTTCAATTAATCTTTGTAAAATCATAAATTTGCAAATAAATTTCCTGAGATGAATAAATACAACTTGTATAACATACTAGAGTTTATAATTGTAATATCTCGGTTGGATATTATATTTGTACTAGATTTTCTCGTGGGCACGTGCCTACGACACGTCTTCGGAATGATACAAAACACGTAAAGTCCTGAAAAACAGTAAAACAACAATTATGTAACTCAAGCTTGAATAGTATGACAATAATTAGTTGTAAATAAAATTTCATGTTTCCATTAGTATATGTTGAAAAATAATTATAACTGGGGGTGTAAAATATAACTTCTTAGAACTTGAAGTGTGGAAAATGATGAAATTTAACAGTCGAAGAGATATATTTGCCATTTTCAATATAACATGTGCAATAAAAATACATAAAAAGTCTGGAAATTTACGAACCTGAAATCTTAAAATCTGAATTTCTAAGTAAATAAATGTCGGTCTGATATTAAAAATTATTATTTTATTTTTATTTTCAGAATTGAAATATTATCGGGGATATTACCCGGTTTAATTAATAAAAATTATATATATATAAACTAGTCTGTATATATCTGTATTGTATCAAAATTGGTACTTAAATCTTCCGTGCCGATAATAAAATTATTTATTATTATTATTATTTTTGTTCTCGGAATTAAAATATTATTTGTGTGGATTCTTCGGTTTAATTAATAAACGTAATCTGTATATATAGACTTATGTACGTATACGTATTGTATCGATTTCGTACACTTGCATAAATCATGTATCTTTATTTTTGTCATGATTAATCAAAGATCAATGGCTAGGATTTAAAATGGGGGGATAAACTTAAGTTTTATAATTTTGGAAATACAATTAGTATTAATAAATGTCATTACTGTTAGTGTAGGTGCCCTAGAGGCAATACAATGATATTATGTAATCAGTATTATTGACATTATATTCTATTTGATTATATTAATAATTTATTATGCTTCGTATTTACTGCGTTATAAATGTTAGCATGATAAATGTCCTTAGATTATTAATACGAACTATATGAACATGAGATTATATATAGTATAATAATCTTAAATGTCCCTAGTCGAGTATTATTATTATTAGGACAGTAATAATACATTGAGACTAGTATGTTGATTGATTGATGACCACCTCTCATGGGTCATTAGTATAGAGATACTAAAATCAATATATAGGTAAATGTAAGAGTACATTGTACTGGACAGACCCACTGTGAGATTCAACATGGAATAAATAAATAAGTGTCATAAGTAATCTCACTGTGATAATGGTGTAATGGTCCTCTGACCTGAAATCATTATATTTCTACACGAGAATTAATGTACTTTGATTCTATCAAAAGTTATCTTTAATCGGGTAATGATAAAGATAGTATTGGGTTCATTATGAATCGTGTGAGAAATGTGAATGATCTAGATGGAATTTAACCCTCCTAATTTTAGGAGCGATATTATCGGTCTCTTGTTTGAGTGAGACTATGAAATGCATGGCCATGCTCAAATATTGATTTGTTTGAATAGTCTACTCATCGATCAAGAAAATAAAGATTAAATTATTAAGAGGATGACACGAACCATGCCTCTAGTTTAATCTATAATATCAAGGTTAAAAGGATTATATTACACGGAGACATTAGTCACGAAAGGTTTAATTGAATCACCAATTATTATTATTACTTGGGTAGCAATGATGTATTACTAGATGCCGCTCATTGTTTATAATTTTATTATTAGATAATAAAATTATTGCCAACGTAATAATAACCTAAAGGGTCACACACTTAGAACGTTTAAAAGGAGTTTTAATTTAAATTCGGAATTTAAATTAAATGATTATAAATTCGAAATTAGTTATTTAATTGAGTTGGACTTGATTAATTAAAGTATAATTCGAATTTAAATCATTAAACCAAATCAGTTATCATTAAACCAAATCAGTTTGGCCAAACCGATTATGGTTAAGCCCACCTCATTCTCTCTTATAAATACATAGAGATGTATTGGTTTAGGGTTTATCTTTTGGCAAATTCGTTTTCCATAGAAAACCCTAGCCGCTCCAACTGTTGAGAGGCAAGAGAGAGAGAGAGATAGAGGCAAGCATCATCGGCTAGTACCGGCTCCCTTGATCGTTGGACGATCGGACGTTCGTGTGGACTGCTTTAGAGACGCGGATCTTGCTACAAGGGTTGCGTGGTGATTGTATAACAGGACCTCCATATTTCAGCCTTCATAAAGCTCTTAAAAGGTAAAATTTCATTTCTCCATAATCAGCCATGTCTTGTACACGGATCCTAGGGTTAGGGTTTCGGATTTTTTTTTTATCGCTGCGTTTGTGCCCCGAAACCCAACAATTACTTCATGGCTAAGTTAACCTAACTCACACACACTCACCCCTTACCCCCCTCACCCATTTGGCCGGCCATTACCCCCAAGGCAACAAGTGCCAAACCCTAATTTCACCCCTTCACCCCCTCATACACTTACCTCTCTCATTTTCTCCTATAAATACCCCTCCCCTTCACACTTTGCCTCATTTGTCAAGAGAAAAATAAAGAGAAAGAGAAAGCAAAAGAAAGAGAGAAAGTTAATTGAGAGTTCCTGATTTGTAGGTTGTAGTAGGAGCTAGGAGGAAGGAGAAGAAAGCTAGGCTAGTTCTTTCTACCTAGTGATCAAGGTGGGGGCTTCTCCACTCTTTGTTTGTATTGATTTTTGTTTTTCTTTTTATTGTTGTATGTTGATAACAACTTGGAGTAAATCATGTGCATGTGAATGGTAGTGTGGATCAAATGATCACATGAAGAGTTTGAATGGTAGAACTCAAACAAAATAACATAAAGATTGAATCTATAATACTTTTTATTGTTATTTGTTGTTATTTGTTGTTATCGTTGTTATTTTGCTAATAAAACTAACAACTTGGACTATTTCGTGTGCATATAAAACTTGGTGGATTGAGAATGTTTACATTCCAAGTTTGAGGTTTTAGAACTCACAAATTTAATAAAGGATAAGCCTTTTAGTAATAGGTTGTGTGTTGTTTTCTAATTTGTTAAAAGAGATCATTTTTGGAGTTAAAATATTAAAGAACCCATTTTAGGGTTAGCATGTTAAAAGACCCCATTTTAGGGTTAGTATGTTAAAAGAACTCAATTTTTTTGTTAGTATGTTTAAAGAACTCAATTTTCATGTTAGAATGTTAATAGAACTCATTCTTGAGTTAGCATGTTAAAGGAACCCATTTTGGGATTAGTATGTTGATAGAACTTCTAATGTTTGAAAGATAGAGTCTATAGTTGTTGTTGTATGTCTACTTTATACTTGTTAAAAATCAAGTTCTTTTGGTAATTCTAGTTCGTGAAAGATCAAGTGTAGTAGCATGCTCTGTTACTTCTAGGTTGTTAGAAGACTTCCATGTTATTCTAGGTATAAAAATTAGTAAACTTGAGTTCCATAAAGAACTTGAAAAAGTTGTCAACTAGAGAGTTGTAGTAGATGTTATTAGCTTACCAAAAAGCCCAATTTTGTTAAATTCCGATAAGTATAGCACCAGTTAGGATCTTTACCAAATTCCAGCAGCAACTTTCACTTGCTGAGTTTATATTTGGAGAGATTAGATGTTTTCGACCTCTTGTTGACTTAAATTGAAAAAGTTGTCAACTAGAGAGTTGTAGTAGATGTTCTTAGATTTCCTAAAAGCCCAATTTCGTTAAATTCCAAAATGTATAGCACCGGTTATGATCTTTACAAAATTTCAGCAGCAACCATCTTTGCTGAGTTTCTGTTTGGAGAGATTAGGAGTTTTCAACCTCTTGTTGACTTAACTTGAAAAATTTTTCAACTAGAGAGTTTTAGCAAATGTTTTTAGCTTTCCAAGAAGTCCAATTTTGTAAAATTCCGATAAGTATAGCACCAGTTATGATCATTACAAAATTTCAGCAACAACCTTATTTGCGAAGTTTCTATTTGGAGAGATTAGATGTTTTCGACCTCTTGTTGACTTAAATTGAAAAATTCTTCATCTAGAGAGTTGTAGTAGGTGTTATTAGCTTTCCAAAAAGCCCAATTTTGTTAGATTCTGATAAGTGTAGCATGAATTATGACTCTTACAAGTCGACAGCAGCTGGCCTTTTGGCTGAAGCTCATTGTTTTGGGTGTTCGGAGTTTTCTCGCCTTTTGTTGGCTGAATTTGAGGAGGTTGTCAACTAGAGAATTGTAGTGGAGGTTTCTACCTTTCCATAGAGTCTAAATTTGTTAGATTCTGGTTAGCGTAGCAATTGTTGTGAATTTTGCAATATTTCAGCAGCGGCTTGACTTTTGAGCTGATATGTTGTTTGAAATGTTTGGTTGCTTTGCCCTATTCTAGCACGTATTTAGAATTTCTATTTATTTCTATGTGCCTATAATTCACGTTAGCTAGAGTTGTCGGGAATTGTTAGTGGTTTGAATCGTGCACTTGATTATAAGTAATAAGTGTTCCTTGTGCTCATAAGTCATGTAATAGCATGTTTATGTTGAGGAAATAGTTCACGCTAATTATTAGCAATGTGTTGTCGCATACGTAGCTAGTTGGCTCGTATGTGATTTGTTTGTTTCATATGTAGCTAGTTGGATCATATGTAATTCGTTTGGCTCATACGTAGCTAGTTGGCTCGTATGTGATTCGTTTGCCACATACGTAGCTAGTTGGCTGTATGTAATTTGTTTGTCTCATACCTAGCTAGTTGGCTCATATCTAAGTTATTTTGCTCATACGTAGCTTGTTGGGCTTGTATGTAGTTGTTGGTCTCATACGTAGCTTATTTGGCTTGTATGTATGTTGTTGTCTCATACGCAGCTCACCTGGCTCGTATGTAGGTTGTTGTTTCATACGTAGCTCGTTTAGCTTGTATGTGATTTTTTTTCTCGTATATAGCTTATTAGCAAGTACGCAGTTTGTTGTGCTCGTCTAGAGCGATATCATTGCCCTAGGGGACATTGACCACCAAGACGTGTATTTATTTTACCCCTCAAGGAATGTGGACGAGTCACCCCTCGTGCACTGTCAAATCTTAACCGTTGTAGGTTGATCGCGGGCCGAGAGCGTAGACGGAATCCAAGTTCAGGGTAGTAGCTTGCGAAGAAATTCGTATTGCCAGAGTCTTGGATCGATAAGCTGTGACAGGATCCTTGGTGATCCTGGTAAGTCTAGGTTGAGCACCTAGTAAGGTTATCTTGCACAGTCTAACTTAAGACCTAGCATGTTGTGTTAGTTCTGTTGTGATCCCTCGGATTGTTTAAGGTTAGTGACATCGTTAGGGTAGTAACTGGTAATTATTGTTACATAACCTTTTTATCTATTACTTAGTCGAAGGGAAAAAGTTGGTATTAGGGGTGATTCCTTATGATCCGACCAGTCCTATAGGCCAGCACTAGGTGGTGTTATTGGTTGTAACCTTCCTATCAAAGGGATACGGTATGTGCCTTCTTACGAGTTGCAGTATCTGTATCTCGTCTGTTAATTTCTAAAGTGCCATGATAAGAACGGGAAGCTTTCCTGTCGAAACTAGGGGATAGATGCCCGGAATTCCATCATGTTCTGTGTCAGGAAAAGCGGACAGGCCTTAGACTACGGTATATAAGCTAAGGGGCCACAAGGGATGCCTCAAGCTAACCTGTGTGGTAGTAAACTCTGAGTGTTCGTCTGATTTTTGAGTGAGGTCCGATATGACGGGCAATAGTGGTAAAATAGAGACACCACAATATGACTGCGAATGGCAGGATAAGACCGTTTCAGAGCAACCTCATCAGTCACGTCGTATCTTCAGAAACAGGTTGAGTACAAGAGTAAAATTCATGGCGCAGGTTCAAATCCCTATATATGAAGAAACGACTTGATATGGGCATATGTATTTATGGACTGCATACTGTCCAGAGTCTTGCTTGTATTAGAATAAGTGCATCGTAGCCTTAGTGTCACGCCCCGCTGCCCAAAAAGGAGATACGGAATACGAATACGTGATTAAGTCCAACGAATTGCTTTCACCATTCATAAGCTATCTGGATCTTTACAACAAGCACAAGTTTGAACAAGAGATATACAAGAGAAATAGTCAACCATGCATGCATAACTAAATTAATATAGTCAACAAGGTTACTTGAAACGAGAAGCAAGAATACTGAATTTCAAATATTCAAGTCTGGAAAAAATTACAAGTCTGGGACAAAAAGCCTAATACAAATATCCATGAAGCGAATTACAATTATTTAAGATAAGCAACAAGAGATAAATAAATATAGCAAGAACTCCAACAAACTAGAATCTTCGATCACCTACTCTCCATCGGGCAGCTGATCACCATAATCTGCAATTTAACAAATTGCCGGAAAAAGGTAACAGAAAAAAATGACCGTCATTGCAAGTTACGTGCCGCTTGTAGTGCAGGCAACAAGTACAAGGAAGATAAACAAGAATAAAGTAATAGCAGAAGCAAGTATAGCATGGAAAGGATGTAACAACGAAATAGAGAAACTAACTCTAAGTCAAGAACAGAAACAACTAGCATGGCAAGATGAACGGATACAAGTGGCATGTAACAAGTGTCAAGTAAACAAATATCATGTAAACGAGTAACGAGTAACAAGTGTCAAGTATCATGTAAATGAGTAACGAGTAACAAGTGTCAAGTATCATGTAAACTCGTAACAAGTAACAAGTGTCAAGTGATCATGTTCAAGTCTTGTATCTAGTCCTATCTAGGTAGCATTTCATGCGTCCCAAATTTTACCATATGGTTGCTACATTCAAACAGTTACGTTTTAGATTTTATAGTGGATCATAGAGGGCAGTGTACTCAGTGACAAGCTCCAAGTATCAAGTATTAAATGTCAAGTGTGCAAGTGTCAAGGTCCAAATAACCAAGTATCAAGCTCCAAGTACCAAATAGGATTTGTGGTTCCTCTTCCGAGTACATATTCTGTATTTTCCACTATTAGATCTTTCCCTTTAATCCCCGGCTTAATTTCTTACTATTATTGTTCAAGCAAGCATGGATGAGCACAAATAAGTCAAGAAATGTGGCAAGACAACAAGGGACAAGTACAGGTTGAATAAAGGACACGAACGGGTGATGAATGAAATCAAAGTAGACTAAGACAACGAAAATTCTAGTTCTGGACAGCAAGACAGTACTGCATCAAATCTGGGATTCCCATTGCCACAAATATGCAAACTTAGATCCGTCAGAAAATCTGGAATATAGACTCTCGACCGAATCCAGCAAATATGTATAAGTCATATGGTATTTCACAAAAAATAGGACTCAAAATATAATTGTATCCAGGAAACATGTTCAGCCAAAAATCCGAAATCTGTATTCATAAACAGGAAAACAGCATAAAAACTTACTGGTTGAATCCAAGAAAAATCTGGGGTATTCCCTAGTATGTCTAGTATCAGCAAATATAATTTCATAACATTCCATCATGGACAGTATAGTCAAATAAAATCAGAAACCAGCAAGATACAGCAAATTTGTACATCTAAAATCATACACACAGCAGTAATAAAACAATAATAGATTACAAAATATAAATCCAAATCCAAATCCATCTAAAGGGCGATAAAATAGATACAACAGGCTACTTTTCATATTCACAAATAATTTTTATATACTAGCCTCAATAGGGTCTAAAATACTGAACAAAAACGGGTTAATAGCAAAAACTGAAATCTTCTTCAAACATAAAATTAACTAGTTCATATGGAACTCATCCAAATCATAACAAAATATGAAATATGGTATACTAGATGTCCAAACAACATGGTATAGGGTGTTTTACAAGTCTACAACAAGTTATACTACTATTAACACTTCAAGCATACAAGATCATACGACATTTCATAAATCACGAACAACAAGCATATATGCAATAAGAACTAATTCTTTCTAGGTTATTTCATGTCGTGTGTGTAACGAGACAACTACAGATGGATCAACAACTAGAGACAAGATCTAACAAGTAATTTGCACAAGAATGAATCTTGAGACGAAAGCCATACTACATGCGGTATTTAGTACTTGTATTATACAATAAAAAGGAATACAATTTACTTGCCTTGCAATGACGACGGGAACGATGCAAACAACGAGAATAACTGAAATGGATTCTTGGGATGAACACAAGCAAACGAGCGGATCATGAACACAATCAAATGGCTAGATCGAAGAGTTGATGATGATGATCATGATCAGGTCAGATCAGATCTGACGGTTGAGATCGAAGATCAAGATCAAGATGTAATGACCAAGATCAACAAGATCGGACGGTCCAAATCAGATGATGGTGGTCTGATGATGAAGATCGTGATGATGAAAATCACTAAGGCGATCGATGGCCAGGATTCAAACATGATCAAAAAGCTTCTTGGCAATGATGTTGCATTGCGGCGGTCAGTGGACTTCGACTGGCGATTGGCAGAGGTGGCGACACACAAGCGGGACGATGGTAGCATTGATGCTGTTGTCGTTGCTGTTTGTCATCAGAGGGGAGACAGACGTAGGGGGACGGGGGTCGCTGGCTGTTGCTGCATTGGGAGGAGGGAGCAAGTGACACAGGGGGTTGGCTGATGGTCGGGGCTTCGCTGGCGACGGCTAAACAGCGCAGGGGCGCTGTGGTGGCTGCCAGCATCTGTTATCGAGGTGGGGTTGCAAGGCAGTCGGGATGAAGACGGGGAAGTAGGAGGGTAGAGGTCGGGAGGTTGCTGGGTCGGGAGAGATGACAAACAAAAGGAAAAAAATTTTGCAGCGGGGTTACGAAGGGGATTAGGGTAAATACATAGTAAGGGGTTAATATGTAGGATGATTTAAGGTTTTAGGAGGGTAACAGGTTAGGGTAATAGGATATTAGGTTTTTAAGTGGATCCAATAAGAATAGAAATAGGGCATAGGGTTAAAGGGTGAAATGTTACTAGGTTCAAAATCCGATAGGGAAAAATAAATAGGACTTAGAGCATCCACAGTGGTTTCTTATATTTGGCAAATTGCCATTTTATAGCGAACGCATCGCTGCAGTGATTTTCTATTTTGCCATTTTTTGGCAAACACGCTATATTCGTTTCTCATATATGAGAAGCAGAATAGCGATTCTCAAATTTTGAAGGACGGTATAACATATACCATCGCTTGTATTTTAATTTTTTTTAATCGAGTCAGACGGTATAACATATACCGTCGCTCGTTTTTTTTTTTTTTTAAACTCCTCAGACGGGATATGTTTTCCCGGACGGGAGAACATATCCCGTCCAAGGATTTTTTTTTCCTTTTTTTTAAATTTTTTTTAAATGAATGGCTAAGATTTGGCCGATTAAAAAAAATAAAAAATTATAAATTCTCGGACGGTACATGATGTACCGTCCTTGAATTGGGGAGATAGTGGGTAGGTTTAGGATAATTAATTAGGTTTAGGTATTATTATATAATTTATTTTATTTAATTAATATATTTTAATAGTTAATCAGTAATTAAAATTTTTAAATTTTTTTTTAAACAAGAGACGGTATATGTTATACTGTCCCACGCAATTTTTTTTTAAAAAATCGCGTGACGGTATATGTTATACCGTCCCACCCAAATTTTTTTAAAAAAGCGAGGAATATAGCAAACAACCACTGCAGCCTTCTATCCTATTTACTATTACTGTAGCAATCATTTTTGGCAAAATTAGAAACACTACTGTGGATGCTCTTATAAAATACAATTTCACAAATTCTCATAGGTTGCAAAACAATATTTTACAGGGTTCAATAAAAATTAATTTGAAGAATACAATTAGATTAATATTTAACTTTTCACAAACAATTAGAGTAGTCATATACAAATAATGTACTTGGTTTGTACCTCAAAATAGTAATAATGACAATAAAAATAATAATACTAATAATAATAATAATAATAAAAACAATAATAGGATTTATATTATAATATAAGAATTATTTGAAAATAACAATAAATACAATTAATGAAAAGAACGGATTTTAATAGGAGATACAAAAATATTTTGAAACAACATGAATTTAAGAAAATGGAAAATTTTGTAAAGAACCCAAACCCAGATAATACACGGACAATTACATATATACGGGATCAGGGATTACAATCCTACCCACCTCACAACAAAATTTCGTCCTCGAAATTTGCTTAGGCGGTACATAGGACAGGGCAAAAGCAAACTTGGGGTAATCAAAACAGAGAATTAGGGAAAGGAACAAAGAAGTGGCAATACCAAAATAAGAAAGAAGAAGTGGTAAACAATGAGGTCAAATGGAATGCATGGAAGAAAATAAACGGTATCAAAAGGAAAGAAACAACACAAGATAACAAAGCAAGATAGGGAGTAGGTAGAACTAGAATCAAAGAGAGAATGAACATGGGAGAATTGAATCAAACAATGAGTCAACAGATGAGGATGAATACAGGGGATAGAGAAGCAAATAATGTAGGGAAGGAGAACAACCAGAGAATCCTGAGACCTGTGGGTTATGGGCCCAACTCACTTCCGCCACGCAACTCTTGTAGAACCCCGTATTTTTAAATATTATTTGAAAATGAATTTAAATGATTTTCTGGAGATTTAATGAATATTTTCTAAAAGATTTATCTTTTTACACGTGCAAAACACGTACAAATACTTTTTGAGAAGTTTGGAAAGTCAAGTTTTCTTCATGAAAAATCATTATTTAATATTTGGAATTTATTTATTATTTTTTCAGATTTTTCTGAAATTAATTGGACCTATTTACAATTTTTGAGAAAAGAAGGACCTTTTTGCAAATTTGACATTTTAGGGGTTAAAAATGCAAAATATATTTTCTGGATGTTTTGAACAGTACCGGTTGGGATTTAGGATCATATTTTACTTTTAAATCCTAATTTTAATGAATTTTAGATGAATTTCCAAGAATAGGACTATATATGTAAAGCTATGTTTTGGAAGGACCATTTTGCAAATACATTTCTAAACCCTAAAAACAGTATTCCCGACCTATATAAAGAGAGTTGCAGCTGTCATTCACTGCATAACTCAAATTTCATTATTTTATATTTTGGTGAATGGAGAGGAGGATTTTTGGATCTCGCAAGAAGAAGGCTTTCGTTGGATCTTTGCAATTCTAACGGTGAGTGATATGAACTTTGTTTTGTTGTTGATTTATGTGAATGATTGTTTGTTGCTTGTTTGACATACATGTTTATTTAGTGTATTTTGTATGAGAACGATACAATGGTTAATGTTGTATTATGTATGTGAAATCTATGAACGTTTCGTAGATCTTGATTAATGAATTCTTTATTGCTTGAAAGCATGTTAAGATTTGAGTATGATTATGACAATAAGGGATGGGATGGATGAACATCTGGATCTCGCGATTACAAATCAGATTTTGGTTTTGAGTTGTAAAGAAATTCAGTATCGAGAAACCCTAATGAAAGAATTAGGAATTTAAAACATGATAATTGAGTTTTGAGATATTGTATGATTGAGTAATGTGTCCATAATGAAGAATATTTGAGAATTGTCATTTTGCCTGAATACGAACTATTTTCATAAACAAGGAATCTTTAGAAAAACTTCAGTTTTGATTATTGTATTCAGATCTAAATTATGAAAACTGTAGGCCGACAGTCGACTGGTCTACTATTCAGTTGACTGGTACGACCCAGCTGCTGTATCTTTAGTTTTTCTCGAAAATCCGTTCTGGACAGTCGACTTAGACCCTTTTCAGTCGACTGTTACACTTAGAATTTATTTTTCAAAGTTATCGTAGATTTTTCTCTGGTAAGTCGACTTATGACCTTTAAGTCGACTTAAAATTTTAAATCGACTTATGACTTGGCAAGTCAACTTATAACACTTAGAATATTTTCTTAAAAATTTCTGGAATTTCTCTCTGGTAAGTCGACTTATGTTTTTATAAGTCGACTTATGTTCTTATAAGTCTACTTATGTCTCCCTTAAGTCGACTTATGCTTTTATAATTCTACTTATGATCTGGTAAGTCAACTTATGATTTTTATAAGTCATCTTATATTGTTGGTAAGTCAACTTATGATTTTTATAAGTCATCTTATATTGTTGGTAAGTCAACTTATGACTTTATAAGTCATCTTTTATTGATGGTAAGTCAACTTATGATTTTTATAAGTCATCTTATATAGTTGGTAAGTCAACTTATGACTCTTATAAGTCAACTTATAATACTTAACTTATTTTCTTAAAATTACTGAATTTCCCTCTGGACAGTCGACTGGTGACCTTTTGCAGTCGACTGGTACTGATACTTTTCTAAAGTGTTTTGATGTTCTTTAAACGACTATTTCTTTAAACGTTTTGGATCTATAACCTACCCTTATAAATATTATTCTTCTATAGAACATATGTTTTCAATATATTTTATTGATTTGGATTATGGAATTTAGTAAAGACTTAGGATTGTTGAGTGGAGAGATTTCTCCTTTGACCGTTTAACGATGGATTAGTGAATTATGGACATATTGAGATTTATTGACAGTAGGGTATATTCTGCGGTGTGAGAGTCATTAAACTCTGGGGTTGGGTATATTCTGCGGTGTGAGAATCACTTTTAGTGATTGAATACCGGGTATCCGATCTGCGGTATTGAGAGTGACTGAATACCGGTTATTCGATCTGTAATATTGAGATTTATTGATAGACGGGTATATTCTGCGGTGTGAGAGCCATTAATCTCTGGGGTTGGGTATATTCTGCGGTGTGAGAATCACTGTTAGTGATTGAATACCGGGTATCCGATCTGCGGTGTTGAGAGTGACTGAATACCGGGTATCCGATCTGTAATATTGAGATTTATTGATAGACGGATATATTCTGCGGTGTGAGAGTCATCAAACTCTGGGGTTGGGTATATTCTGCGGTGTGAGAATCACTGTTAGTGATTGAATACCGGGTATCCGATCTGCGGTATTGAGAGTGACTGAATACCAGGTATTCGATCTGTAATATTGAGATTTATTGATAGATGGGTATATTCTGCGGTGTGAGAGTCGTTGATCTCTGGGGTTGGGTATACTCTGCGGTGTTGAGAATCACTGTTAGTGATTGATAACCGGGTGTCCAATCTGCAGTGTTGATAATGACTGATAACCGGGTATCCGATCTGTGGTATTGAAATGACCGATAACCGAATATTGGCAGCGAACAGTCAGCTGGTCCTTTAAGCAGTCGACTGTACTGCACAGTTGAGCTGTACTTGTTGAGAATGATTCTTCTAACACTTGGTTAAGCTACACTTGATGTTTTCATGTTTCCTGTCATTTCTTACTTTACAATACATGTTTAGTATATGTTGTCTCGTTCAGTACAGGTTGTTTAAGAATCCGTGCTTAATGTTTATTTATATTGTTTGTTTGTTTATATCACTCACACCATTTATGGCTGACCCATTTAGTTTTGGGGGTTAGGAATCATCTCTAGCCTGATGTGTTGCAGGTTGTTGCTTAGAGTTTGGGGGTTTGCACGCTTGAGTTACCTTTGGAGATTCTAAGTAATGTGATAGAGCCTTGTGTAATTTTTGTAAAGAGAAGTGTTGTAAAAAGAATGTTTTTAATTCAAGGTGTCTGTATTTCCGCTGCATTTGAAGAAGATTATTGTTATAAGAATTTGGAATAAAATTATTTGTGTTTTTGGGCTATGTGTACTATTACATTGAAGTGGATTCTGGGATTGTGCCATGTATTTTCTAAGTTATTTTATTAGAAATTCGGGGCGCTACAACTCTGATCGGGGAGTCTCTGCCAATAGCATCCATTAGCTCCAGTAATCTGCTTCATGGCTCACCATATCCTTGAAAAGTCCAAATGGCATCTCTCTATCATGAAGTTCGAACTCCTGGCAACTTCAGATTCTGAACACCTCCTGAGATCTCTGCTTGCACATCTTGGAGCAAAAGATGACACTTCCTCTCCTGGCGATGATCCAAGCTGCTGACAAGTCGAAGTAGAACCAGTGATGCCGACTGACATACCAAGCAGAAAATAAAAAGAATGGATGACACCAAAATCAGAAGGATCTGGGTACGAAAAGAATGAATTCATACCCAAGAAGAAATCAATCAAATAGGATGACTGAAAAAAGATGAAAGAATCAGGGAATCAAGGAACTGAATAAGAAGGGATCAAAATGAACGGAACAAAACTAGTATCCTGATCAAGTTGATTATAATTCATTCATGTTATTGCATGGTCTGCACATTGTTGAGCCAATTCTTGATCAAGCCAGACTTGTCTAACATATTAGTCAAGCTAATACATTAGCCAAACTTAGGCTCTGATACCACTAAAAACCTTGTCACGCCCTGCTTTCCAAAAAGGAGATATGGAATACACATACGTGACTAAATCCAGCAAATGGTTTTCACCATTCATAAGCTGTCAGGATATTTACAACAAGCACAAGTATGAACAAGAGATATACAAGAGAAATAGTCAACCACGCATACATAACTGAATTAACATAGTCAACAAGATTACTTGAAACGAGAAGCAAGAATACTGAATTTCAAATAATCAAGTCTGGAACAAAACACAAGTCTGGGACAAAAAGCCCCATACAGTAGTCCATGAAGCAAATTACAATTATTCAAGATAAGCAACAAGAGAATAGATATAGCAAGAACTCCAGCCAACTAGAATCTTTGATCACCTACTCCATCGGGCAGCTGATCATCATAATCTGCAATTTAACAAATTACAGGAAAAAGGAAAGAGAAACAAAATGCCGACAATGCAAGTTACGGGCCGCTTGTAGTGCAGGCAACTAGTACAGGGAAGGTAAACAAGAATAGAGTAACAGTGGAAGCAAGTATAGCATGGAAAGGATGTAACAACGAAATAGAGCAACTAACTCTAAGTCAAGAACAAAAACAACTAGCATGGCAAGATGAATGGATGCAAGTGACATGTAACAAGTGTCAAGTAAACAAGTATCATGTAAACGAGTAACGAGTAACAAGTATCGAGTATCATGTAAACGAGAAATGAGTAACAAGTGTCAAGTATCATGTAAACGAGTAATAAGTGACAAGTTCAAGTGATCATATCAAGTGTCAAGTAAACAAGTATCATGTAAACGAGTAACGAGTAACAAGTATCGAGTATCATGTAAACGAGAAATGAGTAACAAGTGTCAAGTATCATGTAAACGAGTAACAAGTGACAAGTTCAAGTGATCATATTCAAGTCTTGTATCTAGTCCTATCTAGGTAGCACTTCATGCGTTCCAAATTTTACCACATGGTTGCTACATTCAAATAGTTACGTTTTAGATTTCATTGTGGATCATAGATGGCAGTGTACTAAGGGACGAGCTCCAAGTATCAAGTATCAAGATCCAAGTATCAAGTATCAAGTGTCAAGTGTGCAAGTGTCAAGTAATCATGTTTCAAGCTCCAAATAACCAAGTATCAAGCTCCAATTACCAAGTAGGATCTGTGGATCCTTCTCCGAGTACACGTTTCTGTATTGTCCACTATTAGATCTTTCCCTTTAAACCCCGGCTTAATTTCTTATTATTATTGTTCAAGAAAGCATGGATGTGCAAAAACAAGTCACGAAACGAGGCAAGACAACAAAGGACAAGTACAAGTTGAATAAAGGACACGAACAGGTGATGAATGACTCAAAATAGACTAAGACAATGAAAATTCTAGTTCTGGACAGCAAGACAGTACTGCACCAAATCTGGGATTCCCGTTGCCAAAAATATGAAAACCTGGATCTTTCAGAAAATCTGGAAAATAGACACTCGTCCGAATCCAGCAAATATGTATAAGTCATATGGTATTTCACAAAAACAAAACTAGAAACAGAATTGTATCCAGAAAACATGTTCAGCCAGAAATCAGAAGTTTGTATTCATAAACAGGAAAATGGCATAAAAACTTACTAATTGAATCCAAGAAAAATCTGGGGTATTTTCTAGTATGTCTAGTATCAGCAAATATAATTTCATAATATTCCAACATGGATAGTATAGTCAAATAAAATCAGAAACCAGTAAGATACAGCAAATTTGTAAATCTGAAATTATAAACACAACAATACTAAAACACCAATAGATTATAATATATAAATTGAAATCCAGATCTGTCAAAAGAGTGATAAAATAGATACAGCAGGGTATATTTCATATTCACAAATAATTTTCATATACTGACCGCAATAGTATCTAAAATACTGACAAAAAACGGGGCAACAGCAAAAATTGAAATCTTCTTCCAGCATAAAATCAACTAGTTCATATGGAACTCATCCAAATCATAACAAAATTCGAAATATGGTATACTAGATGTCCAAGGAATATGGTATAGGCATTTTTACAAGTCTACAATAAGTTATAATACTACTAACACATCGAGCATACAAGATCATACGACACTTCATAAATCACGAACAACACACATATATGCAACAAGAACTAATTCTTTCTAGGTTATTTCATGTTGTGTGTGTAACAAGACAACTACGAATAGATCAACAACTAGAGACAAGATCTAACATGGAATTTGCACAAGAGTGAATCTAGAGACGAAAGCCACACTACAGGCGGTATTTAGTACTTGTATTATACAACAAAAACAAAAAACAAGTTACTTGCTTTGCAATGATGAGGGGAACGATGCAAAGAATGAGAATAACGGAAACGAATTCCTGGGCACGAACATAAGCAAACGAGCGGATCACGAACAAGATGATCACAAACACAATCGGACGGCTAGATCCAAGAGTTGATGATGATAATCACGATCATGTCCGATCAGATCGGACGGCTGAGATCAAAGATCAAGATCAAGATGTGATGACCAAGATCTACAAGATCGGACGGTCCAGATCAGATGATGGTGGTTAGATGATGAAGATCGTGATGATCAAAATCACCAAGGCGATCGATGGCCACGATTCAAAGATGATCAAAAAGCTTCATGGCGATGATGTTGCATTGCGGTGGTTGGTGGACTTCGACTGGCGACGCACAGGCAGGACAATGGCAGCGCTGATGCTACCGTCATTGCTGTCTTTCGTCGGAGGGGAGACAGGCGCAAGGGGGTGGGGGTTGCTGGTTGTTGCTGTGTGAGGAGGAGGCAACACAGGGATGCAATGGGGTTAGCTGATGGTCAGGGCTTCGCTGGTGACGGCTGAAAAGCACAGGGGGCGCTGTTGTCGAGGACGGGGAAGCAGGAGGGTGGCTGCTGGCGTCTGTTGTTGAGGTGGGGTCGCGTGGCAGTGTGAGGATGGGGAAGCAGGAGGGTAGAGGTCGGGAGGTTGCTGGGTTGGGAGAGATGATGAACAGGAGGAAAAAAAATATTGCGGCTGGGGTTATGAAGGGGATAAGGGTAAATACACAGTAGAGGGGTTAATATATAGGATGAGTTAGGGTTTTAGGAGGGTAACGGGTTAAGGTAATAAGATATTGGGTTTTTAAGTGGATCCAATAAGAATAGAAATAGGGTATACGGTTAAAAGGTGAAATGTTATTGGGTTCAAAATCCGATAGGGAAAAATAGGTAGGATTTATAAAATACAATTTCACAAATTCTCATAGGTTGCAAAACAATATTTTACAGGGTTCAATAAAATTTAATTTGAAGAATACAATTAGATTAATATTTATCTTTTCACAAACAATTAGGGTAGTCATATACAAATAATGTACTTGGTTTGTAGTTGAAAATAATAATAATAATAATAATAATAATAATAATAATAATAATAATAATAATAATAATAATAACCAAAATAATAGGATTTGTATTATAATATAAGAATCATTTGAAAATAACAAAAAATACATTTAATGAAAAGAACGAATTTTAACAGGAGATACAGAAATATTTTGAAACAACATGAATTTAAGAAAACGAAAAATTTTATAAAGAATCCAAACCCAGTTAATACACGGAAAAATACATATATACAGGAATAGGGGTTACACTTAGTTGACATTGAATTAAGATTCTAAGTCATAACACCCACGAACAATTAAACTACACCTACACATTTTACCATGCTTAAATTATGTTTGTTTAAAGTTGAGATTCACTGCTAGTCATCAACCCTTAAGCGTCAGTATATGTAGTGACGTCCTTACTGAAATAGGTATTGGATTGCAAAACTACAGGTACGGGATTCAAGAGGACTCAAGGCAAGAGAAGCAAAGTGTTGATTTTTATTTCAATTGTAACATCTGTTGTAATTTATTTTATGTTGAGAATCATCCAAGTAAAGTACCAAGTGTTATTAATTATTCATTGTACTATGATGTAAATTTATTGAAAGGTTGTAACACTTGGGCATGTAAGACATTATTGTAATACTGATATAATGTATTACAATTTTATAACATTCAGACTTGTAATACATTTGTGTTGAATAAAAAGTTTTAAATTTTCATGTTTTTCTGTGTATTGTGTCTAATTTAAGGAAAAGATTCTAGCTTATGTCACAGTTTCCCGGTGTAAGAAATTGGGGCATTACAGAGTGGTATCGGAGCTGACTTCAATTTACAGTCCAACACAGTAGGAAAATAAACTTGGATGCCTTATAGAAGTCAGGTTTTGGCTAGTTGTAGACAAATATAATTCATATTGTTGTTTCTTTCAATTTATGTTTTATAATTTTTCTATATCTGGACTAATTCCAGTATATGTGTATGTAGGATGGTATTCGAGGATATCCTAACCGAGGATGTATTGATAGAAGAGAGTGAGCCGATTTCAAAGGATAATCTGATAATCTTGAGCAAGGAGCCGAAGGAGATTTTACTAGAAGCTAACCTCAAGACGGACTCGCCTTCATCACCACGGGGGCTAAGTGTGGATCAACGCACAGCGACGGCGGTCGGCATACATTTGGGAATTAAGAAGCTGAGGAAGTACGGGACCAGAAAAGGTCGTCAAGCTAAGCAACTGGGTGATGCTTGCAGTGCAATATTAGCAGGCCTAGCGGAGGAGCAGAAACACTTTAATTCCATATTGGCATGACTGCGGCATGAATGGGAGCAAGTCCAGGAGATCACCAAGTTTGTAGTATGCTATTTCTGTAAGGAGATTGGACACAAGAAATCAGTCTGTCCATGACTACAAAGAAAAAGATCTGCACCAGCATCAGGGTTCGAGAACCAAGGTCAGAAGCAGAAGATTCGGAAAATGGAGGGCAAACTTGGAGGCGCCAAGCCAGGAAGCTGTTTCCTGTGTGGTGAGCAAGGTCATTTTATGAGCCAGTGCCCGAGGAAGGACCCTTAGGTGGAGACATGTACATGTTACAATTGTGGAGAGATTGGTCATATTAGGCTGAATTGTTTCCAGCTCCATAAGAATGATGGAAGATTAAACTCGAAGATGAACAATAAAGGACATGCGCCTGTTCATCAAGGGTAAGATTTCACACTTACTAAAGGAAAGTTGAGGAAGCAAGAGAGCCATTACCAGTGTGCATATGAAACTGCAACTAAGTTTTAAAGTTGTACTTGAATTTTGTTTAGACTAAAAAGTAATATATGATGTAAAACTTTTGTAAATGAATGAATTTATATATATATATATATGAAATCCAGGCAACCATTTTGTTCAATTTTGGTTCATCATATTCTTTTTGTCTGAATTATTTTTCAAGAAGTTGAGATGTGAGCGGGTGGCGACTCTAGATTTGGTTTTGTTAATAACCCCATCTGGTGCAATCCTCATTACAAATTTGTGCTATAAGGGCTGTGAACTCCAAATCGGAGGAAAGACCTAAGTATAGATTTGTTAGAGTTGGACTTTGCAGGAACGGAAGAAGGGCACTCTGAGCATTTGACTGCAGTTCTAAACAACTACAGGAGCATCAGCTTTAAGCAAATTATAGGAGAGAATCCTGGAAGTCAGAAGTGGTGTTCGTAAGCCATGTCCTATTCTAAGGAGGGAGTGCCTACCGAACTGCAATAGATTTGAGGCAGTGAATGATTGGCCTCAGCCGAAGACCGTGAAGGAAGTAAGAAGCTAAATGATGAGATCAGGCAAGCCAGTATTGAAGTAATTACTCGAGATTTGAGCATAGTCTTAGGCACGATTGGAGCTACAACCATGTTAAGATGAGCAAGGCAAGAAGGCTCAGGTAGAAGATGCAGAGATTGAAACACTGAAGCAGCAGGTAAATGAAGAAAAATTTCAGAATTCAGTACGAAAGAAGGATTACTTAGGTTTGGTAACAAGTTGTGTGTACCAAAGGGATAAAGAACCGAGGAAATATATTATGAAGAAATTGAATCTGCAACCAGACGTCGATGGAGGCAAACCTGCAACTGGATATCGAGAAGGCAAAATCTGCAACCGAATGTCCAGAAGGCAACCCTGCAACCGGGTATCAAGGAGGTAAATTTGTGAACTTGATATTAAAGATTACCAGCCTACAGCAGGGCGTCAATGGAAGGTGAACCGAAATACAGGAGTTCGCCAATTGTTCCAGAGGTAGGAAACCATGAGAAGACTGAAGCAAGCTATGGCATTTGTGGCTAGATGCCTTACTTGTTAGAAGATTCAAGCAGAAAATCAGAAACCCAGAAGTTGATTGCAACCATTGTCCATTCCAGAGTGCAAATGAGAAAACATCAGTATGGACTTCATCACAGGATTACCCAGGAATTAAGAAATGAGTGACTTAATTTGGGTTATTTGGGACCCGGTTGATGAAGTCTGCACTTTTTTCTTCCGATGAAGATGACTTAGTTGCTAGAGAAATTAGCAGAAGTCCACATTGAATGAGTAAGGAAGTAACATGGAGTGCCAGTTTCAGCGATTCTGACCGAGATTCAAGAGTTACGTTTCGATTTTGGCAGAGTCTGCAAGCAGCTTTGGAAAAAAGGTCGGGTTCTTTGGAGAACCGGTTCGTGGAGGAGCCACTTGGGAACAGGAAGGCCATAAAAGCTTTCTTTCCCCGATTTATTTAATGTGAGGATATTTTTCTGTTCTCTTGACTAAATTTAGTTCTGAGGACAAAACTATTCTAAGGAGGGAGTATTGTAATATCCCGGTCGGAAATTATATTTGTATTATTATTTTTTTTAAAATTAAAATATTTCTTATGGAAATTACTTAGTTTTAATAAATAATCATTATCTGCATATATATATACTAGTAAATATATATATGTATTGTATCGATTTTGTGCACCTGTACAAAATCATGAAATATGCGTTTTTGAGAAAATATCTATAATATCCCGGTCTGATATTAAAAATTATTATTTTATTTTTATTCTCAGAATTGAAATATTTTGGGGGATATTACCCGGTTTAATTAATAAACATTATATATATATATATATATATATATACACACACACACACACACACACACACACACACACACACACATTAGTCTGTATATTTCTTTATTGTATCTAAATTGGTACTGGAATCTTCCAAGATGATAATAAAGTTATATATTATTATTTTTTTTATTCTTGAAATTAAAATATTATTTGTGCGGATTGTTCGGTTTAATTAATAAACGTAATCTGTATATATAGACTTATGTACGTATACGTATTGTATCAATTTCGTACACTTGTACAAACAATGTAGTATTTGTTTTGGACAAAAATATCTTTATATTTGTCATGATTGATCAAAGATCAATGGCTAGGATTTAATTTGGAGGGATAAACTTATGTTTTATAATTATGGAAATACAATTAGTATTAATAGGTGTCATTCCTTCATGGCTAAGTTAACCTAACTCACACACACTCACCCCTCACCCCCCTCACCCATTTGTCTGGCCATTACCCTCAAGGCAACATGTTCCAAACCCTAGTTTCACCCCCTCACCCTCTCATACATTTACCTCTCTCATTTTCTCCTATAAATACTCCTCCCCTTCACCCTCTGCCTCATTTGCCAAGAGAAAAATAAAGAGAAAGAGAAAGCAAAAGAAAGAGAGAAACATAATTGAGAGTTCTTCATTTGTAGGTTGTAGTAGGAACTAGGAGGAAGGAGAAGGAAGCTAGGCTAGTTCTTCCTACCTAGTAATCAGCGTGGAGGTTTCTCTACTCTTTGTTGGTATTGATTTTTGTTTTTCTTTTATTGTTGTATGTTGATAACAACTTGGACTAAATCATGTGTATATGAATGGTAGTGTGGATCAAATGATCACATGAAGAGTTTGAATGGTAGAACTCAAACAAAATAACATAAAGATTGAATCTTTAATACTTGTTATTGTTAATTGTTGTTATTTTGCTAATAAAACTAACAACTTGGACTATTTCATGTGCATATAAAAATTGTTGGATTACATCCATGTTTGTGGTTGTAGAAATCAACAAATTTAATAAGTCTTTTAGTAATAGGTTGTGTGCTGTTTTCTAATTTGTTAAAAGAGATCATTTTTGGAGTTAGCATGTTAAAGAACCCATTTTAGGGTTAGTATGTTAAAAGAACCCATTTTAGGGTTAGTATGTTAAAAGAACTCATTTTTGTTTTTAGTATGTTTAAAGAATTCATTTTTCATGTTAGAATGTTAACAGAACTCATTCTTGCATTACCATGTTAAAAGAACCCATTTTTGGGTTAGTATGTTGATAGAACTTCTAATGTATGAAAGATAGTCTATAGTAGTTGTTGAATGTTTACTTTATACTTGTTAAAAATAAAGTTCTTTTGGTAATTCTAGTTCATGAAAGATCAAGTGTAGTAACATGCTTTGTTGCTTCTAGGTTGTTAGAAGACTTCCATGTTATTCTAGGTGTAAGAATTAGTAAACTTGAGTTCCATAAAGAACTTGAAAAAGTTGTCAACTAGAGAGTTGTAACAGATGTTATTAGCTTACCAAAAAGCCCAATTTTGTCAAATTCCGATAAGTATAGCACTAGTTATGATCTTTACAAAATTCCAGTTGCAACTTTCACTTGCTCAGTTTCTGTTTGGAGAGATTAGATGTTTTCGACCTCTTGTTTACTTAACTAGAAAAAGTTGTCAACTAGAAAGTTGAAGTAGATGTTTTTAGCTTTCCAAAAAGCAGAATTTTTTTAAATGCCGATAAGTATAGAACCGGTTATGATCTTTACAAAATTTCAGCAGCAACCTTCTTTGCTGAGTTTATGTTGGAGAGATTTGATGTTTTCGACCTTTTGTTGACTTACCTTGAAAAAGTTTTCAACTAGAGAGTAGTAGCACATTTTTTAGCTTACCAAAAACCCAATTTTGTTACATTATGATAAGTATAGCACCAGTTATGATCTTTGCAAAATTTCAGCAGCAACCTTCTTTGCTGAGTTTCTGTTTGGAGAGATTAGATGTTTTCGATCTCTTGTTGACTTAACTTGAAAAAGTTGTCAACTAGAGAGTTATAGTAGATTTCCTTATCATTCTAAAAAGCCCAGTTTTGTTAGATTCCAATAAGTGTTTAATGAAATATAACTCTTACAAGTCGACAGCAGCTGGCCTTTTGGCTGAAGCTCACTGTTTAGGGTGTTCGGAGTTTTCTCGCCTTTTGTTGGCTGAATTTGAGGAGGTTGTCAACTAGAAAATTGTAGTAGAGGTTTCTACCTATCCATAGAGTCTAAATTTGTTAGATTCTGGTTAGCGTAGCAATTGTTGTGAATTTTGCAGTATTTCAGCAGCAACTTGACTTTTGAGCTGATTCGCTATTTGAAATATTTGGTTGCTTTTCCCTATTCAGGATTTCTATGTATTTCCACGTACCTGTAATTCACGCTAGCTAGAGTTGTCGAGAATTGTTAGTGGCTTGAATCGTGCACTTGATTATAAGTAATAAGTGTTCCTTGTGCTCATAAGTCATGTAATAGCATGTTTATGCTGTGGAAATAGTTCACACTAATTATTAAAAATGTGTTGTCGAATTCGTAGCTAGTTGGCTCGTATGTGATTCGTTTGTCTCATACGAAGCTAGTTGGGTCGTATGTAATTCGTTTGGCTCATACGTAGCTAGTTCGCTCGTATGTGATTCGTTTACCTCATACGTAGCTAGTTGGCTCGTATGTAATTCGTTTGGCTCATATGTAGCTAGTTGGCCCGTATGTAAGTTGTTTTACTCATACTTAGCTTATCGAGCTCGCATGTAGTTGTTGTTCATACGTAGCTTATTTGGATCGTATATATGTTGTCCCATACGCAGCCAGTGTTCTAAAAAGTAGCCTAGGCAGCCGCCTAGGCGGCTAGGCAGCCCTCCAACGCCTCGCCTAGGGGCTAGACATTTAAGAAAATCAGTTAATGGTTCTAGGCGGTTAAAAGCGGGTCTAGGCGGCGCGTAATCGGTGTAAGCGGGTCTAGGCGGGATAGACCCGCTTAGACCTGCTTAGGGCTTAATAATTAAAAAAAAGGGACCCGACTTATTCCAACCTGACCCGCTCTAATACACTCAAACCCCTAAAACTTCTCTTTCTCCTTTAAATCCCCCGTAAAAAAAACCCAAATCAATTTTATTATCTAAATCCCTAATTCCTCTTCTCTAAAACCCCAAAATCACCTCCTCCGCCTCCCTCCTCGCAGTCGGAGGCTCGCAGCACGCAGCTCCCAGCTCGTAACGTGCTTCAATTTGGACCTCCTCCGCCTCCCTCCTCACAGTCGTTGCTCGCAGTCGTCAACACAACCTTCTCTGCCTCCCACCTCGCAGTCGCAGCTTTCACTCACTTTGTCACTCAATCGTCAAAACCTCCTCCTCCACCTCCCTTCTTGCAGTCGCAACTTGCTTCAACTTCAACCGACGTCAACAAAACCTCTCTCTCCTCTCTTCAGCTTCAAAGTCAAGTCATCAACATAACCACACACTGCCTTCTGCCTTGCTGCACCTCTGACGTCAATACTACATCCTCCTCTTCTCTCTCAAACTTCTCCTGACGCAACCCTCCCCCATCCCCCGACTCAAGCCTCCCGCATCCCCAAACTGTTTGCTTCTTGGACTGGAACAACCGAACAGGTAATCTTGACTACTGATCTTCATCATAGATTAATACTAGTCTAATAGATGAGAATAGGACTATACAAGAAAATGAAAAAGACTAATAATAATACACCGATTCGATTTTGTAAAGCTCATCCTACAATTGCAAGGAGAAATATCAAGAGTAAGAATTGGTAACAACAAAACAAAACAAAATGATAAAATATATAAATAAATAAATAAATATAATATATAAATAAAACCGCCTAGGGCTTAGCCGCTTATGCTCCGCTTACAAGGCCTAGGCGCTAGGCACCCATAGGCCGCCAGACTACCGCCTAGCGACTTTTAAAATATTGTACGCAGCTCACCTGGCTCATATGTAGGTCGTTGTTTCATACGTAGCTCGTTTAGCTTGTATGTGATTTGTTTGCTCGTATATAGCTTATTAGCTAGTACGCAGTTTGTTGTGCTCGTCTAGAGCAATATCATTGCCCTAGGGGCCATCGATCATCAAGATGTGTATTTATTTTACCCCTCAGGGACTGTGGATGGGTCACCCCTCGTGCACCGTTAGATCTTAACCGGTGTAGGTTGATCGTGAGCCAGGAGCATAGACGGAATCCAAGTTCATGGTAGTAGCATGCGAATAAATTCGTATTGCCGGAGTCTTGGATCGATAGGCTGTGACAGGATCCTTGGTGATCCTGGTAAGTCTAGGTTGAGCACCTAGCAAGGTTATCTTGTGAAGTCTAACTTAAGACCTAACATGTTGTGTTAATACTGTTGTCATCCTTCAGATTGTTTAAGGTTAGTGACATCGTTAGGGTAGTAACTAGTAACTATTGTTACATAAACTTTTTATCTATTACTTCGCCGAAGGGAAAGAGTTGGTATTAGGGGGTGATGGCTTATGATCTGACCTGTCCTATAGGCCAGCACTAGGTGGTGTTATTGGTTGTACCCTTCTTGTCAAAAGAATACAGGTCTGTGCCTTCTCACGAGTTGGGAGCACGAGATCCGTATCTCGTCTGTTAATTTCTGAAGTGCCATGATAATAACGAGAAGCTTTCCTGTCGGAACTTGGGGATGAACCCCCGAAATTCCGTCATGTTCTATGTCAGTAAAAGTGAACAGGCCTTAGACTACGGTCTATAAGCTAAGGGGCCATAGAAGATCGTTCGAGCTAACCTGTGTTGTAGTAAACTCTGAGTGTTCGTCTGATTTTTGAGTGAGGTCCGGTATGATGGGCAATAGTGGCAAAGAGAGAAACCACTATATGACTGCGAATGGCAGAATTAGATCGTTTCAGAGCAACCTCATCAGTCATGCTGTATCTTCAGGAACAGGTTCAGTACAAGAGTAGAATTCATGGCGCGGGTTCAAATTCCTATATATGAAGAAACGATTTGATATGGGCATATGTATTTATGGGCTGCATACTGTCCAAAGTCTTGCTAGCATTAGAATAAGTGCATCTTAGCCTTAGTTGACATTGCATTAAGATTCTAAGTCATAACACCCACGAACACTTAAATTACACCTGCACATTTTACCATGCTTAAATTATGTTTGTTTAAAGTTGAGATTCGCTGCTAGTCATTAGCCCTTAAGCGTCAGTATATATACTAACATCTCCACTCAAATAGGTACTGGATTGCAAAACTACATGTATGGGATTCAGGAGGAATCAAGACAAGAGAAACAAAGTGTTGATTTTTATTTCAATTGTAACATCTGTTGTAATTTATTTTATGTTGAGAATCATCCAAGTGAAGTACCAAGTATTATTAATTATTCATTGTACTATGATGTAAATTTATTGAAGGGTTGTAACACTTAGACCTGTAAGACATTATTGTAACACTGATATGATGTATTGCATTTTTACAACATTCAGACTTGTAACACATTTGTGTTGAATAAAAAGTTTTAAATTTTCATGTTTTTTTGTGTGTTGTGGCCAATTGAAGAAAAAATTCTGGCTTATGTCACGGTTTCTCAGTATAGGAAATCGGGCCCTTACAATAAAACTAATCAAAATCTCATCAAGATCGTAAAAGAGCAAATTTTCATTAAAACTACTTCAAAACAAGAAACATAGTATATAAGTATATATATTTGTGTTTATACTAGTTAGAACTTCAAGATTTCATCAATTACGAGTAGTACAATGTTCAAATCAAATCTCAGTATTAAAACAACTCAAATCCAACATGAAAACATTACGAATTCACAAAATCCCAATTTCAGCTAAACACAGTCACACCCGAAACATGCTCATGTTCAAAACCTTCAAAACATGTTCTTTTTTATTCAAAAACTCATGTAATTCATACAACTACTGACAATAGTTTACTCATGAATATATGCAATTATAACAACCATTCATCAAGTTTTATTCTTCAAAATTATCAACAATGTGTGTATGTATACTCAACAGTAAAAGAACTCATCTTTATCCAAATTGGTGCATCTCTTCATATAATCTCAATATAATCAATCAAAACAGCAAGAATAGCAAAGCAACAACATAACCATAATTTCTATTAGGTTCTGAACAATCTCAAGTCATCTATATAGGGTTTTAATCATCAATAGCATAGTTTTCATGAAAAGATTCAATTTTTATTCATCCATCCTTCAATAATTCAATATATCACCATATAATCTCCTAACATGATTTCTAATAGACAAATCATCACGTACAACATGCATACAACAGAAAGAAATCAAACATATGTCACTCACCTTATTGAAGAATCAACCGAAATAATAAAGAATAAGAAAAGGCCTTCCTTTCGCAAAAAATCCAAGATCCTTGCTTCGAAACTCAAAGAAAAAAAATAGTAAAATAATAGTTTGTTTTTGCAGAGGAGGGGGACGGCTGTAGTGGCTCTTTAATAGGCCGAAATCATGGTTTTCAGGGTTTTACAAGTTATATGGAAACACCCCTTAACAAATTATTCCTTTATAGATATAGACCTTTCTTTAACAAAGTAGTCAAATAAATTAAAATAAAACCAAATACCTTTACTACTGAGTTATCTAGCCATCAAGCATAGCCTAGAAATTTAAAAAATTCAGATTTGTACTCAATGTGGTAATTTGGACTAAAGTCCCTTTCTTTATAATATTTGCAAATATGCCAAATAAATATCCGAAAAATGCAGAAAATTCATAAATAATTCCTACTAATATATATTAGGTTTTCCAAATAAATTTTCTGACTTTTAGCTTCCAAGAAAAATATTTGCATAAGGTCCAACTTAAATTCCATATTTGCAAAAATACCATATATGTTTAAATCCTTACCAAATCAATTCTGAATAAATTTTAAATAAATTTCATATTTAATACTGATCTTGTCCAGCCTAAAATGCAGCAAAAACAAAATTTCATTATTTGTTTGAGGTTCAATCGGCTTTTTACATAAAAACTCCTCTCTTTCGAAGTATTTATAAAAAATAGTTTCTTTATTCAGAAAAATCCGAAAATTTAGGATATAGTCAATTATAAATAGGAGAATGTATTCAGAAATTTAAAATTGGATATTTGCACCCAAAAAAGTATTTGCACATGTTTTGCACTTGTAAAATCGACAAATTCATAAAATAGCCCAATTAATTCAAAGAAATCTGAAAATTAAAATATCATAAATAAATGAGAAAATTCAATCATTAACCATAAAATTCTAAGAATTCAAAATTTTCTAACTTTGCACGTGTTGCACGAGCAAAATTGCAATTTCAAGAAAATAGTCAAAATAGTCAACTTTACTGATTTAATATTATCTAACAATGCAAAATAAATAAAATATTTTTTTGCGGGGTGTTACATCACTCCCCCTTAGAATAGTTCTGTCCTTAAAACTACTCTAATCAAAAGAAAACAAAATACAAAACTTACAAGACAGTTTCGGAAAATTACACTATCGTTATTTTTATAGTTCGATTTAATTACTAAGCAAAACAAAAATTACATATAATTATAGCTCGAAGAGTAAAAGGTGGTAACTGACATGGCAAAGTATAAGAAATTCAATTGAATACACAATTAATCTCTAAACATGAGAAAATAGCAAGACTATTCTTATAGAATTAGAAGTCAAAAGTGAAGAGATAAAACCCAAATATAAAATGGTTGATAACCATACAAACAACAAAGGAACACAAACTTAAAGGTTATATAAAAACTAGTTTTGGGAAAAATAACCAGTCAAGATACATTAAATACGAACAAATTTTGCTAAGTAAAGAAAATATTAATAACAATGAATGTACAAGACAAGGAATAATGAGTATACTAGTGAATGTTGATATTATAATCAATACTCTAAAAGCACATTAAACGGTAACGAGAAAACTAGACCAAAATATGTATGCAAGAAGACTTAAAAGAAGTTCATTGAATATTACAAAAGTAAGCGTCAAATCATTAATTAGGATGTGGAAACAAAAGTAAGTGAGAAACCTAAAATGCAACAGAATTGGGAAACGGTTGCAATAAATAGTAATTACAAAAGAACGAAAACTTAGACCCTAGTTGATGTACTCCATCTTGACATAAACGTAAAAAGTTCGTAAACACAAAATAGAGTAGAATCAACTATACTAGTTCAAATTACATTGAAACTTAAAGTGTAATTGTATAAACAAAATGTCATAAAGAAAAGATTTCTTTACCATTAGTTTCATTATATAAGTAAAAAGTCTTGAAATATCCATTAGCAAATAGGTAGAAAATCTTTTTTTTTTGTGGGTTTGCCTCGTTAATGTCTGGCTGCAGACTTGCCTCCTTAACATCGAGTTGCAGATTTGCCTTCACGACATTAGGTTGCAGGTTGCCGTCTGGATATTCAGTTGCACATTTTGCCTCCCCGACATCCAGTTGCAATTTGCCTCCATTGACGTCTAGTTGCATATTTTCCATCTCGACATTAGGTTGTACCGAAATGGTGAAATCGAAGATGTAACCTTCCATATGCACGAGGATATTGGATATTTAATTTAAGTATGATGTTATGTTTTGAAATTCGAGATATAAAAATAGTAGCAAAAGTAAGAAATGGAGTTGAAAGCACACGATGGAATATTAAAATAGATGTATAAATTATAAATATCAAACACAATAGTACAAATTAGTAGTAGTGAAAATAATTTATAAAAGTAAGGAGAAAAACGGAATGAAATACATGCATACGCATAAATACGAATGTGAATGAGAAAATAAATATGTAGTGTAGTAAATTTACACAATAAATATATCATAAAATATATAGTATTGTAGGAATTAAACAAGTGTAAAATGATATGCATAGCAAGTATGTTGAAATGTATGGTACATATATAGCAATTAGTAGGAAGTACAAGTAGAAATCAAGAATTTAATGATAATTAAAATTAAGTAAAATATAATTAGTGAGTGCATATAATACATTCGAGAAGTATAAAGCAACAAAATTAATAAGTAGCTATAAATGGTGAAAAATAAATATAACAAAAGCAGTAAACAGTAAGTAATAATAAAGGTATTGATATATGGTGCAAAAACATAATTAATAATAAAAATTTAAAAGTGCAGAGATATATCATATTTATATGAGTAAAATATTACAATCAAGTTTAAATGCTCCGAAATAAATAAGATAATAAAAAATAATGGAAAATGTAGTATCGAAAAATTCAAGTATATATATAAAAATGAAAGTAAATATGCAAAACCAAATTTTTATAATATAGTAAAAACAATAATGAAAGAAAACAGGAGTAGCAATAATAACTTAACACATAGTAATTCAAAACTTAATGTAATATGTAAAAGTAATAGCAAAATATAAGAGTAACGTAAAAGCGCATGAAAGTAAGAAGGATAAAAACGTCAAGAAAGAAATGAGTAAGAGTTGCAAAATAAAAATGGGCTTGTGAAATGCTAAAGAATGCACTGTTGAATTACAACAAAAGTTGCAAAATAATAATTTGGACAAAAGAATAAAAGGTAAGAACCAATAGTAAAGTCATGGAAATAATTTTAAAAGAAAAACAAGACGATTAGTGAAAGCGTAATGATTGTACTAATGAATAGAAATAATATAAACTCGGAGAGAGATAAAGAAACTAAAAATAAAATCAATCACTGACAACAAAAGAAACCGAATAAAAAGTAGAAATAAGTTAATTACACAAAAGTTATCTAGTAAGCAAACAAATGTAAAACAGTAAAGGCGATAAGATACAAGAGTGAGAACTACAAAACTATGAAACATTTAAAAAAAATATGAGAGAATAATTAGTTAAAAGAATGCAGCGGAAGATAATTAAATTTAATAATTGAAAAAATAATACTGGCAAAAATCATAGAATCCAAAAATTATACACAGTGAGTAAAATATAAAAAGATATAGTGAACATTAGAAAGTAAGATAGAAAATATAGAAGTTGAGGGGATAATACCATACATAATAAAATATCAAATGCATAAAGCGGACAAAAAGAGGTCAAAAAAGCTAGTGAGAAAAGTATATGCTTTATGAAAAATAACCAATACACATGCGATAAAGAAATTTTTATTTGAGTTTAGACATACAAATAGTCAAAATCTCATTACATGCTTTCATGATCAAACAATCAAGTTACATACACCAGATGTCCACCAAGGTACTCACACTTCTAATGTCCACCTAGGTATCCATACATTTAATGTCCACTTGTGTACTCACACATCTAATGTCCACCTAGGTATCCATACAATTAATGTCCACTTATGTACTCACACATCTAATGTCCACCTAGGTTCTTACACATCAAATGTCCATTTATGTTTATTCCCCATACCATGTTTAAAATTACTAATTGAAGCATGTTCTGATACCAACTTTGTAGTGCCCCGAATTTTCAATAAATAAAATTAGAAATACGTGGCACAATTTTCAGAATCAACTTCAATGTAATCATAAACATAGCAACCAAATACAGGAAAATTTAAAACTTTTTATTACATCAATTATTTGCATAGCATAGCGGAAAATTAAATACCTTGATTTACATTTTTTTTCTTTTACAACACATTCTTTAACAATTTACATAAGCCCTATTATCATTCTACCACATTCATCCAAATCCCAAGCTATAGGTACGTACCTGTAAAACATGAGGCTAGAGATAATTCTAACCCCCAAAACTATGCGGTCAGCCATAACGGTGTGAGTGACATAAAAAAAATACAACATAAATAAAACATAATGAATAATGTCATAATCAATACATACCAACTGTAATAACAAATGGAAAAAGCAGTAACAATAAATAAAACATGAATACATCGAGTGAAACTAGACTAAGTGTCAAGTGTAGGAAAACAGAAAATAAACATGCATAAAACCAAGTCAAGAAAATACAAATGCAGTATGATGACTCTCTAATGCATACTTGTCGGATTCTATGCATTCCATACTACATATGTCCGGTGCAAGCCCTTATTGTTCTCCACTTGTAGGATTAGATCCCTCGTTATGTAATTAATCCTATTACGATGACTACTACGAGATTTAGACATTTTGCACGTATCGGTTCTCATCCTTAGAATACTGGAGGCCAATCCCACTCACATGAATCATTCTGTAGCCTATTTCATCCATCGTCCCAGAATACCGGAGATTGCCTCACTCTGAAGGTCATCTTGGAACCCTCATTGCACAAACATCCCATGAGCATCGCTCTCGTCCTTGGAATACTGGAGATCAATCCCACTCATGTTGGATCATTTTGTGGCATATTTCAGCCATCATCCTGGAATACTGGGGATTATCTCACTCCTCGGATAATCCTGGAGTCCATAACTCACGTTTGCCCTCATTTCATCATATCACCATTCTAGTGCCTGTCCTTATATTTATTAAGTTAATTAATTAATTACGAATCTCCTAGAGTTGGTGTACCCTATCAGAATTAACTCAACTGATCAACAACAAAGTCACAACTGGCCAAACCATAAAATCTCAACTGCCGGTATTTATGGTCCCACACACCCTCTAGAGACTCACAACTTAACCATCAACACAAAATCTTTCATACAAACTCTCAATTTCATTATCAATACTCTCACATTAAGAAAACTTCTTAAAAATCAACGAATCCAAATTCATTTAAAATACTCACAAATTCCAGAATTGAAATAAGGTATTAAATCTATTAAATGACTGAAAATCATATTCTTGAAGTCGTAAAATATCACAAAATATCAACTCCTTCGAAAACCGTACATATTTCATTTAATAAAGTCATGGGAATTCAGTTTAAATTCTATTATAGTCAAAATATAATCCTCTATAAAATATTGTAATCTGTAGAAAAGTATCATCTAAAATAGTAGATCAATAATCCGTAATATCGAAGAATAATCGTTCAAGTAAAACGAAGAAAACTCAACAAAACCAATCAGCCAAGATACTAACAGTCGACTGTCAAAGACAGCACAAAACGCAACGGTCGACTGTCAAGTGAAAATCCAAAAAAATAAAGAATTGACAGTCGACTATCACCTTCAGTTCAAAACGAAGCGGTCGACTGTCATATTGAGGAAAATACAGCTTCGAAATTCGTGCATCTTTTTACTGATACTTCAATTAATCTTTGTAAAATCATAAATTTGCAAAATAAATTTCCTGAGATGATTAAATACAACTTGTATAACATACTGGAGTTTATAAAACTAATCAAAATCTCGTCAAGATCGTAAGGGAGCAAATTTTCATTAAAACTACTTCAGAACATGATACATAGTATATGAGTATATATATGTATTTTTATACCAGTTAGAACTTCCAGATTTCAACAATTAGGAGAATTACAATGTTCAAATCTCAACATTAAAACAGCTCAAATCTAACACGAAAACATCACGTAATCAAAAAATCCCAATTTCGGCTGAACACAGCCAGACCCGAAACATGCTCATGTTCAAATCTTCAAAACTTGTTCTTTTCGATACAAAAACTTCTCTTGTAATTCGTACAACTACTGACAATAGTTTACTCATGAATATATACAATTATAACAACCACTCATCAAGTTTTATTCATCAAAATAATCAACAGTGTGTGTATGTATACTCAACAGTAAAAGAACTCATCTTTATCCAAATTGTTGCACCTCTTCATATAATCTCAATAAAATCAATCAAAACAGCAAGAATAGTAAAGCAACAGCATACCCACAATTTCTATTAGGTTCTTAACAATCTCAAGTCATTTATATAGGGTTTTATTCATCAATAGCATAGTTTTCATGAAAAGATTCAATCTTTATTAATCCATCCTTCAATAATTCAATATATCATCATACAATCCCCTAACATGCTTTCCAATAGACAAATCATCACATACAACATACATACAACAGCAAGAAATCAAGCATATGTCATTCACCTTATTGAAGAATCAACTGAATTAATAAAGAATAAGAAAAATCCTTCATTTCGCAAGAAATCCAAGATCCTTGCTTCGAAACTCTAAGAAACCAATAGTAAAATAATATTTGTTTTTGCAGAGGAGGGGGACGGCTGTACTGGCTCTCTTTAATAGGCCGAAATCTGGGTTTTTAGGGTTTTACAAGTTATATGGAAACATCCCTTAACATATTATTCCTTTACATATATAGACCTTTCTTTAATAAAGTAGTTAAATAAGTTAAATAAATTAAAATAAAACCAAATACCTTTACTACTGAGTTATCTTGCCATCAAGCATAGCTCAGAAATTTAAAAAATTCGGATTTGTACTCAAAGTGGTAATTTTGCACTAAAGTCCATTTCTTTGTAATATTTGCAAATATGCCAAATATGTATCAGAAAAATCCAGAAAATTCATAAATATTGCCTAATAATAAATATTAGGTTTTCCAAAAAAAGTTTCTGACTTTCAGTTTCTAAGAAAAATATTTGCACAAGGTCCAACTTAAATTCCATATTTGCAAAAATACCATATATGTTTAAATCCTTACCAAATCAATTCTAAATCAATTTTAAATAAATTTCATCTTTAATACTGATCTTGGAAAGCCTAAAAAGCAGTAAAAATGAATTTTCAATATTTGTTTAAGATTCAATCGGCTTTTTACATGAAAGCCCTTCTCTTTCGAAGTGTTTATAAAAAATAGTTTCTTTATTCAAAAAAATCCCAAAGTTTAGGATATACTCAATTATAAATAGGTAAATTTATTTAGAAATTGGAATTGGAGATTTGCACCAAAAAATATTTGCACATGTTTTGCACGTGTAAAATTGACAAATTCATAAAATAGCCCAATTAATTCAAATAAATTTGAAATTTGAAATATCATAAATAAATAAGGAAAATCAATCATTGACCATAAAATTTTAAGAATTCAAAATTTTCTAACTTTGCACGTGGGTTGCACGTGCAAAATTTTAATTTCAAGAAAATAGTCAAAATACTCAACTTTACTGATTTAATATTATTTAACAATGCAAAATAAATCATTTTATTTTGCAGGGTGTTACACTTCTAGTCACAATCTTGCTAGAGAAGGACGCCGGTGCTTGATGGCAGTCTGTGAAGCATGGTCTTGGAGAAGGTCCAATAACTTGGGAAGATTTTCTTGAAGAATTCTGACAACACTATTTTCCCATGGATGTGCAGGAAGAAAAGGCAAAGGAGTTCCACAACTTAAAGAAGGGGAGTCTGTCTGTCAGGGAATATGAGATGAAGTTTTCCCACCTGTCACGATATGCACCAGAAATGGTCTAGGAGGTAACAAAGAAAGCCCAGAGGTTCGAGCAAGGGCTTAGGCCCTGTAGTACCTCGTATTTTTAAATATAATTTTAAAGATTTATAAATAAATTAAAATGATTTTATGGAGATTTAATAAATATTTATCTGAAGATTTATCTTTTCGCACGTGCAAAACATGTGCAAATATTTTTAGTGTAAATATCCAATTTTATATTTTTAATAAATTCTCCTACATATAATAGAGTATATTCTAAATTTTGGAATTTTTCTGAATAAAGAAACTATTTTTATAAATACCTCGAAAGAGAGGGGTTTTTATGTAAAAAGCCGTTTTGATCTCAAATAAATAATGAAATTTTGTTTTTACTGATTTTTGGGCTTTCCATGGTCATCTTTGAAATTAAAATATATTTAAACTTTATTTAGAGTCGATTTGGTAAAGATTTAAACAAATATGGTGTTTTTGCAAATATGGAATTTATGTTGGATCTTGTGCAAATATTTTTCTGGAAAGTAAAAGTCAGATATTTTAATTGGAAAATATAATATGTATTATTAAATATTATTTCTAAATTTTTTGGAATTTTTACGAATATTTTATGATGTATTTGCAAATATTACAAAAAGAATGACTTTTGTGCAAATTGCCACCCTGAGTACAAATCCGAATTTTCTTTATTTCTGGGCTGTGCTGGATCGCTAGACAACTCAGTAGTAAAAGTATTTGATTTGGTTTTAATTTATTTAATTTATTTTAACTACTTTATAAAGAAAGGTTTATATATGTAAAGTAAAAATTTGTTAAAGGATTATTTTGCAAATGTGTTTAAAACCCTAATCCTTCAATTTCTGGCCTATTTAAAAGGTGGAGTGCATCCGTCTTTTGCTGCACAACACAAAGGTTTTATAATTTTTTACTTTTTGGGAGATTTAAAGAGAGGATCTTGGATTTCGCAAAAGAAAGGCTTTCTTATCAGATTTCTTCATTTGAGGTGAGTGACTTGTTTTGTTTTGCTTTGTGTATATGACATGTGAGTGATGTAAATTGTTTTGTTATTTTGTTTTATGTATGATGTATGTGGTGTTTCATCTATTAGAAAGCATGCTATGGTTTGCCATGAATATGTATGTTGGATGGATGATAAAATTGGATCTTTGAGAATAACCCTAGTTATTGTGAGTAGAATTGCATGTGGATGATTTTGAATTGTAGGAGAACCTAATATAAATTTTGAGTAGGCTATTTCTTTTGGATTTATTGCTGATTTGATTGAGTATGATGGATGTTATGCATTTATTGATTAAAGAAGAGATTTTTGGACTATTGGTGAGTTGCATGAATGCAACTTGGCCATGTAAATGATAATTTTGTTTATGAGTCAACTATTGAGAATAGTTGAGATTTAGTTTGAGGAATTTTGAGAATGAATAATGGATTAAAAGACCATGTTTTGAAGATTTGAGTTATGATGACTAAAATTGGGGATTGATACATTTTGATTAAATTTGGGGATTTGTGATTTTGTAAAAGATATTGTTCGAATTTGGATTTCTCAAATGCTATGTTTTATATTTGAATATTTTGTTATTTTGGTTTATGGATTGGTGAAGTTTTCTTTGGTATACGTACATGCACGAACGTTTTCATGAATATAGTATTTTTGTTGTTTTAGAAGAAATTGAGTTTTTATGTATTTTCGAAGGATTTTACTATATCCCAACTTATTTGGTACTGATAAGGTTTTGAATATAAAAACAAGTTATTTTGATGTATGACTGATTCTTAAAAACTCTAATTTTGATATATGCACACGTTTCGGTTTTTATTTTGAAGAAGTTCATCAAAAAGTTATTTTATCAATTCAAGTGATTTTTGATTGGTTTTTATGGATCCTTGTATATCATATAAGTTGTATTTGATCATATCAGAAAGATACTTTTTATAGATTTCGTTTTTTGTAAAGTAAATCTTCGTATCGGTTGAACTATGCACAACCCAAACTGTAGTCTGTGGGTGAGGCAGTCGACTGGTATTTCGACAGTCGACCGTCGCTACCTGGCTGCTGTGTTTTTCTCGTTTTCTTGAAATCTCGTGCGGAACAGTCGACTGAACCATTTCTCCAGTCGACTGTCTCTACTCTGTTTTTGATATTTTCTCGAGGTGTTGGATTTTCGCTCTGGACACTCGACTGGTGTCTTTTACAGTCGATCGTCAATACTTAGAATTTATTTTCTTAAAAATGTTAGAATTTCGCTCTGGACAGTCGACCGACTCTGGGTTGCAGTCGACTGCTACTGATGTGTTTTGAGATATTTTGATGCTGTTTTAAAATGATTGATTCTTCAAAAGTTTTTGGATCTATAACTTGCTATTCTAAATATTATTCTTTCTATAGAACATATGTTTTCAAGGTATTTTATTATTGGATTTGGATTCTGGAATTTTTATAAAGATTTGGGTTTTGTTGATTGAAGAGGTTTCTCTCTATGATCGTTTTGACGATACATTTGTGAATTTTGGTTTTGTTGAGATCTCTAGGAGTTGAGTGGGAGTCCTGTGAACCGGCAAGTTGAGATTGTTGAGTTACACCTGGGGGGTCTTGGTTTAGTTAATGTTGAGTATTTAAGTCCGGCATGATACACTAACTCTAGAGATGGGGATTTTTTTTGTGGTTTAATAATAATCAACTTAAGGACAGGCACTAGTGGGGATGTGATGGAACTTGGGAAAAGTAAGTATAGGCTCATGGTTTTGTTAGTCCAACGGATGCGTTCCAGGACTGTCTGTTGTTCTGTCTCGAGAGGACTTTTGTGTGTTCGCGTGTCGAGGGTCTACAGGCCTATTCACGGAGCATGTAGGGTGCATTCGCGTGTCGAGGGTCGGCAGGCCTATTCACGGAATGTACTTGGTGTATCTGCATGTCGAGGGCCTTGCAAGCCTATTCGTGGGGTACACGAGTTTGGGAGATGGTTCTCTGGTTGTTTTTGAGCTATCTTACATGATGCTTGCGCGTCGCGGGCTGTGGTGCTTATTCGCGAAGTATTTTGGATCTTGTTTTCCATCACCGTAGTAGGATTAGTTGCATAGCGAGGGGTTATCCCTATAAAGTAGAGATCGTTAAGGGCTTGCTGTTGAACCCTGTATTTTCAAATATTATTTTAAATATTTGAAAATGAATTTAAATGATTTTCTGGAGATTTAATTAATATTTTCTAAAAGATTTATCTTTTTACACGTGCAAAACACGTGCAAATACTTTCTTGAGAAGTTTGAAAGTCAAGTTTCCTTCATGAAAAATAATTATTTAATATTTGGGATTTATTTAGTATTTTTCCAGATTTTTCTGAAATTAATTGGAACTATTTGCAAATTTTGAGAAAAGAAGGACCTTTTTGCAAATTTGTCATTTTTAGGGGTTAAAATGTAAAATGTATTTTCTGGACGTTTTGAACAGTACCAATTGAGATTAATGAGTATATTTTACTTTTAAATCCTAATTTAAATGAATTTGATTGAATTTCCAAGAATAGGAATATATATATGTAAAGTTGTATTTTGAAGGGATTATTTTGCAAAGTGAGGGTAAAACCCTGAACTTCATTCCCGGATGTTTAAGAGGGATTTTGCAGCCGTCATTCGCTGCACAATAGAGAATTTTGTGATTTGTTTTGGAGGAGCAAGAGGAAGATTTGGATCTCGCAAAAAGGAAGGCTTTTTCTTTGGATCTTTTCAATTCAAAGGTGAGTGACGTAAAATTGTTTTGTTTTGCTTTGTTTTGTGAGTGACAATGTTTTGTTTTCTTTTTATGTTGTGAATGATATGAATCTTGTATTGTGGTTTGATTAATGTGATCGATTGTTATATTGTTGGTTTGACATGTATGTCATTTAGTATTTTTGCATGAGAACGATGCAAAGGTTGTTGTTTGTACCATGTATGTGAAATCTATGATTGACCAGTAGATCTTGGGTTATAAAATTGTATTGCTAGAAGGCATGTTTAAGATTTAAGTATGGTTATGATCGGATGGATGAACATCTGGATCTTGTGATTTTAAATCAGATTTTGGTTATGAGTTGAGAAAGAAATTTAAGATTGAGAAACCCTAATGGAAGAATTAGGAATTTAGAACATGAGAATTGAGTTTTGAAAGATTGTATGATTGAGTAATGTATCCATAATGAAGATTTATTGAGATATGTCATTTTACCTGAATACGAATTATTTTCACAAACAATGAATCTTTAGAAAAACTCCAGTTATGATAAAATCACAAGTCGACTGGTCGACTGGTCTACTATTTCAGACCTAAACTATGCAGACTGTAGGCCGACAGTCGACTGGTCTACTATTCAGTCGACTGGTACGACCCCGCTGCTGTATCTTCAGTTCTTTTGAAAATCCGTTCTGAACAGTCGACTTAGACCATTATTCAGTCTGCTGGTATACTTAGAAAATATTTTGTAAAGTTATTGCAGTTTCTTCTCTGGACAGTCGACCTATAACTCCTTAAGTCGACTGTTGGTACTTAGAATATTTTTGTGAAAATTATTGAAATTTGTCTCGGGTAAGTCGACCGATGACTTCTTAAGTCGACTTATATGACTTTGTTTATTTTCTTAAGAATCAAGGATATTTGTCCCCTGGATAGTCGACTTACTACAGTATAAGTCGGCTGGTACTGATGAGTTTTCGTAACTTAAGTATTCTTTCAATGATTAGTCTTCAGATATTTTAGCTTAGACTTGTCTTCAGTTAAGCATATGATTTTGAGATATTCAGTTAAGAATATGATTTTGAGATATTCAGTTGAGCTATTTTGTTTAATGGAAAGTTGGTTTAGACTTTTTGAGTTTGAGTCTCTAGAGGATATGTGTGACCCTAGTATACCAGTGTTGAGTTATTTTGTTGAGGCCTATTGAGGTATTTCAGTTATTCAGTTTTGAGTTAAGTCCGGTAGGGTACACCACTCTAGGAGATTCGTTGAGTAATTAAGTAACCCAAAAATAATAAGGACAGACACTAGTGGTGATATGATGAACGGGAACATGAGTCAAGTACCTCAGTATGGCTTTCGGTGTGGGATTTAATCTCCGGAATTATCGAAGTATCTTACATTGGGTGTGGGATCTATCTCCGAAATTATCCAAGTATTTTACTTTGGGTGTGAGATATATCTTCGGAATTATCCAAGTAGTTGCTTTCGGTGTGGGATTGATCTCCGAAATCATCGGAGTCGAGGCGAAGCACATGTGGTATTCGTGTGATGATGTGTCAATGTTTCGGTGTGGGATTTAATCTCCGGAATTATCACGGTAGATTACTTGTGGTGTGAGATATATCTCCGGAATTATCACGGTAGATTACTTGTGGTGTGGGATTTATCTCCGGAATTATCACGGTAATTACTTGTGGTGTGGAATTGATCTCCGAAATTAACGGGCATGGGCTACTATTCATAGCTTATCTTTATCTCATAGGAGTCATCGTGTTAGGATTAGTTGCATAGCAGAGGATTGAACCCTATGAAGTGAAGACGTTAAGGGCTTGCACCGAACCTATGTAGAGTGGGATGCATAAACTTCGAGAAGTACGCAATAAAGAGTCCGCATATAGAATTGTGTTTTCTTGACTTGGTTTTATGCATGTGGATTTCCTGTTTTCTACACATGACACTCGGTTTAGTCTCACTTGTTGTTTACTTTTCCTTGCTACATCGTATTTTATGTATTCATGTTTACTACCTGTTGTTTAAGGATTCATGACTAATATTCATTTATGTTGTTTGTTTGTTTTATGTCACTCACACCATTTATGGCTGACCACTTTAGTTTTGGGGGTTAGGGATCATCTCTAGCCTCATGTGTTGCAGGTTGTTGCTTAGAGTTTGGAGGTTTGGATGCTTGAGATAGTTTTGAGATAAATTAATTTAATGGAGATGTGTAAATTTGTAAGAACAGTGTTGTAATAAGACCGTGTTGTAAATAAAAGAAGATTTTGTTTGAGTTGTTTTGTATTCCGCTGTGCTATGTAAAAGTTTGTTGTAATAAAAGTTGAAAATTTTAGTAGAGTTGGTTGTGTTTAATGTTACATTGAAGTTGATGCTGGGATTGTGCCACGTATTTTCTAAGATATCATATTAGAAATTCGGGGCGCTACAGAGATTGGTATCAGAGCATGCTTCAATAGTAATAATAAACATGGCATAAAAATAACCTAGGTGTGGACACTAAAGTGTGAGTACCTAGGTGTGGACATTAAAGAGTGAGTATCACATAAAATATGATGTTTTACCTTTGGGATACAAGTGAAGTTTTGCCAAAGGATATTGATGTGAGTTTGAATTGTGTGTGATGCTCTAACTTTTCCCTCATTTTGTAGTATTCAGAATGGTTGCACCCAGGCCCAGGAATTGTGGTAACAATGAGGATGGATCTGGTAGTTCTCGAGGAACTGGAATCGATCTTGAGGCTGAATTCGCCAAGGTGTATCAGACTCTGAATGCGCTAATGGCATTTAATTTGGCGCAAAGTCAGAATCAACAGCAGAATCAGCTGCAAAATCATGGAGCTGGACAGGGATTGGTTAACGCCGATCCTATCAAGCAGATCGAATCCTTTAAGAGGATGAGGCCGCCAATTTTTGAAGGGCAATCTGATCCAACCGCAGCTGATGATTGGATTAGAAGGATGGAGACAATCTTCGAGGTATCGGAGACTCCGGTAGCCAATAAGGTGAAGTTGGCTACGATGCAGCTGGAGAAGGACGCTGGTGTCTGGTGGGAGTCGCTGAAGAGGACTTTGGGAGATCAGCCGATGACTTGGGAAGCTTTTCTGGAGGAATTCAGGGATCGCTTCTTTCCCTAGATGTTCAGGAGAAGAAGGCGACCGAGTTCTTGAACCTTTAGCAGGGCAGCATGACCGTGCGGGAGTATGAAACCAAGTTTGCTCAGCTTTCGAGGTATGCACTAAAGTTGGTCGTTGAGGAAGCGAAGAAGGCCAAGAAGTTTGAGCAGGGCTTGAGGCCAAACTTGAGGTCGAGGATGATCCCGTTGGGCATCAGAAGGTTCGACAAGCTGGTCAGGAGAGTAGCTATGACTGAGGAGGACATGGACCAGTTCCAGAAGAGGCAAGATACATGGAACCGGAACAAGAGGCCAGCATCAGGTCAGAGTGGGAAGAGATTCCCGGCGAAGCAGATCAAGTTCATTGATTCGGTGCATAAGGCATCTGCAACTCAGGGAGTGACTTGTTATTACTGCAAGGAGGCAGGACATTACAGGTCAGCGTGTCCGAAGTTGGCGAAGCTGATTTGTTCCCAGTGTGGGCAGGCAGGACATTCTAAGCCCCATTGTCCACAATTGAGGAAGGATGGTTCAGGTGGAAGCAAATCCCAGAGGCAAGGGCGAGTATTTGCATTAACCGAGGAGGACGCGGGTAACTCGGAAGATGTAATACAGGGTATGCAAGAATTCTGATTTTTATTTTAAATCAATGTAATAAGTAAAACCATTATTTGAGAACAACTGAAGATTGAGTATCACTCTTATTGTAACAGGAATTATTTTAATTAATGGAATAAAGGCAAGGGTTTTATTTGATACTGGTTCATCGCATACTTTTGTATCGCCAAATTTTGCAAAGATCTTAGGTGTGGAACCTAAGTTGTTTCCAGGTAGGGTTTTGTCAGTGGCAACGCCGTCAGGTGAAGAGTTGATTGCGGATCGATATTATGAGGGCTGTGATATCGAGATTGGTGGGAGGTTGTTCGACATTGATTTGATCGAGCTACAAGTCTTGGGTGTGGATGTCATCGTGGGCATTGATTGGATGGCAGTATATGATGCCACAATTGAATGCAAGCAGAAGGAGGTGTTGGTGAAAGCACCAGGTGGACCCACAGTGACTTTCCAAGGGAAGAGGAAAATTCCGAAGGTGGCTGCAATGGTATCCAAGATGGTGATTCCAGATGAAGTCAAGGGCATTCCGGTTGTCCGAGATTTTCCTAAGGTGTTCTTGGATGATTTTTCAGGATTACCGCCGCAGAGAGATGTGGAGTTTTGCATCAATGTTCAGCCGGGGAGTGCGCCGATTTCTAAGGCTCCGTACAGGATGGCACCTGTAGAGCAAGATGAAGTGAAGAAGCAGATTGAGGAGCTGTTGAGCAAAGGACTTATTAGGCCGAGTTCTTCTCTGTGGGGAGCGCCAGTGTTGTTGGTCAAGAAGAAGGATGGGTCAATGAGGATGTGCATTGACTATCGGGAGTTGAATAGGGGACTATTCAGAACAAGTATCCACTGCCGCGGATTGATGATTTGTTCGACAGGCTTCGTAGAGCAGCTGTGTTTTCAAAGATTGATTTAAGATCGGGGTATCATCAGGTTCGAGTCAAGGAGGAAGATGTGAGTAAGACAGCTTTCAGGACTCGTCATGGGCTCTATGAGTTTTTGGTGATGCCATTCGGGTTGACGAATGAGCCAGCAGTTTTCATGGATATGATGAATCGGATTTTGAGGCCATTTATTGACTCGTTCGTAGTGGTTTTCATCGACGATATTTTGGTGTATTCGAAGTCGGAGGAAGATCATTTTACGCACTTGACAGCGGTATTACAGAAATTGCAGGAACATAGCTTGTATGCCAAGTTGTCGAAGTGTGAGTTTTGGAAGTCTGAGGTAGCTTTCCTTGGTCATATCCTTCCTAAGGAGGGAGTAGCCACTGATCCTCAGAAAGTTGAAGCAGTGAAGGATTGGCCCAGGCCAACGTCTATGAAGGAAGTCAGAAGTTTCTTGGGTTTAGCTGATTACTACAGGAGATTCATCCAGGGTTATTCTCAGATTGCAGTTCCTTTGACAAGTTTGACCCGGAAGAATGTGGCATTTTCATGGACTGATAAGTGTGAGGAGAGTTTCCTTGAGTTAAAGGAGAGGTTGACTACTGCACCTATATTAGCTTTGCCACAGGCTGGGAAGGATTATGATATCTTCAGTGATGCGTCTCTCAGAGGTTTGGGTTGTGTCTTGATGCAAGAAGGCAAGGTTATTGCTTATGGTTCGAGGCAATTGCGTCCACATGAGAAGAATTACCCGATACGTGATTTGGAGCTAGCAGCTATCATTTATGCCTTGAAGCAGTGGAGGCATTATGTTTATGGTGAGAAGGTTAACATGTACACTGACCACAAGAGCCTGAAGTACATTTATCAACAGAAGGATCTAAATCTTCGGCAGAGAAGGTGATTGAAAGTTTTGGAAGACTTTCGTCCCGAGATCAAGTATCATCCGGGCAAGGCGAATGTGGTGGCTGATGGACTTAGCAGGAAGAATAGTTTATCAAGTTTGATCACTACTCGAAGTGAGTTAGCAGCAGAGATCGATCAGGCAGGTATCGAGGTGGTGCTGCAGGGATTAAGGGCATCTTTGGCTCAGTTGAGGCTGCAGCCGTCCTTGAGAGAGAGGATTGTGGAAGGTCAGAGATCAGATTCAGAGATTCAGAAGATGTTGCAACAGGTTTCAGAGGGCAAGCTATCAGAGTTTCGTGTCCAAGATGGAATTCTTTGGTTGGGTGAGAGGTTGTGTGTTCCAGATAATGCAGATTTGAGAGATAGTATCTTGCAGGAAGCACACAGTATCTTGTTGTCAGTTCATCCAGGAGGCACGAAGATGTACAGGGACATCAAACAACACTTTTGGTGGTCTGGTATGAAGAGGGATGTGGCGGATTTCGTGGCAAGGTGTCTGACTTGTCAGCAGATCAAAGCAGAAAATCAGAGACCTGGAGGTTTGTTGCAGCCGTTGCCCATTCCGGAGTGGAAATGGGAGAATATCAGTATGGATTTCATCACTGGTTTGTCGAGGAGTTTGAAGGGCAATGACTCGATTTGGGTTATTGTGGACCGTTTGACTAAGTCAGCTCACTTTCTAGCCGTGAAGATTACTTGGTCGATGGAGAAATTGGCTGAGTTGTACATTGGTGAAATTGTGAGACTTCATGGAGTTCCTGTGTCGATTGTATCCGACAGAGATGTAAGGTTCACTTCAAGGTTTTGGAAGAGCCTACAAGCAGCTTTAGGAACCAAAACTGATTTCATTACCGCGTTTCATCCACAGACTGATGATCAGACTGAGAGGGTGAATCGAGTGCTGGAAGATATGTTGAGGGCTTGTGTTATGGATTTCGGTGGTAGTTGGGAGAGATACTTAGCATTGGTTGAGTTTGCTTATAACAAAACTTACCATGCGAGTATCGGGATGGCACCGTATGAGGCTTTGTACGGGAGGAGGTGCAGGACACCTGTTTGTTGGTACGAGGTTGGCGAGAGGCAGATGTATGGTCCTGAGATCGTACAGCAGACATCAGAGAAGATTGAGCTGATTCGCAAGAGGTTGGTCGAGGGTCAGAGTCGGCAGATGAGTTATGCTGATACTCGACGAAGAGACTTGGAGTTTGAGGTTGGGGATGTAGTTTTCCTCAAGGTTTCTCCGACAAAAGGAGTGATCAGGTTTGGTAAGGGAGGCAAGTTGGCGCCAAGGTATATTGGGCTATACAGGATCATGGAGCGGATTGGCAAGACAGCATATAGATTGAAGCTTCCAGAGGAGTTGGCACAGGTGCATGATGTATTCCATGTGTCATTGTTGAGGAAGTATGTGCCAGATCAGAATCATCAGTGGGTAGAGATTCCTGAAGGTCTACAGGTGAACTTGAGTTATAAGGAATAGCCTGTTGAGATCGTTGATCGTAGGGAGAAAGTTCTTAGGAGCAAGGTGATACCTATGGTCAAGGTGTTGTGGAGGAATCAGCAGTTCGAGGAGGCTACTTGGGAGCCAGAGGAATGCATGCAGAAGGATTTCCCTGAGCTTTTTGTATGAGTATATTTCTTTTATGTGATTGTAATTCTTTTGAATATTTGTACCATTGATTGAGTTAAGTTGTATTCCTTCTATTATGATTGTGTTGTCGTATGCAATTGTTTGGACTCTGTTCTATTTATGAGATATTGTTCTCTTTGTTGGTATGTGGTTTGGACTCACTGGTACTAGTTCTGAGGACAGAACTCTTCTAAGGAGGGAGTGATGTAGAACCCCGTATTTTCAAATATTATTTTAAATATTTGAAAATGAATTTAAATGATTTTCTGGACATTTAATTAATATTTTCTAAAAGATTTATCTTTTTACACGTGCAAATACTTTCTTGAGAAGTTTGAAAGTCAAGTTTCCTTCATGAAAAATCATTATTTAATATTTGGTATTTATTTAGTATTTTTCCAGATTTTTTTGAAATTAATTGGAACTATTTGCAAATTTTGAGAAAAGAAGGACCTTTTTGCAAATTTGTCATTTTTAGGGGTTAAAATGTAAAATATATTTTCTAGAGGTTTTGAACAGTACCAATTGAGATTAATGAGTATATTTTACTTTTAAATCCTAATTTAAATGAATTTGATTGAATTTCCAAGAATAGGAATATATATATGTAAAGTTGTATTTTGAAGGGATTATTTTGCAAAGTGAGGGTAAAACCCTGAACTTCATTCCCGAATGTTTAAAAGGGATTTTGCAGCCATCATTCGCTGCACAATAAAGAATTTTGTGATTTGTTTTGGAGGAGCAAGAGGAAGATTTGGATCTCGCAAAAAGGAAGGCTTTTTCTTTGGATCTTTTCACTTCAAAGGTGAGTGACGTAAAATTGTTTTGTTTTGCTTTGTTTTGTGTGTGACAATGTTTTGTTTTGTGTTGATGCTGTGAATGATATGAATCTTGTGTTGTGGTTTGATTAATGTGATCGATTGTTATATTGTTGGTTTGGCATGTATGTCATTTAGTATTTTTGCATGAGAACGATGCAAAGGTTGTTGTTTGTACCATGCATGTGAAATCTATGAATGACCAGTAGATCTTGGGTTATAAAATTGTATTGCTAGAAGGCATGTTTAAGATTTGAGTATGGTTATGATCGGATGGATGAACATCTGGATCTTGTGATTTTAAATCAGATTTTGGTTATGAGTTGAGAAAGAAATTTAGGATTGAGAAACCCTAAAGGAAGAATTAGGAATTTAGAACATGAGAATTGAGTTTTGAAAGATTGGATGATTGAGTAATGTATCCATAATGAAGATTTATTGAGATCTGTCATTTTACCTGAATACGAATTATTTTCACAAACAATGAATCTTTAGAAAAACTCCAGTTATGATTATTATATACAGACCTAAACTATGCAGACTGTAGGCCGACAGTCGACTGGTCTACTATTGATTCGACTGGTACGACCCCGCTGTTGTATCTTCAGTTCTTTTGAAAATCCATTCTGGACAGTCGACTTAGACCATTATTCAGTCGACTGGTATACTTAGAAAATATTTTGTAAAGTTATTGCAGTTTCTTCTCTGGACAGTCGACCTATAACTCCTTAAGTCGACTGTTGGTACTTAGAATATTTTTGTGAAAATTATTGGAATTTGTCCCGGGTAAGTCGATCGATGACTTCTTAAGTCGACTTATATGACTTAGTTTATTTTCTTAAGAATCAAGGATATTTGTCCCCTGGACACTCGACTTACTACAGTATAAGTCGGCTGGTACTGATGAGTTTTCGTAACTTGAGTATTCTTTCAGTGATTAGTCTTCAGATATTTTAGCTTACGCTTATCTTCAGTTAAGCATATGATTTTGAGATATTCAGTTAAGAATATGATTTTGAGATATTCAGTTGAGCTATTTAGTTTAGTGGAAAGTTGGTTTAGACTTTTTGAGTTTGAGTCTCTAGAGAATGTGTGTGACCCTAGTATACCGGTGTTGAGTTATTTTGTTGAGGCCTGTTGAGGCATTTCAGTTATTCAGTTTTGAGTTAAGTCCGGTAGGGTACACCACTCTAGGAGATTCGTTGAGTAATTAAGTAACCCAAAAATAATAAGGACAGGCACTAGTGGTGATATGATGAACGAGAACATGAGTCAAGTACCTCAGTATGGCTTTCGGTGTGGGATTTAATCTCCGGAATTATCGAAGTATCTTACTTTGGGTGTGGGATCTATCTCCGGAATTATCCAAGTATTTTACTTTGGGTGTGAGATATATCTCCGGAATTATCCAAGTAGTTGCTTTCGGTGTGGGATTGATCTCTGGAATTATCGGATTCGAGGCGAAGCACATGTGGTATTCATGTGATGATGTATCAATGTTTCGGTGTGGGATTTAATCTCCAGAATTATCACGGTAGATTACTTGTGGTGTGGGATATATCTCCGGAATTATCATGGTAGATTACTTGTGGTGTGGAATTTATCTCCAGAATTATCACGGTAATTACTTGTGGTGTGGGATTGATCTCCGGAATTATCCGGCATGGGCTACTATTCACAGCTTATCTTTATCTCGTAGTAGTCATCGTGTTAGGATTAGTTGCATAGCGGGGGATTGAACCCTATGAAGTGAAGACGTTAAGGGCTTGCACCGAACCTATGTAGAGTGGGATGCATAGACTTCGACAAGTAAGAATTAGAGAGTCCACATATAGAATTGTGTTTTCTTGACTTGGTTTTATGCATGTGGATTTCCTGTTTTCTACACATGACACTCGGTTTAGTCTCACTTGTTGTTTACTTTTCCTTACTACATCATATTTTATGTATTCATGTTTACTACCTGTTGTTTAAGGATTCATGACTAATGTTCATTTATGTTGTTTGTTTGTTTTATGTCACTCACACCATTTATGGCTGACCCCTTTAGTTTTGGGGGTTAGGGATCATCTCTAGCCTCATGTGTTGCAGGTTGTTGCTTAGAGTTTGGAGGTTTGGATGCTTGAGATAGTTTTGAGATAAATTAATTTAATGGAGTTTGTGTAAATTTGTAAGAACAGTGTTGTAATAAGACTGTGTTGTAAATAAAAGAAGATTTTGTTTGAGTTGTTTTGTATTCCGCTGTGCTATGTAAAAGTTTGTTGTAATAAAAGTTGAAAATTTTAGTGGAGTTGGTTGTGTTTAATGTTACATTGAAGTTGATGCTAGGATTGTGCCACGTATTTTCTAAGATATCATATTAGAAATTCGGGGCGCTACACTTGCACCGGACCTATGTACTATGGAATGCATAGAATCTGACAAGTACGCATTAGAGAGTCAGCATATAGAGCTTGTGTTTTCTTAACTTGGTTTCATGCTTGTGTTTTCCTGTTTTTCCTACACTTGACACTTAGTCTAGAATCACTTGACGTTTTCATGAATTACTACCTACTATCTTATTTTCCTTGATGTTTTCATGCTTTACTTATTTGTTATTTCTCCTTTCATTCATTCTTGCTGTTAATACATGTTGTTGATGACTCAGTGTTTTATGAATAATTATGTTGCTTTGTTTTATGTCACTCGCACCTTTATGGCTGACCCCTTTAGTTTTGGGGGTTAGGGATCATCTCTAGCCTCATATTTTACAGGTTGTTGTTGCTTAGAGCTTGGGGTTTGGATGCTTGAGTTAAATTGATGTAATAGAGCTTTTGTGTAAATTTTGTAAAAGAAGTGTTGTAAAAAGAAAGTTTGTAATTCAAGGTATTTTGTATTCCGCTGTATTTGTAAAGATTGTTGTAATAAAAGTTGAAATAAAAATTATCTGTGTTTTTGGACTGTGTTTAATATTACATTGAAGTTGATGCCGATAATTGTACCACGTATTTCTAAGATATTATATTGGAAATTCGGGGCACTACAGAGATTGGTATCAGAGCATGCTTCATTGGTAATAATAAACACGGTATAAAAATAACCTAGGTGTGGACACTAGAGCGTGAGTACCTAGGTTTGGACATTAGAGTCTAAGTATCACATAGAGTTAGAACATGATGTTTGGTTTGGGGTATGGTTGAGGTTTTGCCATAGGGTATTGATGTGAAGGTGAATTGTGTTGTGATGTTCTAACTTTACCCTCATTTTGCAGTATTCAGTAGAATGACAGGACCCAGAACCAGGAATGGTGGTAACAATGGTGATGGAGCTGGAAGTTCCCAAGGAACGGGAGTTGATCTCGAGGCCGAATTTGCCAGGGTGTATCAGACTTTGAATGCACTAATGGCAGCTAATTGGCACAGACTCAGAACCAGAATCAGAATCAGGGGAATGGACCAGTGTTTGTTAACGCTGATCCTATCAAGCAGATTGAGTCCTTCAAGAGGATGAGGCCGCCAGTGTTTGAGGGGCAGTCTGATCCAAATGAGGCTGATGATTGGATTAGACGGATGGAGACAATCTTCGAGGTCTCGAAAACTCCAGCAGCTAATAAGGTGAAGTTGGCCACTATGCAGTTGGAAAAGGATGCTGTTGTTTGTTGGCAATCGGTGAAGAGGACTTTGGGGGACCAGCAAATGACTTAGGAGGCTTTTTTGGACGAATTCAGGGAGAGTTTCTTTCCTTTAGATATTCAGGAGAGGAAGGCAACGGAATTCTTGAATCTGTAGTAGGGCAGCATGACCGTGCAAGAGTATGAAACTAAGTTCGCTCAGCTGTCGAGGTATGCACCGGAGCTAATAGTTGATGAGGCGAAGAAGGCCAAAAAGTTTGAGCAGGGCTTGAGGCCAAACTTGAGGTCGAGAATGATTCCTTTGGGCATAAGGAGGTTCGACAAGCTAGTTAGGAGAGCAGCTATGACAGAGGAAGACATGGATCAGTTCCAGAAGAAGCAAGAGACCTGGAACAAGAACAAGAGGCCAGCAGATGGTCAGAGTGGGAAGGAATTCCTAGCGAAGCAGGGCAAGTTCAGTGGGCCAGTGCAGAAGGCGGCCGCAGTTCAAGGTGTGACTTGTTTCAATTGTGGAGAGACAGGTCATTATCAGGTAGCATGCACCAAGCCTCGGAAGGTGCAGTTTTGTTATCATTATGGTCGTGAAGGGCATATCCGACCAAACTGTCCGCAGCTGAAGAAAGATGGTGCAGGAGAAGGCAAGATTCAGAGGTAGGGGCGAGTGTTTGCATTGACTGAGGAGGATGCGGGTAACTCAGGGATGTGATCCGGGGTGTGCAAGAATTTTCAATTCATTCATTTTGTATTAAGTAAAACTGTATTTGAGAATAAATTGGAGATTTGAGTATTTTTCTCCATGTAACAGAATTTGTTTGGATTAATGGAATAAAAACAAAAGTTTTATTTGATACTGTTTCTTGCATACATTTGTGTCACCCAATTTTTTTACTAGTCTTAGGTGTGGAGCTTGAGGTGTTTCCAGGTAGAGTCTTGACGGTGGCAACACCATCAGGGGAAGAATTGATTGCTGATCGATATTACGAAGAATGTGGTATCAAGAGTGGTGGGGGATCATTTGGTATTGATCTCTTTTGAGCTGCAAGTTGAGGTGGCTTTCCTTAGTCATGTCTTTTCTAAGGAGGAAGTGGCCACTGATCCTTGGAAGGTTGAAGTAGATTGTGGAAGGTCAAAGTTGGATGCAGGAGTTCAGAGATTGTTGCAGCTGGTTTCCGATGCCAAGTTATCAGAGTTGCGCAGCGGAAGATTATTTTTCTGAACTCTTTGCATGATGGTGTTTCTTCTGTATGTTTATATTTCTTTTGTTGGAATGCATTCTCCTGTGCGATTGTATTTCATAAATTATGTTTCCATTTATGAGATATTGCATTCCTTATTGGTGTGTTTGTTTGGACCCCATTAGCAGTAGTTCTGAGGACAGAACTCTTCTAAGGAAGGAGTGATGTAGTACCCCGTATTTTTAAATATGATTTTAAAGATTTATAAAAGAATTAAAATGATTTTCTGGAGATTTAATAAATAATTTTCTAAAGATTTATCTTTTCGCACGTGCAAAACACGTGCAAATATTTTGGGTGTAAATATCCAATTTTATATTTTTAATAAATTCTCCTACTTATAATAGAGCATATTCTAAATTTTGGAATTTTTCTGAATAAAGAAACTATTTTTATAAATACCTCGAAAGAGAGGGGCTTTTATGTAAAAAGCCGTTTTGATCTCAAATAAATAATGAAATTTTGTTTTTACTGATTTTTGGGCTTTCCATGGTCATCATTTGAAATTAAAATATATTTAAACTTTATTTAGAGTCGATTTGGTAAAGATTTAAACAAATATAGTGTTTTTGCAAATATGGAATTTATGTTGGATCTTGTGCAAATATTTTTCTGGAAAGTAGAAGTCAGATATTTTAATTGGAAAATATAATATGTATTATTAGATATTATTTCTGAATTTTCTGGATTTTTTACGAATATTTTATGTTGTATTTGCAAATATTACAAAAAGAAGGACTTTTGTGCAAAATTGCCACCCTGAGTACAAATTTGAATTTTCTTTATTTTTGGGCTGTGCTGGATTTCTGGACAACTCAGTAGTAAAAGGATTTAATTTGGTTTTAATTTATTTAACTTATTTTAACTACTTTATAAAGAAAGGTTTCTATGTAAAGTAATAATTTGTTAAAGGATTATTTTGCAAAAGTGTTTAAAACCCTAGTCCTTCAATTTCTGGCCTATTTAAAAGGTGGAGTGCATCCGTCTTTCGCTGCACAACACAAAGGTTTTATTATTTTTTACTTTTTTATAGATTTAAAGAGGGGATCTTGGATTTCACAAAAGAAAGGCTTTCTTATAGGATTTCTTTATTTGAGGTGAATGACTTGTTTGGTTTTGCTTTGTGTATGTGGCATGTGAGTGATGTAAATTTTTTTGTTATTTTGTTTTATGTATGATGTATGTAGTGTTTCATCTATTAGAAAGCATGCTAGTGTTTGGTTTGAATATGTATGTTGGATGGATGATAAAATTGGATCTTTGAGAAGAACCCTAGTTATTGTGAGTAGAATTGCATGTGGATGATTTTGGATTGTAGGAGAACCTAATATAAATTTTGAGTAGGCTATTTTTTTTGGATTTATTGCTGATTTGATTGAGTATGATGGATGTTATGCATTTATTGATTAAAGAAGAGATTTTTGGACTATTGGTGAGTTGCATGAATGCAACTTGGCCATGTAAATGATAATTTTGTTTATGAGTCAACTATTGAGAATAGTTGAGATTTAGTTTGAGGAATTTTGAGAATGAATAATGGATTAAAAGACCATGTTTTGAGGAATTGAGTTATGATGACTAAAATTGGGGATTGATACATTTTGATTAAATTTGGGGATTTGTGATTTTGTGAAAGATATTGTTCGAATTTGGATTTCTCAAATGCTATGTTTTAAATCTGAATATTTTGTTATTTTGGTTTATGGATTGGTGAAGTTATTTTGATGTATGACTGATTCTTAAAAACTCTAATTTTGATATATGCACACGTTCCTGTTTTTATTTTGAAGAAGTTCATCAAAATGTTATTTTATCAATTCAAGTGGTTTTTGATTGGTTTTTATGGATCCTTGTATATCATATAAGTTGTATTTGATCATATCAGAAAGATACTTTTTATAGATTTCGTTTTTGTAATTTAAATCTTCGTATCGGTTGAACTATGCACAACCCAAACTGCAGTCTGTGGGTGAGGCAGTCGACTGGTATTTCGACAGTCGACCGTCGCTACCTGGCTGCTGTGTTTTTCTCGTTTTCTTGAAATCTCGTGCGGAACAGTCGACTGAACCGTTTCTCTAGTCGACTGTCTCTGCTCTGTTTTTGATATTTTCTCGAGGTGTTGGAATTTCGCTCTGGTTAGTCGACTGGTGTCTTTTACAGTCGACCGTCAATACTTAGAATTTATTTTATTAAAAATGTTGGAATTTCGCTCTGGACAGTCGACCGACTCTGGGTTGCAGTCGACTGCTACTGATGTGTTTTGAGATATTTTGATGCTGTTTTAAAATGATTAATTCTTCAAAAGATTTTGGATCTATAACTTGCTATTCTAAATATTATTCTTTCTATAGAGCATATGTTTTCAAGGTATTTTATTATTGGATTTGGATTCTGGAATTTTTATAAAGATTTGAGTTTTGTTGATTGAAGAGGTTTCTCTCTATGATCGTTTTGACGAGTGATTTGTGAATTTTGGTTTTGTTGAGATCTCTAGGAGTTGAGTGGGAGTCCTGTGAACCGGCAAGTTGAGATTGTTGAGTTACACCTGGGGGGTCTTGGTTTAGTTGATGTTGAGTATTTAAGTCCGGCAAGATACACTAACTCTAGAGATGGGGATTTTTTTGTGGTTTAATAATAATCAACTTAAGGACAGGCACTAGTGGGGATGTAATGAAACTTGGGAAACGTAAGTATAGGCTCATAGTTTTGTTAGTCCAACGGATGCATTCCAGGACTGTCTGTTGTTCTGTCTCGAGAGTACATTTGTGTGTTCGCATGTTGAGGGTCTGCAGGCCTATTTGCAGAGCATGCAGGGTGTATTCGCGTGTCGAGAGTCAACAGGCCTATTCAAGGAATGTACTTGGTGTATCGGCACGTCGAGGGCCTTGCAAGCCTATTCGTGGGTTACACGGGTTTGGGAGATGATTATCCGGTTGTTTTTTATCTATCTTACACGATGCTTGAACGTCGAAGGCTGTGGTGCCTATTAGCGGAGTATTCTGGATCTTGTTTTCCATCACCATAGTAGGATTAGTTGCATAGCGAGGGGTTATCCCTATAAAGTGGAGATCGTTAAGGGCTTGCACTGGACCTATGTCCTATGGAATGCGTAGAATCTGACAAGTACGCATTAGAGAGTCAGCATATAGAGCTTGTATTTTCTTGACTTGGTTTCATGCTTGTGTTTTCCTGATTTTCCTACACTTAATACTTAGTCTAGAATCACTTGACGTTTTCATGAATTACTACCTACTATCTTATATTCCTTGATGTTTTCATGCTTTACTTATTTGTTATTTCTCCTTTCATTCATTCTTGCTGTTAATACATGTTGTTGATGGCTCAGTGTTTTATGAATAATTTTGTTACTTTGTTTTTATGTCACTCACACCTTTATGGCTGACCCTTTAGTTTTGGGGGTTAGGGATCATCTCTAGCCTCATGTTTTACAGGTTGTTGTTGTTGGGTTTCGGGGCACAAACGCAGCGGAAAAAAAAATCCGAAACCCTAACCCTAGGATCCGTGTACAAGACATGGCTGATTATGGAGAAACGAAATTTTACCTTTTAAGAGCTTTACGAAGATTGAAAGATGGAGGTCCAATCACCACGCAACCCTTGTAGCAAGATCCGCGTCTCTAAAGCAGTCCACACGAACGTCTGATCGTCCAACGATCAAGGGAGCCGGTACTAGCCGATGATGCTTGCCTCTATCTCTCTCTCTCTCTTGCCTCTCAACAGTTGGAGCGGCTAGGGTTTTCTATGGAAAACGAATTTTCCAAAAGATAAAACACTAAACCAATACATCTCTATGTATTTATAAGACAGAATGAGGTGGGCTTAACCCTAATCGGTTTGGCCAAACTGATTTGGTTTAATGATAACTGATTTGGTTTAATGATTTAAATTCGAATTATACTTTAATTAATCAAGTCCAACTCAATTAAATAACTAATTTCGAATTTATAATCATTTAATTTAAATTCCGAATTTAAATTAAAACTCCTTTTAAACGTTCTAAGTGTGTGACCCTTTAGGTTATTATTACGTTGGCAATAATTTTATTATCTAATAATAAAATTATAAACAATGAGCGGCATCTAGTAATACATCATTGCTACCCAAGTAATAATAATAATTGGTGATTCAATTAAACCTTTCGTGACTAATGTCTCCGTGTAATATAATCCTTTTAACCTTGATATTATAGATTAAACTAGAGGCATGGTTCGTGTCATCCTCTTAATAATTTAATCTTTATTTTCTTGATCGATGAGTAGACTATTCAAACAAATCAATATTTGAGCATGGCCATGCATTTCATAGTCTCACTCAAACAAGAGACCGATAATATCGCTCCTAAAATTAGGAGGGTTAAATTCCATCTAGATCATTCACATTTCTCACACGATTCATAATGAACCCAATACTATCTTTATCATTACCCGATTAAAGATAACTTTTGATAGAATCAAAGTACATTAATTCTCATGTAGAAATATAATGATTTCAGGTCAGAGGACCATTACACCATTATCACAGTGAGATTACTTATGACACTTATCCATGTTGAATCTCACAGTGGGTCTGTCCAGTACAATGTACTCTTACATTTACCTATGTATTGATTTTAGTATCTCTATACTAATGACCCATGAGAGGTGGTCATCAATCAATCAACATACTAGTCTCAATGTATTATTACTGTCCTAATAATAATAATACTCGACTAGGGACATTTAAGATTATTATACTATATATAATCTCATGTTCATATAGTTCGTATTAATAATCTAAGGACATTTATCATGCTAACATTTATAACGCAGTAAATACGAAGCATAATAAATTATTAATATAATCAAATAGAACATAATGTCAATAATACTGATTACATAATATCATTGTATTGCCTCTAGGACACCTACACTAACAGTTGTTGCTTAGAGCTTGGGGTTTGGATGCTTGAGATAAATTGATGTAATAGAGCTTTTGTATAAATTTTCTAAAAGAAGTGTTGTAAAAAGAAAGTTTGTAATTCAAGGTGTTTTGTATTCCGCTGTGTTTGTAAAGATTGTTGTAATAAAAGTTGAAATAAAAATTATCTGTGTTTTTGGACTGTGTTTAATATTACATTAAAGTTGATGCTGGGAATTATGCCACGTATTTCTAAGATATTATATTGGAAATTCGGGGCGCTACAGGCCCAAACTGTGGTCAAGGATGGTCCCGCTAGACATTCGCAGGTTCGACAAGCTAGTAAGGTGAGCTGTGGTAACAGGGATGGACATGAATCAGAGTCAATCCTCGCAAGGAAGAGCTGAGATTTGGAACAAGGGAAAGAGATCCACCCCAGAATCCAAATTCAAGAAGCCTGGCAAGAGCCAGAAATTTCAGAAAACTAGTGTTAAGGCGGGAGAGTACATGCTCGAAAGCTGTTTTCTCTGTGGAGAGCAGGGGCACTATAAGGACCAATGCCTCAGAAAGAACATACAAAGATGTTTCTAGTGCGGACAAGAAGGGCACATTCAGCCAAATTGTCCTCAAAATCCAAGGAGCATCAAGGCATGGTTGGGGATAACCGACATAGGGAAGAAGCCGATGCGTCAAGGAAGAGTATTCACTTTGACCGAGAAGGATGCAGAAGATGAGAAGGGGTAATCACGGGTATGTGAAGAAGTAATGTAATCAAGTTTAAAGTTGTATTTTGGGTTTTTGTGGGAAGTTTGATGAAGGATGAACTTTTTGTAATAGGATATATATATAAAAATGGAATTTTGGCTACATTCTTGTTCGATAGTAGACCAACTCATTCTTTTGTGTCAAAATCTTTTTCAAGAAAATTAAGATGCACACAAGGGGCAATTCCAGAAATAGCCTTAATGGTGGCTACACCATCAGGGACAATCCTCTATACAGATCTATGCTATAAGGGATGTAAACTCCAGATTAACGGGGAAACCCTAAGTATTGATTTGTTAGAATTGGGTTTTGCTGGAACAGATGTCATTATCGGTATGGATTAGATGTCGAAGCACAAGGCAAGCATCGACTGCAAGGAGAAGGAGGTAGTCATCACAGCTGAAGGAATAGTACTTGTGTTCCACGGGAAGAAGATGTTAAGAGCAATGATCATTGCAGCTGCAAATAAAGTACGGGTACCTGAAGAGGTGAACAAGATACCAGCAGGTGAGAAATTTTCCACTCGTATTCTTAGAGGAAATACTTGGACTTCCCCTACACCGAGATGTCGAGTTCAGTATCACAATTCAACCAGGCAGCGCTCCAGTATCGAAAGCACCCTATAGAATGGCGGCAGTAGAGCAAAATGAAGTCAAAAAGTAGATTGAGGAATTCTTGCAGAAAAGATTCATTAGACAAAGTGCATCACCTTGGGGAGCACCAGTATTGCTTTTTAAGAAGAAGGATGGATTAGCCAGGATGTGTATCGATTATCGAGAATTGAGTAAGGTCACTGTTCGAAACAAGTACCCGATTTCCAAGATCGATGATTTGTTAGATCAGTTTCAGGGAGCAGCAATGTTTTCCAAGATTGATCTACGGTTCAGATATCATCAAGTGCGAGTCAAGGAGGAGGATGTACCCAAGACAGCTTTTAGGACTCGGCACGGACACTGTGAATTCTTAGTTATTCCGTTCGGAGTGACTAACGCTCAAGCAATCTTTATGGACTTGATGGACCAAATTCTATTTCCGTTTATTGACTCTTTTTTTTGTGGTCTTCATCGACTACATTTTGGTATACTCAAGGACAGAAGAGGAACATGCTGAACATCTGATAGCAGTACTGAGCAAGTTACAAGAGCATCAGTTGTACGCCAAAATGTCCAAGTACGAATTCTGGAAATCGGAAGTTGCATTTTTGGGCCATATCCTGTCTAAGGAGGGAGTGGCTACAGATTCTCAGAAGATTGATCAGTCAAAGGATGGCCACAGCCGAAGACGGTGAAAGAGGTAAGAAGTTTTCTTGGTATGACTGGGTATTACCGGATGTTTATCCAGAATTATGCGGGGATAGCTGTAGCCCTTACTGCTTTGACCAAGAAGAACCAAAGTTTCTACTGGATAGAGAAGTGTGAAGATAGTTTCCAGGAACTGAAGAACCGATTAATCTCTGCACCAATCTTGATTTTGCCTCAGGCGGATAAAGGCTATCTCATCTACAATGATGCATCATATTTGGGGTTTGGATGTGTGCTCATGCAAGAAGGCAAGGTCAAAGCTTATGGATCAAGACAATTCCGACCACATGAGAAGAACTACCCAACTCATGACTTGGATCTTGCAGCCATAATTTTTGCACTTAAGATATGGAGACATTACATCTACGGAGTAAAGGTGGAGATATACACTGACCACAAGAGCTTAAAGTATATATACCAGCAGAAGGATCTAAATTTAAGGCAGAGGACATGGTTGGAAGTTCTCGAGGACATCAGGCCAGAAATCATATATCATCCAGGGAAGGCCAATGTGGTAGCTGATGTGTTCAACAGGAAGAGAAGTATAGCTACACTTGTAGCGACACAGAAGGAGTTAGATGATGAGATCTGACAAGCAGTCAATGAAGTAGTTACTCAACACTTAAGTGCAATATTGGCACAGTTGGTATTACATCCATGCTTGAAGGAGCAAGTGAAGAAGGCTCAGACTGAAGACCCAGAGATCGAAGCCATGTAGAAGCAAGTAAACGAAGGAAAACTCCCCGAATTCAGTATAAGAGAAGGTTCACTATGGTCTGGTAATAGACTGTGTGTACCAAAGGACAAGAAGTTAAGAGAAGACATTATGAAGGAAGCTCACTCCACATTGCTTGCAATTCACCCCAGAAGCACCAAGATGTATCGTGATGTAAAGTAGTACTATTGGTTGTCTGGGATGAAGCGAGATATATCAAAATTCGTGGCCAAATGTCTGACGTGCCAACATGTCAAAGCCGAAAATCAGAAACCGAGAGGATTTCTACAACCTTTACCCATTCTAGAGTGGAAATGGGAGAACATCAGTATGGACTTTATTACTGGATTACCCAGGAGCCTTAAAGGAAATGACTTAATATGGATAATTGTGGATCGATTAACAAAATCAGCATATTTTATTCCAGTGAAGACAACCTGGTCAGTTGAAAAGCTGGCCGAAATCTACATCGAAAACATAGTAAAGCTATATGGAGTGCCAGTGTCGATAGCATCTGACAGAGATGCAAGATTTACATCTAGGTTCTAGCAGAGTCTACAGTCAGCATTGGGGACCAGAACAGATTTTAGCATAGTCTTTCATCCACAGACTGATGGACAAACAGAGAGAGTCAATCAGAATCTTGAAGACATGTTGAGGGCGTGCATTATGGACTTCAGAGGTAATTGAGAGAAATACCTAGACTTGGTAGAGTTTGCTTATAATAACAGCTATCAGGCAAGCATTGGTATGGCTCCTTATGAAGCATTATATGGCAGAAGATGCAGAACACCCGTGTGCTAGTACGAGGTAGGAGAGCGGCAGATGTTTGGACCAGAGATCATACAGCAAACCTCGGAGAAGATCGAGCTTATCTAGAAGAGACTGCAAGGAGCATAGAGCAGGCAGAAAGCTATGCTGACAACCACCGAAGAGAGCTAGAATTTGAGGATGTCGATTCCTTGTTTCTCAAGGTTTCGCCGACTAAAGGAGTTATCAGATTCGGAGTAGGCAGAAAGTTAGCTCCGAGATACATTGGACCATACAAGATTCTGAAGAGGATTGGCTGGATGGCATATAAGTTGAGCTACCGGCCGAGCTATCCCAAGTGCATGGCGTGTTCCACGTCTCTATGCTATGGAAATATGTGCAGGATCCGAGCCATCGATTACCAGAAATTCTGGAAGATCTTCACGTCAATTCTTTGTAACCCCTGTTTTCTATTTTGTGTATTTTTGAGTGTATTTTTCTTTTTGGTGTATTTCTCTCTTTGTATCTTTTTCTTGGACCATATATTGGATCTTTGTTTTCAATATATTCATTTTATTGTTTTTATCGCCTTTATTTGAGTTATTGATGCTGTTGTCTCTTTTGTTTCGTCCCTGTCTGAGCGAACTATTATTTTATTTTTGATCCTCCCGATTTTATATTGTTCGTGCCTATTTCGTTTGTTCATTTCGTGGCCATCTTATTTTTGAATCACCATATATCTATTTTACCTAACCCGTTAAACCCATTACCTACTTAACCCATACCCATTTATATATAAAATCCCCTTGTAACAACCCGAAAAAATAGCATATGGCTATTTTGCATCGTAAACTGTGCGCAATTGAGAATTGCACGCGATTTTGTATTTTTCTGATAACTATTATTTTAAATTGAGAAATATCCGTTATTGTCTACTTTATTTTATTATTATTTTAAATTAAATTATTTTTTATACGGATTATTACGAAGTAGTTTTAATGTATTTTGTATTGTTTGGATTATTAAAGTAGAGAGTTGGGTTTTATTTGAAATGTATTAAGACTAGGGGGCTTATATGTAATATTTCCTTTACATTATTTATCTATCTACTTAATTATTATTACATTTTACGAAAAGACCCCCCCACCTTCTCTCCTTCTCCTTCCTTCTTCTTCCTTCTTTCTTCTCTTCCCGTCTGGTTCCACCCCGACCCAGAAACCACCCCCCTGGTCCCCCACTCCTTCTCCTTCCCCTACTTCTTCCTCCTCATGTTCACTCCCAACCAAAAGAAAACCCATCTCCCTTCTCCATCCTTTCCTTCTTCTTCTCCCTTTCGGGTTCAATGCCGACCCCAAGAACCCCCCCCCCCCCCCCCGGGCCTCCTCTCCTCCTCCCTTCCTCCTTCTCCCGTTCACGCCAGCCGAAGGAAAGGGAAACCCATCCCTCCTCCATCTCCTTCTTTCTCCTTCTCCTCCTTCCCTTCCATTTCCATCCCGATCGAAGAAACCCCAAAAAAATCGAACCCATCGGCCCTCTCTCTCCCCACCTCAAAATCCCCTCCATTTCTTCGTCAATTCCAAATTAAATCGAGGTGTAGACTAAGTGAGGGATTCTCTACATCGTGGTAGCGTCAGATTTTCGAATGGATTTCGGGAAGGTAAACCCTAACTATTTTATTGTATAAAATTAAGTTGGGTTAATTTTTATTGAGTAGGATTATTGTGGTAGAGAGATTTAGAGATGTTGGAAATTGTAGATGTGAGAAATTAGCGATTTTTTAGAGAGATTGCAAGTTGTTTGTAAAATAGGGTTTTGGGTTTGAAAAAGGGAATTATATATGTATGAACTATTGCTCTTATAATAGTGGAGAGTATAGTTGGACTATTAGAATATTTTGGGGGCGATTTTAGTAATTATTGGGGATGAAAATACCATAGGCATTAGATTATCACGTTCCTCGCACGTGTATATCCCAAGCATTCAATAAACGCTTGTGTGATATTTGGAATAGCGATTATTTGCCCTTGTGATTGGTTTGAATGAATTGAGTTTTAATTGCATTGAAATTGGTGATAGGATATATTCGTGACTTTGGATGCAGGGTGGTATGGTGCCGCTTTGGATCTTCGCAGAATAAGTGAGTACTAATTTATTTATATATTTTGTGTGTTAAGAAATATGTGAGTATCAATTTATTTACGTATTTTTGTGATGGTAGAAATATGTGAGTATGAATTTAATTACGTATATGTGTATGTGGGGATGAGTTATATCTATATGATGATATCAAAATATGGTGAGTTTGGTTTTATATACGTATTTGATATTTTAAAGAAGTTTGAATAAACTGAAGTGTTGATATGATTTATGGATGAGGCGTATGGGGAAATTAACTATTTTGAGCATATAAAACCTATATAATGGATTAGTTATGGATGTGGGTATTCTCTACTTCTAATTTAGTTGCTTGCTCTCTTTATTTGTTTATGTATGTGTAGAAAGAACCATCTTTAGGGTTACTACTTGTGTAGGTGAAGAAAAGAAACCATTTTGAGGGTTGAGTAAATTGTGGATGCTAAAAGAACCCATCTCTTGGGTATGAGTTGTTGTAGGTTGAGAAAGAACCCATTTTGAGGGTTGAGTAAATTGTGGACGCTAAAAGAACCCATCTTTTGGGTATGAGTTGTTGTAGGTTGAGAAAGAACCCATTCCTATGGCTATATTATTTGTGTATGCAAAAAGAACCCATTTTAGTTGTTAGTAGTGGTGAGTAAAAAAAAGAACCCATCCGATGGATTTGGATTGTTGTAGAGAAAGAACCCACGCTTGTGATATAGTAAGAATCCATGCTTGAATTGTTGTAGAAAGAAACCCATGGTTAAGTTGTAGTAGAACATCATGCTTGAGTTGTGTGAAGAACCCATTCATGCCTATGTGACATTCCAGTAAAACCTACCATGCTCGAGTTGATTTTAGAAAGATACCATGCTTGAGTTGTTGTAGGTTGACTATAGTGAGAAACTCATGTTTGAGTCGATTATAGTAGGTATGCCATGATGAGTTGATTTTAGAAGGATATCATGCTTGAGTTGATTTTAGAAAGATAGCATGCTTGAGTTGTTGTAGGTTGATTATAGCGAGAAACCCATGCTTAAGTTGATTATAGTAGATTCTTCTCTTGCTTCTAATTATAGAAGATCAAGTTTACTAGTAAGCACGTTTGGCTGCTTCTAGGTTTGATTACCTGTATGGTTATTTTTGTATGTGGTTTTGCTCATATGGGCTCGACTGGCCTGTATGTAGCCATTGGTCCCATACGAAGCTCATTGGGCTCGTGTGCAGGTATTGTCTTAAATAAGTAGGCTATGAGTGGATCCGAGGAGATCATGTGAAGCCTAGTTTAAGACTGGGTTAATTGTGTGGACAAATTGTTACACTTTATAGAAGAGGGACACGTACGGTGCTTTCCATGTCGAGTTGGAAGCACAGTGGCATGTCTCGCTTGTTTAGATAGAAGAGGGACACGTACGGTACTTTTCATGTCGAGTTGGAAGCACAGTGTATGTCTCGCTTGTTTAGATAGAAGAGGGACACATATAGTGCTTTTCATGTCGAGTTGGAAGCACAGTGGCATGTCTCGCTTGTTTAGATAGAAGAGGGACACGTACGGTGCTTTTCATGTCGAGTTGGAAGCACAGTGTATGTCTCGCTTGTTTAGATAGAAGAGGGACACGTACAGTGCTTTTCATGTCGAGATGGAAGCACAGTGTATGTCTCGCTTATTTAGATAGAAGAGAGACACGTACCGTGCTTTTCATGTCGGGTTGGAAGCACAGTGTATGTCTCGCTTGGTTAGATAGAATAGGGACACATACGGTGCTTTTCATGTCGAGTTGAAAGCACAGTGGCATGTCCCACTCGTTGGTTAAGGATTAGTGACATCGTTAGGGTAGTAACAGTTACTTAACCATTTTTATCTATAAATTGCCAAAGGGTGAGAGTTGGTGTCAGGGGTGATACCCTATAATCCAACCTCTCCTATTGGCTGACACTAGGTGGTGTTATCGGGATGTATTCCCCTATCAAAGGAATATGGGCGGTGTTTTTCATGACAAGTTGGGAGCATGGGTTCCGTATCTTGATTGTTAATTCCTGAATGTGCCATGATAAGAACGAGAGGGTTCCTAGGGAAATAGACCCTACGATCCCGGCAGGTTCTATGCCTTCTCATGACGAGTTGAGAGCACGGAAGAAGGTTGACGAGTATCTTGTAGTTCGTGTTGGCTTTTGGTGTGAGGTCCGGTATGCCGGCAATAGTCACCAGTCATGTAGTATTATGACAGGAACAGGATGAGTACAAATAATAGAATTCATAACGTGGGTTCAAATCCCTATATGGAGAAAACGGCTTGAGATGGGGCGTATGTAGTATGGGATGCATACTGTTCCGGAGACTTGCTTGCATTTGAATAAGAGCATCATTGTATTGGTAATCTTGCATTAGAGTTAAGTCATAACATACACTGCACATCAATTATATGTACACGTTTCTTTTCCATTCAAGATAATTTGCGAGTGTGAGAGTTGAAGTAAATTAATAACCAAGCTACGGGCTTGGGATGTGATGTGATATTAGCCAAGTTCGGTTTGGAGTGCGGTGATCATCACCCAAGCTATCGGCTTTGGGGTGTGATTTATTACCCAAACTATGGTTGGGATATGGAGTATATTGTGATGAAATGCAAGTAAATGGTAATGTGCAATGAGATGTTAGGTTGGAAATGAATGAATGTGGTAGTATGAGAATGAATGCATATGTTTATGACGTGATACGTGATACAATGCAATAAGATCAATATCTGTATTATGAGAGTGGTTATATAAATGGTTAATAAAGATAACTATGTTATGAGCGGTATGGATATACATACAGGTGATGACTCAGAGAGTATCTGATGTGAAATCCAATTTATGATATTTACATGTTCAGATGTCAAGTAAGATTTGTTTATCTTGGTAATTGTGAGTTCGTTATGTTTTTACCTGTAAGTTTAAATTATTTACTTATTTAATAAATTATACTCACACCAGAAATGGCTAACCCATTAGTGTTTGGGGGTTAGGGAGTCCCTGGACTATCCTAGGTCCCCTACTGTTACAGGTCTTCAGCAGTGCAGAGGTGTGGTGTAGGTACAGGTTTCTGTGGAGTGGAGCTTCAATTTATAAATTGATTGGTTAAGGTTTAATTATGTAAATGGTGAAATTTATGCTTTAAATTGTATTTTTGATGTATAAGTATGTGGATGATGATGATGAGTATAGTGTGGAGTGGCATGGTATGGTTTTGACCCGTACCCATCTCGTTGTGGAGTACCGGGCGTTGTGGTATGTTTTTACAAGTTATTTTCTAAAAACTTACTACTTTTGCAAAGGAATTTATGGTTTTTATTTGATAATTGATATTCTTTTATGAGTTTGGCCCCCAGAGCATATATATATATTGCCTGTGTGATTCTGCTCATTTTGGTCTGGGGAGCCCGTGATATTATTGCCTGTGATGTGAGCTACGGAATTTAGAGCAGAATTCCGTAAGCTTTTTGTGTTTTGGGACAGAAATTACAAGGGAGATTCTGCCCAAATTTTGTTTGAAACATAACCATTTTAGTTTATGTTTAAAGTGATATAGAAATTGGAAGAATTGATTTTGGAGTCAAAAAGAAAAGAAAAGGGGCAGGCGTTACAGTTTGGTATTACAAACTGATATTTGTAATTACTGCGTAGTAACTCTGTGTTGAAGAAAAGTTTTTTAATTTTCCAGTTTTTTCTGTGTATCATGACTAATTGAAGGAAAGATCTTGGCAGGTGTCACGGTTTCCCAGTTACATGGAAATCGGGACGTTACACACCTAAAGCCAATATAAACCAATCCTAATACTACTCTCCATAACCCGACCCGCTACCCCCTCTCATCTACTGTTCTGCCGTCACCCTTCCCCTTAACCCTAACACCTATCTCTAAACCCATATATATAGTTACACCCTTTGCCGACTGTTCACCTTCTTCACAAAGAACCCTAGCCTCTCGACCATTTCACTGTGCTCCTTCATCTCTATGCTGAACTCCCTCTCATCTCTCTTGTTCCCCTGATCGCGAGCACCACGGTCGACCAGCCCCGCCTAACCTCAGCTCTGCCATGACCCTCTTCGGCGATTACAGCAACTGCAGTGCTGTCCCAGCCACCATGCCGCCCTCCCACCTGTCGAGTCAGCGGCCAGTCAGATCCCCCCATCACTGTGCTCTCCTCCGCTCAACGATGCAAAGTATCAACAACAGCCTTGTTGTCTGTCGCCGTCTCTCGAGTGCGGCCGTATCCCCTTGGGTGTGCGTGTGTTGGTTCATGCAGTTGGTGTCATGGTTGTGTTCATTGGGTTTCGTTCGTTCGTGTGTACGTGGAGTTTGTTGTTCGTAAGTTCGGTTTGTCGTTCTTTCGTTGTGATCGTTTACCCGGGAATCCATTCCCGTTATTCTTGATCTTAGTCGTTTCCATCGTCGTCTCTCAGGCAAGTAACTTGTATTCTTTTCTTTCTGTAATACGAGTACTAAATACCGCCAGTAGTATGGTTGGGTTCTAGAGACAATTAGTGTGTGAAACCCCTTGTTGATATTGTCTCTATTGTATTAATTTGACCATAGTTGCCTCGCGACATACATAATATGAAACAACTAGGGATGACCACTTTTTGGATGTATATATATGCATGCTATTTGTGATATCATGTGCTTGACGTGTTATTCATGCTATACTTGTTGTGGACTTGTAAAATACCCTATACCATGTTGTTTGGACATCTAGTACACCATATTTAATGTTAGGTAATGATGTGGACAAATTCCGTATGATCTATCTTGATTTGTGCACGAGTAACAATTCTGAAATTTCTGTTACCCTGATGTCGTTCAGTATTTTAGACCCTATTAAGGTCAGTATATTAAAAATATTTGTGAACATGAACTGTGGAGAATTCTGTCTATTTTCCAACCATTCTGACAGATATCAGTTTCGATTTATGAATTGTGAGTTATGTCTATTTTACTACAGCGGTGTAGAGAGATTTCCAGATTTTATTTTCTATGAATTCTGAAGAGTAACCTATTTTTATAATGATGTTAAAAGTATTATTTTGATCCAATATTTTACACAATACAACTATACCTTATTGGAATTAACCCTGAATTTTTTTTGGTATTATTTGATGAGTTTTACAAACAATTACTATACATGTAGAATTTTGATACTGTTCAGTAAAGAACCTTATTTTCGACCTAATTCTACTTGCTGTTTGTAAAATATTTGTGAATATGAAAGTTAGCCTACTGTGTCTATTTGATCACCCTTTTGACGTATTTGTATTTCGACTTATGGTTTGTGAGATATTTCTGTTTTCGTACTGCAGTGTTTATAATTCTAGATTTACAAAACTACTGCATTTTGATATTTTCTGATTTTTGTTGACTAAACTATTAACATTGAAAAATTATAAAACTTTATATTCTTATGTTACACATATAGGGGAATACCCCAGATTTTTCGTGGATTTAATTAATGAGTTTTCATGCTGTTTTCCTGACTATGAATACAGAATACTGATTTCTGACTAAACACGTTTTCTGGATTCAAAGCTGTTTTGAAACTTGATTTTGTGAAATACTATATGACTTATATATATTCGCTGGATTCGGCCAGAATTCTATTTTCCATATTTTTTGAAGGATACAGATTTGCATGTTTGTAGCAACGAGAATCCCAGTTTTAGTACAGTACTGTCTTGCTGTCTTGAACTAGCATTTGCATTGTTCTATTCCTTTATTAACTGTCTATCAACTGTACATGTTTATCTGTCACCCTGAACCTGTTACCTGCTTATACCATATTATTCTTGCTCTATTTATGACACATACATGCATGTCTGATAATAATAATAAATAATCAAGCCGGGGTTAAGAGAAAGATCTAGTAGTAGGAAATTATAGAAATGTGTACTTGGAAGGGGGCCCGTGTTTCCCATACTGAGCATCTGTTATGTGATATGATACTGTTATACTGATTACCTGACTGCACACTTCCCTATAGGAAGGTGTACTCGGAGGAGGACCAATAGGTTCGACTGTCTGATTACTATTACAGATTACCTGACTGCACACTTCCCTAGAGGAAGCTGTACTCGGAGGAGGACTACTAGGTTCTGACTATCTGATTACTTTCTGATTAGTGATACCTGAGTACATGGCCATATATGATCCCCTACGAAATCTAAATGTAACTTGGTTGAATGTAGCAACCATATAGTAAAAAGCTGGGATGCATGAAGTCCTACCTAGTTAGTAATAAATGCAAGACTGTAAGAACTGACATCTATTACACTGTTATCTGCTATCATCTGACTGTTATCTAACACTGTTATCTATTACTGTCTAACTGTTACCTTACACTATTATCTGTATAACTGTCAGCATACTATTGACACTTGATACATGCTATCTGTAACTGTTAGTATACCATGCTACTTGATTCTATTTCCCAATTCATGTTAGATATTATATTTATGTTAATATGTCTATACCTTGCTATGTTAGTTTCTGCTGTTGTTACATATTTGTTAACCCGTTTCCTGTACTTGTATCCTGCACTACAAGCAGCCCGTAACTTGTATTGACGGGAGTTTGTTTTCTTTTTCCTCTTCCTGCAATTTATTTAGTTACAGACCAGGGTGATCGGCTGCCAGATGGAGTTGGTGATATGAGATATTAGTGCTGGAGTTTTATTATTATTATTATTCTGATGCTTATTTGAACAATTATTTTTGATACTTGGATTTATTTTGTGTTTGGGCAATGAGACCCAGGATATTGACTTGTTCAGATCTGATTTATTTGAGATTATTATGTTTTGGTTTCAAGTAAATTTCTGTTGGTATATTTGATTCGATTATGCATATATGGTTGATTTCTCTTGCTTCTGACTATGATTATTTCTGTGAGATGTTGTAAAGATTCTGAATAGCTTATGGATGTTAAAAACCATTCGCTGGGCTTTGTCACATATCTGTATTCTGTATTCTCTTTTTGGGAAGCTGGGCGTGACATTCTTACAAGGAGCAACCAGTCAACATACTTGATCGTCAGGACAAGGTACTGAGAAACAAGGTCATCTCGATGGTCAAGGTCCTTTGGAAGAATCAATTTGTGGAAGGAAGCTACATGGGAGCCAGAAAGCCGCATGAAGACTTCAGATCTGGAATTGTTTTAAGGTTAGTTTTTCTTTTCTTTTCTCCCACTAGTGTCGTTTTGGGGACAGAATTATTCTAAAGAGGGAGTAATGTAATACCCCGGATAAAATAATACTTTTATATATATAAATATCTATATATATTTCATTATTAAATGTTTTGCTTGATTCATATAAATAAATAAATACATGAATGGTTATGTTAAAAAGTGTGCATATGAATGAGAGAATTGATACTAATACCTATACTAGTATATATGCATGATATATATGTAAGTATTTATTTGTATAATACTACATCAAATATTTTTGCCATGCAGTCAAATCTAACCACTCATCACACCTCCATCTTGATCAATGGCTAAAATTGAGACATGGGAAAATATCTCCAAGAAACCATGAGCCAAGGACATGGTTTGCAAGAAACCACCTTGACACTTGGGTTGATCAGCCCCCCCCCCCCCCTCTCTTGTCCCTTGATGCCGGCCACCCCCCTCACTTCACCTCTTCATTTAAGCTCCCTCACACTCTCATTTAAGAAAGTTTCGGAAAAAATATTCCCTAGTGCAAGTGGGAGGAAGAGAGTGAGAGAAAAAGGAAGAGAAGGTGATCAAGGAAGGAGCTCTTGGAGGAGGACAAGAGGAAGAAGGCCAGACTAACCATTCCAAGCTTCAATTGAAGGGTGGAGAGTTCTCTAAATTCTATATTCTTGTGTCTTGTTTGATTCTTAAATGAAATTAGTAGTAGTGGTAATGTTTTATTGATAGAGATAAGTTGTTCAAAATCTAGACTTGAAAATAGAAAACGCATTTGCATGCTTGTATTATCGAATTTTCATAGAGCAATGTAGTTATAATCTGACCTTAGAACTTTTAAACTATGAACTTATACATGTTAGGAGACTACTCAATTTATTTCAGATTAGTCTGATTATAATTGGTATTTTAAAAAAGTCACTTTTGTTGACTGGGTCGTATGGCAGAGACTGGGTCTATCATTTACCAAACCTGAGATTAAAATAATTTTGTGAATTTTTTGGAGTATGATCTTAAGGGAAAATTTTTACCATAACATCCTGTGTGTATCCAAAACATGTGGAAAAAGTTTTAGAATATTTCGCTAAATTTTGATGTGTCTTCAAAAATTAATTGTACTAAGTACTATATCATGAACCGGAAAACAGAGAACAATTCTGTTCAGGGTTTGAACATGCATAGCTCTCTGAGTATTTAGTATTGGAGTTAGAACCCTGAATGAAAGTTGAGTATGATTGTATCTAGTTTTAGAATATAAAACTACCATAACCATTGGACATGTGTATGATTTAATATAGGATTTTAAGTAAACTATGTGCTGTGTATGGGCTGAAATGGTATATGGTTGAACTTATAGTTCTATATCCCTGTGAAGTTAGAATATGAGAAAGTGTATAACTAGAAAGTTATAGTAGACATTCTAAGCTTTCCAAAAAGTTTTTAAGCTGTAGGTTCTATTTGTTTAGCACCCTATATATGTTTCTGTACACCTGAGGAAAATAAGTGTTTTTACAGTATCAAATGAAATTATTTGGAAATATGACCAACTAGGAAGTTGTAGAAGACATGTCCAGCTTTCCATAGAACCCATATTTCTGTCATTCAAATGAGCGAGTGGCTTTTTATGCTATCGGTAAGGTGCAGCCATTGAACAGGGAGTACACAGGCAGATGATTGTAAAAAGTTATAGTGCAACTAGATGGATGAATCTGATGCAGTGGTCAACTAGAGATTTGTAGCCTAGATTCTTATCTTTCCAGAATGGGCAAGAACACCCAAATCTGAGTTATATTTTAAGAGTTATAACCCTTCTAATTTCTGGACAGAATCAACTTGATATTGAAATTCTAATTTTTGACTAAGTATTTGGGAGTACAATTTTACCTCTTGTGATTTAAGGGTTAATGGTCTTACTATTGGTCATAATTGGTGATATTACTTGTCTCATTGTTGTTTAACTCCTACTGAGGACGATTGTGACTTGAGTTAGTTATTAGGGTAGAGTGATACCCAGGACTATTGACCCTAGGAAAATTGAAAACTTCCGCCTAGTCGTTGGATGTCCAATTGGTACCACCAAATCATTCCGATGGAGGGTGAACGCGGACTGTGGAGATGGACTAAATCCAAGATAGGGGAAGTGGCAAGCAGGGAAATGCATCGCCGGGGGCCACACGGCGGTAGGCGAACGTCAAGGTTGGAGTAACCCTATATCACCTTACTTGATTTAACAATTTAAAATTTTTTTGGATAAGAATAATGTGTTAGATATCTGTAGCTTGCACTAGTACTAGCAGACCATACTCAGATACGGATTGTGTTCTCAGGTATTCAGATCACAAATCTCGTAACTTGATCTGTTAATTCCTGAAGAGCCGGGGCAAAGAACATTAGAGAAACTCCTGTCGGATAAGGGGATTTGACCCTCTAGGCCGTCATACTCTTATGTGCGTGGACACGAACAGACCACGGGGCTGTCTCCTCGTGGATCTTGATGTCATGGGTGCATGGGTTTGTACCTGTAAGTTTGTTGCGGATTTTTGAGTGAGGGCCGGGCATCGGGCACTATGTGGCAAACGCGATCACCACTAGAGTGACTGCAGTAACGGGCGGGACCGAATAACTGCAACCTCCTCAGACACGGTAAATCTATTAGGAACAGGAAAAGTATAAGAGTATGATGCGTGGCGAGGGTTCTAAACCCTAAGTTTGAAGACAGACGGATAGATTTGAGGCGTATGTAGTATGGGATGCATGTGTTTCCCAAAATCTTGCTTGCATTAGAATAAGGCATGTGATTGGTGCATTTAAATTGTTAGATCATGACATACAACAATACTATGATCCGAATTCATTGATCCCTTGTTTCACATCATTTTTTCTCTTTTGAATAAATTATGATTGTGGTTGCTAGTTTGGAGATCGCTGCTATTATCAGCAATGCGTCATTATATGTACTGACGTTCCCCACCTTTTAGGTATCAGGAGCCGATCCACAGGTACAATAGAGCTCGAGTTAGTCCAAGCATCCAATGACAATATTCAAGTGTTATTTGTAAATTTGTAAATCTTGTAAAATTCTATTAGACATTGTAACACTTGTAATTGTAACTATTACATGGAATAAAAGTTTTAATTTACCTGTATTTTTCTATGATTGTGACTATTTGAAGTTCGAATCATGGATTGTGTCTCAAATTTCCATTATAAGGAATTGGGGCGCTACACTAGGAGAGAGCCGCTTGGGATGCGAGTTTGAGGAACAACTCTAGGGGTGAGTTGGTTCCGCACTCGTTGTGGAAGAAGGCCACTCGGGAGGTGAGCGTGATGAAGAACATCGTCGGGCTCTAGGAAACAGCCACTTGGGAGGCGAGTTTGAGGAGAAACTCTAGGAGTGTGTTGAGCTCCACACTCATTTGGAAGAAGGTCGCTCGGGAGGCGAGCTTGACGAACAACATCACTAGGCTCTAGGAGAGAGCCGTTCGGGAAGCGAGTTTGAGGAGAAAATGTAGGGGGGAGTTGAGTTTCGAACTCGTTTGGAAGAAGGCCACCCGGGAGGCGAGCGGAATGAAGTTCATCACCAGCCTCTAGGAAAGAGCCATTCGGGTGGCGAGTTTCATAGAGGATTGTATTTTTTGTACTCTTGTTGTGACCAATTGTGGGAGTGTTCGAAGGGTAAGGCATGTTGATAAGGTGACCCTAAGGACCATGAGTATGGACTACGAACAAGATGACACGAGTTTTGGGAGCACTCGAATGGCGAGTCGTGCCCCGCACACTTGCTCGGGGGCAAGTGGCTAGAGTGGCTCTATGAACCATGAATAGACTCCGAACAGGGTGATGATGAGTTTTGGGAGCACTCGAATGGCGAGCCGAACCCCACGCACTTACTCTGGAGTATGTGGCTAGAGCGGCTCCATGAACCATGAGTGGGCTTCGCACTTGTCCGGTGTTATTTCAGGAGCACTCAATCGGCGAGCCGTGCCCTGCACACTTGTTCGGGGACAAGTGACTAGAGTGGCTTTATGAACCATGAATGGACTCTGAACAGGGTGACGATGAGTTTTGGGAGCAGTTGAATGGCGAGCCGAATCCCATGCACTTTGCTCGGGAGCATGTGGCTAGAGCGGCTCTATGAACCATGGGGGGACTCCGCACTTGTCTGGGTTGTTTCAGAAGCACTCGAACGGCGAGCCTGAATCCCGCGTACTTGTTTGGGAGAAAGTAGATAAAGTGGTCTTATGAAGCGTGAATGGACTCCGAAGAGTGTGACGACAAGTTTTGAGAGCATTCGAATGGCGAGCCGAACCCCGGACACTTACTCAGGAGCAAGTAGCTAAAGCGACTATATGAACTATGAATGGACTCTGCACTTGTCTGGGGTTGTTTCAGGAGCACTCGAACGGCTAGCCGAACCATGCATACTTGCTCAGGAGAAAGTAGCTAAAGTAGCATTATGAAGCGCGAATGGACTCCGAACAAGGTGACAATGAGTTTTTGGAGCACTCGAATGGCGAGCCGAACTCTTCGCACTTGCTCGGGATCATGTGGCTAGAGCGCCTATATGAATCATGAGTGGACTCCATACTTGTCCGTTGGAGTGCTTAGTGAATGGATTGTGTGGCTCGGGGGTGAACCATGAGTCTAACTCATTGTTTGCATCCAATGGACTTGTACAAGAATACTTGAAGGAAAATACTAAAAATTTATTGAAGATAAAACTAAGTGGTTGCTTTGATGCTAGCCTTTATTACATGTTGTGACCATCAGAATTGTCGGCCTTCATTACATGTTTGAATCTAACTACCTTGGGGAGGGCGTTAAGTGCCCTCATTGTACTTCATTGGATGTTCGGTGTTCCGAACGAAGAGATTTTGGTTCTCCATAATGCAAGTGACGAGTTGCTCCTTAACTTGATGTGGGTGTGCCTTGTTCACCCGAAGACACCTGGCTTGATCCTTTTGGGAGAAAGGGATTTATGCTAGTTCTTCTAAGGGTTCAAAGCTTGCTTGTCCCCGGTCTTGGGGAGCTCCATAGCATCGAGGGGGACGGACCAAACCCCCTATTGTGGCGGTGTAAAATGCTCGAACAGCTTTTTGGCTTCCCCTACCTCTGCTGCTGTAGGAAACTTCATATTAATGTGGTAGGCTGGGGCAACTACGTGAAGGGCTGCTAACCCTAGGGGACAAAAGATGGCATTGCAGGTGGACTTCATGTTGAAAACCATGAAATCAGGTGCTTCCGTGCGGTATTTGGAGCTTTCCCCATAGTTACGTCATGGGTGACTATTCCCTCGATTAGAACTGGGACTCCAGAGAATCCATGGAGAGTGTAGCCGATAGGCTTGAGGCGGTCTTGCTTGAGCTTGAGGCCCTCAAACACACTCAGGAAGAGGATGTTTATCGAGCTTCCGTTATATACCAGTACGGGGCGCACCTTATGATTGACCATACATATGTTGATTACTAGCGCGTCGCAATGAGGTGTTCGAACACCTTGAAGGTCTTTGTGTGAAAATGTGATTAGAACGCCTGAGTTCTTGGGAGGGGGATATTATGCACTGAGTTAACTTCTCGACGAAATGCTTTCTTGGATGAGTTAGAAGACCCCCCCATAGGTCCCCCACGGATGGCGTAGAATATCTCTATGCGCTCCGAGCCTTGGGACTCGGTTGGTTTCTCTGGTCGCTTATTAGCTCATCTGGGAGGAGGTTCGGTGTTGTTCCTTTGTGCGAACATGATGAGTTACCCCCGTAAGAGCAGGGTTTCTAGCTCGACTTTGAGGGCACGACAGTCATCAGTGAGATGTTCGCGATCTTTGTGAAACTCGCACTACATGTTCCTATGTCTTCTTCAACTTGGGGCATTTATCTTGTGGGGTGGGATGGGGGGGGGGTCGAAGGAGCCCCTCCTTGTCCACTTCCGTGAGGATTGTAGAGATTGCTGGCGTTAAGCACATTATATTTCTTAAATCGAGGTATTGGGGGTGGACGACGCTGTTAGGTTTCAAATGCAATGACAGGTTAAATACACAGTGGAAAAATTACAAAAATATCGAAACCTACCCATGGATCCATGCAAAAACCATAAATCGTGTTTAGGAGTTATACCTTAAAGATGGATCTGCTATATCCACAGTATGCCAATCACAACACTACAATATTACGGTGCCTCTACGGTATCCACACGAATGAAATGAAAAATATCTCTCCCTCAAACCGCGGTGCTAGCTACAGGAAGGGGATGTTCCTCCTCACGATCTTTCTCTCTTACTTTCTGTGACGACTACGATTTATTTTCACGTGTGTCTTTTCCATAGATACATATCATATATATAGGTGCAGAAAACCAACCCTAGTAATGAGGTTGTTGGGCTCAAAATCTAACCTGTGTCCGATTCATGTGGGGGCCTTTGAACTTTAGTCGGCTCATTTAATCTAATTAAATATCCAACCAATGTCAGGAGTCCAAGTCTTACTTGGATCCCTAATTAAATTCATCTATGAATTTAAATCTCAATTTCGATCTATTTCAAGTGTATGACCCTGTAAGTTCCCATTACTTTGACAGTAATACTAAAATCATATTCGAGTATTACAAATAGTGAGCGGTATCTCGCAATACATCACTGCTACTCAAGTAACGGGAATGTCAGTGATTTGACATAACTTATCTGTGACCAATGTTACAATGTAGTCTACTTCCTTTGTCCAGATATCATAATTGACCACTAGGCATAGAGCGTATCACCCTTATTTCATTCAATCTTTGGTTTCTTGATGTCAGAGTAGACTTACTAAAACAAATGTGATCAGTATCTCATATTGACTCATTTGATCACTGCCATGCATTTTGCAGTCTCATTCAATCAAGGGGCCCGTAAATATCGCTTCTGTTATGTAAGAAGGACAAATCCTATCTAAGTCACTCACATCCCTCCGCATGATTTGTAGTATATCCAATAGTCGACTTTCTATTCACCTTATTATTGTCAATGTTTGACGACATTAAAACATATAACTTCTCATGTAGGGAACTGTGATGACTTCAAGTTAAAGGACTACGTACACCATGGTCACTGTAAGAACCTCTTACTCACATAACGATCCATGCAGCGTTCTCATGGTGGGTCCGTCTTGTACATTATTACTCTAATATGTACCCTATGTGAAGACTTGATATCTCATATCCATGACCAGTGAGTATGGTCATCAGTCTACGCATACACTAGTCTTTATGTATTATCGTTGTCCTAATTCACAATAATACTCGACTAGAGATATTTATGAACAGTGTTCTGATTTCAGCCAATAAGAACTCACAATCAAGTCATGCACTTGATATCCCATTACATTGAACTTACTATTCTAAGGACTTCATTATGTTCATTTAATTCAAAATAAATAATGTAATAAATGAAATGCCTAAATATAAAATAAATGTCATGATACAATGTAAACTATTAATGTCAACATACAACTGGTCCTCTATGGCATACACCAACAGACGCTGACCTGTGACATTCTTCTGGGACTTAGTGGGTTTGTCTTCGTTTGTGCTTTTTTGCTTGTTCCCGGATGAAGTCACCTTCTGTTTTTGAGGTCGAATAGCATCTTCCACTCGGATGTACTTCTCGACTCTTTGAAGGAGGTCAGAGAAGTCCCGGGGAGGTCTTTAACAAGATAGGCTTTGAGTTAATCATGATTTACATTTTGCCTAAAGACAGCTCTGGCTATGGCTGAGTTGAGTGAGGGAATGGACCGGGACTTGTCTGTAAAGCGCCAAGCATAACTCCTGAGGGACTCCCCAGCTCTGGCTATGGCTGGGTAGGCTCGTCGGCTTAAGGTCGCCGCCTTCCTTTTCCCCTTTGGAGGCATGGAAAAAAACTATTTTTACCAGCGAAGTTTGGTCAGATTGCTTTTTGAAGTTCCCATAGACAACACCAATCCGTTGCTGCTAATTTCTGTGTAGGAGCAAATAGATTATGTGAGTTCTTTTATAAACAATAAAAGCGGACCATTTTGACTTTTTTTGGTATTGACTACTTACAACTGATGTTGACTTCTTGATCTGACTCGTTTGCGTCTTGGATCTGGTTCGTTTGGCGACGATCGCTCCGCTGACCTGCAACAACTCTAAAACACCGGGGTTAACCCCGGTGACAGACCCTGTAACACCCAGCAAAATTGAGTTATGACAATTTTGTCCATGGGTATTACACACATGTATTTTGTACCGTTACGGGTAATATCCGTAGCGTATTTCAATTTAAATATCCTTCATATTTTTGTATTTCAGTCAATTATATATTTTCTGTCATCTCAAAATTCATTTTTATCCTATTTTGAGCCAACTCAAACATTTATTTTAATCTTTGTGTTTTTACGTTCATTACATGTATTTTCAATACACGTGTCGATTACGTATATTATACCATTACGTATAATATTATAAAATTTTCTACATGTTCAATTATTTATTTCATAACTTGTTCGAATTCGTTTCATAAATTGAAATTCATTTTCTCATATTTTGACTCAAATATATTTTTATACATGCAACGCACGTGTTTGCAGTGCACATGTTGCTTACTAAAATTTTCTTGAGTCGTGAAAATTTTTCTTCTCATTTTTCTATTCATAATTGTGTGGTTTATTTTAATTAAAACCCACTAGGCCTAAATCTATTTTTGTAGCCCACTAAAACTAATTACAAATTTAAAGCTCATGATTAATTTTTGTGTGCACTTAAATGTACATTTAAAATCTAATTAGATTGGTACACATTGCTATGTGTAACACACACATCTAACTTAATAAAAACTAATAATAAGATTTGTATGAAAAGTGAGCACACACATTGAGTACATGTACACGTGCCTTGTGCACACCTTGTGAGTGGCCGGCCATGGTTGAGAATGAGGGAGAGCGGGTGAGAGTGTGGAGAAGTGGGGAACTTTTTTCGGATTTTGAACTTAGTATTTTTCAAATGAGTTTAGACAAAGTAATTGAGGATGGTTTTAGATGATCTTAACTACAAAGTTGTACTAGACTCATTTATGATTCCTATGAAGCTAATAAATCTATTTTTGGAGTAGTATTGGAATCTATATGATTTTTTTCAATACCATTGGGTTGATGTCTTTTATCTAGTTATCCTAAAACTTTTACAACGTAAAAAATTAGATTTAAAATTAGAATGTTAGTAAGATGTACCTTAAGAGGAATTATGAGGCATCTAATTACCTTGTCAAGGGTTGTATTATGAGGTTTAATATGTGAATTAAGGAGAGAATTTGGGGATTGAGTTGAATATAAAAATTGAGTTTGGAACTAAATAAATACTAACTAACATTTTGATTAAGAAGGGAATTTTGATTACTTTGACTAGAGGTATTCTAAAAATTATATCCTTTGGATTAAACTCGAGCTAGAGTTAATTTGAGTTTGTTAAAGAATAAAATTTGAAGTCGAATAGTATATTGTTTAGAAAAAAAATCTCTTGAATGTAATTACAACTTCATTGAGAATCCTATTACTAGGGGGTGAATAAATCATCTATTTTATAGAGAAAATGTTGATTTGAAATGAGGGATAAGACTATGAAACTACTTATATAAATAACTGAGTTGTGTGAACAAACGAATAATTGGATATGTAAATCAATGAAATTTCGTAATGTGAATAAAGAGGGTATGAATAACCCATGGTGTTGTGAACATGAATTATGTTGATTCTAGAGGCTAAGTGGGATCCAAAGTACCGGCAAAGTGCTGAAAATGACTATTTAATTTTGAGATGTGGCATGGGCTATCATCTCGGTGTATTGTTTAAGACCGGTAGGAGGGTAAGCTAGCTCTAGGTGGTATTACTATTCATGTTTAAAATTTAGGATAGGTACTAGAAGAAGATGTGATGAAACCTAGGCAAACGTAAGTGGGGCACTTCTATATAGTCGGGCAGTGTACTCTGGGACTATAGATTCAGTCGGACGGTGTACTCCAAGAATGTAATTGCCCTGCATCGAGTCGGGCGGTGTACTCCGGGACTGTGATGCTGAACGAGACGACCCTAATTAAATTCAGGATTATGAACGATCGGGCAGTGTACTTTGGGATCATGAATAGTTGGGCAGATACCAGGCGGATCTCTGATATTCCAGGGCAAGAGCGGCACTTGCGGGATGTCCGCATGAGGTGGGTTCTGTATAGTCGGGCGGTGTACTCCTGTAACACCCCGAATTCCAAATATGTCTGAATTCGAAGTTCCACAGAATCTTTACACTTCACTTCGTACAATTTTACAACGAATTTGAAACTTTTATTACAACAAAGTCTTTTACATCAAAACGCGGCGGAAAGTAAATAAAATATAACAATGATAAATATACAATTGTAACAACTTTAGCATTTAAGTAATCATCAGCATCAAATTCTTCTTTATATCTTCTTGTAAATTCCAAGTCCTGCAATATGAAACTGAGGGTACGTCAGTTGCTTACAACCGATGCAATATTATACACGGCCATCCTCGCTATGTCGAAAATATAACAATTTTTTAATACTTTAACAATCACAAAATTGATCACAAACAATGCTAAAGGGGGACCATCTTATTGATGTCGTGTGACTGTGCACTTAGCCTTAATGCAGTTATTTATATTTCATGATAGTAATGCACACTTGTTCGAACTTATGCATCACATTCTACATAAATCCGGGGGCAAGCCCTTAACCGTTCTTCATCTTATAGGGTTGAATCTCTCGTTATGAGTTAAACTACAACGGCAACTACGGTAAGTATCTTAGATGTTTTATGAGTTACGAGCCCATGTCCAGACAGCCTGGAGGGGAATCCCACATCATGACGTAAAGCATCATGCAAACAACCTATGGAAAATTCGCCTCCGTCATGGAACGATGGCAATACATAGTCACCCAGCACCCCACAACCATCGCCACGGTCCCGATAATTCTGGAGCTGTATCCCCGTCATGACATGACGCATCATGTAGACAGCATGTGAACACTCTCACACCGTAGATCCGAGGCCCTCATACTTTTGTTTTTCTTTTACTTTCATCACATCTTCACTATAGTGTAGTCCTTGAGCATTTAATTTATTTTAAAAGAAAATCATCACAACCAAGATCTAGCTTTCCCTACCGGACTTAAACCAAATAAAAGAGACAGTCCGCCCACACTGGCTACTTCTCAAGAGATGCTCAACCCACATAGGTTAGCTCTCGAATTCATGTTAATAACAACTGCCGGTTTCTAAGGGTCTCGCCTAGCCTCTAGATTCCAACAACTATCTCATTCTAGAGATCAACAATATGATATATTCAATCTCAAAATAATATTTCAATTCCTTTATTCATAATCTCTTTCTCAAAGAAACATTTCTTCATAATCTCATTTCATGAAGTAATTCACTTCAACTTCTTTATCAATTTAATCACTTATTGTATGAAATTCAAATATTAATAACAATAAAATCTCATCGAAAAGAAATCTAATCGTATTCCAAATTTTCATTTTTCTTTAATTATACAAGAGCCACACTTTAAGAAAAATTATCAAGTTCTTCATCCCATAGTTCTAGTATGAAATCCACTTCCAATTCTCACAAAATATATCAAAATGTTATGAAAATATTTTTTTGTAAAGTCTAAATAATTTTTGAGGATTAATAGAATTTTTTTCCAATTTTTATTGCACTTTAAAACTCTTAAAAACTCAAAATATATAAAAAAAATATTAAAACAAAGTAAAAGGCAGTGGTTGGATTCGAACCCAAGACCAACCCCTCCGCCTAGCTACAGTAACCGACCCAAACCGCACCCGAAGACCAATAAGTCCAAGGTGGCTAGATGATATAATTCTGCGCAAATACTTTATATGTAATGCCCTGATTTTCAGTAACTGGGAAACCGTGACATAAGGCAGAATCTTTACTTCAATTAGTCACAATACACAAAAAAACAAGAAAATTTAAAACATTTATTCACCACAAATGTATTACAAGTCCGAATGTCATGCAACTGTAATACATCACAACAGTGTTACAATAATACCTTTACAACCCCAGTGTTACAACTTCAATAGATGACATCAGAGTAATGAATAAGAACAACACTTGGTATTTCACTTGGATGCTTCCCAACAATAAAATAAATTACAACAATGAATAAAATATAGTAATTATTACAAATGGAATAATAGTAGAAATAAAAATGACTCTTGCTTCTCTCGCATTGAGTCCTCCTGAATCTTGTACCTATACTTCTACAATCCAGTACCTATTGAAATGGGAACGTCAGTACATATACTGATGCTTTAAGGCTGATGACTAGCAGCGATTCTCCACTTAAAGCAAACAGATTGATGAAAAGAGAAACATGTATATATAGTTGATGTGTCAGTGTATGCTATGATTTAGACTCTAATGCAATGATGCACTTATTCTAATGTAAGGAAGACTCTGGGACAATATGCAGCCCATACTACATACGCCCCATATCAAGCCGTTTCTTCATATATAGAGATTTGAATCCGTGCCATGAATTCTATTCTTCAACTCGACTTGTTTCTGAAGATTAGACATGATTGATGAGGTTGCCCTGAAACGGTCTAATTATGCCAGGCGCACCGAACCTCACTCAAATATCTGATGAATCCTTGGAGTTCCGCGGATGCAGGTTAGCTCGAAGCATCCCCTGCCGCCCCCTAGCCAGACCGTAGTCCATGGCTTCTCGCCCTTAGATACAAGACAAGATGGAGTTCCGGGGTGTTCATCCCCCCTAGCTCCGACAGGAATCGCTCCCGCTTATGAAGGCACTTCAGAAATTAACAGACAAGATATGGATCCCGTGCTCCCAACTCGTGAGAAGGCACAGATCGTATCCCTTTGACAAGAAGGGTACAATCCAATAACACCGCCTAGTGCCGGCCTATAGGACAGGTTGGATCATAAGGTATCACCCTTAACACTAACTCTTTCCCTTCGGTAAAAATTGATAATAAGTAATGGTTAAGTAGTAATAGACATAAGTTACTACCCTAACAATGTCACTAACCTAGAACAATCCTAGAGATGATAACAATATTAGCACAACATGTTAGGTCTTAAGTTAAACTTCGCCAGATAACTTTACTAAGCTGCTCAACCTAGACTTACCAGAATCCCTAAGGTTCTGGTCCATGGCCTATTGATCCAAGACCCCGGCAATACGAACATATTCGCATACTACTATCCTGAACTTGGATTTCATCTACGCTCCGGTCCGCGATCAACCTACACCAGTTAAGATCCGATGGTACACAAGAAGTGACTCGTTCACAGTCCCTTAGGAGTAAGGTAAACACACATCTTGATGGTCGATAGCCCTAGGGAAATAATATTGCCCTTGCTCTAGACGAGCACAACAAAACTGCGTACTAGCTAATAAGCTACATACGAGTAAACTGAACACATACGAGCCAACAAGTTATGTATGAATCCAACAACTACATACGAGCCAGGAGGGTTGCGTATGAGACAACAAAATACATACGAGCCAAATAAGCTATGTATGATACCAACAGCTACATACGGGACAGTCGAGCCGCGTATGAGACAACAACATACTTACGAGCCAAATAAGCTATGTATGAGACCAACAGTTACATACAGGACAGGTGAGCCACGTATGAGCAAGCTACATATAGAAACAACCATACAGGTAATCAACCTAGAAGTATCCAAATGTGCTTACTAGCAACGCTTGATCTTCTACAATTAGAAGCAACAGAAGAATCTTCTAATTTCCTAATACAAACATACTACCAAGGAAAAGCCTAAAAGCGACATAAAGACCTTCCGACAGCCTAGAAGCAATCCGTGCTACGCTTGTCGGAATTTAACCCGAGAGGTCAATTTGGAAAGGGGAATGTGTCTACTACAACTCTCTAGTTGGCCCGAACCTCAAATTCTACAGGTAAGACACTCTAAAACACCAGAGAACTCAAACGGCAAGCACACTCAGCTCGACGCTGGCTGCTGCATCTTCCAAATACCATAACTCCTACTCTGCTTATCGGAATCTAGCCGGAGAGGCCAATTCGGAAAGGGGAAGGTGTCTACTACAACTCTCTAGTTGGCCCGAGCCTCAGATTCGACCATTAAGGCACCCTAAAACATCAAAGAACAAAACAGCAAGTTCTAGTCAAAACAGCTAGTTGTTGTACCTTCCGAAGACAATAGCTCCTATTCCGCTTATCAGAATTTAACCCGAGAGGTCAATTCGGAAAGGAGAGAGACTCTACCACAACATCCTAGTTGGTCCGAACCTCAGATTCTACAAGTAAAAGACTCAAAAACTACGAAGAAGTGGAACAGTAAGCATATTGTCAAACAGCTAGTTGCTGTGTTTTGTAAGGGCCATAATTCCTACTCCGCTTATCCGATTTTTACCCGAGAGATCTATTCGGAAAGGGGAGAGACTCTACTACAACATCATAGTTGGTCCGAACCTCAGATTCTGTAACACCCCGAATTCCAAAATACAACTGAATTCGAGATTCCACAGGATCTTTACACTTCTTTCGTACAATTTTACAAGGAAATAAAAACTTTTCTTTCATCAGAGTTACATTTACACTTGTACATTATCACAGCGGAAGCAATATTACAATAAATTACATGAAACAATATTTAACCCAATCCTGCGCAGCATGTATACTTCAATAGTCAAGCATCTTTACCCTGTATATAAAACTGTGGGCGCGTCAGTTCATTCAACTGACGAAATATTATACGCGGCCATCCTCTCTATGCCGGAAACAGTATAACGATTCTCATTTCTTAACAAATACAAACTTGTCACAAACAAAGCTAAAGGGACTATCCTATTGTTGTCGTGTTGTGAATGTGCACTTAGTCCGTAATGCAATTATTTATATTATATGACACTAATGCACACTTGTTCGAATTCTATGCATCCCATACTACATAGGTCTGAGGGCAAGCCCTTAATCGTTCTTCATCTTATAGGGTTCAGTCCCTCGCCATGACTTAATCTACTATTGTAACTACGGTAAGTATCCTAGATGTTTTCTGACCTACGAACTCATGTCTAGGCGCCTTGGAGGGAATCCCAACGCACTGAAACATGACTCATCATGCAGGCATCCTGTGGTAATTCAGCTCCTACCATAGACATGACACCACCCGCAGCGTCGCCACCGGGACGGTACTCTGGAGCAGTATCCACGTCCTATCATGACTCATCATGGGACATCTTGTGAATACTCTCACGCCGCCAATCCAATGGCCCTCATACTCAATATTTTTTTCTTACTTTCATCACATCTTCACTATGTATCTAATCCTTAATTTAATTGAATCATGAATAAAATCAATCTCTTAGAATGTAGCACTCCCACTATACCGGTCTTATCCATTTATTCAACATGACCCAAGTCTTGGGCTTTTCATTTCAAATTCCATTTCAATTCATTTCTCTGCCGGTATAAGGCTTGGCTATACCCTAATTCTCAATTTCAACTCATAATTACAATGTCATGCTCATAAGACCTTTTCATGATTTATCACCATTCATGTTTCAAAAGCATAGTATTCATGTATTCACATCTTTCATAATTCATCACAATCAATAATTCAATGCATAGATACTTGAAAAACTGAAATTCTTCAAACATGTCACATTCACTAGTTTATAAACTCACATAATTCTATTTCAATCCATTATAATTCCACAGTTCACATTTTCAATAGGTTTCACAATTCATACCTTTCAAATTTCTCACTACCAAAATCTCTTCTTAAATTTCTTACATAATCCCTTCAATTTCCTTTATATAAAAAGTTAATAATCAAAATGAGTTCCTCTTTGTAAAAACCATCTCAAATCTCATTTATACTAAGACATAGGTCATAGAAATTATCTCACAAAGAGAATACAGATTTACATCAAAACTTCGAGGAAGTCGACTGCCACAGATCACCAGTCAGCTGTTCTACGATGTTTTTAAACTCAAAAATAAAAATGTCCAGGGCAGTCGACTGTTACCATTACCAGTCGGCTGTCCTGCGAGTTTCTAAAGCTCAAGAATAAAATATTCAGAGAAGTCGGCTGTCTTATATGGACAGTCGGCTGTTCCGCTATAATTTTTAAATTAAAAAATAAACGATCAGGCCAGTCGACTGTTAAATGTGATCAGTCGGCTACTCTGCGATGTTTCTCAAGTCTAAAAATATATTTTCTTCTCTTTTTGAAACATAACTTTCCAGATCACAATCTACTTAAAAATTTGCTTTATAAGAACTTCTGTTTTATTAATTACACATGATGCATTCGATCATTTGTTTGCAAAAATACATTCCTTTTCATTTTTTCTAATGGCATAAATAGCAATGGGAAATTTCATGACATCTATTACCAATCATTTCTTATAATTTATTCCATCAATTCATCTTTAACACACCATTCTACTTTAGCACTTTAATCCATAAACATGATGTTAGTCTTTTACTAGTTAAACCACATAGTTCACATTTAGGACATATTTTTCATACTAACATTAGAAATAACGAGAACATTCACTTTACTCATAATTTATAAATATAGTAATCAATCAACACATATTTGCTAATTTCTCAATTCCCTTCTATTTAGGCAAGCATGCATTTCATTTCAACTAGTATTTCATAATAACAATTCAATTTCATTCCCTAGCATGAGTTCTACTTTAGAAGTCATGAGAAACACCCACCTTTTGAAGAAAGCCAATTAAGAAAAATCCCCTAGAGCCTCCTGTATTGCGAGTGAGTGTCTTCTCCTCCTAGATTGCAGTGCAACGAACTCCTTCTCCTTGCTCCTTGCCAAAAACCGAGAGCTTCTTCTTGTAGGGATGGTCGGCCTCCAATGGGGGAACACTCACACTCAACTCACACTAATATGTGTACAAATCTCCTTTAATATTTGCTTAAGTGTAGAATACAAGTAGGAAAGGGGGCATTTATACTAGTTTTGAAATAGATTGGAGGGCTAGGATTGATTGGATAGTTGTAGAATGGAGGGCTAGGATAGGAGTAGAAGTTGTAGCAACCACCCACACACAAAATAACTACCCATGAACACATACCCACACTCTCCATCTCTCCAAGCACAAACCTGCCCCAATCTAGTGTGCATTGCACACTACGTGCTTCGCACGTGCCACCTAGTCCTCTATGTAGAAGTTTGTACAATTTTAATTAATCAAATTGTTCATATTTTGTCTCTACATGACAAGTGTGACCATTTAATTGATTAGTTAAATTGATGGGCTTCATAAATAGTGGGCTTAGGCTTGTGGGCCAAGACAATAAATTAATAAGTAATTAAAGTGGGCTAAAACAATTAATTAGTGTTTTAGGCTTTTGGAAATAGACTTTTTAGAAAAATGAAGGAAAATAATTGTTCATACAAAATGAGATTTCATATAAAATAAACACATGAAGTTTGCACGTGCACAACACATAAAACATAATATTTTTATAAAAATAAAATTTTTGGGTATTACAACACTCCCTCCTTAGAATAGTTCCGTCCCCGGAACTACAATTAAAGAGTGAGAAAACAAAACACCAGAAGAAAAATACAATCAAGCAAACAGCTCAGGATGATCCTTCATCATCCTCTCCTCAGATTCCCAAGTAGCCTCTTCAACCAATTGGTTTCTCCAGACTACCTTGACCATCGGTATCGTCTTGTTCCTCAAGACTTTCTCCCGACGATCAACAATCTCAACTGGAAGCTCAATGTAACTCAGATCCAACTGCAAACCCTCTGGCACTTCGGGCAAATGATGACTTGGATCTGGAATGTAACCTCTCAGCATAGACACGTGAAAGACATTGTGCACCTGAGACAACTCTTCCGGTAACTCAAGCCGGTAAGCCGTTTTCCCGATCCTTTTCAATATCTTATACGGGCCTATGAACCTCGGGGCTAACTTTCCACCCTTGCCGAATCAGATCACGCCTTTGCTGGGCGATACCTTCAGAAAGACAAAGTCACCACCCTCAAACTCAATGTCCATTCTCCGGTTGTCTGCATTGCTCTTCTGCCTACTCTGAGCATCCACCAACCTCTTTCTGATCAGATCAATCTTTTCAGAGGTCTGCTACACAATCTCAGGCCCAAACATCTGTCACTCTCCAACTTCGAACCAATAGACAGGTGTTCTGCACTTCCTGCCACACAAAGCTTCGTACGGTGCCATTCCAATGCTAGTCTGAAAACTGTTGTTATCGGCAAACTCCACCAAAGGTAAATGCCTTTCCCGACTGCCTCCAAAGTCTAGTACACAACACCGAAGCATGTCCTCAAGAATACGGTTGACTCTCTCGGTCTGCCCATCGGTCTGGGGATGAAAAACAGTACTGAAATTCGTCTTGGTACCTAAAGCTGTCTGAAGACTCCTCCAGAATTGCGAAGTAAACCGCGCATCTTGATCAGACACAATGGTCAAAGAAACACCATGGAGCCTGACGATCTCACCAACATACATCTCAGCTAACTTGTCCATCGAAGTAGTGAGTTTCATCGCCAAGAAGTGAGTGGACTTGGTTAGTCGATCGACTATGACCCAAATCACATCATTGCCCTTAGGACTCTTAGGCAAACCCGTGATGAAATCAATACTGATGTTACCCAACTTCCATTTCGGAATAGGTAACGATTGCAATAGACCTCCGGGTTTCTGATTCTCGGCTTTGACGTGTTGACAAATCTCATACCTCGACACAAATTCAGCCACATTCCGCTTCAAACCTGACCACCAGAAATGCTGTTTAATGTCCTTATACATCTTGGTACTTCCAGGATGTACTAACAAAAGAGTAGCATGTGCCTCCTGAAGAAGACTTTCTTTCAAGTCCGATTGATCCAGAACACACAGCCTCTCACCAAACCACAGCACTTCATCCCTGATTTCAAATCTGGGCAACTTGCCAGCACCAACCTGCTCCATCATCTTCTGAATCTCTGCATCTTCCTTCTGACTTGCAATAATCCTTCCATTCAGCGTCGGTCGAAGCCTCAACTGAGCTAAAGATGATCCCAAGCCTTGCAGAACAACTTCAATTCCAGCCCGATCCAACTCCTCTGCCAACTGCTTCTAAGTTGTAATCAAACTTGCCAGACTGCTCTTGCGGCTAAGTGCATCAACAAAAACATTAGCCTTCCCAGGATGATACTTAATCTCCGGACGAATGTCCTCAAGTACCTCCAGCCATCTCCTTTGCCTCAGGTTCAAATCCTTCTGCTGATAGATATACTTTAAGCTTTTATGGTCTATGTACATGTTCAGCTTCTCGCCATACACATAATGCCTCCATTGCTTTAAGGCAAAGATAATCGCAGCCAACTCCAGATCATGAGTCGGATAATTTTTCTCATGCGGTCTTAGTTACCTAGACCCATAAGCGATTACTTTTCCTTTTTGCATTAAGACACAACCGAGCCCACGAAGTGAAGCATCGCTGTAGACATCATATTCGACACCTGCTCTAGGCAAAGCCAAAATGGGTGCATTAGTCAGCTTCTCTTTCAACTCCTGAAAGCTTGCCTCGCACTGCTCAGTCCACTTGAAGTTCACATTCTTCTTGGTCAGACCAGTGAGCGGTACGGCTATCGGAGCGTAGCCCTGGATAAACCTCCTATAATATCCAGTTAGCTCAAGGAAACTCCTGATTTCCTTCACTGTAGTAGGTCTTTCCCAATCTCTCACTGCCTCTATCTTCTGAGGATCAGTTGCCACTCCCTCCTTAGAAAGGATGTAACCTAGGAATGCCACTTCAGATTTTCAGAAATCACACTTGGACAACTTGGCATACAACTCATGCTCCTGAAGCTTCCTCAAAACTATTGCCAAATGCTCCGTGTGCTCCTCCTCCGAATTGGAGTACACGAGGATATCGTCGATAAACACCACGACGAAAGAATAAATGAACGGCCTCAGAACTCTGTTCATCATGTCCATAAAGATTGCAGGCGCATTCGTCACTCCAAACGGCATAACTAAGAATTCGTAATGCCCGTGTCGGGTTCTAAACGCAGTCTTATGCACGTTTTCAGCTTTCACTCGAACTTGATGATATCCTGATCGAAGATCTATTTTGGAGAAAACTGCAGCTCCTTGTAGACGATCGAACAAGTCATCAATTCTTGGAATAGGATATTTATTCTGAACAGTGACCTTATTCAGCTCTCGGTAATTGATGCACATCCTCATTGAACCATCCTTCTTCTTTACCAAAAGCACCGGTGCTCCCCAAGGTGACGCACTCGGTTGAATAAAGCCTTTCTCCAACAGTTCCTCAATCTGCCGTTTGATCTCATCCTGTTCCACAGGTGCCATCCTATACGGTGCCTTGAAAATAAGTGCACTCCCTGGCTGAACAGTGATGCTGAACTCCACATCACGATGCGGGATAACCCAGGAAAATCTTCCAAGAACACGGTCGGATAATCCCGAACCACAGGAATCTGCTGCACCTCTGCAGGAATCCCTCCTTGCGGATAGCTACCACCAGCCTGGAACACTTCTTTTTCCCTTGGAAAGTCACTTCAGGTCCACCTAGATCCTTCACTGTTATCGTCTTGGTCTTGCACTCGATGCTTGCACTGTACACCGACATCTAATCAATGCCAATGATAACATCGACTCCCAAGATAGTCAGCTCGATCAGATCAATTCTGAAGATTCTGTTCCCAATCACAATCTCGCAATCAGCATAGTACTGATCATTGGTTAAAGTCTCCCCTGATGGAGTAGCTACTGCTAAGATCTTGCCTGGAAAAATCTTCGGTTCAACTCCCAACACTTTAGCAAATTTAGGAGATACAAAAGTATGAGAGGATCCAGTATTGAACAAAACAATAGCTTTCATTCCATTCAAATAAAGTTCTCCTGTTACATAATACATACTCATTACGTAACAGTTCACTAAATAAACGGGAAAAAGAAACAACATAAACCTCTAAACATCCGTCCTTGTACCAGTGATGACATGATCCACTTCATCGGCATCAGCTTCAGTCAAGGCAAATACTCGCCCTTGCTGGTACGGTCTCTTCCCAGTCTGCTGCATTAGTGCAATGCGATTAACATTCCGCGGTTTGGGGCATTGAGATTTGTAATGTCTCGTCTCACCGCAGTTGTAGCAATTTACTACAGGAGGTCTCACAAAATTGTTCCCGGGTCTTCCAACTACACAGATAGCGTTCGCCCCTGTCGGTTTGAACCTTTGTGCTGATGGTTATCCCTTGAAATTCCCAGAATTTACGGGCCTCTTACCAGACTGCCAGTTGTTCCTCCGATTCTGAACAACATGAAACTGCTCCATGTCTGGTTCCGTGGCTGCCGCTCGTTTGACCAACTTGTCAAACCTCCGGATACCGAGGGGTATCATCCTGAATCTCAAACTCGGTCTCAATCCATGCTCGAACTTACGAGCCTTCTTGGCCTCATCCATCACCAATTCAGGAGCATACCTTAAGAGTTGAGTAAATTTGGTGTCATACTCCCTAACTGACATGCCACCTTGTTGTAGCGACAGAAACTCCATGGACTTCTTCTCCTGGACGTCTAAAGGAAAGTAATGACTGTAGAATTCCTCCAAAAATTCCTCCCAGCCAAGAACCCAGCCTCCCATTGTCCACTTCATCGACTGCCACCACACAGCCGCATCCTTCTCGAATTGTGGAGTCACCAACTTCACCTTGCTGCCTTCAGGGGTCTCTAAAACTTCGAAAATAGTCTCTTCCTGCCTAATCCAGTTGTCAGTCGTGTCAGGGTCTGACTTCCCTTCAAACACCGGTGGTTTCATCCGTTTAAATGATTCCACCGGTTTGATTGCTTCGGGCACCGGATTTGCAGGCACCCTTCCCTGATTCTGATTCATGGCCACGGCATTGAGTGTCTGATTGTAATACCCTGATTTTTTAATTAATAAATTTTTTTTTATTTTGCACGTAGTGTGCACGTGCAATATTTTGTTTGGATTATTTTATTATGATGTGTATAAATATTTAAATATGTGTTCTCAAATTATTTTTGTACAAAAAGCCTTTCTTTAAACAAATAGAAAGCCTTATTTTAATTTAATTAAGAAGGCCTTTTTCTTAAAGCCCAAAATGTATTTTTATTTTATTTATTTTAATAACACTTTTGGCCCAAAATAAAGCCCATGGATTAATCTTCTTTTTATTTAAACTTGTCATGTAGAAGACTATTTTATAACTATTTTATTTTTGTACAAAATTAAAATGTACAATTTTGGCCTAGTTGCATGCACGTGCACTACACGTACACGTGCATTGCACATCTTTTCCTAGGCCGGTTGGCACATTCTTTTGGAGGGAGTTTTGAAAATAGTCATGGTGATCATGGAGGTGGTTTTGTGGATGTGGGTAGTTTTTATAACTCCTACTCTAATCTTGGCCTTCCATCTTTCAACCAACTAATCAATCCTAGCCATCCATTTCACTTGATTTCTAGTATAAATACCCCCCCTCTCATGGCTATTTTCATATGCAAATTATATCTTTCCAAACTATAGTCTAATTTAGTAATAGTGAGTTAAAAAAGAGAGTGAGAGTTGTGTGGGATTGCTTGCTTTTTCCAAGGAGGAGAGGCCGGCTATTGCAAGGGGGAAGCTTTCGGGTTTGTGCTTGGGCTTGGAGGTGCGCGCATCATCTAGGAGGAGGTGCTTTCATTCGCAAGGATTTGTTGCTTTGAGTGTTTATTTCTCTCCACACAAGGTGGATAGAATTTTCCTTATTTCTAATATAGGAATATATGCTAGATTTCATTAGCGAATTGCATGAAAATGATTAACAAGAATGCGCCTTTAATTGAATAAATGATCTCTAGTTGATTGAATTATTGATATGCGAATTATGTGTGATTGTATGCCATAAGAATGTGACTACAAAGTGAGTTAATTATCTTTGTTTCTAGTTAGAAATGATTCATGGAAAATGTTAGTAAGAATACATTTTTATGGAAAGTTAGTTCACAAATTGATTAGTGTGTTAATGAACAATTTGCATGTGATTACATTGTTAATGAAATTGTGGGTAAAATTCTCCATGCTTATTAGAATAAATGAATGATGCTAGTATTGATGCTTGAGAACACTAATGAGGATATTAGTTTAATTGAAAAATTGAAGCATGCAAATTGATTAAGAAAGAGCACGCTCTTTGAAAGAGTAACTTTCTTGAATGTTTGATGTGTGAGCATGATAATTGATAAGTGGCTATATAATTTGTGATGTACATGATTGAACTAGAAGTAAATGTTGATTTAAAGAAAATACATTTATTGCCATCATTAATTGTATGTAAAAATTAGTACTTTGTTAGTGCTAATGTGTGAAGAGACTTTTTGGAATTATTGTAGGGTTGGACAAATTCAAAGAAATTAGATTTGTATGTAGGACGAAAGATTAATATCAGTAAATTAGTATAAGAAATTTGGATAGAAAAGATTTGAAGACTAATTGTTAACCAATGTCGAAAATGAAAAATATAGTAGTTTTTATGAATGATTCATGGATTTGTGTGAAAAATATATTTTTATTAGTGCAAAAATTATTTTATACTTGCTGATATGAAAATCATGAGAAGAGGATTTAATCTGGAATTTTTCAGTAAATTTTTACAAAGGCAATATGAACCAAAATTAAATTGAACATCGAGTTGTTTTAACAACAGTACCAAAATGATTCATATGGGTTTTAATTTTGTATTGTGACAACCCGAGCTAGTAGCTCAGGTGGTCACTGTGTGCGGTTGGCTTCTCTGGGTCGATCGGTTCGAATCCCTGTGTCCACAACATTTTTTCACACATTTGTTTGAGAGCATATAACTTTCGATCTGTAACTATATATATTAATTTCGTCCCCTTTATAACGCTAGCACAGTTCGGCCTAGCGGCGGGTGCTCTTGGCCTTGTTTCCTGTGTGCCTGGTTCGATTCCCCCCTTCGGCATATATATAAAAAATACTTTTTTGGGCTTTTTAGATGTCCAAAAATTATGAAAAAAAATATGGTTATTCTCATAAAAATGTAAGGAATTTTATAAGAGTAATTTGGGCATTATTTGAATGAAATACACTATGGTTTGTGAACAAAAGGCACAATTAGAACTATGGTTCTAGAATATACACTTGTGAAAAATTATAGCTTATAGGGATAAATTGAAATGGACTATTAGAAAGTGATTGGCAAAAAGAACCTTGTTGTGTGACATAATACTATTTATTCTCACTTGAGAATAATGTGCAAAAATATGAAGTATGAATGTTCATTAGTGATGTGAATTTCAAATGCGAAATTATGAAGTGCATGAGTTCATGTATGATTATGGATTAATGAAGGAATTAGAGATCATGTTAATGAAAAAGAAATTTGTTGGCTATGAATATGAATTTTATGAGTTATAAGTACTCAATGTGGACATTGTGAATTGGAATTGAACTGAAAGAGTAGCTAAGTCTCCCCCGGCAATTGGAAAGAAAAAGAAATGAAATATTGAAATGAAAGACCAAGGTTGGTCACGTTTGTATAAATGAATAAGTCCGGCTTAGTGGAGAGGCTAACTCTAGAACTTTGATTTTATTCATGATTCTATAAAACTAAGGACTAGTGCATATTGAAGATGTGATGAAAGTAAGAGAAAAACATTGAGTATGAGGGCCCTGGGTAGCAGCGAGAGCATATCCCAGGAATTCCCACGATGAGTCTGGGTGAGGATGCTGCTCCAGAGTACCGTCCCGGTGGCGACGCTCGTGGGATGTTTGAAGACTACGGGTGGTGTCATGTCTATGGTGAGAGCTGAATTACCACAGGATGTCTGCATGATGAGTCATGTCAGCGATGGGATTCCCTCCAGAGTGCCTAGACATGAGTTCGTAGGTCAGAAAACATCTAGGATACTTACCGTAATTACAGTAGTAGATTAAATCATAACGGGGGATTGAACCCTACAAAGATGAAGAACGAATAAGGGCTTGCCCTCGGACCTATGTAGTATGGGATGCATAGAATCCGAACAAGTGCGCATTAGTGTCATGTAACATAAAGAAATGCATTAAGGATTAAGTGCACAATCACAACACGACATCAATAGGGTAGTCCCTTTAGTTTGAATTGTGACAAGTTTGTGTTTGTTAAATATGGAAAATTGAGTTATACTATTTCCGGCATAGAGAGGATGGCCGCGTATAATGATCGTCGGTTGAATAAACTGACGTACCCACAGTCTTATATGCAGGTAAATGATATGTTGAAGAGGAATGGATGCTGAAAGATTGTACCATGTTGTTGTACATTTATTTAATTGTTGTATTTTACTTCCGCTGTGCAAAAGAAAAGTGTAATATTGATGTAAACTCTGATGTAAGATGAAAAGTTTATATTTCCCTGTAAAATTGTACTAAAGGAAGTGAAAAGATCCTGTAGAACATCTCGAATTCAGTGTATTTGGGATTCGGGGCGTTACACTGATAGACCCTCGCTAGTTCTGTTTCCAAGTCCAGACCTTCACCATTTCTTGCTCGTCGTCCAGCCATGTTCTGATGCAAAAAGATCCATTAAATTCGAAGTGTGAAAACATGAACTTTTGAGTCAATATTTCCATTTCATTGAATTTCAAACTTTATACATTCGATTTTGAAACATTTTTGACATCAAAATGAAAGCAGTAGACGATACAACGGTCTAACTCCTACGGTTCCTCTTGGCGTCATGAAGCTCTCCCCGTAGTTCTTCAACTTCTTCCTTCAGTACATCGGTCATGTTTTTCCTCTTCTCGAATTCCCATACACGATGACTGAGAACTGCAAAATCATCCTTAAGTTTGCCAAGTGAGCCTCCAATAGTCCGACTCTCTCCCGCAATGTTTCTACCTGCCTCTGAAGAGATATCATAAGACTACTTGGAACTGGTTCCTCTTCGTCAGAAGAGTCATCAGATAAGTCCAGAGGTGGTGTGACCTCTCAGAACTCAGGCCATTCCTCTCCGTCAGAGCCTGCTTGCCCTAGGTAGTACTCTTTCTCAGAATATGCTTGTCCGGGGTAGTAATCTTCCTCAATGATATGCCAATTGTCATCTCCAGCTGGGTCGAAGTGATCAGCCATATTAGAAATAGAGAGGAAGAAGCATAAGTCATAGAGCAACACAAATGTAAGTAGCTTACATTTAAATCTGTAGACTCAACACACACTCTAATGTCCACTTCTAGGGTGTCGTTCCTTATAAATTTATACTACTTAGAAGCGTGCTCTGATACCACTCTGTAACACCCCGAATTCCAAAATACAACTGAATTCAAGATTCCACAGGATCTTTACACTTCTTTCGTACAATTTTACAAGGAAATAAAAACTTTTCTTTCATCAGAGTTACATTTACAGATGTACATTATCACAGTGGAAGCAATATTACAATAAATTAAATAAAACAATATTTAACTCAATCCTGCGCAGCATGTATACTTCAATAGTCAAGCATCTTTGCCCTACATATAAAACAGTGGGCGCGTCAGTTCATTCAACTGACGAAATATCATACGCGGCCATCCTCTCTATGCCGGAAACAGTATAACGATTCTTATTTCTTAACAAACACAAACTTGTCACAAACAAAGCTAAAGGGACTATCCTATTGTTGTCGTGTTGTGACTGTGCACTTAGTCCTTAATGCAATTATTTATATTATATGACACTAATGTGCACTTGTTCGGATTCTATGCATCCCATACTACATAGGTCCGAGGGCAAGCCCTTAATCGTTCTTCATCTTATAGGGTTCAATCCCTCGCCATGACTTAATCTACTACTGTAACTACGGTAAGTATCCTAGATGTTTTCTGACCTACGAACTCATGTCTAGGCACCCTGGAGGGAATCCTAACGCACTGACACATGACTCATCATGCAGGCATCCTGTGGTAATTCAGCTCCTACCATAGACATGACACCACCCGCAGTCGTCAAACACCCCACGAGCGTCGCCACCGGGACGTTACTCTGGAGCAGTATCCAGTCCTATCATGACTCATCATGGGACATCCTGTGAATACTCTCCCGCCAATCCAATGGCCCTCATACTCAATGTTTTTCTCTTACTTTCATCACATCTTCACTATGTATCTAATCCTTAATTTAATTGAATCATGAATAAAATCAATCTCTTAGAATGTAGCACTCCCACTATATCGGTCTTATCCATTTATTCAACATGACCCAAGTCTTGGTCTTTTCATTTCAAATTCCATTTCATTCATTTCTCTGCCGGTATAAGGCTTGGCTATACCCTAATTCTCTATTTCAACTCATAATTACAATGTCATGCTCATAAGACATTTTCATGATTTATAACCATTCATGTTTCAAAAGCATAGTATTCATGTATTCACATCTTTCATAATTCATCATAATCAATAATTCAATGCATGGATACTTGAAAAACTGAAATTCTTCAAACATGTCACATTCACTAGTTTATAAACTCACATAATTCTATTTCAATCCATTCTAATTCCACAGTTCACATTTTCAATAGGTTTCACAATTCATACCTTTCAAATTTCTCACTACCAAAATCTCTTCTTAAATTTCTTACATAATCCCTTCAATTTCCTTTATATAAAAAGTTAATAATCAAAAACATGATGTTAGTCTTTTACTAGTTAAACCACATAGTTTACATTTAGGACATATTTTGCATACTAACATTAGAAATAACGAGAACATTCACTTTACTCATAATTTATAAATATAGTAATCAATCAACACATATTTGCTAATTTCTCAATTCCCTTCTATTTAGGCAAGCATGCATTTCATTTCAACTAGTATTTCATAATAACAATTCAATTTCATTCCCTAGCATGATTTCTACTTTAGAAGTCATGAGAAACACCCACCTTTTGAAGAAAGCCAATTAAGAAAAATCCCCTAGAGCCTCCTAGATTGCGAGCGAGTGCCTTCTCCTCCTAGATTGCAGTGCAACGAACTCCTTCTCCTTGCTCCTTGCCAAAAACTGAGAGCTTCATCTTGTAGGGATGGCCGGCCTCCAATGGGGGAACACCCACACTCAACTCACACTAATATGTGTACAAATCTCCTTTAATATTTGCTTAAGTGTAGAATACAAGTAGGAAAGGGGGCATTTATACTAGTTTTGAAATAGATTGGAGGGCTAGGATTGATTGGATAGTTGTAGAATGGAGGGCTAGGATAGGAGTAGAAGTTGTAGCAACCACCCACACACAAAATAACTACCCATGAACACATACCCACACTCTCCATCTCTCCAAGCACAAACCGGCCCCAATCTAGTGTGCATTGCACACTACGTGCTTCGCACGTGCCACCTAGTCCTCTATGTAGAAGTTTGTACAATTTTAATTAATCAAATTGTTCATATATTGTCTCTACATGACAAGTGTGACCATTTAATTGATTAATTAAATTGGTGGGCTTCATAAATAGTGGGCTTAGGCTTGTGGGCCAAGACAAAAAATTAAAATTTAATTAAAGTGGGCTAAAACAATTAATTAGTGTTTTAGGCTTTTGGAAATAGACTTTTTAGAAAAATGAAGGAAAATAATTGTTCATACAAAATGAGATTTCATATAAAATAAACACATGAAGTTTGCACGTGCACAACACGTAAAACATAATATTTTTATAAAAATGATATTTTAGGGTATTACAGATTCATCCCGTAAAAGGCTCAAAAGTATCAAGCAACCAAAACAGCAACTTTCAGTCAAACAACTAGTTACTGCTTTTGTAGTGGTCATAACTTTTGCGTCTCTCATCGGAATTTAACCCGAGAGTTCAATTCGGAACGGGTAGAATGTCTACTAAAAATTTCTAGTTGGTCCGAACCTCTAATTCTGAGAGGAATCCTAAGTTTTATCCCCCTGAAACTACTGCAACGCTAACCCGAAAACCCAGACTTCACTGTTTTGCCATAACGCTCTTTGTTTAGGGAGAAACGATCGTCCCCCCCCCCCCCCCCTCACAAAACAGCTCCAAAAAATCTACCAAAATTCTAGCATGATAATAACACCCCTAAGAACGCTCATATAAATTTCGGGTCAAAATTCTACTTCTAACACATGTAAACAAATCTAACCCTACAACTATTTAAGTATGGATACAACATAAGCATCATCCTACAATAATCTTAAGCATGGATATCTACCATAATTTAAACATGGATCTTTTCTACAACTCAAGCATGGATATTTACCACCACTTAAGCATGACAATTAATATATTTAAGCATAGATAGCTACAACTACTTTAAGCATGGATCCTTATTACTTAAGCATGGATAGTTACTACAACTCCAGCTTGAATTTATTAGCAACATAAAAGCTTAATCCTTTTCAATCTAGAAGCAACATAAAAAATTAATCTTTACAATCTAGAAGTAAAAATAGAAGCTTAACCTTTTTCAACCTAGAAGCAGAAGAAGCTTGCTTTTTAACAAGTATAAGTGAACATACAACAACTACTAAAAGACTTATCTTTTATGAGCTAGGATTAGAAAGACTTGATCTTTTGCATGGTAGGAAAACAACATACAACAAGTCCACTTTTTTCTTGAACTAGGGTTTGTAAAACTTGATTTTTAATAACGTAGAGAGCAACAACAAATAAAGACATATTCTTAATAATCTACAACCCCAAAATGGGTAAGTAATTATTCTTTCCACACAACTCTTTATACACATAATTTTAGGTCCAAGTAGTAGTTGTGTTAACAAAACAACCATAACAACAACAACATAGTTTCAACCTTTAAGTGTTATATTTAAGTTCCACCATCCATGGGATCATTTTGATCCCTATGCTTAGTAATTAGTCCAAGTAGTTCAAAAAAATAATCATACAAGTCTTACAGACTTAATCTTTATGCCATTGTTTTGAGTTCTACCATCCATATATCCATGGGATCATTTTGATTCCTACAACTTATGCTTAATATAAAATAGTCCAAGTTATTAGAAACACACACATACAACATTCACACCTCAAAAAGATGGTTTCTCTTTACCGTACAACAATCCAAACCCATAAGATGGGTTCTTTTAGCATACCCAATAACTCAACCCTAAAATGGGTTCTTTTTCACATACAAAATTAATAAATTCTAAAGATGTGTTATTTTTCATTACTACAAGTAGTAGACCCTTAAGAATGGGTTCTTTTTACTCATAAATAACTAAAATGGAAAACACGCAACTAAATTAGAAGTAGAGAATCCCCACCTTGTTTATTTCTAATTAGAAGAACTAGCCATCCTTCCTTCTCCCTTCTTCTAGCTCCTAAGAAAAGCTCTTAAAAACCTTCAATGAAAACTCTCTAGTTAGGGGTTTGTTCTCTCTTTCTTTTCCTTTCCTTTTTTGTTCTTGTAAAAAGAGACAAGAGGTGAAGTGGGAGGGGGTATTTATAAGTGGAAGAGAAGGGGGAAAGTGTAAGAGCACCAAGGGAGTTTTTTTCAAAAACCCCCTTGAGAAAATTAGGGGCCGACCATGCTTGGGTGAGGTGGAGGTATGGTGGAAGGGGGTGAGGTGGAGGGTTGAGGTGGAAGAGAGAGAGCTTCTAGAAGAAAAAATCCCTAAACTCTTATGTATCTTTAATCCTAGTCTTAATCAAAACATAGCCATCCTAATTGATCTATCTTGACAAAAAGAAATATTTTTGTCCAAAAATACACACAACATAATTTGTACAAACATACGAATCGATACAATCCGCATATGTATGCATATATATGTTTACCGATAGTTTCCGTTTGTTAAACCGCATAATCCGTATAAAATAAATAAATTCCGGAAATAATAATAAAATAAATTTTATTATCAACTCGGAAGATTACAGCAACAATTTGATACAATAAAGATGTATACAGACCGGTACATATACAGATAATGTCATTTAGCAAAACCGGGTGATATCCACAAAAAATATTTCAATAAAAATAAAATAATAATAAAATAATAATTATATAAATATAATATCCATCCGAGATATTACAATACTCACTCCTTAGAACAGTTCTGTCCTCAGAACTACATTAAGTCAGGAGAACAGACAAACATCCATTCACAAAATAACTCGGGAAAAGAAAGCTTATACGGCTTTCTGGCTCCCAAGTGATTCATCCATGAACTGATTCTCCAAAGAACCCGACCTCGATCCAAAGTTGCCTGCAAATTCTGCAAAAACCGAGATGTAACTCTCGAATCTTGGTCAAATCCACTGACGCTGGCACTTCATGACGCTTCCTTACGCCTTCAATGTGGACTTCCGCTAATTTCTATAGTGATTAAGTCATCTTTATCGGAGGAAAATGTGCAGACTTTGTCAACCGGGTCCTAGATAACCCAAATTGATATCCTGTGATGAAGTCCATATTGATATCCTGATATTTTCCTTCATCAACATACCGTTTTAGTGCTTCAATCCTTGTATTTCCTACCTAATCCTTCTGACTTGCTCACTTAGGCCTTGTTGCAGCTTCAATCGTGCACAAAACTGAGCTCCAATCTTGAGTAATCGCTTCAATACTGACTTGCCGGATCTCATCATCTTGCTTCTTACTTCCTTCACGGTGCCTGGCTGAGGTTAATTCTTCACCTATCTCGATCTTTTCCACTTTGGTAGCCACTCCCTCCTTAGAATCAGACATGGCCTACGAATGCCACTTCAGACATCAAGGATTCTCTCCTATAATTTGCTCAAAGCTGACGCTACAGATGGTGTAATCAACAAAACAAATTCTAGAGTTTCCTCCCATCCTCATCTCAACTTCTTGAAAAATAATTTAGACAAGGAAAGTGATGAACCTTAATTGAACAAAACAGTTGTATGGATTCCATATATATATGTAAATCCAACTGGTTACAAAAAGTGTTACATCACATATAACTTCTTAGTCCAAAATAAATTTCAAAATTCAACTTTAATACTTAGTTGCAGTTCCATATGCATATAATGGTACTGGCTCTCCTGCCTTCTTTAGCTTGCTTTTAGTAAGAGCGAACTTTACCCTTGGTGAACCTGCTCCTTTTCTTTATTGTTCGTCTTTGGGGCTGATCTGCCGTCATCTTTATGAAGCTGTGGGCAGTTTGGCCTAACATGACCAATCTTCCCACAATTGTAGCATGTACGGGCATCCATCTGAGAGTCCTTCCTCGGACATTGGTTCTTGAAATGACCTTGCTCACCACATAGAAAACAACTTCCTATCTTGGTGCCTCCAAGTTTGCCCTCCATTTTCTGAGTCTTCTGCTTCTGACCTCGGTTCTCGAACCCTCATACTGGTGCAGATCTTTTCCCTTGTCGTCGTGGACAGAATGATTCCTTGTGCCCAAACTTCTCACAGAAACGGCATACTACAACCTCGGTGGTCTCCTGGATTTTCTCCCATTAATGCTGTAGTTGTGTCAATCTGGAATTAAAGTATTCCTGCTCCTCTGCTAGGCCTGCCAATGTAGCTCTACAAGCCTTTCTCAGCTACTTAGCTTGACGACCTTTCCTAATCACGTACTTCCTCAGCTTCCTCATTTCCCGATGTATGCTAGCTGCCGCCGCTGTGCGTTGATCCACACTTAGCTCCTGCGGTGGTGAAATTTCCTTCGGCTCCTCGCTCAAGATCATCGGACCATCCCTTGAAATTAGCTCACTCTCTTTCATCAACACATCCTCGGTTAGGATATCCTCGAACACCATCCTTCAATGCATATACTGGGATTAGTCCAGATATAGAAAAATTATAAAAACATAAGTTGAAAGAAACAACAATATGAATTATAATTGTCTATAGCTAGCTAAAAGCCGACTCCTAAAAGGCATCCAAGTTTAATTTTTCTACTGTGTTGGACTGTAAATTAAAGTCGGTTCTGATACAACTCTGTAACGCCCCGATTTCCAGTAACTGGAAAACTGTGACATAAGCCAGAATCTTTACTTCAATTAATCACAATACACTGAAAAACAGGAAAATTTAAAATTTTTATTCAAAACAAATGTATTACAAGTCCGAATGTCATGCAACTGTAATACACCACAACAGTGTTACAATAATACCTTTACAACCCAAGTGTTACAACTTCAATAAATTACATTAGAGTAATAAATAAGAACAATACTTGGTATTTCACTTGGATGCTTCCTAACAATAAAATAAATTACAACAATTAATAAAATACAGTAATTGTTACAAATGGAATAATAGTAGAAATAAAAACGACTCTTGCTTCTCTCGCCTTGAGTCCTCCTGAATCTTGTACCTGTACTTTTGTAACCCAGTACCTATTGAAAGGGGACGTCGACTGACTCTTTAAGGCTGATGACTAGCAGCGATTCTCCACTTAAAGCAAACAGATTGATGAAAAGAGAAACGTGTATATATAGTTGATGTGTTAGTGTAAGCTATGACTTAGACTCTAATGCAATGATACTCTTATTCTAATGCAAGCAAGACTCTGGGACAGTATGCAGTCCATACTACATATGCCCCATATCAAGCCGTTTCTTTATATATAGGGATTTGAACCCGCACCATGAATTCTATTCTTGTACTCGACTTGTTTCTGAAGATTAGACATGACTGATGAGGTTGCCCTGAAACGGTCTAATTCTGCCAGGAGCACCGGACATCACTCAAATATTTGACGAATCCTTGGAGTTTCCGCAAATGCAGGTTTGCTCAAAGCATCCCCTGCCGCCCCCTAGCCATACCGTAGTCCATGGCTTCTCTCCCTTAGATACAAGACAAGACAGAGTTCCGGGGGGTTCATCCCCCCTAGCTCCGACAGGAATCGCTCCTGCTTATCAAGGCACTTCAGAAATTAACAGATGAGATACGGATTTCGTGCTCCCAACTCGTGAGAAGGCACAGACCGTATCCCTTTGACAAGAAGGGTATAATCCAATAACACCGCCTAGTACCGGCCTATAGGACAGGTTGGATCATAAGGTATTACCCTTAACATCAACTATTTCCCTTCGGCAAAAAATGATAATAAGTAATGGTTAAGTAGTAATAACCATAAGTTACTACCCTAACAATGTCACTAACCCTGAACAATCCTAGGGATGACAACAGTTATAGCACAACATGCTAGGTCTTAAGTTAAACTTCGCAAGATAACTCTACTAGGCTGCTCAACCTATACTTACTAGAATCCCTAAGGATCTGGTCCATGACCTATCGATCCAAGACCCCAGCAATACGAACGTATTCGCATGCTACTACCCTGAACTTAGATTTCATCTACGCTCCGGTCCGCAATAAACCTACACTGGTTAAGATCTGTCGGTACACAAGGAGTGACTCGTCCACAGTCCCTTAGGAGTAAGGTAAACACACATTTTGATGGCCGATAGCCCAAGGGCAATAATATCACCCTAGACGAGCACAAAATAATTGCGTACTAGCTAATAAGCTACATACAAGTCAACAGAACACATACGAGCCAACAAGCTACGTATGAAACCAACAACTACATACGAGCCAAGCGGGCTGCGTATGAGACAACAACATACATTCGAGCCAAATAAGCTACGTATGAGACCAACAGGTACATACGAGCCAGTCGAGCTGCGTATGAGACAACAACATACATACGAGCCAAATAAGCTACGTATGAGACCAACAGTTACATACGGGCCAGGTGAGCCGCATATGAGCAAGCTACATACAAAAAAAACCATATAGGTAATCAACCTAGAAGCAACCAAATGTGCTTACTAGCAACTCTTGATCTTCTACAATTAGAAGCAATAGAAGAATCTTCTAATTGCCTAATACAAATATACTACCAAGGAAAAGCCTGAAAGCAACATAAAGACCTCCCGACAGCCTAGAAGCAACCCATGCTACGCTTGTCAAAATTTAACCCGAGAGGTCAATTTGGAAAGGGGAGAATGTCTACTACAACTCTCTAGTTGGCCCGAACCTCAAATTCTACAAGTAAGACACTCTAAAACACCAGAGAACTCAAACAACAAGTACACTCAGCTCGAAGCTGGCTGCTGCATCTTTCAAATACCACAACTCCTACTCCGCTTATCGAAATCTATCCTAAGAGGCCAATTTGGAAAGGGGAAGGTGTCTACTACAACTCTCTAGTTGGCCCGAACCTCATATTCAACCTTTAAGACACCCTAAAACACCAAAGAACAAAACTGCAAGTTCAAGTCAAGACAGCTAGTTGCTGTACCTTCTCAAGACCATAGCTCCTAATCCACTTTTCGGAATTTAACTCGAGAGGTCAATTTGGAAAGGGGAGAGACTCTACTACAACTTCCTAGTTGGTCCGAACCTCAGATTCTACCAGTAAAAGACTCAAAAACTACGAAGAAGTGGAACAGTAAGCATATCGTCAAATAGCTAGTTGTTGTGTTTTGCAAGGGCCATAATTCCTTCTCCGCTTATCGGAATTTAACCTGAGCAGTCAATTTGGAAAGGGAAGAGACTCTACTACAACTTCCTAGTTGGACCGAACCTCAAATTCATCTCATAAAAGGCTCAAAAGTATCAACCAACCAAAACAGCAACTTTCAGCCGAACAGCTAGTTACTATTTCTATAGTGGTCATAACTTTTGCGTCTCTCATCCTAATTAAATCCGAGAGGTCAATTCGAAAAGGAAAGAATGTCTACTACAACTTTCTAGTTGGTCCGAACCTTTAATTCTAAGAGAAACCTTAAGTTTTATTCCCTTGAACCTACTGCGACGCTAACTCGAAAACCCAGACTTCACTGTTTTGCCCCAAAGCAGCTTCGAAAAATCTACCAAAATTCTAGCATGGTAATAACACCCCTAAGAACGTCTCATATAAATTTCGGTCAAAATTCTACTTCTAACACATTTTAACAAATCTAACCCTACAACTATTTAAGCATGGATACAACATAAGCATCATCCTACAACAATCTTAAGCATGGATATCTACCATAATTTAAACATGGATCTTTTCTGCAACTCAAGCATGGATATTTACCACCACTTAAGCTTGAACAATTACTATATTTAAGCATAGATAGCTACTACTAATTTAAGCATGGATCCTTATTACGTAAGCATGGATAGTTACTACAACTCAAGCATGAATTAATCAGCAACATAAAAGCTTAACCCTTTTCAATCTAGAAGCAACATAAAAACTTAATCTTTTACAATCTAGAAGTAAAAATAGAAGCTTAACCTTTTCAACGTAGAAGCAAAAGAAGCTTGATGTTTAACAAGTATTAAAGTAAACATACAACAACTACTAAAAGACTTATCTTTTATGAGCTAGGATTAGAAAGACTTGATCTTTTGCATGGTAGGAAAACAACATACAACAAGTCCAATTTTTTTTTTGAACTCCGGTTTGTAAAACTTGATTTTTAATAAGGTAGAGAGCAACAACAAATAAAGACATATTTTTAATTATCTACAACCCCAAAATGGGTAAGTAATTATTCTTTCTACACAACTCTTTATACACATAGTTTTAGGTCCAAGTTCTAGTTGTGTTAACAAAACAACCATAACAACAACATAGTTTCAAACTTTATGTGTTATATTTAAATTCCACCATCCATGGGATCATTTTGATCCCTATGCTTAGTAATTAGTCCAAGTAGTTCAAAAAAATAATCATACAAGTCTTAAAGACTTAATCTTTATGCCATTGTTTTGAGCTCTACCATCAATGTATCCATGGGATCATTTTGATCCCTACAACCGCTTATTCTTAATAAAAAATAGTCCAAGTTATTAGAAACACACACATACAACATTCACACCTCAAAATGATGGTTTCTCTTTATCCTACAACAATCCAAACCCATAAGATGGGTTCTTTTAGTATACCCAATAACTCAACCCTAAAATGGGTTCTTTTTCATATACAAAATTAATAAATTCTAAAGATGTGTTATTTTTCATTCCTACAAGTAGTAGACCCTTAAGAATGGGTTCTTTCTACTCATAAATAACTAAAATGGAAAACAAGCAACTAAATTAGAAGTAGAGAATCCCCACCTTGTTTATTTCTAATTGGAAGAACTAGCCATCCTTCCTTCTCCCTTCTCCTAGCTCCTAAGAAAAGCTCTTAAAAACCTACAATGAAAACTCTCTGGTTAGGTGTTTGTTCTCTCTTTCTTTTCCTTTCCTTTTTTGTTCTTGTAAAAAGAGACAAGAGGTGAAGTGGGAGGGGGTATTTATAGGTGGAAGAGAAGGGGGAAAGTGGAAGAGCACCAAGGGAGTTTTTTCAAAAATCCACTTGAGAAAATTAGGGGCCGGCCATGCTTGGGTGAGGTGGAGGTATGGTGGAAGGGGGTGAGGTGGAGGGTGAGGTGGAAGAGAGAGCTTCTAGAAGAAAAAATCCCTAAACTCTTATGTATCTTTAATCCTAGTTTGAATCAAAACTTAGCCATCCTAATTGATCTATCTTGACAAAAAGAAATATTTTTGTCCAAAAATAAACACGACATAATTTGTACAAACATACGAATCGATACAATCCGCATATGTATGCATATATATGTATACCAATAGTTTCCGTTTGTTAAACCACATAATCTGTATAAAATAAATAAATTTCGGAAATAATAAAAAAAAAAATTGATTATCAGCTCGGAAGATTACAGTACCAATTTGATACAATACAGATGTATACACACCGGTATATATATACAAATAACGTCATTTAGCTAAACCGGGTGATATCCACAAAAAACATTTAAATAAAAATAAAATAATAGTAAAATAATAATTATATAAATATAATATCCGTTCGGGATATTACATTATATTTGTGATGTACTGTATTTTGGGAAAAATTGAAATTCAAATAACACAGAGCCTCTCAAGACTCGAACCAAAGACTACATGCACTGTTCACAGTGCTATAAACCCACGTTGATAACTAATAATCCCAAACCCATTCTCTATTATGAAGAGGAAGTGAAATAAATTTATACTTTATTTCTGTTTGAAAAATTCTTTTTCATGATTTCAATTTCTCAATAAATATGCATCTTTCAATTAAAAACCCATTCCAGAATATATTTTTTAAAAATACAGTATAACAGCAATTAAAAACTCTTATTTTTGACATTATGATAAGTTTTCTTCCCAATTTATATTTAAAGAATACAGTGTTGCTTTTGAAATAAACTATGGTTCCTTCTCAAAAACACCAATATAAATCCATTAAATGTATGTTCTTGTTCTGTTTCCAGTCTACAAGAGTTCTAGCAATTTTTCTCTTTTCTTTTATCACATCAACATCGCATAATTGGGATAACAATTTAGCCATTTAGCAAATAACACATATCAATATTAATTCATCTCAATCTACAATTAAGTCATTCATAAGGCAAAATTATCAAATTAGCAAGGTTCATTAAAAAAATAGATATTCTAGCAAGAATTACATTAATAAGACACCATGATAAATTTTAATTCACTAATCTCAATCAAAATTTTTTCTTTTTCCCTACTAGTCTCTTTAAGCAATCACATGGCTAATTTAATTAGTTACTTTAGAATATTCACAAAAATCAACCTACTAGCATGATATCTACATTAGAAGTAGAGAAATCGCTCACCATTTAGATATTTATTTGAATCACAATATCATAACACAATTAAAGTAAGATTATGCAATCTACATTTATCATTTCAATCAAAATTTAACAGTTAAATTATATATCAACTAGCATGCAAACTACTCCTAAAATTAGAAAGTATTTAAGAAATACTCACCCAAGAAGTATTAAATTCTTAGCAATCGAACTCCAAAAGAAGCCTCGCTCCGCCTCGAAATCCGCGCACCTTGGCAAAGTACCTCCAACTCCATTTCTGCAACACAGGGAAGCATCTTCATTTCTGATATACATATATATTTGTGTGTGTGTGTGTGTGTGTGTGTGTGTGTGTGTGTGTGTGTTGTAAATGGTGAGTGAGTGGAGGAAGCAAAGGGATTTGGCTGGATTTGGTTTTCGGATTAGGTACAGAAAGGAAGAAGGTAGGGGTGATTATAAAAGAGATTATATGATAGTTATAATAAATAATTGTCCACTAATCACCCACTAACTCCAGTCATTAATTCAAAACATTACTTTTTTCCCTCCATCCCAAATCAACCGGTTGATTATTTGAGGTGTGCACATTGCACTCGTGCACGTGCACGTGCTTTGTGTACACTTCACAAAAAATAATTATTTATTTAATTTAAAACATATGTTTATATATATAACATGCATAAAAATTAGTTTAATTAAAATTATACTTTACTTGCATGAATAAAATAGACACGCACATATTTCATGAAATTTTATTTTAAAAGATAATGCAACTAATACGTGCACTGCTAACACGTGCGTCGCACGTAAAAATTTTAAAATACGAAATAAATTTTATCGACGGTGAAATGATCATAAATTATTGAAATATAACATACGAAAAATATATTCCATTAATTTTTTATATATTCCATAACATAATCAATACGTACATAGAAAACACGTGCACCGCACGTATAATAATATTTAAATCAAAATAAGAGAAAAATAAATTTCTATTTATAAAACGAATTCGAACGCGTCATTAAATATATAATTGAAACACATGAAAATATTACACGTAGAAGTGCAAAAATATGTAATCGATAGTGCATTGATAACACGTATAACACACGTAAAAATACAGAAATTGAAATTTTATATTTGAGTTGACTCGAATAGGATTTTGAGAAGACAGGAAATGCATAAGTAGTCGGAATCCAAAATACGTAGTGAAACACGTTACGGATATTACCCGTAACGGTACAAAATATACGTGCATAACACATGAGGGGCAAAATTGTCATTTCCAATTTTGCGGGGTGTTACATTCCTCCCTAGAATAGTTCTGTTCTCAGAACTCGCTAGGGTAAAAATTGTATTTTCTACACACTAAAGAAAAATATCATTATTGTATATAGAAAACAACAAACATTAAGAAAATAAATGTAGTATAAAAATAAGCAATGTGGAAGAACAAGACAAACTCTGTACAAGAAAACTATGGGTATCAAAATTTTGTAAGAATGGAACAAGAAAACTAGGAAAATAGCATAAGAAAGGAAACGTGACAAAAGATATGATATATTGAGAGAAATTTTCATACAAAAATAATATTAGGTAAAGTATTAGATAAAAGGAAAAATAAACTTAGTTATTAATTGTGGAATAGATCGGAAAACAATGCAGTAAAGAGAAACATAGTCAATGGATACTTTAATAAATTATTAATAGGCTTAGAAATTAAAATTTTATCAAGGTAACAAGCGGTAGAATAATTCAAAATCGCGAACTGAACTAGTACCATATGATAAAGATTGAATTAGCACTTTAAAAGAAGACTATTGGTTAAAAGTTTGAAAATTTTTAAACGAGAATGAAATTTAGTTAAAAGTAGAGACAACATAAAATGATTCTGTATACCAATTAATATCATAAAATAATTTGTAAGGTAACTATAATAATTATACATACGATTTAAATATTAAAAATATAGAAGGCATACATCGAAATACTTTCTAATTGTCAAGTAGAGCAAGAAAACCCAACATACAAATTTTTGTACGTACATAGGCATAAAATTTATAGGGTGAGACAACCAATATTATGATATGAAAAGTATAAATGGTTTGTAGGAGTAAAACATGACATCATAGTAGAGAAAGTAATAACATATTATTGAAACCATAAAAATATAGAAATAAATTATGAATCGTAAACAAAAGTACGATTAATAAGATATATATATTTTGTTAGGTGAGTAGGCACCAAATCTAAGATATGTTAGTAGTAAAATAAAATATGATGAAGTGGTATGAAATGCTAACTTATGTAAAGATACCAAATAATAAGAAGAATGCGACAATGTAGTTGAGATTAAGTAGTAAATATGCAAGTAGGATAGAAACCAGTATAAATAATCAGGTAATTAATTTAGTGCTAGGTTGTAAAATATTATAAAATGATATAAACTAGTACAGGGATAGGGGTAAGTAAATATTATAGAAACAAAGTAGGAGTTATCAATGTAGAAAATTTCTTCTGGTGTAGGTTCGCCTCATTGGTGTCCAACTGCAGGCTTGCCTCCTTAACCTCAAGTTGCGGAATTGTCTATACGACATCCATTGCAGTTTGCCTTCTGGACTTTCAATTGCAGACTTTGCCTCCCCGACATCCAGTTGCAGTTTTGCCTCCATTGATGTCTAGTTGCGGATTTGCCCTCTCGACATCAGGTTGAACCAAAACGGTAGATGGAAAGATGTAATCTTCTATATACACTTGGATATTGGGTGTTTAATAAAGTATGGTGTTATATTTGAAATGTGTGATACAAAAATAGAAGTAAAAGTAGGGAATGAAGTAGAAAGTTACACAATGAAATATCAAAATAGATGTATAGGATATATCAACCATAAATGGTACTAAATAGTAGTAATGAAAAATGATTTATAACATTCAGGCGAAAATAGTGTAAAGTATATGCATGAGCTGAAAATACAAATGAAAACAATAATTATGTAGTGTAACAAATTATGAAAATAAATATAAACACTTATATATAAAAATAGTAATGTAGTAATTGGATGAGGGTGAAATGATATGTATAGTAGGTATATTGAAATATATGACATGTATAGATTTCAGTGGAAAAATATATGTAGTAACTATGAATGTAAAGACAATTAAAATTTCAGAATAGAGATAAAGTATAAATAGTGAGTGTTTGTATTATATTAAAGAAGCGTAAAACTACTAAATTAATAAGTACCGATTAATAGTAAAAGTGAATATAACAAAATAAATTAGCAAATAATATGTAAAAACAATAGCATCGAATGTAGGCAATAAAACAAAATGGTATGTCATATTTATATAAGTAGAATATTTCAATCTTGTTAAAAATATACTGAAATATATAAGACAATATAAGAAAATGGAAAAAATATAGTATCACAAAATCAAATCATATAAAATGAATGTACATAAGCAAAAATTCAAAATTTTAAAAAATATATAATAGAAATAATAAATGAAGAAAATAATAGTTGCAATCTAAATTTAATAAACGGTAATCTAAAACATGATAAAATAGGTAAAGTAATAGAAATGTAAACAGATAAACATAAAGTGACATAAAACACGAAAGACAAAATTTTTGAAGACTGAAGGACAGATAAAAAAAGATCAAGACTAAGGAAGATAGACAAAATAATACATATCCAGTTGATTTAATAAAGAAAAATATTTATTTGAAAAATATTGAATGTTGAAAAATTACTATGATAAAAATTCAGGAAGAAAAATTTAAAAAGGGAAGTATGTCTGCGTGTAAGGTATCATGAATGTAGGTTCAACCAACCACGCTTCCACTGCGCCACTCTGATACCAAGAAAAAATGTACTCGCATACAACCTCACATCAATGTATACGAGGAGAGCATCATGAATATAGCAGTTGGTGAACCTGCACTCATGACTCTAGCCGTCCAATAGGGAAAGGAAGAAGAAAACATCAGTGTATAGAGCAACACAAATGTAAATCACTTACATTTAAATCTCTATAAACTGAACTCACACTTCTAATGTCCACCCTAATGTGTCGTCCTTGTAAATTTGTACAACTTATTGAAGCGTGGCTCTGATACCATTTTGTAACACTCCGAATTCCAAATAAGCCTGAATTCGAAGTTCCACAGGATCTTAACACTTTACTTCGTACAATTTTATAAGGAATTTGAAACATTTATTAGAACAAAGTCTTTTATATCAACACGCAGCCGAAAGTAAATAAAATAAAACAATGATAAATGTACAATTGTAATAACTTTAGCATTTAGGTAATCATCAGCATCAAATTCTTTTTTATATCTTCTTGTAAATTCTAAGTCATACATATAAAACTGTGGGCACGTCAGTTGCTTACAACCCACACAATATTATACACGACCATCCTCGCTATGCCGAAAATATAATGATTATTTAATACTTTAACAATCACAAACTAGATCACAAACAAAGCTAAAGCGGAACTATCTTATTGATGTCGTGTGTGACTGTGCACTTAGCCTTAATGCAGTTATTTATATTTCATGACACCAATGCACACTTGTTCGAACTTATGCATCCCATTCTACATAAATCAGAGGGAAAGCCCTTAACCGTTCTTCATCTTGTAGGGTTGAATCCCTCGTTATGAGTTAAACAACTACGGTAACTACGGTAAGTATCTTAGATGTTTTATGAGTTTCGAGCCCATGTCCAGACAGCCTAGAGGGGAGTCCCACATCATGACATGACGCATCATGTAGAAAATCTATGGACAATTCGCCTCCGTCATGGAACGATGGCACTACGTAGTCACCAAGCACCCCACAAGCGTCGCCACGGTCCCGATAATTCCTGAGATGTATCCATGTCATGACATGATACATATTGATATGGCTAAAAATGGGGTTAAATCGGGACCGTCCAGATTGGGCACGAATCTCGAAGCTCGAGGGTAAAATGGTAATTTCACATACAAGGTGGATCCAAAGTGGGTACTGGATCTCCTTCGCACGAGACCCAATAACCCACGAACGGGTCCACACCGATTGGGCACGGGTCCCGACCCGAGGCGAGCCCAAACCAACAGGAGACAAATCAGGGCCACTGATTTGACCAAGTCAACGGGCCTGATTTGCTCTCACCGGGAATCAAGGGGTTAGTTTCCTAAACAGACTGTGAGGATTTTTCTCCTAGCAGTTACACTGGGAACCAGGCCTCTAAACACTCCCCTGGCGACTATAAATACCTCCCCTCTGCCACTGTGACCAGGTTAATCACTTTTTCACCACCTTAAGCTCTTTCTTTAATCACCACTGGTTACTGACAAGAGCATCGGAGGGTGTGTCGCCAGAATCAACCCCGGTATCTCGCACTTCCTTGCAGGTTGCGGCAGGAGCAAGGAGGCTTGGGTCAACTGTTCAGGTTTTTCTCGAGCTCACAAATTCTATCTGTTTACCCCCACACCGAAATCAGCGGTAACAGATTGGCGCCTTCTGTGGGAAACAACCGCACGAACAGCCTCAGCCCCTTCCTTGTCGTCCTCTCCAACCATGCCTCCAAAGAAGGTCAGATCTAGAGGGTCCAATCGTGGGACCAACCTCACCGACCCTACAGAGGAAGCCCCTGTCAATCCTATTCCACAGCCCGATCTTCCTCCGCCGGCCCAACAGGGCCAACCTCCTCTTCCCAAGCAGCAACCCAACAATGGCCCTTCCTACCATAAGGGTCGGAAGCAGAAGCAGCCCCTCAATCCGGACCATGTTTCGGTTCGTAATGAATCCTCAGATTCAATGGCTTCTCATCATCCCGACCTCCACAACACAATCCTGAACCGCCAGAAAGATGAGGACCTCCGCACCCACCTTGATGAGAGGCGGGCCCGAGAGGGAGCCTCCAGCCAGCGTCAGGGCGAGCGGTCCCCTCACCGCCGAGACGGTCGAAGGTCTCCGGATCACAGGGGCCGAGCGGTATCACCCGAGCGCCGAAGAAGGAGACCGCACTCCCCCGTGGATCGGCATCATCGGAGGAACAATGATGCACCGATCACTCGTGCCGAGTTCCTACAATTCCAAGACACCGTGCTGCAGGCTCTCAACCTTCAGCAGAACATCCAAAATGCCCAGAGGGCTCCAACGCCCCCGAGGGATCCCAGTCCTCGTCGCCGAACCCGAAGTCCTTCCCCGGCACCCAGCTGCCAGCAGCAGCGCTACAGTCCTCGCCGATCCCAAGACTACCGGCGCCGCAGTCCCCTCTCCCCTTCCTATGAAGAAGAGTCCGGGGGATCGTATGATTACCAGCGGAGGGACAATGCCCTCAACTACCATCTTCATGAGGTGGAGAGGCGCATTGGTCGCATGGACAGAGAGGAGGAGTCCCGAGCAGGAACCGTACGCCCTAGCAGACCCCCTTTCTCTCGGTCGATCATGGAGGCCCACATACTGAGGGGTTTCAAACCTCCGCAGTTTGAAACGTACTCAGGGGAATCCGACCGAGTTGATCACGTCGAAAGCTTCAAGACCCTGATGCTGATCCATCAAGCTTCCGACGCCGTGCTCTGCAGGACCTTCCCCGCCACCCTCAGGGGGTCGGCTCGGGAATGGTATTCCAGACTCGCTCCCTCCTCCATCTTCTCGTTCGAGCAGTTTGAAACACTGTTCATAACTCACTTCGTGAGTAGCAAGCGAGCTGAGAAAACAAGCCTCTCCCTACTGAACCTGTGGCAGGAAAGGGAAGAGAAGCTGCGGGACTATGTGAAGAGATTCACCGCAGAGGTCAGGTCTATCGCCTCCTTAGACCAGTCAGGGGCGACCGTGGCGTTCCAGTCGAACGTCCTCAACGCCAACCTCCGATCGTCCCTAGCCAAGAAGCCCCCGCATAACTTCGCCGACCTCCTCCTGAGGTGCGAGAAGTATATCCGAGCAGAGGAGGCTGAAGCTCTCCCGAGCTTCGGGGGGTCCTCCTCCGGGTCGAAAAGGAAGGCGGCGGGGGAAGAGGGGTCTAAGAAAGCGCAGAAGGACAATGGCGGTCAGCGCCGTCCTCCCCCCAGGTTCGAGAAGTTCACTCCCATCACCACTAACGTCTCCACCATCCTGATGGAAGTGGAGAAGGAGGGAGTCATCCCTCCAAGATCCGAGGATGCACACCCCGGCAAAGAGGAGGAACAAAGATAAATGGTGTCGTTACCATCGGGACCACGGCCACGACACGAACGACTGCCGGGCCCTGAGAGATGAGATAGAAGCCCTCATCCAGAGGGGGCAGTTGGCCAAATTCGTAAAGGCTAACGATCGGGCGGATCGTAACACTCCTCCGCCTCGGGGGGCTAACAAGCGCTCCGAGCGACGCGAGGAGACACCCGAGTTCGAGGAAGAACGGGTCCTGCACCTGATCCACGGAGGCCCCCTGGGAGGCTCCTCTAATTCCTCTCGAAAGGCCTTCGTCCGAGAGGCCAACTCGGTTCACAGCGCCCCTCCTCCCAAAGGTCTTGGCGTCCCTGTGTCTTTCTCCGATGAAGATCTCGAAGGGGTCCGGACCCCCCACAGTGACGCCCTCGTCATCGACCTTCGCATGGCCAACTTCAAGGTGCAGAGGGTCCTAGTAGATAACGGGAGTTCGGTGAACATCCTCTTTCTCTCGGCCTTCCAAGGCCTGCAGCTATCCCGGGATCGTCTCAAGCCGGCCGGTTACACACTCCACGGGTTCACGGGGGTCCTAGTAACTGTCGAGGGGGTGATAACCCTAGACGTGACTGCTGGAAGCACCCCTACTACCCGGACCGAGCCGATGGACTTCATGGTCGTCGACGTCCCGGCAGCGTATAATGTCATTCTGGGCCGACCCGGCCTAGCCACCCTGGAAGCTGTCCCCTCAGCATACCATCTTAAAATGAAGTTTCCCACTCGGTCAGGAGTAGGGGAAGTCAGGGGAAGCCAAGAAACAGCCCGGAAGTGCTACATGACTTCCACTGGGGGACCAGTGCTCTCGCTCGAGACACTAGAAATCCCCGAGCCAAAAGTTCGGCCAACGTCCGAGCCAGCGGACAAGTTAGAAGAAGTGCTCTTCTCAGACGAGGACCCGAGCCGAAAGTTCCTCATCAGCAAGTCCTTGCCGACCGCGCTGTGCTCCGACCTGATTAAATGCATCCGGGATAACCGTGACCTGTTTGCATGGTCGGCCGCGGACATGCCCGGCATTTCTGAGGAGTTGCTCGTCCACCGCCTAAGTGTCAAACCGGGGTGCAAACCGGTTCAGCAGAAGAGATGAAAGTTCGCTCCCGAGCGACAGCAGGCCATCAAGGAGGAGGTGGATAAGCTTTTAAAGGCTAAGTTCATATAGGAGGTAAACTACCCCGAGTGGCTCTCCAATGTTGTAATGGTCAAGAAGTCCAACGGCTCTTGGAGAATATGCATCGACTTCACCGACCTCAATAAGGCGTGTCCGAAGGACCCATTCCCTCTTCCGAACATCGACACCCTCATTGATGCCACCTCGGGCCATGAGCTCCTCAGCTTCATGGATGCCTTCTCCGGCTATAATCAAATTCGAATGTTTTCCCCGGACATTCCGAAGACCTCCTTCATCACCGATCAAGGCCTCTACTGCTACCGGGTCATGCCGTTCGGGTTGAAGAACGCGGGTGCCACCTACCAGCGCCTCGTCAACAAGGTCTTCCAGAGCCAGATAGGCCGAAACATGGAGGTGTATGTTGACGACATGCTCGTCAAAAGCGTCCGAGGCGCTGATTACGTAGCCGACCTCCAGGAGGCCTTCGGCGTGTTGAGAAGGCACAGCATGCGGCTGAACCCGAACAAGTGTGCGTTCGGGGTCTCCTCGGGAAAATTCCTCGGCTTCATGGTAAGCCAACGAGGAATCGAAGCCAATCCCGAGAAGATTAAGGCCATATTGGACCTGGCCCCACCTCGGAACATCAAGGAGGTGCAGAAGCTTACTGGACGGCTCGCCACTATCGGTCGGTTCCTCTCCAAGTCGGGAGAAAAGTGCCTCCCTTTCTTCAAAGCACTCAGGGGGGCTAAGGGTTTTGAATGGGGCCAACCACAACAGGAATCGTTCGACCAACTGAAGGCCTACTTAGTGAACCCCCCTCTGCTCAGTAAACCGGTCCCGGGCGAGACTCTCTTTGTCTATTTGGCTGCTTCCGAGCAGACCCTAAGTGCTGTCTTGGTGAGAAAGGAGGACCGGGCCCAAAGGCCTATCTACTACGTGAGCAAGGTGCTTCGGGACGCCGAGCTCCGCTATCCGAGGATAGAGAAGATGGCCTACGCCCTGGTCATGGCAGCGAGGAAGCTTCGGCCGTACTTTCAATCCCACTCGGTCGTTGTCCTCACCGACCAACCCCTAAAGCAGATCCTCCACAAGCATGAGACCTCGGGCCGGCTGATGAAGTGGTCCACAGAGCTGAGTCAGCATGACATCTCTTACCAGCCTCGGACGGCAATTAAGGCACAGGCCCTCGCCGACTTCATCGTAGAGTCCGCTATCCCTGAGGTCAGCCACGTCCCGGATGGACCCCCCATTTGGACAGTCTTTGTGGACGGATCCTCCTGTAACGAAGGAAGCGGTGCCGGCATCATCCTGAACGGCCCTGACGACTTCGTCCTCCAATACGCAATCCGTATGAACTTCAAATCCTCGAACAATGAGGCGGAGTACGAGGCACTCATTGCTGGTCTCAGGACTTGCACGAAGTGCTGGGGCGCAGTGCCTCCGAATCCACAGCGATTCCCAGCTCGTCGTGAACCAAGTCTTGGGCAAGTATGAGGCCCGAGACGAGCGGATGGCAAAGTACCTCGCTAAGGTTCGGGCTCTCATGAGCCGGTTCGAGGAGGCGCTCATCCAGCGGGTCCCTCGTGAAGAGAACTCACAGGCCGATGCCCTCTCCAAATTGGCCTCGTCCTCCCTGCAAGGTCTCGAACAGACCATACTGATCGAAGTCCTCTCTAAGCCGAGCATCGAAGACGAGGCACCTGGCTCGGCAGAATCGTTGCCGGTCATGTTACAAGATAATTGGATGAAGCCTTTAGTAGAGTTCTTAAGAGACGGGCTCCTACCCGAAGACTCCAAAGAAGCGCGCCGAGTCTGAACCCGGGCCGAGCGGTATGTCTTGATTGAGGGCATCTTATACAAACGCTCTTTCTCTCAAATAGACGACCGACCATACCTGAGGTGCCTCTCTCCGGAGCAGGCCGAATATGCCCTACAAGAGCTCCACGAAGGCATCGCCGGGGCACGTTCAGGGTCCAGGTCCTTGGCCCGAAAAGCTTTGAATTATGGATACTTCTGGCCGACCCTCCTTCAAGACGCCGAGCGACACGTTCGGCAATGCAGCTCTTGTCAGAGACACTCCAGCATCCGTCGCCTCCCTCAGGCCAACCTTACCTCCCTATCAAGTCTTATCCCCTTCGCAATGTGGGGGATGGATTTACTAGGGCCTTTCCCTCCAGCTCCGGGTCAGTTCAAGTTCTTGGTCGTAGCCATCGACTACTTCTCAAAGTGGGTCGAGGCTGAGCCCCTCGCCACAATAACCGAGAACAAGGTGGTACAGTTCTTCTGGAAGAGCATCATCTGCAGGTTCGGCATCCCCCGTGTCCTCGTGACAGACAACGGGACTCAGTTCACTGGCGCAGCATTCCGAGCTCTGTGCGACGACCTTGCCATCCAGCAGCGCTTCTCGTCCGTCTCCCACCGTCAGTCGGACGGACAGGCAGAAAATGCTAATCGGCAGATCCTCGCAGGCATCAAGAAAAGGCTGGACAAAAGTTCCAAAGGTTTATGGGTCGACCAACTCCCCAACGTCCTATGGAACTACCGCACGAGCAAGCGAACCCCCACAGGCGAGTCCCCTTTCAACCTCACCTATGGGTCCGAGGCCGTGATACCTCTCGAGGTCGGAATACCTTCCCCTCGGCTCACAGCCTATGACGAAGAATAGAATGCCAGGGACCTCAGAGCAGAATTAGACCTGATAGATGAACTGAGGGAAAGAGCGGCGATTCGGCAGCAGATTTACCGAAGAAGGGTTGAACTGGCGTACAACAAAAAGGTCCGACCCGCCAACCTTAAGCAAGGAGACTTAGTCTTGAGAAAATTGGCCATATCCTTCCCCAATCAGAAGAGCAAGCTGGTTCCGAACTGGGAAGGGCCGTACAGGATCACGAGAGTAGTTTGGCCCGGAGCATATCGTCTTGAAGATCTAGAGGGCAGAAAGCTTCCGAGGACCTGGAATGCCGACCACCTCCTAAAATACCAAGAGAGCGCTCCGGCGCCACTCTAAGTATCATAGGATATCGAGCCATTCCAGTCCTCAGACTTGTAACCTATTTTCATAAATTGTACTCTGTAAAACGGTTCGCCGTCGATTATCAATAAAGAAAGCTCTTTCGTATTTGTGAATTCGCGTGTTTCTCTCCCCCCTTATCATCTGCTTTTTAAATTGTGATTTCAACCAATGGTTCGGAGTCCACGTCCGGCTCGACTTCACCTCCTCGGCTCATCCCCGGACGAACCAGGAGTAGACCGTCGTTCGGAACTGCTCCCACAACCGTTGAACTACACCGATGGTTCGGAGTCCAACACTCGGCTCGACTTTACCTCCTCGGCTCGCCTCTGGGCAGCCAGGGGTAGATCGCCGTTCGGAATTGCTCCCACAACCGTTGAACTACACCGATGGTTCGGAGTCTAACACTCGGCTCGACTTTACCTCCTCGGCTCGCCTCCGGGCAGCCAGGGGTAGATCGCTGTTCGGAATTGCTCTCACAATCGTTGAACTACACCGATGATTCGGAGTCCAACACTCGGCTCGACTTTACCTCCTCGGCTCGCCTCCGGACGAGCCAAGGGTAGATCGCCGTTCGGAACTGCTCCCACAACCGTTGAACTACAACGATGGTCCCGGAGTCCAACACTTGGCTCCCAGTCCCCCCAAGCTTGCTTCGCGACAGACTGGCAGTGGTCCCCCCCTCCGCTTCGCCAGTGGAGGGATACCGAAGCTACGTTCGGCCACATAATCCGAGCAATCTTGCCTAGCAGCCGAAGCCCGAAGCCCTACGCCTTCGGTCGGCTACCGAGCAAGTGCCTTCCCGAGCTCGCAAACGGAGAAAACACACTTTCTCCTCAACTTTCGCGCATGATCTCGATCAGACGGCCCAGATCTTGCCATCGACGCTAAATGACAAGATAGCATTTTCTTGGAAACTGAGCCGCCTCGAGATTCGTGCCTACGTTCAAAGGCTCAGATCTCCCCACCTACGCTAAACGACAAGATAGCGTTTTCTTGGGGACTGAGCCGCCTAGGGATTCGTGTCGTACCTTGTCAGAGTCGCTAAACGACAAAATACTGTACTCTTAGGAACCCGTTCGGTTCAACACTCTCGCCGACGGAACTAACACGCTCGGTTCGAGGATCTCGGCGCGACCAACACAGTTATAAGCAAGATAAATATGCAGAGCGACGAAAGATATTTTATTAAACAACCAGGCCATAATACAAAACACTTAATTCCATGGTTACAAAGTGTTTGCAAACAAAATACACGCCGCCGACCCACTACACTTGGCCCTCATATGGAAATATCTTCACTAGACTGATCGGTCGCCTGTCCGTCCTCCTCGGCTGATGGCTCCCCTGCATCCTTTCGGAGCTTCGCTACCACAGTCTGCAAGTGTCGAATCTTCGAGAGCAAATTGTCCCGCTCGGCTATAATCTTCGGCTGGTTGTGCCGAATACACTTGACCCGAAGAGCGTTGCTGAAAGCGGTTTGCGAATCTTCGCCCCCTCCTGCAGGGCTCAACTCGGTGATCCTATTCTCCAGGCATTGGATCTCGGCTTCCCGTAGGTCGAGGACAGACAAAAGGTGGGCCCGCTCACTCTCAGTTCGGCGTAACTCCAGCTCGACGCTCCTAGGACTCAGAGCCGTCGTCCCAGAAGTGGCCTCGGATTCAGAGTCATCATCCGAACCGTGGAGATCAGCATATGGGTCGGCCGCCTCGAGCTGAAAAAAGGGAAAAACAAATAGCAAGACTTCAAAACATCGCCGAGGCCCAACACTTAAAATTTTCCAAATCACAAATCCGGATTCATATTCTAACGTATTAATTCTACATACAACGAGACAGATCCAACATTAGGTTTTACAACAACCAACAAAAATGAAAAACAACATGATTAGGGCCTCTTCGGAAGGGGAACGCTTCGGTTTAGGGAAACGCGAGGACGACGAGGCCTGCCCTCCGAGCTCGATCCTAAACCAACGAAGCGCGCCCGCCCTTCGCTGCTGGCTCTAACTGCGGCGTCGACCGAGGCTCCGCTCGACGAGACGGCCACACTGCTCTGAGTGTTGGCTGGACTCCGCCTGGTCATAGGCAAGCGTGTCGCAAGTTCGTAAAATGTAATCCCCTCTCGCTCTCTTCGCAAGTACACGACATGCTCCGGACGTTAGCTCTCTCGGGCGGGGGCTTGAGCAACGTGACCTCCTCCTCCAGTTCGATGATTCTATCCCTCAAAGCATCGTCCTTTGCCAACTTCTTCAGTCGAGGGAGCCTCGACGAGCCTGAGGCGTTGGCACTATCGGTCGCAAGCCATCGGTAATGGGTGGCCTCGATCCCCCTATCTATAGTAATCCTCCTAAGCTTGTCCACCTCGGCTAGCAGCTTCTTGCACTCGGATGACACCTTCTCCAGCTCAGAAGCAAGCTTCTCTTCTTGAGCCGAACGACCTCGCCCCGCTACCTCCAAGTGTCGGATTTTGGCCAAGAGCTCTTCGTTCTTCCGCTCGGCGACGGCGAGCTCACCACCAAGCCGCTCGACCTCGCCCTCGAGAGTAGAGACCGGGGTCATTTTCGTAGCTGCGCCAACTCGCGACACTTCGCCCTGGCCAGCGCCTTTACCTCCCCCAGTTCCAAAAATAAGTAAAAGCGCTTATCACGGCTCAACGACAGCTCTCGCTTCATCTTGACAAACTCCTTACGGAGGTACGAAACCTCCGTGATCGGACCAAACTTCACCTGAAAAGCGGAGATAAATCCGATGGGACAATACATGGAAACATCTACAACTAATCACACGCAAATCCGAGGCTCAACACTTGGATAAATTTTGGCCAAACAAAATATTTCCATTCAAAACCGAGGAGAAAGTTTTACAAAAGCGGTGGCCAGTCTGCAGTTAGGCTTACAAAAAGAAACAAAACAACAAAAAAAAAAAAAGACAACCGAGTCAGGGGTCGACCTTTTTGCCGCTCGGGTCCGTCGACCCCCCGGTCTTGCCCTCGCCCTCGCCCTCGTGCTCGCCTTCGCCTTCACTCCCGCTCTCCTCCTTGGAATCGTCCTCCTCTTCGCCCTCGGCCTCGATCTCCCCTGGGCCTTCGAAACCCTCCGTCTCTCCCTCAGGGTCGAGCAGCCCCTCGGGAACCTCCTCCTCCCCTTCCACGGGGTCATAAAAACGGAAGGAGGAGGTGTCGAAGCCCGGGTTCTTGGCGGCAACGTGGAGCAAGGCTCGACCGTAGGCATCCTCCATGTTCTGGAGCATGTGTTGCGTGGCCTCCTCCTGTACGGCCTTCTTCACCTTCTTCACCTTCTTCTGGTGTTTGGCCATGATCTTCTCGGCCCTCTTCCGAGCCTTCTCCGCATCCGACCGAGCATTGGCCAGCTCCTCCTTCAGCTCGGCGGCCTCCTTCTCCGATGCCTCAAGCTTGGCTGCCACGTCCTTCGACAGCTGAATGGCGTCGGCCAGCTGCTTCTCCAACCCCGCCACTTCAGTAGCCCTCTTCGCCGAGAGGAGCTGCTCAGCATGAAGCAGCTGCGTGGCCTTGACACGCTTCGCCCTCTCCCGTTCATTCTCCTGCTCCTTGATCGCAAACTCCTCGAGCAGGAAATTGAAGTGGCAGAGGGTCTGAAAAAGAACAGCATATTAGGACCCGAACCCAAGGACTTAGAAAAATTCTAAGAAAGAAATTTTGATGAGGGAGAGCTCGACCTACTTACCGAAATTGTATTCTGAGCAATCTGCATCACGGCGTCCCCTGATAGCCCGGCCTTCAGGGTCGCTCGATCCTTTGGGGTCGGCAGGTGCCTCACCGCTTCCAAGCAGATGTTGCCGTCGCCCAAGAAGCCGTCGACGTTCATCACCTGCCAGTCAAGGACGAAGATCTGCTTATGACGCTCGGTCAAGATCTTCTCCGCCTCGGCAGTAAGGGACGGAACTTGGAGGGACAACACCTCCTTCACGCCGAACGCACCGCTCGACGAACCGGGAGCATCCCCCTTCGAGGTCGGTGTCGGCGCATCCGTGGCAAGAGAGTCAAGGACCATGACCTCCCCCTGCTCGAGGACCATGACCTTCGGCTGGTCGGCAGGCTTCGCGACCGAAGGCTTCTTCGAGGCTCGGCCATCCCGAGGCCCTGCCGAAGGCCTCTTCTTCTTCGCCTCCTGCTCCGACCTGCCCTTCGCCACCAGAGCTTTGTAATCCAGCTTCATCGTCTCTGCACAAACTGAATGAAAAAACTTAGAAAAATTTTCATGAACTTTAAGCAAAGAGTATAAATACCAGAAGCATACTAGGGTCGATCGGACTGAGACCCCCTAGGAACAGATCCTCCTCGGTAATTTCTTTCCAGCTTAGCGCTGGCAGGGCGAGGAGCTTCTTCTGGACCTCCGCCTCCTCGTCACTCAGGACCGTCTCCTTCTTAGTTCGCTTGGGCAGACCATCCTTCGCCCAAACTGTCGGTATCACCCACGGCGCAGGGGCTCGTATGAGGAAGTACTTCTCCTTCCAATGTTTGATCGAGTCCGGATTCTCGATCAGCTTCGTGCCCGTCCGGGGCGAAAGATAGAACCTTTGTTCGTCACGCCTCGGCTGGCAAGGTCGGTAGAGACTCCGAAAGAGGAACATACTCGGCTTGGCACCAACCTCTTGGCATCGGAGGACGAATGCCATGACGTGCCTCCATGTGTTCGGCATCAGCTGGGCGGAGCTCAAACCGTACCATGTCAAGATGTCAACCATGAACGGGTGGAGGGGAAAACGGAGTCCGGCAATAAGGGAGTCGGCCGGAAAGACACACACGTCTGACGAAGACTTTGTATTGGCTCGGAAGCCCGGCCTGGGGAGCAGCAGTCCGTAGTCGGCAGGGATCCGGAAACCCTCTCGGATCAGGTGAAGGTCGGTCTCGGTAAGAGACGAGATGGTATGGTCCACCTCGGACAGCTCTCTAGGCTCATTCTCCTCCACCAACTTAGCCGTGCCTTGGGTCACTCTCTCCAAGGTGTCCTCGGCATAGTCCCGTACACCCCCCACGCTCGACAGAACAATGGGCTGCCGACCAAACGCTCCCGTTGTCTTCGGCGTCTCAACGATAGTGACCACGGCTTTACCCTTCCGGGACGCCGCCGCAACCTCCTTAGGCAGCTCGGCCACTTCGCCCTCTCTATCCGGACGAATGACGTTCTGATCGCTCGGCTCCACCACTTCCTTCCTTTCGCCCCCTCGACCTACTGCTTGCTCCGAGGCGGGGGTCTCATCCGAGAGCGTAACCTTAACCATTTTTCTAAAAGAGAAGGGAGAGAGACTGACCTTGAAGTGATAGGTACTGTCGGAAAGTTCACCAGAAACAAGGAACGCCTCGCCGCAACAGCTAGCACCACCACCAGGGAGCTAAAAACTTCGAAGGCGAAAAGTAAGAACTGAAGAGAGAGAGTAAAAGTAAAAAATGAGACTTGGTCTGAGGGGGGGTGAAGATTTATAGTAAAAAGGAACGTCCCTTGGACTTCCAAACGAAAAAGTGCGACTCTTGGGCCACTCTCGAAACGTCACGGAGGCCCAACGCAACTACCTTCCTCGCCAAGGCAACTGGATCGGTATATCGGGATCGGGAGCCGAGCTATACGCCATCCGACCACGCCAGCACGGACTCCGGTCGGATCGGGAGCCGAGCTATATCGGGATCGGCTACCGAGCAAGTACCAATCCAAGCAGGCAAATGGAGAAAACTCCCTTTCTCCTCAAACTTCGCGTAAAATCTCAATCAGATGGCCCAGATCTCGCCGAAAACACTAGACGACAAGATAGTGTTTTCTCGAGAAATGTGCCCGTCTTGAGATGCACGACGCCATCCAACGGTACAAATTGCATCAAGTCACTCGAATGGCCTACACTTCCTCTATACCCCACCTCTATCTGAAGAAACCAGAAAAAAAAATTTATTCAAAGTTTTAAGGCACCGCCTTCGGCATGCCCCCCAGGCCCCATGTCTCGGTCGGTATTCCGCCAACCCACGGGGCCCAGTCGAAAACAGATCGGCACACCCCCCATCTCTAACTCCTTCGGACCGACAATCATCGGAAGACATCGGCCCGGAAGGAAGACAGAGATGGGAAGAGGCCCATCATTCCGAAGCTGCTGCAGTCCCTCGGTTCCGGACTAGGGTCATCACCTCTTCTACCATGACCTTCCCCGATCCTGACACCCACGATGGAGCCCTCAGAATCGGGTGAAGATCAAGGTGGAAGAACGACCACCCGTCCTACCGAGACAGGTCGTCCCTCGGCTCCGGACCTCGGTGACCTATCCTTCGGCCCAAACCTCCCTTGACCCTGACACCTCCACCCAGGCCTTTAGAGTCAGGAGAAGATTTGGGCGGAAAAACGGCCACCGGTCGTCCCGAAGCAAGCCCTCCCCTCGGACCGGACTTGGGTCATCACCTCTCCTACCGTGACCCTCCGATTCTAACACCCACGCCGAGGCCGTCAGAATCGGGAGAAGATCACGATAGGAGAACGACCACCCGTCCAACCGAGGCTCGTCCCCCAAATTCGGACTCCGGTCATCACCCCTTCTACTAGGATCACCCCCGATCTTGACACCCGAATCGGGCCGGTCAAAATCGGGTGATGATCATGGTGGAAGGGCGACCACCCATCCTTCCGATGTAGCTCAGCCCTCGGCTTCGGACATGGATCATCACCTCTTCCACCATGATCTCCCCTGACCCTAACACCCACGGTGGAGCAGTCAGAGTCAGGAGAAGACCATGGTGGAAGAACGACTACTCGTTCTTCCGAAGTGACTCGCCCCTCGAATCCGGACTACGGTCGTCACCACTACTGCCTTATTCTCTCCCGCTCCTGACATCCCCTTTCAAGCCGTGAGGAACGGGAGAAGAACAAGGCAACAGAGCGACCACCCGTCCTTCCGAAGTAACTCATCCCTCGGGCCCGGACTATGGTCGTCACCACTATTGCCTCGTTCCCCCCCGCTCCTGACATCCACTTTGGGGCCGTCAAGAATGGGAGAAGAAAAAGGAAAAAGAGCAACAACCCCCTCGGACCTCGAAAGACAAGTTACCCAAGGCCAATACCTCCGAGGTTTGAAACACTACATTTGTTGCGATTGAAATGACAAAGGGAGTGGAGTACTTATAAGCTCTCCTCCAAGGTCTGGCCATTATGACCCTCGGAAGTTGAAACGCCATGCATTAATTGAAGGAGTTATCCTTAATGACCTGGGGAAAGAGAACGCCACGCAAACCCCGGAGCACCATTAATGCCCTTGGGAACAGGATCGTCTCGAGACAGATTGCGCCACGTCGATCGACTCGCCGAGACCCCCTGTCTTCGGTCGGCTACCGAGCAAGTGCCTTTCCGAGCTCGCAAACGGAGGAAACTCACTTTCTCCTCAACTTTCGCGCACGATCTCGATCAGACGGCCCAGATCTTGCCAAGGACACTAAACGACAAGATAGTGTTTTCTTGAGAAATGTGCCCGTCTTGAGATGCGCGTCGTCATCCAACGGCTCAGATTGCGCCGCATCGCTCGACTTGCCGAGACCCCCTGTCTTCGGTCGGCTTCCGAGCAAGTGCGCTTCCGAGCTCGCAAACGGAGAAAAAAGACGCCGAGCTACTACAACCGCTGGATCTATCAAAAATTCGCGCCCGTCTATGATCAACGGTCCGGATGGAGCCACGTCATAAATCGGTATTTAAAACCATCTTTTATTTATTTAAAAATTGCGAAAAAATTGCTAAAAATTCGGGGAAATTAACTAAAAATTCTGAAAAATAATTAAAAATTCGGGGGCATATTTTTGAGCCCCCGAATGAACAATTATTGCCTAGAAAGTACTGTTGAGGCCCCCGAACGACTAGTAAACACATCGCAAAATTAAATAAATAGTCCGAAAAAATAAATAAAGGCCGTCAAATACTCGATGTGGCTAGAGAACAGCACATAGCATCAAAAATTAGTTCACTACCCCCTTCAAGATTCAAAATCCTCCTCTTGGACTCCGATACAACTCTACCAGCCACTAAAACAGTTAAACTACTCCTCAAAGGCTGATCACGCTCAGTTTTTAGGAGTGGGGGGCTCGTGATATGGCTAAAAATAGGGTTAAATCGGGACCGTCCAGATTGGGCGCGAATCTCGAAGCTCGGGGGTAAAATGGTAATTTCACATACAAGGTGGATCCAAAGCGGGTACTGGATCTCCTTCCACGAGACCCAATAACCCACGAACGGGTCCACACCGATTGGGCACGGGTCCCGACCCGAGGCGAGCCCAAATCAGCAGGAGACAAATCAGGGCCACTGATTTGACCAAGTCAACGGGCCTGATTTGCTCTCACCGGGAATCAAGGGGTTAGTTTCCTAAACAGACTGTGAGGATTTTTCTCCTAGCAGTTACAGTGGGAACCAGGCCTTTAATCACTCCCCTGGCGACTATAAATACCTTCCCTCTACCACTGTGACCAGGTTAATCACTTTTTCACCACCTTAAGCTCTTTCTTTAATCACCACTGGTTACTGACAAGAGCGTCGGAGGGTGCATCGCCGGAATCAACCCCGGTGTCTCGCACTTCCTTGCAGGTTGCGGCAAGAGCAAGGAGGCTTGGGTCAACTGTTCAGGTTTTTCTCGAGCTCACAAATTCTATCTGTTTACCCCCACACCGAAATCAGCGGTAACACATATGTAAATAGCCTGTGAACATTCTCACACCGTAGATCCGAGGTCCTCATACTTGTGTTTTTCTCTTACTTTCATTACATCTTCATTATAGTGTAGTCCTTAAGTTTTTAATTTGTTTTAGAAGAACATCATCACAACCTAGAGCTAGCTTACCCTACCGTACTTAAACCAAACAAAAGAGACAGTCAGCCCACACTGGCTACTTCTCAAGAGATGCTCAACCCACACAGGTTAGCTCTCGAATTCATATTAATAACAACTGCTAATTTCTAAGGGTCTTGCCTAGTCTCTAGATTCCAACAACTATCTCGTTCTAGAGATCAACAATATGATATATTCAATCTCAAAATAACATTTCAATTCCTTTATTCATAATCTCTTTCTCAAAGACAAACAATTCTTCATAATCTCATAACGTGAAGTAAATCACTTCAACTTCTTTATCAATTTAATCACTTATTGTATGCAATTCAAATATTCTCGGAATCAAATGTTAATAACCATAAAGTCTCACCAAGAAGAAATCTAATCGCATTCCAAATTTTCATTTTTCTTTAATTATACAAGAGCCACACTTTAAGAAAAATTACCAAGTTCTTCATTCCATAGTTTTAGTATGAAATCCACTTCCAATTCTCACAAAAATATATCAAAATATTATGAAAATAGTTTTTTCTAAAGTCTAAATAATTTTAGAGAAATAATAGAATTGTTTTCCCAATTTTTATTGCAATTTAAAACTCTTAAAAACTAAAAATATATCAAAAAATATTAAAACAAAGTAACATGCCGTGGCTGGATTCGAACCCAAGACCAACCCCTCCGCCTAGCTACAATAACCGATCCAAACCGCACCCTAAGACCAATAAGTCCAAGGCAGTTAGCTGATATAATTCTGCACAAATACTTTATATTTGTGAAGTACTGTATTTTGGAAAAAATCGAAATTCAAATAACACAGAGCCTCTCAAGACTCGAACCAAGACTACATGCACTGTTCACAGTGCTATAAACCCACGCTGATAACCAATAATCCCAAACCCATTCTCTGTTATGAAGAGGAAGTGAAATAAATTTATACTTCATTTCTGTTTGAAAATTTCTTTTACACGATTTCAATTTCTCAATAAATATGCATCTTTCAATTAAAAACCCCTTCCAGAAAATATTCTTTAAAGATACAGTATAACAGCAATTAAAAACTCTAAATTTTGACATTATGATAAGTTTTCTTCCCAATTTATATTTAAAGAATACATTATTGCTATTGAAATAAACTATGGTTCCTTCTTAAAAACACCAATATAAATCTACTACATGTATGTTCTTGTTCTCTTTCCATTCTACAAGAGTTCTAGCAATTTTTCTCTTTCCTTTTATCACATCAACATCGTATAATTGGGATAACAATTTAGCCATTTAACAACTAACACATATCAATATTCTTTCATCTCAATCTACAATTAAGTCATTCATAAGGCAAAATTATCAAATTAGCAAGGTTCATTAAAAAAATAGATATTCTAGTATGAATTACATTAATAAGACACCATGATAAATTTTAATTCCCTAATCTCAATCAGAATTTTTTCTTTTTCCCTACTAGTCTCTTTAAGCAATTACATGGTTAATTTAATTATTTACTTTAGAATATTCATAAAAATCAACCTACTAGCATGATATCTACATTAGAAGTAGAGAAATCACCCACGCTCTAGACATTTAGTTGAATCACAATATCATGACACAATTAAAGTAAGATTATGCAATCTACATTTACCATTTCAATCAAAATTTAACAATTAAATTATATATCAACTAGCATGCAACCTACTCCTAAAATTAGAAAGGATTTAAGAAACACTCACCCAAGAAGTATTGATTTCTTAGCAATCGAACTCCAAAAGAAGCCTCACTCTGCCTCGAAATCTGTACACCAAGGCAGAGTACCTACAACTCCATTTCGGCAACACAAAGAAGCATCTTCATTTCATATATATATATATATATATATATATATATATATGTTGTGAATGGTGAGTGAGTGGAGGAAAAAAAGGGATTTGGCTGGATTTGGCTTTCGGATTAGGCAGAGAAAGGAAGAAGGAAGGGGAAGGAAGAGAATGAAGGTAGGGGTGATTATAAAAGAGATTATATGATAGTTATAAAAACTAATTATCCACTAATCACCCACTAAATCCGATCATTAATTCAAAACATTACTTTTTTCCCTCCATCCCAAATCAACGGGTTGATTATTTGAGGTGTGCACATTGCACGTGTACACGTGCACGTGCTTTGTGTACACTTCACAAAAAATATTTATTTATTTAATTTAAAACATATGTTTATATATATAACATGCATAGAAATTAGTTTAATTAAAAGTTATAGTTTCCATGCATGAATAAAATAGGTACACACACATACTTTATTTTAAAAGATAATGCAACTAATATGTGCACTGCTAACCCGTGCGTCGCATGTAAAAATATTAAAATATGAAATAAATTTCATCGACGGTGAAACGTTCATAAATAATTGAAATACAACATGCGAAAAATATATTTCTTTATTTTTTTATATATTCCTTAACGTAATCAATACGTACATAGAAAACACGTGCACCGCACGTATAATAATATTTAAATCAAAATAAGAAAAAAATGAATTTATATTTATAAAACAAATTCGAACGCGTCATTAAATAAATAATTGAAATACATAGAAAATATTATACGTAGTGGTGAAAAAATACGTAATCGATACATGCATCGATAACACGTATAACGCACGTAAAAACACAGAGATTGGAATTTTATATTTGAGTTGACTTAAATAGAATTTTGAGAAGACAGAAAATGCATAAGTAGTCGGAATCCAAAATACGTAGTGAAACACGTTACGAATATTATCAGTAACGGTACAAAATACACGTGTGTAACACCAAAAGGGTAAAATTGTTAAATTCCAATTTTGCGGGGTGTTACAACTTCAGCACTGGAATCCATACTTGTGGAATGTATGAACCATGTTTTTGTTACCGAGTAAGATTTCATGGTGAGGGATTGAACCCTATAATGTGGAGTACGTAAGGGCTAGCCCTCAGACCTATATAGTATGGGATGCATAGAATCCGAATAAGTATTTATTAGTGTCAATGTAGTGTAATGTTTGCATTAGAAATTAGGTCATATCATACATTAACATATTTAGGATAGTCACTTCTCACATTTTTGTTTCGCATTCAAGTTTGTATTTACTAAAGTGGAAGAATCGTTGTATTATAGCATTGCATCAGTTGTATGTAACTGACGTGCCAACAGTTTTCTTGTTGCAAGATTGGAATTGGCATGGACTTGAAGTCACAATGATGAGTTATTACAAGATTGAAAAAATTTCATTATTGTAGATTGTATTGTATTCATTTAATCCCGCTGTGCTGTTGTAAAGAATATGTTGTAAATAAAAAGTTTTAAATTCCTTGTAAACTTGTGCGAATTTGAAGTAAACGATCTTTTATTTGCTATGAATTGCCTGTATTTGGAATTCGGGGCATTACATGCCTCCGACACTCAAGTCAGAACTCAAGAAGAATATTAGAGAACTTTTGTGGAGAAAATACTGATTACCTTGTTCTCGTGGAGGTAGAGGGGTATTTATAGTCTCTTTGGGTGTCGTTTCAAGATAATGTTTTGTCTCTATTTTTCGGTATTTTTGGATTGAATCAGTTATCTCTTCTTCATGAAGAAATAAGAGTGCTTGAGGGGATTTGAGTTTTAAACTCTCCCCTAGATAAGAGAGTTGGTTTTTGAATCGTCTCTTATTGATAATCATCAGCTTAAATCATTTTTGAATGATCTGGACTCATTTGCATGGGGCTATTATGACAACCAAATAAGATAGGTCCATTTTTGGGATATTGGCCTTGAAAGATGCCCAGTTTTCATTCATGGACCCGTTTATATGGAAAATTACCGTTTTACCCCTGAGAGATTTAAGATTCGTGCCCGATTTGAATTGTCTCGATGTAGTTCTATTTTAACCAATAACAGTGTCCTAACTCAATTTGATTTTTCTCTTGCAATTGTAACATACAGTATAAAGTGTACGAAGATTGAGGGAGAAAGAAGTGACTACGATAGTTGGGGGTTGACAGGTGTGCACTAAGGACTTTGGGTTGTATGCTCTGCATGGAATGCAATGTGTTGAGCCTTTGATCACCTCATAAAAGACTAGATTAACTATAGTGATAAATTTAAAGAGTTTTTAAAACTGAGAAAAATATCTCAAATCGAAACTCTGAGCACACACACACACGGATTTGGCATGTGCCACTCTCATATCTCTTACTTCCAAATCACTATAAATATACAATAGATAAGCCAGACACATACCGAAAAGGGTTAATCACCTTTGGATTGGGTTTAGAAACAGACATAAATATTGCATGTTGCAATACATTTCGAGAATGTATAGTAGACAGAGAAAAGGAAGCCACTTAAAAGTGTCCTTGCAACAAGGCCTAAACTACTCTCACGACCAGGCCGGTCTTGACAATATGGAGGTCTGAGGCGAATAAAAAGTTATGAGATCATTCTTTTAGTAATTGAAATAAATTAATACATAAAAATAATTTATATGTCCAAAATTATTAAAGAAATATAGTCATATATAAATACTTAAATGGTACAAAAGCTTAAAAATAGTTCCAAATATTCAAAAAATCGGCATACAAACATTATAATAAATGGCCACAAATGTCTACCAGTTCCAAATTATCTTGACAACTCCAAAATATTTCTAACAGCAAAATAAAATGATAACAAAATAAAAGTATCAATCATCAGTTAAAATGACTTCTTCAAGCAGTTTGAGAAGCCAATTCATCAATAATATTTTCAAAATCAATTTTTTTCAACAAATCATTTGCAATACATAAGATTGCTAATCCACTTATCCTCTCTTGTGACATAGTCGATCACAAATAAGATTTTAACATTTTTTGTAACGGCCCGCCCCAATACTGAGATATTTTTAATTATTTTTAGAAGACAAACTAATACTTTTGGTACAACTGCCCACCACAGGCTGCCTCTCAAAAGGTGGTTAACCAATTAGGTTACTCTTGATCTTAGGCAATTATATTTATACTAAATTATTTATAGTATCCTCACGATATGGGAGTATACAAATCCATCTCCACTCTACTAATCCCGTGCAAACATATGAAGACCCGTGGGCACGTCACATCCAAGCACAGAAGACACAACCTGTTGTCTTCTTCACTTACCTGGGTGGGCCCCCATGGTGACATCGTGATGACATCACTGCCAAACCAAACAGCACGTCTATGCACTTCACAGCACGTTCCCCTCCCCCTTTCACCATAATATTTACGATACTAGCACTCCCCCTTCAATATATATAATATACTACATATTATACTCTTCGAAATTACAGGGTATTACATACACCCCCCTTAGAAATCAGCGTCCTCGTTGAGTACAAGCATGCACATCTAGTGCAGGATCCGCCTTTCTAGCCTGATGTGGCGTCGTCCTCGATCCCGGAGATCAGTGACTCTCAACACCGCAGATCATACCCGATCTTAGGGATCAGTGACTCTCAATACCTGCAGATCATATTGAGGCCCTCTTCCATACCCGGTGTTGAAAATTGGCTCTGATACCATTTGTAACGCCCTGCCCCAATACTGAGACATTTTTTATTATTTTTAGAAGAAAAACTAATACTTATAGTACAACTGCCCACCACAGGCTGCCTCTCAAAAGGTGGTTAACCATTTAGGTGACTCTTGATCATAGGCAATTATATTTATACTAAATTATTTATAGTATCCTCCCTATATGGGACTATACAAATCCATCTCACTCTGCTAATCCCGTGCACACATATGAAGACTCGTGGGCCCCCCTATATGCCACTTCACATCCAAGAATAGAAGACACAAACTGCTGTCTTCTTCACTTACCTGCGTGGGCCCCCATGGTGACGTCGTGATGACGTCACCGCCAAACCAAACCGCACGTGCCCCCCCCTCACCATAATATTTACCTCCCCCTTCAATATATAAAATATACTATATATTATAATCTTCAAAATTATGGGGTATTACTTTTTTAATTTAGAAAAACTTCTTTCAGCATATGTCATAGTCACAAGTATAGTCAACAATATTCTATAAGTAATCGAAACGTTAGGATAACAAAAAAAAAGACATGTACGAACTCCAGGAATTTCAATGGATGTATTTTTTTCAGCTAGTAAAGTCACTTGAACACTTTCAATTCAGAAAATAAATCATTTGAATCAACATCTACAAAGCTACCATGTTTTAAAGCATTCTGAAGATCGACACAACAATTTTTTAACTTATTATCATATAAAGATTTTAAGTTTTTAGAATAAAACAAGAATCCGAAAATATCAGCAAATACTTGCAATCATTCAAATCTACTTTTTAAGACAGCAATATCAACAACCACTACAACAATAAAATAATTAGCTTTAAAAGAATCAGGAAACTGTGTGTTATCTTTATATGCGTTCTCATCAAATTGTTTCTTTCTTCGAATTAACATTTTTAGAAAAAACATGTTCAATTTTCATATCTAATGCAATATTTTTTTGCAGAAATCATGGCAGAAGTAAACATATTCCCTCTATAAATAAAAAAAGAAGAAGAAGAAATTATCTCATTTAAATGTTGTTTGACAACATCAATATGCATATCTTTAGATTGCAATATTTTGCTAACCATGTTAACACTAAATAAAACATCTTGCCATATAATCATGTCTAATAAATACTCAAAATTTTGAAGTTCACTTATTAACCTTTCAGCTTCTCTTTTTATTTTAGCATTATCAATACTTTCAAGTAATTCTAACAAAGCTGAATAAAAAAAATTAAGGATGCCCTACATGTTATAATTTAATTTTTTTAATTTTTATTTATAATTACCGAACCATAATTACTTATCATCATTATCAACCCAAGGCCCTAAATACAATTACCATTGGAGACTTGGACTCTTTGAGTCTTTTTGGAATTTTTTTATTTTAATCTAAACTATAAAATTTATATAAAAAAACGAAAAGCTATCAGATAAGGGTCATGTGAGGCCCAAAAATTTTGGGGCCCGGGGAGATCGCCCTTTGGGCCCTACCCCAGGGCCGGCCCTGTTCACAACAGTGGGAAAAAGCATAGACAGACAGACCCGGGTGACCTAGAGAAGATGCAACATAAAAGAGCACGAAAAAGGAAAATAAGAAAAATTACACTAAAATAGTCAGTGTTACGTTGAACACAAGAAGGTTTTCCTGGAATGTGTACGGTCTTCAAAGCAGAGGGTTGTACAAACGTGAAAGCAGGACGAATTAATACATTTAAACGGGTGATGATGGTTGTTTTGGGAGTTGGTGCAACAGATAATGTGAGTTCTTTGAAAAAGAGGAAACTCAGATCTCGGCCGCTGACCTGACTCTACTGTGAGGCTGATGTGGTGGATGTGCTGATCTGGATGGCTCGGCACGCGTCGGATACCTGCAAAAAAGTATGAGACACCGGGAGGATTTCCAGTGACAGACCCTCGGATGCTCAAGTCAATAACTATAGTACTAAAGGAAGCTTAAATGGTGGAAATTGTGATTACCTGGTTACTGTAGAGGTAGGGTTGTATTTATAGGCGTAAGAGCCTGATTAAAGGAGGTTTTCAGGTTTCCTGATTAGGGGGTGCAACCCGGACCACACTAGGCTAGACCTGAGTAACGAGCCCAGAAGAGGATATGGGATGGCATTAAGATTCATGCCAGGATCGAGCGGTGCAGATTGTTCGCTAATTTTACCCTCATCATAAGCCCTCCACTCTTGGAGGAGACGTCTTAGCCTCCTTCGAAGATTAGTCGACCTAACAGGGTGTCAATTAGACGATGGCCATCTGCGCGCGTCTAGATGGTGAGTACCCTGATGCAGTCTCAATTGGCGGGATGGAGCACACCCTGCACAAAGTCTTTGCAGGGTCGGCCTTGGATGTCCTACCGAGGGTGCGGTGGTCGGGAGGCCCTACGAAGTGAGGGCCGGCTTCGGTTTCCATGCCAAAGGCAAGGTGGAGTTGAGGCCATGAGAAAGGTCATCATGAAGGTCGGTCTCGGATGCCGTCGAAGGCGCATCAAAAATGAAACCTTGAAAAATCTCCTTATGGGGGTTGGCCTCGGATGCCATGCCTAGGGCACAACAAAATTGGAGCGTTCAGGAAGCCCTCCATGGGATTCGACCACGGATGCCACGCCGAAGGTGCACTAAAATTGAAGCCTTGTGAAAGCTCTACATGGGAGTTGGCCTCGGATGCCACACTGAGGGTACGACAAAATTAAAGCCTTGTGAAAGCTCTCTATTGGGGTCGACCTCGGATGCCACGCCGAGGGATAGGGAGAAATTCAAGCCTTGTGGAAGCCTCCCATGGGAGTCATACTCGGATGTCATGCCAAAGGCGCGGCAAAATTGATGGCTTGTAAAAGCTCCTCATGAGAGTCAGCCTCGAATGTCACCCCGAGGGCGCGGTGAAATTAAAGCCTTGTCAAAGCTCTCCATGAGAGTCGGCCGCGGATGCCACGCTGAGGGCGCAGCGAAATTGATGTCTTATGGAAGCTACCCGTGGGAGTCGGCCTCGGATGCCACGCCGAGGGTGGGGCGAAATTGAAGCCATGTGAAAGCTCTGCATGGGAGTCAGCCATGGATGCCACACCGAAGACACGATGAAGTTGAAATCTTGTGAAGCTGGCACTGTCTCCCAAGCGATGTTCCACCATCATTCGCAGTTATCGATGGGGTGACACGTGTCCTGTCTATTGAGAAGTTACTCCCCCTTCTATAAGTCTCTCTACCCCACTCTGTCTGGGACCACTTTTTCTTTCTTTGTAACAAATTTTCTGAGTTCATCGAACAAGTCTGCTAGCTAATCCAGCATCTTAACCTCATATTTGGGATATAGTGGATCTTCATTTTCTGAAGATTCTACTAGTTCTTCGTCGAGGTCAAGCAGGGCTGAACAACGACTCTCACAGGCCTCACATATCGGAGGAGGTCAACATCGAGAGAGTGAGTACAGAGGTGGGTGGCCCCGACCTATCGAAAGGGGGGGCTGCAATTGAGGTTGTTGAGGTTGTGAGTGAAGATCAGGAGATGGTGAATGTGGGGACCCAGGGGGAGAGCCCTTTGGTGCATGTGAAGGCAAAGGAAGAGTGGAAGAAAGTTATAACGTCCCGAGCCGTGATGAAGGTGAGACTAGAGGAACCTCTTCTATATGAAGAGTGAGGGCCATTGCCCCAGACAACATAATGAGAGCTCCACCTCCTTACGGTCACCTCCTTGCCAAAAGGATGAGGCAAGCTCTCTCCCATGACAAGGGGCAGGCGCCTATGCTCTACCGAGACGATTTAGCAGGCTGTGTGTCTTTGCGAGTTTATTCGAAGGATTTGCATGATCTAGTTTAGTTTGGCCTCACCCCATTTTCGTCGAATAGGCCGAAGATAGAAGCTGATGAGACTTAGGGCATCTTGCTGGAGAGCGACCTTGCCGTTATTCAGGAAAAGTTCCATATACCCACGGAGTACGATTTGATACTCTCGAAGCTGAATCAAGCAGGCTCTCCGATGGGTGGGAATGAGCCCGATGCAGTACGTGCCGATTTATGGAAGCAGTTGATGAGCTTCATTATGCTCATCCAGAAGAAGTGCGTCCCTCTGAGCTTCAGGTACTTCCGAGCGAGCTTGGGATTGAGCGCACTCCTGAGGAGCTCCTACTGGTGGTATATTGCCCCCCGATCCAAGCTGTGCATGGTTTTTAACCATCTTGACTCCATAAAGGATTGGAGGAAGAAGTACTTTATCGTTTACAGCCCAGCCCATATGGACCGGCTTCGAAGGAGCCTTTGAAGCTTGAGGAGCTCTCTGAAGAGGAGAGGGTGGAGTTTTGCAGGCTATTTGATGATAACCTGAGCATCGACTGGTCCAGGGTGACAAAGATATCACTGACGATCAGTGAGCTGAGTCTTTATGTTCTTGGTAAGTTCCTTCCTCTTGTATTTCTGTTGGCATCTTTTTGAGGTTCGGTCTTGACGCTCTTCTTTTGTAGCCTCAGAAGATGATGATCTTGATGTGCTTTTGGTTATTTTGGTGGCACAGCGACAGGCCGAGGATAAGGGAAAAGGGGGAGATGTTACCGAGTGCTTGAGGGTCCCGAAGTGGGGTCTAAAGAAGACAAAGTTGACGAGAGTTCTGGCTGTCCGGGACCCAGAGGATTCTTCTCGGGCAGAGCCGAGTGAGAGATCTCTCTGGGCCCAAGAATTGATGGAGTCCCCAGTGCTGCTGGTCCATTCGGTCTTTGGAGGAGGTCATCCCTATTCAGTCCCAGAAGACCTTTGCTCCCGACTAGGCTAGTGAAGCTTGTCCACTCCATTATGGAATCTTGGATGGTCATTGAGGTGGTGAACAACCTTGTGCCTCTGAAAGACGGGAAAGCCCTTGTGAAGGAGATGTTGAGCTCAACGTACCTTTGGTATTCTCAGCACTCGGTAGCAATAAGTGCTCATGTTGGAGCGTCTATGTCCTTTTATCTGTTTCTCACTAGTTTCCTTTCCATTGCAAGTCAAACACTACGGGAGTGAGCTGATGCGGCAGTATGAATACGACTTGGATACTACCTAGCACAGGGCCCAGCGGTATCTGATGTAGTGGCATGATGAAAAGACCCGCGTCGCGGAGTTAATAAAAGAGGGTGAAGGAGTTGGAGATAGAGTTCGACAATGCGGCCGGTCAAATTGCACGGGGTCAGGAGTGTAATGCCCTGATTTCCATACACTGGGAAACCGTGACATAAGCCAGAATCTTTTCCTTCAATTAGCCACAATACACAGAAAAACAGGAAAATTTAAAACTTTTTATTCAACACAATTGTATTACAAGTCCGAATGGTATAAAAGTGTAGTACATTACATCAGTGTTACAATAATACCATACAAACCCAAGTGTTACAAACTTTCAATAAAAATTACATCAGAGTACAATGAATAATATATAACACTTAGTACTTTCACTTGGATGCTTCTCAACATAAATAAATTTACAACAGATGCTACAAATGAAATAAAGTCAACACTTTGCTCCTCTTGCCATGAATCCTCTTGAATTCTGTACTTGAAGTGGGGACGTCAGTACATATACTCACGCTTTAAGGCTGATGACTAGTAGTGATTCTCAACTTTAAAAAAACAGATTGATGAAAAGAGAAACGTGTATAAATAATTGATGTGTCAGTGTATGCTATGACTTAGACTCTAATGCAAGATTTAACTAATGCAAGGATGCACTTATTCTAATGTAAGCAAGACTCTGGAACAGTATGCAGCCCATACTACATACGCCCCATATCAATCCGTTTCTTCATATTTAGGGATTTGAACCCGCGCCATGAATTCTACTCTTGTACTCAACCTATATCTGAAGATACATCGTGACTGATGAGGTTGCTCTGAAATGGTCTAATCCCGCCATTCGCAGTCATATAGTGGTGTCTCCGTTTGCCACTATTGCCCGGCATACCGGACCTCACTCAAAAATCTGTCGAACCCTTGGAGTTAACTACAACACAGGTTAGCTCGAAGTACCCCTGTGGCCCCCTAGCAGATAGACCGTAGTCAATGGCTTGTTCACCTTTCTTGATATAGAGCATGACGGAGTTCCGGGGGTCCATCCCCTAGCTCCGACAGGATACTTCCCGACCTTATGATGGCACTTAAGAAATTAACAGACGAGATACGGATCCCGTACTCCTAACCCGTGAGAAGGCACAGACTGTATCTCTTTGACAGGAAGGGTATAACCAATAACACTACCTAGTGTTGGCCTATAGAACAGGTCAGATCATAAGGTATCACCCTTAATATCAACTCTTTCCCTTCGGTGAAAATGATAATAAGTAAGGGTTAAGTAGTAATAGCCATAAGTTACTACCCTAAAGATGTTACTAACCCTGAACAATCCGAGGGATGACAACAGTACTAACACAACATGTTTGGTCTTAAGTTAGACTTCGCAAGATAACTCTACTAGGTGCTCAATCTAGACTTACCAGAATCCCTAAGGATCCTGTTCATGGCCTATCGATCCAAGACCCCGACAATACGAACGTATTCCCATGCTACTACCCTGAACCTGGATTCCGTCTACACTCCCGGCCTGCGATCAACCTACACCAGTTAAGATCTAACGGTGCACGAGGGGTGACTTGTCCACAGTCAACGAGGAGTAAAATAAATACACGTCTTGATGGCTGATGGATCCTAGGGCAATGATATCACCCTAGATGAGCACAATAAGTACGTACTAGATAATAAGCTACATATGGACAAAACAACTTACATACGAGCCGACTAGCTACGTATGAGCCAAACAATTTACATATGAGCCAACTAGCTATGTATGCGACAAATGAATCATATAGAAGCAACCATAAATGTCTTCCAAAAACCTAGATGCAAAATAACATGATACTTGTAAAACTTGATCTTTTATATTTAGAAGCAACAGAAGAATCTTCTAATAGCCCAATATAAACATACTACTAAAGAGAACTTGATCTTTTATACACAGAGGCAACATAAAAAGCCTACTAACAACCTAGAAGCAATTAAACATGCTACTCTTATCGGATTCAACAAAATTGGAATTTTTAGAAAGGTGAGAACATCTACTAAACCTATATAGTTGAAAACTTTCTCAGATTAAGTCAATAAGAGGTATAAAAACCTCGATCAATCTAAACAGCGAAGCTTCAGCCGAAATGGCTAGCTGCTGTGACTTGTAAAGGTCATAACTCCTACTCCGCTTATCGGAATCTAACCAATTAGGACATTTTGGAAAGGTGAGAACCTCTACTACAAATCTCTAGTTGAAAACATTTTCAGATCCAGTCATTAAAAGGTACAAAAACTTTGAACAATCCAAAAAAAGCTTCAGCCAATTAAGGCCAGCTGCTGTGATTTGTAAAGGTCATAACTCCTACTCCGCCTATCGGAATCTAACCAAATCGGATATTTTGGAAAGTGGAGAAAATCTACTACAACTTCCTAGTCATCAACTTTCTCAAATTCCTTATGGAATTCAAATCCCTACTCTTTGAACACAATTCAAGAACAATAGAAGACAACACAAGCTGAAACTTGTAATGCTCGTGACTTTTGCTATACTTGTCGGAATCTAACAAAATTGGACTTTCTAGAAAGCTAATAACATCTACTACAACTTCCTAGTTAACAACTTTCTCAGATTCCGAATGGAACTCAAAATCCAACTCTTTGAACACAATACAAGAGCAACAAAGAGGATAGCAAAAGCTGAAACTTGTAAAGCTCACAACTTTTGCTATACTTGTCGGAATCTAACCAAATTGGAAAATTTAGAAAGGGGAGAACATCTACTACAACTTTCTAGTTGACTACTTTTTCAGATTCCTCATAGCGCTCAAAATCCATCTCCTTGAACACAATACAAAGAGCATGATAATAACACATAAAATAACCTCTCAAATTAGTTTGGAGTCAAAATTCTAACTTTAGTACAAGTAATTAATTCTAACCATAAAAACTAAAAGATTGAATCTTTAGTGTTTTATTTTGTGTTCTACCACTTCAATCTTATATGCCATTTATTCTAGTCCATAGACATTTATGTGCATGTGAAATTAGTCCAAGTTCTTCGTTTAACAAGCAAATAATAATAATAATAACAATCAAAAAGTTGAGAACCCCCACCCAACTAGTGTAGGAAGGACTTGCTCTTCTCCTCCTTGCTCCTTATTCTTGCTCCTCTTCAAGAACACCACAAATGAACCCACTATTTTTTTCTTTTGATTTTGATCTCTCTTTCTTTTCTTTCTTCTCAATTTTTTTCTAAATAAAAACAAGTAAATGAAGAAGGAAAACGAGATGAGAAAGAGGTGGAGAGACACAAAATGAATGAGGGCTTTTGCCCTTCTTGTTTGGCCGGCCAAGGAGTGGAAGGGGGGGGGGGGGTTATAGGAGAGTGAGAGAGAGCGAGCTTTGTGGTTGAGAAGAACCCAAGTGTTCTTCTCAATTGTGGGTCAAAACAATTTGAGATCTATTTGCAAATAAATATTGCAATCAAACCCTACTCATCTCTAACCCTCTTTTGATCATGACTGATAAAAAATAAGCATTTTCACAAAATCACATACTACATGATTTCGTACAAACGTACGAAATCGATACAGTATATATACGTACATATATCTGTCTATACAGATAAGTTTTATTAGTTAAAACCTATAATCTCTATCAAAAATATTTTAATTCAGAAATAATAATAAAAAATAATTTTATTACCTGTTCGGAATATTTCATTACCAATTTGATACAATACAGATGTATACAGACTTGTATATATATATATATATATATATATATATATATTTAGATAATGTTTATTAACAAAATCGGGTATTATCCCCAAAAATATTTCAATTCTGAAAATAATAGTAAAATAATAATTTTTAATATCAGACCCAGATATTTCAGACATTTTCTCAAAAGAACATTTTATATGATTTTGTACAAGGCACAAAACCGATACAATACAGTATATATCTAGTGTGTGTGTGTGTGTGTGTGTGTGTGTGTGTGTATATATATATATATATATATATATATATATATACTAGGTATGCCCGTGGGACGTGCCTACGGCACGTATTCGGGACTGCATGTAAATTTAGTTAGATTTATTTGATTGGGTGAACTGCATATAAATTCTAAAAAAATTAAAACATTTTAACGAATAAGTGGGTGTAAACAAAAAAGGTCGGTGTAAACAAATACACCCACCTTTCTAATACAATCAACTACTCCATACAGGCCTCCTCTGAAACTATATTGCTTCCTAATAATTTTCTAATACGACGTCTTTAAAATGTTTCATACGGCACGTTATCGCGACGTCTTAACTTTCTTTAAAATGTTTAGTAACTATTTCGACAGTATTATTTAAAATTTTACAGGCATGATTGTAGTAAAAATTTCGATAGAATCTCTGATGAAATATTATTCCTTTGAGAGCAATTCCTTAACATCATAGACAGTGAAATTGAATCCTCCTTAGCCCAATCCAAGCCACATTACACAGTCATAATATATATTAGGCTCTGGGAAAAAAAAAACTTCATATGACTAAAGATATAGTTTGGAATCATAATAGATTTTAGGAAATTTTATGAAAATTTTGACAGAACCTCCCTTAAAATATTAGCCATTTTACAGCAATTCCTTACGAAATTCTGCTCACAATTAAAAATTTATCATCACAGTCAAGAAATATAAATCCTCCCCAGGCCAATCCAAGCAACATCACATCACACAGACATTATATATATAGGGCTCTGGGAAGAAAAAATCTTCATATGACTAAGATACAAAATAAAAACCAAGATATCGTTTGAAAACATAATAGATTTTAGAAAATTTAGTAAAAATTTTGACAGAACCTCCCCTAAAATATTAGCCTTTTTACAGAAATTCCTTACGGAATTCTGCTAACAATTAAATATATGACATCACAGGCAATAAATATCAATCCTCCCCCAGGCTCAACCGAGCAACATCACACAGGCATCATATATATAAGGCTCTGGGGGAAAAAATCAGAATATAATGCAAGATACAAAATAAAAACCAAAAATTCGTTTGAAAATGTAATAAATTGTTTGAAAAACCTTCGAAAAACTTTAAAAAACCAAACACATAACCCAATACTCCACAAAATTGCAGGTACGGGTATTAACATAACTATATTATATCATCATTATATACAGTTACTTACATCATCTCCCAAAATGCTAAATATTACAATTATTACAACTATTACATCCTCCACCATACTAAACACCAACCAACTGAATGAAAAAAAAAATTACATGGTTGTAGGAGAACACAATGGTTGAAGTCATCAAAAATAGGACCAAACAGTGAGCCTAAAAAAATAGTTAGAGTTTTGAATCAAATAGTAAGAGTTTACAATAAACAATTAAAACAATAGTAATAGTTTTGAAACCATTACCTTTCAAACAGAACAATGGCTTCAACCAAACATGTTCCTCATCACCCTACAAAATGTTAAACTGTCAATATGTACATGACGGTTTTGAGTGTGGACGACAATCTGGGAAAAAAAGAAGAAGCATTAAATTAGCAGCAATTAACGGTTAACATAGGGTGTAGTTGTAGTAAATATAAATTTACCTTATTGCAACCCCAATTCATCAATATAGTTGCATTTATAAATTTGAGGTCCATGTCAACTGCTTCCCAGTTCTATTAAAGTTCAAAAGTAAAACAACAATGAAAATAAGTTTTAGTAAGGTAAATCTATCATATATAAATGGATTTTTTTATTTTGTCGTCTTGTTTCATTAAAGAAAAAATAATAAGTTAATAGACGACCCTCTTTCTATTTTTTTTCTTCTTATATATGGTGTCAATATTTCATTACTGATAAGTTAATTGATTTGAAGAGTTTGCTGGCTCATTATTGATTTAATGTTTGCTATCGCATAATAGAAAGGGTGATACTTGTTTTTGCTAAAATAATTGTTTGTTATTGCAACTCCAATTGCTATATAGTTGAAAATTTAGCATCGTCTTGTAGAAAAATAATGAGAGATTCAATATATATATGCTTGTGTTTAAGATAACCATAGTTATATTTAATATCCATCTCTATGAAATAAGTAAAGAAGTTATCTGTTACAGATTTAAACATATGAGTAGTGTAACTGTGAAGTGTGAATTGAAAAAAGATGATCACACTAAAGGCTTGATAGTGTAATTGTGAAGTGTGAATTGATAAACAGATGATCACACTAAAGGCCTGATAAGATACTAATGTATATACTTTTCTTTTACGATCATTGTTATACATCATCTCCCAAAATAATAACTGTTAAGATCATTGTTGCCATGCATACTGAAATATATAGTTAATAAGATTATCTGTATACTTGAGAGGACACAACATTATAAAATGTGGGCCAGGTCTAGTTAGTGGGTTTAAACTAAACCACTAAAAAATTACAGCCCAAACTCACATCAACTATCATAAAACTCATACAGTTGACTAAATTAATTGTACCATTATCTCTATCTTTGCTCAACCCCATCTCTAAATCTCTGCCTTTCTCTCTCAGGCCTGCTTCACATATCACTCTCTTTGTTCTTGTAATTTCCTTTTAAACCTCCAACAACACTAGCCTATGGTTCTCTAATTTCCATGAAGCTCATCACCACTGAGCAACCTCTATCAGTCCTCTCTCCACCTCCAATCAATAAGTTATCTTCAACCTTCATTAATCATCCTTTTCAGCTTTTCCTCTATCCCGGTCTCATAGCATCTAACAATGGCATCCACATGCCTTCACTGATCCTCACAATTGGTATGGTACAGAGGTGGCTCAGCCGACATCAATCGAAACTTCATTCAAGTTAGATTTAGAAGTTTCTTTTTGTTATCATCATTGTTGTTAAGGATGGTTAATTGGTTGAAGAAAGGTGAGTAACAATATTAGTAGCTTGACATTCATCCATCCTTAACTTTCTATTTTTAGTTCATCATACAGTGTATCTTTCTAGTTAATTTTGTCATTTAAATATGCTTCCAAATATTCTAGACTATCCCCCCCCTCCCCTCTCATCCTCTTCCTCTTCCTCTCTCTCCTTAATTACTTCATCTTCTACTAAAAAATTGTATATACACAATATTTCAAATCTAAAATATAGGGTTGTGCTGTTTCAGATTTATCCCAGCTGCAGCGTTTGAAGCTTAATCTCCAGCTTCTCACTTAACTATGCTTCTACTACTTTACATTACAATCTACAGTTTCGTCAAATTGGTGTGCATTTGAATTGTCCCGTTTTTTTGGATGTTTCCTTAATTTAGATTACAGAACAGACTCAGGTTATATTTTCTAGGTAGTGAACCAAAATGTTTGATGGAAGAAAGAAATTATTGGTCTGCCCCATACCATATGAAGAAATTATTGTTACTATGCTAACAGCTTCATTATAATTTTCTTGTGCTTGCTATACTATCGTTCTGCCGAGGTGGTGAAAAAACAAAGAATATAATATCATCTAAAATGTAATTTAGACACTGTATACTTGAGAGGATGTGCTGAGAGTATGGTAGTGGTAGCTCATGCACAGTTTGGTAGATGCATTTTTTAATTCTATTTAGAGAAAATTTAATAGTTTGTGGATCATCCATAATACTATTTAATAGTTATAATAAATATTGGTGACTTGAGTTTATGGAGATCACCTAACTGAATTAAAAGTTTTATTCAAGTAAGGTTCATTAGTTAGAGTATGAAAAATTTTTATTGAAAGATAATCAAAGTCATAAAGTACCTGTATTTTCTGTTGAGAGTATGGTAGTGGTACCTCTATAAAAGAACTTCACGATAAACAATGTTTGTTGTTGAGCTCAAACAATCTTCTGGTAGAAGTAGAAAAATACGATCAAAACTTGTACACCTAGAGAGTGCAACATAGAGTTGTCCGTGACTGAAAACTGGTGAGCGTAAATCTATCCCCACAATATCAACAGATTGGCCTTGTGCTTTATTTTTTGTTACAGCATACGCTAATCGAACTGGAAATTGCCGTCTTGTCATTGCAAAAGGTAGATCCGAAGACGAAGGTTTAGGGGTTAGAGGTATTCTTGGAATGAAGACCAAATTTCCTTCTTTATCGCCAGTTAAAATCATAGCCTCAATTACACGCGTCGACTGAGCACACCGAACTACAATTAACCGAGTGCCATTACACATACCATCCTTTGGTGCAACATTCCTCAACAATATGATTGGGCACCCCACTTTCAGCTCCAGTTTAAATGGTGGTAGCCCGGGAGGATCTAAAGAGTTCAAAAACTCGTTAGGGTATCAATTGGTGATGTTTCGATCAACTCCATCCTCCTCAGACATTTTATCGGCAGCAAGAAATGTAAATTTTGGCCCCGGATGAAGATTTAATGCAGCAGCATTAATGAAATTGACATCATCATTTCTCGCTGATAGAATTGTTCGCTCTGTGAGATATTTGGGAGTGATAGTGCCGATAACGTTTAGTTGCGGGTAAACGGTAGATAAAAGTTCATCCAATGTGTGACACCTCCGAATTATTGAAGGAAGTTGTATGGTCTCATCGGGTTTGGAGCCAATCTATATAATAAAGAAGACTTATTTGTCAGTAAGAGTCAAAATGAGAGATTTGCTTAGTTATTACAAAAAATATGTAAGAAGACAACCTCGTTTAGAAAATTGGCAAATGAAACATTTCTGATATCGGATGAATCTAGACGCATGTTCACGTTCAAAGTTAAGACTTGTACGGCAGTCCAAAGTCAAGATTTTCTTAGCGATGCACCAACAATTTGTTCCCTAACCCCCTTCGGTACTACTGGTAGGATTTGTCGAAAATCCCCACTGAGCACCACAGTGATACCACCAAATGGATTTTTATTATCACGTATATCTTGAAGTGTACGGTCAACAGCTTCTACACAAAACCTATGCTGCATAGGAACCTCATCCCAAATAATTAGCTTTGCTTCCCTGAAAAAATCTGCCTGAGGTGATTGCTTAGTGAACCCACAAAAGGAATTATCCAACACATCAAGTGGGATGGAAAATGTTGAGTGTGCAGTTCTACCTCCTACCAGTAACAATGATGCAATGCCAGAAGAAGCAACAGTTACAACAATGAAACCATCTCGACGGCATTTCGTTGCTAGTGTATTGTATAAAAAGGTTTTTCCAGTACCGGCCCCTCCGTTCAAGAAGAATGTAGTTCCCTTGCCGCCCATAACTGATGTAATTATTGCAGTATATGTAGATAACTGTGCATCATTAAGTGAATTTATACTTGTATATTAGCTTGTAGGGCTTCAACTTGCAGTACTTTATTTTCCCAAATAAACTTGTTGCCAACAACCGTACTCCAATTTTGCATAGGATGGGGCATGGGTCGGAAGTTATCTAAGCTCTTGGCTGATTCTTGAAGCATTTGGTTTAAAAGATATAGACCATAATCTAGGACTTGGGCTTGGGTAGGATTGGGAATGAAAAATAATGTACGCAGTTTGTGTTCAAGATCATCACATATATGCACTGAGAATTGGTTCCATAAGGTAAGTGGTTCCAACGGAGAGCATTCCGTAAGAATGACACTAAATAACTTTCTAAGTTGGTAGCCGGTGCTCATAATTGCAGCTTCTTGGAGACATTGTACCCACTCGCCATCATCTTCCAACAGTCCTCTGGCAACACATGCTAATTTGAAAGTAGTATACTCAACATTGTCAACTGTACGTAAGCACTGAAATGATCGTGGTCCCTTCATAACTGTTAGTAGCAAACGCAAATAAAAGCGCTCACCCGAATTTGGGGTTGCAAAGTACATTCTGCCGATTGCGTACCCCTTCTTTCTCGGCGTCCACATCTTCGAAGACTTATTCCAAACAAAATGTTGCGGGAACTATTGGTAGGTGAATGCGTGTGCAGCTAAATTTGATGAGCAACATGCAAAAAAACCGGTAAGAGTTGTCATTTCTAGTTCGGCTCTAGATACGACGTCGTCAATCCTATCAGCCGAATTATAAACAACACGATGCATTCCAGGCAAATGCAGTGCCAAGCGTACAACCGCTGGCACCTCTTCATGTAAAGAGTGTCCAAAAATTTGCCATGCAGCTTCTGGAGGGCCAATATACCGTGTGTTGAGATATTGCTTGATCTCATCTACTCCTCCCAACACAATTGTTGCACGGTCGTTTCCTTTGAAAGTATATTTGTGGATATATTTAACACATCTCACCCCAGCACAAACTTCAACATTAATATGACAATTAAACATTTTAGAAAGATAAGCATTATGGGTACAACATCACTATTATCAACCTGCTGCCCCCTCATAGTATAAAAATGTTTAGTATCACGACGACGATAGATTGGATAGCCATCTTGATCCATAGTTGTTGCCTCAGAGAACTCTCTAGGATACATCTTTTGACATTTTCCATTTTCCATGCACGATGCTTGAGGATTTTGTCCACCACACGGGCCATGCACGATACAATTTTTGATAGTTTCAAAGAGTAGGGGATCCGCTATCGGATCTGGAAATTCAGCAGAAACTACTTCATCTACTTGTTGGCATGTACGAATTTTGTCTGGATTTGCAAGAAAGAAAAGAGCGTGCATATGAGGTTGCCCGCGTTTCTGAAACTCAATGGTAAAGACATGCGCAAATTTCTGACCAAATACTTTTGCTTTTTCTATCCCCTTCATCAAAGCATTTTTCTTCAACTCAAAAATGCGAGAAACTAAATCAGGGCGATCAGTGGCTTTTTGATGTGGCAATAGAGCTGTAGTTATTTCTGGGCATTTGGGATTTGCAGTCATGGTAAGGAAAATATCTGGGTGTTGGTAGTGGTGCGTAATAGCCATTGAATCTTGAAAGATTTCAAACATATGTCTTGGACTACCAATGAATGAAGATGGCAAAATGATTCGTTGTCCGACCTGATCAAGTCCTAACCTATCTGCAGCGATGTCGGTATGACCTTGGTAAAGTTCAGCTCGAAGTTTTCCCTGATTAAGCTTATGATATGTCAGTCGATTCTGCTCAGTGGCTGCCCAAGCATCGACAATAAATTCTTGCAAAAGTTTTCCTGCTCTCAGAATAGTTGAATACTCTGTATTGCGTTGAAATAAACGATAACTATAGAATTGCATTTGAGTTAGTGTAGCAGTCGAAGGTCTTCCATTGATGACATCCCACTGTTTCAAATCTGGTTCCCATCCCAACTCACCATAAGGGAATAGTAAGACATAATGCAAGGGCAAATATGCTGGATGGCACTCGTTAATTTGCATTAACTCGTTGTTTCCCCTCAAATGCAGTATGATATCTCTCATACCACTAATTTCAGTTCCATCACCAGGTATAATCACTGCAACCTCATCAGTAGTTGGAAGATTATACCTACGCCGGTCAGTTGCTGAATTATAGTGTAGAACCGCAGGTAAGCTGTGATCCGAAGAACTTGTCTGGTTTAAAATTTTATAAGCTTGACGGAACTTATCTGCAAATTCATTGAACTCCAAACAATCCTGAATATATATTGAGAACATCAGCTCTCAAATGAGGATTTCGCGATGTACGAAAACCTAAAGCAGAATCTGGATCGTAAATGTAGAGTTGTGCATAAACAGCAGCTTGACCTGGCTGTGGTATTAATGACCCCATTCGGTGGCGCAGCTCTCCATGTATGGTGAATGAGGTAAGCCCCCGACCATGGATGACCCTTTCATCCATTCTGACACCCAAACTCGTAAAAGCATTTGCTGCATTGTATTCTCGAGTATAAGTCCGAAATGAAGTCGATTGTACACTATCACCATCATATAAATCTTGAAGAGGTGGGAGTGGAGTAATGAGCAAAGGTAGTTTCACTTTTCCTTGTGAACAACATTTTCCGAAATAATTATTTCTGGCAGATGAGACCGATAATTTTTCATCATTCCAATGCAATGTTGAACAATAAGAGCATGTTACATTCATCATGCCGAGAAAGTGTTGTTTGGAATTGAACCTATTAGTTACGATGGCCATGTAAGTTAACAGTTGTATATATTTTAACCTATGGATAATATACACGGGTTAAAGGTAAAATAAAATTAACCTATTTGATTTGGACGTAGCAGTTCGATATTGTCTTTCACGTTGGGCCAATTGACGCGTGGTGCACCTTTCAAGTCTCACTACTTGTGAATCATTCATATGGCTGAACATGGAGAACAACTAACTAAAGACATTCTGAAAAAGTTATGATTAAAAAAGCAAACATTATTTACCTAACAACGTCAGAAGTTTGAGAGGTTCTTTGCAGGCCAATATTTGGCAGTACTGAAGTAGTTTGTCCATCATACATATGTTTCTGTGGTACATTAGAAGGAACAGTTGTTCGAGGTAAACATTCGTCAGTTGCGTCTAATACTCGTATAGAGCACATTTTAAGTTTCTCACGTTCTCGTCGTCTACGTTGGGCCAACGTAGCTTTCGATATAACATGAACATTATGAGCCTAAATTTGTGAAAATGAATCGTTATAAATGACTGTTTAAGAGGAGAACCACTTACTTATTTGAGAATGTATTAATTTTCACAGTGTGAGGATAAATAAAAGAAGCAGTGTGAGGAAACATAAAGAAAAAGCATTGTAGATAAAGCAAGATAAAGAAGCAAGATAAGCATATACCGCACTGGACATTTCATTTTCTTTTCCCTTTCCCTTGCCAGAATAACTTGTTTCCTTTCTCTACATTGGGTGGTTAAAAAGTAGGAATTAATAAAAAATCAATAATGAGCAAAAGACCAACCAAGTAATAAGGGGTGAAGCTTACCTTGCGAAGAGATATTAGATTAAGCTCGCGTTCATCTCGAATGGTAACCCCGACATTTTTTTGTCGAAGGAATTGCACCTGCAATAGAAAAATATCAATTTTGAATGTAAGTGGACAATTAATTAATGTGCTAAGAACACAATGAAAAGCTTAACTTACTGTTGTTTCCAAGTCAACATCAACCTGTAAGGTATTAAAGTAAACATTAAAATGAGAGGAACTTATTATTATATCAAGAGTTGTAGTTTTTTTTTTTTAAAGAAGATACTTACATGGCCATATATAGTGATGTCATCCATTGCTGTTCTTTAATTGGAGCAATTGACCTGTATATAAAGGAGGGGAAATATATTAACTAACCAATTGACGTTCTTTAATTGGAGCAATTGACATTCTAATTATTTTAACAAACCAATCAAGAAAACGTATTAACTACTATTAATTACTATGATCTATCTTCTTTGATGATTATAAATTATTTTTAAAAACTTATTAACTACCATGAGATATGGTGTTTAGTCGGGTGATCAAGAAAGATGAACAGGATGTAGAATGACTAAGCACAGTTTTTTGGGAGAATCGGACTAAATCCCAAGATTCCATATCTGAAGATTGTAATGATTTTTTCTTTCAAATTGATTGTGTTTTGGGTTAAACATAGCAGTTTTGATGTGCTTGTGGTATAATAGAATTGCCTTCAAATTTTTTTTTTAAAAACTGATCTTTTTTATTATTCCTCAATCAAGATTGAAACCTTTTTCATGGGTTTTGTTTATTTCTGTGTTTTGTGATTATGTTGAATTTTGGGGGGTTGAGATTTGGGCACTTTTTTATTTATTTATAAACTAACCATAGGTTGTATCAAGTTTGTTTCAAAATATACCTTAAAGTTGGTTGATTCAGTTTTCTCTTATGAATTGTTTTTCGAATCTGTCTGATGGAGTAACGGGTAGTATTAGAATTCTTGTTTAGTAGATTCTCTGTTAGTTCTTATTCACGAAGCTTTTTTATCCTCCCGTATTATTCTCTGTTATAATAAATTAATTATGTTAATATTAGTTGGTTTAAATTTCTTTTCTTGAAAGTGTGCTAATTGTGATCATTTATCTTTTGCAGCTAATTAAATCTTTTCATGATAACTGTGTATATTGCTGGTAAATGGAGATGAATTTCAGTTGGTGCTTTCGGACCTGCCCTAGTTGATTATCTTGTTTCTATAGATGATATTAGTTGTAGTTGGCACTTGAAGATTGGATTAGAAGGATGTCTATAATGTTCATGGTGATGCCCAATCACTCATGCCATGAGAGTACAACTTTCCTCAATTTAGTACTTCCTTTCCTCTCATCTGACTACGTCCAAGTTAGTAAAAGACACTGCATAGCTGGTGTGGATACAATGAAGCATTCTAATAAACGCTATGCATTCTATGTTTGATCTTCATATTGTTTACTTAAATTAGGCAAAAATCGCCACTCATTCTAAACCCAACTCGCCACATCCACAACTCTACTTGACTAAGCGATAGGAGCTGAAGTCATTGAAAATTTGGAACCATCCTCAGAAACACGATAAGCTTCCACACGTACAACACTAATCCCATTGCCTACACCTACAACACTACAAACTCTACAGTGCAAACTCTTCGAAATCAACAACACTAAGCCCATTGTCAACACCTACAGAATTATCCAGCATTTCCAATATCGAAATCAACAAAATTCACCTTAATCCCTCCCAAACCACCCACATTGACTTCCTTCAATACCCAAACATACGTGCTTTTAAAGATACCCAAATTTCTCAATACCCAAATCTCTCTCAATACCCAAATTAGTAATCTGTGAACACACAAATATCCAAATCTCTCTCAATACACAAACTTCCTTCAATACCCAATTCTTCTAATCTGTCAATACCCAAATTAGAATACCATTCCAATTAACTTTACGGGTGTTTTGCATTCACACAATACCACATAAACACTATATTTTGGTCATCCTGCTTCAATTTTATGGATAACAACCTCATCAATTCCCCAATCAAGTGAATGATCAAACATAAATAGTGAAAGGTATTTCTTAGTCATCGACATGAACCGTACATTTAATTAGTCATCGAAATGATCAAAATATTTGTATCTATTTCCAAGACCAATTCCCAACCAGCAAAAAAAATAGTCGAAAAGCTATCAATCTAAGTATCTAGCCCAACTCAAAACCTCTTTACCCACAACATCCAAGTAACATGGCAAAATCCCATACACAAATCACCACCAACAAACTTCCAAAAAATTTATGACCTACATTTTAACCTTCCACACAACATCCAAAATTCATGATTCATTCTTGCCTTACACAATTAAAACAAAGATTGTTATGACTACCATGGAAATATTACATACTTCCTTACTGTATACCATTAATTAACAACCATACAATTAATATTCTACCATTCACCATCACACCATCGCAACATACTATTCACAACCAATACTTCTACACGAAAATGCAAAAAATTACCCTCAACCTTTTTTTCTAACAAAAAAAGTACCAATAGCCCTCCACAGCAAAATGCACTTCTACATCACTTCTTGATTGCCCATGGAAACTTAAGGTAATTTTTTGTTAGAAAAAAAAAATTAACTTTGGGTAATTTTTCTTTTGTTGCATTATAGACATACCCTTTTAACCAAACATTCACAATTCAGAAAAATAGTATTTGAACACAAAATGCAGTTATACTTCAAATACTCCATCATCCAGTGAAACTTTGAGGTAGTTTTTCACTAAACAAAAGTTTGAGTGCATCTTCTTGAATTTATTTTTTTTAGTTGCAGTTTGCACATAGTTTGAATAGTCATTCTCAAATTAAATATCACTTCACATTGTATAATTGACTTAATTCTCTTAATTAAAAAAAAATCAACTAAGCTAAAAATGATAAAAGCAAAGAAATCAAATAATCAAGAATTCACATTAATAAAAGCAAACCCTTTCCTCGGAAATAATCAAGAATTCAAATTAATCAAAACATCCTAAATCCGATACCAAATCAATTCCGATTCAAGAAAAAAAAATTTGCTGTGAGGTGAAATCAATACCCCAAGCCAAAAAATAGCTGTGAGGTGAAATTGATGGAGAGATTTTGTATACCTGAGAGATGAAATCGATGGTTGAGTGCGATGGCAACTGGACAGTGCGGAAGGCGACGGGAAGGCGACGGGACTGTGCGGAAGGCGACGGGAAATCGATGGTTGGTGGAGGAGCGAAGCTCGAACGGGGGAAGGCGACGGGACTGTGGAGTTGTCGAGGTCGGGGGCTGTCGATGGAGAGACGATGCAGGGAAGGTGTGAACGACGACGTCTGGGGTGGAGGATGAGAGGGCAGAGGAGGGGGAGAGTGAGAGAGCGGGAGATCTGGAGGTGAGAGCGGAGATCGGGAGGATGATGGGTTTAGGATCGGGAGGTGGGGGGGCGCTGATGGATGAGAGCGGAAGGGAGGAGGAGGGAGAGAGTGAGAGAGCGGGGAGATTAGATAGAGAGAGGGAGACAGTGAGAGAGAGAGAGTGGGCGGGAGAAAGAGAGGGAGAACGGGGAGAAAGAGAGAGAGAGAAGGGGTGTTTTTTGTTTTGGGGGAAAAAGAGAAAGAGTGTGTGTGTGTTTTTGAATTTGTGGAGTTTGAAATTTGGGCAGGAAAATATGTTGTGTGAGAGTAGATCTGGTCCATTGATTTTGGGATAGATTGAATGTGAGCCACTTGATAGCTTTCTTTGTGTATTATTATATAGATATATATAAGGATTACTTATTAAAACTAAGTAATTTCCATCAGAAATATTTTAATTTTAAAAATAATTATACAAATATAATATCCGTCCGGGATATTACAATACTCCCACCTTAGAATTGTTCTGTCCTCAGAACTACGTTTAGTCAGGAGAACAGAAAAATACCCATAAACTAAATAACTCGAGGAAAGAAAGCTTATACGGCTTTCCGGTTCCCAAGTGGCTTCTCCACAATCTGGTTCTCCAAAGAACTCGACCTTCTTCCCAAAGCTGCCTGCAAACTGACAAAATCGAGATATAACTTTTAAATCTTGGTCAGAATCACTGACGCTGGCACTCCATATTGCTTCCTTGGCCTTTAATGTGGACTTCTACTAATTTCTCTAGCGACTAAGTCATCTTCATCGGGAGAAAATGTAAGGACTTTGTCAACCGATCCCCAATAACCCAACTTGAGCAATTCATTTATGAATTCCTGGGTAATCATGTGTTGAAATCCATATTGATGTTCTGAGATCATCTTACTGCTTCGGTGCTTCAATCCCGGCACCTCCTGCCCAAGACTTCTAACTTGCTTACTTAGACTCGGTTGCAGCTTCCATCGTGCCAAAACTGAGCTATAATCTTGAGTAATCACTTCAATACTGTCTTGCCTGATCTTCATTATTTAGCTTCTTACTTCCTTCACGGTCTTCGGCTGAGGCTAATACTTTACTACCTCGATCTTTTGTGGTTCGGTAGCCACTCCCTCCTTAGAATAGGACATGGCCTACGAATGCCACTTTAGACTTCCAACATTCACTTTGACAATTTGCACAAAGCTGATGCTCCCATAGTCGCTCAGAACTGTAGTCAAATGCTCAGCGTGCCCTTCTTCCGTTCCTGCTAGGTTCAACTATAACAAATTTTATACTTTAGGGTCTTTCCTCCGATTTGGAGTTTACAACCCTTATAGCATAAATCTGCATTGAGGATTGCTCCAGATGGTGTTATCAACAAAACCAATTCTAGAGTTGCCTCCCACACACATCTCAACTTCTTGAAAACTAATTCAGACAAAAGAATATGATGAACCAAAATTGAACAAAACAGTTGCCTAGATTTTATATTTATACTAGATTTGCCTGTGGGCACGGGACTACGGCACGTCTTCAAAACGATACATCATATGAAAAGCCTTGTAAACAATAAATCAACAATTATGTAGCTCAAGTTTGAATAGTATGACAATAATTAGTTGTAAATAAAGTCCATGTTTCCATATATATATATAGGGGTCGGTTCGGGTGAGAACCAACCCTGGGGTGAGAACCTAAGGGCCTATCCGAGCCATTCATCTGTGTAATCTTAACGGTCAAGATTTTTTAAAATTAAACAATAAGATTAATTAATTTTTGCATTAAGATGTCAATCCCTTTAATTAAGGGATGGGGACCGCGTAATAAAAGGAATAATTATAAATTGCCTTTTTTTTGTGTGCGACGGTTAAGGCAAATTTGGTCAAACTGGAGAGAGAAATAATTTATTCCCGTAATTTATTCCCGTAAAATATTTATTCCCAAATTAATAGCAACTGCAGAATCATTCACCATTTCGTTCCTTACAGTTACTGTTTATTATAGTTGCTATTTATAATTATTACAGTTGCTGTTTAAGTGGTCAGGTTTTGCTGTATAATTATTTCAGTTGCTATTTATAGTTATTACAGTTGCTATTTATAGTTATTACAGTTGCTATTTATAGTTATTTGGACCTTTGATTTTGGGGGTGAAACTGTGGAGGGAAAAAATGTATTTTGTGAGGTTAGATTTGGACCTTTGATTTTGGGGGGATTGAATGAGAGCCACTTGATAGCTTTCTTTGTATTTTATTATATAGATAAATCCATTTGGTTACAAAACGTGTTACATCATATATTATTTCTTAGTCAAAAATAAATTTCAAAATACAACTTTTAAACTTAGTTGCAACTCCATATGCACATACTGGTAATGGCTCTCCTGCCTTCTTCATCTTGCCTTTAGTAAGTGCGAACTCTTACTTTTGTTGAACAGGTCCCTTTCCTATGTGGTTCATCTTCGGGGATAATCTGCTGCTACTCTTATGAAACTGGGGACAATCTGGTCAAATATGACCAATTTCCCATAATTGTAACATGTGTGGATCTTCACCTGAGGGTTCTTCCCTGAACATTGGGACTTGTAGTGTCCTTGCTCACCACATAGGAAACAACTTTCTTGCTTGGTGCCTCTAAGCTTGCCATCGGATCTTTGAATCTTCTGCTTTTGACTTTGTTTCTCGGACCCTAATGTTGGTGCAGATCTTTTCCTTGTAGTCGTGGATAGATTGATTTCTTGTGCCCAACTCTCTCATAGAAATGGTATACAACAACCTTGGTGGTCTCCTGGATTTGCTCCCATTCATGCTGCAGTCGTGCCAATCTAGAATCTAAGTGTTCCTGCTCATTTGCTAGGCCTTCTAATGTAGCTCTGCAAGCATCGCCCAGGTTCTTAGCTCGACGACCTTTCCTGGTTTCGCACTTCCTCAGTTTCCTTATTCCCAGACGTATGCTGGCCACTATTGCTGTGCGTTGATCCATACTCAGCTCCTGTGATGGTGAAGGCGAGTTCGTCTTGAGATTAGCTTGTAGTGAAATCTCCTTCGGCTCCTTGCTCGAGATAATCGATTCATCCCTTGAAATCAGCTCACTTTCTTCCATCAACACATCATCGGTTAGGTTATCCTCGGATACCATCCTTAAAACACTTATACACTGGAATTAGTCCGGATATAGAAAAATTATAAAACATAAGTTGAAATAAACAACAATATGAATTATAAATGTCTACACCTAGCTAAAACCCGACTCCTAAAAGACATCCAAGTTTAATTTTCCTACTGTGTTGGACTGTAAATTGAAGTCCGCTCTGATACCACTCTGTAACGTCCCGATTTCCATACAGTGGGAAACCGTGACATAAGCCAGAATCTTTTCCTTCAATTAGCCACAATACACAGAAAAACAGGAAAATTTAAAACATTGTATTCAACACAAATGTATTACAAGTCCGAATATTATAAAACTGCAATACATTACATCAGTGTTAAAATAATGCCAAACAAGCCCAAATGTTACAAACTTTCAATAAAAATTATATCAGAGTACAATGAATAATTTATAACACTTGGTACTTTCACTAGGATGCTTCTCAACATAACGATTGAAACAAAGTCAACACTTTGCTTCTCTTGCCTTGAATCCTCCTAAATCCAGTACCTGTAGTTTTGCAATCCAGTACCTATAATTTTGCAATCTCTGTACCTATCAATGTGGGGACGTCAGTACATATACTGATGCTTTAAGGTTGATGACTAGCAGCGATTCTCAACTTTAAACAAACAGATTGATGAAAAGATAAACGTGTATATATTATTGATGTGTCAGTGTATGCTTTTAATTAGACTCTAATGCAAGATTTAACTAATGCAAGGATGCACTTAGTCTAATGCAAGCAAGACTCTGGAACAGTATGCAGCCCATACTACATACGCCCCATATCAAGCCATTTCTTCTTATATAGAGATTGGAACTCGCGCGATGAATTCTACTCTTGTACTCAACCTAATTCTGACGATACAGCGTGACTAATGAGGTTGCTCTGAAATGGTCTAATCCCGCCATTTGCAGTCATAAAGTGGTGTCTCCATTTGCCACTATTGCCTAGAGTACCAGACCTCAGTCAAAAATCTAACGAACCCTTGGAGTTAACTACAACACATGTTAGCTCGAAGCATCCCCTGTGGCCCCCTAACAGATAGACCGTAGTCTATGGTTTGTTCGCCTTTCTTGATATAGAGCATTACGGAGTTCCAAGGGTCCATCCCCTAGCTCCGATAGGAAACTTCCCGCCCTTATGATGGCACTTCAGAAATTAACAGACGAGATACGGATCTCGTGCTCCCAACTCTTGAGAAGGCACAGACCGTATCCCTTTGACAGGAAGGGTACAGCCAATAACACCACCTAGTGTTGGCCTATAGAACAGGTCGGGTCATAAGGTATCACCCTAAATACCAACTCTTTCCCTTCGGCGAAAATGATAATAAAGAAGGGTTAAGTAGTAATAGGCCATATGTTACTACCCTAACAATGTCACTAACCCTACATAATCCAAGGGATGACTACAGTACTAACACAACAAGCTAGGTCTTAAGTTAGACTTTGCAAGATAACTCTACTAGGTGCTCAACCTAGACTTATCAGAATCCCTAAGGATCCTGCTCATAGCCTATCGATCCAAGACCCCGACAATATGAACATATTCGCATGCTACTATCTTGAGCCTGGATTCCGTCTACACTCCTAGACTGCATCAACCTACACCGGTTAAGATCTGACGGTGCACAAGAGGGTGACTCGTCGACATTCCACGAGGAGTAAAATAAATGCACGTCTTGATGGTCGATGGCACCTAGGTCAATGATATCACCCTAGATGAGCACAATAACTGTGTACTAGCTAATAAGCTACATACGAGCAAAACAACTTGCATACGAGCCGACTAGCTACGTTTGAGCCAAACGAATTACATACGAGCCAACTAGCTATGTATGCGACAAATGAATCATATAGAACCAACCATAAAAGTCTTCTAACAACCTAGAAGCAAAATAACATGCTACTAGTAAAACTTGATCTTTATATTTAGAAGCAACAGAAGAATTTTCTAATTGCCCAATATAAACATACTACTAATGAAACTTGATCGTTTATACACAAAGGCAACATAAAAAACCTTCTAACGACCTAAAAGCAATTAAACATGCTACTCTTATCGAAATTCAACAAAATTAGACTTTTTTTTAGAAAGGTGAGAACATCTACTAAAACTCTCTAGTTGAAAACTTTCTCAGATTAAATCAATAAGAGCTACAAAAACCTTGAACAATCTAAGCAGCGAAGCTTCAGCCAAAATGGCTAGATGTTGTGACTTGTAAAGGTCATAACGCCTACTCCGCTTAATGGAATCTAACCAAATAGGACATTTTGGAAAGGTGAGAACCTCTACTACCACTCTCTAGTTGAAAAGCTTCTTAGATTCAGTCATTAAAAGGTACAAAAACTTTGAACAATCCAAACAGCGAGCTTCAGCCAGTAAAGGCTAGCTGCTGTGACTTGTAAAGGTCATAACTCCTACTCCGCTTATCGAAATCTAACCAAATTAGACATTTTGGAAAGGGGAGAAAATCTACTACAACTTCATAGTCAACAACTTTCTCAGATTCCTTATGGAATTCAAATTCCTGCTCTTTGAATACAATTCAAGAACAATAGAAGACAACACAAGTTGAAACTTGTAACGCTCGTGAACCTTTCTATACTTGTCGGAATCTAACAAAATTGGACTTTATGGAAAGCTACTAACATATACTACAACTTCCTAGTTAACAACATTCTCAGATTCCGAATGGAACTCAAAATCCAACTCTTTGAACACAATACTAGAGCAACAAAGTGGACAGCAAAAGTTGAAACTTGTAAAGCTCACAACTTTTGCTATACTTGTTGGAATCTAACTAAATTGGACAATTTGAAAAGGGGAGAACATCTACTACAACTTTCTAGTTGACCACTTTTTCAGATTCCTTATAGAGCTTATAATCCAGCTCCTTGAACACAATACAAAGAGCATGATAATAACACATACAAGAACCTCTCAAATTAATTTTGAGTCAAAATTCTAACTTTAGCACAAGTAATTAATTCTAACCATAAAAACTACAAGATTGAATCTTGAGTGTTTTATTTTGTATTCTACAACTTCAATCTTATATGTCATTTATTCTAGTCCATAGACATTCATATGCATGTGAAATTAATCCAAGTTCATCGTTTAACAAGCAAATAATAATAATAATAAAAATAAAAAAGTTGAGAACCCCCACCCAACTAGTGTAGGAAGGACTTGCTCTTCTCCTCCATGCTCCTTGTTCTTGCTCCTCTTCAAGAACACCACAAATGAACCCACTTTATTTTGATTTTGATTTTGATTTTGATCCCTCTTTCTTTTCTTTCTTCTCAGTATTTTTAAAAAAATAAATAAAAACAAGTAAAAGAAGAAGGAAAATGAGATGAGAAAGTGACGAAAAGACACAAAATGAATGGGGGCCTTTCCCCTTCTTGTTTGGCCGGCCATTTAGTTGGGGGGGGGGGGGGGGGGGATATAGGAGAGTGAGAGAGAGCTTTGTGGTTGAGAAGAACCCAAGTGTTCTTCTCATTTGTGGCTCCAAATAATTTGAGAAACCCTACTCATCACTAACCCTCAATTTTGATTGTGATTGATAAATTATAAAAGACATTTTTCCCAAAATCACATACTACTTGATTTCGTACAAATGTACGAGATCGATACAGTACATATACGTACATATATCTGTCTATACAGATAAATTTTATTAGTTAAAACGAATTATCTCTATGAAAAATAATAATAATAAACTATTTTATTACCTGTTCGGAATATTTCAGTACCAATTTGATATAATACAGATATATATATATATATATATATATATATATATACTAGTAAATATTTGATATTAAAAATTATTATTTTATTATAATTTTACTATTATTTTCAGAATTGAAATATTTTTGGGGGAAATTACCCAGTTTTGTTAATAAATATTTTATATATATATATATATATATATATATATATATATATATATATATATATATGTATATGTATATCTATATAATAAAACACAAAGAAAGCTATCAAGTGGCTCTCCTTCAATCCCTCCAAAAATCAAAGGCCCAGATCTAACCTCAAAAAACATATTCCCCCCCCCAAAAATTTCCCTCCAAAACTCAAATTCAAATCCCCTACCCAAAACAACTCCTATATTTATTTAATTATTTTTTTCTCTCTCTCTCCCTCCCTCTTCTATTCAAAAAAATTAAGAAAATAAAATTTTAATTTTTTTTAAAAATAAAAAATTTAATAAAAAAAATTACAAATTTAAAAACTTTTAAAAAAGTTCAGAAAAGTCATATAGTATATTTTTTGCTGGACCCCCAAAAGTTTATCATATAATATGTTTGCTACTTCAATTAATTTACTCGACCTCCAAAATTTTTTATATGTTCAAATAAGGTGCACCGTTCCGAAGACGTGTCGTAGGCACGTGTCAACGGGCAAACCTAGTATATATATATATATATATATATATATATATATATATATATATATATATATATATATATATTTATATATATAAAGATTATTTATTAAAACTAAGTAATTTCCATAAGAAATATTTTAATTTTAAAAATAATTATAATACAAATATATTATCCAACTGGGATATTACAAGGAGGATGGCTATCAGCGAGACCTTCAAACATGTTGAAGACAGTCATCCTGATATCGACCTTGATGGCCTTTGCTACGACTCTGAACCGGGCCTTGCGGGCACTCCTCCGATGCCGAAGGAAATCCCTCTTGACGTTGGCGATCCGGTTGGGGTCGAACCTCTTTAGTCTCCTCCTCGGGAGGACATGTAATGCCCCGAATTCTAAATACAACTGAATTCGAGATTCCACAGGATCTTTTCACTTCTTTCGTACAATTTTACAATAAATTTAAAACTTTTCACTTTACATCAGAGTTACAAATAAATCTTTACACTTTACAGCGGAAGCAGAATTACAACATTTATATGAAATGAAATTACAACAACATTTGAATAATCTCTAAGCATCAGTTCTCCTTTAATCTTTATCATGCCATTTATCCTGCATACAAAACTGTAGGTACGTCAGTTTATTCAACCGACGAATATTATACACGGCCATCCTCTCTATGCCGGAAACAGTATAATGATTTTCCATACTTAACAAACACAAACTTGTTCACAAACAAAACTAAGGGGATTATCTTATTGATGTGTTGCGATTGTGCACTTAGTCTTCAATGCAGTTATTTATATTGTATGACACTAATGCGCACTTGTTCGGATTCCATGCATCCCATACTACATAGGTTTGAGGGCAAGCCTCTTAATTATTCTTCATCTTGTAGGGTTCAATCCCTCGTCATGACTTAATCTACTACTGTAACTACGGTAAGTATCCTAGATGTTCTATGAGTAACTAGCTCATGTACAAACAACCTAGAGGGGAATCCCACGTCATGTCACGACGCATCGTGAAGACAACCGATGGACAATTCATCCTCCGTCATGGCACACAATCCTCTCGCAGTCACCAAACACCCCACAAGCATCACCAAGATCCCGATAATTCTGGAGAGGTGCCCACATCATGTCACGACGCATTGTGAAGACAAACTGTGAATCATACCTACATCGTAGACTCGAGGCCCTCATACTTATGTTTTTCTCTCACTTTCATCACCTCTTCACTATGTACTAATCCTTAATTTAATGAAATTATGAACAAAATCAAACTCTCAGAGTCAGCCCTCTCACTAATACCGGTCTTACTTCTTTCATTTCACAATGACCAAAACTTGGTCTTTTCAATTTCAATTAACATAACTTATTACTTTCAATTGCCGGCGTGAGTCTTGGCTACACCCTAATTTTCGATTTCCATTCACAATTCACATATTGAGTTTGTCATACCCAAGAACATTTCTCTTTTCCAATTAAACGGTTTTCAATCTTTTCATGAATTAATTTTCATACATGGAGTTCAATTATAAAATATGCCTTTCGTAACCACACTTATTTCCACATTAAGTTCATACTACGAAAATGTTTAGTCAAGTGAATTATTTCACAAAATCACCATTTGTGATGCTATTCTTTGACAAAATGAACCCATATAAAAATTCACAATTATATTTTCCTTCCATCAAATTTTTCTTTTTAATACTAATCACCTCATGAAGAAATCCTCATTTTTACGAAATTATAAATATAAGGAAACAATAGTTTCAAGTACAATTTCACCTCAAAATACATTTTATTTTAGTCCAATAACTCCCATTAAATTTTAATAGGTCGTACATGATTTTAGAATAATAACGATATTTTTTTTGAAATTTTTAAACATCAAGAAAGTCCCAAAAAATCATTTTTTGTCAAAAACTATATTCTGGCCATAACCAGAATCGAACCCACAACCTAAGAGAAGATAGCCCCATGCGCTCAGCAAAATGAAGAGAGATCAGAGGGTCATATACCCTCTGTTTGGGTTGGGTATTCCTTAACCGCACACAGGAAAAACACGGTGGGCATAGGGTATCGAACCAGCAACTCCTAAGACCCACGCCCACGCTACAGTAGCGCTAGGACAGCTCACCGACCAATTGAGCTATAGGCTCAAGTTGTCACAAACACAACTCGAGTTTATTTAATTCGAGTCTCTGTTTAATTAAATCATTTCGATATTCAAAAGCTCTTATCTTTGTTTTATTTGCACAAAATGTCATTGAAATCTCCAGAATATTAATTTCATCTTAGATTAATACTCCAGTATTTTAAAAACAATTTTCTCACTAATAAAACACACATTTTTCATACAATAATTTAAACTCTATACTACTCTTTCCATAATTAAATTTGACAATTCTCAAACACAATTTGGTATTAAAAATCACATTAAAATTATAATTCCCTGTTTTTCCCTCTTTCATTAACCCAAGTGCATAGGACAACTTTCATTCATTAGAACCAATATCAAGATAGTCCATTTAGCACAAAAAACAATAATTTCATCTATTAGCATTTCATACTCAATTTTGACATTATCATAAATCCAATTTAACATTTCCATAACTACGAAGCAAGGTGTGCTACAATATTAAGATTCGTGACAAGTTAACATACAATCTACCAAGCATTAGTCTAATCATCTAACAAGTCCTTTTTCAAATTAAATGTACTCTTATTAGTTTTTTTCATGCAAATTATGTCATCATTCCTAGCATGGTAACTAGAGTTAGAAGTAAGAAAACCACCCACCTAATTTGGAAAAAAACCCACTAAGTAACTCCTAGAATGAAAGAGCCCTTCTCCTCCTAGTTGAGCTTTCCCAAAGATGCGCTTCTCCTCCTCGCTTGAGTGCAACCCGAGCTCCTTAGTGTGATGTCGGCCTCCTTGCTTGTAAGCACACCCAACTCTCTCTCTCTCTCTCAATCTGTTATTTCACTCTCTACCAACACAACAATCTACTACTAATGATTACTTTCTTTCACTATAGGTTTGATGAATGAGAAGTGTGAGGATAATTAGGCTATGGGGGTATTTATACAAAAATATAGGGCAAATAGAAGGCTAGGATTGATCTAGGAGTTAAGAAACAAAGGCTAGGATTAATGGGAAGTTGTAGTAACCAACCATGACTACAAAACTACCTCCCACAAACTCCACTTCTGTTTTTCCCTCCTAATCCTATCCGGCCTCAAAGATGCACAAACACATGCTAGGGCAATGCACGTGTTTCTAAAGTCCTCTATTTTAAAAAAGTTGTACATTTATTTTTATTTTTTTATAAAAAGCCTATAAAAATTGTCTACATTATAAGTTGTAATAAAAAGAGAAAATAAATTCATGGGCTTTTATCTAATGGGCCAAATTAGTTTATATTAAAAAAATAAATTAAGTTGGGCTCAAAATAAAGGAAAAAATAGGTTTTAAATAAAACAATAGAAAAGACACACACACACACACACATACACACACACACACACACACACACACACACACACACACATATATATATACTCATTTGTTTATTAAATAAAAATAATTATAAAAATTTATACTGCGAGATTGCACATGCACAATACGTACAAATTAATAATTCAAAAATAATAATTCTCATAAATGAAAATTTAGGGTATTACAACACTCTCTCCTTAGAATAGTTCCATCCCTGGAACTACAGTCAAGAGCGAGAAACAAAAACAAAGCACACAACAACAAAAGAAAGGAGACAAAAATACAAATCAAGCAAATAGCTCAGGATAATCCCTCAACATCTTCTCCTCAGACTCCCAAGTAGCCACTTCAACCAAATGGTTTCTCCAGACTACCTTGACCATCGGTATCGTCTTATTCCACAAGACTTTCTCTCAACGATCAACAATCTCGACAGGAGACTCGATGTAATTGAGATCCAGTTGTAAACCTTCCGGCACTTCAGGCAAATGATGACTTGGATCTGGAATATAACCTCTTAGCATAGACACATGAAAGACATTGTGCACCTGAGATAACTCTTCCGGTAACTCAAGCTGGTAAGCAGTTTTGCCGATTCTTTTCAATATCTTATACGGGCCTATAAACCTCGGGGCTAACTTCCCGCCCTTGCCAAATCGAATCACACCTTTGTTGGGCGATACTTTCAGAAAGACGAAGTCACCTTCCTTAAACTCAAGGTCCCGTCTCCGGTTGTCTGCATAGCTCTTCTGCCTGCTCTTAGCCTCTACTAACCTTTTTCCTGATCAGATCAATCTTTTCAAAGGTTTGCTGCACATGCTCAGGCCCAAACAGCTAATGCTCCCCAACTTCAAACCAACAAACCGGTGTTCTGCACTTCCGGCCATACAAAGCTTCGTACGGCACCATCCCGATACTGGTCTGAAAATTGTTGTTGTAGGCAAACTCTACCAAAGCTAGATGCCTTTTCCAACTGCCTCCAAAGTCAAGTATACAACACCGAAGCATATCCTCAAGAATACGGTTGAATCTCTCAGTCTGCCCATCAGTTTGCGGATGAAAAGCAATGCTGAAATCCGTCTTGGTACCCAAAGCTGACTGAAGACTCCTCTAGAAATGCGAAGTAAACCGCGCATCTCGATCAGACACAATAGTTGACAGAACACCATGGAGCCTGACGATCTCGCCAACATACAACTCAGCTAATTTGTCCATCAAAGCAGTGAGTTTCATCGCCAAGAAGTGAGCAGACTTGGTTAGTCAATCGACTATAACCCAAATCGCATCATTGCCTTTAGAACTCTTAGGCAAACCTGTGATGAAATCCATATTGATGTTATCCCAATTCCATTCCGGAATAGGTAATGGCTGTAATAGACCTCCGGGTCTCTGATTCTCGGCTTTGACTTGCTGACAAACCTCACACTTCGTCACAAATTCAGCCACGTCCCGCTTCTAACCTGATCACCAGAAATGCTGTTTGATGTCTTTGTACATCTTAGTACTCCCAGGATGTACCGAAAAAAGAGTAGTATGCACCTCCTGAAGAATACTCTCTTTCAGGTCCGCCTGATCTGGAACACACAGTCTATCTCCGAACCACAGCACTCCATCCCTGATTTGAAATCCGGGCAACCTGCTAGCACCAACCTGCTCCTTCATCTCCAAAATATCAGAATCAACCTCCGGACTTGCAATAATCCTTCCATTCAGTGTAGGTTGAAGCCTCAACTGAGCTAAGGATACTCCCAATCCTTGCAAGACAAATTCAATTCCAGCCCGATCCAACTCCTCTGCCAACTGCTTCTGAGTTGTAATCAACCTTAGCAAACTGCTCTTGCGGCTAAGTGCATCAGCAACAATATTAGCCTTCCCAGGATGATACTTGATCTTAGGTCGCACGTCTTCTAGCACATCCAACCATCTCCGCTGCCTCAGGTTCAGATCCTTCTGCTGGTATATGTACTTCAAACTCTTGTGGTCCATATACATGTTCAATTTCTCACCGTACACGTAGTGTCTCCATTGCTTCAAGGCGAAGATAATCGCAGCCAACTCCAGATCATGAGTCGGAAAATTCTTCTCATGCGGTCGTAGTTGCCTAGAACCATAAGCGATCACTCTTCCTTCTTGCATCAAGACACAACCAAGCCCACAATGTGATGCATCGCTGTAAACATCATACTCAACACCTGCTCTAGGCAAAGCCAAAATAGGTGCAGTAGTCAGCTTCTCTTTCAACTCCTGAAAACTTGCCTCACATTGCTCGGTCCACTTGAAGTCCACATTCTTCTTGGTTAAACTAGTGAGCGGCACGGCTAACTGAGCATAACCTTGAATGAATCTCCTGTAGTATCCAGTCAATCCAAGAAAATTCCTGATTTTCTTTACTGTAGTAGGTCTTGCCCAATCTCTCATTGCCTCTATCTTCTGAGGATCAGTTGCCACTCCCTCCTTAGAAAGGATGTGACTTAGGAATGCCAATTCAGATTTCCAGAAATCTCACTTGGACAGCTTGGCATACAACTCCTGCTCAACCAACTTCTTCAAAACTGCTGCCAGATGCTCACTGTGCTCCTCCTCCGACTTAGAGTACACGAGAATATCGTCAATAAACACCACGACGAAAGAATCAATGAATGGCCTCAGAACTTTGTTCATCATGTCTATGAAGATTGCAGGCGCATTCGTCACCCCAAATGGCATAACTAAGAATTCGTAATGCCCGTGTCGAGTTCTGAATGCGGTTTTGTGCACATCTTCAGTTTTCCCTCGAACGTGAAGATATCCTGATCGAAGATCTATTTTGGAGAAAACAACAGTTCCTTGTAGACGATCGAACAAGTCATCAATTCGGGGAATAGGATACTTATTCTGAACAGTGACCTTATTCAGCTCTCGGTAATCGATACACATCCTTATCGATCCATCATTCTTCTTTACCAAAAGGACTGGTGCTCCCCAAGGTGAAGCACTAGTTTGAATAAAGCCTTTCTCCAATAGTTCCTCAATCTTCCGTTTCACTTCATTCTGCTCCACAGGAGCCATCCTATATGGTGGCTTAGAAATGGGTGCATTTCCCGGTTGAATAGTGATGCTGAACTCTACATCACGTTGCGGGGGTAACCCAGGCAATTCATCCAAGAACACAGTCGGATAGTCCCGAACCACAGGAATCCATTACAGTTCCACAAGAATCTCTTCATTGCGGATAGCTGCCACCAGCCTGGAACACTTCTTCTTCCCTTGGAAAGTGACTTCAGGTCCACCTGGAGCCTTCACTGTTACTTTCTTGGTCTTGCACTCGATGCTTGCACTGTATACCGACATCCAATCAATGCCAATGATAACATCGACCCCCAAGATAGTCAGCTCGATTAGATCAATTCCGAAGATTCTGTCCCCAATCACAATCTAGCAATCCGCATAGTACCGATCAGTGGTTAGAGTCTCCCCTGATGGAGTAGCTGCTGCTAAGATCTTGCCTGAAAAAATTTTCGGTTCAACTCCCAACACTTAAGCAAATTTAGGAGACACAAAAGTATGAGAGGATCCAGTATCGAACAAAATAACAGCTTTCATTCCATGCAAATAAAGTTCTCCTGTTACATAATACACACTCATTACGTAACAGTTCACTAAATAAGCAGAAAAAGAAACAACAAGAACCTCTAAACATCTGCCCTCGTACCAGTGATGACATGATCCACCTCATCGGCATCAGCTTCGGTCAAGGCAAATACTCGCCCTTGCCTAGTACGGCTTTTTCCCAGTCTGCTGCATTGGTACATTGCGATTAACATTCTGTGGTTTGGGGCATTGAGATTGGTAATGTCCCGTCTCACCGCAGTTATAGCAATTCACCGCAGGAGGTTTCACAAAATTATTTCCAGTTCCTCCAGCCATACTGATAGCGTTCGCCCCTGTCGATTTGAACCTTTGTGTCGATGGTTGTCCATTGAAATTTTCGGAATTTGCAGGCCTCTTCCCAGACTGCCAGTTGTTCCTCCGATTCTGAACAACATGAAACTGCTCCATGTCTACTTCCGTGGCTACTGCTCGTTTGACCAGTTTGTCAAACCTCCTGATACCGAGGGGTATCATCCTGGAACTCAGGCTTGGCCTCAATCCATACTCGAACTTACGAGCCTTCTTTGCCTCATCCATTACCAGTTCAGGAGCATACCTTGAGAGCTGAGTAAATTTTGTCTCATACTCCCTAACTGACATGCCACCCTATTGCAGCGACAGAAACTCCATGGCCTTCTTCTCCTGGATGTCTGAAAGGAAATAATGACTGCGGAATTCCTCCAAAAGTTCCTCCCAGCCAAGAACCAAGCCTCCCATCGTGCGCTTCATCGACTGCCACCACACAGACGCATCCTTCTCGAATTGCAAAGTTGCCAACTTCACCTTGCTGCCCTCCGGAGTTTCCAAAACTTCGAAGATAGTTTCTACCTGCCGAATCCAATTGTCAGCCGTGTCAGGGTCTGACTTCCCCTCAAACACAGGTGGTTTCATCCGTTTAAATGATTCTACGAGTTTGATTGCTTCGGGTACTAGATTCGCAGGCACCTTTCCCTGATTCTGATTCACGCAACGGCATTGAGTGTCTGATAGACCCTCGATAGCTCCGTTTCCAACTCCAGACCTCCACCATTTCGAGCTCGTCTTCCAGCCATATTCTGATGCAAAAGATCCATTAAATTCAAAGTATAAAACATAAACTTTTAAGTCAACATTTCCATTCAATTGAATTTCAAACTTTATACATTCGAATTCAAAACATTTCTGACATCAAAATGAAAGCAGTAGATGATACAACGGTCTAACTCCTACGGTTCCTCTTGGCTTCACAAAGCTCTCCCCGTAGTTCGTCCACTTCTTCCTTCAGTACATCAGTCATGTTTTTCCTCGTCTCGAGTTCCCATACACGATGACTGAGAACTGCAAAATCATCCTTGTGCTTCGCCAACTGAGCCTCCAATAGCCCGACTCTCTCCCGCAAAGTCTCTACCTGCCTCTGAAGAGACACGATGAGATTTCCCAGAACTGGTTCCTCTTCGTCAGAAGAATCATCAGATGAGTCCGGAGGTGGAGTGATCTCTCGGGACTCAGGCCATTCCTCTCCGTCGGAGTCTGCTTGCCCTGGGTAGTACTCTTCCTTAGAATATGCTTGTCCAGGATAATAGTCTTCCTCAATGATATGCCAATTGTCATCTCCAGCAGGGTCGAAGTGATCAGCCATCTTAGAAAAGGGGAAGGCGGAGAATGTCAATCATAGAGCAAAACAAATGTATGTGACTTACATTTAAATTTCTATACTCAACACACTAAATGTCCACTTCTAGCGTGTTGTTCCTCATAAATTTGTACTACTTGTGAAATGTGGCTCTGATACCAATCTGTAACACCCCGAATTCTAAATACAACTGAATTCGAGATTCCACGGGATCTTTTCACTTCTTTCGTACAATTTTACAAGGAATTTAAAACTTTTCACTTTACATCAGAGTTACAAATGAATCTTTACACTTTACAGCGGAAGCAAAATTAAAACATTTATATGAATTGAAATTACAACAACATTTGAATAATCTCTAAGCATCAGTTCTCCTTTAATCTTTATCATGCCATTTATCCTGCATACAAAACTGTGGGTACGTCAGTTTATTCAACCGACGAATATTATACACGACTATCCTCTCTATGCCGGAAACAGTATAATGAATTTCCATACTTAACAAACACAAACTTATTCATAAACAAAACAAAGGGGATTATCCTATTAATGTCGTGTTGTGATTGTGCACTTAGTCCTTAATGCAGTTATTTATATTGTATGACACTAATGAGCACTTGTTCGGATGGCCGTGTAGGTCCGAGGGCAAGCCTCTTAATCGTTCTTCATCTTGTAGGGTTCAATCCCTCGTCATGACTTAATTTACTACTGTAACTACGGTAAGTATCCTAGATGTTCTATGAGTAACGAGCTCATGTACAGACAACCTGGAAGGGAATCCCACGTCATGTCACGACGCATCGTGAAGACAACCTATGGACAATTCAGCCTCCGTCACGGCACACGATCCTCTCGCAGTCACCAAACACCCTACAAGCATCGCCAAGATCCCGATAATTCCGGAGTAGTGCCCACGTCATGTCACGACGCATCGTGAAGACAAACTGTGAATCACACCCACATCGTAGACTCAAGGCCTTCATACTTGTGTTTTTCTCTCACTTTCATCACCTCTTCACTATGTACTAATCCTTAATTTAATGAAATCATGAACAAAATCAAACTATTAGAGTCAGTCCTTTCACTAATACCGGTCTTATTTCTTTAATTTCACAATGACCCAAACTTGGTCTTTTCAATTTCAATTATCATAACTCATTACTTTCAATTGCCAACATGAGTCTTGGCTACACCCTAATTTTCAATTTCAATTCACAATTCACATATTGAGTTTGTCATACTCAAGAACATTTATCTTTTCCAATTAAACGGTTTTCAATCTTTTCATGAATTAATTTTCATACATGGAGTTCAATTATAAAATATGCCTTTCATAACCACACTTATTTCCACATTAAGTTCATACTACCAAAATGTTTAGTCAAGTGAATTATTTCACAAAATCACCATTTGTTATGCTATTCTTTGACAAAATGAACCCATATAAAAATTCACAATTATATTTTCCTTCCATCAAATTTTTCTTTTTAATACTAATCACCTCATGAAGAAATCCACATCTTTACGAAATTATAAATATAAGGAAACAATAGTTTCAAGTACAATTTCACCTCAAAATACATTTTATTTTAGTCCAATAACTCCCATTAAATTTTCATAGGTCGTACATGATTTTAGAATAATAAAGATATTTATTTCGAAATTTTTAAACGTCAAGAAAGTCACAAAAATCATTTTTTGTCAAAAAATATATTCTGACCATAACCAGAATCGAACCCGCAACCTAAGAGAAGACAGCCCCATGCCCTAGCCAACCGGCTGAATGCGCTCAGCGATATGAAGAGATATCAGAGGGTCATATACCCTCTGTTCGGGTTGGGTATTTCTTAACCGCACACAGGAAAAACAAGGTGGGCATAGGGTATCGAACCAGCGACTCCTAAGACCCACGCCCATGCTACAGTAGCGGTAGGACAGCTCACCGACCACTTGAGCTATAGGCTCAAGTTGTCACAAACACAACTCGAGTTTATTTAATTCGAGTCTCTGTTTAATTAAATCATTTCGATGTTCAAAAGCACTTATCTTTATTTTATTTTCACAAAATGTCATGTAAATCTCCAGAATATTAATTTCATCTTAGATTAATACTCCAGTATTTTTAAAATAATTATTTCACTAATAAAACACACATTTTTCATACAATAATTTAAACTCTATACTACTCTTTCCATTATTAAATTTGACAATTCTCAAACACAATTTGGTATTAAAAATCACATTAAAATTATAATTCCCTGTTTTTCCCTCTTTCATTAACCCAAATGCATAGGACAACTTTCATTCATTAGAACCAATATCAAGATAGTCCATTTAGCACAAAAAACAATAATTTCATCTATTAGCATTTCATACTCAATTTTGACATTATCATAAATCCAATTTAACATTTCCATAACTACGAAGCAAGGTGTCCTACAATATTAAGATTCATGACAAGTTAACATACAATCTACCAAGCATTAGTCGAATCATCTAACAAGTCCTTTTTCAAATTAAATGTACTCTTATTAGTTTCTTTCGTGCAAATTATGTCATCATTCCTAGCATGGTAACTAGAGTTAGAAGTAAGAAAACCACCCACCTAATTTGGAGAAAAACCCACAAAGTAACTCCTAGAATGAAAGAGCACTTCTCCTCCTAGTTGAGCTTGCCCAAAGATGCGCTTCTCCTCCTCGCTTGAGTGCAACCCGAGCTCCTTAGTGTGATGTCGGCCTCCTTGCTTGTAAGCACACCCAACTCTCTCCCTCTCTCAATCTTTTATTTCACTCTCTGCCAACACAACAATCTACTACTATTGATTAATTTCTTTCACTATAGGTTTGATGAATGAGAAGTGTGAGGATAATTAGGCTGGGGGGGGGGGTTATTTATACAAAAATTTGGGGCAAATAGAAGGCTAGGATTGATCTAGGAGTTAAGAAACAAATGCTAGGATTCAATAGGAAGTTGTAGTAACCAACCATGACTACAAAACTACCTCCCACAAACTCCACTTCTCTTTTTCCCTCCTAATCCTATCCGGCCTCAAAGATGCACAAACACATGCTAGGGCAATGCACGTGTTTCTAAAGTCCTCTATTTTAAAAAAGTTGTACATTTATTTTTTTATATATAAAAAGTCTATAAAAATTGTCTACACTACAAGTTGTAATAAAAAGAGAAAATAAATTCATGGGCTTTTATTTAATGGGTCAAATTAGTTTATATTAAAAAAATAAATTAAGTTGGGCTCAAAATAAAGCAAAAAATTGGTTTTTAATAAAACAATAGAAAATATATATATATACTCATTTGTTTATGAAATAAATATAATTATAAAAATTTATACCGTGAGATTACACGTGCACAATATGTACAAATTAATAATACAAAAATAATAATTCTGATAAATGAAAATTTAGGGTATTACAGGTCACCCCTTGACTTGTAGTTGTATTCTTTTCCCTCCCCTTTTTTGTTCCTGATATGGGTAAGAATAGAACTAAATCGGGACCGTTCAAATTAGGCACGAATCTTAAAGCTGTCAGTGGGTAAAACTGTAATTTCACCTATAAACGAGTTTGAAAATGGAAAGTAGGTCTTTTCCAACCCCAATAACCCAAAACAAGGTCTACCTTACTGGGTTAGGATGACAACCCGTTATGAACCAATCCAGAATTCTAAAGAGTAAACCAAATTCATGAATATCTCTAAGAGACGGTTTAAACCGAATCTCTTATCATGAAACTATTTAAACTCTTTCTTATCCAGAATCACCGGGACATAGAGATAAATGATTATCTCTAAACCATATGTCCAACGGCGGCTATAAATACCCCCCTCCCCCCACCATAAATAGGTAATCAATATTTTTTTTCCACAAAGCGCTCTCTCATAATCTTCCTGATTACTGGCTTGAGCATCGGAGGGCTCATCACTGGGAACCATTTCGGTATTTCGAACTTTTTGCAGGTTAGAGGCAACTGCGAGAAACAGTCAAACGCCGACAAGAAGTCAACAAGTTCACTTTGATTGTTTCTTGAAGAATTCACAAATCATCTGTTTGCTCCCACACTGAAATTTGCAGCAACAGAATGGTGTCGTCTGTGGGAAACATATAAAGCGATTGGACCACATATCCCCGGTGAAAGTAGTTTCTAGTCATGCCTTCGAAAGGAAAAAGGAAGGCAGTGACATCTAGCTGAAGAGCCACTCCTCTTCCTCCTCCTCCCCCACTTCAAGATGTTCTTCCTCAACCAGACCAACAAGTTCAGCAACCGCAGCCTGAACATTCTCTTTCTCAACATTCCCTTCTTAGGTCCAGGGGGCTCCCGTCGAAGCCGTCAGGGATAACACTCTCACCATGACCACATCTCAGTTCACAATTCTTCAACCAACTCTGTGGCCTCTCAAAGTCCTCCAGGGCCGGGAGATCTCTACCAAGTCATTGTTAACCGTCAACAGGGGGTAGACCTCCGCACTCACTTGAATGAGAGGCGACCCCTTGATGAAGTCCCTCCTCCATAGCACCGAAGGGCCCCGAGAGTCCGGTCCTCCAACAGGCCAAGATAGAGAAGAACCCCCTCACCAAGGAGGCGAAGGGAGTCCCTTCCACATCTCCAGCGAAGAAGCCTCACCTCAACAAGTCGGTCAGCACCAAGAGACTGCCGAGCGGGAGGGGCACCAGTCACTCAGGCTGTGTTCCAGAACTTCAAAAAGGACATCTTGCGAGCCCTCAGCATTTCCACAAGTCACGATCAACATGCACTTAGCCCTCGTCATACCATGAGTCATGATCAACACGCACTTAGCCCTCGCCAAGCCACCACTCACGAAGGAGAATCTCGAGGGTCGACCTGCCGTGACCCGAGAGAGGACTCAGTCCATCGCCCCCCTTAGCAGACTCGACCTGGAAGACAAACAGCAGGCTAGGAATTTCCTCCTGAGCAGGCCTCCCTTCTCCAGGGCCATCATGGAAGCTCCGATCTTGGAGACCTTCAAGCCCCCTCACTTCGAGTCCTACAACGGGGAATCAGACCCAGTTGATCATATCGAGAGTTTCAAAACTCTCATGATGATTCACCAAGCCTCAGATGCGCTTCTTTGCAAGACCTTCCCAGCTGCATTGAAGGGACCTGCGAGAGAATGGTACTCCTGACTGTACCCCACCTCCATTTTCTCATTCGATCCATTTGAGGAACTATTCCTCACCCACTTCGTCAGCAGCCACAGAACAGAGAAGATGAGCGCTTCTCTGATGACCCTCATTAAGAGAAAAGGCGAGCGCCTAAGGGACAATGTCCGGCAGCTTCACAACCGAGGCTCGGTTTATCACCTCTCTCGATCATTCGATGGCTTAAGCATCATTCTCACACAGCATCAACAATGCTGAACTAAAATCATCCCTCACCAAGAAGCCACCCCTGAGACTTCTCGGAGCTCCTGTTGAAGAGTAAGAAGTATATCCGGGCAGAAGAAGCCCTCAATCCTAATGAATAGAAAGAGCCCTTGTCCGGGAACAAACGAAAGGGAGCAGATGAAGAAGGCACTAAGAAGCTCCAAAATGATAACAACGACCAGCGCTACCCTCCTCCCCATTTGGAAAAGTTCACCCCTCTCAATGTCAGTGTCTCGGCTATCCTTATGGAGGTTGGAAAGGAAGGGTTTCTCCAACCTCCCCCAAAGATGAATACCCCTGGCAAGAAGATGAACAAAGATAAGTGGTGCCCTTCCACAGGGACCATGGCCACGATACTAACGACTGTCGAGCCCTCAAGGATGAGATTGAAGCCCTCATCAAAGGGGGCAACTGGCTAAGTTCATTAGGAAGGACAGAGTTGATCCTCCTCCACCCAGGGGGCGAACAACCGAACTGAAAGACCTGACTGAGTCCCCTGAATCTGAACCCAATGCAATCCTGCATATCATCCACGGAGGCCCAATGGGGGGAGAGTTTAACTCCTCCAAAAATGCCTTCATCTGAGAAATAAAATCAGTACAGACCATCCTCCGTCCAAAGACTTTGGGTTCCCCATAACCTTTTCAGATAAAGACTTGGAAGGCCTCCAAATGCCTCATTATGATGCTAATCAGCCTCCATATGGCCAACCATGAAGTGCACCGAATCCTGGTCGATAATGGCAGCTCAGTCAATATCCTCTTTCTAGAAGCCTTCCAAGGCCTCAAGTTGTCAGAGACCACCTCAAACCCACCGGATACACTCTCCACGGATTCTCTGGGCTGCCAGTGACTATCGAGGGGTTTATCACTCTCGATGTAATCGCTAGCAAAACCCCAACCACCCGAACAGAGCCAATGGATTTTGTGGTCGTCGTTGCAAAGGTTGCATACAATGCCATCCTCGTCCGACCCGGCCTGGCAGCGCTTCAAGCCGTACCCTAAGCCTTCCATATGAAGATGAAATTCCCTAACTCCACTGGGGTGGGAGAAGTCAAGGGGAGCCAGGAGACTACCCGAAAATGTTACATGACTTCCCCAAGGGAGCAACCAAGCCGTCTCAGAGCCGGTCGATAAGTTAGAAGAAGTGGCTTTTTCCGAAGAAGACCCGACCGAGGATGTTCCAAGTGAACAAAGTCGTCCCACACTCAGTCAAGGGCCAACATCATCCGATGCATAAGAGGGAATCGAGACCTATTCACATGGACTACTGCCGATATGCTCAGTATTTCGGAGAAATTACTCTCATACCATCTCAGCATAGCTCCCGAAGCTAAATCTGTCCAACAGAATCGTCGCAAGTTTGCACTGGACCGCTAGAAAGCCATCAAAGAAGAAGTAGATAAACTTTTGGCAGCTCGGTTCATTCAAGAGGTCAATTTCTCCGAATGGCTTTCCAACGTCGTGATGGTGAAAAAGCCCAATGGAAAATGGAGAATTTGTATCGACTTCACCAATCTGAATAAGGCCTGCCGAAAAAAATCCATCCCCACTTCATATTATCGATGCACTAATCGATACCACTTTCGGTCACGAAATCTTGAGCTTTATGGATGCCTTCTCCGGGTATAATCAGATCAGGATGTTCTCCCCTAATATTCCGAATACTTCTTTCACAACAGACCAAGGCCTATATTGTTACCGCATCATGCCCTCTGGGCTAAAGAATGCTGGGGCAACATATCAATGCCTCGTCAACAAGGTCTTTAAGGAAAAAGTTAGGAGGAACATGGAGGTTTATGTGGATGATATGTTGGTAAAAAGCCTCTGGAAATAGGACCATGTGGTTGACCTCTAGGAAGTCATCAATGTCTTACATAGTCACAACATGAGGCTGAACCCTGTCTAAATGTTCCTTCGGAGTATCGTCTGAAAAATTTCTAGGTTTTATGGTTAGCCAGAGGGGGATAGAAGCCAACCTTGAGAAGATCCAAGCAATATTGGATATGGCTCCCCCGTCCAACGTCAAGGACGTACAAAAGCTCATAGGGCGCCTCGCCGCCATAGGGTGTTTCCTCTCCAAGTCAGGGAAGAATTGTCTCCCGTTTTTCAAGGCCCTAAGAGGAATGAAAAAATTTAAGTAGGAGCAGTCGCAGCAGGAATCATTCGACCAATTCAAAGCATATCTGGTCAACCCCCCGCTCCTGAGTTAGCCTAAGCCTAGGTAAATTCTCTACCTTTAACTCGCCACATCGGAGGAAACCCTCAGTGCCGTCCTAGTTAGGGAAGACGACAAAGCTCAGAGGCTTATTTATTATGTGAGTAAGGTCCTCCACGATGTCGAACTTCGCTATTCCAAGATTGAAAAGATGGCCTTTGCACTGGTCATGGCCGCTCAAAATCTTCTCTCATATTTCCAAGCTCATTCGGTGGTCGTTCTTACTGACCACCCCTCAAGCCGGTGTTGCACAATCCTGAAAGTTCAGGGCACCTCATGAGATTGTCCAAAGAGCTGAGCCAACACAATATCAGCTATCAGCCAAGGACCCTATCAAGGCTCAAGCCATAGCAGATTTCATAATGGAAAGCACTATCCCCGACCCCTGCAAGGAAGGCAAGGAACCCCCGTTCTAGAGCATTTATGTCGATGGGTTCTCATGTGCTAAGGAAAATGGAGCGGGGGTCATCCTAACCGGCTCAAATGACTTTGTTCTCCAGTATTCACTCTGCATCAACTTTCGAGCGTCAAACAATGAGGCAGAGTATGAAGCTCTTATATTCGGTCTATTCCCGACACGCAAGGATGGTGCTCAATGCGTTAAGGCATTTAGTGATTCTCAGCTGGTGGTGAACTAAGTCTTGGGGGAGTACGAGGCTAGAGATGACTGCATGGCCAAATATCTGGCTAAGGTCAAAGAGCTGTTAGCCACCTACCAAGAAGCAGAAGTCCAATGGATCCCCCGAGAAGAAAATAGGCAGGCAGATGCCCTATCAAAGTTGGCTTCCTATTCTCTCCAAGGGCTTGAGCATACTGTTTTGATCGAAGTTTTTTTAAGATTCAGCATTAAGGAAGGAAGCCTCGAACTAATGGAGATACCACCCCAGGCACATGAGGAAAATTGGATGAAGCCCCTTCTCAAATTCCCCGAAAAAGGAGTCTTCCCCACAGATTCTAAAGAGGCTAGGAAAGTCAGAACTAGAGCCGAGCCATATACGCTCATCGAGGGAGTTACGTACAAGCACTCCTATACCCAAGTAGACGGCAGACCCTACATGAGGTGTCTCTCCCTCGAGGAAGCCCAGTACGCCCTCAGAAAGGTCTATGAAGGAGTCGGTGGCACCCATATGGGAGCAAGGTCCCTTGCCCGTAAGATCCTGAATCATGGCCACTTTTGGCCCATGCTCCTTAACGATGCCGAACAGCATGTTCGCCAATGTGCCCCCGTGTCAGAGGTTTTCATCCATTCGGCATTTGACGCAAGCTGAGCTATCCTCCTTATCCAGTCTGTTCCTCTTGGCCATGTGGGGAATGGACTATCTCAGGCCTTTCCCTCTGGCCTTGCGATCGATTACTTCTAGGAATGGATTGAAGCCGAACCATTAGAAAAAAATTACGGAGAACAGAGTCTAGCAGTTCTTCTGGAAGAACATTATCTACCAATTTGGCATCCCTTGGATCCTAGTGAGTGACAACAGGACCCATTCACAAGGGCGACCTTCCACAACTTCTGTGCGGATCTCAGCATCAACCAGCGATTCTCCTCAATATCCCACCCTCAGTCCAACTGTCAGGTGGAGAATGCCAACCGGGAAATTCTCTCTAGGCCTAAAGAAGAGACTTGACAAATCTGCAAAGGGATTGTAGGTTGAGCAACTTCCTAATGTGCTCAGGAGTTACCGCACCACTAAGCAGACCCCAACTAGATAATCCCATTTTAACTTGACATATGGCTCAGAAGTTGTCATTCCACTTGAAGTTGGCATACCCTCAACCCGCCTGTTAGCCTTCAGCGAAGAACAAAACTTGAACAACCTCCGTGGCAATCTTGACCTCATCGACGATATTCGAAAAAGATCGTCCACTCACCAACAGATCTATCGACGTAGGAATGAGCAGTCCTACAATCAGAAAGTCCACACCAAAAATCTCAAAGAAGTATACATGGTCCTTAGAAAGTTATCAATCTCTTTCCTGAGCAAGAAAGGAAAAATATCTCCAAATTGGGAGGAGCCATGCAGGTTCTCTAGAGTTGTTCGCCCTGGCGCGTATCAACTTGAAGACCCGGGGGGGGGGGGGGGGGGAGGGGGAAGAGAGTGCCGAGAACCTACAATTCAGAGCATTTGATGAAATTCTAAGAGATCTAGTTTCCTTTGTTTTTTCCTTACTTTCGTTGTTATTTATTCTTTGCCATGCAATAAAAGGCTCACAACTTAGAAGCTGCCACTTAGTTTTCAATTTTATAAAGACAACTTATTTTACCGAAAAGTTATTGTCAAAAAATGATTGCTTTGCTTTTAAGCGTACACCCTAAGTAGGACCACTCTTAAATGAAAAGTTTAGAGTCAAACACTTGGTTCGATGCCACTTTAGCCACTTGCAAACGAGTAAGTGCGAAGTAGCTCGCCATTCGGAATCGATCCCACAAGTGTTGAAAACTCTTAAACGACAAGTTCTGAGTCCAACACTTGGTTCGATGCCTCTTTAGACACTTGCAAACGAGCAAGTACGAAGTAGCTCGCCGTTCGGAATTGCTCCCACAACTGTTGAAAAATCTTAAACGATAAGTTCGGAGTCCAACACTTGGTTCGATGCCACTTTAGCCACTTGCAAACGAGCAAGTGCGAAGTAGCTCGCCATTCGGAATTGCTCCCACAACTGTTGAAAACTCCTAAGCGAAACTCACAACATTCTAGTTATCCAACAAAGAGAAAATAGCACTTAAATACTTGGTGGGTTTTTATTCCGTAAAGAAACCGATTACAAGATTAGAAAGGCACAACCAATACGAACATTTCTTAAGTGCTGTGAAGATCTTATTTCGTAAACAACAATCTGGACTACAAGTTTTATTGGGAAACAAGCTCCTACAAAAATTACAAGAATCTCCCTAACTCCTTCTAGGAAGAGGGATGCTCCTATTAAGAGATACGCGCAGTCGACGAGCATTATGTCATTCTTCCACCCCCTCTGAAGAAATTTCTAGACCCGCGAGCCGAGTCGCACCATCAGGGCCCATTGGTCTAAAGACCCCTCCAACCGATGCCCCGCTAGACGAACCGGCCATACTGCTCTGAGCATCACCTAGGGTTCTGAGGGACGTTGGGCAAGCGCAGGGCCAATACATGGAATGATCTTCCCTGGGCATGCTCTTCTTGCGAACAAGAAGTACTCCTAACATTGCCGCCCTCGAGAAGTCGTTTCAACTGGTGAACTTCCGTTTCTAGCACGACAATTCTTTCCATGAGGGAATCGTCCATCACTTTGAAATTCAAACGAGGCACGCTCCCTGCAGAAAACTCGAGGATCGATCTCCTTAGTTGAGATACCTCTAGGCTCCGCTCGAGTACCACATTCTTTAGTTCATCTCTCTCCATTGTAGCGGAGAGTAAGGAGTGACAGAGAAACTTGACCCTCGAAGAATCTCTAGTAGCCGCCTCCCACAAAGGATGGTCCTTTACACCAGTTGGAGGCACCTCTCGAGAGACCTCATCTTTGCGTCTCGCTTCTATATCTCGCCAAGACATTACTCTTCTTAGGTGACCAAGCTCTACCTCCACTTTGAAAAGATTCTCTCACGTGCGGCTAAGAACCAGGTCCACCACTTGGAGTTTTGTTCGAAGTCGTTTGATCTTGGCTGAGAATCAACTGCCCCCGTCATATATCACCATCTTCTGAGACAATAAAGAGTTAAGGGATCACCACAAGAAAGGCAACTCATGTCATGAATAACATAAAGGCAACGAGTATTTCCAATCTTCAAGGTGAATTTAAAAAATGGTCAAGTTTCCATTCATCTAAAAGATAAAGAACTACAAAAGCGGTGGCCAGTCCGCAGTTAGGCAAAATACAAAAATGATATCTAAAAAGAAGAAAGGAAGGAATTTAAGGGTCCACCTCGCTCGCCAGTGCCACAGGGGTGGGGGGAGGGGGTAGGGGGGAGGAGGTTTGCCTCCACCCTGTCTACCAGCCCCCGTACCGCCGAAAACTACAACAAGAGGACTTATCTCCGTGTCCTATTCTTCCTGTCCCTCCTCCTCTACCTCCTCTCCCTCCTTGTCGGGAAACAACAAATATCCCGAGCGATCGAAGTCGGGTACGCGCTCGCACACATCGTCCAATGCCCTAGAGTATGCTTTCTGCATATTCTTCTCCATGTACCCAACGACCTTCTTCTCCACCACTGCCTCAGCCTCCTGCACAGCTACATCCTTTTCCCTGGCTACTTTCTCTCTCTCCAATGCACTCTCTCGAGCGGACTCCTTCCTCTCCAAAGAGGCATTCTTCTTCTCCTTAGCCAGCGCTACCTCCAGCAGAGAGATCTGAACGGCTTGGGACTCTACTAAAAGGGCAACTGCTTCAGACACCTTCTTGGCCCTCGGCCGCTCAATCCTCTCTCGGTGTTGCACAACCCTTAGCTCCTTCACCTACTCCGCCACTTGCCTCAACAGGTGACTAAAGTGGCAAATTGCCTACAAAGAAGCATAGACCAAAGTTACGAACTGAGCTTACGTGAGAGGAAAAAATATCCAAAACAAACCGTCATCTGCGCCTTCACCATCTCCAGAGCCGAGTCTCCCATGGTCCCATTCTCCATTGAGGCCTTATCCTTCGGCGTGGCCAAGTGGCGAACCACGTCCATGCAAGTAGCCGAGTCCCCAAGAAAATCATCGTGCCTCCTTACTTGCCAATCAGGGAAAAAGATCTTCTTCAGCTCATCAGTCAAGATGGTCTCTGCCGCAGCTGTAAGAAGAGGAGCCTTAAGAGCTAAGGCCGCTGGGAGAGGCAACTCTCTCGCAGTAGGGACAGCCAATGTGACGGGAGGGGACTCCAAGTCCACAACAGGAAGGGCACCGCTCTCGCTCCTAGCGGCCTTTGATGGCAAAGGTCTAACGTCGGTCCTCTTCCTGTATCTCTCTTCGGCCCTTTGCCGCTCAGGCCCAAACGCCTAGTCCTGATTTCTTCGAAATCCATGCCTACGTCCTCTGCGGATAGAAAACAAAAAGTGTTAGAAATATTGGAAAACATGCACAAACTAAATGTCATGCCCTGCTTCCCAAAAGGAATACGGAATACGAGTGTGTGACAAAGCCCAGCGAATGATTTTCATCATTCATAAGTTGTAGGATCGACTCAGCATCATAACAAGAAATATAACAAGATATACTCTACCACACATGCATGAATAATTTATTAATCAACAGAAAAACATTTGAAACTTATATAAATATCCCAAATAATCTCAAGATCTGGATAAAAAGTAAAAACTTCAGGACTACAAGCCCGTTACAAGTTTTAAGTAGCAACAAATTAAATAAACTCAAATACAAATTAATTGAAGCAAGCTTTCCCAAGCGAAGCCTAGAAGGTTTACTCACCAACTCCAGCAGGCAACTCGTCTCCAAAGTCTGAATTATCATGTAGAAGAAAATGAAGAAATAAAGACAAACGCCCTTAGTGCAAGTTAGGGCCGCAAGTAGTACAAGCAAGATTATGAAAATAAGTGCAAAAAAGTATGAAACAAGATATGGAATCAAGAATTGCAACATGATTTGACAAGGATGCAACAAGTAGTGAAATTCAAGAGACTAGCTAGCAAGTAAGATAACTCAAGTAACAGGATTGGGTAACAAATACTAGTAGTGGAACAGGTGACAAGTTATCATGTAATTGTATCAAGCATCAAGTAATAAGTATCGAGTAACAAGTATCAAGTAAGGCAGCTGTCAAGTGTGAACAAGTAACAAGTTATTCTTAAGTCTAATGTTTAATTCTATCTAGGTAGCACTTCATGTGTCCCAACTATTTACCGCATGGTTGCTACTTACAAACATGTTACGTTTAGGCCTAGTGGTAGATTTTATAGGGCGGTGTACTCAGGCATCAAGTATCAAGCAAGCAAGGTTCATGAATACAAAAATAATGTAACAAGTTCACGAACCAGTTCTTGAATGCACTAATAAGTTCAAGAACCAACCGTGGGTTCATGAATGCACTAAAGATACAATAAGTTCATGAGCCAAGTAATGGGTTCATGAATACACTCAAGATACAACAAGTTCATGAACCAAGTACTGGGAAATACGGGCCCTCTTCCGAGTACACTTACCTATATTGTCCACTACTATGGTCTTTTCCTTAACCCTGGATTATTATTTATTATTATAATCAAACAAGCATGAAAGTGTGCGAAATAGGCAAGAATACATTATCAAGAATATGGAACGAGTTTAGTCTAGGTAGGATACATGTTCGAGGGTCAAAACATATCAAAATATCAAGAACGATGAGAATTTCAAATATGGACAGCACGACGTTGCTGCACCAAAACTGAGATTTCCGCCACTACAAGAATGCAAATCTGGATCCGTCAAAAGGTCTAGAAACTAGATTCTCTACCGAATCCAGTGCATATAAGAAAGACATATAAAAATTGTAGCATCAGTTGTCAAAATAGCAAACTACACAGGATTTGTTTTTAGCCAGAATTTGTAAAATTATGTTTATAAGTATGGAACAGGTCTGAAACTTCATTAATTAATTTCAAGAAAATTAGGGATGTTCTGTAGGGTGTATAGTATCAGCATACAAAATTTCAAGTCATTATCTTATAGGTAGCATGATTAATTTAATTGTCAAATAATGTGTCGCAGCAAATTTACGAATTTGCAGTCTTACGACACAACAAACTAAAACTGCGATAACTCACAAACCATAACTCGGAATTCAATTCTGTAAAAAGAGTATTATCTAGAAATCTGGGGCTAAATTTTATGTTTAGAACTCAAGTCCAAATTTTGATGTTATCGGGGTCGAAACAGCAAGCAAACACAGGAATAGCAGCACATGTGAATTTCTTTTATATAAAACTGGCATGATTAATGAATGTTCAAGTGATTATGAGATAAAATGGGCCCAAAAAATTGTGAAAAGAATATATCAACGAAGGGTTGTAACTCTTTAGATCATGGAATTGGTAAGGAATAAAATAAGATCAACAAACAATGAGCTAAAGGGAGTCACATTTACGATCTACTTGAAGTATTTTCAATTAAAAAGCTTGTACTAGAAAAACAAATTGTACAAGAAGATACTTGCCTGATAAACGACGACGAATCTGAACACGAACAAATAACGGGATGAGAATCTGGAGAAATGAAGCACGAACACAGGCACATGCAAGTACGTGCGAGCCACGTGCAAAACCAAAGCACAAAAACACTCCAACACCACACAACAACACTCCAAACACTCCAAACACACCAGAACAGAAAATACCAAACTCCACTTCTCCACAGCAGCAAACACACAACCCAATCCTCTACAAATAGCAAACAACAATCAAGCACCCACCGTGCTCCTTCTCTAATTGCGATAGAGAGAGAGAGAGATCGATGGTGGGAGAGGGAATGGCGACTGGGCATGGGCGGCGCGACTGGAGGTCGTGACTGGGTGGCGACGGGTGATGGGAGGTCATGATGGGATTGGCTCGGTGGGCAAAACAGAGGAGGTCAGTGAGTGCACAGTGAGCGTGGTCGAGCAGAGGCTGGCGGAGTGCACGGGCGCGATGGTGAGAAGAGGGACGCATCAGGACTGCGGGAGAGGTGTTGTCGACTTGTCATGGGTTCGACGAGAACCCAGAGGAAGAAGAAGACGACGGAGGTAAGCTGAATAGGCTGGAGGCCAAGGCGATGCACAGGGACAATGGAAGGCGGTGAGGTGGAGATAGGAGGCTGACGATGGGATGAAGATGACGGTCGACGAGGCGGTGGCGAGCAGGAGTAGGGGATGATGAAATTGTGATGGAGGGCTGACTTCGATGAGCAGGATGGGTTCGCGTCGGCAACAGGAGGTCACGACACAGGGAGGTCGGCACGGCAGCGGTGAGCGCTGCTACGGCATCGCGGCAGGAGGGGAAGGCGAGGAGCTTGAGCTCTCTGTTTCATTTGGGAAACAGAGGGGAGAGAGAGGAAGGGGGAGAGAGAAGAACAGGCGACTACTGTGGGGTTTTGCACAGTAAAGGTAATTAGGGTAAGGTTAAAAGTGCTTAGGGTTTAAATAGTAGGATTGCGGGTTTTGGGTTGTTGGGTATGAATAGGATCCAGTAGGAGTTACAGAGTTTGGCTTTTGGGTTAAAAAATTCAATAGTAGATAATTAACCAGAATAGGCTTTATAAAACATACATATAAATATACATTAAGTCAAATAATGAATACATATAAAATAGAGTATGTTCGGCTTAAAATAAAATAATAATAATAATATTAACAATAAAAACAATGATACTGCAAAATAATAACACTAACAAAAATAAGACTGGTAATAGTAATAATAATAATATATGTATATCAAAATGCAAATTCGAGTTTAACAGATTTATTAAAATAATCCAAGCAATATCAATATAAATAGTAGATCAAATAGAAATAGAAATTAAAATTAAAATATACAATTATTCGAAATAAATAAAATTTCCGATCAGAAAATATTTTAATAGAGAATCCAAAACAAATTTAACACAAAAAAAATAAAGAATTTATAAATAATCAAAGTACAGAGAATATTTAGAAAAATATGTATTTACGGAAACAGGGGTTACACTAAAGAATAAAGACCAATATAAAGAAAAACGCATACTAGGGTTCATCGGGCTAAGACCCCTTTCAAAGAGAAACTCCTCAGAGATCTCTTTCCAATGCAATGTCAGTCGGTCCAAAAGAATTCCAACCATCCTCTCCGCTTGGTGCTCAGTGACCGTTCCGCCTTCGCCCTCTTCGGCACATCCTCCCTCCAAACTGTCGGAATACCCCATGGGTCCTGACTTCAGATAAAAAAATACTTATCCCTCCAACACTTCACCTAGTCAGAATTGTCGACCAACTTCAGGCCTTTACGAGCTGTGAGGTAGAACCGATACTCCGTTCCCAACTTCTAATGAATCTTGTATAGCATGTGAAGAACATTGAGTTGGGGCTCAAGCCCCGCAGATTGATAGTGCAGCACGAACCCCGTAATGTGCCTCCATATGTTCGGCCTGAGCTGGATAAGACCTACACCGTACCACCTCAAGACTTCTCTCACAAAGGGGTGAAGAGGCAGGTGGAGCCTCGCCTGAAAAGCGTCGAAGGGAAACACACACAAGTCTGGGGAGAACGAAGAACAGGATCTAACCTCGGGGCCAGGCAAAATAAGCTCGAACTCCGGGGGGATCATATAACACTTCCAAATGGTGCACAATTCTACATCTGTAAGAATGGTGACGACGTCGTTCGCCTCAGAACACTGTCGAGGTTCGTTCTCCTCATAAACTTGCCCCATTCCTTATTTGACACGCCTCAGCTCCTCAGCGCTGTATTGGCGAACGCCTCCCAAATGTGACACGACGATCGAATGTCTTTCGAACTTTCCCATCCTTTGATCTCTCTCAACAATCATCTCTACAACTGGCGAAGGCAGAACCACCACACCCTTTCCCTTGTCCACCGTAGAAGAAGGAGTTGGAGGTTGCACTTCGTCACGACCCAAGGGGGAGGCCTCGTCACCCGAAGATATCCTAGACATCTCTTACAATAAAAATAAATTGCCTTCTGATTTTACAGTCACGGTTGGAGTTCTCGCCGGAAAACGGAAAAGCCTGACGGAATCTCTTGAAAGCGGACAACTTGTGGTGAAGTAAAAACGAGAGTGTGAGGTGAAATGAGGGGGGGAGGGGTTTATAGCCAAGCTAAGTGGCTTGGGCCAGAGTCGTATTGGGCCCTAAGGAAGCCCAAGAGGCACGGAATTCCAAACGGTCAGAATGCAAAATAACAAAGTAGTCAAACTGCCAACAAGCCATGTGACTGATCGCTAGGTTTCAAAAGTGTTCGCTAGAAATCGCAAATGTTCGATAAGCGTCCACCAAAATTGCCACCGTTCACCAAAGCGTTCGCTAAGAAACACAACTATTTTCCAAAGTGTTCGCGAGGAACGCAAATGTTCACTAAAGAGTTCGCCAGAAAATGCAACTGTTCACCAAACGATCGCCGAACTAGCCGGACAAATGGTAATCCGATCAAAAAATGAGCGAAATGGCATTGACCGGTCAACAGTCAATGTTGACCAGTCAACGCCACGTGTTGCTTAGCTTAAGCTCGCTACCACACGATCGCCATGTTCACCGAACACACCGAACAAACGGTGATCCGATCAGAAAATGAGTGAAATAGCATTGACCGGTCAACGATCAACATTGACCAGTCAATGGTCAAGGCCACGTGTCGCTCAGCTGTAGCTCGCCGCCACACGATCGCCACGTTCACCGAACATACCAAACAAACGGTGATCCGATCAGAAAATCAGCAAAATGGCGTTGACCCGTCAACCGTCAACGTTCACCAGTCAACGGTCAATGCCACGTGTCGCTTAGCTGTAGCTCGCCGCCACACGATCGTCGCGCTCACCAAACATGCCGAACAAACGGTGATCCTAACGAAATTGAGGGGAAATTTTTACCTCCTGATGCGCGCTCGATCGTGATCGACGGCCCAGATTATGCCACGTCATCAGCTATTTCGATAATTCCTTTATTTTAATTATTAAATTGAATTAATAATTTATAATTTCCAAAAAATAACTAAAAATTCGGAAAAATAAAATTTCAAATTTATTAAAATAATCATTAGTTCAGGAAAATATTTTTTAAGTTCTAAAAAAATAATTATTAATTTAGAATAATTAATTTAAAATTTCGGAGATTAATTATTAAAATTCGAAAATTGAATAAAAAAATTCAAAAAAAGATTAAAAATCTGATTAAAAATTCACAAAAAATCCAGAAAGTCCTAAAAACAATTCTGAGTATTTTACAAACACAGGAAAACATTGTTACACTCCAAGAAAGCTCTTAACGTCCCTGAGAATGCCGATAAATTCTATGAGCCATTAAAAATGGGAGAACTACTCTTCAAAGGCTGTGAAACTCAGTTTTTAGGTGTCACGCCCTGCTTCCCATTATATGGGAACATAGGCACGTAACTGAGGCCCAGTGAATGATATAAGTATGCCAACTCATATCATCTACAAGCTATACAATACCAGTAAACTCAATAATGCAATAATTATCACATAAACAAGAATATAATACAATAACCAATATCTAAGGTACAAGAACTTACCAAAAAGCCCAAGAATATACAATGTAATAACAGTTCGACGAGTTCTTTCAGTAACCCATCATCTGTACCTGTATAACATAACTCAAAAGAAAGATGGATGAAGCACTCATTAAAGCAAGTTGCAGGCCGCAAGTAGTACAAGTAAAAATGAGAACAAGAACAAGAATATAACACGGAACAATAAGAACTGGGAATTCAAATGCAGAAAGAACATGATAACGAGAAACAACATATATATAACAAGAAAGCAACAAAGACTAAACAAAAATGAAACAAGAACTGGCGATGCAAATGTAATATAACATGATCAAGGTAATGAAGGTAACAACTGGAACATGTCTGAAAATATAACTAATCAGGAACAAGGAATAATGTAACAGGAATATGCCATGTAACCGGAAATCATGCAAACTTCTAATGGGAGTCATGTAACTTGTCAACTGAACATGTAACTTATAACATGAATCATGTAAACTTGTAAACTTGTAACAGGATCAGGCAATCTTGTAGCGAGAATCAAGTAACTTATAAATAGGTAACATATAACTTGTAAACATGAATCATGCACATGTTCAGAGTTAAGAACAAGTCTAGCAATCTTTTATAAATCCTAACTAATACGCAATCCTATGTCCCATACCATAGGTCGGGTGCATACAAACATGTTAACGCTTAGACTCTAATGGTGAATTCTATAGGGTCATGTACTCGGGTCTTCCAGTGACACTAACAGGAATCATATCACATCATATCGTATCATGTCATATCATATCATGTCAGGTAATCATATTGTGTCAGGTAATTATATCATGTCAAGTAATCATATCGTGGGTCACTATTATGAGAAACACGAGGCTTATTCCGAGTACACTCTCCTATATTGTCCACTACTAGGTCTTTCTCTTATTACCCATGTAATGCCCCAGATCCCCATTACTAGACATCCGTGACACAACCAGAATCTTTGCCTTCAAATGCATCTCAACACAGTAAATAACATGGAAATATAAAAACTTTTCTTTTCCAAATAAGATCATTACATTGTTAATTACAACCGTTGTTCTGTTCTTGAACAAGGAATACAAATTACATTAACTTATTACAACTTTTACAAATATTTATATACTCCAACTTGTAAAGCCGTCAGCTGTCTTCGAGAATGATAATCGACTGATCTCTGTCGAACTCTACTGAGTGGTCAATCTGCTTTCCTGAGACTTGTTCCCTCGGCTTGAGTGTCCTGCTGCGCAACTCTGATTATTTCTGTATCTACTTTTATGGTAGGACGAGTACCTAAAAAGTGGGGAACGTCAGTAATTCTACTGACGCAATGCTAATGAGAAACAGCGATCTCCAACTTGCATACACATAAACCATCTTGAATGGAAAAAGAAACGTGCATCCTAATTTTCCAGAGTTTGTATATGCCATGACCTGAAGTCTAAAGCAAATTTCAGAGTACAGAGCAGATGCACTTAATCTAATATTAGCAAGACTCTGGATACACATGCATCCAATACTACATACATCCAGATCAAGCCGTTTCCTCCAGTTTTAGGGTTTTGAAACTTCGCCATGCACTGCCTTCTACTATTGTACATTTCCTGTTCCTGATAAGTACAACATGATCGAGGAGGTTATAAAATTTGGGGAGCTACCCCGTTTGTCACTAATAATCATTGCATTGGACCTCTCTCAAAAGCCATGATGAATTTACAGGTACACCGCAGCATACCCATTGCATTGAAGATCCACTATGGTCCGTTTGTGTCCACCAACATAGAACAAGGGAACATCCCGTTCTTATAAAGGTACCTCAGGAATTAACAGAGCGAGATATGGCTCCCGTATTCTTAACCATTGAAAAGACACAGCCCATATCCCTTTGACGGGAAGAGACAACCCTGGTTATCACTGCCTAGTGCTGGTTATTAGAATGAGTCAGATTATAGGGAATGACCCTAACACCAATTCGGTCTTCAAGCGAACAGTAAAGAAAACATAATTAAATACATTTCACTGAAAAATATGTTTATGCACTCAAATCATGCACGGTGTCATATCAAAAAAATGTTAATCTTGACTGGTCTTGTCAAAATAGAAAATAATCATGGTGAATCAACATTCACAGATTTCTAATAACTTCACAGGACTTCGACCATATCCCCGGCTCGTGACTCTTAGCAATTAGTCCATCGGCGCCCAAAGGATGCATACAAATTGTGAATGAAGGTAAACATACGCAAACACCAATACCCGACCAATGACAGATTCAGTCATCAAGATACAAGTCACAAATCGACCATATAAATTTTTTCTTAATCACGTGTCCATCATGATTACTGAGCACAACAATCTTATACAAGTCCTAAGTGAAGTTTTTAGAAGGGATAATACTTTAAAACATCTTAAAACTCCAATGATAAGAGGTTGTTGCAACTCAAGCTATGCTCATCAGAATCCAACAAAATTATGATTTCTAAAAAGGTAGGAAACTCTACTGCAATTCCCTAGTTGACAACTCCCTCAAATTCCTTATAGAAATCAAGTTTCCTGAGTGAACCAAGTTCATAACTTTCAATATACAATTCGGAATTGCATGATATTACCCATTTTGAAAATCTAAGATTCTAGGCTACAACTTTCCAATTGACCGATGCATCCGATTCATCCATCTAATTGCTCTAAAAGGTCTTTCAATCATCATCCCGTGTACTCCCTGTACACTTGCTGAGCCTTGCCAATGGCATAAAAACCTACATGCTCATCAGAAAGACACAAATCCAGGTTCTATGGAAAGGTAGGAGTGTATAGTACAACTTCTTATTTGAACACATCCCCAGATTCATCCATTAAAGTCCTCAAAAACTCAAATTTCTCTCAGGTGCACATACAAAAAAAAATTTGATTCATTTAACAAACAGGATCTCGACTAAGACTGGGTCTGCCCCAATCTTAGGAAATTCATAAATTTTGCTACACAAACTGGAATTGGATGAAACCAGAAGTTTTGGAAAGCTATGACTCTCTACTACAAATCTCTAGTTGATCATTCCTCCAAATTCTTAACATATAATTCCAGATTTACACAAATTCACGGACTAGTTAACCTGAGCTAAAGCTGAACATGGTCTACTTTAAAATTTATTAAAAAATCAACCCTAAGTCCAAAGCTCAAGAAATTTGATATTCTGAAACTAAACATATCCCATTCCATTTTGTCCAAAAAATGCATCTAAATTCATAATACATAGGGAGTTATGACTCTTCAAATATAGCAAAAAATTTCTACTGCTTTTCAAACAGGGTCTTTACCTCCATATACAATTTATTTTTGTAAATTCATCAAATTCTATCTAAAAATTCTAAAATTTGAGAATCTTGATGTAGACTCACACTAAAAGCTACTACCATAATTTCTTTGCAATATCATGCACACACAAGTATTTATGAAGAGATGAATTTCAGTCTCTGAACAGACAGATTCAAGTTCTATTTTTCAGACCAGTTGTAACATAGAACTTTTTTGAGGCATCAAACGATCTCAAAAATTTTTGAAATTTGAAAATATGGTTGTAGACACATACAAGAGCATCCAGAAAATATTTCAGCTTAAAACACCCTACCAATACTGAGTTATGATTTTTGCAAAACATATCAAATTCTCACAAAATAGCAGCTTTTCAGCTTGTCTCTATCCGAAAATGGAATTAGTGTTTGGCTACTAAATAGCCTCCAAATATTATGAAAAAAATCATGTATGCTCTAGATTCATAGAATAACAAGTCCTAAAAATTTTAGTCCAAAATTTCATGCCGTTTGTGAGCTAGAAATTCCTAAGCTACAAATTACATACATGTTTCTTCAACCAAAGATCATGATAAGAGTTAATCTATCATACAAACTAATTTTCTAAGCATGTCACATACTCATGCATGGTAACCAAGTTTCATGGCTACTACTACATATCAATTTCATACCCAAAATAAATACTAAGTTTTAGAGTTTAGAGGATCACCCACCTCTTATGTTTGCAAGAGAATCCTACTAGCTTAGCTTGCTTCCTTTTCAAGTTTGCACCCTTGCTCTTCTCTTCTTCTCCTTCTACTCTACTACTACAAAAAATCTCCTTCTCTATTTCTCAAAGACACCACCTTTTCTTCCCTTTTTTTTGGAACAATAAGATAAGAAGAGATGAGAAGGTGAATGGAAGGGGTACTTATAAAAATGGAGGTGCTAGGGTTTGGGGATTGGGCCGGCAAGAATGTAGGGTGGAGATGGGAGAGGATTGGAGTGAGTTGAGGTGGATGGGTGAGATGGTGCCAACACAACAAGTTGCTAGAAGTTTCAAGAGGTGTCTTGGAATTTTCATAAAGAATCTCTTCATGATTGTTTCCAAGCATTGGATTTCATTAAGATTTGACTAGGGTTGATCATTGATGAGGGTTAGATCCTACCCCTAATCCATGAAACCCTAGGTCAAGAAGAAATAACCCTAGCCCTAACCCCTAAGCATAAGTACACTCCATATTCAATTCAAGTATCAACTTGGTTTAAAATAAACAATGAATATATAATATATATATATATATATAAAATATATATATATATATATAAATGTTTATAAAATTACTAGGTTTGCCCGTTGACACGTGCCTACGGCACGTCTTCGGAACGATGCACCTTATTTGATCATATAAAATAGTTTTAGAGGTCGAGCAAATTAATTGAAGTAGCAAACATATTATATGAGAAACTTTTGGGGTCCAGCAAAAAAATATATTATATAATTTTTTTGATTTTTTTGAACTATTTTTAAGGCTTTTAAATTTTTAATTTTTTTAGTTTTTAAATATTTAATTTTTTAAAAATTTTTAAAAATTTTATTTTCTTAATTTTTTGAATAGAAGAGGGAGGGAGAGAGAGAGAGAAAAAAAAAAAATTAAATATAGGAGTTATTTTGGGTGGGGGATTTGAATTTGAGTTTTGGAGGGAACTTTTGGGGGGAAAATATGTTTTGTAAGGTTAGATCTGAGCCTTTAATTTTTGAGGGGATTGAAGGAGAACCACTTGATAGCTTTCTTTGTGTTTTAGTATATAGATTATTATTTTCAAAGATTGTCTTGTTAAAACAATCGAGACAAATCCACAATTTAATTAAGAAGATATCCCAAGTACTTTGGCTTCAGAATGGCTAATATATTTGAAATTTCTCAATTAAAACTAATAAAAAAATATATAATCGCGTGCAGTACTCAGACGTGCACGGATTACAATGCAAAATAGTTATATGCTATTTTGCGGGATATTACAACCCCGGCTTGTTATTCTTTTTACAATATTTACACATAAACATGCAATGATTAGAATGAGTATTGGGACATGATCAAGGAAGTATCGAGGCTATGAAATGCATGATATACAAGTTTGATTAATTAAATGCAAGATATAAACATATTTACAATCAAGGAAATGAAGTTACAATTATGGACAGCAATACGTTGCTGTACAAGATCTCACTTTCCCGTTGCTACAGAAAAGCAAATCCGGTTCCAACTCATATACACACGATATATTAATAATATAAAAGCCAGGTTAAACAGTCAATTCTTTAAAGATTTCGTGTTCAAGCAGCATGCCAAGGTCAAATTCATGTATATAAAAATTAATTGTAAATTCATTGAAAAATCTTATAAAAATCATAAATCACCTCATAAACATGTTTAGTAACATACTGAAAAATATCAGGTCTTAATTATACTTTTAACATGACATTTAAATTTACTAATTGAGAAAATATACCTCAAAAAAGTGATCTGGAATCGAAAAAGTCACAGCACTAAAAACAAATTATCTTGCAATCTACACATCCGATTTCAGATCCGTCAAAAGTTCTGGAAACTAGACTCAGGGGGCTAAAACTATTATTTATAAAGTGACTGATTCAAATGGTAACTAGGTCAAAATCTGACTACAAGTTAAAACATACAGCACGGCAGAAATATACAAATTGACATCTATGATCTTTTGATGGGCATCGAACCATAGAGGCAAATTGATTGTTTCGATTCAACATACATATTGAGTGACTTAATCATGGAAGGATTTCAAGATATAAACAAATCGACGATTCAATCAATTGAAATTTCTAAAGATATTTTTGATGAACATGAACAAGTTTCAATACACTATAATCAAGCAAAATTACTAATTGTGGGATGCCAATTAAAAAAAGCTTGTATTGAACAATAAAATGTATAAGGTACTTGCCTTATAGGCAAAAAATGGAAGCGAGATGAACGACGGTGGAAATATGTGCGAACGACGGCACCACGAGAGCATGTGTAAACAGTGGGAACAACAACACGTGCAAACTACGAAACCACGAGACCACGTGCAAACAAAGGACAGCAATAAGCGGGAGCACGTGCAATAGACGGGGATAGCAAGACAGCAAAAGCAATCGCAGCAACAATAGCATAAACGCGTGCAAGGCATCAACAACAAAAGACTCACAACAACAATAGAGCAACATGACACATGCAAGACACGACAACAGCAACACGTGCAAGACACGGCACGTGCAACAGCAACAGTGTAACTCCTGTATCCCGTTTCTTGTATTTTGTACTATATTTATTTTTCCTGTGTATCTATTCTGCTTGTATTCTTTCGTTCTTTTGGATCGTGTAATTGTTTCGTCATTCTCAATAAAAAATTAGCTATTCTTTTCTCGTCTGTGATTTTAATATTCTTGACCAAAATTTTTCTGCAAATTATGTATCTCTGGATGAATTGATTAATGCCAATTTCTTAATTTCATGGCTTAATTAATTATCTTTTCTTCCTACCTTATTGGACCCAATCCTACCCTAAATCCTATAATCCTATATCTCTTATTGGTTTTTAAACCCAATGGCCTGTTTACCCTTAACCCTACTTCTTTAATACCCCATGTTAACACCACACCCCCCCTCCAACCCTTATTTATCAAAACCTAATTACCCTGCAAAAACCCTAGCCGCTATACTTCATCTCCTACCTCCAACCTTCCGCTCTGAAACCCAAGCCCTTCACCCCTTCTGACCTCCTCATTGTCAGGCCATCCCCGACCTTGTCCCTCCATCGTCCTCATCCTCTTCCTTTTGCCGTCGAGCTCTCCTACCCGACGCCCTGAACTCCTAGCCGTAACTCCCCTTCCTCCCGTGCCGCGACCTCCCCCTGTTGTAATATCCCAGTTGGATATTATATTTGTATAATTATTATTTTCAAAATTAAAATATTTTTTATGAAAATTACTTAGTTTTAATAAATAATCATTATCTGTATATATATATGTACATATATACTAGTAAGTATATATATGTATTGTACCAATTTTGTGCACTTCTACAAAATCATGTAATATGCATTTTTAAGAAAATATCTGTAATATCCTGGCTGATATTAAAAATTATTATTTTACTTTCATTTTCAGAATCGAAATATTTTTGGGGGAAATTACTCAGTTTAATTAATAAACATTATCTGTATATATGTAATAGTCTGTATATATCCGTATTGTACCAATTTCATACTAAAATCTTCCGAGTCGATAATAAAATTGTTTTTATTATTATTTTATTTTTATTTTCAAAATCAAAATATTTTTGATGGAGATTACTCAATTTAACTAATGAAAATTATATATCAACACGTATGTATATGTATTATATCAATTTCGTACTGTAATCTTCCCAACTGATATAAATATTATTTTTATTACTTATTTTATTCTCGGAATTAAAATATTATTTGTGCGGATTGTTCGGCCTAATTAATAAACGTAATCTCTATATATAGACTTATGTACGTATACGTATTGTATTGATTTCGTACACTTGTAAAAATCATGTGGTATATGTTTTGGACAAAAATATCTTTATTTTTGTCATGATTGATCAAAGATCAATGGCTAGGATTTAATTTGGAGGGATAAACATAGGTTATATGATAAATGGAAATACAATTAGTATTAATAGGTGTCATTCCTTCATGGCTAAGTCAACCTAACTCACATACACTGGCTAGGATTTAATTTGGAGGGATAAACATAGGTTATATGATTAATGGAAATACAATTAGTATTAATTCGTGTCATTCCTTCATGGCTAAGTCAACCTAACTAACTCACACACACACCCCTGAGTGTGTGTGAGTTAGGTTACCCCCAAGGCAAACAAAAGCAAACCCTAGTTTCACCCCCTCACCCTCTCATACACTTACCTCTCTAATTTGCTCCTATAAATACCATTCCCCTTCACTCTTTGCCTCACTTGCAAGAGAAAAATAAAGAGATAGAGAAAGCAAAAGAAAGAGCGAAACTTAATTGAGAGTTCTTCATTTGTAGGTTGTAGTTGGAGCTAGGAGGAAGGAGAAAGAAGCTAGGCTAGTTCTTCCTACTTAGTAATTAAGGTGGGGGTTTCTCTACTCTCTGTTTGTATTGATGTTTGTTTTTCTTTTTATTGTTGTATGTTGAAAATAACTTTGACTAAATCATGTGCATATGAATGGTAGTGTGGATCAAATGATCACATGAAGAGTTTGAATGGTAGAACACAAACAAAATAACTTAAAGATTGAATCTTTAATACTTGTCATTTGTTAATTGTTGTTATTTGTTGTTATTGTTGATATTTTGCTAATAAAACTAACAACTTGGACTATTTCATGTGCATATAAGAATTGGTGGATTGAGAATGTCTACATAACAAGTTTGAGGTTGTAGAACTCAACAAGTATAATAAAAGATAGGTCTTGTAGTAATAGATTGGGTGTTGTCTTCTAATTTGTAAAAAAATCAAGTCTTTACTAATTTTAATTCACAAAAGAGTAATCTTTCATGTATGAAGAACTTCTAGTTTTAAAAGGAGTAGTCTTTTCATGCTTAGAGAATTCTAGTGCATAAAGGAGCTCATTTTTTGTTGTTAGTATGTTAATAGAACTTATTTTTTATGTTAGTATGTTAATAGAACTCATTTTGGACTTAGTACATTAAAAGAACCTATTTTTGGGTTAGTATGTTAAAAAGAACTCATTTTGTTGTTAGAATGTTAATAGAACTCAATTTAGGGTCAGTATGTTAAAAGAACCCATTTTGGGGTTAGTATGTTAAAAGAACTCATTTTTTATGTTAGAATGTTAATAGAACTCATTTTGATGTTAGAATGTTAAAGAACTCATTTTAGGGTTAGTATGTTAAAAGAACCCATTTTGGGGTTAGTATGTTAAAAGAACTCATTTATGTTAGAATGTTAATAGAACTCATTTTGCTGTTAGAATGTTAATAGAACTCATTTTAGGGTTAGTATGTTTAAAGAACTCATTTTGGGTTTAGTATGTTAAAAGAATCCATTTTTAATTCTGGTATGTTAAAAGAACTCATTTTTGTTGCTAGTATGTTAAAGAACCTATTTTGGGGTTAGTATGTTAATATAACTCATTTTTCAGTTAGGATGTTAAAAGAACCCATCTTGGTTATTAATTGTTATAGGTTGTGAAAGATTTTTCTTCTAAGTATAAGAAGATCAATTCCTTAGTGGAGAGCTTTATGTTGCCCTCATATGGAATAAAAGTCCTATGTTACTTCTAAGTGTAGAAAGATCAAATCCTTTTAGTAGTAGGCTTCTTTAGTTTCTATGTTTAAAAGCTAAGTTTTTAATCGTTGCATGTTTATTTTTTTTCTAGGTTGATTAGAAGGCCTCTTGTTGACTTAACTTGAAAAGGTTGTCAACTAGAGAGTTTTAGTAGAGTTTATTAGCTTTTCAAAAACCCCATTTTTTTTAGATTCCAATAAGTATAGCATCAATTATGATCTTTACAAAATTCCAGCAGCAACTTTCACTTGCTGAATTTCTGTTTGGAAAGATTAGGATTTTTCGACCTCTTGTTGACTGAACTTGAAAATTTTTTCAACTAGAGAGTTGTAGTAGATGTTCTTAGCTTTCCAAAAATCTCAATTTTGTTAGATTTCAATAAGTATAGCATCAGTTATGATCTTTACAAAATTCCAGCAGCAACTTTCACTTGCTGAGATTCTGCTTGGAAAAATTAGGAGTTCTCGACCTATTGTTTACTGAACTTGAAGAAGTTGTCAATTAAAGAGTTGTAGTATATGTTCTTAGATTTCCAAAAGCCCAATTTTGTTAGATTCCGATAAGTATAGCACCGGTTATGATCTTTACAAAATTTCAGCAACAACCTTCTTTGCTGAATTTTTGTTGGAGAGATTAAATGTTTTCGTCTTCTAGTTGAGTTAACTTGAAAAATTTTTCAACTAGAGAGTTGTAGTAGATTTTCTTAGCTTGCCAGAAGACCAATTTTGTTAGATTCCGATAAGCATAGCACCGGTTATGATCTTTACAAAATTACAACAACAACTTTCTCTTGCTGAGTTTCTTGTTGAAAAGATTAGGAGTTTTCGACCTCTTGTTGACTGAACTTGAAAAAGTTGTCAACTAGAGAGTTGTAGTAAATGTTCTTAGCTTTTTGAAAAGTTCAATTTTGTTAGATTCCGACAAGCATAGAAATTACTGTGAATTTAATAAGCTTCAATAGTTTTTGACCTTTAGCAAATTCGTTGTTCGTAATATGTGGTGTTTTGCCCAATTCAAGCATGTATTTAGGATTTCTATGTATTTCCACGTGCTTATAATTCATGTTAGCTAGAATTGTCGGAAATTGTTAGTGGTTTGAATCATGCACTTGATTATGAGTAATAAGTATTCGTTGTGCTCATAAGTCAGGTAATAATAGCATGTTGTTTGATTGAGTAATAGTTCGTACCAATTATTAGTATTGGTCCATCTCATACGTAGTTTATTTGGCTCGTATGTATGTTGTTGTCTCATACGTAGCTAGTTGGATCGTATGTAAGTTGTTTTGCTCATATATAGATTGTCGGGCTCGTATGTAGTTGTTGGTCTTATACGTACCTTATTTGGCTCGTATGTATGTTGTTGTCTCATACAAAGTTCACCTGGCTCGTATGTAGGTCGCTGTTTCATACATAGCACGTTTAGCTCGTATGTGATTTGTTTGCTCGTATATAGCTTATTAGCTAGTACGCAGTTTGTTGTGCTCGTCAAGGGCGATATCATTGCCCTAGGAGCCATCGACCATCAAGACGGGTATTTATTTTACCCCTCAGGGACTGTGGATGAATCACCCCTCGTGCACCGTCAGATCTTAACCGGTGTAGGTTGATCGCGGGCCAGGAGCGTAGATGGAATCCATGTTGAGGGTAGTAGCATACGAATAAATTTGTATTGTCGAAGTCTTGGATCGATAGGCTATGACATGATCCTTAGTGATCCTAGTAAGTCTAGATTAAGCACCTAGCAAAGTTATCTTGCGAAGCCTAAGGTAAGACCTAGCATGTTGTGTTAGTACTGTTGTCATCCCTCGGATTGTTTAAGGTTTGTGACATCGTTAAGGTAGTAACTGGTAACTATTGTTACATAACCTTTTTATCTATTACTTCGCCAAAGGGAAAGAGTTGGTATTTGGGGTGATACCTTATGATCCGACATATCCTATAGGCCAGCACTAGGTGGTGTTATTAGTTGTACCCTTCCTGTCAAAGGGATACAGATTGTGCCTTCTCACGAGTTGGGAGTACAAGATCCGTATCTCGTCTGTTAATTTCTGAAATGCGATGATAAGAACGAGAAGCTTTCCTGTCAGAACTAAGGGATGGACCCCCGGAATTCCATCATGTTCTATGTCAGAAAAAGCGAACATGCCTTAGACTATTGTTTATAAGCTAAGGGGCCACACGGGATGCTTCGAGCTAACCTGTGTTGTTGTAAACTATGAGTGTTCGTCTGATTTTTGAGTGAGGTCCGGTGTAACGGGCAATAGTGGCAAACAGAGACACCACTATATGACTGCGAATGGCGGGATTTGTCCTTTTCAGAGCAACCTCATCAGTCATGCTTTATCTTCAGGAACAGGTTGAGTACAAGAGTAGAATTCATGCCGCGGGTTCAAATCCCTATATATGAAGAAACGGCTTGATATGGGCATATGTATTTATGGGCTGCATACTGTCCAGAGTTTTAATTGCATTAGAATAAGTGCATCCTAGCCTTAGTTGACATTGCATTAAGATTTTAAGTCATAACACCCACGAACACTTAAACTACACCTACACATTTAACCATTCTTAAATTATGTTAGTTTAAAGTGGAGATTCACTGCTAGTCATCAGCCTTAAAGCGTCAGTATATGTACCGATGTCCCCACTCAAATAGGTACTGGACTGCAGAACTACAGGTTCAAGGTTCAGGAGGACTCCAGACAAGTGGAGGGTTCAAGTGACGCACTGTGTTGATTATTTTTCCTATTGTTATATGTGTATTGTTGAGAAGCATCCAAGTGAAGTACCATGTGTTATTAATTACTTTTTGTACTGTGATGTAAATTTATTGGAAGTTTGTAACACTTGGGCTTGTAAGGCATTATTGTAACATTGATGTAATGTATTGCAGTTTTATAACATTCAGACTTGTAATACATTTGTGTTGAATAAAAAGTTTTAAATTTTCCTATTTTTCTGTGTATTGTGGCTAATTGAAGGAAAAGATTCTGTCTTATGTCACGGTTCCCCGGTATAGGAAATCAGGGCGTTATAGAGTTGGTATCAGAGCTGACTTCAAATATAGTCCAACACAGTAAGAAAATTAAACTTGGATGTCTTATAAGAGTCGGGTTTTAGCTAGTTGTAGACAAATATAATTCATATTATTGTTTCTTTCAACTTATGTTTTATATTTTTTTCTATATCTGGACTAATTCTGGTATGTGTTTGAAGGATGGTATTCAAGGATATCCTAACCGAGGATGTGTTGACGGAAGAGAGTGAACCGATTTAGATGGATGATCGGATAATGTCACGCCCCGCTTCCCAAAAAGAATACAGAATACGGATATGTGACTCAACCTAGCGAATGATTTGCATCATCCATAAGCTGTTCAGAATCTTTACAACAAATCTCAGAATAATCAGAGTCGGAAGCCAAAAGAATCATCCTCACACAGACATATATATCTCAAAACAAAACAAAGTACCAATAGAAATTAATTGAAATCAATTATTATAATAGTCTTAAATAAATAGATCCGAATAAGTTAATATCCTGGGTCACATTGCCCAAATACAAATAAATTCCATATACTCAAATACATTGTTCAAAAGCAACAGATAATAATAATAGCAAAAGAAGTCCAGCACTAATATTTCATTTCTCCAATACCATCGAGCAAACGACCATTCTGATCTGCAATCAATAAATTGCAGGAGAAGGAAAAAGAAAACAAGTACCCGTCAATGCAAGTTACGGGCCACTTGTAATGCAGGATACAAGTACAAGAAAAACTAACAAATCTAAATAATAGCAGAAAAAGATATAGCATGGTATAGCAGAATCAACTAGCATGGTATACTAACATGTGCCAAGTGTCAAAAATCAAATAGCATGCAGATAGATATACAGATAGTGTCAAATAATGGTGTCAAGTGATATTGTCAGACAGATAGCAGATAATCAGATAATCAGATGATCAGAAAATTAGATAACAAATTTAAATATCAGATACAGATACAGATAAGATGTCAGATTCAGATTCAGATACAGATTCATATAAGTCTTGTATTAATTACTAACTAGGTAACACTTCATGTGCCACCCTTTTATCACATAGTTGCTACATTCAAAACAGTTACGTTTTTAGATTTCGTAGGGGATCATATAGGGCCATGTACTCAGGGTTCAGACAGACAGATATCAGATAACAGATCCAGACAGACAGATAAAACCTAGTGGTTCTCTTCTTCCCTACACCTTCCTATAGAAGTTAATGTAAACAGGGTATAGAATAACAGATAACAGATAATCATATAAGAAACACGAGCCCCCTTCTAAGTACACATTTCTATGCTTTCCCACTACTAGATCTTTCACATAAACCCCGGCTTGATCAATTTATAATTATTATCAGAAAGATGTGTATGTTCATGAAACAGAGTAAATCTAGCATGATATAACGACCCATAAGTTAGGAATAACAAATAAGCATGTACAGATGGTAAGTAGTCACATAACAGAACAAAATTTGGTACTTCCTAATTCAGGACAGCACGACAGTACAGTACTAAACCAGAGAATCCTGTTTCCACAAATATCGAAACCTGAATCCGTTACAGAATCTGAAAAATAGACTTCCAACTGAATCTAGAGAATACATATAAGTCATATAGTGTTTCAGAAAACATAACTCAAAACTGATTTGGAACCAGAAAATACGTTCAGCCAGAAATCAGTAAATCGAATTGAAAGTCAGGAAAACAACATTAAAACATCATAATAAATTCCAGAAAAATTTTGGGGTATTCCCCTTTGTGTCTAGTATCAGATTATAAAGTATCATAATTTTCCAGTAAGATTAGTTTAGCCAACAAAAATCAGAAAACATCAAGAAACGATAGTTTGGCAAATCTGAAATTCTCAACACTGCTATACAAAAACTGTAATATCTCGCAAATAGTGAAACTAAATCCAAATCCGTTAATGGAAGATGAAAATAGACAAAATAAGCTAACTTTCATATTTCATAAATATTTTTCATACAGGAAAAGGAATTAGGGTGAAAATACAATTTTTTTCAGAACAGCGAGCAAGAACCAGCAAGTATAGTTTTTATAAACAAGCATGAAATGGCATATAATTCTTATCAAATAAATCCACCAAAATTCTGGGTATCCCTAAGTAGATATAGAAATACAGTCTAAAATTTTAGATCAAAATAATATATTTAGCACTAGTGTCAAAATACTATATTCATCGAAATCATCAAGAAACAAAATTTGAAAATATAATACACCTCTGTAGTAAAACAACCATATCTCATACATATGAAAACGAAATCGATCTCTGTCTGAAAATTTTGAAAGAAGACAGATTTCTCTAAAAATCATGTTTACTATTGAAATTTAGATCCTAACCTTAGTATGGTCTAAATTAACAATCAAAACAGATCATCGACAAAATACAGAATATCCTTTAGAAACAAAACCAACATAGATCATACGTAACTCGTTCCAAACACAACCAAACATGAAATAGAGTCTACTAAGTGTCCAAATAACATGAAATAGGGTATACAGAATGTCTACAACAAGTATATCACATGGATCCAAACAAACACACAATTTCTCCTAATTATCTCACAAACGTAATCACATCAAGAACGGTCAAAACCTAAGTTGTTTCATGTCAAATTTGTGTCGTGAGGAAACTATGGTCAATAGCACTATGGAGACAATACTCATCAAACATACATCACACACGAGTTGTCTCTAGAACCCAACTACACTACAAGCAAAATTTATGACGTGTATCATACAAAGGAATTGAGTACAAGTTATTTACCTTAACCGAAAACGAAACGAACACCAAGAATAACAGGAACGGATCTCGACAACGAACAAAACCCACAAACAAAAACCTCGAACCAAGCAATACGCACGTGAAAACCCAAACAAGAGAGAGAGATCGCATGTAGTACGGGCGGCGGCGGCGCTGGCCGATGCTGGCACTGCTGCTTCTCCTATCGCTGCTGTCGACGCCGGTAGAGGGGGAGGAGGACGGGAGAAAGACGGAGAGAAATGGAGATGGTGGGGTGGTGCTTGGGAGTAGGGTAATCGCGGCTAGGGAATGTACGGGTTGGGCTGGCGACGGGAGTAGGGTAATGGCGGCTAGGGGATCGGGGTGATGGCGCAAAACAGAGAGAGAGGGAGACATTGGTAGGGTTTAGGGTTAGGGTTTTTGTAGGATAGTTTATATAGGGTTTAGTTTAGGGTTGTGGGTATTTGGGTTAATGGTTAGTTTAGGAGTAGTAGTATGAGATTGGGTTTAATAGGATTTGTATAGGATTTAAAATATGATTGTAGGCTAATTTGGCAGTGGTAGTTAATTAGGGATCAAAAGCAATATGAATAGTAATAGGATTAGCAACCAAAACACCTCGAGCACCCAAGAACAAAACAAAGAGAACAAGGACCAAATGAAAAGCGAAATAATAATAACGATCAAGAACAAATCAATGGACAGAAAAATCAATCACAAGAACAGCAAAAATGAACAAAAGGAATATATATTGAAAACAACTCCAATATACGGTCTAAAATACAAGAAGAGTATAAATACTCAAGAAAGAAGAAAAATACACCAAGAATACGAAAAATGAAAAACAAAAAAAAGGGGTTACAATCCTTACCCACCTAACAAAAAGAATTTCGACATCGAAATTCAAAAAGAAGATATATAGGGTAACCCCGAAAGAAAAAGCAAACAAAACAAAACAAAACAACACAACCACTACTCAAACAAATGAGGAAACTTTTGCTGAGTAAGAAACATAACTGCTGGTCTCCTCCTCAAAGCATATGGCACCCAGTTTACTTTACTAGGATGGTATTGCAAACTGATATCATAATCGGCCATAAGCTCCAACCATCGCCTTTGCCTCATGTTTAATTCCTTCTAGGTGAAGACGCACTTGGGACTTTTGTGGTGTGTAAAGATCTCCACTTGGTCCCCAAGTGAGTAATGTCTCCACAGCTTCAATGCATAAATCACTGCCGCTAACTCCAAATCATGAGTCGAATAGTCCTTCTCATGCGGCCTCAACTGCTTTGATGCATACGCAATGACTCAGTCCTTCTGCATAAGAACTGCTCCAATACCCTTACCTGAAGCATCACAGTGAACTACAACTGCCTAAACCATCTGGAATAGTCAACACAAGCACTGACGTCAATCTGTTCTTCAACTCAACAAAAGCCTCATTGCACTCATCAGACCAACAAAACTTCTAATCCTTTCCTGTCAGTTTAGTTAACGATCCTACAATCTTCAAAAAGTCTTGGACGAATTTTTGATAATAGCCAGCGAGACCAAGAAAACTCCGCACTTCGAAACCGACTTAGGAATAGGCCAATCCGTCATAGCAACAATCTTAAAAGGATCTACAGAAACAACATCGCTCGAAATGATATGCCCCAAGAAAGAAACTCTGTCGAGCCAAAACTTGCACTTGCTAAGTTTCCCATAGAGCTGATTCTATCTCAAAGTTTGTAGAACCACTCTAAGATGCTCAGCACGATCTTCACGATTTCGAAAATATACCAAAATGTCATCGATGAAGACCACCACAAATCTATCCAAGAACTGTGAGAAAACTCGGTTCATAAGACTCATAAATACAGCTGGCGCATTAGTGACCCCAAACGACATCACAAGATACTCATAGTGCCTGTATCTAGTCATGAATGTAGTTTTCTGTATATCTGTAGCCTTCACCTTGACTTGGTGATATCCCGAACGAAGATCCAACTTCGAGAAAACAGCAGCCCCACACAACTGGTCAAACAAATCATCAATCCTGGACAAAGGATACCAGTTCTTCGCAGTAACACTGTTTAGTTACCGATAATCTATGCACAGACAACTACTTCCATCCTTTTTGTTGACAAAAAGGACTGGAGCACCCTAAGGCAAAACACTTGGTCTGATGAAACCCAAATCAAGCAACTCCTGAATCTGTACCTTAAGCTTTGCTAGCTCAACCGGTGCCTTCCTTTAGGGACTCTTCGATATTGGCACAGTACCAGGCTAAACATCAATACCGAACTCCACATCCCTGTCGGGGGTAAGCCAGGAAACTCATCTAGGAAAAAAATCTAAGAAATTCCTTACTACTAGAGGCGCAGCCTCACAGCCTGAGTGCAATCCCATCACATAATCCACATGTACCACTGTAGTCTTTGCTCGGCCAAGGGAAGACTCCCCGACTTGGAACTCAAATTCTGCTCGATCTGGAATTCTGATAATAACTTTCTTGGCATGGCAATCAATAATGGTATGGGCTTCACCCAACCAATCCATACCCAGAATGACGTCGAATCCTGAATTCCCAATTATAATCAAGTTGGCTTTGAAATCTGCATCCCCAATAACAACGGGACATTACCTGTACTCACAGAAACAAATGACAACACCACCACCTGTCAAAATGTTCCAAGCCTCTGACATGTTACTACAATCAAACAGATGGCGAGCCACAAATTGAGAGGAGACAAAAGAATGGGTTGCCCCAGAATCAAAAAGAACATGGGCGGGAAAAGAGCAAATAAGGATGACACTTAAAGAATCAAAAGACAATGAGAAAGAAAAGCAGACAATCAAGGGTGAGGGAAAATAACAATGCAGAAGATAACAGAAAGAAATAAAGCAACACCAAAAGAAAACAAAGAAAGGAACAAAAGGGAAAGCAAAGCAACAAAACAACAAAAGCAAAATATACCTGCCACAACTCCATCAGCTGTCTTAGCATCCACAGTAGTCATGTTGAAAGCCTAACTTCTCCTCGAAACAATGGCCCTCTAACCAGCATTCTGTCGTTGAAGAGGAAGCGGTGGCCTAACTGGACCACGAGCTGGAGCTGCCTGCTGGATAGGACCCCTGGCTAGAAGAGCCACAAGCTACTGCAGGCAATCCCAGATAGAATGATCAGTAGCACCACACCTAAAGCTTCGACGAGAGGCACGAAAATAGTTCTTACGCTCATGTCCAGAGATCTGGTAAAAGTCGCAAAAACCACCCCTCGGAAAACCAACAGAAGGATATGGAGCTGCCATGACAGGATGGGCATGCATAGGCCTCCGAACAGGACCAAGAGAAGGCCTAGCAGCAGCAGCGGGAACAGTCCGCTGAGAAGAAGTCGAACCACCACGAGCCTGCTCCTGAGCTCGAGCTGCCTCAAGAGCTTCAGCATAAGTATGCATATGGAGAGAGACAAGATGCCTTTTGATATCCTGCTCAGGCCCATTCGTGAATCTACGAGCCCTATCCTCTTCGGTTGCCGCATGAACAGCAGCGAAGTGGCTAAGTCTAGTAAACTCAGCAGCATACTCATCTACTGTAACACCCCGAATTCCAAAATACAACTGAATTCGAAGTTCCACAGGATCTTTACACTTCTTTCGTATAATTTTACAAGGAAATAAAATTTTTTCTTTCATCAGAGTTACATTACACTTGTACATTGTCACAGCGGAAGCAAATTTATAATAATTTACATGAAACAACATTTAAATCAATCTTGAGCAGCATGTATACTTCAAATGTGTCAAGCATCTTTACCCTGCATATAAAACTATGGGCGCGTCAGTTCATTCAACTGACAAAATATTATACATAGCCATCTTCTCTATGCCGGAAACAGTATAACGATTCTCAATACTTAGCAAACCACAAACTTGTTCACAAACAAAGCTAAAGGGTCTATCCTATTGATGTCGTGTTGTGAATGTGCACTTAATCCTTAATGCAATTATTGTATTATATGACACTAATGCGCACTTGTTCAGAGTCTATGCAGCCCAAACTACATAGGTTCGGGGGCAAGCCCTTAACTGTTCTTCATCTTGTAGGGTTCAATCCCTCGTCATGACTTAATCTAATACTATAACTACGGTAAGTATCCTAGATGTTTTCTGACCTACGAACTCATGTCTAGGTGTCCTGGAGGAAATCCCAATGCACTGTCACATGACTCATCATGCAGGCATCCTGTGGTAATTCAGCTCCTACCATAGACATGACACCACCCGCAGTCGTCAAACACCCTACGAGCGTCACCACCGGGACAGTACTCTGGAGCAGTACCACGCCCTATCATGACTCATCATGGGACATCGTGTGAATACTCTCACGCCACCAATCCAATGGCCCTTATACTCAATATTTTTCTCTTACTTTCATCACATCTTCACTATGTATCTAATCCTTAGTTTAATTGAATCATGAATAAAATCAACCCTTAGAGTGTAGCACTTCCACTATACCGGTCTTATTCATTTAATTCACATGACCCAAACCTTGGTCTTCTCATTTCAATAATCATTTTCACATTTTCTTTTATTGCTGGTATAAGGCTTGGCTATACCCTAATTCTCAATTTCAACTCATAATTACAATATCGAGCTTTTCATGCTCATAAGGTCTTTTCATGATTAATCACAATTCATGTTTTCATAGGCATACCATTCATGTATTCACATCTTTCATAACTCATCACAATCAATAATTCAATTTCACGTGCAATTTATAGGTAAGAATAAATTTCAACTAGTAGTAATCAATAATTCATGTATTCCACAAGAATATAATTTTTATTTCCAAATCTTACTACAAGCACAAAATAGAATTCCAATTAAACGAATCAAGCACACTTTCCAAAATTCCTCATTACTAATTTTTCATCTTTTATAACTCAAAATTTTCATTTATTTTTCTTTTATTTAAAAAGACAATTTAGTTTAAAAAAGAAGTCCTTTCTTGCAAAAACCCCAATTTCTTAATCACACTTTATCAAAAGTTATATAAATTTTCTTATAATGTTCTAATAATTTTTCAGTAATTAATCCCTAATTTTTCCAATTTTTATTCTATTTTTAAAAACTCAATTTAGTCAAAAATCCATAAAAAAACATTTTTTTTTTCTAAACTCAAACCCCTACCCAGATTCGAACCTACAACCAGCGGTGAAACAGACAACGCACAACACCAACGCGCCAAAGCCACCGAACGTTTAAACCATGGGTTATATTCCCCATGTATCCATTCCCGGCAATTTGGGTTTTTAACAAGAAAAATAAAATAAAGCCTCAGGTATTGAACTCGAGACCTCCCCCTTACTATAGCGACCGAAGGTACTGCCGACCAATTGGTCTAAGTGGACATATCGATTAGAAAATAATTAAAATGGGGTTTGATCTTGCTCTCTGCTCATAACTAATAATTCAAAAATTCCCAAAACAAAATTTCCTCTTTTTCTCCTCTTTTGAAAATAAAAAATTTCCAGAATGAAGATACATTCAATTCTACAGTAACCAGTATTTTTAAGGGTATTTTTAACTGTTTAAAACATATATTTTTGCCCTAGTTTATATTTTATGATCATAATGTCGACATTCGAAAACCAAACATACTACTTCAAAATTAAAGATAGTTTCCCACACAAAAACTCACTACATTAATATTCTCTTACTTATTGACAACTAAAATATTTTTAGAACACAAAATCATCTTTCTTAATGAATAAAACTTATATTTTTATCCACTAATTTACACATGATGCATTCAATCATTTGTTTGCAAAAATACATTCTTTTCATTCATTCCAATACTCATATGGCACATATAACAATAGAGAATTCTACTACAACAATTAACAATCATCTCTTAATAAATTATTCCATCAATTCATCTCTAATATATCGTTCTACTTTAATACTTTAATCAACAAACATGGTTCTAACCCTTTACTAGTTAATTCACATAATTGCATTAAAACATACCTAGCATGCATACTATCATTAGAAGCAATGAGAACATTCACTTTTACTCATAATAAATAAATCTAGCAATCAAATTAACATACATCTACTAGTTTATCAGTTCTTCTCTAATTAGGCAAGCATGGATTTCATTTCAACTAGTTACTTTCTAATAACAATTCAATTCATTCCTAACATGATTTCTACCTTAGAAGTCATGAGAAACACCCACCACTTTGAAGAAAAAGCCAATTAAAGCCCATAGAGTTCCCAAGAATGCGAGAGAGTGCCTTCTCCTCCTAGATTGCGGTGCAAAAGAACCTCCTTCTCCTTGCTTCCTTGCCAAACCGAGAGCACCTTGTGTGGGGAATGATGGCCGGCCTCCAATGGTAGGGACACATACACTACTTACACTCACACTAATATATCTCTCCTATATAGTTTTCTTCTTTCAATGATTTCTTTGTAGAATACATGTAGATAGAGGGGGGGGGGGGGGGCTATTTATACTAATTCTAGGATGGATTGGAGGGCTAGGATTCATTAGATAGTTAAAGGATGGATGGCTAGGATAGGAGGGAAAGTTGTAGCAACCACCCACACTCAAATAAACTACCCATGCACACACACACCCACTCTCCATGATCCCAAGCATACCCGGCCTACCAATGGTGTGCATTGCACACTACGTGCATGCACGTGCCCCCTAATACCCCATATTTGAAGTTTGTACAATTTTTAATTAATCAATTGTTCACATTTTGTGTTTATATGACACATGTGACCATTTAATTGATTAATTTAATTTGTGGGCTTCACAATTAGTGGGCTTAGGCTTGTGGGCCAAAAGAATAATAAAATAAAGAATTATTAAAGTGGGCTCAACTAAGAAAATAATTGTTTTAGGCTTTAGAAAATAGGCTTTTAGAAAAATAAAGGAAGAAAATAATTGTTCATACTATAAAAATGAAATTCTATAATAAAAGTAAATAAATAAATGTACACATGAAATTTGCACGTGCCCAACACATGAAAATCAATATTTTTTATTAAAATGAAAGTTTAGGGCATTACAACACTTCCTCCTTAGAATAGTTCTGTCCCCAGAACTACAATTAAAGCGTGAGTAAACAAAACACAATAAGAAAATACAATCAAGCAAAGAGCTCGGGATGATCCTTCATCATCCTCTCCTCAGATTCCCAAGTAGTCTCTTCAACCAACTGGTTTCTCCAGACTACCTTGACCATCGGTATCGTCTTATTCCTCAAGACTTTCTCCCGACAATCAACAATCTCAATTGGAAGCTCAATGTAACTCAGATCCAACTGCAAAACTTCTGGCACTTTGGGCAAATGATGACTTGGATCTGGAATGTAACCTCTTATCATAGACACATGAAAGACATTGTGCACCTGAGATAACTCTTCTGGTAACTCAAGCCGGTAAGCAGTTTTTCCGATCCTTTTCAATATCTTATACGGGCTTATGAACCTCGGGGCTAACTTTCCGCCCTTGCCGAATCGGATCACGCCTTTGCTGGGCGATACCTTCAGAAAGACAAAGTCACCAACCTCAAACTCAAGGTCCCTTATCTGATTGTCTGCATAGCTCTTCTGCCTACTCTGAGCATCCACCAACCTCTTCCTGATCAGATCAATCTTTTTAGCGGTCTGCTGCACAATCTTAGGCCCAAACATTTGACGCTTCCCAACTTCGAACCAACAGACAGGCATCCTGCACTTTCTGCCATACAAAACTTCGTACGGTGCCATCCCAATGCTAGTCTGAAAACTGTTGTTGTAGGCAAACTCCACCAAAGGTAAATGCCTTTCCCAACTGCCTCCAAAGTCTAGTACACAGCACCGAAGCATATCCTCAAGAATACGGTTGACTCTCTTGGTCTGCCCATCAGTCTGGGGATAAAATGCAGTGCTGAAATCTATCTTGATACCTAAAGCGGCCTGAAGACTCCTCCAGAAATGCGAAGTAAACCTCGCATCTCGATCAGACACACTGGTCAATGAAACACCATGAAACCTGACGATCTCACCAGCATACATCTCAGCCAACTTGTCCATCAAAGCAGTGAGTTTCATCGCCAAGAAGTGAGCGGACTTGGTTAGTCAATCGACTATGACCTAAATCGCATCATTGCCTTTTGGACTCTTAGGCAAACCCGTGATGAAATCCATAATGATGTTATCCCACTTCCATTCCGGAATAGGTAACGATTGCAATAGACCTCCGGGTTTTTGATTCTTGGCTTTGACTTGCTGACAAATCTCACACCTCGACATAAATTCAACCACATCCTGCATCAAACCTGACCACTAGAAATGCTGTTTAATGTATTTATACATCTCGGTACTCCCAGAATGTACTGACAAAAGAGTAGCATGTGCCTCCTGAAGAATACTTTCTTTCAAGTCTGACTGATCCGGAACACACAGCCTCTCACCAAACCACAGCACTTCGTCCCTGATTTGAAATCCGGGCAACTTGCCAGCACCAACCTGCTCCTTCATCATTCGAATCTCTCCATTTTCCTTCTGACTTGCAATAATCTTTTCATTCAGAGTCGATTGAAGCCTCAACTGAGCTAAAGATGATCCCAAGCCTTGCAGAATAACTTCAATACCAGCCCGATCCAACTCCTCTGCCAGCTGCCTCTGAGTTGTAATCAAACTTGCCAGACTGCTCTTGAGGCTAAGTGCATCAGCAACAACATTAGCCTTCCCACGATGAAACTTAATCTCCGGACGAATGTCCTCAAGTACCTCCAGCCATCTCCATTGCCTCAGGTTTAGATCCTTCTGCATGTACTTCAAGCTTTTATGGTCTGTGTACATGTTCAGCTTCTCACCACACACATAATGTCTTCATTGCTTCAAGGCAAAGATAATCACAGCCAACTCCAGATCATAAGGCGAATAATTCTTCTCATGCGGTCATAGTTGCCTAGACCCATAAGCGATTACTTTCCCTTCTTGCATTAAGACACAACCAAGCCCACGATGTGAAGCATCGCTGTAGACATCATATTCAACACCTGCTCTAGGCAAAGCCAAAATGGGTGCAGTAGTCAGCCTCTCTTTCAACTCCTGAAAGCTTGCCTCGCACTATTTGGTCCACTTGAAGTTCACATTCTTCTTGGTCAGACCAGTAAGCAGTACGGCTATCTGAGCGTAGTCCTGGATAATCTCCTGTAGTATCCAATTAGCCCAAGAAAACTTCTGATTTCCTTCACTGTAGTAGGCCTTGCCCAATCTCTCACTACCTGTATCATCTGAGGATTAGTTACCACTACCTCCTTAGAAAGGATGTGACCCAGGAATGCCACTTCAGATTTCCAGAAACCACATGGACAACTTGGCATACAGCTCATGCTCCTGAAGCATCCTCAAAACTGCTGCCAGATGCTCCGTGTGCTCCTCCTCTGACTTGGAGTACACAAGAATATCTTCGATAAACACCACGACGAAAGAATCAATGAACGGCCCCAGAACTCTATACATCATGTCCATGAAGATTGCAGGCGCATTCGTCACTCCAACCAACATAACTAAGAATTCGTAATGCCCGAGTCAAGTTCTGAACGCAGTCTTATGCACATCTTCAGCTTTCACTCAAACTTGATGGTATCCTGATCGAAGATCTATTTTGGAGAAAACAGCTGCTCCTTGTAGACGATCGAACAAGTCATCAATTCGTGGAATCGGATACTTATTCTGAACAGTGACCTTATTCAGCTCTCGGTATTCGATGCACATCCTCATCGAACCATCCTTCTTCTTTACTAAAAGCACCGGTGCTCCCCAAGGTGACGCACTCAATTGAATAAAGCCTTTCTCCAACAGTTCCTTAATCTGCCAGTTGATCTCATCCTGCTTCATAGGCACCATCCTATACGGTGTCTTTGAAATAGGTGCACTCCCTGGCTGAACAGTGATGCTGAACTCCACATCATGATGCGGGGGTAACCCAGGCAAATCTTCCAAGAATATGGTCGGATAATCCCGAACCACAGGAATCTGCTGCACCTCTACAGGAATCCCTCTCTTCTGGCTGATAGCAGCAACCAAATCTAAACATCTCATTTTTCCTTGGAAAATGACTTCAGGTCCACCTGGAGCCTTCACTGTTACTGTCTTGGTGTTGCACTCGATGTTCGCACTGTACACCGACATCCAATCAATGCCAATGATAACATCGACTCCCAAAATATTCAGCTCGATCAGATCGATCCCGAAAATTCTATCTCTGATCACGATCTCGCAGTCAGCATAGTATCGATCAGTGGTTAAAGTCTTCCCTGATAGAGTAGCTACTACTAAAACCTTGCTTGGAAATATCTTCGGTTCGACTCCCAGAACTTTAGCAAATTTAGGTGATACAAAAGTATGAGAGGACCCAGTATCGAACAAAACCACAGCTTTCATTCCATTCAAAATAAGTTCTCCTGTTACATAACACACACTCGTCATATAACACTTAACTAATTTACGAGAAAAAGAGAAACAACAGATACACTCTAAATATCCTCCCTCGTACCAGTGATTACGTGATCTACCTCATCAGCATTAGCTTCAGTCAAGGCAAATACTCGCCCCTGCTGGTACGGCTTCTTCCCAGTCTACAGAGTTGGTCCATTGCGGACGACATCCTGCAGTTTGGGGCAATGAGACTTGTAGTGGTCTGTCTCTCTACAGTTGAAACAAGTCACTGGAGGTCTCGCCCAAGTATTCCCAGGTCTTTCTGCCACTTGAACAGCGTTCGCACCCGTAGGCTTGAACCTTTGAGCCGGTGACTGTCCCCTGACATTGCCAGCAATTGCGGGCCTCTTCCCCGCATTCCAGTTGTTCCTTCGATTCTGAACAGCGTGGAACTACTCCATGTCCACCTTCGTGGCTGCCGCTCATTTGACCAGCTTGTCAAACCTCCTGATACTGAGGGGTATCATCCTGGATTTCAAACATGGCCTCAACCCATGCTCAAACTTATGAGCCTTCTTCGCCTCATCCATCACCAACTCGGGAGCATACCTTGAGAACTGAGTGAACCTCGTCTCATACTCCCTAACCGATATACCGCCCTGCTGTAGCGACAGAAACTCCATGGCCTTCTTCTCCTGGAAATCTGCGGGAAAATAATGACTGCAGAATTCCTCCAAAAATTCCTCCCAGCCAAGAACCAAGTCTTCCATCGTCTGCTTCATCGACTGCCACCATACAGCCGCATCCTTCTCGAATTGCAGTGTCGCCAATATCACCTTGCTGTCCTCCGGGGTCTCCAAGACTTCGAAGATAGTCTCTACCTGCCGGATCCAATTGTCAGCCGTGTCACGGTCTGACTTCCCCTCAGACACCAGTGGTTTCATCCGTTTAAATGATTCCACGAGTTTGATTGCTTCGGGTACTGGATTCGTAGGCACCCTTCCCTGATTCTAATTGATGGCAACGACATTGAGTGTCTGATAGACCCTCGCTAGCTCCGTTCCCAAGTCAAGACCTTCACCATTTCGAGCTCGTCTTCCAGCCATATTCTGATGCAAAGGATCCATTAAATTCGAAGTATAAAACATGGACTTTTAAGTCAACATTTCCATTTCATTAAATTTCAAACTTTATACATTTGAATTTAAAACATTTCTGACATCAAAATGAAAGCAGTAGATGATACAATGGTCTAATTCCTACGGTTCTTCTTGGCTTCACGAAGCTCTCCCCGTAGTTCCTCCACATCCTCCTTCAGTACATCGGTCATGTTTTTCCTCTTCTCGAGTTCCCAAATACGATGACTGAGAATTGCAAAATCATCATTGCGCTTCGCCAACTGAGTCTCCAATAGTCCGACTCTCTCCCGTAGAGTCTCTACCTGCCTCTGAAGAGACACAATGAGATTACCCAGAACTGGTTCCTCTTCGTCAGAAGAATCATCAGATGAATTCGGAGGTGGAGTGATCCCTCGGGACTTAGGCCATTCCTCTTCCACTTCTTTGGGATCTTCCTCGTCTGAATCATCTTGCCCGGGGTAGTAATCTTCCTCAATGATGTGCCAATTGTCATCTCCAGCTGGGTCGAAGTGGTCTGCCATCTTAAAGATAGAGCGGAAGAAGCATAAATCAAAGAGCAACACAAATGTAAAGTGACTTACATTTAAATTTCTAGACTCAACACATACTCTAATGTCCACTTCTAGGGTGTCGTTCCTTATAAATTTATACTACTTAGAAGCGTGCTCTGATACCACTCTGTAACACCCTGAATTTCAAAATACAACTGAATTCGAAGTTCCACAGGATCTTTACACATCTTTCGTACAATTTTACAAGGAAATAAAAACTTTTCATTCATCAGAGTTACATTACACTTGTACATCGTCACAGCGGAAGCAAATTTACAATAATTTACATGAAACAACATTTAAATCAATCTTGAGCAGCATGTATACTTCAATTGTGTCAAGCATCTTTACCCTGCATATAAAACTGTGGGTGCATCAGTTCATTCAACTGACGAAATATTATACACGGCCATCCTCTCTATGTCGGAAACAGTATAACGATTCCCAATACTTAGCAAACCACAAACTTTTCCACAAACAAAGCTAAAGGGACTATCCTATTGATGTCATGTTGTGCATGTGCACTTAATCCGCACTTGTTCAGAGTCAATGCAGCCCATACTACATAGGTCCGAGGGCAAGCCCTTAACCGTTCTTCATCTTGTAGGGTTCAATCCCTCGTTATGACTTAATCTAGTACTGTAACTATGGTAAGTATCCTAGATGTTTTCTGACCTACGAACTCATATCTAGGCGCCCTGGAGGGAATCCCAATGCACTGTCACATGACTCATCATGCAGGCATCCTGTGGTGATTCAGCTCCTACCATAGACATGACACCACCTGCAATCGTCAAACACCCCACGAGCGTCGCCACAGGGACGGTACTCTGGAGCAGTATCCACGCCCTACCATGACTCATCATGGGACATCTTGAGAATACTCTCACGCCGCCATTCCAATGGCCCTCATACTCAATATTTTTCTCTTACTTTTATAACATGTTCACTATGTATATAATCCTTAGTTTGATTGAATCATGAATAAAATCAACCCTCAGAGTGTAGCACTTCCACTATTCCGGTCTTATTCATTTAATTCACATGACCCAAACATTGGTCTTCTCATTTCAATAATCATTTTCACATTTCCTTTATTGCTGGTATAAGGCTTGGCTATACCCTAATTCTCAATTTCAACTCATAATTACAATATTGAGGTTTTCATGCTCATAAGGTCTTTTCATGATTAATCACAATTCCTGTTTTCATAGGCATACCATTCATGTATTCACATCTTTCATAACTCATCACAATCAATAATTCAATTTCACGTGCAATTTATAGGTAAGAATAAATTTCAACTAGTAGTAATCAATAATTCATGTATTCCACAAGGCTATTATTTTCATTTCCAAATCTTACTACAAGCACAAAATAGAAGTCCAATTACAAGCACAAAATAGAAGTCCAATTAATCGCATAAAGTACACTTTCAAAAATTCCTCATTACTAATTTTTCATCTTTTATAACTCAAAATTTTCATTTATTTTTCTTTTATTTAAAAAGACAATTTAATTTCAAAAAGAAGTCCTTTCTTGCAAAAACCCCAATTTCTTAATCACACTTTATCAAAAGTTATATAAATTTTCTTATAAAGTTCCAATAAATTTTCAGTAATTAATCCCTAATTTTTCCAATTTTTATACTATTTTTAAAAACTCAATTTAATCAAAAATCCACAAAAAATTATTTTTTTCTAAACTCAAACCCCTACCCAGATTCGAACCCACAACCAGCGGTGAAACAGACAGCGCACAAGACCAACGCGCCAAAGCCGCCGAACGTTTAAACCATGGGTTGTAATCCCTATGTATCCATTCTCGGCAATTTGGGTTTTTAACAAAAAAAATAAAATAAAAGCCTCAGGTATCGAACTCGAGACCTCCCCCTTACTATAGCGACCGAAGGTACTGCCGACCAATTGGTCTAAGTGGACATATCAATTAGAAAATAATTAAAATGGGTTTTGATCTTGCTCTCTGTTCATAACTAATAATTCAAAAATTCCCAAAACAAAATTTCCTCTTTTTCTCCTCTTTTGAAAATAAAAAATTTCCAGAATGAAGATACATTCAATTCTACAGTAACCAGTATTTTTAAGGGTATTTTTAACTGTTTAAAATATATATTTTTGCCCTAGTTTATATTTTATAATCATAATGTCGACATTCGAAAACCAAACATACTACTTCAAAATTAAAGATAGTTTCCCACACAAAAACTCACTACATTAATATTCTCTTACTTATTGACAACTAAAATATTTTTAGAACACAAAATCATCTTTCTTAATGAATAAAACTTATATTTTTATCCACTAATTTACACATGATGCATTCAATCATTTTTTGCAAAAATACATTCTTTTCATTCATTCTAATACTCATATGGCACATATAACAATAGAGAATTCTACTACAACAATTAACAGTCATCTCTTAATAAATTATTCCATCAATTCATCTCTAATATATCGTTCTACTTTAATACTTTAATCAACAAACATGGTTCTAACCCTTTACTAGTTAATTCTCATAATTGCATTAAAACATACCTAGCATGCATACTATCATTAGAAGCAATGAGAACATTCACTTTTACTCATAATAAATAAATCTATCAATCAAATTAACATACATCAACTAGTTTATCAATTCTCCTCTAATTAGGCAAGCATAGATTTCATTTCAACTAGTTAGTTTCTAATAACAATTCAATTCATTCCTAACATGATTTCTACCTTAGAAGTCATGAGAAACACCCACCACTTTGAAGAAAAAGCCAATTAAAGCCCCTAGAGTTTCCTAGAATGCGAGAGTGCCTTCTCCTCCTAGATTGCTGTGCAAAAGAACCTCCTTCTCCTTGCTTCCTTGCCAAACCGAGAGCTCCTTGTGTGGGGAATGATGGCCGACCCCCAATGGTAGGGACACACACACTACTCACACTCACATTAATATATCTCTCCTATATAGTTTTCTTCTTTCAATGATTTCTTAGTGTAGAATACCTGTAGATAGGGGGGGGGGGGGGGTATTTATACTAATTCTAGGATCGATTGGAGGGCTAGGATTCATTAAATAGTTAAAGGATGGATGGCTAGGATAGGAGGGGAAGTTGTAGCAACCACCCACACTCAAATAAACTACCCATGCACACACACACCCATTCTCCATGATCCCAAGCATACCTAGCCTACCAATGGTGTGCATTGCACACTACGTGCATGCACGTGCCCCCTAGTACCCCCTATTTGAAGTTTGTACAATTTTTAATTAATCAATTGTTCACATTTTGTGTCTTTATGACAAGTGTGACCATTTAATTGATTAATTAAATTTGTGGGCTTCACAATTAGTGGGCTTAGGCTTGTAGGCGAAAAGAATAATAAAATAAAGAATTATTAAAGTTGGCTCAACTAAGAAAATAATTGTTTTAGGCTTTAGAAAATAGGCTTTTAGAAAAATAAAAAAAGAAAATATTTGTTCATACTATAAAAATGAAATTTTATATATAAAAAATAAATAAATAAATGTACACATGAAATTTGCACGTGCACAACACGTGAAAATCAATATTTTTTATTAAAATAAAAGTTTAGGGTATTACATCTACAGACCTGGAACCCTGTTTCAAGAAGTCTCATGTTACAATATTGTTTGAACAATTATGTATCAAATTCCAAAATAGAATAATGACTTGACTAGTTTAAGGGTCAGGAACTGCTGCTCCATCTCAACTCGAGTACTACTTGGGAAGAATTTCTCCAAGAATTCCCGAGTAAAGGTTGCCCAGAGAAATAGGCCTCTCAAGTCGCTCGGACTCGGCCATCCACCAGATATGAGCCAGATCCACCAACTGGATGGGAACCACATCCACCCTATCAGCCTCGGAAACACGAGCCGCTGACAGCAAGCGCTAAGTCCGGATCAACCACTGTTCAGCCTCCAAAGGCATCTCAGTGTCGGAAAAACGATCGGGATGTAACCTCATGAAATCCGTGACTGTACCTGGACAAGGCAGAATAGCTGCCTGCACAGGCACAGCAGGAATTTGACCCCGAGAAGTTTCCAGAGCAGCCATCACTAGATCACTATGGTTCTGCAGCTGATTAATCAGCCGCTCGAGCATAGTAGTGATAGCCTCAATCGGATCAAGCTAAGACCAAGAAGAACCCCTACGAGCCATAGTCTGCACAAAAATCAAAACAACTAGCATTCAGATCCGAGTTGGTAAAAATTTCATTTTGCATGTATATATTTGTGTGCGATTGATGAAATTTTGTGCAGATCCCAGTACGAGCCAAGCTTGACTAATATATTAGGTAACTAATACATTAGCCAAACCTGGGCTCTGATATCACTAAAACCCTTGTCACACCCAGCTTCCCAAAAAGAATACAGAATACGGATACGAGACTCAACCCAACAAATAATTTGCATCATCCATAAGCTGTTCAGAATCTTTACAACAAATCTCAGAATAATCAGAGTTGGAAGCCAAAAGAATCATCCTCACACAGACATATATATCTCAAAACAAAACAAAGTGCCAACAGGAATTAACTGAAATCCATTATTATAATAGTCTCAAATAAACAGATCTGAACAAGTTAATATCCTGGGTCACACTGCCCAAATACAATTAAAATCATATACTTAAATACATTGTTCAAAGCGACAGATAATAATAATAGCAAAAGAAGTCCAGTACTAATATTTCATTTCTCTAATACCATCGGACAAATGACCATCCTGATCTGCAATTAATAAACTGCAGGAGAAGGAAAAAAAAATCCGTCAATGCAAGTTGTGGGCCGCTTGTAATACAGGATACCAGTACAAGAAAAACTAACAGATCTAAATAATAGCATAAACAGATATAACATGGTATAGCAGAATCAACTAGCATGGTATACTAACATGTGTCAAGTGTCAAAAATCAAATACCATGTATACAAATATACAAATAGTGCCAAATAATGATGTCAAGTGATAATGTCAGACAAATAACAAATAATCAGATAATCAGATGATCAGAAAATCATATAATAGATTCAGATATCGAATAAAGATACAGATACAGATGTCAGATTCAGATACAGATACAGATTCTTATAAGTCCTGTATTAATTACTAACTAGGTAGCACTTCATGTGCCATCCTTTTATCATATGGTTGCTACATTCAAAGCAGTTACGTTTTAAGATTTCGTAGGGGATCATATAGGGCCGTGTACTTAGGGTTCAGACAGACAGATATCATATAACAGATCTAGACAGACAGATAGAACCTAGTGGTTCTCTTCTTCCTACACCTTCCAATAGGAAGTAATATAGACAGGGTACACAATAATAGATAACAGATAGTAGATAATCATATGGGAAACACGGGCCCCCTTCTAAGTACACATTTCTAAGCTTTCCCACTACTAGATCTTTCCAATAAATCCCAGCTTGATCATTTTATAATTATTATCAGACAGATATGTATGTGCTGAAACAGAGTAAATCTACCATGATATAACGACCCAAAAGTTTGGAATAACAGATAAGCATGTACAGATGGTAAGTAGTCACATAACAGAACAAAATATGGTACTTCCTAATTCAGGACAGCACGACAGTACTATGCTAAAACAGCGATTCTCGTAACCACAAAGATCAAAACCTGAATCCGTCAGAGAATCTGGAAAATAGACTTCCAACCGAATCCAGCAAATACATATAAGTCATATAAGTCTTGTAATAATTACTAACTAGGTAACACTTCATGTGCCACCCTTTTATCACATAGTTGCTACATTCAAAATAGTTACGTTTTTAGATTTCATAGGGGATCATATAGGGCCGTGTACTCAGGGTTCAGACAGACAGATATCAGATAACAGATCCAGACAGACAGATAGAACCTAGTGGTTCTCTTCTTCCCTACACCTCCCTATAGGAATTAATGTAAACAAGGTATAGAATAACAGATAACATATAATCATATAAGAAACACGGCCCCCCTTCTAAGTACACATTTCTATGCTTTCCCACTACTAGATCTTTCCCATAAACCCCGGCTTGATCAATTTATAATTATTATCAGAAAGATGTGTATGTTCATGAAACAGAGTAAATCTAGCATGATATAATGACCCATAAGTTAGGAATAACAGATAAGCATGTACAGATGGTAAGTAGTCACATAACAGAACAAAATATGGTACTTCCTAATTCAGGACAGCACGACAGTACAGTACTAAACCAGAGATTCTTGTTTCCACAAATATTGAAACCTGAATCCGTTACAGAATCTGAAAAATAGACTTCCAACTGAATCTAGAGAATACATATAAGTCATATAGTGTTTCAGAAAACATAACTCAAAACTGGTTTGAAACCAGAAAATACGTTCAGCCAGAAATTAGTAAATCGAATTCAAAGTCAGGAAAACAGCATTAAAACATCATAATAAATTACAGAAAAAGTCTGGGGTATTCCCCTATGTGTCTAGTATCTAAATAATAAAACCCAAAGAAAGCTATCAAGTGGTTCTCATTCAATCCCCCCAAAATCAAAAGCCTAGAGCTAACCTCACAAAACACATTTCCCCCCAAAAAGTTTTCCCCCAAAACAACTCATTTATTTATTTAATTCTCTCTCTCTCTCTCTCCAATTTATAATTATTTATTTATTTAATTTCTAACTCATTTATATATGGAAACACGGACTTTTATACCCCCAATTTATAATTATTTTCAGCATATACTAATGGAAACATGGACTTTTATTTACAACTAATTATTGTCATACTATTCAAACTTCATCTACATAATTGTTGATTTACTATTTACAAGACTTTTCATATGCTGTACCGTTCTGAAGACGTTCCGTAGGCACGTGGCCACAGGCAAATCTAGTCATATTATAAAGTATCATAATTTTCCAGTAAGATTAGTTTAGCCATCAAAAATCAGAAAACATCAAGAAACAATAGTTTGGCAAATCTGGAATTCCCAACACTGCTGTACAAAAACTGTAATATCTGATAAACCGTGAAACGAAATTCAGATTCGTCAAAGGGAGATGAAAATAAACAAAATAAGCTAACTTTCATATTTCATAAATATTTTTCATAGGAAAAGGAATTAGGGTGAAAATACAAATCTTTTCAGAACAGCGAGCAAGATCAAGCAAGTATAATTTTTATAAACAAGCATGAAACAACATATAATTCTTATCAAATAAATCCACCAAAATTCTGGGTAATCCCTAAGTAGATATAGAAATACTATGCAAAATTTCAGATCAAAATAATACATTTAGCACTAGTATCAAAATAGTATATTCATCAAAATCATCAAGAAACGAAATCTAGAAATATAATACACCTCTGTGGTAAAACAACCATATCTCACACATATGAAAATGAAATCGATCTCTGTAGAAAATTTGTAAAGAAGACAGATTTCTCTAAAAAATCATGTTTACTCTTGAAATTAAGATCCTGACCTTAGTATGGGCTAAAATAGCAATCAAAACAGATCATCGACAAAATACAAAATTTTCCTTTAGAAACGAAACCAACATAGATCATATGAAACTCGTTCCAAACACAACCAAACATGAAATAGAGTCTACCAAGTGTCCAAATAACATGAAATAGGGTATATAGCATGTACACAACAAATACATCACATGGATCCAAACAAACACACAATTTCTCCTAATTATCTCACAAATATAATCACATGAAGAACGGTTAAAATCTAAGTTGTTTCATGTCAAATTTGTGTCGTGAGGCAACTATGGTCAATAGCACTATGGAGACAATACTCATCGAATGTACATCACACACGAGTTGTTTCTAGAACCCAACTACATTACAAGAGGAATTTATGACTTGTATCATACAAAGGAATTGAGTACAAATTACTTGCCTTAACCGAAGACGAAACGAACACCAAGATAACGAGAACGGATCCAGGCAACGAACAAAAATCACGAACCAAGCAATCTGCATGCGAAAACCCAAACAAGAGAGAGAAAGATTTGGAGTAGCACGGGCGGCGATGGCGCTGGCTGATGCTGGCACTGCTTCTGCTCATGTCGCTGCTGTCGATGGGGGTGGACGGGGAGGTTGACAGGAGAGATACGGAGAGAGATGGAGATGGTGGGGTGGTGCTCGGGAGTAGGGTAATGGCGGCTAGGGGATGTGCGGGTTGGGCTGGCGACGGGAGTAAGGTAATGGCCGATAGGGGATCGGGGTGATGGCCCAAAATAGAGAGAGAGGGAGAGATCGGTAGGGTTTAGGTTTAGGGTTTTGGTAGGGGAGTTTGTATAGGGTTTAGTTTAAGGTTGTGGGTATTTGGGTTAATGGGTAGTTCAGGAGTAGTAGTAGGAGATTGGGTTTAATAGGATTTGTATAGGATTTAGGCTAATTTGGTTTTGGTAGTTAATTAGGGATAAAAAGCAATATGAATAGCAATAGGATTAGCAACCAAAACACCACGAGCACCCAAGAACAAAACAAAGAGAACAATGACCAAATGAAATGTGAAATAATAATAACGATAAAGAACAAATCAAGGGACAGAAAAATCAATCACAAGAAGAGCAAAAAAGAACAAAAGGAATATATATTGAAAACAACTTCAATATACGGTCCAAAATACAAGAAGTTTATAAATACTCAAGAAAGAAGAAAAATATACCAAGAATAGGAAAAACAAAAAATAGGGGTTACAGATAATCTTGAGCGAGGAGCCGAAGGAGATTTTACTACAAGCTAACCTCAAGACGAACTCGCCTTCACCACCATAAGGGATAAGTGTGGATCAACGCACAGCGGCGGCGGTCGGCATACATTTGTGAATTAAGAAGCTGAGAAGTACGAGTCCAGGAAAGGTCATCGAGCTAAGAAACTGGGTGATGCTTGCAGAACTATATTAGCAGGTCTAGCGGAGGAGCAGGAACACTTTAATTCCAGATTGGCACGACTGCAGCATGAATAGGAGAAAGTCTAGGAGACCACCAAGTTTGTAGTGTGCTATTTCTGTAAGGAGGCTGGACACAAGAAATCAGTCTGTCCACGACTACAAATAAAAAGATCTACACCAGTATCAGGGTTCGAGAACCCAGGTCAGAAGCAGAAGATTCAAAAAACGGAGGGCAAACCTGGAAGCGCCAAACCAGGAAACTATTTTCCTGTGTGGTGAGCAAGGTCATTTCATGAGCCAGTGCCAGAGGAAGGACCCTCAGGTGGAGACCCGTACATGTTATAATTGTGGGGAGATTAGTCATATTAGGCCGAATTGTTTCCATCTCCATAAGAATGACGGTAGATTAACCCCGAAGATGAACAATAAAGGAAATGAGCCTATTCACCAAGGGTAAGAGTTCACACTTACTAAAGGCAAGTTGAAGAAGGCAGGAGAGCCATTACCAACGTGTGCATATGGAACTGCAACTAAAGTTTAAAAGTTGTACTTTGAATTTTGTTTTGACTAAAAAGTAATATATGCTGTAACACTTTTGTAACCGAATGGAATTATATATATATATATATATATATATATATATATATATATATATATATAGAGAGAGAGAGAGAGAGAGAGAGAGAGAGAGAGAGAGAGAGAGTAAGTCTATTAAGAGCTGAGAAGCTGAGATTCTCAATGGGAGCTGAGATTCTCAGCCGTTCGATTGCGATCTGATGGTCAAGATTTGATCCGGCTATCAATTGATATGTTGAAGGGCAAAATAGTCATTTCCCAGCTTCTTTCTATCTCTTTAGCTACTCTCTCACATTCTCTAGTCTCCCGTTCTCTAGTCTCTTCAACTACGCTCTCCCTCATCTCTCCCGTTCTCTCCCTCTCTTCTTTCTTTCCTGAAGCCCTCTTCGACCTTCACCCATCGAAACCCCCCATTCGACCTCTGAAATCCCCCTTCGACCTTTGAAAACCCCTACTACCTCGTCCCTCTCTCCCCCTTTGAGCTTCGAAACCCTAGATTGCTTCGAAATCCCCTGAAGCCTCCTCCCTTCGAAATCCCCTAGACGTCGATTCCCGACGCCCCCGACCTTCGAAACACTAAACGATCTCCATCTCTAACGTGGATTGAGGTAAAATTTTCAACATTAATTTAGGGTTCTTCATGCATGATGTTGATTTAATTAATTTTGGGTTGATTTAATTAACTTCGTAATTTCTTTTTGTCTTTTTAGTATTCTTGTCCTCTTTTTTTGTCAAGTTAATAACAAAATGTTCTATTATAGGTGGAGAGTAAATTTGATGATATGGTCAAGATAGCACTTCAAATTCTTAAGAGGGTAACTTACTTAGTGAATCTTATGCTCAAGAGATGGATTGCTCCACTAGAGACAATGAGGATGATACTTCTGATAATATGAATTGAGGGAAGTATTCTGGTAAAGATGAACTCATTCATATTTTACTGATTGAATAATTTCTGAAACTAGGCAATGATGAACTTTATTATTCTATAGTAGTCTACTAATCTGTTATATTCATGTGATTGTGAGTTTGCTCCCTCGTTGGATAACTTGGATTCTAGTTTTACAAGTGATAATGAGATGGATTATGGTTCTGAAGTTGCACACTATGAATCATTTATTTAACGGTTTATAGAAGTGACTAGTGATGAATTAATCCTATCTGAGCTTTATTTTTCCTCGTTGGTTATAAGTGATGATAAGATGGATTATGTTTCTGAAGTTGCACACTATGAATTAATGATTAATAGGAGCGACTAGTGATGAAACAATCCTGTTTGAGCTTTACAATTGTTACTTCAAATGACTATTTTTTCGGGAAAGCTGAGTTTTTTTTCGGATTCGTCAAGGAGAGAGAGAGAGAGAACGGGAGAGAGTAGCTCAGATGAGAAAGATCTGAGCTTAGAAATGACTGTTTTTCCCTACTTCCTTCTCCATGTGTATAGCCCAAAATATATGGCCAATACATTGTTAGGTCAAATATTTCCATCATACATGTGGCTTATTGTGAAGTGAGGGAAAATTGATAGTATGGATTATCTCACTCATTATGCTAATGGATTTAAGGTGAGCTAATCTGATCCTCCCTTTTCTTATGCTTTTCTTTAATTTCTTTTGAATTAGCTACAATTTGGGCCCTCATTTATTATTTCAATTGTTGTTTCTTAGTTTCTATATATAGTTCTATTTTATTACTTCACTAACACTGTCGTTCTTGTTTACCTTTTTGAAATTCAGGTTAAGACATTCATTCTATTGAGGAGATTACTTCACTAACACAGTCGCGAACGAATGGCTAAAAACCCCCGCTCTGGATAAGGATTTCAGCCCCCAAGCTCTTAATAGACTTGCATGATCTGAAATTTATATCCGAAAAGTTGGTAAAAAGATTTGGTTTATAGTTTATAATTCCAAGTTAGTAGGCAATAATGAAAAGTTTATGCATGAGATTTTTTTTTGGAAGCTAGTAGGCATGGCCTAAAAAGCAACCCTAATGACAAATTAAAAATTCCTCATTTGACTCACTTATATTTGATTTATTATGCGGCAGTGATGAAAAGTTTATGCATGATTTTGTTTATTCATGATTATATATTCGGCAATTGGTTTAGAAAATTTTAATGGATGCTGTTCAACTTCATGTTCAGTTTTTGTTTGTTATGAGCTGGGGAGCTGAAATTATTTGATACTTCACCCTTTTGTTCAATAAAACTTGTTCTGAGCATATCCATTTTCAACTTCATTTTCAAATGCACTTGTACTGAGATTACAAATTTTGAGTTTCATGTGTAGTTTATGGTGGTGTTATTCTGAGCCTGCATGATTTTTGCATCTGAGTCTACAGTTTTCTATTTTTGTTCTACTTGTTTTGAGCCTACAAGTTTTTTTGCTGAAATTTTTTACTTGATGATGCCCTATCTATATAAAATTCGATGATGTCCTGTCAATTTAAATTACCAGCTTCACCTTGTTCAACATACACTCTCCAGGAACATACCACATACGTACTTGCATTTTTTTGCTTTGATGAATCACTTTGTGCAGGAATTCAAGAGGAAGAACAAGAAGGTCGTTAGCGGAGAACCGGAGATACCTTCAGAACACTCTCCGACAAATGGAATTCTTTAGTGTGTTGGTCATGTATGGATTTAATGAAAATAGTGGAAATTGAAAGATACAACTAGTTTGTGGTTACAATTGTGTATTTATTTGTTTTCTATAATCTTCAGAACACTCCAACTAGTTTGTGGTTACAAAATTTGAAACTTCATGTTCAGCTTCTGTTTGTCTTGAGCGTACACAATTTGATACTTCATGTTAAGTTTCTACCCTTCTCAGCTGTGCGTACACAATTTGATGCTTCATGTTCATTTTCTGTTTGTTCTGAGTAAACAAAATTTGATACTTCATGTTTAGTTTCTGTTTGTTTTGAGTTTACCAAATTTGATACTTCATGCCCTGTTTGTGTTATTTCTGAGCTTACAAAATTTCACACATCATGCTCTGTTTCTGTTTGTTTTGAGCTTACAAAATTTGACACTACATGCTCTGTTTGTGTTTGTTCTGAGCTTACAAATTTTGATACTTCATGCTCTGTTTGTGTTAGTTCTGAGCTTACAAACTTTGACACTTCATGCTCTGTTTCTGTTTGTTATGAGCTTACAAAATTTGATACTTCATTATATGTTTCTATTTGTTCTGAGCTAATAAATTTTGATACTTCATGCTCAGTTTCTGGTTTTTCTGAGCTTACAAAATTTGTTACTTCATACTATGTTTCTGTTTGTTCTGAGATTACAAAATTTGATACTTCATTCTGTATTTCTGCGGTTCTGAGGTGTGGTTACAAAATTTGAAACTTCATGTTCAGTTTCTGTTTGTTCTGAGCTTACACAATTTGATACTTCATGTACAGTTCCCGTTTTTATGAGCTTACACAGTTTGAGCTGACACATTTTTGGCTTACACATTGAGTATACATCATACCATCGCATGACACCAAAATAATAATGAACTAAATATATGGAAGAATTTCGATCATCATAGAATTGCAAGGTAATACAATGTTATTGACATCTGAAACTTTACAGAAAACTGAAACTTAACAAAAACTTTACAAAGTATTACAGTGTTCAATAACGCACAGGTACATCAAAAACTTTACAAATACAGTTTTGCTCCAAATATACAGTATACAACTTTTTTTGCTCCAAATATACAGTTTTTTGTATAGTGTCAACAAAAATACAATTTTTTTTGCTCCAAATATCAACTGCTGTCAAGTTGTTGAGTAGTCAATAGCTCCAAGAAGCAGTTCATGCTGAAAGCAACCTGAAATCAAAATTAAACATAGCTCATTTAGCCTGGAAAAGACAAAATATTTTAAAAATATAGTCGGCTCAGAACAGAAAATATCATTCAGCAATTATAGTAGGCTCAGAACAACAGAACATTTAGATCATAATTTGTAGGCTCAGAACAAGAACAAGACATGCAAAATTCTGTAGGCTCAGAATAACACCACGAAAAACTGAACATGAAGCTCAAAATGTGTAAGCTCAGTACAAGAGAATTTGAACATGAAGTTCAAAATGTGTAAGCTCAGAACAACAAAAACTTTGCAAAAAGCTGAATACCGCCAAAAGTTTTCGGCTCCCCAGCTCAGAACAATAGAAACTGAACATGAAGCTAAACACCATCAAAAAAATTCTGTATACCAATTGCCGAGAAATCATGAATAAACAAAATAATGCGTAAACTTTTTATCACTGCCTACTAATAAATCAAGTTTAAATCAAAGTAGTGATTGTCATTATCGCCTATACCAACACACACAACAAAAGGTAGTTTCTACAAATTTAAAAGCATTGTTTTAGATACAAGCTATGTTTGGGTACATAAGAACCATCGAAACCACTTGCAACCATGAAACTCGAGTTTCAAATAGTTTTAAAAAACATTCTAAACCCTTCTTTCCAGTTTGTAAATATTGTTCCGATCTCTCCAACCTCGATAAGCAGTTTCCACCATACTCAAAACCCACCAAAACCCAAACTTCAGAACAAACACCAAACCCCTCATCTCGGAGCTCGGCTTCCATCAAGTTTCATAATTTCAAGTAATCAAACACAACCGTAACACCCAAATCCACAACATCTTAGGTTCTGAATTTTTCAACTAAATACCTATAAGCCGTAAATAAGTCCATCTCATACTAGACTAACTCTATATGAGTTAGTATATATATATATGAATCTGAGAAAGAAAGAAGCTGTGAAATGACTATTTTGCCCTTCAACATATCAGTTGATGGTAGGATCAAATCTTGACCATCGAATCGCAATCGAACGGCTGTGAATCTCAGCTCACGATAAGAATCTCAGCTCACCATCACATAATAGACTCGCTCCTATTAATCATTAATTCATAGTGTGCAACTTCAGAAACATAATCCATCTCATTATCACTTATAACCAACGAGGAAAAATAAAGCTCAGATAGGATTAATTCATCACTAGTCACTCTTACAAACCATTAAATAAATGATTCATAGTGTGCAACTTCAGAACCATAATCCATCTCATCATCACTTGTAAAACTAGAATCCAAGTTATCCAACAAGGAAGCAAACTTACAATCACATGAATATAAGAGACTAGTAGACTACTATAGCATAATAAAGTTCATCATTGCCTAGTTTCAGAAATTATTCAATCAGTAAAATATGAATGAGTTCATCTTTACCAGAATACTTCCCTCAATTCATATTATCGAAAGTATCATTCTCATTGTCTCTAGTGGAGCAATCCATCTCTTGAGCATAAGGTTCACTAAGTAAGTTACTCTCTTAAGAATTTGAAGTGCTATCTTGACCATATCATCAAATTTACTCTCCACCTATAATAGAACATTTTGTTATCAACTTGACAAAAAAGAGGACAAGAATACTAAAAAGACAAAAAGAAATTACGAAGTTAATTAAATCAACCAAAAATTAATTAAATCAACATCATGCATGAAGAAACCTAAATTAATATTGAAAATTTTACCTCAATCCACGTTAGAGATGGAGATGGAGATCGTTTAGGGTTTCGAAGGTCGGGGGCATCGGGAATCGGCATCTAGGGGATTTCGAAGGGCAGAGGCTTCAGAAGATTTCGAAGCCATCTAGGGTGTCGAAGCTCGAAGGGGGAGAGAGGGACGAGGTAGTAGGGGTTTTCGAAAGTCGAAGAAGCCATCTAGGGTTTCGAAGCTCGAAGGGGTAGAGAGGGACGAGGTAGTAGGGGTTTTCGAAGGTCGAAGGGGGATTTCGGAGGTCGAATGGGGGGTTTCGATGGGTGAAGGTCGAAGAGGGCTTCAGGAAAGAAAGAAGAGAGGGAGAGAACGAGAGAGATGAGGGAGAGCATAGTTGAAGAGACTAGAGAACGGGAGACTAGAGAACGGGAGAGAGTAGCTGAAGAGAAAGAAATAAGCTGAGAAATGACTATTTTTCCCTTCAACATATCAATTGATAGCCGGATCAAATCTTGACCATCGGATCGCAATCGAACGGCTGAGAATCTCAGCTCCTGTTAAGAATCTCAGCTTCCCAGCTCTTAATAGACTTACTCTATATATATATATATATATATATATATATATATATATATATATATATATACATATATATGAAATATATATATATATGAAATATATATATATATGAAATCCAGGCAACCATTTTGTTCAATTTTGGTTCATCATATTTTTTTGGTTGAATTATTTTTCAAAAAGTTGAGATGTGTGCAGGAGGAAACTCTAGATTTGGTTTTGTTGATTACACCATCTTGAGCAATCCTCATTACAAATTTGTGCTATAAGGGCTGTAAATTCCAAATCGAAGGAAAGACCCTAAGTATAGATTTGTTAGAGTTGGACCTTGCAGGAACGGAAGAAAGGCACGTTGAGCATTTGACTGCTGTTCTGAACAACTGCAGGAGCATCAACGTTGAGAAAAATATAGGTGAGAGTCCTGGAAGTCAGAAGTAGTGTTTGTAGGCCATGTCCTATTCTAAAGGAGCGAGTGGCTACTGAACCGCAAAAGATCGAGATAGTGAAGTATTAGCCTTAGCCGAAACCATGAAAGAAGTAAGAAGCTAAATGATGAGATCAGGCAAGCCAATATTAAAGTGATTACTCAAGATTATGGCTTAATTTTGGCACAATTGAAGCTGCAACTGAGTCTAAGTGAGCAAGTTAGAAGGCCTAGGCAGGAGATGCAGGGATTGAAGGAATAAACCGCAAGTTGATGAAGGAAAATCTCAGAATATCAGTATAGACTTCATCCTAGGAGTACCTAGAAGTTCGAAAATGTATGACTCAATTTGTGTTATTGGGGACCGGTTGACGAATTTTGCCCATTTTCTTCTGGTATAGGTGACTTGGTTGCTAGAGAAATTAGCAGAAGTCCACATTGAAGGCATAAGGAAGCAGCATGGAGTGCCAGCATCAGTAGTTCTAACTAAGATTCAAGCAGCTTTGGGGAACGAGGTCGGGTTCTTTGGAGAACCAGTTCGTGGAGGAGCCACATGGGAGCCGGAAAGACGTATAAGCTTCCTTTCCCCGAGTTATTTAGTGTCTGGATATTTTCTGTTCTCCTGACTAAACGTAGTTCTGAGGACAGAACTATTCTAAGGAGGGAGTACTGTAATATCCCGGTCGGATATTATAGTTGTATTATTATTATTTTTAAAATTAAAATATTTCTTACGAAAATTACATAGTTTTAATAATAATCATTATCTGTGTATATATACTAGTAAGTATGTATATGTATTGTACCGATTTTATGCACTTGTACAAAATCAGGTAATAAGCATTTTTGAGAAACTATCTGTAATTCCCGATCTGATATTAAAGATTTTTTATTTTTTTTTTAGAATCGAAATATTTTTGGGGGATATTACTCAGTTTAATTACTAAACATTATCTGTATATAAGTAATAGTCTGTATATATCTGTATTGTACCGATTTCATACTAAAATCTTCCGAACAGATAATAAAATTATTTTTTTTATTATTTTATTTTTATTTTCAAAATCGAAATATTTTTTATGGAGATTACTCAGGTTTAACTAATGAAAATTATATATCAGCACATATGTATATGTAATGTATCAATTTCGTGCTGAAATCTCCCGAACTGATATAAATATTATTTTATTCTCTGAATTAAAATATTATTTGTGAGGATTGTTCGGTTTAATTAATAAACGTAATCTGTATATATAGACTTAAGTACGTATACGTATTGTATCGATTTCGTACACTTGTACAAATAATGTAGTATGTGTTTTGGACAAAAATATCTTTATTTTTGTCATGATTGATCAAAGATCAATGGCTAGGATTTAATTGGGAGGGATAAACATAGGTTATATGATTATGGAAATACAATTAGTATTAATAGGTGTCATTTCTTCATGGCTAAGTTAACCTAACTCACACACACTCACCCCTCACCCCCCTCACCCATTTGGTCGGCCATTACCCCCAAAAGCAAACCCTAGATTCACCCCTCACCCTCTCATACACTTACCTCTCTCATCTCCTCCTATAAATACCCCTCCCCTTCACTGTTCGCCTCATTTGCCAAGAGAAAAGTAAAGAGAAAGAGAAAACAAAAGAAAGGGAGAAACTTAATTGAGAGTTCTTCATTTGTAGGTTGTAGTTGGAGTTAGGAAGAAGGAGAAGGATGCTAGGCTAGTTCTTCCTACTTAGTAATCAAGGTGGGGGTTTCTCTACTCTTTGTTTGTATTGATTTTTGTTTTTCTTTTTATTGTTGTATGTTGATAACAACTTGGACTAAATCATGTGCATATAAATGGTAGTGTGGACCAAATGATCACATGAAGAGTTTGAATGGTAGAACTCAAACAAAATAACATAAAGATTTAATCTTTAATACTTCTCATTTGTTAATTGTTGTTAATTGTTGTTATTTTTGTTATTTTGCTAATAAAACTAACAACTTGGACTATTTCATGTGCATATAAAAATTGGTGGATTGAGAATGTCTACATACCAAGTTTGGGATTGTAGAACTCAACAAGTATAACAAAAGATAGTTCTTGTAGTAATAGATTGGGTGTTGTCTTCTAATTGGTAAAGAAATCAAGTCTTTACTAATTTTAAGTCACAAAAGAGTGATCTTTCATGTATGAAGAACTTCTAGTTTTAAAAGGAGTAGTCTTTTCATGCTTGTAGAACTCTAGTTCATAAAAGAGATCATTTTTGTTGCTAGAATGTTAATAGAACTTATTTTTTATGTTAGTATGTTAATAGAACTCATTTTGCATTAAGATTCTAAGTCATAACACCCACGAACACTTAAACTACACCCTATAACACCCCGTAATTTCAAATTAAATATAATAGTATATATATGTGTATTAAGACTAAAATGGCATGGTTGTAAATAATTGGAAGTGGAATAGTAGTGGGGGGCCCCACGTGAATAGAGAACAACAAGTAATGTTGTTGCTCTTGTGTGTGGCATCAGCCACGCTGACGTGGCAGGATGCCGGGGGAGGGGGGGCACTCGTGTGTAGGGGACAGCAAAAGGGAGAGTCTGCTGTTCTCTCTCTCTCTCCGATGGCGTGAGAAATTGTGAAGAGATTTGTCCCACATCGGAAATTAAACAATAATTAATAATATATAAATACTATTGCCTATGATAAAGAGTCACCAATTCGGTTAACCACCTTTTGAGAGGCAGCCTCAGGTGGGCAGTTGTACTACATAGTATCTAATTTGTCTTCTAAATTGTATAAATTGTCCAAGCCCGGGGCAGGAGTGTTACAAATGGTATCAGAGCTGACTTTCGACACCGATTATGGGTAAGAGTGGGTGAGATATATGCCTGAGAGCTAGCAGATGTACAGGTAAATGTGCCTGAGAGGGAGCGTGTACAGCAGAATCAGGGTACTGTGCAGCTAACAGAATCAGGATACTCCACTCCACATCGGCTTGAAAGGAGATCCTGCACTAGATTGTGCATGCCCCGTGCTCAGCGAGGACGCTGATTTCTGATGAGGGGTGTGTGTAACACCCCGTAATTTCAAATTAATATAATACTATATATATGTGTATTAAGAGTAAAATGGCATGGTTGTAAATAATTGGAAGTGGAATAGTAGTGGGGGGCCCCACGTGAAAAGAGAACAGACAATAATGTTGTTGCTCTTGTGTGTGGCGTCAGCCACGCTGACGTGGCAGGATGCCGGGGGCCCCACTTGTGTGTAGAGACAGCGGTAAGGGAAAGTCTGTTGTTGTCACATTCTCTCTCCGATGACGTGAGAAATTGTGAAGAGATTTGTCCCACATCGAAAATTGAACAATATTTAATCATATATAAATACTATTGCCTATGATCGAGAGTCACCAATTCGGTTAACAACCTTTTGAGAGGCAGCCTGTGGTGGGCAGTTGTACAACATAGTATCTAATTTGTCTTCTAAATTGTATAAATTGTCCGAGCCCGGGGCAGGGGTGTTACACACCTACACATTTAACCATGCTTAAATTATGTTAGTTTAAAGTGGAGATTCACTGCTAGTCATCAGCCTTAAAGCGTCAATATATGTACTGATGTCCCCACTCAAATAGGTACTGGATTGCAGAACTACAGGTTCAGGGTTTATGAGGACTCCAGACAAGGGGAGCGTTCAAGTGACGCACTGTGTTGATTATTGTTCCTATTGTTATATGTTTATTGTTGAGAAACATCCAAGTGAAGTACCAAGTGTTATTAATTATTTGTTGTACTCTGACGTAAATTTATTGGAAGTTTGTAACACTTGGGCTTGTAAGGCATTATTGTAACACTGATGTAATGTATTGCAGTTTTATAATATTCGAACTTGTAATACATTTGTGTTGAATAAAAAGTTTTAAATTTTCCTATTTTTTGTGTATTTTTGCTAATTGAAGGAAAAAATTCTGGCTTATGTCACGGTTTCCCATATAGAAAATCGGGGCGTTATACCTGTCGTGCCTTGCCACTGTTGCGCTCGCCACCTCCGTCGTCATCCCCTGTTGCGTCGCTGCCTGTGCCGCTCCTCCTCCTAAGCGTAGCACGCATCCCACGACAGCCGCTCTCGGTCTCCTCCTCTTGCGGTCGCTGCCCCTGTTCGCCGTTGATGTCCTCCCGCCGCGTGGCGCCGTCGACCACCATCCACCAGTGCACCACCGACCCTCCATCTTCCTCCTATCCCACAAGCGTTTGAGTTCGTGAGCGTTTGCGTTCGTGATTGTTCGAGTTCGTTTGTGGTTGTGTTCTTTGCCCGGGTTTCGTTCCCGTTATTCTCAATTTCATCGGTTTCGTCGTCTACACCTCAAGGCAAGTAACTTGTATAATTTTTGTTGTATACACAAGTGCAAAATACTGCATGTAGTCTTGCTCTATTTTTGTGTTCGTTCTCATGATGATCCCTTGTTAGATTTTGGTCTCATTCGTTTGATCCATTCGTAGTCTTGATCCATCATCATAGTTGTCACACACACGACATGAAAAAAAAAACTAGATCTAGATAGACTTTTGATGCATGTATATATGTTCTCCGTGATCTATGATAGATTGTGTATTTGTTGTATGCTTGGTGTATTAGATGTGTGGAGTTCATTAATAAGAAGTTAATAAAACAACCCCAGTAAACTAGGGGAAAACCAAAAGTACAGTGCAGAAAAATAAAACATAGCCTCCCAACAATACCTTGGGGGGTAGGTCTAACTATCCAAACCAAAAAAACAGCAAAAGGTACAATAGCTTGAACCCAAAACCAAACTAGAGATAGGTGCTGCCTGCTGGAACCTGCTGTGTCAAGTGAGCCATAGGGTCGACTATCCCTCAATCCAGAGTCGATCCAAACTCGACCTCCTCATTATCAAATTCTTCTACCCAGAAGACTCTAGCAATCCTCCCTTCCCCCCCTGTGGCCACAGCTGTAGACCAAAAAGAGATCAGATGCATGATATGAGTAAGATTACTAGAAATATTATTACATGAAGCACGAAAGTAAAAACTATTCCTGTCTAGCCATAACACCCAAGTAGTTGCCGCAATGGCAATGTACCAAGCATCCTTCATTTTGTGGTGTACCGAGGCAAATTTGGGACCGATCCACAAATCCTCGTATTCGCTGGGGTAGTCACTTTTCCCTAAGACCCTTAAAACCTCAACCATGGTTGACTTACTCCTCTGACAGTGAATGAAAAGGTGGTTCAGAGTCTCCGTGTGTGTGTTACAGAATCCGCAATTGGTCTCCATCTGGGGTTGTCTTTTGGCCAGGTTCTCTCTGGTGAGGATCGTGTTATTGAGCACTAGCCAGAGGAAGACATTAACTTTAAGGGGGGTCTTCGCCTTCCATAACACCTTTGCCCAGCTAGGTCTGCATCCTCGAAAGTGAATCCTGTTGTACAGAGATCTCACGGTGAACGCTCCGTTGGTCTCAAGGGCCTATCGCATCTGGTCTGGACCTTGAGTACATATCGCGCCGGACCTTGTTATATGAATTCGAAGTTCCAGCAGTTGCTGATGTAGCTCTGGGGAAAGAGTTCCTCAGAAAGACGGTTTCCAGGTGCCCCTTTTCCAAGTCTCTGCCACAGATATGTTGGGACGATTCGTCTTCTCATAAAACTCTGAGAAGGTCTCCTTAAGGTTATGTGCACCACACCATTTATCCCACCAGAATCTGGTAGAACGTCCATTACCAATAGTTGAAGTAACTACTGAGTTGAAAGGCCCGCTAGCTTTGGTAATTCCTTTCCAGAATCGCGACACTTTCGGTCCTACTCGGAAGCCAAAACTTCTCGTGCCTTTACCCTGAATGTATGGCTGAATGAAGTCCTGCCATCCTTCCCCACTGTGGTGGAAGACCTTCCACCACCATTTCCCCAGCAGGGCAAGATTCATATCTCTCAAGTCGATGATGCCGAGCCCCCCGTGACTTTTCTTCATGCATGCGATACTCCATTTAATCAGGTGGTATCCTCCCCTATTCGCGTCTGCTCCTTTCAGATGAATCGTTTTTGGATACTGTCAATCCTCTGGATAACCCATTTTGGAAGCTCAAAAAATGACATATAGTAAATGGGCAGATTAGACAACACTGAATTGATGAGTACCACTCTGCCACCGAGGGACAGCGATTTGCCTTTCCACCCAGACAATCTGTCCTCCACCCTGTCTATTATAGGTAGCCAATCCATCTTATTTAGTTTTCCTGGCCTGAGTGGGAGCCCTAAATATTTGATTGGGCAACTCATCTGTCATACAGTTAAGTATGGTCACGTGTTCTTGTGCCTCAATATCCGAAAGTGCCATTGGGATAGCACACTCTTGTGGAAGTTAATCCTGAGACCTGACCATACTTCAAAACAATAGAGTACCCCTTTAAAGCCGATAGTCTCTGAACGATTCCCATTACCAAATAGGAGGGTGTCACCAGCATACTGAAGAATCATGCACCCTTGATCAGCATTACTTCCCACCACTGGTGTAATCCAGCCCTTTCTCTAACAGTTGTCTAGCATGCTTCTCAGAACATCTGCTACAATGGAGAATAGTAGAGGTGACAGCGGATCCCCCTGGCGTAGCCCCTTCTTGCAAGGGAACGATTGACCTGACCGGCCATTAACCGATCCTACTTGATACTTGATACTTGATATTTGATACTTGACACGTGATTACTTGACACATGATACTTGATACTTGATACTTGATACATGATTACTTGACACATGATGCTTGATACTTGATACTTGGCCCGTGATTACTTGACTACTTGATACTTGATACCTAAGTACACTGCCCTCTATGATCCACTACAAAATCTAAACATAACTTGTTTGAATGTAGCAACCATGTGATAAATAAATGGGACACATGAATTGCTACCTAGATAGGACTAGATACAAGACTTGAGAATAACATGATCACTTGCTCATTCCTGTTACCTGTACATGCTACTTGACACTTGTTCCTTGATACTTGCTTGCATGCTACTTGATACTTGTTACATATCATTTGCACCTTATTATCTTGCCATGCCACTTGATTCTGTTCTTGACTAAGAGTTAGTTGCTCTAGTTTGCTGTCACATTCCTTCCATGCTTACTTCAGTACTTACTTCTTGTTGTTTGCTTTGTATCCTTGTTATTTGTTTTTCGTACTTGTTTCCTACACTACGTGCAGCCCGTAACTTGCATTGACAGACATTTTATTTTCTTCTTCCTCTTCTTGCAATTTGTTAAACTTGCAGACTTTGGTGACCAGCTGCCCGAGGGAGTAAGTGACCAAGTATTTTAGGCTGGCTGGAGTTTCTTGCATGAGTTTATTTCTTGTTTTAAATAAATTGTAATTGCTACTTGAATTTTGTATTGGGCGTTTTGTCCCAGAACATGTGACTTCTTTATTCCAGATCTGAATATTTGAGAATCTTGTATTTATTTCAAGTATTTCTGTTGATCACATTAATTTATCTCATGCATGCGTGGATGATTATCTCTTGTTTATCCTTATTTATTCTTGTGTATTATTGTAAAGATCCTTACAGCTTATGAATGGTGAAAGCCATTTGCTGGAGTTGTGTCGCGTATCCGTATTCCGTATTCCTTTGTGGAAAGCGGGGCGTGACAGGGTTTTTAGTGGTATCAGAGCCAGGTTTGGCTAATGTATTAGCTTGACTAATAAGTTAGAAAAGTTTGGCTCGATCAAGGATTGGCTCAACAATACACAACCCATGTAGTAACATGAATAAATTATAATCAACTTGATCTGGATACTAATTATTTTTGGTTTGTGTAGACCATGGCTCGCAGAGGTTCCACTTCCTATATACATGAGGAACAGCGTGGACTAGAGGCTGTTACGAATGTGCTGGAGCGACTGATCCAGATACAGAAGAATCATAACTATCTTGTAATGGCCGCATTGGAAGTTGCTCGGAATCCGACTCCCGTTGTGCATATGCAGGCAGTTCTTCCTCCTCATCCAGGTACAGTTGCAGACTTCATGAGGCTACACCCTGACATATTTTTCGGCACTGAGATGCTGCTTGAGGCCGAAGAGTGGTTGATCAGGATAGAGCAGTTGTTGTTGGCGGCGAGAGTTGCTGATCTCGATCGTGTGGAAGTGGTGAGCATCCAGTTCGTGGACCTTGCCCACATATGGTGGAGGGCTGAGTTTGAAAGGCTCGAGTAGTCCGTTGCTTGGACCGCGTTCACCAGGAGCTTCTTAGAGAAGTGCTTTCCCAGCAGCACCCGGGTTTAGATGGAGCAGTAGTTCCTTGCCCTGAAACAGGTTGGTCATTGTTCTATTTTTGGAACTTTGTTACATATTGTTCATGCGATGCTGTAACATGAGACTCTCTTGGAACAGGGTGCCAGATTAGTGGACGAGTACGCAGCAGAATTCACCAGTCTTAGCGGCTTCGAAGCCACCTTGGTAGCGAACGAAGAGGACAGGGCCGAGAGATTCCTACTGGGGCTTGAGCGAGATATTCAGATGCATCTCGTTTTCCTTTGCCTTCATATTTACGCTGAGGCTCTTGAGGCAGCCTGAGCTCAGGAGCAGGCTTGCAACAGGTTGGACTGTTCAGTACCCCGCTGCTGTTGCTGTTAGGCCTTCTGGTGGCCCGATTCGGTGGTCTGTCCCAGCCCATCCCGTCAGGGAAGCTCCCTACTCTTCTGCTGGTCCTCAGAGGGTTGGTTTTCGCGACTTTGCCGACTAGCTGGGAATGAGCGCAAGGACTGTAGGAAGGCGAATCATCGTTGCTTTGGTTGTGGCGCTTCTTCCCACTCGGTGCGAGATTGCTCGCAGCAGCAGATGGCTCTTCCAGCCTGGGGTCCGACTCAGCTAGGAGCACCAGCTCATCGTCCGGTCAGGCCACCGCACCCTCCGCGGCATCAAATCGTCGGTCAGAGGACCGCAGCTCCCACGAGAGGTCAGGCTTACAACCTGATGGCTGCAGAAGCTAATATGACAGAAGGAATCGTTGCAGGGATTTTTACATTTTGTTGTTTTGTTTTTTTCCTCTCGCTTCTTTCATTGCTTTGCTCTGTTCATTCATATTATCTGTTCTGCATTGTTATTCCTTATTCCTTAATCATCATTTCTTTTTCCCTTGCCTTTTTGACTCTATCTTAGGTGTTATCCTAGTTCGTTCTTTCCCTGATCATGTTCTCTTTGATTCCGGGGCAACCCATTCCTTTGTCTCTTCCTGCTTTGTGGATCGACATCAGTTAGAGTGCAACATCATTCCTGAGGCTTGGAGCATTGTTACATGTGGCAGTGTTGTCGTATGTTCTCGGGAATGCAAGCATAGTACCATGGTTATTGGTGGTGCAGATTTCAAGGCTGACTTAATCGTAATTGGGAATTCTGGATTCGACGTCATTCTCGGTATGGATTGGTTGGGTGAGTCCCATTGTCATTGATTGCCGAGCCAAGAAAGTTGTATTCAGAATCCCAAGTCGTGCAGAGTTTGAGTTCCATGCTAGGGAGACACCCCTTGGCTGAGCTAAGACTGTAGTTGATCAGGAGACTTGTGGGATGGAATTGCATACAGGCTGTGAGGCTGCACCTCTAGTAGTGCAGGAATTTGGATGTGTTTCCTGAGAAGTTTCCTGGGCTACCCCTAAATAAGGATGTGGAATTCGGTATTGAGGTTAAGCCAAGTATTGCACCGATATCAAAGAGTCCCTACAGGATGACACCGATTGAGCTAGCAGAGCTGAAGGTGCAGGTTCAGGGTTTGCAAGATTTTGGGTTCATCAGACCCAGTGTTTCACCGTGGGGAGCTCCAGTCCTTTTTATCAACAAGAAGGATGGTAGCCACCGACTGTGCATCGATTACCGTGAACTGAACAATGTTACTATGAAGAACCGGCATCCGTTGCCCAGGATCGATGATTTGTTTGATCAGTTAGGTGGAGCATTTGTCTTTTCGAAGTTGGATCTTTGCTCAGGGTATTATCAGGTCAAGGTAAAAGCGACTGATGTGCAGAAGACCGCATTCAGGACAAGGTATGGGCAATATGAGTTCCTAGTGATGTCTTTCGGAGTCACGAATGTGCTAGCTATGTTCATGAGTCTGATGAACAAGGTCTTTTCCCTATTCCTGGACAGATTTGTTGTGAACTTCATAGATGATATTCCGGTGTATTCTCGGAACTAGGAGGAACATGCTGAGCACCTGAGGTTGGTTCTACAGACTTTGAGGAAGAATCAGCTCTATGGGAAACTCAGCAAATGTTAGTTCTGGCTCGACCAAGTTACTTTTTTGGGGCATATTATCTCGGGCTAGGGAATCTCAGTTGATCTGTCCAAGATTGTTGCGGTGAAAGATTGGCCATTGCCTAAGTCATTTTCAGATGTGAGAAGTTTCCTTGGTCAAGCTGGATATTATTGGAAATTCGTCTAAGAATTTTCGAAAATAGCTGGGCCATTGACTAAGCTGACAGGAAATGATCAGAAGTTTAGTTGGGATGAGGCTTGTAGCACATCTTTTGCAGAGTTAAAGAGCAGGTTGACATCAGTGCCAGTGTTAACTATTCTAGATGGTTCAGGTGGATTTGTGGTTCACTGTGACGCTTCTGGCAAGGGTCATGGTGCATTATTGATGCAGAAGGGCTGAGTTATTACCTATGCATTGAGGCAGTTGAGGCCACATGAGAGTAAATATCCGACTCATGATTTAGAGTTGGCTGCAGTGATCTTCGCTTTGAAGCTGTGGATACACTATTTACTTGGAGACCGAGTGAAAATCTTTACTGACCACAAAAGTTTCAAGTATATCTTCACCCAGAAGGAATTGAACATGAGGTAGAGGCGTTGGTTGGAGCTAATGACCGACTATGATATCAATCTGCAGTATCACCCCCCGCAAGATCAACTTGGTGCCGAATGCTTTGAGTATGAGACCAGCAGCCATGTTCCTAACTCAGCAGAGGGAACTGGTTGAGTAGATGCGGAGGTTGGAATTGGATGTGATTTTACCAAATTCTGATCGGAGTTGTATGATGCTTCAGCTTCAGACATCTCTTGTTAAGCAGATTAAAGAGGCTAAAGCCGGTGATGAGTAGTTGTAGGGATTCAGAGCAATGGTTGAGGCAGGTTCCAGAATGGATAGGGTTATTCATAAAGATGGATCGCTTCGTTTTGGGTCCAGGTTGTGTGTCCCGAAGAGTGAAGTTTGTCAGCGGTTACTTGCGGAAGCCCACCAATCATTGTACTCTATTCATCCCAGAGGTACTAAGATGTACCGGGAACTTGAAGCTTCACTTATGATGGCATTGTATGAAGAGGGTCGTGGCTAGGTTTGTGTCCAAGTGTTTGATCTGCTAGCAGGTCAAGGCAGAGCATAAGAGAACTATCGGACTTCTTCAACCGCTTCCCATTCCGGAGTGGAAGTGGGAACACATCATGATGGATTTTGTGACCGCTTTGCCAAGGATTCCCACGAGTCACAACGCCATTTTGGTGATTGTAGACAGACTAACGAAGAGTGCTCACTTTATTCCCTTTAGAGTCGGACAGTCTACTGAGAACCTAGCAGAGAAGTACATGCAAGATATCATCAGGCTTCATGGGGTTCCAGTTAGCATTGTATCTGACAGGGGTACGAGGTTTAGATCTCAGTTTTTGGAGAGTCTTCAGAGTAGTCTGGGTAGTAAGCTGAAGTACAGTACAGCTTTTCACCCCCAGACAAATGGACAATCGGAGAGGACCATCCAGACTCTAGAGGACATGTTGAGGTCCTGTGTGTTGCAGTTTGGTGGGTCATGGGAGAACTGTTTGCATCTTGTAGATTTCTCGCACAATAACAGCTTTCGGGCCAGTCTTAAAGCTGCACTGAATGAGGCACTATATGATCGGAAGTATAGATCACCAGTGTGCTGGGATGACATTGGTGAGAGAAAGATGTTCGGTCCGGAGTTGATAACCAAGACTGTTGATGTGGTGACTCAGATCAGGAAACATCTTGAGGCAGCACAAGACAAGCAGCGGAGATGGGCAGATGTCCATAGGAGAGCCTTGGAGTTTGAGATTGGTGAGCATGTTTTCCTTAAGGTATCGCCTTGGAGAGGTGTCATTCGGTTTGGTGGTGGGGGCAAGCTAAGCCCTAGGTTCATCGGGCCATTTGATATAGTGGAACGAGTAGGCAAGGTGGCTTATCGTCTTGCATTGCCACCGGCTTTATCTGGGGTGCACGACGTCTTCCATGTCTCACAACTCAGGAGGTACATCCGTGATGAGAGCCACGTGATCGACTAATCAGAGTTGTCCATGCAGTCGGATCTGACTTGTGAGATTTCGCCAGTTGCTATTTTGGATCGGCGAAAGAAAGTGCTGAAGAACAAGGTCATCAGGCTGGTTCTGGTTTCTTGGAATCCTCACTCGCCGGGTGAGTCGACTTAGGAGCTGGAGGAGAATATCCAGTGGAGGTTTCCTCATTTGTTTATGTATCTTTTTTTTGTTGTTGTTCTTTTTTTTTCAGTTACCCTACGTACCTCTTGTTTGAATTTCGAGGACGAAATTCTTTATGTTAGGTGGGTAGGATTTGTAACTCCTGTATCCCATTTCTTGTATTTTGTACTGTATTTATTTTTGATGGGTATATTCTGATTGTATTCTTTCATTCTTCTGGATCGTGTAATTGTTTCTTCATTCTCAATAAAATTTATCTATTCTTTTGTCGTCTGTGATTTTAATCTTCTTGACCCAAATTTTTCTGCAAATTAAGCATTTCTGAATGAATCGTTTCATCCAAATTTCTTTATTTCTTGGCTTAATTAATTATCTTTGCTTCCTACCCTATTCGACCCAATCCTACCCTAAACCCTATAATCCTATATCACTTATTGGTTTTTTAACCCAATAGCCCGTTTACCCTTAACCTTAATTCTTTACTCTATTAATACCCCATGTTAACACCACCCCCCGCAAACCCTAATTTATCAAAACCTAATTAACCTGCAAAAAACACAAACCGCTATTACTCATCTCCTACCTCCAACCTCCTGCTTCGAAACCCAAGCCCTACACCCCCTCCGACCACCTTATCGTCAGGCCGTCCCCAACCCTGTCGCTCCATCGTTGTAATATCAAGGTTGGATATTATATTTGTATTATAATGATTTTTAAAATTAAAGTACTTTTTATGGAAATTACTTGGTTTTACTTATAAAAAGTTATCTATATATATATACAAGTAAGTATATATATATGTATTGTATCGGTTTTGTGCACTTGTAAAAAACCCTGTAAAATGCGTTTTTGAAAAAAGTATGAAATATCCGGGTCTGATATTAAACATTATTATTTTATTATTATTTTCAGAAATGAAATATTTTTTATGGATAGTACCCGGTTTAGTTAATAAACATTATCTATATATATACTAGTCTATATATGTCTGTATTGTATCAAATTGGTACTGAAATCTTCTGAGCCGGTAATAAAATTATTTTTAATATTATTTCTGAATTAAAATATTTTTGGTAGAGATTATTCGTTCTAACTAATAAAAATTATCTGTATAGACATATGTATGTACGTATATGTATTGTATTGATTTCATACGTTCATACGAAATCTTGTAGTATGTGATTTGGGAAAATATCTCTTATTTTTTATCAGTCATGATCAAAATGAAGGGTTAAAGATGAGTAGGGTGTTGATTGCAATATTAATTTTCAAATTGATCTCAAATTTGTTAAACCACAAAAAGTGAGACACTTGGTTTCTTCTCCTCCACAAACTCACCCTCACTCTCTCTCCCTCTTCTATATTTGGCCGGCCACATTCCAAGAGGCAAAGAGCCCCTTTCATTTTTGTTTCTCATCTCACTCTCATATCATTCTCCTTCTTTTAGTTGTTTTGTTCTTAACTTAGAAAAAAAATGAGAAGAAAAGAAAAGAAAGAGAGGATCAAAGATGGGTTAGGGTTTCATGGGTTTCATTTCATGAATGTTCTTGAAGAGGAGCAAGAACAAGGAGCAAGGAGGAGAAGAGCAAGGCTAGTTCTTCCAACCGATTTGGGTGGGGGTTTCTCACTTTTACATATTGTTATTATTATTGTTGTTATTGTTAAAGAACTTGGACCAATCTCATATGCATATGAATGTTATGGACTAGAATAAAAGGCATACAAATTGAAGTGGTAGAACTCAAATAGAACACTAAAGAATCGATCTTAAACTAGTATGTAGTTAGAATTAATTACGTTCGTTAAAGTTGGAATTTTGACTCCAAATTAATTTGAGAGCTTCTTGTATGTGTTACTACCTTGCTCTAATTTTTATAAATTTTTTTGGGGTTAATTTGATAGTTCAAACAAACATTTCCCCAAAATAGCAGGCTTTTAAGCAAAATGTTGTTTTGGTTAATTTTTACATGTGTTCTAAGAGCTGGATTTTGAGCTCTATAAGAAATCTGAAAAAGTGGTCAAATAGAAAGTTGTAGTAGATGTTCTCACCTTTCCAAAATGTCTAATTTTGTTAGATTCCGATAAGTATAACAAAAGTTGTGAGCTTTACAAGTTTCAGTTTGGCTTTTTTTTTGTTTTCTTGAGTTGTGTTCAAAAAGCTGAATTTTGAGCTCTATAAGGAATCTGAAAAAGTGGTCCACTAGAAAGTTGTACTAGATGTTCTCCCCTTTCCAAAATATCCAATTTTGTTAGATTCCGACATGTATAGCAAAAGTTGTGAGCTTTACAAGTTTCAGCTTTGTGTTGTCTTTTATTGTTCTTGAATTGTGTTCAAAGAGCAGGGATTTAAATTCCATAACGAATCTGAGGAAGTTGTTAACTAGGAAGTTTTAGTAGATGTTCTTATCTTTCCAAAAAGTTCAATTTTGTTAGATTCCGATTGGTATAGCAAAAGTTATGAGCTCTGTCAGTTTCATCTTTTTGCTGTCTTTTGTTGTTCTTGAATTGTGTTCAAAGAGTAGGGATTTGAATTCCATAAGGAATCTGAGAAAGTTTTTAACTAGTAATTTGTAGTGGAAGTTTTTCCCTTTCCAAAAATTCCAATTTTGTTAGATTCCGATAAGTATAGCAAAAGTTGTGAGCTTTGCAAGTTTCAGCTTTTTGCTGTCTTGTGTAGTTCGTAAATTGTTTTCAAAGAGCAGAGATTTGAATTCCATAAGAAACTTGAGAAAATTGTTAACTAGGAAGTTTTAGTAGAGGTTCTCACCTTTCCAAGATGTCCTATTTTGTTAGATTCTGATAAGAGAAGTAGGAGTTATGACCATTAAAAGTCACAACAGCTGGCCTTTTTGCTGAAGCTTCGCTGTTTAGATTGTTTGAAGCTTTTGTACCTCTTATTGACTGAATATGAGAAGGTTTTCAACTGGAGAGTTGTAGTAGAGATTCTCATCTTTCCAAAATATTCTATTTTGTTAGATTCTGAAAAGCGGAGTAGGATTTATGACTTTTACAAAGTCACAGCAGCTGGCCTTTTTGGCTGAAGCTCGCTGTTTAGGTTGTTCGAGGTTTTTTACCTCTTATTGACAGAATCTGAGAAGGTTGTAACCTAGAGAGTTGTAGTAGATGTTCTCACCTTTCTAAAATGTCCTATTTTTTTTGATTTCGATAAGCGGAGCAAGAGTTATGAATTTTACAAGTCACAGAAGTTGGCCTTTACTGGTTGAAGCTTGCTTTTAGGTTGTTCAGGGTTTTTCTACCTCTTATTGACTGAATCTAAGAAGGTTGACAACTAGAGAGTTGTGGTAGATGTTCTCACCTTTCTAAAAATTCTAATTTTGTTGAATTCCGATAAGAGTAGCATGTTTAATTGCTTCTAGGGTGTTAGAAGACTTTTATGTTACTTTTATGCATAAAAGATCAAGTTTTGTTAGTAGTTTGAATCATGAACTTGATTATAAGTAATAAGTATTCCTTGTGCTCATAAGTCATGTAATAAGTATTGGTCCATCTGATATGTAGTTCACCTGGCTTTTATGTAGTTGTTTGTTCATGTGTAGCTCATTGGGCTCGTATGTAGTAATTTATCTTGAATAGATAGGCGATGAGTGGATCCGAGGAGATCTTGTGAAGGCTAGGTTAAGACTTGGTAGATTGTGTTAACAATTGTGGTTCGTGTTGGCTTTTTAGTGAGGTCCGGTTTGCTGGGTAAATAGTGGCAAACATAGACACCACTATTATACCACAGTAGCGAAATTAGACCGCATCTGCAACATCACCAGTCATGTATAATTGTGTCAGGAACAGGATGGGTACAAAAGTACAATTCATGACGTGGGTTCAAATCCCCAAATATGGAGAAATGGCTTGATATGGACGTATGTAGTATGCGCTGCATACTGTTCTAGAGTCTTGGTTGCATTAGAATAAGTACATCATTGCATTAGTTAATCGTGCATTAGAGTCTGTCATAGCATACACTGACACATCAATTATATATACACATTTCTCTTTTCAACAATCTGGTTGTTTATAGTTGAGATCCGCAGCTAGTCATCAGCCTTAAAGTGTCAGTATATGTACTAACGTCCCCACTTCAATAGATACTGGATTGCAAAACTACAGGTACAAGATTCAGGAGGAATCAAGGCAAGAGAACCAAAGTGTTGATTCTTATTTGTAACATCACTTGTAATTTATATTATGTTGAGAAGCATCCAAACAAAGTACCAAGTGTTATTTGTTATTCATTATATTCTGATGTAAATTTATTGGAAGTTGTAACACTTGGGCTTGTAAGGCACTATTGTAACAATGATTAATGTATTGCTATTTTATAACATTCGGACTTGTAATACATTTGTGTTGAATAAAAGTTTTAATTTTCCTGCTTTTCTGTGTATTGTGGCTAATTGAAGGAAAAGATTCTGGCTTATGTCACGGTTTCCCAGTGTATGGAAATTGGGGCGTTATAGAGTGGTATCAGAGCCGACTTCAATTTACAATCCAACACAGTAGGAAAATTAAACCTGGATACCTTATAGGAGTCGAGTTTTAGCTAGATGAGACAATTATAATTCATATTGTTGTTCCTTTCAACTTATGTTTTATAATTTCTCTACATCTGAGTTAACTAGGAGTGGTAGGAACGAGCCGAATGAGGGCGAGGGTAGTGGAGGCATGGCGCAGGTCTGGATATAAGGGCAGAATTCGCCCGTATGTACCAGGCTTTCTGTAATATCCTGGTCGGATATTATATTGTATAAATTATTATTTTTAAATTAAAATATTTTTTAAGAAAATTACTTTGTTTTTCTAATAAAAAGTTATCTGGATATATATACTAGTAAGTATATATATGTATTGTATCAGTTTTGTGCACTTGTACAAAATCTTGAAAAAATGCGTTTTTGAGAAAATGTATGGAAAATCCCAAGCAGATATTAAAAAATATTATTTTATTATTATTTTCATAAATGAAATATTTTTGGTGGATATCACCCGGTTTTGTTAATAAACATTATCTATATGTATATAGTAGTCTATATATATCTGTTTTGTATCAAATTGATATTGGAATCTTCCGAGCCGGTATTAAAATTATATTATTTTTTATTTCTCGGAATTAAATTATTTTTGTACAGATTGATTCGTTTTAACTAACAAAAATTATCTGTATATACAGATATATGTACGTATTTGAATTGTATCGATTTCGTACGTTTGTACGAAATCGTGTAATATGTGATTTGTGGAAATTATCTTTTATATTTGATCCATCATGATGAAATGAAGGGTTAGGATTGGATTAGGGTTTGATTGCAAATTAAATTTGCAAATAAATCTCGATTTGTTTTGAGCCACAAAAAGAAAGAGACAAGTGGCTCTCTCTTTACCACATCTCTCTCTCTCCCTCTCCCACGTATTGGCCGGCCAACCCTAGGGTTGAAAACCCCTCTTTTCATTTAGTGTTTCTCAAATCTCATCTCATTCTCTATCTTCTTCTACTTCTTGTTCTACTTGTTTAATTTTAGAAAGATTGAGAAAAAAAAAGAAAAGAGAGATCAAACCAATTAGGGTTCATGGGTTCATTTCATTTGAGGTGTTCTTGAAGAGGAGCAAGAACAAGGAGCAAGGTAGGAGAGAGCAAGTCCTTCCTACACTTTTTGGGTGGGGATTTCTCTACTTCTATGACTTGTTTGTTATTTATCAGTTTATTTGCTTGTATGTAGTCTAAAATCATGTGGATTTTATTGTTTGTGCACTTGAATAAGGTGGTAAACAAGATTGAAGTGGTAGAACACAAGATAAAGCCCTAAAGATTCAATCTTGTGGCTTTTATGGTTAAAATTAATTACCCATGTTAAAGGTGAAATTTTGACCCCAAATTAATTTTAGAGGTTCTCCTAGGTGTTACTAACATGCTCTAATTTTTGTAGAATTTTTTGAGTTGGTTTGATGGGTGAAACAAACGGTTTCCCCAAAACACTGAAAATTTAGCCAAAACAGCAACTTGCTGTTTTTGGTTAACTTTCATAGTATGTTCAAGGGGCTGTATCTTGATGTTCCTATCGGAATTCTGAAAAGTGATCAACTAGAGAGTTGTAGTATACATTCTTAACTTTCTAAAATATCCTATTTGGTTAGATTCCGATAAGTGGTACAAAAGTTATGACCGTTACAAAAACACAGCAGTCAGCTTTGGCTGAATGTTTGCTGGTTTGTTTGCTTGAAGTTTTTGCACCTCTTATTGATTGAATCTAGAAAAGTGATAAACCAGAGAGTTGTATTAGAGTCTCTCACCTTTCCAAAATGTCCTGTTCGGTTAGATTCCGATAAGTGGTGCAAAAGTTATGACCGCTACAAAAAAACAGCAGCCACCTTTGGCTGAATGTTTGCTGGTTTGTTTGCTTGAAGTTTTTGTACCTCTTATTGATTGAATCTGGAAAAGTGATAAACTAGGGAGTTGTAGTAGAGTCTCTCACCTTTTCAAAATATCTTATTTGGTTAGATTCCGATAAGTGGTGCAAAAGTTATGACCATTACAAAAACACAGCTACCAGCTTTGGCTGAATGTTTGCTGGTTTGTTTGCTTGAAGTTTTTGCACCTCTTATTGGTTGAATCTGGAAAAGTGATAAACTAGAGAGTTTTAGTAGAGTTTCTCAACTTTCTAAAATGTCCTATTTGGTTATATTACGATAAGTGGTAAAAAAGTTATGACCGTTACAAAAACACAGCAGCCAGCTTTCGCTGAATGTTTGCTGGTTTGTTTGCTTGAAGTTTTCGCACCTCTTAATGATTGAATCTGGAAAAGTGATAAACTAAAGTGTTGTAGTAGATTCTCTCACCTTTTCAAAATTTCCTATTTGGTTAGATTCTGATAAATGGTACAAAAGTTATGACCGTTACAAAAACACAGCAGCTAGCTTTCGCTGAATGTTTGCTGGTTTGTTTGTTTGAAGTTTTTGCACCATTTATTGATTGAATCTGGAAAAGTGATAAACTAGAGAGTTGTAGTAGAGTCTCTCACCTTTCCAAAATGCCCTTTTTGGCTAGATTCCGATAAGCGTAGTAGGAGTTACAACCTTTACAGTTTCAGCTTTGCTATAGCTTTTGGTTGTCTTTTGTTGTCTTTGTATTGTGTTCAAAGGACGGTGGATTGAATTCCATAAGGAATTTGGAAAAATCATCAACTAGAGAGTTGTAGTATATGTTCCCACCTTTCTAAATTATATGATTTGGTTAGATTTCGACAGGTAGAGTAAAAGTTACAAGCTTTCAAAGTTTCAGCTTTTTATTAAGAAATCTGCTGTTGATTAATTTTTGCATGTGTTCAAAGGATGGTGGATTGAATTCCACAAGGAATCTGGAAAAGTGTTCAACTATAGAGTTGTATTATATGTTCCCACCTTTCTAAATTGTATGATTTGGTTAGATTCTAACAAGTAGAGCAAAAGTTACAAGCTATAGAAGTTTCCGCACTTTTAATGAAATTCTGCAGATTGGTTAACTGTTTGCGTGTGTTTAACGGACCGGATTTTGAATTCCTCGTGGAATCTGAAAAATTGTTCAACTAGGAAGTTGTAGGAGATGTTCTTACCTTTATAAAAAGTCTAATTTTATCGAATTCCGTTGAGCATAGCACTGTTTGCCTCTAGGGTGTTAGAAGGCTTTTTATGTCGCTTTCGGGTTTTCGTTGATAGTATGTTTCTTTTAGACTGTTAGAAGATTCTTCTGTTGCTTCTAAAGATAAAAGATCAAGTTTCACTAGTAAGCACGTTTGGTTGCTTCTAGGTCGTTAGAATACCAGTTGGGTTGTTTCTATATGTTGTTTGCTCATACGTAGCTTGTCGGGCTCGTATGTAATTGTTGGTCACATACGTAGCTTATTTTGCTTGTATGTATGTTTTTGTCTCATAAGCAGATCGCCAGGCCCGTATGTAGTTGTTGGTCTCATACATAGCTTATTTGGCTCGTATGTATGTTGTTGTCTCATATGCAGCTCGCCTGGCTCGTATGTAGTTGTTGGTTTCATACGTAGCTTGTTTAGCTCGTATGTGTTTTGTTTACTCGTATGTAGCTTATTAGCTAGTACGCAGTTTGTTGTACTTGTCTAGGGTGATATCATTGCCCTAGGGGCCATCGACCATCAAGACGTGTGTTTTCCTTACTCCTAAGGGACTGTGGACGAGTCACTCCTCGTGTACCGTTAGATCTTAACCGGTGTAGGTTGATCGCGGACCGGAGCGTAGACGAAATCCAAGTTCAGGGTAGTAGCATGCGAATACGTTCGCACTGCTGGGGTCTTGGATTGATAGGCTATGAACAGGATCCTTAGGGATTCTGGTAAATCTAGGCTGAGCACCTAGTAGAATTATCTTGCGAAGTCTAACTTAAGACCTAGCATGTTGTGTTAGTACTGTTGTCATCCCTCAGATTGTTTAGGGTTAGTGACATCGTTAGGGTAGTAACTTATTATAATTTTTACCGAAGGGAAAGAGTTGGTATTAAGGGTGATACCTTATGATCCGACCTGTCTTATAGGCCGGCACTAGGTGGTGTTATTGGGTTGTACCCTTCATGTCAAAGGGATACGGTATGTGCCTTCTCACGAGTTGAGAGAACGTGATCTGTATCTCGTCTGTTAATTTCTGAAGTGCCATGATAAGGGCGGGAGTGATTCCTGTCGGAGCTAGGGGGATGGACCCCCGGAACTCCGTCATGTTCTATATCTAAGGGCGAACAAACCTTATACTACGGTCTACCTGCTAGGGGGCCACAGGGGATGCTTCGAGCTAACCTGTGCTGTCGGATACCTGCTAGGGGGCCAAAGGGGATGCATCGAGCTAACCTGTGCTGTCGGTTACCCTACATTCGTCAGATTTTTGAGTGAGGTCCAGTACGTCGGGCAATAGTGGCAAACGGAGACCCCTACTATATGACCGCGAATAGCGGGATTAGAACGTTTCAGAGCAACCTCATCAGTCACATCGTATCTTCACAAACAAGTCAAGTACAAGAGTAGAATTCATGGCACGGGTTCAAATCCCTATATATGAAGAAATGGCTTGAGATGAGGCGTATGTAGTATGAAATGCATATTGTTCTGGAGACTTGCTTACATTAGAATAAGAGTATCCTTGCATTAGTTAATCTTGCATTAGAGTCTAAGTCATAGCATACACTGACACACCAATTATATATACACGTTTCTCTTTTCATCAATCTGTTTATTTAAAGTTGAGAATCGCTGCTAGTCATCAGCCTTAAAGCATCAGTATATGTACTGACGTCCCCATTTCAATAGGTACTGGATTGCAAAATTACAACATTTAGATTGTAGAGCTACAGGTGTAGGATTCAGGAGCACTCAAGGCAAAAGTGGCAAAGTGTTGATTTATTTCAATTGTAATATTTGTTGTAATTTATCTATCTTGAGAAGCATCCAAGTGAAAGTACCAAGTGTTGTAAATTATTCATTGTACTATGATGTAATTTTTATTGGAAGTTGTAACACTTGGTCTTGTATGGCGTTATTGTAACACTGATGTAATGTATTGCAGTTTTATAACATTCGAACTCGTAATACATTTATGTTGAATAAATTTTTTTAAACTTTCTTGTTTTTTCTGTGTATTGTGGCTAATTGACGGAAAAGATTCTTGCTTATGTCACGGTTTCCTTGTATATGGAAATCAGGGCGTTACACTTTCGGAGACCTGGTAGAGGCAAGCCAAAACAATCAAGGAGCACCCGCAAGTAAGCAGGGAGTAGCTGCTACCGACCCTGTCAAGATGGTCGAGTCTTTTCGAAGGATGAGACGGCTATATTTTAGGGCAAGGCAACCCGACGACAGCTGACAACTGAATTCGTCAAGTCGAGACAGTATTTGAGGTGATGCCGACACCGGATGACAGCAAGGTCAGATTGGCAAGCTACCTACTAGAGAAAGATGCCGGTGTCTGGTGGTAGTCAGTGAAGAAGGGCATGGGCAAAGGACCCATTATCTGGGAAGACTTCTTAGGGTAGTTCAGGTTGCACTACTTTCCTTTGGATGTGCAAGAAGGCAAGGCCATGGAGTTCTTCAACCTGAAAAAGGGAAGCCTGACGGTTCGTGAGTACGAGACCAAGTTCATGCAAGTGTCCTGATATGCTCAAGAGGTGGTAGAAGATGAGGTCAAGAAGGCCAAGATATTCGAGAAAGGGCTCAGAACTGCACTCAGAACCAAGATGGTATCTTTGTGCATTTAGAGGTTAGAGAAGTTGGTTCACCGTGCAGCAATGACGGAGCTTGATATGAACCGAGGACCAGAACAGCAAGTGAACACTGGAGGGTGGAACAAGGGAAAGAGATATGCAGCAGCATCTGGATTTGAGAACCAAGGTTAGAAGCAGAAGATTCAGAAACCAGAAGGCAAACTCGGAGGCACCAAGCCAGGGAGCTGTTTCATGTGTGGTGAGCAAGGTCATTTCATGAGCCAGTTCCCAAGGAAGGACCCTCAGATGGATACCCGTGTGTGTTACAAATGTGGGAAGATTGGTCATATCCGACCAGATTGTCCCCAGTTTCAGAAGAATAGCAGCAGATCAGCCCCAGAGATGAACCACAAAGGAAAGGAGCCGCTTCGCCAAGGGCGAGTGTTTGCACTTACAGAAGATGATGCCAATTAAGGCAAGAGAGTCATCACCGGTCTGCAAAGAAGGGGGTACAACTATGTTTGAAGTTGCATTTTGAATTTTATTTCGAACTTAAGTAATATATGATGTACCACTTTTCTAACTGAATGGATTTATATATATATATATATATATATGTGTGTGTGTGTGTGTGTATGAAATTCAGGCAACCGTTTGTTCAATTTTGGTTCATCATATTCTTTTGTCTGAATTATTTTTCAAGAAATTGAGATGTGTACGGGAGGCAACTCTACATTTGGTTTTGTTGATTACACCATCTGGAGCAATCCATATTACAAAGTTGTGCAAACTATAGATGAGAGTCCTGGAAGTCAGAAGTGGTGTTCGTAGGCCATGACTTAATGTAAGGAGGAAGTGGCTACCGAACCGCAAAAGATTAAGGCAATGAAGGATTGGCCTCAGCCAAAGACCATGAAAGGTGTAAGAGGCTAAAATGATGTGATCAAGCAAGATAGTATTGAAGTGATTACTTAAGATTAAAGCTCAGTTTTGGCACGATAAAAGCTGCAACTGAGTCTAAGTAAGCAAGTTAGAAGGCTTTGGCAGGAGATGCAGGGATTGAAGCACTGAAGCAGCAAGTTGATGAAGGAAAATCTCAGAATATCAGTATGGACTTCATCACATGATTACCCTGGAATTCAGAAATGAATGACTCAAGTTGGGTTATTGGGGATTGGTTGACGAAGTTTGCACATTTTCTTCCGATAAAGACAACTTGGTCGCTAGAGAAATTAGCGGAAGTCTAAATTAAAGGCATAATGAAGTAGCATGGAGTACCAGTATCAGCGATTCTGACCAAGACTCAAGAATTACATCTCAATTTTGGTGGATTATGCAGGCAACTTTGGGAACAAGGTCGGGTTCTTTGGAGGAGTCACTTGGGAGCCGGAAAGCCATATAAGCTTTCTTTCCCCGAGTTATTTAGTGTATGGATATTATTCTGTTCTCCTGACTAAACGTAGTTCTGAGGATAGAACTATTCTAAGGAGGGAGTATTGTAATATTCCGGTTAGATATTATATTTGTACTAGGTTTACCCGTTGACACGTCCTACGGCACGTCTTCGAAACAGAGCACCTGGTTTGATTATATAAAATAGTTTTGGAGGTCTAGCAAATTAATTGAACTAGCAAACATATTATATGAGGAAGCAGTATATCTACCTTTAAGCTCAACCATCGCCTTCTTGATCATTAGCTTAAACTTACCTGGAATGCATGTAGTTTGTTAGAAACACTGCATAGAGTTTTTTTTTAACTTCAGCATCACTTTTAGATGCTTGTAATCATTCTGTAAGGACATTATCATATAGATTTTATAGAGCTTACTCTAATCCCATAACCACTATGAGCACGTCTAAATACAATGGTAACACAAGTGCATGTGTGAAGATATCTACAATACCAATAATCTAAACATTTGTTTGTCTGAGACTCAGCTTGCAATTAAAATACCTCTTATTATTATTTCAACCAAAATGAAATACATGAAGTTCTCAAAACTCTAATCCAATCTAATCATTTCTTTTATCTCCACTTTGTCTCCCCATTGCACCTTTATAAAAAAAAAATTAAAATGGATAAATAACAAATTTACTTTAGCTATCTTTCTTGAGGGGAGAGTTTATACCCTTCATTGGTAAACTCTAGTCATCCCAATCTTATATATCCAAATATTTACTAAAAGTTCTAATATGTTATATTATCCATGGTTTCTAATAACCAGTGAAGGGAACACTTCACGATAGTATTTTCTCTTGTAGTAAAGAAATTAATGTTGCATATTTGGCAAGTTATTTTAGGTTGCTGGTCAGCTTACCTTTCCTGCTATGGTTTGGAAGCCCAAATTGAGGCCACCAAATAATCCATCTCTCACTTGCGTACACCTTAAATCAAAACCAATAAAAAACTCATCAAATAAATAACTAAATTAAAAATTTTTAAACCCAAAAATAAAACAATCATACCTCTGTGAACTTAGATCCCATGCACACACAAAATTCGAGTCAGCAAAAAACTCAGTAATCCCTGCACACACAAAATAAAAAATTAGGATGAGAATTCAGTTAATGAAAAGAAATTAAAGTCGTTGTTCGCATATAGAGGCTCTCGACTTGGTGGAGAGGAGTCGCCGATACGGAGTCGCTTGATATTCGCGCTCGATTTTGTGGAGGGGAGTCACCGATACAGAATCAGCAGTGGATTAGATATCGGCGACGATCTCTTGATTGGGGTTCGACATTGGATTTGAATTTGGATTTGCTTTGAGATTTACAAATTTTCAAATTTTAAAAAATTCAAAATATCAAAATTTTAAAATTTAAATTTTTTTAATTTTAAATATTTTAAAACTTTTTAATTTTTAAATTTTTTTATTTTAAAATATTTTAAAAATTTTAAAAATTTTAATTTTTAAATTTGTAAATTTTTTATAAGTTTTTCATATTTTTTGAATTATTTTTTAAGTTTATAAATTTTAAATTTTTTTTTTTAGTTTTTAAGTTTTTAAGTTTTTAAGTTTTTTTATTTTTTAGTTTTTAAGATTTTTAAAATTTTTATTTTCTTAATTTTTTGAATAGGAGAGAGAGAGAGAGAGAGAGAGAGAGAGAGAGATTTAATTAAATAAATAAAGGAGTTGCTTTGTGTGGGGGAGATTTGAATTTGAGTTTTTGGGGGAAGCTTTTGGGGGGGGTGGGCGATTTTTTATAGCCACTTAATAGCTTTCTTTGTGTTTTATTAAAATTAAAATAATTTTTACGAAAATTACTTGGTTTTACTAATAAAAAGTTATCTGTATATATGCAAGTAAGTATATATATGTATTGTATCGGTTTTGTGTACTTGTACAAAATCCTGTAAAATGCATTTTTGAGAAAAAGTCTGAAATATCTAGGTATGATATTAAAAATTATTATTTATTTATTACTCTTTTTTTATTTTCATAAATGAAATGTTTTTGATGGATAGTACCCGATTTAGTTAATAAACATTATCTCTATATATGTACAAGTCTCTACATGTCTGTATTGTATCAAATTGGTACTGAAATCTTTCGAACCGATAATAATTTTTTATTATTATTCCTAAATTAAAATATTTTTGGTAGCGATTATTCATTTTAACTAATAAAAATTATCTGTGTAGACAGATGTATGTACGTATATGTATTGTATTGAAATTTTGACTCCAAATTAATTTAAGAGCTTGTATGTGTTACTACCATGCTCTAACTTTTATAGATTTTTTTGGGGTTAATTTGATAGGTGAAACAAACGTTTCCCACAAAATATCGGGCTTTAATGGAAAATGCTGTTTTGGTTAATTTTTACATGTGTTCTAAGAGCTGGATTTTGAGCTCTATAAAGAATTTGAGAAAGTGGACAACTAGAAAGTTATAGTAGATGTTCTCACCTTTCCAAATTGTCCAATTTTATTAGATTCCGATAAATATTGCAAAAGTTGTGAGTTTTACAAGTTTCAGCTTTTGTTGTCCTTTTTGTTGTTCTTGAGTTGTGTTCAAAGAGCTGGATTTTGAGCTCTATAAGGAATCTGGAAAAGTGGTCGACTATAAAGTTGTAGTAGATATTCTCTCCTTTCCAAAATGTCCAATTTTGTTAGAATTCAACAAGGATAGCAAAAGTTGGGTGCTTTACAAGTTTCAGCTTTGTGCTGTCTTTTGTTCTTCTTGAATTGTGTTTAAAGAGTAGGAATTTGAATTCCATAAGGAATATGAGAAAATTGTTAACTAGGAAGTTGTAGTAGATAATCTTAGCTTTCCAAAAAGTCCACTTTTGTTAGATTCCGATAAGTTTTGCAAAAGTTATGATTTTTGCAAGTTTCAGTTTTCTCTTGTCTTATGTTATTCTTAAATTGTGTTCAAAGAGTAGGAATTTGAATTGCATAAGGAATCTGAGAATGTTTTTAACTATGAAGTTGTATTAGATGTTCTCTCCTTTCCAAAAAGTCCAATTTTGTTAGAATTTGATAAGTATAGCTAAATTTTTGAGCTTTGCAAGTTTCAGCTTTTTACCGTCTTTTGTTGTTCTTAAATTGTGTTCAAAAAGCAGGAATTTGAGAATGTTGTTAACTAGGAAGTTGTACTAGAGGTTCTCACCTTTCCAAAATGTTCTATTTTGTTAGATTCCGATAAGCGAAGTAGGAGTTATGACCTTTACAAGTCACAACAGCTGGCGTTTTGGCTAAAGCTTCGCTGTTTAGATTGTTTAAAGTTTGTGTACCTCTTATTGACTGAATCTGAGAAGGGTGTCAACTGGAGAGTTGTACTAGAGGTTCTCACCTTTCCAAAATATTCTATTTTGTTAGATAATAATAAGCAGAGTAGGAGTTATGACTTTTACAAAGTCACAACAGCTGGCCTTTTTGGTTGAAGCTCGCTGTTTAGGTTGTTCGAGGTTTTTCTACCTCTTATTGACTGAATCTGAGAAGATTGTCAACTAGAGAGTTTTAGTATATGTTCTCACCTTTCTAAAATTTCCTCTTTTTTTATATTTCGATAAGCGGATCAAGATTTATGACTTTTACAAGTCACAGGAGCTGGTTTTTACCGGCTGAAGCTCGCTGTTTAGGTTGTTCAGGGTTTTTCTACCTCTTAATGACTGAATCTGAGAAGGTTGTAAGCTAAAGATTTGTAGTAGATGTTCTCACCTTTCTAAAATATCCTATTTTGTTAGATTTTGATAAGCGGAGCAGGAGTTATGACTTTTACAAGTCACAACAGTTGGCCTTTACTTGCTTAAGCTCACTGTTTAGGTTGTTCAGTATTTTTCTACCTCTTATTGACTGAATCTGAGAAGGTAGTCAACTAGAGAGTTGTAGTAGATTTTCTCACCTTTCTAAAAAGTCTAATTTTGTAGAATTCCAATAAGAGTTGCATATTTAATTGCTTCTAGGGTGTTAGAAGACTTTTATGTTGCTTTTATGAATAAAAGATCAAGTTTTGTTAGTAGTTTGAATCATGTACTTGATTATGAGTAATAAGTATTCCTTGTGCTCATAAGTCATGTAATAAGTATTGGTCCGTCTCATGCATAGCTCACCTGGCTCGTATGTAGTTGTTTGTTCATGCGTAGCTCACTGGCTCATTTGTAGTAATTTGTCTTGAATAGATAAGTGATCAGTGGATCCGAGGAGATCTTATGAAGTCTAGGTTGAGACTTGGTATATTGCGTCAACAATTGTTACACTCTCTTGAAGAGGGACAAGTGCAGTGCTTTTCCATGATAAGTTGGAAGCACAGTGGCATGTCTCGCTTGTTTGAATCTTTTGATGCTGTCTCATGGCAAATTGGGAGTACGACTTTAGGTTGAGAGTACCTTGTAGCTTGTACGACCCATTTGATTGGTTAGGGTTAGTGACATCATCAGGGTAGTAACTGTTACTTAACCATTTTTATCTATGAATTGCCGAAGAGTGAGAGTTGGTGTTAGGGGTGATACCTTATAATCCAACTTCTCCCATAGGCCGACACTAGGTGGTATTATTGGGATGTATCCCCTGTCAAATGGATACGAGCGGTACTTTTTCATGATTAGTTGGGAGGACGGGATCCATATCTCGGCTTTTAAATCCTGAAGTGCCATGATAAAAATGGGAGGTTTTTCATGACGATTTGAGAGCACAGCTCATGGTTGGCTAGTATCTTGTAGTTCGTGTTGGCTTTTGAGTGAGGTCCGGTTCGCCAGGTAAATAGTGGCAAACATAGACACAACTATTGTACCGCAGTAGCGAAACTAGACCGTATCTGCTACATCACCAGTCATGTATTATTGGGTGAGGAACAGGATTGGTACAAAAGTAGAATTCATGATGCTGGTTTAAATCCCCAAATATGAAGAAACAGCTTGATATAGACGTATGTAGTATGGGTTGCATACTGTTCCAAAGTCTCACTTGCATTAGAATAAGTGCATCATTGCATTAGTTAATCGTGCATTAGATTCTAAGTCATAGCATACACTAACACTTCAATTATATATACATATTTCTCTTTTCATCAATCTGGTTGTTTAAAGTTGAGATCCGCTGCTAGTCATCAACCTTAAAGCGTCAGTATATGTACTGACGTCCCCACTTCAATAGGTACTGGATTACAAAACTACAGGTACAGGATTCAGGAGGAATCAAGGCAAGAGAAGCAAAGTGTTGGTTCTTATTTGTAACATCTGTTGTCGTTATTCTCATTTTCGTCGGTTTCGTCGTCTACACCCCAAGGCAAGTAACTTGTATAATTTTTGTTGTATATAAAAGTATAAAATACCGCATGTAGTCTTTCTGTATTTTTGTGTTCGTTCTCATGATGATCCCTTGTTAGATTTTGATCTCATTGGTTTGATCCATTCGTAGTCTTGATCCATCATCATAGTTGTCACACACATGATATGAAAATAAACTAGATCTAGATAGACTTTTGATACATGTATATATGTTCTCCGTGATCTATTATAGATTGTGTATTTGTTGTATGATTGGTGTATTAGAAGTGTGGACTTGTAGCAGAATTGTTAAATAACCAAATCATGTTGTTTTGAATATTTAATATATCATATTTTGCATCATACCGTAGTATGGATTTATTGCATATGAGTTGTTTGATTAAATGTATGAAAAGAGATTTCGTTTTTCTGCTGCCCTGGTTTGGTTCAGTATTTTAGAACCTGTTAAGGTCAGTAAATTAAACTATTTTGTGAATATGATTCGTAGGCGTAGTTGTCTATTTTTCAGAACTTTCGACGGATCTTAGTTTCGATTTGTGATGGGTGAGTTATTGCTATTTACTGCAGTTGTGTCGAAAATTCCAGATTATGTTTTATGAGATTGTTGTGTGGTTAATTATTTTAAAACTGGTGTTAAGAGTAAAATTTGGATTCATTATTTTTCTGGGTATATCTAGACAAGACTAGGATCAACCCAAAATTTTTGTAGATTTATTTAATGACTTTTATAAATCATTCCCTGCTTGTGAACAAACTAATATATTTCCACACTACAAGTTGTTCAGTAACGAACTCTATTTTCAACCTGATTCGAGCTATTGATGATTACAACTTTGTGAATATGAAATGTATCCTGTGGTGTCTATTTTATAACCCTTTTGACGGATTAGGATTTCGAGTTATACTTTGTGATCTATCACTGTTTTAATACTACTGTGTTTAAAATTTTAGATTCATAAACATGTTGTATCCTTCTGTTTTTCGAATTTATTTGACTATGTTATCTGTAATGGAATGTTATCAAACTTTATGTTCTGATACTATACACGCTAAGGAATCTTCCAGATTTTTTTTGGATTTAATCAGTAAATTTTTGTGTTGTTTCATGCTTATAAATAAAACTTGCAATTTCTGGCTGAACATGAATTCTGTGTGAAATGCTGTTTTGAACCCTGTTGCGGTAGTCGTTATATTATTTGTGTATATTTGGTGGATTCAGATGAGAATCTATTTTCTAGATTTTCTAACGGACCTCACTCAAAAATCTGATGAACATAGGGTATTCGCAGCAAAGGTTAGCTCGAAGCATTCCCTGTGGCCCCCAAGCTGATAGACCGTAGTCTATGGCTTGTTCGCCTTTCTTGATATAAAGCATGACGGAGTTCCGGGGGTCCATCCCCTAGCTCCGACAGGAATCTCTCTCGCCCTTATCATGGTACTTCATAAATTAACAGACGAGATACGTATCCCGTGCTCCTAACTCGTGAGAAGGCACACACCGTATTCCTTTGACAGGAAGGGTACAACCAATAACACCACTTAGTGTTGGCCTATAGAATAGGTCAGATCATAAGGTATCACCCTTAATACCAACTTTTTCCGTTCGGCGAAAATGATAATAAATAAGGGTTAAGTAGTAATAGCCATAAGTTACTACCGTAACGATGTCACTAACCCTAAACAATCCGAGGGATGACAACTGTACTAACACAACATGCTAGGTCTTAAGTTAGACTTCGCAAGACAATTTTACTAGGTGGTCAACCTAGACTTACCAGAATCCCTAAGGATCCTGTTCATAGCCTATCGATGCAAGGCCCCGGCAATTCGAACGTACGAACGTATTCGCATGCTACTGCCCTGAACTTGGGTTCTGTCTACGCTCCCGCCCCGCGATCAACCTACACCGGTTAAGATCTGACGATGCACGAATGGTGACTCGTCCATAGTACACGTCTTGATGGTCGATGGCTCCTAGGGTAATGATATAACCCTAGATGAGCACAATAACTGCATACAAGTTAATAAGCTACATACAAGAAAAATAACATCGATACGAGCCGACTGCTATGTATGAGCCAAATGAATTACATATGAGCCAACTGGCTATGTATGCGACAAATGAATCATATAGAAACAACCATAAGAGTCTTCTAACAAGCTAGAAAAAAAATACCATGCTACTAGCAAAACTTGATCTTTTGTATTCAGAAGCAACAGAAGAATCTTCTAATAGCCCAATATAAACATACCACTAAAGAGTACTTGATCTTTTATACAAAAAGCAACATAAAAAGCCTTCTAACAACCTAAAAGCAAAATAACATGCAACTAGCAAAACATGATCTTTTATATTTAGAAGCAACAGAAGAATCTTCTAACAGCCCAATACACGTCTTTATGGTCGATGGCTCCTAGGGTAATGATATTATCCTAGACGAGCACAATAACTGCGTACTAGCTAATATGCTACATATGAGCAAAACAACTTACATACGAGCCAACTAGTTACATATGGGCCAAACGAATTACATTCGAGCCAACTGGCTATGTAAGCGACAAATAAATCATATAGAAGCAACCATAAAAGTCTTCTAACAACTTAGAAGCAAAATAGCATGCTACTAGCAAAACTTGATCTTTTATATTTAGAAGCAACAGAAGAATCTTCTAATAGCCCAATATAAACATACCACTAAAGAGAACTTGATCTTTTATACAAAAAGCAACATAAAAAGCCTTCTAACAACCTAGAAGCAATTAAACATTCTATTCTTATCAGAATTCGACAAAAATCGACATTTTAGAAAGGTGAGAACATCTACTAAAACTCTCTAGTTGAAAACTTTCTCAGATTAAGTTAAGAAGAGCTACAAAAACCTCGAACAATCTAAACAGCGAAGTTTCAACCGAAATGGCTAGCTGTTGTGACTTGCAAAGGTCATAACTCCTACTCCGCTTATTGGAATATAACCAAATAGGACATTTTGGAAAGGTGAGAACATCTAATACAACTCTATAGTTTAAAACATTTCCAAATTTAGTAAATAAGAGGTACAAAAACTTCGAACAATTCAAACAACAAAGCTTCAGCCAAACGGCTAGCTGTTGTGACCTGTAAAGGTCATAACTCCTACTCCGCTTATCGGAATCTAACCATATTGGACATTTTGGAAAGGTGAGAAACTCAAGTACAACTCTCTAGTTGATGAACTTCTCAGATTTAGTCATTAAAAGGTACAAAAACTTCGAACAATCCAAACAGAGAGCTTCAGCCAAAAGGCTAGCTGCTGTCAATCTTGTAAACGTTATAACTCCTGCTCTGCTTATCGGAATTCAACAAAATTATACTATCTAGAAAGGAGAGAATATCTACTACAACTTTCTAGTTGAACACTTTCTTACATTCCTTATGGAATTCAATTTTCCGTTCTTTGAACACAATTCAAGAACAACAAAAGACAGCACAAAGTTAAAACTTGTAAAGCTTGCAATTTTTGCTATACTTTTCGGAATCTAAAAAAATTATACTTTCTGAAAAGGGGAGAACATCTACTACAACTTCGTAGTTAAAAACTTTCTCAGATTCCGTATGAAATTCAATTTCCCGTTCTTTGAACACAATTCAAGAACAACAAATGACAATACAAAGATGAAACCTGTAAATCTCACAAATTTTGCTATACTTGTCGGAATCTAACAAAATTATACTTTCTGGAAAGGGGAGAACATCTACTACAACTTCCTAGTTAACAACTTTCTCAGATTCCGTAAGGAACTCAGAATCCGGTCCATTGAACACACGCAAAAGTTAACAAAAACAGTAGGTTTTGACAGAAAAGCTGAAACTTGTAAACGTCCTAACTTTTGCTATACCTGTCGGAATCTAACGAAACTGGACATTTTGAAAAGGTGAGAACATCTACTACAATTTTCTAATTGAACACTTTTTTAGATTCCGTAAGGAACTCAAAATCCGGTCACTTGAACACACGCAAAAGTTAACCAACAGCAGATTAATTTATAACAGCAAAACTGAAACTTCTAAAGCTTGTAACTTTTGCTCTACTTGTCGGAATTTAATGAAGTAGGACATTTTGAAAAGGTGAGAACAACTACTACAACTTTCTAGTTAACCACCTTTTCAAATTCCTCATAGAAATCAGAATCCAGCCCCTTGAACATATGTCGAAATCCACAAAACAGCAATTTTACTTTGATGCTCGCTGTTTTGGGGAAACGGTCTATTTAGCTTATCAAACTATCCAGAAAAATCTACAAAAGTTAGAGCATACTAATAACACATATGAGAGCCTCTAAAATTAAATTGGCCCTAAGATTCCACCTTTAGCATAAGTAATTAATTCTAACCGTCTAAACTACAAGATTGAATCTTTAGGGTTCTTAGTTGTGTTCTCCTACTCCAATCTTTATATGCCTTTTATTCTAATCCATAAAAATTCATATGCACATGAAATTATTTCAAGTTATAAAAACATACAACAATAAATAAATGAACAAAACAAAACAAACTCAAGAGTTAAGAACCCCCACCCAAACTTGTAGGAAGGACTAGCTTGCTTTTTCTCTTCCTTGTTCTTGCTCCTCCTCTCAAGAACAACCTCAAGAAAGAAACCCACTCTTTTTCTTTTTGATTTTTTGATCTCTTTTTCTTTTCCTTTCTTCTCAATTTTTTCTAAAATTGAAACAAGTAGAAGTAGAAGAAATATGAGAAGAAGATATGGAGTGAGATGAGATGGAGAAGGAACCAAATGAAAGAGGGGTTTTTGCAGACTGGTATAATACAGATATATACAGACTGGTATATATATATAATGTTTATTAGTAAAACAGGGTAATATCCACCAAAAATATTTTAATTCTGAAAATTAAAATAAAATAATAGTTTTTAATATCAGCCTGAGATTTTACAGACATTTTCTCAAAAACACATTTTTCAGGATTTTGTACCAGTGCACAAAACCTATATAATACACATATATACTTACTAGTATATATATACATATAAGTTTTTATTAATAAAACTAGATAATTTCCATAAAAAATATTTTAATTTTAAAAATAATAATAATACAAGTATAATATCCGACCGGGATATTACAATAATCCCTCCTTAGAATAGTTCTGTCCTTAGAACTACGTTTAGTCAAGAGAACAGAAAAATATTCATACACTAAATAACTCGGGAAACGAAAGCTTATACAGCTTTCCGGCTCCCAAGTGACTCCTCCACGAACTGGTTCTCCAAAGAACCTGGCCTTGCTCCCAAAGCTTCCTGCAAACTCTGCCAAAATCGAGATGTAACTCTTGAATCTTGGTCAGAATTGCTGATGCTCGCACTCTATGCTGCTTCATTACTCCTTCCATGTGGACTTCTACTGATTTCTCTAGCGACTAAGTCATCTTCATCGGAAGAAAATGTGCAGACTTCGTCAACTGATCCCCAATAACCCAATTTTAGTCATTCATTTTTGAACATCTAGGTAATCATGTGATGAAGTCCATACTGATGTTCTGAGATCAACTTGCCGCTTCGGTGCTTTAATCCCTGCATCTCCTGCCTAAGCCTTCTGACTTGCTTACGTAGACTCGGTTGCAGCTTCCATCGTGCCAATAGCTGAGCTCTAATCTAGAGTAATCACTTCAATATTGGCTTGCCTGGTCTTATCATTTAGCTTCTCGCTTCATTCATGGTCTTCGGCTAAGGCTAATACTTCACTACCTCGATCTTTCCCGGTTCGATAGTCACTCCCTCCTTAGAACAGGACATGGCCTATGAACGCCCCTTCAGACTTCCAACATTCACTTTGACAATTTACACAAAGTTGATGCTCCTGTAGCTGCTCTGAACTGTAGTCAAATGCTCAGGTAACCTCCTTCCGTTCCTTCTAGGTCCAACTTAAAAAATTCTTATACTTAGGGTCTTTCCTCCAATTTGGAGTTTACGGCTCTTATAGCATAAATCTGCAATGAGGATTGCTCCAGATGGTGAAATCAACAAAACCAAATATAGAGTTGCCACCTACACACATCTCATCTTCTTGAAAAATAATTCAGACAATAGAATATGATGAACCAAAATTGAACAAAATAGTTGCCTGGATTTCATATATATATAAATCCATTCGGTTACAAAAAGTGTTACATCATATAGTACTTCTTAGTCTAAAATAAATTTCAAAATATAACTTTTACACTTAGTTGCAACCCATATGTACATACTGGTAATGGCTCTGCTGCCTTCTTCTGCTTGCCTTTAGTAAGTGTGAACTCTTACTCTTGGTGAACATGCTCCTTTCCTTTGTGGTTCATCTTCGGGGTTAATTTGCCGCTACTCTTCTGAAACTGGGGACAATCCTGGTCGGATATGACCAATCTCCCCACAATTGTAACATGTACGGATCTTCACCTGAGGGTTTTTCCTCGGACACTGGCTCTTGAAATGACCATGCTCCCTACAAAGAAAACAACTTCCTGGCTTGGTGCCTCCAAGTTTGCCCTCCAATTTTTGAATCTTCTGCTTCTGACTTTGTTTCTCGGACCCTGATGCTGGTGCAGATCTTTTTTTTATAGTCGTGGACAGACTGATTTCTTATGTCCAACTTCCTCACAGAAATGGCATACTACAACCTCGGTGGTCCCCTAGACTTGCTCCCATTCATGCTGCACTCGTGCCAATCAGGAATCAAAGTGTTCCTGCTCCTTTGCTAGGCCTGCTAATATAGCTCTGCAAGCATCGCCCAGTTTCATAGCTTGATGACCTTTCCTGGTTCTGTACTTCCTCACTTTCCTTATTCCCAGATGTATGCTGGCTGCTATTGCTGTGCGTTGATCCATACTTAGCCATTGCGGTGGTGAAGGCGAGTCCTTCTCGAGGTTATCTTGTAGTGAAATCTCCTTCAACTCCTCTCTCGAGATCATTGGATCATCCCTTGAAATCGGCTCACTCTTTTCCATCAACACATCCTCCATTAGGATATCCTCGAATACCATCCTTAAAACACATATATACTGGAATTAGTCTAGACATAGAAAAATTATAAAACATAAGTTGAAAGAAACAATAGTATGAATTATAATTGTCTATAACTAGCTAATAACCCGACTCCTAAAAGGCATCCAAGTTTAATTTTCCTACTGTGTTGGACTGTAAATTGAAGTCGGCTCTGATACCACTTGTAACGCCCCGATTTTTATACACAGGAAAACGTGTCATAAGCCAGAATCTTTTCCTTCAATTATCCACAATCCATAGAAAAACAAGAAAATTTAAAACTTTTTATTCAACACAAATGTATTACAAGTTAGAATGTTATAAAACTGCAATACATTACATCAGTGTTACAATAATGCCATACAAGCCCAAGTGTTATAAACTTTCAATATAAAACTACATCAGAGTACAATGAATAATATATAACACTTGGTACTTTCACTTGGATGCTTCTCAACATAAATAAATTACAACATTTGAAACAATGGTAACCAACATATATTACAATTGAAACAAAATCAACCTTTGCTTCTCTTGCCTTGAGTCCTCCAGAATCCTGTACCTGTAGTTTTGCAATCCAGTACTTATTGAAATGGGGACTTCAGTACATATACTGATGCTTTAAGGCTGATGACTAGCAGCGATTCTCAACTTTAAACAAACATATTTATGAAAAGAGAACGTATATAGATAATTGATGTGTCTGTGTATGCTATGACTTTAGACTCTAATGCAAGATTAACCAATGGAATGATGCACTTATTCTAGTGCAAGCAAGTCTCCGGAACAGTATGCCGCCCATATCATCATAAGCCCCATATCAAGTCGTTTCTTCATATATAGGGATTTGAACCCACGCCATGAATTTTACTCTTGTACTCAACATGTTTCTGAAGATACAGCGTGACTGATGAGGTTGCAGACGTGGTCAAGTCCCACCAATCCAGTACGCTCATGGTGTCTATGTTTGCCACTACTACCCGACATACCGGACCTCACAAAAAAATCTGACGAACGTAGGGTATCCGTAACACAGGTTAGCTCGAAGCATCTCCTGTGGCCCCTAGCTTATAGACCGTAGTCTATGGCTTGTTCGCCTTTCTTGATGTAGAGCATGACGGAGTTCCGGGGGTCCATCCCCTAGCTCCGACAGGAATCTCTGCCGCCCTTATCATGACACTTTAGAAATTAACAGACGAGATATGTATCCCGTGCTCCCAACTCGTGAGAAGGCACAGACCATATCCCTTTGGCAGGAAGGGTACAACCAATAACACCATCTAGTGTTGTCCTATAGAATAGGTCGGATCATAAGGTATTACCCTTAATACCAACTCTTTCCCTTCGGCAAAAATGATAATAAAAAAGAGTTAAGTAGTAATAGCCATAAGTTACTAGCGTAACGATGTCACTAACCCTAAACAATCCGAGGGATGAAAACAGTACTAACAAAACATGCTAGGTCTTAAGTTAGACTTCGCAAGACAACTCTTCTAGGTGGTCAACCTAGACTTACCAGAATTCCTAAGGATCATGTTCATAGCCTATCGATCAAAGACCTCGGCAATACGAACGTATTCGCAAGCTATAGCCTTGAACTTGGTTTCCGTCTACACTCCCGGCCCGCGATCAACCTACACCGGTTAAGCTCTGACGGTGCATGAGGGGTGACTCGTCCACAGTCCACGAGGAGTAAAATAAATACACGTCTTTATGGTCGATGGCTCCTAGGGTAATGATATTATCCTAGACGAGCACAATAACTGCGTACTAGCTAATATGCTACATATGAGCAAAACAACTTACATACGAGCCAACTAGTTACGTATGAGCCAAACGAATTACATTCGAGCCAACTGGCTATGTAAGCGACAAATAAATCATATAGAAGCAAACATAAAAGTCTTCTAACAACTTAGAAGCAAAATAGCATGCTACTAGCAAAACTTGATCTTTTATATTTAGAAGCAACAGAAGAATCTTCTAATAGCCCAATATAAACATACCACTAAAGTGAACTTGATCTTTTATACAAAAAGCAACATAAAAAGACTTCTAACAACTTGGAAGCAAAATAACATGCTACTAGCAAAACTTGATCTTTTATATTTAGAAGCAACAGAAGAATCTTCTAATAGCCCAATATAAACATACCACTAAAGAGAACTTGATCTTTTATACAAAATGTAACATAAAAAGCCTTCTAACAACCTAGAAGGAAAAAAAATATGCTACTAGCAAAACTTGATCTTTTATATTTAAAAGCAACAGAAGAATCTTCTAATAGCCTAATATAAACATACCACTAAAGAGAACTTGATATTTTATACAAAAAGCAACATAAAAAGCCTTCTAACAACCTAGAAGCAATTAAACATACTATTCTTATCGAAATTTGAAAAACTAGACTTTTTAGAAAGGTGAGAACATCTAATACAACATTCTAGTTGAAAATTTTCTCAGATTATGTCAATAAGAGGTACAAAAACCTCGAACAATCTAAACAGCAAAGCTTCAGCCAAAATGGCTAGCTGCTGTGACTTCAAAGGTCATAACTCCTACTCCGCATTTTGGAATCTAACCAAATAGGACAATTTGGAAAGGTGAGAACATCTACTACAACTCTTTAGTTGAAAACTTTTCCAAATTTAGTAAGTAAGAGGTACAAAAACTTCGAAAAATTTAAACAGCGAAGCTTCAACCAAATGGCTAGTTGCTGTGACTTGTAAAAGTCATAACTCCTACTCCGCTTATCGGAGTCTAAGCAAATAGGACATTTTGGAAATGTGAGAAACTCTAATACAACCCACTAGTTGATGAACATCTCAGATTTAGTCATTAAAAGGTACAAAAACTTCGAACAATCCAAACAGCAAGCTTCAGCCAAAAGGCTAGCTGCTCTCAATCCTGTAAACATCATAACTCGTACTCTCCTTATCGGAATTCAAGAGAATTATTCTCTTTGGAAAGGGAAGAACATCAACTACAACATTCTAGTTGAAACTTTCTTAGATTCCTTATGGAATTCAATTCCCTGTTCTTGGAAGACCATTCAAGAACAACAAAAGACAGCACAAAGCTGAAACTTGAAAAGCTCGTAACTTTTGCTATATTTATCGGAATCTAACAAAATTATACTTTCTAGACAGGGAAGAACATCTAATACAACTTCCTGGTTAACAACTTTTTCAGATTACTTATGGAAATCAATTTCCCGTTCTTTGAACACAATTCAAGCACAGCAAAAGATAGCACAATGCTGAAACTTATAAAGCTCGCAACTTTTCCTATACTTGTCGGAATCTAACGAAATTATACTTTCTAGAAAGGGGAGAACATCTACTACAACTTTCTAGGTGAACACTTTCTCAGATTCCTTATGGAATTCAATTTCCCATTCTTTGAACACAAATCAAGAACAACAAAAGACAGCACAATGCTGAAACACTTAAAGCTCGCAATTTTTGCTATACTTGTCTGAATCTAACAAAATTATACTTTTTGGAAAGGGGAGAACAGCTAATACAACTTCCTAGTTAGAAACATTCTCAGATTCCGTAAGGACTCAAAATCCGGTCCATTGAACACACGCAAAAGTTAACGAAAACAGCAGGTTTTGACAGAAAAGCTGAAACTGGTAAACGTCCTAACTTTTGCTATACTTTTCGGAATCTAACGAAACTTGATATTTTGAAAGGTGAGTACATTTACTACAACTTTCTAGTTGAACACTTTTTCAGATTCCATGAGGAACTCAAAATGCGGTCACTTGAACACACGCAAAAGTTAACCAACAGCAAACTTTTTTTACAGCGAAACTGAAACTTCTAAAGCTTGTAACTTTTGCTCTACTAGTCGGAATTTAACGAAATAAGACATTTTGAAAAGGTGAGAACATCTACTAAAACTTTCTAGTTGAACACCTTTTCAAATTCCTTATAGAAATCAAAATCCAGCCCCTTGAACATATATCGAAATCCAGAAAATAGCAATTTTACTTTGATGCTCGCTGTTTTGGGGAAACAGTCTATTTAGCTTATCAAACTAACCCAAAAATGTCTACAAAAGTTAGATCATACCAATAAAACATATGAGAACCTCTAAAATTAATTTGGGCTCAAGATTCCACCTTTAGCATAAGTAATTAATTATAACAGTCTAAACTACAAGATTGAATCTTTAGGGTTCTTAGTTGTGTTCTACCACTCCAATCTTTATATGCCTTTTATTCTAGTCCATAAACATTCATATTCACATGAAATTAGTTCAAGTTATAACAACATACAACAATAAATAAATAAACAAAATAAAACAAACTCAAGAGTTAAGAACCCCCACCCAAACTTGTAGGAAGGACTAGCTTGCTCTTCTCCTCCATGTTCTTGCTCCTCCTCTCAAGAAAAACATCAAGAAAGAAACCCACTCCTTGTCTTTTTGATTTTTTTATCTCCCTTTCTTTTCCTTTCTTCTCATTTTTTCTAAAATTAAAACAAGTAGAAGTAGAAGAAATATGAGAAGAAGAGATGGAGTGAGATGAGATAGAGAAGGAACCAAATGAAAGAGGGATTTTGCCCTTGTGTGTGGCTGGCCATTTTGTAGGAGTGGGAGAGAGAGATGTGGTAGAGAGAGAGCCACTTGTCTCTCTCTTGTGGCTTAAAACAATTGGAATTAATTTGCAAATTTAAATTGCAATCAAACCCTAATCCAATCCTAACCTTCTATTTGATCATGATTGATCAAGAATAAGAGATATTTTCCCAAAATCACATACTACATGATTTCGTACAAACATACGAAATCGATACGGTACATATACGTACATATATATGTTTATACTGATAATTTTTATTAGTTAAAATGAATAATCTCTACGAAAAATATTTTAATTTGGAAATAATAAAAAAAAAAGTTTTATTACCGGCTCGGAAGATTTCAGTACCAATTTGATATAATACAGATATATGCAGACTGGTGTATATATATATATATATATATATATAATGTTTATTAGTAAAACAGGGTAATATCCACCAAAAATATTTTAATTCTGAAAATAATAATAAAATAATAGTTTTAAATATAAGCCTGAGATTTTACAGACATTTTCTCAAAAACGCATTTTTCAGGATTTTGTACCAGTGCACAAAACCGATACAATACATATATATACTTACTACTATATATATACAGATAAGTTTTTATTAATAAAACTAGATAATTTCCATAAAAAATATTTTAATTTTAAAAATAATAATAACATAAGTATAATATCCGATCGGAATATTACACGTGTTTCCCACTTTCTACCCAACTACATGCTTTCCCACAGGAGAGGTGTACTCGGAGGGGATCCACATATCCTACTTGATACTTGATACTTGATACTTGACACATGATTAAATGGCACATGGTACTTGATACTTGATACTTGACACGTGATTACTTGACTGCTTGATACTTGATACCTAAGTACACTGCCCTATATGATCCACTACGAAATCTAAACGTACCTTGTTTGAATGTAGCAACCATGTGGTAAATAAATGGGATGCATGAAGGCTACTTAGATAGGACTAAATACAAGACTTGAGAATAACATGATCACTTACTCATTCCTGTTATCTGTATATACTACTTGACACTTGTTACTTGATACTTGCTTGCATGCTACTTGATACTTGTTAAATGTCACTTGCACCTTATTATCTTGCCATGCCACATGATTCTGTTCTTGACTAAGAGTTAGTTTCTCTATTTTTCTATCACATTCCTTCCATGCTTACTTCAGTACTTGCTTCTTGTTGTTTGCTCTGTATCCTTGTTATTTGTTTTCCGTACCTGTTGCCTGGACTACATGCGGCCCATAACTTGTATTGACGGACATTTTGTTTTCTTCTTCCTCTTCCTGCAATTTCTCAAACTTGCAGACTTTGTTGACCAGCTGCTCGAGAGAGTAAGCGACCAAGTATATTAGGCTAGCTGGAGTTTCTTGCATGAGTTTATTTATTGTTATAAATAAAGTGTAATTCCTACTTGAATTTTGTATTGTGTTTTGTCTTAGAACATGTAACTTGTTTGTTCCAGATCTGAATATTTGAGAATCTTGTATTTATTTCAAGTATTTCTGTTGATCACATTAATTTGTCTCATGCATGCGTGGATGATTATCTCTTGTTTATCCTTGTTCATTCTTGTGTATTCTTGTAAAGATACTTACAGCTTATGAATGGTGAAAGCCATTCATTGGACTTGTGTCGCAAATCCGTATTCCGTATTCCTTTGTAAGGAGGATTGCAGCAACATGGACTTGTGGCACATGACAAACAGCAAGAGAGGCACGGTAGTAAACAAGAGCAAGGAGGATTGCAGCAACATGGCAGTGCTCTGGTGCTGCAAGGGCAGTGGCAGCGACAGGGGGAAGGAGTAGGCAGTGGAAGGGACTATGGGGGTGGAAGTGCTAGTGTTGGGTTTGGAACAGAGCAAGGAGGCTCACAGGAGGAAGTGGAGGCATCGATGGTACATGGGATGGCGATGAAGGCAATGGGTGTTGTCATGGTTGAGAGAAGGTTGCGCTCGGGAGGAGCTCGATGGAGGAGAGGGGCGCAGCGCTTTGTTTCGGAGCAGAGGAGGAAGAAGAGGGTGGCAATGGCGGTGCGATCGGGGTGGTGAGGGAGCTCAACGGTGTTGGGTTTCGGCACGGGTGATGCTGGCAATGAGGGCAACGAGGAGGAGTTGGGTTGGATGGGCGATGAATGCTGACGATGATTGTAACCCCTGTATTTCCCTTTCTTGTATTTTTGTATGTATTTATTTTCCTGGGTATTCATTCTGATTGTACTTTTTTATTCTTTCTGGACCGTGTAATTGTTTCTTCGTTCTCAATAAATCCATCTATTTTTGTCGTCCATTCATGACTATAATTTTTAATCATTTTTATTCAAATTCTTCTGCCAATTATTTATCTTTGGATGATTTGTTTGATTCTAAATTTATTTAATTCATGGCCTAATTAATCATTATTTGATTCCTACCCTGTTGGATCCGATTTCTAACCAAATCTACCATATTTAAACCCTATAATCAGCCCTGTTGGATCATAAGCCCGCTACCCAATACCCTCTTTGTTTACCTAATCTCCTTCAAATCTCTCACTAACGTTCTCCATATCTGTCTATCAAACACATCTTTCTCCCCCATTATCTCCCATTGATTCCTCAAATCTTAACTCACCAAAATCTCATTATAATCAGAACAAAATTTGTTCTCTTTCCCCTATAGTCATTATCTCCTAAACTGTAACACCCTAGATTTCTTAAATAATGTTTTTGAGATTAATAAATGAATAAAAATTGATTTTGATGGTTTAATAAATATTTTCTGGAATTTATCTTTTTACACATGCAAAACAAGTACAAATATTTTCTTGGGAAGTTCAAAGCCAGAAATTATTTTGGGGAAACCTATTATTTATTAGTAGGTATTATTTATGAATTTTCTGGATTTTTCTAATATTTATTTGACCTATTTGCAAATATTACAAAAAAAGAGGATTTTGTGCAAAATTACCACTTGAAGTGAAAACTCCATATTTTTGGATTTTTTGGCTAAGCATGATGCCTAGTCAACTAAAAGGTAAAAAGTTTACTTTTTGTTTTAATAGATTTGGTGTATTTCACAAATTTCTTAAAGAAGGGTTTTTTTTGCAATATTGCCACTTAGGGGCAAAATTACAAAGAAAAAAAATTCTGGGTTTACAAACAGTGCCGGCCAGTATTAGGGTTGTTATTTTGTTTTTAAATTTAAATTGAATTGTTTTATCTAATTTCCAAGTATAAGGATTTATATATGTAAAGATATATTTGATATGGCTAAAAATGGGGTTAATTCGAAACTGTTCAAAGTGGACATGAATCTTGAAGTCGCAAGGGAAGGATGGTAATTTCATCTGCAGACAGATCTGAATTGGGTACCGAGCCTCTTCCCTTAGACCTACTAGCCTGCGAACGGATCTGGTAGACATAGAACGAGTCTCAACCCGTTAGGGACCAGTCGAATAGGATAGGAGCAAATCCTACTCTGTCCCTATCTTAAAGGGATGGTTGTAACCAACCCCAACCAGCCACACCGGGAAGTAGGGATTTACCCTTATCCTGAAAAGGATCTCCATGGCGACTATAAAAACCCCCCTACCTCCTACTGTAAAAGGAGATCACACTTTGCATATTTGAGCTCTTTTCCATGACTTATTCTGTGTATTGACTTGATCGTCAGAGGGTTCGTCGCCGGGATCCATCCCGGTATCTCGAACGTTTGTGCAGGTTTCAAGGGAGCACCAAGGAGCCAACAAATTAGCAAGGAAGAAGAAGGGGTCCACCTGTGTGAGTTCCTCACGAACCTACAAATCTCATCTATTGCCCCACACCCAAATTCAGCGGCAACAGATTGGCGCTGTCTGTGGGAACTCACTCGATAAGCTATCTCGTCTTCCTCCTTCAACCCACGGTACTCCCAGCCATGCCTCCCAAGAAGAGACTCGCAAACTCCAATCGAAGGACAACCTCTTCTCATCATCCTCCTCCTCTTCCGCACGGGGATCTCCCCCATCCCGACCAACCAACCCAGCAGCTAGATCCTCTGGCTCCGCAGTCCATCCAGCAGCCTTTGGGACCCCAGGCTGTAGTGGGGGAACCCTCTCGACAGAGTCGCCACAAGCAACCTGTCCATCAGGTTCAAGTCTCCATCCACAATGCCGACACCGATTCCATGGCTTCCTATACTCCCCCCACTCCAAAGGATTTGCAGAACGTGATCAACAATCGGCAGACCGAGCACGGACCTGATCTCCGTACCCATCTAGAGGAGAGGTGGGACCAAGAGTCGAACCCTCGTCGCGAGCGGGCGAGGGACCGTTCGCCATACCGATCCAACCGAGGGTGGTCCAACTCTTCCCGTAGATGAAGAGAGTCGCCCCAACATCGCCCAAGATGAAGCCGCTCCCCGGCAGGTCGCCATGCACCTTGGGACCCTCATGAGTAGGAGGCCCCCATCACAAGGGCAGAATTCCAGCAAATCCAGGAGGCAGTCCTCCGGGCTCCCAACATTGCCCTCAACAATGGCCGTAGGGCTCCCAGTCCTCCACCAGCTCCTCACCATCCTCGCCGCTTCCGAAGTCCTAGGCAGGCTGCGAGCCATTGCCGCCCTTCTCCCGAGCACCGCCGCCGCTCCCGAAGTCCCAGGCAGGCTGCGAGCCATCGCCATCCTTCTCTCGATCACAACTGCCGCTCCCGTAGTTCGCACCCTACCCGAAGTTACCTTTATCTCTCAGTCAGTCCACCTCCTACTCTGAGCCATCACCGGCACAGCCCCAGCTCACCTCGACATGAGAACGAGTCTCGGGGCTCGGCCAGACAAGACCGTAGGGAGGACTTGGTCTACCGCCGTCTCCACGAGATGGAGAGGCGCCTCGGCCAGCTCGACAGAGACGAGGGCCGACATGCAAGGGACCCTCATCCGAGTAGGCCCCCATTCTCCCATACCATTATGGAGGCTCCAGTTCCCAACAACTTCAAGCCCCCACATTTCGAGACCTATACCGGGGAGTCAGACCCCGCATATCACATTGAGAGTTTCAAAACTCTCATGATGATCCTCTATGCATCCGACAGAAGACGAGCGACACCCTATTGTTCCTCAGCCAAAAGAAAGGCGAACGACTAAGGGATTATGTCAAATGCTTCACTGCCGAGGCCAGGTACATTGCTTCTTTGGAACCCTTGGTCGCCACCATCGCCTTCCAGTCCAACGTTCTTAATGCTGACCTCAGGGCGTCCCTCAACAAGAAGCCCCCTCGGGACTTTTCAGAGTTCCTACTTCGGAGTGAGAAGTACATCCGAGCGGAAGAAGCTATCCGCTGCCCCACCTTCGAGGCCTCATCTTTCGCGAACAAGCGGAAGGATGCAGAAGAAGGAGCAAAGAAGCTCCAAAAAGACAATGGGGGTCAGCGACGTCCTCCTCCTCGGTTCGAGAAATTCACTTCGCTTAACGCGAGTGTAGCTGCCATCCTCATGGAGATAGGGAATGATGGCCTCCTACCGCCTCCCCCAAGGATGAATACTCTGGCAAAGAAGAGGGACCGGAGTAAGTGGTGCCGTTTCCATCGGGACCACGGTCATGACACAGATGAATGTCGGGCCTTGAAGGATAAAATCGAGGCCCTCATTCAGCGAGGGTAACTCAACCAATTCATAAAAAGGGACCGAGCCGATCCGCCCCTACCGCCTCAGGGGGCTAACAGGCAAAATAAGCAGCGCACGGAGACTCCGGAGGCTGAAGTAGAGGGCATCTTGCACCTGATACACGGAGGGGCCAATGGGGGGGAGATTCGAACTCCTCCCGAAAAACCTTCGTAAGGGAGGTTAATTCCGTGCAGAGCCATCCTCTCCCAAAGGGCCTCGGAGTCCCGGTGACGTTCTCCGATAGGGAACTGGAGGGCATCTGCACGCCCCACTGTGACGCCCTCGTAATCAATCTCTGCATGGCGAACTTCGAAGTTCGTCGTGTCTTGGTAGATAACGGCAGCTCCATCAACATCATTTTCTTGGAAGCCTTCAAAGGCCTCCCACTGTCCAGGGTCCGGCTCAAGCCCATGGGCTACACTCTCTACGGGTTCACCGGGGTTCCGATTACGGTCGAGGGAATTATAACCTCGACGTAATGTCTGGAAAGGCCCCGACAACTCGCATGGAGCAAATGGAATTCATGGTGCCCGACGTCAAGGCCGCCTATAATGTTATCCTGGGTAGACCAGGTTTGGTCGCACTTCAAGCCATCCCTTCAGCCTACCGTATGAAGATTAAGTTCCCCACCCCTTTAGGAGTGGGAGAAGTGAGGGGAAGCCAAGAAGCGGCTCAGAAGTGCTATATGACCTCGATGGGTGGTCCGGTCTCTCTTTGGAAGCACTCGAACTTCCTCAGGAGGGCGGTCAAACTATCTCCGAGCCTATGGACGAATTAGATGAAGTGGCCTTCTCCGAAGAAGAAACCACTAAGACGTTCCCCGTTAGCAAGGCTCTCTCCCCCTCCATCAAGCAAGGCATCTCCCGGTGCATACGGGAGAATCACGACCTCTTCGCATGGACTGCAGCAGACATGCCCGGGATCTCAGAGGAGCTCTCAATGCACCATCTGATCGTCACCCCTGGGGTCAATCCTGTCCAACAGAAGAGGCAAAAATTTGCCCCTGAGAGGCAACAGGCGATCAAGGAGGAGGTTGAGAAACTCCTTAACACCCGCTTTATTCAGGAGGTGAACTACCCTGAGTGGCTCTCCAACGTGGTAATGGTCATGAAGGCCAATGGGAGTTAGAGAATATGCATTGACTTCACCGACCTCAACAAGGCATGCTCGAAGGACCCTTTTACTCTTCCCAATATCGATGCCCTGATCAATGCGACCTCCGGGCACGAGCTCCTCAGTTTTATGGACGCCTTCTCAGGGTACAACCAAATCAAGATGTTTCCTCTCGACATCCCGAAGACCTCGTTCGTGACGGACCAAGGCCTCTACTACTATCGTGTTATGCCCTTCGGCTTGAAAAATGTGGGAGCTACCTATCAGTGCCTTGTGAACAAGGTCTTCCAAGACCAAATCGGCCGAAACATGAAAGTCTATGTAGACGACATGTTAGTCAAGAGCACCCGGGGGAAGGAGCACACTTCGACCTTCAAGAAGCCTACGAGGTGCTCAGGAGGCACAATATGAGACTAAACCCGAACAATTGTGCGTTCGATGTCTCATCGGGCAGATTTCTGGGGTTTATGGTCAGCCAGAGGGGCATAGAGGCCAACCCCGAAAAAATTCAAGCCATTCTTAAAATTGCTCCCCCCTCCAACGTCAAACAAGTATAGAGGCTCACGGGGTGCCTTGTAGCAATCGGGCGATTCCTCTCCAAGTTCGGGGAAAAGTGCCTTCCCTTCTTCAAAGCCCTCATGGGGGCTAAAGGCTTCGAGTAGGGACAGCAACAACAAGAGTCCTTTGACAAGCTCAAAGAGTATCTGGCCAACCCCCCACTCCTGAGCAAGCCAGCACCTAGGGAGGTCCTCTACCTCTATCTCGCAGCTTTGGAGCAGACGCTCAGTGCGATCCTCATGAGGGAAGAGGATAAGACGCAGGAGCCCATCTATTATGTGAGTAAGGTGCTCCACGATGCCGAACTCCATTATCTGAAGCTGGAGAATATGGCTCTCGCCCTGGTCATGGCGGCCGAAAGCTCTGCCCCTACTTTTAATCCCATTCGGTGGTCGTCCTTACTAACCAACCGTTGAAACAAGTTCTCCACAACCCTGAGACATCCGGGCGGCTCATGAATTGGTCCATCGAGCTGAGTCAGCACGACATCAGCTACCGGCCCAGGATGGTGATAAAAGCCCAAGATCTTGTCGAGTTCATCGTGGAGAACACCATCCCCGACTCATGTGAGTCGCCTATTGACCCCTCCGTCTGGACCGTCTATGTGGATGGGTCCTCCTGCGCCGATGGAAGCGGGGCCGGCGTCATCCTAACTAGTCCTGACGCCTTCGTCCTCCAGTACTCCCTCCGCCTCAACTTTCCGGCATCAAACAATGAGGCAGAATATGAAGCCCTCATAGCGGGGCTCTGCTTGGCTCGCAAGGCCGGAGCCGGGCACATAAGGGTCTTCAGCGACTCCCAGTCGGTGGTCAATCAGGTGTCCGGGGAGTACGAGGCGAGAGACGACCAAATGGCTAGGTACTTAGCAAAGGTGGGGGAGCTTCGAGCTCTATTCAGAGATGTTCAACTCTAGCGGGTTCCCCGAAAGGAAAACTCGCAAGCGGATGCCCTCTCTAAGCTCGCCTCCTCGTCTCTCCAACGTCTAGAACGGACCGTCCTAATAGAAGTCATTCTGAAACCTAGCATCGAGGAAGATGGCTTGGAGCCAATGGAAACCTACCTCCTAACACTTGGAAAAAACTAGATGAATCCCCTCCTCGAGTATCTTCGAGACGGAGTCCTTCCCGAAGATCCGAAAGAAGCAAGGAGGATCAGGACACGAGCAGAGCGGTACACACTTCTGGACGGGGTCATGTACAAATGCTCCTACACCCAGGTCGATGGTCGGCCCTATCTGAGATGCCTCTCCCCGGAAGAGGGCTCTACGTCCTAAGGGAAGCCCATGATGGTCTATGTGGTGCGCACTTGGGAGCAAGCTCCCTTGCCCAGAAGCTTTTGAACTACGGGTACTTCTGTCCTACACTATTAAGTGATTCCGATGAGTACGTCTGCCATTGTGACTCTTACTAGAAGTTCGCCCCAATCCATCACCTGCCCCAAGCACAACTTGCCTCCTTAGCATGTCCAATCCCATTAGCAATGTGAGGGATGGATTTTCTCGGAGCTTTTCCTCTGGTGCCAGGCTAGCCGAAGTTCTTGGTGGTAACAATAGACTACTTCTCCAAGTGGATATAGGCCAAAGCTCTCTCAACGATCACCGAGAATAAGGTGTAGAAGTTCTTTTGAAAGAACATTGTCTGTCGGTTCGGGCTACCTCGCATTTTCGTAACCGACAACAGGACCCAATTTACGGGAGCTGCCTTCCACGACTTCTGCACCGACCTCGGGATTCAACAGCGGTTCTCTTCAGTGGCGCACCCCCAGTCCAACGGCCAAGCGGAGAACGTGAACCGACAAATCCTCTCAGGCTTGAAGAAGAGGCTCGACAAGTCCACCAAAAGGCTATGGGTCGAACAACTCCCCAATGTGCTTTGGAGCTATCGCACCCCCAAAAGAACTCCAACGGGAGAATCCCCTTTCATCCTCACATACGGATCGTAAGCTCTTATCCCTTTGGATGTGGGTCTTCCTTCAACTCGACTCATAGCTTACAACGAGGCACAGAACGCGAACCAGCTTCGCAACTACCTAGACCTCATTGAAGAGATCCGCGAGAGAGCCGCAATCCGCCAAGAGACCTACCATCGTAGGATCACTCAAGCATGCAACAAGAGGGTACGACCCCCCACCTAAAGGAAGGGGACTTAGTGCTGAGAAAGTTTTCAATTTCCGATCCAAGCAAAAAAGGCAAGCTGGCACCAAATTGGGAAGGACCATATAAGGTCTCCAGAGTTATACGTCCGGGTGCGTATCAGCTCGAAAACCCGGGGGGTAGGCAGATGCCAAGGACTTTGAACGCCGAGCACCTGATGAAGTACCGAGAGAATGTCTAAACACCGCTCTGAGCAACCTTCCCAGGATTGCAAAAACCTTACTTGTACCTTCTTTTTAATCAAAATGTAAAGGCGGTATGCAACTTAGAAGCGGCCACCTGGTTGTTTTCAATAAAGAGAAATTTCTCCTTACAGCTTCCTTATCTCTTGCCGAACTCTACCTAGCAAGTTTTCTATTTTTTTGGGGTAGTCTAACTCTACTTGCAAAAAAAAATCTTTTAAAATGTCGAGTTCGGAGTCTAACACTTAGCTCGATTCCGCTTCGAACTACTCGCTCGTAAGCGAGTAAGAAGTGGTTCGCCATTCGGAATTACTCCCACAACCATTGACACTCTTAAAATGACGAGTTCGAAGTTCAACACTTGGCTCGATTCCGCTTCGAACTACTCTCTCATAAGCGAGTAAGAAGTGGTTCGCCATTTGGAATTGCTCCCACAACCGTCGAACCTTTTAAAATGATGAGTTCGGAGTCCAACACTTGGCTTGATTCTGCTTCGAGCTACTCGCTCGTAAGCGAGTAAGAAGTGGTTCGCCATTCGAAATTGCTCCCACAACCATTGACCCTTTTAAAACGACTAGTTCGGAGTCCAACACTTGGCCCGATTCCGCTTTGAACTACTCGCTCGTAAGCAAGTAAGAAGTTGTTTGCCATTCGGAATTGCTCCCACAACCGTTGACACTCTTAAAATGACGAGTTCGGAGTCCAACACTTGGCTCGATTCCATTTCAGCTACTTGCTCATAAGCAAGTAAAAAGTGGTTCGCCATTCAGAATTGTTCCCACAATCGTTGACACTCTTAAAACGACAAGCTTGGAGTCCAACACTTGGTTCGACTCCGCTCCGAGTACTTGCACCCAAAGCGAGTAAAGTGCAAATCACCATTGCTCCGACAGCTGTTGACAACTACAAATGCCAGCAAAACGTGCAAGTTCACTAAACAAGTATTATTACATTGAAGTTTGAGGAACAAGTCTAATTACAAGACCAACTACTCGTCCTTACGACGAGTTACAGAACTTGAAGAACAAAAAGTATAAGACTACAGAAAACTACTTCAACACCTCCTAGGGGCGGGGAAACTTTGGTTTAGAGACACCCGCGGACGGCGAACGCTGTACTGCTGACATCTCACCTTGGCGCTCGGCTCTAGGCCGGTAAGCTGAGACGCATCTTCTGTGCTACTTCTAATGGTAGCCCCAACAGACGCTCCGCTCGAGGAAGCAGCCACCCTACTTTGTGCATCACTCGGGCTCCGATGGGTAACGGGCGAGCGAGTCGCAAGCTCGTAAACAGAAATCCCTCTATCGCTCTCTTCCCGCATGCACGAGGTGGTTCTAATGTTGATCTGCTTAGGTTAGGGCTTAAGACAAGCGACCTCCACCTCAAGTTTAACGATTCGTTCCTTTAGTGAGTCGTTCTTCACAGTTATCTTCAAGCGAGGCAGCCGCACCGAGCCTGCAGCACCAGAGCTGTCAGTGATAATCCGACGAAGATGAGTAACCTTAATGCTCTTTTCGACAGTCACCCTCTTCAGCTTATCTCTCTCTGCCGTCAGCTTGTCCATCGCTGTTATCAGCTCATCTCTCTCCACCGTAAGCTCGTTCCTCGCTGCTGTTAGTTCGTCTCTCTTAGTTGCCAGTTCATCTCTCTCCGCCGTCATCTTAGTCAGAGAATGACGGAGTCGCCTAAGCCTTAGGCCGAGGTTAACAGCTGTCGACGAACCATAATCATTACCTTCGGGGGTCGTCTGCCTGAGCCTCTCTTCTAATCGCTGGATCTCGAGGTCTCGACAGCCTAAGACTAGTCGCAAATGATTCCGCTCACGTTCTGCTCTGCGAAGCCCCCACTCGACTTCGTAAAGCCACTCTCGGCTCCTAGCGAGGCACAACTTCATCACCCCTAGGCCGCCAGCCTCGGGACGAGTCACCTCGGTCACATAAGGCACTTCGGCGAGCTGCTTCACTTCGACGATCTGAAAAGTTCAATGTGAAACCGTGGTGAACACTTAGCCAAAACTTCAAAGCGAGGTGACGTGAACACTTAGCCAAATTTCAAAAATTTTGGGAACCCATAGCCAAAACTTCAAGGAAAAGCGACAGGGACAATTAGTCAAATTTAAAAATAAAAAAAAGTTCATTCATTCAAAAAAGCGATGGCCAGTCCGCGATTAGGCGATACATCGCTGATATATATATATATATATATATATATATATATATATATATATATATATATATATATAAAGAAGCGGAAAAGACTAAAATCAAGGCGTGACCTCTTTGTCATGGTGGCTCGCAGCTGTAGGGATCGGACTCCTCCTGAGGAGCGACAATCGCAAGGGGGTAACCTCGAATCCATGACCGTCGCCAACGACTTTGGCCTCAGCATCCGCATTTCCCCACCTTCATCCTCGTCTGACTCTTCGTCAAAGCCATCGACGTGGTCAGGGAAGAGGCGCCACCTGGAGCAGTCGACCTCAGGGAAGCACTCGGTCACTTGCTCGATGGCGCGAGCATAGGCCTTGGCCATGTTGGCCGCAAGGAACCCTTGGGCGTTCTCCATGGTTGCGGCTTTAGCCTCCTTCGCGGCTGCGATCTTGGCAGCTTCGACGGCTTCTGCCTGCAGCTTTACCGCCGCCACCTTCTGTCGGAGCAGATCACCCTCGAGCTTCTTCACAAGGCCGTCGAGGTACTCCAACCTCGTCGTCTTCCCATCTACCTCGACCTTCAGCCTATCAAGCTCGTTCGCAATCTGAGCTTTCTCGGCCTGAGCCCTGTCGACCTCCTTCTTCAGGTCCTTCTCAAGTTCGGTGATCTTCTCCATGAGATGACCGAAGTGAAAGGTTATCTACAGAACGATGACAGGTTAGCAAGAAAACCAGACATAAATACACAAGTAATTCATCCAACAAGCGAAACTAAGCTACTCACTGACATCGCTACTCGGTCGATCTCGAGGGCATCGTCTCTTACGCTGCCGGCATCCATGGTGGCACGATCCTTCGGCATCGCTAGATGTTTGACGGCCTACATACTCGATGTCGAGTCGTCGAGGAATCTGTCCAACTTCCAGACCTGCCAGTTCGGAGCGAAAATTTTCTTGTGTTGCTCGGTCAGGAACACTTCGGCCTCAGCCGTCAGCGGAGTCGCCTCCATCCCTAGAGCGGCCGCCATCGGGAACTCGCTTGCCTCGGCCAATACCGAGGTCGCCGCAGTCGCCATCCTCGGGGTCACCGTCCCCGAAGCCGATGCCTGTTGGACAGCGCTAGTGACTGCCTTCGGCTTCGGGGAAGTCACCTTTGTGGCGACCCTCTTCCAAGGAAAACCGCATACTAGGGTCTATGCGGCTCAGCCCCCCCCCCCCCCCCCCCCCCCCCCGAAGAGCGCCTCCTCCGTCAGGTCCCTCCAATCAAACTTCGGTCGGTCGAGGAAAACCTGGACCATTTCTTCTTCGTTGGGATAGAGCACCGGAAGCTCTCTCACCCTTTTCGTCACTTCCTCAACCCAATCCGAGGGGATACACCATGGCTCGCGACCCCGGATGATGAAGTACTTATCTCACCAATTTTTTATTGAGTCAGGGTAGCTGACGAGCCGAGCACCGTGCCTCGGGGCCAAATAGTACCTGAACTCCAACTTGTGCTGCTGATGGAGCCGATACAGTGTCCGAAATACACTCAGGTCTGGGTTGATCTCAGTCGCCTGGCAATGGAGTGTGTATCCGTTGATAACCCTCCACAAATTCGGCATGAGCTGGATGGGGCTGACCCCCGAACCATTGCAAGACTTGGACGGCAAAGGGGGGAATGGAAGGCGTGCTCCGGCAATGAAGGCGTCGACCGGCCAGAAGCACATATTCACCTGCATCGCCGAATCGGCCCTCACCCCGGGACCTGGTACCATCAGCTCGAATTCTTCAGGGATCATCCGAAAACATTCCCGGATCGCTACCAAGTCCGCCTCGTTGAGGATCGAGGTGGTGTCATCCACTACTGAGGTCTCCCTCGCCGCGTTCTCCTCAAAACTCCGCCCCCTCCCATATACGATCCGTTCAGCATGTTCATCTTGAAATTCCCGAACCCTGTGGAGCCCCGTCAGAACGCCTGACAGTCTCCCGAACTCCCCCATCCTGCTCGGGTTCTCCACTATGGTCTCCGCTACTACCAAAGAAGGATCTTCGGCTCTTTTGCCTCTATTGACAAGAGGAACCTGCCTCAAAGACGGTTCGTCGGCAGCAGAAGGGGAGGGCTCTGAATGTGGGGGAAGGGAAGACATTTGACTAAAAATAAACTAAGTGTTAACTTACCTTGAAGTGATAGCTGCGGTCAGAAAGATCACCGGAAAACGGTTAGTGGTCGTCGGAAGCTCTCGTTAGTAAAAACTGTCGCTTGAGTAAAAATCTGAGAAGTGAACAAATGAGGGGGGATGGAGTCTTATAGAGTTGGCACACGAAACGAGAATAGTGGGCTCCAAAAACCCAATAGTAAGGCCCATTTACCACAAAACGACAAAGGAGTTTTTTCGCCTCATTAATGGCCAACGGTCAATTGGTCATAAGTCCAACGGTCAAACGGCCAACTATCATCCACGAACTATCGATAGGTCATCTTGGATTTCGGTGCACTTTGCCTAGCGTTCTTGGCACCGACACTCAAACGTGAGAAAAAATCTCAGTTGGACTTCGGCACACTTTGCCGAGTGTTCTTGGCACCGATGCTCAAACGTGAGAAAAAATCTTACTTGGACTTCGGCACACTTCGCCGAGCATTCTTGGCACCGATGCTCAAACGTAAGAAAAAAATCTCACTTGGACTTCGGCACACTAGGCCAAGCGTTCTTGGCACCGAAGCTCAAACATGAGAAAAAATCTCGCTTGGACTTTGGCACGCTTCGCCGAGTGTTCTTGGCACCAACGCTCAAACGTGAGAAAAAATCTCACTTGGACTTCAGCACGCTTCGCTGATCGTTCTTGGCACCGATGCTCAAACGTGAGAAAAAATCTCACTTGGACTTCGGCACCCTTCGCCGAGCGTTCTTGGCACCGACGCTCGAACATGAGAAAAAATCTCACTTGGACTTCGGCACGCTTTGCCGAGCGTTCTTGGCACCGACGCTCGAACGTGAGAAAAAAAAATCTCACTTGGACTTTGGCACACTTCGCCGAGCATTCTTGGCACCAATGCTCGAATATGGGGAAAATGGCTCGTTCGGACTTCGGCAAGCCTCGCCAAACCTCTTTTGACACGTGTCGCCACCGCGAAGCACCACTGGACCTCGGCAAGGGACTCCAAACCTCCCTTGACTTCGACCTCCTTCCTGACACGCGTCAGCTCCCTAAGGTGATCGGCGGGGGTCGGCGACATTGCCGAGGATCCTTGCCACCAACCCTCGAAAAGGGGAAAATCAGCTTTCGTGCAACCATAGCCATTAGATCTCCCCGAAATTCCTGCCCGAAGCTGATGAGTAGCTCAGATTGCGCCACGTCATAATTGGGTAATTAAAAATCGAATTTTATTTATTAATTCGAATAATTTATTCAAAAAATTGCGAAAAATGATTAAAAATACGGGAAAAATAGTTAAAAATTCTAGAAAATATTTATAAATTGAGAGGAACAGTTTTGGACCAATGGATAAATAAATATGGGCTAGGATGTTTGATTATTGCTCCCGAAAAGCAAATCATCGCTTGGTAAAATTGAATAAATGCTCTGAAAAAATAATATAGAATTGCGAAAAATCACCAAAAAATCCAGAAGAGCCCGAAAGCAAACTTGGGCACGCTGCCAGCTCAGAAAAGCAACATCACCCCTTAGAAAAGATTCAAACACCCGTTGAGAACTGCGATAAAACCTTATACGCCATTGAAACAACCAAACTACTCCCGCAAGGCTGTAATACACAGTCTTTAGCAGTGGGGGGCTCGTGATATGGCTAAAAATGGGGTTAATTCGGAACCGTTCAAAGTGGACACGAATCTTGAAGTCGCAGGGACAGGATAGTAATTTCATCTGCAGACGGATCTGAATCGGGTACCAAGCCTCTTATCTTAGACCCGCATGCCTGCGATGAATCTGGTAGATAGAGAACGGGTCTCAACCCATTAGGGACCAGTAGAATAGGATAGGAGCAAATCCTACTCTATCCCTATCTTAAGGGGATGGTTGTAACCAACCCCAACTAGCCATATCGGGAAGTAGAGATTTACCCTTATCCTGAAAAGGATCTCCATGGCTACTATAAAAACCCCCTACCTCCTACTGTAAAAGGTGATCACACTTTGCACACTTGAGCTCTTTTTCCTTGACTTTTTCTGTGTATTGACTTGATCGTCGGAGGGTTCGTCGCCGAGATCCATCCTGGTGTCTCGAACGTTTGTGCAGATTTCAAGGGTAAGGAGCCAACAAATTAACAAGGAAAAAGAAGGGGTCCACCTGTGTGAGTTCCTCACGAACCTACAAATCTCATCTGTTGCCCCCACACCCGAATTCAGCAGCAACAGTTGTAATACCCTGATTTTTCAATATATGAAAAATTATTTATTTTGCACGTAGTGTGCACGTGCAATATTTTGGTTGGATCATTTTATTATGATGTGTATGAATATTTAAATATATGTTTTCAAACTATTTTTATACAAAAGCCTTTTCTTTAATAAATAGAAAGCATTATTTTAATTTAATGAAAAGTCCTTTTTCTTAAAGCCCAAAATGTATTTTATTTTATTTATTTTTAATAACAATTTTGACCCAAACTAAAGCCCATGGATTAATTTATTTAAAAATTCTATTTTATTAAAATGCACAATTTTAGGCCTAGTTGCATGCACGTGCACTACCCGTACACGTGCAATGCACATTTCTCTTCAAGGCCGGGTACACTTCTTTTGGAGGGAGATTCAAAAGTCTTAGTGGTGGTCATGGAGGTAGTTATGTGAATGTGGGTAGTTGTGGTAACTTCTACTCTCATCCTAGCCTTCCATCCTACAACCAACCAACTAATCCTAGCCCTTCATTCTACTTGATTTCTAGTATAAATACCCCCCTCCCATGGCTATATTCATATGCAATTATATTTTCCCAAATCTATAGTCTAATTAGTAGTAGTTGTGAGATAAAAGATTGAGAGAATTGTGTGGGATTGCTTGCATTTGTCCAAGGAGGTGAGGCCGGCTAGTGCAAGGGGGAAGCTTTCGGTTTTGTGCTTGGGCATGGAATTGTGTGCGAGCGTCTAGGAGGAGGTGCATCTTGTTGCAAGGAAGTGTTGCTTTTGTGTTGTTTTTCTCTCCATACAAGGTGGATAAAATTCTCCATATTTCTAAAGTAGAAATACTTGTTTGAATGAATGATAGTGGGTTTGATGTTCCTTATTTCTAATTAGAAATGATGCTAGTATTACATTGAGAATGATGCATGAAAAATATTAATAAGAGTACACTCTTAATTGGAGAATTGACCTACAAATTGATTGGAATGTGAGCATGCAATTGTATGTGATTGGGTGAGTTAAAATCTAAGTTGGTATGGATTAATTATAACCATGATGAGTAATTGGCCAATAAAGAGATTAGTGGCATTAATTGTTGAGAAATGTCGAAAAGAAACGTTCTGGTAAGTCGACTTAGGACCTTGTAAGTAGACTTATAGGCTCATCTAAGTCGACTGGTGCTGTTATAAGTCAACTATTTATTGCTTAAAATCATGGATGTTTCCCCTGAACAGTCGACTTATTATAGTATAAGTCGACTGATATTGATACATTTTTATAAACTCGAATGTTCTACTATTTTGAAAATACATGAGGCTTTATTTGGGGATTGTTGCATGAAATAAAATCTGATTTGAGAATAAAAGGTGTAATCAGAACTATTGTTTTGATATGTGTATTTTTGAGAAATTATACCTTGCAAAAGAACTAGAAATGAAGAAGATTAGTATAGTAAAGATTGAAGTGACATTATAGATGGATGAAAACATGAATTATGAATATTCGTTAGTACTTCTCATTGGAGAACAGTGTGATAACCATGAAATGTGAATTATTCGTGTTGAAGAATAGCGTGACAAAATGTGATGTGTGATTCCTTAATTGGAGATGTTTAAACTGTTCAGTCGACTGAATGCTTGTAGCAGTCGACTGTACTGAGTAGAAGATGTATAGTTGAAACACTCTGTACAGACGACTGATTTGAATGACAGTCGACTGTTAATTGAATGACGTTTAAATGTGGAAACTACGGAACAGCCGACTGGCTGTGTGCAGCAGTCGACTCTTCCGAGTGCTATTAATGAACTGTATTTTGACTGGATAAGTCGACTGGTGGAGTTCCAAGTCGAATGTCCAGAGTGCTTTTTGATATATCTGAAATCTTATGTTTTGCTTGTGGTAAAGATTGTGAATCTGGATATTGGTAAACTCTTTTTATTGCTGTATGAATTTATATGAAATGAATCATAGATTTGAATTGAGAATAACATGAATATAAAAGCTAAGATCATGATTATGAAAAATGAACTCATGAGCTGGGAATGCTCAGATTATGTTAGAATTTGTGAATTGGAATTGAAATGAAAGAGTAGCTAAGTCTCCCCCGGCATTTGGAAAGAAATGAAATGAATATTGAAAAGAAAGACCAAGGTTGGTCATGTTGAAATGAATGAATAAGTCCGGTTTAGTGGACAGGCTAATTCTAGAGCTTTGATTTTGTTCATGATTCTAATAAAAACTAAGGATTAGCACATATTGGAGATGTGATGAAAGTAGGAGAAAAACACGAGTGAGAGCCATCGGATTTGCGGCGGACAGTATTTCACAGGTTCTTCACGATGAGTCGTGACATGACGTGGATACGGCTCCAGGGTACCGTGGCGGCAGAAAGTATTTCACAGGTTCTTCACGATGCGTCGTGACATGACGTGGATACTGTTCCAGGGTACCGTCCCTGTGGTGACACTTGTGGGATGTTTGGTGACTGCATGAGGATCGTGTGCCATGAAGGAGGCTGAATTGTCCATAGGTTCTTCACGATGCGTCGTGACATGACGTGGGATTCCCCTCCAGTTTCTGTACACGTGCTTGCACTCATAGATCATCTAAGATACTACCGTAGTTACAGTAGTAGATTAAGTCATGGCGAGGGATAGAACCCTATAAAGATGAAGAACGATTAAGAGGCTTTCCCTCGGTCCTATGTAGTATGGGATGCATAGACTCCGAACAAGTGTGCATTAGTGTCATGTAACATAAATAATTGCATTAAGGATTAAGTGCACAATCACAACACGACATCAATAGGGTAGCCCCTTTAAATTGTAAAGTGACAAGTTTGTGTTTGCTAAATATGGAAAATTAAGTTATACTATTTCCCGCATAGAGAGGATGACCGTGTATAATGATCGTCGGTTGAATAAACTGACGTACCCACGGTCTTATATGCAGGTAAATGGCATGTTAAAGGTTAAAGAGGAATGGATGCATAAAGATTATACCATGTTGTTGTACATTTATTTAATTGTTGTAAATTTTACTTCCGCTGTGCAAATGAAAAGTGTAATATTGATGTAAACTCTGATGTAAGTGAAAAGTTTAAATTTTCTTGTAAAATTGTACTAAAGAAAGTGAAAAGATCCTGTAGAACATCTCGAATTCAGTGTATTTGGGATTCGGGGCATTACAGAGTGGTATCAGAGCCACGCTTTCTACGCTTTTCACACTTGTACAAGTTTATAAGGAACGACACCCTAGAAGTGGACATTAGAGTGTGTGTTTGAGTCTAGAGATTTAAATGTAAGTGACTTACATTTGTGTTGCTCTAAGATTTATGCTTCTTCCTCCTTATTTTATAAGATGGCTGATCACTTCGACCCTGCTGGAGGTGACGATTGGCTTGTGGCATCTCTTCAGAGGCAGGTTGAGACGCTGCGAGAGAAAGTCGGATTATTGGAGGCTCGGCTGGCAAAACGGAAGGACGACTGTTCTGTTCTCAGTCATCGGGTTTGGGAACTTGAGAAGAGAAAGAACCTGACAGATGTGTTGAAGGATGAAGTTGAAGAACTGCGGAAAGAACTTCGAGCAGCGAAGAGGACCCGTAGGAGTTAGATTGTTGTAGCTTCTATTTTCTTCCGTTCTGATGTTAAGAAATGTTTTTTTTCGAATGTATAAAGTTTGGAATTCAATGAAATGCAAGTTGATTTAAATTCTTGTCTTATACTTCGAATTTAATGGACCTTTTGCATCAGAATATGTCGAGAAGAGGAGCTAGGAATGGGGAAGGTTTGGATCTGGAGGCCGAACTTGCAAGGGTTTACCATACGCTGAATGCAATGGCTGTGAATCAAGGAAGGGGGCCAGTGAATCCAGTGCCCGAGGCAATTAAGCTAGTGGAATCGTTCAAGAGAATGAAACCACCAGTGTTCGAGGGAAAGTCAGACCCAGATGCGGCTGACAACTGGATTCGGCAAGTGGAGACAATCTTTGAGGTGTCGGAGACACCGGAGGGCAGCAAGGTCAAGTTGGCAACTTTGCAATTCGAGAAGGATGCAGCAGTTTGGTGGCAATCCATGAAGAGGACCATGGGAGGTATAGTGCTTGGCTGGGAGGAATTTCTGGAAGAATTCCGTAGTCACTATTTCCCCTCCGACGTCCAGGAGAAGAAGGCAATGGAGTTTCTGTCACTTCAGCAAGGCAGCATGTCAGTGAGGGAGTATGAGACTAAGTTTACTTAGCTCTCTAGGTATGCTCCAGAACTGGTGATAGATGAGGCGAAGAAGGCTCGGAAGTTTGAGCATGGACTGAGGCCGAGCTTGAGGTCCCGGATGATACCTCTTGGTATCAGGCAATTTGACAAGTTGGTCAAGAGGGCAGCAGCGACGGAGGCAGATATGGAGCAGTTCCATGTTGTTCCGAACCGGAGGAACAACTGGCAGACTGGTAAGAGGCCTGCACATTCTGGGAGTTTCAAGGGGCAACCATCTGCACAAAGGTTCAAACCGACAGGGGCGAACGCTATTAGTGTAGCTGGAGGACCTGGGAACAATGTGGTGAGACCTCCTGTGGTGACTTGCTTCAACTGTGGTGAGACGGGACATTTCATGTCTCAATGCTCCAAGCCACGGAACAGTAATCGCAATGCACCAATGCAGCAGTCTGGGAAGAGGCCGTACCAATCAGGGCGAGTGTTTGCCTTGATGGAAGCTGATGCTGATGAGGCAGATCAGGTCATCTCTGGTACGAGGGCTGGTGTTTAGTGATTTTTGTCATTTCTTCTTCCCGTTCATATTGTGAAACTGTTATGTAATGGTGTGTATTATGTAACAGGAGAACTTTATCTTAATGGAATAAAAGCTGTTGTATTATTCGATACTGGATCCTCTCATACATTTGTGTCTCCTAGATTTGCTAAAGTGTTGGGAGTTGAACCGAAGATTTTTCCAGGCAAGATCTTAGCAGTAGCTACTCCATCAGGGGAAACTTTGACCACTGATCGGTATTATGCTGATTGCGAGATTGTAATTGGTGATCGAATCTTTGGCATTGATCTGATCGAGTTGACTATCTTGGGAGTCGATGTTATCATTGGCATTGATTGGATGTCGGTGTACAGTGCAAGCATCGAGTGCAAGACCAAGACAGTAACAGTGAAGGCTCCAGGTGGACCTGAAGTCACTTTCCAAGGGAAGCAGAAGTGTTCTAAGCTGGTGGCAACTATCCACAAGGGAGAGAATCCTGTGGAATTGCAAGGGATTCCTGTGGTTCGGGACTATCCGACCGTGTTCTTGGAAGATTTTCCTGGGTTACCTCCGCATCGTAATGTAGAGTTTAGCATCACTGTTCAACCGGGAAGTGCACCCATTTCTAAGGCACCGTATAGGATGGCTCCAGTGGAACAGGATGAGGTTAAACGGCAGATTGAGGAACTGTTGGAAAGGCTTTATTCAACCTAGTGCGTCACCTTGGGGAGCACCAGTGCTTTTGGTAAAGAAGAAGGATGGATCGATGAGAATGTGTATCGATTACCGGGAGCTGAATAAGGTCACTGTTCAGAATAAGTATCCGATTCCTCGAATTGATGACTTGTTCGATCGTCTACAAGGAGCAGCTGTATTCTCCAAAATAGATCTTCGATCAGGATATCACCAAGTGCGAGTGAAAGCAGAAGATGTGCACAAAACTGCATTTAGAACTCGGCATGGGCATTACGAATTCTTAGTTATGCCATTCGGAGTGACGAATGCACCCGCAATCTTCATGGACTTGATGAACAGAGTTCTGAGGCCGTTTATTGATTCTTTCGTCGTGGTGTTTATCGACGATATTCTCGTGTACTCCAAGTCAGAGCACACCGAGCATCTGGCAGCAGTTTTGCAGAAGTTGGAAGAGCAGAGGTTGTATGCCAAGTTATCCAAGTGTGATTTCTGAAAATCTGAAGTGGCATTCCTAGGTCACATCATTTCTAAGGAGGGAGTGGCAACTGACCCTCAGAAGATAGAGGCAGTGAGAGATTGGGCTAGGCCTACGACAGTGAAAGAAGTCAGAAGTTTTCTTGGGATGACTGGATACTACAGGAGATTCATTCAAGATTATGCTCAGATAGCTGTACCGCTTACTGGACTGACCAAGAAGAATGTGAGCTTCAAGTGGACTGAGCAATATGAGGCAAGCTTTCAGGAGTTGAAAGATAGGCTGACTACTGCACCTATTTTGGCTTTGCCTAGAGCAGGTGTTGAGTATGATATTTATAGCGATACTTCACATCGTGGGCTTGGTTGGGTCTTAATGCAAGAAGGTAGAGTAATCGCTTATGGGTCTAGGCAACTACGACCGCATGAGAAGAATTATCCGACTCATGATCTGGAGTTGGCTGCGATTATCTTTGCTTTGAAGCAATGGAGGCACTATTTGTACGGTGAGAAGTTGAATATGTACACGGACCACAAGAGCTTGAAGTATATATATCAGTAGAGGGATCTCAATCTGAGGCAGCGGAGATGGTTGGAAGTGCTCGAGGACATGCGACCTGAGATCAAGTATCATCCTGGAAAGGCTAATGTTATTGCCGATGCACTTAGTCGCAAGAGCAGTTTAGCCAGTTTGATTACAACTCAGAAGCATCTGATTGAGGAGTTGGATAGGGCAGGTATTGAGGTTGTCTTGCAAGGATTGGGAGCATCTTTGGCTCAGTTAAGGCTTCAGCCTACTCTGAATGCAAGGATCATTGCAAGTCAAGAGGTTGATGCTGATATCCTGGAGATGAAGGAGCAGGTTGGTGCTGGCAGGTTGCCCGGATTTCAAACCAGGGATGGAGTGCTGTGGTTCGGAGATAGGCCGTGTGTTCCAAATTAGGCGGACCTGAAAGAGAGTATTCTTCAGGAGGCACATGCTACTCTTTTGTCAGTACATCCTGGGAGTACTAAGATGTACAAAGACATCAAACAGCATTTCTGGTGGTCAGGTTTGAAGCGGGATGTGGCTGAATTTGTTGCGAAGTGTGAGGTTTGTCAGCAAGTCAAAGCTGAAAATCAGAGACCCGGCGGTCTATTACAGCCGTTACCTATTCCGGAATGGAAGTGGGATGACATCAGTATGGATTTCATCACAGGATTGCCTAAGAGTTCTAAAGGCAATGATGCAATTTGGGTCATAGTCGATCGACTAACCAAGTCCGTTCACTTTTTGGCGATAAAACTCACTGCTTCGATGGACAAGTTAGCTGAGATATATGTTGGTGAGATTGTCCGGCTTCATGGTGTTTCCTCAACTATTGTGTCTGATCGAGATGCGCGGTTTACTTCCCATTTCTGGAGGAGTCTTCAGGCAGCTTTGGGTACCAAGACAGACTTCAGCACTGCTTTTCATCCGCAAACCGATGGGCAGACCGAGAGAGTCAATCGTATTCTTGAGGATATGCTTCGGTGTTGTATACTAGACTTTGGAGGCAGTTGGGAAAGGTATTTACCTTTGGTAGAGTTCGCCTACAACAACAGTTTTCAGGCTAGCATCGGGATGGCGCCGTACGAAGCTTTGTATGGCAGGAAGTGCAGGACTCCTGTTTGTTGGTATGATGTTAGGGAGCGTCAGTTGTTTGGTCCTGAGCTTGTAGAGCTGACTTATGAGAAGATTGATCTGATCAGGAAAAGGTCGGTGGAAGCTCAGAGCAGGCAGAAAAGCTATGCAGACAACCGGAGAAGGGACCTTGAGTTTGAGGTTGGTGACTTCGTCTTTCTGAAGGTATCACCCAGTAAAGGTGTGGTTCGATTTGGCAAAGGCAGGAAGTTAACCCCTAGGTTTATAGGCCCGTATAAGATATTGAAAAGGATCGGGAAAACTGCTTACCGGCTTGAATTACCGGAAGAGTTATCTCTGGTGCACAATGTCTTCCATATGTCTATGCTGAGAGGTTATATTCCAGATCCGAGTCATCATTTGCCTGAAGTGCCAGAAGGTTTGCAGTTAGACCTGAATTACATCGAGTCTCCTGTCGAGATTGTTGACTGTAGGGAGAAAGTCTTGAGGAATAAGACGATACCGATGGTCAAGGTAGTCTGGAGAAACCACTTGGTTGAAGAGGCTACTTGGGAATCTGAGGAGAGGATGTTGAAGGACTATCCTGAGCTTTTTGCTTGATTGTATCTTTGTGTTCTTTGTTCTTGTGTGTATTGTATTTTGTTTCTCGCTCTTGATTGTAGTTCCGGGGACGGAACTATTCTAAGGAGGGAGTGTTGTAATACACTGATTTTTCAATATATGAAAAACTATTTATTTTGCACGTAGTGTGCACGTGCAATATTTTGGTTGGATCATTTTATTATGATGTGTATGAATATTTAAATATATGTTTTCAAACTATTTTTATACAAAAGCCTTTTCTTTAATAAATAGAATGCAATATTTTAATTTAATGAAAAGCCCTTTTTCTTAAAGCCCAAAATGTATTTTATTTTATTTATTTTTAATAACAATTTTGACCCAAACTAAAGCCCATCGATTAATTTATTTAAAAATTCTATTTTATTAAAATGCACAATTTTGGGCCTAGTTGCATGCACGTGCACTACCCGTACACGTGCAATGCACATTTCTCTTCAAGGCCGGGTACACTTCTTTTGGAGGGAGATTCAAAAGTCTTAGTGGTGGTCATGGAGGTAGTTATGTGAATGTGGGTAGTTGTGGTAACTTCTACTCTCATCCTAGCCTTCCATCCTACAACCAACCAACTAATCATAGCCCTTCATTCTACTTGATTTCTAGTATAAATACCCCCCTCCCATGGCTATATTCATATGCAATTATATTTTCCCAAATCTATAGTCTAATTAGTAGTAGTTGTGAGATAAAAGATTGAGAGAATTGTGTGGGATTGCTTGCATTTGTCCAAGGAGGTGAGGCCGGCTAGTGCAAGGGGGAAGCTTTCGGTTTTGTGCTTGGGCTTGGAGTTGTGTGCGAGCGTCTAGGAGGAGGTGCATCTTGTTGCAAGGAAGTGTTGCTTTTGTGTTGTTTTTCTCTCCATACAAGGTGGATAAAATTCTCCATATTTCTAAAGTAGAAATACTTGTTTGAATGAATGATAGTGGGTTTGATGTTCCTTATTTCTAATTAGAAATGATGCTAGTATTATATTGAGAATGATGCATGCAAAATATTAATAAGAGTAGACTCTTAATTGGAGAATTGACCTATAAATTGATTGGAATGTGAGCATGCAATTGTATGTGATTGGGTGAGTAAAAATCTAAGTTGGTATGGATTAATTATAACCATGATGAGTAATTGGCCAATAAAGAGATTAGTGGCATTAATTGTTGAGAAATGTCGAAAAGAAACGTTCTGGTAAGTCGACTTAGGACCTTGTAAGTCGACTTATAGGCTCATCTAAGTCGACTGGTGCTGTTATAAGTCAACTATTTATTGCTTAAAATCATGGATGTTTCCCCTGAACAGTCGACTTATTATAGTATAAGTCGACTGATACTGATACATTTTTATAAACTCGAATGTTCTACTATTTTGAAAATACATGAGGCTTTATTTGGGGATTGTTGCATGAAATAAAATGTGATTTGAGAATAAAAGGTGTAATCAGAACTATGGTATTGATATGCGTATTTTTGGGAAATTATACCTTGCAAAAGAACTAGAAATGAAGAAGATTAGTATAGTAAAGATTGAAGTGACATTATAGATGGATGAAAACATGAATTATGAATATTCGTTAGTACTTCTCATTGGAGAACAGTGTGATAACCATGAAATGTGAATTATTCTTGTTGAAGAATAGCGTGACAAAATGTGATGTGTGATTCCTTAATTGGAGATGTTTAAACTGTTCAGTCGACTGAATGCTTGTAGCAGTCGACTGTACTGAGTAGAAGATGTATAGTTGAAACACTCTGTACAGACGACTGATTTGAATGACAGTCGACTGTTAATTGAATGACGTTTAAATGTGGAAACTGCGGAACAGCCAACTGGCCGTGTGCAGCAGTCGACTCTTCCGAGTGCTATTAATGAACTGTATTTTGACTGGATAAGTCGACTGGTGGAGTTCCAAGTCGACTGTCCAGAGTGCTTTTTGATATATCTGAAATCTTATGTTTTGCTTGTGGTAAAGATTGTGAATCTGGATATCGGTAAACTCTTTTTATTGCTGTATGAATTTATATGAAATGAATCATAGATTTGAATTGAGAATAACATGAATATGAAAGCTAAGATCATGATTATGAAAAATGAACTCATGAGCTGGGAATGCTCAGATTATGTTAGAATTTGTGAATTGGAATTGAAATGAAAGAGTAGCTAAGTCTCCCCCGGCATTTGGAAAGAAATGAAATGAATATTGAAAAGAAAGACCAAGGTTGGTCATGTTGAAATGAATGAATAAGTCCGGTTTCGTGGAGAGGCTAACTCTAGAGCTTTGATTTTGTTCATGATTCTGATAAAAACTAAGGATTAGCACATAGTGGAGATGTGATGAAAGTAGGAGAAAAACACGAGTGAGAGCCATCGGATTTGCGGCGGAGAGTATTTTACAGGTTCTTCACGATGAGTCGTGACATGACGTGGATACGGCTCCAGGGTATCGTGACGGCGGAAAGTATTTCACAGGTTCTTCACGATGCGTCGTGACATGACGTGGATACTGTTCCAGGGTACCGTCCCTGTGGTGACACTTGTGGGATGTTTGGTGACTGCATGAGGATCGTGTGCCATGAAGGAGGCTGAATTGTCCATAGGTTCTTCACGATGCGTCGTGACATGACGTGGGATTCCCCTCCAGTTTCTGTTCACGTGCTTGCACTCATAGATCATCTAAGACACTACCGTAGTTACAGTAGTAGATTAAGTCATGGCGAGGGATTGAACCCTATAAAGATGAAGAACGATTAAGAGGCTTGCCCTCGGTCCTATGTAGTATGGGATGCATAGACTCCACAAGTGTGCATTAGTGTCATGTAACATAAATAATTGTATTAAGGATTAAGTGCACAATCACAACACGACATCAATAGGGTAGCCCCTTTAAATTGTAATGTGACAAGTTTGTGTTTGCTAAATATAGAAAATTAAGTTATACTATTTCCGGCATAGAGAGGATGATCGTGTATAATGATCGTCGGTTGAATAAACTGACGTACCCACAGTCTTATATGCAGGTAAATGGCATGTTAAAGGTTAAAGAGGAATGGATGCATAAAGATTATACCATGTTGTTGAACATTTATTTAATTGTTGTAAATTTAACTTCCGCTGTGCAAATGAAAAGTGTAATATTGATGTAAACTCTGATGTAAGTGAAAAGTTTAAATTTCCTTGTAAAATTGTACTAAAGAAAGTGAAAAGATCCTGTAGAACATCTCGAATTCAGTGTATTTGGGATTCGGGGCGTTACAACAATATTCAAAAGGGATATTTTACAAATCTTTTTAAAAACCCTAATCCACCTAATTGTCGGCCTATTAAAGAGAAGTGCAGCCGTCTCTTTGCTGTACTACACAATGGGTTTTCTTTATTTTTGATTTATTGGAGTTTCGAAGCGAGGATCTTGGTTTTCTTGCGAAAGAAATGATTTTCTTATTCTCTTTATTACTTCGGTTGATTCTTCGAAAAGGTGTGTGACATATGTTTGATTTCTTTTTTTTTAGGTTAAAGGTGGAATAACACCACCCTGTTTCATTAATAAGAGATTAATAAAACAACCCCGGTGTACTGGGGGAAAATACAAAAAGTAACCGTGCAGAAAATAGAACATAACCCCCCAACAATACCCTGGAGGGTGGGTCTAACCAAAAGTACAAAAGTACAACCAAAGCTACAATAGACCGAAACAAAATACAAAATAGAGCTAGTTGCGGATTGTGGGTTTCCCAATTGTATCCTGTTCCATGTGAGTATCAAGGGTGCCTACCCCTCAGTCCAGTGTCGGTCCAAACTCAACCTCCTTATCATCGAATTCCTCCACCTGGAATACTCTCTGGCAATCCTCCCTCTTGCTCTTGAAGCAGTAGCTGTGGCCCAAAAAGAAATAATATGCATGATATGAGTAAGATTATCAGAAATACTATTACATGAAGCACGAAAATAAAAATTATTTTTATCTAGCCATAACACCCAAGTAGTTTCCGCAATGGCGATGTACCAAGCATCCTTCATTTCGTGGCGAAGAGAGGCAAATTTGGGCCCAACCCACTAATCCTTGTATTTGCTGGGGTAGTCACATGTCCCTAAGGCCCATATGTTTGATTTCTTGCTGTTGTATGCATGTTGTATGTGATGATGACGAGAACAGGAGTCAATCCTAAATTAGAATTATGGAGAGAAACTTTGGAAGCTAGAGGCTTTAAAGTAAGTAGAACTAAAACTGAGTATATGGAGTGTAATTTTAGTGATATTCGGAACACAACTGGGGAAGTAGTGAAACTTGATTGCCAAGAGTTACCTAAGAGAGACCGTTTCAGATATTTAGGCTCGATTATACAAAGAGATAGGGAGATTTGTGAAGATGTTACACATAAGATCCAAGCAGTGTGGCTTAAGTAGAGAAATGCCAGCGGTATTTTGTGTGACAAACGTATACCTTTGAAGTTGAAGGGATATTTTATAGGACGGCTGTTAGACTAGCAATGATGTATGGAGCAGAGTGTTGGGCAACAAAGAAACAACATGTCCAAAAAATGAGTGTAGCGGATATGAGGATGCTAATATGGATGTGTGGTAAAACAAGGAAGAATAGAATTAGAAACGAGCATATAAGAGACATGCTAAAGGTATCTCCAATCCAAGATAAGTAAAGAGAGAATCGCCTCATGTGGTTTGGATATGTCACACGTAGACTTAGTAGTGCCCCCATTAGAAAGAGTGATTTGATAAGTATTGAGTGTAGAGTTAGGGGTATAGGAAGACCTAACTTGCATGAAAATGGTGCAAAAAGATATGATAGCTTGTGACCTTACAGACTATATTGCACTAAACCGAGCAGAATAGAAAACCAGGATTCATGTAATCGACCCCAACTAGTTGGGAAAAAGGCTTTATTGTTCTTGTTGTACTCAGGAATATGTATTTATGGGAACGGGAGGTTACATCAGGAGTGGGGGGCTTGTGATATGGATAAAAATAGAACTAAATCGGGTCCTTTCAAATCATGCATGAATCTTAAAGCTCTCAGGGGTAAAACAGTAACTTTACCTATAAACGGGTCCAAAAACTAGAAGCGAGTCTTTTCTAAGCCCAATAACCCAAAATGGGTCTGCCTTACTGGATTAGGATGACTACCCATTATGAACCAACCCATGATATTCTAAAGAGTAATCCAAATTCATGATTACCTCTTGTTGATTCTTGGTTTTGATTACTACAACAAAATACAAAGTTGTTCTACCACATCTCTTGCAGAGTGTATTAAAGTCAATACCATGGTGAAATACACAAAGGAAACACATTCTGATGAAGCTTTCAAGAGTAATTGATCAAGCTTCAAGACATCAAGAAAAAGGCTCAAGCTCAAGACAAAGACTCAAGTTCAAGACAAGATTCAAAGTGCTTCAAATGTTTAAACAAAGTGTCTTGTACTTCAAATGTTTAAACAAAGTGTCTTGTAGTATTGTATTTTTGATTCTTTGAGTCTTAGAAACTTGTAATAGCACTGTCACACACACACTCACACGTACTTTAAATAATCTTAGTGTTACAAAATAAAAATGTCAAAACATGCTTGAATAAGCTCAGATGTATGAGTACCAGTCGACCGCTCCTTGGAACCAGTAGACTGTCATAGTACGAAACTGCCTGAACTCATACAAGCTCTAGCCAGTCAAATCATTATGGCAACCCAGCCGACTGTTCAAGTCGTTTCGATAGTTTTCTGAATTTAAAACTTATTTTTCCAATTCAAATTTTTTATATCCATTTTATTACGGTTTATGGAACTTTTTACAACGTTCCTTGATTCTTACCTATAAATAGAGTATAGGAATCATTTGGAAAAGGTTCCAAGCATTCTTTAACTTTCAAGTCTTTTGTTTTCAATAAGAACAAGTGTTTCAGAAGTATACAAACTCTCTAAGACTTGGTTCTCTGAATTTCAGTCTAATATAATATTGATTTCATTTTAGACTAAATTCAGAAGTTGACCTAATAGCCACTATACAAAAGCACTATCACATTCAAGGCTATAGGTTATTGTAAACTCAATTTTTGTTGTTGTTTTCACTCTCGGGTTGTGAGAGTTTTCTTCTCAGTTGAAAAGTAGGACCTTGGTTTTAGAGTCAGTTTCACTCTAGGGTGTAGAGTGGATTTTCTCTCTCTAGAGGTGAGAGAGGTCTACGGATTTGACATTTTTGTTGTCAAAGGCCGTAAAGTATTCTTGTACTTTTAAAAGCAATGTGGAAAATCTCAAATGGGTTGCTTGGGGACTGGATGTAGGTCGGGAGGACCGAACCAGGATACATCGTTGTGTTTGGCTGTGATTGACTCTCTGTGGTTGTATTCTCTCAACTTGCAATTTTAATTTCTATGAGTTTCATTTCAAAAACTTGTTTGGTAAGTTGAATGGTTTTCCGCTATAAGTCGACTGATCAGACTTGTAACTCTTTAGTAAAATACTCTTCTTATCTAACGTAACTGTCGACTGTATATCTATTTTCAGTCAACTTAACAGTATGAAATTTCAAGTTTTTAATTAATTTTTAAACAACACTATTCATCTCTCCCTCCTCTAGTGTTACTTGCCTTTCCTACAGGATCCAACACTTTGTATTAGAGCCCGATTCAGTGCAATGGAATCTACTTCAAATGTAAGCCAATACCATGAAGGCCAATCCACACAAAGGCCACCCCTATTCGATGGAACAAACTATAACTATTCGAAGTGTGGAATGAAGATCTACCTTCTGTCCATCAACTATGAGATTTGGAACATGAATGAGACATAATTCACCGCTCCTACAATTCCCTATGCACAATGGAACGATGACATGAAGAGCAACACAATGAACAATGCAAAGGCGATGAATGCTTTATTCTGTGCACTTACCAAAGAGGAGTTCAATCGTGTGTCAAATGCAAAACGGCTCATCAAATCTGGCACACACTCGAGGTAACCCATGAAGGTACTAATAAGGTTAAAGAATCTAAGATATCTGTTCTTGTTCACAGGTTCGAGATGTTCCGTATGAAGGAGAACGAGAATGTGTCGGACATGATAACATGGTTCATGGACATTACAAACTCTTTTGTGGCCCTTGGAAAGACGTACTCGCAAGCAGAAATGGTGAGGAAAGTTCATCGTACCCTAACCCCCAAATGGAAGAAGAAGACCACCGCCAAAGAAGAAGCCAACGATTTAACACAACTCTCTCTTGAGAATCTTGTGGGAAATCTTATGGCATACGAAGTACAACTTGAAGAACGCAAGAAGGATCTAGAACCTCAACAAGTAAAGAAGAAGACACTCTTTTTCAAGGCCATTTCAGATTCCGAAGATGAAGAAGAAGATGAAGAAGAAATAGCCATGTTCACTAGAAAGTTCAAGAAATTTTTACGAAAAGTTAAATTAATTCTAAGTTTAAAGATACTAATGAACTTCCTTCTTGTTTCAAGTGTAACAAGACAGGTCATATGAAGAAGAATTGTCCATTAGAAAATGTGAAATCAAAAGGGAAGGCTCTCAACTTCAAGAAGGACAAATAGACAAAGAGTAAGTATATGAAGAACATGAAGGCATATCAAGCAACTTGGGATGATAGCGACTCTTCATCAGAAGAAGAGAATGAGGAGTCAAACGAAGTAGCGAACGTATGTTTCATAGCTACACAAAACGATGTAAGTGAAAACTTTGATTCAAATGACTTGTTAGATGCTTTCAATAAAGTTTTTAAGAACTTAAGAAGAGAAAATTAGAGTTAAAAATTTAGAGAAAGTTAATCAAAGGCTTTCTCAAGAAAATCTTGAATTAAATGTTGAAGTCAAATCTTTAAATTCTCGACTTTCAAATTTGGATGTAGATCTTGTATCTCTTAAGAAAAATTATGAAGAGATATCTAAGAATGTATCTAAATTTAACAAAGGAAAGGAGAATTTAAATGAAGTTCTCCAAAATCAAGTTCAATCTAATAAAAGATTTGGACTTGGTTTTCAAATGACCCTTGAAAACATCATTCTTCTAAGAATACTAGTAGTAATAAGACTGATTCTATTTCCAGTGTGAAAAACAAATTATATGAGTTTTTTGAGAAACTAAAAACTATTGTTTTTCATTAAAATAGTAATTCTGTAGTTCAGACCAGTCGACTGGACCCTAATGTCAGTTGTCTGTCTAGAGGTTTGGAGTCTTATTCAAAGAGACGAAAACCTCAGATAAGTCGACCTATTTCACCTCCCAGTCGACTAACTTCTCATAACAGTCGACTGAAAGGTACAATAAAGTCGACTGGACAGACTAAAAACATTTGGGTTCTAGTCAACCTGAGTCTAAACGATAGAATTACTTATATAAATTCTTATGTTCTTAATGTATGTAATTATGTAAATTATATTCCTGCTTTTGGTGGTAAATCAAACTCACTTTGGGTTTGGTTTTCCCAAAACTAATCCCTTTCATACCCAATGAAAAGGGTACCATATTCACAATGCTTATTTTATAGGTACTTAAAAGAGAACGTTGGATACTTGACAGCGGATGCTCCAGGCATATAACTGGTCATGCTAATCTTCTTTCTTCCATACAAGAGATAGATGGAGGAACAGTCACATTCGGTGACAACAACAAAAGGAAGGTTATTGGAATAGGCATGGTCGGTACGAACACTACCCCTACTAGAGAAGTACTTCTAGTTAGTGGATTAAAGCATAATCTGTTAAGTATTAGCCAACTTTGTGATAAGGAATATAAAATTGTTTTTAAAAATGATGCATGTTTAATATATGATTCATCTATGCAAAATGTTATTTTTCATGGTTTTAGGAAAACAACATTTATGAGTTATGCATAAAAACAAATGAATTTTCTAATGATTTTTGCTTAGTAGCTTCTAACAATGATTCTTGGCTTTGACATAAAAGATTTGGCCATGTAAATATGAAAAATATTGCTAAATTGTCTAAATACAACATAATTAAAGGACTGCCAAGACTATGTTTTAAGAAAGATAAGTTATGTGATGCATGTCAACTAGGAAAACAACTCAAATCTACTTTTAAGACAAAAGAAATGATTTCTACTAGTAGGCCTCTCGAATTAATCCATATGGATTTATTTGTTCCTACTAGAGTCGCTTCTTTAAATAAAAGTAGATATGTATTTCTTTGAGTAGATGATTTTTCAAGATTTACATGGGTTTTCTTTTTAAAACATAAATATGATGCCTTTGAAGAATTTGCAAAATCTGTAAACGAATTCAAAATCAAAAATCTCTAACCATAGTCACTATTAGATGTGATCATGGTGAAGAATTTGAGAATGAACGTTTTCAGAATATTGCAACAAGAATGTCATAACACATTCATTTGCATTTTCTAGAGATTCACCACAAAATGTAGTGGTCGAAAGAAAGAATAGGACATTGCAAAAGTGTGCACTTACTATGTTTGTTGAAAGCAATTTGCCTAAGTACTTCTGGGTTGAAGCTGTTTGTACAGCATGATATGTTTTAAATAGAATATTGATTAGGCCTAAGCTTAAGAAAACTTGTTATGAACTATTCTATGAAAGAATTCCTAAAGTATCATATTTTAAAGTATTTGGATGTAAGTGTTTCATATTAAACACTAAAGATAATTTAGATAAATTTGATGCTAGATCTAAAGAATGTATCTTCATTGGATACTCACATAGGAGTAAGGCATATAGAATTTTTAATAAGTCAAATTTGACTATTGAAGAATCTATGCATGTTTCATTTGATGAATCCTTGCCTTCATCTACTATTATTAAAGATGATGAAATTGAATCATCACATTTAAATAACGTTATTAAATCACTAGAGCAAACTATCCTAGATAAGTCGACTGATAAGGATCTCAAGTCGACTGATGTGAATCAGTCAGCTGATGGACTTGTTAAGTCGACTGATCCTATTGTGATGACTCAAACTTTACCAACATCGTTTGTTGAAGTTAGAGATCATCCTCATGACTAAATAATTGGTGACATTTCACGTGCTATTCAAACAAGATCTCATGTTAACATGATTTCTCATATGGCTTTCTTGTCGGATTTTGAACCGAAGAATATACAAGAAGCTTGTGAGAATGAATTTTGGATGAATGCCATACAAGATGAACTTAACCAACTTATAAGAAATGATGTATGGGATCTAGTTCCACGACCTCCTGATCATACTATAATTGGTACCAAATGGGTATTTAAGAATATGTTAGATGAATGAGGACAAGTCGTTATGAACAAGGCTAGATTAGTTGCTCAAGGATATAATCAAGAAGAAGGAATCGATTTTGATAAAACATATGCTCCTGTTGCTAGACTAGAATCAATTAGAATCTTATTATCTTTTGCGTGTTTTATGAATTTTACAATTTTCCAAATGGATGTTAAAAGTGCATTCTTGAATGGATTTATTAAGGAAGATGTTTATGTTAAGCAACCACCTGGTTTTGAACATGAACAATTCCCAAACCACGTTCTTTAATTGAAAGAGGCTTTATATGGTCTTAAACAAGCACCTCGTGTTTGGTATGATCGGTTAAAAACTTTTCTCTTAGAAACTGGCTTTGAGATAGGTAAAGTAGATACTATCTTGTTTATTAGGAAAATAGAGACAGATATTCTAATTATACAAATATATGTAGATGACATAATTTTTGGATCTACTAATAGTAATCTCTGTGAAGAGTTTGCTAATACCATGAAAAATGAGTTTGAAATGAGTCACATGGGTGAACTCAATTATTTCCTTGGACTACAAATAAATCAGTCACAAAATGACATATTTATTAATCAAGGAAATATGCTAAGGAATTACTCAAACGGTTTGGCATGGATAGCACTCGTAGTAAGACCACACCTATGGCTACTACTACTACACTTGACAAAGATGATTTAGGTAAGAGTGTCGATCAAAAACTCTATCGAGATATGATTGGCTCACTCTTATATATAACTGCTAGTAGACCAGATATTATGTTTAGTGTATATTTATATGCTACATATCAGTCGAATCCAAAGAATCTCACTTACAAGCTATGAAACGTAATTTAAGATACATTAAAGGCACGTCTGAATATGGTTTGTTTTATCCATGCACCGATAATTTTCAACTTTTGTCGTACAGTGACGCTGATTTTGCTGATAGTAAAACTGATCGTAAAAGTACTAGTGGAACTTGTCACTTTTTGGGACATTCACTAGTATCTTGGTGCAGTAAAAAGTAAAATTCGGTATCCCTATCTACTACAGAAGCTGAATATATTGCTGCAAGTTTGGCTTGTGCCTAAATTTTGTGGATGAAACAAACTTTATTAGATTATGATATTTCATCTTCAAAACCTGCTATAATGTGTGATAATACCAGTGCTATTAATCTATCTAAAAATCCGGTTCAACACTCACGTACAAAATATATTGATATTCGACATCATTTTCTACGTGATCATGTTTTAAAGGGAGATATAACTTTGGATTTTATTTCTGATAAATAAGTAGAAGATATATTTACCAAACCACTTAAGGAAGACATATTTATCAACTTTAGAAGAGAACTAAGAATTTGCTGTTTTCATAACATTTCTTGAAAATTTATTTTATTCAGTCTACTTAAACGTATTTTTCAGTCGACTTATAAAGTATTTTTGTTGTCCATATTTTGGCTGAATTTTGTGTTCTTGACAGTCGACTATTTCAGTAACCAGTCGACTGACAGAAGTTTTACTTGATGTTTCGTTTGGTTTAATTTTCTCTCGACTAAGTCGACTGATATCAAAACCAGTCGACTGTCATGACATTAGTTTGGTTTTTCTAATTCCAAACCGTCACTTAACTAAGGCATCTCTCTTTCTTACTTTTACCCATTGATGGATCTTAACTGTCCATTCCCAACTAGTCTTCATCTCAGCCGTCTACCTAATGTAAAAACCCTAAATCTCTTACCCCTCTTTCACTTTCACTTTTTCTCTCAAGAAGATTCATGTCTGCTGCCCATTTCCAGTTCTTGGAGATTTTGACTTGCTGCTCTTGGCTTGAAGATTTCCATCCAGGTCTGAGTTCTTTAGTATCTCTTGAAGCTATTTGGGTTCTTTATCTTGTTGTTGGGTAACACTCTCTCTTGATCTCTCAATCTTTTTCAAGTTTCCTAGTTTTTCAACAATGCCTAAACCTAAGAGAGTTAGAGGTTCTAATGTAGAAGAATGTCAATCTTCTCAGAACTACCTTCAATATTTAAGGAATCCCAATCTAGTTGAGAAACTTTTTCTCATATGTCAAATTGCAATATTTCTGGGTAGATTTGTGAATTTTCCTGATTTAGATAGGTTCCTCATCGCCCCATTGTTTGAACAATGTCGGTTATTTGAATTACTTTCCCTTGTCAATCAACCCTATTACTATCCACAACTTACCTATTTGTTTTATACAAATATGAAGGTTTCCACCTTCGAGAATGTTAACGATATATTTTTTACTACTATGGTGAATAATATTCGAATGAGGTGAACTCCTGAAAAATTAGGAATTATTTTGGGTATCCCTAATGAAGGGTTAGATTTGGGTGAAATAGAGATGGATGAGGATTCTATATTGTCAAAAAACTTCTCGTCTAATAAAGGTCCTCCTATGACCAATAAATCGGTTACGCCGCTAGCTAAGCTCGTTGCAAGAATTGTGTCGTATAACATTATCCCTACCAATAAATCGGTTACGCCGCTAGCTAAGCTCGTTGCAAGAATTGTGTCGTATAACATTATCCCTAAAACGGGTAGTTACGACCAATTTTCACATAAGTTGCAACAAGCAGTGTATGCGATTTTTGGCAATATTCAAATCAATTGGACTTGAGTCATTTTCAATCGTCTTCATATGGCTCACACTTCTTTCTTTCCTTTTGGTGCACTTCTTACTCATTTTTTCAATTTTTATGAAGTTGATCTTGATTCCGAGTCGAGTGTTGTTACTCACTATGAGTCTTTTGATCGTGCGAGTTTAGCTCGTATGAAGATCCTTAACTCTCCTCCTCAGTCTTCCTCAAAGGAATGTACCTCCTATTCCTTTAGCCACTTCTGGTCGTCGGTCTTCTGCTTCTAGTTCTTCTTGTCCTAGAGTTGTCTTTGCTGATCCTGAGAGTCTTTATATTGCGGTTAATTATCTCATGGATCGTACTGATCTTATAATAGGTAGATAGGATAATTTTGAGGCTAGCATTGCTAACCTTACTCACATGTTCACTCAATAATTTCCACAACCTCATCCTGCCTCCAAAGGTGTTGACGACGAAGAAGAAGAATTAACTTGATGTATTTTTTTTTTATTTTCAACTATGTTTTATGTTTGTTAATTTTCTATCTTCTATTTGTAATCTGCCACAATGTACTTGATTTCTTATGTATAACTGTGTTATGGTTATGCAATGTTGATTTTTTTCTTTATGATGTATCCTTCCTCCTTATGTTTTTGCTGATGACAAAGGGGAAGAAAAATATGGTTTTGTGGTTTTTTTGTGAATGTTTTATATATATTGTTATTTTTTCACAATTGTGTGCATACTGTACATTATTTAGGGGGAGCTTATTTCACATTTGTATATCTTTAAATTATGTGTGACATCTTGCTATGTATATTATTATTATTATAAGTTATTGTGTTGTCATCTTCAAAAAGGGGGAGAATGTTGATTCTTGGTTTTGATGACTACAACACAATACAAAGTTGTTCTACCACATATCTCTTGCAGAGTGTATCAAAGTCAATACCATGGTGAAATACACAAAGGCAACACAATCTGATGAAGCATTCAAGAGTAATTGATCAAACTTCAAGACATCAAGACAAAGGCTCAAGCTCAAGACAATGAGTCAAGTTAAAGACAAGATTCAAAGTGCTTCACATGTTTAAACAAAGTGTCTTGTAATATTGTATTTTTAATTCTTTGAGTTTTAAAAACTTGTAATAGCCTTGTCACACACACACTTACGCATACTTTAAATAATCTGAGTATCTTACAAAATCAAAATTTCAAAACAAGCTTTAATAAGCTCAGCTGTATGAGTACTAGTCCACCACTCCTTGGAACCAGTCGACTATCATAGTACGAAACTGCCTGAACTCATACAAGCTCTGGCCAGTCGACTCATTATGGCAACCCAGTTGACTGTTCAGGATGTTTCGACAGTTTTCTGAATTTAAAACTTGTTTTTCCAATTCAAATCTTTCATATCAATTTTATTACGGTTTATGGAACTTTTTTACAACGTTCCTTGATTCTTACCCTATAAATAGAGTATAGGAATTATTTGGAAAAGGTTCCAAGCATTCTTTAACTTTCAAGTCTTTTGTTTTCAATAAGAACAAGTGTTTCAGAAGCATACAAACTCTCTAAGACATGGTTCTCTGAACTTCAGTCTAATATAACATTGATTTCGTTTTAGACTAAATTCAGAAGTTGACCTAATAGCCACTATACAAAAGCACTATCACATATAAGGCTATAGGTTGTTGTAAACTCAATTTTTTTTGTTGTTTTCACTCTCGGGTTGTGAGAGTGGTCCTCTCGGTTGGAGAGTAGGACTCTTGGTTTTAGAGTCGATTTCACTCTAGGGTGTAGAGTGGTTTTGCTCTCTCTAGTGGTGAGAGAGGTCTACGGATTTGACATTGTTGTTGTCAAAGGCCGTAGAGTATTCTTGTACTTTTTAAAGCAGTGTGGAAAATCTCAAGTGGGTTGCTTGGGGACTGAAAGTAGGTCGGGAGGACCGAACCAGGATACATCGTTGTGTTTGGCTGTGATTGACTCAATGTGGTTGTATTCTTTCAACTTGCAATTTCAATTTCTCTGAGTTTTATTTCAAAAACCTTGTCTGGTAAGTCGACTGGTTTTCCGCTATAAGTCGACTGATCAGACTTGTAACTCTTCAGTAACATACACTTCTTATCTGACACAACAGTCGACTATATATCTATTTTCAGTCGACTTAACAGTACGAAAAGTTCAAGTTTTTGTTAATTTTTAAACAACACTATTCACCCCCCCCCCACCCCCCCTTTAGTGTTATTTGCCTTGCCTACAGGATCCAAAACCTCTAAGAGACATATTAAACTGAATCTCTTATCATGAAATGATTTAAACTCTCTTTCTTATCCAGAAACACCTGGACATAGAGATAAATGATTATCTCTAAACCATCTCCAAAGGCAGCTATAACCCCCCCCCCCCCCACCATAAAGAGATAATCAATATTTATTTCCACAAAGCGCTCTATCATATCTTCCTAATCATTAACTTGATCGTCGGAGGATTTGTCGACAGGATCCATCCCGTTGTTTCAAACTTTTTGCAGATTAGCGGCAGCGGCGAGAAACAGTCAAACGTCGGCAAGAAGTCAATAGGTTCACTTTTATTGTTGCTTGAAGATTTCACAAATCATCTGTTTACTCCCACACCGCAATTAGCAACAACAGTTCCTAATTTTATACACGCTAGATCCGGTATGGCTACTGCACACTGTAAATATTTGTCTAAATGATAATTCATGATTGGTCATGACTATCTATTTCATGTCCGAGTTGTGGTGCACCTTGTTGATCAAGGCATGGAACGTGGATCTCGGGAGGGGGGGGAACTCGAGGGCGAGGTTCACTCATTTCGTGGTAGGCTGGGTCAAGCCAAGGAGATGATCGCCCTGCCTTCACAAGGAGGCGGCCGATCGGGAAGGGGCCTTCAGTTTTCACATCAATTGGTCGCAAGAGGTGGCCTGGGAGTTGGGTCGCCTGAAGGCATTATTCCCCAATTCTGACACTAAGGGGCCCTGACATCTCTTTGGTGATCAGTCTTCGGGTTCTATCCTTAGGCTGATGCTCGTGGAGAATGACCAGACTAGGGGTGGTAAGTCAGGCATCCACCTTTACAGCCACTTCTCGAGGCTTGCGCCATATCCTAGGTTCCGTTCGGGAGTGGAGGCTGCAGGGGAGGCTTAAAGTGGACTAGCGGGAACGATCAGCGTAGCTAGTGTGCGAGGTTTAGAGGTTCTCTGCCTGGGTGCTGACCCCTTGACCACTGAAGAGATACCTCTTGAACCGGGGCTTGATGTGTAATACTCCATATATTAAGATATATAAATATGGGGGGGGGGGGGGGTCATGTGTGTTGTATGGTATGGGATTCTTGTTCCGCATCGGTGAGAAGCAAGGAAATAAAAGTAGATATATTATATAGCCTACGATCAAAGGGAACCAATATGTTATAGCACCTTTCACGAGGTAAGTCTGTGGTGGGCTGTTGTTAGGACTTATTTTTTGTGTGCGTACATGCATAGTAGTGTGCACAGCTGAGCTGGGCTCGAGGCATTACAAGTGGTATTAGAGTCGACTTTTGACACCACTAGTGTGCATGATATATGCCTGGGATGGAGCTAGAGATATACACTGGCAGGTGGCCAGAAACCCAGGTAGGGCTATACACTAGCAGAATCGGGGTACTCAACTCCAAAATGGCTAGAAATACGATCATGTGCTACATTGCATGTCCCAAGCTTAGTGAAGATGCTAAAATTTTAAGGGGGGAGTATGTAATACCCCGTATCTTAACATATATAAATAAACTAGGTTTGCCCGTTGACACGTGCCTATGGCACGTCTTCGGAACGGTGCACCTGGTTTGATTATATAAAATAGTTTTGGAGGTCCAGCAAATTAATTGAAGTAGCAAACATATTATATGAGGAATCAGTATATCTACCTTTAAGTTCAACCATCGCCTTCTTGATCATTAGCTTGAACTTACCTAGAAGGCATATAGTTTGAAAGAAACACTGCATAAAGTTTTTTTTTAACTTCAACCTCAGTTTTAGATACTTGTAATAGTTATGCAAGAACATTATCATATAGGTTTTATAGAGTTTACTCTAATCCCATAGCCACTATGAGCATGTCTAAATACAATGGTAACGCAAGTCCAAATGTGAAGGTATATACAATACCAATAATCTAAATATTTGTTTGTCTGAGACTCGGTTTGAAATTGAAATACCTCTTATTATTATTTCGACCAAAATGAAATACATGAAGTTCTCAAAACTCTAAACCAAGCTAATCATTTCTTTTATCTCCACTTTGTCTTCCCATTGCACATTTACAAAAAAACATCAAAATTGATAAATAACAAATTTACTTTAGTTGTCTTTCTTGAGTGGAGAGTTTTCACCCTTCAATGGTAAACTCCAGACATCCCAATCCTATATATCCAAACATAAACTAAAAGTTCTTATATATTATGTTATCCATGGTTTCTAATAACCAGTGAAGGGAACACCTCACGATAGTATTTTCTCTTGTAGTAAAAAAATTAATGTTGCCTATTTGTCAAGTTATTTTAGGTTGCTGGTCAGCTTACCTATCTTGTTATGGTTTCGAAGCCCAAATTGAGGCCACCAAATAATTCATCTCTCACTTGCGTACACCTTAAATCAAAACCAATAAAAAACTCATCAAATAAATCACCAAATTAAATTTTTTTAAACCCAAAAATAAAACAATCATACCTGTCTGAACTTAGATCCCATGCACACACAAAATTCGAGTCAGCAAAAAACTGAGTAATTCCTGTGCACACACAAAATTAAAAATTAGATTGAGAATTCGGTTAATGTGATGAAATTAGAGTCGTCACATCGCATATAGAGGCTCTCGATTCGATGGAGGGGAGTCGCCGATATGGAGTCGCTTGATATTCGCGCTCGATTTGGTGGAGGAGAGTCACCTGATACGGAATCAGCAGCAGATAAGATATCAGCAATGACCTCTTGATTGAGGTTCGACTTTGGATTTGGATTTGGATTTACTTTGAGATTTTCAAAATTTTCAAAATTTCAAAATTTTCAAATTTTACAAAATTTTCAAATTTTCAAAATTTTCAAATTTTCAAAATTTTCAAATTTTCAAAATTTTTATTTTTAAATTTATATTTTTTGAAATTTTAAAATTTTTTTAAAGTTTTTAAAATTTTTAAAATTTAAAATTTTTTAATTTTTCTTTAAAATTTTGATTTTTTTTTATATTTTGATTTTTTTCAAAATTTTAAACTATTTAGAATTTTAAGAACTATAGAAAATTTTAAATTTTTTTCAGAAATATTATTAAATTTTTTATAAGTTTTTGATTTTTAGAATTATTTTCAAAGTTTTTCAATTTTTATTTTTTTTAATTGCTTACTTTTTTAGTTTTTCAATTTTAATTTTTGATAATTTTTTGATTTTTTTTGAAATATTTTAAAAAATTTTAAAGTTTTTATTTTTTTGTTTTCAAGTTTTAATGTTTTTTAGTTTTTAAACTTTTTTTTCATTTTTAAAATTTTGGTTTTCTTAATTTTTTGAATAGGAGAGAGAGAGAGAAATAATTAAATAAACAAAGAAGTTGTTTTGGCTGGGGCGATTTGAATTTGAGTTTGGGGGGTAAACCTTTGGCGGGGGGGGGGGGGGGGGGATGTGTTTTGTGAGGTTAGATCTGGGGCTTTAATTTTTTGGGGATTGAAGGAGAGCCACTTGATAGTTTTTTTTGTGTTTTATTATATAGATAATATATGGTATATATATATATATATACCATATATTATCTATATAATAAAACACAAAGAAAGCTATCAAGTGGTTCTTCTTCAATTCACGAAAAATCAAAGGTCCAGATCTAACCTCACAAAACATATTTTCCCCCCAAAAGTTTTCCTCCAAAACTCAAATTCAAATCTCCCTACGCAAAACAACTCCTATATTTATTTAGTTATTTTTTTTTCTCTCTCTCTCTCCTTCCTTCTTCCATTTCAAAAATTAAGAAAATAAAAATTTTACAAATTTAAAAAAATAAAAAATTTAAAAACTAAACAAATTAAAATTTTAAAAACTTTAAAAAGAGTTCAAAAAAATCAAAAAAATCATATAATATGTTTTTTTGCTGAACCCCCAAAAATTTCTCATATAATATGTTTGCTACTTCAATTAATTTGCTCGATCTCCAAAACTATTTTATATGATCAAACAAGGTGCACCGTTCTGAAGACGTGCCGCAGGCACGTGTCGACGGGCAAACCTAGTATATATATATATATATAGGGAAAAAGGGGTTTGAGCAACTTGTTCAATTAGTAAATGAGCAATTGATTATGTGGCAAACAGGTAATTGAAAAATCCTTAAAGGGTTAGTTGTTCAATGTATCACATGCATGCCACATAATCAATTGCTCATTTACTAAATGAGCAAGTTGCTCATATCCCTTTTACCCATATATATATATATATATATATATATATATATATATATATATATATATATATATATAATATGGTAATATATGGTGATCATTGTGGGCCATGAATAATTGAAGTAGTGGGCTTTGGATTGGATTGGGGGAAGCTAGGAAATAAAAGTAGGTATATTAGATAGCCTGTGATCAAAGGGTACCAATAAACTAAGCACCTTTTGTGAGGCAAGCTTGTGGTGGGCTATTGTTATGACTTATTTTTCGTTTGTGCGCACCATAGTCGTCTGCGCAGCTAAGCCAGACTTGGGGCATTACAGGATGACGACCATGAGGGCCGAAACCCGGTGCCCTGAGCTCGTGATTTCATTGTAACTATGAGAATGTAATCACTTTGCCTTCGATTCATAATGAAGATGCTTCGATGTTCCCTTCCTTTTTTTTGGCGAGTGAGCATGTTGATGAGTTGACGCTTGTAATCACTATGGGGGTTCCGCCCTAGGAGCTATACCGAGGGAGCGAAACACTTCTTAGGTAATCAGCCTCGGAAACCGTACCGAAGGGAGGGAAGTCCCCCTTGGAAGCCCAGCCTCGGAAACCATGCTGGGGGAGGGAACTCCACCTTTGAAGCTCGGCCTCGGATTCCTTTCCAAGGATCGGGTGAATTGGTGGTGCCTTGAACCTTCTTCAAGATGCTCGGTATCGGATGCCGCTCCGAGGAGGACAAAGCTTGCACTTAGCGCATGCTCGCATTTCCACGTGTGATCTTGACCTTGGCGGGGTAATCGATGTCCCACTTCAACAAATATAACCTCGATTATTGGTCATATTCATTCGCTCTCCTTTCGCTTCTGTTTTTCTAACTGCATGTCGTTTGACCGAGATTAAAGATGATGGATCTTGAGCTCATAAAAGCGAAGTGCAAGGAGATAAGGGCCGAAAGGGCTCGGGAAGCAAAGGTGAGGATGAGGCCTGGAATTGATGTCAAGGTTCCTGTGTGGGAGGCCTCTCAGAAGCGACCACCTCTGGAAGTGGAGAAAATTTCGGCCAAAAAGGCGAAAGGGGCAGAGCTTCCAATGTCTAAGATGATCGGATCGACCATCAAGAAGGAGGGGAAAAGACCCCCATCATAACCCAAATCTGGTGCCACAACATCCGTCCAACCCCCCACGTTGGAGAAGGTATGGGTTCCCTCGTGGTCCGTGAAGGAGACGGAGGTCTCGGCCAGCCAAACTGCTGCATTGGAGATGGTCTCCCATCTCGCCACTCCCCGCGACCTTGCTGATTTCGAGGGCAAGACCGAGGAGGAGATTTTCACTGGTTGGGTGCAGGCTTCGATTCTGGTAGGTATTTTCCATCCCCGTCGTAATTACTACCCTTTTGCTTGGCTAACCGCGTCTCGATGATTTGGTTCAGGCGACCTTTCATGGGGCTAAACGAGAGAGAAGACGGCAACAACTTCAGTGGAGCGTGCTGCACACAGAGGTTATCGAGGTTGAACTCCTCTCGAGGGTCATTGGCCTTCGAGGGTGCATAGGCCAGTTGAAGGCGGACCTGGCCAAGGAAAGGCATGCCCGGGCAGAACTCTCGAGAGATGGACCGGCTGGTCACTGAGAAGGGAACCTGGCAGGTTGTAACCACTGTTCCTGAGTATACGGATTCTTTTTCCTTTTTCCGTATTCTTGTATTTCAATTTATTCTATAAATTATTCTATTCTTTTGAAACCAACAAAACAATTGTATCATATTATTACTATTGATTATTTTGTTTTATATGAAGCCCAATCTTATATTTTTATTTATTAATATTGGAAGCCCAGACCAGTTTGATTTTATTATCATTGTTATCTTTTTTCTAAAAGCCAAATTTTAGCCAACATTTAAATTAATTTGATTATTTTATTTGAAGCCCAATTTAATCCATAGTATCATATTATTTTGATTATTTTAATTTCATGTAAAGCCCAATTCTTAAGCAAAACCCTACCCAACAATATTATTATCCTTGTTTATTAATGTGAGCCCAACTATTAAACCCAAAACCCGCATTGGTTTACCCAAACCCGTTAACCCAACTTAAACCCACTAACTCAATTTCCCCCCCAGATCTATCCAACTCCCTCTTACGTTTCCCCCACCCTCTTCTATAGCATGCAGTCACCCCATTAACCCCCACAACTCTCTCCTTGTTCCCACTATCTCATAACGATCCCACTAAATCACCATTATTATATTATAATTAATATTATCCAATTAATAAATCCCACACTCTCTCCCCGATCCCTCTCTCTCCCTACTTTGTCTCTCTCTTTCTCTCCCTCTTCCTCTGTTTCGAAAACAGAACATAGCAGCCCCCCTTCATCTTCTCCCTCATCGACCTCAACCTCTGCTTGTCGTCGAGCCACCACCGTGACCAGTCAAAGATGCAGCTGTCGACCTCCATCAGAGAACCCATCACCCCCGCTCGCCATCGTCCTTGCGACCTCACCTTCACAACCATTGCCACCCTCCTCCCTTCGTCTTCTTCTGCTCCACCATCGCTGTCTCCATCATTGCCGCTTTCCTCCAGTCGCACCACCCAACCGCTCAAGCTCGCTCCCTACCTTCGAGTGCCCTGACTTCGACCCCCCATCATCTTCTTCCTCATCCTCGTTTACACCTCTTATCAGCCACCCAAGTCTCCTTGCCATTACCGCCATTGTCGAAGTCCAGCTCCGAAAATCCTCCTCCGCTGCTCCATACCTCCTCCATCAAACCCTCTCCCTCACTTGCCCTTCGCCGCTCGCCAATCCTGACCATTCTCCTTGCCTCCCACCTTGCTGCCGCTCATCGCCAAGCCTCACTGATGCCAGCCCCCTCGTCGATCGCGACTCCGAGCCACCGTAGCGCCATTGCTCCACCACCGCCATCACCCCCCTTCCTCCCCTATCTTGCCCAGCCCTGTAGGTGCTATTTGCTGTTCAGGAAATTCTTGTTGTTGGTGTTTGCTAGTTGCCATTCAGGTTATTGCTGCTGTTCGTGGTGTTGTTGTGGTTCTTACTGTTTTCTGTGTTGCGGTGTGTGCACGTGTTGCCGTTCGGGACGCTCATCCCGTTATTCTATTAATATTCAGAAATATTGCCATATTCAGGCAAGTATCCTTGTACGAATCTTTTTGTCTCCCCGTACAAGCATTCTATATAATGCTGCAAGTAAGTTTATCGTTGTGACCCATTTCTCATGCCTTATACGTTGATGATCTTGACCCTTATCCGTTTTGATTCTGTTAATTCAGTATTCGTAAAAGATCATGAATACTTCGTTATTGCATCCATTACACGAACATAAATTAGATCATAGATATCAAATTGTATATTTCTGCCATGCTGTCCATTCTAACTTGTAATCAGATTTTGATCCAGTTACATTTTAAATCTGTTAGAACTTTATAAATAAGAGATGTAGGCCCCTATTTCTAGTTTCCAGAACATCCAACGGATCTGAAATCCGATTTGAGATGTGCGAGATATCTCATTTTTATGCTGCTAGCTTTAGATTTCCAGATTTCTGATTTACGATGTATTGACATGTTTATTTATTTAAAAGTCATATTAATAGTGTAATAATGCCATGATAAATTTTAGTATGTTGCTTAACATGATTAAGAACCTGATTATAAATTTTATAGAATTTTTAAATGAATTTCTAACTGTTCTATGATTAAAAGAATTGTACCTTAAGTTTCTACCAGAACAGGAAATCCGTCAAGAATAGACTATTTGAATTATTTATTGTTATCGGAATGTTGAATTTAAATATAAGTTAGAACCGGTGCGGAGTCTAGTTTCTGGAACTCCTAACCGATCTTGAATTGTTTTTTTGTAGTAGCGGAAATTCCGGTTTTGATGCAGCAACGTCCTGCTGTTCAGAATTGAAGTTCTTGTTGTTTCAATATTTATAAGCTTGTTTATGGCACCCAAACATGTTTTTCGCCCAGTCCGAACTTGGTTTCTTTCCCTGTCATGTTTACATGTCCTTGATTTTGCACATCATGTCTGTTTTGGTAAAAAGAATAAGTATCAAGCCGGGATTTAAGGGAATGATCTGGTAGTGAACAATATAGGCAAGTGTACTCGGAAGGGGGCTCATGTTTCCCACTTGTTATTTGTTTATCTGTTTACATGATTACCTGACTGTATCCTTCCCTATAGAAAGGTGTACTCGAAAGGGGGCTTGTGGTGTTTGCATGAATACATGATTACATGATTTATGAGTCTGTTTATATGTTTTTCAGTTTATATGATGCCTGAGTACACAGCCCTATGGAATCCACCACTAAATCTAAACGTAATTGTTTGTATACAGCATTCATGTGGTATGGGACGCATAAGTGATGCATTAGATAGGATTAAATAAAAGACTTAAGAATAATATGTTTCACCTGCATATTCCTGTCACCTGTTTCACATGTTTATCTGATATCTGTTACAAGTTTACTTGTTTATCTGATATCTATTACAAGTTTACATGTTTATCTATTACCTGATCATATTATCTAATCCTGTTTACTTGCTTACCAGTTTATTTGACCGTATTTACCTGTTGCATTCCTTTCATGCTATGTTCTGTGCTCTTGATTCTTATTTTCTGCTCTATATTCTTATTTACCTTGTTCCTGTACCCTTTTCTGCTTGTAATACTTGCGGCCCGTATCTTGCACTAACGGACAGTTTGTTTTCCTACTTCTCTATTTCTTTTGAATTGATAAATATACAAGTTTTGGAGACCAATTACCTGCAGGACTAAGCGATCAAGTGTTCTCAGCCTTTTAGACTGGGATCATTTGTGCATTAGTTTATATCTGCATCGAGTTTATCAATTTCTTTTGTAACTACGTGATACCTTGTAATTGGGCATGTTTGACTCGGAGTTTTATTGTTTCTCCAAATCTAGTTTTATTTGAGAATTATGTATTTGATTTCATGTAATTCTTGTGGTTATGAGGTTTGTTTCATGCATGAGTGGTTGTATCTTTTTGTTTACTGTTGAGTTGATCCTTACAGTTTACAAATGATGAAAATCATTTACTGGGCTTGTTACGTACTCATATTCTGTATTCTTTTGCAAAGCGGGGTGTTACACAGGTAGTTGCGGTGAGGTCAAAAGAAGAGCCATCGAGGTTGAAATCCTCTCGAGGGTCATTGACCGTTGAGAGCGCATAGGCCAGCTAAAGGCAGACCTGGCCAAGTAAAGGGATGCCCGTGCGGAACTCTCGAAGGTGAGAGACCAGCTGGTCTCCGAGAAGGGAACATGACAGGCAGAGGCAGCGAGGTCAAAAGAAGAGTATGATGCGGCCCTGCTCGATACTATTAAGGCTGAGGATAGGGGTACGAGAGAGCCCTTAAAGATGTTGACGCGAAGCACCCAGGGATCGACCTCGGCGGCCTCCCCCTTGAGTCGGATGATGAGGGGAACCACCCCAAAGTTGTGGAGGATTTAGAGAACCACGACCAAACCATCCCTGCCCCTAGTAGATGAGGAGGTCCACATCCCTGATGTAAAGGGTTAGGTTGCCTGTATTTTTGCCTTTTTCGCAGACTAGCCATCTCGTTTGTAATTGTTTATGTGATGAAATAAACTTGTTTGCCTTCCGATTCTCGAACTGTTTATTCTTTGCCTTAGATCATCGAACCATCTGCTCAAAATTGGAGGCCTGTTTCATAATTCCTCCCATGACTGTCATGCAGCATAGGTGGTCACGCGGCCCCGTTTGCATCGCGCTCCTTGGTAATTGTGGTCACGGTAGATCTTGTGAGTTGAGTACTGATTGCAATGAAGTGTTGGAAATTCCATGGTTGGCAAGGTGGGGCCTTGTGACGACTCATGAGGGTCAGCCTCTGATACCATGCCGAGGGCATAGGTTGAGGCCTGTGAGGACTCGTGAGGGTCAACCTCGGATCCTACACTGAGGGGTCTATTTAAGCCTCGAAAGCCACGTGACAGGCACATGTTTTCTTGGGTCACCCGTTGATGCATTCAATGCGCCTAGGGAGTTATAGCATCACCCGCAGTTAATATGGGCAGTTCGAGAGCTTTTGTGGCATTTATAAAGTCCTTGTTGTTGATGGGAGATCCACACCTTTCAGACTCCTTTTCTCAACTTTCTATGTCTTGGTGTTCGGCGAAGCCTGCGGAAGACGACCCTAAGATCTGTTTGTGGATCGAGTACAGTAGGGAAGTGGCCAGAGGGACTGGGATCGACCCTACCTTGATCGGCATTTCATTGGGGACCCATTTTTATCGCGGATTTTGAGTTCTGAGGTACTTTCCACTGGGTCCCAAGTGGCAACAATGTTGCGCTATTCCTTCCCTTCGGTACTCAGTGTGTCCTTATCAGCTAAAATCCCTCGTGCGGATGCTGCTGCTTCACCCGAAGCTCGGAGAGTATAGGAGTACTTCTTTTGGGGGTCAGCAGTGGTATCCTAGATTACGAGATCTGATGTCCCCATCCGGTGTCGAGGCCGAGAGTTCCTTTACTCAGAGAGAACTCTCCCCACCTGCGAGAGTCACATCAGGGACGGGCATGCGCGATGCCTTCCTTTCTGGCGCGATGAGTCAATCCTCTAGATGGGACTGTGGCCCTGCTTGTAGTACCCCGTATTTTTAAAATATTGTTTTGAGAATATTAAATGAGTTAAAATGGTTTTTGGTGATTTAATGAATATTTATCTAAAAATTTATCTTCTTACACGTGCAAAACACGTACAAATATTTTTTCGGGAAGTTCAAAATCCAAAATTATTTTTGGAATACTTATTATTTATTATTTGAGATTATTTGTGATTTTTCTAGATATTTTTGACAATGGTTGGACTCATTTGCAAATATTTCAAAAAAACGACTTTTGTGCAAAATTACCAAATGGGGGTGAAACCCGAGATTTTGGATTTTTGGGCTAGAAATAATCCTATTCAATTCAAGAGTAAAAGGTTTACCTTTCGTTTCAACACATTTGATATATTTTACAAGTTTGGATAAAAGAGGATCTTTTTGCAAAATCACTATTTGAAGGAATGAAATTGCAAAATTGTTTTATGGGTTTTCCCTACAATGCCGACTGATGCCAGCGGAGGATCTTTTGATTTTTAAACCCAATTAAATTGGTTTTAACTAATTTTCTAATATGGGGATCTATTTATGTAAAGGTATATTGGAAAGGGAGTATTTTGCAAATCTACTCAAAAACCCTAGAATCTTTAATCCTGGCCTATTTAGGGTGTAGTGCAGCCATCATCTCGCTGCACAACACATGGGATTTCTTATTTCTTATTATTTTGGAGTTCTAAAGAGAAGATCTTGGATTTGTTGCTGAGGAGGGGCTTTTCTTACTTTCTATTCGTCTTCATTCGATTCTTTCAACAAGGTGAGTGATATAAATTGTTTTGTTTTGTTCTTTGAATGTTGTATGTGGTGTTTCATCTATTAGAAAGCATGCTAGGGTTTTGTATGAATATATATATGGTGGATTAGATGAATTGATGAGTTAAAAATTTGACCTTTTATGAAACCCCAAGTTATTTATGAGTAGAATTTGCATGTGGATGATTTGAGATTCTTAAATAACCTAATATAAATCATCAGTAGGCTATTTCTTTTGATTATTGCTGATTTGATTGGATATGGTGAACGCTATGTATAAATAGATTGAAGATGAGATTTTTGACTATTGGTGAGTTGGATGAATGCGACTTGGTCATGTTAATGTTAAATTTGTTGATGTTCATGAGTCAACTATTGAAAATATATATATGGTTGAGTTTGAGGAAATTTTGAGAAGGACTAATAAATTAAAAGATCATGTCTTGAAGATTGGAGTTGTGATAACTAGATTTGGATTTGATGCTTTATGACTAAATTGGAGATTTCGTGATTTCATGAAGTTTTTACTTGGATTTGAATTGCTCAATTATTAAGTATTTAATCTGAAAATTTGTCTATTTCTAATTTGATGGATTTGTAAATTTTCTTTGGTGCACATACATGCACGAACACTATTACATGAATATCCTATTTTGTTGTTTTGAAGGAATTGAATCTTTAAGTATTTTTGAAGATTTTGGTTATATCTCAACATATTTTGGTATTAATATGGTTTGGAACATAATACGAAGGTCTTTCGAAGTATGATTGGTTCTTAAAAACTTTATTTTTGATATATGTATTCATGTTTCAATTTGAAGGAATTTATCAAAAAGCTATTTTTATCAATTCAAAGTGGTTTGATTAGTTTTGTGGATTCTTATATACTCTACAAGTCATATTTGATCATATCAGAAATATACTTTTTGTAGATTTCGTTTTTATAAAGTAAATCTTTGTATCGGTTGAAATATGCACAACCCAAACTATAGTCTATAGGTGTGACAATCGACTGGTATATTTTGACAGTCGACCGTCGCTACTTGGCTACTGTGTTTTCTTGTTTTCTTGAAATTTCGTGTGGAACAGTCGTCTGACCCATTTGTCCAGTCGACTGTCTCTACTTTGTTTTGATATTTTCTCGAAGTGTTGGATTTTCGCTCTGGACAGTCGGATGATGACTTTTACATTCGACCGTCAATACTTAGAATTATTTTTCTTAAAATGTTGGATTTTCTCTCTGGACAGACGACCGATGACTTTTTACAGTCGACTTCCATTACTTAGAATTATTTTCTTGAAGTGCTGGTTTTTCACTCTGGACAGTCGATCCACTCCGGTTTACAATCAATTGTTACTGGTGTTTCTTGAGTAATTCTATTGTTCTTTAAACTATTGATTCTTTAAATGTTTTGGGGATCTATAACTTACTATTCTAAACACTATTTTTCTACAGAACATATGTTTTCAAGTTATCTTATTAAAATTTTGATTAATGAAAGTTGAGTTTGGATGGTTGAGTGTGAGTCTCTAGAGGGTGTGTGGGACTGTAGTATACCGGCAGTTGAGATATTGTGTTTTGGCCTGTTGAGGCACATTGTTGATTAGTTATTAAGTTAAGTCTTGTAGGGTACACCATCTCTAGGAGGTTCTTAATTAAATTAATTAACTTAAAAAGATAAGGACAGACACTAGTGGTGATGTGATGAATGAGAACATGGGTTATGGACCTCAGTATGGCTTGCAGTGTGAGATAATCCCTGAAATTATCCAGGTGTGAGTGAAATAGTCTCCGAAATTACCTGTGGTGTGGGATTGATCTCCATAATTATTGGGGTCGAGGCGATACTTATGTGGTATTCGTGTGATGAGGTGCCATAGCTTGCGGTGTGGGGTATTCTCAAAAATTTCCAGGTGTGAGTGAAATAGTCTCCAGAATTATCTGTGGATAGAGATTGACATCCGGAATTATCGGGGCATGGGCTAATACTCACAGTTTATCTTTATCTCGTAGTAGTCATCTTGGTAAGATTAGTTGCATAGCGGGGGATTAAACCTTATAAAGTGGAGAACATTAAAGGCTTGCACCGGACCTATGTAGAGTGGGATGCATAGAATCCGACAAGTACGCATTAGAGAATCAGCATATAGTATTATGTTTTCTTGTATTGGTTTATGCGTGTGTTTTCCTGTTTTCTACACTTGACACGTAGTCTAGCTACACTTGAAGTTTTTCATGTTTCATTGTTAATTCTTAATTCATTTATTTGTGTCTTTATTACATGTTGTTTATGATTCCATGTTTTAAGTTCTATTTATGTTGCTTTTGTTTTTTTGTCACTCACACCATCATGGCTGACCCCTGTAGTTTTGGGGGTTAGGGTTATCTCTAGCCTCATGTTTTACAGGTGATTACCTATAGCATTGGGGTTTGGATGAATAAGAAAGAATGATAATAAAGCTTATGTGAAATTGTAAAGAAGGTGTTGTAATGAAAAGACTGCAATTCCATGTGTTTGTTTTTCCGCTGTGTTTTGTAATGAACTAATGTAATAAAGGTTGAAAGAAAAATTTATCTGTATTTTGGCTATGTTTACTATTATAATTGAAGTTGATGCTGGAAATTGTGCCACATATTTCTGAAATATCATATTGTAAATTCAGGGCGCTACAGAGATCGGTATCAGAGCATGGTCAGTAATAATGATAAACTTGGTATAAAAATAAACCTAGGTAGGACACTAGAGCGTGAGTACCTAGGTGTGGACATTAGAGTGTGAGTATCATATAGAGTTAAAATGTGATGTTTTGTTTTTGGGTATGGTTGTGGTTTTGCCTTGGGGTATTGATGTGAATATGAATTGTGTGATGATGCTCGAACTTTACCCTCGTTTTGCAGTATTCAGAGAAATGGAAGGACCCAGGACCAGAAATGGTGCTAATGGTGATGGGGCTGGTCATTCCCATGGGGCTGACTTGATCTTGAGACTGAGATCGCCAGGGTGTATCAGACCTTGAACGCATTCATGGCAGCTAATATGGCACATAATCAGGACCAGAATCAGAATCATGGAGTTGGACCAGTGTTTGTTAATACTGATCCTATCAAGCAGGTTGGGTCCTTCAAGCGGATGAAGCCGCCAGTGTTTGAGGGGCAATCCGATCCGAATGAGGCTGATGAATGGATTAGATAGATGGAGATGGTCTTCGAAGTCTTGGAGACCCCAGAAGTCAATAAGGTGAAATTGTCTACTATGAAATTAGAAAGAATGCTGGCGTCTGGTGGCAATCAGTGAAGAGAACCTTTTGAGAACAGCAAGTGACTTGGGAAACTTTTATGGATGAGTTTAGGGATCGTTTCTTCCCTCTGGATATTCAGAAGAAGAAGGCAACAAAATTGTTGAATCTGCAGCAGGGCAGCGTGACAGTGCGTGAATATGAGACTAAGTTCGCTCAGCTATCAAGGTATGCATCGGAGATGTTCGTTGATAAAGCAAAGAAGGCCAAGAAATTCGAGTAGGGCTTGAGGCCGAATTTGAGGTCGAGGATGATTCCTTTGGGCATAAGGAGGTTTGATAAGCTGGTAAGGAGAGTAGCTATGACAGAGGAAGATATGGATCAGTTCCAGAAGAAGCAAGAGACCTGGAATAGGAACAAGAGGCCAGCAACTAATCAGAGTGAGAAGAAATTCCCAGTGAAGCAGAGCAAGTTCAGTAAGCCAGAACAGAGGGCACCTGCATCTCAGGAAGTGACTTATTACTACTGCAAGGAGGCAGGTCACTACAGGTCAGCGTGTCCTAAGTTGGCGAAGTATACTTGTTTTCAGTGTGGGAAAGCGGAGCATTCTAAGACTTATTGTCTACAGTTGAGGAATGATGGTTCTGGTGGAGGCAAATTTTAGAAGCAAAGGCAAGTGTTTGCATTAACTGAGCAGGATGCGGGCAACTCAGAAGATGTGATTCAGGGTATGCAAGAATTTTGAATTTCTAATTTATTCAATGTATTAAGTAAAACTTTGTTTGAGAATAAATTGGAGATTTGAGTATCATTATTCATGTAACAGGATTTGTTTTGGTTAATGGAATTAAAGCAAAAGTTTTATTTGATACTGGTTTCTTCGCATACTTTTGTGTCGCCCAATTTTGCAAAGGTCTTACGTGTGGAGCCTAAGTTGTTTCCAGACAGGGTCTTGTTGCTGGCAACTCCATCAGATGAAGAATTGATTGTTGATCGATATTACGAGGGCTGTGATATCGAGATTGGCGGGAGATTATTCGGCATTGATCTTATTGTGCTGCAAGTCTTAGGTGTGGATGTGATCGTTGGCATTGATTGGATGACAATATATGATGCCACAATTGAATGCAAGCAGAAAGAGGTGTTAGTGAAAGCACCGGGTGGTCCCACAGTAACTTTTCAAGGGAAGAAGAAGGTTTCGAAAGTGACTGCAGTCGTATCCAAGTTGATGATTCCAGAAGAAGTCAGAGGCATTCCAGTTGTGAGGGATTTTCCTACAATGTTCTTGGAAGATCTAACAGGATTGCCGCCACAGCGAGATGTGGAGTTTTGTATTAATGTTCAGCCGGGGAGTGCTCCATTTCTAAAGCTCCGTCCAGGATGGCATCTGTAGAGCAGGATGAAGTGAAGAAGCAGATTGAGGAATTGCTGAGTAAGAATTTTATCAGGACGAGTTCATCACCGTGGGGTGCACCATTGTTGTTGGTCAAGAAGAAGGATGGGTCTATGAGGATGTGCATTGACTATCGGTAGTTGAATAGGATGACTATTCAGAACAAGCATCCGCTTCTACAGATTGATGATCTACTAAACAGGCTTCGACGAGCAGCCGTATTTTCAAAGATTGATTTGAGATCAGGGTATCATTAGGTTCGAGTCAAGGAGGAAGATGTGAGTAAGACAGCTTTCAAGACTCATCATGGACTCTATGAGTTTTTGGTGATGCCATTCGGGTTAACGAATGCGCCTAATGAATCGGATTTTGAGGCCATTTATTGACTCTGTCATGGTTGTTTTCATCGACGATATTTTTTTGTATTCGAAGTCGGAGGAGGATCATTCTATGCACTTGACAGAGGTATTACAAAAATTACGGGAGCATAACTTGTATGCCAAGTTGTCGAAGTGTGAGTTTTGGAAGTTTGAGGTAGCTTTTCTTGGTCATATCTTTTCTAAGGATGGAGTGGTCACTGATCCTCAGAAGGTCGAAGCAGTAAAGGATTGGCCCAGGCCAACGACTGTGAAGGAAGTCAGGAGTTTTTTGGGTTTGGCTGAATACTACAGGAGATTCATTCAGGGCTATTCTCAGATTGCAGTTCCTTTGACAAGTTTGACTTGGAAGAATATGACATTTACATGGACTGATAAGTGTGAGGCGAGTTTCCTCGAGCTAAAGGAGAGGTTGACGACTGCACCTATCTTAGCTTTGCCACAAGCAGGGAAGGAGTATGATATCTACAGTGATGCGTCTCTCAGAGGTATGGGGTGTTTCTTGATGTAAGAAGGCAAGGTTATTGTCTATGGTTCGAGGCAGTTGCATTCGCATGAGAAGAATTATCCGACGCATGATCTAGAGCTAGCAGCTATTATCTTTGCCTTGAAGTAGTGGAGACATTATGTATATGGTGAGAAGGTCAACATGTATACTGACCACAAGCCTGAAGTACATTTATCAGCAGAAGGATCTAAATCTTCGACAGAGAAGGTGGTTGGAAGTGTTGGAAGACATTCGTCCTGAGATCAAGTATCATCTGGGCAAGGCGAATGTGGTAGCTGATGGAATTAGCAGGAAGAGTAGTTTATCGAGTTTGTTCACTACTCGGAGTGAGTTGGCAGCAGAGATTGCTCGGGTAGGTATCGAGGTGGTAATGCAGAGTTTGAGGGACTCTTTGGCTCAGTTGAGGCTACAGCCTTCATTGAGAGAGAGGATTGTGGATGGTCAGAAATCAGATGAAGAGATCCAGAAGATGTTAGAACAGGTTTCCGATGGCAAGTTGTCAGAGTTCTGTGTCCAAGATGGAGTGCTATGGATGGGTGAGAGGTTGTGTGTTCCGGAGAATGCAGACTTGAGAGAGAGTATCTTGCAGGAGGCACATAGTACTTTGTTGTCAGTACATCATGGCGGCACAAAGATGTACAAGGACATCAATCAGCACTTTTGGTGGTCAGGTATGAAGAGGGATGTGGCAGATTTTGTAGCGAGGTGTCTTACTTGTCAGCAGATCAAAGCAGAAAATCAGAGACCTGCAGGTTTGTTGCAGCCGTTGCCCATTCCGAAGTGAAAATGGGAGAATATTAGTATGGATTTCATCACGGGTTTGCCATGGAGTTCGAAGGGCAATGACTCGGTTTGGGTTATTGTGGACCGTTTGACCAAATCAGCTCACTATTTGGCCATGAAGATTACCCAGTTGTTGGAAAAGTTGGCAGAACTGTATGTAGGTGAGATTGTGAGACTTCATGGAGTTCCTGTGTCGATTGTTTCCGATAGGGATGGGAGGTTCCATTCGAGGTTTTGGAAGAGTCTGCACGAGGCTTTAGGTAGCAGAACTGATTTTAGTACCACTTTTCATCTGCAGACTGATGGTCAGACTAAAAGGGTGAATCGGGTATTGGAGGATATGCTGAGGGCTTGTGTTATGGATTTCGGTGGTAGTTGGGAGAGATACTTAGCATTGGTTGAGTTTGCTTATAACAACAGTTACATGCGAGTATCAGGATGGCTCTGTATGAGGCACTGCACATGAGGAAGTGCAGGATGCCTGTTTGTTGGTATGAGGTTGCTGAGAGGAAGATGTTTGGGCCCGAGATTGTGCAGCAAACATCAGAGAAGATTGAGTTGATTCGCAAGAGGTTGGTTGAAGCTCAGAGTCTGCAGAAGAGTTATGCAGACACTCGAAAAAGGGACTTAGAGTTTGAGGTTGGGGATGCAGTTTTCCTCAAGGTGTCTCCGACCAAAGGAGTGATCAGGTTTGGTAAGGGAGGCAAGTTGGCGCTAAGGTATATTGGGTCATACAGGATTTTGGTGCAGATTGGTAAGACGGCATTTAGGCTGGAGATTCCAGAGGAGTTGGCGCAAGTGCATGATGTGTTCCATGTGTCGCTATTGAGGATGTATGTGCCAGATCAGAGTCATCAGTTGGTGGAGGTTCCTAAAGTTCTACAGGTGAACTTGAGTTACACGGAACAGCCTGTAGAGATCGTTGATCGTAGGGAGAAGGTTCTAAGGAGCAAGGTGATACCTATGGTCACGGTATTGTGAAGGAATCAGCAGTTCGAGGAGGCTACTTGGGAGCTGGAGGATCGCATGCAGAAGGATTTCCCTGAGCTTTTTGTATGATTGTATTCCTTTTATGTGATTGTATTTCTTCTTGATGGTTGTACTTTCGAGTGAGTAGTACTTCTTTTATTTGTTTATGTTCTCAAGTGCAACTGTATTCTTTGAAGTATGTTTTCATTTATGAGATTTGCATTCCTTTTGTTCGTATATTTGTTTGGACCCTATTAGTGGTAGTTCTGAGGACAGAACTCCTTTAAGGAGGGAGTGATATAGTACCCCGTATTTTTAAAATATTGTTTTGAGAATATTAAATGAGTAAAAATGTTTTTTGGTGATCTAATGAATATTTATCTAAAAATTTATCTTCTTACATGTGCAAAACACATGCAAATATTTTCTCGAGAAGTTCAAAAGCCAAAATTATTTTGGGAAACTCATTATTTATTATTTGAGATTATTTGTGATTTTTCTAGATTTTTCTGACAATGGTTGGACTCATTTGCAAATATTTCAAAAAGAAGGACTTTTGTGCAAAATTACCATATGGGGGTGAAACCCCAGATTTTTGGATTTTTGGGCTGGAAATAATGCCTAGTCAGTTCAAGATTAAAAAATTTACCTTTCGTTTCAACACATTTGATATATTTTACAAGTTTTGATAAAAGATGATCTTTTTGCAAAATTGCTATTTGAACGGATGAAATTGCAAAATTGTTTTCTGGATTTTCCCTACAGTGCTGGCTGATGCCAGCAGAGGATCTTTTGATTTTTGAACCCAATTAAATTGGTTTTAACTAATTTCCTAATATGAGGATCTATTTATGTAAAGGTAAATTTGAAAAGGAGTATTTTGCAAAAACCCTAGAATCTGTAATCCCGACCTATTTAGGGTGTAGTGCAGCCGTCATCTCGCTACACAACACAGGAAATTTCTTATTTCTTATTATTTTGGAGTTCTAAAGAGAAGATTTTGGATTTCTTGCTGTGGAGGGGCTTTTCTTACTTTCTATTCGTCTTCGTTCGATTCTTTCAACAAGGTGAGTGATATAAATTGTTTTGTTTTGTTCTTTGAATGTTGTATGTGGCATTTCATCTATTAGAAAGCATACTAGGGTTTGGTATGAATATATATATGATGGATTGGATGAATTGATGAGTTAAAAATTTGATATGAAACCCTAAGTTATTTATGAGTAGAATTTGCATGTGGATTATTTGAGATTGTTAAATAACCTAATATAAATCATGAGTAGGCTATTTCTTTTGATTATTACTGATTTGATTGGATATGGTGAATGCTATGTATAAATAGATTGAAGATGAGATTTTTGATTATTGGTGAGTTGGATGAATGCGATTGGTCATGTTAATGTTAAATTTGTTGATGTTCATGAGTCAACTATTGAAAATATATATATGGTCGAGTTTGAGGAAATTTTGAGAATGACTAATGAATTAAAAGATCATGTCTTGAGGATTGGAGTTGTGATAACTAGATTTGGATTTGATGCTTTAGGACTAAATTGGAGATTTCATGATTTCATGAAGTTTTTACTTGGATTTGAATTGCTCAATTATTAATGATTTAATCTGAACATTTGTCTATTCCTAATTTGATGAATTTGTAAATTTTCTTTGGTGCACAAACATGCACGAACGCTATTACATGAATATCCTATTTTGTTGTTTTGAAGGAATTGAATCTTGAAGTGTTTTTGAAGATTTTAGTTATATCTCAACATATTTTTGTATTAATATGATTTGTAACATAATACGAAGGTCTTTCGAAGTATGATTGGTTCTTAAAAACTTTATTTTTGATATATGTATTCATGTTTCAATTGAAGGAATTTATCAAAAAGCTATTTTTATCAATTCAAAGTGGTTTGATTGGTTTTGTGGACTCTTATATACTGTACAGGTCATATTTGATCATATCAGAAATATAATTTTTATAGATTTCGTTTTTACAAAGTAAATTTTTGTATCGGTCGAAATATGCACAACCCAAACTGTACTCTGTAAGTGTGACAGTCGACGGGTATGTTTCGACAGTCGATCGTCGCTACCTAGCAGCTGTGTTTTCTTGTTTTCTTGAAATTTCGTGCAGAATAGTCGTCTGACCCATTTTTCCAGTCGACTGTCTCTTCTTTGTTTTGATATTTTCTCAAAGTGTTGGATTTTCGCTCTGGACAATCGACTGATGACTTTTACAGTCGACCGTCAATAATTAGAATTATTTTTCTTAAAAATGTTGGATTTTCGATCTGGATAGTTGACCGATGACTTTTTACAGTCGACTGCCATTACTTAGAATTATTTTCTTGAAGTGCTGGTTTTTAACTCTAGACAGTCGACCGACTCCGGTTTACAGTCAACTGTTACTGATGTTTCTTGAGTTATTCTGTTGTTCTGTAAACGATTGATTCATTAAATGTTTTGGGGATCTATATCTTACTATTCTAAACACTATTTTTCTACAGAACATATGTTTTCAAGTTGTTTTATTAAAAGTTTTGATTAATGAAAGTAGTGATATGATGAATGAGAACATGGGTTATGGACCTCAGTATGGCTTGCGGTATGAGATAATCCGTAAAATAATCCAGGTGTGAGTGAAATAGTCTCCGAAATTACTTGTGGTGTGGAATTGATCTCCGGAATTATCATGGTCGAGGCGACACTCATGTGGTATTCATGTGATGAGGTGCCATAGCTTGCGGTGAAGATTCCTAGGTGTGAGTGAAATAGTCTCCGGAATTATTTGCAGATAGAGATTGATCTCCGGAATTATCGGGGCATGGGCTAATACTCACAGTTTATCTTTTTCTCGTAGTAGTCATCTTGGTAAGATTAGTTGCATAGCGGGGGATTAAACCCTATAAAGTGGAGAACGTTAAGGGCTCGCACCGGACTTATGTAGAGTGGGATGCATAGAATCCGACAAGTACACATTGGAGAGTCAGCATATAGTATTACGTTTTCTTGAATTGGTTTATGCATGTGTTTTCCTGTTTTCTACACTTGACACTTAGTCTAGCTACACTTGATGTTTTTCGTGTTTCATTGTTAATTCTTAATTCATTTATTATTGTCTTTATTACATGTTGTTTATGATTAATTATTTCAAGTTCTATTTATGTTGCTTTTGTTTTTATGTCACTCACACCGTCATGGCTGACCCCTGTAGTTTTGGGGGTTAGGGTTATCTCTAGCCTCATGTTTTACAGGTAATTACCTATAGCATTGGGGTTTGGATGCATGAGATAGAATGATAATAAAGCTTATGTAAAATTGTAAAGAAGGTGTTGTAATGAAAAGACTGTAATTCCTGGTGTTTGTTTTTCTACTATGTTTTGTAATGAACTAATGTAATGAAGGTTGAAAGAAATTTTTTTTAGTATTTTGGCTCTGTTTACTATTATAATTGAAGTTGATGCTGGGAATTGTGACACGTATTTCTGAGATATCATATTGAAAATTCGGGGCGCTACACTGCTTGGCCTGGCAGGCTCCCTTCAACATCATTGTTTCCATCTCGAGGCGCCACCTCTATGCTTGGTGCCCTTCATTGTTTCCCTGCGTGATGTCTCTTCTGTAGTCGAGGTGTTGGAGATAGTGATGAGTCGGGACGTAAGATGCTCGCGAGCTGATGTTGAAGTGCGAAACAACTTACATGGTGCGCGACTAGCGACCACAATCGGTGTTGAAGTGCGAGACGAGTTGAAAATAGCGTAGGCGGTAGTTTTAGTTGGTTATGTAGTAATAGCCAAAATGCGTACAGGCAACCGCCCCCTTTATAACCGTTTTCCTTTTTAATGAAGGACATTTTTATCTCAATTTTGTGCATCATTTCTGCCACGTAAGGTACCCTTTGGATTTACACACTGAGGGGGATCTTCCGAGGATTTTTGGCGTTAGAGCCTTCGACCTCGGATGCAATCCTCGAGGGGGTTATCGGAGGATATCCTTCTCGGATATTTTGTGTTGAAATCTTCGGCACGGGAGCCAACCTTGATGTGGTTATCTTTTAAGGATTTAGCCTGGGCCTCAGGCGTGACAACAAGTAACTGGACAACTTGAATTTGAAATGAAAATTAAATTCTATTCATAGACAGCTGAAGGCTACATGGATCGGCATTTGAAGGCCTTTTTACAAGTGCAGACCACCTAGGGGTCTTCGTGAAATTTCATCAACTGCTCTGTATTTCTGGTCATTTAGACTAGCGTCCTCCCCCCCCCCCCCACCGTGAATCTTCAAGTCGTTATTCAACTGAGAGGGCCACTTTGGAGACCCTGTGCGGGTCCTCCCATTAGGAGCTCTTGACCTGGTAAAGGAACCTTGTGGCCATCCTCCTACTCAGTAACCATTGAGTCTCGGGCAGATGAAAACTCAACAACTTCAAGAGGTTGGACAACGCCTCCCACCGCAGCAATATAACAGGTCTGGCCTGTCTCCTGGTTTCCTTTGAAGACTCCGACCATAAACTTGGTCAGAAATTTCATGTGCATGAGGTAGGCCAAAATTACCGCTTGGAAGGAGGCAAGGCCGGGTGTAAGCCCTATTTTCAGATTTTACAGTATTTTGTTTTCTTTTGATTGTTGTATTTGGATTCAATTTATAGTATATTTTGACTTTTCTTGGGTTCTTTTATTCTCTCTTGATCGATCTGTGTTCTTTGGTTGGATTCTGTTCTCTTTGCAAATTTTGCTCTTTCTATTTTGAGTCTGATTTGTTCTCCTTTATGTTCATCTCATCTCATTGTATTCATTTTTCTCTTTTTTGGAGCCAAAACCGATACTCAAAACCCACAAAATCTCAACCCAAAACCCTAATTCTTAATCCCCTATATATACCTTATTGCACTCTCTCTCTCTCTCTCTGCCGTTTTCACTATCCCCGATCCCAATCTCTCTCTTTCCCTTTCTCTGTTTCGTTGCGCCTAAACCCAACCGAACCCTCATAGCCTGTTGCCATCTCCGACCACCTTCCACCATGACCATTATCGTCTCCACCATCCCCACGCCACCGCAACCTCATCGCTCTTCGTTGTCACCCCCCGTCATCGCCATTTCCCGCTCGAACCCATCTCTTCGTAACCCATCACCTGAGTAGCGCTGTCGCCATTATCCGTCTCCGTGCACCCCAGTTCCTTCGCCGTCCCTTACCACTCACCGTCGCATCCACTGCAGATCCCTAGCATCGCCGTCCAAGCCCCTGAGGACGCGTCGTCTTCTTCCTCTGTTTTAGAACGAAAACAGAGAGTGCACGTCGAAGTCTCGCCGCTGTGTAGCTTCTCGACAGTAGCGTTGCCTCCGTAGTCATCGTCAGTCGTCATGCCGCTCCGCCGTCATCCAGAGCCCCATTGCAGTCGCGCCCGTTCTCTCTCTCTCTCTCTCTCTCTCTCTCTCTGCCGAAGGTTGAAGACGAGAGCCCATTGGGTGTTTTTGTCGTTTGGTGTTTTGTGCACAGTTGTTCCCCGATTGCTGTTTGTTGTTTTGGGCCGACCGGTGTGGAATTTTTCTGAGCTGCTGCTGTTGTTTGCTTTGCTTTTGGTTTCTTCCCACGGGTTTCGCACGAGCTCTTTTGGGATGTTTGCCCGGGATTCTGATCCCATTATTCTATATTATTTGAATCTGTAAATTAACAGGCAAGTCTCTTCTTGAACTAATATTTTATTTTTGTTCAAGTATATTTGATCTCTACAAGTAGATCCAGTCCCATTTGTTATCATACTGCTTTGACAATTCGGTTAAGTTTATCGAGGGTTTACACGAGCTAACCCGACATACTCTTAACACCGTTCATTCTCTTTGATCTAAAACCTAGTCCCTATTGTTTCATGCATATGCACATTTAAATAACTAGGTTCATGCATAGGACTACTTGATAAGTTGGACATGTTAAATTGTATGTGCAAGATTGAACTTGATGGATGAATTGACACCATGCCTATGATAATTGTATCTTAAACTTAGAAATTTACATGTTGAAACCTAGGATCACTTTGGTTACCATTTTTCATGCTACATGTGATCGTATGGTTTATTTATTGCCCTTTTATATTAAAACAATTTCTGGACCGCTAGTTGTTTCATTTTGAATCAGATTTTCAACCACGTTAAGGTCATAATTTGAAATAACTTGCTGAACTTAAATTATAGCCCCGGATGTCTAATTCACTTTCCCCTTTTGCAGATTTAAATTCTGATGTGTAACCTGCTAGATATCATCATTTTAGTACAGCCATGTTAGAAATTCCAGATTCACAAATGCATGCGTACCCTGCTGTTTCTTAATTTAATTGACCATGCTAACATGAAAAATGAAAATCTAAAATAAATCTAGTTGAACCTAGAAACATGTAGGAATCACCCATAATTTTTATAGATTTTATTAATGAGTTCTCTGACCAGAAACAAATAGTTGAACACAACTTACTGCATGCTGCATGAACATAAAATCTGAATAGAATAGAGTTTTCACCCTAGTTTCGGTATCTTTTGTATGCCTTAATTATATTCTCTAGAACCGTGTGGAAGTCTACTTTCTAGGACTTCTGACGGATTCATATTTTCTATTTTGTAATGGTCGTAATCCATTTTTTAGTACAGCAAGGTCATGCTGTCCTGATTGTGTGAATTATGCTTATATGATGTGTTTGCTTCATGCTTTGTCTGTAACACGTAGAATTAGACACACTTAGTATCATAAAACATTGACACCCTCTTGCATGCTCACAGAGGATGAAAATAAATTAATAACAAGTCGGGGTATTATGGGTAGATTTGGTAGTGAACGAGCAGAAAATGTACTCGGTAAAGGCCTTCTCGCTCGCATGAATACTTGACATGGAAGGAGGAGTATTGATTGCAGTGATTAATTGTTGATTCTTGCATGTAAATTATTGCTATCAATGCCGTGTACACGATCTGTGAATTTACCATCAGTCTAAAACGATCGCTGTTCTTGCGCTGAACCTGTGGAATGGGACGCAGTAGTACGTGCACTAGAAGGATTAATAAAATACTTAATAATATGCATCTCATGCTTGATCTTGACTTGACATCACTCATTACATGCGTGATTATTGTAACCCGTTGATATTATTGCTTGTCTTTGCTTTGTTTTTTGTCTTTGATCCTGTCCCTTTTCCCTTTGATATACATGCTTCCTTATTCTTTGTTTTCTCTACTTACTTCCCACGGCTTGCTCTAAGGGCACTCTTTTCGCTCTTTTTAGATCAAGATTTTACAGCAGCTGAAGGATCGATCCCCGAAGAAATTAGTGAGCAATGTTTCTAAAGATGGAACTAGATTGCGCTACTTAAGCTTATTTGTTGTTAGATTTATTTCTCAAATATTGTTATGACGTGTACTTTCTTTTGGGCTTTACGATCTGGAGTTTATTTTGATCCCAGATGTTGGATATTTATATTGTTGGATTATTTCATTTATTATTCGAATTTTTCTTTGATTCATGTGGTTATATTTCTTGCATGGTTGTACTTTGTTGTTAATATTGCTGAGGTAGTCTGGTACAGCTTATGAATAGTGTTTCCATCATTTGCTAGGTCTACGTTACGTACTTGTATTTCGTATTTTGGGAAGCGGGGCGTGATAGGTTTTTAGTGGTATCACAGCCCATATTTTGGATAATATATCATTCAAACGTGGCCGACTTTGTGAAGGTTTGGCTTTGATTGATATATTAGTTTAGTTTGGCTTTACCCGGGTTAACTCAGTGATTTGCACACCACGATGATCACATGGATAATTGTATAATAACCAACATATAATATGGGTACTGATTATCTTTGATCGTGTTTCAGGCTATGGCTCGTGGGTATTCTTCTTCCCGTCCGGAAGATGGGCAGCCGGACAACACTAACATTCTCCAGACGATTCAGCAGATGATGGCTCTTCAGCAGGAGTACAATGAATTGATGAGAGCCACTTTGGTAGCCAATAGGAATGTCGCTGGACCTACACCTGGGCCACTGCCACCTAGGCCCAGTACGGTAGTGGATTTAATGAGGCTGCACCCGCATAAGTTTTCGGGTACGGAGTCGCCATTGGAGGCCGAGCAACTGCTGGTCGCCGCTCGTGTTGCTGAGGCGGAGCGTGGTGGATGTGGTTCGCATCCAATTGGTGGATCTCGCTCACATCTGGTGGCGGGTTGAATCCGAAAGGATGGCAAGACCCATTGAGTGGGCCACTTTCTCTGAGAGCTTCATGGCGAAGTTTTTCCCCAGTGTCACCAAGGTAGAGATGGAGCGACAATTTATTTTCCTAACTCAGGTTAGCTAGATAAAGTTCTTAAATGTCATTTGTTGTTGCCTACTTCACTTGTGACGGTATTAATTTGTATTATCTTAATCAGGGAAACCGTTCCGTGGACGAGTATGCTATAGAGTTTACTCGGCTCAGTCGCTTCGCCCCTACCCTCGTTGCCACTGATGAGCTCAGGCAAGTCGATTTCAGTCGGGCTTGAGTTTTCCCCTCCAGGACCGTTTGGTTGCTCTTCGACTTCGTGCTTATTCCGATGTTCTAGATGCAGCTCGGATCCAAGAGCAGACTCTCAACAGGTCTAGTGTTCCACAGCAGACTGTTTCGCACCCTATTGTAGCTCAGCCTTTCGGAGGACCTATTCGGAGGCCAGTTCTGCTCCCTCCCACGAGAGTATAGCCATACGCAACTGTTGGCCCGAGGAATGTTGAGACTTGTGGCTACTGCCATAAGACTGGGCATTCACAGCAAGACTGCAGGATGGCCAACCGACTATGTTTAGTGTGTGGGAGCAGTGAGCATATGGTTCGTGACTGTCCAAGGAACAGAGCTCTTGCGCCAGTTGCTGGTGCTGCTCAGCTAGGAGCACCGACTCTTAGTCAGGGTAGGCCGCCTCTTCCTCCACAGAGGCAAGTCTTTGATCAGAGGCGTGTGTCTCCTAGAGGAGGTCAGGTTGGAGGTCATGGTCAGGCTTATAACCTGACAGCCGAGGAAGCAGAAGTTGCTGTTAGAGTGGTTACAGGTATATCACAGTAGTTGTACTTTCTTTTCTTTCTTTCAGTTTTCTACATGTTATTTTCTCTCCTTTGTACAATTATTCATCTATACATCCTGCTAGCACCTTATTCTTTTGTTTGATGTTCTTCTAGTCTGATTTTAGTCTTCTCTCTTCCAGCTCATGTGTTGTTTGATTCGGGTGCTACCCACTCTTTCATTTTTTCTCGCTTTGTCAATCTACATGGTTTGGCTAACGATGTGGTGTGGTTTTCTTGGCTGATTTGATTGTGATTCCTAATTGCAATTTCAATGTCATTCTGGGCATGGACTGGTTGCGTGTTTCCTGTACCGTGATTGATTGCCGGGAGAAGAAGGTGACTTTCAAGTTTTCTAGTCAACCAGAGTTTGTTTTCCATGCTGGTGAGACACCGTCAGGGCATGTCAAGAACTCGATGGACCCCAAGGCTGTTTCTTCTGTGTCGCTAGGTTCTGATGGGGTTGTTGCATCCTTATTTATTCGGTGCATCCTTGATGTGTTTGCCAAGGAATTGCCCGGTCTGCCGCCAGTCCAAGATGTGGAGTTCGACATTGATGTTCAGCCACGTACGACCCCTATTTCCAAGAGTCCATATCGTATGGCGCCGGTTGAATTGGCGGAACTGAAGGTGCAAGTTCAAGAGCTACTTGATAAGGGTTTTGTTAAACCTAGTGTTTCACCTTTGGGAGCCCCAGTTCTGTTTGTCAGCAAGAAGGATGGAAGCCGCAGGCTTTGCATTGACTAAAGGGAGTTGAACAATGTTACTCTCAAGAATCGTTATCCATTGCCGAGGATTGACGATTTGTTAGATCAACTGGGAAGTGCTTCAGTGTTCTTGAGGTTGGATCTTCGTTCCGGGTATCATCAAGTCAGAGTGAAGTCAGAGGATGTTTCGAAAATGGCTTTCCGAACGAGGTACGGGCATTACGAGTTATTGGTGATGCCTTTCGGAGTGACTAATGCACTGGCTGTGTTCATGAGTCTGATGAACAGAGTGTTTTCGCCGTTCTTGAATCAGTTTGTTGTGGTCTTCATCGGCGACATATTGGTGTGCTCGCGAAGCAGGACAGATCATGCTGAGCATCTGAAGGTGGTTCTGCTGACGTTGAGGGAGAACCAGCTGTTTGGGAAGCTCAATAAGTGTGAAATTTGGCTGGATCAGGTTGCTTTTCTTGGCCACATTATTTCAGGTGCTGGTGTTTCTGTGTATCCGTCGAAGATCTCTGCGGTCAAGGATTGGCCTATTCCGAAGTCTGTTCATGAGATGCGGAGTTTCCTTGGTTTGGCTGGTTACTATCGGAAGTTCATTCAGAATTTCTCCAAGATCGCTAGACCCTTGACCAGTTTAACCAAGAAGGAGCAGAAGTTTGTCTGGGATAAAGCTTGTGATGAAGCTTTCACCGAGTTAAAGCGACGGTTGACGTCAGCGCCTGTGCTGACTATACCCGACAGTATAGGTGGTTTTGTGATCCATTGTGATGCTTCAAGGAGAGGTCTAGGAGCAGTGCTGATGCAGCGAGGTAGGGTTTTCACTTATGCATCGAGGCAGTTGAGACCTCATGAGAAGAACTATCCTATGCATGATCTAGAGCTTGTAGTTGTGATTTTTTCCTTGAAATTATGGAGGCACTATTTGCTTGGGGATAGATTTGAGATTTTCATAGATTACAAGAGCCTCAAGTATGTGTTCACACAGAAGGAGTTGAACATGAGGCAGAGGAGATGGCTGGAATTGATGGTAGACTTTGACATTAATTTGCAGTATCACCTGGGCAGAATAAATTCGGTGCCGGATGCTTTGAGTCATAGGCCTGCCGCTATGTTCCTCACTCAGCAGAAGGAACTAGTGGAGGACATGAGGAGGCTGGAGTTGGATGTGTTGCTTCCCGAATCAGATCGGTAGCTCATGTTGTTGCAGTTGCAGTCTTCCTTGGTAGAGCAGATCGAGGCAGCCCAAGGGAGTGATCAGCAATTGCAGGAGTTTTAGAGTGATGTAGAAGCTGGTTTGAGATCTGATTTGGTCGTTCATGTTGATGGGTCGCTTCGGTTTGGCTCTAGGTTGTGTGTACCTAGAGGAGAAGTCAGGCGGAAGCTACTCGAGGAAGCTCATCGGTCCCCATATTCTATTCACCAAGATGTAGAAAGACTTGAAGCAGCATTTCTGGTGGCATGGTATGAAGCGGGATGTGGCTAGATTCATCGCCCAGTGCCTAATCTGTTAGCAGGTTAAGGCAGAGCATCAGATGACCACAGGACTTTTGCAACCCCTTCCTATCCCTGAATGGAAGTTGGAGAATATCACGATGGACTTTGTGACAGCTTTGCTGATGAGTCCTAAAGGTGATAATGCTATCTGGGTGATACTAGATCAGCTGACGAAGTGTGCTCACTTCATTCCTTTCCGTGTGGGTCAGTCCACAGAGATTTTGGCCGAGCAGTACGTTCAGGAAGTTGTTCGTCTGCATGGAGTTCCTGTCAGCATCGTCTCGGATAGAGATATGAGATTCAGATCTCAGTTCTTGGAGATCTTGCAGAAGAGCTTAGGTACTAAGTTGAGCTACAATACAGCGTTCCATCCTCAGACGGATGGGCAGTCAGAAAGGATAATTCAGACCCTAGAAGATATGTTGAGATCCTGCGTTCTTCAGCTTGGAGGTTCGTGGGAGGATCATCTTCACTTAGCCAAGTTCTCTTATACTAACACTTACCAGGCGAGTCTCAAGGCTACTCCAATTGAAGCTTTGTATGGGCGCAAGTATAGATCGCCGGTCTGTTGGGATGATATCTGCGAGAGGAAGGTTTTAGGTCCAGAGTTGATCACGAAGACAGTTGATGCCGTGGCTCAGATCCGCAAGCATTTGCAAGCCGCTCAGGATCAGCAGAAGAGGTGGGCTGATTGTCGTCGGAGACCTCTAGAGTTTAAGGCAGGCGAGCATGTATTCCTTAAGGTATCACCTTGGAAAGGTATTATCCATTTTGGAGTGGAGGCAAGTTGATTCCTCGATTCATCGGTCCATTCGATATTGTGGACCATGTGAGCAAGGTAGCTTACAGGCTCGTGCTACCGCCAACTTTAGCGGGTGTCCATGATGTATTCCATGTTTCTGAGCTCAGGAAATACATTAGAGATGAAAGTCATGTGGTTGACTTCTCAGACTTGTCTGTGAGGCCGGATTTGTCCTGTGAAATTCGACCAGTCTCTATCTTAGACCGTCGAGAGAAGGTGCTAAAGAATAGATTCATCAAGTTGGTCCGAGTTTCTTGGGATCCTCGCTCGCCAGGGGAGTCTACTTGGGAGTTAGAGGAAGAGATTCGGGAGATGTTCCCTCATTTGTTTGAGTAGTGTTTGTTTTGTTTTGCTTTGTTTTGTTTTGTTTGTTCCGGGGTTTGCCCTATGTACCTGTTGTATAAATTTCGAGGACGAAATTCTTCTTGTAAGGTGGATAGGATTGTATAAGCCCTATTTTTGGATTTTACTGTATTTTTTTTTTCTTTTGATTATTGTATTTGGATTCCTTTATTATAGTATATTTTGACTTTTCTTGGGTTCTTTTATTCTCTCTTGATCGATCTGTGTTCTTTGGTTGGATTCTGTTCTCTTTGCAAATTTTTCTCTTTCTATTTTGAGTCTGATTTGTTCTCCTTTATGTTCGTCTCAACTCATTGCATTCATTTTTTCTCTTTTTTGGAGCAAAAAGTGATACCCAAAATCCAGAAAATCTCAACCCAAAACCCTAATTCTTAATCCCCTATATATAACCTATTAAATAACCCTAATTTATTCCTTTCTCTCTCTCTCCGCCGTTTTCTCCCTCCCCGATCCCAATCTCTCCCTTTCCCTTTCTCTGTTTCATTGCGCCTAAACCCAACCGAACCCCCATACCCCGTTGCCATCTCCAACCGCCTTCCACTATCACCATCATCGTCTTCACCATCCCCTCACCGCCACAACCTCATCGCTTTCCGTTGGCACCCCCCATCATCGCCGTTTCCCGCTCGAACCCATCTCGCCATAACCCATCACCCGAGTTTTGCCGTCGCCGTTATCCATCTCCATGCACCCCAGAGCCTTCTCCGTCCATCACCGCTTACCCTCGCATCCACCGCAGATCCCTAGCGTCGACGTCCAAGCACCCGAGGCCGCGTCGTCATCTTCATCTATTTTCGAGCGAAAACGGAGAGTGCACGTCAGAGTCTCGCCACTGCATTTCTTCTCAACCGTAGCGTTTTTTCCATCGTCGTCGTCATTCGTCGTGCCGCTCTACTGTCATCCAGAGCCCCGATGAAGTCATGCCCGTTCTCTCCTTTTCTCTCTATCGAAGGTTGAAGACGAGAGCCCATTGGGAGTTTTCGCCGTTTGGTGTTGTGTGCACAGCCGATCCCCGATCGCTGTTTGCTGTTTTGGGCCGATCCGGTGTGGAGTTTTTCCGAGTTGCTGTTGTTGTTTGCTTTCCTGTTGGTTTCTTTGCACGGGTTTCACACGTGTTCTTTTGGGATGTTCGCCCAGGATTCTAATCCCGTTATTCTATATTATTTGAATCTGCAAATTAACAGGCAAGTCTCTTCTTGAACCAATATTTTGGTTTTGTTCAAGTTTATTTGATCTCTGCAAGTAGACCAGTCCCATTTGTTATCATACTACTTTGGCAATTCCGATAAGTTTATCGAGAGTTTACACGAGCTAACCCGACATACTCTTAACATCGTGTCGTCTCTTTGATCTAAAACATAGTCCCTATTTTTTCATGCATATGCACATTTAAATAACTAGATTCATGCATAGGACTACTTGCTAAGTTGGACATGTTAAATTGTATGTACTAGATTGAAGTTGATCGACGAATTGATACCATGCTTGTGATAATTGTACCTTAAACTGAGAAATTTGCATATTGACACCTAGGATCACTTTGATTACCAATTTGCATGCTACATGTGATCGTATGATTTATTTATTTCCCTTTTATGTTAAAACAATTTCTGGACTGCTAGTTGTTTCATTTTGAATCAGATTTTCAACCACGTTAATGTCATAATTTGAAATAACTTGCTGAACATAAATTATAGCCTCGGATGTCTAGTTCACTTTCCCTTTTGCGGATTTGAATTCCGATGTGTAACCTGCTAGATATCATCATTTTAGTACAGCCATGTTAGAAATTTCAGATTCACAAATGCATGCGTACCCTGCTGTTTCTTAATTTAATTGACCATTCTAAAAGTAAAAGAAAAATCTGAAATAAATCTAGTTGAACCAAGACACATGTTGGAATCACCAAGAATTTTTATAGATTTTATTAATGAGTTCTTTGACCTGAAACAAATAGTTGAACACAACTTACTGCATGCTGCCTGAACATAAAACCTGAATAGAATAGAGTTTTCGCCCTAGTTTCGGTATCTTTTATATGCCTTAATTATATTTGATGGAACCATGTGGAAGTCTACTTTCTAGGCCTTCCAACGGATTAAGATTTTCTATTCTGTAATGGCCGTAATCCATGTTTTAGTACAACAAGGTCATGCTGTCCTGATTGTGTTAATTGTGCTTATATGATGTGTTTGCTTCAGGCTTTGTCTGAAACGCGTAGAGTTAGACACACTTAGTATCATACAAAGTTGACACCCTCTTGCATGCTCACATAGAATGAAAATAAACTAATAACAAGCCGGGGTATTATGGGTAGACTTGGTAGTGAACGATCGGAAAATGTACTCGGTAAAGGCCTTCTCGCTCGCATGAATACTTGACATGGAAGGAGGAGTATTGATTGCAGTGATTAATTGTTGATTCTTGCATGTAAATTATTACTATCAATGCAGAGTACATGATCCGTGAATTTACCATCAGTCTAAAACGATCACTGTGCTTGCACCGAACCTGTGGAATGGGATGCAGTAGTACGTGTACTAGATAGATTAATAAAATACTTAATAACATGCATCTCATGCTTGATCTTGACTTGACATCACTCATTACATGCGTGATTATTGTAACTCGTTGATATTATTGTCTGTCTTTGCTTTGTTCTTTGTCTTTGATCCTGTCCCTTTTCCCTTTGATAGACATGCTTCCTTATTCTTTGTTTTCTCTACTTGGTGCTCACGACTTGCTCTAAGGGCACTCTTTTCTCTCTTTTTAGATAAAGATTTTAGAGGTGCTGAAGGATCGATCCTCAAAGGAATTGGTGAGCAATGTTTCTAAAGATGGAACCAGATTGCACTGCTTAAGCTTATTTGCTACTAGATTTATTTCTCGAATATTGTTATGACTTGTACTTTGTTTTGGGCTTTATGACCGGAGTTTGTTTTGATCCCAGATGTTTGATATTTATATTGTTGGATTATTTCATTTATTATTGGAATTTATCTTTGATTCATTTGGTTATATTTCTTGCGTTGTTGTACGTTGTTGTTCATATTATTGAGTTAGTCTGGTATAACTTATGGATGGTGTTTACATCATTTGCTGGGCCTACATTATGTACTCGTGTTCCGTATTTTGGGAAGCGGGGCGTAACACCGGGTCAGCCCAAGATAGCCTTATAGGCAGCTTTAACACCAACCACCATGAAGTCCACGAATTTCATTTGCGAGGTCGGGACCCTCCCGGCGGTGAAATCTAGTGTGACGACCCATTCAATCTGGACCGGGGTGCCAGAGAAAGGATGGAGGGGGTACCTTGCCAGCTTCAGCCTATCTCGGGGGAGTTTCAAGGCTTTGAAGGCCGCTAGGAATATGATATTCACCGAACTTTTTTGTCGACGAGGATGCGGTGCACCCAATGGTTGGAAAGTGCAAGGCTTATGATCAGGGCATTACAGTGCGGGACCCGAACACCTTCGAGGTCCTCATCCGAGAAGGAGACAGCCAATCTGAGACCTCGGGGAGCGGGATAGTGGTAAACGGAGTTTACTTCCCGGATGAAGGCCTTGCAAGAGGAGCTAGATTCTTCACCCATGGGCCCGCCATGGACGCAGTGGAGGATGGCCAGGTTATCGATGTCCTGGGGTTCGGGCTCTAGTTCCAGATGCCTGTTCACCCCGCGAGGGGGCGGAGAGCCTCTCGGACCATTCTGGGTAAATTTCGCAAGGTACCCTCTCCGAATATGGGCCACGATTTTGTTCTTCAGAACTTGTCAATTGTCGGTGTCATGGCCATGGTCCCAACGGAAACGGCAGTAGTACCTCATGTCCCTCTTCTCGTTAGGATTATTGGATAGAGGGGGGGTGCTGGAGTATGTCGTCACCCTTGATTTCCATTAGCAGAGCAGACACGCTCGTGTTGGGCAGAGTAAACTTGTCAAACTACGGAGGTGCAGGGAAACGCCTCCTCGCAAAGGTGTCCTTTTGGATTTTCTTGGCGAGTTCGAAGTTGTATGCTTTCCTCTTCCTTTGTTGGTGGATCCTTTCTGCCCTTGGGATGGAGGGCTTCCTCGGCCAGGATATACTTTTCGCTTCTGTGGAGAAGGTTGGGAAAGTCGGTTGGGGGCTTCTTAGCCAGGGAGGCATTCAGCGAGTCATGGCACACATTGTATCGGAAAGCTGCTGCTGCAACACAAGAAATGAGTGAGGAGATCGACCGAGCCTCGACCGTGAACCTCCGGACAGAGTTTCGGATGGATTTCTCATCCATCAATCTGAGGTCCAGTTTTAAGGGGCTCGTCTTCTCAGCCTTTCGGCTCATGAAGTGAGCAAGGAAGCTCTCCTCAAGCTGGTCAAAGAAATAGATCGAACCGAAGGCATGCTTGGTGAACCACTCCCGTGCGGGGCCCCTTAGGGTGGCTAGGAACACACGGTAGTGAAGGGGATCCAATGCGATGTGAATCATCATAAGGGTTTTGAAGGCCTCGATGTGATCAGTAGGATTTGTTTCTCCGTTGTAGGTTTCAAATGTGGGAGGCTTGAAGCTCCTCGGGATGGACGCATTGAGAATATGGGAGGAGAATGGTGGCCTGTCCAGCCGGTATCTCTGTTCGTACTGCTACCCGCCCTCGGCAATCTGGGCGAGGCGATCCTCCATTTCATAGTCACTTGAGGATGATGTCCTCTCGTCTTTCACATCAGGTTAACCCGTGGGATTCATCGTTCCCATGACTGGTTGCCCAAGTGGGTCCCCACCTCGGATGGCTCTGAGGATTTTGTCTAGGAATTCGTGGAATTTTGCTCTGGTTACGTGACCCTCATCCCCTCTGCCATTGGAGGACCAGTAGTCCCCCGGAGAGCGGCTGTGCTCCCTGTCCTGATCGTGGGAGGAGTGGCGAGTCCGGTGATGGTGAGGTTGCAATCCGAGGGGTCCCCCCTCCGCTCTGGGATCGGTTGAGGCGGATTCGAAGGTCCTCCTCTTTCTGTTGACCGCTGATGACATTTTTCAGGTCGGAGTCCATTGGCTGGACGGCCTACCGTGCCACCGAGTGGGAAGTGCTCGGGACGAGCTTCTGTAATCCTTGGTCCTGTGGCTTTTGAAACCCATGAGTTACTGCTTGAGTTTCGTGTCGGGCTTGAAGGAAGTGGGGGTCGAACGACTGACCCCCGGGTAGAGTCTTCTTGGCCCTAGAAGTTATATGGGTCATCTATCACGAAGTAGAATTTGGGAAATAGGCTCGGATCTATGTTTCCCACAGACGGTGTCAATCTGATGCTGCTTGCTTTTGGGTGTGGGAGCAACAGATAATGTGATTTATTTTGAGGTAGGAAAAACTCAGATCTCATCCTTCGACCTGACTCTACTGTAAGGCAAATTTGGCAGATGAGGTGGATCTGGATGGCTCGGGGGGCGTCGGATTCCACAAAAAATCCTCAGACACCGAGAGGATTTTCGGCGACAGACCCTCCAACGCTCAAGTCAATAACCAGAGTATTGAAGGAAGTCTAAATTGTGGAAATTGCGATTATCTGGTTTCTGTACAGGTGGGGTTGTATTTATAGGCATAAGAGTCTGATTAAAGGTGGTTTCCGGGCCCCTGATTAGGGGGTGCAACCCGGCCCACACTAGACTGGACCAGGGTAACGGGCCCAAAAGTGAAAGTGGAATGTCATTGAGATTCTGCAAGGATTCGCTAATTCAACCTTCATCAACTGCATGCAAAAAGTACATCTAGCTAATGAATAAAGTTTGGTTTCGTTCAAATAGTATTCACAAGAAACTGCTACCACCCACACTGTTCCTCAAAAATTGCGTAGCTGACACATGCAACTATTAGGCCAGCTTCTCAATTAGAGATTAGATATGCCAAGGTTGCAAAAGTTCACTGATACATCGAGATTTTTCTCGGTAACGGTTTTTAAGGAAAGATCGTTGATTTCTTTTGGTACGAGGTACAACAACCAATTCAACTTTTAGCAGTGTGGGAAATTGTCTAACAAACATCTTTAATATCCAACACAAAATTTGATTTCAAAAAGTATTAAAGGCAAAACTTGTCTTGCTTGGAAATCTATCCATACCTTATCTTTGTACTAAATTGACAACATGGCATCAAAACTATTTATGAACTTGCAATCTTCCATAAACTTCAAAATCGAGAAACGATGTTTAATTAATTACCTTAAATGTTGCTAGGATACATAAACACCCTAACCTTTGGTCCCTGCACCAACGAAACCACAATAGTACACAATTTAAGAAACCAAATCAAACAAACAAATATCATCAATATCATCATTTGAATCTACTAACTATAGATTTAGGCAGCAAGTTGGACCGAAACTTAGCCCTAACAATGCCGCTATTGCCGTGAAGGCGAGCGACCTTGCCCCAAATGCAGCGGTAGTGGGACTCAGCCTTCTTTACCATGGCTTTGTAGATGTAGGCAAGTCGCTTACTCGTGCACCATGCCACATCCTCCTTCGTGTTGACCCCCTCGATCTGCACCAACAAAGTGTCCTCGTACTTGTTCGATTTAGACCTAAACACAAAAAGCAAACAACAGTAATAATAAATGGTTGGTTCTTGTTGTTGCTAATTTCTGTGTGGTAGCAAATAGATGATATGAGTTTTTTATAAACAATAAAAAATTGAAATTTTTGACTTTCGCTGTTATTGACTGCTTTCAACTGATGTTGACTTCTCGATCTGACTCGTTTGCGCCGTTTGATCTAATTCGTGTGGCGATGATTGCTTCGCTGACCTGTAAAAATTCTGAAACACCGGGGTTGATACCAGTGACAGACCTTCTGACGCTCAAGTCAGAACTCTAGAAGAATGTGAGAGAACTTTTATAGAGAAAATATTGATTACCTTGTTCTAGTGAAGGCAGAGGGGTATTTATAGTCACCTTGGGGGTCAGTTTCAAGATAATGATTTATCTCTACTTCCTGGTGTTTTTGGATTGAATCAGTTATCTCTTCTTCATGAAGAGATAAGAGTAGTTGAGAGGATTTGAGTTTTAAACTTTTCTTTAAATAAGAGATATTGTTTTTGAATTGTCTCTTATAGGTAATCATGAGTTTAAATTATTTTTAAATGATTTGGACTCATTTGCATGGATCTGTTATGACAACCCAATAAGACATATCCATTTTTGGGTTATTAGGCTTGAACGATGCCCAATTTCCATGCATGGATCCGTTTATATGTAACATTACCATTTTACCCCTGAGAGCTTTAATATTCGTGACCGACTTGAACGGTCCCGATTTAGTTCTATTTTTACCCATAACACAACTCCCCCCCCCCCTCCCAAAGACTGAGTTTCACAGCCATTAAGGAGTAGTTCGCCCGTTTTTAATGGTTTACAGAACTTATCAGAGTTATCGGGAAAGTTTGGATCTTGCTTGAGGTGTAACAGTATTATTCTGAGCTTTTTAAAATACTTAATATTATTTTTATATTTTTCTGCATTTTTCTGATTTATTTTTACCAATTTTTAATCATTTTTCGAATTTTTTATACAATTTCTGAATTTTAATAATAATTATCAGGATGATATCCATCTAAATGGGATAAGAGAATAGTATAAATTCTCCTTCTTTCTCTCAATTGAAGAAATAATTGGAAAATAAAATAGCAAGTACAAAAATGAGTAATAAACCCCAGTATAGACTGGTACGATTCAATTCAACATTTTGTTCATTCGGGTTTGATTGTGTCATAGCTCTATAATTCAATTTTTTATTCAAAATTTTTAATTAATTATTCTAAATTAATAGTTACTTTTCAGAATTTAATTTTTTTTTATGAATTAGTAATTATTTTTTGAATTTTTAATTAATTATTTCGAATTTTAAAATATTTTTCAGAATTTTAAATAACAATTCAATTTAACAATTAAATAAAATAGTTAAATAAAAGAAATTACCTTGATTTAATCATGACCATTGATCACGATCGAGCACGGATCGGGAGGCAGATTTTTTCTCTCCCTTTTCCTTCGACTCCACTGTTGCTCGGCGCGCAAAAGGGTTGATGGAGGTCGGCGAAGAGAGGAGCGTTGTGCGGGGAGCTCGGCTAGGGGAACTCGTCGGCGTAGATGAGCTCGGCAACATTTCCAGCTTCACGAAGCTTCGAGCTTTGGCGAGGGAGCTCAGTTGTGATGTGGGGAAGTTCATTGACTATGGAGCTCGGCGGCAAGGAGGTGAGCTCGACGAATCTTCGAGCTTTGGTGAGAGAGCACGATTGCTTGTGGAGTTTTGGAGTTCGGCAACTCAGCATATGGGCAGTGAAGGAGATCGGCAATGGTTTCGATCTTGTCGACGAAATAGCTCGGTGAGGTTATGCTTCGAAGTCAGGTGTAACACCCTCTTATTTTATAATTTTAAAATAGTCCTTTGTAACTCTTTTATTGCTATCAGATATTATTGTTGTTACATAAATATGCAATTTTATTTTATATATATTCCTTAATTTATTTATTCATCTGGTGGAGTATGTTTTATTCGATTTTGTTTTGAAAAGTAGAACTATAAGGGCATATAAATAATTGGAGAGCCTAGGAGGGGTTTATATAAATTCTCCCTTTTATTTACTAAACTTACCCCTCCCCTTCTTCCCCTCACCCATCCATAACCAAAGAACCCAATGCTCCCCTTCTTTCTTTCTTTATTTTTGAGATTTTTAATCCCATAAATTCCTAGTCATTTTATAAAAATTTTATAGGGTTTTAGCTAATTGGAGGATACTCTTCAATCTGCTGGCGTTGGTTTCTTGGAAGGTGAGACCTATTTTTTTTAATCCAATTCGTATTAAATTTTATAGGATTGTATGTTTTCAATTCTTGGCAAGAGAATTAGGGTAGTAAGGAGGTTAGGGGATAATCTTCGTGTTAGAAGTGATTATTTTCTTTATTTGATATGGTAGGAGTAAATTTGAAAACAGTTAGGATTTTGGGTAAGAAATTAAAAGATTTTATGTCTTAAATTTATTAGAGATTGGCAATAGGAATTGTTGTAAATTATGAGAAACAATTTAGAATAATTTTTGGATGAATTTATAGGCTTAAAACCTAATTAATAGAATTGTGAGTGTGTGCATACGTATAATGCACACCCGGCGTTCGATGAAATGTTTGTAAGAAATCAAAGTATTTCCAGCTGTAAATTTGGACTGGTTTGGGAGTTTTTAACACTAATTGATATTCAAACAAGGCAATAGGCGGTGGTAGCGACCTCAGACATGTAGTGGAGGAGCTGTGTACCGAGTTTATGCGTTTTGACAGGTGAGTATGATCTTACTAGCTATACATTATGTTGTGGTAAGATTTTAGACTTATTCGGTGTGAATTGTGATAGTTAAGACCGGGTAAAGAATTTATGGAAAATACAGAATTTTGATAGTTGAAATTGTGCTTATGTGGGTCTTTGTATGATTTTGAATTTTTGGTGCTATTAGTGACCTATTGGGTTTATATAAGATAATATGAAGTTATTTAGGGCATAGTTCACGTAGGATATGCGGGTGATAAATAGAAATTATATATATGATATGATGATGTGTTCAATGGCATAGTATACGTATGACATGTGGGTGATAAACGAGATTTAGAAATGACTGATATATGAAAATAGAACCAAATCGGGACCATTCAAATCGGGCACGAGTCTTACAGCTCTCAGGGGTAAAACGGCAATTTCACCTACAAACGGGTCCGAATTGGGAACTGGGTCTTTCTTCGAAGCCCAATAACCCATAAATGGATCTGTCCTATTGGGTATAGGTACCAACTCGTTACAAACCAACTCAGGTGGATATAGAGTAATTCAAATTTGTGATTATCTCTAAGAGGTAATTTAAACATTCTTTCTTATCATGAAACGAGTTTAAAACTCTCCTCCTTATCCGTAAACACCGGGAAGTATAGATAAATCCTTATCTCGAAATGGGTCTCTAAGGCGACTATAAATACCCCTCTCCCCCTACGTGACAAGGTAATCTTTCTACCTAGAGCTCTTTCATAATCTTTCTGGTTACTGACAAAAGCGTCGAAGGGTTCGTTGCCGAGATCCGTCCCAGTGTATCGAACTTTGTGCAGGTTCACGGCAGCAGTGAGAAACCATTCAACACGTTAGTGAAACTTCAACAGGTTTGTTTACTTGTTTCCTTCAAGAATCCATAAATTCATCTGTTTGCTCCCACACCAAAAATCAGCAGCAACAGATTGGCGTCTGTGGGAAACTCGAAAAGCAATCCAGCCCTATTTCATCAGCAAAAGTAGTTTCAAACTATGCCTCCCAAAAAGGGGAAGATGACGGTCTTCTCCTTCTCCTCCTTCTCCTCCTCCCTCCTGGAGGTCCCCCCTTAACTCGCTCAACAAGTCCAGCAGCCATCTCTCTTTCAACCCGTCCAGCAACCTCAGCCCCAGCAGGCTTCTCAAGGGCCTCAAGGGACTGCCGCGGGACCCTCCCGCCAACGTCACCAAAGGCAACTTCCTCATCATGACCATGTCTCGATACATAACCCCTCATCCGACTCCATGGCCTCTCACAGTCCTCTAACGGCAGAAGACCTCCGACAAATTATTATCAACAGACAGCATGGAATAGATCTTCGGATCCGCTTGGATGAGAGGCAGAGCCATTATGGGATACCCCGCCGAGAACATCAAAGGGGTTCAGCGATCCGGTCCCCTAGAGCCAGATCCCCCCGTAGACCAGATCGCCAAAGTTCAAACTCTCCCAGGACACGAAGGGAGTCACGCCAGCATCGTCAGAGGAGAAGCCCCTTTCCAATCGGTCGATCCGCCACATGGGACCACTGAGAGCAGGAGGCACCTGTTACAATAGCAGAGTTCCAGCAATTTCAAGAAGCAGTCCTGAGGGCACTCAATGTTGTTCCCGACCATGATCAGCGGGTGCCTAGTTATGAACCTGCCCCAAGCTATCCTCATCGCATTCCCAGTCACCTTCCGCATGAGGACGAGTCCCGGGGGCTCAGCAAGATATGACCGAAGGGAGGATTCATTCTACCTCTGTCTCCACGAGATGGAGAGGCGCCTTGGCCGACTGGACAGAGAAAAGGAACAACGGGTGAGGAATTTCTGCTCTAGCAGGCCTTCGTTCTCCGAACCATAATGGAAGCACCAGTCCCAGAGAACTTCAAGCCCCCTAATTTTGAATCATACAATGCGGAGTCCGACCCCGCTGACCACTTCGAGAGTTTTAAAACTCTTATGATGATCCACCAGACGTCGGATGCGCTTCTTTGCAAAACTTTCCCGGCCACGCTGAAGGGGCCAGAAAGAGAATGGTACTCACGACTAGCCCCGGCCTCCATCTTCTCCTTTGACTAGTTAGAATGGCTCTTCCTTACTCACTTCGTGAGTAGTTGTCGGGCTGAAAAGACGAGCACCTCTTTGCTATTGCTTCATCAAAGGAAGGGCGAGCAGCTAAGAGACTATGTTAAACGTTTCACCGTGGAGGCCCGATCCATCGCCTCCCTAGACCAATCCGTGGCCTCTGCTGCCTTCCAATCCAACGTCACTAACGACAACCTCAGAGCATCCCTTGCCAAGAATCCTCCTCGAGATTTCCTAGAACTCTTGCTTAGGAGTGAGAAATACATCCGAGCGAATGAGGCTCTCAGCCGCCCCGTTCTTGAGGGAATGTCCTCCTGGAACAAATGGGAGGGCGCTGAACAAGAAGGAGCTAAGAAGCTCCAGAAAGACAATAGAGGCCTACGTCGCCTTCCTCCCCACTTCGAGAAGTTCACTCCACTTAACGCGAGTGTATCGGCCATCCTGATGGAGGTCGGGAAAGAGGTTCTTCTCCCACCACCTCCTAAGATGAACACTCCGGGCAAAAAGAGGAACAAGGACAAATGGTGATGCTTCCACAGGGACCACGGCCACGACACGGATGACTGTCGGGCCCTAAAAGATGAGATCGAGGCCCTTATTCAAAGAGGGCAACTTTCCAGGTTTGTGAGAAATGACAGGACAGATCCTCCTCTGCCCCCAGGGGGGCTAATAAGAGAATCGAGCGGCACGCAGAGACCCCGGACTCCGAAGCAGAAGATGTTCTACATCTCATACACGGAGGTCCAATGGGGGGAGATTCAAACTCCTCTCGAAAAGCCTTTGTCCGAGAAGTAAATTCCGTGCAGAACCATCCTCCCCCCAAGGGCCTTGGGGTTCCTGTCACGTTTTCAGATAGAGATTTGGAGGGTGTCCGAATGTCCCATTATGATGCACTGGTAGTAAACCTCCATATGGCCAACTTCGATGTGCGTCGAGTCCTGGTCGACAGTAGTTCGGTCAACATTCTTTTTCTAGAGGCCTTCCAGGGTCTTAAGCTATCCAGGGATCGACTCAAGCCCGCCGGCTACACTCTCCACGGGTTCACAGGGGTGCCAGTGACGATCGAGGGTGTCATAACTCTCGACGTAACTGCTGGAAGAACTCCAATCACCCGAACCGAGCCGATGGATTTCATGGTGGTAAACGTGAACGCTGCTTACAATGTCATCCCGAGTCGACCCGGCCTAGCTGCTGTCCAGGCCATACCCTTCGCCTACCACATGAAGATGAAATTTCCCACCGCAGCAGGCGTGGGAGAAGTCAGAAGGAGCCAAGAGGCAGCTCGCAAATGCTACATGACCTTAGTAGGAGGCCGGTCCTCTCCCTTGAAGATCTTGAACTCCCCAAAAGGAGTAGCCAACCTATATCAGAGCCAGTCGATGAGATGGAAGAGGGGGCCTTCTTAGAAGATGATCCGACCAGGACATTCCAGATTAGCAAAGTCCTTATCCCTTCCGTCCGATCCGACATTATCTAGTGTATAAGGGGAAATCGCGATCTATTCACCTGGATTGCGACTGACATGCCAGGAATCTCCGAAGAGCTCCTCATGCATCACCTCAGTGTTTCTTCGGGGGCCAGACTTGTTCAGCAAACGCGACGCAAATTCTCCCCTGAGAGCCAGCAGGCCATCAAAGAAGAGGTTGAGAAACTCTTGAAGGCTCGGTTCATACAGGAGGTTAACTATTCTGAATGGCTGTCCAATGTCGTGATGGTCAAGAAAGCTAACGGGAGCTGGAGAATCTGCATTGACTTCACAGATCTAAACAAAGCCTGCCCCAAAGATCCATTCCTGCTCCCGAGCATTAATGCCCTGATTGATGCAACCTCAGACCACGAACTCTTAAGTTTCATGGATGCATTTTCTGGGTACAACCAGATCAGAATGTTCCCTCCAGATATTCCGAAGACCTCTTTTGTCACCGAACAAGGTCTGTATTGCTACCAGGTCATGCCCTTGGGATGAAGAACGCTGGTGCCACTTATCAGCACCTTGTTAATAAGGTCTTCAAGGAACAGATGGGTAGGAACATGGAAGTCTATGTAGATGACATGTTGGTGAAGAGCGTTAGCAAATCGGATCATGTTTCTAATCTGCAAGAGGCTTTTAATGTGTTAAGGAGACACGATATAAGACTGAACCCAAACAATTGTACCTTCGGCGTCTCATCCGAAAATTCCTTGGGTTCATGATCAGCCAAAGAGGCATAGAAGCCAACCCCGAGAAGATTCAGGCCATACTCAACATGGTTCCCCCTCCAACGTTAAAGACGTGCAGGGACTCACCGGACGACTTGCGGCTATAGGCCGTTTTCTTTCCAAGTACGGAGAAAAATGTCTCCCATTTTTCAAGGCCCTCAGAAGGGCTATAGGTTTTTAGTGGGGGCAACAGCAGCAAGAGTCCTTTGATCAGCTTAAACCTACTTAGTCAAACCCCCACTCTTGAGCAAGCCAAAGCCCGAGAAAGTTCTCTACATATACCTCGCCACTTCGGAGCAGACTCTCAGCACTGTTCTAGTAAGAGAATAAGACAAGGCCCAGAAGCCCATCTACTATGTGAGTAAGGTCCTCAGGGATGCCGAACTCCGTTATCCCAAGCTAGAAAAAATGGCCTATGCCTTGGTCATGGCGGCCCGAAAGCTCCGCCCCTACTTCCAGTCTCACTCATTGGTCGTTCTTACCGACCAGCCGCTCAAACAAATTCTCTGTAAGATCGAGACCTCGGGGTGCCTTATGAAGTGGTCCATCAAGTTGAGCCAGCATGATATCAGCTATCAGCCCCGAACCTCCATCAAGGCCCAAGCCCTAGCGGAGTTCATAGTAGAGACCATAATTCCCGATGCCAGCAAAGCGATAGAGGAACCCTCATTCTGGACAGTGTATGTTGATGAGTCCGCGTGCACTGATGGAAGCAGAGTGGGGGTCATCCTGACTGGCCCCGATGATTTTGTCCACTAATACTCACTCTGTATCAACTTTCGGGCGTCCAACAACGAAGTCGAATACAAAGCCCTTATAGCCGGCCTGTGTATGGCTTGCAAGGCCGGGCTAAGCCCGTCAAGATATTCAGTGACTCATAGCTGGTAGTGAACCAAGTATCAGGGGAATACGAAGCCCGAGATGGTCGCATGGCCTAATACTTGGCCAAGGTCAAAGAACAACTGGTCTTTTTCAAAGATCATAACTCCAGCGAATCCCCCGAGAAGAGAATGCGCAAGCGGATGCCCTCTCAAAGCTCGCTTCCTCTTCCCACTACGGGCTCGAACAAACCATCTTAATAAAAGTTCTCTTGAGGCCCAGCATCGAAAAAGAAGATCTCGAGCCAATGGAGACGCTGCCCTTAGAACTCGGGGAGAATTGGATGAGGCCCCTGCTCGAGTTCCTCAAAGATGGGATCCTCCCTTTAGACCCTAGAGAGGCTCGAAAGATTCGAACCAGAGCCGGGCGGTACACACTCATCGAGGGAATCATGTACAAACACTCCTACACTTAAGTAGACAGCAGACCCTACAAAAGATGTCTCTCTCCCGAGGAAGCCCAGTATTCTTTAAGGGAGGTCCATGAAGGGATGTGTGGCGATAACTTGGGAGCAAGGTCCCTCGCACACAAAAATCTTGAATTATGGATACTTCTAGCCTACTCACCTTAGCGATGCCGAACAACACGTTTGCCAATGCGTCCCTTGCCAAAAATTCTCAACAATCTACCGCTTACCTCAAGCCCAGCTCTCATCTCTATCCAGTCCAACCCCTTTTGCAATGTGAGGAATGGACCTGCTCGGGCCTTTCCCTCCAGCGCCGGGCCGCTAAAGTTCCTTGTTGCGGCGATCGACTATTTCTCTAAATGGAACGAATCCGAGCCCCTAGCGATGATCACAGAGAATAGAGTGCGGCGTTTCTTTTGGAAAAACGTTGTCTACAGATTCGGTGTGCTTCGAATCTTGGTAACGCACAATGGGACTCAGTTCACGGGGGTAGCCTTTTGCACTTTTTGCGCAGACCTAGGCATTCAGCAACGATTTTCCTCGATCTCCCACCCACAGTCCAACGGTCAAGCAGAGAATGCCAATCGAAAAATTCTCTCTGGCTTGAAAAAGCGACTGAACAAGTCTGCTAAGGGTTTATGAGTAGAGTAACTCTCCAATGTGCTCTAGAGCTATCGTACTACTAAGAGGACCCCCATGGGAGAATCTCCCTTTAGTGGTCGGTCTACCTTCCCCCCCGCTTGATCGCCTACAACGAAGAGCAAAACAAGAACGAGCTTCGCGGTAACTTGGATCTCATCGATGAGATTCGCGAGAGATCCTCCATTCGGCAAGAAACTTATCGACATAGGATCGAGCAATCCTACAACAAGAGAGTCTGCCCGACTAATCTCAAATAAGGATATTTAGTGCTAAAAAAGTTATCAATTTCTTTTCCAAGCAAGAAAGGCAAGCTAGCACTTAATTGGGAAGGACCATACAGGATCTCCGGGGCGCCTATCAACTTGAAGACCCGGGGGGGGGGGGGGGGGGGGGGCGCCAAGAAGGTGCTGAGAACATGGAATGCAGAGCACTTATTGAAGTACCAAAAGGGCGTTTGAATGCCGCTCCAAGGAACTTCTAGCTCTAAGAGCGTTTCTAAGTCTTTCTTTCTTATTTAATTCGTTTTCGCAAATGTAATAATGGCTCGCAACTAAGAAGCAGCCACTTAGTAGTTATTTTTAATAAAAAACAGTTCTCTCTCTCAGGAAAAAACTATTGTCTTAATGTTCTTTCACCGAGCACAAACTTTCTCAAACAATAAGTTCGGAGTCCAACACTTGGTTCGATGCAACTTTTGCTACTTGCGAACGAGCGAGTACAAAGTAGCTCACCACTTGGAATTGTTCCTATAACTGTTGATACTCTCTAAACGACAAGTTCGGAGTCCAACACTAGTTTTGATGCCGCTTTTGTTACTTGCGAACGAGCGAGTACAAAGTAGCTCACCATTCAGAATTGCTCCTACAACTGTTGATACTCTCTAAACGACAAGTTCGGAGTCCAAAACATTGTTCGATGCCGCTTTTGCTACTTGCGAACAAGCAAATAAAAAGTAGCTCACCATTCGGAATTGCTCCTACAACTATTGATACTCTCTAAACAACAAGTTCGGAGTCCAACACTTGGTTCAATGCCGCTTTTGCTACTTGCGAACGAGCGAGTAAAAAGTAGCTCACCATTCGGAATTGCTCCTACAACTGTTGATACTCTCTAAACGACAAGTTCGGAGTCCAACAATTGGTTCAATGCCACTTTTGCAACTTGCGAATGAGCGAGTACAAAGTAGCTAACCATTTGGAATTGCTCCTACAACTGTTGATACTTTCTTAATGGCAAGTTTGGAGTCGAACAATTGGTTCGATGCCGCTTTAGCTACTTGAGAACAAGCGAGTACAAAGTAGCTCACCATTCGGAATTGCTCCTACAACTGTTGATACTCTTGCGAACATTAGCAAAACACAAATTCTCACAAGAAGCTCGAAAAATGGGTATATTATTTCATCAAAATTTGAGATACAAGTCTAATTGTAGACCAAAAATTCATACAAGAGACTACAAAATTTCACTCTAACCCCTTCTAGGGAGTGGGATGCTCCTATTAAGTGATACTCGGGGATGGCGAGTGTCGTGGTGCTCTCACCTCGCTTCCGCAAAAGTCTCTAAGCCAGCAAGCTGAGTCGCATCACCAGAACCCAAGAGTCTCACTATCACCCCAAAAGACACCCTGCTCCAAGAACTGGCTACTCCACTCTGTGCATCCCCAGGGTTCCGCAAAAGGGGGGGCGAACGAAGTGCTAACTCATGGAACGATCTTCCTTGGGCGTACTCACCCTGAGGACACAAAGTGCTTCTAACGTTGCTCCCCTCAGAAAGTCGTCATAGACATAGGTTCTCTACCTCTAGCACGAAAACCTGCTCTTTAAGTGAGTCATCCGTTACTCTGATCTTTAAGCGAGGGAATCGGCTCAAACTACCCCCGCGCGAAACATCGGAAGAGTCATTCGAAGATGCATCGCCTCTAGACTTTTTTCAAGAACCACGTTCTTCAATTCGTCTCTCACCTCGAATAGAGAGTGACGAAGAAACTTAAGCCTCAGAGCCTGGTTAGCAGCCATTGAAGGACAGGACTCCTTGCCGACGGGGGACACCGTGCGAATTCTCTCTTCGAGATGCCTCATCTCAACATCTCGGTGAGCCAAGGTCAACCTCAAATGGCCTAACTCCTGCTCTGCTTTACATAGCATCTCCCGAGATTGGGTGAGGCCTAACTCTGTAACACCTAGCTTATGACGGAGAGCTGATACTTCGCTACCCTAGGGAAACAAAAAAAAATTGACAATGTCAAACTCTCAAATTTCGAACAGAGCTACAAGTTAATTCTAATTTTCTTTAAATCTCATAGCGCAGCATTGAGTATAAAAATTTCATTTCATTGAAAAAGAAGAAGATGTAAGAGCTGGTGGCCAGTCCGCTATTAGGCAGTACAAAAATAAAGCGAAAGAGAACGAGTACAGACACAGAGAGTCAAAGAGCCACCTTGGGGGGCTGCTCTGCAATGGTCTTCAGCACCTCCACGATCACCGACTCGGGGTTCCCCATGCCGTCCTCCTCCTCTTCTTCTTCTTCCCCTTCATCTCCTTCTCCGGCTCCTTCTGTCCCCTCAGCAACCTCGCCTTCGGGAGGGGCATACTCGCCTTCAAGAGGGGTATACAGGCTATAAAACTGGGGAGACGAGCTTCCACATGCTTTACGGCTCTGGCGTAAGATTGCTCCATGTTCGCATGCATATGCGCCTTCGCCTCGGCCTTGATCGCCTCGGCCCTGATTGTCGTGTACTCGGCAGCCTTTAGAGCCTTCTCCTTCTCCTGATCGGCCCTCTCCTTCTCCTTGTCAGCCTTCGCTACCTCGATGGCAATCCTCTCATTGGCCTTCGCCAAGGCCGACTCAAGGAGGCTGATCTGAGCAGCCTGAGACTCCGACAGATTCCGCTTTGCCTTATACATCGTCACGGCCTTGGCCCCCTCCATCCAATCCTTGTCGCTCGTCGCCTTGAGCTCCTTCTCCTGCTCGGTGAATTGCTTTAAGAGGTGGCTAAAGTGGCACGTGATATAAAAAAAAAGAGTGAGGCTAAGGTTTGATGCAAGACACTTGGGAATTTTGAGAACCCAACAAAGTTACTCACCGAAATCGTCGCCCAAGCAATCTTAAGCGCGTCATCACCCGCCGTCCCCGCCTTCAACGATGCTCGATCTTTTGGGGTCAGCAAGTGGCAGAGTGCCTGCATACTCATGAAGGAATCTCCGAGGAAGCCATCATGTTTCATTACCGGCCAGTCGGGGACGAAAAGCCCCTTGTGGTCCTCGGTGAGAATCGTCTCAGCCTTAGCGGTAAGAGGGGGGACCTCGAGCACTACTGCAGCCCCAAGAGAGAAGGCCTCGGCAGAGGGGTCGAAAGGGGCGGACAGGGGAAGAGCAGTAGATGGAGCGGATGGAGAAGGGGATGCCAAGTCCATTATTGGGGCCCCGCCGATGGTCCCTTAGCAGCTCGGCCAGACGAGGATCCCACCATCATCCTCTTACTTTTCTTGTTATCGATGCCTTTCCCGCCGCCTACACCTCGACCAAGTAGCATACCTCGGAAATCCATGTCCGCAGTACCTTGGTCACGAAGGGCGGTAGGGGAAGGCGGAGACCGGCATTGAGCGCGTTATACGAAAAGACGCATGTGTCGGGCGAGGTCGCTGAACACGCTCGAAACCCTGGACCGGGGAGGAGGAGGGTGAACTCCGACGGTATCATGAAGCTGTTCCTAATACATAATAGGTCCCTCTCCGTAATAACCAAGGAGATGTCATCAACTTCGGAGTGTTCCCTCAGCTTATTCTCCTCGTATGAAGTCGACCTCCAGTATACCGCCTTGGACAGAAGGTCGTCGAAAAAATCCCTAACATTCCTGAGGCTGGATAGCGTGGACGGAAGCATGCCTAACTCACCTGCTCTCCTCACACTCTCCACTATCGTCTCCATGATCACCGACCCAGTGACCTCCTTCCCCTTGTCCACCGCAGATGGATGTACCAATGGCCGATCACTCCCTTGGTCCGAGGTGGAGGTCTCACTCCCCGACGACACTCGAGACATCTTAAAAAATACATATAATAAAATATATATTTACCTTGATGTGACACCTACGGTCGGAATAGTTCGCCTGAGAATTTAGCGCTTGGCCGCGACCGATAGTAGAGCCACCCAGGAGTGAAAATGAATTCTCAGAGTGAAAAGTGAAAAATGAGATAGTCAGAGGGGAGGAAGACTTATAGTACAAAAGGGGTGTCGCTTGGGCTTCTGAATGCTTTGGGCCCCTACGACCCCCATGGAGGCCCATCAGAAGGCTACACGAAAGAATTTGTAAAGGTGAAAACTATCGCCTCATTATTCGTGCTAGATCTTCATCCAGAGGCCCAGATCGTGCCATGAAGCTCGAAATTATGATCCGAGCTACCAAGTTGCAAATTGGCAAAAACTATTGCCACGCGATTCGTGCCAGATCTTCATCAAGTGGCCCAGATCGTGCTACGTAGCTCAAAATTACGATCCGAGCTACCGAGCTGCGAATTGGCAAAAACTATCGGCTTATAATTCATGCCAAATCTTCATCATGAGGCCAAGATCGTGCCACGTAGCTCGAAATTATGATCCGAGCTACCGAGCTACCGAGCTGCAAATTGGTGAAAACTTTTTCCTCATGATTCATGCCAGATCTTCATCAAGAAGCCCAGATCGTACCACATAGCTCAAAATTACGATCCGAGCTACCGAGCTGCGAATTGGCAAAAACAATCGCCTCACGATTCGTGCCAGATCCACATCAAGAGGTCCAGATCGTGCCACGTAGCTCGAAATTACAATCTGAGCTACCGAGCTGTGAATTGGCAAAATCTACCACCTCACGATTCGTGCTAGATCTTCATCAAGAGGTCCAGATCGTGCCACGTAGATCAGAATTATGATCTGAGCTATCGAGCTACCGAGCTGCGAATTGGCAAAAACTCTTGCCTCACAATTCGTGCTAGATCTTATCAAGAGGTCTAGATCGTGCCACATAACTCGGACTTACGATCCGAGCAACCGAGCTGCGAATTGGGAAAAACTATCCCCTCACAATTCTTACCAGATCTTCATCAAGAGGTCCAGATCGTTCCACGTAGCTCGGAATTACGATCCGAGCTACCGAGCTACCGAGCTGAGAATTGGCAAAAACTATTGCCTTACGATTCGTGCCAAATCTTCATCAAGAGGCCCAGATCGTGCCACGTAGCTCGGAATTACGATCTGAGCTACCGAGCTACCGAGCTATGAATTGGCCAAAACAATCGCCTCACGATTCGTGCCAGATCTTTCATCAAGAGGCCAAGATCGTGCCACGTAGCTCGGAATTACGATCTGAGCTACCAAGCTTCGAATTGGTGAAAGCTATCGCATCGAGATGCACGCCTAATCTTGATCAACTACTCAGATCGTGCCACATAGCTCGAATTTACAATCCGAGCTACCGAGCTACTGAGCTGCGAATTGGCAAAAGCGCTTACCTCCCGATGCGTGCACGAGATCAGAGCGTCCAGATTGCGCCACGTCTACAAGCGGCAGATCCACAATCTAATCACTTGGAAAAACGTGCCAGCAACATGATCGACGCTCTAGATTGTGCCACGTCAATTTTCATGATTAATTCTTTTTTTTAATTATTAATTCGGATTAGTGATTTAAAAATTGCAAAAAAAATTAAAAATTCAAAAAATTAATTAAAAATTCTAAAAAATTATTATAAATTTGGGAAAAGTATTTTGATGTAATACCCTGATTTTTCAATTAATGGAAAATTATTTATTTTTGCACGTAGTGTGCACGTGCAATATTTTGGGTTGAATTATTTTTATAATGATGTGTATAAATATTTAATTAAGTATTCTCAAATTTTTTTGTACAAAAAGCCTTTCTTTAAAGCCTTATTTTAATTTAATGAAAAGCCCTTTTTCTTAAATGCCCAAATGTATTTTATTTTATTTATTTTTATAAACTATTTTGGCCCAAAAAGAAAGCCCATGAATTAATCTATTTTATTTGAACTTGTCATGTAGAAGACTTTTTTTTAACTAATTTATTTTTATAAAAATTAAAATGTACAAATTTTGGCCTAGTTGCATGCACGTGCACTACACGTACACGTGCTATGCACACCCTAGATGAGGCCAGGATTTATTCTTTTTGGAGGGGTTTTCAAAATTGATCATGGTGATCATGGTGGTAGTTTTAGGAATGTGGGTAGTTTTTCTAACTCCTACTTTGATCTAAGCCCTTCATTCTACAACCAACCACTCAATCTTGGCCCTCCATTTCACCTATTCTCTAGTATAAATACCCCCCCTCTCATGGCTATTTTCATATGCAAATTATATTTCCAAACTATAGTCTTGTGTTATAATAGTGTGAGTTATAAAAGATAGAGAGTTGTGTGGGTTTTGCTTGCTTGGAGTGGCCGGCTATCACCAAAAGGAAGCATTCGGTTGTGCTAGGAAGCATTCGGGTGTGCTAGGAGGCTTGGAGCTTGTGCGTGCTTTTGGCTAGGAGGAGGTGCTTTTTATTTGCAAGGACTTGTTGCTTTGTGTTTCTCTCCATTCAAGGTGGGTAAAACATTCATATTTCTAATGTAGGAATCTATGCTAGTTTTAATTATCAACACTATGCATGAAAAAAACTAATAAGAACACACTTAAATTGAAAAGTTAGTGTATGAAAGGATTGAAATGATGTGATTAACTTGTGTGTGAAATTCTAGCATGAAATTTAATTGTATGTAGAATTCTCCATGATTATTAATTTGAATGAATGATGGTGGAATATTGCTAGCATGATGCATGAAAATCTCCAATTAGATCGCTTGTAAATTGTATGGTTGAAGCATGAAATTGATTAAGAAAAGAGTACACTCTAATTTGAAAAGAATGATTTTTCTTGAATGATTGAGTTGCAATTATACTAATTAATGAGTAATAGTATACTTTGTGACGTAGATGAACTAATGAAATTATTTTGTTGTCATTAAAGAAGAACCACTCAAAAATTAGTAGTTTTGAGTTTCGCCTATTCATGTGCTAAATAGACATTCATGTTGATATGGGTATGGATAAATCCAAAATATATGTGTTGTTGAATATGAATTAATAAACAGTAAATTATCATAAGGAATTGGTGAATAAAAAGGGATTAAAAGACTAATTGCTTATTCAATGTCGAAAATAAAAGATATGGTAGTCTTAATGAACAATTTATTAAATTGTGTGGGAAAATTATGTTTTTAGTACAAAAAATTATTTTATACTTACTGTTATGAAGATCTAGTAAAGGAGATTAAATCTGGAATTTTTCAGTAGTTTGTATAAAGGCAATATGAACCAAAATTGACTTGAACATCGAGTTGTTTTAACAGCTGTAGTAAAACGATTCATATGGATTTTAACTTGGTACTGTGACAACCTGAGCCAGTAGCTCAGGCGGTCACTTACTGCGGTTGGCTTCTCTGGGTCGATCGGTTCGAACCCTGTGTTCAACAACTTTTTTTTTCACCATTAAGAATATATATGTAACTTTCGACCGAAAGCTATATGCACTAAAATCGCCCCTTTCATATCGCTAGCACAGATCGGCCATGCGGCGGGTGCTCTTGTCTCTCTTCCCGTTGTGCCTGGGTTCGATTCGTCCCCTCGGCACTTATAAAAAAATATTTTTTTTGAGAGTTCTAGATGTCCAAAAAATGTGGAAAAAATATGGTAATTCTCAGAAAAATATAAGGAATTTATAGGAATGATTTGAGTATTATTTGAATGAATTTAACTATAGTTTGGAGTCAAAATGCATATATAGACATATGGTTTCATATAGATGATTAATATGAAACTATAACTTGAAAGAATAAGTGAATTGGCACATTAAGTGTTAACTTGGCAAAAAGAAATGTGGTTTGTGACATGATGCAATTATTTCCTCACAATATGTGAAGTGTGTATATTATTTGGTAAGGAGAAACTATCATGATGTGACAAATGATAAGTATATGCAAATTTTGTGTAATGATGGACTAGTGAACAAAGTGAAATCATGAATTGAAAGAGGATGTACATGTGAGTTTGAGAACTCGACATGGAAATTGTATAAATTGAAGATTGTGAAATGAAATTTGAAATAGAGTAGCTAAGTCTCCCCGGCATCGAGAAATGAAATAAAGTGAAATTAGACCAAGGTTGGTCAAGATGAAATGAATGAATAAGTCCGGTTGATGGAGAGGCTAACTCTAGAGATTAATTTTGTTCATGATTTTTAATAAAACTAAGGACTAGTGCATAGTGAAGATGTGATGAAAGTAAGAGAAAAACATTGAGTATGAGGGTCCTGGGTAGCGGCGAGAGCGTATCCCAGAAATTCCCATGACGAGTCTGGGTGAGGATACTGTTCCAGAGTACCGTCCCAGTGGCGATGCTCGTGGGATGTTTGAAGACTACGGGTGGTGTCATGTTTATGGTGAGAGCGTATCCCAGGAATTCCCATGATGCGTCTGGGTGAGGATACTACTCCAGAGTGCCTAAACATGAGTTCGTAGGTCAGATAACATCTAGGATACTTACCGTAATTACAGTAGTAGATTAAATCATAACGGGGGATTGAACCCTATAAAGATGAAGAACGAATAAGGGCTTGCCCTCGGACCTATGTAGTATGGGATGCATAGAATCCGAACAAGTGCGCATTAGTGTCATGTAACATAAATAAATGCATTAAGGATTAAGTGCACAATCACAACGCGACATCAATAGGGTAGTCCCTTTAGTTTGAATGTGACAAGTTTGTGTTTGCTAAATATGAAAAGTTAAGTTATACTATTTCCGGCATAGAGAGGATGGCCGTGTATAATGTTCGTCGGTTGAATAAACTGACGTACCCACAGTCTTATATGCAGGTAAATGTTATATTAAAGATTAAAGAGGATTGGATGCTTAAAGATTATATCAAGCTGTTGTACTTGTATTCAATTGTTGTATTTTACTTCCGCTGTGCAAAAGAAAGATGTAATTTGGATGTAATCTCTGATGTATGATGAAAAGTTTTAATTTCCCTGTAAAATTGTACTAAAGAAAATGAAAAGATCCTGTAGAACATCTCGAATTCAGTGTATTTGGGATTCGGGGTGTTACATTTGAGCTCCTAGAAAAATAATTATTAATTAGAATGATTAATTGATGCCTTTTAAAAATAGATTGTTACTTCGCAAAATCAAATGAATAATTCGAAAAAATAATTAAAAAATCTGAAAAAATATAGAAAAATTGGAAAGATCCAGAATATTCTGTGAATAATCTTGGGTACTCTGCAAGCTCAAATCAGCACCGTTACTCCTCGAGCAAGATCCAAACTCTCCAAAAAACACCAATAAATTTTACAAGCCATTAAAAACGAGCAAACTACTCCTCAAAGACTGTAAAACTCAGTCTCCAGGAGTAGGGGGGGTTGTGATATGGCTGAAAATAGAACCAAATCGGGATCGTTCAAATCGGGCACGAATCTTAAAGCTCTCAGGGGTAAAACGACAATTTCACCTACAAACAGGTCCGAATTTGGAACTGGGTCTTTCTTCAAAGCCCAATAACCCATAAATGGATCTGTCCTATTGGGTATGGGTAACAACCCATTACAAACCAACTCAGGTAGATAAAAGAGTAATTTAAATTCATAATTATCTCTAAGAGGCAGTTTAAACCTTCTCTCTTATCACGAAATGAGTTTAAAACTCTCCTCCTTATCCGTAAACACCGAGAAGTAGAGATAAATCCTTATCTCGAAATGGGTCTCTAAGGCGACTATAAATAACCCTCTCCCCCCCACCGTAACAAGGTAATCAATCTTTTTCTACCTAAAACTCTTTCATAATCTTTCTGGTTACTGACAAGAGCATCAGAGGGTTCGTCGTCGGGATCCATCCCGGCGTATCGAACATTGTGCAGATTCATGGTAGCGGTGAGAAACCATTCAACACGCTGGTGAAAGTCAACAGGTTTGCTTACTTGTTGCCTTCAAAAATCTACAATTTCATCTGTTTGCTCCCACACCAAAAATCAGCAGCAATAATGATAAAAGATGAAATTAATGACTTTGTGTATGTATAATATGCAGGTCATTAAGATGAAATAATATGTAATAATATGATTTGATAATATGAAAAGATAAATAGCATGGTGTAAGTATTATGTGTATCAATAGGATGAGATAACATAGTTAGATAAATGACAGGATGTATATATGACATGTGATAATATAATGAGGCAAATGGCATGGTGCATGTATGATATGTGGACGATAAATGGGAATTTTTTGTGATAATATGACGTGATAATTGGCTTGGTGTCGTATGACATGTGGGTGATAGTTGGAAATTATATATGATAAATGATGTGATTAATGGCATTGTACATGTGGGATATGCAGAAGATAAACTGGAATTATATATGATAATATGATGTGATAAATGATATGGTGTATGTATGGTAGGAGGGTGATAATTGAATTTATATATGGTAATATGATGTGTTTAATGGCTTGGTGTATGTAAGATATGTGGGCAGAGGCGATTATGTATATATGATGATGTGATGAGATAAATGAGGTGGTGTACATATGATATGTGATGTTATGATGTGATAATATGATAAAAGAAATAATATGTGTATAATACATATGTGTATGAAATATGTGTATACGACTATATGGAGATTTATTGATATTTATATATGGAGATTTATATATGGAGATTTATGTATGGAGATTTATATACGTATGTGTATGAAATATGTGTGTACGACTATATGGAGATTTCTGATAATCATATAAGGAGCTATGGCAATACAGATGTATATGCCTTGGGATATATTTATATACGGAGATATAAAGGAGATATAATTATATTCGGAGATATAAAGGAGGTTTACTTATATACAGAGATATAAAGGAGATATACTTATATACGGAGATATAAACGAGGTATATTTATATACGGAGATATAAAGGAGATATACTTATATACGAAGATATAAAGGAGATATTATAATATTGTAGTTAGCACAATCTCTCATGGGTTTGGGCTAGACCCCACAGGCCCGGGATATACCTGGGAACAGGAGTTATATATACTCCCCAATTTACATTTGGGAGTAGATACCCAAGTTATACTTGGGAGGAGTTTTTCCCTCAGTGGTATAGGGCCAGGAGGAAGACGTAGCCTCGGATGCATAAGACCTATGTGACAACGGTCTGCGTGTTTACCCAAGTTCTACTTGGGAGGAGTTTTGACTAAGCCATTGGCTTTAGTCTTGGTTGGACATGCGCGCAACCGTATTTTCAATTCACCCTGGTAGATATTTTTTAGGACACCCTGAATTTGGGTGAAATGGGGGGTTAGAGGGATTGAAATATACGGGGGGAGGCACAGAGATCCCTGTGTTGCACGAGGAAGTCAGTTGTGTGGGCATTGAAAGGAGAAAAATATAAATATGTATATATATACTGATGGAACGAATATATATATATATATATATATATGTGTGTGTGTGTGTGTGTGTGTGTGTGTGTATGTGTGTGTGTGTGAGTGGAGATAATGATGATAATATAAAACTAGTGGATCTTGGTAATTTATTACCGATGGCACAATGGATGTCATTTATATTTATGGGCGATATTAAATATATGATTGGTAAGATTTTATCTACTAATACTATAGTAGTAATACGAACTAAATATTGACAAAGCTATATTTATAAATATGGAGTTGTGTATCATAATTTATAAAGAGATATATAAATATATTATGGGAGTTATATATGTATATATATGTTGACAATACCTATATGGAACAAGGTATGCGTATAAATATGAGATATAAATATAGTTATATAACCATATGGTTGGAGTTATCTAATTACGGTATATGGATGGAGTTGTGCATTCAATTGCATGATATAAATGGTGTGTATATTTATATAAAATTAATGGAGTGGTATACATTTATGATGTTGGAATTATGTGGATATACTTATAAAATTATATCCGCGAGATGAGTTAAGTATGAAGAAAAGAAAAGAAATAAAAAGTAAAGTAAATTGTATATTACCCAAGTTATCGGCTTGGGGTGAACATTAAAGTAAGTTGTAATATGAAATGAGAATGACTATTAAAGTTGTAACCCATGTTTTCGCAAATACGTATATTCTGTGTATTTTCTGTATTTAAAATTTTTGTAAATTATTTTTCTGCTTTCAAATTCTTTTGTTAAAATATATTGTTGGATCTTCTATTAAAATCTATTTTTGATAAATAATTTTATTTGTAACTATTTTCTATGATTTTTTTATATTGTAATACAAATCTTATTATTATTATTACCATGATTTCTATTATTGTTACTATTACTATTATTATTATTACTATTATTATTTTTATTATTTTTCTTCTTATTATTGTTATTAATATTATTGTTATTATTAATATTAATTTTGACTGGTTATTAAAATTTCACTTCTCTGTACTAATTGTATTTGTAGTTATTTCAGATAAATTCTATAGTGTAATGCAAATTACATTTTATTATAGATCATATTTTTATCTAATATTTTTTATATAATTTTTTTTCCATTGGATTTTCATACCCTATTTAAAACCATATAGCCTACTTCTTTTGGATACCCAGTACCCAGCAAGACCCAAACCCATTATAACTAAACAATTACCCATACCCGTTAACCCCCTACCCTATTTATACTAAACCCGAAACCCAAACACCCACCCAAACCCTAAATACCCCTACTATATAATATCCCTACCCATCTGTTTACCCCCCTCAGCCATCTTCATCGTCATCCCCTAACCCTACCTCCTGACTCCTACCACCTGTGCTCTCCTACCCATTATCCCCTACCCCCCCTCCTTGCCGCCTGTGCTCAATCCCGTCACCCCTAACCCTGTGCTCCTCCGTCGTGCCTCTCCTCCCTTGCACCCCTACCGACTTCAGCAGCCAGAGTAGCGGGCCGCCAGACCCTGGTCCCCTCTTCCTGTCGCTCTGCCAGCAGTGGCAGTAGTCGCCTCAGTATCGCCCTCTCCCCGTTCTTTAGCGATGCACAATCCCTGTCTCCCCCTTGTCCCTGTGTCGCTCCGCCCATGCACCGACGACACAGCCCCTCCATCCTCCTGTCCTCAACTGGTCGCCGCACACGCCTACGCCCGTGACCTCCCATTCTCCTCTGTGCTGCACCGATTCCTCTCCCTGTCCTGTCCCCATCGGCAGCACGATAGCATCCCTGCCCCCATCCTGCTATCGCAGCAACTCAGTCAACCAGCCCCCTCGATCGTGCCTCCCTGTGCTTCTCTTTCGGCACAGCCAGCAGCGAACGCCGACCACCAGGTGTTGTCCCCTATGCTCTTTCCAACAGACAATAGCCAGTCGCCCTGCCTCGTGCCGCCCTCACCGGCGCTGCCCCTGTGCGCCACCAGTCCGCCCTATCCAGTCGCCATTTGCCGCCGAGCTAGTCCCCCTCTGCCGTTGCTGTTTGATCATGTTGATTACTGGACGTCGATCTCCTCTTGATCATCCGATCAGATCCTAACCATCTGATCTTCTTCATCATCTCTTGATCTCTTGATCTCAGCCGTCCGATCTGATTTGATCTTGATCGTCATCGTGATCCATTCGTTGGATTGTGTTTGTGATCCGTTCATTCTTTGAGTTCTTACATGGGAATCCATTGCCATTATTCTTGCTCTTGGTTGGTCGTTCCGTCGTTCAGGCAAGTAACTTGTATTCTTTTCTTTGTGTTATACAAGTACTAAATACCGCATGTAGTGTAGTTGTGTTCTAGAGACAATTCTTGTGTGAAACCCATGTTGTATCCTGTCTATATTGTGTTCACCTGCCCGTAGTTGCCACATGACACATATGACATGAAATAACTTAGGGATAACCACTTCTTGTTGTATACATGCATGTTGTTCATGACTTGTCGTATGATATCATGTGCTTAGTTGTGTTAGTGGTAGTATTCTCGTTGTATACTTGTAAAATACCCAATACCATGTTGTTTGGATATATAGTATACCGTATTTCATGTTTGGACGCGTTTTGGATGAGTTTTGTGTGAACTAGTGGATTTTGTGCATAAATTTCTGTTTTGTCGATTCCCCATTTTCATTCAGTATTTTAGACCCTATTAAGGTCAGTATATTAAAATTATTTATGAACATGAACTGTAAAGAATTCTGACTATTTTCCAACCCTTCCGGCAGATCTCAGTTTCTATTTGTGAGTTGAAAGTTATGTCAATTTTACTAAAATGGTGTAGAAAAATTCCAGATTTTGTTTTATATGAATTTTGTGGAGTAAACTATTTTTATTATGATGTTAAAAGTATTATTTTGATCCAATATATTGCTGAGTATAACTAGACCTGATTGGGATGAACCCTGAATTTTTTTGGATTTAATTAATGAGTTTTGCCAACTATGTTATACTTGCAAAAGATAACTATACTAGCAGAATTTCCTTACTGTCCAGTAAAGATACATAATTTTGACCTGATTATCTGATTCCTGACTACATACTTCCTTATGAGAGGGTATACTCAGAAGGGGACCCGTGTTTCCCACCTGTTACCCAACTACATACTTCCTTCGGGAGGGTGTACTTGGAGGGGACTTAGTCCTACATGTTGCATGATTACCTCTTACATGATACCTGTACCTATGCCTTTTTACCTGATACCTGAGCACACGGCCCTATGGACTCCACTACGAAATCTAATCGTAACTTGATTGAATGTAGCAACTATGTGGTAAAAACCCGAGACGCATGAAGTACTACCTAGATAGTAATAATACAAGACTTGACATGGCATAATACCTGATACATGATTACCTGTTACATGATACCTGTACATGATTCTTGACACCTGTTTACCTGATACCTGATACATGAATACCTGTTACATGTTTACCTGATACATGATCACCAGTATATGCTACTTGATACCTGTTACATGTTCACCTACTTGCATGGTACCTGTTATATGTTATATACACATGTTGTTACTTGATTTTGTTCATGATTCATGCTAGTTGTGCTATTTTGTTATCATGCCTATTCCATGCTATTTGTTTATCTTCTCCATGTACTTGTGCCTACACTACAAGCAGCATGTAACTTGCATTGACGGGAGTTTGCTTTCTTTTCCTTTTCATGCAATTTATTAAATTGCAGATCATGGAGATCAGCTGCCTGATGGAGTTGGTGACATGAGATACTAGTTGCTGGAGTTTTGCTATCGTTATTTCTTGCTATTATTATAATTATTATTTCCTGTTGCTACATGAAAAAATGTACTTGGTTACTTGGATGATTTTGTATTTGGGCAATGTGACCCAGAATTATTGACTTATTCAGACCTGATTTATTTGAGATTATTATTATATTTTGTTTCAAGTAAATTATGTTGTTATTGGTTCATATATGCCTGCGTGGTTGACTTATCTTGCTTCCTACTCTCATTATTCTTGTGAAATATTGTAAAGATCCTAATAGCTTATGGATGATGAAAATTATTCGCTGGGCTTTTATGAAAATTCTTGTGAAATATAGTATTCCGTATTCTCTTTTTAGGAAGCGGTGCTGTAATAACCCGTATTTGCGAAAAAAATAATAAATAAATAAATATATATAGATATATATATATATATATAGTATAAAAAAGAGGGGAAAGGTAATGATGAATGGGGGTCCACGGTAAATTTGTGAAGAACAGCACTTGCTGTTGGATTTGTGAAGGGTATGATGACATGGCATACTATATATGTGCATTGGCTGCTTTGGTAATTATATTTGAGGATTTGAATGGGGTGTATGATGACGTGTCATACTATATATATGTATGTGCACGGGATTGGAAAAATCAAGAGAGAGAGTAATTGAGTAATCCCATATCGGGAGTACACAAAAATAATTTGAGTATAAATAAAATTGCCTATGATCAAGAGTCACCTAATTGGTTAACCACCTTTTGAGAGGCAGCCTGTGGTAGGCAGTTGTACTATATAGTATCTAATTTTTCTTCTAAAAATATCAAAATTGTCTGAGTATTGGGGTGGGGCGTTACAAATGGTATCAGAGCCGATTTTCGACACCGGGTGTGGAAGAGGGCCTCAGTACGATCTGCGGTAAGAGATAGTCCCTAGAATTATCGAGGTGTGAGTGAAATAGTCTCCGAAATTACCTGCGGTGTGGGACTAGTCTCTGAATTATCAGGATCGAGGAAGACGCTACATCGGCTAGATAGGCGGATCCTACACTAGATGTGTGCCCTGTACTCAGCGAGGATGCTGATTTCTAAATGTGGGGTGTATGTAATACCCCGTATTTCTGGAAAAAAAATTTAATACATATATATATATATATATATATATATATATAGTATAAAAAAGAGGAGAGAGGTAATGATGAATTGGGGTCCATGGTAAATTTGTGAAGAACAGCACTTGCTGTTGGATTTGTGAAGGGTATGATGACGTGGCATACTATATATGTGCATTGGCTGCTTTGGTAATTATATGTGAGGATTTGAATGGGGTGTATGATGATGTGGCATACTATATGTATGTGCACGGGAATGGAAAAATCAAGAGAGAGAGTAAATGAGTAATCCCATATCGGGAGTACACAAAAATAATTTGAGTATAAATAAAATTGCCTATTATCAAGAGTTACCTAATTGGTTAACCACCTTTTGAGAGGCAGCCTGTGGTGGACAGTTGTACTATATAGTATCCAATTTGTCTTCTAAAAATATCAAAAATTGTCTGAGTATTGGGGAGGGGCATTACAGGGGCGTGACAAAAGTAAACTGTATTATGCGGATGAGTATAAAAAGTAAAGTACGATGTATCTTGTGAATGAAAAGTAAAGTAAAGAAAGTGTACTATGAGAATGAAAAGTAAGTAAGACGAATGATGAGATGAAAATGATAATAAAAGTTAAATTTTGTTTACCAGTGCCTACAGAAATTCTAGGGGTTCGGGCTAGACCTCCTAATACCCAAGAACCAACGTGGGGTGCGGTGCTTATCACCCGAAATTTGTTTGGAGTGCGGTGTATATTACCCAAGTTCTACTCGGGGTGCGGTGTATTCCCTCACTGGCATAGGCTCGCAGGAAGACGTAGCCTCGGATCCATAAGACCCTTGGTGGGCAGTGGTCCGCGTGTTTACTGGGCTGGTGTAACACCTCGAACTTTTTTTTAATTACCGAGAATAACCATTTTTATATCCCTAGAGTGGTGTGAATTATTTTTAAGTTATATTTTATTTTAATTTAAGTTTTAAATATTGATATTGGTATTGATATTTGTGTTAGATCGTTATTATTGATATATTGGAGTTATGAGTTGAGTTTTATGTGAAGAAAAATTTTGTTTATTTTTATTTTATAATGTTAGAGGATTATTATGAGATATTTTAATGTATTTTGTATTTTAGTATTATTAAAGTGTAGAGCTTGGGGTTTATTTGCAATATTTAGATGATTGGGGGGCCTATATGTAAATATTTCCTTTCATAAATATTATATTTATTTTTGTTATTTCCACCCCCCCCCTTCCTCCATCTTATTCTCCTCCTAGTCTCAGTTTCGCCCGACCGAAACCTAACCCATTTCCCGTCGATTTCCTAGGAGAAATCCCGAGGGTATTCTTCATAAAATTTCAATTAAAATTTGGGGCATACTAATTGAAGGGTTCTCTTCCCCTTGGTGGTTTCAATTTGGAGAAAGGATTTAGTGGAGGTATATCTCTTTGTAATTATTTGTGTAATTTCGTATGCTTTTAATTACTTTTAATTAGAAATGGAGTGTAGGGTTGGTTACATGTCTATTCTGATGTTAGAGACAAGAAATTAGCAAATTGATTAAGGTTGTGTAAGTTGTTTATAAATTAAGGTTCATACAAAGGAATTATATATATGAGAATTATCTCTTTCATAGTAGTAGAAATTTTTGTCGAGTCATTAGAATAATTTGGGGGCCATTTTAGTAATTGTTCGAGGATAAAAATTCCGTAGGAATTTGAATGTTACGTGCATCGCATGTGTGCATTCAATAAAATGCCTAAGTGACATTAGGATTAGTGTTATTATTTCATGCAGCTGGTTTGAATGTCTTGAGACCTAATTGCTTTGAAATTTGATAATAGGAGATGTTAGCGACTTCGGATGTGGGATGGAGAAGTGGTGCTTCGAGTCTTCGCAGGATATAATGTGAGTATGCTTATACTAAGTGTATATTATGTTGTGACAGAATTTTAGGCGGTTTGAAGTGATTTTTGTGGGATTCAGCTAAATGAAGTTTTAACTAAAAATTCAGAAATCCTCATATGTTAAAATCTTGTTATATGGTGAATTGGTGTGTATATGGTGAATTTGTGTGATTTTGAATATTCAGTGTTTCGATGATGTATTGAATATATGTGTGATAATATATGAAATAATTGGAGTTGATATATGTATAATATACGGCTGGTAAACAAAAGTGATATATATAGGGCATTATGATGTAGTGACCAATTTGGTGTATGTTTGTGACATGTTTGGGTGGTAATGAGTTGAGGTATCTTAATCAATGAAATTAATGAGTGAGTGTATGTATAATATAGTGATGTTTAAAGAAAAACTAATAGGCGGTCATATGATATAATTATCTACTTAGCTTGGCTTGTGCCTAAAGTATTATATGTGAGTAAATAAATACTTTGGTACGTTTATGATACAGATTGATATGGGGTAATAATTTTATAAATGAAATAATTAGATGTATGTGAACATGTGAGGTAACGTGTTAATAAATCGCGTTGTTAAAGTTAAAGATGTGGTAAATTATTGTAATGAAAGATGAGATGTTGTGTGGTGATAAAATGAGATACAGTGATGAAATGAAACTGATAATAACAAATAAATTTGGTTGACCAGTACCTACAGAAAATCCTGGGGGTTTGGGTTAGACCTCCTAATACCCAAGGACCGGCTTGGGGTGCGGTGTTTATTACCCAAACTATGTTTGGGATGCAGTGTTTCCCTCGCTGGCATAGGCTGGGAGGAAGACGTAGCCTCGGACGTGTAAGACTCTATGTAAGCATTGGTTCGTGTGTTTTACTGGGTTGTCAGCTTTTAGTATATTTGGGATATTGTACCTCACTGGGCGACACATTAATAAAATGAATGAGATGTGAAATGTGAATGAGAAAGAAAAGAAAGAAATTTATGTGAAATGTGAATGAGAAAGAGAAGAAAGTAATTTATGTGAAATGAAATGAGAAGGTGAAGTAAGTATTTGAGTGGAAATGAGTAAGTAGAGTGAAAGAAAATGTATGTATGAAGATGAGTATGAAAGAATGTGATTCATGAGTATCCAAATGAAAACGAATGGTAAAAGAAGTATGTGGTTAAATAAGTGAAAAACGAGGTAATTGCATTATATAATTATAAATGAAAATAAATAGATGGTGATGTGATGATATTCATTAAATGAAGAGCATTGTGTTATGTGATCAAATATGAGAAGTAAAAAAAGTATATATGTATGATATAATACTATAATGAATGAAAAAAAAGTTATATGTAATATGATTGTAAAGCATGAAGTCAGATGTATTATGTGATGATTATAAGAATGGTTACTAAACAAAAAAAAGTTATAGATGAGTTGATGCACCTGGGAATTGTGTCGAGGAACTAACTGCCCGCTATTTCCATGGGAATAGTGGGAACTACCCGCCTTGGCACAACTTCCAGAGTGAGTTGGCAGGTTTATTGCTATAATTGTTGTATTGCGTGATGGAAATGAATATAAAGTAAAGTAATATTTCAAGCTATCGGCTTGAGTTGTGATGATTATTACCCAGCTAGACTAGGGTGCGGTGTTTTCTTTCCCTCGATGACAAGATGTCACGAGGAAGTACCCAGTTTATTTGGGGTGCGGTGTTTTCCCTTGCTTTTCTAGGTCAGGAGGAGAATGTAGCTTAGGGAGTGTCAGACTCTGAGTGAGCAGCTTCCTGCGTGTATATGTTTGTGTATGGAAATGGATATGAGAATGGTAAGTGATATTGAAGAGAATGAGTGAAATAAAAGTTATGGAATTTGTATGGGTTACGAATGAAAAGAAAGTAAGTGGTGAGTGTGTGATGAAAAAAGAATGGAGATAAATAATGAATGTTTTAACCGTTATATAATCAAATAGAATGTATGTATATAAAGCGAAGAAAATAAGTTGAGTTATGAAGTAAAACTCTGTTTTGCTTTAAGCAGGAATTTTTGATATATATATATATATAAAGATCATATATGGTGTAAGAATGTGGTAATAGAACTTTATATTTGATATTTTGATGATTATTAGTAATTGAGTTAAGTAATATTTATTCGGGAATAAATGTTGTAATGTATATATATAAAGATCAGATATGGTGTAAGAATGTGGTAATAGAACTTTATATTTGATATTTTGATGATTATTTGTAATTGAGTGAAGTAATATTTATTCGGGAATAAATCTTGTTATGTATGTATATATATATATATATATATATATATATATATATATATATATATATATATATATATAAACTGGGGATGTGGTGGTGACTAAAAAGTGGATAATTGTTATGTTTATTTAAGTTAATGATGATAGCAGTTAATAGTTGGAGTTTGAGATTCGGGCTTAGAAACTACTGGCCGCTTTTTTGAGCAGTTAGTGGGAACTATCTGCCTGGGTTCGAATCTCTCTCTAATGTAAGGATGATGTGATGCATGGGGTGGAGTTGCAATAACTATAGTGTGGGTTATTTGATGATATGGTTGCATTGTAATTTCAAATGTACATTATTTCTCGGGCATCCCATAGTTATCACTTAATGTATTACCATATTGATATTTTTACAGTTCTTGTTTTCTTTTATTTTATCTCATTACAAGTTATGTTATATTTAATTATACTCACACCAGAAATGGCTAACCCCTTAGTGTTTGGGGGGTTAGGAGAGTCCCAGGACAACCCTAGACCCCTTACTATTGCAGATCCTCAGTAGTGCAGAGGTGTGGCATAGATTCAGTTTGAGTGGATTCTTTTACTTTTAAAATTTTTGTATAAGTTAGTGATATGAATAGTGAGTTTTATGGTTTAAATTGTATTTTGGATGTATAAGCATGTAGATGAGGATGATGAGTATAGTGTGGAGTAGTATGTTATGTTTTTTACCCGTACCCATCTCGTTGTGGACTACCGGGTCCTGTGGTATGTTTTACGATGTTTTTTCTAAAAATTTTGCTATGTTTTCAAAGAAATTCATCGTTTTCATTTGATATGTGATATTCTATTATGAGTTTGGCCCCCGGAGCATAATACTTATATTGCCTGTGTGTTTCTACTCATTTGGCTTGGGGAGCCGTGAATATATTGCTTGTGTTGTGAGCTACAGAATTTAGAGCAGAATTTTGTAAGCTTTTTTTGTTTCGGGGCAGAAATTTCAGGGAAAATTCTGCCAAAATTTTATTTGAAATATAACTATATTAGTTTATGTTTGAAATGGCATTGAAATTGAAAGAATTGAATTTGGAGATATATATTTGAACGAAAAAAAATTGGGGTGTTACAGCTGGTGGCTTCAGTATTTGGGATGATGTGGGGCACTAGTCGACAAATTAATAAAATGGGTAAATGTGAAATGAGAATGAGAAAGTAAAGAAACTGCATAATGAAATGAGAATGAAAAAGTAAAGAAAATGAGTTATATGAATGAGCATGTAAGTAAAGCAAATGTGTTAGAAATGAATATGATCAGAAATAAAATTGTGTTATGTAAATAAAAATGGAAAATATTGAAAATGTTTTATGTATTATGTGAATGAAAAGTAAAGTATGATATATTATGAGAATGAAAAGTAAAATAAGGTGTATTATGTAATGAAAAATAAAAGTAAATGGTATTATGTGATGAGGATGGTTGTTAAAATAAAAACATGAGATGATATGAGTTCGTTACGCCTTGGAATTGTGTCAAGGAACTACTCGCTCGCTATTTCGGTGAAAATGGTGGAACTACCTACCTAGGCACAACTTCAAGGTGGATCGGTGGGGTGTTGATATAATAGTTGTAATATGATATGAGAATGAAAGTTAAAGTTATATTATGAGATCAGAATGAAAGTTAAAGTGAGTTGTAATCCGAGATGTCAATGAAAGTTAAAGTGAGTTAACTATGAGATGTGAATATATATGAAAGTAAAAAATATCATCGAATAAGAATGAGAAGTAAAGTAAATTGTATGATGAGATGAGAATGAAATATAAAGCGAAGTATATGATAAGATGAGAATGAGAATTAAAGTAAGTGGTATGATGAAATAAGAATAAAAAAGGAAAGTACATTGTAATATTATAAGATTGAATATTGTATAAGATGAGAAGAAGCATTAAAGTAAAAACAAAATATATAGATTGAGTTGAAAATTGATATGATAGATTGGTGGAAAACTAGAAAGTTACTTCTTATGTAATATCCAGTTTTCTTTTAACATATTTTCATGTTAAATCTCAGGGTACCTTTAAATATCATCATGATAGTAAGTTCTTTAAATTTATTTTATATTATTTATTTTTGTAACTAACCCTATAGATTATACTCTTACCAGTTTTGGCTAACCCCTGTTGTGTTTGGGGGGGGGGGGGGGTCAGAGGAGTGCCTCCTTGAGGTTGGATGTCCCTACATTTGCAGGAATCGAGTAGCAGCGCGGCGAGACATGTGACTTCCTTAGTTTTTGTAGTGTTTTTACTCAGGAAATTAATAACCTTGTATATGTAGATATTATTAAATTTCTAGTAGTTACAGTTATATATTAACAGGGGTAGAAAATAGAGTTATTGTAATAATTCATATTTTGGAAGCTTATGTACGTATCTGTATGAGATGGTGATATATAGTGATGAGATAAGTATGTTAAAACCCGTACCCTCCTCATTGTGGAGTATTGGGTTCTGTGTGATGGTTTTTGAAGGTTTTTCTATGGTTTTTCTGAAAATCTCTTATGTTTTCTAACGAATTTTTGGTTTTTAATTTGTATCTTGCATATTATGATGAGATGTGCCCCGAGAGCCCTATATATATATTTCCTGTGTATTGTTGCTTGGATTGACCTGGTGATGACTGACATGTATTGCCTATGCTGTGATATTTGTAATTGTTCGCAGAATTCCATAAGGAATTGCTGCGAAAGGAATAATATTTCAGGGAAAACTCTGCCAAAATTTTAATTGAAATTTATGAAGATTATTCAAAGTAAGAAGTAGAGTAAGTTAGGAATAGTTTAAGTAATAGATTGTTAAATAAAAATAAAAAAATTTGGGGTGTTACACTTTAGGTTAATTATGAATTTCTTGCAAATTCTAGTGATCTTGTTGTGTGTGTATGGGTTCATTACCACTTAGTAGAGAATATAGAGTTTTGTTTTATGATTTAAGGGTGTTTTGATTAGTGCTGATCATGACGGTTGCAGCCGATGTTCCTTCTGGTATGAGTCTTAAATATATTGTTTGGATTCTGAAGTAGAAAAATTCTAATTTTGAGGTGTGTTTGCCCTAACTAGGATTTAGATAGTAGTTTCTTTGATGTGTTGGGAATGGAAAATGTTGGAATTTTGACCTAATTTGATTCCACTCGAGGAGTGGGTGATAGTAAAATCTTATATTCAGGTATAACCGTTGATTTTATTGCAGATCATTCGAGCTCAGATCTGAAATTTTTCCTTTATATTGGTGACACATTACCTAAATTGGGTGATATTGATGAATGCTGATAATGATTTTGGATTATGGATGAGATCGAGGGTAGTCAGTATAAATTAGGTCTTTTTTTCGTGGATGACCTTCGGTGGCAGGTGATAGAAACGGCATATAGTACTAGGTATGTTTTACAATTAGGAGGTACGAATAGGTGAAGAGATTTCAGGAGGACCATTTGATGGTCTAGTATAATGAAGGAGATCAAAGAGTTGGTCGATAGATGTTTGATTTGTTATCCTCTGTACTCTTAGCTCGGGGATGAGCTTCTTTTGAGGTGTGTATAATGTAACACCCTCCTATTTTACAATTTTAAAATAGTCATTTGTAACTCTTTTATTGCTATCAGATATTATTATTATTGTTATTATTATGCATAAATATACAATTTTATTATATATATATTCCTTTAATTTATTTATTCATCTAGTTGAGTGGTTTTATTCGATTCTGTTATAAAAAGTAGAACTATAAGGGCATATAAATAATTGGAGAGAGTAGAAGGGGTTTATAATAAATTTTCATTTTTATTTACAGAACTTACCCCACCCCTTCTTCCCCTCACTCCCGTCCAGACCCAAAGAACCCGATGCTCCCCTTCTTTCTTTCTTCATTTGCGGGGTTTTTAATCCCGTAAATTCCTAGCCATTTTACAAAATATTTAGAGGGTTTTAGCTAATTGGAGGGTGCTTTTCAATCTCCCGGCGTTAGTTTCTTGGATTGGCTTCTTGGAAGGTGAGAAATAATTTCATTAAATTGTATATGGCTGTATGTTTCCAATTCTTGGCAAGAAAATTAGGATAGTAGAGAGATTAGCGGATAATCTTTGTGTTAGAAGCGATTATTTCTTTATTTGATATGGGAGGAGTAAATTTGAAAAGTGTTAGGCTTTTGAGTTAGAAATTAAAAGACTTTATGCCTCAAATTTATTACAGATTGGCAATAGAATGTTTTTGTAAATTATCAGAAACAATTTGGAATAATTTTTGGACGAATTTATAGGCTTAAAACCTAATTAATAGAATTGTGAGTGTGTGCATACGTATAATGCACACCGGGCGTTCGATGATATGCCTGTAAGTACTCAAAGTATCTCCAGCTGTAAATTTGGATTGGTTTGGGAGTTTTTAACACTAATTGATATTCAAACCAGGTAATAGGCGGTGGTAGTGACCTCAGACATGTAGCGGAGGAGCTGTATATCGAGTTTCTGCATTTCGACACGTGAGTATGATCCTACTAGCTATACTTAATGTTGTGGTAAAATTTTAGACTTATTCGATGTAGATTGTGATAGTTAAGGCCGGGTAATGAATTTATGGAAAATACTGAATTTTGATAGTTGAAATTGTGCTTATGTGGGTCTTTGTATGATTTTGAATATTTGGTGCTATTAGTGACATATTGGGTTTATATATGATAATATGAAGTGATTTAGGGCATGGTGCACGTAGGATATGCAGGTGATAAATAGAAATTATATATATGATATGATGATGTGTTAAATGGCATGATATACGTATGACATGTGGGTGATAAAAAAGAATTAGATATCATAAAAGATGAAATTAATGACTTGGTATATGTATGATATGCAGGTGATTAAGGTGAAATAATATGCAATAATATGAAGTGATAATATGAAAAGATAAATAGAATTGTGTAAGTATTATGTGTGTTAATAGGATGAGATAATATGGTGAGATAAATGACAGGATGTGTCTATGATATGTGATAATATAATGTAATAATATAACGAGGCAAATGGCATGGTGTATGTATGATGTGGATGATAAATGGGAATTTTATGTGATAATATGACGTGATAATTATCATGGTGTACGTATGACTTGTGGGTGATAGTTAGAAATTATATATGGTAAATGATGTGATTAATAGCATGGTATATGTATGATATGCAGGAGATAAGCTGGAATCATATATGATAATATGATGTGATAAATGATATGGTGTATGTATGGTATGCGGGTGATAATTGAATTTATTTATGGTAATATGACGTGTTTAATGGCTTGGTGTATGTAAGATATGCGGGCAAAGGTGATTATGTATATATGATGATGTGATGAGATAAATAAGGTGGTGTATGTATGATATGTGATGTTATGATGAGATAATATGGTAAAAGAAATAATACGTGTATAAGACTATATGGAGATTTACATACGTATGTGTATGAAATATGTGTATACGACTATATGGAGTTTTACATACATATGTGTATGAAATATGTGTATACGACTGTATGGAGATTTATGATAATCATATAAGGAGCTATGGCAATACAGATGTATATGCATTGTGATATGTTTATATACGAAGATATAAAGGAAATATATTTATATACGGAGATATAAAGGAAGTATACCTATATACGGAGATATAAAGGAAATATACTTATATACGGAGATAAAAAGCAGGTATATTTATATACGAAGATATAAAGGAGATATACTTATATACGGAGTTATAAAGGAGATATTTTAATATTGCAGTGCCGCACAATCTCCTAGGGGTTTGGGCTAGACCCCATAGTCTTGGGATATACCTGGAGACAGGAGTTATATATACTCCCCAATTTACATATGGGAGTTGTACCCAAGTTATACTTGGGTGGAGTTTTTCTCTCGCTGGTATAGGGACAGGAGGAAGATGTAGCCTCGGATGCGTAAGACCTATGTTGCAACGATCCGCGTGTTTACCCAAGTTCTACTTGGGAGGAGTTTTGACTAGGCCATCGGCTTTAGTCTTGGTTGGACATTCGTGCAACCGTATTTTCAATCCAGCCCACTAATGGTAGATTTTTTTAGGACACCTGGATCTAGGTGAAAATGGTGGGTTAGTGGGATTGGAATATATGGGGGGAGGCACAGAGATCCCTGTGTTGCACGGGAGGATAGTTGTGTGGGCACTGAAAGGAGAAAAATATAAATATGTATATATATATTGAATGATCGAATATATATATGTGGAGATAATGATGTTAAGCTAAAACTAGTGGATCTTGGTAATTTATTACAGATTGCACTGCGGAGGTCAATTATATTTGTGGGCGACATTGGAGATATGATTGGAAAGATTTTATCTACTAATACTATAGTATTAATATGAACTAAATATTGACAAAACTATATTTATAAATATGGAGTTGTGTATCTTACTTGATAAAGAGATATATGAATATATTACGGGAGATATATATGTATATATGTGTTGACAATACCTATATGGATCAAGATATGCTTATAAATATTAGTGTAACTACCGTTTCCGTTCTTTTTCTTTTTACCTTCATTGTAATATTTTATTGCACTTGAGAGGGGGAAGTTGTGTTGTAATTAATAATAATCAACCTAAGGATAGGCACGAGTGGAGATGTCATAGAACTTGGGAAACGTACGTATGGGCTCTGTTGTTAGTCCAACGGATGTATTCCAGGACTGTGTGTTGTTGTCCCTAGTATATTCGCGTGTCGAGGGTCGGCAGGCCTATTCACGGAGTGCCTAGAGGAAAGTTTGTATGTTTGCATGTCGAGGGTCGACAGGCCTATTCACGGAACATACGGTGCATTCACGTGTCGAGGGTCGGCAGGCCTATTCACGGAATTTACTGTGTGTCACGCCCTGCTTCCCAAAAAGAATACGGAATACGGATACGCGACAAAAGCCCAGCAAATGATTTTCATCATCCATAAGTTGTTCAAGAATCTTTACAACATCTCACGAAATAATCAGAGTTGGAAGCAAAACCAACATGCACATATGAACAAAAAATACCAACAAGAATACTTGAAACCAAATACATTAATCTCAAATAGTCATGATCTGAATAAGTCAAAATCCTGGGTCACATTGCTAAAATACAAGATAAATCCAGGTATCAAAATACAATATTGTTCAAGCAAGCTACAAGAAATAATAATAATAAAATCCAGCACTAATACTTCATGTCACCAATACCGTCTGGAACATGTTCTCCAAAATCTGCAATTTAACAATTGCAGGGAAGAGTAAAAGAGAAAAGAAGTACCCGTCAATTGCAAGTTACGGGCCGCTTGTAATGCAGGATACATGTACATAGGAAAAACCTAACTAACAACATAATATAAGCATGATGTCAAATGGAATACTAGTATGGCAAGATGAACAAGTATAAGTGGCATGAATCAAGTGTCAAGTGAACAAGTGTCATATAAACAAGTGTCAAGTATCATGTTCAAGCATCAAGTCTAATGTATCAAGTAATCAAGTGTCAAGTAAGCATGTATGAAGTTCAAGTTTCAAGTTCAAGTATCATGTGTTAAATATCATGTATTATTACTATCTAGGTAACACTTCATATGCCATCCTTTTATCACATGATTATTACAGTCAATACAATTTCATTTTAGATTTCATAGTGGACCATAAAGGGCATTGTACTCAGGGACAAGCCTCAAGAATCAAGTATCAAGTATCAAGCCACAAGTATTAAGTAAACAAGCCTCAAGTATCAAGTATCAAGCCTCAAGAGTGAAGTATCAAGCCAAGTGAAATATCAAGCCTCAAGTAGTGAAATATCAAGCCAAATCTCAAGTATCAAGCCAAGTCTCAAGTATCACATAGGATCAAAAGATCTTCTTCCGAGTACACGTTTCTGAATTATCCACTATTAGATCTGTCCCTTTAAAAACCCCGGCTTGGTTAATTTTATTATTAATGTCAAACAAGCATACATGTGTCAAGAAACAAGCAATTATATCATAGTATGATTAAGTAACAAGTTCAAGTTGCAAGATAACCATGTACGGGTGCAAGATAACTCATAAAAGAATAAAACAAATAAATCTCTAGTTCAGGACAGTAAGACCATACTGTAGTAAAACTGAAATTATTAGTGTTACAAAAATGCAAAACTGAATCCGTCAAAACGTCTAGAAAATAGACTCCCAACTGAATCCAGGGAATACAAATAAGTCATATAGTAATTCACAAAATGAAGTCTCAGAACTGATTTGAATTCAGAAATTAGGTTCAGCCAGAAATCAGTAAATCAAATTCTCACTCAGGGAAACAGTATCAAAACTCAACAAATAAATCTACGAAAAATCTGGGGTATTCCCCTATCTGTCTAGTATCAAAATATTAAGTTTCAGAATTTTCCAGTAAAATTAGATCTGTCATCAAAAATCAGAAAACATCAATAAACGATAGTTTGGCAAATCTGGAATTCCAAATACTGCTGTACGAAAACTATAATATCTTGCAACCCGTTAAACGAAATCCAAATCCGCCAAAGGGAGATGAAAATAGATAGAATAGATAACTTTTATATTTCACAAATATTTTTCATACAGTAAAAGAAAATAGGGTGAAAATGCGATTCTTTACTGAACAGCGAGCAAAATACAGCAAGTATAGTTTTTATAAACAAGCGTGAAACGCATATAAAACTCATCAATAAAATCCACCATAATTCTGGGTAATCCCTAAGTAGATATAGGAAAACTGAACAAAGTTTCAGATCAAAATAATATGTGTAGAACAAGTATCAAAATTATTTAGTCATCAAAATCATAAAAAAACGAAATCTGGAAACGAATTACACCTCTGTAGTAAAACAGTCATATCTCACACATACAAAAACGAAATTGACCAAGGTCAAAGGGGTTGGAAAGCAGATGAATTTCTCTACAATTAATGTTTTATACTGTAATAAAGATTCTGACTTAATATGGTCAAAATTACTGATCAAGACAGAATATTGGTAAAACAAGAATTTCCTCAAAAACCAAAATCAACATAGATCCAACGAAACTTGATTCAAACACAACCAAATATGAAATCAAGTCTACCAAGTGTACAAACACCATGAAATAGGGTAATTAACATATCTAAAACAAGTTTATCACATGGTTCTCAACAAATACCCAAATTCTCACAAAAATCTCACATACATGATCAAATCAAGAACAGGCAAAACCTAAAGTACACTAAATGTCAAAAAAAATTGTGTCGTGAGTCAACTATGGTCAAAGCACTATAGAGACAATATCAACAAGGGGCTTCACACGTAATTGTCGTTAGAACACAACTACACTACAAGCGGTATTTATGACTTGAATCATATAAAGGATTTTTAGTACAAGTTACTTGCCTGAAAGATGACGAATCCAACGAGAGAAAGAGAATAACGGGAATAAATTTTTGGGCACGAACACAATGAACGAACCAACGGAACATGAACACGATCACGAATCCAAAGAACAAATAACCCACGAACACAGTCGGATAGTTGAGATCATGAGATCAAGAGATCAAGGCGATCGAATCAGATCGGACGACTCTGATCAAAGATCAAGATCAAGATGAAGATGTGATCAGTATCTTGATGATGATGATGATGATGATCGGATCAGATCGACGATCTAACGACCACCAATCAAAGTGATCGGAGAACTCCATGACGATGATCATGATGATCAAGAACGGACAGCCAATATTCAAACCATCAAAACCCACATGATCAAGAAGATCAAGATGAGAGATCTTGAAGATCCGACGACCCACAACAAAGATGATGATCAAGAAGATCGAACGGTCGAGAATTAACAAGAACAAAACTCCATGATCAAGACGATCAAGATCGCGATCAAATGGACAACCCACATTCAAACCATCACACCAATCAATAAAACAGAGCATGGGGAAAGTTTTCACTGTGATGGGGGAAACAAGTGGCGGCACAGCGGGCGCGGAGGGACTGCTGGTGAGACACGGCGGTGGCAGGATGACGGCTGGAGGTGGCTGCAGCGGTGGAGGACAGGCCGGGGGTGTGCTACGTTCGGCATAGGAGGCGCGAGGCGGCGCGACTGGGCAAGCGCGCGGCCGGGCTGGCATTGCGGGGCTGTCGAGAGGAGGCAGGGGTGCCTGAGGTGGCTTTGGCATCGCCTGGCTGTCTACGCTGCAGTTGCGCGATGCGTCACCCAGGAGGAGCATAGGGGGGACGATGACGTTGCAGTGGGTGGTGCCGAGGTGAAGAACAGGGTGAGCGGGAGAGAGAGAGTTGAGAGGTCGGGAAAGACGGAAGAGGGAAGACGAAGCGGTGCAAGGTGCTTCTCCGGTATTAGAGCTATGCTTACATGATGCTCGCACGTTAAGGGTAGTTAGGCCTATTCGCGGAGTATTTTAGATATTATTTCTATCACCGTAGTAGGATTAGTTGCATAATGAAGGATTTAACGCTATAAAGTGGAGAATGATAAGGGCTTGCACCAGACCTTTGTAGTATGGAATGCATAGAATCCGATAAGTATGCATTAGAGAGTCATCATAGTGCATTTGTGCTTTCTTGACTTGTATTATGCATGATGTTTTCTGTTTTCCTACACTTGACACTTAGCTTGGTTGCACTTGATGTTTTTATGCTTTATTTATCGTTATTTCATATTCCGTTTTGTTACTATTGTGGGATGTGTTGGTTATGAATTTGTTCTTTATGTATCATTTAAATTGTATTTCTTTTGATGTCACTCACACCTTTATGGCTGATCCCTATAGTTTTGGGGATTAGGGTTATCTCTAGCCTCATGTTTTACAGGTAGGTACTGTTAGCTTGAGATTTGGATGTATGTAGTAGAATGATAATATGGCTTATGCAAATTGTAAAACAATGGGTTGTAAAAGAAAGAAAATGTAATTCAGGGTGTTAATTTTCCGGTGTGCTATGTAAAGAATTGGAGTAATAAAAGTTGAAAAAAATTTCTGTGTTTGGCTATGTTTACTATTACATTGAGGTAGATGCTGAGAATTGTACCACGTATTTTTGAGTTCATTTATTGGAAATTAGGGGCGCTACAGAGTTTGGTATCAGAGCATACTTCAATAGTAATGATAAACATGGTTTAAGAATAAATCTAGGTGGACATTAGAGCATGAGTACCCAGGTGTGGACTTTACAGTGTGAGTATCACATGGAATTAAAACAAGATGAAATCGTTTGGGGTATGATTGAGGTTTTCCCATAAGGTATTGATGTGAATATGAATTATGTTGTGATGCTCTAACTTTTCCCTAATTTTGTAGTATTCAGTATAATGGCAGGACCCAGGACCAGAAATTATGGAAATGGTGATGGGGCTAAGGGTTCCCATGGGGCCGGACTTGATCTAGAGACGGAAATTGCTAGATTGTATCAGACCTTGAACACATTCTTGGTAGCCAACATTACTCAGGAATCAGAATCAAGGAGTTGAACCAGTGCTTTTTAATGCTGATCCAATTAAGCAGGTTGAGTCCTTCAAGCGGATGAAGCTGCCTATTTTTGAAGGATAGTCTGATCCAAATGAGGCTGATGATTGGATTAGAAAGATGGAAGTGATCTTCGAAGTTTTGGAAACTCTAGTAGCAAAGAAGGTGAAATTGGCTACAATGCAGTTAAAGAAGGATGCTGGCATCTAGTGGTAGTCAGTGAAGAGAACTTTTGGGGGTGAACTGGTGACTTAGGAGGCTTTCCTTGAGGAGTTCAGAGATTGTTACTTTCCTCTAGATATTCAGGAGAAGAAGGCAACGGAATTCTTGAACCTACAGCAAGGCAGCATGTCAGTACGCGAATATGAGACTAAGTTCAACCAACCGTCAAGGTAAGCACCAGAGCTGGTTGTTGATGAAGCGAAGAAGGCCGAGAAATCCGAGCATGACTTGAGGTCCGAATTTGAGGTCTCGAATGATACTGTTGAGCATCAGAAGGTTTGATAAGCTGATCATAAGAGTAGCTATGACAGAAGAAGATATGGATCAGTTCCAGAAGAAGCAGGAGACCTGGAATAGGAACAAAAGGCCAGCAACAAGTCAGAGTGGGAAGAAATTCTTAATGAAGCAGGGCAGGTTCAGTAGGCCAGAGCAGAAGGCGCCCACAATTCACGGCGTGACTTGTTTCAACTATGGAGAGGTAGGCCACTATCAATCAGCATGCACCAAACTGCCTAAGGTGCGGTCTTGTTATCAGTGTGGTTATGAAGGCCATATCAGACCAAACTGTCCACAGTTGAAGAAGGAAGGTGCAAGCGGGGGCAAATTCTACAGGTAGGGGTGAGTGTTCGCATTAACCGAGGAGGATGCGGGTAACTTAGAAGATGTGATCCAGGGTATGTATGAATTTTAAATTCGTTTATTTGATGGATTAAGTAAAACTTTGTTTAAGAATAAATTGGAGATTTGAGTATCATTCACCATGTAACAGGATTTGTCTTGATTAATGGAACAAAAGCAAAAGTTTTATTTGATATTGGTTCTTCGCATACATTTGTGTTGCCAAATTTTGTTAAAGTTTTAGGTGTGTAATCTTAGGTACTTCCAGGCACAGTTTTGTCAGTGGAAACACCATCAGGAGAAGAATGGATTGCTGATCGGTATTATGAGGTTTATGATATCGAGATTGGTGGGAGATTATTTGACATTGATCTCATTGAAATGCAAGTTTTTGGTGTTGATGTGATCGTGGGCATTGATTGGATGGCAATATATGATGCCACAATTGAATGCAAGAAGAAAGAGGTATTAGTGAAAGCACCGGGAGGACCCGCAGTAACTTTTCAGGAGAAGAAGAAGAACCCGAAAGTGGCTACAATGGTATCTAAGTTGATGATTTCAAATGAAGACAGAAGCATTCCAGTTGTTAGGGGTTTTCATACGGTATTCTTAGAAGATCTACAGAGGTTACTGCCACAGCGAGATGTTGAGTTCATCAACAATGTTTGGTCGGGAAGTGCTCTGATTTCTAAGGCTCCGTACAGGATGGCACCGGTGGAGCATGATGAAGTTAAGAAATAGATTGAGGAATTGTTGAGTAAGGGATTCATTAGGCCGAGTACTTCACTTTGGGGTGCACAAGTATTGTTAGTGAAGAGGAAGGCTGAGTCAATAAGGATGTGCATTGATTACCGGGAGTTGAACAGGGTTACCATTCAAAACAAGTATCCGCTTCCATGGATTGATGATCTGTTTGATAGGCTTTGGGAAGTAGCTGTATTTTTGAAGATTGATATGAGGTCAGGGTATCATCAGGTCCGAGTTAAGGAGGAAGATGTGAGCAAGATAACTTTCAGAACTTGTCATGGACTCTATGAGTTTTTGGTGATGTCATTCGGAGTGACGAATGCGCCGACAGTGTTCATGGACATGATGAACCGAATTTCGCAGCCTTTTATTAATTCCTTCGTGGTGGTATTCATTGATGATATTCTGGTATATTCAAAGTCGGAGGAAAAGCACTATAAGCACTTGGCAGAGGTATTGAAGAAGTTACAGGAGCATAACTTTTATGCCAAGCTATCGAAGTGTGAGTTTTGGAAGTTCGAGGTAGATTTCCTGGTCATATCCTTTTTAAGGAGGGAGTAGCCACCATCCTCAGAAGGTTGAAGCAGTGAAGAATTGGCCCAGACCGACGACAGTAAAGGAAGTCAGGAGTTTCTTGGGATTGACTGGGTACTACAAGAGATTCATTCAGGGCTATGCACAGATCGCAGTTCCTTTAACAGGGTTGATTCGGAAGAATGTGGCTTTCACTTGGACTGATAAGTGTGAGGCGAGTTTCCTAGAGCTAAAGGAGAGATTGACGATTGCGCCTATCTTAGCTTTTCCGCAAGTTAGGAAGGACTATGATATCTTCAGTGATGCATCACTCAGGGGTTTACGGTGCGTCTTGATGCAGGAAGGAAAGGTTATTGCTTATGGTTCGAGGAAGTTGCGTCCGTATAAGAAGAACTATCCGACGCATGATCTGGAATTGGCAGCTATTATCTTTGCCTTGAAGCAATGGAGGCATTATGTGTATGGAAAGAAGGTCAACATGTTTACCCGACCACAAGAGCTTGAAGTATATTTACCAGCAGAGGGATCTAAATCTTCGGCAAAGAGGGTGGTTGGAAGTGTTAGAAGACATTCGTCCTGAAATCAAGTATCATCCGGGCGAGGTGAATTTGGTGGTCGATGGACTTAGTTGGAAGAGCAGTCTGTCGAGTTTGATCACTACTTAGAGAGAGTTGGCAGCAGAGTTAGATCAGGCAGGTATTGAGGTTGTACTGCAGGTTTTGGGAGCATCTTTGGTTCAGTTGAGGTTGTAGCCTTCTTTGAGAAAGAAGATCATGGATGGTCAGAAATCAAATGCAGAGATTCAGAAGATGTTGCAGCAGGTTTCCGAAGGCAAGTTATCAGAGTTTCCGTGTCTAAGATGGAATTCTATGGATGGGTGAGAGGTTGTGTGTACCGGAGAATGCTGATTTAAAAGAGAGTATCTTGCAGGAGGCACATAGTACCTTGTTTTCCGTGCATCCTGGAGGGACAAAGATGTAGAAGGGCATCAAACAGCACTTTTGGTGGTTGGGTATGAAGAGAGATGAGGTAGACTTTGTGGCAAGGTGTCTGACTTTCCAGCAGATCAAGGCAAAGAATCAGAGGCCTGGAGGCTTGTTACATCGATTGCCTGTTCCGAAATGGAAGTGGGAGAATATCAGCATGGATTTTATCACAGGTTTGTCGAGGTGTCCGAAGGGCAACGACTCAATTTGGGTTATTATGGATCGTTTGACCAAGTCAACTCACTTTCTGTCTATGTAGATTACTTGGTTGTTGGAGAAACTGACAGAATTGTACATTGATGAGATTGTGAGACTTCATGGGGTTCCTGTGTCGATTGTTTCCGACAGGGATGCGAGGTTCACATCGAGGTTTTGGAAGGGTTTGTAAGCAGCTTTGGGCACCATAACCGATTTCAGTACTGCTTTCCATCCACAGACTGATGGTCAGACTGAATGGGTGAATCGGGTATTGGAGGATATGCTGAGGGCTTGTGTTATGGATTTTGGTGGCAGTTGGGAGAGGTATTTGGCATTGGTTTAGTTTGCTTATAACAACAGTTACCATGCAAGTATCAGTATGGATCCGTATGAAGCTTTGTATGGGAGGAAGTGCAGGACACCCGTTTGTTGGTACGAAATTGGTAAGAGGCAGATGTTTGGGCCGGAGAATTTGCAGTAGACATCGGTGAAGATCGAGCTGATTCATAAGAGGTTAGTCGAGGCTCAGAGTCGGCAGGAGAGTTATGCAGATACTAGGTGAAGGAACTTGGAGTTTGAGGTTAGGGATGCAGTTTTTCTCAAAGTGTCTCTGACTAAAGGAGTGATCAGGTTTGGGAAGGGAGGCAAGTTGGCGCCAAGGTACATTAGGCCATACAGTATTTTGAGGCGGATTGGTAAGACACCATATAAGTTGGAACTACCGGAGGAATTGGCACAGTGCATGAGGTGTTCCATGTGTCGATGTTGAGGAAGTATGTGCCGGATCTGAGTCATCAGTTGACGGAAGTGCCTGAAGGACTGCAGCTGAACTTGAATTACAAGGAGCAGCCTCTAGAGATTTTTGACCGTCGGGAGAAGGTGTTGAGGAAGAAGGTGATACATATAGTCAAGGTATTATGGAGGAACCAGCTGTTCGAGGAAGCTACTTGGGAGCCGGAGCATCGCATGCAGAAGGATTTTCCTGATCTCTTTGTATGATTGTATTATTTTGGTTAAATTATATTACTCTTTGTATGACAGTATTCTTTAAACTATATTTCCATTTATGTGATTGCATTCTTCTTTTGCTTAAGTTTTTAGCTCCCTATCAGCAGTAGTTCTGAGGACAGAACTATTCTAAGGAGGGAGTGATGAAACACCCTAGAATTTTAAATAATGTTTTTGAGATTAATAAATGAATTAAAGTAATTTTTGGTGATTTAATAAATATTTTTTCTGAAATTTATCTTTTTGCACATGCAAAATACGTGCAAATATTTTCTTGGGGAACTCAAGTTCAGTAATTATTTTGGGAAAACTGAATATTTATCAGTAGGTATTATTTGTGAATTTTCTGGATTTTTTTATATTTATTTGGCATGTTTGCAAATATTACAAAAAGATGGGCTTTTGTGAAAAATTACCACTTTGAGTAAAAACTCCATATTTTTGGTTTTCTGGGCTGAACATGATGGCTGGCCAACTCAGAGGTAACTAGTTTAATTTTTGTTCTAATATATTTGGTTTGTTTTGCTAATTTATCAAAGAAGGGTTTTTTTGCAAAAAAATTACAAAATTGATTTTCTGGGTTTGAAACTGATGCCGGCCAGATCTGGGAGGGATATTTTTGATTTAATCTCAACTTAATTGGTTAATCTAGTTACCTAATATAGAGGATATATGTATAAAGATATATTCTAAAGGATTATTTCGTAAAATCTTCTCAGAACCCTAACACTCCTGATTTTGGCTATTTAGGGGGCTGCTACAGCCGTCCCTCCTCTGCACAAAACAAAAGGATATTTTTATTATTGAATTTCTTGGAGTTTCGAAGCGAGAATCTTGGATTTTTGCGAAAGGATGAGATTTTCTTATTCTTTATTATTTTCGTTGATTCTTCAATAAGGTGACTGGCATATGGTTGATTTCTTATTGATCTATGCATGTTATATATGATGATTTGTCTAGTAGAATACATGATAGATGATTGTATGATGATATAACGAATATATTGATGGATGGATAATTAAAAGTGGAACTTTTAAAAATGTTATGCAATGGATGAATAAAATCTCTATATAGATGACTTAAGAACATTAAGAACCTAGTAGGAATCGTGGGTATGTTGTTTTCCTTCACATTCTTGCTGATTTGATTACATGTAATGAGATTGTATGATGTATTGTGCATATAGACGATTAGAGATGGGCTTTTACTTATTTGAATACATATGTAGGATCTTTTGATGTTCTGATGAAGAAAAGTTGAGTGATGCATGTTGTAGATTTATATAATCAAGGGTAAATTAAATTCAATTAGTTGTTTATGTGTTTAACAAATTGCAAGGGATTTTTTAAGATCAAAAGATCATACACGGCCGAAATTGAACTTTTAAATTTTTGTGATGTTTTCAAGTGGATCTTCGATGTAAATTGATACTGAGACTAAATTGAACATTGTACTACTCCTATACAATGATTTTTGTTGTTTTTTACTAATCTATATACACATATATATACATATTATTCTGATTTGATGAATTTTGATGAAAAATTTCTCTTTCGTGAATTTGTTGAGAGTTTGATTTGATTTATGAACTCCAGTATGTTAGACAAGTTGTATTTGTCCATCTCAGGGTTTTAGTTCACGAATTCATGCTTTTAAAGATTTAAAACTACGTATCAATTGTGAAGTGCACGACTTTTAAAGCTGACTAAGTATCAGTCGACGGTCGATCGTCCACTTTTTGAACTAAAATGATAGTCGAATGTCAATTGTTGGATTTTGGATTTTTAGCATGTCAATCGACCGCCACTTTTTGAACTACGATGTCGGTCGACTGACACCTGCTGTCAATGTAGTTTTATTGAGTTTCTTACTGATTTCTTGAACGATTATTTCTTCAAACTTATGGATTATAGATCTACTATTTAGATGAAGTTTTTGCTACAGATTATGGTATTTTATAGAGAGTTATATTTTGATTAATAATAGAATTTAATTGGTATTTCTATGACTTTAGAAAGCGAATTATATATGGATTTTGAGAGGTTGATGTTTTGTGATTTTTCTATGACTTCAAAAATGCGAAACTCGGTTGTTTAAGAGATTTAATCTCAGATTGTACTTCTGGAAATTTGTGGGTATTTGGATAAATTTGGAATTGTTTGATTTGAAAATGTTTTCTTAATATAAACAATTTGATGATGCAATTAATAATTTTATTGTTAGATTTGTGTTGATACTATGATTTGTGAGTCTCTGGTGGTTGAGTGGGATTTCTGTAAACCGACAGATGAGATTTTGTGGATTTGGCCAGTTGGGCCCTGAGGTTGTTTTGGTGGAACTAAGTCCGGTAGGGTACACCAACTCTAGAGAGGGAGAAATTGTGTTTTAATTAATAATAATCAACCTAAGGACAGGCACTAGTGGAGATGTCACAGAACTTGGGGAACGTAAGTATGGGCTCTGTTGTTAATACAACGGATGTATTCCAAAACTGTATGTTGTTGTGTCCGTAGTATATTTGCGTGTCAAGGGTCGGCAGGCCTATTTACGGAGTGTCTAGAGGATAGTTTGTATGTTCGCGTGTCGAGGATAGATAGGTCTATTCACGGAACATACGGTGCATTCGTGTGTCGAGGATCAGCAGGTCTATTCATGGAATGTGTTGTGTATCTGTACGTCGAGGGTCGGCATGCCTATTCGTGGGGTACATGGCAGGAAGGTGATTCTTCGGTATTAGAGCTATGCCTACATGATGCTCGCGCATCGAGGGTTAGGCCTATTCGTGGAGTATTCTAGATCTTGTTTCTATCACGGTAGTAGGATTAGTTGCATAAGGAGGGATTTAACCCTGTAAATTGGAGAACGATAAGGGCTTGCACCAGACCGATGTAGTATGGAATGCATAGAATCCAACAAGTATGCATTAGAGAGTCGTCATACTGCATTTGTGTTTTCTTGACTTGTATTATGCATGATGTTTTCTGTTTTCCGACACTTGACAATTAGATTGGTTGCACTTGATGTTTTTATGCATTATTTATCGTTATTTCATATTCCGTTTTGTTACTGCTGTGGGAATGTGTTGGTTATGAATTTATTCTTTATGTTTCATTTAAATTGTATTTCTTTTGATGTCACTCACACATTTATGACTGACCACTGTGGTTTTGGGGGTTAGGGTTATCTCTAGCTTCATGTTTTATAGGTAGGTACCGTTAGCTTGGGATTTGGATGCATGTGGTAGAATGATAATATGGCTTATGCAAATTGCAAAAGAATGAGTTGTAAAAGAAAGAAAATGTAATTCAAGGTGTTAATTTTCCGCTATGCTATGTAAAGAATTGATGTAATAAAAGTTGAAAAAAAACTTCTGTGTTTGGCTATGTTTACTATTACATTGAGGTAGATGTTGGGAATTGAGCCACAAATTTCTAAGTTTATTTATTGGAAATTTGGGGCGCTACTGTAACCCCCATTTCTGCAAATACGTATTTCTTGAATATTTTCTGTATCTTGATTTTTTTTTAAAATTCATTATTTGTTTAATTCGTTTGAATTTTATGTTAAAGTATTTTTCTAAACAGTAGTTATAATTATAAACCTTGTTCCATTTCTACTTGATCAATTATTCACATTTAAACGTAAATAAATTTATTATTACTGTTTGGACTATTTCAATAAATTCCTATTTTTATATAATGTTATTATTCTTCTGATAATTGTTATTGTTGTTGTTACTATTATTTATTGTTATTTTTGTTATTATTATTATTATTATTATTATTATTATTATTATTGTCACTATTATTATTGATAGTATTTTATTCTTATTGGTATGATTATTATGAATTGTTATTATTAGTATTATTATTTTTATTGACATGGTTATTTTATTATTCTTATGGTTATTGTGATTATTTATTTATTACTAGTTACTTGCACGTGTGCGATGCATGCCCTAATATTTTTTTTATTTTATGTAAATACTACCACTGTTTGAAATAAGTGCGATAAAGTACATGTAAAGGGTTGGTGCATTCATTTTTCACTGCTGGAGAAGGCCAGACGGTAGGCATAATAATTTTAGCAGAGTTTATTATGTTTCATTGCAGCCTATATGTACAAATATGACCTATTATTTGGGGATGTTGTTTGGTAATAATAATGATACCATATGGAATTAGGTATAAAGTGTAGGGTGTTTATAATTGGATTTAGCTATATACTATAACATCGGTGCACAATGACAGGCGGGTGTAGGTTTTTGATTGTATTAGTAAAACATTCCACTGGTATCAAAATTTTTTCGTAAGCAAAGAAATAGTAAAACATAAATGTATTTATTATAAATACATTTATAATAAATATTAGGGTGTGATCTATCCTATCTATCATGACTGTATTTTCATAAATGTATTTATTATCCCATTAATGATTATTACTCAGTCCTGTCAATCAAAACCAAAAGCAAACATCAAACCAAAGTGCACCCATGTTTCCATTGCACTTCAGGCAGTGAATTATGGACCATATCCAATTAGCCATCATTTTCATTCAACAAATTATCACCAATCAGAAAGTTAACATTCACCATAAAAACTATCATGAACAACCACAAAGAAAATCTCAATTTTAAACATAATGGGTAAGAATTAGCTTTCTCACCTTCACTTCTGACTTCTTCATAAACCGATCATCCTGCGTCTAGTAGAAGAAACTCCCACTCTTCCCCAGCGAAGACAGCTCTCTCAGTGCATCATTCTCACAAATGGTCATCATATAATCCGTTGGATCAACCGCAAACAGCTTCCGCAAATGCCTAACAATCAATTGCAATCAAATCAATACCAAAACATAATAATCAATATAACTACACCACAAAATTACCAGAAGAAATCTTAATACCTAAAAACCATAGGACAGTAATCCTTCCATCGAAACTCTGCAGTCTGATGAGGTGGCGTAATCTTCGACCCCTCCGACGGAAACTTCGTCCAAAACTTCTCCTTAGCATCAAAATCCCCAGTCCTCAACTCACTCATCTGCATCGACGCCGGCTTCCCAACCGAATACCTACAAAACCAAAAACCCAACATCTCAAATCCATCCATAAACTCATTCACACAAAACCCCATTTAACCATTCAATCAAACACCTTATGCCCAACTACAAATTCAGCATCAAGTCATAATTCTTATGCCCTTTGGATATCATCTGCCCCGGCTTCTTCGCCGCCTCCCCACTCCATGGAAACATGAGGGAAAAAAGGTTTAATATTGTAATACATTTTTTAAAGCATTTTTGACGAAGTGGTATGAAAAGAACCAATCAAAAATTTTAAACCAGGAAAAAATAACTGAAAGAATGTGGAGAAAAAGCGAAAACCAAATAAATTCACAGAAAGGAACTTGCCATGGATGAATTCGGTCTGTACACACGAAGCAGTTCAGAAGTAGTCGCTTCTCTATCTCCAGTATCGCTACCATTCTTGTGGCTGCCATCCTCCATCTCCTTGAAGAAATCAACCATGCACCTTGCTCCTTCATAACAACGTGGGCATATCGTATTCCTTGGTGGCCTATAAACAGCTATCATAGCACTATGAAAACACCAACTCCTCCCTCCTCCTCTCCTCCCCACCATCCCTCCCCTCTCACCTGCAACCCCCCTATACACCACCAAATTATCGACAATATCGCAGGCAATATCCCCATTCTCCCCATCCGACTCCCAAATACAAATCCTCGGCAACCCCCTCTCCTGTGTGGAAATGAAATAAAGAGTAGTATGGTTTATCTGAAAAACGGATAAACTTCCAAGAAGAACACAACCCTATTTTCTTGACTCAAATGAAGAACAATCTCCTTTCTTTGACAAAATAGTACTATCAGTCAAATTTGAGAACTGTCATGTATATATAAATTTTATTAGAAAATGACATTGGAGAGGTGATTTTGAGGCCATTTTTGAGGCGATCTCGGAATCCATTAATTGGGTACTTGTTTCCTTAATTTTTCGAGGCGATCTAGGAATCCATGAATTGGGTACTTGTTTCCTTAATTTTTTGGTTTAGTCTCTTCGTTTTCTTAAAGAAAGCAGGCCAGTAAATGGGGCTTGTTGCCTTCAATGATAGATTAAAAAGTTATAGAATTAACCCTATATTCTTTTTTTGGCCTTTTATATTTATGGGGGTATTATAGTAAAAAGCCGTCAAAATGGGGCTTTGCTTAATAATAGTATAGATTATTGATTATTAAAACAAATCCCTTCTTATTTAATAATTGTGGGTATAATTGTTTCGAATAATTTTTGTAATGTGATACAAATTATATTTTTGTTATAAATCATATTTTACCTGATATCCTATTCTTTTGTGTTTGGGTTTATATTGATCAATTATATTCATATCTACTCTAATTTATTTATTGGATCTAAAGCCTATTATTTCTCCTATTGGATTATAACCCTATATTCGAACCCAAACCCGTTAAACCCCTAAACCCTAACCCTACCCTATATATATTGTTCAAACACTGATTACCCCAACCTTCAGCCGCTCTCCTCACTCTTCATTCCCGATCCCCTGTTTCCAAACCCATTCACTGCACCTGCTCAACTTCGCCAGCCCTTCGCTCCGATCATCTTCTCCGATCGTTCCCTTCGACCTCTCACCCTCTCCTCGTCATCACCATCATCACCACCATCCCCGTTGCCTTCCCGTTCTCCCCGTGCTCACCCATCGCCATTGCTAGAGCTCGTCCCCATCTCCTTGACGATCACCATCGTCACTACCACTGCCTCTTTGCCACCGTCTTCGCCTCTCCGCTGTCCCCCGCTGTAACCACCGCAGACCCTCCTGCCTCGTCGTCATCGCCGTCCAGGCCCGAATGCCCCGCCGTTTCGTCTCCCCTGCTTCGGAGCAAAAACAGAGTAGCTCGAATGCCGCCATCTGTCGTTGCTGCGTTGCTTCCCGACCACCAGCGACATGCCGTCAGCCGCTTCGCCTCGTCGCTGTAGCCGCCAGACGTCACTACAGTTGCCATCCCCTCTCCACCAATTCTCTCTCTCTTTCTGTTGAGTAGAGGAAGAAGAGCAGTGGAGTTGGTGTGTGTTGTTTTGTGAGTAAGGGGATCTGCTATTGGTGTTTGGTGTTTGTAAGGAGATCCAGACTTGTAGTTGCTATTTGGTTTTGATTGTTGCTGGTTGCTGTTTTACACGTGGCTCGCACGTGATCATGGTTCGCCACCCGAGATTCTCATCCTATTATTCTAAAATATTTGAATCTACTAATTAACAGGAAAACCTCTTCTTGAACTAATTGTTTATTTTGTTCGTGATTTCTTTGATCTCTGCAAGTAGTTACAGTCCTTTTCTTTATCGTACTGCTATTTAAATTCCGTTAAGTTTATTGAGGGTTTACACGAGCTAACCTGATATACTCTTAGCATCGTGCCTATATCTTTAATCTAAAACCTAGTCCCTATTGTTTCTTGCACATTTACATGTAAAATAACTAGATCCATGTGTTATAGAATTGATTGGTAATTAGGCATGTTATATTGATTTGATTTGATGAATTGATTACCATACTTGTGAAATTGCATCTTAAAACTGAAATCATGCATGTTAAACATCTATTGGCACTTTAACTATTAATTAGCATGAACTATATGATTGTATGTTTAAATTGTTGCCTATTCATGCCAAAATAAATTCTGGGCTGTCGTTTGTATCTTTTTGAATCAGATTTTCGACCATGTTGCTGTTATATGTTGAAATAACTTTATGAACATGAAATTTATCTCCAGATGTCTAGTTTACTACCCTTTTTACGGATTTGAATTACTATGTGTAATCTGTTAGATATCATCATTTTAGTACAGCTGTGTCAGAATTTCTAGATTCACAAATGCATCCGTATCTTGCTGTTCCATAATTTATTTGAGCATGTTAACAGTAAAATAAAAATCTGAAATAAATCTAGTTGAGACTACACATGTGTAGGAATGACCCTGAATTTTTTATAGATTTATTTGATGAGTTTTCTGACCTGAAACAAATAGGTGAACACAATTTACAACTTGATGCCTGAACATAAAATCTGAAAAGAATAGGACTTTCACCCTAGTTCCTGTAGCTTTCTTATGTCATATATATATTCGCTAGAAACGGCAGAGAGTATACTTTCTAGAATTTTTTACGGATCCAGATTTGCTTCTCTGTAGTAGCGGTAATTTGTGTTTTTGTACAGCAAGGTTATGTTGTCCAAATTATGTGATTGTGCTAATTTAATATGTTTGCTTCATGATTTGTCTATAACGAGTAGAATTAGTCAAACTTAGTATCATACAACATTGACACCTTCTTGCATGCTCACATAGGATGGAAATAAACTAATAACAAGTCGGGGTATTATGGGTAAACTTGGTATTGAACGATCGGAAAATGTACTCGGTAAGGCCTTATCATTATATTGTATTATCATGGAAGGAGGAGAAATATTGATTGGGAGGAGTATTGATTGCAAATGATTGATTGTCAACTATTGATTGTAAAATTATTGTTACCGACGCTGAGTACACGATCCGTGAATTCACTATCAGTCTAAAATATTCATTGTTTGCTTGCATCGAACCTGTGGAGTGGGACGCAGTAGTACGTACACTAGATAGATTAGTAAAATGGTTAATAACTTGCATTTATCATAACATGCTTGATCATGTATTGAACTTGACTTGACAACACTCATTACATGTGTTATTAATTGTAGACCTTTGATATTATTGTCTGCCTTTGCTTTATTCTTTGACTTTGATCCTGTCCCTTTTCTTTGATATACATGCTTCCTTTATCCTCTGTTTTCTCTACTTGCTGTCCATGACTTGCTCTAAGGACACTCTTTTCTCTCTTTTTAGATCAAGAGTTTACAGGTACCGAAGGAGCAGTACCAGAAGAAGTTGGTGAGCAAACTTTCTGAAGATCAGAGCTGGATCATTAGACTACTATAGCTATCTCTTGTTATTTGCCTATTGTATTGCTTTTATCCTACTTTGTATTCCGGGATTTTATGACCCAAAGTTTGTTTTAGCCCAGATATTGGATTATTATTTGGTAAATTTATTTCATAATTATTTTAGAGTTTATTCATTGTTTATGTGGTTACATTTCTTTTACGCGGTTGTATTCTCTTGTATATTGTTGAGTTAATCTGTTACAGCTTATGAATGATGTATAATCATTCGCTAGGCCTTTGTTACGTACTTGTATTCCCGTATTTTGGGAAGCGGGGCATGACATGTTTTTAGTGGTATCAGAGCCTAGGGTTGGACAATATATCAGTCCAACATGACTAACTTTATGAGGGTTTGGCTTTGATTGATATATTAGTCAAGTTTGGCTCAAGCCAGGTTAACTGAATAATATGCGCGCCACGTTGATCACATAAATACGTAATAACCAACGTATGTCTGGGTACTCACCAACTGGATGGTTTTGCTGACTATGGCTCATGAAGATTTTTCAACTCTTTCGCCTATGGCTGAAACATTAGAGAATGTCGACATTCTCCAGGCGATGCAACGAATGATGGAGCTACAATGAGAACACAATGAGCTGATGAGAGCTAGTCTGGAAAGAGCCCAGGAGAATGCATAGCTCACTCGACTGAGTATATTTGTACACTAGCATCATGCCTTCGCTGTCATGAGACCGACCCATAGAAGGAAGGGCCCGACGTGTAACTATTGTCGCGAGATTGGTCACATACACAAGGATTGCTGGAAAGCCAATTGCCTATGTTTTGAATACGGAGCGAGTGATCACAAGGTTCGGGACTGTCCAAAGAAAATGAGAAGTGCACCAACTGCAGGATTAGCTCCCAGTGGAGGACAAACTGGAGAATGTGGTCAGCCCCACAACCAGATTGCAGAGAAAGCAGAGATTGCCGAAGGTGCGATTGCAGGTATTTTGCTATTTTGTCGCATTCTAGTTCTTGCGTCATTTATTCTACTTTACTTGCATCCATTGTATTTTGTCAATTCAATATTGAGTATCATGCTAGTTATGTCTTTCCTGCCATATTCTCTTCAAATTCTGGTTATGCCCCCTCATTCCGCTTCCTTCATAATCAATTCTTTCATTCCTTGTTTCCTTCCGTCTCTTGTAGTCATCCTCTTCTTTAACTCTTTACTGGGTATAAATTCATTCTTCTCCTATCTATATTCCCTTGATAATTTTTATTTTCCCGAATATTTTCTGTATTTCGATTATCATTCGTATATTAATTTTGGATCTTCTATTATGATGTTTTCTAAACGAAAATTATGTATTTCGAACAAAGGTTTATTTTAACTTCACTTTCCATTTATAATTGATCGACTATATATATTCCTGTTTGATTTATTTATAGAATCGAAAAGCCAAATTCTTATTTTATTGTATAATGTTATTATTACTACTATTATTATTATTGCTATTATTTTCATTTTTATTATTAGTATTATTATTGTTATTGTTATTGTTATTACCAATACTATTATTATTATTGTTTTCATTATTTTATTATTGTTGTTAATATTGAATTACTTTCGCACATAAACCCAAATTATATTTTGTTTTGCATTATTATTCTTACCAGTATTGTTAATAATAATAATAATAATATTATTATTATTATTATTATTATTATTATTATTATTATTGTAATACCCTGAATTTTCATTTATGAGAATTATTATTTTTGTATTATTAATTTGTACGTTTTGTGCACGTACAATCTCGCGGTATAAATTTTTATAATTATTTTTATTTCATAAATAAATGAGCATATATATATATATATATATATATATATATATATATATATATATATATATGTCTTTTCTATTGTTTTATTAAAAACCTATTTTTTCCTCTATTTTGAGCCCAACTTAATTTATTTTTTAATATAAACTAATTTGGCCCATTAAATAAAAATTCATGAATTTATTTTCTCTTTTTATTACAACTTGTAGTGTAGACAATTTTTATAGACTATTTATAAAAAAAAATATATGTACAACTTTTAAAAATAGAGGACTTTAGAAACACGTGCATTGCACTAGCACGTGTTTGTGCATGTTTGAGGCCGGATAGGATTAGAAGGGAAAAAGAGAAATGGAGTTTGTGGGAGGTAGTTTTGTAGTCATGGTTGGTTACTACAACTTCCCATTGAATCCTAGCCTTTGTTTCTTAACTCCTAGATCAATCCTAGCCTTCTAATTGCCCGAAATTTTTGTATAAATACCCCCCCCCCCCTAGCCTAGTTATCCTTACACTTCTCATTCATCAAACCTATAGCGAAAGAAATTAATCATTAGTAGTAGATTGTTGTGTTGGTAGAGAGTGAAATAAAAGATTGAGAAAGAGAAAGTTGGGTGTGCTTACAAGCAAGGAGGCCGGCATCACACTAAGGAGCTCGGGTTGCACTCAAGCAAGGAGGAGAAGCGCATCTTTGGGTAAGCTCAACTAGGAGGAGAAGGGCTCTTTCATTCTAGGAGTTACTTTGTGGGTTTTTCTCCAAATTAGGTGGGTGGTTTTCTTACTTCTAACTCTAGTTACCATTCTAGGAATGATGACATAATTTGCATGAAAGAAACTAATAAGAGTACAATTAATTTGAAAATGGACTTGTCAGATGATTAGACTAATGCTTGGTAGGTTGTATGTTAACTTGTCATGAATCTTAATATTGTAGCACACCTTGCTTCGTAGTTATGGAAATGTTAAATTGGATTTATGATAATGTCAAAATTGAGTATGAAATGCTAATAGATGAAATTATTATTTTTTTGTACTAAATGGACTATCTTGATATTGGTTCTAATGAATGAAAGTTGTCCTATGCATTTGGGTTAATGAAAGAGGGAAAAACAAGGAATTATAATTTTAATGTGATTTTTAATACCAAATTGTGTTTGTGAATTGTCAAATTTAATTATGGCAAGAGTAGTATAGAGTTTAAATTATTGTATGAAAAATGTGTTTTTTATTAGTGAGAAAATTATTTTAAAAATACTGGAGTATTAATCTAAGATGAAATTAATATTCTGGAGATTTACATGACATTTTGTGCAAATAAAACAAAGATAAGAGCTTTTGAACATCGAAACGATTCAATTAAACAGAGACTCGAATTAAATAAACTCGAGTTGTGTTTGTGACAACTTGAGCCTATAGCTCAAGTGGTCGGTGAGCTGTCCTAGCACTACTGTAGCGTGGGCGTGGGTCTTGGGAGTTGCTGGTTCGATACCCTATGCCCACCTTGTTTTCATGTGTGCGGTTAAGAAATACCCAACCCGAACAGAGGGTATAAGACCCTTTGATCTCTCTTCATATCGCTGAGCGCATTCGGCTGGTTGGCTAGAGCATGGGGCTGTCTTCTTTTAGGTTGCGGGTTCGATTCTGGTTATTGCCAGAATATATTTTTTGACAAAAAATGATTTTTGGAACTTTCTTGATGTTTAAAAATTCTGAAAAAAATATCGTTATTATTCTAAAATCATGTACGACCTATGAAAATTTAATTGGAGTTATTGGACTAAAATAAAATGTATTTTGAGGTGAAATTGTAATTGAAACTATTGTTTCCTTATATTTATAATTTCGTAAAAATGTGGATTTCTTCATGAAGTTATTAGTATTAAAAAGAAAAATTTGATGGAAGGAAAATATAATTGTGAATTTTTATACGGGTTCATTTTGTCAAAGAATAGCATAACAAATGGTAATTTTGTGAAATAATTCACTTGACTAAACATTTTCGTAGTATGAACTTAATTTGGAAATAAGTGTGGTTATGAAAGGCATATTTTATAATTGAACTCCATGTATGAAAATTAATTCATGAAAAGATTGAAAACCGTTTAATTGGAAAAGAGATTTCTTCTTGAGCATGACAAACTCAATATGTGAATTGTGAATTGAAATCGAAAATTAGGGTGTAGCCAAGACTCACGTCGGCAATTGAAAGTAATGAGTTATGATAATTGAAATTGAAAAGACCAAGTTTAGGTCATTGTGAATTGAAAGAAATAAGACCGGTGTTAGTGAGAGGGCTGACTCTAAGAGTTTGATTTTGTTCATGATTTCATTAAATTAAGGATTAGTACATAGTGAAGAAGTGATGAAAGTGAGAGAAAAACACAAGTATGAGGGCCTCGAGTCTACGATGTGGGTGTGATTCACAGTTTGTCTTCACGATGCATCGTGACATGACGTGGGAACTACTACGGAATTATCGGGATCTTGGCGATGCTTGTGGGGTGTTTGGTGACTGCAAGAGGATCGTGTGCCATGACGGAGGCTGAACTGTCCATAGGTTGTCTTCATGATGCATCGTGACAGGACGTGGGATTCCCCTCTAGGTTTTCTGTACATGAGCTCGTTACTCATAGAACATTTAGGATACTTACCATAGTTACAGTAGTAGATTAAGCCACAACGAAGGATTGAACCCTACAAGATGAAGAACGCTTAAGAGGCTTGCCCTCGGACCTATGTAGTATGGGATGCATAGAATCCGAACAAGTGTGCATTTGTGTCATACAATATAAATAACTGTATTAAGGACTAAGTGCACAATCACAACACGACATCAATAGGATAATCTCCTTAGTTTTGTTTGTGAACTAGTTTATGTTTGTTAAGTATAGAAAATCATTATACTGTTTCTGGCATAGAGAGGATGGCCATGTATAATATTCGTCGGTGAAATAAACTGACGTACCCACAGTTTTGTATGCAGGATAAATGGCATGATAAAGATTAAAGGAGAACTGATGCTTAGAGATTATTCAAATGTTATTGTAATTTCAATTCATATAAATGTTGCATTTTTGCTTCCACTGTAAAGTGTAAAGATACATTTGTAACTCTGATGTAAAGTGAAAAGTTTTAAATTCCTTGTAAAATTGTACGAAAGAAGTGAAAAGATCCTGTGGAATCTCGAATTCAGTTGTATTTAGAATTCGGGGCGTTACAGAGTGGTATCAGAGCCACGCTTTACAAATTGTATAAGTTTATAAGGAACGACACCCTAAAAGTGGACATTAGAGTGTGTGTTGAGTCTAGAGATTTAAATGTAAGTCACTTACATTTGTGTTGCTCTATGATTGACATTCTCCTCCTTCTCCTTTTCTAAGATGGCTGATCACTTTGACCCTGCTGGAGACAACAATTGTCATATCATTGAGGAAGACTATTATCCTGGACAAGCGGATTCCGAGGAAGAGTACTACCCAGGGCAAGCAGACTCCGACGGAGAGGAATGGCCTGAGTCCCGAGAGATCACTCCTCCTCCGGACTCATCTGATGATTCTTCTGACGAAGAGGAACCAGTTCCGGGAAATCTCATCGTGTCTCTTCAGAGGCAGGTAGAGACTCTGCGGGAGAGAGTCAGGCTATTGGAGCCTCAGTTGGCGAAGCACAAGGATGATTTTGCAGTTCTCAATCATCGTGTATGGGAACTCGAGAAGAGAAAAAACATGACCGATGTACTGAAAGAAGAAGTGGAGGAACTATGGGAAGAGCTTTGTGAAGCCAAGAGGAACCGTAGGAATTAGACCATTGTATCATCTATTGCTTTCATTTTGATGTCAGAAATGTTTTGAATTCGAATGTATAAAGTTTGAAATTCAATGAAATGGAAATGTTAACTTAAAAGTTCATGTTTTATACTTCGAATTTAATGGATCTTTTGCATCAGAATATGGTTGGAAGACGACCTCAAAATGGTAAAGGTCTGGACTTGGAAACGGAGCTAGCGAGGGTCTATCAGACACTCAATGCCGTTGCCATGAATCAGAATCAGGGAAGGGTGCCTGCGAATCCAGTACCCGAAAAACTCGTGGAATCATTTAAACGGATGAAACCACCGGTGTTTGAGGGAAAGTCAGACCCTGACACGGCTGACAATTGGATCTGGCAAGTAAAGACTATCTTCGAAGTTTTGGAAACTCCGGAGGGCAGCAAGGTGAAGTTGGCGACTCTACAATTCGAGAAGGATGCAGCTGTGTGGTGGCAGTCGATGAAGCGGACAATTAGAGGCTTGGTTCTTGGCTGGGAGAAATTTTCAGAGGAATTCCACAGTCATTATTTTCCTTTAGACGTCCAGGAGAAGAAGGCCATGGAGTTTCTATCGCTGCAACAGGGTGGCATGTCAGTTAGGGAGTATGAGACCAAATTTACTCAGCTCTCAACGTATGCTCCCGAACTGGTAATGGATGATGCGAAGAAGGCTCGTAAGTTCGAGCATGGGTTGAGGCCAAGCCTGAGATCCAGGATGATACCCCTCACTATTAGGAGGTTTGACAAACTGGTCAAACGAGCAGCAGCCACAGAAGCAAACATGGAGCAGTTTCATGTTGTTCAGAATCGGAGGAACAATTGGCAGTCTGGGAAGAGGCCCGCAAATTTTGGAAATTTCAAGGGACAACCATCGGCACAAAGGTTCAAACCGACAGGGGCGAACGCTATCAGTGTGGCTGGAGGAAACGGAAATAATTTTGTGAAACCTCCTGCGGTGAATTGCTACAACTGCGGTGAGATGGGACATTACCAATTTCAACGCCCCAAACTGTGGAATGTTAATGCAATGTACCAATGCAGCAGACTGGGAAAAAGCCGTACCAGCGAGTGCGAGTATTTGCCATGACCGAAGCTGATGCCGATGAGGTTGATCATGTCATCACTGGTACGAGTGCAGATGTTTAGTGGTTCTTGTTGTTTCTTTTTTTGCTTATTTAGTGAACTGTTACGTAATGAGTGTGTATTATGTAACAGGGGAACTTTATTTGAATGGAATGAAAGCTGTTGTTTTGTTCGATACTGGATCCTCTCATACTTTTGTGTCTCCTAAATTTGCTAAAGTGTTGGGAGTTGAATCGAAGATTTTTCTAGGCAAGATCCTAGCAGTAGCTACTCCATCAGGGGAAACTCTAACCACTGATCAGTACTATGCGGATTGCGAGATTGTGATTGGGGACAGAATCTTCGGAATTGATCTAATCGAGCTGACTATCTTGGGGGTCAATGTTATTATTGGCATTGATTGGATGTCGGTGTACAATGCAAGCATCGAGTGCAAGACCAAGGAAGTAACAGTGAAGGCTCCTGGTGGACCTGAAGTCACTTTCCAATCGAAGAAGAAGTGTTCCAGGCTAGTGGCAACTATCCGCAAGGAAGAGATTCCTGTGGGAAGAGATTCCTATGGAAGTGCAAAGGATTCCTGTGGTTCGGGACTATCCGACTGTGTTCTTGGATGATTTTCCTGGGTTACCCCCGCAACGTGATGTAGAGTTTAGCATCACTATTCAATCAGGAAGTGCACCCATTTTTAAGGCACCGTATAGGATGGCTCCATTGGAGCAAGATGAGGTGAAACGGCAGATTGAGGAACTGTTGGAGAAAGGCTTTATTCAACCTAGTGCATCACCTTGGGGAGCACCAGTGCTTTTGGTAAAGAAAAAGGATGGATCGATAAGGATGTGTATCGATTACCGAGAGCTGAATAAGGTCACTGTTCAGAATAAGTATCCTATTCCCCAAATTGATGACTTATTCGATCGTCTACAAGGAGCTGCTGTTTTCTCCAAAATAGATCTTCGATCAGGATATCACCAAGTTTGACTAAAAGCTGAAGATGTGCACAAAACTGCATTTAGAACTCGACACGGGCATTACGAATTCTTAGTTATGCTGTTTGGGGTGACGAATGCGCCTGCAATCTTCATGGAAATGATGAACAGAGTTCTGAGGCCATTCATTGGTCCTTTCGTCGTGGTATTTATCGACTATATTCTCGTGTACTCCAAGTCAGAGGAGGAGCACACTGAATATCTGGCAGCGGTTTTGAGGAAGCTGGAAGAGCAGGAGTTGTATGCCAAGTTGTCCAAGTGCGATTTCTGAAAATCTAATGTGGCATTCCTAGGTCACATCCTTTCTAAGGAGGGAGTCTCAACTGATCCTGAGAAGATAGAGGCAGTGAGAGATTGGGCGAGGCCTACTACAGTGAAGGATATCAGGAGTTTTCTTGGATTGACTGGATGCTACAGGAGATTTATCCAGGGCTACGCTCAAATAGCCGTGCCGCTCACTGGTTTGACCAAGAAGAATGTGGACTTCAAGTGGACCGAGCAATGTGAGGCAAGCTTTTAGGAGTTGAAAGAGAAGCTGACTACTGCACCCATTTTGGCTTTGCCTAGAGCAGGTGTTGAAAATGATGTCTACAACGATGCTTCACATTGTGGGCTTGGTTGTGTCTTGATGCAAGAAGGAAAAGTGATCGCTTATGGGTTTAGGCAACTAAGACCGCATGAGAAAAATTATCTAACTCATGATCTGGAGTTGGCCGCCATTATCTTTGCCTTGAAGCAATGGAGACACTACGTGTACGGTGAGAAATTGAACACGTACACGGACCACAAGAGTTTGAAGTACATATACCAGCAGAAGGATCTGAACTTGAGGCAAAGGAGATGGCTGGAAGTGCATGAGGACATGCGACCTGAGATCAAGTATCATTCTGGGAAGGCTAATGTTGTTGCTGATGCACTTAGCCGCAAGAGCAGTTTGGCAAGGTTAATTACAACTCAAAAGCAGTTGGCAGAGGAGTTGGATCGGGCTGGAATTGAAGTTGTCCTGCAAGGATTGGGAGCATCCTTAGCTCAGTTGAGGCTTCAACCTACACTGAATGGAAAGATTATTGCAAGTCAGGAGGTTGATGCTAATATTTTGGAGATGAAGGAGTAGGTTGGTGCTGGCAGGTTGCCCGGATTTCAAATTAGGGATGGAGTGCTGTGGTTCGGAGATAGACTGTGTGTTCCAAATCAGGCGGACCTGAAAGAGAGTATTCTTCAGAAGGCGCATACTACTTTTTTGTCGGTACATCCTGGGAGTACTAAGATGTACAAACACATCAAAAAACATTTCTGGTGGTCAGGTTTGAAGCGGGACGTGGCTGAATTTGTGGCGAAGTGTGAGGTTTGTCAGCAAGTCAAAGCCGAGAATCAGAGACCCAGAGGTCTATTACAACGGTTACCTATTCCGGAATGGAAGTGGGATAACATCAGTATGGATTTCATCACGGGTTTGCCTAAGAGTCCTAAAGGCAATGATGCGATTTGGGTTATAGTCGATCGACTAACCAAGTCTGCTCACTTCTTGGTAATGAAACTCACTGCTTCGATGGACAAGTTAGCTGAATTGTATGTTGGCGAGATCGTCAGGCTCCATGGTGTTCCGTCAACTATTGTGTCTGATCGAGATACGCGGTTTACTTCGCATTTCTGGAGGAGTCTTCAGACAGCTTTGGGTACCAAGACGGATTTCAACACTGCTTTTCATCCGCAAACCGATGGGCAAACTGAGAGAGTCAACCATATTCTTGAGGATATGCTTCAGTGTTGTATACTTGAATTTGGAGGCAGTTGGGAAAGTCATCTAGTTTTGGTAGAGTTTGCCTACAACAACAGTTTTCAGACCAGTATCGGGATGGCGCCGTACGAAGCTTTGTACGGCAGGAAGTGTAAAACACCGGTTTGTTGGTTTGAAGTTGGGGAGCGCCAGCTGTTTGGGCCTGAGCTTGTGCAGCAAACCTCTGAAAAGATTGATCTGATCAGGAAAAGGTTGGTAGAGGCTCAGAGTAGGCAGAAGAGCTATGCAGACAACCGGAGACGGGACCTTGAGTTTGAGGAAGGTGACTTCGTCTTTCTGAAAGTATCGCCCAGCAAAGGTGTGATTCGATTTGGCAAGGGCGGGAAGTTAGCCCCGAGGTTTATAGGCCCGTATAAGATATTGAAAAGGATCGGGAAAGCTGCTTACCGGCTTGAGTTACCGAAAGAGTTATCTCAGGTGCACAAATGTCTTTCATATGTCTATCCTAAGAGGTTATATTCCAGATCCAAGTCATCATTTGCCTGAAGTGCTGGAAGGTTTGCAATTGGATCTCAATTACATCGAGTCTCCTGTCGAGATTGTTGATCGTCAAGAGAAAGTCTTGAGGAATAAGACGATACCGATGGTCAAGGTAGTCTGGAGAAACCATTTGGTTGAAGAGGCTACTTGGGAGTCTGAGGAGAGGATGTTGAGGGATTATCCTGAGCTTTTTGCTTGATTTGTATTTTGTCTCTTTCTTCTTTTGCTTGTTGTGTGTGTTTTGTTTCTCGCTCTTGACTGTAGTTCCGAGGACGAAACTATTCTACGGAGGGAGTGTTGTAATACCCTGAATTTTTATTTATGAGAATTATTATTTTTGTATTATTAATTTGTACGTTTTGTGCACGTGCAATCTTGTGGTATAAATTTTTATAATTATTTTTATTTCATAAACAAATGAGTGTGTGTGTGTGTATATATATATATATATATATATATATATATGTGTCTTTTCTTTTGTTTTATTAAAAACCTATTTTTTCCTTTATTTTGAGCCCAAATTAATTTATTTTTTAATATAAACTAATTTGGCCCATTAAATAAAAGCCCATGAATTTATTTTCTCTTTTTATTACAACTTGTAGTGTAGACAATTTTTATAGACTTTTTATAAAAAAAATATGTGTACAACTTTTTAAAATAGGAGACTTTAGAAATACGTGCATTGCACTAGCACGTGTTTGTGCATCTTTGAGGCCGGATAGGATTAGGAGGGAAAAAGAGAAGTGGAGTTTGTGGGAGGTAGTTTTGTAGTCATGGTTGGTTACTACAACTTCCCATTGAATCCTAGCCTTTGTTTCTTAACTCCTAGATCAATCCTAGCCTTCTATTTGCCCCAAATTTTTGTATAAATGTCCCCCCTAGCCTAGTTATCCTTACACTTCTCATTCATGAAACCTATAGTGAAAGAAATTAATCATTAGTAGTAGATTGTTGTGTTGGTAGAGAGTGAAATAAAAGATTGAGAGAGATAGAGTTGGGTGTGCTTACAAGTAAGGAGGCCGGCATCACACTAAGGAGCTCCGGTTGCACTCAAGCGAGGAGGAGAAGCGCATCTTTGGGCAAGCTCAACTAGGAGGAGAATGGCTCTTTCATTCTAGGAGTTACTTTGTGGGTTTTTCTCCAAATTAGGTGGGTGGTTTTCTTACATCTAACTCTAGCACTACAAAAGATACTTGATTTACCGGCGAATATTCCCCGGCATTTTACTAGTAGTGCCTGGGTAGGGAGCGAATAGGAATGGGGCACCAGAAGGGATGGTTATACACCGGCGGTCGCTTTAAAATGCCGGTCAATCCGAGTATTCACCGGCATTTTATTTAAAAACGCCGGTGAAGTGTATTATTCACCGGCGTTTTAATAATAAACGCCGGTGAATATACCTACACATTCATCGGCGTGTCTAATTGAAACGCCGGTGAAAAGCTGCGATAAATCCCATCTACCCTAACCTTTCGCTCGCCATTTTCCCAAACCCCAAAAAAGTAAAAAAAATGAGGGCGCTTCGTTTTCCATCCTTCCTCGCTCTACTTCCCGCGCGTTTGCCTCCGCCGCTTCGTCCTCTTCGACAGCCTTCGACCTTTCGTCATCGTCCCTTCTTCCCTTTGCCATTTTCGATTTCCCTCCTCCCTCTCTCGATTTGGAGGTGAATCGGCGATCGGAAACCACCGTGTCGCCCCGCTCTCTCTCTATCTCCTCCCCCCCGCGCTCGTCGCCCCGCTCTCTCTCTCTCTTTTCGGTATCATCTCTTGATTTTCCTTATTTTTGAAACTTAGTATGTTTTTTCTGATAGATGCATCTTGATTTCCTTAACATGAAGGGTTTAGTTGGGATGAAGAATTAATAGAAAAACATATGCTTAGGTACTGGAAATTTTCATGTTCTTTTACTGTTAAAGAAGCTGATTTCATGCATCTGATTGTCATCTTGGCATGTTTTTTTAACCAAAATGGGTTCACTGTGAACTGAGGATGCTATAGCTACGTATGCAAAAATCCTCCAGATATGCACAACATTTGGGTTTTAGATTTAGTTGGGCTAAAGAATTAGTAGAGCAACATATATGCTCAGATAATGGAAATTTTCATTTCAAGATACTGTTAAAGTAACCTGTTTGCCCTCTTTGGCATGATTTTTTAACCAAAAATGGGTTCACTTCCAAACTAAGTATGCTGCTAGAATTTTCATCTTCTTTTACTGTTAATGAAGCTTATTGCATGCATCTGATTGTCTTCTTGGCATGTTTTTTTGACCAAAATGGGTTCACTGTGAACTGAGGATGCTATAGCTACGTATGCCAAAATCCGCCGGATATGCACAACATTTGGGTTTTAGATTTAGTTGGGCTCAAGAATTAGTAGAGCAACATTTAAGCTCAGATAATGGAAATTTTCATTTTAAGATACTGTTAAAGTAACCTGTTTGCCCACTTTGGCATGATTTTTAACCAAAAATGGGTTCACTTCCAAACTAAGTATGCTGCTAGAATTTTAATGTTCTTTTACTGTTAAAGAAGCTGATTTCATGCATCTGATTGTCATCTTGGCATGTTTTTTTAACCAAAATGGGTTCACTGTGAACTGAGGATGCTATAGCTACGTATGCGAAAATCCTCCGGATATGCACAACAATTGGGTTTTAGATTTAGTTGGGCTCAAGAATTAGTAGAGCAACATTTAAGCTCAGATAATGGAAATTTTCAGTTCAAGATACTTTTAAAGGAAACTGTTTGCCCTCTTTGGCATGATTTTTTAACCAAAAATGGGTTCACTTCCAAACTGAGTATGCTGCTAGAATTTTCATCTTCTTTTATTGTTAATGAAGCTTATTTCATGCATCTGATTGTCTTCTTGGCATGTTTTTTGACCAAAATGGGTTCACTGTGAACTGAGGATGCTATAGCTACGTATGCCAAAATCCGCCGGATATGCACAACAATTGGGTTTTAGATTTAGTTGGGCTCAAGAATTAGTAGAGCAACATATATGCTCAGACAATGGAAATTTTCATTTCAAGATACTGTTAAAGTAACCTGTTTGCCCTCTTTGGCATGATTTTTTAACCAAAAAAGGGTTCACTTCCAAACTAAGTATGCTGCTAGCATCCCCATCTTCTTTCACTGTTAATGAAGCTTATTTCATGCATCTGATTGTCTTCTTGGCATGTTTTTTTGATATTAAATGGGTTCACTGTGAACTGAGGATGGTATAGCTGTATGCCAAAATCCTCCGGATATGCACAACAATTGGGTTTTAGATTTAGTTGGGCTCAAGAATTAATAGAGAAACATTTAAGCTCAGATAATGGAAATTTTCATTTCAAGATACTATTAAAGTAACCTGTTTGCCCTCTTTGGCATGATTTTTTAACCAAAAATAGGTTCACTTCCAAACTGAGTATGCTGCTAGCATCCCCATCTTCTTTCACTGTTAATGAAGCTGATTTCATGCATCTGATTGTCTTCTTGGCATGTTTTTTTGATATTAAATGGGTTCACTGTGAACTGAAGATGCTATAGCTGTATGCCAAAATCCTCCGGATATGCACAACAATTGGGTTTTAGATTTAGTTGGGCTCAAGAATTGATAGGGCAACATATAAGCTTAGATAATCGAAATTTTTATTTCAAGATACTATTAAAGTAACCTGTTTGCCCTCTTTGGCATGATTTTTTAACCAAAAATGGTTTCACTTCCAAACTGAGTATGCTCCTAGCATCCCCATCTTCTTTCACTGTTAATGAAGCTGATTTCATGCATCTGATTTTCTTCTTGGTGTGTTTTTTTGATATTAAATGGGTTCACTGTGAACTGAGGATGCTATAGGTACGTATGCCAAAATCCTCCGGATATGCACAACAATTGGGTTTTAGATTTAGTTGGGCTCAAGAATTAGTAGAGCAACATATAAGCTCAGATAATGAAAATTTTCATTTCAAGATACCGTTAAAGTAACCTGTTTGCCCTCTTTGGCAGGATTTTTTAACCAAAAATGGGTTCACTTCCAAACTGAGTATGCTGCTAGCATCCCCATCTTATTTCACTGTTAAAGAAGCTGATTTCATGCATCTGATTGTCATCTTGGCATGTTTTTTTAACCAAAATGGGTTCACTGTGAACTGAGGATGCTATAGGTACGTATGCCAAAATCCTCCGGATAAGCACAACAATTGGGTTTTAGATTTAGTTGGGCTCAAGAATTAGTAGAGCAACATTTAAGCTCAGATAATGGAAATTTTCATTTCAAGATACTTTTAAATTAACCTGTTTGCCCTCTTCGGCATGATTTTTTAACCAAAAATGGGTTCACTTCCAAACTAAGTATGCTGCTAGCATCCCCATCTTCTTTCACTGTTAATGAAGCTTATTTCATGCATCTGATTGTCTTCTTGCCATGTTTTTTTTATATTAAATGGGTTCACTGTGAACTGATGATGGTATAGCTGTATGCCGAAATCCTCCGGATAAGCACAACAATTGGGTTTTAGATTTAGTTGGGCTCAAGAATTAATAGAGAAACATTTAAGCTCAGATAATGGAAATTTTCATTTCAAGATACTATTAAAGTAACCTGTTTGCCCTCTTTGGCATGATTTTTTAACCAAAAATAGGTTCACTTCCAAACTGAGTATGCTGCTAGCATCCCCATCTTCTTTCACTGTTAATGAAGCTGATTTTATGCATCTGATTGTCTTCTTGGCATGTTTTTTTGATATTAAATGGGTTCACTGTGAACTGAGGATGCTATAGCTGTATGCCAAAATCCTCCAGATATGCACAACAATTGGGTTTTAGATTTAGATGGGCTCAAGAATTGATAGGGCAACATATTAGCTCAGATAATGGAAATTTTCATTTCAAGATACTGTTAAAGTAAACTGTTTGCCCTCTTTGGCATGATTTTTTAACCAAAAATGGGTTCACTTCCAAACTGAGTATACTGCTAGCATCCCCATCTTCTGTCACTGTTAAAGAAGCTGATTTCATGCATCTGATTGTCATCTTGGCATGTTTTTTTAACCAAAATGGGTTCACTGTGAACAGAGGATGCTATAGGTACGTATGCCAAAATCCTCCGGATATGCACAACAATTGGGTTTTAGATTTAGTTGGGCTCAAGAATTAGTAGAGCAACATTTAAGCTCAGATAATGGAAATTTTCATTTCAAGATACTTTTAAAGTAACCTGTTTGCCCTCTTTGGCATGATTTTTTAACCAAAAATGGTTTCACTTCCAAACTGAGTATGCTGCTAGCATCCCCATCTTCTTTCACTGTTAATGAAGCTGATTTCATGCATCTGATTGTCTTCTTGGCATTTTTTTGATATTAAATAGGTTCATTGTGAACTGAGGATGCTATAGTTGTATGCCAAAATCCTCCGGATATGCACAACCATTGGGTTTTAGATTTAGTTGGGCTCAAGAATTGATAGGGCAACATATAAGCTCAGATAATCGAAATTTTCATTTCAAGATACTGTTAAAGTAACCTGTTTGCCCTCTTTGGCATGATTTTTTAACCAAAAATGGTTTCACTTCCAAACTGAGTATGCTGCTAGCATCCCCATCTTCTTTCACTGTAAATGAAGCTGATTTCATGCATCTGATTGTCTTCTTGGTGTGTTTTTTTTATATTAAATGGGTTCACTGTGAACTGAGGATGCTATAGGTACGTATGCCAAAATCCTCTGGATATGCACAACAATTGGGTTTTAGATTTAGTTGGGCTCAAGAATTAGTAGAGCAACATATAAGCTCAGATAATGGAAATTTTCTTTTCAAGATACCGTTAAAGTAACCTGTTTGCCCTCTTTGGCATGATTTTTTAACCAAAAATGGGTTCACTTCCAAACTGAGTATACTGCTAGCATACACATCTTCTTTCACTGTTGAAGAAGCTGATTTCAAGCATCTGATGTCATCTTGGCATGTTTTTTTAACCAAAATGGGTTCACTGTGAACTGAGGATGCTATAGGAACGTATGCCAAAATCCACCGGATATGCACAACAATTGGGTTTTAGATTTAGTTGGGCTCAAGAATTAGTAGAGCAACATTTAAGCTCAGATAATGGAAATTTTCATTTCAAGATACTTTTAAAGTAACCTGTTTGCCCTCTTTGGCATGATTTTTTAACCAAAAATAGGTTCACTTCCAAACTGAGTATGCTGCTAGCATCCCCATCTTCTTTCACTGTCAATGAAGCTGATTTCATGCATTTGATTGTCTTCTTGGCATGTTTTTTTGATATTAAATGGGTTCACTGTGAACTGAGGATGCTATAGCTGTATGCCAAAATCCTCCGGATATGCACAACAATTGGGTTTTAGATTTAGTTGGGCTCAAGAATTGATAGGGCAAAATATTAGCTCAGATAATGGAAATTTTCATTTCAAGATACAGTTAAAGTAACCTGTTTGCCCTCTTTGGCATGATTTTTTAACCAAAAATGTGTTCACTTCCAAACTGAGTATACTGCTAGCATCCCCATCTTCTGTCACTGTTAAAGAAGCTGATTTCAAGCATCTGATTGTCATCTTGGCATGTTTTTTTAACCAAAATGGGTTCACTGTGAACAGAGGATGCTATAGGTACGTATGCCAAAATCCTCCGGATATGCACAACAATTGGGTTTTAGATTTAGTTGGGCTCAAGAATTAGTAGAGCAACATTTAAGCTCAGATAATGGAAATTTTCATTTCAAGATACTTTTAAAGTAACCTGTTTGCCCTCTTTGGCATGATTTTTTAACCAAAAACGGTTTCACTTCCAAACTGAGTATGCTGCTAGCATCCCCATCTTCTTTCACTGTTAATGAAGCTGATTTCATGCATCTGATTGTCTTCTTGGCATTTTTTTTGATATTAAATGGGTTCATTGTGAACTGAGGATGCTATAGTTGTATGCCAAAATCCTCCGGATATGCACAACAATTGGGTTTTAGATTTAGTTGGGCTCAAGAATTGATAGGGCAACATATAAGCTCAGATAATCGAAATTTTCATTTCAAGATACTGTTAAAGTAACCTGTTTGCCCTCTTTGGCATGATTTTTTAACCAAAAATGGTTTCACTTCCAAACTGAGTATGCTGCTAGCATCCCCATCTTCTTTCACTGTAAATGAAGCTGATTTCATGCATCTGATTGTCTTCTTGGTGTGTTTTTTTGATATTAAATGGGTTCACTGTGAACTGAGGATGCTATAGGTACGTATGCCAAAATCCTCCGGATATGCACAACAATTGGGTTTTAGATTTAGTTGGGCTCAAGAATTAGTAGAGCAACATATAAGCTCAGATAATGGAAATTTTCATTTCAAGATACTTTTAAAGTAACCTGTTTGCCCTCTTTGGCATGATTTTTTAACCAAAAATGGGTTCACTTCCAAACTGAGTATGCTACTAGCATCCCCATCTTCTTTCACTGTTAATGAAGCTGATTTCATGCATCTGATTGTCTTCTTGGCATGTTTTTTTGATATTAAATGGGTTCAGTGTGAACTGAGGATGCTATGGATGTATGCCAAAATCCTCCGGATATGCACAAAAATTGGGTTTTAGATTTAGTTGGGCTCAAGAATTGATAGGGCAACATATAAGCTCAGATAATCGAAATTTTCATTTCAAGATACTGTTAAAGTAACCTGTTTGCCCTCTTTGGCATGATTTTTTAACCAAAAATGGTTTCACTTCCAAACTGAGTATGCTGCTAGCATCCCCATCTTCTTTCACTATTAATGAAGCTGATTTCATGCATCTGATTGTCTTCTTGGTGTGTTTTTTTGATATTAAATGGGTTGACTATGAACTGAGGATGCTATAGCTGTATGCCAAAATCCTCCAGATATGCACAACAATTGGGTTTTAGATTTAGTTGGGCTCAAGAATTGATAGAGCAACATATAAGCTCAGATAATGGAAATTTTCATTTCAAAATACTTTTAAATTAACCTGTTTGCCCTCTTCGGCATGATTTTTTAACCAAAAATGGGTTCACTTCCAAACTGAGTATGCTGGTAGCATCCCCATCTTCTTTCACTGTTAAAGAAGCTGATTTCATGCATCTGATTGTCATCTTGGCATGTTTTTTTAACCAAAATGGGTTCACTGTGAACTGAGGATGCTATAGGTACGTATGCCAAAATCCTCCGGATATGCACAACAATTGGGTTTTAGATTTAGTTGGGCTCAAGAATTAGTAGAGCAACATATAAGCTCAGATAATGGAAATTTTCATTTCAAGATACTTTTAAAGTAACCTGTTTGCCCTCTTTGGCATGATTTTTTAACCAAAAATGGGTTCACTTCCAAACTGAGTATGCTGCTAGCATCCCCATCTTCTTTCACTGTTAATGAAGCTGATTTCATGCATCTGATTGTCTTCTTGGCATGTTTTTTTGATATTAAATGGGTTCAGTGTGAACTGAGGATGCTATGGATGTATGCCAAAATCCCCGGATATGCACAAAAATTGGGTTTTAGATTTAGTTGGGCTCAAGAATTGATAGGGCAACATATAAGCTCAGATAATCGAAATTTTCATTTCAAGATACTGTTAAAGTAACCTGTTTGCCCTCTTTGGCATGATTTTTTAACCAAAAATGGTTTCACTTCCAAACTGAGTATGCTGCTAGCATCCCCATCTTCTTTCACTGTTAATGAAGCTGATTTCATGCATCTGATTGTCTTCTTGGTGTGTTTTTTTGATATTAAATGGGTTCACTGTGAACTGAGGATGCTATAGGTACGTATGCCAAAATCCTCTGGATATGCACAACAATTGGGTTTTAGATTTAGTTGGGCTCAAGAATTAGTAGAGCAACATATAAGCTCAGATAATGGAAATTTTCTTTTCAAGATACCGTTAAAGTAACCTGTTTGCCCTCTTTGGCATGATTTTTTAACCAAAAATGGGTTCACTTCCAAACTGAGTATACTGCTAGCATACACATCTTCTTTCACTGTTAAAGAAGCTGATTTCAAGCATCTGATGTCATCTTGGCATGTTTTTTTAACCAAAATGGGTTCACTGTGAACTGAGGATGCTATAGGTACGTATGCCAAAATCCTCCGGATATGCACAACAATTGGGTTTTAGATTTAGTTGGGCTCAAGAATTAGTAGAGCAACATTTAAGCTCAGATAATGGAAATTTTCATTTCAAGATACTTTTAAAGGAACCTGTTTGCCCTCTTTGGCATGATTTTTTAACCAAAAATGGGTTCACTTCCAAACTGAGTATGCTGCTAGCATCCCCATCTTCTTTCATGGTCAATGAAGCTGATTTCATGCATTTGATTGTCTTCTTGGCATGTTTTTTTGATATTAAATGGGTTCACTGTGAACTGAGGATGCTATAGCTGTATGCCAAAATCCTCCGGATATACACAACAATTGGGTTTTAGATTTAGTTGGGCTCAAGAATTGATAGGGCAACATATTAGCTCAGATAATGAAAATTTTCATTTCAAGATACTGTTAAAGTAACCTGTTTGCCCTCTTTGGCTTGATTTTTTAACCAAAAATGGTTTCACTTCCAAACTGAGTATGCTGCTAGCATTCCCATCTTCTTTCACTGTTAATGAAGCTGATTTCATGCATCTGATTGTCTTCTTGGTGTGTTTTTTTGATATTAAATGGGTTCACTATGAACTGAGGATGCTATAGGTACGTATGCCAAAATCCTCCGGATATGCACAACAATAGGATTTTAGATTTAGTTAGGCTCAAGAATTCGTAGAGCAACATATAAGCTCAGATAATGGAAATTTTCATTTCAAAATACTGTTAAAGTAACCTGTTTGCCCTCTTTGGCATGATTTTTAAACCAAAAATGGGTTCACTTCCAAACTGAGTATGCTGGTAGCATCCCCATCTTCTTTCACTGTTAAAGAAGCTGATTTCATGCATCTGATTGTCATCTTGGCATGTTTTTTTAACCAAAATGGGTTCACTGTGAACTGAGGATGCTATAGGTACGTATGCCAAAATCCTCCGGATATGCACAACAATTGGGTTTTAGATTTAGTTGGGCTCAAGAATTAGTAGAGCAACATATAAGCTCAGATAATGGAATTTTTCATTTCAAGATACTGTTAAAGTAAACTGATTGCCCTCTTTGGCATGATTTTTTAACCAAAAATGGGTTCACTTCCAAACTGAGTATGCTGCTAGCATCCCCATCTTCTTTCACTGTTAATGAAGCTGATTTCATGCATCTGATTGGCTTCTTGGCATGTTTTTTTGATATTAGATGGGTTCACTGTGAACTGAGGATGCTACAGCTGTATGCCAAAATCCTCCGGATATGCACAACAATTGGGTTTTAGATTTAGTTGGGCTCAAGAATTGATAGGGCAACATATAAGTTCAGATAATGGAAATTTTCATTTCAAGATACTGTTAAAGTAACCTGTTTGCCCTCTTTGGCATGATTTTTTAACCAAAAATGGGTTCACTTCCAAACTGAGTACGCTGCTAGCATCCCCATCTTCTTTCACTGTTAAAGAAGCTGATTTCATGCATTTGATTGTCATCTTGGCATGTTTTTTTAACCAAAATGGGTTCACTGTGAACTGAGGATGCTATAGGTACGTATGCCAAAATCCTCCGGATATGCACAACAATTGGGTTTTAGATTTAGTTGGGCTCAAGAATTAGTAGAGCAACATTTAAGCTCAGATAATGGAAATTTTCATTTCAAGATACTTTTAAAGTAACCTGTTTGCTCTCTTTGGCATTATTTTTTAACCAAAAATGGGTTCACTTCCAAACTGAGTATGCTGCTAGCATCCCCATCTTCTTTCACTGTTAATGAAGCTGATTTCATGCATCTGATTGTCTTCTTGGCATGTTTTTTTGATATTAAATGGGTCCATTCTCGTTATTCTCGCTTTTCGTTCGTTTCCTTCGTCGTCTCCAGGCAAGTAACTTGTATTATTTTCTTTTTGTAATACAAGTACTATCTGTAGTGTAGTTGGGTTGTAGAGACAATTAGTGTGTGAATCCTCAGTTATATAGTGTCTCTGTTGTGTTGATTCGACCATAGTTGCCTCACTACATACATAACATGAAACAACTAGAGATGACCACTTTTCGGATGAATATATACATTCTATTTTGTGATATCGTGTGCTTGTTGTGTTATTTGTGCTATACTTGTCGTGGACTTGCAAAATACCATATACCATGTTGTTTGGACATCTTGTACACTATATTCCATGTTTGGGTTGATTTGGATGAGTTTTACTTGAACTAGATGATTTTATGTTCGAAGAGAAATTCTGTATTTTCTGTTACCTTACTTTTGATCAGTATTTTAGACCCTATTAAGGTCAGTATACATGAATATTATTTGTGAACATGAATTGTAGAGAATTATGTCTATTTTCCAACCCTTCTGACAGAGCTCGGTTTCGTTTTACGAGTTCTTAGTTATATCTATTTTACTACAGAGGTGTAGAGAGATTTCCAGATTTTGTTTTCTATGAATTCTGAAAAGTAATCTATTTTTATCATTATATTAAATGTATTATTTTGATCCAATATTTTTTACAATACAACTAAACTTGATTGGGAGTAACCCTGAATTTTTGTGGATTTATTTGATGAGCTTTACAAACCGTTCTATGTTTCCCAACAATTACTATACATGCAGAATTTCATACTATTCAGTAAAGAACCTGATTTTCGACCTAATTCTACTTGCTTTTTGTAAAATATTTGTGAATATGAAAGTTAGCCTACTGTATCTAGTTTATCACCCTTTTAGAGGATTTGGATTTCGTTTTATGGTTTGTGAGATATTGCTATTTTCGTAGTGCAGTGTTTATAATTACAGATTTACAAACTACTGCATCGTGATGTTTTCTGATTTTTGTTGACTAAACTATTTATATTGAAAAATTATGAAACTTTATATTCTGATGCTGCACATATAGGGGAATACCCCAGATTTTTCGTAGATTTAATTAGTGTGTTTTCATGCTGTTTTCCTGACATTAAATACAATCTTCTGATTTCTGGCTGAACACGTTTTCTGGTTCCAATTCAGTTTTGACTCATGTTTTTTTGAAACACTATATGAATTATATATATTCGTTGAATTCGTCCGGAAGTCTACTTTTCACATTTCTGACGAATTCAGGTTTAAATTTTTGTAGCAACGGGAATCCCAGTTTTAGTGTAGTATTGTTTTGCTGTCCTGAACCAGAATTTTCGTAGTACTATTCTTTTATGTGTTATATTTAGTCAGTATATGTTTCTCTGTCACTCTGAACCTGTTACTTGTTGATACCATGCTATTCTCACTCTGTTTTCAGCACATAAATGTTTGTCTGATAATAATAACAAATTAACCAAGCTGGGGTTTGTGGGAAAGATCTAGTAGTGGAAAATATAGAAATGTGTACTTGGAAGCGGGCCCGTGTTTCCCATCTGATTATCTGTTATGTGGTACGATTCTGTTATCTGAACCCTGACTACATTACTTCCCTATAGGAAGGTGTACTCAGAAGAGAACCCACAGGTTCTATATGTCTATCTAGATCTGTATCTAATATCTGTCTGTCTGATACCTGAGTACACAACCCTATATGATCCCCTACGAAATCTAAAAGTAACTTGTTTGAATGTAGCAACCATGTGGTAAAAATTTGGGACGCATGAAGTATTGCCTGGATAGTAATAAACACAAGACCTGTAATAATCTGCATGTGTAACTTGTTTATCTTTATCTATTATCTGACATCTGTTATCTGACTATCCGTTATTTGTCTTACTATCATCTGATACTATCATCTGTATATTTTTCTACATACCACTTGACACTTGAACATGCTATCTATATCTGTTAGTATACCATGCTATCTGGTTTATTTTCCTGATTCATGTTAGATATTATATTTCTGTTAATATGCCTTTTCCATGCTATGTTAGTTTCTATTGTTATTACATGCTTGTTTACCCTTTTCCTATACTTGTATCCTGCACTACAAGCGGCACTACAAACGGCCCGTAACCCTTTTCCTGTACTTGTATCTTGCATTGACGGGAATCTTATTTCTTTTCCTTTCTCCTGCAATTTATTAATTGCAGACCAGGGTGATCAGTTGCCAGATGGAGTTGGTGATATGAGATATTAGTGTTGGAGTTTTGCTATTATTATTATTTCTATTGCTTATTTGGAACATTTGTATTTGATACTTGGATTTATTTTGTATTTGGGCAATGTAACTCAGGATAGTTAACTTGTTCAGATCTGATTTAATTGAGATTATTATATTTTGGTTTCAAGTAAATTTTTGTTGGTATATTTGATTCGATTATGCATATGTGGTTGACTTTTCTTGCTTCCGATTCTGATTATTTTTGTGAGATGTTGTAAAGATTCTGAACAGCTATGGATGATGAAAATTATTTGCTGGGCTTAGTCACGTATCCGTATTCTGTATTCTTTTTTTGGGAAGCGGGGCGTGACAAAGTTTTTAGTGGTATCAGAGCCCAGGTTTGGCTAATGTATTAGTTGCCTAATATAATCGACAAGCTTGGCTCGAACTGGTATCGACTCAACATTTCACCAACCATGCATGCATAAATGAATTATTATCGACTTTGATCTGGATGCGTTTGTTTTTGGTTTTGTGCAGATTATGGCTCGTAGAGGTTTTACTTCTCGTCCCCAGGATGATCATTCCGGATTTGAGGCCGTCACCAATGTGTTGGAACGGCTGATTAATTTGCAGCAGAACCACAGTGACTTGGTGATGGCTGCTTTGGAAGCTGCTCGGGTTCTGCCGCCCGCTGTGCCTATGCAGGCATGTCACGCCCTACTTCCAAAAAATACGAAATGCAAGCACGTGACATGGCCCAGCGAATGACTTGCGTCATTCATAGGCTGTCATCGATTCAACTCAACAATATAAAACAGGAAGTAATACAACCACGCGTGCAATAAAAGAAGTAATCACATAGATAACAATACTTGAAATTTTAAGCATAAAATAACCAACAAAATATCAAACCAACATCTGGAATCAACAACAATAATGTTCGGATCAAAAGCCCACAAATACAAGAATGTTCAATTATTAAAGTTCAAAAAAAGAGAAACAATAATTATTCAACGGCGCATCAACACAAGTCTTTCACCATTGTTGTTATCCTAGTTTATCAGGCAAATCTCCCTGATTACATGTAATCTGTTCATCTAAAAGAGAGGGAAAATATGTCCTTAGAGCAAGTCGTGGACAGCAAGTAGAGAAATAGAGAAACAATGACAATAATGGTATAACGATAAATTCAATGAACGATGAAATCAATAGTAATGTACAGTGATAAGGCGATAATAGTACAATGTGCAATAACGATGATTTATAACCATAACAATAAACAATAACAATAATGGTAAACAATCACGATAATACTGTTCAATGACGATGACAAAATGCAATGACAATGCGATGAAGTCTTAAGTCTATTATTCATTTTAATCCTAACTAATGCACGTACTACTGCATCCCAAACTACAGGTTCCATGCATCCAATCAATTTCGTTTAGACTAAGGTGATAGATTCTTTAGGTCATGTACTCGCCCGATAACAATAGCAATTTCTTGCACAATAATGATAACAATAGTCAACACGATAATCCTAAAACAATACACGATGAATTGGGATACTACAGTCAGTAATCCAACAATAAATTGATAGCACTAGCCGACACAATATTTTGGGAACAAGGCCCATAATTCCGAGTACAGTCACTATATTATCAACTACCTTGGTCAACCCTTAACCCCGGCTTGATTAACATTCTTTATTCAATTATCATACGATAATGTGGTTAATAAGGGACACTAGAATGATGACAACACAAGCCTAAGATCATGCAATGTACTCTGTACAACACAATACACAAAATTCAACATTATAGATTTAATTATATCTTATTAAACATAGAAACCCAATTCTGGACAGGAGTAGGTTGCTGTATCAAAATCAGAATTCCCGTTGCTATACGATAGCAAATTTGGATCCGTCAAAAGGTATAGAAACTAGTCTCCTGCACGGTTTCAATGCATATAAATAAGATACTTAAAAGTTGTAGAATCAGGTGTCAAAATAGCAAACTACACATGATTTGTGTTCAGCCAGAATATGTAAAACTAAGTTTATACATATGAAACAGGTCTGAAACTTTATTAATTAATTCCAGAAAAATTAGGAAATGTTCTATAGTGTGTCTAGTACCAGCGTGCAAAGTTTCAAGTCATAATCTTATAGGTAGCATGGTTAAACTAATTGTGAATCAGAGTGTGGCAGAAGATTTTAAAATCTAGAGTTGTACAACACAGCAGCAGTAAAACTGTGATATCTCACAAACCGTTACTCGGAATCGATTCCGTAAAAAGGGTAATAAACTAGACATTTGGAACTACATTTCATATTCAGGAAGTTATTGATTTTGGTGAAATTATCTAGGTCGAAACATCATGGTAATGTTCAGGTTGGCGATAATTTTCAGGATCTCAACATATTTTTCGTGCATAAAATGATTAGAATGTTATGAACGATGAGTTAGGGGTCGACAAAACAAATCACAGCAAGTTACATCTATGTGTGCATGGTATTAAGATGTATAATGTCCTTAATCTTACTAATCACAGTCAACTAATACACCATCATCAATCATATCAGCAATCAATACTAGGATACAATCTACAATTGTTGTGTAATGTCATTGCATGAAATACAATAAAAATTCCTATTCCTATATTCAATAATTAACTTATATGAATGGATGTAAGATCTCAATAAGTCGGAGGCAAAAAGAAGGCACAAAGTCAAGACTACTACTTGGATTCGCTCGTATAAATCCGTAGCATCCCAACGATAGATAACAATAACACTATACGATAATAAATAGGGATCTACATGCGAGATTCAATAAACAATTTCGAATACGATTCAATATAATTTGAAAGTGAGATGACTTGCATTTAGATGAAGTTAGATCCGATATAATGAGAATAACGGGATTAGGATCCCGGGCGACAAACTACGAACACGGCGAGTCACGAGCAAAATCTGAAACAGCAAGAGCTACCAAACAGCAACACGAAGGATCCAAGGCAAAACACCGAATGGAAAAATCGGATCTCCTATACCAAAACAGAAAACACCCAAGTGAAGTCTGCTTCTCCCCTACTAGGAAAAACAGCACACCCGGATGCAACGAATAGCCGCTCCAACTCCAGATCTCGCCACACACAATAGCAAACGCCAAAAGCAGCCACTCCCGCTTCGTCTGCTCCAATGCAAAGGAGAGTGGAGAGAGAGAGAGCGACGGGAACTACGGCGGTCGGGGGTGGCAGCAGCGGCGACCACGACAAAGGCGGCGATGACATCGCTACGGTCGAGAAGCGACGGCAGTGGCGAGGTCGACCAAGGGACGACAGCAATGGCGTCGCTCTATTTTGCACCAAAAATAGAGGAGCAAAGATGGCAGGCTTTCGGGCACGCGACGACGACGACGAGGGTCAAGGGGGAGCGACGAGGGGGAGGTTGCAGGCGGGAGTGCTCGAGGGTGGTTCGAGCGGAAGTAGACAACTGGAACTCGAGCTTCGATTTTGGCAATGGCGGAGGATGTAGATGAGGTGGTAGACGATGGGGTTGCGATGGAGGCGAAAGGGCTGCAGTGGGGGTCGACTGAGGCGGGGCAACGTGGCTCGCGAGGTGGAGCGCAAGGAGGAAGACGAAAGGGACGAGCGGAGTTGCGATGGGTTTCGGTTGTGGTGGGGTTGAATATGATGAGGAAGGGGATGGCGATGGTCGAGGAGGTGGAAGACAATGGAGGATGTGAAGAGGGCGACGAGGACGACGGAGGATGGAGCAGTGGGTTTTGGCTTGGGCGGATGGGTAAATAGGGGGAGAGCTGGAAGGGATGAACAATAATGGGAGTAGGAGGTGAACAGTACGAGGTTAGGGTTTGCACAGTGTAAGGGGGTTAAACAGTGGGGGTAACGGTTGAATGTGATAAGGGTTTTGTATAGTAATGGGGAGAGATTATAGGGCTGATTATTAGGGATTCAATTTTCATTTTTGGGTTGTTACCGGATGTGGTGATGATTGGGAGAGATTTTTGGGGATTTGACTATTTGTAAGGATATTAGGGATATGGAGGTGGTTTTGGGTTAGTGTGCTTGAGGGTAGGATCCAACAGAGGTGGATATTGGGTTTGGGTACAATATAGGTCAAATTGGAAGATAATTCACAACCAAACAAGATAAAAGAAAAATTTATGAAATTAAGTTTTAGATTAGAAAAGAGGGAGGAAGATTTAAATGATCAACAAAGATTAAGGATAAACATGAATAATATTAGAATTGATATTATTTGATACAATAATGAGACAAAATGAAATGTAATAGAATTACAATGGACATTACAATGAGGATCAATAATAAAGGGGGAAAATGAAAACGGGAGTTATAATCCTACCCACCTTACAATAAAATTTCGTCCTCGAAATTTACTCAAGTGGCAATAGGATAACCCCGAAGAACAAAAAAGAATCACACAAAAAGGTGGGAAAACTTCTTCTGGATCTCATCCTCATACTCCCAAGTCGACTCACAAAGCGAGTGAGGATTTTCCAAGCAACCTGAACCAACCTGATGACCTTGTTCTTCAAAATCTTCTCCCGTCGATCCAAGATCGAAACCAGATGGATCTCACATGACAAATTTGGCCGAATAGACAACTCCAAGTAGTCGACGTGTCACGCCCCGCTTCCCAAAAATACAGAATACGAGCACGTAACCAAAGTCCAGTGAATGATTTTCATCATCCAAAAGCTGTTCAGGAATCTTTACAACATCTCACAAAATAATCAGAGTCGGAAGCAAGAGAATCAACCACACATGCATAATTGAATAAATATACCAACAGAATTTACATAAAATAAAATGTATTAATCTCAAATAAATCAGATCTGAACAAGTCAAAATCATGGGTCATACTGCCCAAACACAAACAATCCAAGTAACAGATACATTGTTCAAAATAAGCAACAGGAAATAAATGAAGATAGCATAAGCTCCAGCCAACTAGAACTTTAGAACACATACTCCATCGGACAGCTGATCACCAAAATCTGCAATTAATAATTTGTAGGAGAAGGAAAAAGAAAACAAGTACCCGTCAATGCAAGTTACGGGCCACTTATAATGTAGGATACAAGTACATGGGAAAAACCAACTAATAACAAATATAAAACAACAGAACAACATAGCATGGTATAAATGTGTTAACAGAAATGTTATAACTAACATAAATTAGGAGAACAAATCAAATAGCATGGTATACTAACAGATACAGATAACACGTATCAAGTGTCAAGTGTCAGATTGCATACAGATAGAAATATAGGTGGTAGTGTTAGATGATAGTCAGACAGATAACAGATAATCAGATAGCAGACATCAGATGAACAGATATAGATAACAGAATACAAGTGTCATGTTCTTATAAGTCTTGTGTGATTACTATCTAGGTAGCACTTCATGCAGCCCACCTTACATGGTTGCAAAATCCAAACAGTTACGTTTTTAGATTTCATAGGGGATTATATAGGGCCGTGTACTCAGGGTTCAGACAGATATCAGATAACAGATCAGACAGATAGAACCTAGTGGTTCTCTTCTTCTCTACACCTTCCTATAAGACGTAATGTAGACAGGGTCAGATAACAGATCCAGACAGACAGATAGAACCTAGTGGTTCTCTTCTTCCCTACACCTTCCTATAGGAAGTAATGTAGATAGAGTCATATAACAGATAATCATATGGAAAACACGAGGCCCCTTCTAAGTACACATTTCTATGCTTTCCCACTACTAGATCTTTCCTATAAACCCCAGCTTGAGCATTTTATTATTATTAGCAGACAAATGTGTATGTGCAGAAAACAAAGTGATAATAGCATGGTATAAATATGTAACAGGTTCAGGGGGACAGATAAATAGGTATAGATGATATACACTTCATAAAGGAATAGAATCATGCAAATGTTAATTCAGGACAGCAAGACAGTGGTGTACAAAAATAGTGAATCCCGTAGCTACAGAAATGCAAATCTGGATCCGTCGAAGAATCTGGAAAATAGACTTCTAATCGAATCCAGCGAATATAAATATGTCATATAGTAATTTACAAAATCATAACTCAAAACTGATTTGAATCTAGAAAACATGTTTAGTCAGAAATTTGTAAAAAGAATTCTCAGTCAGAAAAACAGCATCAAAACCTCTCAAATAAATCCAAGAAAAATCTGGGTTATTCCCCTATAAGTCTAGAACCGGAATATAAAGTTTCATAATATTCTAGTAAAATTTGTTCAGTCATCAAAAAAAAAAAAGAAAACATCAAGAAACGATAGTTTGGCAAATCTGGAATTCCCAACACTGCTGTATGAAAACTGAAATATCTCGCAAGATATGAAACGAAATCCAAATCCGCCAAAGGGAGACGAAAATAGAAAAAATTTATTATGTTTCATATTTCACAAATATTTTTCATACAGTAAAAGGAATCAGGATGAAAATACGATTCTTTACAGAACAGCGAGCAAAATACAGCAAGTATAAATTTCATAAATAAGCATGAAACGGCGTATAATACTCATCAATAAAATCCACCAAAATTCTGAGTAATCCCTAGATAGATATAGAAGTACTGACCAAAGTTTTAGATCAAAATAATATGTGTAAACAAGTATCAAAATAATATAGTTATCAAAATTCTCCAGAAACGAAATCTGGAATTGATCGACACCTCTGTAGTAAAACAGTCATATCTCACACATACGAAAACGAAACCGAGCAAAGTTAGAGGGGTTGGAAAGAAGAAGAATTTTCCTAAAACTCATGTTTTATACTGAGATTAAGATTATGACCTTAACATGGTCTAAATTACTGTTCAAGACAGATTATCGGCAAAATCCAGAATTTCCTCAAATACCAAAATCAACATAGATTCAACGAAACTTGATCCCAACACAACCAAACACGAAATCGAGTCTATCAAGTGTCCAAATATCATGAAATAGGGTAATTAATAGATCCAAAGCAAGACTATCACATGGATCTCAACACACATGGATCTCAACACTACTCAAATTTTCACAAAAATCCCACATACATGATCAAATCAAGAACGGGAAAAATCTAAGCTGTTTCATGTCAATTTTGTGTCGTGAGGCAACTATGGTCAAATCACTATAGAGACAATATCAATAATGGGTTTCACACACAAATTGTCTCTAGAACCCAACTACACTACAAGCAGTATTTTTGACTTGTATCATACAAAAGCATTTGAGTACAAGTTATTTGCCTGAAAGACGATGAGAACAACACACGAGCAAGAATAAAGGGAACGGATTCTCGGGCACGAACTCAATGATCGAATAATGAACCAATCACGAACACAAGGAATAACAGATCACGAACACGATCAGACGACTGAGATCAAAAGATCAAGAGATCAAGGCGATCAGATCAGATCAGACGGCTCTGATCGAAGATCAAGATCAAGATCAAGATGTGATCAGTATCTTGATGAGGATGATATGATCAGGTCAGATCGACGATCGGACGGCCACCAATCAAAGCAATCAAGAACTCCATGATGACGATGATCATGATGATCGACGGCCCAAAACAAAGATGATCAAGAACTCCAAGATGATCAAAACTCCATGATCAAGAATCCCATGGATGGCCAAGATCAAACCATGATCAAGAAGATCAAGATGACATCGTGAAGATCCGACGGCCCACAACAAGAGATCAAGAATCAAGATCAAAACTCATGATCAAAACAACCCACTTGATCAGAGCCAATACCAATAGCAACGGCACCAGCAATGACGGACGGCGACTGGGGCAGTCGACGACGGCGAGACGACCAGGAGGCAGCGATGGAAGGTTGCGGCACAGGGCTGTTGGTTGCTGTTGCGATTGGGCAGCACAGGGAGGCACCGCTGTGGAGTTGCTGTGCTGCCGTCGGTTGACTCAGGGAAGCTGCGCTGGCGTCGGAGGGCAATCGCGATGCAGGGGGAGGATGACGGGAAGGAGCGGCACTGGCCTGGGCTATCGGAGGGAGATAGGGGCACAGGGCGCTATGGATGGGTGCTGTTGTGTCGCTGCAGGCACTAGTGGAGCTATTGCAGTACTGCAGGTGCGATGAGGGAGGAGGGAAGACAGAGGAGGGAGATGGGGTTGGGAGCAGTTGGTGTGCAGCGGAGGGGAGAGGCGAGATGGAGGATGAAGCGGCGCACTGAAGAAGACGAAAAGGCTGAGGGATGCAGGGGTTTAATATATATGCTGGGTAAAAATAGGGTTTAGGTTCTTAACGGGTTGAATTAATGGGTATGTAGGTAGTTAGGGTAATGGGTAGGGGTATAGGCAGAACGGGTCTGGGTAGTGTATTTGTTAGGGTATTGGATTGAATGGGTTTTAAGGTTTTATGGGTTTGGGTATTTTAGGTGGGTTTGGGGTTTATTTAAAATGGGTAATGGGTTTAGAGTTTTAGTAAGTGGGTATTGATATTGGAGATGATCGGTTTAATAAGATAAAAATACAATAACTAGTAAAATAAAATTTTTGTAAAATAATTTAATTTAAATTACAATATAGCATTTATTTGAAATAAGTACAAATATAATTAATACATAAAAATGGATTTTTAATAAACATTCAAAAAAACCAAAAATAACAAAATACGAATTGTATTAGAATATAAAAATTAAAGAAAATATTTACAAATAAAATTATTGATCGAAAACCGATTTTAACAGGAGATCCAATAATACAATTTGACAAAAGAAATTGAAAGCGGTAAAAAGAATTCACGAAAATTTTAAATACAGAAAATTAATTCACAAAAATTTTAAATACAGAAAATACACCAAAAAATACAATTGTGGGAAAATAGGGGTTATAAATCCTACCCACCTTACGACAAAATTTTGTCCCCGAAATTTACTCAGGCGGTATACGGGACAAGGCAAAACAAACTTGGGGAAGGGCAACAAAGCAGAGGGCTAAAGGGAAAGGAACAAAGCAGTGGTAATCACCTGAAAATGAGCAAGTGGATAACAATGAGGTCAAAATGAGTGCAAGAAAGAAAATAAACAGTATCAAAATGGGAGATCAGCACAAGATAACAAAGCAAGGTAGGGAGTAGGCGGAACTGGGATCAAAGAGAGAATGAACAGGGAAGAATTGAATCAAATAATGAATGAGTGCATGATGGCAAGACGGAATGCAAGAAAGAAGTTACCGGTATCAAAAATGAAGAAGAAACAACACAAAACTTGCAAGATAACAAGCAAAGAGAGGAAGAAATAGATAGAGCTGGAATCAAAGAAATAATGGACAAGGAAGTGATCAACCAAGCAAATGAGTCAACAGATGAAGATGAATGCAAGGGATGGAAAGAGGCAAACAATGCAGGGAAGGAGAAACAACAAGAGAATCCTGAGACTTGTGGATCATGGGCCCACATGGTTCCGCTATGCCACTCTGATCGGGGAAGACTCTGCCAATAGCATCCAGCGATGCCGACTGACGGACCAAGCAGAAAGAAAAGAATGGATGGCACCAAAATCAAAAGAATATGGGTACGAAAAGAATGAATTCATACCCAAGAAAAAATCAACCAAAGAGGACGACTGAAGAAACAAGGAATCAAGGGATTGAATAAGAAGGGATCAAATGAATGAAATAAGACTATATCCATATCAGTGTTGATTACAATTCATTCATGCGTGCATGGTTGGTGAAATGTTAAGCCGATCCCAGTACGAGCCAAGCTTGTCTAATATATCAGGCAACTAATATATTAGCCAAACCTGGGATCTGATACCACTAAAAACCTTGTCACGTCCTGCTTCCCAAAAATACGAAATAAGAGCACGTAACAAAAGCCCAGCGAATGATTTTCATCATCCATAAGCTGTTCAGGAATCTTTACAACATCTCACAAAATAATCAGAGTCAGAAGAAAGAGAATCAACCACACATGCATAATTGAATCAATATACCAACAGAATTTACTTGAAATAAAATGTATTATTCTCAAATAAATCAGATCTGAACAAGTCAAAATCATAGGTCATACTGCCCAAACACAAACAGTCCAAGTAATGAATACATTGTTCAAAATGAGCAACAGGAAATAAATAAAGATAGCATAAGCTCTAGCCAACTAGAACTTTAGAACACATACACCATCGGACAGCTGATCACTAAAATCTGCAATTAATAATTTGCAGGAGAAGGAAAAAGAAAATAAATACCCTTCAATGCAAGTTACGAGCCACTTATAATGCAGGATACAAGTACATGGGGAAAACTAACTAATAACAAATATAAAACAACAGAACAACATAGCATGGTATAAATGTGTTAACAGAAATGTTATAACTAACATAAATTGGGAGAACAAATCAGATAGCATGGTATACTAACAGATACAGATAACACGTATCAAGTGTCAAGTGTCAGATGGCATACAGATAGATATACAGGTGGTAGTGTTAGATGATAGTCAGACAGATAACAAATAATCAGATAGCAGACATTAGATGAACAGATATAGATAACAGAATACAGGTGTCATGTTTTTATAAGTCTTTTGTGATTACTATCTAGGTAGTACTTCATGCAGCCCACCTTACATGGTTGCTACAATCAAACAGTTACGTTTGTAGATTTCGTAGGAGAACATATAAGGCCGTGTACTTAGGGTTTAGACAGATATCAGATAACAGATCAGGCAGATAGAACCTAGTGGTTCTCTTCTTCTCTACACCTTCCTATAAGAAGTAATGTAGATAAGGTTAGATAACAGATCCAGACAGACAGATAGAACCTAGTAGTTCTTTTATTCCCTATACCTTCCTATAGGAAGTAATGTAGACAGGGTCAGATAACATATAATCATATGGGAAACACAGACTCCCTTCTAAGTACACATTTCTATGCTTTTCCACTACTAGATCTTTCCCATAAACCCCGGCTTGATCATTTTATTATTATTAGCAGACAAATGTGTATGTGCAGAAACAGAGTGATAATAGCATGGTATAAATATGTAACAGGTTCAGGGGGACAGATAAACAGGTATAGATGATATACACTTCATAAAGGAATAGAATCATGCAAATGTTAATTCAGGACAGCAAGACAGTGGTGTACAAAAACAGTGAATCCCGTTGCGACTGAAATGCAAATCTGGAGCCATCCAAGAATTTGACAAATAGACTCCCAACCGAATCCAGCGAATATAAATAAGTCATATAGTAATTCACAAAATCATAACTCAAAACTAATTTGAATCCAGAAAACATGTTCAGCCAGAAATTTGTAAAAAGAATTCTCAGTCAGAAAAACAGCATCAAAACCTCTCAAATAAATTTAGGAAAAATCTGGGGTATTCCCCTATATGTCTAGAACCAGAATATAAAGTTTCATAATATTCCAGAAAAATTAGTTCAGTCATAAAAAAAAAAAGAAAACATCATGAAACGATAGTTTGGCAAATCTGGAATTCCCAACACTGCTGTACGAAAACTGAAATATCTCGCAAGCCGTGAAACGAAATCCAAATTTTCCACAGGGAGATGAAAATAGACAAAATATATTAAGTTTCATATTTCAGGAATATTTTTCATACAGTAAAAGGAATCAGAGTGAAAAAATGATTCTTTACAGAACAGCGAGCAAAATACAGCAAGTATAACTTTCATAAATAAGCAAGAAACGGCGTATAAAACTCATCAATAAAATCCACCAAAATTCTGGGTAATCCCTAAATAGATATAAAAGTACTGACCAAAGTTGCAGATCAAAATAATTTGTGCAAAACAAGTGTCAAAATAATATAGTCATCAAAATTCTCAAGAAACGAAATCCGGAATTGATCAACACCTCTATAGTAAAACAATCATATCTCACACATACGAAAACAAAATCGAGCAAGGTCAGAGGGGTTGGAAAGAATACAAATTTCTTTAAAACTCATGTTTTATACTGAAATTAAGATTATGACCTTAACATGGTCTAAATTACTGTTTAAGACAGATTATCGGCAAAATCCAGAATTTCCTCAAAAACCAAAATCAACATAGATTCAACGAAAACACAACCAAACACGAAATTGAGTCTACCAAGTATCCAAACATCATGAAATAGGGTAATTAACATATCCAAAGCAATTCTACCACATGGATCTCAACAACTACTCAAATTCTCACAAAAATCCCACATACATGATCAAATCAAGAACAGGCAAAACCTAAGTTGTTTCACGTCAATTTTATGTCGTGGGGCAAATATGGTCAAATCACTATAGAGACAATATCAACAAGGGGTTTCACACATGAATTGTCTCTAGAACCCAACTACACTACAAGCGGTCTTTTTGACTTGTATCATACAAAGGAATTTGAGTACAAGTTACTTGCTCGAAAGACGAAGAAAACAACACAAGATCAAGAATAACGGGAACAGATTCTCGGGAACGAACTCAATGATCGAATCACGAACCAATCACGAACACAAAAACCAACAGATCACGAACACGATCAGACGAATGAGATCAAATGATCAAGAGATCAAGGTGATCGGATCAGATCGGATGACTCTGATCGAAGATCAAGATCAAGGTCAAGATGTGATCAGTATCTTGATGAGGATGATGATGATCGGGTCAGATCGACGATCAGATGACTACCAATCAAAGCAATCAAGAAATCCATGATGATGATGATCGATGGCCCAAAACAAAGATGATCAAGAACTCCAAGATGATCAAAACTCCATGATCAAGAATCCCATGGACGGACAAAATCAAACCATGATCAAGAAGATCAAGAAGATCAAGATAAGGTCGGGAAGATCCGACGGCCTACAACAAGAGATCAAGAATCAAGATCAAAACTCATGATCAAAACAACCCACTTGATCAGAGCCAATACCAACAACAACGGCAGCTGCAATGGCGGACGGCGATAGGGGCAGTCGACGGTGGTGAGACGACCACGGGGCAGCGATGGAAGGTCACGGCACAGGGCTGCTGGTTGCTGTTGGGGTTGGGCAGCACAGGGAGGCACCATTGTGGAGGCCGGTCGACGCAGGGAAGCTGCACTGGTGTCGGAGGGCAATCGTGATGCAGGGGAGGATGACGGGAAGGAGCGGCACTGGCCTGGGCTATCGGAGGGAGACAGGGGCACAGGGTGCTACGGGTGGGTGTTGTTGCATCACTGCAGGCACTGGTGGAGCTATTGCAGAGCTGCAGGGGTGATGAGGGAGGAGGGAAGACAGCGGGAGGGAGATGGGGTTGGGAGCAGTTGGTGTGCAGCGGAGGGGAGAGGCGAGATGGAGGATGAAGTGGCGCGCTGAAGAAGACGAAAAGGCTGAGGGATACAGGGGTTTAATATATAGGCTGGGTAAAAATAGGGTTTAGGTTGTTAACGGGTTCTAGGTGGGGGAAAGATGAAGGGGTTGACTTAATGGGTATGTGGGTAGTTAGGGTAATGGGTAGGGGTATAGGCAGAACGAGTCTGTGTAGGGTATTTGTTAGGGTATTGGATTGACTGGGTTTTAAGGGTTTAAATGGGTTTGGGTATTTTAGGTGGGTTTGGGGTTTATTTAAAATGGGTAATGGGTTTAGAGTTTTAGTAAGTGGGTATTGATATTGGAGATAATGGGTTTAATAAGAAAAAAATACAATAACTAGTAAAATAAAATTTTTATAAAATAATTTAATTTAAATTACAGTATAGAATTTATTTGAAATAAGTACAAATATAATTAATACATAAAAATGGATTTTTAATAAACATTCAAAAACAACAATAATAACAAAACACGAATTGTATTATAATATAAAATTCAAAAAAAATATTTACAAATAAAATTATTGATCGAAAAATGATTTTAATAAGAGATGTTATAATACAATTTGACAAAAGAAATTGAAAGCGGTAAAAATAATTCACGAAAATTTTAAATACATAAAATACACGAAAAAGATACAATTTTGGGAAAACATGGGTTACACGATGACATGACTATCATCCCTGGCATACTTCCTGTGTTGGGAGACATGAAAGACCTTATGCACTCCAGATAGAGCTGGTGGCAACGCGAGTCTATAGGCCACCCTGCGTACTCGCTCCACAACATCAAACGGCCTAATGAATCTAGGGCTTAGCATGCCCCCGCCACCAAACCGGATAACTCCCTTCCACTGTGATACTTTGAGGAACACATGATCACCTACTTCAAACTCTAATGGTCTCTGTGAACATCTGCCCATTTCCTCTGTTTGTCCTGAGTTGCCTGTATGTGCTTCCTGATCTGGGCCACTGCATCAACAGTCTTCGTGATCAGCTCAGGCCCCAAAAGCTTCCGCTCACCAATGTCATCCTAGCACACTAGCGATCTACATACAAGGCTTCATACGGAGCTGCCTTAAGACTTGCTTGGTAGCTATTGTTGTACGAAAACTCCACCAAATATAGAACACAGGATCTTAACATATCCTCCAATTTCTGAATGGTCCTCTCCGATTGCCCATCTGTCTGCGGATGGAACACAGTACTGTATTTCAGCATGCTCCCAAGACTGCCTTGAAGACTCTCCTAGAACAACGATCGGAATCTAATGTCTCGGTTTGATACAATGCTGACAGGGGCCCCATGCAATCTAACAATCTCCTGCATGTACTTCTCGGCAAGGCTCTCTGTAGACTGTCCTACCCTGAAGGTGATAAAGTGGGCACTCTTCGTCAACCGATCCATAATTACCCAGATAGAATTGTGACCCTTGGGACTTCTTGGCAAAGAAGTCACAAAGTCCATAGTAATGTTCTCCCATTTCCACTCCGGAATAGGAAGAGGTTGAAGGAGCCCAGCAGTCCTCTGATGTTTTGCCTTCACCTGCTAGCAGATCAAACACTGTGAAACATATCTCGCTACGGCTCTCTTCATACCAGGCCACCAAAAGTGCAGTTTCAGATCCCGATACAAGTACCCCCGGGATGGATAGAATACGGCGAACGATGAGCTTCTTTGAGAAACTTCTGTCTGACTTCTCCTATCGAAACACATAGACGGGTCCCAAAGCGGAGAGATCCATCCTCATGAATAACCATGTCAGTCCTCGAACCTGCTTCAACTTCAGCTCGAAACTCTTGCAACTACTCATCATCTGACTGTGCTTCTTTAATATGTTCCACCAACGATGACTGCTGTTGAAGCATCATATAGCTCTGCTCGGTATCAAGCAAAGTCACTTCCAACTCAAATCTTCTCATCTCTTTGAAAAGCTCCTTCTGCTCAGTAAGAACCATAGCAGCTGGTTTTCTGCTCAGAGCATCAGGTACCAAGTTGATCTTACCAGGATGGTAATGCAAATTAATATCGATGTCTGCCATCAGTTCCAGCCATTGTCTCCACCTCATATTCAACTCCTTCTAGGTAAACACTTACTTGAGACTCTTGAGGTCAGTGAAAATCTCCACTCGGTCTCCAAGTAGGTAATGCCTCCAAAGCTTTAGGGCAAAAATCACAGCAGCAAGCTCCAAGTCATGTGTAGGATATTTCTTCTCATGCAGCCTCAACTGCCTAGAAGTATATGCGACAACTCTGCCTCATTGGATCAGAACAGCACCAAAACCTCTGCCTGAGGCATCACAATGAATCATGAAACCTCCTGATCCGTCCGGTATCGTCAACACAGGTGCTGATGTCAACCGATCATTCAGCTCAGCGAAGGCTTCATCACAAGACTCATCCCACACGAATCTCATCTATTTCCTAGTCAACTTGGTCAACGGCCCGACAATCTTTGCGAAATCCCGAACAAACTTCCTTTAGTAACCTGCTAGCCAAGGAAACTACAAACTTCAGATAAAGATTTCAGCGTCAGCCAATTCTTAACAGCAGAGATCTTAGACGGCTCGACAGAGACTCCATCGCCAGAAATAATATGCCCCGGGAAGGCAACCCGGTCCAACCAAAACTCGCACTTGCTAAGCTTCCCATACAGTTGATGCTCCCTCAAAGTCTGCAAGACAACCCGCAAGTGCTCAGCATGTTCATCACAACTCCGAGAATAGACGAGGATATCATTGATGAACACCACAACGAACTTGTCCAAGAAGGGAGAGAAGACCCGATTCATCAAGTTAATGAACATGGCTGGCGCATTCGTAACCCCGAAAGGCATCACCAAGAACTCATAGTGACTATATCGAGTGTGAAAAGCAGTCTTCTGTACATCTTCAGCTTTCACCTTGACCTGATGGTACCCAAAATGCAGATCCAGCTTCGAGAACACTGAAGCACCTCCCAATTGGTCGAACAAGTCATCAATTCTTGGCAACGGATACCGGTTTTTCACTATGACATTGTTCAACTCACTGTAGTCGTTGCACAACCTGCGACTACCATCCTTCTTGTTAACGAACAGTACAGGAGCTCCCCAATGTGAGACACTCGACCTAATAAAACCCTTATTCAGCATCTCTTGAATCTGCTCTGTTAACTCTACCAATTCAACTGGCACCATCCGGTATGGGCTCTTAGAAATAGGAGTTGTACCTGGCTGAACATCAATCCTAAACACAAATTCTCTGTCTGGTGGCAGCCCTGGCAGATCATCCGGAAACACATCAAGAAACTCTCGCACAATCAAAGGTGCGACTACACCATCATCATCCACTTCCTTCATTACTCTAGTTTCAAGACTTGCTGACTTCTCAACATAGCCAAGCGGTGTTTCACCAGCGTGGAATTCAAATTCCTGACAGTCTGGTATTTGGAACACCACCTTCTTCTTAAGGAAGTCAATCATAGCATGATTAATACCGAGCCAATCCATGCCCAAGATCATATCAAAACCCGATTATTGATGATGATGAGGTCAGCTACAAAGTCAACTCCTTCAATAACCAAAGGGCTCTGCTCACAGACCTGAGAGCACACAATGGTACCACCACCTGTAGTAATGTTCCAAGCTGCTGACATCTCACTACAAACCAAACTGTGCAAGTAGACGAAGCAGGACGAAACAAAAGAATGAGTTGCCCTGGAATCAAAGAGGACATCGACGGGAAAGGAGTGAACAAGAACAATGCCTAGCAAAAATTCAAAGATAAGAACACAATATGCAGAAGGCAATGCATGGATGAAAGAATAATATGATAGAGCAACAGATTAAAATAACAAGATAGCAAGAAAAAAAAATTAAAAATAAAACACTACTAAAGATATACCTGCAAGAACCCCCAAAGCAGTCTCAGCGTCCTCAGCAGTCAGGTTGTAGGCCTGACCACGACCTCCAGAAGGACCTTCCTGAGGAGCAGTTCTCCTCTGACCGAAAACATTCCTCTGAGGTGGGAGTGGCGGTCCGCCCTGACCACGACCAAGCACTCGATGCGGAGCGAAACCTCCAACGGGTGCAAGGGCCCTGGACCTTGGGCAATCACGAACCATGTGTTCGCTACTACCACACAGGAGGCACTGGTGATTGGCCATCCTGTAGTTCTCGCTCGAGTGTCTAGTCTTGTGACAGTGCACATAGACCAGGTTCATCCTCTGAGCGGCAGGTGGATACGAAAGTGTCCTGGCGAGAAAGGTCAAAACTGGCCTCCTAATATGCCCTCCAGATGGCTTGGTAGAAACAGGATGCGGAGCGGACCGCTGAATGGCGCGTTTTCGCCTACTCGTCTGCTCCTTACTTCTGGAAGCCTCCAGGATGTTAGCATAGGATCGGAGTCGCAAGATAGCCAAGCGATCCTGGATCTCAATGTCCAAACCCAACAGGAAACGACGGCCCTTATCTTAATCATTCGCCACTATGGAAGTGGCAAAGCGACTCAGTCGGGTGAATTCCGCAGCATACTCGTCTACGGTCCGACTCCCCTAGTTCAAGATAGTGTCTTAGTTAAATATTAAAATATCATTAAATAACAATGAAAATTGCATAATAAACACTATCAGACAAACCTAAGTAAGCGCGACAAATTGCCGCTCCATTTCATTCCTGGTGATATCGGAAAAGAACTTCGTGAGAAAGCTCTCTCTGAAGATGGCCCAGGCGATGGGGCGCTCTAGCCGTTCCATCTTATCTCACCACCAGATGTGGGCGAGGTCAACAAGCTGGATGCTTACGACATCCACACGATCAACATCTGTTATTCTTGCTGTGATCAATAGCTACTCGATCCTGATGAGACATTGCTCGGCTTCCAGTGGACCTTCAGTACCCAAGAATTTGTCTGGGTGTAGCCTCATGAAGTCCGCTATATTGCCAGGTCTCGATGGCAGCACCCCAGGCACAGGTACAACAGGCTCTCTGTTGGCAGCTCCCAAAGCCACCCTCATCAAATGACTATCCTCTTGTTGCATCTGCATCATCTGTTGCATCAGCAGCTCATTCTGCTCATGCTGCATTTGCATCACTTGAGCAATAGTGGGCTCTTCCGGCTGATCATCCCTAGCTCGGGAGGACGAAGAACCCTTTCTAGCCATGGCCTAAAATAAGAATCAAACAGTTAGCATCCAGATTATAAGTTAGTTATCAATTATCCATGTCATTCACGGGCTGTACATATCGTTGAGTCAAACCGGTTAAACCCAAACTAATCAGGGTCCAAGCCCAAACTAGTTAGACTCTAACCTGGCTCTGATACCACTAAAAACCTTGTCACGCCCCGCTTCCCAAAAATACGGAATGCAACTACGTGACATGGCCCAGCGAATGACTTGGTCATTCACAGGCTGTCACCAATTCAACTCAACAATATAAAACAGGAAGTAACACAACCACGCATGCAATAAAAGAAGTAATCACATAAATAACAATACTTGAAATTTTAAGCGAAAAATAACCAACAAAATATCAACCCAACATCTGGAATCAACAACAATAATGTTCGGGTCAAAAGCCCACAAATACAAGAATGTTCAATTATTAAAGATCAAAAAAAGAGAAACAATAATTATTTAACAGCACAACAACACAAGTCTTTCACCATTGTTGTTCTCCTAGTCCATCGAGTAAATCTCCCTGATTACATGTAATCTGTTCATCTAAAAGAGAGGAAACATATGTCCTTAAAGCAATTCGTGGACAACAAGTAGAGAAACAGAGAAACAGTGACAATAATTGTATAAAATTCAATGAACGATGAAATCAATAGTATTGAACAGTGACAAGACAATAATAGTACAATGTGCAATAACGATGATTTATAACCATAACAATAAACAATAACAACAATGGTAAGCAATAACGATAATACTGTTCAATGACGATGACAAAATGCAATAACAAGGCGATGAAGTCTTAAGTCCATTATTCATTTTAATCCTAACTAATGCACGTACTACTGCATTCCATACTATAGGTTCCATGCATCCAATCAATTTCGTTTAGACTAAAGTGGTAAATTCATTGTACTCGCATGATAACAATAGCAATTTCTTGCACAATAACGATAACAATATTCGGCACAATAATCCTAAAACAATACACTATGAATTGGGATACTGCATTCAGTAATCCTACAATAAATCGATAGCACTAGCCGACACAATATTTTGGAAACAAGGCCCACAATTCTGAGTACAGTCACTATATTATCAACTACCTTGGTCAACCCTTAACCCCGGCTTGATTAACAATTTTTATTCAATTATCATACGATAATGTGATTAATAAGGGATACTAGAATGATGACAACATAACCCTAAGATCATGCAATGTACTATAAACAATCAAATACACCAAAATTCTACATTATAGATTCAATTACATATTATTAAACATTGAAACCCAATTCTGGACAGTAGTAGGTAGTTGTGCCAAAATTAGAATTCCCGTTGCTACAAGATAGAAAATGTAGATCCGTTAGAAGGTCTAGAAACTAGACTCCTACCTGTTTCTAATGCATATAAATAAGATACTTAAAACTTGTAGCATCAGGTGTCAAAACAACAAACTACAAAGGATTTGTGTTCAGCTAGAATTTGTAAAACTGAGTTTATACATATGAAACAGGTCTGAAACTTTATTAATTAATTCCAGAAAATTAGGGAATGTTCTATTGTGTGTATAGTATCAGCAGGAAATATTTCAAATCATAATCTTACAGGTAGCATGGTTAAATTAATTATGAATCAGAGTGTGGCAGCAGTTTTTAGAATATGGAATTGTACAACACAACAGCTGTAAAACTGCAATATCTCATAGACCATAACTCGGAATTCAATTCCTTGAAAAGGGTAGTAAACTAGACAATTGGGGCTATATTTTATATTCAGGAAGTTATTGACTTTGATGACATTATCTAGGTCGAAAAAGCATGGTAATGTTCAGGTTGGCGATAATTTTCAGGATCTCAGTTTATTTCTCATGCATAAAATGATTAGATGTTATGAACGATGAGTTGGGGGTCGACAACACAAATCACAACAAGTTACATCTATGTGAGTATGGTATTAAGATGTATAATGTCCATAATCTTACTAATCACAGCCAACTAACACACCATCATCAATCATATAAGCAATCAATACTAGTATACAATCTAAAATTGTTGTGTGATGTCATGGCATGAAATACAATAAAAATTCCTATTCCTATATTCAATAATTAACTTATATGATGCATGTAAAATCTCAATAAGTCAAAGGCAAAAAGACGGCACGAAGTCAAGACTACTACTTGGATTCGCTCGTGTAAATCTGTAGCATCCCAACGATAGATAACAATATACGATATTAAATAGGGATCTACTTGCGGGATTCAATAAATAATTTCGAATACGATTCAATATAATTTGAAAATGAGATGACTTGCCTTTAGATGACGTTATATCCGATATAATGAGAATAACGGGATTAGGATCCCAGGCGACAAACTAAGAACACGGCGAGTCACGAGCAAAATCCAAAACAACAAGAGCAACCAAACAGCAACATGGAGGATCCAAGACAAAACACCAAACGACAAACTCGGATCTCCTATACCAAAACATCAAACACCCAAGTGCTTTTTGCTTCTCCCTTCGCAGGTAAAACAACACACATGGATCCAACGAACAGCAGCTCCAACTCCGGATCTCGCCACACACAACAGCAAATGCAAAAAGTGGCCACTCCCGCTTCATCTTCTCCAACGCAATGGAGAGAGGGAGAGAGAGCGACGACGACTATGGCGGTCGGGGGCGGCGGTAGAGATGACCACGACAAAGGCGGTGATGATGTTGCTGTGGTCGGGAAGCGACGGCAGCGGTGAGGGCAACCAAGGGACGGCGGCAATGACACTGCTCTATTTTGCACCGAAAATAGAGGAGTGAAGACGACAGGCTTTTGGGCGCTCGACGACGACGACAAGGAGCGAGGGGGAAGCAACGAAGGGGAGGTTGCAGGCGGGAGTGCTCGAGGGTGGTTTGAGTGGAAGAAGACGATGGGAACTCGAGCTTCAAGTTCGGCAATGGCGGAGGATGTAGACGGGGAGGTAGACGATGGGGTTGCGGTGGAGGTGAAGGGGCTGCAGTGGGGGTCGACTGCGATGGGGAAAGGCGGCTCGCTAGGTGGAGCGCGAGGAGGAAGACGAAAGGGACAAGCAGAGTTGTGATGGGTTTCGGTTGTGGTGGGGTTGAAGGCGATGAGGAAGGGGATGGCGATGGTCGAGGAGGTAGAAGACGATGGAGGATGTGAAGAGGGTGACGAGGACGATGGAGGATGGGGCAGTGGGTTTCGGCTTGGGCGGATGGGTAAACAGGGGGAGAGCAGGAAGGAATGAAAAGAAATGGGGGTAGGGGGTGAGTACGGGGTTAGGGTTAAACAGTGGGGGTAACGGCTGAATGTGATTAGGGTTTTGAATAGTAATGGGGAGAGATTATAAGGCTGATTGTTAGGGATTCAATTTTCAATTTTGGGGGGTTACAGGATGTGGTGATGATTGGGAGAGATTTTTGGGGATTTGATTGTTATTGGGGATATTGGGGATATGAATGTGGTTTTTGGTTAGTGGGCTTGAGGGTAGGATCCAATAGAGGTGGATATTGAGTTTGGGTACAATATAGGTCAAATAGGAGGACAATTCACAACCATACAAGATAAAAGAGAAATTAAATTTTATATTAGAAAAGAGGGAGTAAGATTCAAATGATCAACAAAGATTAAGGATAAACATGGGTAATATTAGAATTGATATTATTCGATACAATAATGAGACAAAATGAAATGTAATAGAATTACAATGGAGATTACGATGGGGATCAATAATAAAGGGGGAAAATGAAAACGGGAGTTACAAGGCAGCTATTCCTCCTCGTCCAGGTACAGTCACGGACTTCATGAGGCTGCATTCCGATAGGTTTTCAAGCAATGAGACGCCTTTGGAGGCAGAACAATGGTTGATTCGGACTAAGCAACTTCTTTTGGCAGCAAGATGCTGATATAGTGGATGTGGTAGCCATCCAGCTGGTGGATCTGGCTCATATTTGGTGGAGGTTCGGGTTCGAAAGGCTCGAACGACCGATCACATGGGCCACTTTCATTAGCTGCTTCTTGGAGAAGTTTTTCCCTAGCAGCACTAGAGTTGAGATGGAGCAACAATTCCTGGCCCTGAAACAGGTTGGTCATTTTTTCTATTTTGGAATTTGTTACATATTGTCCATGCAATGTTGTAACATAAGACTTTCTTAAAACAGCGCTCCAGGTCTGTGGACGAGTATGCAGCTGAATTTACAAGACTTAGTTGCTTCGCGGTCGTTCTTGTGGCGAATGAAGAGGACAGGGCTCATAGATTCACATTTGGGCTTGAGCAAGAGATTAGGGTGCAGCTTGTCTCGCTTCGGTTGCGCACTTATGCAGATGCTCTTGAGGCAGCTCCAGCTCAGGAGCAGGCTCGTGGTGGATTAACTCATTCTCAGCAGACTGTTCCGCACTCCTTTGTGGTTGCTAGGCCTTCGGTGGGCCGGTTCGGAGGCCTATTCCTGCCTGTCCTGTCAGGGCAGCTCCTTACTTTTCTGCTGGTTTCCAATGGGGTGGTTTTTGCGACTTCTGCCAGGTGTCTGGGCATGAGTGCAAGAACTATTTTTGCGCTAGCCGCCGATGCTTTAGGTGTGGCGTTGCTGACCATTCAGTGTGGGATTGCCCACAGCAGTAGCCGGCTCTTCCAGCCAGGGATCCCGTTCAGCAGGTTGCCCCAGCTCGTGGTCCGGTCAGGCCACCGCTTCCTCCTCAGCACCAGATTGCTGGTCAGAGGATCGCTGTTCCGAGGAGAGGTCAAGCTTTCAAACTGACTGCTGCTAATGCTGAGTTGGTTAAAGGTGTTGTTGCAGGTTTAATTTTTTTTTTTGTTTTATTGTTTCTCTTTTGCTTCTTTTCATTTCTCTTGCATTTGTTTCTTTCATGTTATCTTTCTGCATTGTGTTTTCCTCACTCCTATTCATCCATCATTTTCTCTGTCTCTTTTGATTCTATCTTAGGTGTTGTCCTTGTTTGCCCTTTTCCCACTCATGTTCTTTATTATTCCGAGGCAACCCATTCCTTCATCTCTTCTCGGTTCGTGGCTTGCCATCAGTTAAAGTGCAGCATCATGTCAGAGGCTTGGAATATTGTGACAGGTGGTGGAGTTGTTATTTGTTCCCAGGAGTGCAGGCAGTGTCCTATGATTTGGTGGCATAGATTTCAAGGTCAACCTGATTGTAATTGGAAATTCAGGATTCGACATCATTATCAGTATGGATTGGTTGGGAGAATCTCATGCCATTATCGATTTTCCAGCCAAGAAAATTGTGTTACAAATTCCAGATCGTGTAGAGTTTGAGTTCCATGTTGGGGAGATGTTCCTTGGCCATGCTGAGACTGGAGTTGACCAGAAGGTTTGTGTAATGTAATTGCATTTAGGATATGAGGTTCCGCCTCTAGTAGTACGGGATTTCCTGGATGTTTTTTCCAGAGGAGTTGCCTGGCTTATCCCCTGATAGGGATGTAGAGTTCGGTATTGAAGTTCAGCCTGGTATGACAACGATATCGAAGAGTCCATACAGGATGACATCGATTGAGTTAGCAGAGCTTAAGGTGCAAATTTAGGAGTTGCTGGATTTGTGGTTCATCAGACCCAGTGTTTCGCTGTGGGGTGCTCCAGTCCTTTTTGTCAACAAGAAGTATAGTAGTTATCAACTGTGCATGGATTATCGGGAGCTAAATAGTGTTACTGTGAAGAACCGGTACCCGTTGCCTAGAATTGATGATTTATTTGATCATCATTTCGGGTATCATCAGGTCAATTCATCGTCCACAGAAATTCTCGAAGCTGGATCTTCATTTCGGGTATCATCAGGTCAAGGTGAGGGCGACTGATATACAGAAAACTGCTTTCAGGACCAGATATGGGCACTATGAGTATCTTGTGATGCCGTTTGGTGGCACAAACGCGCCTAATGTATTCATGACTATTATGAACATGGTCTTTTTCCAGTTCTTGGATAGATTTGTAGTGGTCTTCATTGATGACATTTTGGTGTATTCTCAGAATCGGGAAGGTCATGCTGAGCATCATAGAGTTGTTTTCTAGACCTTGAGAGAGAATCAGCTCTATGGGAAACTCAGCAAGTGTGAGTTTTGGCTCGACAAGGTTTCTTTCTTGGGGAACATTATCTTGGGCAATGGTATTTCTGTGGATCCGGCCAAGGTTGAGGCTGTGAAGGATTGGCCTGTTCCCAAGTCAGTTTCAGAGGTCAGGAGTTTTCTTGGTCTAGCTGGCTATTATCAGAAATTCGTCCAAGATTTTTCGAAGATAGCAGAACCATTGAGTAAGCTGACTGGGAATGATCAGAAGTTCTGTGAATCTGAGGCTTGCAATGAGGCTTCTGCTGAGTTGAAGAGCAGGTTGACGTCAGTGCCAGTGTTGACTATTCAAGATGGTTCAGGCGGATTTGTAGTTCACTGTGATGCTTGTGGTCAGGGTCTTGGAGCAGTTTTGATGCAGAAGGGTCGAGTTGTTGCTTATGCATCAAGGCAATTGAGGCCGCATGATAAGAACTATCCGACTCATGATTTGGAGTTAGCGGTAGTGATTCTTGCTTTGAAGCCATGGAGAAATTATTTGCTTAGGGACGAGTGGAGATCTTTATAGACCATAAAAGTCTCAAGTACGTCTTCACCCAGAAGGAGTTAAACATGAGGCGAAGGCATTTGTTGGAACTTATGTTCGATTATGACCTCAGTTTGCAATTCCATTCTGGTAAAGTAAACTTGGTGCCAGATGCTTTGAGCAGGAGACCGACAACTATGTTCCTAACTCAGCAGAAGGATTTGATTGAGCAGATACAGAGGTTGGAGTTGGATGTGTTGCCGAGTTCTGATAGGAGTTATTTTGTGCTCCAGCTTCAGTCGTCTCTTGTTGATCAGATCAAAGAGGCTCAGGCTGGTGATGTGCAGTTGCATGGTTTTCGAGCTGAGGTTGAGTCTAGTTCCAGAATGGAGATGGTTATTCATGCTAATGGATCGCTTCATTTTGGGTCCAGGTTGTGTGTCCTAAAGGGTGAAGTTCATCAGAGGTTGCTTGAGGAAGCCCACCAGTCATCGTATTCTATCCATCCTGGCGGTACTAAGATGTATCGGGATTTGAAGCTTTATTTCTGGTGGCATGGTATGAAGAGGGCTATGGCTAGGTTTGTTTCTCAGTGTTTGATCTGCCAGCATGTTAAGGCAGAGCATCAGAGGACCGCCGGACTTCTTCAACCGCTTCCTATTCCGGAGTGAAAGTGGTAGCATATCACTATGGATTTTGTGACCGCTTTGCCGAGGAGTCCTAAGGATCATAATGCCATTTTGGGGATTGTAGACCGTTTGACGAAGAGTGCTCACTTCATTTCCTTCCATGTTGGATAGTCTACAGAGAGCCTAGTTGAGAAGTATATGCAAGAGATTGTCAGACTTCATGGGTTTCTAGTCAGTATTATATCCGACAGGGATACGAGATTCAGATCTCAGTTTTGGGAGAGTCTTCAGAGTGGTTTGTGGAGTAAATTAAAGTACAGTACAACTTTTCATCCCCAGACTGATGGAAAGTTAGAGAGGACCATCCAAATTCTTGAGGACATGTTGAGATCCTGTATGCTGCAGTTTGGTGGATCATAGGAGGACCATTTGCATCTCATAGAGTTCTCGTACAATAATAGCTTTCAGGCTAGTCTTAAAGCTGTACCGTTCGAGGCACTTTATGGGCAGAATTGCAGATCACCAGTGTGTTGGGATGACATTGGTGAGAGGAAATTTTTGGGTCCAGAGTTGATCACCAGTACAGTTGATGTGGTGGTTCAGGTCAGGAAGCACTTGCAGGCAGCTCAGGATAAGCAGAGGCGATGGGCTGATGTCCATCGGAGAACTTTGGAGTTTGAGGTTGGTGACCATATTTTTCTAAAGGTATCGCCTTGGCGTGGTGTCATTCGGTTTGGTGGTGGGGGCAATCTTAGCCCTAGGTTTATTGGACCATTTGATATTGTGGAGCGAGTAGGCAAGGTGGCCTATCGTCTTGCATTGCTGCCAACTTTATCAGGAGTGCACGATGTTTTCCATGTCTCACAACTCAGGAGATATATCCGCGATGAGAGTCACATGATCGACTATTCTGAGTTGACCGTGTGACCGGATTTAACTTGTGAGATTCCATCAGTTGCTATTGTGGATCAGCGGGAGAAAGTGCTTAAGAATAAGGTCATTAAGCTGGTTCGTGTTTCTTGGAATCCTCACTCGCCCAGTGATTCGACTTGGGAGGTGGAGGAGGAGATTGAGCAGAAGTTTCCTGATTTGTTTGAGTAGGTTTTTGTTTTGTTCTTTCTTTTCTTTTTGGGGTTACCATATGTATCTTCTTGTTGAATTTTGAGGACGAAATTCTTCTTGTTGAATTTAGGATTTGTAACCCCTGTTTTCCATTTTGTGTATTTTTAGGTCTTTTTGGTGTATTTCTCTCATTGTATCTCTTTTGGACCGTATATTGGATCTTCACTTTCAATACATTTATCTTATTGCCTTTTTTCGTATTTTTATTTGTTCTTCATGATCCAATTATCTCATATTGTTTCGTCTTCCTTTGATCGAACTGTTATATTGATTCTCCTTATTTTATCTTTGATCGTGCCCTATTTTTATTTCTTCTTTTTATGCCCGTCTCATTATTTTTGGATCACTATATTTTTTTTATTTTGAGTTTTTTTTAAACCCCAAACCCATTTGATTAGAATACCCTATATCCTATTAGATTTCTACTTAAGCCCATACCCATTTAAATATCCTAATACACAATTAACCGTTAAGCCAAAACCCATTACCCCCTTAACTACCTGAAACCCACCTTAACCCAAATACCCTGTTAACCTAAACCATAACTCTGCCTCTCATATATATATAACCCATACACTTGCGCCTATTCATCTTCTCCAATATCCCCAGCCGTCTTCCACATCCTAACCCTAGCTCCCGTTCTCTTCCAACCTAACCTATCTCCCGACCTGCATCTCATCTCCAGATCACCCCCTGCCACTTCTCTCCTCCTCCTCCGACGTCGACAGCAGCATTGACATCCCTATGCGCCTGTCACCCTCCCGATGCAGCAGCTCCCCATCACCTCCCTCCTGCAGCACTACGCATCCTGTCGCGCAGCCAATGCAACGAATGCCACTACGACAGCCGCCTGTGTCCTCCCGACAACCTGCAGCAACAGCGAACAGTGACAGCAACCTCGCTGCATCGCCGTTCTCCTGTGCTCACCACGGAGTTTCCTATTACCTTCTCTTATGTGTGAGTGTTGTTTTGTTGGAGTTACGATCGTGGGCTTCTGGTCGTAGTCCGTTGTTCGTGGTTCGTATTTCAGAGTTCGTTCGTTCTGTTCGTGTCTCGGAAAATCTATTCCCGTTATCCTCGCTTTTGCATCGTTTTCTTAGTCGTCTCCAGGCAAGTAACTTGTATTCTTTTCTTTGTGTAATACATGTACTAAATACCGCCTGTAGTGTAGTTGGGTTCTACAGACAATTCGTTTGTGAATCCTCTGTTATATATTGTCTCTATTGTGTTGATTCGACCATAGTTACCTCACGACATACATGACAAGAACCAACTAGGGATGACCATTTTTCGGATGAATAAATACATGCAATTTTGTGATATCGTGTGCTTGATGTGTCTGTAACCCCCATTCTCGCAAATACGTATTTTCTGAATATTTTCTGTATTTCGATATTTATAAATTCATTATTTGTTAAAATCATTTTGGATTTTATATTAAAGTGTATTTCTCTCGATAATTATATCTATTTTTAATAATTGTGTATTTTAATCTACTTCTATGTCTTATTGCTTGACTATTTTTATTTGCGTCTAAATCAAATATACTATCATTATTGGATTATTTTAATAAAATTGTTAAACTCGGATATTATTTTATTGTATGATTTTACTATTTTAATAATTAACTATTATTTCTAGATTATTTTATTAAAATTCATCTATTGAATTATTTTGTTATTGTGCTAGACCTGGTTTTCTTGGCGAATTCCAATTTATTTTCAATCCCAGTTTATATTCAATTCATTTGTATTATTTATTTATTTATTTATCTGGATTTAAATTCTTGTTCATGAAACTCTTTGATCTTCTTAATGAATTATTTTCTTAATTATCCTATTTTTCTTTTTTTATTGTGGGAATTTTTAATTGAACCCTATTGATTTTGATCTATCTCTTGTTTGAACCATAAAACCCAATTTCTTTTGTTCTTGATCCAAAACCGCTGTTATTAGATCCTAAACCACTAACCTAATACCCTAATTGTACCCTATAAATACAACCCTAATCCATACCCTAAAAATTGCACATCTTCAAAACCCTAGCTGCTTATTCTCTCTCCTCTCTCCCTGTGTTTTCCCACCAAATTTCCCCCTAACCCATTATCGCGCCTCCTTCCCCGTCCATCTCCGGTGACCCCCGTCGTCGCCACTCCTTGTCGACCTCCCTCCCGTCAAAGCCTGTCCCCCTCAGCCGCCAGCGCCACCACAGATCCCCACCCCGGCCTCCTTTTCCAGTCCTCGACATTAACTCCCATCAAACCCCCGATGGTGCCTTCCCAATCTGCCGTTAACCACTTTGCGCCGCCCACAATGCCGATGCTCGAACTCGTCGTCAATGCCATGCCTGGTCGTCTGCACCGCCGCCGCCCTTTGCCGTGGCTGTAGCTGCTGCCGTTGCTGTCTCTTTGAATTGCTGTGTTTATTGGATTATTTTGTGCACATATTATACACATGCTAGTTTGGGTGTCTGTGAGTTCGTTGCTTCGGGATTCTCATCCCGTTATTCTTGGTATTCGTTTTCACCATTTATAAGGCAAGTTACCGTCTTCTTGAATTATTAATTGTATCAAGTTCAAGTTTTGTTGCAACTCTTGCAAGTAGATTACTTTGTTATCATATTATCCTTTGTTCAACTCTTCGTTGGGTCTATTGAGGGTTTACATGAGCTAACCCCAATATTCTTGACATCGTGCCACTTTTGACTCTAAAGTTTGGATCTTTCATGAATGCATATAGAAATGATAATTGGGTTGTTCATATAATCGCCACACAAATAAATTAATGTAGAGACAATTGCTAGGTTGTATGTTGTTGATCGATTGATGATTGATTGATAATAAATTAATGTATTAGAGTGTTCTAATTTTATTTATCATATTTTGACACCCATCATGTTGATTACATAATTTATTGACAAAAGAATCAACACCCATCATGTTAATTAATTGATTTTCAAGTAAACTGCCCAAAACCCTGTATATTGCTTGGTGACATGTACATTGACCACTATTTTCGAACCAGCAAATGAACATAAAATGAAATACTTTCTGAATATTAATTGTAGCCTTATCTTTCTAGTTTCCAGAACATCCTGAATTTTTGAATTCCGAGTTTTGTAGCAAAAGTTATGACTGTTTTATTACAGCTGTATTTTTATTTCTAGAATTATACTTTTCAGATTTTTTTAAATTAATTATTCCTATATCATTGTATTGCATGAATTAACGTGTGTGTTGCATTGCATGATCCTTTTATCCTATTGTCATCATTCTAATTGTCCAATTCAAGTTATCACCCTATTGTTTCCCTATTGTTCATCTCATGTCACATCTTTGCATATTGTATTGTTGCATTAATAAAGTAATTAATAAGCCGGGATTGAAGGGATTGACTGGAGTAGTTGTTAATATAGTGACTGTACTCAAAGGAGAGGCCCGTGTTTTCCTAAATATTGTTCTGGCTATTGTTTTATCGTGTGATTGTTGTTACAACAGTAACCCAATCTATCGTGTATTGTATTGTTGCCGATGACTAAACCGTACACTGAAAGGTGAATATTGATTATCATTGCCGAGTAGACGATCTATAAAATCTTCCACTTAAATCTAAACGAAATTGATTGTATGCATCGAACCTCTAGTATGGGATGCAGTAGTACGTGCATTAGTTAGGATTAATAATGATTAATAGACATAAGGATTGACACATCACCGACATTGCATATTGTTCATCATTGTTCCTATTGATATCGAATATTGGCTAAGTGTTATTAATATTGATCATTGATTATTGTTACCGATTATTGAACCATTGTTTATAGGCAATTGCATCGATTATCATGATATTGTCACATTTTATTGATTCTTATTGATTCATTGATTCATTGTTATACCATTATTCCATTGTTCCCTTTTTTCTCTACTTGATTTCCATGACTTGCTCTAAGGAAAATTTTTCTCCTATTTTTAGATGAAGTGTTTACAGGTATTGATGGAGATTTGCCTGATGGATTGGGAGAACAACATTGGTGAAGAAATTGATCGCATCACCGCTAAATAAATTATTTTTTTGTCATGGAGATTTAATTATTGAACTATTGTTATTTCATTGTATTGTGGGCTTTCGACCCGAATATTGCTATTATTGTTTCCAGACATTGGATTATTATCATTGTACTTGGATATCTTTATTGCTTCATTCCAAGTATTATTGTTCATAAGATTATTATTATTGTTTGTGCAATTGTTTTGTATTGTTTATATTGTTGAGTTGATCAGATAAACAACTTATGGGTGACGTTAGTCATTCGCTGGGCCAATGTCATGTACTCCTATTCCGTATTTTTGGGAAGCGGGGCGTGACAAGATTTTTAGTGGTATCAGAGCCCGGGTTTGGATAATATATCCGTCAAACGTGACTAACGAAAGAAAGTTTGGCTTTGATTGATATATTAATTAGATTTAGGTCTGAATTGGTTTGACTCAACAGTATGTGCAATACAGAGATCACATGAATAATTGATAAGCAACAATCTGGAAACTAATCTCTTTTGATTCCTCGTTGATCCCTTTACATTCAGTTCCTTCATTTCTTGTTATCTTTTGTCCCTTCCATTCATTGATTCCTTGTTGGGTATAATTTTATTCTTTTATACCCATATGCCTTTGATTCTGGTGCTATACTTTCTTTTATTTCTGCTTGTTTCGTTGATCGGCATCGCCTGATCTACAACGACATGTCAGCAGTTTGGAGTTTCACTATCAGAGTGGCGCAGCGGAAACGTTGTGGGCCCATAACCCACAGGTCCCAGGATTCTCTTTTTTCTTCTCTTTCTTTGCATTGTTTACTCCCTTATACATTTATTTTGCATTGCCATCATTCATTGAATCTTTATTCAACATCATTCTTGATCACTTCATTCTTATCCCTGTTCTCTTATTCTGGTGTTGCCACCATTTTGTCTTTCCCTTTGAGTTCCCTTTTTGTTAGCCACTATTTTGTCTCTTTTCCTTTATTCTCTGTTTTGATTCCATTAGTTTGCTTTTGCTTTGTCCTATGTACCGCCTGAGAAAATTTTGAGGACGAAATTTTCTTGTATGGTGGGTAGGATTGTAATCCCCATTCCCGCAAATACGTATTTTCTAAATATTTTCTGTATTTTTAAATTTATTATTTGTTAAAATCATTTTGGATTTTATATTAAAGTGTTTTTCTATCGATAATTATATCGATTTCAAATAATTGTGTATTTTAATCTACTTCTATGTCTTATTGATCGACTATTTTTATTTGAGTCTAAATCAAATATATTTTATCATTATTGGATTATTTTAATAAAATTGATAAACTCGAATATTATTTTATTGTATGATTTTATTATTTTAATAATTAATTGTTATTCCGAGATTATTTAATTAAAATTCATCTATTGAATTATTTTGTTATTGTGCAAGATCTGGTTTTCTTGGGGAATTCCAATTTATTTTCAAGCCCAGTTTATATTCAATTCATTTGTATTATTTATTTATTTATTTATTTATTTATTTGGATTTAAATTCTTGTTCATGAAACTCTTTGATCTTCTTGATGAAGTATTTTCTTGATTACTCTATTTTTCTTTTTTTTATTGTGGGTATTTTTAATTGAACCCTATTGATTTTAATCTATCTCTTATGTGAATAATAAAACCCAGTTTCTTTTCTTCTTGACCCAAAATCGCTGTTATTGGATCCTAAACCACTAACCCAATAGCCTAATTGTACCCTATAAATACAACCCTAATCCAAACCCTAAAAATTGCACTTTTCCGATACCCTAGCCGCTTATTCTCTCCCCTCTCTCCTCACCTTCTCTCTCTCTCTCCCTGTGTTTTCCCGCCTAATTTCCCCTAACCCATTGCCACGCCTCCTTCCCCAGCCATCTCCGGCGACCCACATCGTTGCCACTCCCCGTCGACCTCCCTCCCGTTGACGCCTGTCCTCCTCAGCCGCCAACGCCACCACAGAACCCCACCCCGGCCTCCCTTTCCAGTCCTCGACATTAACACCCATCAAGCCCCCGATGTGCCTTCCCAATCTGCCATTGACCACTTCGCGTCGCCCACAGCCCCGATGCTCGACGTCGCGCCGTCGACGTCGCGCCTGGTTGCTTGCGCCGCCGCTACCCTTGGCCTTTGCAGTAGCTGCTTCCGTTGCTGTCTCTTTGAGTTGCTGTGTTAGTTGGATTGTTTTGTGCATGTATTATACACGTGCTATTTTGGGTGTCCGTGAGTTCGTTGCTTCGGGATTCTCATCTCGTTATTCTTGATATTCGTTGTCACTATTTATAAGGCAATTCATCGTCCTCTTGAATTATTAATTGTATTAAATTCAAGTTTTGTTGAAACTCTTGCAGGTAGATCTCTTTGTTATCATATTATCCTTTGTTCAACTCTTCGTTGGGTTTATTGAGGGTTTACACGAGCGAACCCCAATATTCTTGACATCGTGCCACTTTTGACTCTAAAGTTTAGATCTTTCATGAGTGCATATAGAATTGATGTAGGGTTGTTCATATAATCGTCACTCAAATAAATTATTGTAGAGATAATTGCTAGGTTGTTTGTTATTTGATCGATTAATGATTGATTCATGATAAATTGATGTATGAGCATGTTCTCATTTTATTTATCATGTTTTGACACCCATCATGTTGATTACACAATTTATTGACTAAGGAATCGACACCCATCATGTTAATTAATTGATTTTCAAGAAAACTACCCAAAAGCCTGTATATTGCTTGTTGACCTGTATATTGACCGCTGTTTTCGAAGCAGTAAACAACCTTAAATTGAAATACTTTATGAATATGAATTGTAGCCTTATCTTTCTAGTTTCCATAACATCCTGAATTTTTGAATTACGAGTTTTGTAGCAAAAGTTATGACTGTTTTACTTCAGCGGTATTTTTATTTTTAGATTTTCTTGAATTAATTATTCCTATATCATTGTATTGCATGAATTAATGTGTGTGTTGCATTGCATGATCCTAGTGTCCAATTGTCATCATTCTAATTGTCCAATTCAAGTTATCACCCTATTGTTTCCCTATTGTTACTATTGTTCATCTCATGTCACATCTTTGCATATTGTATTATTGCATTAATAAAATAATTAATAAGCCGGGGTTTAAGGGATTGACTGGAGTAGTTGATTATATAGTGACTGTACTGGGAGGAGGGGCCCGTGTTTCCCTAAATATTGTTCCGGCTATTGTTTTATCGTGTGGTTGTGGTCAATGGTAACCCAATCTATCGTGTATTGTATCGTTGCCGATGATCATACCGTACACGAAAGGTGAATATTGATCATCGTTGCCGAGTACATGGTCTATAGAATCTTCCACTTGAGTCTAAATGAAATTAATTGTATGCATCGAACCTGTAGTATGGGATGCAGTTTTACGTGCATTAGTTAGGATTAAAAATGATTAATAGATATAAGGATTGACACATCACCGACATTGCATATTGTTCATCATTATTCCTATTGATATCGAATATTGGCTAAGTGTTATTAATATTGATCATTGATTATTCTTACCGATTATTGAACCATTGTTTATAGACAATTGCATCGATTATCATGATATTGTCCTATTTTATTGATTTCTATTGATCTATTGATTCATTGTTATACCATTATCCCATTGTTCCCTACTTTCTCTACTTGTTATCCATGACTTACTCTAAGGACAATTTTTCTCCTCTTTTTAGACGAAGTGTTTACAGGGGTTCATGGAGAATTACCTGATGGATTGGGAGAACAACATTGGTGAAGAAATTGATTGCATCGCCGCTTAATAAGTTATTTTTTTTTTGTCATGGAGATTTAATTATTGAACTATTGTTATTTCATTATATTGTGGGCTTTCAACCCGAATATTGCTATTATTGTTTCCAGATTTTGGATTATTATTATTGTATTTGGATATCTTTATTGCTTCATTCCAAGTATTATTGTTCATAAGATTATTATTATTGCCTGCGCAATTGTTCTGTGTTGTTTATATTGTTGAGTTGATCGGATAAACAGCTTATGGGTGACGTTAGTCATTCTCTGGGCCAATGTCATGTACTCGTATTCCGTATTTTTGGAAGCGGAGCGTGACAGTATTTTTCGTGGTATACTTGTTGTGGACTTGCAAAATACCCTACACCATGTTGTTTTGACATCTAGTACACTATATTCCATGTTTGGGTTGATTTGGATGAGTTTTACATTAACTAGATGATTTTATGTTCGAAGAGAAATTCTATATTTTCTGTGACCTTAATTTTGACTAGTATCTTAGATCCTATTAAGGTCAGTGTATGAATATTATTTGTCAACATGAACTGTAGAGAATTCTGTCTATTTTCCAACCCTTCTGACAGATCTCAGTTTCGTTTTACGAGTTGTGAGTTATGTCTATTTTACTACAGAGGTGTAAAGAGATTTCCAGATTTTGTTCTCTATGAATTCTGAAGAGTAATCTATTTTTATCATGAAGTTAAAAATGATCCAATATTTTGAATAATACAACTAGACTTAATTAAGAGTAACCCTGAGTTTCTGTGGATTTATTTGATGAGTTTTACAAACCGTTCTATGTTTCCAAACAATTACTATGCATGCAGAATTTTCATATTATTCAATAAAGAACCTGATTTTCGACCTAATTATACTTTCTATTTGTAAAATATTTGTGAATATGAAAGTTAGCCTACTATATCTAGTTTATCACCCCTTTGGCGGATTTGGATTTCGGTTTATGGTTTGTGAGATATTACTGTTTTCGTACTGCAGTGTTTATAATTCCAGATTTACAAAACTACTGCATCTTGATGTTTTCTGATTTTTGTTGACTAAACTATTTTAATTGAAAAATTATGAAACTTTATATTCTGATACTGCACATATAGGGGAATACCCCAGGTTTTTCTTGGATTTAATTAATGAGTTTTCATGCTGTTTTCCTGGCATTGAATACAATCTTTTGATTTCTGGCTGAACAAGTTTTCTGGTTTCAATTCAGTTTTGACTCATATTTTTGTGAAACACTATATGACTTATATATATTCGCTGAATTCTGTCGGAAGTCTACTTTTCAGATTTTCTGACAGATTCAGGTTTGCATTTTTGTAGCAACGAGAATCCCAGTTTTAGTGCAGTACTGTCTTGCTGTCCTGAACCAAAATTTTTGTTGTACTATTCTTTTATGTGCTATATTTAGTCTGTATATGTTTCTCTGTCACTCTGAACCTGTTACTTTTTGATACCATGTTATTCTCACTCTATTTTCTGCACATACATGTCTGTCTGATAATAATAACAAAATATCCAAGTCGGGGTTTGTAGGAAAGATTTAGTAGTGGAAAATATAGAAATGTGTACTTAGAAGGGGGCCCGTGTGTAGAAACCCGTATTTTCAAATATTATTTTAAATATTTGAAAATGAATTTAAATGATTTTATGGAGATTTAATAAATATTTTCTAAAAGATTTATCTTTTTACACGTGCAGAACACGACTTTCTTGAGAAGTTCAAAAGTCAAGTTTTCTTCATGAAAAATCATTATTTAATATTTGGGATTTATTTAGTATTTTTTCAGATTTTTCTGAAATTAATTGGATCTATTTGCAATTTTTGAGAAAAGAATGACATTTTTGCAAATTTGTCGTTTTTAGGGGTTAAAATGCAAAATCTATTCTCTGGACGTTTTGAACAGTACCAGTTGAGATTAATGAGTATATTTTACTTTTAAATCCTACTTTAAATGATTTTTATTGAGTTTCCAAGAATAGAGCTATATATGTAAGTTATGTTTTGGAAGGACTATTTTGCAAATGCATTTCTAAAACCCTAAATCATTATTTCCGGTCTATAAAAGTGGGTGTGCAGCCATCATTCACTGCACAACATTATATTTTGTGATTTTTGAGGATCAAGAGGAGGATTTTGGATCTCACAAAAAGGGAGACTTTCTTGTCGGATCTCTTCATTTCTAAGGTGAGTGATATGAACTTTGTTTTTTTGTTGATTTATGTGAATGATTGTTTTGTTGTTTGTTTTGACATGCTTGTTTATTCAGTTTATTTTTCCATGTGAGCGATGCAATGGTTGTTGTTTGTATTATGTATGTGAAATCTATGTACGTTTGGTAGATCTTGATTGATGAATTCTTTATTGCTTGAAAAAATGTTTAAGATATGAGTATGGTTATGATAATAAGGGATCAGATAGATGAACATTTGGATCTTGTGATTACAAATCAGATTTGGTTATGAGTTGTGGAAGAAATTCAGTATTGAGAAACCCTAATGGAAGAATTAAGAATTTAGAACATGAGAATTTGAGTTTTGAGAAATTGGTTGATTTGAGGATTGTATCCAAGCTGAGGATACTTTGAGATTGTCATTTTTATATGAATACAAATTATTTTAGTAAACAATGATTTCTTTTAGAAAACTTTAATTTTGATTATCATGAACAACCGAAACTGGGTAGTCTGTAGGCCGACAGTCGACTGGCAGACCCTTCAGTCGACTAGGTACGACCCAGCTGCTTAGATCTTTCGTTTCTTGAAAATCCGTTCTGGACAGTCGACTTAGACCATTTTCAGTCGACTGGCACACTTAGAATTTATTTTTCAAAGTTATCGTAAATTTTTCTCTGATAAGTCGACATATAATCTCTGGTAAGTCGCCTTATGACCTTCCAAGTCGACTTATAACACTTAGAATATTTTCTTAAAGATTTCTGGAATTTTTCTTCTGGTAAGTCAACTTATGACTTTTTAAGTCGACTTATATTCTCTGGTAAGTCGACTTATGACTTTTATAAGTCGACTTATATTCTCTGATAAGTCGACTTATGACTTTTATAAGTCAACTTATATTCTCTGGTAAGTCGACTTATGGCTTTTATAAGTCAACTTATATCTCTGGTAAGTCGACTAATGACTTTTATAAGTCAACTTATAATACTTAATTTATTTTCTTAAAATCATGGAATTTTCCTCTCTGGACAGTCGACTGGTGACCGGTTTCAGTCGACTGGTTCTGATACTTTTCCTAAGGTATTTTGATGTTCTTTAAACGACTAATTCTTTAAATGTTTGGATCTATAACCTACCCTTATAAATATTATTCTTCTATAGAACATACGTTTTCAATATATTTTATTGTTGGATTTGGATTATGGAATTTATTAAATACTTGGGTTTTGTTGAGTGGAGAGATTTCTCCTTTGATCGTTTGACGATGGAATAGTGAGTTATGGTCATATTGAGGTCTCTAGGAGTTGAGTGGGAGTCCTGCGAACCAGCAGGATACACTAACCATAGAGATAAGGATTTTTGGTCAACGTAGGTAAAGGCTTATGATTTGTTAGTCCAACTAGATGGTATTTAGATGTTCACGTATCGAGGGTCTACGGGCCTATTCACGGAGCATGCAAGGTGCATTTGCGTGTCGAGGGTCGGCAGACCTATTCACAGAATGTATCTGGTGTATCTGCACGTCGAGGGTCTTGAAGGCCTATTCGTGGGGTACATAATATTTAGGTGTTCGCGTGTCGAGGGTCTACGGGCCTATTCACGGAGCATGCAGGATGCATTTGCGTGTCGAGGGTCGGCAGACCTATTCACGGAATGTATCGGGTGTATCTGCATGTCGAGGGTTTTGAAGGCCTATTAGTGGGGTACATAATATTTAGGTGTTCGTGTGTCGAGGGTCTACGGGTCTATTCACGGAGCATGCAGGGTGCATTTGCGTGTCGAGGGTTGGCAGACCTATTCACGGAATGTATCGGGTGCATCTGCACGTTGAGGGTCTTGAAGGCTTATTCGTGGGGTACACGGCAGGGAGATGATTCTCCGGTTGTTGTTCTTGAGCTATCATACTTGATGCTTGCGCGTCGAGGGCGGTGATGCCTATTCGCGGAGTATTCTGAATCTTGTTTCCCATCACCGTAGTGGGATTAGTTGCATATGGAGTTGTGTTTTCTTGACTTGGTTTTATACTTGTGTTTTTCCAATTTTCTTACACTTGACACTTAGTCTAGCTTCACTTGTTGTTTTCATTCCATGATGTTTTCACGCTTTATATCTTTGTTATTTCCCATTTATCCTTATTGTTAATACATGCTGTTGATGACTTTATGTTGTTATGACTTAATTATGTTGTAAGTTTTATATCACTCACACCATTTATGGCTAACCCCTTTAGTTTGGGGGTTAGGGATTATCTCTAGCCTCATGTGTTGTAGGTTGTTGCTTAGAGTTTGGGGGTTTGGATGCTTGAGTTAGCTTTGGAGATTATGAGTGATGTAATAGAGCCTTGTGTAAATTTTGTAAAGAGAAGTGTTGTAAAAGAAAGTTGTAATTCCGCTGTGTTTGAAAGCGATGGTTGTAATAAATGTTTAGATTTAAAATTATTTGTGTTTTTGGGCTATGTGTACTATTACATTGAAGTTGATGCTGGGATTGTGCCACGTATTTTCTAAGATATCATATTAGAAATTCGGGGCGCTACACCGTGTTTCCCATCTGATTATCTGTTATGTGGTACGATTCTGTTATCTGAACCCTGACTACATTACTTCCCTATAGGAAGGTTTACTCAGAAGAGAACCCATAGGTTCTATCTGACTACTGGATCTGCATTTGATATCTGTCTATCTGATACCTGCGTACACGACCCTATATAATCCCCTACAAAATCTAAACGTAACTTGTTTTAATGTAGCAACCATGTGGTAAAAATTTGGGACGCATGAGATGTAACAACCCGAATTTTCATATGAATATATGTATGATTTGTTGAGCACTAAAATACTATATTTATTTATATATTTTTCTTTTTGAAACTATTAGCATGGAATTATTTCATAAGCTTCAACTAGACTCACCATGAGCTAGACATGGACTCAAACCATGTTCTTTTGACCTATGAGCCCTGAACACACACATGTAGTGTGACATGTCTTGTACAAAAAAAAGATGAAATGAAGCCCAAAGATTACATGAGAAAAAGAGAGAAAACAAGAGAACTAGGGTTAGGGTTTTGAACTCAAATTGACTCGTGATGGGTCTTTCACAACTCCTACACTCCACCTCCCTCATGAGCCAATGCAAGAGGAGATTCTCCCCCTATTCCTCATGCCCCAAATCTGGCCAAAAACCCCCTCCACCTTCCTCTCTTTTGTTTTTAAAACCTCCCATCTCTACTTCTCATTTCTATCTCCTACAATTTCCACACTCAAGAGAACGAGAAAAAGAAAGAGAGTAAGAGATACATTTCTACTGATTTGGAGTAAGAAGAATAAGAGAAGCCAAGGGGGGAGGAGCCAAGGAGCCAAGAAGGCCAATCTTGAAGCTAGGAGCTTGTAGGATCTCTTTTCCATCAAAATTCGTCAAGGTGGGTGACTCTAAACTCTTTGGTTGTTTTTTTTACCAGATGGTAGTTGTAGTGACTGAGAAATAACATGCATGCTCTAGAATGAACTTAAATAACTCGTTTTGTGCTAAGAAACCCAAAACAGAAAATCCTGTTAAAAAGCTGAAATTTTGTTGTCAGTCCGTAGCTCATAACTTGAACACTACTGATGGGATTGACTTGAAAATTTTACATGATGTTCATTTATGTGTCATACACTTTCAGCAATTTTTCTAGATTTTTATGGTTTTTTCTGTTATTAAAATAAAATTCTAACTTGCATGCTGGTCAGAAGAGAATGAAACAGTTTTTGTTGCTACTGTTGTAAAAAGAATGACTTGTACCTTGCTGCATACTTATGTGAATGATCTGAAATTTTAGTATATCATTTTTAAATGTATCTAAGACATATGCTTCAAATTTAATAAGATTTGGACCACTGTAGCTATGATAATAAAATCATGCAAACTTAGCTAGTTATTTTAGTAAGCAGAACTGCTGCTGTTATTGCTCTGTTTTTGATGATATTCAAAGAGACATAATTAAACATCTAGTTAGTAGAATCACCTGATTTTTGGAAGTGTTGTCACCTCATGTGTCAGGAGCTACAGTCTAAAGTTTCATAACATTCTGACACCGTTTACTATTTTAATCTGATTTTACCCTATGATTGTGTTATTATGGTGTGCTGTTCTGAGAATCTGTACACTTGTTAAAGATGGGACCATAAGGGCTTGTAAACGACCTATTCTAAAGAAACTTAAAACTAAGAAATTTTAGTAGACACATAGACCTTACTGGAATACTGAGAAATCATGATTTGGATAAGTGTGCAATTTTATATGATTTTTACAAGCAACGATAGAAACACAGTGAATCTTAGAGCTCACTGTTTTGCACCATGTTCATGGAAATGAGGTTGAACTTGTACATTGTTAGCTTAGAGTTACTGTTTGAGGTCAAAAATCATGTTATGGATGTGTAAATGGGTTAGGACTCAAATTATCTAATGTTCCTTGCTATGAGTAGCTCATAGTTGCTTGTAGACCCCAAAATAGACAACGTTGTTCATTGTTTTGAAGTAGAAATTGTATTGGCTGTTGGGGTATTGTTGTCTACCATTTTGGGATGAAATCCATGACCAAAGTGTGCTTATACTTGCTGTCTACCTTGAGTAGAAGCGTGAGAGTGCTCGATCGCGATTTCTCAAAGAAACGGGACTGGGAATGACTCCGTTTTGGCATAGAAGCCAAATGTGTGCTGGTTGTTTGGATTCATAAATTGTTGTTTTTAGGGCACTTAGAACCCCTTTTTGGGTATTCGTGAGTTAGGAATTACTCCTAGTGTAGTGTACCTTATTTGGATACATCTGGTTGAGTATTTGAGACTCTAGAACTAAGTCTTGTTGACAAACCTAGACGGATAGAATAAGAGCCGTGTCACATCGAACGCGTTGGAGGAGATGACTCGTGTGCCGACGTACTCACTGTGCATGGATGGACACTATGGTTTGTGTTTGGAGCTACCACTTGTCAAGGACTATGGAGCGATAAGTTTAGCAGGAGATACTTGTTGGTCGGGCCGAGGTTGCGATCGAACTCCAAGCGTAGATGGCGGTTACGGCAATCGATGGGGTCAATTCGTCATTGGTTCGTGCCAAGTGTAGGTCGAGGCGGGCCAACCCTTGGGCCGAACTTGAGGGCTAGTTGAGTATTAGTGTGGGATGGGTTATGATCCATTGATGATAAAGGGTAACTAACTAGAAAGAGTCTACAAGTAGAACTTAACTAGTTGTTCACAGCAAGCAAAGGTTGATTACCAAGTTAGGGATTGAAAATGGTAGGTAGATCGCCTAACTAAGGGAATGGGTAATATGAGATAGTTCTAGGCTCGCCTAGAGGTTCATACTTCTGATAAGAAATGAAAGAGATTTAGAGTTTGGCTAGAGTGATGGTTTTTAGTTATTGGTCGATAAAACAAAGGCTAAAAATCATGTAATTAACCTTGTCATTAATCTTGGAGTGGGGCAGCATTGGTGCTTTGGTAGGACTAGATCGAGTCTTGGTTGAATGTAATGATAGGAACTAACGAGGGTGTTCGCCTTCAGGGGGACGCATGGGGTCTTCATGCCTGGCCAAATACTAGGTTCGTTTAATGCGGACAGGGACCCCGAGCAGCCCTGGGGAGTGGAAACTCTGTGGGGGCTTCGCTGTCCATAACAACCGTTGAAGAGGTTTGGAGTGTTGATGTCGTCTCAACTGCAGTTCTGTTCTAGTGTAAGGACGAGTGTAGCGGAGTTGGGGAAACCCTATATCCGTCAGGTCATTTGTTGATCAATGCGGGTAGGAGATTTAGAGAAAGACTCGGTGAGCGAGACTCTATGGGAGAAACTCTAAGTCTTTTGGTGGGGAGCCCTGGTGTCCGTATATCAGCTTTTGGTAAGGTCCGGGGAGACATAGATATGGCAACATATCATGGGTACAGTCGTGAAGGACTAAACCTGCGACTGTAACCCCAACAGTGAAAGAGTAAGCCTGCTGTGGAGATCCCAGGCACAGTGGATAAAACATGATGTATTGGACACCACTAATGACAGCAGCGACTGGAGTAAGCCGGACGACTGCAGCCTCACCATCACTGGAATCAGAAACAGGAGAGAGCACAAGATTATGGTGCATAGCGGGGGATCGAGCCCCATCAAACTGACGGACGTCGTTTGGTTAGGGGATGTGTAGTATGGGATGCATATCTTTCAACCAAGCGTGCATTAGCTTTAGGAGCATGAGTGCATAGTGTGTGCATTAGATTAGGCCATAGCATACACTGACACTTGTTTGACATCACCTTTTACTTTGCATCAAATATTTGTGGTTGTTGAGGTTGGAATCGTTATATTATGGCGTAGAGACGATGGTCGAGTATAGAATTTCATTAGTTGCATTCAACTCACATGCCCATAGTTATCAGTGTAGGATTGCCGACTTGGGAGCGCGGGAAAACTCTAGCAGGGGAAAGCATCCAAGTGAAAGTTACTGTCCAAATTTCATTGTACATTCATGTTGTGCCAATTAATTGTAATTGTTGTAATCATTGGACATTATAATAACAATTTGATGTAATAAGAGTTTTAATTTTCTATGATTTTTGTTGTGTTGTGACTCATTTGAAGAAAGATCTTGAAGTATGTCACGAGTTCCTATTTTAGGAATTCGGTGCGCTACAGAGTGGTATAAGAGCTTGGTTAGACAAGAAGGCTTTAAAAATTCGAAAACATGATCAGGGGTTCCCACAGTGTGATTAATGGCGAAGCATTGGCTCTTACCCTGATATGTCCAGATCGGCTAGCCACCGATGCGGTTGCAACAGTCGAGAGGCTATTGGCATAAAACAAGCTCTAAGGTTACCCTTTCTAGTCATTACCGTCCTGAGTGTCAGGCGGCAGCATACAAAGTGGTATCAGAGCTTACTTCAAATTGCAGTCTAACACAGTAGGAAATTAGATTTGAAGGCCAGATAAATTGGGTTATAGTTTGGCAGATAGGATGAACGTAAATCATACGGTAGCGCTTTACAACTTATGATTATGATCTTCCCTATATCTGAACCAGTCTCAGTGTACTTCGTTTTTACTAACAAACTTGGTGCAGTCAAGTTCAAATGGCAGCTAGTCTGTAACCAGATATCAACGACGGCAAACCTGCAACTGGATATTGGAGGGCAAGTCTGCAACCAAAGGTCCACAAGGCAAATCTGCAACTGGATATCAAAAGGCAAATCTGCAACCGAAGGTCAAAATGGAAAATCTACAACTGGATATCGGAAGGCAGATATGCAATTGAAGGTCCAGAAGACAAACCTGCAGCTGGATATCGGAAGGCAAGTCTGCGACCGAATGTCTAGAAGGCAAATCTGCAACCGGATGTCGAAAAAGTAAATTCACAACCTGATGTGCAGGTAGCAAATCTATAGTCAAACGAAAAATGAGGGCGAGTCGCAGCACAAAGCTGAGGAAAAACGACAAGGCCGCACCGGGACTCAGTATTGAGACTATAATTCGTGACATACCAAGGAAGGCAATGGAGGAAATCTGTGAAACGAAGAATGGGAAGAGAAACCAAAGATTGGGGAGGATTTTCTGGATGACTTTAAGCAGCATTATTTTCCCCAGACTTACAAGGAGAAAAGACAGTGGAATTTCAAAATCTAAAGTCGGGAGGTACGACCATCTGGGAATATGAAACAAGATTTACTCAACCGTCTCATTATGCCCCAAGAAATGGTGCAAGACGAAGTAAATAAGGCCAAGAGATTTAAACAGGGACTTAGGCCTGGACTTAGAACCAAGTTAGTACCATTGTGCATTCGGAGGTTTGAAGAATTGGTTCGACGAGCTTCAGCTTAACTGGAAAGAAGTATGAAGTGGTATGGACTATCATGGTCCAGAAGTAGTAATATATTTTGTTAGTTGCATTTTGGTTGCCATGGATGACGAACTTGCGATATGTTCTACAACAGGATAATATGACTTTTATTAAAGCATGAATGTTTTTGGGCATTTGGTCATCTCGTGTCTTGCGCTAATTTTATCAGGTGTTTGGGATAAGGCATAAAGCTGAAATTTTTGCCTTCTCCTTGGTGAGCCTCGTTTTCTTTTAAGGAGGGAGTGGTCACCGACCCTCAACTAGTGCAACCGAGAGCTGAAAGATATACTGAGAACTTGATTCAGGCATTAGAAGGAGGTATGATGAAGCAAGAACGATCGTGAGTAGGAAGGCTCCAGAATGATCCACGGAGTGAGATATTCCCCAGCATTCCAAACGAGGGATGAAATAGGCTCCAGAGTGTTGTGTGGAGTGGGATTGATTTCCAGTATTTCGGGACGAGAGCGGTACTCACGGGAAGTTCGTGTAATGACGTTGGCTCCAGAATGATCCAAGGAGTGAGACATTCCTCAGTATTCCAGACGAGGGATGAAATAGGCCCCAGAATGATCTGTGTAGTAGGAAATTGGTCTCCAGTATTTCAGGGACGAAAGCGACGCTTATGGGAAAGATTGTGTAACGTTGGCTCCAGAATGATCTATGGAGTGAGACATTTCTTAGTATTCCAGACGAGGGATGAAATATGCCCCAGAATGATCTGTGGAGTAGGAAATTGGTCTCCAATATTCCAGGGACGAGAGCGACGCTCATGGGAAAGATTGTGTGACGTTGGCTCCAGAATGATCCATGGATCGAGATATTCCATAGTATTCCAGACGAAGGACGAAATGGGCCCCAAAATGATCTGTGGAGTGGGATTGATCTCTAGTACTCCATGGACGAGAGCAACATTCACAAGCAGGTCAGTGGGATATTGACTCCAGAATGATCCAAGGAGTGAGATTGTAACACCCCGAATTGTATTATGCTTGTATATGTATGTATGTATATTGACAGTATGCGTGCAATTGATTGTAGTATTATGGGTCGATTTTGCTACCATGGTGGATGGTTAGGGCTATGGGACGGTTCTTGGGAGAGTTGCATTCCAAAGATGCACGAGGACGAGACGGACCGATACTAGTATAACCGCTAGATTTCGGCACGACGCACATGCAAATATAACACGGTATGGTACTACAGTTAATATAGGTTGCGTGCACTCGTTAAAACACTCGTCTCACACTCATTAGAGCTCGTTAAGGGTTATGTTGGGCAGCCAACATAACAAACACAAAACCAATGTTTTTGGTCCACAAAACCACCTAGACCCTAAACCTACACCCCCCCCCCCCCCCCCCCCCCCCCGTGTCAAATCCGGCCTACCCTCCCATCTCTTTCATTTCCCACTTCATTTCCTCCCTTTTTCACCGGAAATTTCAGAAAGAGAACACCACAAGAGAATGAGGAGAGAAAGAAGAAGGAAGTGAAGAAGAAGGATCAATAGGAGATTTTCAAGAGAAGAAGCTTGAAGAAGTTCCTTCCACTACTACAACCAAGGGTGGGAAGTTTCTCTAAACTTGAAATTATTGTCTTTTAATTAATTTTGGTTGCATGCATGTGTGCTAGAATGCATAGGATTGCTCTTCTAAAGGTTAGAAGTAGAAGTCAGAATTGAACTAGGGAAAACTGGTTCAGAGTACCATTTTGTGGATTTTTTCGAGAGCAAAATATAATGAATTAGACCATGAAATTAAATGGGGTTTGTTCATTTATGTGTTAGGGTCATTCATGATTTATTTCAGAGTTTTCTATGATCATTTGATATGCTAATAAAATCATGAGATGAATCTGTGTCGTAAGGCAGACTCAGAAAAAGAAAAACAGGATGGCTGATATTGTAGGAATTTTCTTGATTTATTGAAGAATTATATTGATCTGAAATATTTACTCAATGTTCATGAATGAATGTTGATTATGTAAAAAAATCGGTAAATTATTTGGATGAGTTTATAGATATGAGAAAAATCGTTCTATAACTAGTAGCTGATGTTGAATTAGAAAACTTGATGGTTTCGGTGCTCACTTGCAATAGGTAGTACGCACTGTATAATTGAAATTTTGACATGAGGTCTTTTGCATGATGTTGGGTATGATGACTAGTTTTACCAACAAAAGTTTTATGTCAATTGGACAAGTGTGCAGTTTACTGTGATTTTGTGATTAAGCACTGTGCTGTTTTCAGCCAGTTTTGATACTCCGTAAAGATTGGGAATTTGAGACCTGTTAGAGGCACATTTTGAGGATCATGACCCAGTAGAGAGTTGTAGGGGACACCTAGAAATTTCCAACAAAACTAATTTGAGGCAATTCCAATAAACTGTAGAATTATTATGATTTTTGTAAGACTGGACAGAGAACTAGTGTAGAGCCGAGTGCTCTGAATTGGAGAGACCAATTGTGTGAATTGGTGTATCAATGATAGGTGAGTGTGTTAGGGTGACTTAATGGTATAATTTGGACTCATGACCCACTATAGAGTTGTTGAGGATACCTACACCCTTCTACAGAATTTGAGTTTGTGTCATTCTGATGAAAGAGTAGGATTTTGTGTTAATGGTAAGGTGCAGCCCGTGCGCAGGAAGCACGCAGGTTGGGGCTTGAGAAGCTATCACGAGGACTTAGGTGGTTGAATTTAGGCTCGTGATCAACTAGGAAGTTGTAGCCTAGGATCGAACCTTTTCAGGTTGGGCCCATACACTCCAATCGGAGTTGTATCGATAAAGGGATGACCATTTTGAGATTCGGGCAGAACCCGTAGGTCGCTTAGTCTGGGTTTGGACTAAGGGTTGTGAAAGCATTTTTCCCTTGTGTGTTATTTGAGTCAATGACTCATGTCTAGGAGTGGTTTATCTCTGTTATTGAGGTTTTTGACTCCCCGAGTGGGATGGGTGACTCGAGTTAGTCACTAGGGTAAAGGATATCCTGCACCTATCAAGCCTATATTATTAGACTTCTGCCGTGCGTAGGACGTCCGAGCATGCCAGTGAGTGGAGCTCACGGGGCAATTATATATTTACTGCCGGAGTAGCAGCAGGCGTAGGCCATTATGCTGGACGAGTCTAAGCAGGGAAAGTGGCGAACCGGACCGGTATTGCCAGGGGCCAGAGGTTGATAGGCAAGTGTGGAAGCAGTTAATTCTTACCCGAATAATTATAGTAAGGTAGAGGTTAGAATGGTTTATTAAGGGGTTGGGAAATTGCATTAGTCCTAGTAAACCATAGTCGGTATTGTATCTTCCAGTCGTAGGGATACGTTCTCGACCACTAACGGATTGCGTCCCCGGCTCGTATCTCGATCTGTTGATTCCCAAAGTTCTGCCGAAGTAAGGTGCGGTAGGCCCGGAGGATTTGACCTCCCGTGGTGCTCACGTCCCTAAAGCGCAGGTTTTGTGTTTTGTGTTTTTTGGTATATATCAGTTCATTACCCGATGAGGGGTGAACACGCATGCGTCAATCCATGGGTGGACATGTGGAACCAAGGGTCGTAAGGACCAGGTTCAACGTGGTTTCTAAGGAGGTCCGTATGCGGGTACCAACTGGCGGTGACCACTTGGGCACTGCAGGGTGGAATTAGACCGACCGCTGCAATCTCCTTGGGCGACGGATAGTCTATTGGGAACTGGAGTGTGTACAAGAGTAGGGTGCATGGCGAGGGTTCGAATTCCTAAATTGTGGAGAAAGACGGCTAGATTTGGGGGCGTATGTAGTATGGGATGCATTCGTGCTCCAAAGTCTTGCTTGCATTAGAAGTTAGGCATGTGAGTTTGCTGCATCTAGTCATAGGGTCATGTCATAACACTGCACTAGAACCCGAATCCACTAAACCCTTGTTTTGGCACAACACTTTTTTCTTTTGCATAAATTATTGGTTGTGATTGAATTTTAGAGGATCGCTGTTATCACCAGCTTTGCGTTAGTCGAAGTACTGACGTTTCCCACCTTTTAGGTATCGGTTATACCTTCCGAACAGGTGCAGAGATATCAGAGTCAGTCATGCAGCAGAAGCCTGAAGCTGAGGAGCAAGTCCCGGGGGAGCCGATGGGCCGCTCAGCGAAGTTCCGCAAGTATTCGGTCGATTACCATTCCAAGACGCAGCTGATAGCTTTACAAGAGGAGTCTGTAAATACTTGTAATAAGTTGTAATGAATTGATGTAAATTGTACTCCTTGTCCAAGAACAAGTTATCAGTTGTAATCAATGATGTAATGACTTATTTGGCGAATAAAAAAGTTTTTAAATTTCCATGTTATTACTGTGTTGAGATGCATTTGAAGGTAAAGATTCTGGAAGGTGTCACAGATGTCCGGTAACGGGGATCCGAGGCGCTGCAGAGTTGGTATCGGAGCTGACTTCAAATTGCAGTCTAACACGGTAGGAAATTAGACTTGAAGGCCAGATAAATTGATTCTAGTTTGCAGATACGATGATTGTAAATCTTATGGTAACGCTACAACTTATGATTATGATCTTCCCTATATGTGAACCAGTCTCAGATTAATTCATTTTTACTAACATGCTTGGAGCAGTCAAGTCCAAATTGTGGCTTGTCTGTTACCAGACATTAGTGGAGGCAAACAAAACAAGATGTGTCTGTGATTCCGAAACTAAACCCTGTTTATGTTTTGCAGATGGTGTTCGAAGATATCTTCATCCAGGATGGTTCAGTGGGTAAGACAATGCCTACAAGGAAAATGATAATGATGGAGGAAGAAATGAAGAAAGTGCTATAGGAGACCGAAGGTGAGGAGAACTCTCCTCCACCATCGCTAGACCCAATGGTAGAGCAGCAGAGAATAGCCATCGAGTATCTGGAAATGAAAAGGGCAAGGGAACGCAGGGACAAGGCGATCCACCGGGCCCAACAGCAGATCAATTTTCATCAAGCACAGATGACACACCTGAAGAAAGAATGAAAGCAGCTTCAAGACGGTATGACACACCTTTAGAACCGCTGGTGGGGACTTCAGAAGGGTCCCAAGCCAAAAACTACTAGAAAAATCACCAAACCTTCTAAAGGAGAATACCCCAAGAGAACAATTGCGACTAAGAGTTGCTACAAATGTGTGGAAGTCGGACACTACAAGTCGAGTTCCCCAGCAGCGATCAAGGGTTGTTTCAACTGTAAGGAACTTGGGCATGTCAAGTCAAATTGCCCAGAATTACAAAGGGGATGCTCATCGAGCAAGTAACCAGATAAATGACAAGGTAAAGATAATATGTGGACCTACTATATTTTGAGATCTTTTGGAAGCTGAAGAAGTAATGTAATCAAGTTTAAGTTGTATTTTGGGTTTATGGAAGTTGGTGGACGATGTACTGTTGTAACAAGACATATATATATATATATATATATATATATATATATATATATATATATATATATATATATAAATGGAATTTTGGCAACAGTTTTGTTGATAGTGGATGGACTCATTCTTTTGTGTCAAAATATTTTTGAGAAAATTAAGATGTACACAAAGGGCAATCCCAGAGTTAGCTTTGACGGTAGCTACGCCGTCAGGGGCAACCCTTACTACAGATCTATGCTATAGGGGATGTAAGCTGCAGATTAGCGGAGAAACCCCAAGTATCGATTTGTTGGAGTTGGGTTTTGCCAGGACAGATGTCACTATTGGCATGGATTGGATGTCGAGGCACATGGCAAGCATTGACTGCAAGGAGAAGAAGGTAGTTATTTCAGCTTAAGGAGTGGAACTTGTATTCAATGGGAACAGTGATCGGAGGCAATGACTTTCGCAATTGCTAGTGAAGTACGGGTACCAGAAGAGGTGAGCAAGATACCAGTGGTAAGGAATTTTCCAGTTGTATTCTTAGAGGATTTACCTGGAATTCCCCCACACCGTGATGTCGAGTTTAGCATCACAATTCAACCAGGAAGCGCTCTAGTATCCAAAGCACCCTATCGAATGGCACCAGTAGAGCAGAATGAGATCAAGAAGCAGATTGAAGAGTATTTGCAGAAAGGATTTATCAGACCAAGTGCATCGCCTTAGGGAGCACCAATATTTCTTGTTAAGAAGAAGGACAGGTCGTCCGGGATGTGTATTGATTATCGGGAATTGAATAAAGTCACTATTCGGAACAAGTACCCAATTCCAAGGATCGACGATTTGTTCGATCAGCTTCAGGGAGCAGCAGTATTTTCCAAGATTGATCTACGGTCTGGATATCATCAGGTACGAGTCAAGGAAGAGGATGTAACAAAGATAGATTTTCGAACTCGACATGGAAACTACGAGTTCTTGGTAATGCCGTTTGGAGTGACTAACGCTCCAGCTATTTTCATGGACTTAATGAACAGAATTCTACGGCCGTTTATCGACTCATTTGTCGTGGTCTTCATCGACGACATTTTGGTATATTCAAGGACGGAAAAGGATCATGCTGAACATCTAACAGCAGTCTTGAGCAAGTTACAAGAGCATCAGTTGTATGCCAAATTATCTAAGTGTGAGTTCTGGAAATCGGAAGTTGCATTCCTAGGCCATATCCTTTCTAAGGAGGGTGTGGCAACGGATCCTCAGAAGATAGAGGCGGTCAAGGAATGGCCACAACCAAAGACGGTGAAGGAAGTAAGAAGTTTTCTAGGTATGACTGGATATTACCGAAGGTTTATCCAGAATTATGCAAGGATAGCTGTACCCCTTACAGCTTTGACCAAAAAGAACCAAAGTTTCGACTGGATGGAGAAGTGTGAAGGAAGTTTTCAGGAACTGAAGAACCGTTTGATCTCCGCACCTATATTGGTTTTACCTCAGGAAGGCAAGGTTATAGCTTATGGTTCGAGATAACTACGACCACACGAGAAGAACTATCCGACCCATGATTTGGAACTTGCAGCGATAATTTTTGCTTTGAAATCATGGAGGCATTATATCTACAGAGCAAAGGTGGAAATCTACACTGACCACAAGAGCTTAAAGTATATCTACCAACAGAAGGATCTCAACTTAAGGCAAAGGAGATGGTTGGAAGTACTCGAAGACATCAGGCCTGAGATTATATATCATCCAGGAAAAGCCAACGTTGTAGCAGACGCGCTCAGTAGGAAGAGAAGTGTGGCAACATTGATAGCAACCCGGAGGGAGCTAGATGAAGAGATCAGGCAGGCAGGCATCGAAGTGGTTACACAACACATAAGTGCAGTTTTAGCATAGTTTGTGTTACGACCAAGCTTGGATGAGCGAGTAAAAGAGGCTCAGACCAAAGATCGAGAGATGGAAGACATGAAGAAGCAAGTGCATGAAGGAAAATTGGCAGAATTCAGTATAAGAAAAGGGTCACTATGGTTTGGTAACCGACTATGTGTACTAAAGGACGAGGAGTTGAGGGAAGACATCATGAAGGAAGCTCACTCCACATTACTCACGATTCACCCCGGAAGCACCAAGATGTATCGCGATGTGAAGCAGCACTATTGGGGGTCAGGGATGAAGCGAGATATAGCAGAGTTTGTCGCCAAATGTTTGACATGCCAACAAGTTAAGGCTGAAAACCGGAAACCAGGAGGATTTTTACAGCCTTTACCCATCCCAGAATGGAAATGGGAGAACATCAGTATGGATTTTATCACTGGGTTACCCAGGAGCCCTAAAGGAAATGACTCAATATGGGTGATTGTGGATCGATTGACCAAGTCAGCACATTTTCTTTCAGTAAAGAAGACCTGGACAGTCGAGAAGTTGGCCGAGGTCTACATTGAGAACATAGTAAAGCTACATGGAGTGCCAGTGTCGATAGTATCCGACCGGGATGCCAAATTTACGTCTCGATTCTGGCGAAGTCTACAGTCAGTGTTGGGAACTAGAACAGACTTCAGCACAGCTTTTCACCCTCAGACGGATGGACAGACGGAGAGAGTCAACAGGATTCTCGAGGAAATGTGACGGGCATGCATTTTGGACTTCGGAGGAAGTTGAGAAAAATACTTAGCCTTAGTAGAGTTTGCTTATAATAACAGCTATCAGGCAAGCATTGGCATGGCCCCGTATGAAGCTTTGTATGGACGAAGATTCAGGATGCCGATTTGTTGGTTCGAGGTAGGAGAGCGGCAGATGTATGGACCAGAAATCGTGCAACAGACGTCGGAGCAGATCGAGCTTATTCGGAAAAGGCTTCAAGGAGCACAAAGCAGGCAAAAGAGCTATGCGGACAACTGCCGAAGAGAGTTGGAATTTGAGGAAGGCGACTCCGTATTTCTCAAGGTATCGCCGACCAAAGGAGTTATCAGGTTTGGGAAAGGCTGGAAGTTAGCTCCGAGTTATATTGGACCATACAAGATTCTGAAAAGGATTGGCATGATGGATTATAAGTTGGAGCTGCCGGGTGAGCTATCTCAAGTGCATGACGTGTTCCACGTCTCTATGCTACGGAAGTATGTGCCAGATTCGAGCCATCAGTTGCCAGAGGTTCCGAAAGATTTACAAATAAATCTTTCTTTTAGAGAGAAACCAGTCAGGATACTTGATCATCAGGACAAGGTACTGAGAAACAAGGTTATCCCGATGGTCAAAGTTCTCTGGAGGAACTAGTTCGTGGAAGAAGCCACGTGGGAGCCGGAAAGCCGCAAGAAGGCCTTATATCCGGATTTATTTCAAATATTTCCTATTTTGTTTGTTGTGTTCTTTTCTCCCACTAGGAACGTTCTGGGGACAGAACGACTCTAAGGAGGGAGTGATGTAACACCCCGAATTGTATTATGCTTGTATATGTATGTATGTATATTGACAGTATGCGTGCAATTGATTGTAGTATTATGGGTCGATTTTGCTACCGTGGTGGATGGTTAGGGCTACGGGACGGTTCTTGGGAGAGTTGCATTCCAAAGATGCATGAGGACAAGACGGACCGATACTAGTATAACCGCTAGTTTTCGGCACGACGCACATGCAAATATAACACGGTATGGTACTACAGTGAATATGGGTTGTGTGCACTCGTTACAACACTCATCTCACACTCGTTGGAGCTCGTTAAGGGTTATGTTAGGCAGCCAACATAACAAACACAAAACCAATGGGCTTAAGCCATGGTTTTGGTCTACAAAACCACCTAGACCTTAAACTTACCCCCCCCCCCCCTTTGTCAAATCCGGCCTACCCTCCCATCTCTTTAATTTCCCACTTCATTTCCTCCCTTTTGCTCTGGAAATTTCTAAAAGAGAACACCACAAGAGAAGGAGGAGAGAAAGAAGAAGGAAGTGAAGAAGAATGATCAAAAGAAGATTTCCAAGAGAAGAAGCTTGAAGAAGTTCCTTCCACTACTACAACCAAAGATGAAAAGTTTCTCTAAACTTGAAATTCTTGTCTTTTAATTAATTTTGGTTGCATGCATGTGTGCTAGATTGCATAGGATTGCTCTTCTAAAGGTTAGAAGTAGAAGTCAGAACTGAACTAAGAAAAACTGGTTCGGAGTACCATTTTGTGGATTTTTTCGAGAGCGAAATATGATGAATTAGACCATGAAATTAAAATGGTTTGTCCATTTATGTGTTACGAGCATTCATGATTTATTTCAGATTTCTTTATGATCATTTGATATGCTAATAAAATCTTGAGATGGATCTGTGTCGTAAGGCACACTCAAAAAAAGAAAAACAGGATGGCTGATATTGTAGAAGTTTTCTTGATTTATTGAAGCATGATTTTGATTTGAAATTTTTACTCAATGTTCTAGAATGCATTTTGATTATTTACAAAAATCAGTAAATTATTTGGATGAGTTTATAGACATGAGAAAAATCGTTCTATAACCAATAGTTGATGTTGAATTAGAAAACATGATGGTTTCTATGCTCACTTGAAATAGATAGTACTCACTGTATAATTGGAATTTTGACATGAGGTCTTTTTTATGATGTTGGGTATGATGTCTAGTTTCACCACCAAAAATTTTATGTCAATTGGACATGTGTGCAATTTACTGCGATTTTATGATTAAGCACTGTGCTGTTTTCAGCCAGTTTTGATACTCTGTAAAGATTGGAAATTTGAGACCTGTTAGAGGCACATTTAGAGGATCATGACCCAGTAGAGAGTTGTAGGGGACACCTAGACCTTTCCAACAAAAATAATTTGAGGCAATTCCAGTAAACGTTTGAATTATTATGATTTTTGTAAGACTGGACAGAGAACTAGAGTAGAGCCGAGTGCTCTGAATTGGAGAGACCAATTGTGTGAATTGGTGTATCAATGATAGATGAGTGTGTTAGGGTGACTTAATGGTATAATTTGGACTCATGACCAACTAGAGAGTTGTTGAGGACACCCACACCATTCTACAGAATTTGAATTTGTGTCATTCTAATGAACGAGTAGGATTTTGTGTTAATGGTAAGGTGTAGCCCGTGCGCAGGAAGCACGCACGTTGGGGCTTGAGAAGCTATCTCGAGGACTTAGGTGGTTGAATTTAGGCTCGTGATCAACTAGGAAGTAGTAGCCTAGGATCGTACCTTTCCAGGTTGGGCCCATACACTCCAATCGGAGTTGTATCGATAAAGGGATGACCATTTTGAGATTCGGGCAGAACCCGTAGGTCGCTTAGTCTGGGTTTGGACTAAGGGTTGTGAAAGAATTTTTTCCTTGTTTGTTATTTGATTCAATGACTCGTTTCTAGGAGTGGTTGATATCTGTTATTGAGGTTTTTGACTCCCCGAGTGGGATGGGTGACTCGAGTTAGTCACTAGGGTAAAGGATACCCTGCACCTATCAAGCCTATATTATTAGACTTCTGCCGTGCGTAGGACGCCCGAGCATGCCAGTGAGTGGAGCTCACGGAGCAATTATATATTTACTGCCGGAGTAGCAGCAGGCGTAGGCCATTATGCTGGACGAGTCCAAGCAGGGGAAGTGACGAACCGGACTGGTATCGCCAGGGGCCAGAGGTTCATAGGCAAGTGTGGAAGTAGTTAATTCTTACCCGAATAATTAGATTAAGGTAGGGGTTAGAATGGTTTATTAAAAGGTTGGAAAATTGCATTAGTCCTAGTAAACTATAGTCGGTGTTGTATCTTCCAGTCGTGGGGATACGTTCTCGACCGCTAGCGGATTGCGTACCCGGCTCGTATCTCGATCTGTTGATTCCCAAAGTTCTGCCAAAGTAAGGTGCGGGAGGCCCGGAGGATTTGACCTCCCATGGTGTTCAGGTCCCTAAAGCGCGGGTTTTGTGTTTTGTGTTTTTTGGTATATATCAGTTCATTACCCGATGAGGGGTGAACACGCATGCGTCAGTCCATGGGTGGACATGTGGAACCAAGGGTCGTAAGGACCAGGTTCAACGTGGTTTCTAAGGAGGTCTGTACGCGGGTACCAACTGGCGGTGACCACTTGGGCACTGCAGGGCGAAATAGACCGACCGCTGCAATCTCCTTGGGCGACGGACAGTCTATTGGGAACTGGAGTGTGTACAAGAGTAGGGTGCATGGCGAGGGTTCGAATCCCTAAATTATGGAGAAAGACGGCTAGATTTGGGGGCGTATGTAGTATGGGATGCATTCGTGCTCCAAAGTCTTGCTTGCATTAGAAGTTAGGCATGTGAGTTTGTTGCATCTTGTCATAGGGTCATGTCATAACACTGCACTAGAACCCGAATCCACTAAACCCTTGTTTTGGCACAACACTTTTCCTTTTTACATAAATTATTGGTTGTGATTGAATTTTAGAGGATCGCTGCTATCACCAGCTTTGCGTCAGTCGAAGTACTAACGTTTCCCACCTTTCAGGTATCGGTCATATACCTTTCGAACAGGTGCAGAGATATCATAGTCGCGCAGCAGAAGACTGAAGCTGAGGAGCAAGTCCCGGGGGAGCCGATGGGCCGCTCAGCGAAGTTCCGCAAGTATTTGGTCGATTACCATTCCAGGAGGCAGCTGATAGCTTTACAAGAGGAGTCTGTAAATACTTGTAATAAGTTGTAATGAACTGATGTAAATTGTACTCCTTGTCCAAGAACAAGTTATCGGTTGTAATCAATGATGTAATGACTTATTGGGCGAATAAAAAAGTTTTTAAATTTCCATGTTATTACTGTGTTAAGATGCATTTGAAGGTAAAGATTCTGGAAGGTGTCACGGATGTCCGGTAACGGGGATCCGGGGCGGTACAGAGATATTCCCCACTATTCCAGACGAGGGATAAAATATGTCCCAGAATGTTCTGTGGAGTGAGATTGATCTCCAATATTCCGAGGACGAGAGTAATACCCACGAAGAAGTTCAACTGAGTGAGGGCTCCAGAATGATCCACGGAGTGAGATATTCCCTAGTATTCCAGAAGATGGATAAAATAGGCCCCAGAATGTTCTGTGGAGTGGGATTGATCTTGTCACGCCCCGCTTCCCAAAAAGAATACGGAATACGGATACGCGACTCAACTCCGCGAATGATTTGCATCATCCATAAGCTGTTCAGGAATTTTTACAATATCTCACAAAATAATCAAAGTCGAAACCAAAAGAGAATCAACCACACACATGCAAAATTGAATTAATGAACTAACAAAATTTACTTGAAACAAATTGTATTAATCTCAAATAAATCAGAATCTGGATAAGACAAAATCTTGGGTCACATTGCTCAAAAAATACAAAGGAATCATCCAAGTACTCAAAATACATTATCCAATGCAACAATAATAGCAATACTCATAAGCAAGAAATCCAACACTAATATCTCATTTCGCCAATGCCGTCGGACAGCTGACCATCCTGATCTACAATTAATAATTGCAGAAGAAGGAAAGAGAACAAGTACTTGTCAATTGCAAGTTACGGGCCCCTTATAATGTTGGATACAAGTATATGGGAAAGATAAATAAATAGCATGGAATAATGCATCAACAACAATAACTAGCATAAATCAGAAAAACAAAGTCAAGTAGTGTGGTATACTAACAGTACAAATGAATGTCTCAAGTATAGTGTTATATGACTACTAGCAGTATCCAGTAACAGTAAGCTCAGTATATCAGTGTAACATTATAACAGTATCAGTCCAACAGTATCAGTCTAACAGTATCAGTCTTATGTTCTTATAGTCTTGTGTGTATTACTAGTTAGGTAGCACTTCATGTGCCCCAAAACATGACACATGATTGCTACAACAAACAGTTTCGCTTTTAGATTTCATAGTGGACCATAATGGGGCAGTGTACTCAGGTATCAGTAACAGTAGCAGTAGCAGTAAAAGTAACAGTAAAAGTAGCAGTAAAAGTAACGGTAGAAGTAACAGTAACAGTAACAGTAACAGTAGCAATAACAATATGGAACACTAGTTCCCTTCCAAGTACACGTTTCCATATTTTCCACTACTAGATCTTCCCTTAAGAAACCCCGGTTTGATTACTTTTATTATGGTTATTAATAGACATGGCGGTGCATGAAATAACGTCAAACTAACATGAAACAATCAGTATTAAGTTCAGGGAAACAAATAGACATGCATAGGTGATATACGGTCACATAAACGAGCAAAACAATGTATATTCATATTCAGGACAGCTTGACAGTACAGTACTAAAACAGTGATTCCCGTTACAAAAGAAATCCAAATCTCAATCCGTCGAAAAATCTGGAAAATAGACTTCCTCACGAATCTAGCGATTATGCATAAGCCATATAGTACTTCACAAAATCATAACTCAAAACTGATTTGAATCCAGAAAACACGTTCAGCCAGAAATCAGTAAATCGAATTCTCAGTCAGAAAAACAGCATTAAAACTCCTCAAATAAATCCAGGAAAAATCTGGGGTAATACCCTATATGTCTAGTATCAGAATATAGAGTTTCATAATATTCCAGTAAAATTAGTTCAGTCAACAAAAATTAGAAAACATTAAGAAACGATAGTTTGGCAATTCTGGAATTCCCAACACTACTGTATGAAAACTGTAATATCTCGCAAACCGTGAAACGAAATCCAAATCCGCCAAAGGGAGATGAAAATAGAAAAAATAAGATAACTTTCATATTTCATAAATATTTTCCATTCAGTAAAAGGAAATAGGGTGAAAATACGATTCTTTACAGAACAGCGAGCAAAATACAGAAAGTATAGCTTTTATAAACAAGCATGAAACGGAGTATAAAACTCATCAATGAAATCCACCAAAATTCTGGGTAATCCATAAATAGGTATAGAAATACTGTGCAAAGTTTCACATCAAAATAATATAGTTAGAACTAGTATCAAAATAGTTTAATCATCAAAATCATCAAGAAACGAAATCTGGAAATAGAATACATCTCTATAGTAAAATAGCCATAACTCACTCATACGAAAACGAAATCGTTCAAAGTCAGAGAGATTGGAAAGAAGACAGATTTCTCTACAATTCATGTGAAATAAAATAATTAAGAATTCAGACCTTAATATGGTCTTAATATAAATCAAAACTGATCATCGACAATTACAGATTTTTTTCTAACAACAATACTAACATAAATCATACGAAACTTGTTCCAATCACAATCAAACATGGTATAGAGTCTACTAAGTGTCCAAACATCATGAAATAGAGTATATAAAATATTCGCAATGATCTTATCACATGGATCTCATCAAACACATAATTTCACCTAATTATCTCACACATATGAATAGATCAAGAACGGTCAAACATAGTTATTTTCATGTCGATTTTGTGTCGTGAGGCAACTATGGTCAATAGCACAATAGAGAAAAAACCCATCAAAAATAACACACACATGAGATGTCTCTAGAACCCAACTACACTATAAGCGGTACTTTTGACTTGTATCATACAAAGGAATTTGAGTACAAGTTACTTGCTTTAACCGAAGACAAAACAAAGAACACTAAGAATAACGGGAACGGATTTCCGGGCAACGAACAAATCCATGAACCAATGATCACACGTGCAACTTCGTGCACATGTAAAAACCAAGAGCAAGAGAGAGAGAGAGCGTCGGGCTCCTTGCGGCTGTTGCTGCTGCTACTGCCGGCGCTGCTGCTGGCCGACGGCGATGGACGGCCAAGGGAACAGCAAGGGGAAAAGATGGTGGTGCTCGGTGTAGGAGGTTGCGGCTTCGGTGGTCGGCAATGGTAGGCTTGATCGGGATGGACTTGGTCGGGTGTTGGGTGCACAGGCCGAAGGTGGAAGGCGTCGGGTGTGGGGCTGGGGTGTTGGCGGCTAACGCAACAAGGAAGAGAGGGAGGTCAGATGTATAGGAGTTAGGGTTAGGGTTTAGGTTTTACGGAGAGAGTATATATATATAGGGTGTACTTAGGGTTTTGAAATATGAGGTAGGTAATTGGGTATTGGGTTGTGGATAGTTTAGGAGTAGTAATAGTTTAATAGGATTGATTAGGATAAATTGTATAGTATTAGAAGTAGGATTGTGCTTTAATTTGGCTTTGGTAATCAATTAGGGATAAAACAATTTGATTGGAAATAGGATGAGCAACCAAATCACCATGAGCACGAAAGAAAAAAAAATAAAGAGAATGAGACCCACATAAGAGAAAAGAACAACAATCGATGAAGAACGAAGCAAAAGACAACAAATCAAACACTAAACAGCTCAAAATGAAATAAAATGAATATATATTGAAAAAAACTCCAATATACAATCCAAGAAAAAATTAAAAGAGTACAAATACTCAAGAAAGAGAAAAATACACCAAAAATACGAAAAAAGAAAAACAAGAGTTACAATCCTACCCACCTAACAATAGAATTTCATCCTCGAAATTCAAAGAGAAGATGCATATGGTAACCCCACAAGAAAAGGAAACAAGGCAAAACAAAACAAAACAACCACTACTCAAACAAATGAGGAAACTTCTGCTGAATCTCCTCCTCCAGCTCCTAAGTCGACTCACTAGGTGAGTGAGGATTCCAAGCAACACGAACCAACTTGATGACCTTGTTCTTAAGCACTTTCTCCCGCCGATCCACAATAGCAACTGGCGGAATCTCATAAGTACGGCCGCACGGTCAACTCAGAGTAGTCGATCACGTGACTCTCATCACAGATATATCTTCTGAGTTGTGAGACATGGAAAACATCGTGCACTCTTGATAACGCTGACGGCAAAGCAAGACGATAGGCCACCTTGCCTACTCGCTCCGATATCTCAAACGGCCCAATAAACCTAGGGCTAAGCTTGCCCCCACCATCGAACCGAATGACACCGTGCCATGGCGATATCTTAAGAAAACGATGGTCACCAACAACAAACTCCAAAACCCTCCGATGGATATCAGCCCACCGCCTCTGCCTATCCTAAGCTGCCTGAAGATGCTTTCTGATCTGAGTCACAGCATCAACTGTCCTAGTCATCAACTCTGGACCCAACAACAGGCTCTCACTAATGTCATCCCAGCACACTAGTGATCGGCATTTACATCCATAAAGTGCCTCTAACGGTGCAGCTTTAAGACTGGCCTGAAAGCTGTTATTCTACGAGAACTCCACGAGATGCAAATGGTCCTCCCAAGATCCACTCAACTGCAACATACAGGATCGCAACATGTCCCCAAGAATCTGAATAGTCCGCTCTGACTGTCCATCAGTCTGGGGATGAAAAGTTGTACTGTACTTCAACTTACTCCCTAAACTAGCTTGAAGACTCTCCTAAAACTAAGATCTGAATCTCGTATCCCTATCAGATACAATACTGACTAGAACCCTATGAAGTCTAACAATCTCTTGCATGTACTTCTCCTCTAGGCTCTTAGTAGACTAACCGACACAAAAAGGAATGAAGTGAGCACTCTTCATCAAACGGTCGACAATCACCCAAACAGCATTGTGACCCTTAGGACTCCTCAGCAAAGCAGTCACAAAATCCATGGTGATATGTTCCCACTTCCTCTCTGGAATAGGAAGCGGTTGAAGAAGTCCAGCGGTTCTTTGATGCTCTGCCTTAACCTAATGACAGATCAAACACTGAGCAACAAACCGAGCTACAGCCCTTTTCATACCATGCCACCAGAAATGAAGCTTCAAATCTCGATACATCTTAGTACTGCCAGGATGAATAGAATACGAGGATTGATGAGCTTCCTGAAGCAACCTCTGACGAACTTAATCCTTAGGGACACACAAACGGGAACCAAAACGAAGCGAACCATCGGCATGGATAACCATGTCTGTCGTGGACCCAGACTCAACCTCAGCTCGAAAACCATGCAACTGCGCATCACCAGCCTGAGCCTTCTTGATCTGATCAACAAGAGAAGACTAAAGATGGAGCGCAAGATAATTCCGACCAGAACTCGGCAACAAAACCTCCAAATCCAACATCCTCATTTGCTCAATGAGATCACTCTGCTGAGTAAGAAACATAATTGCCGATCTCCTGCTCAAAACATCTGGCACCAAGTTTACTTTACCAGGATGGTATTGCAAACTGATGTCATAATCGGCCATAAGCTCTAACCATCGCCTTTGCGTCATATTTAGATCCTTCTGGGTGAAAACGTACTTGAGACTTTTTTGCTCTGTAAAGAACTCCACGCGGTCTCCAAGTAAATAATGTCTCCACAGCTTCAAAGCATAGATCACTGCCGCTAACTCCAAGTTATGAATAGGATAGTTCTTTTCATGCAGCCTCAACTGCCTCGATACATACGTAACGACACGGCCCTTCTGCATAAGAACTGCTCCAAGACCCTTATTAGAAGCATCAAAGTGAATTACAAATATGCCTGAACCATCTGGAATAGTCAACACCGGCACTGACGTCAATCTGTTCTTTAACTCAACAAAAGCATCATTGCACCCACTAAACCAACAAAACTTCTGATCCTTCCCTGTCAGTTTAGTTAACAGCCCTGCCATCTTCGAAAATTATTGAACAAATTTCTGATAATAGCCCGCAAGATCAAGAAAACACCGAACTTCGAAAACTAACTTAGGAATAGGCCAATCCTTCACAGCTTTAACCTTGGCTGGATCCACATAAACACCATCGCCAGAAATAATGTGCCCCAAGAAAGAAACCTTGTCGAGCCAAAACTCGCACTTACTGAGTTTCCCATATAGCTGATTTCCTTTCAAAGTCTGTAGACCACTATAAGATTTTCGGCATGATCTTCCTGATTTCAAGAATATACCAGAATATCATCAATGAAGACCACCACAAATCTATCCTAGAACTGAGAGAAGACCCGGTTCATAAGACTCATGAATACAACTGGCATATTAGTGACCCCGAACGGCATCACAAGATACTCATAGTGCTCGTATCTAGTCCTGAATGTAGTCTTCTGTATATCGGTAGCCTTCGCCTTGAGTTGGTGATACCCAGAACGAAGATCCAACTTCAAGAAATAGCAGCCCCACTCAACTGGTCGAACAAATCATCGATCCTAAGCAAAGGATACTGGTTCTTCACAGTAACACTATTTAGTTCCCGATAATCCACACACAGGCGATGACTACCATCCTTCTTGCTAACAAAAAGGACCGGAGCACCCCAAGGCGAAACACTTGGTCTAATGAAACCCAAATCAAGCAACTCCTGAATCTGCACCTTAAGCTCTGCTAGCTCAACAGGTACCATCCTGTAGGGACTCTTCGATATCGGTGTCGTTCCAGGCTGAACACCAATACCGAACTCTACTTTCCTATCAGGGTGAAAGCCAGGAAACTCATCTGGAAAAACATCCAAGAAATCCTGAACTACTAGAGGCGCAACCTCACAGCCTGAGTGCAATTCCATCGCACAATCCACCTGTACAACTGCATTCTTTGCTCGGCCAAGGAAAGGCTCCCCGGCATGGAACTCAAATTTTGCTCGATCTGGAATTCTGAAAAAAAACTTTCTTGGCACGGCAATCAATAATGATATGGGCTTCACCCAACCAATCCATACCCAGAATGACATCGAATCCTGAATTTCCAATTATAATTAGGTTGGCTTTGAAATCTGCGTCCCCAATAACAATAGAACATTGCCTGCACTCATGGAACAAATGACAACACCACCACAAATCAAAATGTTCCAAGCCTCAGATATGTTGCTACACTCCAACTGATGGCAAGCGACAAATCATGAGGAGACAAAAGAATGGGTTGCCCTAGAATCAAAGAGAACACGAGTAGGAAAAGAGCAAACAAGAACGACACCTAAAGAAACAAAAGACAAGGAGAAAGAAAAAGCAGACAACAAGGTTAAGGGAAACAATAATGCAGAAAGATAACGGAAAGAAAGCAAAACAAGACCAAAAGGAAGAAACAAAAGAAAGCAAAACAAAAAGCAAAAAGATACCTGCCACAACTCCTTCAGCTGTTTCAGCATTTGCAGCAATCAAGTTGAAAGCCTGACCAATCTGACGCTAAGGAGGAAGCAGAGACCTAACTGGACCACGAGCTGGGCCTGCCTGCTGAACAGGACCCCTGGCTGGAAGAGCCACCTGTTGCTGTTGCGGACAATCGCGTACTGAATGATCAGCGGTGCCACACCTAAAGCACCGGCGGTTGACGCGCCAACAATTCTTACGCTCATGACCAGACATCTGACAGAAGTCGCAAAAACCACCCTTTTGGAAACCAGCAGAAGGATGCGGAGCTACCCTGACCAGATGGGTTGGGACAGGCCTTCGTACAGGACTGCCAGAAGGCCTAGCAGCAGAATGCGGAACAGTCCGCGGAGAAGGAACCAAACCACCATGAGCCTGCTCCTGAGCTCGAGCTGCCTCAAGAGCTTCAGCATCAGCACGCAAATGGAGAGAGACAAGATGCCTCTTGATATCCTGCTCAAGCCCATTCGTGAATCTATGGGCCCTATCCTCTTTGGCAGCCACAAGAATGGCAGCGAAGCAGCTAAGTCTAGTAAACTCAGTTGCATACTCATCCACTGACCTGAAACCCTGTTTCAAGAAGTCCATATCACAACATTGTTTGGACAATTATGTAACAAAATTCCAAAATAGAATAATGACTTAATCTGTTTTAGGGCCAAGAATTGTTGTTCCATCTCAACTCGAGTACTACTGGGGAAGAACTTCGACAAGAATCCCCGAGTGAAAGTAGTCCAGGCAATAGGTCTCTGAAGTCGCTCGGACTCGGCCATCCACCAAATATGAGCCAAATCCACCAGCTGGATGGAAACCACGTCGACCCTATCAGCCTCAGCAACACATGCCGCCAAGAGCAAGCGCTCGGTCCGGATCAACCACTATTCAGCCTCCAAAGACGTCTCAGTGCCGGAAAAGCGGTCGAGATGCAGCCTCATAAAATCCGTAACTGTTCCTGAACGAGACAGAAGATTTGCCTGCACAGGCACAATGGAAGGCAAAATCCGGGCAGCTTCAAGAGCAGCCATCACAAGCACAGCAGTGACAGCCTCAACTGGATCAGGTTGAGAAGAATTCCCACGAGCCATAGTTGCACCAAAAATCAAAACAATTAGCATCCAAAATCAAAGTTGATAATAATTCATTTATGCATGCATGGTTGGTGAAATATTGAGTCGATCCCAGTTCAAGCCAAGCTTGTCTAATATATTAGGCAACTAATACATTAGCCAAACCTGGGCTTTGATACCACTAAAAGCCTTGTCATGCCCTGCTTCCCAAAAATAATAGGAATTATGGATACGCGACTCAACCCAGCGAATGATTTGCATCATCCATAAGCTGTTCAAGAATCTTTACAATATCTCAAAAAATAATCAGAGTCGGAAGCAAAAGAGAATCAACCACACACATGCAAAATTGAATTAATAAACCAACAGAATTTACTTGAAACAAATTATATTAATCTCAAATAAATCATAATCTGGATAAGACAAAATCTTGGGTCACATCGCCCGAAAAAATACAAAGGAATCAACCAAGTACTCAAAATACATTATCCAAAGCAATAATAATAGCAATACTAATAAGCAAGAAATCCAGCACTAATATCTCATTTCGCCAATGCCGTCGGGCAACTGACTATCTTGATCTGCAATTAATAATTGCAGGAGAAGGAAAGAGAAAATAAGTACCCGTCAATTGCAAGTTACGGACCAATTATAATGTAGGATACAAGTACATAGGAAAGATAAAGAAATAGCATGAAATAACGCATCAATAATAATAACTAGCATGAATCAGTAAAACAAAGTCAACTAGCATGGTATACTAACAGTACAAATGAATGTGTCAAGTATAGTGTCGTATGGAAACGAACAGTGTCCAGTAACAGTAAGCTCAATATAATAGTGTAACAGTATAACAGTATCAGTCCAACAGTATCAGTCTAACAGTATCAGTCTTATGTTCTTACAGTCTTGTGTGTATTACTAGCTAGGTAGCACTTCATGCACCCCAAAACATAACACACGGTTGCTACAACAAACAGTTTCGTTTTTAGATTTCATAGTGGACGTTTTTAGATTTCATAGTGGACCATAATGGGGCAGTGTACTCAGGTATCAGTAACGGTAGTAGTAACAGTAACAGTAAAAGTAACAGTAATAGTAGCAGTAAAAGTAACAGCAGCAGTAACAGTAACAGTAACAGTAACAGTATGGAACACTAGTTCTCTTCCAAGTACACGTTTCCATATTTTCCACTACTAGATCTTCCCTTAAGAAACACCGGCTTGAGTACTTTTATTATGGTTATCAACAGACATGGCGGTGCATGAAATAGTGTCAAACTAACACGATACAATTAGTATTAGGATCAGGGAAACAAATAGACATGCATATGTGATATACGGTCACATAAACGAGCAAAACATTGTATGTTCATTTTCAGGACATCATAACAGTACAGTACTAAAACAGTGAATCCCGTTACTAGAGAAGAATCTGGAAAATAGAATTCTACACGAATCTAGCGATTATGTATAAGCCATATAGTACTTCACAAAATCATAACTCAAAACTGATTTGAATCTAGAAAACACGTTCAGCCAGAAATCAGTAAATCGAATTCTCAGTCAGAAAAATAGTAATAAAACTCCTCAAATAAATCCAGGAAAAATCTGGAGTAATACCCTATATGTCTAGTATCAGAATATAGAGTTTCATAAAATTCCAGTAAAATTAGTTCAGTCAACAAAAATTAGAAAACATCAAGAAACAATAGTTTGGCAAATCTGGAATTCCCAACACTGCGGTACGAAAACTGTAATATCTCGCAAACCGTGAAACGAAATCCAAATCCGCCAAAGGGAGATGAAAATAGACAAAATAAGATAACTTTCATATTTCATAAATATTTTCCATACAGTAAAAGGAAATAGGGTGAAAATACGATTCTTTACAGAACAGGGAGCAAAATACAGAAAGTATAGATTTTATAAACAAGCAAGAAACTGCGTATAAAACTCATCAATAAAATCCACCAAAATTCTGGGTAATCCCTAAATAGGTATAGAAATACTGTGCAAAGTTTTAGATCAAAATAATATAGTTAGAACTAGTATCAAAATAGTTTAATCATCAAAATCATCAAGAAACGAAATCTAGAAATAGAATACATCTCTATAGTAAAATAGCCATAACTCACTCATACGAAAATGAAATCGATCAAAGTCAGATTGGAAAGAAGATAGATTTCTCTACAATTCATGTCAAATAAAATAATTAAGAATTCAGACCTTAATATGGTCTTAATATAAATCAAAACTGATCATCGACAATTACAGATTTTTTTCTAACAACAATACCAACATAAATCATACGAAACTTGTTCCAATCACAATCAAACATGGTATAGAGTCTACTAAGTGTCCAAACATCATGAAATAGAGTATATAAAATATTCACAATGATCATATCATAAGGATCTCACCAAACACATAATTTCACCTAATTATCTCACACATATGAATAGATCAAGAACGGTCAAACCTAGTTATTTTCATGTCGATTTTGTGTCGTGAGGCAACTATGGTCAATAGCACAATAGAGAAAAAACCCATCAAAAATAACACACACGAGATGTCTCTTGAACCCAACTACACTATAAGCGGTACTTTTGACTTGTATCATACAAAGGAATTTGAGTACAAGTTACTTGCCTTAACCGAAGACGAAATTTAAGAACACCAAGAATAACGGGAACGGATTCCCGGGCAATGAACAAATCCATGAACGACAATCCACAAACCAACGATCACACGTACAACTCCATGCACATGCAAAACCCAAGAGCAACAAAGAGAGAGAGAGAGCATCGGGCTCCTTGCGGCTGTTGCTGCTGCTACAGCCGGTGCTACTACTGGCTGACTGCAAAGGACAAGGGAACAACAAGGGGAAGAGATGCTGGTGCTCGGTGTAGGAGGTTTCGGCTTGGGTGGTTGGCAATGGTAGGGGTAACCGAGATGGGCTTGGTCGGGTGTTGGGTGCACAGGCCGAAGGGGAAGGTGTCGGGAGTGGGGCTGGGGTGTTGGCGGCTGAAGCAACAAGGAAGAGTGGGAGGCCGAGTGTATAGGAGTTAGGGTTAGGTTTTAGGTTTTATGGAGAGAGTATATATATATAGGGTGTATTTAGGGTTTATAAATATGAGGTGGGTAAATGGTTATTGGGTTGTGGATAGTTTAGGAGTAGTAATAGGATTAGTTTAATAGGATTGATTAGGATAAATTGTATATGATTCATAATAGGATTTTAGTTTAATTTGGCTTTGGTAATCAATTAGGGATAAAACAATAGGATTGGAAATAGGATGAGCAACCAAATCACCATGAGCACCCACGAACGAAATAAAGAGAACGAGACCCCAAATAGGAGAAAAGAATAATAATCGTTGAAGAACGAAGCAAAAGACAACAAATCAAACACAAAAGAGCTCAAAATAAAATAAAATGAATATATATTGAAAACAACTCCAATATACGGTATAAAAGAAATACAAGAGAGTACAAATACTCAAGAAAAAGAAAAATACACCAAAAATACGAAAAACAAAAACAGGAGTTACAGATCTCCAGTATTTCGGGACAAGAGCAACACTCACGGGGAGTTCATGTGATGAAGCCCCAGAATTTTCGGTCCAGTGGGATTGATCTCCAACATTTCAGGAAGAGAGCGACATCCACAACTGGTGTTTGATCGCTACGTTATTCAGGACGAGGGATGAAATAGGCCCCAGGACGATCCTTGAAGTGAGGCTGACTTTCTCAGGACGAGAGCCGGTACTCGCACGATGATCAACTCTTGGTAGTTGTCGTGACAATGGCTTATGTAGCTGGGGGATTGTGAACCCCGTATGAAAAAATGTATTTCTCGAGTTATTTAGTTAACTCTTGTTTGCTTTCCAACTAAGCATAGTTCTGAGGACAGAACTATTCTAAGGAGGGAGTGAGGTAACAACTCGGATTTTCATATTAATATATGTATGATTTGTTGAGCACTACAATACTATATTTATTTATTTATTTTTCTTTTTGAAACTATTAGTATGGAATTATTTCATAAGCTTCAACTAGACTCACCATGAGCTAGACATTGACTCAAACCATGTTCTTTTGACCTATGAGCCATGAAAAAACACTTGTAGTTTGACATGTCCTGTACAAAAAAAAATTGAAATGAAGCCCAAAGATTACTTGAGAAAAAGAGAGAAAACAAGAGAACTAGGGTTAGGGTTTTGAACTCAAATTGACTCATGATGGGTCTTTCACAACTCCTACACTCCACCTCCCTCATGAGCCAATGCAAGAGGAGATTCTCCCCCTATTCCTCATGCCCCAAATCTGGCCAAAAACCCCCTCCACCTTCCTCTCTTTTGTTTTAAAAACCTCCCATCTCAACTTCTCATTTCTATCTCCTACAATTTCCACACTCAAGAGAACGAGAAAAAGAAAGAGAGTAAGAGATACATTTCTACTGATTTGGAGTAAGAAGAATAAGAGAAGCCAAGGGGGGAGGAGCCAAGGAGCCAAGAAGGCCAATCTTGAAGCTAGGAGCTTGTAGGATCTCTTTTCCATCAAAATTCGTCAAGGTGGGTGACTCTAAACTCTTTGGTTGTTTTTTTTTCCAGATGGTAGTTGTAGTGACTGAGAAATAACATGCATGCTCTAGAATGAACTTAAATAACTCGTTTTGTGCTAAGAAACCCAAAACAGAAAATCCTGTTGAAAAGCTGAAATTTTATTGTCAGTCCGTAACTCATAACTTGAACACTACTAGTTGGATTGATTTGAAACTTTTACATGATATTCATTTATGTGTCGTACACCTTCAGTAATTTTTCTAGGTTTTTATGATTTTTTCTGCTATTAAAAATAAAATGCCAATCTGCATGCTGGTCAGAAGAGAATGAAATAGTTTTTGTTGTTACTGTTGTAAAAAGAATGACTTGTACCTTGCTGCATACTTATGGGAATGATCTAAAATTTTAGTATGTCATTTTTAAATGTATCTAAGATCTATGTTTCAAATTTCAAGAGATTTGGACCACTGTAGCTATGTTAATAAAATTATGCAAACTTAGCTAGTTATTTTAGTAAACAGAACTGCTGCTGTTATTGCTCTGTTTTTGATGATATTCAAAAAGACATAATTAAACATCTAGTTAGTAGATGTTGATTCTTGGTTTTGATGACTACAACACAATGCAAAATTGTGCTAGCACTTATATATTACAGGGTGTATCAAGATCAATACCATGGTATAATACACAAAGGCAAAGTTGATTCAATGAAGCTTTCAAAGAGAATTGATCAAGCAACAAAAAACTTAGTTCATGCCACATTGATCAAGTAAGCTTCAAGATATAAAGACATTGGCTCAAGCTCTAGTCAAAGACTCAAGTTCAAGACAAGACTCAAGTGCTTCAAATGTGTTGTATTAAGTGTCTTGTAACAATTGTAACTTTTTATTCTTTGAGTCTTAGAATGCTATAATAGCCTTGTCACACACACTCACACATATCTTTTAACAATTGAGTGTTTTACAAACTTAAAAAGATCGAAACAAGCTTGAATACGTTCAGCTGTTAAGTACCAGTCGACCACTATTTGGCACCAGTCGACTGTCCTAGTACGAAACTGTCTGAACTTATTCAAACTCTGGTCAGTCGACTCAATATGGCAACTCAGTCAAATGTTCAAGAAGTTTCGACAGTTTTCTGATTTTAAAACTTGTTTTTCAAATTCAAAACTTTTATTTCTGTTGGTTGACAGTTGGTACAATTGTTTCTCAACGTCCAGTGATTCTAACTCTATAAATAGAGTGTAGAAATCACTTGGTAAAGGTTACTCTCTTCAATAAGCTTTCAAGTACTTATTTTTTCAAAAAGAGAAACAAGAGTTTCAAAAGCATTCAAGTGCTCTAAGTCTTTGGTACTCTGAAAATCAGTCTAGTATAATATTGAATTCATTTTATTCTAATTTCAGAAGTTGACCTATTAGCCACCATACAAAAATCATAAATCACAAATAAGGCTATAGGTTGTTATAACTCTTTTGTTATTGTTCTTCACTCTCGGGTTGTGAGAGTGGTCCTCTCGGTTGGACAGTAAGGCTCTAGGTTGTAGAGTCGGGATTTCACTCTAGGTTGTAGAGTGGGTGTGCTCTCTCTAGTGGTGAGAGAGGTCCACAGATTTGGCAAGGTTGTTGTCAAACGCCGTAGGATATTCTTGTATTTTTTTCAAGAATAGTGGAAAATCTCAAGTGGGTTGCTTGGGAAATGGATGTAGGTCGGGAGGACCGAACCAGGATACATCGCTGTGTACCCTGTGGTTGACTCTCTCTGTGGTTGTATTTTCTTCACTTGCATTTTAATTTTTCTGTGTTTTATTCAAAAACTTGTCTAGCAAGTTCACTAAGTCTCCTCTATAAGTCGACTGATCAGACTTGTTTAAAATACTCTTCAAACACATGTCTGGTAAGTCGATTGAGTTTTCGCTATAAGTCGACTGATCAGACTTGTATAAAATAATCTTCTTATCTGATGCCCCAGTCGACTGTATTCTCTTTTTAAGTCAACGGGTCAAAACGAAAAGTTCAATTTCTTAATTATTTTTTATACAACACTATTTACCCACCCCCTCTAGTATTATTTGCCTTGCCTATAAGATCCAACACTTGGTATCAGAGCCTAGTTCAGTTCCATGACATCTACTTTAAATGCGAACCAATACTATGAAGGTCATTCTACACAAAGGCCATCCCTATTCGTTGGAACCAACTACAACTATTTGAAGTGTAGAATGAAGATCTACCTTCAATCCATCAACTATGAGATATGGAACATGATGGAAACCGAGTACACCGCTCCTACAATTCCTTATGCATAATGGAACGATGACATGAAGAGCGAAACAATGAACAATGCAAAGGCGATGAACACTCTATTTTGTGCTCTAACCAAGGAGGAATTCAATCGTGTGTCCAATGCAATAACGACATATCATATTTGGCACACACTCGGGCTAACTCATGAAGGTACTAACAAAGGAAAAGAATCTAAGATATATGTTCTTATTCACAGGTTCGAGATGTTCCCCATGAAGGAGAACGAGAATGTGTCAGACATGATCACACGGTTCACGGATATTACAAATTCTCTTGTGGCTCTTGAAAAGACGTACACTTAAGCTGAAATAGTGAGGAAAGTTCTTCGTGCCTTAACCCCCAAATGGGAGAAGAAGACCACCGCCATAGAAGAGGCCAACGATTTAACACAACTCTTTCTTGAGAATCTTGTGAAAAATCTTATGGCATATGAAGTTCAACTTGAAGAATGCAAGAAGGATCTAGAACCTCAACAATCAATGAAAAAGACACTTGCTTTCAAGGCCATCTTAGACTTCGAAGATGAAGAAGAAGATGAAGAAGAAATAGCCATGCTCACGAGAAAGTTCAAAAAGTTTCTAAGGAAAGGTAAATTTAATTCCAAATTTAAAGATAATAATAAACTTCCCACTTGTTTCAAGTGTAAGAAAGCAGGTCATATGAAGAAGGATTGCCCACTAGAATAGGCGAAATCTAAAGGAAATGCTACCAACTTCAAGAAGGATAAGTACACAAAGAACAAGTACATGAAGAACAAAAAGGCGTATCAAGCAACTTGGGACGATAGCGACTCTTTATCGGAAGAAGAAATTGAAGAGACAAACGAAGTTACGAATGTATGCTTCATGGCTACATAAAACGAGGTAAGTGATAACTTTGATTCAAATAGATGCTTTTAATGAGATTTTTCAAGAACTTAAGAAGGAGAAAATTAGAGTAAAAAACTTAGAGAAAGTTAATCAAACACTTTCTCAAGAGAATCTTGACCTAAATGTTGAAGTCAAAGTCTTTAAATTCTCGACTTTCTAATTTGGATATAGATTTTGTATCTCTTAAGAAAAATTATGAAGAGATATCCAATAATGTATCTAAGTTTAATAAAGGAAAGGAGAATTTAAATGAAGTTCTTTAAAATCAAGTTCAAACTAATAAGAGATTTGGACTTGGTTTTCAAAATTCTCTTGAAAAACATCATGTTTCTAAGAACACTAGTGGTAATATGGCTGAATCTGTTTCTAGTGTAAAGAATAAATTATATGAGTTTTTTGAAAAACCAAAAACTACTGTTTTCAATGAAAATAGTAATTCTGTAGTTCAGACCAGTCGACTGAATCCCAATTTCAGTCATCTGTCTAGAGGTTCAGAGTCTTATTCAAAGAGACGAAAACCTCAGATAAGTCGACCTACTGTACCTCCCAGTCGAATGACTTCTAGTAATAGTCGACTGCAAGGTTCAATTAAGTCGACTGGACAGACTAAGAATATATGGGTTCTAGTCAACCTGAGTCAGAAAGATAGAATTACTTATATTCATATGTTCTTAATGTATGTAATTCAGTAGATTATCTTCCTGCTTTTGGTGGAAAATCAAACTCACTTTGGGTTTGGTTTCTCAAAAACTAATCCCTTTCGGACCCAATGAAAAGGGTACCATATTCACAATGATTATTTTATAGGTACCTTAAAAAGAACGGTGCATACTTGACAGCGGATGCTTCAAGAATATGACTGATCATGCTAACCTCCTGTCATCCATTCAAGAGATTGATGGAGGAACAGTCACATTCGGTGACAACAATAAAGGAAAGGTTATTGGTATAGGCATGGTCAGTAAGAACACTACCCCTGATATTGAAGAAGTTTTTCTTGTTAGTGGTCTTAAGCATAATCTGTTAAGTATAAGCCAATTGTGTGATAAGGGATATAAAATTGTTTTTGAAAAAGATGCATATTTAATATATGAATCTACCCTGCAAAATGTAATTTTTCGAGGTTTTAGGAAGAATAATATTTATATGTTATGTTTAAAATCAAATGATTTTTCGAATGATTTTTGCTTAGTAGCTTCTAATAATGATTCTTGTCTTTGGCATAAGCGATTTGGCCATGTGAATATGGAAAATATTGCTAAATTATCTAAGTATAACCTAGTTAAAGGGCTGCCAAGACTATCCTATAAAAATGATAAATTATGTGATGCATGTCAACTAGGTAAACAAATAAAATCTACTTTAACGCTTTTAAGACAAAAGAAATGATTTCTACTAGTAGGCCTCTCGAATTAATCCACATGAATTTATTTGGCCCGACTAGAGTCGCTTCTTTAAATGAAAGTACGTATGTATTTGTTTTAGTAGATGATTTTTCAAGATTCACATGGGTTTTCTTTTTAAAACATAAGAATGATGCTTTTGATGAATTTGCAATTTTTTGTAAACGGATTCAAAATCAAAAGTCTCTAACCATAGTCACTATTAGAAGTGATCATAGTGAAGAATTTGAGGATAAAATGTTTTCAGAATATTGCAATTTGCCTAAGTACTTATGGGCTGAAGCTATAGCATGTTATGTTTTAAATAAAATTTTGATTTGGCCTAAGCTTAAGAAAACATGTTATGAACTATTTTTTGATAGAATTTCTAAGGTATCTTATTTTAAAGTATTTGGATGCAAGTGTTTCATTTTAAACACAAAAGATAATTTAGATAAGTTTGATCCTAGATCTAATGAAGGTATCTTCATTGGATACTCAAATAGGAGTAAGGCATATAGGATCTTCAATAAGTCAACTTTGACTATTGAAGAATCCATGCATGTTTCATTTGATGAATCTCTGACTTCATCTACTATTATTGACGATGATGAAACTGATTCATCACCTTTAAATAAAGTAATTAAATCACTAGAGCAAACTACCCTAGCGGATAGGTCGATCGATAAGGAAATCAAGTCGATTGATGTGAATCAGTCGGCTGATGGACTAGTCATGTCGACTGATCCTGTTGTGATGACTCAAACATTACCAAAATCTTTTGTTGAAGTTAGAGATCATCCTCATGACTTAATAATTGGTGACATCTCACATGGTATTCAAACAAGATCTCATGTTAACATGATTTCTCATACGACTTTCTTATCAGATTTTGAACCGAAAAATATACAAGAAGCTTGTGAGAATGAATTTTGGATGAATTCCATGCAAGATGAATTAAACCAATTTATAAGAAATGATGTATGGGATTTGGTTCCACGACCTCCTGACCATACTATAATTGGTACCAAATGGGTATTCAAAAACAAGTTAGTTGAATCAGGACAAGTCGTTAAGAACAAGGCTAGAATAGTTGCTCAAGGATATAATCAAGAAGAAGGCATAGATTTCGATGAAACATATGCTTCTGTTGCTAAACTAGAATTAATGAGGATCTTATTATCTTTTGCATGTTTTATGAACTTTACACTTTTCCAAATGGATGTTAAAAGTGCTTTTCTTAATGGTTTTATTAAGGAAGATGTTTATGTTAAGAAACCACCCAGTTTCGAACATGAACAATTCCCAAACCATGTTTTTAAGTAGAAAAATGCTTTATATGGTCTTAAACAAGCACCTCATGCTTGGTATGATCGATTGAAGACTTTTCTTATAGAAACTGGTTTTGAAATAGGTAAAGTAGATACTACCTTGTTTATTAGAAAAATAGAGACCGGTATCCTAATCATACAAATATATGTAGATGACATAATTTTTGGCTCTACTAATAGTAATCTCTGTCAAGAGTTCACTAATACCATGAAAAATGAGTTTGAGATGAGTCACTTGGGTGACTCAATTATTTCCTTGGACTACAAATAAAGCAGTCACATAATGGCATATTTATTAATCAAGAAAAATATGCTAAGGAATTACTCAAACGATTTGGCATGGATAGCACTAGTAGTAAGACCACACCTATGACTACTACTACTAAACTTGACAAAGATGAATTAGGTAAGAGTGTCGATCAAAAACTCTATCGAGGGATGATTGGCTCACTCTTATATATAACTGCTAGTAGACCAGACATTATATCTAGTGTATGTTTGTGTGCTAGATATCAGTCAATTCCAAAAAAGTCTCACTTAAAAGCTGTGAAACGTATGTTTAGATACATTAAAGGCACATCTGAGTATGGTTTATTTTATCCACGCACCAATAATTTTCAACTTTTGTCGTATAGTGATGCGGATTTTGCAGGTAGTAAAACTGACCGTAAAAGTACTAGTGGTACTTGTCACTTTTTGGGACATTCACTAGTATCTTGGTGTAGTAAAAGCAAAATTCGGTATCCCTATCTACTACAGAAGCTGAACATATTGCTGCAAGTTTGGATTGTGCCCAAATTTTGTGGATGAAACAAACCCTATTAGATTATTGTATTTCATTTTCAAAACCTGCTATTATGTGTGATAATAGCAGTGCCATTAATTATCCAAAAATCCAATTCAACACTCACGTATGAAACACATTGATATTAGATATCATTTTCTACGTGATCATATTTTAAAGGGAGATATATCTTTAGACTTTATTTCTACAGATAAACAGGTAGCAGATATCTTTACTAAACCACTTAAGGAAGACACTTTTATCACCTTACGAAGAGAACTAGAAATTTGCAGTTTTCATGATATTTCTTGAATTTTTATCTTGTATAAGTCGACTTAAAAATAGTTTTCAGTCGACTGACCAAGTACTTTCATAATCTATTTTTGACTGAATTTTATGTTCTGGAAAGTCGATTGTGCATAGTACCCAGTCGACTGACAGATGTATTACTTGATGTATTTTCTATTTTTTACTTGATGTATAAATTTGTTCTGATTTTGAAATGTGTTTGTTCTTTATTGTTTCTTTCCTCCTTCTATTTTTTGTTGATGACAAAGGGGGAGAAAAGGAAGGATGTGTATGTTTTGTGCATATTTCTAACTTGTGCATGTTGTACATTAGTTAGGGGAGCATCTTTAATTATTATTATTATTGTAAGCTACTGTGTTTTCATCATCAAAAAGGGAGAGAATGTTGATTCTTGGTTTTGATGACTACAACACAATACAAAATTGTGCTATCACTTATATATTTCAGGGTGTATCTTTAGTACCCCGTATTTTTAAATATTACTTTTAAGATTTATAAATGAATTAAAATGATTTTTGGTGATTTAATAAATATTTTTCTGAAGAGTTATCTTTTACACGTGCAAAACACATACAAATGTTTTCTCAGGAAGTTCAAAAGAAAAAATTATTTTGGGGAAACTCATTATTTATTATTTGAGAATATTTGTGAATTTTCTGAATTTTTCTGATATTTATTGGACTTATTTGTAAATATTTCAAAAAGAAGGACTTTGTGCAAAATTACCAAATGGGGTGAAAACTCCAGATTTTCAGATTTTTTGGCTGGGTATAATGCCTAGTCAACTCATGGTTTAATAATTTTACTTTTTGTTTTTATTTTACAAGTTTTGATAAAAGATGATCTTTTTGCAAAATTGTCATTTTGAGGGGTGAAAATGAAAACTTGTTTTTCTGGACTTTTCAAACAGTGCTGAATGGAAATAAAGTGTTTATTTTTTTTTTAAATCTCAATTAAACTTGTTTTATCAAGTTTCCAAGTATATGGATCTATTTATGTAAAGATATATTTTAAAAGAACTATTTTGCAAATGTGTTCAAAACCCTAATTCTCTTAATTCCGGCCTATTTAAAAAGGTGGAGTGCATCCATCTTTCGTTGCAAAACACAATGGTTTTATTATTTTTATTTTCTTGGAGATTTAAGGAGGAGATCTTGGATTTCTTGCGAAGGAGAGGTCTTTCCTATTTTCTATTTGTCTTTTGTTTGATCTCTTCAACAAGGTGAGTGACATGTTTTGTTTTGTTTTGTTTTATGTATGTTGTATGTGATGATCTATCTATTAGAAAGCATGCTAGGGTTTTGATATGAATACATATGGTGGATTGGATGAATTGATAAGATAAAAATTGGATCTTTTGAGAAAACCCTAGTTATTTGTGAGTAGAATTGCATGTGAATGATTTTACATTGTAGGAGAACCTAATATAAATTGTGAGTAGGCTATTTCTGTTGGATTACTGCTGATTTGATTGAGTATGGTGAATGTTATGCACAAATTGACTAAAGATGATATTTTTGACTATTGGTGAGTTGGATGAATGCAACTTGTCCATGTTAATGATAAATTTGTTTTTGTTCATGAATCAACTATTGAGAATAGTTGAGATTGAGTTTGAGGAATCTTGAGAAGGAGTAATGGATTAAAAGACCATGTCTTGAGGATTTGAGTTGTGATGACTAAATTTGGGTTTGATACATTTTGACTAAATTTGGGTATTTGTGATTTTGTGAAAGATATCACTTAAATTTGGATTTCTCAAATACTAAGGTTAAATCTGAATATTTTGTTATTTTAATTTATGGAATTGTGAAGTTCTTTTGGTGCACAAACATGCACAAACGTTTTTCATGAATATCGTATTTTTGTTGTTTTAGAATAAATTCAGTTTTATGTGTTTTCAAAGGATTTGACTATATCTCAACTTATTTTGGTATTGATATGGTTTGGAATATAAAACAAAGTTATTTTGATGTATGATTGATACTTAAAAACTCTAATTTTGATATATGCACACATTCATGTTTTATTTTGAAGAAATTCATCAAAAAGCTATTTTATCAATTCAATTGGTTTTGATTGGATTTTATAAATCTTTGTATATCCTATAAGTTGTATTTGATCATATCAGAAACATACTTTTTATAGATTTCATTTTTATAAGGTAAATCTTCGTATCGGTTGAAATATGCAAAACCCAAGTTGTAGTCTGTAGGTGTGACAGTCGACTGGAATGTTTCGACAGTCGACCATCGCTACCTAGCTGCTGTGCTTTCTCATTTCCTTGAAATCTCGTGCGAAACAGTCAACTGACCCATTTCTCCAGTCGACTGTCCCTGCTCTGTTTTGATACTTTCTTGAAGTGTTGGATTTTCGCTCTGGACAGTCGACTGGTGACTTTTACAGTCGATCATGAATACTTGGAATTTATTTTCTTATAAATGTTGGATTTTCACTTTGGACAGTCGACCGATGACTTTTTGCAGTCGACTGCTACTACTTAGATTTTTATTTCTTGAAGTGCTGGTTTTTCGCTCTGGACAGTCGACCGATGACTTTTTACAGTCGACTGTTACTTTTGTTTTCTTGAGTTATTCTGATATTCTTTAAACGATTGATTATTTAAAAGTTTTGGATCTATAACTTACTATTCTAAACATTATCTTTCTACATAACATATGTTTTCAAGAAGTTTTATTGTTGGGTTTGGATTCTTGAATTTTATAAAGATTTGGGTTTTGCTGATTGGAGAAGTTTCTTCATATGATCGTTTTGATGATGGATTTGTGAGTTTTGGTCTTGTTTATATCTCTAGGAGTTGAGTGGGAGTCCTGTGAACCGGCAGTTGAGATTTGTTGAGTTAGACCTGGGGGGTCTTGGTTTTGTTGTTGCTGAGTATTTAAGTCCAGCGGGATACGCTAACTCTAGAAAATGGGGATTTTGTGTTTTTTTAATAATAACCGACTTAAGGACAGGAACTAGTGGAGATGTCATGGAACTTGGGAAACGTAAGTATAGGCTCATGGTTTTGTTTTGTCCAACGGATGCGTTCTAGGACTGTTTGTTGTTCTGTCTCGAGAGGATAATTGTATGTTCGCGTGTCGAGGGTCTGCACACCAATTCACAGAGCATGCAGGGTGCGTTCGGGTGTCAAGGGTGGGCAGGCCTATTCACGGAATGTACCAGGTGTATCTGCACGACGAGGGCCTTGCAAGCCTATTCGTGGGGTACACGGGTTTTGGAGATGATTCTCCGGTTGTTTTTGAGCTATCTTACATGATGCTTGCACGTCGAGGGCTGTGGTGCCTATTCGCGGAGTATTCTGGATCTTGTTTTTCATCACCGTAGTAGGTTTAGTTGCATAACGAGGGGTTATCCCTATGAAGTGGAGATCGTTAAGGGCTTGGACCGGACCTATGTACTATGGAATGCATAGAATCCGACAAGTATGCATTAGAGAGTCAACATATAGCGATTGTGTTTTCTTGACTTGGTTTTATGCATGTGTATCCTGTTTTTCCCTACACTTGACACTTAGTCTAAATTCACTTGATGTTTTCATGTATTACTGTTTACTATCTTATATTCCTTGATGTTTTCATGCTTTACTTATTGCTATTTCTCATTTCATTTATTCTTGCGGTTAATACATGTTGTTGATGACTCCATGCTTAATGTTTTATTTATGTTGTTTTGTTTTTATGTAACTCACACCGTTATGGCTGACCCATGTAGTTTTGGGGGTTAGGGATTATCTCTAGCCTCATGTTTTACAGGTTGTTGCTTAGAGCTTGGGGTTGGATTCTTGGGTTTAATTGATGTAATAGAGTTTTTGTGTAAATTTTGTAAAAGATGTGTTGTAAAGAAAACATTTTTAATTCAAGGTGTTTTGTATTCCGCTGTGTTTTGTAAAGATTGTTGTAATAATAAGCTGAAATAAAAATTATCTGTGTTTTTGGCTATGTTTAATATTACATTTGGCAAAGGCGGGAAGTTAGTGATGAACCAAATATTGTTCACTTTTAGGAGCAATAATCTTAAGGCAATTAGACATTTAAATGCTCTATATGTGGTATTTATGCTTCTTTTCTCTTTTTCCATAAGAAACAACCAAAAGCAGCAAAAACGAAGCAGATTCCAGACTAACACAGACTGAGAGGATGATATACAGGGAACAGCAGAGATCAGTCGACTGACTCTTCAACCAGGCGACTGGGCAGAGAGTTTGATAAGGCTCGACACAGTCGACTGTGTCCCAAGACAGTCGACTGGTACGCGGCGAGTCAGAAGATAAGAACAGATGCATCCTCATCCAAATTCGAATCAAAATTAAGTTATCCAAACCCAGGTGTTTTCTGCGAATAACAACTTCTCAAACAATCAAAGCAAGAAGCACATGGTGAGCAGATAAGGAAGGAAAGAAGAAAAAGAGAAAGAAATAAACGGCTGATGAAGATAAGGAAAGAAATAACAAAAGAAGAGGACTTCTCTGCAAAAAGTACAAACCCTAATTCTCTTCTCTTGTTCTATAAATACCAATCAAGAAAGAAGCGAAAGGAGACTCTCGAAAAGACTCTTCCGCACGCATCCTGAATCACCGAATCGCAGAGTTCCAGAGTCATCAACAAGAAGCACTTTATCAGCAACATAGAAAGAAGAAGAAAGGAGATCAAGCATTAAGAAAAGAACGGCCGGTCGACTGTGTGACAGCCAGCCGACCATCTAGCCGAACTACATCAGTTTATTCCTTCTCTTTCTTATTCTTTTATGTTAACCATGTATTCAAACTTGTTGATTAATAAAAGTATTATTATGTGGAACTAATTTCATAGTTGGGTAGATTGAAGCCGTAGTTATGTAGAGCTATATTCTTCTGAATTCTTCTGTTTTACTTATTGATTGAATCTGATTGAATTGATATAGATTTATGATAATCAAACTTGTTCTCGAAGCTCTGAGAGCAGTCGACTGAGGTGAGAGCCAGTCGACTGACGTACAGAACTTGAGAAATTCAAGTTTGCATTACCATCTATCTGAATCTGTTATATGAGCATATTGAGACGACCCGTATCTCGTGCCCATAACCTGTAACAAGGGAATCTTTAGGGGTTCTTGGTTCAATCAACTTAAGGGATCTAGATCTGATACCAATTTCTAGAACCTTGAGTGTTTGTTCGTTTCCACTGATCTTATGTTTTCTTTGAGTACAACTTAGTAGATACAATGCTAAACACTTAATGAAAGAAACGAGTTAGAGTAGATACCATGCCTAATTCTTGGCTTAGGGAAACATTACTTTAAGGAGTAGATACCATACCCTTGAAGAGAACAAACATGAGTAATAAGAAGAAGTTCAGAAGGTAACTTAGCATTATTGACTATTGGTGGATATCTAAACCCAACTACTTCATAAATACTTGTGATTCAACACTTCTTAATTTAGTTTTAATCTTTTTATTTCTTTTAGACTTTTAAAACAACTCTTTATGATTCTTGGTCTTTTTATTGATTAGTAAGTTAAAGTCTACAATCTCTGTGGGATCGACCCTTGCTATTGCTACGCTTCTATAAACGATTCGTGCACTTGCGAGGTTTTATAATTTGTGTCTAGTTTTATCTATTTAATTAGGTAGCTGGATTACACAACAAGTTTTTGGCGCCGCTGCCGGGGATTGTCTAGTATTTTAACTTATAGATCAGTAGAAAGTTTTTATTTTTCTTTCTTTCTTTTTAATTTTATTATTAAGTATTTTTCTTTTAGGTTACAGAATTTTGGTGGATGCACGGAAGGAGATCACTTCGTCCAGAGCTACTACCTATTGACGCTGAAACAGAACGCACTTTGCACAGACTAGGTAAGCTGTTTGCAGCACACCAGTCGACTGTCACTACGAATCAGTCGATTGCACAGAGACCCAGTTCACATACAGCAATGGCTGAGGAAATGCCAAATCGAGTGCCAATGCAGGACAAATTCACGCCTAAGAACATTGAACAACCTTCCTGCATTGCATATCAACCTAATGTCACAGGGAACATGCATCTATCTCCTCAGTTACTGAGTATGGTTCCCCACTTTAGTGGAAAACCAGATGAAGAGCCTCATCTCCATTTACAAGACTTTTTCGATCTTTGCAGGACACAAAGCGTCCAAGGGCTCACCCCTGAGCAAATCAGGTTAATCTTGTTTCCTTTTTCCTTAAAACTCAACGCTAAACTATGGTATAATTCTTTGGAACCAGGATCAATAAACTCATGGGAGCAATTGGCGACAAAGTTCTTAAAAGAATTCTTTCCAGCCCAAAAGACCAAACAGCTGAAAAGGGAGATACAAACAGCTGAAAAGGGAGATTCAACTCTTCCAACAAAAGGATGGAGATTTATTTTTCGAAGCATGGAAGGATTTCAAGAACAAACTTCTCAAGTGTTCTACACACAACATGCCTAAAGATGATCAGGTACAAGCTTTTTATGAAGGTTTAAATGATACTAACAAGGCAATTGTAGATTCAGCTTGCAACGGGATCTTAATGAGGAAAAGCAGTGAAGAGGCCATAGAACTATTTGAAGAACTCAGCGAGAATTCACAACAATTCTCAACAAGGAGGGGCCCTTCGAAAAAATAGGGAGTTTACGAAATTTCTAATAGCAATAACCTTCAATTAGAAATGGTAAACATGAATAAGAAAATTAATATGCTCGTTAATGCAATGTCGATGATGGGTGGAGTTAAAAATCAAACAAATAAAATTTGTGCAATTTGTTCTCATGTAGATCATACCACTGATACATGTTCCATGTCTTCTTTCACAGATCAGGAGCATGCAAACTATGTTGGTCGAGGAGTGTTTCCACCAAAGAACAATCCATTCTCAAATACATACAACCCAGGATGGAGGAACCATCCAAACTTCTCCTGGAGCAATAATCAGAATAATCAAGGGACTCAATTCACACAAGGACATGCACGGAACTTCCAAATGGGAAATGGGATAGATAGGCCAGTTCAAGAACAGAAGAAGTTCGATTTTGAATCCACTGTTCTTCAATTGCTCCAACAACAACATCAAACAACCAACCAACAAAGGCAAGCAATTCAGAAGTTGGAAACACAGATTGGCCAAATTGCTAAAGAATTAAGCGAACAAAAAGCAGGGGAACTTCCATCACAAACTATACCAAACCCTGGAGGCCAAGAACAGCTCAAATCAGTAACAACTCTCAGAAGTGGTAAGATAATTGACAACAAAGTTGAAACACACACAGAAGAAGCAGAAACACAACCATCAAAAATTGTGGGTTCCAACAAGGTAAGTGAAAAAGAAGGAACAATTCTGCCACCATTCCCTCAAAGGTTAGTCAAGCAAAAGAAAGAACAACATTTATTTGACATCTTTGAAACTCTCAGGAAGGTAGAAATTAATATCCCCCTACTTGATGCTATTAAACAAATTCCTTCTTATGCTAAATTTTTGAAAGAATGTTGCACTCACAAAAGAACATTTCAGGTTAGGGAGGATGTGGCTTTGACAGAAGAAGTGAGCGCTGTCTTATTAAGAAAATTACCTCCCAAACTAAAAGACCCAGGTAGTTTTACCATTCCTTGCAGGATCGGTGAGCACTTCTTTGAGAAAGCACTACTAGACTTGGGGGCAAGCATCAATCTTCTCCCATACACCGTCTATGAAAAGCTAGGATTGGGGGAACTCCAACCAACATCCATCACGTTGCAGTTGGCAGATCGCAGTATCAAAAGACCTAGAGGTATTTTGGAAGATGTCCTAGTTCAGGTAAACGATTTCATTTTGCCTACTGATTTTGTTGTGTTAGACATGGAGGACTCTTCAATGCCATCTTCTCTACCAATCATCTTAGGTAGGCCCTTTATGAGTACAGCTGATATAAAAATTTGTGTTAAAAAGGGTACGATAAGTATGAAAATAAACGGAGAGAAAGTTGAATTCAAAATGTTTGATACACTAAAATTACCACATGATGATCATGAATGCTATAATGTTGATGTGGTTCAGGGGATTGTTGATCAAACATTTTAGGTACATAGCGTTGAACCACTACAAGCCACAATTACACAATCTCTCACTTTATCTAATGTTCAACAGGAGTACGATGAATGGGGGATTGCAGAGACAATACATCACCTTGAAACTCCAAAGTCATACTCAGGTAAGTTTGCACCTGTGTTTGAAAAATTAGTGACTGATGACATTTTTGTTTCTGCAGACAAGTCGACTGGTGTACTATACAATTCGACTGGTGGACCAGACAAGTCGACTAGAGGACAGGATGAGTCAACTGCACCGAGACTTCCAGACATAGAGCTTAAGCAGTTGCCCGACCATTTGAAGCATGCATATTTGGGCGAGAACCAGACGCTACCAGTAATAATTGCTACAAACTTGAGTGCACAGGAAGAAGATAAGCTGCTAAGGGTATTACGAGAACACAAGAAGGCTATAGGATGGACCATTGCAGACATCAAGGGAATAAGTCCATCTAAATGAATGCATCGAATACTCCTTGAGAACAACGCAAAACCAAGCAGGAAAACACAGAGAAGGCTTAACCCAAACATGAAGGAAGTGGTAAGAGCAGAGATTCTGAAGCTACTAGATGTTGGCATCATCTACCCTATCTCAGATAGCAAATGGGTAAGTCCTATACATATAGTGCCTAAGAAAAGTGGAGTCACAGTGGTGACAAATGAAGAGAATGAGCTTATCCCTACTAGAGTGACCACAGGACGGAGGGTTTGCATTGATTACAGAAAATTGAATAACGAAACCAAGAAAGATCACTTCTCTCTTCCTTTTATTGATCAAATGTTAGAAAGATTAGCAGGATATAGTCATTATTGTTTTTTAGATGGTTATAGTGGCTATAATCAAATTGCTATTGCTCCAGAAGATCAAGAAAAAACCACTTTTACATGTCCTTTTGGTACTTTTGCATACAGGAGGATGCCCTTTGGATTGTGCAATGCACCAGCAACATTTCAAAGATGCATGATGAGTATATTTTCAGACATAGTGGAAAGGTTCATCGAGGTATTTATGGATGACTTTAGTGTTTTTGGATCTTGTTTTGATGAATGCCTTAACCATTTGCAGCTTGTGCTTAAAAGATGTGAAGAATGCAATTTAGTGCTGAATTGGGAAAAGTGCCATTTCATGGTACAACAAGGTATTGTGTTGGGACATGTGGTGTCAAAAAGAGGCATAGAGGTAGACAAAGCAAAAATCGATATAATATCAAAACTACCCCCTCCCACTACAGTTAAGGGTGTTAGGAGTTTTCTTGGACATGCAGGGTTCTATAGAAGATTTATAAAAGATTTCTCAAAAATCTCCAAACCCCTTTGTGATTTGTTGGCTAAGGATGTTGAGTTTGTATGGACAGAAGAGTGCACAAATGCTTTTAATACATTGAAAAATCTTCTCATTTCTGCACCTATTGTCATGGCACCAGATTGGAGCCATCCTTTCGAGCTCATGTGTGATGCAAGTGATTATGCCTTAGGAGCTGTTTTAGGTCAAAGAATCAATAAGAAACCCCATGTTATTTACTATGCTTCTCGAACTCTAAACGATGCACAGCTAAATTATTCCACTACTGAAAAAGAAATGTTAGCTGTTATTTTTGCTGTAGAGAAGTTTAGATCATATTTGATTGGTTCTAAAGTTATTGTTTTCACTGACCATGCTGCTTTGAGATATTTGTTTGCGAAAAAGGATGCTAAGCCTAGGTTAATCAGATGGGTGCTGTTGCTTCAAGAATTCGATCTTGAGATTAGAGATAAAAAAGGAAGCGACAACGTTGTTGCAGATCACATGTCCAGGCTACTGCAGGAGGAAGAAAGAATTGTGCCGCCACTTAATGAAAATTTCCCAGATGAACATCTATTTGAAATAAACATATCATCGGGACAGTCGACAGGTAACAGGACCAGTCGACTGGTATCTCATTGCTCAAATTTTCCATGGTTTGCTGACATTGTAAATTATCTCACTGCTCATGTTTTCCCTCTAGGTATGACAAGTCAGGAACGAAAGAGACTGGTGGCTATGTGCAAGAACTATTATTGGGATGATCCTTACTTGTTCAAATTTTGCCCTGATCAAATTATAAGAAGATGTGTGGCAGAAGAAGAACAAATGAATATTCTACGACATTGCCACCAATATGCATGTGGAGGACATTTTGGACCAAAAAGAACAGCACTCAAGGTATTGCAATCTGGATTTTATTGGCCTAAAGTATTCAAAGATGCTTTTTCTTTTTGCAGGTCTTGTGACAAATGTCAAAGGACAGGCAACATCTCTTCTAGAAATCAAATGCCACTGCAAAACATCCAAGTAATCGAGCTTTTTGATGTTTGGGGAATCGACTTCATGGGTCCCTTTCCTAACTCATTTGGTTATTTATATATACTTGTTGGTGTGGATTATGTGTCTAAATGGATCGAGGCTGTCCCCTCAAGAACTAATGATCACAAAGTTGTTGTCAAGTTTTTGCAGGAGAATATTTTCACTAGGTTTGGGACACCACGAGCAATAATTAGTGATGGAGGGAGCCACTTCAATAACTTTTCGTTTGCTTCTTTGATGAAGAAATATGGTATCACACATAGAGTGGGCACCCCATATCATCCTCAAACTAGTGGGCAGGTGGAGATCAGCAACAGAGAAATCAAGAGCATTTTGGAAAAGACAGTCAACACAAGGAGAAAGGATTGGTCGCTGCGCTTGAACGATGCATTGTGGGCCTACAGAACTGCATACAAAACACCCATCGGCATGTCACCATACCGTTTGGTTTTTGAAAAAGCCTGTCATCTACCAGTGGAGTTGGAACACAAAGCCTATTGGGCCATAAAAAGGTTCAATTTTGATATGAAACAAGCAGGTGACAAAAGAAGATTGCAACTAAATGAGCTTGAAGAGTTGAGGCATGACGCATACGAAAATGCAAAATTGTACAAGGAAAGGACCAAGTTGTACCATGACAAACAGCTAGCAAGAAAGGAGTTTTATGAAGGACAGAAGGTATTGATATACAACTCAAGATTGAGACTTTTTCCAGGCAAGCTTATGTCACGATGGTATGGGCCGTACATTGTCACAAGAGTCTTTCCACATGGTGCATTGGAGGTTCATAGCCAAGAGAAGAATCAAACATTTAAGGTGAACGGGCATAGAGCGAAGCCATACATAGAGATGAGCATAGAACCGCAAGAGGAAGATGTGAATCTTCAAACCATTCAATACATGGCATGACCTCATCAAGTCTAGCTGAAGACAGAAAACACAGCGCTTATTGGGAGGCAACCCAACTTTCAGGGGAGTATTTACACTTTCCCTCTATTTTCCTTCATTCATTCATTTTTTTTTATTCTCATCTTTTATTTTCAGTCTCTCCTTACTAGATGGTAACACATGCCTATCTTTACATTTTCTTTCGAACATTGAGGACAATGTTCCATCTAAGTTTGGGGGTATTAGGGTTATTTAATTTTTGAGTCTTTTGAAATTTTTTTAGGATAAACAATTTCTTATAAAGTAAGAAGAAGGATACTTATTTACTTTAGGATTGTTGAGTTTCATAAATTCCTTACAAAATTATATGAGTCATGCAATTATACATAATAAACAAATGTGATACTTTTTCTGGTGATTATTCTCTTTAGATCTAGTCCTAAATTGAGTTGAAGTAAATAGAGTGATAAAGTATATATATATATTTGCAATAAAGTCAATCTACTCCAATGTTTTGAGTGCTTAGTAACTAGGGGTATTCATCACCAATGTTTACCTTTACGTCAAACGGCAACTTGAAATATGAGTATGCAAAGCACTTTAAAGTTTGTAACTTGCTGAGTAACTGGGTGGATTCATCACAAATGTTTTGCATTCGCGTAAAAAGGCAAGTGACAACTTTAGAGAAGAGACTACAAAAAAAAAAAAAAAAAAAAAAAAAACCTCTAGTTTGCTACTCGGTTTGTAGTAGAAAAAAGGGATAATCACAGATTGAGTAATTACATACTATAACTATAATTAATTACATGACAAGTGTGGTTGAGTTTGGAGTTATGAATACACAATTGCACTAGAGAAAGTGGGGATGTTTAATTTTACTTTATCTGAAATTGTTTATACCTTTCTATGTTGATGATCACATAATAAGAATTCTTGGTGGTTGAGTCTGTAGTATCCCCTTGTTCATAAATTCACTCTTTGCTTGAGGACAAGCAAAAGCTAAGTTTGGGGGTATTTGATGAACCAAATATTATTCACTTTTAGGAGCAATAATCTTAAGGCAATTAGACATTTAAATGCTCTATATGTGGTATTTATGCTTCTTTTCTCTTTTTCCATAGGAAACAACCAAAAGCAGCAAAAACGAAGCAGATTCCAGACTAACACAGACTGAGAGGATGATATACAGGGAACAGCAGAGATCAGTCGACTGACTCTTCAACCAGGCGACTGGGCAGAGAGTTTGATAAGGCTCGGCACAGTCGACTGTGTCCCAAGACAGTCGACTGGTACGCGGCGAGTCAGAAGATAAGAACAGATGCATCCTCATCCAAATCCGAATCAAAATTAAGTTATCCAAACCCAGGTGTTTTCTGCGAATAACAACTTCTCAAACAATCAAAGCAAGAAGCACGTGGTGAGCAGATAAGGAAGGAAAGAAGAAAAAGAGAAAGAAATAAACGGCTGATGAAGATAAGGAAAGAAATAACAAAAGAAGAGGACTTCTCTGCAAAAAGTACAAACCCTAACTCTCTTCTCTTGTTCTATAAATACCAATCAAGAAAGAAGCGAAAGGAGACTCTCGAAAAGACTCTCTTCCGCACGCATCCTGAATCACCGAATCGCAGAGTTCCAGAGTCATCAACAAGAAGCACTTTATCAGCAACATAGAAAGAAGAAGAAAGGAGATCAAGCATTAAGAAAAGAACGGCCGGTCGACTGTGTGACAGCCAGCCGACCATCTAGCCGAACTACATCAGTTCATTCCTTCTCTTTCTTATTCTTTTATGTTAACCATGTATTCAAACTTGTTGATTAATAAAAGTATTATTATGTGGAACTAATTTCATAGTTGGGTAGATTGAAGCCGTAGTTATGTAGTGCTATATTCTTCTGAATTCTTCTATTTTACTTATTGATTGAATCTGATTGAATTGATATAGATTTATGATAATCAAACTTGTTCTCGAAGCTCTGAGAGCAGTCGACTGAGGTGAGAGCCAGTCGACTGACGTACAGAACTTGAGAAATTCAAGTTTGCATTACCATCTATCTAAATCTGTTATATGAGCATATTGAGACGACCCGTATCTCGTGCCCATAACCTGTAACAAGGGAATCTTTAGGAGTTCTTGGTTCAATCAACTTAAGGGATCTAGATCTGATACCAATTTCTAGAACCTTGAGTGTTTGTTCGTTTCCACTGATCTTATGTTTTCTTTGAGTACAACTTAGTAGATACAATGCTAAACACTTAATGAAAGAAACGAGTTAGAGTAGATACCATGCCTAATTCTTGGCTTAGGGAAACATTACTTTAAGGAGTAGATACCATACCCTTGAAAAGAACAAACATGAGTAATAAGAAGAAGTTCAGAAGGTAACTTAGCACTATTGACTATTGGTGGATATCTAAACCCAACTACTTCATAAATACTTGTGATTCAACACTTCTTAATTTAGTTTTAATCTTTTTATTTCTTTTAGACTTTTAAAACAACTCTTTATGATTCATGGTCTTTTTATTGATTAGTAAGTTAAAGTCTACAATCTCTGTGGGATCGACCCTTGCTATTGCTACGCTTCTATAAACGATTCGTGCACTTGCGAGGTTTTATAATTTGTGTCTAGTTTTATCTATTTAATTAGGTAGCTGGATTACACAACAGTTAGCCCCGAGGTTTATAGGCCCGTACAAGATATTGAAAAGGATCGGGAAAACTGCTTACCGGCTTGAATTACCGGAAGAGTTATCTCAGGTGCACAATGTCTTTCATGTGTCTATGCTGAGAGGTTACATTCTAGATCCGAGTCATCATTTGCCTGAAGTGCCGGAAGGTTTGCAGTTGGATCTGAATTACATCGAGTCTCTTGTCGAGATTGTTGACGGTAGGGTGAAAGTCATGAGGAATAAGACGATACCGATGGTCAAGGTAGTCTGGAGAAACCATTTGGTTGAAGAGGCTACTTGAGAGTCCGAGGAGAGGATGTTGAAGGACTATCCTGAGCTTTTTGCTTGATTGTATCTTTGTATCTTTTTGTTCTTGTGTGAGTGTTGTATTTTTATTTTTCTCACTCTTGATTATAGTTCCGGGAACGGAACTATTCTAAGGAGGGAGTGTTGTAATACCCTGATTTTTCAATTTATGAAAAAAATTATTTATTTTGCACGTAGTGTGCACGTGCAATATTTTGATTAATATTTTTATCAAAATGAGTAAGGATATTTTAATTAGTACTTTTAATTATTTTATACAAAAGCCTTATTTTAATTAGATTAAAAAGCCTTTTCTTAAAGCCTAAAATGTAATTTATTTATTTTATTTTAAAATAACTATTTGGCCCATAAACTAAAGCCCATGGACTATATTTTTACACAACTAGTCATGTAGAATACAATTTAAAAGATTGTTTTATTTTATACAAAATTAAAGGCACAAATTTTGGTCCTAGTTGCATGCACGTGCACTACACGTACACGTGCAAGTGCACTTCCTTATGCATGGCCGGTTGTGGACTTTTTTGGAGGGAGATTCAAAAATTGTAATGGTGATCATGATGGTGGTTACTTAGATGTGGGTAGTTATTGCAACTCCTACTCTCATCCTAGCCCTCCATCCTACAACCAACCAATTAATCCTAGCCCTCCATTCTATGTGATTTTTAGTATAAATACCCCCTCCCATGGCTAGTTATTTTGTGCTTAATATTCCCTTTCAAATCTATAGTCTAATAACATTATCTAGTAGTAGTTTGTGAGTTAAAAAGATTGAGTTGTGAGTGGGATTGTGCTTGCATTCTACCGAGGAGAAGGGCCGGTTATTCAAGTAGGAGCTTTCGGTGGTGCTTTTTTGGAGCTTGTGTGCGCGCGTCTAGGAGGAGGTGCATTCATTTGCAAAGGACTTTGTTGCTATTGTTTTTGTTTCTCTCCATACAAGGTGGGTAAAATTTTCCCTATTTCTAAAGTAGGATTACATGCTAGTTTAATTAGAAAAATTGAAGCATGAAAATGATTAAGGAAGAGCACACTTTAATTGGAAAAATGACTTCTTGAATGATTGAGATGTGAATATGCAAATTGATATGTGGTTCTATAAATTGTGATGTATGTGAATTGATTAGAAGCATGGATTGATTAATGAAACCACATTTATTACTATCAAGAACTACACACAAAGTTAGTAGTTTGAGTTTTACCATTTCATGTGTTAAATAGATCCTTTGTGTTGATATGGGTATGAATAAAGTCAAATATGAGTTGTATGTAGATAAATGATTAAAATCAGTGGATTAATGTGAAATGTATTGACAAAAAGATTAGAATACTACAATGCGAGGAAACATCAAAAAGAGAAGAATTGTAGTGTTAGAATGTATAATTTGAATTAATGGTTTGAAAATATGTTTTAATTATTACAAAAATTATTTTGCTCACACTGATATATAAATTTATGTGAGGGAGAACTAATCTGGAGTTATACAGTATATTTTGATGAGAGCAAAATGAAACGAAAGCTAGTTGAAGATCGAAATGTTCTAAATAACAGAGAGCATAAGTTAAATGGAATTGAAATTATATTCATCACAACTGAGCGTGTAGCTCAAGTGGTCATATGGTGCGGTTGGGTTCTCTGTGTTGATCAGTTCGAATCCCTGTGGCCGCATATATTATTTCACATTTTTTTAAACATAAAAATTACCGACCGAGAGTTTCAAATACCCTTTGTCCCCTCTTTATAGCGCTTAGCACATATGGCCTAGCAGCTGGTGCTGTCGGCTATGTTCTTGGGGTGCTGGGTTCGATTCTTGCTATCGGCAAGATTGAAAAATTATTTTTTTTGGGGTTTTTAAGTGTCCAAAAATTCTGAAAAAAATATGGTTATTCTCCTAAAAATATAAGGGACTTTATAAAAATGATTTGGGGATTATTTGAATGAAATAAACTATGATTTGTGAATAAAAGGCATAAATGGAACTATGGTTCTAGATATATATACTTTGTGAAAAATTATAACTTACAAGAATAAACTAAAATGAAGTATTAGAAGATGATTTGGCAAAAAGAAACTTTGTTGTGTGACACAATGTAATTTATTCTCACTTGAGAATAATGTGGAAAAAATATGAAATGTGAATATTCATTAGTGATGTGAATTTCAAATGTGAAATTATTAATTGATGAAGTGTATGAATTCATGTATGATTATGGATTAATGAATAAATTAGAGATCATGTTAATGAAAAAGAAATCCGTTGGTTATGAATATGATTTTTTTGAGTTATAAGTGCTCAATGTGGAAATTGTGAATTTGAATTAAAACGAAAGAGTAGCTAAGTCTCCCCCGGCATTTGGAAAGAAATGAAATGAATTATTGAAATGAAAGACCACGGTTGGTCATGTTTGTATAAATGAATAAGTCCAGTTTAGTGGAGAGGCTAACTCTAGAACTTTGATTTTATTCATGATTCTATTAAAATAAGGACTAGTACATAGTGAAGATGTGATGAAAGTAAGAGAAAAACATTGAGTATGAGGGCCATTGGGTAGCGGCGAGAGCGTATCCCAGGAATTCCCATGATGAGTCTGGGTGAGGATGCTGCTCCAGAGTACCGTCCCGGTGGCGACGCTCGTGGGATGTTTGAAGACTACGGGTGGTGTCATGTCTATGGTGAGAGCTGAATTATCACAGGATGTCTGCATGATGAGTCATGTCAGTAATGGAATTCCCTCCAGAGTGCCTAGACATGAGTTCGTAGGTCAGAAAACATCTAGGATACTTACCGTAATTACAGTAGTAGAGTAAGTCATAACGAGGGATTGAACCCTATAAAGATGAAGAACGATTAAGGGCTTGCCCTCGGACCTATGTAGTATGAGATGCATAGAATCCGAACAAGTGTGCATTAGTGTCATGTAACATAAATAATTGCATTAAGGACTAAGTGCACAAACACAACACGACATCCATAGGGTAGTCCCTTTAGTTGTAATGTGACAAGTTTGTGTTTGCTAAATATGGAAAATTAAGTTATACTATTTCCAGCATAGAGAGGATGGCCGTGTATAATGATCGTCGGTTGAATAAACTGACGCACCCACAGTCTTATATGCAGGTAAATGACATGTTAAAGATTAAAAGAGGAATGGATGCCTAAAGATTATACCATGTTGTTGTACATTTGTTTCATTGTTGTAAATTTTACTTCCGCTGTGCAATGTAAAGTGTAATATTGATGTAAACTCTGATGTAAAGTGAAAAGTTTAAATTTCCTTGTAAAATTATACTAAAAGAAGCGGAAAGATCCTGTAGAACATCTCGAATTCAGTGTATTTAGGATTCGGGGCGTTACAGTAACTCTCTTCAATACGCTTTCAAGTCCTTATTTTTTCAAAAAGAGAAACAAGAGTTTCAAAAGCATTCAAGTGCTCTAAGTCTTTGCTTCTTTGAAAATTAGTCTAGTATATCATCGAACTCGTTTTAGACTGATTTCCGAAGTTGACCTATTAGCCACCATACAAAAATCATAAATCACAAACAAGGCTATAGGTTGTTGTAACTCTTTTGTTGTTGTTTTTCACTCTCGGGTTGTGAGAGTGGTCCTCTCGGTTGGAGAGTAGGGCTCTACATTGTAGAGTCGGGATTTCACTCTAGGTTGTAGAGTGGGTGTGCTCTCTCTAGTGGTGAGAGAGGTCTACGGGTTTGGCAAGGTTGTTGTCAAATGCCGTAGGTTATTCTTGCATATTTTTCAAGAATAGTAGAAATCACAAGTAGGTTGCTTGGGGACTGGATGTAGGTCGGGAGGACCAAACTAGGATATATCGTTGTGTACTCTGTGGTTGTATTTTCTTCACTTGCATTTCAATTTTTTTGTGTATTATTCAAAAACTTATCTGGTAAGTCGACTGAGTCTCCTTTATAAGTCGACTGATCAGACTTGTATAAAATACTCTTCAAACACTTGTCTAGTAAGTCGACTGATTTCAGCTATAAGTCGACTGATCAGACTTGCATAAACTACTCTTCCTATCTGACGCCCAGTCGACTGTATTCTCTTTTTAAGTCAACTGAAAGAACGAAAAGTTCAATTTCTTAATTATTTTTTATACAACACTATTCACCGCCCCTCTAGTGTTATTTGCCTTGCCTATAGGATCCAACAGTAGAATCACCTGATTTTTGGAAGTGTTGCCACGTCATGTGTCAGAAGCTAGAACCTAATGTTTCATAATATTTTGACACCGTTTACTATTTCAATCAGATTTTACCCCATGACTGTGTTATTGTGATGTGCTGTTCTGAGAATCTGTACACTTGTTAAAGATGGGACCATAAGGGCTTGTAAACGACCTATTCAGAAGAAACTTGAAACTAAGAAGTTTTTGTAGACACATAGACCTTTCTGGAATGGCTAATAAATCATGATTTGAATAAGTCTACAATTTTATATGATTTTTACAAGTGACGACAGAAACATAGTGAATCTTAGAGCTCACTCTTTTGCACCATGTTCATGGAAATGAGGTTGAACTTGTACTTTGTTAGCTTAGAATTACTGTTTGAGGTCACAAATTATGTTATGGATGTGTAAATGTGTTAGGACTCAAATTATCTAAAGTTACTTGCTAAGAGTAGCTCATAGTTGCTTGTAGACCCCAAAATAGACAACGTTGTTCACTGTTTTGAAGTTGACATTGTATTGGATGTTGGGGCATTGTCGTTGACCATTTTGGGATGAAATCCATGCCGAAAGTGTGCTTATACTTGCTGTCTACCTTGAGTAGAAGCATGGGAGCGCCCGATTGCAATTTCTCAAAGAAACAGGATCGGGAATGACTCCGTTTTAGCATAAAAGCCAAATGTGTGCTTGCTGTTTGTATTCATAAATTGTCGTTTTTAGGGCTCTTAGAACCCCTTTTTGGGTATTCGTGAGTTACTACTTACTCCTAGTATAGTGTACCTTGTTGCGATACATCGGGCTGAGTATTTGAGACTCTAGGACTAAGTCTTGTTAACAAACCTAGACGGGTAGAATAAGACCCGTGTCACATCGAAAGCGTTTGAGGAGATGACTCATGTTCCAACGTACTCGCCGTGCATGGATGGATACCATGGTTTGTGTTTTGAGCTACCACTTATCGAGGGACTATGGAGCGTTAAGTTTAGCGGGAGCTTCTTGTTGGTCGGGCCGAGGTTACGATCGAACTCCAAGCGTAGATGGCAGTTGCGGCAATCGACGAGGTCGATTCGTAGTTGGTTCGTGCCAAGTGTAGGTCGAGGCGGGCCAACCCTTGGGCCGGACTTGAGGCCTAGTTGAATCCTAGTGTGGGATGGGTTAAGATCCATTGATGGTAAACGGATAACTAACTAGAAAGAGTCTACAAGTAGAACTTAACTAGTTCTTCATAGCACGCAAAGGTTGATTACCAAGTTAGGGATTGGAAATGGTAGATAGATCGCCTAACTAAGAGAATGGGTAATATGAGATAGTTCTAGTCTTGCCTAGAGGTTCATACTTCTGATAAGAAATGAAAGAGATTTAGAGTTTGGCTAGAGTGATGGTTTTTAGTAATCGATCGATAAAACAAATGCTGGAAATCTTGTAATTAACCTTGTCTTTAATCTTGGAGTGGGGTAGCGTTGGTGCTTTGGTAGGACTAGGTCGAGTCTTGGTTGAATGTAAGGACAGGAACTAGCGAAGGTGTTCGCCTGTTAGGGGAAAGCATGGCATCTTCATGCCTGGCCAAATCCTAGGTTCGTTTAATGAGGACAGGGACCCCGAGCTACCCTATGGAGTGGAAACTCTATGGGGGCTCTGCTGTTTCGGCATGAATGCCTTTATGTCGGTAACAACCGTTGAGGAGGTTTGGAGTGTTGACGTCGTCTCGACTGCAAGTTCTGTTCTAGTGTAAGGACGAGTGTAGTGAAGTTGGGGAAACCTTAGATCCGTCAGGTCATTTGTTGCTCAATGCGGGCAGGAGGTTTAGAAAAAGACCCGGTGAGCAAGACTCTACGAGAGAAACTCTAAGTCCTTTGGCGGGAAGCCCTGATGTTCGTATATCAGCTTTTGGTTAGGTTCGGGGAGACATAGATACAGCAACATACCATGGGTACAGTCGTGAAGGAGTAAACCTGCGACTGTAATCCTAGCCGTGAAGGAGTAAGCCTGCGACGGAGATCCCGAGCATAGTGGATAAAACATGAGGTATTGGACACCACTAATGACAGCAGCGACTGGAGTAAACCGGACGACTGCAGTCTCACCATCACTGGAATTAGAAACAAGAGAGAGCACAAGAGTAAGATGCATAGCAAGGGATCGAGCCCCATCAAACTGACGGACGTCGTTTGGTTAGGGGATGTATAGTATGGGATGCATATCTTTCAACCAAGCGTGCATTAGCTTTAGGAGCATGAGTGCATAGTGTGCATTAGATTAGGCCATGGCATATATCGACACTTGTTTGACATCACCTTTTACTTCGCATCAAATATTTGTAGTTGTTAAGGTTGGAATCGTTATATTATGGCGTAGAGAGGATAGTCGAGTATAGCATTTCGTCAGTTGCATTCAACTGACGTGCGCACAGTTATCAGTGTAGGATTGCTGGCTTGGGAGCGCGGGAAAACTCTATCAGGGAAAAGCATCCAAGTGAAAGTTACTGTCCAAATTTCATTGTACATTCATGTTGTACCAATTAATTGTAATTGTTGTAATCATTGGACATTGTAATAACAATTTGATGTTATAAAAGTTATAATTTCTTGTGATTTTTGTTGTGTTGTGATTCATTTGAAGAAAGATCCTGAAGTGTGTCACGAGTTCCTATGTTAGGAATTTCGGGAGCTACATAAAGCTCTACCTAGATAGTAATAAACAGAAGACCTGTAATAATCTGACATCTGTAACCTGTTTATCTGTATCTGTTATCTGACATCTGTTATATGACTATCCGTTATCTGTCTGACTATCATCTAACACTATCATCTGTATATCTGTCTGCATACCACTTGACACTTGACACATGTTATCTGTATCTGTTAGTATACCATTCTATCTGATTTGTTTTCCTGATTCATTTTAGATATTATATTTCTGTTAATATGCCTATTCCATGCTATGTTAGTTTCTGTTGTTATTACATGCATGTTTACCCTTTTCCTATACTTGTATCCTGCACTACAAGCGGCCCATAACATGCATTGACGGGAATCTTGTTTGTTTTCCTTTCTCCTGCAATTTATTGATTGCAAACCAGGGTGATCAGTTGCTAGATGGAGTTGGTGATATGAGATATTAATGCTGGAGTTTTACTATTATTATTATTTCTATTGCTTATTTGGAACAATTGTATTTGATACTTGGATTTATTTTGTATTTAGGCAATGTGACCCACGATAATTAACTTGTTCACATCTGATTTATTTGAGATTATTATATTTTGGTTTTAAATAAATTTCTGTTGGTATATTTGATTCAATTGTGCATATGTGGTTGAATTTTCTTCCTTCCGACTCTGATTATTTCTGTGAGATGTTGTAAAGATTCTGAACAGCTATAGATGATGAAAATCATTTGCAGGTCTTAGTCACGTATCCGTATTCTGTATTCTCTTTTCGGGAAGCGGGGCGTGATACCTATACTCTCCTTGATCGTGGTGTCTCATTCTTGTCTTCCTGCTCGGTTCGTCGATTGGTGTCATGTGGCCTACAGCGACATTTATGTTGCGTCGAACATCACCATCGGAGTAACGCAGTGGAAGCATGGTGGGCCCATTGTAGATTCTTGATTTTGATGACTACAACACAATACACAGTTGTTCTATTATCTCTTGCAGTGTGTACTTAACTCTCTCATGGCTACAATACAAGGAAGCTTTCAAAAGCTCTAGATCAAGCCACAAGGACAAGAAAGATTTCAAGACTCAAGATCAAGATACAAGACAGATTTTTCAGAGCTTCAAAAGTGATCAGCTAAAGAACAAGTGATCAGAACAAGTGTCTTGTAATTTCATTGTAATATTTGTTGTGTCTTAGAAACTTTGTAAAAGCCTTCATATACACACTCACACATCTCCTAGGTGAAAATAAAGTTTATTAAAATCAAGATGTCAAAATAAAGCTTGTATAAGTTCAGCTTTCAAAGTACCAGTCGACTTACGTCGGTAAGCAGTCGACTGTTCTAGTACGAAACAGACTAAACTCACTCAAGCTCTGACCAGTCGACTCATATGGAAACCCAGTCGACTATTCAAGCAGTTTTGATAGTTTTCTGAAGTTTAAATTCTATTTTTTTAAACACTCAAATCTTTGCTGCCGTTTAATGGCAGTTGAGGAACCGTTTTCCAACGTCTTGGAGATTCTCACTCTATAAATAAAGTTAAGAATCAACTTGGAAAAGGTTACCCTATTGTTTTATCAAGTCTTTGCTTATTTGTGTGAAAAAGAACAAAAGTTTTCAAACCACTTTCTTTCTCTAGACTTGGTTCTCTAATTTCAGTCTTGCATAACAAAGATTAAGTTCTAGACTGAAGTTAGAAGGTGACCTATAGCCTATATACAAAAGGTACACTCAAAATCAAGGCTTTTAGGTTGTTGTAATCTTCAATTTTTGTAGTTCACTCTCGGTTGTGAGAGTGGTCCTCTCTGTTGGAGAGAAGGACTCTTCGTGTAGAGTCAATCTCACTCTAGGTTATAGAGTGGGGTCTTGCTCTCTCTAGTGGTGAGAGAGGTCTACGAATTTGGCATAGTTGTTTTCAAAGGTCATAGAGTATTCTTGTACTTTTTCAAGAATAGTGGAAAATCTCAAGTGGGTTGCTTGGGGACTGGATGTAGGTCGGGAGGACCGAACAAGAATATATCGTCGTGTTAGCTTTGTTGATTTTCTGTGGTTTGAATTCTCTAACTTGCAATTTTATTTTCGCTGCACTTTATTGTAAATTGTGTCTGTTCAGTCGACTGGTTTTCGTTTTAAGTCGACTTAACAGACTCGTTATTCTTCAGTTCATTTACTCTCCTTTATTTGGCATTGCAGTCGAATGGTATTTAGTTTCTAGTCGACTTAACAGTTGCATCAACATTAAATTATTGTTTATTTTATATAACACTATCCCCCCCCCTCTAGTATTTTTTGCCTTGCATACAGGATCCAACACCCATAACCTACAGGTCCCAAGATTCTCTTGTTATTCCTTCATCTTTACATCGTTCAGTTCTTGTGTGTGCTATTTTACTCGTCATCTTTTGCCAATTTATTATTTAACATTGATCTTATTTATGTTCTTTTCTTATTCCGGTGATTCCATCACTTCAGTCCTCTTATTCTAATTTCCTGCTTTGTTATTCCTTAAGTTTCCTTTTGTTTTGTCCTACTGCCTGCCATAATGAATTTCGAGGACGAAATTCTTTTTGTAAGGTGGTTAGGATTGTAACCCCCATTTCTACAAATACGTATTTCTTGAATATTTTCTGTATTTCGATATATTTTTTAAAAATTCATTATTTGTTTAATTCGTTTGAATTTTATGTAAGTGTTTTTCTAAAAACCTTGTTTCCATTTCTATTTGATCAACTATTCACATTTAAACTTAAATAAAAAAATATTATTACTGTTTGGACTATTTCAATAAATTCTTATTTTTATATAATGTTATTATGCTGATAATTGCTATTGTTGTTGTATTATTATTATTATTGATAGTATTTTATTCTTATTGTTATGATTATTATTAATTGTTATTATTAGTATTATTATTTTTATTGACATGGTTATTTTATTATTCTTATGGTTATTGTGATTATTTTATTCTTATTGTTATGATTATTATTAATTGTTATTATTGGTATTATTATTTTTATTGACATGGTTATTTTATTATTCTTATGGTTATTGTGATTATTTAATATTATTATTGATTATTAAAACAAATCCCTTCTAATTTAATAATTGAGTTTATAATTGTTTCAATTATTATTATTATTATTATTATTATTATTATTATTATTATTATTATTATTATTATTATTATTATTATTGTGACATAGTTATTTTATTATTATTGTTATTATTGTGACATGGTTATTTTATTATTCTTATGGTTATTGTGATTATTTATTATTATTATTGATTATTAAAACAAATCCCTTCTAATTTAATAATTGAGTTTATAATTGTTTCAAATAATTTTTGTAATGTAATACAAATTATATTTTTGTTATAAATCATATTTTACCAGATATCTTATTCTTTTGTATTTGGGTTTATATTGATCAATTATATTCATATCCAATCTATTTTATTTATTAGATCTAAACCCTATTATTTCTCCTATTGGATTCTAACCCTATATTCAAACCCAAACCCGTCAAACCCCTAAACCCTAACCCTACCCTATATATACTGTTCAAACTCTGATTTCCCCCAACCTTTAGCCCCTCTCCTCTCTCCTCATTCCCGATCCCCCTGTTTCCAAACCCATTCACTGCACCAGCTCGCCTTCACCAGCCCGTCGCTCCGATCATCTTCTCCGATCGTCCCTTCCACCTCTCACCCTCTTCTCATGATCCCCGTCATCACCACCATCCTCGTCGGCTTCTCGTTCACCCCGTGCTCGCCCATCACCATTGCCAGAGCTCGTCCCCATCTCCTTGACGATCACCATCGTCACCGCCACCGCCTCTTTACCACCATCTTCGCCTCTCCGCTACCCCCCCCATAAGCCCCCGCAGACCCTCCCACCTCGTCGTCATTGCCATCCAAGATCGAACGCCCCGCGGTTTCGTCTCACCTGCTTCGGAGTGAAAACAGAGTCGCTCGAACGCCGCCATCCATCGTCGCTGCGTCGCTTCCCGACCGCAGGGACCTACCGTCAGTCGCCTCTCCTCGTCGCTGCATCCGCCAGACGTCGCCGCAGTCGCCGTCCCCTCTCCGGCCAATTCTCTCTCTCTCTATTGCGTTGAAGAAGAAGAACAGTGGAGTTGGTGTGTGCTGTTTGGTGAGTAGGGGATCTGCTATTGGTGTTTGGTGTTTGTGAGGAGATCCAGAATTGTAGTTGGTGTTTGGTTTTGATTGTTGCTGGTTGCTGTTTTACACATGGCTCGCACGTGTGATCGTGGTTCTCCGCCCATGATTCTCATCCCGTTATTCTAAAATATTTGAATCTACGAATTAACAAGCAAGTCCCGTCTTGAACTAGTTGTTTGTTTTGCTGAAGATTTCAATAATCTCTGCAAGTAGATCCAGTCCTTTTCTTTATCGTACTGCTATTTGAATTCTGTTTAGTTTATTGAGGGTTTACACTAGCTAACCCGATATACACTTAACATCGTTTCTATATCTTTGATCTAAAACATAGTCCCTATTGTTTCTTGCATATGCACATTTACATGGAAAATAACTAGATCCATGTGTTATCGAATTGTTTGGTAATTAGACATGTTAGATTGATTTGATTTGATGAATTGATTACCATGCCATTGAAATTGAATCTTAAAACTGAAATCATGAATGTTAAACATCTATTGGCACTTTAACAATTAATTATCATGAACTATATGATTGTATGATTAAATTGTTGCCTATTCATATCAAAATAAATTATGGACTGTCGTTTGTATCTTTTTGAATCAAATTTTCGACCATGTTGCTGTTATATGTTGAAATAACTTTCTGAACATGAAATTTATCCCCAGATGTCTAGTTTACTACCCTTTTTACGGATTTGAATTACGATGTGTAACTGTTAGTTATCATCATTTTAGTACAGTTGTATCAGAATTTTCAGATTCACAAATACATGCATATCTTGCTGTTCCACAATTTATTTGAGCATGTTAACAGTAAAATTAAAATTTGAAATAAATCTAGTAGAGACGAGACATGTGTAGGAATAACCGTGAATTTTTATAGATTTATTTGATGAGTTTTCTGACCTGAAACAAATAGGTGAACACAATCTACAACTTGCTGCCTGAACATAAAGTCTGAAAGAATAGGACTTTCACCCTAGTTCCTATAGCTTTCATATGTCATATATATATTCGTTAGAACTGGCAGAGAGTCTACTTTCTAGAATTACTGACGGGCCCAGATTTTCTTCTCTGTACTAGCGGAAATCTGCATTTTTGTACAGCAAGGTCATGCTGTCCAGATTATGTGATTGTGCTAATTTAATATGTTGGTTTCATGATTTGTTTATAACAAGTAGAATTAGTCACACTTAGTATCATACAACATTGAAACCTTCTTGCAAGCTCACATAGGATGGAAATAAACTAATAACAAGCCGGGGTATTATGTGTAGACTTGGTAGTGAACGATCGGAAAATATACTCGGCAAGGTCTTATCGTTATATTGTATTGTCATAGAAGGAGGAGAAATATTGATTGGCAGGAGTATTGATTGCAAATTATTGATTGTCAATTATTGTTTGTAAAATTATTGTTATTAACGCCGAGTACACGATCCATGAATTCACCATCAGTCTAAAACGTTCACTGTGTGCTTGCACCGAACTTGTGGATTGGAACGCAGTAGTACGTGCACTAGATAGATTAATAAAATGATTAATAACCTGCATTTATCATCTCATGCTTGATCCTTTATTGAACTTGACTTGACATCACTCATTACATGTGTGATTAATTGTAGACCTTTGATATTATTACCTGCCTTTGCTTTGTTCTTTGACTTTAATCCTGACCCTTTTCTTTGATATACATGCTTCCTTTATGTTCTGTTTTCTCTACTTGCTGTCCACGACTTACTCTAAGGACACTTTTTTATCTCTTTTTAGATCAAGAGTTTACAGGTACCGAAGGAGCAATACCAGAAAAAATTGGTGAGCAAACTCTCTGAAGTTCTGAGCTGGACCATTAGACTACTATAGCTATCTTTTGTTATTTGCTTATTGTATTGATTTAATCATACTTTGTATTCTAGAATTTTATGACCCGAAGTTTGTTTTAGTCTAGATGTTCGATTATTATTTGGTGAATTTATTTCATGATTATTTCGGAGTTTCATTGTTTATGTGGTTACATTTCCCTTGCGTGGTTGTGTTCTCTTGTATATTGTTGAGTTAATCTGTTACAGCTTATGGATGACGTATAATCATTTGTTGGGCCTTCGTTACGTGCTTGTATTCCAGTATTTTGGGAAGCAGGGCGTGACAACTACTTAATGTGTGTCGGATAGTGTTATCGTTATCGATTTATTGTTGGATTACTGAATACAGTATCACAATTTATCGTGTATTGTTTTAGTGTTATTTTGCCGACCGGTGTGCACCAATGTTGCAATTAATGTTATCGTGCCGTGTACATGATCTACAAAATCTTTCACTTAAGTGTAAACGAAATTGATTGTAAGCATCGAACCTGTAGTTAAGGGATGCAGTAGTACGTGCATTAGTTAGGATTAAATTGATTGATAGACTTAAGAATTGACACAACATCGACATTGCATATTATACATAATTGTTTCTATTGATATCGAATATTGTCTAAGTGTTATTGGCATCGACCATTGAACATTGTTATTGAATACTGAATCATTGTTTATAACCATTGCATCGATTACCATGATATTGATTATAGCTATCGTCCCATGTTATTGATTCCTATTGATCTATTGAATTCATTATTATATCGTTTTTCCATTGTTTCATTGATTTCTCGACTTACTGTCCATAACTTGCTCTAAGGAAAATTTTTCTTCTCCTTTTAGATGAAGTGTTCACAGGTGATCATAGAGAATTACCTGTAGGAATTGGAGAAGTAGCTTTCTAAAGATTTCTTGCTTTCTAGTTGAATGTTATTTCATTGAACTTATTGTAATGAGATTTATTATCATTGAGTTTGGATTTATTATTGTGTTGGACTTCTGATCCAGATATTATTATTTATTTCCAGACGTTGGATTATTGTATTTGGATATTTCATATTGTCTTATTACAAGTATTATTATTCATGTGGTCATTATTATTGCCAACGTAATTATTTTGTATTGTTATTATTGTTGAGTTTAATGGGTAAACAGCTAATGGATGATGCAAGTCATTTGTTGGGCCAATATCACGTACTTGTGTTCCGCATTTTTGGAAAGCAGGGGTGTGACAAGGATTTTAGTGGTATCAGAGCCCGGGTTTGGATGATATATCAGTCTAACATGACTAACTTATAGAAGTTTGGCTTTGACTAATATATTAGTCAGATTTGGGTTTTACCGATTTTGACTCAACAGTATGTGCAATGCAGGAATCACATGAATAATATATAACCAACAATCTAGATACTAGTCTTCCTTTTTTATCCTTTCATACTCAATTCTTTGATTCTTCGTTTCCTTCCATCTCTTGCAGTCGTCCACATTCGTTGATTCCTTATTGGGTATAATTTCATTCTTTTTGTATCTATGGTCTTTTGATTCTGTTGCTTTATCATGTTATCCTTCCATTCATACCTGTTTCTTACATTTTGCCTTCTGCAAATTGTGTTCTCATCTTTGACTTCTTGCTAGGCATTAACCTTGTTCACTCATTTTCCGCTCATGTTCTTTTTGACTGTGGTGCTACTCATTCCTTTGTTTCTTCCCACTTCGTCGACCTTCATCACTTGTCTAGCAGCGCTATGTCAGCAGTGTGGAATATTACTACAGGTGGAGATGTTTTCATGTGTTCTTAGATCTGCGAGCAGAGTCCTTTGGTTATTTTTTTTGTGTTGATTTTGTTGCCGATCTGATTATCATCAACAATTCTGGTTTTGATGTTATCTTTGGGATGGATTGGCTTGGTGTCACTTATGCTGTAACTGACTGTCGTGTGAAGAAGGTGGTGTTTCGAATACCGGGACATTAGGAATTTGAATTCTGTGCCGGTGAAACACCGCTAGCTTGTCTGGAGAAGTTAGCAAGTCAAGAAGTTGGAGTGATGGAAGAAGTGTGTGCTGATGGTGATGTTGCACCGTTAGTTTTGCGAGACTTTCTGGACATTTTTCCTGTTGAATTGTCGGGATTATCGCTAGATCGTGAAGTGGTATTCAGTATTGGTGTTCAGCAGGATACAACTTCGATCTCGAAGAGTCTGTACAGAATGGCTTCTGCTGAGTTGGCTAAGTTGAACGAGCAGATTCAAAAGTTGTTGGATAGAGGTTTTATTAGGCCAAGTGTCTCACCTTGGGGATCTCCATTACTGTTCGTCAATAAGAAGGATGATAGTCGCAGGTTGTGTATTGAATACCGTGAGCTGAATAATGTCACAGTGAAGAACTGGTATTCGTTGCCAAGGATTGATGACCTATTTGATCAATTGGGAGGTGCTTCTGTATTTTCAAAGCTGAATCTTCGTTCTGGTTACCATCAGGTTAAGGTGAAAGTTGGGAGGTACAGGAGACTGCTTTTCGTACAAGATATGAGCACTATGAATTCTTGGTGATGCCTTTCGGAGTTACTAATGCTCTAGCTGTGTTTATAAGCATAATGAATCGGGTTTTCTCTCCCTTTCTGGACAAGTTTGTTGTGGTGTTCATTGATGATATTCTCGTATATTCTCAGAATCGTGATGAGTATGTTGAGCACTTGAAGGTTGTCTTGCAAACACTGAGGGAGAATCAGTTGTATGGGAAGCTTACCAAGTGTGAGTTTTGGCTGGATCGTGTGGCATTCTTGGGACATATCATTTCTGGTGACGGAGTTTCTGTCGATCCGTCCAGGATCTCTGCAGTTAAGGATTGGCTGACGCCGAAGTCAGTATCTGAAGTTCGGAGTTTTATTTGTCTAGCGGGGTACTACAAGAAGTTTTGTTTGGGATTTCTCGAAGATTGCCGGGCCGTTAACCATGTTGACTAGGAAAGATCAGAAGTTTGTGTGGGATGAGTCATGTGATGAAGCATTCGCTAAATTGCAGAATCGGTTGACATCAGCACCTTTGTTGACTATACCAGATGGATCAGGAGGTTTCGTAATTCACTGTGATGCTTCAGGAAGAGGTTTCGGTGACGTTTTGATGCAACGAGACAAGATTGTCGCATATGCATCTAGATAATTGAGGCCGCATGAAAAGAATTATCCTACACATTATTTGGAGCTTGCAGCTGTGATCATTGCCTTGAAGCTTTGGAGGCATTACTTGACGACCGAGTGGAGATCTTCATTGACCACAAAAGTCTCAAGTATGTGTTCACTCAGAAGGAGCTGAATATGAGGTAGAGACGATGGTTGGAATTGATGGCAGATTATGATATCAGTTTGCAGTATCATCCTGGCAAGATTAATTCGGTGCCTGATGCTTCGAGCAGAATACGGTTGCTATGGTTCTAACTGAGCAGGATGAGCTTGTGGAAGCTATGAGGAGATTAGATTTGGAAGTGACTTTTCCTGGTTTCGAGCAAAGTTGTATGGTGCTTCAATTGCAGTAGTCCTTGGTGGATCAGATTAAGGAAGCACAGTCCGGTGATGTGCAGTTACAGAAGTTTCGAGCTGAAGTCGAAGCTGGTTCAAGGAATGATATGGTTATTCATGAGGATGGATCTCTCCACTTTGGGATCCGTCTATGTGTTCCGAAGGGGAAAGTCAAGAAAAGTTACTCGACGAAGCTCAGCGTTCGCCATATTCTATTCATCCCGATGGTACGAAGATGTATTGGGATTTGAAGTTGCATTTCTGGTGGCATGGTATGAAGAGAGCTGTTGCAAGATTTGTTTCGCAGTGTCTGATCTGTTAGCAAGTGTGCAGAACATTAGAGAACTGCTGGACTTCTTCAACCGCTTCCTATTCCGGAGTGGAAGTGGGAGAATATTACTATGGATTTTGTGACTGCTTTGCCTAGAAGTCCCAAGGGTTACAATGTCATCTGGGTGATTGTGGATCGCCTGACGAAGAGTGCTCATTCTATTCCATTCAGAGTGGGTTAGTCTATGGAGAGTCTTGTAAAGAAGTATGTGCAGGAGATTGTTAAGATTGCATGGGGTCCCTGTCAGCATTATATCAGACAGAGACACTAGATTCAGATCTCAATTTTGGGAGAGTCTTCAGAACAGTCTTGGGAGTAAGCTGAGATTTAGTACTGCATTCCATCCACAGACAGATGGACAATTGGAAAGGACTATTCAAACATTGGAGGATATGTTGAGGTCCTGTGTTCTTCAGTTTGGAGGATCTTGGGAAGATCATCTACACTTTGTGGAGTTTTCATACAACAATAGCTACCAAGCAAGTCTTATGGCAGCTCTGTATGAAGCTTTGTATGGTGGGAAGTGTAGATCACCAGTGTGCTGGGATGACATTAGTGAGAGGAAGCTTTTGGGGCCAGAACTGATCACAAGGACTGTTGATGCAGTGGCCCAGATCAGGAAGCATCTTCACGCAGCTCAGGATAGACAGCAAAAATGGGTAGACATTCACAGGAGGCCGTTGGAATTCGAAGTGGGGGATCATGTGTTCCTCAAGGTATCACCATGGATAGGTGTTATTCGGTTTGGAGGAGGGGGAAAGTTGTAACACCCTGTAATTTTCAAAGAGTATAATAGTATATAAAAAGTACATATAGGTGTTGAAAAAGTATAGTTTGAAAAAGTGTGGCTGTTTGTAAATATGCAGGTTGGCATTATAGAAATTAATGGGAAAAATGATAGTTGATGGTGGGGGGGTTGTTTATAAAAATATTGAATGGTAAGTAGGTGGGTGCCCACGAAGTATAGCAAAAAAGCTTTGCTTGTGCTGTTGGAAATGCCCCTGACGTGGCACTTCAAAAAGTGGGGGCCCACCTACTGTTGAATGCTGTGCATTCACCGAGAGAGATCGGAAGAGAATAATGGTAAGGGTTAAAAATGATAATCCCATATCGGAATTGAAAAGGATTAAAATAATATATAAATAACTAAATCCTATGATCAAGAGTCACCTAATCGGTTAACCAACTTTTGAGAGGCAGCCTGTGGTGGGCAGTTGTACTACATAGTATCTAATTTGTCTTATAAATTGTATAAATTGTCTGAGCTAGGGGCAGGGCCATTACAAATGGTATCCAAGCCGACTTTTGACACCGAGTGTGGGTAAGAGTGGGAGAGATGTATGCCTGAGATGGAGCTAGCAGATGTACGGGTATGGGAGCGAGGTGGCAGCCTGAAATAATGGACCACCCGCAGAATCGGGGTACGGTGCAGCTAGCAGAATTAGGTTACTCCACTCCACATCGGTTAGAAAGGAGATCCTCACTAGATTGTGCATGCCCGTGCTCAGCGAGGACGCTAATTTTCTGAAGAGGGGGGGTGTGTGTAACACCCCATAATTTTCAAAGAGTATAATAGTATATAATATATATATATATATATATATATATATATATATATATATATATATATATATATATATATATATGTGTGTGTGTGTGTTGAAAAGGTATAGTTTGAAAAAGTGTGGCTGTTTGTAAATATGCAGGTTGGCATTATAGAAATTAATGGGAAAAATGAAGTTGATGGTGGGGGGGTTGTTTATAAAAATATCGAATGGTGAGTAGGTGGGGGCCCACGAAGTATGAAAACAGCAAAAAAGCTTTGCTTGTGCTGTTGGAAATGCCCCTGACGTGGCACTTCAAAAAGTGGGGGCTCACCTACTGTTGAATGTTGTGCATTCATCGAGAGAGATCGGAAGAGAATAAAGGTAAGGGTTAAAAATGATAATCCCATATCGGAATTGAAAAGGATTAAAATAATATATAAATAACTGAAGCCTGTGATCAAGAGTCACCTAATCGGTTAACCAACTTTTGAGAGGCAACCTGTGGTGGGCAATTGTACTACATAGTATTAATTTGTCTTATAAATTGTATAAATTGTCTGAGCTAGGGGCAGGGGCATTACACAAGCTAAGCCTTGGATTCATTGGTCCGTATGATGTTGTGGAGTGAGTAGGAAAGGGGGCCTATAGACTCGCGTTACTGCCTGCTCTATCTGGACTGCATGATGTCTTCCATTTCTCCCAACTCAGGAAGTATGTCCGAGATGATAGTCATGTTATTGACTACTCGAAATTGTCTGTTCGACCAGATTTGTCCTGTGAGATCCGTCCGGTTTCGATTGTGGACCGACGGGAGAAGATTTTGAAGAATAAGGTTATCAGATTGGTTCGAGGTGCTTGGAATCCTTACTCGCCGGGTGATTCGACTTGGGAGCTTGAGGAAGAGATTTAGAAGAAGTTTTCCCATCTTTTTGTGTATTTCTTTTATGTTCTTCGGGGTTACCCTACCACCACTTGCTTAAATTTCGAGGATGAAATTTATTGTAAGGTGGGTAGGATTATAACTACCGTTTCCGTTCTTTTTCTTTTTCCCTTCATTGTAATATTTTATTACACTTGAATAAAATACTTTATTTTTCCTTGCTTATCTTGGTTAAATTTTGTTCATGAATTACTCATATTCTTCTTGTTGAGCTATTTTCTTGTTGATGCCAATTTTTTTATTGTGGGTATTTTATTTGAACCCATTGTCCTTTAAATCCATCTCTTTTTAACCCAAAACCCAATTGCAATTATTTCTAGACCCAAACCCATTATTATCGAATCATATAGCCCATTAACCCAACAACCTAATTGCATCCTATAAATAATACCCTATTGCAAATGTAACTCCCCGTAATTTCAAAAGGAGCTATATTATAATATATATGGGAGTTTGAGTTTCCTATGGGGGGTTTGAGTTGGAAATTAATGGCAGGGGGACCCACCGGTTGAAAAACAAATGCTGCAAAGCTCCTTTAGATTTGGGTGACGTGGGGTGTTACCCACTTGGCAGGTCTTGTGGGGGCCCACTCCATGTGTTGTGTGTTGTGCTCTCACGAAGAGCTTCGGCTGTGAACACAAAAGAGGAGAAGGTGAGTAAATTAGTCCCATATCGGGATTGAACTAGAATAAAATATTAATAAATATAAAAGCCTATGATCAAGAGTCACCAATCCGGTTAACCACCTTTTGAGAGGCAGCCTGTGTTGGGAAGTTGTACTATACTATAATTAATTTGTCTGATAAATTGTATAAATTGTCTGAGCTAGGGGCAGGGGCATTACAAATGGTATCAGAGCCGACTTTCGACACCGAGTGTGGGAGAGCCATGAGTTATGGACTCCAGAATGATCGGCGGAGTGAGACAATTCTCAGTATTCGGGATGATAGACGTAAGGGCCACAGAATGATCCGCAAAGTGGGATTGGTCTCCAGTATTCCAAAGACGAGAGTGACGATCACGGAATGCTCCACATCGACTAGAAAGTAGATCATGCGCTAGATTGTGCATGCCCCGTACTCAGCGAGGACGCTGATTTCTAAGGAGGGGTGTATGTAACACTCCGTAATTTCAAAAAGAGCTATATATATATATATATATATATATATATATATATATATATATATATATATATAAATAAAACACAAAGAAAGCTATCAAGTGGATCTCCTTCAATTTCTCCAAAATCAAAGGCCCAGATCTAATCTCACAAAACATATTTTCCCTCCAAAAGTTTCCTCCAAAAACTCAAATTCAAATCCCACCCAAAACAACTCCTATATTTATTTAATTATTTTTTTTTCTCTCTCTCTCTTCCTCCCTCTTCTATTCAAAAAATAAGAAAATAAAATTTTTAAAAATTTTTAAAAATTAAAAATTAAAAACTAAAAAAATTAAAAATTAAAAACTTTTAAAATAATTCAAAAAAATCAAAAAAATCATATAATATATTTTTTGCTGAACCCCAAAAGTTTCTCATATAATATATTTGCTACTTCAATCAATTTGCTGGACCTCCAAAACTATTTTATATTATCAAATAAGGTGTACCGTTTCGAAGACGTGTTGTAGGCACGTGTCAACGGGCAAACATAGTATATATATATATATATATATATATATATATATATATATATATATATATATATAATAAAAGCAATTTGGTGGCCATACTATAGGAGTTTCCTTTGGGAGTTATATATATATATATATATATATATATATATATATATATATATATATATATATATATATATATAATAAAAGCAATTTGGTGGCCCTACTATAGGAGTTTCCTTTGGGAGTTTGAGTTGGAAATTAATGGCATGGGGGGGGGGACCACCGGTTGAAAAACAAATGCAGCAAACTTCTTCAAATTTGGGTGACGAGGGGTGTTACCCACGTGGCAGGTCTTGTGGGGGCCCGCTCCATGCGTTGTGTGTTGTACTCTCACGAGGAGCTTCGGCTGTGCACACAAAAAGAGGAGAAAAGTGAGTAAATTAGTCCTATATCGGGATTGAACTAGAATAATATATTAATAAATATAATGGCCTATGATCAAAAATCACCAATCTGGTTAACCACCTTTTGAGAGGCTGCCTGTGGTGGGCAATTGTACTATACTATAATTAATTTGTCTGATAAATTGTATAAATTGTCTGAGCTAGTGGTAGGGGCATTACAACAAACCCTAAACACACAAAAAACTCAAACCCTAATCATAGTCGTCTTGTCTCTCTCTCCCTCTCCACTACCGCCAGCCTAACCCAACCGACCCCCCTGTCTTCAACCTCCAGCGATCCCCAGACCGTGCCGCCACCTGAGACGCCCTCCCGACAGTAGAGCGCCAGCCAAACCCAGACCCAATTACCCCCTCTGCTTCTCTCTGTTCCTCGACATCAGCGACCCCCGATGCCCCTCCAGCCGCCACAGTCGACACCTCCAGTTGTCGGCCACCACCACCACCTGAGCCAAGCCATGGTCGAGCCTTTCTGTCCTTCTGCCGCTCCTTCTCTTTTGTTGTGTTGCATCTTTTGTGCACGTAGAGTGAGAGTGTGTTCGTGGGATTGTGCTTTGCACGTGTTGTTGCGAATTTTTGTTCGTTGCTTCGAGATTCTCAATCCAGTTATGCTTTGGAATTCGAATTAATCATCTATAAGACAAGTCACTTTTCCTCTTGAATTGAATCTTATATCAAATTCAAATTTTTATTGATCCAATCGTTCATCGTACCACATACTATTGTTCCACTTTTTGTTGAGTATATTGAAGGTTTACACGAGCTAACCCAAATATCATCGACCTCGTGCCTTTATTGACTCTAAAGATCAAATCTTTCGTGCATTCATGTAGTATTGGTGATAGGGTTATTCATATAAACATCACATAAAGATACTATCGTAGAATCAAATACTAGGTTGATTGCTTGAATAATTGATTGATGAATTGTGTGGTTAATTTAGGGTATGTGTGTATTCTTAATGATGCTTACCATGCTATTATACCTACTATGCTGATTGAAGTGGAACCCATCATGTTAGATCACTTTATTTTATGAAATCTATTGAAAATCTGTATGTTTGTTGTCTATGTGGAATTTGGGAGACGTTTTTGACCTAGTATTTGACATCAAAATAAATAACTTTCTGAATAAGAGTTGTAGCCCTATGAGTCTAGTTTTCAGAACATCCAAGATCTTTAAATTTCAAGTTGTATTGCAAAAGTTATGATGATTTTACTACTGTTGCATATTATATCCAGAATTTCAGATTCATGTATGTTTTCATGTTTAAACTATTAAAAGGCTAAATTAATGTTAGAATAATACTTTGATAATTTCCAAAATGTTTGTTAACATGCTTAGGAGCCTAAAGAATATTTTTAATGATTTTATAATTGAGTTTTTGCTGATTCTAAATATATAACTTGATGTCGATTTTCAGTCAGAACATGTAATCAATAAAAATATGATGTTTTTGACCTAGCTACTGTTGTCGGATTTTGTATTTTAAATATGCGTTAGAATCGTGTGGAAGTCTAGTTTCCAAAATTTTTTAAAGTTTTAGTTTCGATTTTTGTAGCAACGGGAAAATGATTTTTGTATAGTGTCCTCTTGCTGTCCAGAAGTTCATTTTCCAGATTTTCTTAATATAAGTATATATATATCATTGTATTGCATGAATTGAAGTGTATATGTTGCATTGCATGATCCTAATGTGCTATTTTCATCATTCTATTCGTTTCATCCAAAGTTATCATCCTATTATTCTTCTATTGTTACTATTGTTCATCAAATATCTCCACATTGCATACTGTATTGTTGCATCGATAAAATAACTAACAAGCCGAGGTTTAAGGAATTGACTGGAGTAGCTGATGATATAGTGACTGTACTCGGAAGTGTGGGCCATATTTCCAAAATAATGTGTGTTGGCTAGTGTTATCGTTATTAATTTACTATTGGATTACTAACTATAGTATCCCAGTTCATCGTGTATTGTTTTAGTATTATTATACCGACCAGTGTGTACCAATGTTGCAATTATTGTTATTGTATCGTGTACATGATCTATAGAATCTTTCACTTGTCTAAACAAAATTGATTATATGCATCGAATCTGTAGTTATGGGATGCAGTAGTACGTGAATTAATTAGGATTATATTGATTAATAGACTTAAGAATTGACACAACATCGACATTGCATATTGTACATCATTGTTTCTATTGATATCGAATATTGTCTAAGTGTTATTGACATCGACCATTGAACATTGTTATTGAATATTGAATCATTGTTTATAACCATTGCATCGATTACCATGATAATGATTATTGCTATCGTCCCATGTTATTGATTCCTATTGATCCATCGAATTCATTATCATATCGTTATTCCATTGTTTCCTTGATTTCTCTACTTGCTTTCATGACTTGCTCTAAGGATAATTTTTCTTATTTTTGTAGATGAAGTGTTCACATGTGATCATGGAAAATTACCTGCATGAATTAGAGAACAAGCTTTCTAAAGATTTATTGCTTTCTAGTTGAATGTTATTTCATTAAACTTATTGTAATGAGATTTATTATCATTGTGTTTGGATTTATTATTGTACTGAGCTTATAACCCGGATATTATTATTTATTTCCAGACGTTGGATTATTGTATTTGGATATTTCATATTGTCTTATTCCAAGTATTTTGTTCATGTGGTTATTATTATTGCCTAGCAATTATTTTGTTTTGTTATTATAGTTGAGCTGAATGGGTAAACAGCTTATAGATGACGCAAGTCATTCGCTGGGTCAATGTCATGTGCTTGTGTTCCGTAATTTTGGAAAGCATGACGTGACAATGAGATATAAATATAGTTATATAACCATATGGTTGGAGTTATCTAATTACTGCATATGGATGGAGTTGTGCATTCAATTGCGTGATATAAATGGCATGTATATTTATATGAAATTAATGGAGTGATATACGTTTATGTTGTTGGAATTATATGGCTATTCTTACAAAATTATATCGGCGAGATGAGTTTAGTATGAAGAAAAGAAAAGAAATAAAAAGTAAAGTAAATTGTATATTATCCAAGTTATCGGCTTGGGGTGAACATTAAAATAAGTTGTAATATGAAATGAGAATGAATATTAAAGTAATATGTATTATGCGGATGAGTATAAAAAGTGAAGTAAGATGTATCTTGTGAATGAAAAAGTAAAGTAAAGAAAGTGTACTATGAGAATGAAAAGTAAGTAAGACGAATGATGAAATGAAAATGATTGTAAAAGTTAAATTTTGTTTACTAGTGTCTACAGAAATCCTGGGGGAATACCCAAGAACCGGCTTGGGTTGCGGTGTTTATTACCCAACCATGTTTGGAGTGTGGTGTATATTACCCAAGTTCTACTTAGGGTGCGGTGTATTCCCTCGCTGGCATAGGCTGGGAGGAAGATGTAACCTCGGACGCGTAACACCCTTGGTGGGCAGTGATCCGCGTGTATACTGGGCTAGTGACTTCTACGCCCTCCTATTTATAATTTCAAAATAGTCGTTTATATTTCTTTTATTGTGAGTTGGTGTTATTGTTATTGTTATTATTATGCATAAATATGCAATTTTACTATATGTATATATATATATATATATATATGTATGTATGTATGTATAACCCTTATTTTTCTGTTTTGGATTTTTTATTGTATTTTCTTTTCTTTTCCGCAATTATTGTATCCGAATTTACTTTGAATAATAAATCTTACTTTTTTTGAGGTCATTTATTCTAATTTGATCATTCTGTACCTTTTGGCTTGAATTTTGCAATTTTGGCTCACTACAAATTTTGCTCCTAGTGTTTTGAGTTTAAATTAATCAGCTATATGTCTATCTCATTGATCCATATTTGTTTTTTTCCCCTTTTGGAGCCTAAACCCTTATCCTAAACCCATTAACCCGTAACCCAAAACCCCATATGTAACCCCTATTTTTCTGTTTTGGATTTTATTATATTTTCTTTTCATTTCTTGCTTATTGTATCTGAATTTCTTTTTTAATAATAAGTTTTTGCTTTCCTTGGGCTCTTTTATTCTCTTTCGATCATTCCATGCTCTTTTGGCTTGAATTCTGCTGTTTTTGGCTCATTGCAAATTTTGCTCTTCCTGTTTTGAGTTTGAATTGATGCGCTATATGTTCATCTCATTGATGTATATTTATTTGTCTCTTTTTAGAGCCTAAACCTGTACCCTAAATTCATTAACCTGCAACCCAAAACCCCAACTTCTTAATCTCCTATATAAATACCCCCCATTAAACCCTAATACTATAATCCTTATCTCTCTCTATCCGCCGCTCACCCATCCTCTCCCTCTTTCTGTTTTCATTTTCAAACCCATCCCGAGGCCGCCAAGTCCTCGCCTTCCCGTTCTCCGACCACTCTCGTCGCCACTCTAGCCTCAACCTGATTCCCTTGCTCCGCCCTTGCCACAACCATCCCGTCGCCATCACCATCAACCTTGAACCCATCAAAGCCTCCCGCTCGAACCCATCTCCTGGATGACCACCAGTGTTGCATCCCCTCGCCACGTCTGCAACCTTCACCCCGCAACCACCGGTGACCCCTCCTCTCATTGTCGACGTTCAGATTCCCCATCGTCTCCATCCCATCTCCTCCTATATTTTGGTGAAGAAACTGAGTATCGACCCCCCGATCATCCCTTGGTTGCTGCAGTCGCTTCTCGACCACGAGCACCCCTCTGCCATCAGCCGCCCTCACCGTGGGTGTCGCTAGCCGCCGCCCCGCCGTCGAGTCGCCTTCTCTCTCTCCGTCGATTTGGTTGAGAAGATGAGGGAATTGATTCAGTGTTTGGTGTTTGGACTTGGAGATCCAGTGTTTGGTGTTTTGTGAAGGAGGAGGTTGCTGTGTTGCTGTTTTGTATGGGTGTTTGCTGTTGGGGATCCAGGAGTTTGTGTTTTTAAGTCCACTATTTGCTGTTTTTCCATTTGGTGTTGCACATAGAGCACACGTGCTTGCATGTTTACGTGTTCGTGGATTCGTCGGCCGGGATGCTCATCTCGTTATTCTCTGTATTCGGAGTTAACAACTAAAAGGCAAGTCTCTTCTCGAACTAGTTTATTGTTTTGTTCAAGACTCTTTGATCTCTGCAAGTAGATCCAAATCCTTTTTATCATACTGCTATTTGAATTCCGTTAAGTATATTGAGGGCTTACACGAGCTAACCCAATATATGTTTAACATCGTACCTACATCTTTGATCTAAAACCTAGTCCCCCAACACATTGCATATGCACGTTTACATGAAAAATAACTAGATCCATGTTATAGAATTGTTTGATGAATTGAATATGTTAGATTGAGTTTGATTTAATGAACTGATTACCATGCCTGTAAAATTGCATCTTGAACCTAGAAATATGCATTTTAAACATCTAGCATCACTTTAATTATTAATTAGTATGAACTATATGGTTGTATGATAAAGTTGTTGCCTGTTCATATCAAACTATTTTTTGGACTGCTGTTTGTGTCATTTTGTATCAGATTTTCGACCATGTTACTTTTGTAATTTGAAATAACTTTCTGAACATGATTTATAGCCCCATGCGTCTATTTTCCAGAATTTTTAACGGATTTGAATTTCAAGGTATAATCTATGAGATATCAGTATTTTAGTACAACTGTGTCTGAATTTCCAGATTCACAAATTCATGCATATCTTTCTATTTCATAATTAAATAGAACATGTTAATGTTGGATCCTGTAGGTGAGACAACAAACACCAAAGGGGGGGTGAATAGTGTTTATAAAAATTAAATTGCGGAATACAGATTTTTCTTCTGTGCAGTCAACTTAAAGAGTGAACCAGTCGACTAAAAAGGTAATTCAAACAAATCTGTGAAGTCGACTCAGAGTTAAGACAGTCGACTTAACAACCAGAAAAACTATCAGAGTACACGAGTCTGACCAGTCGACTTATAAAGTACTCAGTCGACTGTCCAGACAGGTTTCACAGAAACAACTCAAACTGAGAAAATATAAATGCAAGTAAGAGAAATACAACCACAGAGTGCACACGATGTATCCTGGTTCAGTCCTCCCGACCTACATCCAGTCCCCATGCAACCCACTTGAGATTTCCACTATTCTTGAAAAAGTTTACAAGAATACCCTACGGTGTTCAGACAACAACCTCGTCTAACCCGTAGTCCTTTCTCTCAACCAGAGAAAGCAACCCACTCTTCCACCAAGAGTGACACAACTGACTCTACTCCCTAGAGTCCTACTCTCCAACCGAGAGGAAAAGAAAAACAATAAATTTGTTTTACAATCAACCAATAGCCTTGTTTGTGATTTGTGATATAGTACGTGGCTAAAAAAGGTTGACTTCTATCTTCAGTCCAGAACGAAATCAGATGTTATACTGGACTGAAAAAGGACAACCAAGACTTAGTGATTTGAAAGCTTTTGTCTCTTGGAAAATGTAACACTTAAGATCACAAAGAAATGCTTGGAGTATTAGACATTTTAACAGTGGATTCCAATCTCTATTTATAGAGATAGATTCACTAGACGTTGGGAATCAGTTGTTCCACTGTCAACCAACGGATCTAAAAATATTTGAATTTGAAAAACGATTTTAAAAACACAAAACTGTCAAACGCACTTGAACAATCGACTGGGTTGCCATGATGAGTCGACTGGTCAGAGTTTGAATAAGTTTAGTCAGTTTTGTACCGACTCAGTCGACTGGTATAGGTATCGGTCGACTGGTACTCAACAGCTAAACTATTTCAAACTGTTTTGACCCTTTTTTTTTGAAGTTTGAAAAACACACATTTGTAAAAGAGTGAGTGTATGTGTGTGTGACAAGGCTTTACATCATAATAAGACTCAAGAAATATAAAATATTACATTTGTTTACAAGACATAACAATATATGACACTTGAAGCATAGGTCTTGACTTGAGTCTTGAGTGAAGCCATTGTCTTTATCCAGAGCATGTGCTTGTACATTTGTTCAGCTGTATATTAATGAGGCCTTTGTGTATACAACCTGCAATTATAAGGTATAGCATAGATACATGTTGCAGTGTGTTGTAATCATCAAAATCAAGAATCAACATTCTCCCCCTTTTTGATGATGACAACACAATAGCTGATTATAATAACTTAAAGAATACAAGCATAGAATTGATATGCTCCCCCTATTAAAAGCACATAATGCATATGATATCAGTCGACTTAAAAAAAAATCAGTCGACTTAACAGAACCTCTTGAAAAGAACAGAACACAAAAATCATCACAAAACAGCAATAAAAAGTCTCTATCAGTCGACTTACCAAGTTGATCAGTCGACTGAACAGAAAATTTACACAGGGAGGTTTTTCTCCCCCTTTGTCATCAACAAAAAACATAAGATAACAAGTAATAAAAATAGGAATGGCTTTATAGAAATAACGAAGTCTTACAAAATTTTAACAGCAGATAAAAAAGAAAAAATACATAGGAAATAAAACTAAAAAATCATCAATCGTCATCTTCTGTGTCGTCAGCAGCATCTTGAGACGGTGGTGGAAATTGAGTAATAAAAAGATGAGTCAGATGGGAGATTTTGCAGTCAAGGGAGTTAATATGAGAATTAAGAGTGTCTCGATGATCCATTAGATAGTTAACACAATGATATAGACTACGTGGATCATCAGAATCAGCACGAGGACGAGAAGAACTAGAGGTTGAAGATGGTCTAGCAGAAGTGGCTAGAGGAACCTGAGTGAGGGGAGGAGACCTAGGGGAAGTTCTAGACGGAGGGTCAAGAGTCTTCATACGTGCTAAACTGGCACGATCGAAGCACTCATAATGCTTAATAACATTGGTCTCGGAGTCGAGATCAATATCATAAGCAAGGAAGACACGAGTGAGGAGACCACCAAATGGTAAAAAAGTGGGTATGAGACTTATGGAGTCTCGAAAAAATGACACGACCCCAATTGATATTAATTCTACCAAAAATTGCATAAACTGCTTGTTGCAATCCCAGAGAATACTGATCAAAGCTCCCTGTTTTGGGAAGAATATTATATAATAGTATTCTTGCAACTAGTTTTGCAATAGGTGTGATAGATTTACTAGACATGGGGGGTCCATGATTTGGCAAAAAGATTTTTGATAGGATAGATGCATCATCTAAAATGATTTCCCCTAAATCAAGTCCCTCATCATCAATACCCATAATAAGATTAATTCTCTCAGATGTGAGTTTAATCTTCTTATTTTTGACCGAAGAATAAACAATAATTTCTCCATCATCCGTTTGAACTACTCTCATATTGGTATAAAAAAGATAGATGAGTTGTGGGTAATAGTCGGGTTGATTTTCTAAGGATAAAAACTCTTATAGACTACAATGTTGAAAAAGAGAAATAAGATTGAACCTATCTAAATCATTGAAGACAAATCTACCCAGAAAAATTGCAATGTTACAAATTAGATACCATTTTTCTAAGAGTTCAGAACTCCTAAGATATTGAGAATAGTCTTTTGATGAAGAACTATCATCAACATGGGATCTCTTAGATCTTTTCGGAGCCATTAAGGGAATCAAACAAAAAGAAGTGAGATTTAAAAAGATTATACCAACAAGGAGAATGGAATCAAACATCAAGGAATCGGAAATCAGCAGCTTCAAAACAGATTCGGCAGTCGACTTCCGGATCGATCTCCTTCTCCTTAGGGTTTCGGATTGGGGAAAAGTAAAAGTAAAAAATTGGGGCTGTGAGAGGGTTTTTAACAGAAAACAGATGGCTGAGATTGAATAGGAATGAGATCAATGGCTCACACAGGAGTCACGGGGGAGTAAAAAGATAACAATTTGTCTCAAGAATTATGTGATGATTCGACGATGAAGACAGACTGACTCGCGACAGTCGACTGGTTTTAGGAGACTGTCGACTTAGTCGAGAGAAAAATAAGTATTTATAACAACTGATCAGTCGACTTGGTGAAATTTCAGTCAACTGGTCAGAGAGAAAAAATAAGTATATATAGAGAATACGGGACAGTCGACTTAGGGAAATCTCAGTCAACTTTAACAGAAATATTTTCAAAAAATATCAAGAAAATTACATATCCCTAGTTCTCTTCTTAAAGTTATAAAAATGTCTTCTTTAAGGGGTTTTGTAAAGATATCAGCTACTTGTTTATCAGTAGAGATAAAGTCTAAAGATATGTCTCCTTTTAAAACATGATCACGTAGAAAATGATGTCGAATATCAATATGTTTCGTACGTGAATGTTGAACCGGATTTTTAGATAAATTAATTGCACTGGTATTATCACACATTATTGAAGGTTTTTCAAAAAAAATACCATAATCTAATAAGGTTTGTTTCATCCACAGAATTTGTGCACATGCCAAACTTGCAGTGATATATTCAGCTTCTGTAGTAGATAGGGACACTGAATTTTGCTTTTTACTGCACCAAGAGACCAGGGAATGTCCCAAAAAGTGACATGTTCCACTAGTGCTCTTGCGATCAGTTTTACTACCAGCAAAATTAGCATCACTATACGACAAAAGTTGGAAATTATCAGTGCGTGGATAAAATAAGCCATAATCAGATGTGCCTTTAATATATCTTAAAATTTGTTTCACTGCTTTTAAATGAGACTCTTTAGGACTAGACTGATATCTAGCACACAAACATACACTGAACATAATATCTAGTCTACTAGCGGTAATATATAAGAGTGAACCAATCATACCTTGATAGAGTTTCTGATCGACACTCTTACCTAATATATCTTTGTCAAGGGTAGTAGTAGTAGCCATAGGTGTGGATTTACTACTTATACTATCCATGTTAAACCATTTGAGTAATTCCTTTGCATATTTTTCTTGATTAATAAATATGCCATTTGAAGACTGTTTAATTTGTAGTCCAAGGAAATAATTGAGTTCACCCATGTGACTTATCTCAAACTCGTTTTTCATGGTATTAGCAAACTCTTGACATAGATTATTATTAGTAGAACCAAAAATTATATCATCAACATATATTTGTATGATTAAAATATCATTCTTAATTCTCTTGATAAACAAGGTAGTATCTACTTTACCTATCTCAAACCTTGTTTCTAAAAGAAAAGTTTTCAAGCGATCATACCAAGCACGTGGTGCTTGTTTAAGACCGTATAAAGCCTTTTTCAATTTTTAAAAACATGGTTTGGAAATTGTTCATGTTCAAAACCTGGTGGTTGTTTAACATAAACATTCTCTTTAATAAACCCGTTAAGAAAAGCACTTTTAACATCCATTTGATAAAGTATAAAATTCATGAAACAAGCAAAAGATAATAAAATACGAATTGATTCTAATCTAGCAACAGGAGCATATGTTTCATCAAAATCTATGCCTTCTTCTTGATTATATCCTTGAGCAACTAGTCTAGCTTTATTCCTTACAACTTGGCCTGATTCATCTAACTTATTTTTAAATACCCATTTGGTACCAATAATAGTATGATCAGGAGGTCGTGGAACTAAATCCCATACATCATTCCTTATGAATTGGTTTAACTCATCTTGCATGGCATTCATCCAAAATTCATTCTCACATGCTTCTTGTATATTTTTCGGTTCAAAATCCGACATGAAGGCTGTATGAGATATCATATTAATATGTGATCGTGTCTGAATACCATGGGAGATATCACCAATTATTAAGTCATGAGGATGATATCTAACTTCAACAAATGATTTTGGTAAAGTTGGAGATATAACAATAGGATCAGTCGACTTGATAAGTTCCTCAGTCGACTGGTTTACATCAGTCGACTTGATGTCCTTATCGGTCGACTTATCTGCGAGACAAGTTTGTTCTAAAGATGTAATTACTTTATTTAAAGGTGATGAATCAGTTTCATCATCTTTAATTAAATTTGATGAAGACAGAGATTCATCGAATGTAACATGCATTGATTCTTCAATAGTCATTGTTGACTTGTTGAAAATTCTATATGCTTTACTCCTATTTGAGTATCATATAAAGATACCCTCATTAGATCTAGGATCAAATTTATCCAAATTATCTTTAGTGTTCAGAATAAAACACTTACAACCAAATGTCTTAAAATAAGAGACTTTGGGAATTTTGTTAAAAAATAACTCATAACAAGTCTTCTTTAGCTTAGGTCTTATTAGAATCCTGTTTAAAACATAACAAGCTGTAGCAACGGCTTCAGCCCAAAAATACTTAGGTAAATTGCTTTCAAGAAGCATGGTACATGCGCATTCTTGCAAAGTCCTATTTTTGCTTTCAACTACTCCTTTTTGTGGTGAAGCTCTAGAAAATGCATATGAATGTGTTATACTATTCTTATTGCAATATTCTGTAAACGTTTCATTTTCAAATTCTCCACCATGATCACTTCTAATAATGACTATGGTTAGAGATCTTTGATTTTGAATTCGTTTACAAAAATTTGCAAATTCATCAAAAGCATCATTTTTATGTTTTAAAAAGAATATCCAAGTGAATCGTGAAAAATCATCTACTAAAACAAATACATATCTACTTTTATTTAAAGAAGCAACTCTAGTAGGGCCAAATAAATCCATATGAATTAACTCAAGTGGCCTACTAGTAGAGATTACTTCTTTTGTTTTAAAAGTGGATTTAATTTGTTTTCCTAGTTGACATGCATCACATAACTTATCCTTTTTAAAGGATAGTTTTGGCAATCCTTTAACTAGGTTATACTTAGATATTTTAGAGAGATTTTTCATATTCACGTGACCAAATCGTCTATGCCAAAGCCAAGAATCATTATTAGAAGCTATTAAACAAAAATCATTTGAAAACTCATTTGTATTCAAACATAATTCATAAATGTTGTTTTTGCGAAAACCTTGAAAAATAATATTTTGCATAGTAGAATCATAAATTAAACAAGCATCTTTTTCAAATAAAATTTTATAACCTTTATCACATAGTTGACTAATACTTAACAAATTATGTTTTAGTCCACTAACTAACAAAATATTTTCTATAGTAGGATTAGTATTTTTACCAACCATGCCGATTCCTATGACTTTGCCTTTGTTGTTATCACCAAAGGTAACTGTTCCTCCATTAATGCTTTGTATGATGGATAGAAGATTGGCCTGACCAGTCATATGCTTTGAACACCCACTATCAAGTATCCAACGATCTTTCTTTGGTACCTATAAGATATTCAATGTGAATATGGTACCCTTTTCATTGGGTCCAAAACATATTAGTTAGGGGAAAACCAAACTCATAATGAGTTTGATTTTCCTCCATAAGCAGGAATAAAATTAACAGAATTACATACATTTAACATATATGAATTGATATATGCAGTTCTATCATTCAAATTCAAGTTAACTGGAACCCATACTAGTTTGTTCTGTCCAGTCGACTTTATAGCATCCTTCAGTCGACTTCTACTGTAAGTCAGTCGACTGGATGATGATGTAGGTCGAATTATATGAGGTTTTGGTCGTGTTGAATAAGACTCAGTTCCTCTGGATAGACGACTGGTAGATGGATTCAGTCGACTTGAAGAACGTTAGACTTGCTTTTATCACTAAAAATTATAAGCTTAGGCTTTTCAAAGAATTCATACAGTTTATTTTTAACACTAGAAATAGATTCAGGTTTATTTCTACTAGTTTTTTTAGAGAAAAGATCTTTTACAGGAGATTTTTTAAAACCAAGACCAAACTTTTGACTAGATTTCACTTGATTTTGAAGAACATCATTTAAATTCTCTTTTCCTTTATTGAACTTAGATACGTTCTTGGATATTTCTTCATAATTCGTTGTTAGAGATTCAAGATCCATATCTAAACTTGAAATACGAGAATTTAAAGATTTTACTTCTTTATCAAGGTTAAGATTCTCTTGAGAAAGCATTTGATTAACTTTCTCTAGATTCTTAACTCTAATCTTTTCTTTTTTCAATTCTTGAAAATTTTCATTGAAAGCATCAAGTAAATCTTCTGAATCATAATCATTACTTACTTGATTCTGTGAAGCCATAAAACACATGTTCGCAACTTCGTTGGTTTCATCAGTTTCTTCTTCTGAGGAAGAATCACTGTCATCCCAAGTTGCTTGATATGCCTTTTTGTTTTTGGCAAACTTGTTCTTTGTGTACTTATCCTTCTTAAGTTGGATGTCTTTTCTTTAGACTTTGTATTTTCTAGCGGACAATCCTTCTTCATATGGCCTGTTTTATTACACCTGAAACAAGTTGGAGGATCATTAGAATCTCTAAATTTAGAATTGAACTTACCTTTCTTTAAGAATTTTTTGAATCTCCTTGTGAACATGGCTATCTCCTCTTCATCTTCTGAATCTGTCATGGCTTTAAAAGCTAATAATTTCTTCTTAGACTGTTGTGGTTCTGCATCCTTCTTCCGTTCTTCAATTTGAACCTCATAGGCCATTAGATTTCCCACAAGATTCTCAAGAGAAAGTTGTGATAAATCTTTTGCCTCTTCTATTGCAGTGGTCTTCTTTTTCCATTCAGGAGTAAGTGCACGAAGAACTTTTCTCACCATGTCTGCTTGAGCGTATATTTTTCCAAGTGCCACAAGTGAGTTTGTAATGTTAATAAATCTGGTTATCATTTCGGACACGCTTTCATTTTCCTTCATGCGGAACATTTCAAACCTGTGAACAAGAACAGATATTTTAGATTCTTTCACTTTGTTTGTTCCTTCATGAGTTACCTCGAGTGTATGCCAGATTTGATGTGCGGTTGTTGAATTTGACACACGATTGAATTCTTCTTTTGTAAGAGCACAGAATAATGCATTCATTGCTTTTGCATTATTCATTGTTTGGTTCTTCATGTCATCATTCCATTGTGCATATGGAATAGCAGGAGCAGTGTATTCTGTTTTAGTCATGTTCCATATTTCATAATTGATGGATTGGAGATAGATCTTCATTCGGCACTTCCAATAATTGTAATTTGTTCCAACAAAGAGAGGTGGCCTTTGTGCAGATTGCCCCTCATGGTACTAATTTGCATTTGAAGAAGTTGCCATAGCCTTTAACCTCGCTCTTATACCAAGTATTGGATCCTGTAGGCGAGACAACAAACACTAGAGGGGGAGTGAATAGTGTTTATAAAAATTAAATTGCGGAATATAGATTTTTCTTCTGTGCAGTCGACTTAAAGAGTGAACCAGTCGAGTGAAAAGGTAATTCAAACAAATCTGTGAAGTAGACTCAGAGTTAAGACAGTCGACTTAACAACCAGAAAAACTATCAGAGTATACGAGTTTGGCCAGTCGACTTATAAAGTACTCAGTCGACTGTCCAGACAGGTTTCACAGAAACAACTCAAAATGAGAAAATATAAATGCAAGTAAGAGAAATACAACCACAGAGTGCACACGATATATCCTGGTTCAGTCTTCCTGACCTACATCTAGTCCCCAAGCAATCCACTTGAGATTTCCACTATTCTTGAAAAAGTTTACAAGAATACCCTACGGCGTTCAGACAACAACCTCGTCTAACCAGTAGTCCTTTCTCTCAACCAGAGAAAGCAACCCACTCTTCCACCAAGAGTGACACAACTGACTCTACACCCTAGAGTCCTACTCTCCAACCGAGAGGAAAAGAACAACAATAAATTTGTTTTACAATCAACCTATAGCCTTGTTTGTGATTTGTGATATAGTACGTGGCTAAAAAAGGTTTACTTCTATCTTCAGTCCAGAACGAAATCAGATGTTATACTGGACTGAAAAAGGAGAACCAAGACTTAGTGATTTGAAAGCGTTTGTCTCTTGGAAAATGTAACACTTAAGATCTCAAAGAAATGCTTGGAGTATTAGACCTTTTAACAGTGGATTCCAATCTCTATTTATAGAGATAGATTCACTGGACGTTGGGAATCAGTTGTTCAACTGTCAACCAACGGATCTAAAAAGATTTGAATTTGAAAAATGATTTTAAAAACACAAAACTGTCAAACACACTTGAACAGTCGACTGGGTTGCCATGATGAGTCGACTGGTCAGAGTTTGAATAAGTTTAGTCAGTTTTGTACCGACTCAGTCGACTGGTATAGGTATCGGTCGACTGGTACTCAACAGCTAAACTATTTCAAACTGTTTTGACCCCTTTTTTTTTGAAGTTTGAAAAACACACATTTGTAAAAGAGTGAATGTATGTGTGTGTGACAAGGCTTTACATCATACTAAGACTCAAGAAATATAAAATATTACATTTGTTTACAAGACATAACAATATATGACACTTGAAGCATAGGTCTTGACTTGAGTCTTGAGTGAAGCCATTGTCTTTATCCAGAGCATGTGCTTGTACATTTGTTCAGCTGTATAGTAATGAGGCCTTTGTGTATACAACTTGCAATTATAAGGTATAGCATAGATACATGTTGCAGTGTGTTGTAATCATCAAAATCAAGAATCAACAGTTAACAGTAAAATAAAAGATATGAAATTAATTTTGCTGAATTTTGCTGAACATGTGTAGGAATCACTCTGAATTTTTGTAGATTTAATTCATAAGTTTTCTGATCTGTTTCATATGTGTTTATACAATCTATAACCTGTTGCCTGAACATAAAGCCTGGAATGAATAGGATTTTCACCCTAGTTTCTGTAACTTTTATATGTCGTATATATATTCGCTGGAACCGGCAGAGAGTCTATTCTCTAGAATTTCTGACGGATCCAGATTTTCATTTCTGTAATAGCGATAATCTGTGTTTTTGTACAACAACATCATCCTATCCAGATTGTGTGATTTGTGTTAATTTAATAAGTTTGCTTCTTAATTTGTATGTAACGAGTAGAATTAGTCACACCTAGCATAATACAACCTTGAAACCTCTTGTATGCTCACATAGGATGAAAATAAAATTTTAACAAGCCGGGGTATTATGGGTTGACTTGGTAGTGAACGATCGGAAAATGTGCTCGGTAAAGGCCTTCTTGCTTGCATGATTTATTATATGGAAGGTGGAGAATTGCTTGTCATTGTGTGATCACGCTATCATGATATCTTGTTATCTTGTTACCGAGTGCACGATCCGTGAATTCACCATCAGTCTAAAACGTTCACTGTGTGCTTGCGCCAAACCTGTGGAATGGGACGCAGTAGTACGTGCACTAGATAGATTAATAAAATGATTAATAACCTGCATTTGATATTCCATGCTTGATCGTATATATCGTCATCAAGATAGAATTAAAATTGACATCATTCATTACATGCATGACTAAATATAGACCTTTGATATTATTGCCAATTTTTGATATTGTTATCGACTTTGATCTCATCTCTTTTCTTTGATATACATACTTCCTATTATTCTCTATTTTCCTCTACTTGCTGTCTATGACTTGCTCTAAGGAAATTATTGTCTCTCTTTTTTGGTCAAGAATTTGCAGGTACTGAAGGATCAATACCAGCAGGAATTGGTGAGCAACAATTCTAGAAAATGGAACTAAAGATTGAGTTGCTTAGCTTATTTTGTTGCCAGATTTATTTCTTTTGAACATTGTCTGGATATTATACTTTGTTTGGGCTTCTGTTCCTGTCGTTTATTTTAATTCCCAAATATTGAATATTGTGTTAGATATTATTTTGGATTATTTCATTATTATTGAAATTTATCGTTGATTCATGTGATTGTATATTTCTTGCATGGCTGTGTTTATTGTTCATATTGCTGAGTTAGTCTGGTATAGCTTATGGAAGGTGTTTACGTCATTCGCTGGGTCTACGTTACGTACTCGTATTCCGTATTTTAGGAAGCGGGGTGTGACACCACATCTCAATCTCCTATTTAAATGCTCCTTAAAACCCCTAATTTAATATTCCGAAATACCCTCTCTCTCTCTCCATCGCCGCTCACCATATTTCTCTCTCCATGTTTCCTCTGTTTCGAACACATCCCGCTCGAGCCCTCTCCCGTCGCTCCGATCGCCTCACTGCCATCTTGGCCACCTCTTCATCACCCTAGCCCCCTCGAGCCCCTGCCCTCACCCTATCACTGTCCTCCTCGCCTCTCATCCAACCCCCCATCGCCTTTGCCTCTGTTCAACCCATCCCGCATCGTCGACCACCACCTCGATCCTCTCTATTGTCCCCGCAAACACCGGTGACCCCCATCGACGTTGTCGTCAACGTCCAAAACCCCCACTGTCTTGCTCAATCCTCTGTTTGGTGCGAAATAGAGCACCAGCTCGTCCCCTGCCGTTGCTCGCCGTTGTGTCGCTCCTCGACCGAGTGCGCCGTCATCTGTCACCCTCGAGCACCCCTCGAGCCGCTCAGTCGCTGTCGTTCCCCGTTTTCCCTTCCTTCCACTTCGCTGTCGGTCAGAGTATTAGGTATTGTTGTGTTTGATGTTTGGATTGAGGATCTGGTGTTGGTGTTTTCTATTCGGGTGAAGAAGGATCCGCAGATTTGCTGCGTGTGTATTGCACGTAGTTTGCACGTGCTTCTGTGTTCTGTGTTCGTGGGTTCGTCGCCCGGGATTCTCATCCCGTTATTCTATATATTCAAAATTATCATCTAACAGGTAAGTCTCTTCTTGAACCCCTTTATTGTTTGTGTTCAAGATTCTTTGATCTCCGCAGGTAGATCCCAACCCATTAAATCATATTGCTATTTGAATTCCTTTAAGTATATTGAGGGTTTACAAGTGCTAACCCAATATATTCTTAACATCGTGCCTACATCTTTGATCTCGAACATAGTCCCTCTTGCATATTGCATATGCACGTTTACATGAAAAATAACCAGATCCATGTTATAGAGTTATTTGATGAATTGAATATGTCGATTGAATTTGATTTAATGGTGTAATTACCATGCCTGTAAAATTTCATCGTAAACCTAGAAATATGCATGTTAAACATCTAGCAACACTTTGATTATTAATTAGAATGAACTATACGGTTGTATGATAAAGTTGTTGCCTATTCATATCAAATTATTTACTGGACTGTTGTTTGTGTCTTTTTTGTATCAAATTTTTTACCATGTTACTGTTGTAATTTAAAATAACTTTCTTAACATGAATTATAGCCCCATCAGTCTACTTTCCAGAGCTTTTGACAAAATTGAATTCCAAATTATAATCTGTCAGATATCTTATTTTTAGTACAACTGTGTCTGAATTTCCAGATTCACAAATTCATGTGTATCTTTCTGTTCCATAAATAAATAGAACATGATAACAGTAAAACGAAAATAAAAACATGAAATAAATTTGGCTGGGACTAGACATGTGTAGAAATCACCCTGATTTTTTGTAGATTTAATTGATGAGTTTTTTGATCTGTTTCACATGTATTTATATAATTTACAACTTTCTGCCTTAACATAAAATCTGAAAATAATAGGAATTTCTGTAATATTTATATGTCGTGCATATATTCGCTGGAACCGGCAGAGAGTCTAGTTTCTAGAATTTCTGACGGATCCAGATTTGCTTTTATGTAGTAGCAGTAATCTGTGTTTTTGTACAACAACATCATGTTGTCCAGATTGTGTGAATTGTGTTTAATTAATATATTTGCTTCTTGATTTATCTGTAATGAGTAGAATTAGTCACACCTAGCATAATACAACCTTGACACCCTCTTGCATGCTCACATAGGATGAAATAAAATGATAACAAGCCGGGGTACTATGGGTTGACTTGGTAGTGAACAATCGAAAACTGTACTCGGTAAAGGCCTTCTTACTTGCATGATTCATTACATGGAATGTGGAGAAATGCTTGTCATTGTGTAATCACGCTATCATGATATCTTGTCATCTTGTTACCGAGACAATCCGTAAATTCACCATCAGTATAAAGCGTTCACTGTATGCTTGCACCGAACCTGTGGTATGGAACATATGGGACGTAGTAGTACGTGCACTAGATGGGTTAATAAAATGATTAGTAACCTACATTTGACATCTCATGCTTAATCCTGTATATCGTCATCAGCATAGATTTTGGATTGACATCATTCATTACATGCATGATTAAATATAGACCTTTGACATTATTATCAATCATTGATTTTGTTATTGACTTTGATCCCGTCCCTTTTCTTTGATACACTATGTTCCTATTACTCCCTATTTTCTCTACTTGCTGTCCATGACTTGCTCTAAGGATACTATTTTCTTTCTTTCTAGATCAAGAATTTACAGGTATCGAAGGATCTCTACAAGCAGGAATTGGGGAGCAACGATTCTAGAAGATGGAACCAAAGATTGCACAGCTTAATTTACTTTATTGCTAGATTTATTACTCTGAACAATGTTATGACATTATACTTTGTTTTGGGCATTTGTCCCGTCGTTTATTTATTTTTCCCAGATATTGGATATTATGTTGGATATTATTTTGGATTATTTCATTATTATTGGAGTTTATCTTTGATTCATGTGATTATATTTCTCTTGTGTAGTTGTGTTTATTGTTTATTGATGAGTTAGTCTGGTACAGCTTATGGATGGTGTTTACATCATTCGCTGGGCCTACATTACGTACTCGTATTCCATATTTTGGAAAGCCGGACATGACAATATATATATATATATATATATATATATATATATATATATTAATTTATTTAGTTGGTGGAGTGGGTTTTAATGGAGTTTATTTTGAAAAGATGAACTATAAGGACATAAAAGTAATTGGAAAGTCCAAGAGGGGTTTATTATAAATTATCCTTTTTATTTATTTGTCCCCCACCCATTCCTCCTTCTCTTTCTCACCTGTCGACCAACCCCCTTTCTTCCCCCAGCTTTTGGCCAAAACCCTTTTCCCCCCAAAATTAGGGTTTTGAATCCCAACCCATTTCCCACCTTAACATTGAATTTTTTTTTGGGGTTCTAAGCTAGTTTCGAATGCTCTGTTGCATAGTGGGCTTGGTTCTCACGGAGAGCATCGAGAAGGTATATTAAATCGTATGTTAGTTTATTGGCTTATATGCTTTTCATTTCTTTTACTAGAAATCGATGTAGGGAGATGGATAGAGCATATTAACATTTTAGAAGTGAGAATTGGTGCATAACACGGTGAAAATGTGAAGTTCTAATTTTGGCAGAAAGCCAAATTTGAGGGTTTGTGAAATTGGGGTAGGAAACTTGATTCTAGTGATTTTAGAAAATGCATATAAGAGTGTAGAATAGTGTGAGAGTATTAATATGAATTTAGGAGGATTTTTGTAGGCTTAATTCTCAACCAAATCGATTGAGAAAGGGTGTGCATATATTATGTACGTCGGGTATTCGATGAAATGCCCGAGCGAAACTGGAGTGAGAATTTGATTAGCTCGAAGGTGTGATTGATTTTTATTTTTATTGTTTTATACTAATTTGAGATATTAGGAGTTTTGGAATAAAGAATTTAGGAAATCAGAGATTTTCCGCGTTGGAATCCTGTGATCGATAAGTAAAATTGTGCTTTGAGAGCCGAATTCGAAATCCGTCATTGTAGCTTAGCTACATATGTCATTTGTGACGTGTTGGAATTTGATAGCTTATGTTTTGAACGTATGGCTAAAAAGTTCCATAATTTTATATTTAGGTGGCAAAAGTTGAACTTTGATTGGCTGTTGGGCGGACACGAGACATCGGTTGCTCTGTTCGCCGGGTGAGTAAGATTATACTAGGTGTATAGTTTGTTGTGACAAAATTTTATACGGATTTGATTTGATTTGTGTGAATTATAGCCAAATGAAGATTTAACCGAAAATACAGAATTTTTATATGTTGAATTTGTGTTGTATGGAGAATTTGTGTGATTTGAATATTTAATGTTATGGATGATAATGAGTTATGATAGCATAATCGATGAAATTAATGAGTGAGTATATGTGTAATGTAGTGATTGTCTTAAGTGAAACTAATGTGCGGCAATATGGTGTAATCATCTACTTAATCTAGCATGTTCATAAGATATTTAATGTGAGCGAAAAATTACTTTGGTGCGTTGATAATACGGAATAATATGAAGTAATAAATCTTATAAATGAAATAAATAGCTGTATGTGAATATGGGATATAATAAGATAATAAATTGCATGGTTAAAGCCAAAGATGTGGCAAATTGTTGAAATAAAAGATAAGATAATGTGTGGTGATAAAGAGATGAAATGAAAATGATAATAATAGTTGAATTTTTGTTGACCAGTACCTACATAAATCCTGGGGGTTTGGCTAGACCTCCTAACACCCAAGGACCGGCTAGGGGTGCGGTGTTTATTACCCAAACTATGTTTGGAGTGCGGTGTTTTTATCGCCCATTATCGGCTTGAGGCCCGGTTATTACCTAGCTCGGCTGGGGTGCGGTGATATTCCATCGATGACAGATGTCACGAGGAAGTACCCTAGTGAAACTAAGGGTGGGGTGTTTTCTTTCCCTCATTGGCTTTGCCACGAGGAAGTACCTAGCTTCGCTGGGGTGCGGTGTTTTCTTTTCCCTCGTTGGTTTTTCCACGAGGAAGTACCCAAACTATGTTTGGGGTGCGGTGTTTCCCTCGCTGACTTCGGCTGGGAGGAAGTACCCAACTTCTACTTGGGTTGCTGTGTTTCCCTCGCTGGCATCTGCTGAGAGGAAGATGTAGCCTCGAACGCATAAGACCCCCCCGGAGGAGGGGGGAGGGGGGAGAGGTCCGCGTGTTTACTAGGCTGTCAGCTTTTAGTATATTGCGATACTGTGGCTCATGATCGACAAATTAATAAAATGGCTAAATGTGAAATGAAAAGAGAAATGAGTTAGTAAAGAAAGTAATTAATATGAAATGAGAATGAGTCAGTAAAGAAAGCATATGAGGTGATATGTGAATGAGAAAGTAAAGAAGGAGTATAATGAGAATATAAAGTAAAGTATTACCCAGCACGGCTGGGGTACGGTGATATTCCCTCGATGACAGATGTCGCGATGAAGTACCCAGCTTTGCTGGGGTGCGGTGTTTTATTTTTCCTCGTTGGTTTTGCCACGAGGAAGTACCCAAACTATGTTTTGGGTGCGGTGTATTATCTGAAAAGAAGGAGAGTTAAAATGAATTGTATTATGAGAAGAAGATGGAAGGTAGAATACATTATATTATGAAATGAATATGAGAAAGCAGAGGAAGCATATGATGGGAAATGAAAAGGAAACTGAGAAATTAGAGAAAGCATATGATGTGAAATGGGAATGGAAAATTTAAGCAAGTGTATTATGAGTTGAGAATAAAGAGTAGAATATGTTATATTATAAGATGAGATTGAGAAAGTAAGTAAAGTGTATGTTATGAAATGAATATTAGAATGTATAGAAAGTGTATAATACGAAATAAGAATGAAAAAGTAAAGGAAATATGTATGTGAATAAATATGAACAAAGTGAAGAAGACGTATTATGAGAATGAATTGTATAGTAAAGTGAATTATGTAATGAATATTAAAAGTAAGTGGTATTATGTGATGAGAATGGTTGATAAAATAAAACCTATCTTTAAATGAGTTTGATGCACCTTGGAATTGTGTCGAGGAACTACTCGCCCGCTATTTCAATGGAAATGGTGGGAACTACCTGTCTTGGCACAACCCCTAGGGTGAATTGGTAGGTTGTTGATTTGATAGTTGTATTGTGACATGGAAATAAAAAGTCAAGTAAACTGTAAGATGAAAATGGAAATAAAGTAAAGTAATAACCAAGCTATCGGCATGGGATGTGATGAGATATTACCCAAGTTCTACTTGGGGTGCGGTGATTATGATCTCTATGATGTGTTTGATGAATTGGCCTGGGGAGGTTTTTAATATATTACAAGTATTGAGATTTATTGAATTGTTTAAAAATTAACGTAAGCCGAAAGGCGTTACGGGTATAAAATTATAGGTAAGACTGCCAAATTTTTTACTAAATTATTAACTTATTATTTGGGAATAATATAAGAGTTTTGGAAGTGCAGAGGAGTAAGGGATAGCATAGAAATTCTATGCAGAGTCTTCTAGGAGTTATAAGAAAATAGGAAGAAAAAAAACTGGGGTGTGACATGGCTTCAGTATTGGGATGATGTGGGGCACTGGTCGACAAATTAATAAAATGGGTAAATATGAAATGAGTATGAGAAAGTTAAGAAAGTGCACAATGAAATGAGCAGGAAAAGGTAAAGAAAATGGGTTATGTGAATGAGCATGAAAGTAAAGCAAATGTGTTAGGAAATGAATATGATATGTAAAGAAATTGTGTTATGAGAATAAAAATGAAAAGTATTGAAAATATGTTATGAGAATGAAAAGTAAAATAAGGTGTATTATGTGATGAAAAATAAAGTAAGTGGTATTATGTGGTGAGGATGGTTGTTAAAATAAAAACATGATATGATATAAGTTTGGTACGTCTTGGAATTGTGTCATGGAACTACTCGCCCGCTATTTCGGTGGAAATGGTGGGAACAACCTGCCTAGGCACAACTACAAGGTGGATCGGTGTGGTGTTGATATGATAGTTGTAGTATGAGATGTGAATGAAATTTAAAGTTATATAATGAGATAAGAATGAAAGTTAAAGTGATTTGTAATACGAGATGTAAATGAAAGTTAAAGTGAGTTATACTATAAGATGTGAATCAATATGAAAGTAAAATATATTATCTAATAAGAATGAGAAGTAAAGTAAGTTGTATGATGAGATGAGAATGGAATATAAAGCAAAGTATATATTAAAATGAGAATGAGAATTAAAGTAAGTGGTATGATGGAATAAGAATAAAAAAGGAAAGTTGTAGTGCCCCAAATCCCCATATTGGAAATCTGAGACCCTACTCCAGGAGTCGAACTTCAAATAGTCCCAATCACAGAAAAGTACAGGAAAATTAAAACTTTTATTCCATATAATTGTTACATTTACAAGTGTTACAATATCCAAATAAAAATTACAAGATTTACAAATAATATAATAACACTTGAATATGTCCCTTGGATGCTTGGACCAACTCGAGCTCTGTTGTACCTGCAAATTGGCTCCGGATACCTATAAGGTGGGGAACGTCAGTACTTCGATTGACACAATGCTAATAATAACAGCGATCTCTAAACTAACAATCGCAACCATAATTTATGCAAAAGGGAAAAGTGATGTGAAAAGTAAGGGTTAATGGATTCGGGTTTTAGTGTTGTTGTATACCATGATTCTACAACTAGATGCATCAATCACATGCCTAATTCTAATGCACGCAAGACTTTGGAGAACGCATGCATCTCATACCACATATGCCCCCAAATCTACCCGTCTTTCTCCAAATTTTAGGGATTCGAACCCTCGCCATGCATCCTACTCTTGTAATCAGCCTGTTCTCAATAGATTTTCGTGTCTAAAGAGGTTGCAGTCCTTCGGTCTAGCACCGTACTGCAGTCTCTAAAGTGGTGGTCGCATTTGCCACTTAGTACCCGAACACGAACCTCACTCAAAAAGCCGTGTCAAACTTTCCGGTACAAAACCATGTACCCATGACGTCAATGATTCAAAAACAAAATGCACGCACATAGGAACATGACGGCCTCGAGGGTCAAATCCCCCTATCCGACAGGAGTTCCTCTCCCGTTCCTTATCCCGGCTCTTTGGGAATTAACAGATCGAGATACGAGACCCGCGAACTCAAAACCTATGAACCAAATATATATCCCTACGACAGGAAAAGTATAACACCCGACTAGGGTCTGCTAGTACTAATGCAATATACATACCCCTAATACATCACTCCATCCCGGTCGCACTCTAATCCCTCATATAAAAAAGATTACTTCGAAAAATCTGCCCATCGACCACTGGCCCCGGCGACACAAGTCCTGCTCGCCACTTCTCCTGGCTTGGAATTCGTCCATCACCCCGGCCCGCATTCACCCTTCACTGGCATGAATTCAATTCGTCGGCACCGATCGGACATCCAACGCCTCGGCGGAAGTTCTAATCTTAGGGTTGATAGTCGTAGGATATCACCCTACCCTAGTGGCTAACTCGAGTCACAACATCCTCAACAGGAGTCAAACACCAACAAGACCAGCAATAGACACCATTCATCCTCAAACAATGAGTTATCAACTCTTATGTACACAAGGGGAAAGGTTCTGTAATATCCTGGTTTGATATTATAGTTGTATTATTATTATTATTAAAATTAAAATATTTTTACGAAAATATCTTGGTTTTACTAATAAAATGTTATCTGTATATATATATATACAAGTAAGTATATATATTTATTGTATCGGTTTTGTGCACTTGTACAAATCTTGTAAAATGCGTTTTTGAGAAATTTTTTGAAATATCTGGGCTGATATTAAAAATTATTATTTTATTATTATTTTATTATTATTTTCAGAATTGAAATATTTTTTGTGGATATTACCAGGTTTTGTTAATAAACATCATCTGTATATATATACCAGTCTGTATACATCTGTATTGTATCAAATTAGTACTGAAATTATCCGAGCCGGTAATAAAATTATTTTTATTATTATTTCTAAATTAAAATATTTTTGGTAGAGATTATTCGTTTTAACTAATAAAAATTATCTGTATAGACAGATATATGTACGTATATGTACCGTATCGATTTCGTACGTTTGTACGAAATCATGTAGTATGTGATTTTGAGAAAATATCTCTTGTTTTTTATCCATCATGATCAAAATGGAGGGTTAGGAATGAGTTTGGGTGTTGATTGTAATATAAAATTACAAATTGAACATCAAATTGATTAACCATGAGAATAGGTGACAAGTGGCTCTCTTCTCACCCACATACCCACTCACCCTCTCCTATAAAACACCCCCCAACCCCTTGGCCGGGAACAATGAAAAAGGGCAAGAAACCCTTCATCTCTTGTGTGTTTTCATCTCCTTCTCATCTCATTCTCCTTCTACTTTTAACTATTTTATTTTTGGAAAAAAAATCCGAAGAAAGAAAAAGAAAGAGATATCAAAATCAAAAGAAAAAAGAGGGTTTCATGGGTTCTTTCATGAAGTGTTCTTGAAGAGGAGCAAGAATAAGGAGCAAGGAGGAGAAGGATCAAGCTAGTTCTTCCTACAAACCGATTTGGGTGAGGGTTCTCAACTCGTTAATTATTGTTTTGTTTTTTATTTGCTTGATTATGTGAACAACTTGGAATAATTTCAAATGCATATGATGTTTATGGACTACAATAAAAAGGGCATACAAGATTGAAGTGGTAGAGCACAAAATAAAGCATAAATATTCAATCTTTGTAGTTTTAGGGTTAGAATTAATTACCAATGCTAAAGGAGGAATCTTGAGCCCAAATTAATTCTAGAGGTTCTCATATGTGTTATTATCATTTTCCAATTTATATAGAATTTTCTGGGTTAATTTGATGGGTAAAACAAATCGTTTCCCCAAAATAGCGAGCATAAAAAAGAAATCGATGTTTTAGTTGATTCGACTTGTATTCAAGGGACTGGATTTTGAGTTCCATGTGGAATCTGAAAAAGTGTTCAACTAGAGAGTTTTAGTAGATGTTCTCTCCTTACCAAATTTACCTATTTGGTTAGATTCTGATAAGCGGAGCAAGAGATATGACCTTTACAAAATCTCAGCAGCTGGCCTTTTGGCTGAAAGCTCGCTGTTTGGATTGTTCGAAGTTTTTGCACCTCTTATTGATTGAATCTGAAGAAAAAAAATCAATGAGAGAGTTGTAGTAGATTCTCTCAACTTTCCAAAATGCCCTACTTGTTTAGATTCCGATAATCGGAGCAAGAATTATGACCCTTACAAAATCTCAGCAGCTGGCCTTTGGCTGAAAGCTCGCTGTTTGGATTGTTCGAAGTTTTTGCACCTCTTATTGATTGAATCTGAAAAAGTGTTCAACTGGAGAGTTATAGTAGAGTCTCCCACTTTTCCAAAATTTCCTATTTGGTTAGATTCCGATAAGCAGAGCAAGAGTTATGACCCTTACAAAATTACAGAAGCTGGCCTTTTGGCTGAAAGCTCGCTGTCTGGATTGTTCGGAGTTCTGTACTGTTTAATGACTGAATCTAAGAAGTTCATCAACTATAGAGTTGTAGTAGAGTCTCTTAACTTTCCAAAATACCCTATTTTGTTAGATTCCGGTAAGCGGAGAAAGAATTATTACCCTTACAAAATATCAGCTGTTGGCCTTTTGGCTGAATGCTCGCTGTTTGGACTGTTCGAAGTTTTTGCACCTCTTATTTATTGAATCGGAAAAAGTGTTCAACTAGAGAGTTGTAGTAGAGATTATCACCTTTCCAAAAATATCCTATTTGGTTAGAATCTGAAAAGCTGAGTAGGAGTTATTGCTTTTACAAATCACAGCAGCCAGCTTTTAGCTGAAAGCTCGCTGTTTAAATTGTTTGTTGTTTTTGTGCCGCTTACTTACTAAATTTGAAAAGTTGCAACTAGAGAGTTATAGTAGTGATTATACCTTTCCAAAATGTCCTATTTGTTTAGATTCCGGTAAGCGGTGTAGGAGTTATGGCTTTTACAAATCACAGCAGCCAGTTTTTGAATTAAAGCTCGCTGTTTAGATTGTTTGATGTTTTTGTACCTCTTACTTACTGAATTTGGAAAAGTGTTCAACTATAGAGTTGTAGTAGAGATTCTCACCGTTCCAAAATGTCCTATTTGGTTAGATTCTGATAAGCAGAGCAAGAATTATAATCCTTACAAAATCTTAGCAGCTGGTCTTTTTGCTGAAAGCTTACTGTTTGGATTGTTCGAAACTTTTGCACCTCTTATTGATTGAATCTGAAAAAGTGTTCAACTAGAGAGTTGTATTAGAGTCTCTCAACTTTCCAAAATTTCCTATTTGGTTAGATTCCGATAAGCAGATCAAGAATTATGATCCTTACAAAATCTCAGCAACTGGCCTTTTGCTGAAAGCTTGCTGTTTGGATTGTTCGAAGTTTTTGCACCTCTTATTGATTGAAACTGGAAAAGTGTTCAACTAGAGAGTGTAGTAGAGTCGTCCAACTTTCCAAAATATTCTATTTGGTTAGATTCTGATAAGCGGAGCAAGAGTTATGACCCTTGCAAAATTACAGCAACTGGCTTTTGGCTGAAAGCTCACTATTTAGATTGTTCGAAGCTTTTGTACCTTTTAATGACTGAATCTGAGAAGTTAATCAAATAGAGAGTTTTAATAGAGTTTCTCAACTTTCCAAAATGTCCAATTTGGTTAGATTCTGATAAGCGGAGTAGGAGTTACGACGTTTACAAATCACAGCAGCAAGCGTTTGGCTGAAAGCTCCCTAATTAGCATGTTTGATGTTTTTGTACATCTTACTTACCGAGTTTGGAAAAGTGGTCAACTAGGAAATTATAGTAGATGCTCTAAACTTTTCAAAATGTCCTATTTTGTTAAATTCCGACAAGTATAGTATAAGTTATGAGCTTTGAAAGTTTCAGCTTTTGGCTGTACTGTTATTGTTTGAACGGTGTTTAACGGACCGAATTTTGAGTTCTTTACCGAATCTGAAAAAGTGTTCAACTAGAGGGTTGTAGTAGATGTTCTCACATTTCTAAAAAAAGTCTAATTTTGTCGAATTCCGATAAGCGCAGCACTGTTTGCTTCTAGGTTGTTAGACGGCTTTCTATGTCGCTTTCGTGTACTCATTAGTACTATGCTTATATTAGGCTATTAAAAGATTCTTCTATTGTTTATAATGATGAATGATCATGTTTTGTTAGTAGCATGTTATTTTGCTTCTAGGTTGTTAGAAGACTTTTATGGTTGCTTCTATATGACTAATTTGTCGCATACATAGCCAGTTGGCTCGTATGTAATTCGTTTGGCTCATGCATAGCTAGTCGGCTTGTATGTAATTTGTTTGGCTCATACGTAGCTAGTCGGCTCGTATGTAAGTTATTTTGCTCATATGTTGCTTATTAGCTAGTACGTAGTGCTCGTCTAGGGTGATATCATTGCCCTAGGTGCCATCGACCATCAACATGTGTATTTATTTTACTCCTCGTGGACTGTGGATGAGTCACCCCTTGTGCATCATTAGATCTTAACCGGTGTAGGTTGATCACGGCCAGGAGTGTAGACGAAATCCAAGTTCAAGGCAGTAGCATGCGAATACGTTCGTATTGCCGGGGTCTTGGATCGATAGGCTATAAACAGGAACCTTAGAGATTCTGGTAAGTTTAGGTTGAGCACCTAGTAGAATTATCTTTCAAAGTCTAACTTAAGACCTAGCATGGTGTGTTAGTACTGTTGTCATCCCTCGGATTGTTTAGGGTTAGTGACATCGTTTGGCTAGTAACTTATGGCTATTACTACTTAACCTTTATTTGTTATCATTTTCTCGCCGAAGGGAAAGAGTTGGTATTAAGGGTGATACCTTATCATCCGACCTATTCTATAGGCCAATAGTAGGTGGTGTTATTGGTTGTACCCTTCCTGTCCAAGGGAGACGGTCTGTGCCTTCTCACGAGTTGGGAGCACGGGATTCGTATCTCGTCTGTTAATTTTTGAAGTGCCATGATAAGGGTGGGAGCGATTCCTGTCAGAGCTAGGGGATGGACACCCGAAACTCCATCATGCTCTATATCAAGAAGGGCGAACAAGCCATAGACTACTGTCTATCTGCTAGGGGGCCACAGGGGATGCTTCGAGCTAACATGTGCTGTCGAATACCTTACGTTCATCCGATTTTTGAGTGAGGTCCCGTACGCCGAGTAGTAGTGGCAAACATAGACACCATGAGCTGACTACATTGGTGGAACTTGACCACGTCTGCAACCTCATCAGTCACGTCGTATCTTCAGAAATATGTTGAGTACAAGAGTATAATTTATGGCATGGCTTCAAATCCCTATATATGAAGAAAAAGCTTGTTATGGGCGTATGTGGTATGGGACGCATACCGGTTCCAGAGACTCGCTTGCATTAGAATAAGAGCATCCTTGCATTAGTTAATCTTGCATTAGAGTCTAAGTCATAGCATACACTAACACATCAATTATATATATACACATTTCTCTTTTCATCAATCTGTTTGTTTAAAGTTGAGAATCCCTACTAGTCATCAGCCTTAAAGCGTCAGTATATGTACTGACGTCCCCATTTTAATAGGTACTGAATTGCAAAACTACAGGTACAGGATTCAGGAAGACTCAAGGCAAGAGAAGCAAAGTGTTGATTTCAATTGTAATATAAATTGGTTACCATTGTAACATCTATTGTAATTTATTTATGTTGAGCAGCATCCAAGTGAAGTACCAAGTGTTATGTATTATTCTTTGTACTCTGATGTAATTTTTATTGAAAGTTGTAACACTTGGACTTGTATGGCATTATTGTAACACTGATGTAATGTATTGCAGTTTTATAACATTCGGATTTGTAATACATTTGTATTGAATAAAAAGTTTTAAATTTTCCTGTTTTTCTATGTATTGTGGCTAATTGAACGTTATAAAACTGCAATACATTACATTTAAAAAAATTCTGGCTTATGTCACGGTAACCCATTGTATGGAAATCGGGGCGCTACAGGTTTTCCTAATACTTAGTCAAAACTATGACTAAACAAACTAGGGTGTTTCTGCCTGAAACTTTAAAAGGTCATAACTCCCACAATACAACTCAGATTTCGGTATTCCAGAACAATCAGGAAAGCTAAAGACCTAGGCTACAACTCTTCAGTTGATCATCACCTCAGATTCAGTCATCTAATTCCTAATAGCCTAACAAACCTCAGCCTGTGTACTTCCTGTACACTTGCTGCACCTTACCGATAGCATAAAACTCGACATCTCATCCGAATGATACAAATCCAAGTTCTGTGGAAATGTGTGAATGTCCTCTATAACTTTCGAGGTTATCACCATTCCCAATTGTTTCATTTGATTACCCTAAAACAGTCATTTTCCTCTGGTATACAGAACCACACACAAAGCATTACTGAAATAGAGCCTATAGCTCAAAATCTGGTTTCTATCCAAACTTTCAAAAATCATATCTATTGTTCTACTTACAAGAATTTCTTGAAATAAGGTGTTTGGAAAGCTCATGATGTCTACTACAATTTCCTAATTGTACACTTTCACATATTCTGCTCATACAGAGCCATAAGGGTACCATCTTATCAGAGTGTCAATACTGACTAGGTTCTGCACAGTACAAGCTAAAATATTTATAATAAATCACATGCATAACCTATTGTAATCAAATTTATATTTCCAGAAACTAGACAACATCATGAATAGTATTCACAAAGGATCAAATCCTGATTCCAAATATTCAAGGAGTACTACCTATTACAATCAGGTATAAAAGTTCTACTCTTCTTCAGTCACTGTCTTGACTACTCTTGATTAATTAATTTTGAACGTGCATCAAATTTTGTCCAAATAATTTCATTATTTTCTGTAGAGTCCAGATGCATGCAAGATAACATTGAAAAAATTTCAGAAATAGATCATGAGTCAATTAATTCTAAGAATTCCTACAAGTTCAGTTGTTACAATAGACAGACCCAGTCTCTGCCTTACGGCTCAGTCATCAAAATTGATTTTATTAAAATATCAAATAACATCAGAAAAATATGAAATAAATCATGTAGCTTCTGGGCATACATGAGATCATTCTGTGAAAATTTCATGATCAAATTCCATTTATTTTTTTCTCTAAATATTCGGGAACTTAGCATGCAGTTCATGTTTTCTCTTTCCATTTTCAGATTCTAACAATCTACTCCTAATCAATCATCCTCATAGCTATTATTACTTGATTCATGCAAGAAAATCAAACAGTAGAAATAAGACTAAAGTTCAGAGAACTCCCCACCCGTGGTGTAACTTGAGAGATGAAAATAGCTTGGCCTTCCTCCTTGATTCCTCCTCCAAAGCTCTTGATTTGCCACTTTTTTTTTAACCTTCTTTCAATCTCTCCTTCCTCTCTGTTTTTTTTCTTCTAAATTTTTAGAACTAAATGGGAGTGAAAGAGAGGGGTTTAATAGTAAAAATGAGAGGAGTGAGGGGGTGCAAGGGGGTGGTCGGCCTATAGGGTAGAGGGGGGTGAGGTGGCATGGTTGTTTTCCTAAAACAAGGGTTCTAGCCCATTGTTTTTTTGAAGATATTATATTTGCATGGCTAAAATTTTTAGCCTTTGATCAAGTTTTAGATGAGAGATGAGAGGTTAGGTTTGATTGCATGCAAAGAATATTCATTGTGGTACCATATAATTGCATATTTGCATATGCATCACACTCAAAACTAGTGTATGTACTAGTATCAGTTCTTCTCATTCTCGCGCACCACCTTGAACGCAACCATCCACGCAAAAAATCCAGCAAATTTAATTGCACTTCAACATTCATAAATATATATATACAAATATTTATATATATACAGAATATTATCTTACCTAGGGTATTATATAACTCTCTCCTTAGAATCGTTCTATCCCCAGAACGACACTAGTAGGAGAAAAAGAAAGAAAATACAAAGAACTCCTAAAACAAATATGGATACAGGGTCTTCGTACGGCTCTCCGGCTCCCAGGTGGCTTCTTCCACGAATTGATTCCTCCAGAGAACCTTGACTATCAGGATGACCTTGTTTCTCAGTACCTTGTCCTGATGATCAAGTATCCTGACCGGTTGCTCCTTGTAAGAAAGATTTATCTGTAGATCTCCCAAAACTTCTGATAATTGATGGCTCGAATCCGGCGCATACTTCCGTAGCATAGAGACTTGGAACACGTCATGCACTTGAGATAACTCGGCCAGTTGCTCCAACTTATAAGCCATCTTGCCAATCCTCTTCAGAATCTTGTATGGCACAATGTATCTCGGAGCTAACTTTCCGCCCTTTCCGAACCTGATAACTACTTTTGTTGGCGAGACCTTGAGAAACACAGAGTCTCCTTCCTCAAATTCCAGCTCTCTTCGACGGTTGTCGGCATAGCTCTTCTGCCTGCTTGCACTCCTTGTAGTCTCTTCTGAATAAGCTCGATCTTCTTCAAGGTTTGCTGCATGATTTCTGGCCCATACATCTACCACTCTCCTACCTTGTACCAGCACATGAGTGTTTTTCATCTTCTGCCATACAAAGCTTCATATGGGGCCATACCAATGCTTGCCCGATAGCTGTTATTGTAAGAAAACTCTACCAAGGCTAGGTATTTCTCCCAACTTCCTCCGAAGTCCGAAATGCATGCCCTCAACATGTCTTCAAGAATTGGGTTGATCCTCTCTGTCTGTCCATCAGTCTGTGGATGAAAGGCTATGCTAAATCTGTTCTGGTCCCTAACGTTGACTGTAGACTCTGCCAGGATCGAGATGTAAATCTTGCATCTCGGTTGGATACTATCGACACTGGCACACCATGGAGATTCACTATGTTCTCGATGTAGATTTTGGCCAGCTTCTCGACTGAACAGGTTGTCTTTACTGAAAGAAAATCTGCCAATTTTGTTAATCGGTCCACAATCACCCATATCGAGTCATTTCCTTTAGGTTTCCTAGGTAATCCAGTGATACAGTTCATACTGATGTTCTCCCATTTCCACTGTAGAATGGGTAGAGGCTGTAACAATACTCCTAGCTACTGATTCTCGGCCTTAACTTGTTGGCACGTTAGACATTTGGCCACGAATTCTGCTATGTCTCGCTTCATCCCTGACCACCAATATTATTGTTTTATATCTCGATACATTTTGGTGTTCCCGGGGTGAATCCCAAGCAATGTGGAGTGAGCTTCCTTCATGATATCTTCTTTCAACTCCTTATCCTTTGGTACACACAGTCTGTTACCAAATTATAGTGAACCTTCTCTTATACTAAATTTGGGCAGTTCTCCTTCGTGCACTTGCTTCTTCATGGCTTCGATCTCCGGGTCATCAATCTGAGCCTTCTTCACCTGCTCATTCAAGCTTGGCTGTAATACCAACCGCGCCAAAGCTGCACTTAAGTGCTGAGCAACTACTTCAATGCTTGCTTTCCTGATCTCCTCATCTAGCTCCTTCCGGGTCACTACCAGTGTATCCACACTTCTCTTCCTGCTGAGCGTATCCGCTACCACGTTGGATGTCATGCCCTGCTTTCCAAAAAGAATACGGAATACGGATATGTGATTCATTCCAGCAAATGATTTGCATCATCCATAAGCTGTTCAGGAATCTTTACAATATCTCACAATATAATCAGAGTCGGATGCAAAAGAGTCAACCACAAATGCATAATTGAATTAATAAACCAACATAATTTACTTGAAACATAACACATTAAGTTCAAGTAAATCAAATCTGGATAAGACAAAATCCTAGGTCACATTGCCCAAAATACAAAGTAATCATCCAAGTACTCAAAATACATTATTCAAAGCAACAATAATAGCAATACTAATAAGCAAGAATCCAGCACTAATATCTCATTTTGCCAATGCCGTCGTGCAGCTGACCATCCTGATCTGCAATTAATAATTGCAGGAGCAGGAAAGAGAAAATACGTACCCGTCAATGCAAGTTACGGGCCACTTATAATGTAGGATATAACTACATGGGAAAGGTAAACAAATAGCATGGAATAATGCATCAACAGTAATGACTTGCATAAATCAGTAAAACAAAGTCAACTAGCATAGTATACTAACAGTACAAATGAATGTGTCAAGTATAGTGTCATATGGCAACTAACAGTATCCAGTAACAGTAAGCTCAGTATATCAGTGTAATAGTATAACAGTATCAGTCCAACAGTATCAGTCTAACAGTATCAGTCTAACAGTATCGGTCTTATTTTCTAATAGTCTTGTGTGTATTACTAGCTAGGTAGCACTTCATGCGCCCTAAAATATAACACATGGTTGCTACAACAAACAGTTTCACTTTTAGATTTCATAGTGGAGCATAATGGGACAGTGTACTCAGGTATAAGTAACAGTAGCAGTAGCAGTAAAAAAATAATAGTAACAGTAGCAGTAAAAGTAACAGTAACAGTAACAGTAACAGTATGGAACACTAGTTCCCTTCCAAGTACACGTTTCCATATTTTCCACTACTAGATCTTCCCTTAAGAAACCCCGGCTTGATCACTTTTATTATGGTTATTAACAGATATGATAGTGCATGAAATAGTGTCAAACAAATATGATACAATCAGTATTAGGTTCAGGGAAACAAACAAATATGCATAGATGATATACGGTCACATAAACGAGCAAAACAGTGTATGTTCATATTCAGGATAGCATGACAGTACAGTACTAAAACAGTGATTCCTGTTACTAAAGAAATCCAAATCTGAATCCGTCAAAGAATCTGGAAAATAGACTTCCACACAAATTCAGAGATTATATATAACCATATAGTATTTTAAAAAATCATAACTCAAAACTGATTTGAATCCAGAAAACATGTTCAGCCAGAAATCAGTAAATCGTATTCATTGATAGGAAAACATCATTAAAACTTATCAAATAAATCCAGGAAAAATCTGGAGTAGTCCCCTATATGTCTATTATCAGAGTATAATGTTTCATAATATTCCAGTAAAATTAGTTTAGTCAACAAAAACAGAAAACATTAAGAAATGATAGTTTGGCAAATCTGGAATTTCCAACACTGCTGTACCAAAACTGTAATATCTCGCAATCCGTGAAACGAAATCCAAATCCTTCAAAGGGAGATGAAAATAGACAAAATAATCTAACTTTCATATTTCATAAATATTTTCCATACAGTAAAAGAAAATAGGGTGAAAATACAATTCTTTACAGAATAGCGAGCAAAATACAATAAGTATAGCTTTCATAAACAAGCATGAAACGGCATATAAAACTCATCAATAAAATCCACCAAAATTCTGAGTAATCCCTAGATAGGTATAGATTTACTATACAAAGGTTCAGATCAAAATAATATATTTAAGACTATTATCAAAATAGTTTAATCATCAAAATTATCAAGAAACAAAATCTGAAAATAGAATACACCTCTGTAGTAAAATAGCCATAACTCACTCATACGAAAATCAAATCGATCAAGGTAAGAGGGTTTGGAAAGAAGACGGATTCCTCTAAAATTTATGTCAAATACAAAAATTAAGAATTCTGACCTTAATAGGGTCTAAAATACAATCAAAACTGATCATCGACAAATACAGATTTTTTCTTGAAAACAAAACCAACATAAACCACACGAAACTCGTTCCAATTACAATCAAACAAGGTATAGAGTCTACTAAGTGTCCAAACATCATGAAATAGAGTATATAACATTTTCACAACCATCATATCACATGGATCTCATCAAATCCATAATTTCACCTAATTATCTCACATATATGAATAGGACAAGAATGGTCAAACCTAGTTGTTTTCATATCGATTTTTTGTCGTGAGGCAACTATGGTCAAATAGCACTATAGAGACAAAACTCCTCAAAAATAACACACACACGAGTTGTCTTTAGAACCCAACTACACTATAAGCGGTATTTTTTTGACTTGTATCATACAATGGAATTTGAGTACAAGTTACTTGCCTTAACCGAAAACGAAACGAACACCAAGAATAATGGGAACGGATCCCGACAACGAATAATCCCACGAACGAAAATCCAAGAATCAACGAACAACTCGCACGTGCAAAACTCCAACACGCGCAAACTCGCAAAGCAAGAGAGAGAGAAAGAGAGAGAGAGAGAGAGAGCAATAGGGGTCGGGGCGTCGGATGGCCGCTGGCACTCCGGTTACCGCTGCTGGTCAATGACGGAAGGACGAAAAGAGATAGGTGATGAAAGATGGAGGTGCTCGGGTGTAATGGAGGCCGAGTAGGGTGGAGTTGGCAATGGATAGGGGTGGTCGGCACTGATGGTTGGCATCGGGAATGGGGTGCAGGGGGTAGGATGGCAGGTTGGGGGTGTCGGGGTATGCGGCGCAAGGGCAGGGAAGAGGAAGGAGGTCGGGGTATTGAAGTAGGTTTGGGGTTTTAATGAGATGAGTTTATATAGGGTTTGAGTTTAGGATTTAGTATGAGATGGGTATTGGGTTAATGGGTTGTGGGTAGATTAGGAGTAGTAGTAGGATTAGTCTAATATGATTTGATTAGGATCAATGTGTATAGGATTTCAAATAGGATTGCAGATTTAATTTGGCATTGGTAATCAATTAAGGGTCAAACAGTAGGATTGGAAATTGGAAGAGCAACCAAATCACCATGAGCACCCAAAGATACAAATAAAGAGAGCAAGACACAAATGAAGAGTGAAAATAACAACAATGATCAAGAACAAATCAAGGAACCGAAAATAAATCACAAAATATCAAGATTGAGCTAAAAATGAATATATATTGAAAACAACTCCAATATACGGTCCAGAAAAATACAAGAGAGTACAAATATTCAAGAAGGAAGAAAAATACATCAAAAATACAAAAAACAAAAAACAGGGGTTACATTGGCCTTTCCTGGATGATATATGATTTCTGGCCTGATGTCCTCGAGGACTTCCAACCATCTCCTCGGCCTTAAATTAAGGTCCTTCTGCTAGTATATGTACTTTAAGCTCTTATGGTCAGTGTATATCTCCACCTTTTCTCTGTAGATATAATGCCTCCATGATTTCTAAGCGAAGATTATGGCTGCAAGTTCCAAGTTGTGAGTCAGGTAGTTCTTTTCTTGTGGTCGGAGCTGTGTTGATCCATAAGCTATAACCTTGCCGTCCTACATTAGCACACATCCCAACCCCAAATATGACGCATCACTGTAGATGACATAGTCCTTATCCTCCTGAGGTAAAACCAATATAGGTGCAGAGATCAATCGGTTCTTCAGCTCTTAGAAACTATCTTCACACTTCTTCGTCCAGTCGAAACTTTGGTTCTTCTTGGTCAAAGCGGTAAGGGGTACAGCTATCCTTGCATAATTCTGGATAAACTTCCGGTAATACCCAGTCATACCCAGAAAACACCTTAGCCCTTTTACCGTCCCTGGCTGTGACCATCCTTTGACTGCTTCTATCTTCTGGGGATCCGTTGCCACTCCCACCTTAGAAAGGATATGGCCTAGAAATGCAACTTCCGATTTCCAGAACTCACACTTAGACAATTTGGCGTATAACTAATGCTCTTGTAGCTTGCTCAGAACTACTGTCAGATGTTCAGCATGATCCTCTTCCGTCCTTGAGTACACCAAAATGTCGTCTATAAAGACCACAACAAAAGAGTCAATAAACAGACGTAGAATTCTGTTCATCAAGTCCATGAAGATCACAGGAGCGTTAGTCACTCCAAACGGCATAACTAAGAATTCTAGTGTCCATGCCAAGTCCAAAAGGTTGTCTTGAGTACATCCTCCTCCTTGACTCGCACTTGATGATATCCGGATCGTAGATCAATCTTGGAAAATACTGCTGCTCCCTGAAGCTGATCGAACAAATCGTCGATCCTGGGAATCGGGTACTTGTTCCAAATAGTGACCTTATTCAATTCCCGATAATCGATACACATCTTGGACGATCCGTCCTTCTTCTTAACAAGCAATACTGGTGCTCCCAAGGTGATGCACTTGGTCTGATAAATCACTTCTGCAAGAATTCCTCAGTCTTCTTCTTGGCTTCATTCTGCTCTACTGGCGCAATTCTATACGGTGCTTTTGATACTAGAGCGCTACCTGGTTGAACTGTGATGCTAAACTTGACATCCCGGTGTGGTGGAAGTCCAGGTAATTCTTCCAAGAATACGACTGGAAAATTTCTCACCACTAGTATCTTGTTCACCTCTTCAGGTACCAGTACTTCACTAATAGCTGCAACGATCATTGCTCTCGACCTCTTTTCCCTGTGGAATACAAGTTCCATCCCTTTAGCTAAGATGACTACGTCCTTCTCCTTGCAATTCGATGCTTGCCTTGTGTTTCGACATCCAATCCATACCGATAATGACATCTATTCCGGTAAAATCCAATTCTAACAAATCGATACTTAGGGTTTCCCCATTAATCTGGAGTCTACATCCCTTATAGCATAGATTTGTAGTAAGGGTTGCCCCTGACGGTATTGCCACCATTAAGGCTAACTTTGGAATTGCCTGTTGTGTGCATTATAATTTTCTTGAAACAGATTTTGACACAAAAGAATGAGTCGATCCACTAGACCATTGTCTAAATTCCATTTATATATATATGTCCTGTTACAAAAGTTCATCCTTCATCAACTTCCCACAAAAACCCAAAATACAACTTAGAACTTCATTACATCATTTCCTCACATACCCATGATTATCCCTTCATCTTCTTCAGCATCCTTCTTGGTCAAGGCGAATACTCTTCCTCGACGCATCGGCTTCTTTCCTTTGTCGGTTGTTCCCAACCCTGCCCTGTTGCTGATCTCTTGATTTTGGGGACAATTCGGCTTAATATGCCCTTCTTTCTTGCAATGGAAACATCTTGGCACATTCTTCCTGGGACATTGGTCCTTAAAGTGTCCCTGCTTTCCACAGTGGAAGCAGCTTCCGGACTTGTATTCCCCCGTCTTGGCACTGGTTTTCTGAAACTTCTGACTCTTGCCCTGCTTCTTGAATTTGGATGCTGGGGTGGATCTCTTTTCTTTGTTCCAAAACTTCATTCTTCCTTGACTCTGATTCATGTCTGCCTCTGTTACCGCAGCTCACCTCACTAGCTTGTCGAATCGGCGAATGCCTAACGAAACCATCCTTGACCTCAGTCCAGGCCTGAGCCCTTTCTTAAACCTCTTGGCCTTCTTCGCTTCCTCCTGGACCATCTTTGGTGCATACCATGATAACTGGGAAAACTTCGTCTCATATTTCCTGACAGATATATTAACCTGCTTCAAGTTGTGGAACTCCATTGCCTTTTCTTCTTGCACATCCATGGGAAAGTAGTGCTGTCAAAATTCCTCAAGGAAACCTTCCCAAGTGATCGGACCTTCTCCAAGACCACGTTTCATAGTCTGCCACCAAACTCCGATGTCCGTCTCCAGCAAGATTGTGGCTAGACGAACCTTGCTGTCCTCTGGAGTCATCAGCACTTCGAATACCATCTCCACCTAACGTATCCAGTCTTCAGCAGCTGTGGGGTCTGCTTTTCCTTCGAAGACTGGTGGTTTCATCTTCTTGAATGATTCCACCATCTTCACCGGATCTTCATTTATAGCGACTCCTGGTGCTCCTTGTGACGGTGCTTGGTTCCGGCTAGCCTCCACAAGTGCTCAAACCATCTGGTATACCTGAGCGAATTCTTCCCTCGCATCGAGACTAGTACCGTTGGATCCACTGCCTTCGACTTCAGTCTGATCGCTCTGGTTGCTTCTGGTTCTTCCTGCCATCTAAAAGCTAATACTTACATCATTACATGGCAATAATAATGCAAAACCTATAACACACTAGCATTGGTCAGAAAATATACTAGTTTCATTCATTCAAAAAGGGTTACAATGATATTGCCATCAATATAATCATGTCATCATCCAATGGGTTCAGACTACACTCATCCAAAACAGAGCAAGTCAGCCTAGCTATTCAAAAAGATTATCATGTATACACATCAAAAAGATCCCACAACACTAAGAGAGATCGCTGCTCTCCCGCCTCTGGCGAGTCGCTAGTCTCAGAGCTATCCGCGGCGGTCATCTTGTCTAGCAGGTCCTGCATATCGCAGACCTGAGACATCATCACCAGATATCGGCTCTGCAATTGTCCCAACCTCTCCTCATGTTGGTGCTTCAAGAGTATCACCCTTGTTTTCCACTTCCGCTTGGTCCTCTACAACTTGGCCATCCTTCTCTTAGTAGCTATCGAGGCCTGAGCGAGATTCTTAAAGCGATCCTCCAGCTGCCCGTGGCTCCATTTATAGGCAGCCAGCTCTTTGCATAACATAGTGCTGGCCTACTCTACGGTAGTGGGCTATGGGGGTGGAGGGGGGAGTGTAGTTGCATGACCATTTCCATCGGTCCAACCGTTCGAGTGTCCACTATCCATGCCCGGCATCTGCAAGAGAAAATATGGGAATCAGTCTAGGTACAGAAAAAATTATAAAGCATAAGTTGTAAAAGCAACATTATGAATTATAATCATCAACTATCTGACTAAACCTAACTCTCGCAGCGCATCCAAGTCTAATTTTCATGCTGTGTTGGACTAATATTTGAATTCAGCTCTGATACCAATTTCTGTAGCGCCCCAAATCTCCATACTGGAAATCTGAGACCCTACTCCAGAAGTCGAACTTCAAATAGTCACAATCACATAAAAGGAAAATTAAAACTTTTATTCCATAGAATTGTTACATTTACAAGTGTTACAATATCCAAACAAATATTACAAGATTTACAAATAATATAATTACACTTGAATATGTCCCTTGGATGCTTGGACCAACTAGAGCTCTACTGTACCTGTGAATCGGCTCCGGATACCTACAAGGTAGGGAACGGCAGTACTTCAACTGACGCAATGCTGATAATAACAGCGATCTCCAAACTAACAATCATAACCATAATTTATGCAAAAGAGAAAAGTGATGTGAAAACTAGTGGTTAATGGATTTGGATTATAGTGTTGTTGTATGCCATGATTCTACAACTAGATGCATCAATCACATGCCTAATTCTAATACACGCAAGACTTTGGAGATTGCATGTATCTTATACAACATACGCCGCCAAATTTAGGCGTCTTTCTCCAAATTTTAGGGATTCGAACCCTCACCATGCATCCCACTCTTGTACTCAACATGTTCCCAATAGATTTCCGTGTCTAAGGAGGTTGCAGTCCTTCGGTCTAATCCCGTACTGCAGTACCTAAAGTGTTAGTCCCGTTTGCCACTTAGTACCCACGCACGGACCTCACTCAAAAAAGTCATGTCAAACCTTCCGGTACAAACCATGTACCCATGACGTCAATGATTCAAAAACAAAACCCACGCGCATAGAAACATTACGGCCTCGAGGGTCAAATCCCCCTATTCGATAGAAATTCCTCTCCCGTTCCTTACCCCGGCTCTTTGAAAATTAACAGATCGAGGTATGAGACCTGCAAACTCAAAACCTGATAACCAAATCCGTATCCCTACGACATAAAAAGTACAACACCCGACAATGGTCTGCTAGTACTAATGCAATATACATACCCCTAATACATCACTCTATCCCGGACTCACTATAATCCTCTAGGTAAAAAAGATTGCTTCCAAAACTCTGCCCATCAACCACTGGCTCTGGCGACACGAGCCATGCTCGCCACTTCCCCTGGCTTGGAATTCGTTCATCACCCCGGCCCGCGTTCACCCGTTCATTGGCATGAATACAATTCGTCGGCACCGATCGGACATCCAACGCCTCGGCGGAAGTTCGAATCTTAGGGTCGACAGTCGTAGGGTATCACCCTACCCTAGTGACTAACTCGAGTCATAACATCCTCAACACGAGTCAAACACCAACAAGACCAGCAATAAACACCATTCATCTCCAAACAATGAGTTATCAACTCTTATGTACACAAGGGAAAAGGTTCTCCCAACACTTAGTCAAAACCATGATTAAACAAACTATGGTGTTTTTGCCTGAAACTTAAAAAGGTCATAACTCCCACAATACAACTCAAATTTTGGTGTTCTAGCCCAATCTGGAAAGCTAAAAACCTAGGCTACAACTCTTTAGTTGATCATCACCTCAGATTCATTCATCTAATTCCTCAAAATAGACTCACAAACATCAGCATGTGTACTTCCTGTACAATGGCTGTACCTTACCGATAGAATAAAACTCTACATGCTCATCAAATCGAGGTTCTGTGGAAAGGTATGAATGTCCTCTACAACTTTCTAGTTAATCACCAATCCCAATTGTTTCATTTGATTACCCTAAAATAGTCATTTTCCTCAGGTACACAGAACCACACACAAAGCATTACTCAAACAGAGCCGATAGCTCAAAATCTGGTTTTTGTCCCAACTTGCAAAAATCATATCTATTGTACTACTTATAGGAATTTGTTGAAATAGGGATTTTTGGAAAGCTCATGATGTCTACTACAATTTCCTAGTTGTACACTTTCTCAAATTCTGCTCATACAGAGCCACAAGGGTACCATCTTATCAGAGTGTCAATACTGACTAGGTTCTGCACAGTACATGATAAAATATTCATAATAAATCACATGCATAACCTATTGTAATAAAATATTTATTTCCAGAAACTAGACCACGTCATGAATATTATTCACAAAGGATCACATCCTGATTCCAAATATTCAAGGAGTTCTACCTATTTCAATCAGGTATAAAAGTTCTACTATTCTTCAGTCACTCTCTTGACTACTCTTGATTAATTAATTTTGAACGTGCATCAAACTTCGTCCAAATAATTTTATTATTTTTTTGTAGAGTCCAGATGCATGCAAGATAAGAATGAAAAAATTTCAGAAATAGAACATGAGTCAATTAATTCTAAGAATTCCCACAAGTTCAGTTGTTACAATAGACAGACCCAGTATCTGCCTTATGGCTCAGTCCTAAAAATTGATTTTATTGAAATATCAAATAACCTCAGAAATATCTGAAATAAATCATGTAGCTTCTAGGCATACATGAGATCATTCTGTGAAAATTTCATGATTAAATTCTATTTATTTTGTTTTCTAGAAATAAAGGAACTTAGCATGCAGATCATGTTTTCTATTTCCAATTTTAGATTCTAACAATCTACTCATAATCAATCATTCTCGTTGCTATTACTAATTGATTCATGTAAGAAAATCAAACAAGAGAAACAAGACTAAAGTTTATAGAACACTCCATCCTTGGTGTAGCTTGAGAGATGAAAATAGCTTGGCCTTCCTCCTTGATTCCTCCTCCAAAGCTCGTGATTTGCCTCTCATTTTTTCATACCTCCTTTCACTCTCTCCTTCCTCTCTCTTTTTTTTCTTCTAAATTTTCAGAACAGAATGGGAGTGAAAGGGAGGGTTTTAATAGTGAAAATGAGAGGAGTGAGAGGGTGCAAGGGGGTGGCCGGCCTATAAGGTAGAGAGGGGGGTAAGGTGGCACGGTTGTTTTCCTAAAACAAGGGTTCTAGCCCGTTGTTTTTTTTTTTTTGAGATATTTGCATGGCTGAAATTTTTAGCCTTTGATCAAGTTTTAGAAGAGAGATGAGAGGTTAGATTTGAGTGCATGCAAAGAATATCCATTGACCATACAATTGCATATTTGCATGTGCATCATACTCAAAACTAGTGTATGTACTAGTATTGGTCCTTCTCATTTTGGCGCACCACCATGAACGCAACCATCCATGCGAACAATCCAGCAAATTTAATCGCAATTCAACATTCATAAATATATATATATATATATATATATATATATATACAAATATTTATATATATACATAATATTATTTTACCCGGGGTATTACAAAAGTAAACTGTAATGTTATAAGATTGAATATAGTAAAAGATGAAAAAAGCACTAAAGTAAAAAATGTATATATAGATTGAGTGGAGGTGATAGAATGGTGGAAAACTAGATAGTTTCTTCTTGTGTAATATCCAGTTTTCTTTTATCATATTTCCATTTTAAATCTCAGAGTACCTTTAAATATCATCATGATAGTAAGTTCTTTAAATTTCTTTTATATTATTTATTTTTGTAACTAACCTTATAGATTATACTCACACCAGTTTTGGCTGACCCCTGCTGTGTTTGGGGGTCAGAGGAGTCCCTCCTTAAGGGTGGACGTCCCTAGACTTCCCATATGCAGGAATCGAGTAGCAGCGAGGTGAGCCATGTGGCTTCCTTAGTTTTTGTAGTGTTATTTTCTCAGAAAATTAATAAGCTTGTATATGTAGATATTGTTAAATTTCTAGTAGTTACAATTATATATAAATAGAGGTAGAAAATAGATTTTGTGTAATAATTCGTATTTTGGAAGCTTATGTACGTATCTGTATGAGATGGTGATATATAGTGATGAGATAAGTATGTTAAAACCTGTACCCACTTCGTTTTAGAGGATTGGGTTCTATGTGTTGGTTTTTGAAGGTTTTTCTATGGTTTTTCTAAAAATCTTTTATGTTTTCAAACGAATTTTTGGTTTTTAATTTGTATCTTGCATATTATAATGAGATATGCCCCAGATCCCTATATATATATTGCCTGTGTGTTGTTGCTTGGATTGGCCTGGGGAGGACTGACATATATTACCTGTGCTGTGATATTTGTAATTATTTGTAGAATTTCGTAAGGAATTGCTGCGAAAGGGATAATATTTCAGGGGAAACTCTGCCGAAATTGTATTTGAAATTTAAGAAGATTATTCGAAGTAAGAGATAGATTAAGTAAGGAATAGTTTAAGTAATAGATTTTTTTAAAAAAAAGAAGAAAAAAAAGTTTGGGTGTTACATCAGGGTTTTGGAGTTGAGTTGAAGCTCGACGAGGAAGGAGCATGGCGGTGAAGGTCGGTGAAGCTATGGTGATGGAGCTTAGTTGCTTATGGAGCTTTGGCGAGGGTGAAGCTCGGTGATGATGAAAGTGGTGAGCTTGTTGATGATAAAGGGGGTCCGGCGAGAATAGAGTTCGATGAGTTTGGAGGAGCTCGACGACAGCTTGGAGTTCAGCGATGGGTGCTCGACAACAGCTTGGAGTTTGGTGATGAAGCTTTTGGAGTTGGGTTTTCGAAGATAAGGAGTTTTTAGAGCTTGAGGTCTTGGATAGCGGGTTTCGGGTTCAAACTTCAACTGGGCTTGGACCCGAACTCCAATATCCTTTGGAGTTGATTATTTTTTCTCTGTCGTTGATCAAGATTGGGCATGGATCGGGATGAGAGTCATTTCTCTCATTTTTCGATCAGTTTCCTGTCTACTCGGCATTCATTAGCAATCAATGAAGGCATTCGTTGGCAAACGATGTTGGTGAACTATGGGGCGAGTGCAGCTGGCGAACGATGTTGGCGAACGATGGGGCGAGTGCTGGCAAATGTTGCTGGCAAACGATGACGGCGAACGACACTGGCGAACGATGGGGCTAGCGCTGGCGAACGCTGCTAGCACACTATGGGGCGATGGCGAACGATGACGGCGAACGATGGGGGCAACCGCTAGCGAATGATGATGGCGAATGATGGGGCGAGCGCTGGTGAACGATGATGAGGCGACGTGTGGCATTTGACCTTTAACTTGTCAAAATTGATTGTTGACTTGTCGACGCCATTTTGGCCCTCTTTTCAATCGGTATCTTGTTCGCTCGGATCTGGCCTCCGAATATTGGAGTTGCTTCAGTGAGCTTCATTGTAATTAGCTTTTCCGGTGCTACAGAGATTAGGTTGGAGCGTGTACCCCTCGTTTCGAAGTTGACTTGAAGATCTACAATTTTTCTTACGAAGTCAGTTGAAGAATCATCCTTCTCTAGGGTCAAAATAGGCCCGCAATGTCTTTGCCTCCATGAAGTTGAGAAGAGCTTTGTATGACTCTCGGGAAGATCCATACATGGAGGCGAGTTTGGACAGCGTCTCTAGGCGAGTTAGGCTCTGAATTCGCTTTCGGTGAGCTCGGGGAGCGAGCGCGATGAAGAGTATCATCAGGCTCTAGGAGAGAGCCGTTCGGGAGGCGAGTTTTGAGGAGCAACTCTATGGGTGAGTTGAGCTTCGAACTCGTTAGGAAGAAGGCCGCTCGGGAGGTGAGCGGAAAGAAGAGCATCACTAGTCTCTAGGAGATAGCGCTCGGGAGACGAGTTTGAGGAGCAACTCCAGGGGTGAGTTGAGTTCCGCACTCGTTGTGGAGGAAGGTCGCTCGGGAGGTGAGTTGAGGAGCAACTCTAGGGGTGAGTTGATGTCACGCCCCGCTTCCCAAAATATAGGAATACGAGCACGTAACGAAGGCCCAGCGAATGATAAGAACAACATCCATAGCTATAACAAATTAACTCAACAATATACAAAAGATCACAACCACACAAGGATTATATAACCACATAAACAATGAATGGATTCCAAAATACTCTTCAAATAAATTCACAAAACAATATCCAACATCTGGGAGAAAAGTAAATTTTGGGTCATATGACTCCGGAATACAAAGTATGATAAAATAAACAAGTAATATGAAATAACTATAGCAATCTAATGGTTCAGCTCCATTCTTCAGAAAGTTTGCTCACCAAGTCCTTGAGTCAAATTTCCTCAGATACCGGTAAACTCATTAACTAGAGGTGGGAAAAATTTTCCGTTAGAGCAAGTTACTGACAGTAAGTATGGTATATCAAGAAATAATGGACTAGAACAAAATCAAACATCAATGACAATAATAAGAGTTGATGATAAAATCAAAGGTCTAGAGTTTATAATGCAATAAACAGTGATTGTAATCAGTGATGCATGATCAATAACAATAATCATGATCAAGAATGCAAGTGTTAATCCTAGGTTTATTAGTCTTTTATTAGCCTAGCTAATGCACGTGTCTCATACCACAGGTTCGGTACATACAAACAGTGATCATTTAGACTATGATGGTGAACTAAACAGATCGTGTACTCACCACAATAATCACTAATTAAAGATCAATATTTCCCAATCAATAATCCACCATCCACGACCATAATCAATGTAAAACAAGGGGCCCTTCCGGGTACAGTCTCCGATTGTTCACTACCATGTCGACCCTTATTTACCCCTGCTTGTTAATATTTTATTATACTCAAATGTGGAAATGCAATGGGTGAAGAAGCTTTGAAATGATTTCAAAGAGATGGCAAGGCTATGCAATGCATAGTATAACTAGTTCTATTCCCTAGATGACAAATCAAACATGGATTCACATAAAAACACAAAATACACATTCTTGACGGCAATATGTTGCTGTACAAAAATCTAATTTCCCGTTTCTATACGAAAGCAAATCAGTTTCTTCAGAGATCCTGGAAAGTAGACTCCCTTCTGGTTCCAACGCATATTCATAATACATATAAGAAATACAGAAACTATGCCTATAAGTTCATTATTTACTGGTTACATGTTCCGGCAGCATGTTATGGTCAAAATTCTTATATATAAAAATAGATTGTAAAATCATTCAAAAATCTCGTAAAAATCCTTTTAATTTCTAACAATGTTTAGTAACAACATAATTAATATCATAATTTATTTCTTAAAATTAATCTACTGTTTTAATTAATTAGACATGGTAATGCATTTTCAAACTGTATTCTGGAATTCAGATATCATTGTAAAAAATTCTGAATATCTTGCAATCTGTAGGTCGGATTGCAAAACCGTCAGATGATCTGAATTCCAGAAACAGAAGAATACAACTCTTATTTATTAAGTTTTATATGTTATTATCTGTAGTTAGGTCAAAATTCGGGTTCTTTACTGAACTAATGTTCTAACAGCAACCTAGAGTCGAGTTTTCATATATATAAAAGGTCTGAAAAATTATCAATAATCTTATCAAAATAATAAGGTGTCTTCTAGTCCTGTCTAGTAACAACATATATAACTTCAAGTTCAACTTCTACTGTTAGCAATTTATTTTAATAGAAAATCATGTCTTTGTATCTCTAGACAGAAATCTAGAAAATGAAAACTTAGCAGTGTTAAAAATATGATATCTTTCTATTCGTAAATCAGAACCTAAATCCGTAAAAAGTTCCGAAAAATAGATTCAAAAAGCAACAAATGATGTTTACAAATTTATATTAAATTATGAGAGAAACTAGATCAAAAACTCAAAGCAACATGGAGCAAACAGCAGGCCAGCAAGTTGATTATTATTAAAAGACAACAAAATAAACAAGCAAGCATATAATCTCAAGGCAATAATAAACGGAAATCATGCTCAATCTTTAGGGTGGAATTCTACTATTGGTGAGACCAATTATTATCAACATAACATGATCATCACATTCAAACGAAAAGCATGCAATCATCAATGTCTATGTACATGTTTCCAATCTAAGTATTCATGTAGAGTATGCATATGACAGATGTATAACAAGGCTTGGGTTTAAATCAAGGGAATGGCATGAAAAGATGAATACTACTTGGTTTCGCGGATGAATCCGTAATAGTCTCTTCGAATGGTATCAAACAAATAAAATATGATAATTGAAAGAGGAGCTACTTGCGGAGATCAAAAGAAATTCTTGAACAAGAATAAAATAAATAGTTCAAGTAAAACTTGACTTATAGATGACGACTCTGAAAACGAAGGAATAACGGGACGAGAATCTTGTTGGCAACAATACACGTGCAAACTTAGTAATAGTGGCAACATGTGTAAACTACGTACGAGCAGCTTACACGTGCAACACAGCAAAAGTAAGAACAGCAGCTGCAACGATGATGGCGAAAACAATGATAGCAAGGGCGACAGCGTGGGCGATGGGGCGACAGCGGGGAGGTGGTGCCAGTGGCAATGGGCTGTGACGGGTGCAGGGGGCGATGGATTGACGAGGTGAGGTGGCGGCAACGGAGATCTGAGGAGTGGAGTCATGGTGCTGGTGATGAGGCGAAGAGCGGCAAGGTTGATGGCAGAGTGCGGTTGACAGGGCCAGGAGCTTCGGGTTGGCGACGGATGGCTGCTCGACTTGTGACAGCGAGAGTCTGTAGCGACAGGGGGATACGGGGTTTGATGGGGTGAGGGAGATGATGTAGGGAACGAGGATGAGGCACTGGAGGTGCTGTGGGTGGAGGGCAGTCGATGGGGAAGACGAGGGGATGATCGGATGGTGGGGTGCTCGGGTTGGGATCGAAACAAAAGAAGTAAAGAGAGCGGCAGGGGAGAAGATGAGATTAGATGGGGACTAATTAGGGTTTAATTATAATTAGTATATATAGGGTATTTAGAATGTTCGGTTAATGGGTTAACGGGTTAGGATCCAATAAGAAAGCTATTGGGTTTAATTTAAATAAATAAAATTGGGTATTGGATTTGTGCTCAAAATCAAATCAATTAGGGTCTAATAAAAATACCCAAGGTACAAAAAATGAAATAACTTGCACAAAAATCTCAGGGTTCAACAAATGAAACAAAATTGATTGAAAGAATGCAATTGGTTTGAAGATGAATATCAAAATTTATTATTTAAACAAAAGATTACAGAAAATAGGAGAAGAACGAATTACAAAAGAAAGATCCGAAAAATCAGAAATCGAGGTTACAATTCCTACCCACCTTACAAGAAGAATTTCGTCCTCAAAATTCATTCAAGTGATGCATAGGGAAACCGTGAGAAAGAAAAACAACAAAAAAACAACTACTCAAAGAGATGAGGGAACTTCTTCTGATTCTCATCCTCAAGTTCCCAAGTCGACTCACCGGGCGAGTGAGTATTCCAAGAGACACGAACACACTTGATAACCTTATTCTTCAGGACTTTCTCGTGCTTGTCCAAGATAGAGATTGGTTGGACTTCACATGATAAGTCTGGTCTCACGGAAAATAGTAAAACACATGACTGTCATATTTGATGTACTTCCTGAGCTGAGCGACATGGAATACATCATGGACACCTAATAAAGTCAGTGGTAGTGTGAGCTTATAGGATACCTTGCCCAATCGTTCCACAATATCGAATGGACCGATGAACCGGGGACTTAGCTTGCCCCTTCCTCCAAATCAGATAATGCCTCTCCATGGTGATACCTTGAGGAACACATGATTGCCTACGACAAATTCTAAAGGCCTTCAACAGAAGTCAGCCCACTTCCTTTGTCTGTCCTGAGCTGCTTGTAAGTACTTCCTGATCTGAGCCACTGCATCAACAGTCTTTGTGATCAACTCTGGCCTCAAAAGCTTCCTCTCTCCGATATCATCCCAACAGACTGGCGATCTACACTTCTGACCATAAAGTGACTCATACGGAGCGGCCTTGAGACTCACCTGGTAACTATTGTTGTATGAGAACTCAACCAAGTGTAGATGATCCGCCCAAGAACCTCCAAACTAAAGAACACAGACCTCAACATGTCTTCCAATGTTTGAATCGTTCTTTCAGACTGCCCATCTGTCTGTGGGTGAAATGCAGTGTTGTAGCTCAACTTAGTACCCAAGCTCCTCTGGAGACTCTCCCAAAATTGAGATCTGAATCATGCATCTCTATCCGATACGATGCTGACAGGAACTCCATGCAGTCTCACAACTAACCTGTATGTACTTCTCTGCCAAGATCTTGATGGTCTGACCCACTCGAAAAGGGATGAAACGAGCGCTCTTCATCAAACGGTCCACTATTACCCAAATAGCATTGTGACCTATGGGGCTCCTTGGCAGTGCCTTCACAAAATCAATAGTGATGTTCTCCCATTTCCATTCCAGCATCGGAAGAGATTGAAGAAGTCCAGCGGTCCACTGATGCTCTACCTTCACTTGCTGACAGATCAGACACTGAGAAATGAATCTCGCTACCGCTCTCTTCATACCATGCCACTAAAAATATTGCTTCAGATCCCTGTACATCTTTGTGCCTCCAGGATGAATAGAGTAAGGCAAGCGATGAGCTTCTGCAAGTAGCTTCTTCCTGACTTCACTTCTAGGTACACACAACCTAGCTCCAAAACGAAGCGACCCATCATAGTGAATGACCAAGTCAGTTCTCAAACCTGCTTCCACTTCACTCCAGAATTTCTACAACTGCTGATCACTAGCCTGAGCTTCCTTGATCTGCTCTATCAGTGAAGACTGTAATTGCAACACCATACACTTCTGTGTTGAACCGGGGAGAATCACATCCAGTTCTAGCCTCCTCATATCCTCCAACACATCCTTCTGCTTGGTGACGAACATAGCAGCAGGTCTCTTGCTTAAGGCATCGGGCACTAAGTTCATTTTACCAGGATGATACTGCAAGTTGATGTCGTAGTCCGCCATCAGTTCTGGCCATCTCCTTTACCTCATATTTAAATCCCTCTGAGTGAACGCATACTTGAGACTCTTGTGATCAGTGAAAATCTCAATCCTATCCCCAAGCAGATAATGCCTCCATAACTTCAAGGCGAAGATTACGGCTGCAAGTTCCAGATCATGCATAGTATTCTTTTCATGAGACCTCAACTGTCGAGATGCATAAGCGACAACCCTTCCTCGCTGCATCAGCACTGTTCCCAAACCTCTACCCAAAGCATCACAATGAATCATGAAGCCTCCATAACTGTCTGGGATAGTCAGCATGATTGCTAACGTCAACCGATTCTTCAACTCCATGAAGGCTTCCCAAAAAGCTCCATCCCAAACAAACTTCTACTCCTTCCTCATTAAATTGGTTAGGGGTCCCACAATTTTCGAGAATTCTTGAACAAAGTTCAGATAATATCCCGCCAATCCGAGGAAACTCCGCATTTCTGATGCTGACTTCGGCACTGGCCAATCCTTGACTGCAAAAATCTTCGATGGATCAACAGACACACCATCGTCGGATATAATATGGCCCAGAAATGCAACATGGTCGAGCCAGAACTCACACCTACTGAGTTTCCCATAAAGTTGATTCTCCCTCAAGGTCTGCAAGACAACCTTCAAATGCTCAGCATGATCTTCCCTATTCCGAGAATATACCAGGATATCGTCGATGAACACCACCACGAACTTGTCCAAGAATGGAGAGAACACCTTGTTCATCAAACTCATGAACACGGCTGGCGCATCGGTAACTCCAAGTGGCATTACTATGAACTCGTAATGTCCATATCTCGTGCAAAACGCCATTTTCTGTATATCTTCAATCTTCACCTTAACTTGATGATAGCCAGAACGGAGATCCAACTTCGAGAAAATTGAAGCACCTTCCAGCTGATCGAACTTATCATCGATCCTCGACTGAGGGTACCGGTTCTTCATAGTGACATTGTTCAGCTCTCGGTAATCAATGCAGAGCCTGTAACTACCATCCTTCTTATTGATCAACAACACTGGGGCACCCCAAGGCGAAACACTTGGCCTAATAAAACCATAGTCCAACAACTCTTGGACTTGCACCTTCAGTTCAGCTAACTCGACTGGTGCCATCCGGTACGAACTTTTCGAGATTGGTGTCGTTCCTGGTTGAACTTTGATACCGAATTCCACATCTCAGTCTGGCGGCAATCCAGGAAATTCTTTTGGAAATACATCAAGGAAATCCCAAACAACCACGGGTGCAACTTCACCATCGGTCCACAACGACTCAAGTGCACAAGCCTCCTGTTCATCGAGTTCTTGACACGCCCAGACGGTGTCTCACCTGCATGAAACTCAAACTCCTGGGGACCCGGGAGCCTGAATATTACCTTCTTCGTACGGCAATCAATCTCAACATGGATAACTCCCAGCCAATCCATCCCAAGGATAACATCAAAGGCGGAGTTGGGGATCACAATGAGATCAGCCTTGAACTCCACACCACTAATCAACAAAGGGCTCTAGTTGAATAACTTTGAATAGAAGAGGATGTCTCCACCTGTGGTAATATTCCAAGCAGCTGGCATGACATCTCAAGCCAAACAATGTCGATCCATGAAGAGGAAAGAAAAAAATTAGTGGGTAGCACCAGAATCAAAAAGAACCTGGGCAGACGAGAGAAAACAAAGATGACACATGCAACAACACCAACAGCCGTCTTAGCTTCAGCTGCAGACAGGTTATAGGCCTGGCCGCGAACTCCAATCTGACCTCCCCTCGGGGCCATCCTCCTCTGATCAAAAGCTTGCCTCTGCAGTGGTAGAGGTGGTCTACCTTGGCCCCAAGCTAGCACTCCTTACTGAGCATGTTCTCCAGTGGGTGCAGGGAGCCTATTTCTAGGGTAGTCTCGGACCACATGATCACTGCTTCCACATGCAAGGCACAAACGGTGGGCTAGTCTGTAGTCCTTCTATAGATGCCCGACTTTATGGCAGTAGTCACAAGTCTAGACTGGTATCTGGACAACAAGAAAATACGGCAGTACTCTTGCGGGAGGGGTGGGAATTGGCCTCTGAATAGACCCTCGAGAGTAGGCCGATCGGGGGTAGGGTGCTGCACTACCCGCTAAGTAGCATTCATCCTTATGAGCCTGCTCTTGAATCCTGGCACATCAAGAACATCGGCATAGGTGCAGTGTTGGTGGGCAACCAAATGGTCCTGAATGTTGAAATTCAAGCCCATCAAGAACCTGTGAGCCCTGTCCTCATCATTGGCCACCATAGCAACTACAAAATGGCTGAGCCGAGTAAATTCAGAAGCGTAATCATCCACTGATCGGTTCCCCTGAGTCAGGATAATGATTAAATTTATATTGTCACAAATGAAGTAGGCAACAGTAAGTGACATTAAATAACATTATCTGACCAACCTGAGTTAAGGAGACGAATTGCGGATCAATCTCAACCTTGGTGACACTTGGGAAAAAAATTTCCATGAAGCTCTTCCGTAAAAGTGGCCCAAGTGATGGGTCCACAAGCTGGATGCTTATCACATCCACCCGATCCACATCGGAGATCCGAGCTGCGATTAACAATTGCTCCGTCCGGATCAGCCATTGCTCGGCTTCCAGCAGCATCTCAGTCACCAAGAACTTGTCCGGTGCAACCTTATGAAATTCGCCACAGTACCAGGCCTTAGTGGAAGTAGCCCTGGTGCAAGTCTGGCAGCGGTTCAGTTGGCCACCTCCAAAGTAGCCTGCATCAATTCATTGTGCTCTTGTTGTAGGACCATCATCTGATGCATCACCATAAGGATAGCAGCGTTGTCCGGCTGCTCATCCCGGGGTGGAGAAGTGGAAGAACTGCCATGAGCCATAGTTTGCAAACCATTATGTTGGTGAGTACCGAGATATACGCTGGTTATTATATGTTCATGTGATCAACGTGGTGCGCACATTATTTAGTTAACCTGCCTAGAGTCAAACCTGGGCTCTGATACCACTAAAAACCTGTCATGCCCCGCTACCCAAAATACATAAATACGAGCATGTAATGAAGGCCAAGCAAATGATAAGAAGATCATCCATAGCTGTAACAGAATAACTCAACAATATACAAAAAATCACAACCACGCAAGGAATATATAACCACATAAACAATGAATGGACTCCAATATAATCAAGAAATAGATTCACAAAATAATATCCAACATCTGGGAGAGAAGTAAAATTCGGGTCATAGGAGCCTGAATACTAACTATGATAAAAGCAATAAAATAAACTAATAATATGAAATCACTATAGCAATCTAATGGTTCAGCTCCATTCTTTAAAAAGTTTGCTCACCAAGTCCTTGAGTCAAATTTCCTCCAGTAAGTGTAAACTCATTAAATAAAGGTGGGAAAAATTGTTCGTTAGAGCAAGTTACGGACTCCAAGTAGTGGAAGCAAAGAAGTAAGGAAAATATGGTATATCAAGAAATAATAAACTAAAACAAAATCAAAGATCAATGACAATAATAAGAGTTGATGATAAAATGAAAGGTCTGGAGTTTATGATGCAATAAACAGTGATTATAATCAGTCATGCAGGATCAATAACAATAATCATGATCAAGAATGCAAGTTTCAATCGCAAGTTTATTGGTCATTTATTATCCTAGCTAATGCACGTACTACTGTGTCTCATACCATAGGTTCGGTGCATACAAATAGTGATCGTTTAGACTATGATGGTGAACTCAACAGATTGTGTACTCAGCACGATAATCACTAATTACATATCAATATTCCCCAACCAATAATGCACCCTCCACGACCATAATCAACCTAGAACAAGGGACCCTTCCGAGTACAGTCTCCGATTGTTCACTACCAAGTCGACCCTTATTTATCCCGGCTAGTTAATATTTTAATATACTCAAATGTGGAAATGCAATGGGTAAAGAAGTTTTAAAATGATTTCAAAAATATGGCAAGGTTATGCAATGCATGGTATAACTAATTCTATTCCCTAGATGCAAAATTAAACATGGATTCACTTAAAAACACAAAACACTTATTCTGGACAGCAAGACCTTGTTGTACAAAAATCCAATTTTCCGTTTCTACAGAAAGAAAATCAGGTGTCGTCAGAGAATCTGGAAAGTAGACTCGCTGCCAGTTCCAACATATATTCATACGACATATAACAAATACATAAACTAGGCCTATAAATTTATTCTTTACTAGTTACATGTTCTGGAAGCATGTTTGGGTCAAAATTCTTACATATAAAAATAGATTGTGAAATCATTAAAAAATCTCGTAAAAATCATATTTTAATTCCTAACAATGTTTAGTAACAACACAGTTAATCTCATATTTTATTTCTTAAAATTAATCTACTGTTTTAATTAATTAGACGTGGTAATGCATTTACAAACTGCATTCTGGAATTCAAACGTCATTGTACGAAAATATAAATATCTTACAATCTATTGGTCAGATTACAAAACTGTTATATGATCTGGATTCCAGTCACACAGGACTAAAACTCTTATTTAATAAGTTTTAGATGTTATTATCTGTAGTTAAGTTAAAATTCTGGTTCTTTACTGAACTAGTGTTCTAACAGCAACCTAGGGTCAAGTTTTCATATTTATGAAAGGTTTGGAAGATTATCAAATAATATTTTAAAAAATAATAAGGTGTCTTCTAGTCCTATCTAGTAACAACATATAAAATTTCAAGTTCAACTTCTACTGTTAGCATTTTATTTTAATAGAAAATCATGTCGGTGTATCTTTAGACAGAAATATGGAAATTGACAACTTAGCAGTGTTAAAAATATGATATATTTTAGTTTGTAAGTTTGTAAATCGGAACCTAGATCCGTAATCAGTTCTGAGAAATAAATTCAAAAATCTACAAATGATCTTTACAAAGTTATATTAAATTATGACAGAAACTAGGTCAAAAACTCAAAACAACATGGAGCAAACAGCCGGCCAGCAAGTAGATTGTTATCAAAAGACAACAAAATAAACAAGAAAGCATATAATCACAAGGCAATAATTAACGGAAATTATACTCAATCTTTAGGGTTGAATTCTACTATTGGTGAGACCAATTATTATCAACATAGCATGATCATCACATTCAAACAGAAAGCATTCAATCATCAATGTCTATGTACATGTTTCTAATCTAAGTATTCGTTCAGTGTATTCATATGACAGATGTATAATAAGGTTTGTGTTTGAATCAAGAGAATGGCAGGAAAAGATGACTACTACTTGGTTTCTCCGATGAATTCGTAATAGTCTCTTCGAATGGTAACAAACAAATAAAATATGATAATTGAAAGAAAAACTACCTACAGAGATCAAAAGAAATTCTTTAACAAGAATAATAAAACTAGTTCAATGTAAACTTGCCATATAGATGACGACTCTGAAAATGAAGAAATAACGGGACGAGAATCCCGACGGCAACAATACACGTGCAAACTTTGGAATAGTGACAACACGTGTAAATTACGTACGGACAGCACACATGTCCAACACAGCAACAGCAAGAACAGCAATGGCAACGGCAAGATGACAGTGACAGCAATGACAACAAGGGCAACAGCATTGGCGATGGGGCGACAGCAGGGGAGGTAGTACTAGTGGCGGTGGGCTACTACAAGTGTAGGGGTTGATGGGTCGACGAAGTGTGGTTGCGGCAATAGAGCTCGAAGGAGTGGAGTCGCGGTGCTGGTGATGAGGCGACGAGCGACGAGGTCGATGGCGGAGTGCGGTCGACAAGGCCAGGGGCGCGGGTTGGCGACGGATGGCTGTTTGAGCTGCCGCAGCGAGAGTTAGCAGCGACAGGGGGATGCGGGGTTCGATGGGGTGAGGGAGATGATGTAGGGGCAAGGACGAGGCACTGGAGGTGCTCCAGGTGGAGGGCAGTCGATGGGTAAGACGAGGGGGTGATCGGAAGGTGGGATGCTCGATTTGGGATCGAAACAGGGGAAGAAAAGAGAGCGGTGGGGAGAAGATGAGATTAGATGGGGATTAATTAGGGTTTAATTATAATTTTTCTATATAGGGTATTTGGGATGTTGGGTTAATGGGTTAACGGGTTGGGATCCAATAACAAGGCTATTGGGTTAAATTTAAATATATAAAATTGGGTGTTAGATTTGGGCTCAAAATCAAATCAATTAGGGTTTAATGAAAATACCCTAGGTACAAAAATGAAATAAGGTGCACAAGATTCTCAGGGTTCAACAACTGAAACAAAATTGATTGAAAAAATGCAATTGAGTTGAAGATGAATATCAAAATTTATTATTTTAAAAAATGATTACAGAAATGAGGAGGGGAATGAATTACAAAAGAAAAATCGAAAAAATCGGAAACTGGGGTTAAATTTAAGCTCCTCACTCGTTTGGAAGAAGGTTGCTCGGGAGGCGAGCTAGAAGAACAACATCACCAGGCTCTAGGAGAGAGCCGTTCGGGAGGTGAGTTTGAGGAGCAACTATATGGATGAGTTGAGCTTCGAACTCATTTGGAAGAAGGCCGCTTAGGAGGCAAGCGGGATGAAGAGCATTACTAGGCTCTGGGAGAGAGTCGTTCAGTAGGCGAGTTTAGTTCCAGATTTTATTTTTTGTACTCTTGTTGTGATCAGTTGTGGTAGTGTTCGATGGGTGAGGCATGTTGATAAGACGACTCTAAGGACCATTAGTATGGACTCTGAACATGTTGACACGAGTTTTAGGAGAACTAGAATGGCGAGCCGTGCCTCACACACTTGCTCAGGGACAAGTGGCTAGAATGGCTCTATGAACCATGAATGGACTCTGAATAGGGTGACGACGAGTTTTGGGAGTACTCGAATGGCGAGCCGAACCCCGCGCACTTGCTCGGAAGCATGTGGCTAGAGCAGCTCTATGAACCATGAGTGGACTCCGCACTTGTCCGCAGTTTTTTCAGGAGCACTCGAACGGCGAGCCAAACCCCGCGTACTTGCTTGGGAGCAAGTAGCTAAAGTGGCCCTCTGAATCGTGAATGGAACCCAAATACGGTGACGACGAGTTTTGAGAACAATAGAATGGAGAGCTGAACCCCGCACACTTGTTCGGGAGCAAGCAGCTAGAGCGGCTCTATAAACCATGAATAGACTCCGCACTTGTCTGGGATTGTTTTAGGAGAACTCGAACTGTAATACCCCGTAATTTTAAAGAGATATAAATAGTATATATATATATATATATATATATATATATATATATATATATATATAATAAAAGAGAAAGAGAAGGCTTGCCCTATAGAAATTTCTAGCGGGGGTTGTTGGATTTCCGCTGTGCAGGGGGGGCCCATGAGAAAAATAGATGCTTCCGTTGCTGTCTGCACAATGCCACGTGGCGCTAGTGGGGGCCCGCCCACGTGCAGAGGAAAAGGAGGAGAGCTGTGTCTTCTCTTGCTGTGCTGGCGGGTGGGGCCCAGGGGGCGCTGACGTCAACGATGCAAGTGAGAGGCAGCGGCGGGTGTATTAGAATTGGTCCCATATCGGGAATTGAAATAGAATATATAATAATAAATAATATAGCCTATGATCAAGAGTCACCAATCCGATTAACTACCTTTTGAAAGGCAGCCTGGGTGGGCAGTTATACTATACTATAAATAATTTGTCAGATAAATTGTATAAATTGTATGAACTGGGGCAGGGGCATTACAAATGGTATCAGAGCTGACTTTCGACACCGAGTGTGGGGCTTGTCTATATAGTCGGGCGGTGGATTCCGGGACTATAGACCCAGTCCGGCGGTGAATTTCGGGACTGTGGTGAGCCCTCAATTAAATTCGGGACTGTGATTGATCGGGCGGTGGATTCCGAGATCATGATTAGTCAGGCGAATTGGAGGGCAGCTCAATTAAATCCAGGATTATGTTTGATCGGGCTGTGGATTCCGGGATCATGATTAATCTGGCGGATAGGAGAGCAGATGCTCCACATCTACTGGAAAGTATATCCTGCACTAGATTGTGCATGCCCTGTGCTCAGCAAGAACGCTGATTTCTAAAGGGGGGTGTATGTAATACTCCATAATTTCAAATATATATACATATATATAATATAATATAATATAATATAATATAATATAAGAGAAAGAGAAGGATTGCCCTATAAAAATTTCTATAAGGGGGGTTGCTAGATTTCCGCTGTGCATAGGGGGGCCCACGGGCAAAATAAATGTTGCTGCTGCTGTCTGCAGAATGCCACATGGCGCTAGTGGGGGACCGCCCATGTGCAGAGAAAAGGGGGGAGAGTTGTCTCTTCTCTTGCTGTGCTGGCGAGTGGGGCCCAGGGGGGCGCTGACATCAGCGATGCAAGTAAGAGGCAGCGGCAGGTGTATTAGAATTTGTTCCATATCGGGAATTGAACTCGAATATATAATAATAAATAATATAGCCTATGATCAAGAGACCAATCTGGTTAACTACCTTTTGAGAGGCGGCCTGTGGTGGGCAGTTTTACTATATTATAAATAATTTGTTTGTCTGTGGCAGGGGCGTTACACGAACAACGAGCCAAACCCAGCGTACTTGCTCGGGAGCAAGTAGCTAAAGTGGCCCAATGAACCGCGAATGAACTCTGAACAAGGTGACGACGAGTTTTGGTGCACTCGAATGGTGAGCCGAACCCCATGCACTTGCTCGGGAGCATCTGGCCAGAGCGGCTCTATGAACCATGAGTTGACTCCACACTTGCCCGTTGGGGTGCTTAGTGAAGGTTTAACCCCCATTTCCACCGATACATATTTCTCTGTGCATTCTGCATTTGGATTCTTTATAAAAATTTTGGTTTTCTTAAATTCGTTTGTTTTAAATTTATTTTGAATCTCCTGTTAAAGTCCATTTTTATTCATTAATTGTAATTGTAGTTATTTTCAAATGATTTTTATATTTTAATACAATCCTATTGTGTTATATGATCTTATTATTTTTCTTATTATTATTATTATTATTATTATTATTATTATTATTATTTCTTTGATTGTTCATTAATTTGTGAGAGCCCACAGATTTTAATCCATCTTTTATTATTTGACTTTTTATAAAGTGTGAGACCATACACTCCATTTTTTTTTAAAATCCATTTTATATATATATATTATCTGGTCATTATTTTGAAACTCAAATAAACATTGTTCTCTTAAACTCAATTACATCCATCGGCTCACCCAATTATTTTTAGATACCCATAAATTATATTTTAAAAGTAATCGATTATTTAACTAATATTTATTATTGATTAATTTTTTAAAGCCCAAAACTTTATTCTATTATTATTAATCTTTTACTGGTTTTAACCAAAATTTATTAACCCAAACTGTTTACCCTAACCCACATCTTAATCCCCTATATATATTAATTAACCTAAAACCAAATTAATTAAACCTAATTATCATCAAATCTTTCTTCCCCACCGCCTAATCCTTCCTCTTCCCCGTTCTACTTCGTCTTCGAAACCCAACCCAAGCAGCACCTTCGTCCCCCTCATCGCTAGCAACTCACCACCCACATCTCGCCGTCCACCTCATCTCCACCATCACCCCCTCGCCTCCTTGCCTGTCGTTGCTGCACATTCTACCGCTGCTCCTCGACGCCCTGCTGTCGCCATTCACCCTCCTCCTTCCACTACAGCTGCCAACCATCGCAACCCCAGCTACCCTCGCACAACCACCACATCGCTGACCTGCAATCTATCTCGAACGACCGTCAACGTCAACCCTCACCCCTGCAACCAACTGTAGCACCACCTCACGACCTCGCCACCTCTCCTCTTTATTGTCGCCAGCACCTTCCACCACCGTGCTTGCTGCCCACCATCGCCGAGATCATCCCCTGTCGCTACTGCCTCTCGATGCCACAACTCGAGCAGCCCCTTACCGCCATCCTGAAGCCCCTGGTCTTATCGCTGACTCCCCTGCCTTGTCCCTAAACCTATTGTTCATCGCCGACCGATCGCAGCCACCGAGTCGAATCCCGAAGATCCATCATCACTGTCGCCTTCAACAATGCCTGCACCTTCCTCCTCCTTGCTGCTGCTCCTGTCTCCTACCTGCAACGATGCCGAAGCACCCCAACAGCCCTTTCATCCACCGCAGGCCCTCTCACCTGCTGCCGTTGTCACGCCCTGCTTCCCAAAATACGGAATACGAGCACGTAACACAATCCCAGCGAATGATTATAATCATCCTTAAGCTGTTTCAGAAATCCTTGCAACACATCACAGGCAATATATCAGAGTCGGAAGCAAAAAGTGGAACCAACATGCAACATTGAAACAAATTTACCAACAGAACTTACTTGAAATCAAATATCATATTCTCAAATAAAATAGAGTCTGGAAAAACAATTATTCTGGGTCACATCGCCCAATACAAATAATACTCAGGTCTCAAAATACAAATATTGTTCTAGCATGAAACAGAAATAATAATAATAGTAAAATTTCAGCCTCTAGCCCCTCATTTTGCCAATACCTTCAGGAACCTGTCCTTCAAAATCTGCAATTCATAGAATGTAGGAAAAAAGAAAAGAGAAAACACAGTACTCATCAATGGCAAGTCTGGGTCACAAATAGAGTAGGATACAAGCATATGGGGAAACTAACTAATAACATGTCATAATGCATCAACAGTAATATCTATCATGGTATCCTAACAGTACAGTTGTTTTATGTCAAGGCAGTGTCATAAGATATCTAACAGTCTCTACTAACAGTATCTCAGTATATCAGTGATATGGCTAAAAATAGGATTAAATCGGGACCGTTCACATCGGACACGAATCTTAAAGCTCAGGGGTAAAACGGTAATTTCACATGCAAATGGGTCCGAAGCGAGTACTGGGTCTCCTTCTCACAGATCCAATAACCCGTGAACGGATCACCTCAACTGGGTACGGGTCCCAACCCGAAACACACCCAGTCCAGAAAAGATAGAATTAGGGTTTCTGATTAATCCTAATCAACGGCTCTGATTCACATCTATCTTTTCACCGGGAATTAAGGGATTACATTCCTAATCTATTTACTAGGAGAATATTCCTTATCGGATCACAGGAATCACATTCCTTATCTGATCCCATCGGCGACTATAAATACCCCACACCCATCTCCATTAAGAGGTAATCAATCTTTTTCTAGTAAAACGCTCTTTCATAATCATTTCTGGTTACTGACTTGAGCGTCGGAGGGTGCGTCGCCGGGATCAACCCCGATGTCTCGCACTTCCTTGCAGGTGAACGGCGGGAGTCAACGGTCAAGCTCCGGCGAAACAGGTTAGGTTCGCTATTCAGGTTTTCCAAGAACTCACAAATTCTATCTGTTTGCCCCCACACCGAATTTAGCGGCAACAGATTGGCGCCGTCTGTGGGAACACCAAACGAATAGCAGCCCCTCCTCCCGTTGGTCCGATCTTCTCCAGCCATGCCTCCGAGAAAAGTCAGGTCCAGAGGGTCCAACCGCGGGCCCAACCCCGCCGATCAGCAAGAGGTAGTCCCCGTCCAACCCGCTCCGCAGCAGGGACAACCCCTGCCTCAAGTGGAGGACCCTCTTCAACAAGATCAGCCCCCTCTTCAGAATCAGGAACCCCCCAAGGGTCCCACCGGTCCTCAGAATGCCGGTGCGGGGGGCTCCCGCATGAAGCAACCTCTCCACCTAGACCGCGTCTCCATACACAAAGCCTCTACGGATTCCATGGCCTCTCACAATCCTCAAAACCGGCAGAAGGTGGAGGACTTACGCCACCGTCTGGACGAGAAGCGGTCCCGAGAGGGAGCCTCCCACCAGCAACGTCCGGGTGAGCGATCCCCACACCTGCCGAGACTACAAAAGGTCCCATGTCCGAAGGGGAAGGAAGGAATCCCCCGAGCACTACAGAAGAAGACATCGTTCCCCCGCCAATCGGCAACACCCCAGGAATGATGAGGCACCCATCACCCATGCCCAGTTCCAACAATTCCAAGCAATGGTACAACAGGCTCTCAACCTCCGTCCTCATAACAACAATGCCCAACGGGATCTTACACCCCCGCGGGTCTAGAGTCCTCACCACCGGCAGCGTACTCCTAGCCCTCGCCGCTCCCAAGGTCATCGTCGCCACAGTCCTCGCTCCCCTTCCTACGAAGACGAGTCCAGAGGCTCGTTCGACTACCACCGGAGGGACGATGCCCTCTACAACCGTCTCCACGAAGTGGAGAGGCGCATTGGCCGGATCGACCGAGACGAAGAAGAAAGGGGTAAGGCCATCCGTCCGAGCCGACCCCCCTTCTCCCGGACCATCATGGAGGCTCCCATCCCGTGGGGTTTCAAGCCCCCGCAGTTTGAAACCTACTCAGGGGATTCAGATCCCGTCGACCATGTCGAAAGCTTCCAAAACCCTCATGCTCATCCACCAGGCTTCCGATGCCCTACTGTGTAAGACATTCCCTGCCACTCTTAAAGGCTCGGCTCGGGAATGGTACTCCCGCCTCGCACCGTCTTCCATATTCTCCTTCGAGCAGTTCGAAACACTCTTCATCACCCACTTCGTGAGCAGCAGACGCACGGAGAAGACCAGCATCTCGCTCCTCCAACTCAGACAGGAGAAAGGTGAGAAATTAAGAGACTATGTGAAGAGGTTCACAGCGGAGGTCAGGTCCATGGCCTCCCTCGACCAATCCGTCGCAACAGCCGCCTTCCAATCCAACGTCTTCAATTCCAGCCTCCGCTCCTCTCTTGCTAAGAAGCCTCCACAGAACTTTGCCGACCTCCTTCTCAGGTGTGACAAGTACATTCGTGCCGAAGAGGCCGCCTACCTCCCAAGCTTCGGAGGGTCTACCTCAGGGACGAAACGAAAGTTGACCGAAGAAGAAGAGGCTAAGAAGCTTCAGAAGGACGGCAATGGCCAGCGCCGCCCGACTCCTCGGTTTGAGAAGTTCACCCCCCTCATTGCTAATATATCAGAAGTCCTTATGGAGGTGGACAAGGAAGGACTACTCCGCGCTCCCCTAAGAATGAATACCCCTGGCAAGAAGAGGGACAAAGATAAGTGGTGCCGCTTTCACAGGGACCACGGCCACGACACGGATGATTGTCGGGCTCTCAAGGAGGAGATCGAAGAACTCATACAACGGGGGCACCTGATCAAGTTCGTCCAAAAAGAGGGGGCCGAGCTCCTCCCCTGACCATCACCTCTTCCAAACGAACAGAAAGGCCCGCCGAGCTTCAAGACTCAGATCCTCCCAAGAGGTCCTCACCTTATTGTAGAAGTAGGATTCTGATTTTCAATAAGGCCGATGCTTGTAACTCGGCCAACAGCATGTAATAATGGCTTGCCCTATTGGAGCAGCCACTTAGTTTATTTCAATAAAATTTTACATCTTTTCGTTGAAAATTATTGCTCTTGCTTCTCTATCTCTCCGAGTCACGACTCTCTTAAATGGTGGGTTCGGAGTCCAGCTTCTTCTATGTGGCTGCTCCCGCAACTTACTAACCCTTAACACCAATGGTTCCGGAGTCCAACACTTGGTTCGATTCTGCTTCGAACAACTTGCTCTTAAGCGGGTTAGAAGTGGTTCGCCATTCGGAATTGCTCCCACAACCGTTGAATAACTCTAACGATGGTTCCGGAGTCCAACACTTGGTTCGATTCTGCTTCGAATAACTTGCTCTTAAGCAGGTTAGAAGTGGTTCGCCATTCGAAATTGCTCCCACAGCCGTTGAACATTTCTAACGATGGCTCCGGAGTCCAACACTTGGTTCGATTCTGCTTCGAATAACTCGCTCTTAAGCAGGTTAGAAGTGGTTCGCCATTCAGAATTTCTCCCACAGCCGTTGAACTTTTCTACCGATGGTTCCGGAGTCCAACACTTGGTTCGATTCTGCTTCGAATAACTTGCTCTTAAGCAGGTTAGAAGTGGTTCGCCATTCGGAATTGCTCCCACAACCGTTAAATAACTCTAACGATGGTTTCGAAGTCCAACACTTGGCTCGATTCTACTTCGCAAGTTCGCTGTTAAGCGATCTAGAAGTGGTTCGCCATTCGGAATTGCTCCCACAACCGTTGATTCCCTCACTTAAATAACGAGTTCGGAGCTCACCACTCTTCTCCCAGAGTTGCTCCTCAGACTCGTCTCACAAATGGCACTCTCCTAGAGTTGCTCCTCACACTCCCCCTCCAAGTGGCTCTTCCCTAGAACCGAGCTCTTCGCTCCGCTCGCCTCCGAAGCGGACCTCTTCTCTACGAGTTCGGAGCTCACAACCCTCCCCTGGAGTTGCTCCTTGCACTCACTCCAGAGAATGGGTCTTCCCAGCACCTCTTCCTAGCACCTCTTCTCCTAGGAGTGGAGCGCCTCTTCAAAAATCTCTAAAACCAAACAGAATAGAGACAACTTCAGAGCCCCTCACCTCTCCCATATGCTGACCCATCCTCCCGAGCCGAGGAGCAGAGCTTCATCGACCCATCCCCTTCATCAACTCACTGAGCTTCTCCTCACGCTCGAGCCATCCGAACAGCCGAGCTACCGAACAGCTCAGTCGAACGGCCGAGCCACTGAGCACGGAGGGCCGGAATCTTCAAGGAACACTTCCTCCAAAATGCCTCAGCACCTCGGCCAACAGCACTGAGTCTCCGAGCCGAGGTGCCGAGGTACCGACCCTCGTATATGGAGAAAAATCGTCCCGAGGTGAAGTCACCGTCGGATCTCTCCAAAATTCGCGACACAATCTGACGGACGGTTCAGATTGTGCCACGCCACCACAAAACGAGAAGATAACGTTTTCTCGAAACTCGTGCCACTTGCCTTGTGATTCGCGCCACGATCGTGATCAACCGTCCAGATGGCTCTTCTACAAGTCGAGCTCTTCGCTCCGCTCGCCTCCAAAGCGGAGCTCTTCTCAACGAGTTCGGAGCTGAAAACTCTCTCCTAGAGTTGCTCCTCAAACTCCTCTTCTAGATGGCTCTTCTACAAGTTGAGCTCTTCACTCCGCTCGCCTCCAAAGCGGAGCTCTTCTCAACGAGTTCGGAGCTAAAAACTCTCTCCTAGAGTTTCTCTTCAAACTCTCCTTCCAGACGGCTCTTCTACAAGTCGAGCTCTTCGCTCCGCTCGCCTCCAAAACGGAGCTCTTCTCAGCGAGTTCGGAGCTAAAACTCTCTCCTAGAGTTGCTCCTCAAACTCCTCGTCCAGATGGCTCTCCTAGAGCCGAGCTCTTCACTCCGCTCACTTCCAAAGCGGAGCTCTTCTCCACAAGTTCGGAGCACAACTTTCTCCTGGAGTTCCTCCTCAAACTTGTCTCTCAAATAGCTCTTCTCGACGAGATCGGAGCTAAAACTCTCTTAGAATTGCTCCTTGCGCTCAGTTCAAAGAATGGGTCTTCCCATGGCTCTTACGAGGATCTTCCTAGCACCTCTTCTCCACCCCTAGGAGTGGAGCTCCTCTTCAAAAATCTCCAAAAACCAAGCAGAGCATCACCTCTTCCATATGCCGACTCATCCCCTTCATCAACTCACCGAGCTTCTCCTCACGCTCGAGCCGTCCGAACAGCCGAGCTACCGAACAGCTCAGCCGAACGGCCGAGCCACTGAGCACGGAGGGGCGGAATCTTCAAGGAACACTTCCTCCAAAATGCCTCGGCCAACAGCACTGAGTCTCCGAGCCGAGGTGCCGGGGTACCGACCCTCGTATATGGAAAAAAATCGCCCCGAGGCGAAGTCACCGTCGGATCTCTCCAAAATTCGCGACACAATCTGACGGACGGTTCAGATCGTGCCACGCCTACAAAATGACAAGATAACATTTTCTCGTGACCTGAACCCCATCCTCGTGATGCGCGCCATGATCAACGGCCTAGATCCAGCCACGCGTCTCTTCCGAGCTGTCTGCCATCGGCCTGTTCAGGCGAGCTACCGAACAGCTCAGCCGAACAGCCGAGCCACTGGGCACGGAAGGGAGCTACCTTCAGAGAACACTTCCTTCAAAACAGACAACTCAGCACCTCGGCCAACAGTACTGACCCTCCGAGTCGAGGTGCCGGGGTACCGACCCTCGTATATGGCAAAAAATCGCCCCGAGTCGATCTCACCGTTAGATCATCTCCAAATTCGCACTCAAGCGTGATGGACGGATCAGATCGCGCCACGTCGCCACAAAATGACAAGATAACGTTTTCTCGAAACTCGTGCCTCTTGTCTCGTGATTCGCACCACGATCGTGATCAATCGTCCAGATTGAGCCGCGTAGCTTGGATCTGCCAATCTACCCAACTGCGGAGCGGCGAAAAAATGCACCTCGAAATCCGGGCTCGAATTCGCCGAACGAAGCAAGCAGATGAAGAGGGAGAAAGAACAAGAGGCTAACGGTCGGGGTCAGACCAGATACCCACGGTCCGACCCATACCCTTCTTAGCTCATTCATTCTTCTCCTCATCCCCTTCCTCTTCTCCTCTTCTCCACAGTGCGGAAGAACAAGGCAGAGGAGAGAACTCAATTGCCTCTCCTCCCCATCCTCTTCTCCTCTTCTCCACTGTGCGGAAGAACAGGGCAGAGGAGAGAACCCAATTGCCTCTCCTCCCCTTCCTCTTCTCCTCTTCTTCACCGTGCGGAAGAACAAGGCAGAGGAGAGAACCCAAATGCCTCTCCTCTCCTTCCTCTTCTCCTCTTCTCCACTATGCGAAAGAGCAAGGCAGAGGAGAGAACCCAAATGCCTCTCCTCCCCTTCCTCTTTCTCCTCAGAAGTGCTGCCGACCCGATCCGATCCGAGGTGCCGATCCGAGCCGAGGTGCCGGGGTACCGACCCTCGTATATGGAGAAAAATTCGGCCGATCCCATCTCACCGTCGGATCATCTCAAAATTCGTGCTAAAACATGATGAACGACTCAGATCTCGCCACGTCTCCACAAAACGACAAGATAACGTTTTCTCAAAACTCGTGCCTCTTGTCTCGTGATTCGCGCCACGATCGTGATCAACCGTTCAGATTGAGCCACGTAGCTCGGATCTCAAATCCGAGCCACCGACCTATCGAACAGCAAAGTAAAAAAAAATTTCTCCTCAAAATCCGTGCTCGGATCTGCCGAACCAGAAGCATTAGCCGAGCAACGAGGAAAGAGAGAGAGAGAGAGAGAAAAGAAAAAAAAATAGAAAGGTCGGGTCGGACCCGTTAGGGTACCGAACCCGAACCCTTCCTCCTTCTCCCCTACGCTCTCCCGCCAAAACCAACAAGAGAAAAACCCAACTTCTCCTTCGAAAACTTCTAGCGCCAGCGAGCTCCATTCGTCGCCAGGCTCTTCGCCTGCCTCCGACGCCGAGCTCCTCGCCTGCCTCCGTTCACTGAGCTCACAAAGCTCCACGCCAACACCCGTCTTCAACATCGAACCGAAGCTCCAAGCTCCATCTTCCCTGCCGAGCAAACTATCGAGGGTCCCCACGACAGCCGAAGTCCCCTTCGTCGAGCCCCATTATCTCCGAGCTCCGAATACCGACCACGGTGCCGCGCTCCGCAGTCGGGCTCTCCTGACTTCACAACCACCTTCGAGCTCCCACTGTAGCCGACCTCATTCTTCAAGCTCGAACCCACTCCACCTGTGGAAGTTCCGAAGCGCCGAGCTCTCCCTCCATGAGCTCGCTCGTCTCCGACCTCCACTTCATGGCCGAGCTCATCGCCTCGTCGAGAATCCCACTGGCTCGCCATTACCACCGAGCTTCGATGCCGAGCTGCTGTGTCGAGCTCTCCCTCCATGAGCTCGCTCATCTCCGACCTCCTTCTTCAAGCTCGAACCCACTCCACCTGTCGAAGTTCCGAAGCGCCGAGCTCTCCCTCCATGAGCTCGCCCGTCTCCAAACTATGCCATGGTCGACCACCTCCGCTCCGAGCTCCGCGATACCGAAGCTCTTCAAAATGCCGACCCACTTCGCCGAAGCTCTTGCCTTGCCGAACTCCATTCGTGCCGAGCTTCGCTGCCAAGCTTACCTCCGAGCTCCAACGGGTGCCGAACCCATCGTCTCCTTCACGAGCTCACCTCCAAAACAGAACTCCGCTATTCGTCGAAGCTCTTGTCCACGTCCACTGTCGAGCTCGCCTCCCATCGCCAAAGCACTTCTCTGCCATTGCCGAGCTCGAACTGTGCTACCTCCACTGCGTCGAGCCACCACAGTCGAAGCTCCGAAGCATCGAGCTCCGACGTTGGCAGAGCTCCATTGAAATTGCCGAAGCTCCAACATCGTCAACCTCCATAACAGTCGAGCTCCGAACCCATCACCGTTCGCCAAAGCTCGCCCATTCTCTTCGTCATCGAGCCGAACCTAACTCCAAACGCAGCGCCGCTCCGAGCAGCTCACTCGTCGTCAAGCTCCGAAGCGTCGACTCTCCATGCCGAGCCGAACCCATCAAACCGAAGCTCCAACTCCTCGCCACCTTCGCCCAAGCTCGAACTCTGCCACAACTCCTCGCTGCCTTTCCGAGCTCCACCTCCAAAGCACCAAGCTCCGCCATGTCTCGACTCCGAGCCGAGCTCCTCTCCACGGAGTCGCCGAGCTCCGAGCACGAACCACCTTCGCCGAGCTCAAGAACCCATCACCATGGCTCTAACGAACTCCCTACTCCGCAAGCATCCCCTACATCGAGCTCCGCCTCGCCGTCACCGAGCTCCAATCGAGCTCTCCTCCTTCGACAGCCGAGCTCCGCCATGCTCCTCGTCGAACCCATCGAACCGACAGCTCCTTCAACTCCGAGCTCGCCTCTTCTCTTCGCCGAGCGCCGAAGCACCGAGCTCGTCAAAATGCCAACTCCACCGCCGAGCTCAGTCTCCTCCGCCGAACTCCACAGCCGAAGACGAACTCTCCCAACGAGCTCCGAGCTCACCACGAACGAGCTCGTCATCCACAACCGAGCTACGTTCCGTCGCCGAGCTCGTCTCCTCGATCGCAAGCTGTCCCCGTCGCTGAGACCCTCTCTCTCGCTGAGGTTCTTCGAAGATGAGGAAGTAAAACGGTACGAGACGAAGAGTAGAAGAAGAGAAGAAGCAGCGGGAAGTAGAAGCAGAGCGAAAAAAAAAAAAGGGGTGCCACGTGGCACTGCCACGTGGCATCACGCCGAGCCGAGGTGCCTTCGCCAAGGCGCCGAACCGAAGTGCCGAGGTACCCGATGCTGTAAATTGAGAAAAAAAGTGACCGACCAACACGATCCGTCCGATCGTCTCAAAATTCGCGTCGCGACACGATCGACGCTCAGAAACGCGCCACGTGTCCCGATCGTGATCTGCCTCACGATGCGCGCAGATCTGATCATGATGGACGGCCAGAAACACGCCACGTGTCCAGATCGCGATCTGCCTCACGATGCGTGCTCATCTGGTCATGATGGACGGCCAGAAATCTGCCACGTGTCCAGGTAATATTTAAATTATTTATTTATTTATTTAATTGTTTTTTTTATTTAAAAAATCCGAAAAAAATATTTAAAATCGAAAAAAAGTCAATTAAAAATTCTAAAAATAATTATTAATTCAGAAAAAATTATTTTTAAATTCTGAAAAATAATTATTAAATTAGAATAATTAATTAATATTTTAGATAATTAATTATTTAATTCGGAAAATGAATAAAAAATTCAAAAAAATGAGAAAAAATTCAGAAAAATCTGGAAAAATCACCAAAAATCCAGAAAATTCTGAGAATATTTTTGGGCATTTTACAAGCCCATAATAACACTGTTACATCCCGAGCAAGATTCTAAACTCCCTTAAGAACACCGATAAAATCCCGTACGCCATTGAAACAGTAAAACTACTCCTCAAAGGCTGATCAAACTCAGTCTTCGGGAGTGGGGGGCTCGTGATATGGCTAAAAATAGGATTAAATCAGGGACCGTTCACATCGGACACGAATCTTAAAGCTCAGGGGTAAAACGGTAATTTCACATGCAAATGGGTCCGAAGTGAGTACTGGGTCTCCTTCTCACAGATCCAATAACCCGCGAACGGATCCACCTCAACTGGGTACGGGTCCCAACCCGAAACACACCCAGTCCAGAAAAGATAGAATTAGGGTTTCTGATTAATCCTAATCAACGGCTCTGATTCACATCTATCTTTTCACCGGGAATTAAGGGATTACATTCCTAATCTGTTTACTAGGAGAATATTCCTTATCAGATCACAGGAATCACATTCCTTATCTGATCCCATCGGCGACTATAAATACCCCACACCCATCTCCATTAAGAGGTAATCAATCTTTTTCTAGTAAAACGCTCTTTCATAATCATTTCTGGTTACTGACTTGAGCGTCGGAGGGTGCATCGCCGGGATCAACCCCGGTATCTCGCACTTCCTTGCAGGTGAACGGCAGGAGTCAACGGTCAAGCTCCGGCGGAACAGGTTAGGTTCGCTATTCAGGTTTTCCAAGAACTCACAAATTCTATCTGTTTGCCTCCACACCGAATTTAGCGGCAACAATCAGTGAATCAGAATGACAGTATATCAATATCACTAGCAGTATATTCAGTGTATCAGTGTAACAGTATCAGTCTCACAGTGTCAGTCTAACAATCTCAGTTTATGTTCTTTCAGTCTTATGTGTATTACTAGCTAGGTAGCACTTCATGCATCTCATACTACATGGTTGCTACAACAAATAGTTTCGCTTAGTAAGATATCATAGGGGACCATGATGGGGCAGTGTACTCAGGTATCAGTACCAGAAGCAGTAACAGTAACAGTCAGAACCAAGAGGTCCTCTTCTACTCTATACCTTCTTACAGAAGAAGCAATGTAGACAGGGTCAGTATACAGTAACAGTAACAGTATCAGTTGGAACACTAGTTCCCTTCCAAGTACACGTTTCCATATTATCCACTACTCGATCTTCCCTTAAACCCCGGCTTGATTACTTTTAGTTATTAATGTCCAACATGCACGTTTACGTGTAAACTAGTATCAAATAAGCATGGTAGGATCAGGTATAAGTTCAGGATATCAAATCAGCATGCAAGAGTAATATAGATTTACATATACGAGCATAATGTACTAGGGTCATAATCAGGACAGCAAGACTAGTCAGCACTAAATCAGTGATTCAGAGAGCTACAGGCATGCAAATCATGATCCGTCAAAGGATCTGGAAACTAGACTTCCACACGCTTCTAACGAGTATAATAAAGACCTATACTAATTCACAACATCTCGGCTTAAAAGTCATTTCAACACAGATTTCATGTACAGCCAGAAAACAGGGAATGACTTCCAACACATAAAAATAGCATGCAAATTCATCAAATAAATCCACAAAAATTTCTGGGGTAATCCCCTATATAAGTAGACTCAAAATAATAATTTTCATAATTTTCTAGAAAATAAAGATATGTTATAAAAAATAAAAAGTAACACAAAACATAGTTTTGATGGATCTGGAATTTCTCAACACTGCTGTACGAAATCAACCATATCTCGCAAACAGTGCATTGAAATCCACTTCCGCCAAAACGGGGTGAAAGTAGAAAAAATTCTCCAACTTTCATATATCACACATAAAATCTTCATAAAGTAATTATAACTAGGGTGAAAATGGCATTCAACATAGAGCAACACGCAGTTTACAGCAACAGTACATTCTAGAAAAGGGTACAAGACATCGCTCAAATCTTATCTTTAAAATACCACATAAATCTGGGAAACTACCTAACATCATGGTGAAACACTGGACAAAATATTGTGGCATGATATCATGTATAACTTGGATCTTGAAAATAAATAGATAATAAAATCTACTCCTAACTGAATCTGGGAACTACCAATATACAGCCACTAAAATTATCATAACTAATTAATATGAACTACAAACGGAGTGAAACCAGTGGGGTCAGAAAATAGATTCATTCCTCTACAAATCACTCAGAAATGTTCATGTTGAGATTCGGACTCTAACCCAGGCAAAAACAGCAATCTATTCAGTACAACCCAAATTTCCAGATTTCACAACTAAACTTCAAAACGTCAGAACTTCTACAAAAATGATCCAAACTCATCCAGATTCGAAACGCAGCCTACCAATCATCTAAATATCATATTTTAGGGATTCTAACATGTCAAAACCTAATAATTCTCACATGGGCAATCAATCAAATACATGGCGTGCAACATGTCACATACACGATCAAAATCACGTTTGGGTGAAACCTAGGGCATCAACCTATCAAAACTCATGTTCTAAGTCATCTATGGCCTGTTTTGAACAATAGAGACGAAACCCACAAATAAAAATCTAATCTTGGGCCGTCTCTAGTCTCAAACTACCCTATGTGTGAACTTTTGACTTGTATCAACCTAAGGAAATTATGTACAAGTTACTTGCCTCTTTTTGACGATGAACGCGACGCTACGAAGCCTAGCAATGAAAATCCATGAGCAAGACGCCTTCTTACGCAATTCCAAGCGAAACCCACGAACGAAACGTGCCAACGATTGATCTCCTTGATGCACGAACCAAAGTGGGAGATGCCCACTTCACAAATCAGCGAGGGGAGATGAAGGGGGGCTGTTTGGGTGCTGGCCGGCCACAAGGAAGAGAGGAGAGACGAGGGTTCGAGTATTAGGAGTTGCATAATGGAGGATAGGGGAGGATATGGTGGTCGGCTAGGGCAAGAGAACAAGGAGAAGAGGTCGGCCTGGGGTAGGAGAGGTGTAGGCCGGGATTGTATGAGGATGAGGGAGCCGGCTAGGAATAGGAGAGGGAGAGAAAAGATTAGGGTTACGATTATTTAGATATTAAGGGTATATATAGGGGATCAAATGTGGGTTAATGGGTAGTGATATCAATAGGAATTAATAGGTATACAATTGGGTAATGGATGTTGGGTAGATTTCAAATGGAGATACAAAATGCAATGAATCCTATCGCTCCTAAAAATCTCCTTAAAGGCCAAAAATTTCAAATATGTCAAAACACTTCTAAAAATCCATCATGGCCCAAAAATAATTATTCAATATGAACGGAACCAAGAAAATGAGGAAAAGATCTCAAATTGACGAAAAACGGACAAACGGCGCACAATCAGCACAATGAGGTCAAAAATGAAAGAAAAATAATATAATTTGAAAATAATCTAATACAAAAATTAATACAATAACTAATAAATATAATTTATAAAATAATTTGATTTTAAAAATAAAAATAAAATAATAATGCAAATAACCACACTAGCAAAATAATACGGATAGTAACAATATTAATAATCATAAAATGATAAAAATAATGAAGGTAATAATAACAATAATAAGGTCTGTATTAAATAGAAAATTATAGAAAAATAGTTAGAGCTAAAATTATGGATCAAAAATAGATTTTAATAGAAAAATCCAATAATACCTTTTGACAAAATAGTTGAATACCGAAAATAATTTGCGAAAATTTTAAATACAGAAAATATCGAAAAATACCTTTCTGGGAAAACAGGGGTTACAGCCGTTGTCAACGCCTACACCTCGCCGACCTCCACTACACCACACCACAATGTTATTGCCGTCATCTTCCTGTTGTGGCCGCAGTTGCTTCCGTGCCCACTGTCCTCTTGTGGCCCTCATCATCATCATCATCATCTTCAACCTCCAACCACATCACCATTTCTGCCCCGACCATCGCCTCACCAATGCAGCCCCTCGTTGCCATCAGCTCTGCAACCATTACCCCGAGCTCCTTCCATTGCCATTGCCATTGCCAATTGCCATGGTTCTCTGTCATGTCACTGTTGTAGTTGTAACTTATTGCCATTGCTTGCTTTTTGTTACCGCTGTCTCTTACTGTTGTTGCTGTTGTCCTTGTTTGCGCGCCGTTGTGTGTTGGTCTTGCCATCGTTGTTGCCGTCGGGACTCTCTTCCCGTTATTCTTTCGTAATCGAAATCGTCGTCTAAAAGGCAAGTTTCCTTTGAACAAGTTTATTATTCTTGTTCAATAATTCTTTGATCTCCACAAATAGTTCCCGTTTTATTCGTCGTGTTTTATTTGTTTAATACCCTTCAAAGAGACTATTAAGAATTCATCGGCGAAACCAAGTAGTTAGTAGTTTTCTTTTCGTGTCATTCCCTTGATTCAAACCCAAGCCTTGTTATACAACGTCATATGTAACACTCTGAATTTCTAATTATAATTATAATAAGAGTTTGTTGATTTCACGTGTTTTTCACGTGCAAATTTATGTGCATTTTACCCTAGAAAATTATTTATTTTCATACCATGAACAAGTATTTTATTTCTTCTGTTTTTTAATTTTAAAAGCCTATTTAAATTCTAGGCCTAATTGTTTATTCTTAGCCCACACTAATTAAATTGATTATTTTTTTGTAGAAGCTTATAGACTTTTAGCCCACTAGATTGAGCCCACTAATTTAATTCTCTTTTAATTGTCACAACTTGTAGGGTAGACTAGTTTTGTAAACAATTAATTAAATGAATATGTACAACTAGTAAGTAGGGGTGTATTGTGTGACACGTGCATTGCACGTGTCTTGAGTTGTGCATGGGGGTAGGCCGGAATGGAGCAAGAGAGAGTGGGAGAGTTGGTGTAGGTGGAGAGGTGGTTTTGAGTTCATGGGTAGTTGTTTTAACTCCCTAGTTCATCCTAGCCCATAATCCACAACCAAGTTCATCTTGGCCCTCCATTTCACTTTAAAAAATGTATAAATACACCCTCCATCTCTTCATGCAATACACTTGAAAATTTGATAAAAAGAAAAAGAAAGAAATAAACAAAGAGTTAGAAAAGATTAAGAGATTGTGAGTAAAAAGATTGAGTTGTGTCTTGTGTGTGTTCTCTTTCACCTTGGAGGCCATCTATCATCAAGAGGAGTAGGAGGAGCTCGGGTTCCATCTAGTACAAGAAGGAGAAGGCAACTTGGTGGAACAATCTAGGATGAGAAGGATCGTTCGCATGTTCAAGAAGATTTCAAGGAGTTCTTTTCATTTGTTTTTCTTCAAAAAGGTGGGTGATTTCTCGAACTTCTACTTTAGATACCATGCTAGGAATTGACATTGTGATTATGTTTAGAATGAATAGAAAAATTGGCATGCATTTGTTCAAGGAGATTAAGAGGAAAAGAACACCAAAGTAATCAACATGAAAAAGTGGTAGAATAAATACAATGTGTAATTGAGTATGTGTATGATCACTTGGTAGTTTATTTGTATGCTAAAATGGATGAATTATGATTTTTGTGAAACTTGTCTATGCATGAAATGAAAGATACAATATGTGGAAATTGTGCTTATGGATAGATTATGGAATTTAAATTGGCTTGCATGGAATATTAAATAGATGAAATTGTGATAAAAGTATGTTTATGTGCCTTATACAAGTAGTATTGTGATCACTTGATTTATTTAGTCCTATTTGTCTCTTAAAATATGTAGTTGGGAAATAGGAATAAATTGATAAATTATGTCTTTAGTAAGGAATGAAAGAGAGAAAATTTGTATTGAACTCATTATGAATGAGGGAAATTGTTGATAAAAGAGTTTTTATAAAATAAATGTTTCTATATCACAATGTGTTAATTTGATCTATCGTTTAATTTTAACTAAGAAAGAAATAGTTTTTATGATAAAAAAAAAATGAGTTCTATAAGAATTATGAAAATACAAGCTACTTTCTTCTTTCAGATATTATACTCAGGAAAAATCTATTTTTTATGAGAACCATTTGAATGAGAAAAATCGAGTTTTCTACAATAAACTACAAACAGTACAATCACAAATAAAATCGTTTTAACAAGATTTCTTTACGGGGGAGTCACTTGGACCTACTGGTCATCGGGTGCATTTTAAGATCGTTACTGTAGCAAGCAGAGCCTTGGGTCTTGGGTTCGAGTCTCGGCAGAAACATTGTTTTTCCAAAAATCTGATTTTATTCAAAACCCGAACACAAAACTTAAGTATAATTTAAGTCACACTTTTAACAGCTAAGCGCTGTGGACTTTTTGGTCTTCGGTGGTGCCTCAGGGATATCACTGTAGCACGGGCGGGGCCTGTTGTGTGTGGATTCGATCCCAGGCTTCGGCCAATTTTTTTTAAAAATTGATTTTTTTGGTTAAATTATTATATTTTTGAGATTTTAATTATTTTAAAAATTAAGAAAAATTATTAGAAATATCAAAAAAATATCTAGACTTTATGGAAAATTTTCTACAACATTTTGACTTACTATAATGAGGTTTAGAAGCAAATTTTGGGAAAAGTGATTAATAAAATTTCTTTAAAATATAACTCTTTTGTAATTAAAGATGAGAATATTTTTTTTGAACATAGAAAATTGAAAGGTGTCCAAAATGAATTTTTGACTGATAAATTATTGAGTAAAATTTAATGCGAGATTGCTTAAGATTATGCAAGTTGGGCATGAGAAATAAATTGAAAAGAAACATGATGTAATGTGAAATTTGTGAACAAGTGTACTCTTATTTTAATAAGCATGAAAAAAGAATCGAGACTAGAATTTGAGCTAAGTCCTCACATTGGCAAGAATGAAAGTTTTGATAAGAGAACTGTGATAAATTGAGAACAAGTTTGGGTGATGGTTAAAGATTGATATTTTAAGACCAATGTAGAGGTAACGCTAAATTCTAGAGTGTTGATTTTTATTCATGATTCAATTAGTCTAAGGATTAGGCACATAGTGGAGATGTGTTGAAAGTAAGAGAAAAATATAAGTATGAGGGCCATTGGATTGGCGGTGCGAGTGTTAACAGGATGTCCTCAAGATGCGTCATGATTAGGGCGTGGATACTACTCCACGATATCGTTCCGGTGGCGACACTTGTGGGGTATTTTGGTGACTACGGGTGGTACCATTGTGTACCACCCCGTATTTTTTAAATACTATTTTTGATATTAGAAAATGAATTAAAATGGTTTTTGGTGATTTAATAAATGTTCATTTAGAAATTTATCTTTTACACGTGCAAAATACGTGCGAATGTTGTCTTTGAAACCTTCAAGCCAAAAATTATTTTTGGTAAACTCATTATTTATTATTGGAGATTATTCGTGATTTTTCTATGTTTTTCTGATAATTATTGGACTTATTTGCAAATATTTAAAAACGAATGACTTTTGTGCAAAATTACCAATGGGGTGAAAACTCCAGAATTTCAAATTTTTAGGCTGCCTAGTCAATTCAGGTATAACGAGCTTACCTTTTGTTTCAACATATTCGATTTATTTTATAAGTTTTGACAAAAGAGGATCTTCTCGCAAAATTGCTATTTTAAGGGGTGAAAATGCAAAACTATTTTTCTGAATTTTTCCTACAGTGCCTGCTGATGCTGGAGGGGATCTTTTTTATTTTTGAATTGATTAAATTGGTTTTTAACTAGTTTTATAATAAAAGGGTCTGTTTATGTAAAGGTATAATGTAAAAGGAGTATTTCGCAAATGTATTCTAAAACCCTAGAAACTTAAATCCCGGACTATATAGGATTTTGTGTAGCTGTCTTTTGCTGTAAAACACAGGAGATCTCTTATTTCTTATTATTTTGGAGTTCTAAGTAGAAGACTTTGGATTTCTTGCGAAGGAGGGGCGTTCTTAATTTCTATTCTTTTTCGTTCGATTTCTTCAACAAGGTGAGTGACTTGTTTTGTTTCATTTTGTTTTGTGTATATTGTATGTGAGTAGCATAAATTGTTTTGTTTGTTCTTCGAATGTTGTATGTGGTGTTTCATCTCCTAGAAGGCATGCTAGGGTTTGGGTATAAATATGTATGTTGGATTGATGATAAAAATTAGATCCTGTGAAATCCTAGTTATTTATGAGTAAAATCTTAGGTGGGTAATTCGAGATTGATGAATGACCTATTGGAGGTCATGGGTAGGCTATTTCTTTTGGATTAATATTGGATCGATTGGATATGGTAAATTTTCGTACATAAATTTAATAAAGATGAGATTTTTATCACTTTTGAGTATTGGTTGAATGAAACTTGATATGGTAATGTTATAAATTGATTATGTTTATGAGGTGAATCAGTTTGAGAAATTTGGAGAAAGAATTTATGAATCAAGATATCATATCTTGAGAATCGAAATTTGGAATCGAGTTGAGTTGAGGAAATATATCCAAATTAGGGTTTTTTTTGAGATTTTTGTATTGATATGGTTTGGACCTGAATACGAAACTATTTCAATGATTAATTAATTTTTTTAGAAACTCTAATTTTGATTATATGCATAATTCATGTTTTAATTGAAAAAAATCAACAAATCACTATTTTTTTATAAATTTAACTAGTTTTGAATTTGTTTTTATGGACTATTATATATCCTATAAGTTGTATTTGATCATATAAGAAATATGCTTTTTGTAGAAATCGTTTTTATAAAGTAAAACTCCGTATCTGTTAAAATGTGCACAACCAAAAATCTGCAGTCTACAGGTCTACAGTCGACCGGTGTGATTTTGCATTCGACCGTCGCAACCTGGCTGCTGTATTCTCTAGTTTTCTGGAAATTTCGTTCTGAACAGTCGACTGATGATTTTTACATTAGACTGATATTACTTAGATTTATTTTTAATTGAAGTTTTTGATTTTTTGCTCTTCACAGTCGACCGATGGCTTTTTATAGCCGACTTCTAATACTTAAAATTATTTTTTCAAAGTTATTGAATTTTTCTCTCTAGACAGTCGACCGACGCTTGTCTATAGTCGACTGATACTGATGTATCTTGATATATTTGAATGTTCTTTTAAATGATTTATTCTCTAAATGATTTAATCTATAACTTACTATTCTATAGCATATCTTCTACTGAACAAATGTTTTCAAGTTGTTTTAACTGAGCAATTTATGTTGGAAAATTGGTTTGGATGTTTGGGTGTGAGTCTCTAGTGGGTGTGCGTGACCCTAGTATACCGACAGTTGAAATAATTATGTTTTGGGCTTGTCGAGGCATTATAGTTGATCAGTTGTTGAGTTAAGTCTGGTGGGGTACACCAACTCTAGGAGATCCGTAAAGTAATTAAATAACCTAAAAGATAAGGACAGGCACTAGTGGTGATATGATGAATGAAAACATGGGTTATGGACCTCAGAATGGCTCGCAGTGTGAGATAATCCCCAGAATTATCCAGGTATGAGTGAAATAGTCTTCGAAATTACCTGTGGTGTGGAATTGATCTCCGGAATTATCAGGATCGAGGCGACGCACATGTGGTATTCGTGTAATGAGGTGCCATAGCTTGCGGTGTGGGGTATTCTCGAAAATTCTCTGGTGTGAGTGAAATAGTCTCCAGAATTATCTGTGGATAGAGATTGACCTCCAAAATTATCGGGGCATGGGCTAATACTCACAGTTTATCTATATCTCATAGTAATCATAGAAGTAGGATTAGTTGCATGGCGGGGGATTAAACCCTATAAAGTGGAGACTTTAAGGGTTTGCACCGGACCTATGTAGAGTGGGATGCATAGACTCTAACAAGTACGCATTAGAGAGTCAGCATATAGCATTGATGTTTTCGTGACTTGGTATTATGCATATGTATTCGGTTTTCTACACTTGATACTTAGTCTAGCTTCACTTGATGTTTTCGTATTTCGTGATTTTCCTTAATTTACTTACTCTCGTTTATTTCCAGTTGTTGATGAATCTATGCTTTATTTATGTTGCTTGTTTTTATGTCACTCACACCTGTTATGGCTGACCCATTTAGTTTTTGGGGTTAGAGTTATCTCTAGCCTCATATTTTACAGGTGATTACCTATAGCTTGGGATTTGGATGCTTCAATTAAAGTGATGTAATGGATTGTGTGATTTTTTTGTAACAGAAAGTGTTGTAAAGAAAGAGAGTTTGTAATTCAAGGTGTATGTATTCCGTTGTGCTATGTAAATATTATTGTAATGAAATTTTGAGAAAATTTTTACTGGTATGTCAGGGCTGTGTTCAATATTATATTTGACGTTGATGCTGGGAATTGTGCCACATATTTCTAATATATTATATTGAAATTCGGGGCGCTATAGAGATTGGTATCAGAGCATGCTTCAATAGTAATAATAAACATGGCATAAAAATAACCTAGGTGTAGACACTAGAGCGTGAGTACCTAGGTGTGGACATTAGAGAGTCGGTATCACACAGAGCTGAAACATGATGTTTTTTATCTTTTGGGGTATGGTTGAGATTTTGCCAACGGGTGTTGATGTGAATATGAATTGTGTTGTGGTGCGCTAACTTTTTCCCTCATTTTGCAGTATTCAGAATGGTTAGACCCAGAACCAGGAATGGTAACAATGGTGATGGAGCTGGAAGTTCCCAAGGGGTAGGAGTTGATCTCGAGGTCGAGTTTGCCAGGGTGTATCAGACTTTGAATGCACTATTGGCAGCTAATATGGCGCAGACCAGAACCAGAATCAGAATCATGGGGTTGGACCAGTGTTTGTTAACACTGATCCTATCAAGCAGATTGAGTCCTTCAAGAGGATGAGGCCGCCCGTGTTTGAGGGGCAGTCTGATCCAAATGAGACTGATGATTGGATTAGACGGATGGAGACAATCTTCGAGGTCTCAAAAACTCCAGCAGCCAATAAGGTAAAGTTGGCCACTATGCAGTTGGAAAAGGATGCTGGTGTTTGGTGGCAATCGGTGAAGAGGACTTTGGGGAACCAGCAAATGACTTGGGAGGCTTTTCTGGATGAATTCAGGGATCGTTTCTTTCCCCTGGATATTCAGGAGAAGAAGGTGACAAAATTCTTGAATTTACAGCAGGGCAGCATGACTGTGCGAGAGTATGAGACTAAGTTTGCTCAACTGTCGAGGTATGCACCGGAGCTGATAGTCAATGAGGCGAAGAAGGCCAAGAAATTTGAGCAGGACTTGAGGCCAAATTTCAGGTCGATGATGATTCCTTTGGATATAAGGAGGTTCGATAAGCTGGTCTGAAGAGCAACTATGACAGAGGAAGACATGGATCTGTTCCAGAAGAAGCAAGAGAGCTGGAACAGGAACAAGAGGCCAGAACAGGTCAGAGTGGGAAGGGATTCCCAGTGAAGCAAGTCAAGTTCAGTGGTTTAGTTCAGAAGGCACCTGCAACTCAGGAAGTGACTTGTTACTACTGCAAAGAGGCAGGTCATTACAGGTCAGTATGTCCTAAGTTGGCGAAGTAGACTTGTTTCCAGTATGGGCAGGCAGGACATTCTAAGCCTCATTGTCCACAGTTGAGGAAGGATGGTCCAGGTGGAGGTAAATTCCAGAGGCAAGGGCAAGTGTTCGCATTGACTTAGAAGGATGCGAGTAACTCGGAAGATGTGATCCAGGGTATGCAAGAGTTTTGAATTTATTCAATGTAATAAGGAAAACTTTTATTTGAGAATAATTGGAGATTTAAGTATCATTCTTCATGTAACAAGAATTGTTTTGGTTAATGGAATTAAAGCAAAAATTTTATTTGATACTGGTTCTTCGCATACTTTTGTGTCGCCCAATTTTGCAAAGGTCTTAGGTGTGGAGCCTAAGTTGTTTCTAGGCAGGGTTTTGTCGGTGGCAATGCCATCAGGAGAAGAATTGATTGCTGATCGATATTATGGAGGTTGTGATATCGAGATTGGTGGAAGATTGTTCGGCATTTATCTTATTGAGGTGCAAGTCTTAGGAGTGGATGTAATCGTGGGCATTGATTGGATGACAATATATGATGCCACAATTGAATGCAAGTGGAAAGAGGTATTGGTGAAAGCATCAGGTGGTCCCACAGTGACTTTTCAAGGGAAGAAGAAAGTTCCGAAAGTGACTGCAATGGTATCCAAGATGGTGATTCCAGATGAAATCAGAGGCATTCCGGTCGTCAGAGATTTTCCTAAGGTGTTCTTGGAAGATTTGCCAGGATTACCGCCGCAGAGAGATGTGGAGTTTTGCATTAATGTTCAGCTGGGGAGTGCTCCGATTTCTAAGGCTCCGTATAAGATGGCACCTGTAGAGCAAGATGAAGTGAATAAGAAAATTAAGGAGTTGTTGACCAAAGGGTTTATCAGGCCGAGTTCTTCACCGTGTGGTGCGCCAGTGTTATTAGTCAAGAAGAATGATGGTTCAATGAGGATGTGCATTGGCTACCGGGAGTTGAATAGGGTGACTATTCAGAACAAGTATCCACTTCTGCGGATTGATGATTTGTTCGACAGGCTTTGGGGGGAAGCTGTGTTTTCTAAGATTGATTTGAGATCAGGATATCATCAGGTTCGAGTCAAGGAGGAAGATGTGACTAAGACAGCTTTCAGGACTCATCATGGCTCTATGAGTTTTTTGTGATGCCATTCTGGTTGACGAATGTGCCAGCAGTGTTCATGGATATGATGAACCAGATTTTGAGGCCATTGATTGACTCCTCGTAGTGGTTTTCATCGATGATATTTTGGTGTATTCGAAGTCGGAAGGAGGAGCATTCTATGAACTTGACAAAGGTATTGCAGAAGTTGCAGAAGCATAGCTTGTATGCTAAGTTGTCGAAGTGTGAATTTTGGAAGTTTGAGGTAGCTTTCCTTGGTCATATCCTTTCTAAGGAGGGAGTGGTCACTGATCCTCAAACGGTTGAAGCGGTAAAGGATTGGCCCGGGCCAACGTCTGTGAAGGAAGTCAGGAGTTTCTTGGGTTTGGCTGGTTACTACATGAATTCATTCAGAACTATTCTCATATTGCAGTTTCTTTGACAGGTTTGACCCGGAAGAATGAGGCATTTACATGGACTGATAAGTGTGAGGCGAGTTTCCTTGAGTTAAAGGAGAGGTTGACTACTGCACCTATCTTAACTTTGCCACAAGCTGGAAAGGATTATGATATCTTCAGTGACGCGTCTCCCAGAGGTTTGAGGTGTGTCTTGATGCAAGAAGGCAAGGTTATTGCATATGGTTCGAGACAATTGCTTCCACATGAGAAGAATTATCCAATGCATGATTCGGAGCTAGCAGCTATTATCTTTTGTCTTGAAGCAGTGGAGGCATTATGTTTATGGTGAGAAGGTCAACATGTACACTAACCACAAGAGCCTAAAGTACATTTATCAACAAAAGTATCTAAATCTTCGACAGAGAAGGTGGTTGGAAGTGTTAGAAGACATTCGTCATGAGATCAAGTATCATCCGGATAAGGCGAATGTGGTAGCAGATGGGCATAGTAGGAAGAGTAGTTTATCGAGTTTGATCACTACTCGAAGTGAGTTGGCAGCAGAGATTGATCGGGCAGGTATCGAGGTGGTACTGCAGGGTTTGGGGCGTCTTTGGCTCAGTTGAGGCTGCAGCCTTCCTTGAGAGAGAGGATTGTGGAAGGTTAGATATCAGATTCAGAGGTTCAAAAGATGTTGCAGTAGGTTTCAGAAGGTAAGTTATCAGAGTTTCGTGTCCAAGATGGAGCCCTTTGGATGGGTGAGAGGTTGTGTGTTCCAGATAATGCAGATTTGGGAGAGAGTATCTTGCAGGAAGCACACAGTACCTTGTTGTCAGTACATCCTGCAGGCACAAAGATGTACAAGGACATCAAACAACACTTTTGGCGATCTGGTATGAAGAGGGATGTGGCAGATTTTGTGGCGAGGTGTCTGACTTGTCAGCAGATCAAAGTAGAAAATCAAAGACCTAGAGGTTTGTTGCAGTCGTTGCCCATTCTGGAGTGGAAATGGGAGAATATCAGTATGGATTTCATCACGGGTTTACCAAGGAGTTCGAAGGGCAATGACTCGATTTGGGTTATTGTGGACTGCTTGATTAAGTTGGCTCACTTTTTGGCCATGAAGATTACTTGGTCGTTGGAGAAATTGGCAGAACTGTACATTTGTGAGATAATGAGGCTTCATGAAGTTCCTGTGTCGATTGTTTCCGACAGGAATGCAAGGTTCACTTCAAGATTTTGGAAGATCCTACAAGCAGCTTTGGGCACCAGAACTGATTTCAGTACCGCTTTTCATCCACAGACTGATGGTCAGACTGAGAGGGTGAATCGAGTGCTGGAAGATATGATGAGGGCTTGTGTTATGGATTTCGGTGGTAGTTGAGAGAGATACTTGGTATTGGTTGAGTTTGCTTACAATAACAGTTACTATGCGAGTATCGGGATGGCTCCGTATGAGGCTTTGTACGGACGGAGGTGCAGGACACCTGTCTGTTGGTATGAGGTTGGCGAGAGGCAGATGTTTGAGCCTGAGATCGTGCAGCAGACGTCAGAGCAGATTGAGCTGATTCACAAGAGGTTGGTTGAGGCTCAAAGTCGGCAGAAGAGTTATGCAGATTTTCGAAGAATGAACTTGGAGTTTGAGGTTGGGGATGCAGTTTTCCTCAAGGTGTCTCTGACCAAAGGAGTGATCAGGTTTGGTAAGGGAGGCAAGTTGGCGCCAAGGTATATTGGGCCATACAAGGATTGTGGAGCGGATTGGCAAAACGACATATAGATTGGAGCTTCCTGAGGAGTTGGCACAGGTGCATGATGTGTTTCATGTGTCGTTGTTGAGGAAGTATGTGCCAGATCAGAGTCATCAGTTGGTAGAGGTTCCTGAAGGTCTACAGGTGAACTTGTGTTACAAGGAATAGCCTGGTAGAGATTATTGATCGTAGAGAGAAGGTTCTAAGGAGAAAAGTGATACCTATGGTCAAGGTGCTGTGGAGGAATCAGCAGTTCGAGGAGGCTACTTGGGAGCCAGAAGATCGCAAGCAGAAGGATTTTCCTGAGCTTTTTATATGATTGTATTTTTCTTATATGTGATTGTAATTCTTTTGAATGACTGAACCTTTGAGTTGAGTTGTATTTCTTCTATTTTGATTATGTTCTCATATGAAATTGTTTGAATTATGTTTCCATTTATGAGATATTGCATTCCATTGTTGGTATGTTGTTTGGACCCTATTTGTAGTAGTTCTGAGGACAGAAATCTTCTAAGGAGGGAGTGATGTAGTACCCCATATTTTTTAAATACTATTTTTGAGATTAGAAAATGAATTAAAATGGTTTTCGGTGATTTAATAAACGTTCATTTAGAAATTTATCTTTTACACGTGCGAATATTTTCTTTGAAACCTTAAAGCCAAAAACTATTTTGGGGAAACTCATTATTTATTATTTGAGATTATTCGTAATTTTTCTAGATTTTTCTGATAATTATTGGATTTATTTGCAAATATTTTAGAAATAAGGACTTTTGTGCAAAAATACCAATGGGGTGAAAACTCCAGAATTTCGAATTTTTAGGCTGGATATAATGCCTAGTCAATTCAGGTATAACGAGCTTACCTTTTGTTTCAACATATTCGATTTATTTTACAAGTTTTGACAAAAGAGGATCTTCTCGCAAAATTGCTATTTTAAGGGGTGAAAGTGCAAAACTATTTTTCTGGATTTTTCCTACAGTGCCTGCTGATGATGGAGGGGATCTTTTTGATTTTTGAATTGATTAAATTGGTTTTTAACTAGTTTTCTAATAAAGGGGTCTATTTATGTAAAGGTATAATGTAAAAGGAGTATTTCGCAAATGTATTCTAAAACCCTAGAAACTTAAATCTCGGAATATATAGGGTTTTATGCAGCCATCTTTTGCTGTACAACACAGGAGATCTCTTATTTCTTATTATTTTGGAGTTCTAAGGAGAAGACTTTGGATTTCTTGCGAAGGATGGGCTTTCTTAATTTCTATTCCTTTTCGTTCGATCTCTTCAACAAGGTGAGTGACTTGTTTTGTTTCATTTTGTTTTGTGTATGTTGTATGTGAGTAATATAAATTATTTTGTTTGTTCTTTGAATGTTGTATGTGGTGTTTCATCTCCTAGAAGGCATGCTAGGGTTTGGGTATGAATATGTATGTTGGATTGATGATAAAAATTAGATCTTGTGAAACCCTAGTTATTTATGTGTAAAATCGTAGGTGGGTAATTCGAGATTGATGAATGACCTGTTGGAGATCATGGGTAGGCTATTTCGTTTGGATTAATGTTGGATCGATTGGATATGGTAAATTTTCATGCATAAATTTAATAAAGATGAGATTTTTATCACTTTTGAGTACTGGTTGAATGAAACTTGATATGGTAATGTTATAAATTGATTATGTTTATGAGGTGAATTAGTTTGAGAAATTTGGAGAAAGAATTTATGAATCAAGAGATCATGACTTGAGAATCGAAATTTGGAATCGAGTTGAGTTGAAGAAATATATCCAAATTGGGGATTTTTTTCAAGATTCTGGTATTGATATGGTTTGGACCTAAATTCGAATCTATTTCAATGAATAATTAATTTTTTTAGAAACTCTAATTTTGATTATATGCACAATTCATGTTTTAATTGAAAGAAATCAACAAATCACTATTTTTTTTATAAATTTAAGTAGTTTTGAATTTGTTTTTATGGACAATTATATATCCTATAAGTTGTATATGATCATATAAGAAGTATGCTTTTTGTAGAAATCGTTTTCATAAATTAAAACTCCGTATCGATTAAAATGTGCACAACCAAAAATCTGCATTCAGTAGGTCGATAGTCGACCGGTGTGATTTTACAGTCGACCGTCGCGACTAGTTCTCTGGAAATTTCGTTCTGGACAGTCGACTGATGACTTTTACAGTCGACTGATATTACTTAGATTTATTTTTAATTGAAGTTTTGGATTTTTCGCTCTGGACAGTCGACCGATGGCTTTGTACAGTCGACTTCTAATATTTAGAATTATTTTTTCAAAGTTATTGAATTTTTCGCTCCGGGCAATCGACCGACGCTTGTCAATAGTCGACTGATACTGATGTGTCTTTATATATTTGAATGTTCTTTTAAATGATTTATTCTCTAAATGCTTTATTGTATAACTTACTATTCTATGCCTTATCTTCTACTGAACAAATATTTTCAAGTTGTTTTAACTGAGCAACTTATGTTGGAAGATTGGTTTGGATGTTTGGGTGTGAGTCGCTAGAGGGTGTGTGTGACCCTAGTATACCGGCAGTTGAGATAATTGTATTTTGGGCCTGTTGAGGCATTATAGTTGACCAGTTGTTCGGTTAAGTCCGGTGGGGTACACCAACTCTAGGAGATCCGTAAAGTAATTAAATAACCTAAAGGATAAGGACAGGCAATAGTGGTGATATGATGAATGAGAACATGGGTTATGGACCTCAGTATGGCTCGCGGTGTGAGATAATCCTGAAAATTATCCAGGTGTGAGTGAAATAGTCTCGGAATTACCTGTGGTGTGTGATTGATCTCCGAAATTATCGGGGTCGAGGCGACGCACATGTGGTATTCGTATGATGAGGTGCCATAGATATTCTCGAAGATTCCCAGGTGTGAGTGAAATAGTCTCCAGAATTATCTGTGGATAGAGATTGACCTCCGGAATTATCGGGGCATGGGCTAATACTCACAGTTTATCTATATCTGGTAGTAATCATAAAAGTAGGATTAGTTGCATGGCAGGGGATTAAACCCTATAAAGTGAAGACGTTAAGGGCTTGCACCGGACCTATATAGAGTGGAATGCATAGACTCCGACAAGTACGCATTAGAGAGTCAGCATATAACATTGATGTTTTCCTGACTTAGTATTATGCATGTGTATTCGGTTTTCTACACTTGAACTTAGTCTGGCTTCACTTGATGTTCTCGTGTTTCGTAATTTTCCCTAATTTACTTACTCTTGTTTATTTCCTATTGTTGATGAATCTATGCTTTATTTATGTTGCTTATTTTTATGTCACTCATACCGTTATGGCTGACCCCTTTAGTTTTGGGGGTTAGAGTTATCTTTAGCCTCATATTTTACAGGTGATTACCTATAGCTTGGGATTTGGATGCTTGAATTAAAGTGATGTAATGGATTGTGTTATTTTTTTTGTAAAAGAAAGAGAGATTGTAATTCAAGGTGTATCTATTCCGCTGTACTATGTAAATATTACTATAATGAAATTTTGAGAAAATTTTTACTGGTATGTCGGGGCTGTGTTTAAGATTACATTTGAAGTTGATGCTGGAAATTGTGCCACGTATTTCTAAGATATCATATTGAAATTCGGGGCGCTACACATTGTCCATGGCGGAGGTGAATTGTCCATAAGATGCCTGCATGATGCGTCATTTGTTAGTGCGTGGGATTCTCTCCAGGATGTCTGGACGTGGACTCGTAACTTATAGAACACCTAGGATACTTACCATAGTTACTGTAGTAGTTTAAGTTATAGCGAGGGATTGAACCCTACAAGATGAAAAATGATTAAGGGCTTGCCCTCGGAGCTATGTAGTATGGGATGCATAAAATCCGAATAAGTACGCATTAGTGTCATGTAAATATTAATAACTGCATTAAGGACTAAGTGCACATTCACACACGACATCAGTAGGATAGTCCCCCTTAGCTTTGTTTGTGACAAGTGTGTGCTTTCTAAGTATGAGAAATTGATGTATTATATCCTAGCGTCAGTTGTATGCAACCGACGTACCCACAGTTTCTATGCAGGATAAAGTGATTGACAAGACTAAAGATTGTTTGCTTCTTAAAGAATGTTCAAGTTATTATTCAATTCATGTATAATGTTGTAATTCGCTTCCGCTGTGTAAAATGTAATCCTTGTTGTAATTAAAGTTTTTAATTCCTTGTAAAATTGTACGAAGTGAAGTGTAAAGATCCTGTAGAACTTTGAATTCAGTCTTATTTGGAATTCAGGGTGTTACATCGTATGCATACACTACACGAATAAATAGATTAAAAACATGTATATAAGATTGATGAATGAATGCTTGTTTGATCGGATATGATGTTCATGCTATGTTAATAATAATCTTGTCTTGTTAACAATAGAATTACACCCTAATGTGGAGTATAATTTTCTGTTAATTATCTTCGATGAGGTTATATGCATGTGTATTTCGTTTTGTTGCTAAACAATAATAATCTAACTGCTGGCCTACTGTTTGTCCCATGTTGTTTTGAGATTTTGACCGACTTACAGTTATAATTAAGTATAACTTTGTGAACAAAATTTTTAGCCTTTTGAATCTATTTTTCATAGCAGTTTACGAATTTAAATCTCGATTTACAAACTAAAAGTTATCATATTATTAGCACTGCTAGGTTTTAATTCCCATAATCGAGCCTTGTACATGGAATCAGTAAAGAATAATATTATTTGCCTATTTTCTGTAGTTATTATATATCGTGTGCATCTGCGTTGGAACTGGAAAAGAGTCTTATTTCTAGAACCCTTGACTGAACCTGATTTGTTTTCCTGTAGCAACGGAAAAGTTGATTTTTGTGCAACAACGTCTTGCTGTCCAAAATGTGTGTTTTATGTGTTTTTATAATAAAGCATGTTTCATTTTGCATCTAGTGAATATAATTAGTTATACCATGCATTGCATTGCCTTGACATCTCCTTGACATCGCCTCGATATTTTTGTACCCACTGCATGTCCACATTTGAGTGTAATAAAATATTAACAAGCCGGGGTAATAAGGGTCGACTTGGTAGTGAACAATTGGAGACTGTACTCGGAAGGGCTCTTGTTCTCAATTGATTATTGTCATGGATTGTGGATTATTGATTGTGGAATACTGATTGTTAATTATTGATTATTGTGTCGAGTACACGATCTGTTGAGTTCACCACTATTGTCAAAACAATCACTGGTTGTATGCACCGAACCTGTGGTATGGGACACAGTATTACATACAGTAAATAGGATAATCAAATATTAATAAACATAAGATTGACACTTGCATTCTTGATCATGATTATAGTTATTGGCCTTGAATCAATGATTACAGTCATTGTTTATTGCATCATTAATTCTAGACCTTGATTCTTATTATCAAACCATTTTATGATATTGATTTTGATCTACTTCATTACTTCTTGATATACCATGTTTTCCTTATTTTTTGGCTTCTACTACTTGCTGTCCGTAATGTGCTCTAACGGTCAATTTTTCCCCACCTCTAGTTAATGAGTTTACAGGTACCGAAGGAAATTTGACCCAAGGACTTGGTGAGCAAACTTTCTGAAGAATGTAGCCGAACCATTAGACTGTTATAGTTATTTCGTGTTATTTGTTTATTTTATTGCTTTTATCATACTTTGTATTTCGGGCTTGTATGACCCGAAGTTTACTTTTCTTCCAGATGTTGGATATCATTTTATGAATTCATTTCATGATTATTTTGGAGTTTATTCATTGTTTAAGTGGTTGTCTATTTCGTGCATGGTTGTGATCTTTTGCATACTGTTGAGTTAATCTATTACAGCTATGGATGATGTTCTTATCATTTGCTGGGCCTCTATTACGTGCTCGTATTTTCGTATTTTGGGAAGCAGGGCATGACAGAAGGGATGGTGTGGCTCGGGGTTGAAACATGTGCCTAACTCATTGTTTGCATCCGATGAACTTGTACAGGAATAATTGAAGAAAAATACTAAAAATTTATTGAAGAATAAAACTAAGTGGCTGCTTTGATGCTAGGCTTTATAATATGTTGTGACCATTATAATTGTCAGCCTTTATTATATTTTTGAAGCTAACTACTTGGGGAGGGCGTTAAGCGCCGTCGTTGTACTTCATCGGGTGCTCGATGTTCCGAACGAAAAGATTTTGGTTCTCCCTAATGCAAGTGACGAGTTGCTCCTTAACTTGGTGTGGGAGTGTCTTGTTCACCCGAAAACACATGGCTTGATCCTCTTGGGAGAAGGGGATTTCTTCTGGTTCTTCTAATGGTTCAGAACTTGCTAATCCCCGCTCTTTGGGGAGCTACATAGCATCGATGGGGAGGATCGAGCCCCCCATTATGGTGGTGTAACATGCCCGAGCAGTTTTTTAACTTCCTTTGGCTTCCCCTACCCCTACTGCTGTAGGAAACTTCATCTTCATGTAGTAGGATGAGGTAACCGCGTGAAGGGCTGCTAACCCTGGACGACCAAAGACAGCATTGTGGGCGAACTTCATGTTGACAACCATGAAATCAAGTGCTTTCGTGCGGGTAGTTGGAGCTTTTCCCATAGTTACTTCAAGGGTGAAAATTCTCTCGATTAGAACTGGGACTCTGGAGAATCCATGGAGATTGTACCCGGTAGGCTTGAGGCGGTCTCACTTGAGGTTGAGGCCCTCGAACACACTCAGGTAAAGAATGCTTATTGAGTTATCGTTATCTACCAGGACGTGGCACACCTCATGATTGACCATACATATGATGATTACTAGCGCATCGCAGTGAGGTGTTCGAACACCTGGAAGGTCTTGGTCTGAAAATGTGATCGGGACCCCCAAAATCTTGGGAGGTGGAAAATTCTGCACTGAGTTAACTTCTCGAAGAAACGCTTTCCTGGATGAGTTAAATGATCCCCCCCATAAGGTCCCCCATAGATGTTGTGGAATATCTCAATGCGCCCCAAGCCAGGGACTCGATTGGTTTCTCTGGTTGCTTGTTGGCTCCTCTTAGAGGTGGTTCGATGTTGTTCCTTTGGGCGAACTTGGTGAGGTACCCCTATCGGAGCAGGGCTTCTAGCTCATCTTTGAGGGCTCAAAAGTCATCAGTGAAATGTAATACCCCGTATGAGATGGGCCTTCATGGTGGGATTCATGGTGGGCTTAGTAATTATTTCATGGTTAGATGGGCCTATAGATTTGGTAGTGTGTGTATAAAGCCTATAGAAAGAATGAATTAATTACTATGGAGTCATGGTGTTCATGGTAGGTGGTGGTGAATTAGTCCCACATAGAAGGTGAGTTAAGATTATGTGTGTATATATTAGGAAGCATATGATCAAGAGGCATCAACTAGTCAAGAAACCTTTTGAGAGGCAGTCTGTGGTGGGCAATTGTTAGAATTTGTTTGAGTGGGACCCAGGGCGTTACGAATGGTATCAGCTACTTTCGACACCGATTATGGGTAAGAGTATGTCAGATGTATGCCTGGCTGAGGACAGTACGCTGGTAGAGAGACCAGGGGCTGTACGCTAGTAGGATACTCCACTCCACATCGGCTAGAAAGGCGATCCTGTATTAGCTTGCGGATCTCGGGACTCAGCGAGGACGCTGAGTTCTTAAGGTGGGGTGTATGTAATAGCCCATATAAGATGGGCCTTCATGGTGGGCTTTATGGTGGGCTTTGTAATTAATTCATGGTTAGATGGGCCTATAGATTTGGTAGTGTGTGTATAGAGCCTATAGAAAGAATGAATTAATTACTATAGGGGCCATGGTGTTCATGGTAGGTGGTGGTGACTTAGTCCCAGATGGAATGTGAGTTAGGATTGTGTGTGTATATATTAGGAAGCCTATGATCAAGAAGCACCAACTAGTCATGACACCTTTTGAGAGGTAGCCTATGGTGGGCAGTTGTTAGAATTTGTTTAAGCGGAGTCTAGGTGTTAATTGAGATTCCTGTGATCTTTGTTAAACTTGCACCATTTGTTCATATCTCTTATTCCACTTGGGGCGTTCATCTTGGGGGGAGGTCGAAGGAGTCCCTCCTTGTCCACTTCCATGAGGATTGTAGAGATGCTGACATTAAGCGGAGTATATTTCTCAAATCGAGGCATTGGGGGTGGATGACGCTGGCCTGTGACATCCTTCTGGGACTTACTGGGTTCATTTTCGTTGGTGCTTTTCTACATGTTTCCGGATGAGGTCACCTTCTGTTCTTGAGGTCGAATAGCATCATCCACTCATATGTACTTCTCGACTCTTTGAAAGAGGTCGGAGAAATTCCGGAGAGGTCTTTTGATAAGAGAGGCTTTGAGGTAATCATATTTTACATTGTGCCTTAAGGAGACCGTGGCTATGGCTGAGTTGAGTAAGGGGATGGATCGGGACTCGGCTGTAAAGCACTGAACATAACTCCTGAGGGACTCCTTGTCTCTTTTCTTCAAGTCAAGTAATACTTGATTTCTCAGTCTTGCGGCTGGTGATGAAGTGCATGAGGAAGAGATCCTCAAGTTGATCGAATGAGAAAATGGACCCTGGAGAAAGTCGAGAGAACCACTCCCGTGCGGATCCCTTTAGGGTTGCTGGGAAAGTCTTGCAGAGGATGGAGTCGGATGCTTGGTGGATCATCATGAGGATTTACAAACTCTCATTGTGGTCTACTGGATTGATTTTCCCGTTGTATGACTCGAAGGTTAGGATCTTGAAGTTAACGACATGAGCTTCAATAATCTTCTTGGAGAAGGGGGGTCTGACAGGACGGTATCTTCTTTCATGTTTTTCTTCTTCCTCCTTCAGCAATGCTATATAATCTTCCATCTTCTGGAGGCGTCGAAGGACGACATCCTCTTGCTGATCAGATCTGGTGGACCCTTGAGACTCTTTTCGTTGCGGAGGAGTAGAGCGGTAAGGAATAGTTCATCCGGTCTTAGGAGGAACTATGTCAATGGTGTGAAGAATTTCATTTTTGAACTCTCGGAGTTCTGCTATGGTGACAGGTACTTCTTCCTACCTCTCTCTTCTAGGGGCTGTTCGGCTGGTTGAAGTTAGGTGCCTCCTTTCTCGGGGAGGAGTTCTTCTGTGGTCCCTTAGGGAGCGGTGGCTTCTTCGCCCCCTAGGAGAGGGAGATCATCTTCGTCTTTTGGGAGAGGGATTTCTTGCGTGCCCCCTAGAAGAGGGAGCTCTTCTGGATTGTGGTCTCCGAGGATATGGACTCATCGCGCCTACCTGAAGTGACGGATGTGGCCTACTTGAATGGCCCCTACGTTCGGACTCCTGCTTTCTGGAGTTTATGAGATGGCAGAGATCTTTATGAGGTTGAGTTTCCTCAAGAGGCATAGTAGAGGGTGTAGAGGTGGACCGACCCTCTGTTCTCTCCAATGTGTTGTCCAGGGGGGTTGATTTCTTCACGAGACCCCGGTGGAAGCACTTTAGAGGGGGGGTTGAGCAAGCTGTTGAGGCTATTCCGGCTGAAGAAGTTGATCCGGCTGAAGGGTAGGAGAGACGTCCTCAAGAGGATGAGGTGGATGAAGAGGGTTGGCTTGTCGGCTTGAGGCCACCGACTTCCATTTCCCCTTTGGAGGCATGGTTGAAAACTATTTTTATCGGCGAAGTTTGGTCAGATTGTTTTTTGAAGTTTACATAGACGGTGCCAATCTGTTGCTACTAGTTTCTGTGTGGGAGCAAACAGATGATATGAGTTCTTTTTAAACAATAAAAGGCTGACATTTTTTACTTTCGTTCGTATTGACTGCTTTCAACTGATGTTGACTTCTCGATCTGACTCGTTTACCCCATTGGATCTGATTCATGTTGCGATGATCGCTCCGCTGACCTGCAAAAGTTTGAAACATTGGGGTTGACCCCGGCGACAGACCCTCCGACGCTCAAGTCAAAACTCTAGAATAATATGAGAGAACTTTTGAGTAGAAAATACTGATTACCATTTTCTAGTGGAGGTAGTGGGATATTTATAGTCGCATTGGGGGTCAGTTTCAAGATAATGATTTATCTCTACTTCCCAGTGTTTTTGGATTGAATCAGTTATCTCTTCTTCACGAAGTGATAAGAGTAGTTGAGTGGATTTGAGTTTTAAACTCTCCCCTTAGATAATAGATTTAATTTTTGAACCGTCTCTTATAGATAATCAGGAGTTTAAATCTTTTTTAAATGATCTGGAATCATTTGAATGGGGTTGTTATGATAACCCAATAAGACAGATTCATTTTTGGGTTATTGGGCTTGAAAGATGCCTAATTTTTATTTATGGACCCGTTTATATGTGAAATTACCGTTTTACCCCTGAGAGCGTTAAGATCCGTGCATGATTTGAACAGTTCCGATTTAGTTCTATTTTTCCCTTAACATATATTAATGATGCAATTCTCTCGAAAGTGAACCTGGCCAAACACAACATTTCAATTGACGATTTATGTTCGAGATGCTTGATAGAATTAGAAGACATAACCATAATCTATTCTCCTGTCCCATGGCCAGGGCATCGTGGGAGGTTTTCATAGGTTTTGGTTTAGCTAACTATGACGATTCAGGTATGGGGGGATTGAAGATTGAGTGAGATTAGCAAGGAAAATAGACTAGCATGAGACATCTCTATTGCTGCTATATTGTGTATTCTATGGCTAGACCGAAACAATTTCTGCTTTCGTCATATTAATAATAATTTTTTTGTCAGGATGCATAAAATCTTTGCTTTTGTTCATGTTTGCAGACGTTAAGTTTTTTTTTTCTGAAGGAAAAGGTGGAGTCTGGCCACCCTGTTTCATTAATCAGAGATTAATAAACAAAACTCAGAGTACTGAGCATACATCAAAAGTCCTAAAAAAGAAAACAACAAAACCATTCTCCCCCCGAAACATAGTGGGCGGGATAAAATAAACAACGCAAAATACAACAACATCTTTCCCCCCAACAAGCCCTGGGGTGGTGGGTAACAAAGCTCGTGCCTCATGGCTCAGTCAATCGTCGGGCCAATCTCGATCTCCTCATCGTCGAAGTCCTGTACTTGAAATACTGTCGCAATTCTGCCCCTAGGACCTGCTACTGCCACATTGGCCCAAAATGAGATTAGATGCACAATATGACTTAAATTACCAGAAATGGAATTGCAGGGTCTACGGAAATAAAAATTGTTTCTATCTAGCCAAAGCACCCAAGTCGTAGCGGCGATCGCAAGAAACCATGCCTCTCTCATCTCCCTTCGTTCCGTCGCAAATAGGGACCCCAACCATAGGTCTTCATATGAGTTAGGGTATAGACTCGTCCCTAGTGCACTGAGGACCTCGACCATCACCGCTTTGCTCCTAGGACAGTGTAGGAACAGGTGCTCTCTAGTTTCCAAGTTGTTCTGGCAGAACCCACACTGTGCTTCCAAATTTGGTTGTCGCTTGCTCAGGTTCTCTCTGGTTAAGATTGCATCGTTCAATACTAACCAGATGAAAACTTTAATCTTGAGGGGTGCCTTTGTTTTCCACACGATGTTTGACCATTTTGGGGTGCAACCCCTAAAGTGGACACGGCTGTACAGTGAGCAAACCGAGAACTTGCCGTTCTTCTCCAGATCTCAGGTCATCTTGTCGGGACCCTGAGAGCATCTAATTCCAGAGCTAGTGATGTAAGTCTTAAGTACCGTCAGTCTGCACTGGGACTTTGTGTCAAGCGGCTGTTTGAAGGCTGGATTCCACTCTCCTCTTTTCCAAGCTGCTACCACCGTACAGTGTGGTAGGGATGCTTGCTCATATAGATCTGGGAACATGGACCTGAGAGAATGATCTGCGCACCACTTGTCCCACCAGAACCTGGTAAGTCTGCCATTGCTAATGACCGATTTAACACAGCTATTGAATGGTTCGTACGTCTTAGCAACTCCTTTCCAGAAGTGAGACACTCTAGGGCCTACCCTGAAGCCTAGATTTCTAGTACCGTTCCCGCGCAAGTACCCCTGAACGAATTGTTGCCACCCCTCTCCATTGGGGTGGAAAACCTTCCACCACCATTTACCCAGAAGAGCCAGATTCATGTCCCGGAGATCGATAATGCCCAGGCCTCCGTGGATCTTTTTCATGCAAGCTTTCTCCCATCTGATTAGATGGTAGCCTCCCCGGTCTGGGTCTGCCCCTTTCCACAGGAAATGTTTCCTAGTCCGGTCAATTCTTTGAATCACCCATCGTGGCATCTCGAAGAAGGAAAGATAATAAGTAGGTAGGTTAGTCAGGACTGCATTAATGAGGGTAACCCTCCCTCCCAGGGAGAGGGCTTTCCCTTTCGATCCAGTAAGACGTTTATCAACCTTGTCAATGATGGGGAGCCAGTCCACCTTTTTGAGTTTTCCAGGTCTCAGTGGTAATCCCAGGTACTGAATTGGGAACAGCTTGACGGAGCAGTTGAGAATGGAGGCGTGCTCCATTGTCTCTTTAGGAGGCAGGGCGATCGGCGTAATAGCGCTCTTGTGGAAGTTAACTTTGAGTCCGGACCACGCCTCAAAGCAGTATAGTATCCCCTTGAAGACAATGGTTTCCCCTAGGTTTCCATTGCCAAAAAACAGAGTGTCGTCTGCATACTGTAGTATGGAGCACCCTTGCCTTGCCGCTGTACGCCTTTAGCCACGGGCACAATCCAGCCTGCTCTACAGCATCTATTCATCATAGCCCTGAGAACGTCTGCCACAATGGTGAAGAGGAGGGGGGACAGGGGATCTCCCTGTCTTAGACCTCGCTTGCAGGGGAATGGGTGACCTGCCGAACCATTGATCAAGATGGCTGTTTTACTGGTTGTGAGACATGTATGGATCCATCTGATCCATTTCTCCCCGAACCCCCGACCCGCCATTGCTTCCAACAGACAATCCCATTCTACTGAATCATAGGCTTTCTCAAAGTCTAGCTTGAGGAGGTAGCTCTTCGCGTTGGAGGCATGGCAATGGTGGATAGTTTCTTCAGCAGTGGCAATACTGTCCTGAATGCATCGTCCCTTAATAAAGCCTGTCTGGTCCTGGCTGATGAGGCCTTCCATCACCTTACCCAATCTGTTAGCAAGGGTCTTCGTGATGATCTTCACCGAGCAATTAAGCAGGCTAATGGGGCGGAAGTCACCTATGCGTCGTGATTCTTCTTGTTTAGGGATTAGCACCACCTCTGCGTAGTTGATCCTCCCCATTTTGAGCTTGTGCTCATAGAAGTCATCGAACAGTTTTAGCAGGTCTCCTTTGATTTCCTCCCAAAATATCTGATAGAACATGATCGGGAATCCGTCTGGTCCCGGGGCTTTATCACTGCCCAACATTTGGACAGCCTTCCATACCTCCTGTTCAGTGAAGGGTGCTTCAATGGATTGCATTTCAGACCCTGGATCGTTTGCTTGGTCTTGCCAGAAGTCAAGTCGTAGGGTGGATCTGAACTCAGCTTTGCGCCCAAAGAGCCCACTGTAATGAGCGTGGAAGGCCACCTTAATCGCTTCCTCGCCTTGGATAAGGCCGGTGTCTGAGTTGACAGAGTCGATGATGTTGGCTCTACGCCGAGCACTGGCAACTTGGTGGAAAAAGGCGGTATTCGCGTCCCCCTCTTTGAGCCATGTAACTCTCGACCGTTGCTGCCATCTGATTTCCTCTAACCTGTAGAGCTGATCAATATCCTGCCTTAGCTGGAGCAATTTCATCCGCTCTTCCTGTACAAGGTCCCTGGATTCTTCCAATTTTTCGAGATCCTCGATACCCTCAAGGAGGGATTCCTTTGATCTCCAAATTAATGTGAATCTAGTCCGGTTCCACTTCCGCAGCTTGCCCCAAAGCCTGCAGCTTTTTTCACACCAGATTGTCGTCGCCTCAATACCCCTGGTAGGGCGGAACCAACACTCATTAACCATGTGGTGGAAACCCTGGATATCTAACCAGGCCTTCTCAAATCGGAATTTAGCCGGTTTTCTGCTTTGAACTTCCCCTGCAGAAAGGAAGATTGGGACGTGATCCGAAGTTGGCCTAGGTAGGGACTTGGCTGAGGCCAGCGGGAATTTCGTTTCCCAATCTGTGGACACCAAGACCCTGTCCAGCTTGGCTAGAATGGGTTGTGCCTGCATATTCGACCAGGTGAATAGTCTATCCGGAATGGGGATGTCGATCAATTCCAGATCCGTAATGACCTCGTTAAACGCTTCTCTATCAAGTGAACTAGCGCCTCTTCCCCTGTGTTCTGTTGCAAATCTAGTGATATTGAAATCACCCCCCACAACCCACGGGTGGGCCCAGTGTGATTTGATAGACCTCAATTCCGTCCAGAAAGCTGTTCTGGCTGCGGAAGTGTGGGGTCCATACACAACAGTGACCGACTGAAGCCATGAGTCGGACTTTCTCTGCAGAAGTACCGATAGGGAGAACTGCCCATGCAATTCGTCGACACAACTGAAGACATTGGGGTTAAATCCAAGAGTGATGCCCCCCGACGGTCCAGCTGACGGTAGCAATCTCCATTTTGAGATTCGACAACCCCCCACCCTCTTGATTCTAGATATGTGAGACAGTTTGGTCTCCTGGAGACCCACTACATTCGCCTTGGAACTGGCAACAAGGTCCTTAACCATTTCCCGTTTACCACGCCCGCCCAGGCCTCTAACGTTCCAAAAAAGGGCATCCATAAACTACAATTGGGGGGGGGGGGGGGGGATTACGTTACTCGAACTTACGTTCGATTCCAGGATAAGACTAGTCCTATCAGATTCCCATCCTCTAATATGATTAAGAAGACGAGTGTTTTTATCCATATCATTAACCAGAAGACCGCATGTTTTGGCTAGATGGAAGATTTCATAATCAGTCATAAAATTGAAAATTGAAGCTAGGAAAGAACTTGTACCCCGCCGTTTGTTTTGGCCGCCTTAGCGGCTACCGCAATCTCCAAATAATCATCTAAGGACTCCTCTATCGTCCTCTTGTGCCCCCTGCTAGCCGCACCGCTCTGGGGCGGGGATGTGGTCGAATCTTGATTTGTAGGGAAGGTGCAAGGAACCAGGTCTGGAGACCCACACGGGAGTTCCACACTCTCCTCATCTGAATCCAGAAAATCTCCTTCTGAGAAAACACAATCGTCGTCAAGGTTAAGTCTATCCTCACGTTCCTCCTCGGAATGAGGTGAGACTTGGACGCACTCTGTTGCGCCCACAAATTTGCTTGGAGGCGAACGATAATACGGGAGTCTAAACTGGACCCCTCTATGGGCTCCTCTTTGTGCCCAATAACAATCTGATCCAACAAGGACCCCTCTTTGGGCCCAGTACAAATCAAATTACCATAAACTCCCTCAATCTTCGAGCCGCTACCTGCCAAAGTGCTGGACTCCTTTAAAAGCTCTCCTCCTTCGCGAGACATCACATCGCAACCCTTAAAACCCCCGCCCAACTCCTCGATCTGTGCTCCAACCGCCTCACTTCTCACGTCTGCCATTTGCTGCTCTGTGATGCCAGCTGTCCCCTGGCCATTGGGTCGCGCAACGGCTTGGACAGAGCACGCTGTAATCGAAGCATTGACTGTTAGAAAACTCCCCACTTCGCTTGCGGACGTTAAGTTGCCACGAAGAAGATGTTACGGATGGAAGAGGAGGAGTTGCCAACAGGTAGATCAGTTCAGGAGGACCTACACGCTCGATATCTAGTACTTTTGAGTAGTATATAGTATATTTAGTCTGTTTTGGAACTTTGATGTATATTAATTGTTATTGTACCTTATTTTATTAACTTTTCATTAAGGAAGAGGTGTCACCTTTATTCTAAAAAAATAAAAAACAAATCAGATACTGAAATTCGAAGTAAAACTTGAATAATGGATTGACGATTAAAAGATCTTGAAAAGTGCCCCTTCTATCGTAGCTAAGAATCGTGCCACTAACGTACAACCTGACACGTTCTCCTTATCTTCACCTCGCCATTTTCGCAGATTCGTGAGGAGGATGTGTTGCTGTTTATAAACTGACCATCAGATTTGAATGAGCGGTTGTCATTGGTGTTGTGGTTATGATGGGGAAGTGATGGTTCTATTTGTCAGTGTTGTTATGGATCTGGGCCAATGGGGCCATAGACCGATGCAAGTAGGATTAAACTACATAGAACCTGTCGAAACCGCTTGACCATAAAATTTTGCAGGGTTTCATAAAAGGGTGTTTTGGTACGGTGCAAAACAAATTATAGACTTGAAATTACTCTTTGTAAAGAAAATCACTGAAGACAAATATACAAATAGCACAAGTTGATTGCTTTATTTAGGATGCTATTTCACTGTTTTGAAAATAGTCGATTCTACTTTTTGGTTTGTTTATACAAGGTACAGTAGCATACACGGAGAGAGAAAATGAATTGGCTTAAAAGCTCATATGTATATATTATGCTAATAGGCCCCTCTCTCCTTTCTCCATTTTGAAAGTGAAAAATGAGAGTAAAAGTAGAAATTCACACATACCTTAACACGTGCATACACCCAGCCACCACCTCCGCTCAATTTTCGACCGCCTGATCGTCCAGATGCACAATAACGTGCGTAATCGAGGCTCCCGATCGCGCCACGTCGCCACCAAATATTGCATGTCCAATTCACTCAGCAGACGAGCTCATCACGTGATCAACATTCCAGATCGCGCCACGTCATCACATCATCCCGACATCTTATTCTACTCAGCGGGCGAGCACAGGCTCGATGGGCGATGCAGATCGTTCCAAAAATTCCGCCAACTCGATAAATCAATAAAAAATTACAGAAAATAGTTTAAACTTAGGAAATTAAATTAAAATTCCAAAAATTATTATTAATTACAGAAATTTAATTAGAAATTCTGAAAAGTCATTAAAATTTTGGAATCTATACAATATATTTTGCTAAACCACTTTTGTCTAGGAATTTTCTCACTTTTTTCTTTTAAAATAAGATAAAAAAGGGAAAATGTAGGAGATAACTCCCCACTCTTACACCATCCAAAATGCGATTGGTATCTTCATTATTATATAGATGTTATTAGATGAGTTTTTCAAAAAAAAAAAAAATATTATTTTTTTATTTTTAAAAAATTTATGTGCAGCTATTGCGTAAATTTATGCTACATATCATATTATATTATATTATATAAGATATTGCACATGGGTACACATGTATATAATTAAAAAATAGATAAACGGTGACATGCACTTGTTTTCATGCTTTAGAGCATCTGTAGTCGTTGTTTTCCATTTTTTGGGTATTTGGCAAATGGAAATAGAAAATTAGACGGTGCGCTGTAGTGGTAAAAAGTTAAAATTTGGCCAGACGAAGGATAATCTTTCGTCTCAAAATATAATTTTTTTTTTAAAAAAAAAATTTGGCACAAAAGGACAAAAAAAAACCTCCAAAAGTGAGGGACGTTGCATTATACACCATCCCAACACTTTTGTCTTTAGCCAAAATTGTTAGGACGGTGTATAATCAACCGTTCGACAATATATATATATATTTTTTTTTATAGGTTGGGACGGGACATTATCTATCGTCCGATACAAAAAAATTAAAGCAACGGAAGATAATCTTTCGTTCGATCGAAAAATTTTAAACGACATTGGATAATCTATCGTCCGGCTACATTTTGGCAATTGCCATTTCGATTGCCAAATATAGCCGGGTACTGTAGCGATTGAACCCATTTTTTGGGTATTTGGCCAACGACTACAGGGGTTTTGTTTTCCAAATTTTGAAAAATTTGGGAATATGGCAAACGACTACAGATGCTCTTATGGGTATGAAATGGAATTGTCTTAAAACACCCAATCACTGTCAGTGGTGTAATGCAAATCTAATCATTTTCTTACAGGTAAACAACACGGTAAATAGTGTTTCTCCAAAGGGGGTGTTTGGTTGGTAGCAAAACTTTTTTAAAGTTATAAGATTACAAAAAAAAATCTGTGAAAATGAGTTCTAAAAAAGTGATTTTGTTGGATGTAGATTTACTGTAACAGAAATAATTTTATATAAAAGATTAGGTTTGTTTGAATTGTAAAAATACTGTAGCGACATTAATTTAAAATAATATTTTAACTTTTTGTTTTACATGTAATTAATCTTAATTAACTAGTCTTCAATATTAAACTAATTAATTAGGGCTTAATCTGATTAGCTTAATCCCTAATCTAAATTAAGCTTAATCTGAAATTAATTAAGAAAAGCTTAGTCCGAAATTAATTTCTAATCTTAATTAAGCTTAATCCGAATTTATTTTAAAAAAGCTTAATCATAATCTTAATCTTAATTATGGATTAATCTTAATTAAAAGGCCACTAATCCAAACACTAGGCTTAATTAGAGCTTAAGAGTAATTAATTAGGGTTTCAGCCCATGATATGGGGTGGATGACGTGGCCCATATGGGCCATCAGATCTCCTCAGATTTCGCTCCCCTATGATCATCAGGTCAAAATGGTCATACGGGCTTCAGCCCATTCTGGCTCATAGGCAAACGGGTCCGACCCGGTCCGTTAGGGTCTAGACCCCTTTACCCCTGTCTATAAATGCCAGACCCCCTCCTGACTTCCAGAGGTAATAAACTTTTCCCCACCTGAACCCTAGCTACTTTTTCTTTCTCAGTGACTGGCAAGATCGTTAGAGGGCCTATTGTCGGGACTTCTCCCGGTGTTTCTGGGCATTGTATAGGTACAAGAGTCTGAGTCGAGCATCGAAGATCTGAGCTGAGCTACTTCATCTGAGCCGAGCTACTAGATCCGAGTCGAGCACCCGGCCTCTACCTCTCTCCTCCTACCCCCGAGCCGACCCTACAGCCTAGGATCGGATCGACGCCAGTACCACATATTCCGCTACACAAATTACAAGAACTCACACATATTGCCCTCACACCCCAAAAACAAACAGCTTCAGGTTGGCGCCATCTGTGGGAAACTATTAGGTACTGACGCCAATTCAAACCCAGCCAGGGACGTCATCTTAAGTCCGAGCTACTTCATGGCTCCGAAAGCAAAGAGGGTCATCACCTCCGGGCATCATCCTGATCCTCCTCCCCATCACAGCCACGCGAACACCCAGGGCTCTAATCAACTAGGGGTCAATGCACAGCCGGACCCGGACCAGGGGCTTCTCACTCAGTCACCAGTGACCTGTGGTGCTTCATCCACAATCGGCAGACTAGTCAAACCAGGGGAGGGGCTGCTTCCAACTCGTTCCCGAACCATGGCAGGCAGCCGACCCCAGAACGGGAGCCAGGACACAGCCGCTCGCCCCGAGGACCTCAACCATCGCGTGACCCGGTGGGACACGCCTTAGTTATGAGGGCCAAATTTTAGAATTTTAGGGACGAGGTCCTCCACGCAATTCGAGGTGATCCTAGGACTGAGGCGCGCAACGACTAAATCCCTCAGCCAGAAGCCCAGGGCAGTGAATCCCACGGCTTGACCCGCCCGCTTGAACAGGAAGACGTCGTCCTCCAACACCTCCGAGAGATGGAGAACCGACACGCCCATCTCGGCGAGGGTGAACCGATGCCCGGCCATGGTTATCGGCCGACCTGACCCCCATTTTCCACTCAAATCTTGGAAGCCGAAATCTCCTAAAATTTCAAGCCTCCCTAATTCGAGACATACAACGGCGAGGGTGATCCCGCTGATCACATTGAGGGGTTTAAACCATCGTGATGATTCACAGCGCTTCGGATCCTCTCCTATGCCGCGCTTTCCCTGTTACCCTGTGAGGTCCGGCTTGGAAATGGTTCTCGAAGCTTACCCCCGGCTTAATCTTCTCATTCGACCAGTTGGAAGCAAACTTTCTAGCTCACTTCGTGACCAGCAGAAAGGTAGAGAAGACGAGCGCGTCCCTTCTGGACCTCAGACAGAAGGAAGGGGAGTCACTCCGCGAATTCGTTCTAAGGCTCACTGCCGAGGCGAGGTCTGTCTCCTCTCTCGACGCAAGTATCGCTTTGGCAGCTTTCCAACACTGTAGCGCCCCAAATTTCTAATATGAGAGCTTAGAAAATAAGTGGCGAAATCCCAGCAATCCACTTCAATAGAACAATAAACACCAACAACACCACTAACATTTTCTTTCTTTATTACAACAATTATTACAAATCACAGCGGAAGTCTAAACATCTCAACCCAAATATTTCTTTACATTTACAACCCAATAACCACACAATATGTCTTTACAAATTTTACACAAAACTAAATAGTCCAAATAGTCTCAAATGCAACATTAAGCATCCAACCTCCCACTCTAAGCAGTAACCTGCAACAAGTGAGGCTAGAGTTGAACCCTAACCCCCAAACTAAAGGGGTCAGCCATAAAAATGGTGTGAGTGGCAACTAATCAAACAAATAACATAAATGAACATAAAACATAATATCCAACAAATAATAATCAACACTAAAGCATGAAGTAACAACAAAGAATAAGGGGTGATACCAAAACCAAAAGCCAAGTGTGTGCCGAAAACAGGAAGTCCAAATGCATAAAAGTGATTCAAGAAAACATCATGACTACATGCTGACCACGATGACTACTCAGAGATGAAGATAAACTATGATAATTTGCCCATGCTTGATCATTCCGGAGATTGATCCCACATCACAGGTATTTTCCCTGGATAATTCAGGAGATCATCCCACATCTAAACATAGACTCATAACCACAATAATACCCCAAAAGCGTCGCCTCGACTCCGATCATTCCGTAGTTCAATCCCACATCTCAAGATAATTACTTGGATAATTCCGGAGAAATACCTCACATCTCAGGTTAACTACCTGGATAATTCCGGAGATAAATCACACATCTCAAGTTAACTACTTGGATAATTCAGGAGACTAATCCTACATCAAAAGTCATACTGAGGTGCATAACTCATGTTCTCATTCGTCATGACACTACTAATGCCTGTCCTTATTAGTTTGGGTTGCTGAACAAATCTCCTAGAGTAGTGTACCCTACCGGACTAAAAATCTGAATAACTGAAAATTCGCCTCAAAGGGCCTCAACAAATGACTGAACAAATACCGGTATACTAGGGCCACGTACCTCTAGAGACTCAAGACAAATATCTGAACAAATTCCACTTAACAAGTGGCTCAACAAAATATTTCCAAAATCATGTTCTTAACTGAACATCTCAAAATCAAATACTGAACAAATATCTCAACATCAAGTACTGAACAAATGTCTCAAAATCAAACACTAAACAAAATATCTCAATTCAAATACAAAGATCCTTCAGGACCAGTCGACTGCATAAAGGACCAGTCGACTGTCCAGAGGACATATCCCAACATTTTACAAAAATAATCTAAGGCATGACCAGTCGACTTACCCAAGAAGTCAGTCGACTGCCCCGAAAGAACTGAACAAAACCACAAACAGAGGGTCAGTCGACTGACCACAGTCTAGGTCGACCGTCCCGAACAAATCTCAAGACTCAACAGTACACTGTAAGCTCGTACCAGTCGACTGCACATCAGATCAGTCGACTGACGGCTACAGATCTGAACACAAAATCATCTTGAAGTTTTCTAAAGAATTACTGATCATAAAATTAGCTTGTATCCAGGCAATTAAACAACTCTCGATAATCTCCATCATGGGTACATTTCTCAATTAATCAATTACTCAAATTTTCATCTCCTCATGATCTTAATTCTTTAATTCTCCCATTAGGGTTTTTCTCAACAAAATGTCTTCCATAACTCAATCCAAATCTGATTTACAACCATAAGATCCGGGTGTTTACCATCTAATCACAACAAAATTAATTCTTAATATGTTTCCCAACGATACGCTCTCATAGATCAACATATCCTCAATAAATCCTAATATTTCTCATTCATGATCCAAATATCAACCAAAGTTCTCATCCTCCATCTCAAATTAAAGATCCAAATCATATTTACAATGAGACTAACAAAATAGTGGCATAATGATCACAAACAAGCATAACAAAGATCTTACGTCATCTACCAATCAAAACAACCAAAACAAAGCAAAACAAAACAAACCAACTCACCTTGTTTTGAAGAAAATCCACAAAATAGTTCTCCTCCTTGCTAGATCCAAAAAGCCTCTTCTTTTGCTCCTCAAAATAATCTCAAAAATCCTGTGTATACTCCATGACGGCTGGGAATAGGAAAATCCCTTATATATGCCGAATTAAAATATTAGGGTTTTCACCCAATTTGCAAAATACTCCTTTTCAAAATACATCTTGCATATATAATTCCTTTCTTGAAAACTAAATCAAATATCCTTTAAATTAGGATCTAACAGAAAATATATTTCTAAACCTCAAAAGTACTGATCGGAATGTCCAGAAAACATCTTTTGCACTTCAACCCTCAAAATTGTCAATTTTGCAAATAAGTCCTTCTTTTCTCAAAAATTGCAAATACGCATAATTAATTTCAGAAAAATCTGGAAAAATACTAAATAATTCTCAAATAATAAATAATGATTTTTCATAAAGAAAACTTAATTTTCCAAACTTCTAAAAAGTCATTTGCACGTGTTTTGCACGTGTACAAAAGATAAATCTTTAGAAAAATATTTATCAAATACTCAAAATCATTTAAAATTCATTTTCAAATAATTAAAATAGTATTTGAAAATACGGGGTTCTACATCACTCCCTCCTTAGAAGAGTTCTGTCCTCAGAACTACTACTAATGAGTTCAAACACATACCAACAAAAGGAAACAATACTTCATAAATAGATCATCACCCAAACAATTTCATATAACATCACAATCAAAATAAAGGAATACATCATTTGTCAATCAACAATACAATCATCCAAAGAATTCCATTCACATACAAGAAGTATATTCATACAAACAATTTAGGAAAATCCTTCAGCATGCGATCCTCTGGCTCCCAAGTAGCCTCCTCGAACTGCTGATTCCTCCACAATACCTTGACCATAGGTATCACCTTGCTCCTAAGGACTTTCTCCCTACGATCAACGATCTCAACAGGCTGTTCCTTGTAACTCAGGTTCACCTGTAGATCTTCGGGAACTTCCACCAACTGGTGCCTCTGATCGGCCACATACTTCCTCAGTAGCGACACATGAAACACGTCATGTACTTGTGCTAACTCCTCTGGAAGTTTCAATCTGTAAGCTGCCTTGCCAATCCTCTCCACGATCTTGTATGGACCAATATACCTCGGCGCCAACTTGCCACCTTTACCAAATCTGATTACTCCTTTGGTTGGAGAAACCTTGAGAAAAACTGAATCCCCAACCTCAAATTCCAAATCTCTCCGTCGAGTGTCAGCATAACTCTTCTGCCGACTCTGAGCTTCAACTAACCTCTTGCGAATCAGCTCAATCTGCTCTGACGTCTGCTGTACGATCTCAGGACCATACATCTGCCTCTCGCCCACCTCATACCAACATACAGGTGTCCTGCACCTCCTGCCGTATAAAGCCTCATACGGTGCCATCCCAATACTTGCATGGTAACTATTGTTATAGGCAAACTCAACCAATGCCAAGTATCTCTCCCAACTACCACCAAAGTCCATAACACAAGCTCTCAACATATCTTCCAGCACTCGATTCACCCTCTCCGTTTGACCATCTGTCTGCGGATGAAATGCCGTACTGAAATCAGTTCTAGTGCCCAAAGCTGCCTGTAAACTTCTCCAAAACCTTGATGTAAACCTCGGATCTCTGTCAGACACAATTGAAACAGGAACTCCATGAAGTCTCACAATCTCTCCAATGTACAACTCAGCCAATTTCTCCATCGACCAAGTAATCTTCATGGCTAGAAAATGTGCCGACTTAGTCAATCGGTCCACAACAACCCAAATCGAGTCATTTCCCTTCGAACTCCTCGGCAAACCCGTGATAAAGTCCATGCTGATATTCTCCCACTTCCACTCCGGAATGGGTAAAGGCTGTAACAAACCTCCAGGTCTCTGATTCTCTGCCTTGATCTGCTGACAAGTCAGACACCTTGCCACGAAATCTGCTACATCTCGCTTCATGCCAGACCACCAAAAATGCGGTTTGATATCCCTGTACATCTTCGTACTTCCAGGATGAACTGATAACAATGTGCTGTGTGCCTCCTGCAAGATACTCTCTCGTAACTCTGCATCATCTGGGACACACAACCTCTCACCCAACCAAAGAACTCCATCTTGGACACGAAATTCTGATAACTTGCCTTCTGCAACCTGCTGCAACATCTTCTGGATCTCTGAATCTGATCTCTGACCTTCCACAATCTTCTCTCTCAAGGACGGCTGCAGTCTCAACTGAGCCAAAGATGCCCCTAAACCTCGCAGTACCACCTCGATACCTGCCTGATCGATCTCTGCTGCCAACTCTCTTCGAGTAGTGATCAACCTTGCCAAACTACCCTTTCTGCTAAGTCCATCAGCCACTACATTCGCCTTGCCCGGATGATACTTGATCTCTGGACGAATGTCTTCCAATACCTCCAACCATCTTCTCTGACGAAGGTTCAAATCTCTCTGCTGATAGATATACTTCAGGCTCTTGTGGTCAGTGAACATGCTAACCTTCTCACCATAGACATAATGCCTCCATAGCTTCAAGGCATAAATGATAGCTGCTAACTCCAAATCATGCGTCGGATAATTCTTCTCATGCGGACGCAACTGCCTCGAACCATAAGCAATGACCTTGCCTTCCTGCATCAAGACACATCCCAAACCTCTGAGAGATGCATCACTGTAGATATCAAAATCCTTCCCAGCTTGCGGCAATGCTAATATAGGTGCGGTAGTCAACCTTTCCTTTAACTCAAGGAAACTCTCCTCGCACTTATCTGTCCACACAAAAGCCACACTCTTCCGGGTCAAACCTGTCAATGGCACTGCAATCTGAGAATACCCCTGAATAAACCTCCTGTAGTAACCAGCTAATCCCAAGAAGCTTCTCACTTCCTTCACTGACGTCGGCCTGGGCCAATCCTTCACTGCTTCCACTTTCTGAGGGTCAGTAGCCACTCCCTCCTTAGAAAGAATGTGACCAAGAAAAGCTACCTCAGATTTCCAAAATTCACACTTCGACAATTTGGCATACAAGCTGTGCTCTTGCAATGTCTGTAATACCGCTGTCAAGTGCTTAGAATGATCCTCCTCCGACTTCGAATATACCAAGATATCATCGATGAAGACCACCACGAAGGAATCAATGAATGGCCTCAACACCCGATTCATCATGTCCATGAAAACTGCTGGCGCATTCGTCAACCCGAATGGCATCACCAAAAATTCATACAACCCATGACGAGTCCTGAAAGCTGTCTTACTCACATCTTCCTCCTTGACTCGTACCTGATGATACCCTGACCTCAGATCAATCTTCGAAAACACTGCTGCTCCTCGAAGTCTGTCGAACAAATCGTCAATCCGCGGCAATGGATACTTGTTCTGAATAGTCACCCTATTCAACTCCCTGTAGTCAATGCACATCCTCATCGACCCATCCTTCTTCTTAACCAACAACACTGGCGCTCCCCACGGAGATGAACTCGGTCTGATAAGTCCCTTGCTCAAAAGCTCTTCAATCTGCTTCTTCACTTCATCCTGCTCTACAGGTGCCATCCTGTACGGAGCCTTGGAAATCGGCGCACTTCCCGGCTGAACATTGATGCAAAACTCCACATCTCTCTGCGGCGGTAATCCTGGAAAATCATCCAAGAACACCTGAGGAAACTTTCGAACCACCGGAATGCCCTTGACTTCATCTGCAATAGACTTCTTAGATACCATTGCAGCCACCTGCGGGATCTTCTTCTTCCCTTGAAAAGTTACTGCAGGTCCACCTGGTGCTTTCACCAACACCTCCTTCTGCTTGCAATCAATCGTGGCATCATATATAGCCATCCAATCGATGCCTACAATGACATCCACTCCCAACACTTGTAGCTCGATCAAGTCGATGCCGAACATCCTTCCACCAATCTCGATATCACAACCCTCGTAATATCGATCCGCTACTAGCTCTTCACCTGACGGCGTTGCCACCGACAAAACTCTGTCTGGAAATAACTTAGGTTCCAAACCTAAGCCCTTTGCAAAACTTGGCGATACAAATGTATGCGATGAACCAGTGTCAAACAAAACCTTTGCTTTTATTCCATTTATTAAAACAACTCCTGTTACAATAAGAATGATACTCAATCTTAAATTATTCTGAAATAAAAGCTTTTATTCATTACACTGACTCAAAAATGAAAGAAATCAAAATTCCTGCATACCCTGTATTACATCTTCCGAGTTCCTCGCATCCTCCTCGGTCAATGCAAATACTCGCCCTTGCCTCTTCGGGAATTTGCTTCCACCCGAACCATCTTTCTTCAGTTGTGGACAATGGGGCTTTGAGTGTCCAGTCTGCCCACACTGAGAACAAACATGCTCTGCCAACTTCGGACATGCTGACCTGTAATGTCCTACTTCCTTGCAGTAGTAGCAGGTCACTCCCTGAGCTCCAGATGCCTTCTGCACCGGTCCACTGAACTTCGCCTGCTTCGCGGGGAATCCCTTCCCACTCTGGCCTGATGCTGGCCTCTTGTTCCGGTTCCAAGAATCCTGCTTCTTCTGAAACAAGTCCATATCCTCTTCAGTCATTGCGGCCCTCCTGACCAGCTTCTCGAATCTCCTGATACCCAACGGAACCATCCTTGACCTCAAGTTCGGCCTCAAGCCCTGCTCGAACTTTTTGGCCTTCTTTGCTTCATCCATGACCAACTCTGGTGCATACCTCGAAAGTTGAGCGAACTTCGTCTCATACTCCCGAACAGTCATGCTCCCCTGCTGAAGGTTCATGAACTCAGTCGCCTTCTTCTCCTGAACATCAAGAGGAAAGAAGCGATCTCTGAACTCCTCCAGAAAAGCTTCCCACGTCAAAGGCTGATCTCCCAGAGTCCTCTTCAGTGACTCCCACCAGACACCAGCGTCTTTCTCAAGTTGCATAGAAGCCAACTTCACCTTACTGGCTGCTGGAGTCTCCGATACTTCGAAGATCGTCTCCATCTTCCGAATCCAATCGTCTGCTGCTGTTGGATCAGCTTGCCCCTCAAAGACTGGCGGCCCCATCCTCTTAAAGGATTCAATCTGCTTGATGGGGTCGGCATTCACCAATCCATGTCCAGCTCCATGATTCGGCGGCGGATTCTGCTGCTGCGCTTGCTGCTGCGCCACATTGAATGCCATCAATGTGTTCAAGGTCTGATAAACCTTAGCAAACTCGGCCTCTAGGTCAATTCCCGCTCCTCGAGAACTACCTGATCCATCCTCATTGTTGCCACCATTTCTACCTCTGGGTGCAACCATTGTGATTACTGCAAAACGAGGGTAAAGTTAGAGTACACATACAATTCAAACTCAAATCATTACCCTATGGCAAAGTCATAACCACACCCCAAACCATAATTTCAAACCAAACATCATAATTTAATTCTATGTGATACTCACACTCTGATGTCCACACCTAGGTACTCACTCTCTAGTGTCCACACCTAGGTTGGTTGCCATACTAAGTCTATTATTACATTGAAGCGGAGCTCTGATACCAATCTCTGTAGCGCCCCAAATTTCTAATATGAGAGCTTAGAAAATAAGTGGCGAAATCCCAGCAATCCACTTCAATAGAACAATAAACACCAACAACACCACTAACATTTTCTTTCTTTATTACAACAATTATTACAAATCACAGCGGAAGTCTAAACATCTCAACCCAAATATTTCTTTACATTTACAACCCAATAACCACACAATATGTCTTTACAAATTTTACACAAAACTAAATAGTCCAAATAGTCTCAAATGCAACATTAAGCATCCAACCTCCCACTCTAAGCAGTAACCTGCAACAAGTGAGGCTAGAGTTGAACCCTAACCCCCAAACTAAAGGGGTCAGCCATAAAAATGGTGTGAGTGGCAACTAATCAAACAAATAACATAAATGAACATAAAACATAATATCCAACAAATAATAATCAACACTAAAGCATGAAGTAACAACAAAGAATAAGGGGTGATACCAAAACCAAAAGCCAAGTGTGTGCCGAAAACAGGAAGTCCAAATGCATAAAAGTGATTCAAGAAAACATCATGACTACATGCTGACCACGATGACTACTCAGAGATGAAGATAAACTATGATAATTTGCCCATGCTTGATCATTCCGGAGATTGATCCCACATCACAGGTATTTTCCCTGGATAATTCAGGAGATCATCCCACATCTAAACATAGACTCATAACCACAATAATACCCCAAAAGCGTCGCCTCGACTCCGATCATTCCGTAGTTCAATCCCACATCTCAAGATAATTACTTGGATAATTCCGGAGAAATACCTCACATCTCAGGTTAACTACCTGGATAATTCCGGAGATAAATCACACATCTCAAGTTAACTACTTGGATAATTCAGGAGACTAATCCTACATCAAAAGTCATACTGAGGTGCATAACTCATGTTCTCATTCGTCATGACACTACTAATGCCTGTCCTTATTAGTTTGGGTTGCTGAACAAATCTCCTAGAGTAGTGTACCCTACCGGACTAAAAATCTGAATAACTGAAAATTCGCCTCAAAGGGCCTCAACAAATGACTGAACAAATACCGGTATACTAGGGCCACGTACCTCTAGAGACTCAAGACAAATATCTGAACAAATTCCACTTAACAAGTGGCTCAACAAAATATTTCCAAAATCATGTTCTTAACTGAACATCTCAAAATCAAATACTGAACAAATATCTCAACATCAAGTACTGAACAAATGTCTCAAAATCAAACACTAAACAAAATATCTCAATTCAAATACAAAGATCCTTCAGGACCAGTCGACTGCATAAAGGACCAGTCGACTGTCCAGAGGACATATCCCAACATTTTACAAAAATAATCTAAGGCATGACCAGTCGACTTACCCAAGAAGTCAGTCGACTGCCCCGAAAGAACTGAACAAAACCACAAACAGAGGGTCAGTCGACTGACCACAGTCTAGGTCGACCGTCCCGAACAAATCTCAAGACTCAACAGTACACTGTAAGCTCGTACCAGTCGACTGCACATCAGATCAGTCGACTGACGGCTACAGATCTGAACACAAAATCATCTTGAAGTTTTCTAAAGAATTACTGATCATAAAATTAGCTTGTATCCAGGCAATTAAACAACTCTCGATAATCTCCATCATGGGTACATTTCTCAATTAATCAATTACTCAAATTTTCATCTCCTCATGATCTTAATTCTTTAATTCTCCCATTAGGGTTTTTCTCAACAAAATGTCTTCCATAACTCAATCCAAATCTGATTTACAACCATAAGATCCAGGTGTTTACCATCTAATCACAACAAAATTAATTCTTAATATGTTTCCCAACGATACGCTCTCATAGATCAACATATCCTCAATAAATCCTAATATTTCTCATTCATGATCCAAATATCAACCAAAGTTCTCATCCTCCATCTCAAATTAAAGATCCAAATCATATTTACAATGAGACTAACAAAATAGTGGCATAATGATCACAAACAAGCATAACAAAGATCTTACGTCATCTACCAATCAAAACAACCAAAACAAAGCAAAACAAAACAAACCAACTCACCTTGTTTTGAAGAAAATCCACAAAATAGTTCTCCTCCTTGCTAGATCCAAAAAGCCTCTTCTTTTGCTCCTCAAAATAATCTCAAAAATCCTGTGTATACTCCATGACGGCTGGGAATAGGAAAATCCCTTATATATGCCGAATTAAAATATTAGGGTTTTCACCCAATTTGCAAAATACTCCTTTTCAAAATACATCTTGCATATATAATTCCTTTCTTGAAAACTAAATCAAATATCCTTTAAATTAGGATCTAACAGAAAATATATTTCTAAACCTCAAAAGTACTGATCGGAATGTCCAGAAAACATCTTTTGCACTTCAACCCTCAAAATTGTCAATTTTGCAAATAAGTCCTTCTTTTCTCAAAAATTGCAAATACGCATAATTAATTTCAGAAAAATCTGGAAAAATACTAAATAATTCTCAAATAATAAATAATGATTTTTCATAAAGAAAACTTAATTTTCCAAACTTCTAAAAAGTCATTTGCACGTGTTTTGCACGTGTACAAAAGATAAATCTTTAGAAAAATATTTATCAAATACTCAAAATCATTTAAAATTCATTTTCAAATAATTAAAATAGTATTTGAAAATACGGGGTTCTACAAACACAACGTTCAGCACCCTCAACTTAAGGCTTCCTTGGCCAAAAACCAACCGTCGACTTCCCCGACCTGCTCAACAGGGTCGACAAGTACATTCGGACGGAAGAGGCTCTAAACCCCGAGGGCACCAAAGAAGCCACTGCTAGGGGAAAGTGGAAGGCAAACGATGGCGAGCCCGTCAAGAAAGTCATGAAAGAGGCCACTGGACTAAAAAGAATTCCTCAGGTCCCCCGATTTGAGAGGTATACGCCGCTGACACAGAACATGTCGGCAATCCTGATGGAGAACGAGGATAATGGGATCTTCTGACTCCCTCCCCGACCAAGCAACAACAAGAAGCGGGACCAGAGGTTCTACTGTCGCTTCCATCGAGACAATGGGCATGCGACGGACAGCTGTCGGGCCCTCAAAGATGAGATCGAGGCCCTCATCCAACGAGGGTACCTAAGAGAGTTCACCCGGTATAACTCAAGAGATCGAAGGGATACAAGGAATCTGAGGCCTTCGCCTTCCCCTCGAATGATTAACTGGCGACCCAAGCGGGTCCCCGAGCCCGAGGAAACTAGAGGGCAGGCCATCCTACACTGTGTCAATGGTGGACCCATGGGAGGGAAATCCAATACTTCCTGTAAGGCCTTCTTCTGAGAGGTTAACTCCGTTCAAGACCATCCCTCCCCCCAGAATCAGCAGCGGTCGGTCTCCTTCTTCGGAGAAGACCTGGAGGGAGTCTTGTAGCGCCCCAAATTTCCATACCGGGAACCTGAGACCCTACTCCAGGAATCGAACTTCAAATAGCCATAATCACAAAAAGTACAGGAAAATTTAAAACTTTTATTCCATATAAATGTTACATTTACAAGTGTTACAATATCCAAATAAAATTTACAAGATTTACAACAATATAATAACACTTGCATATGTCTCTTGGATTCTCGGACCAAGTCGAGCTCTGCAGTACCTGTAAATTGGCTTTGGATACCTATAAGGTGGGAAAACGTCAGTACTTAGACTAACGCAAAGCTGATAATAACAGTGATCCTCTAAATTACAATCACAGCCATAATTTTATACAAAGGAAAGTGATGTGCCAAACAAGGGTTTAATGGATTCGGGTTCTAGTGTAGTGGTATGCCATGACCCTATGACTACATGCGACAAATCACATGCCTGACTCTAATGCAAGCAAGACTTAGAAACAAATGCATCTCATACTACATACGCCCCCAAATCTAGCCATCTTTCTCTACAGTTTAGGGATTCAAACTCTTGCCATGCATCCTACTCTTGTACTCAACCTGTTCCCAATAGATTGTCCGTTGCCCAAAGAGGTTGCAGTTGGTCGGTCTAATTCTGCCACTGCAGTGCCTAAGTGGTGGTCGTGTTTGCCACTCAGTACCCACGTACGGAACTCTTTAGAAAGCCACGTTGAAGTCGGTTGCAAGACCGATGTACCTACCCGGTACCCGTACCTACCCGGTACCCTGACGTCAAATGATATGTGCGTTCACCCCAACCAGGGCAATGAACTGTTGTATAAAGTAACCCACGTGCATAGGAACGTAATGGCCTCGAGGGTCAAATCCCCCTATCCTCCCATTCCTTACTTTGGAAAACTTTGGAAATTAAAAGATCGAGATACGAGACCGAGAACTCAATCATGAGCACTGAAAATGTATCCCTATTACAGGAGTGTACAACACCTGACTATGGTCCGCTAGTACTAATGACTAACCAAACCCCTAATGCATCACTCTAATCCTAGTCTCTTCTAATCACTCTAGGGTAAAACTGTAATACCTCGCAAAATAAAATGATTTATTTTGCATTAGTAAATAATATTAAATTTGTAAAGTTGACTATTTTGATTATTTTCTTGAAACTGCAATTATGCACGTGCAACACACGTGCAAAGTTATGAATTTTGAATTCTTAAAATTTTATGGTTAATGATTGATTTTCCTTATTTATTTATGATATTTTAATTTTCATATTTATTTAAATTAATTTGACTATTTTACAAATTTGTCGATTTTACACGTGCAAATATTTTTTGTAAAAATATCCAATTTTAAATTTTTATTAAATTTTCCTACTTATAATTGAGTCTATCATAAATTTTGGGATTTTTCTGAATAAATAAACTATTTTTATAAATACCTCGAAAGAGAGGGGCTTTTATGTAAAAAACTGTTCTGATCTCAAATAAATAATAAAAATTCATTTTTATTAATTTTTGGGCTTTCCATGGTCACCATTGAAATTAAAATATATTTAAATTTTATTTAGAGTCGATTTGGTAAAGATTTAAACAAATATGGTGTTTTTGCAAATATAGAATTTATGTTGGATCTTGTTCAAATATTTTTCTGGAAAGTAAAAGTCAGATATTTTAATTGGATAATTTAATATTTATTATTAGATATTATTTCTAAATTTTCTGTATTTTTATGAATATTTTATGACGTATTTGCAAATATTACAAAAAGATGGACTTTTGTGCAAAATTGCCACCCTGAGTACAAATCTGAATTTTCTTTATTTATGGGCTGTACTAGATTGCTGGACAACTCAGTAGTAAAAGGATTTAATTTGATTTTAATTTATTTAACTTATTTTAACTACTTTATAAAAAAAGGTTTATATATGTAAAGTAATAATTTGTTAAGGGATGTTTCCATAAACTTGTAAAACCCTAAAAACTCCAGATTTTGGCCTATATTATGCCCACTACAGCCATCCCTCTCCTCTGCAAAAATAAAATATATTTTTACTATTAATTTATTGGAGTTTTGAAGAGGAGATCTTCGATTTCAGAAAGAAAGGCTTTTCTTATTCTTCATTAATTCAATCGGATTTTTTTCATTTAGGTGAGTGACTTGTTTTCTTCCGTTTTGTTTTGTGTATGTTGTATGTGGTATTTTATCTAATAGAAAGCATTTTAGGGTTTGAGTATGAATATGTACATGATGGATTGGATGGATTGATGAATTAAAATTGAAACTTGTGAAAACCCTAGTTGTTTATGAATAAAATTGTATGTAATTCGAGATTGATGAGTGACCTATTGGAGATCATGGGTAGGCAATTTCTCTTGGATTAATGTTGGATTGATTGAATATGGTGGATTTAATGCATAAATCTAATAAAGATGAGATTTTTATCCCTTTTGAGTATTGGTTGAATGAATCTTGATATGGCAATGTTATAAATGGATTATGTTACGAGTTATAATAGTGAATTAGTTGAGAAATTTGGAGAAAGAATTTATGAATCAAGAGATCATGTTTGAAGTTCGAAGTTTTGAATCAAGTTGAGTTTGAGAAAGTATATATTTCCAAATTGGGGATCTTTTAGAGAATTTGGTATTGATATGGTTTGGATCTGAATATGAAGCTATTTCAATGAACAATTAATTTTTAAGAAAACTCTATTTTGATTAAATGCACAAATTCAAGTTTGATTGAAAGAAATTAACAAATCACTGTTTTTATAAATTCAAGTAGTTTTGATTTAGTTTTTATAGACTATTATATGTCCTACAAGTTGTATTTGATCAAATAAGAATTATGCTTTTTGAAAAAATCGTTTTCATAAAGTAAAATTACAGTATTGGTTGAAATATGCACAACTAAAAACTGTAGTCTGCAGGATGACAGTCGACCGGTTAATTTATACAGTCGACCGTCGGTACCTGACTGCTGTATTTTTCTTGAAGTTTTTAAAATATCACACGGAACAGTCGACTGATCCATTTTTACAGTCGAATGAGTCTGCTCTGTTTTGATATTTCCCTAGGATTTGGATTTTTCTCTGGACAGTCGACCTATGACCTTTTACAGTCGATTGCTATACTTAGAATTATTTTCTTAAAGATTATTAGATTTATCGCTTTGCACAATCGACCTATGACCTTTTAGAGTCGACTTATAATACTTAGAATTATTTTCTCAAAGCTATTGGATTTTCTCTCTGGACAGTCGACCGATGGCTTTTGTAGTCGACTGATACTGATATATCTATACATATTTTAATGTTCTTTTAAATGAATTATTCTCTAAATGTTTTTAATCTATAACTTACTATCTATACTTTATCTCCTACTGAACATATGTGTACAAGTGGTTTTACTGAGCAATTCATATTGGAAGATTAGTTTGGATATTGGGTGTGAGTCTCTAGAGGGTGTGTGTGACCCTAGTATACCGGCAGTTAAGATAATTATGTTTGGGCCTGTCGAGGCATTTTAGTTGATCAGTTGTTGAGTTAAGTCCGGTTGGGTACACTAACTCTAGGAGATTCGTAAGTAATTAAATAACCTAAATGATAAGGACAGGCACTAGTGGTGATATGATGAACGAGAACATGGGTTATTGACCACAGTATGGCTCGCGGTGTAAGATAATCCCCAGAATTATCCAGGTGTGAGTGAAATAGTCTCCGGAATTACCTGTGGTGTGGGATTGATCTCTGGTATTATCGGGGTCGAGGCGGCGCACAAGTGGTATTCATGTGATGAGGTGTCATCGCTTGCAGTGTGGGGTATTCTCGAAGATTCCCAGGTGTGAGTGAAATAGTCTCCAGAATTATCTGTGGATAGAGATTGACCTTCGAAATTATCGGGGCATGGGCTAATACTCACAGTTTATCTTTATTTCGTAGTAGTCATCGTGTTAGGATTAGTTGCATTGCGAGGGATTAAACCCTACAATGTGGAGACGTTAAGGGCTTGCACCGAACCTGTGTAGAGTAGGATGCATAGACTCCAACAAGTACGCATTAGATAGTCAGCATATAGAATTGTGTTTTCTTGGTTTGGTTTAAGCATGTGTTTTCCTGTTTTCTACACTTGACACTTAGTCTAGCTACACTTGATGTTTTTCATGTTTCCTTGTTATTTCTTATTTCATTTATTCTTGTCTCTAGTACGTGTTGTTTATGATTCCATGTTTCATGTTTACTTATGTTGCTTTTTTTTTATTATCACTCACACCATTATGGCTGACCCATTTAGTTTTGGGGGTTAGGGTTATCTCTAGCCTCATATTTTACAGGTGATTTCTTATAGCTTGAGATATGGATGCTTGAGTTAAAATGATGTAATGACTTATGTAATTTGTAAAAAAAAGTGTTGTAAAGAAAGAAATTTGTAATTCAAGGTGTTTTGTATTCCGCTGTGCTTTGTAAACAATTGATGTAATAAAAAGTTTTAATTATCCCTGTATTTGGTTGCTATATTTATAATTACATTGAAGTAGATTCTGGAATTGTGCCACGTATTTCTAAGATATTATATTGAAAATTCGGGGCACTACAGATTTGGTATCAGAGCATGCTTCAATTAGTAATTTTAAACATAGTACGGGGAATAAACATGAAAGGACATTTGATGTGTGAGAACCTAGGTGGACATTAAAAGTGTGAGTATACAAGTGGACATTAAATACAACCTAGGTGGACATTAGAAGTGTGAGTACCTTGGTGGACATCTGATGTGTGTGACTTGATTGTTTGGTCATGAAGGCCTGTAATGAGATTTAGACTGTTTGTATGCTTAGACTTGAATGAAATTTTTTTATCGCAAGTGTATTGGTTATTTTTGCATAAAGCATATATATTCCCACTAGCTATTTTTTACCTCTTTTGTTCGCTTTGTGTATTTGATATTTTATTACGTAAGGTATTACCCTTTCAACCTGTATATTTTCTATATTACTTATTAATGATCTACTATATGTTTTCCTATTTTACCCACTGTATATAATTTCTAGATTATATGATTTTCGCCGGTGCTAATTTTTATTTATTTATTTATTTATTTATTTATTTATTTATTTATTTATTTATTTATAGTTATAAAATTTAATTATCTTCCGCTAGATTCTTTTAATTATTTGCTCTCTTGTATATTTTGTGTACCTCAATTTTTTGATCACTCTTGTATCCTATCACTATTACTGTTTTATATTTGTTTGCTTACTAAATAACTTTTGTGTAATTAACATATTTTACTTTTATTCGGTTTCTTTTATTGCCAGCAATTGAATTTATTTTCTTGTCTCTATATCTCCAACCGAGTTTATATTATTTCTATTCATTAGTGCAAACATTAAACTTTTACTAATCATCTTGTTTTTCTTTTAAAACTGTTTCTTTTACTTTACTATTGGTTCTTACCTTCTGTCTTTTGTCCAAATTATTATTTTTGCAACTTTTGCTGTAAATCAATAGTGCATCCTTTAGCATTTCACAAACTCATTTTTATTTTGCGACTCTTACCATTTCTTTCTTGACGTTTTATTTATCTTACTTTCATGTGCTTTTTCGTTACTCGCATATTTTGCTATTACTTTTACCTACCACACTAAATTTAGAATTACTACAAGATAAGTTATTATTGCAACTCCTATTTCCTTTAATTATTATTTTTACTATATTATGAAATTTGGCGTTAAATATTTACTTTCATTTTATATATATACTTGGATTTTTCGATACTATATTTTCCATTATTTTGTATTGTCTTATTTATTTTGGAGCATTTAAACTTGATTGCAATATTTTATTCATATAAATATGATATGTTTCTGCACATTTAAAATTTTTATTATTAATTATGTTTTTGCACCTTATATTCAGTACCTTTATTATTACTTATAGATGATTGCTTTTGTTATAATTTATTTTCACTATTTAAATGTTACTTATTAATTTTGTTGCTTCATACTTTTGAATGTACTATGTGCACCCCACTAGTTATATTTTACTTAAATTTTATTATCATTACATTCTTGATTTCTACATGTACTTCCTACAAATTACTATATAATGTATTTCAACATACTTGCTATGCATATCATTTTACATTTGTTTAATTCCTACATTACTGTATATTTTATGATATATTTATTATGTAAATTTGCTACACTGCATATGTATTTTCCCATTCACATTTGTATTTGTGCTTATGCATGTATTTCATTATGTTTCTTCTTACTTTTATAAATTTCTTTCACTACTATTATTTTGTACTATTGTGTTTAATATTTATAATATATGCTTCTATTTTAATATTCCATTAGATGACTTTCAACTCCATTTGTTACTTTTGCTACTATTTTTATATCACGATTTTCAAAACATATCTTTGTACTTAAATTGAGCAACCAATATCTAAGTACGTGTGGAGGATTGCATCATCTTGTTCATCGTTTTGTCGCAACTTGATGTCGAGAGGGCAAACATGCAACTAGACGTCAATGGAGGCAAATTGCAACTGGATATCGGGGAGGCAAAATGTGCAACCGAATATCTAGATGGCAACCTGCAACTTGATGTCGTGGAAGCAAACCTGCAACTTGATGCCGAGAAGGCAAGTCTACAGTTGGACATCAATGAGGCAAACCCACATTAAAGAATTTCTACTATAATAACCCCACTAGTGTTTTATGTGTATATTACTTATCAATGTCTTATTCTTTTGTACTGGTTCATACCATTTTATGAGATTTTAAAACTTAACCTATTACTTATTTATTCTACTCAATTTTCTTTAACCATTGTTACTCTATATTTCTTTAAATCTGTTTGATATACTCTCGTATGTCATCTTGATCACTTGTTTTATTTTTGGACTTTGGACCTTCTGATCTCTTGGTACGATTTTTGCTCTCCTTTGCATTTCCTCTATTCATAACAATATTTTAATTTTCACTTAATTTTTATTAGATTCTCTAAATCTGCATACTACCTAAATTATTTTGTACGTCTTTATTTCTTTCTTTCTTAATATTGTCCTTTTGGGATTTTTACTTCGTTATGTCCATTTTTATTCAAGCATTATGTGTTTAACAAGTTTTTCTGATCGATCAATTCTTACTTTTGACTATTTCTTTTACTTATTTGCTAATTGATATTTCATGATTTTTACTTATATAATGAAACTAATGGTAAAGAAATATTTTCTTTATGACATTTTGTTTATACCAATTTATGCTTTACGTTCCATGTAATTTGAAATAGTATAGTTGATTTTACTCTATTTTGTGTTTACAAAATTTCTATGTTTGTGTTAAGATTGAATACATCAACTATGGTCTAAGCTTTCGTTCTTTTGTAATTATTATTTATTGCTACCATTTTCCAATTCTTGACCATTTTAGAATTCTCACTTACTCTTTTCTCACGTCCTAATTAATAATTTGACGCTTACTTTTGCAATATTCAACGAACTTCTTTTAAGTCTTCTTGTATATATATATATATATATATATATATATATTGGTCTATTTTGTTCGTTACCTTTAATGTGCTTTTGAAGTATTGATTATAATATCCACATTCACTAGTATACTTATTATTCTAGGGCTTGTACATTCATTGTTATTAATATTTCTTTACTTAGCAAAAATTTGTTCGTATTTCTATGTATCTTGACTGATTATTTTCCAAAAATATTTTTTTATTTTTATGTATGTGTTTCATCATTGTTTGTCTGATTATCAACCTTTTATATTTGAGTTTTATCTCTTCACTTTTGACTTCTTTTTCTACAAGAATAGTCTCCCTATTTTTCGTGTTTTGGGATTTATTGTGTATTCTATTGGATTTCCGATCCTTTTGCCATGTCAGTCTTCACATTTTTCTCTTTGAGCTATAATTATATGTTATTTTTGTTTTGCTTAAGTAATTAAACCCAATTATAAAAATAATGATAGAGTAAATTTTCGAAACTATCTTATAAGTTTTGTATTTTGTTTTCTTTGCTTAGAAAAGTTCTGAGGATAGAACTTTTCTAAGGGGGGAGTAATGTAATACTCCGCAAAATAGAATGATTTATTTTGCATTAGTAAATAATATTAAATTTGTAAAGTTGACAATTTTGACTATTTTCTTGAAACTGCAATTATGCACGTGCAACACACGTGCAAAGTTATGAATTTTGAAATCTTAAAATGTTATGGTTAATGATTGATTTTCTTTATTTATTTATGATATTTTAATTTTCAGATTTATTTAAATTAATTTGACTATTTTACAAATTTGTCGATTTTACACGTGCAAAACACGTGCGAATATTTTTTGAGCAAATGTCAAATTAAATTTTTTTATTAAATTCTCCTACTTATAATTGAGTCTATCCTAAATTTTGGGATTTTTCTGAATAAAGAAACTATTTTTATAAATACCTCGAAAGAGATGGGCATTTATGTAAAAAGCCGTTTTGATCTCAAATAAATAATAAAAATTCGCTTTTACTAATTTTTGGGATTTCCATGGTCACCATTGAAATTAAAATATATTTAAATTTTATTTACAGTCGATTTGGTAAAGATTTAAACAAATATGGTATTTTTGCAAATATGGAATTTATGTTGGATCTTGTGCAAATATTTTCCTGGAAAGTAAAAGTCAAATATTTTAATTGTAAAGTCTAATATTTATTATTAGATATTATTTCTGAATTTTCTGGATTTTTACGAATATTTTATGACGTGTTTGCAAATATTACAAAAAGATGGACTTTTGTGCAAAATTGCCATCCTGAGTACAAATCCGAATTTTCTTTATTTCTGGGCTGTGCTGGATTGCTGAACAACTCAGTTGTAAAAGAATTTGATTTGATTTTAGTTTATTTAACTTATTTCAACTACTTTATAAAGAAAGGTTTATATATGTAAAGTAATAATTTGTTAAGGGATGTTTCCATAAACTTGTAAAACCCTAGAAACTCCAGATTTTGGCCTCTATTATGCCCACTATAGCCATCCCTCTCCTCTGCAAAAATAAAATATATTTTTACTATTAATTTCTTTGAGTTTTGAAGAGGAGATCTTCGATTTCGCAAAAGAAGGGCTTTTCTTATTCTTCATTAATTCGATTGGATTTCTTCATTTAGGTGAGTGACTTGTTTTATTCCATTTTGTTTTGTGTATGTTGTATGTGGTATTTTATCTACTAGAAAGCATGTTAGGGTTTGAGTATGAATTTGTACATGATGGATTGGATGGATTGATGAATTAAAATTGGATCTTGTGAAACCCGAGTTGTTTATGAATAAAATTATATGTGGGTAATTCGAGATTGATAAGTGACCTATTGGAGATCATGGGTAGGCTATTTCTTTTCGATTAATGTTGGATTGATTGAATATGGTGGATTTCATGAATAAATCTAATAAAGATGAGATTTTTATCACTTTTGAGTATTGGTTGAATGAATCTTGATATGGCAATGTTATAAATGGATTATGTTACGAGTTATAATAGTGAATTAGTTGAAAATTTTGGAGAAAGAATTTATGAATCAAGAGATCATGTTTGAAGTTCGAAGTTTTGAATCAAGTTGAGTTTGAGAAAGTATATATTTCCAAATTGGGGATCTTTTAGAGAGTTTGGTATTGATATGGTTTGGATCTGAATATTAAGTTATTTCAATGAACAATTAATTTTTAAGAAAACTCTTATTTTGATTAAATGCACAAATTCAAGTTTGATTGAAAGAAATTAACAAATCACTATTTTTATAAATTCAAGTAGTTTTGATTTAGTTTTTATGGACTATTATATGTCCTACAAGTTGTATTTGATCAAATTAGAATTATGCTTTTTGAAGAAATAGTTTTCATAAAGTAAAACTACGTATCGGTTGAAATATGCACAACTAAAAACTGCAGTCTGCAGGAGGGCAGTCGACCGGTTAATTTACACAGTCGACCGTCGCTACGTTACTGCTGTATTTTTCTTGAAGTTTTTAAAATATCACGCAGAACCGTCGACTAACCCATTTTTACAGTCGACTGAGTCTGCTCTGTTTTGATATTTCTCTAGGATTTGAATTTTTCTCTGGACAGTCGACCTATGACCATTTACAGTCGACTGCTATACTTAGAATTATGTTCTTAAAGATATTGGATTTTTCTCTAGACAGTCGACCTATGACCTTTTACATTCGACTGCTATACTTAGAATTACTTTCTTAAAGATTATTGGATTTATCGCTCTGGACAGTCGACCTATGACCTTTTAGAGTCGACTTATAATACTTAGAATTATTTTCTCAAAGCTATTAGATTTTCTCTCTGGACAGTCGACCGATGGATTTTGTAGTCGACTGATACTGATATATCTATACATATTTTAATGTTCTTTTAAACGAATTATTCTCTAAATGTTTTTAATCTATAACTTACTATCTATACTTTAACTCCTACTGAATATATGTGTACAAGTGGTTTAACTGAGCAATTCATATTGGAAGATTAGTTTGGATATTGGGTGTGAGTCTCTAGAGGGTGTGTGTGACCCTAGTATACCGGCAATTGAGATAATTATGTTCGGGCCTGTCGAGGTATTTTAGTTGATCAGTTGTTGAGTTAAGTCCGGTGGGGTACACTAACTCTAGAAGATTCGTAAGTAATTAAATAACCTAAATGATAAGGACAGGCTCTAGTGGCGATATGATGAACGAGAATATGGGTTATGGACCTCAGTATGGCTCGCGGTGTGAGATAATTCCCGGAATTATCCAGGTGTGAGTGAAATAGTCTCCAGAATTACCTGTGGTGTGTGATTGATCTCCGGAATTATCGGGGTCGAGGTAATGCACGTGTGGTATTCGTGTGATGAGGTGCCATCGCTTGCGGTGTGGGGTATTCTCAAAGATTCCCAGGTGTGAGTGAAATAGTCTCCGAAATTATCTGTGGATAGAGATTGACCTCCAGAATTATCGGGGCATGGGCTTATACTCACAGTTTATCTATATCTCGTAGTAGTCATCGTGTTAGGATTAGTTGCATAGCGAGCGATTAAACCCTACAATGTGGAGACGTTAAGGGCTTGCACCGAACCTGTGTAGAGTGGGATGCATAGACTCCGACAAGTACACATTAGAGAGTCAGCATATAGAATTGCGTTTTCTTGATTTGGTTTAAGCATGTGTTTTTCCTGTTTTCTACACTTGACACTTAGTCTAGCTACACTTGATGTTTTTCATGTTTCCCTGTTATTTCTTATTTCATTTATTCTTGTCTCTAGTACGTGTTGTTTATGATTCCATGTTTCATGTTTACTTATGTTGCTTTTTTTTTATTGTCACTCACACCATTATGGCTGACCTCTTTAGTTTTGGGGGTTAGGGTTATCTCTAGCCTCATATTTTACAGGTGATTTCTTATAGCTCGGGATATGGATGCTTGAGTTAAAATGATGTAATGACTTATGTAATTTGTAAAAGAAAGTATTGTAAAGAAAGAAATTTGTAATTCAAGGTGTTTTGTATTCCGCTGTGCTTTGTAAACAATTGATGTAATAAAAAGTTTTAATTTTCCTTGTATTTAGTTGCTATGTTTATGATTACATTGAAGTAGATTCTGGAATTGTGCCACGTATTTCTAAGATATTATATTGAAAATTCGGGGCACTGCAAAAATAAGATTGCTTCCAAAAACTCGACTATCGACCTCTGGCCCTGGCGATACCAGTTCGATTCGCCGCTTTCCCTAGCTTGGAGTTTGTCCTGCACTACAACCTGCATTCACCCCTAACCGGGAAATGAATGTATGTGTTCACCCCTCCGGGCAATGAACTTGTGTGTTCATCCCTAACCGGGCAATGAACTTGTGTGGGTCCCCCCCTAACCGGGCAATGAACTTAAGTTGACGGTGTGGCTTGGACGTCCTACGCCTCAGTGGAAGTTCATAATTTAGGTTCGACAGATGTAGGGCATCACCCTACCCTAGTGACTAACTCGAGTCACAAAATCCACCGTGGGAGTCCACAAAACCAACAATAGATACCAAACGTCCCCAGACAAAGAGTTATCAACTCTAATGGTACACAGGGGAAAAGTCCACAAAACACCTAGTCAAAACCCAAGACTAAGCAACCTACGGTATTTCTGTCCGAAACTTAAAAAAGATCATAACTCCCTTGATACAACTCCGATTGGGGTGTAAAAGCCCAATCTAGAAAGGTAAGAACCTAGGCTACAACTTCCTAGTTGATCATAACCTCAGATTCTATCATCTAAGTCCTCAAAATGGCCTCTAAGCCTCAGCCTGTGTATTTCCTGTACACGGGTTGCACCTTACCGGTAGCACAAGTCACTACCTACCCATCCGAATGCTGCAAACCCATCTTCTATGGAAAGGTGTGGGTGTCCTCAACAATCCTCTAGTTGGTCACAAGTCTGAAATATGCCAATAGATCTCCCTAAAACACACATTACTCTCAAGCACACACTAAGACTTTCTCAACCAGAGCACTCAGCTCCAATCCTGGTCTCTGTCCAGTATTGCAAAAATCATATTAAATCAACCAATCACTAAAATTACATAAAATAGGTCTTTTTGGAAAGTTCTTGATGTCAACTACAATCCTCTAAGGAAACACTTCCTCAAAATTTGCTCTTAAGGAGCCTCAATTGTGTCATCTCTACAGGGTGTCTGATCTGACTGAATCCAGCACAATACGTGCTATAAAACTCATCATAAATCCTATACTCATTAAATAGTCACAGAATTTACAGTAACGAAACTAGACTTCATAATGAACAACATGAAAAAGGTTTCATGTCCAAATTCCAAGTATAAACTGAGTTATTCATATTTCAATCAAGCACAAAGATCATCCTGTTCTTTAGTCACAGTTCTAGATACTGCTGATAAACTAATTTTTAACATGTCTGTAAAATCATCGAATTAATTTCTTGATTTTTCCATAGAGCCGAGATACATGTGGGAAAACATGGTAAAAATTTTAGATTAATATCATATGCCAATTAATTATGAAAAATCCAACAATCTCAGGTATCACAGTAAACAATTTCTGCTGCTATCTTATGACACTGTTCCAAAAATAGATTTTATTAAAATACCAAGAAATCTCAGAAAAATCCGAAATAATTCATGAATCATTTAGACATATAAGGGAACAATCTGTGAAAATTTTATCATTAAATTCTATTTGGTTTGCTCTTGGAAAATTCTGTAAAATGGCATGTAGATCAAGATTCCAGTTCTAGTTTCATATTTCAACTTCCAATCTTTTAAACAATCACTCTAAACTCCTATTACTACACATGCATGCAAGAAATCAACAAGAAACAACAAGAAGGTTTAGAGAAACTGCCCACCCTGAGTTGATTGTAGAGTAGATGATGGCTTGAGCTTCACTTCTCCAAGAATTCACTCCAAGAGCTCCTTCTTCAATCCTTTTTTCCTTTCTCTCCTTCGCTTTCTTTTCTTGGGTTTGAGTTCTGAAATTTCAGAACATGGGAGAAGAAATGAGGGGAGGTTTAATGGAGAAATGAGTGAGGAAAGAGGGAGGAAGGTGGGGGCCAGATTATAAGGAGTAGGGGGTGCAGGTTTAGGGTGGTTTTGGTGAGAAACCATGGTCTTTGGCCCTTGGTTTTAGGGTACAATGGATTGGCTGCACTATTTAGTCCTTAATTGGGTTATTAGATGAGAAATGAGAGGTTTATCGAGTGTACGCAAGATATACCCATCGTAGTATCATACAACGATATATTTGCATAGGTATCGTACCAAAAACTAGTGTATATACCAGTATCGATCCTCCTCATTCTCGTGCATCGTCTAGAACACAACCATCCTCATGAACTGCCCCGCAAACCTAACTGCACACCAACGATAGCAAAATCAAACAAAACACTGCAATCATATGCACGCATACTGACAATATATATAAATATACACATATATATATAAGTATTGTACAATCCAGGGTATTACAGAGTCCAGCTCCCGCACTGTGATGCCTTCGTCATCAGCCTCGCCATGGCAAATTTCGAAGTCCGCCGAATTCTCGTGGACAGCGGAAACTCAATCAACATCCTCTTCCTAGAAGCGTTTGAGAACCTCAAGCTCCCCCGAGATAAGCTAAAGCCCGCCGAGTACACCCTACACGGTTCTCTAGTGTCCTCGTGCAAATTGAAGGGATCGTGACGCTGGATGTAATAGCCGACATGACCCCCATTACGCAAACCGAATCAATGGACTTCACGGTGGTCAACGTCAAGGCAGCAAACAACGCCATCCTCAGCCGACCCAGCCTCTACTTGTTTCAGTCCATCCCCTCGGCTCACCACTTGAAGTTAAATTTCTCCACTGACCTCGAGGTCAGCATTGTCAGAGGGAATCAGGAGTCTGCACGCTCATGCTACATGATCGTGGTCGGAGGCGAGGTGTTCCCTCTTGACGCGGTCGAGCTCTCGCCTGAAAGAAGCCAGCAAGAGTCAGAGCCTGCAGACGAATTGGAGGAGGTCTCATTCGAGGTAGAAGACAAGTCTAAGTGGTTCCGTATGAGCCGCACCCTTTTTCCCGACCTGAAGCCAAGTCTGATTGATTGCGTTTGCCGTAATATCGACCTCTTCCCTTAGACCCCATCCGACATGCCTAGGATTTTCAAGGACCTAATCATGCACAGGATGAGTGTCGCCCCGGGCTCCAAGCCGATCCATCAGAAGCGGTGCAAGTTTTCCCCAAAGAGGCAACAAGCAGTAAAAGCGGTGATGGACAAACTATTGTCCGCCCGGTTCGTTCAGGAGGTCAGCTGCCCCGAGTGGATGGCTAACGTCCTGATGGTTAAGAAGGCCAGCGGGAGCTGGAGAATCTGCATAGACTTCACGGATCTCAACAGGGTGTGCCCCAATGATCCTTTCCCCTCCCGAGCATCGATGCTCTGATCGATGCAATGTCGGGTCACGAGCTCCTGACCTTCATGGATGCATTTTCAGGCTATAATCAGATCTGGATGTTCCCTCCAGATATCGCCAAAATATCCTTCGTTACCGACCAGGGTCTCTACTGTTACCGAGTCATGCCCTTTGGGCTCAAGAACTCCGAGGCCACCTACCAGCGACTTGTCAACCGTGTTTTCAAAGATCAGATCAGTCGTAACATGGAGGTATACGTCGACGACATGCTCATTGTAACGCCCCGAATCCCAAATACACTGAATTCAAGATGTTCTACAGGATCTTTTCGCTTCCTTTAGTACAATTTTATAAGGAAATTTGAACTTTTCACTTTACATCAGAGTTTACATCAATATTACATTTACATTGCACAGCGGAAGTAAAATTTTACAACAATGAAAACAAGTATGCAACAACATTGAGTAATCTTTAAGCACTGATTCCTCTTTAATCTTTATCAAGCCATTTACCTGCATATAAGACTGTGGGTACGTCAGTTTATTCAACCGACGATCATTATACACGGCCATCCTCTCTATGCCGGAAATAGTATAACTTAATTTTCCATATTTAGCAAACACAAACTTGTCACATTACAAATAAAGGGACTACCCTATTGATGTCGTGTTGTGATTGTGCACTTAGTCCTTAATGCAGTTATTTATGTTACATGACACTAACGCGCACTTGTTCGGATTCTATGCATCCCATACTATATAGGTCCGAGGGCAATCCCTTAATCGTTCTTCATCTTTGTAGAGTTCAATCCCTCGTTATGACTTAATCTACTACTGTAATTACGGTAAGTATCCTAGATGTTTTCTGACCTACGAAGTCATGTCTAGGCACTCTGGAGGGAATCCCATCGCTGACATGACTCATCATGTAGACATCCTGTGGTAATTCAGCTCTCACCATAGACATGACACCACCCATAGTCTTCAAACATCCCACGAGCGTCGCCACCGGGACGGTACTCCGGAGCAGCATCCTCACCCAGACTCATCATGGGAATTCCTGGGATACGCTCTCGCCGCTATCCAATGGCCCTCATACTCAATGTTTTTCTCTTTCTTTCATCACATCTTCACTATGTACTAGTCCTTACTTTACTAGAATCATGAATAAAATCAAAGTTCTAGAGTTAGCCTCTCCACTAAGCCGGACTTATTCATTTATACAAACGTGACCAACCTTGGTCTTTCATTTCAATAATTCATTTCATTTCTTTCCAAAATGCCAGGGGAGACTTAGCTACTCTTTCAATTCAATTCCAATTTACAATTTCCACATTTAGCACTTATAACTCATAAAATTCATATTCATAACCAACGGATTTCTTTTTTCATTAACATGATCTCTAATTCATTCATTAATCCATAATCATACATGAACTCATACACTTCATCAATTAACAATTTTACATTTGAAATTCACCTTACTAATGAATATTCACATTTCATATTTTTTCCACATTATTCTCAAGTGAGAATAAATTGCATTATGTCACACAACAAAGTTTCTTTTTGCCAAATCATCTTCTAATACTTCATTTCAATTTATTCTTATAAGTAATAATTTTTCACAAAGTATATAATCTAGAACCATAGTTCTATTTATGTTTTTTATTCACAAACCATAGTTTATCTCTTTCAAATAATTCCCAAATCATTTTTATAAAGTCCCTTATATTTTTAGGAGAACAACCATATTTTTTCACAATTTTTGGGCACTTAAAAACCCAAAAAAAAAACATTTTTTCATTCTTGCCGATAGCAAGAATCGAACCCAGGCACCCAGAGAACACAGCCGACAGCACCAGCCGCTAGGCCATATGCGCTAAGCGCTATAAAGAGGGGGCAAAGGGTATTTGTTACTCTCTGTCGGTGATTTATATGTTTACAAAAAATGTGAAATAATATATGCGGCTACAGGGATTTGAACTGATCAACACAGAGAACCCAACCGCACCGTAGGACCACTTGAGCTACGCACTTAGTTGTCATAAGTATAATTTCAATTCCATTTAACTTATGCTCTCGGTTATTTAGAACATTTCGATGTTCAACTAGCTTTCATTTCATTTTGCTCTCATCAAAATATACTGTATAACTCCAGATTAATTCTACTTCACATAATTTATATATTAGTGTGAGCAAAATAATTTTTGTAATAATTAAAACATATTTTTACACCATTAATTCTAATTATACATTCTAACACTACCATTTTTCTCTTTCTGATGTTTCTTTGCATCATAGTATTCTAATCTTTTGTCAATACAGTTCACATTAATCCACTGATTTTAATCATTTATCTACATACAACTCATATTTGAATTTATTCATACCCATATCAACACAAAGGATCTATTTAATACATGAAATGGTACAACTCAAACTACTAACTTTGTGTGTAGTTCTTGATAGTAATAAATGTGGTTTCATTAATCAATCCATGCTTCTAGTCAAATCATGTACATCACAATTTATAGAACCACTTACCAATTTGCATTTTCACATCTCAATCACTCAAGAAGTCATTCTTTTCCAATTAAAGTGTGCTCATCCTTAATCATTTTCATGCTTCAAATTTCTAATTAAACTAGCATGCAATTCTACTTTTAGAAATAGGAAAAATTTTACCCATAACTCAATTTTAATAATAAAACCACATACAAGTTATTCATTAACATTCCAATAAATTTATAGACTAACTTTCCAATTAAAAGGTATTCTTATTAATATTTTTCATGCATCATTTCTTAATATAATACTAGCATCATTCCTAATTAGAAATGAGGAAAATTAACCCACCTTGTATGGAGAGAAACAAACACAATAGCAACAAAGTTCTTTGCAAATGAATGCACCTCCTCCTAGACGCGCTCACACAAACTCCAAAAAGCACCACCGAAAGCTCCCACTTGAATAGCCGGCCTTCTCCTTCTCCTCCTTGATGGAATGCAAGCACAATCCCACTCACAACTCAATCTTTTTAACTCACAAACTACTACTAGATAATGCTATTAGACTATAGATTTGGAAGAGAATATTAAGCACAAAATAACTAGCCATGGAGGGGGTATTTATACTAAAAATCTCATAGAATGGAGGGCTAGGATTAGTTGGTTGGTTGTAGGATGGAAGGCTAGGATGAGAGTAGGAGTTGCAATAACTACCCACATCTAAATAACCACCACCATGATCACCATTAAAATTTTTGAATTCCCTCCAAAAGTACACAACCGGCCATGCATAAGGCATGCATTTTGCACGTGTACGTGTAGTGCACGTGCATGCAACTAGGCCCAAAAATTGTGCATTTAATTTTGTATAAAATAATCTTTTAAATTGTATTCCACATGACAATTTGTGAAAAAATATAGTCCATGGGCTTTAGTTTATGGGCCAAAATGGTTATTTTAAAATAAAATCAATAAATTACATTTTGGGCTTTTAAGAAAAATGCTTTAAAATAAGGTTTTCTATCTATTTAAAGAAAAAGGCTTTTGTATAAAATAATTTGAAAACACATATTTAAATATTTATACACATCACAATAAAAATAATTATAAGATTTAATTCAACCAAAATATTGCACGTGCACACTACGTGCAAAATAAAATAATTTTTCATTAATTGAAAAATCAGGGCATTACAACACTCCCTCCTTAGAATAGTTCCGTCCCCGGAACTACGGTCAAGGGCGAGAAAACAAACACTTACAACAAAAAGAGAAAAAAAAAAAATACAAAGATACAATCAAGCAAAAAGCTCAGGATAGTCCTTCAACATCCTCTCCTCGGATTCCCAAGTACCCTCTTCAACCAAGTGGTTTCTCCAGACTACTTTGACCATCGGTATCGTCTTATTCCTAAAGACTTTCTCCCTACGGTCAACAATCTCGACAGGAGACTCGATGTAATTCAGATCCAACTGCAAACCTTCCGGCACTTCAGGCAAATGATGACTCGGATCTGGAATGTAACCTCTCAGCATAGACACATGGAAGACATTGTGCACCTGAGACAACTCTTCCGGTAATTCAAGCCGGTAAGCAGTTTTCCCGATTCTTTTCAATATCTTATACGGGCCTATAAACCTCGGGGCTAACTTCCCGCCTTTGCCAAATCGAACCACACCTTTACTGGGTGATACCTTCAGAAAGACGAAGTCACCAACCTTAAACTCAAGGTCCCTTCTCCGGTTGTCTGCATAGCTTTTCTGCCTGCTCTGAGCTTCCACTAACCTTTTCCTGATCAGAACAATCTTCTCAGAGGATTGCTGCACAAGCTCAGGACCAAACAACTGACGCTCCCCAACTTCATACCAACAAACAGGTGTCCTGCACTTCCTGCCATACAAAGCTTCGTACGGCGCCATCCCGATGCTAGTCTGAAAACTGTTGTTGTAGGCAAACTCTACCAAAGGTAAATGCCTTTCCCAACTGCCTCCAAAGTCTAGTATACAACACCGAAGCATATCCTCAAGAATACGGTTGACTCTTTCGGTCTGCCCATCGGTTTGCGGATGAAAAGCAGTGCTGAAATCTGTCTTAGTACCCAAAGCTGTCTGAAGACTCCTCCAGAAATGCAAAGTAAACCTCGCATCTCGATCAGACACAATAGTTGACGGAACACCATGAAGCCGGACGATCTCGCCAACATACAACTCAGCTAACTTGTCCATCGAAGCCGTGAGTTTCATCGCAAAAAGTGAGCGGACTTGGTTAGTTGATCGACTATAACCCAAATCGCATCATTGCCCTTAGAACTCTTAGGCAATCCCGTAATGAAATCCATACTGATGTTATCCCACTTCCATTCCGGAATGGATAACGGCTGTAATAGACCTCCGGGTCTCTGATTTTCGGCTTTGACTTGCTGACAAACCTCACACTTCGCCACAAATTCAGCCACATTCCGCTTCAATCCTGACCACCAGAAATGCTGTTTGATGTCTTTGTACATCTTAGTACTCCCAGGATGTACCGACAAAAGGGTAGCATGCACCTCCTGAAGAATACTCTCTTTCAGGTCCGCCTGATTTGGAACACACAGCCTATCTCCGAACCACAGCACTCCATCCCTGATTTGAAATCCGGGCAACCTGCCAGCACTAACCTGCTCCTTCATCTCCAAGATATCAGCATCAACCTCCTGACTTGCAATGATTCTTCCATTCAAGGTAGGCTGAAGCCTCAATTGAGCCAAAGATGCTCCCAATCCTTGCAAGACGACTTCAATACCTACTCGATCCAATTCCTCAATCAGATGCTTCTGAGTCGTAATCAAACTGGCTAAACTGCTCTTGCGACTAAGTGCATCAGCCACAACATTAGCCTTCCCAGGATGATACTTGATCTTAGGTCGCATGTCCTCAAGCACTTCCAACCATCTTCGCTGCCTCAGATTCAGATCCCTCTGCTGATATATATACTTCAAGCTCTTATGGTCCGTGTACATGTTCAATTTCTCACCGTACACGTAGTGTCTCCATTGCTTCAAAGCAAAGATAATCGCAGCCAACTCTAGATCATGAGTCGGGTAATTCTTCTCATGCAGTCATAGTTGTCTAGACCCATAAGCGATTACTTTTCCTTCTTGCATTAAGACACAACCAAGCCCACGATGTGAAGCATCACTGTAAACATCGTACTCAACACCTGCTCTAGGCAAAGCCAAAATAGGTGCAGTAGTCAGCTTCTCTGTCAACTCCTGAAAGCTCGCCTCACATTGCTCAGTCCACTTGAAGTTCACATTCTTCTTGGTCAGACCAGTAAGCGGCACGGCTATCTGAGCATAACCTTGAATGAATCTCCTGTAGTATCCAGTCATTCCAAGAAAACTTCTGACTTCCTTTACTGTAGTAGGCCTTGCCTAATCTCTCACTGCCTCTATCTTCTGAGGGTCAGTTGTCACTCCCTCCTTAGAAAGGATGTGACCTAGGAATGCCACTTCAGATTTCCAAAAATTACACTTGGATAACTTGGCATACAACTTCTGCTCTTCCAGTTTCTTCAACACTGCTGCCAGATGCTCGGTGTGCTCCTCTTCTGACTTGGAGTACACGAGGATATCGTCGATAAACACCACGATGAAAGAATCAATGAACGGCCTCAGAACTCTGTTCATCAAATCCATGAAGATTGCGGGTGCATTCGTCACTCCAAATGGCATAACTAAGAATTCGTAATGCCCATGTCGAATTCTAAATGCAGTTTTATGCACATCTTCGGCTTTCACTCGAACTTGGTGATATCCTGGTCGAAGATCTATTTTGGAGAAAACAGCTGCTCCTTGTAGACGATCGAACAAGTCATCAATTTGAGGAATAGGATACTTATTCTGAACAGTGACCTTATTCAGCTCCCGGTAATCGATGCACATTCTCATCGATCCATCCTTCTTCTTTACCAAAAGCACTGGTGCTCCCCAAGGTGATGCACTAGGTTGAATAAAGCCTTTCTCCAACAGTTCCTCAATCTGCCGTTTCACCTCAACATGTTTCACTGGAGCCATCCTATATGGTGCCTTAGAAATGGGTGCACTTTCCGGTTGAACAGTGATGCTGAACTCTACATCACGATGCGGGGGTAACCCAGGAAAATCATCCAAGAACACAGTCGGATAGTCCCGTACCACAGGAATCCCTTGCACTTCCACAGGAGTCTCTTCCTTGCGGATAGCTGCCACCAGCCTAGAACACTTTTGCTTCCCTTGGAACGTGACTTCAGGTCCACCTGGAGCCTTCACTGTTACCGTCTTGGTCTTACACTCGATACTTGCACTGTACACCGACATCCAATCAATGCCAATGATAACATCGACTCCCAAGATAGTCAGCTCGATCAGATCAATGCCAAAGATTCGATCTCCAATCACAATCTCGCAATCAGCATAATACCGATCAGTGGTTAAAGTTTTCCCCTGACGGAGTAGCTACTGCTAAGATCTTGCCTGGAAAAATCTTCGGTTCAGCTCCCAACACTTTAGCAAATTTAGGAGACACAAAAGTATGAGAGGATCTAGTATCGAACAACACAACAGCTTTCATTCCATATTCTGATATAAGAGGTCCATCAAATTCGAAGTATGAAACATGAACTTTCAAGTCGACATCTCCATTTCATTGAATTTCAAAGTTTATACATTCGAATTGAAAAACATTTCTTGACATCAGAATGAAAGATAGTAGAAGCTACAACAGTCTAATTCCTACGGTTCCTCTTCGCTTCTCGAAGTTCTCCCCGTAGTTCATCAACTTCATCCTTCAGCACATCGGTCAAATTCTTCCTCTTCTCGAGTTCCCATATACGATGACTGAGAACAGAATAGTCGTCCTTGCGCTTCGCCAGCTGAGCCTCCAATAATCCGACTCTCTCTCGCAGTGTCTCTACCTGCCTCTGAAGAGAAGTCACAAGACTATTCGGAACTGGTTCTTCTTCTTCGTCAGAAGAAGAGTCATCAGATGAATCCGAAGGTGGGGTGATCTCTCGGAATTCAGGCCATTCTTCTCTGTCAGAATCTGCTTGTCCTGGGTAGTACTCGTCCTCGGAATCAGCTTGTCCAGGATGGTACTCTTCCTCAATGATATGCCAGTCGTCGTCTCCAGCAGGGTCGAAGTGATCAGCCATCTTAGAAATAGAGAGGAAGAAGCATGAGTCATAGAGCAACACAAATGTAAGTCACTTACATTTAAATCTCTAGACTCAAACACACACTCTATTGTCCACTTCTAGGGTGTCGTTCCTTATAAATTTGTACAAGTGTGGAAAGCGTAGAAAGCATGGCTCTGATACCACTCTGTAACGCCCCGAATCCCAAATACACTGAATTCGAGATGTTCTACAGGATCTTTTCGCTTCCTTTAGTACAATTTTACAAGGAAATTTGAACTTTTCACTTTACATCAGAGTGTACATCAATATTACATTTACATTGCACAGCGGAAGTAAAATTTTACAATGAAAATAAGTACGCAACAACATTGAGTAATCTTTAAGCATTGATTCCTCTTTAATCTTTATCAAGCCATTTACCTGCATATAAGACTGTGGGTACGTCAGTTTATTCAACCGACGATCATTATACACGGCCATCCTCACTATGCCGAAAATAGTATAACTTAATTTTCCATATTTAGCAAACACAAACTTGTCACATTACAACTAAAGGGACTACCCTATTGATGTCGTGTTGTGATTGTGCACTTAGTCCTTAATGCAGTTATTTATGTTACATGACACTAATGCGCACTTGTTCGGATTCTATGCATCCCATACTACATAGGTCTGAGGGCAAGTCCTTAATCGTTCTTCATCTTTGTAGGGTTCAATCCCTCGTTATGACTTAATCTACTACTGTAATTACGGTAAGTATCCTAGATGTTTTCTGACCTACGAACTCATGTCTAGGCACTGTGGAGGGAATCCCATCGCTGACATGACTCATCATGTTGACATCCTGTGGTAATTCAGCTCTCACCATAGACATAACACCACCCGTAGTCTTCAAACATCCCACGAGCGTCGCCACCGGGACGGTACTCCGGAGCAGCATCCTCACCCAGACTCATCATGGGAATTCCTGGGATACGCTCTCGCCGCTATCCAATGGCCCTCATACTCAATGTTTTTCTCTTTCTTTCATCACATCTTCACTATGTACTAGTCCTTACTTTAATAGAATCATGAATAAAATCAAAGTTCTAGAGTTAGCCTCTCCACTAAGCCAGACTTATTCATTTATACAAACGTGACCAACCTTGGTCTTTCATTTCAATAATTCATTTCATTTCTTTCCAAAATGCCGGGGGAGACTTAGCTACTCTTTCAATTCAATTCCAATTTATAATTTCCACATTTTGCACTTATAACTCATAAAATTCACATTCATAACCAACGGATTTCTTTTTTCATTAAAATGATCTCTAATTCATTCATTAATCCATAATCATACATGAACTCATACACTTTATCAATTAACAATTTCACATTTGAAATTCACCTCACCAATGAATATTCACATTTCATATTTTTTCCACATTATTCTCAAGTGAGAATAAATTGCATTATGTCACACAACAAAGTTTCTTTTTGCCAAATCATCTTCTAATACTTCATTTCAATTTATTCTTATAAGTTATAATTTTTCACAAAGTATATAATCTAGAACCATAGTTCTATTTATGCTTTTTATTCACAAACCATAGTTTATCTCTTTCAAATAATTCCCAAATCATTTTTATAAAGTCTCTTATATTTTTAGGAGAACAACCATATTTTTTTCACAATTTTTGGGCACTTAAAAACCCAAAAAAAAAACATTTTTTCATTCTTGCCGATTGCAAGAATCGAACCCAGGCACCCAGAGAACACAGCCGACAGCACCAGCCGCTAGGCCATATGCGCTAAGCGCTATAAAGAGGGGGCAAAGGGTATTTGTTACTCTCTGTCGGTGATTTATATGTTTACAAAAAATGTGAAATAATATATGTGGTTACAGGGATTCGAACTGATCAACACAGAGAACCCAACCGCACCGTAGGACCACTTGAGCTACGCGCTCAGTTGTCATAAGTATAATTTCAATTCCATTTAACTTATGCTCTCTGTTATTTAGAACATTTCGATGTTCAACTAGCTTTCGTTTCATTTTTCTCTCATCAAAATATACTGTATAACTCCAGATTAATTCTACTTCACATAATTTATATATCAGTGTGAGCAAAATAATTTTTGTAATAATTAAAACATATTTTTACACCATTAATTCAAATTATACATTCTAACACTACCATTTTTCTCTTTTTGATGTTTCTTTGCATCATAGTATTCTAATCTTTTGTCAATACAGTTCACATTAATCCACTAATTTTAATCATTTATCTACATACAACTCATATTTGAATTTATTCATACCCATATCAACACAAAGGATCTATTTAATACATGAAATGGTACAACTCAAACTACTAACTTTGTGTGTAGTTCTTGATAGTAATAAATGTGGTTTCATTAATCAATCCATGCTTCTAGTCAAATCATGTACATCACAATTTATAGAACCACTTATCAATTTGCATTTTCACATCTTAATCATTCAAGAAGTCATTCTTTTCCAATTAAAGTGTGCTCATCCTTAATCAATTTCATGCTTCAAATTTCTAATTAAACTAGCCTGCAATTCTACTTTTAGAAATAGGGAAAATTTTACCCACAACTCAATTTTAATAATAAAACCACATACAAGTTATTTATTAACATTCCAATTAATTTATAGACTAACTTTCCAATTAAAAGGTATTCTTATTAATATTTTTCATGCATCATTTCTCAATATAATACTAGCATCATTCCTAATTAGAAATAAGGAAAATTAACCCACCTTGTATGGAGAGAAACAAACACAATAGCAACAAAGTCCTTTGTAAATGAATGCACCTCCTCCTAGACGCGCGCACACAAACTCCAAAAAGCACCACCGAAAGCTCCCACTTGAATAGCCGGCCTTCTCCTTCTCCTCCTTGATGGAATGCAAGCACAATCCCACTCACAACTCAATCTTTTTAACTCACAAACTACTACTAGATAATGCTATTAGACTATAAATTTGGAAGGGAATATTAAGCACAAAATAACTAGCCCTGGGAGGGGGTATTTATACTAAAAATCTCATAGAATGGAGGGCTAGGATTAGTTGGTTGGTTGTAGGATGGAAGGCTAGGATGAGAGTAGGAGTTGCAATAACTACCCACATCTAAATAACCACCACCATGATCACCATTAAAAATTTTGAATTCCCTCCAAAAGTACACAACCGGCCATGCATAAGGCATGCATTTTGCGCGTGTACGTGTAGTGCACGTGCATGCAACTAGGCCCAAAAATTGTGCATTTAATTTTGTATAAAATAATCTTTTAAATTGTATTCCACATGACAAGTTGTGAAAAAATATAGTCCATGGGCTTTAGTTTATGGACCAAAATGGTTATTTTAAAATAAAATCAATAAATTAAATTTTGGGCTTTTAAGAAAAAGGCTTTAAAATAAGGCTTTCTATCTATTTAAAGAAAAAGGCTTTTGTATAAAATAATTTGAAAACACATATTTAAATATTTATACACATCACAATAAAAATAATTATAAAATTTAATTCAACCAAAATATTGCACGTGCACACTACGTGCAAAATAAAATAATTTTTCATTAATTGAAAAATCAGGGCATTACACTCATCACGAGCAGATGGGGGAAGGATCATGTCGTCGACCTTGAGGAAGCCTTTGGCATCCTTCGGTTCCACAACATGAGGCTCAATCCCGCCAAGTGTGCCTTTGGCTACTCCTCGGGAAAGTTTCTTTGGTTCGTCGTTAGCCAGCACGGCATAGAGGAAAAATCGACATGGCCCCTCCCAGAAACATTAAGGAGGTTCAGCGGCTCACGGGAAGACTGGCGGTTATCGGCTGCTTCCTCTCCAAGTCTGGAGAGAAATCCCTCCCCTTCTTCAAGGCCCTGCAAGGGGCAAAAGGCTTCGAATGGGGCAACCCCCAACAACAGGCATTCAACCAGTTGAAGTACTACCTCACCAACCCCCCGCTTCTGAGCAAACCCGAATCAGGCGAACCCCTCTTTCTATACCTCTCAGCCTCGGAAAATGCACTTAGTGTCATGCTCGTCCGGGAAGAAGAAGGTGTTCAGAAGCCTCTCTACTATGTGAGCAAAGTCTTGCTCTCGGTCGAGACAAGATATGCAAAGATGGAAAAGGTGCCATACGCTCTGGTAATGGCCGCGTGAAAGCTCCGCCCTTACTTCCAGGCCCACTCTATCCAGGTCCTTACGGACCAGCCTCTCAAGGCCGTCCTCCACAAGCTCGAAAGTTCCGGCCGCTTAGTGATGAACCCAATAATATTCACATTTAGGAGCAATAATCTTAGTGCAATTAGACATTTAAAAGCTCTATATGTGGTATTTTACTCTTCTTTTCTCTTTTTCATAGGAAACAACCAAAAGCAGCAAAACGAAGCAGATTCCAGACTAATACAGACTGAGAGGATGATATACAGGGAACAGCAGAGATCAGTCGACTGGTTCTTCAAACAGGCGACTGGACAGAGAGTTTGATGGGGCTCGGCACAGTCGATTGCGTCCCAAGCCAGTCGACTGGTCGTCGGCGGAGTCAGGAGATAAGAATAGATGAAGATGCATCCTCATCCAAACCCAGGTCGTCTGCGTGTAACAACTCGTCATTAATTAAGAAGGTGGACTCAGTCTTATGCGTTAAAAGATAAGAAATCAGGAACTTTGCAGAAAAGGAAGGAAAGAAGAAAAGAGAAAGAAATAAAACGCAGATCAAATAAGGAAGGAATTAAATAAAAATAAGAGGACCTTTCTATAAAAGAAAAGGGCAAACCCTAATTCTCTAGCCGTTATCTATAAATATCAACTAAGAGGCATTAAGAGAAGGGGGCTGGACCGATCAAGAAAAGCCATCGACAGCAAGCATCAAGAAGGAGAACAAGTCGACTGCTGATTGGGCTCAATTTCAACATCATACAAATCAGAGTTTTTCTGTTCTTCCTTTGAGTCTTATTTTTATTGTAGTCACGAATTCTATTTTATTAATCAATAAAGGTTGTATTATGTGCAACTAATTTCATAGTTGGGTAGATTGAAACCGTAGTCATGTAATGCTATCTTCTTCTGAATGCTACTCTATTACTTATTGATTGAACCTGAGTGAATTGGAATAGATTTATAATAATCAAACTTGTTCAGAGTCTAAGGGCAGTCGACTGACATACAGAATCTGAGATTATTAAGTTTGTGTAGTATAGATCTGAATCTGTTATATGAGCATATTGAGACGACCCGTATCTCGTGTTCATATCTTGTAACAAGGGAATCCTTCGGGGTTCTTGGTTTAATCAACTTGAAGGATTTAGATCTGATACCAATTTCTAGAACTTTGAGTGTTTGTTCGTTTCCATTGTTCCTATGTTTTCTTTAAGTGCAACTTAGTAGATACCATGCTAAATACTTAAGGAAAGAAACGAATTAGAGTAGATACCATGCCTAATTCTTAGCCTAGGGAAACATTAACTTTAAGGAGTAGATACCATGCCTTTAGAGGAACAAACATGAGCAATTGGAGTAGTATACAACTTAGCATTATTGACTATAGGTGGAAATCAATGCCCAACTACTTTAATAGACATTCGTGACTCAAATTGTGATGCTATTTAATTTAGATTTTTATCCTTTCATTCCCTTAGACTTTTAGAACAACATTTTGAGATTCTATTTTCTATTTTATTGATTAGTGAGTTAAGTACTACAATCTCTGTGGGATCGACCCTTGCTCGTCACTACGCTTCTCTAAACGATTCGTACACTTGCGAGGTTTTTAATTTGTGTCTAGTTTATCTATTTATTTAGATCATCTAGATTGCACAACAAGTTTTTGGCGCCGTTGCCGAGGATTGTTTAGTATCTTAACTTGCAAAATCAATACAAATCTTTTTCTTTTTCTTTTTCTTTTTATTTTATTTTATTTTATTTTATTTTATTCTTCTCTTATTCTTTTCTTTTAGGTTAAATTTTGCAGATTAAGACCAGTCGACTGTCTCAAGGACCAGTCGACTGTACTGCAAATATTTTCAAAATCAACAATGGGGGAGGACGTACCAAATCGAGTACCAATGCAAGACAAATTCATTCCAAAGAACATTGAGCAACCTTCTTGCATAGCTTTTCAACCTAATGTCACAGGGAATATGCACCTATCTCCTCAATTACTCAGCATGGTTTCCCACTTCAGTAGCAGAATAGACGAGGATCCGCATCTCCATCTGCAAGACTTCTTTGATCTTTGCAGAACACAAAGCGTCCAAGGGCTTACCCCTGAACAAATCAGGTTAATCTTGTTTCCATTTTCATTAAAACTTAATGCTAAATTATGGTATAATTCTTTGGAACCAGGATCAATTCAATCATGGGAGCAATTGGCAACAAAGTTCTTGAAAGAATTCTTTCCAGCTCAGAAAACTAGACAACTAAAAAGGGAAATTCTACTTTTTCAACAAAAAGATGGCGATTTATTCTTCGAAGCATGGAAGGACTTCAAGAACAAGCTTCTCAAGTGTCCTATGCACAACATACCTAAGGATGATCAGGTACAACCATTTTATGAGGGTTTAAATGACACCAACAGAGCAATTGTAGATTCAGCTTGCAATGGAATCTTGATGAGAAAGAGTGGTGAGGAGGCCATCGAGCTATTTGAAGAACTCAGCGAGAACTCACAACAATTCTCAACAAGAAGAGGCATTTCGAAAAAACAGGGAGTCTACGAAATTTCTAGCAATGATAGCATGCAATTAGAAATGGAAATTATGAACAAAAAGATTGATATGCTTGTGAATACAATTTCAACGTTGGGTGGCGTAAAAAACCAACCAAAAGAAATTTGTGCAATTTGTTCTCATTCTAATCATACAACTAATACATGTCCCATGTCTTCTTTCACAGATCAGGAGCACGCAAACTACATAGGACAGGGAATGTACCCACCCCAGAACAACACTTTTTCAAACATGTATAACCCAGGGTGGCAAAACCATCAAATTTTTTTATGGAGCAATAATCAAAACCATCAAGGCAATCAATTCGCACCAGGGCATACGCAGCAATTCCAGGGTGGGAATGGGTATGATAGGCCAGCACAAGAACAGAAGAAGTTGGATTTCGAATCCACCATTCTTCAATTGCTCCAACAGCAACATGAAACAAGCAACCAACAAGGGCAGGCCATTCAAAAATTAGAAATGCAAATTGGTCAAATTTCTAAGGAGTTAAGTGAAAGAAAGCCAGGAGAACTCCCTTCACAAACCATACCAAACCCTAGAGGACAAGAACAGCTCCAATTGGTGACAATACTAGAGGACGATATTGAGTTTAAAATGTTTGATGCACCACACGATGATCAGGAAATTTTTGACCAAACATTTCAGGAACATGGTGTTGATCCATCGCAAGCAACAATTACACACCCTCTAAAGCTATCTCAAGTTGAACAGGAACATGATGATTGGAGGAGTGCAGAGAAAATACCTACCCTTGGAAATGAAAAATCATATGCAGGTGTAACTACTATTTCCCCGTATTTGTATTTTATACTGTATTTTGCCATATTGTACTCTTTTCATCTATTTGAGATCCGTATTTTATTTCTATTCGAATAAAATCGTTATTTTTGTCTCAACTCAATGGTGGGCCCTTTTATCAAATTTAATTGTGTGCCATTTGCACCATTCTTCATGAGAAATAGACCGATTCTTCTCGTTTATCTCTCTAATCCCCATTATTGTGCATTTTGACCATTTTTTCTGTTGGGCTCTTTTTGAAACGGTTCCCCAAAACCCACGAACCCGCAAACCCGCAAACCCTAGTATATAAACCCCTACCCTAACCCTAATCAACCCTAATACTGTTTAACCCTAATCTCTACCCCGCCGCTAATCACCTTCTTCTCCAGTTTCCTTCGTCTCCATCTTTCTCGCTGCCAACCCGATTCCTCCACATCTCCGATCACACTCGCCCCCCCAATCCACCTCGTCGACCCCCACTGCAACCACTGCCATATCCCTATCGCCATCGTCCCCATCCAATACCCATCACCATTACCAACTCCGAACCCACTCTCGCCATTACCACTTTCCCGTCACTTCGCCACCCCCGACCAGATCTCCATCACTTCGCCGCCTCCAGCACACCCCCCTCGACCGCCTCTACCTCTCCGCTGCTTCGCCAGACCCCGCCGAACCCCAACGCCACTCCCGCTCTCACCCTCTGTTTCGAACCCACGAACAGAGCAGTCTCGCCATCGCCGCACTCCGTCGCTGCCGCAGTCACCGCCAACGAAGCACCCCCGCCGTTGCTACTCTCTCGCACCCTGTTCGATCGAGCGAAGAAGAACGAAGTAGAACGAACGAAGAAGAAGGAGGAAAAGGTGGGATCGAATCACAGCCGTCAGATCGCGTCAAGATCCGCGCCGTGATTGCTGTTCGGTGTTCGTCCACACCAGATCCAGACCCGCTGCACGCTGTTCTGGCCTCAGATCCGCTGCTTCACAGCGATCTGATTCGCCTGTTTTGCTGTACCGTGTTCAAGGCGCGGCGAATCCTGAGACGCTGTTTGCTGTTTTGCCGATCCTGTGTGCGGGGAAAACTCGATCTCCGATCAATTTTTGCACGCGCTTTTTGAGGACATCTTCGGGGATTTTTCTACTCAATTGCTTCAACAAGCGGAGTTTATAATCGTCGATTTAAGGCAAGTATTCATCTTGTACATTTTATTGCTCTAGTACAAGTTTTCTTGAAAATACCACATATAGTTAGATTGTGACTCCCTTTGAAATATCATTGTAAATCAATTTTGAACCTTCAAACCCACAAATCTAAGAGTCACAAAACTTCCTCGTATTAAATAATAATCAATTGGACTCTTTTATCTCCTTGAACACATGAATCACATGGACATATGAATTAAGGGCCCCTAAAATTTGTAGACGCATATAAAGTTAGTATTTTGACGAACTTGCGACCTTATGACTTGAAAAACATTTATTAGTTGCTGTTTTGACCTCCATGATTATGTATCTATGCTACTTAACAACTTGGACACCAAATTACACATTTCCATGAAACCTACATTAGTAAATAAATCCTGAGTGTTGCTGTCTGAATATTCTTTTGCGGTTTCGACCCTTTTATCATTGGAATCTGGGCCCGAGCCCTGAATAGAAATTGTAGATCCGGATGTGTAGATATCGATAGACTCAAAAATGATCGAATTTGGAGTTACAGTCTAGGAGTTATGGCAGTTACACCGCAGCTGTGTCAGTAGACGCAGTTTTGCGAAACTGCTGTATATATTCACTTTACAAATTATTTCAGCGGTGTAAACAGCGAGCGTTTGACTCCAAATTTTATATGTAGTTGCTGGACACCCTATAGGACATCTCCAATTTTTCTTAGAATTAATATATATTATTTCAACCCTGTTTCACATGTATAAACTCAAATATACAAATCTGCCTGAACAAATGTAACAAGCCGGGGTTTTGGGAAAGACTATAGAGTGGACAACATAGGTAAGTGTACTCGGAAGGGGGCCCGTGTTTCCCAACGTTGTATGTTAAATGGAACTAAGTGCCACGTAGAACTAAGTGTCACGTCATGGTGACGGGGACCACCTCTAGAGCCTACGGGGGCCACCTCTAGAGCCCATTATATGATTACATGATATATACTTGAGATCACATGGAACTAAGTGCCACGTAGAACTAAGTGCCACGTCATGGTGATGGGGGCCACCTCTAGAGCCTACGGGGGCCACCTCTAGAGCCCATGGTTGATCACCTGCTTGTTGATGCCTGAGTACACCGCCCTATAGACTCCATTACTAGGTCTAAACGCAACTGATTTGACTGTAGCAACCATGTAGTAAAAAGATGGATGCATGTCGTGCTACCTAGATAGTAATCACGCCAGACTTGAACTTAATACCTGATACATGATTATCCTGTTACCTGATTACCTGGTTACCTGATATCTGATACATGAAACTTGAACATGACACCTGTAACTTGAAATATGAAACTTGATACGTGAAACCTGACACATGAAACATGATACTTGATGTTAGTTACCCCTACAGGTTCACCTGACATATGTTTTACCATTAGTAGTTGTTAACTAGCCTGTTTACTAAGTAGTCCGCCCTTACTAGCTAATTCCTGGTTGTTCCCACTACTTGTTGTATCCCTGTTACATTCTTGATTCCAGTTCCTGTTCTCCATACTTGTACTTATTTTCACTATTTGTGCCCTAGCTTGCACTAAGGGCATTTTCTCTTGTCTTTCCCTGTTTTTCCTCTTTATATTATTAAGCAGACTTTGGAGACGAGATTCCTGCTGGAATTGACGAGCAGACATTTCAGGTTTTGTTTGGAGCAAGGACCTGTTTAAATAGTTGCTTTCCTTAAGGTATTTATTTCTTCTGCTGTATAAGACTTGTTTCCGAGTTTATACTTGATCCAGACATGTGAACTATTTGAACATTATTATTTGTTTAAATTGTTTTCTGCTGCTTAATAAATTATTCATGCATACTTGGTTATATATAAATCTGGTTATATTCTTGTTATGATGCTGAGTCGATCCTACAGCTTATGGATGATGTAAAAATCATTCGCTGGGCTTCGTCACGTGCTCGTATTCCATATTTTTGGGAAGCGGGGCGTGACAGCAGGTAAGTTTGCACATGTGTTTGAAAATCTTGTGTCTAATAATACTTGTGTTTCCTCAGACCAGCCGACTGGTGCATGGAGCAAGTCGACTGCTACCAGGACCCCAGATGTGGAGCTGAAGCCACTACATGAACACCTGAAGTATGAATATTTGGGGGGAAATCAGACATTACCTGTGACAGTTGCTGCAAACTTAAGGAGGCATGAAGAAGAGAAGCTGCAGGGAGGCTTGCAAAATCACAAAGGTGCATTAAGGTGGACCATTGCAGATAGGCTTATGTCAAGATGGTACGGTCCAGACATTGTTCCAAAGGTTTCCCCACATAGAGCGTTAAAGAGAAATCAAACGTTCAAGGAGAATGGGCAGAGCCATTCACTACATTGCACAAACTCATCGAGTCTAGCTGAAGACAAGAAACACAACGCTTATTGGGAGGCAACCCAATTTTTCAGGGGAGTACTTACACTCTCTAGTTATTTATTTCTTTAATCATTTCGTTATTTCTTTATTTTATTTTCTTTCCTTCAAACTAGTTGGTAACTCATGCCTATACTTTAAGTTTTGTGCGAACATCAAGGACAATGTTCCATCTAAGTTTGGGGGTATTAGTTAGTTACATTTGGAGTCTTTTGATATTTTTTAGGATAAACAATTTCTTATAAAGTAAGAGTAAGGATACTTATTTACTTTAGGATTGTTGAGTTTCATAATTCCTTAAAAAATTATATGAGTCATGCGATTATACATAAAAAAACAATTGTGATGCTTTTTCTAGTGATTATTCCTTTTGATCTAGTCCTAAACAGAGTTTAAGTAAATAGAGTATCATAAAAAAAAAGAAAAAAAAAAGAAATATATATATATGAATAAAGTCAATCTACTCCAATGTTTTGAGTTGCTTAGTAACTAGGCGTATTCATCACCAATGTTTACCTTTACGTCAAATGGTAACTTGAAATATGAGTATGCAAAGCACTTAAAGTCTGTGACTTGTCGAGTAACCGGGTGGATTCATCACCAATGTTTTGCACTCGCATCAAAAGGCAAGTGACGACTTAAAGAAGAGACAACAACAAAAAAAAAACTCTAGTTTACTACTCGGTTTGTAGTAGAGAAAATGGATAATCACAGATGGAGTGTTACATACTATAACTATAATTAATTGCATGACAAGTGTGGTTGGGTTTGGAGTTATGAATAGACAACTGCACTAGAGAAAGTGGGTATGCTTGTTTTTTACTCCATTTGCAAATTGTTTATAATTTTGATTGCAAAATTTTGATGCTTGCATAATGAGACTTTTTCTTGGAGAGATGGGTCGAGACTATTATTTTCCCCTTGTTCATAATTTTACTTTTTGCTTGAGGACAAGCAAAATCTAAGTTTGGGGGTATTTGATGAACCCAATAATATTCACATTTAGGAGCAATAATCTTAGTGCAATTAGACATTTAAAAGCTCTATATGTGGTATTTTACTCTTCTTTTCTCTTTTTCATAGGAAACAACCAAAAGCAGCAAAACGAAGCAGATTCCAGACTAATACAGACTGAGAGGATGATATACAGGGAACAGCAGAGATCAGTCGACTGGTTCTTCAAACAGGCAACTGGACAGAGAGTTTGATAGGGCTCGGCACAGTCGACTGCGTCCCAGCCAGTCGACTGGTCATCGGCGGAGTCAGAAGATAAGAACAGATGAAGATGCATCCTCATCCAAACCCAGGTCGTCTGCGTGTAACAACTCGTCATTAATTAAGAAGGTGGACTCAGTCTTATGCGTTAAAAGATAAGAAATCAGGAACTTTGCAGAAAAGGAAGGAAAGAAGAAAAGAGAAAGAAATAAAACGCAGATCAAATAAGGAAGGAATTAAATAAAAAGAAGAGGACCTTTCTATAAAAGAAAAGGGCAAACCCTAATTCTCTAGCCGTTATCTATAAATATCAACCAAGAGGCATTAAGAGAAGGGGGCTGGACCGATCAAGAAAAGCCATCGACAGCAAGCATCAAGAAGGAGAACAAGTCGACTGCTGATTGGGCTCAATTTCAACATCATACAAATCAGAGTTTTTCTGTTCTTCCTTTGAGTCTTATTTTTATTGTAGTCACGAATTCTATTTTATTAATCAATAAAGGTTGTATTATGTGCAACTAATTTCATAGTTGGGTAGATTGAAACCGTAGTCATGTAATGCTATCTTCTTCTGAATGCTACTCTATTACTTATTGATTGAACCTGAGTGAATTGGAATAGATTTATAATAATCAAACTTGTTCAGAGTTCTAAGGGCAGTCGACTGAGGTGACAACAAGTCGACTGACATACAGAATCTGAGATTATTAAGTTTGTGTAGTATAGATCTGAATCTGTTATATGAGCATATTGAGACGACCCGTATTTCGTGTTCATATCTTGTAACAAGGGAATCCTTCGGGGTTCTTGGTTTAATCAACTTGAAGGATTTAGATCTGATACCAATTTCTAGAACTTCGAGTGTTTGTTCGTTTCCATTGTTCCTATGTTTTCTTTAAGTGCAACTTAGTAGATACCATGCTAAATACTTAAGGAAAGAAACGAATTAAAGTAGATACCATGCCTAATTCTTGGCCTAGGGAAACATTAACTTTAAGGAGTAGATACCATGCCCTTAGAGGAACAAACATGAGCAATTGGAGTAGTATACAACTTAGCATTATTGACTATAGGTGGAAATCAATGCCCAACTACTTTAATAGACATTCGTGACTCAAATTGTGATGCTATTTAATTTAGATTTTTATCCTTTCATTCCCTTAGACTTTTAGAACAACATTTTGAGATTCTATTTTATTGATTAGTGAGTTAAGTACTACAATCTCTGTGGGATCGACCCTTGCTCGTCACTACGCTTCTCTAAACAATTCGTACACTTGCGAGGTTTTTAATTTGTGTCTAGTTTATCTATTTATTTAGATCATCTAGATTGCACAACAACACTTAGTCAAGTGGTTGATCGAACTAAGCCAGTACGACATCAGCTACCAGCCTAGGACAGCCATTAAGGGGCAGGCCCTCGCCGAATTTATCACGGAGTGTATTATCTACGAGCCATCCGACACTCAAGAGGCAGATGCGATCTGGGAAGTTTATGTCGATGGTGTCATCCTCAAAGGTCCCGACGACTTCATTCTCCAGTATTCCCTTTCCTTGAACTTCCCGACCTCGTACAACGAGGCAGAATATGAGGCTATGATCACCGGGCTCACCCTGGCGCACAAGGTGGAGGCCAGACAAATCATGGCCTTTAGTGACTCCCAGATCGTGATCAACCAGATCACCGGGGAGTACGAGGCTCGTGACATTGGAATGGTCCGATACTTGGCGGTAGTCCAACAGCTCTTAATGTCCTTCGATTACTCCATGGTTGAACGAATCCCTAGGGAGCAAAATGCCCAGGCTGACTCCTTGTCAAAACTCAATTCATCTTCCTTTGAAGGGCTCGACAGCACCATCCTAATCGAAGTTCTCCTCAATCCTAGCATCGACCTCCCCGAAGTCCTCTGCCTCGCCACCGAACCTCAGCCAAACAACTGGATGACTCCCATCCGGAAGTTTCTGGCCGAGGATGAGCTTTCTCAAGATCGAGCCGAGGCTAGAGGGATCAGGGTCCATTCAGAAAGGTTCATCATAATGAACGAGACTCTTCAAGCACTCGTACACAACAACGGACGGCAAACCCTACCTTTGCTGCCTGGCCCCCGATGAGGCCAAGTACGCTCTGAAGGAAACACATAAAGGAATAGGGGGGTATCACATGGGGAGAAGGTCGCTCGCCAGAAAAGCCCTAAACCACGAATACTACTAGCCGACCATATTTCAAGATGCCCAGGACCTCGTCAAAAGGTGCGGCCCTTACCAAAGATTATTCTTGGTGAAAAGGCTTCCACAAGCCAACCTCCGCTCCCTGGCAAGTCCGACCCCCTTTGCTATGTGGAGGATGGACTTGGTCGGCCCTTTTCCAAAAGCGACGGGCCAAAGGAAGTTCCTGGTGGTGGCCATCGACCACTTCACGAAATGGATCGAGGCAAAGCCCCTGGCCACGATCACAGAACACCAAACTCAGCAATTTTTCTGGAAGCACATTATCTGTCGATTCGGGATCCCACAGGTGCTTATCACAAATAACGGGACTCAATTCGCAGGCAAGAACTTTCGGAAGTTCTGCGAAGATATCGATGTCCAGCAGCGCTTCTCATCAATATGTCATCCTCAGTCAAACGACTAGGCCGAAAATGCGAACCGACAAATCCTTGACTGCCTCAAGAAGCGGTTGGATAATTCATCCAAGCAACTGTAGGTCGACGAGTTGCCAAGCATACTCTGGGCGCACCGGACGATGAAGAGAATCCCTACGGGCTAGTCACCGTTCAACCTAACCTACGGCACAGAGGCAGTTATCTCCTTAGAGATCAGGATCCCTTCGCCCAGGATCATGGCCTTCGACGAAGAGAACAACTCAACGAACCTCAGAGCCAACTAGGATCTGATCGATGAGGTCAGGGAAAAATCTTCCCTCAAAAGAAGCATATACCAACAACGGATCAAGAGATTTTATAACAAGAAGGTTCGTCCCACGGATATCAAGCTAGGTGACCTCGTGCTCAGGAAGCTAGCGGTATCCGACACCAGCAAAAAAGAGAAAGTTGGCCCCTAATTGGGAGGGCCCGTATAAGGTCTCCGAAATAATACGCCCCAGCACGTACCATCTCGAAGACCTAGGTGGCAGGATAGTAAAGAGGCCTTGGAACGCGGAACACCTCATCAAGTTCCTCGAAGGGAAGGGCTAAACTCCTTTTGTAACCAAAACTCATGTATCCGGCTCCTCCTTTTTGTGTAAATAAAAAGTGAAATCTTGTTTCTTCCCATCTTTTTTTATTTTGGGCAAATTTCGGTACTCAGCAATGACCTCGAGCCACACCCCAACTTTTTTTACAAAGCATGGGAGCTCGACATTCGGAATTGACCTCGAGCAGTACCCTAGCTTTCTCAAGCATTATGGGCTAGGCACTCAGCAATGACCTCGAGCCCCACCCCAACTTTTTCTACAAACTATGGGGGCTCGACACTTGGCATTGACTTCGAGCAATGCCCTACCTTTCTAAAGCTTTATGGTCTAGGCACTCGGCAATGACCTAAGCCACACCCCAACTTTTTCTACAAAGCATGGGGCTCGACACTCGGCATTGACCTCGAGCAATACCCTAGCTTTCTCAAGCTTGATGTGCTAGGCGCTCAACAATAACCTCGAGCCTCACCCGAACTTTTTCTAAAAAGCATGGGAGCTCGACACTTGGCATTGACCGCGAGCAATACCCTAGCTTTCTCAATCTTGATGGGTTAGGTGCTCGACAATAACCTCGAGCCTCACCCTAACTCTTTTCTACAAAGCATGGGAGCTCGACACTCAGTATTGACCTCGAGCAATACCCTAGCTTTCTCAAGCATGATGGGCTAGGCGCTTGGCAATGACCTCGAACCACACCCCAACTTTTTCTACAAAGCATAGGAGCTCGACACTCGGCATTGACCTCGAGCAATACCTTAGCTATCTCAAGTTTTATGGGCTAGGCGCTCGGCAATGACCTCGAACCACACCTTAACTTTTTCTGCAAAGCAAGGGAGCTCGACACTCGGCATTGACCTTGAGCAATACCGTAGCTTTCTCATGCTTTATAGGCTAGGAGCTCTGCAATGACCTCGAGCCACACCCCAGCCTTTTTACAAAGCATGAGAGCTCGACACTCAGCATTGACCTCGAGAATTACTCTAGCTTTCTCAAGCTTGGTGGGGTAGGCGCTCGGCAATGACCTCGAACCACACCCCAACCTTTTCTACAAAGCAAGGGAGCTCGACACTCAGCATTGACCTCGAGCAATACCCTAGCTTTCTCAAGCTTTATAGGCTAGGCGCTCGGCAATGACCTCGAGCCAAACCCTAACTTTTCTACAAAGCATGAGAGCTCGATACTTGGCATTGACCTCAAGAAATACCCAAGCTTTCTCAAGCTTGATGGGGTAGGCGCTCGGCAATGACCTCGAAACACACCCTAACTTTTTCTACAAAGCATAAGAGGCTCGACACTAGGCTTAAGCTACAAGCGGCGTCCTAGGTTGTCCTACAAATCAGAAGGACGAAAAAAATCAAATTTCACTCATAAATGCCTTGAATGGCCAAGTACAATAGAAATTATTACAACGGTTCTATTGACCCCATCCTAAGTGTTTCTCGTGGGGCCTTTTTGGCTAACACGGACCATCTCGAGCCCCACCGAGCGGGTTCGTCCTCCAGCATGCTTGTTCGGCACCACCGGCATCACCGGAGTAGACGTCCTAGCAACAAAGCTCTACGCATCAGCGGGCCTTGCCATCTCCAGATAGATGGTAAGGCAGGAACCCAAGACAGAGGGGCCTCCTCCCCCAAGATGGCCGAACCGAGATCTGCCTGTGCCGAGCATAACTTTCAACCTCTGAATCTGGTAATGACCTCGACCCATCCCCTAACTTATACAGCAAGATGGGGTGCTCGATGCTTGGCAGTGACCTCGAGCCATCCCCAGCTTATACAGCAAGCTGGGGGGCTCGACGCTCGGTAGTGACCTCGAGTCACCCCTAGCTTTTATAGCAAGCTGGGGGCTCGACGCTCGGCAGTGACCTCGAGCCACCCACTAGCTTTTACAGCAAGCTGGGGGCTCGACGCTTGGCAGTGACCTCGAGCCATCCCCTAGCTTATACTGCAAGATGGGGGGCTCGCCACTCGGTCATGAGCCTCGGCATCCGAGCATGGAGGCTCGCCAACCGATGCTTGGCCCTCGAAGCACCAGTCATAAACTCCGAGCCAAAATTCATGTCTCAGGCTATGGCTCGGCGCTGGACGTTCGGCTCCCAACCATCGATCCTCGGCCCTCGAAGCACTTTTCCCCGGAGGATCTCCTTCGTCTTACCCTACTTACCACTCCAAGAAACTACAAAATACACTCCAGGCTTACCGCTCCACTCTTCCTGTAACGCCCCGAATCCCAAATACAACTGAATTCGAGTGTTCTACGGGATCTTTACACTTCATTTAGTACAATTTTACAAGGAATTTAAAACTTTTCACTTTACATCAGAGTTTACATGAAGCTTTACACTTTACATTGCACAGCGAAAGTAAATTTACAACATTTAAATTAACGTACAATAACATTAAATAGTCTTTAAGCATCTGTTCCTCTTTAATCTTTATCATGTCATTTACCCTGCATATAAAACTGTGGGTACGTCAGTTTATTCAACCGACGAACATTATACACGGCCATCCTCTCTATGTCGGAAATAGTATAACTTATTTTTCATATTTAACAAACTCAAACTTGTCACATATCAAACTGGAGGGACTACCCAATTGATGTCGTGTTGTGATTGTGCACTTAGTCCTTAATGCAGTTGTTTATGTTACATGACACTAATGCACACTTATTCGGATTCTATGCATCCCATACTACATAGGTCCGAGGGCAAGCTTCTTAATCGTTCTTCATCTTTGTAGGGTTCAATCCCTCGTCATATCTTAATCTACTACTGTAACTACGGTGAGTATCCTAGATGATCTATGAGTACAAGCTCGTGTACAGAAAACCAAAAGGGGAATCCCACGCCATGTCTTGACTCGTCAAGCATGCATTCTGTGGCAATTCAGCCTCCTTCATGGCACACGATCCTCTTGCAGTCACCAAACATTCCACAAGCGTGGCTAAACTCCGATCATTACTGAGTAGTGCCCACGCCACGTCTTGACTCATCAAGCATGCATCCTGTGGCTTACACCCGCACCGTAAACTCTAGTTCTCATACTCTTGTTTTTCTCTCATTTTCATCACGTCTCCACTATGTACTAATCCTTAGTTTTTATCAGAATCATGAACAAAATCAAAGTTCTAGAGTTAGCCTCTCCACTAAACCCGACTTATTCATTCATTCAAACATGACTAACCTTGGTCTTTCATTTCAAATTTCATTTCATTTCTTTCCAATTGTCGGGGGAGACTTAGCTACTCTTTTGTTTCAATCCCGATTCACAATTCCCAAAATTGAGCATTTCCAGCTCATAAGTTCATTTTCATTATCATAACAGATTTTCTTTTTCAATAGCATGATCTCTAATTTATTCATAAGTCCATAGCCATACATGGAATTCAATTATTCCTTATGTATTTCATCAATATCATTTCCATATTAAAATCACAACACTATTTATATAGCAAAATATTGAGTATTCACATTTCATAATTTTCACACTATTCTCCCATGAGAATAAATTACGTCACATCACTTCATATTATTTCTTTGCTATATTGCTTTTCTAACACTTCATTTCAAGTTCTTTTGCAAATTATAACTTCACAAAAATAGAAAATGTAGAACCATAGTTTTATTTATACATTTATTCTCAAAACATACTCTACTTCATGCAAATAATTCTCAAATTATTTTTCACAAGTCCCTCATAATTTTAAAATAATAAACATATTTTTTTCATAATTTTTCTATCATCAAAAATACCCAAAAAAATGTTTTTTTCCCTCAATTTAAATACCTGGCCGAGCCCAGTATTCGAACCCACAACCAGTGAAAAACAAGCCGAAAGCACATGCCACTAGGCCACTTGCGCCAGCGATATAGAAAAAGCGCTGAGAGCATTAAATGCTCTCGGCTGCAGTCCATTTTATTTTTTTTAAAACACGAAATAAAATATGCGATGCTACTGGGAATCGAACCAACGACCCGCCCAATACTGTAGTGAATAAGAGCATCCCGACCACGTGAGCTATACGCTCAGGTTGTCATGGTTACAACTTGAAGTTTATTTAGATCGATTCTCCCTGTTTATTAAAACATTTCGATGTTCAACAAGCTCTCATTTCATTTTGCTTTCATAAAATTTGCTGTAAATTTCCAGATTGAATAATACCATCATAAATTATACTCCAGTATATAGAAAATAATTTTTTTCAATAATTAACACATATTTTCATACAATTGATTCGAATTATAAACTATCACTACCACATTTCTTCTTTTTCGACATTTCTTAACAATTTAACATCACTAATCTCTTTATTAGCAATCTTCATATTAATTCTCTGTTTTTAATCATTTCCCAAACATACAATCTATACCTTAATTCATTCATTTCAACATTATCACAAAGATCCATTTAAACACATAAAGTAGCATTGTCAATCTACTAACTTTTGTATATAATCCTTGATGTAGATAATGAAATTTTCTTCAAGCAATCCATGTCTACAATCAATTCATACACAACTTAAATTTTAATAATGGAACCACATTCAATTGCATATTCACATTTCAATCAGTCAATAGGTCATTTTTCTAATTAAAGTGTACTCTTCTTAATCTTTTTCATGCATCATTCTTTCAATTTACATCTAGCATGCTTCCTAATTAGAAATATAGAAAATTTACCCACCTTAATTTGGAGAGAAATACAACTAGCAACCTCCTAAACGAATGTCCTTGCCACGAGAGTGGTCCTCCTCCTAAATGCGCGCACCCGAGCCTTCCACAAGCCAAACCCGAGAGCTCCTAGTGCCGGCCTTCCTCCTTGCTTGATGTAAGCACAATCCTCCCACACAATCTCAATCTTTTACTCACTTGTTATACTACTAAATAATGTATTTTAGACTATAGGTTTGGAGGAAATAATTAGCTCCAGAATAACTAGGCTAGGGGGGGGGGGGGTATTTATACTAAAAGTTTAGGAAAATGGAAGGCCAAGATTAACTTGGGCGTTAGGATTAAAAGGCTAGGATTCAAGGAGGAGTTACAATAACCAACCATGATCAAGTAACCACCACCCATGACTCCACTCAAATTTTTCCTTCCCCCCCAAAAGCTCCAAACCGGCCACACAAGTGTGCTTTTGCATGTGTACGTGCAATGCACGTGCATGCAACTTGGTCTCCATTTAAAAATTGTACATTATATTTTACATAAAAATAATCTTTAAAATGTATTCTACATTACAAGTTGTATTTAAAAATAGCTCATGGGCTTTAGTTTATGGGCCAAAAGTAATAGTTTATAAAAGAAAATAAATAAATTCAATTTGGGCTTTAAAAGAAAGGCTTTTTGTCTATTTGAAAAATGGCTTTATATAAAAATAATTAAAGAGCACATATTTAAACATATATACTCATCATAATTATAAGATTTAATTCTACCAAAAATATTGCACGTGCACACTACGTGCAAAATAAATAATTTTCATTAAATGAAAATCACGGTATTACACTTCCTACGGGGACATACTACTCCTCCACGGCTGACGTATGCCGCCATCTAAGAGTGGGGGGCTCCTGATATGGGGTGGATGACGTGGCCCCATCTGGGCCATCAGATCTTCTCAGATTTCGCTCCCCAGTGATCATCAGGTCAAACGTGTCCAACGGGCTTCAGCCCATTCAGGCCCACAGGCAAACGGGTCTGACCCGGTCCGTTAGGGTCTCAGACCCGTTTACCCCTTCCTATAAATACCTGACCCCCTCCTCACTTCCAGAGGTAATAAACTTTTCCCCACCTGAACCCTTGCTAATGTTGCTTTCTCAGTGACTAACTAGATCGTCGAGGGCCTGTCGCTGGGACTTCTCCCGTTGTTTCTAGGCAGTGTTTAGGTACAAGAGTCCAAACCGAGCCTTGAAGATCCAAGCTGAGCTACATCATCTGAGTCGAGATACTAGATCCGAGCCGAGCACCCGGCCTTTACCTCTCTCCTGCTACCCCCGAGCCGGCCCTACAACCTAGTTTCGGATCGACGCCAGTACCACATCTTCCATTACACAAATTACAAGAACTCACACCTGTTGCCCCCATACCCCAAAAACAAACAACATCAACCCACTAAAATCCGAACACGCATTCATCCCACATCCGCTGTGAGTGAGGGAAGTGTGGGTTTAAATAGTTTTTTGTTTCTTTGTGAAATAACAATATCTTAATAAGAACTGGAGAGAGAGTGTGTGAGGGAAATAAACTATTAAAATACTGTGAACATTATTTTTGGAGACAAATTTGCACATTACTATTAGCTACAGTATGAGTCCATTGAAATAAATTCAAGCCAACCAAATCCGGGAACAACGCTCTCCCCCAGGATTTCACTCCCACAATAAATCTACTGCTAAATAAACCCCCCCAAGCGAATTCATTTCCAACATTACATTTTCACCCAACAAAATCACCTTAAAACATCTTGAAACCCTTGTTTTAGAGTTGCAAATTTTATTTGGATCTCTATAACCAAGATAAGTGAAACTCATTTAAATATAAATAAAATGTTAGTTTTATAAATTAATAAATGGGGTTGAGGAGTTTTAGGCTACTCATTAAATATATAATGATAAAAGATGGAAGCTATACAGCTTCATTAAGTTTCAAAAAAATAATTTGAAAACTCATTTCACAAAATTACACATGGAACCCACCATTTTAAAACTCGATGAAACTCAAGTTTTCTTGATTTTTATTATCCAAGTACAAAAACGCATCCAATAAACTTTGGTTTTTTTGAATTTTATAGTTTTACCTTGGGTTTCTAATAGGGGTGGACAACTATTATCCGAACCGACCAATCCGAACCAATCCAATCCGAACTGACCGGTTTTTAACCGAACCAATTGGGGGTTCGGGTTGGCCCGGTTCTTGATCTTCAATAACCAACTAGACCAGATGTTGGATGGGACTTTCAAATAGCCGATGAAACCAAACCGACCATACCTCTATGCATTAGTCCACAAAAAATCTAGTTCTCTTTTAATTTTTTGAATATACAAACATTCATTTCTCATTTTCTTGGAGATACAAACAATCTCCTTTAATTTCTTTAGTACAAACCGAGCAGTTGTTCTATCTATGTTTTGATTCTCCATAATTCTGTGTGTTATATTGTTGAGAAATGCTTGATTTATAGTATGGCCCAGTTTAATAAAATCATGAAGTTGATGTAACATTTAGTAGTTACTTTAATCAAGTCAAGCAGAAATTATTTTCTAAATCTTTTTTATTGTATCTAAAATTCAAGTAGATATGGTTATTAATGTTCCTTTTATGAGAATAAACTATGATTACAGAAGTATGCATGTGAAAAAGCAGTGTATCTCACCTATTTAAATGTCATCATCTCAATCAATTAGTATAAAATTCATTAGCAACTTGTGGTTTTATGAATCTTCATTTTAAATTCTTTTAAGTTTGATTGAATTTGATCTTTTAAATTTTAACGAAATTTTGAATGATGTTAGAGGTGAAAAGTAGCACACCAAACTGACCATCCAATTCAATCCAAATCGAGCTTAATCGGCTTGGATGGAAACTGATCCAATTAAGGCTCGGATTGGTTGTGGATGAGAAAATTAAAAAATCGATCTTTTTTGGATCAATGGTAGATGGTCCATATTAGGTCGGATACCGACCGATGCCCAACCCTAGTTTCTAGTAGCCAAGAAATACTAATAACACCTCTTGCTAACGGTGGTCCCAGGGACGAGGACTTCCTACGGTGGCTTAATTATCTTTTTTAGTCTCACTTTTTTAGCTTCAGTTATTTTTCGGGCTTTTTTTGGTTTCGGTTTCTTTTAGTTTCGGTTTTCTTTTTATACAAATTTAATTAAGATCAATTTAGTTTAATTAGTTTAAACCCTAATTAATTGGGATGAATTTCAAATAAAACCAAAAGTTATAAAATATTTTAAATTACTTTTGCTATAGTGTTCTTAGAGCATCCACAGTCGTTTGCTACATTATACAAATATGCATATTTTAGCTCCGAGGAAGCTGTAGTCGTTTGTTATTTATCCATATTTTGCCATAATCGCTACAGTAGATTGCTATATATGAGAGAGGACATAGCAATATGTATATTATACAGGACGAAACTTCAAGCACTACAACATATAGGACTTTTTACAGCGGACTTATTATAGCATTTAAGTGTTAATGCTATTAAAAGTGATCAATAATAGCATTTTTGGAGAAAATGTTGTCTTTGATTAATTTTGAAATTTACTCTTAGTATTGACAGCGTTTTTAAAACGCTATATTATTTATGACATTTTAGAAACGCTATTATATCTGTAAATAAACAAAATAGATATGGGCAAAAAAAAAATCTAAGTAAAAAATTCAAATCCATCAAAACCCTTTAACTTCTCCCCGTTTTCAAAACCCTCGTTCACCAAAACTATCCCTAATTTCCCCTCCTCCGCGCCTCCCGAATCCCCGACCCGCCGTCAAAAGAACCCTTCTTCTCCCCCCCAAACCCTAATCGTCTCTTTCCCCAAACCGAGCCTTTCTTTCACTCTCTCTCTCTCTCTCTTCCCTAAGACGAAATCGATCCCTCTATCCCCTAATCGTCCACTCTCTTTCTCCTCAAAGCCAAATCGACCGTCGCCGTTCGCCTCTCCCTCTACTGCCGTCGCTGTGCGCCTCTCCCCTTCCTGTACAGTTTGTGATCGCATTCGTTATATTGTCCTTTTATGATCTTGATTGAGTTTTTACTGTATTGCAGCATGTGGAATTGGAGAGGTTATCGCATTCGTTATCAATTTGCTGGAAAGGATGGGCCTGCATTAATTTTAATTCATGGCTTTGGGGCGAACAAGTGTACGTCATACGCATTTTGGCTTAATATCTCTCTAGTGTCAAGACGATGATTTTAAATTATTACCATTGCTGTCAAGTGTTATTTAATAGAGTACTCATTCATCAAATACTGCAAAAGCATCTTCAGCTCTCATGATTTTTCCATCTATTTTCCATTAATTTGTTTTAACGATAAAGTTAGTATAATTGTGGATTGTTCAAACTGTGCATATGGCTCATATTGTACATTTTATTATGTCAGTACTAAAAAGTCATGTACATGTTTTGAGTCAGTTGAGTTGTATACAGTTATTAGGTATCACCATATAAGATGGTTAGAGATGGTTGGACTAATTATAGTGCCTCTGGAATACTTTGTCATGAAGTATAAATTTATATGATCCAGCACTGTGGTATCAATAGCACTATAGCAACAGTTGGCATAAGATGAAAAATAATTATAACTCTTCTAGAGGCAATACAACTTAGGCACAACAAGCCCTTTTTGAAGTGAGAAGACTTACTCCTATGTCAATCAACAATAATAGCTCTAAACTGTAGGCTCAATAAACCATGAGAATTTCAAAGGACAAAATTACGGTAATTACTTACAAGAAGGCAAGACAAAAAGTTTTTTAAGAAAAATAAAACATCAACAATTCATGAGATAATTGAGTGATAGATATGTTATTCACTTACCTTATTAGTTTGATGCAAAAAGCTAAAAAGTTTGAAAGGCACTGTTAAGCAGCCTGCTTGCGCTCGTTTGTATTACATGTACATGTTGTAGGATTGTTAATGTTGCAAGTTATAATATAATTTTCAACATAACTTGAATGTGCTTTTGTTTACATTCGTTAAAGTCACATACTGACTTCAAAGTATCAAATTATGAACAATTAAAATCCATGCCATTTAAATTATGTCTTAAAGTTTACTTTTTATCATCAGTTGAACAAGTTTCACTGATAAGTCTTACTTTTTCAATATGTTCTTACAATAGCAAACTTTCAGCCATTTGCAAAAGATTTCTTAGAAGATCAGCTTAAACTTTTCCAAGTCAGACCCAGTGCCATATAGTGTGAGTTAATGAATCCTATGACTTTCCTTGTTATTTTGCCTTAAGAGAACTCTCAGTTGTGATTCCTTTGTTATTATAACAGAATGATGGGGATGTGAAAATTGTTGTTGGAAATAATTTTGACAATATTGTCTTGGATGAGTTGAAGGATGTCCTTATAGAGGTAAGCAATTCTTGTGAAGATATTAAGCATAGCATATGCTCTTTATGCAATTCAATTTGATATATGTTACTTGATCAGATTTATGCACCATGGTGCGGACACTGCCAAGCCCTAGAGCCAAATTATAACAAGCTTGAAGCATCTTCGCAGCGCTGAGTCTCTTTTCATTGCAAAGATGGATGGAACCATAAATGAGCACCCTCAAGCCAAGGTACACTATAATTTTAATTGTCCTGTTTACACTTACAGTAGGACTAAAACCTAGCTATAGTTAGGTGGGTCTGATCTTGTTCAGTCTTGGACTGATTTCCGTACACTTTGGTGGTTATGACATGTATTTATGTTCATAGATTTCAGCTACCCCAATTTCTTAACCAGTACATAGGTTAATCAGACACTAGTTAAATTGTTTGTTGCCACATACAATCTGAATTCTGAATAACACACTAGAATAAATCTGAAATAACACACTAGAATAAATCTGAAATACTATATTGGTTGGAATTAAATGATGAATGTGTGTGTCGTAACAAGTTATATGGTGATGGTATTAAGAGTTACATAAGAGAATAGAGTTTTAAAGTAGTTGAACCTTTCATTGCTTGAAGCCTTGAATGCTTGAAACCTAACTTATTACAGAAAAACTGGTATATTTGTTGCTGGTGAATTTTCTGAAAATTGATGATCCTAGTTACGTGCAAGGCTTGCAATACTTAGAAGTTGTGAGTGTTTTATGGTCTTGTTTCGGCAATTTAATTTTCAGTAGCATACAATCTACGGATGGTAAAGCATATGTGTATAGTGGTCATGAAAATAGTGTGGGAATAGTGTCATAGTGTTATGAAAACAGTAGTAAATAGTGTCACGAAAGTAGTAGTTGTAGATAGTGTCATGAAAATAGTAATAGATAGTGTTAGTCCCACACAAGCACACATGTGTAAAGGAGGGAGGCTAGAGTGAAAAAGAAGGTACTGAGGAAATGGGTAATTTTTGAGAAATTTGGCCTATGCGACAGGATACCGGTGTGGTTCTAGGAGTGTCTGGCCACACAGGTATACTGAAGTTTTTGATAGGAATCGGGTGAAGATGTCTTATCGCTCCCGTTGTTGATGCTGATGGAGCGATGTATGTTACAAGTGGTTGGTGAAAATTGTCGTTGTAGACATGCAAACTGAAGCATAATATAGACCTAGTGGAGGTAATAAATGTTGAGGCTTGGGTTCGAGCCACGCTAAGAATAAAAATATTGTTAGTATAACAAAGAAGTCTGCAGATAAATCAGATGAGACCTAGAACTTGATGGTAGAACCTGAAACATGTATAACATACTTATAAAATGTGAAGTAAGGGATTCAAAAGTGAACTACAAACATGTATAACATACTTGTAAACATGTATAACATACTTGTAAAATGTAAAATGTATAACATAATTAATTCAAAAATAATATATCTCTCTGCCTTTTTATCTACTTGTAAAATTAATATCCATATATCTGTTTGAAACATGTATACCATACACTAAAACAATTTACATGCACAAGTTCAATTTTTTTCTAGGGTGATGCTGTTATCTTAAGGTGATGCAGTAACTAATCATAAGGTGATGTAGTTATCTTAAAAAAAATTCAAAATGAGAGGTACTGGGTTAAAACTAAGAACACCAAGAACTACAACCATATTATTTAATAATTTTGCCACCTGTCAAAGAATTTAAAGACAATGAATTAGACATTTTGAAAGAACAAAAGCCATTTCAGTTGACGTTGCCAAGAGAGATGTAAGCAGATTGCAAGAAAAATGGTAAGTTCATATAGGGGAATAGTATTAAGATGAGAGTTGTGGTGAATATGATCATCTATATTAATTTTCACGGTTTCAGGAAGTAAATCTGCACAAAAATGGTGTAAAAAACAGAGATGAGGTAAGTATGACTTTTGTTTTTTGTTTTTTTTTTTAAATGAGCAAGCAAAATGAATGCAGAGTAAATGACAAGCAACTCTCATCTTGTAGCAATTCCAGACTTCTAATCCCTGTGAAAATGGAAATCAAAGGCCCAGTAGACAAGTCCAGTAACAGCCTTCGGCCTCAGAGACAGTCAGAAAAAATACCTGGAATAATAGTAAGCAAAATTAGTATAGAAAGCATAGGGAAGGCGAGAATTTTATGAAGCTCATATTCAGTTGACTAAATAAAGATCACAAATAGAGCTGAGAATAACTTATAAATTGGAGAGGCTTTACTACTTCCAGGGGCATAAACTTGCTTAGTTATGTCCAGCTAAATCATTGTCTACAATCAAATTAGATGGTCCATTTATTCACTTTTGATCATAAAAATATTAAGGTATGGGAGTTTGAATATTTAATGGAGGATCTCTTCCATTAATTCTGATCTTAAAACATATAACTGAAAAGACTACTGCATGTAGAATTTCAAAGGCACAGACAGAAGTGGTTCCTCATTTCTCAACATAATTGATTTTCACTGACAAGACTTCCAGAAATGTAGATCAAATGTAGATCAGTTTGGTGCTACCTGTATTATCTTATGCATTGCACATTGCTAATCAGGTTTCACCAACTCTTTACCAGTATTATTTAAGAAGTTAAGTTTACAACCAATTAAGGCACAGACAGAAGTGGTTCCTCATTTCTCAACATAATTGATTCACTGACAGACTTCCAGAAATGTAGATCAAATGTAGATCAAATATAGTTTCTAGATGTAGGTTTACGCTTGATCTATATCTCCAGACATATTACCTCTTCTACATCATTTTTTAGCAGTGTGTGTTCATCATCATCATCATCTCCAGACATATTACAACTTTAAAGCTTCTTAGATTGTACTCAGTAACTATTAGATCAACCTCCTTGAGTTAGGAGTTATGACTACATGAATCTTATGTTTGACATTTTTTCTTCTACATTTGCAGATTGGAGACATAGTGGATGAAACGAAGAATGCGAGTTGTGTTGATGTTAGGCACTCAAGAATTTTTTGTCGTCAGTTTTAAGTTTGCGAGTTGTGTTGATGTTAGGCACTCAAGAATTTTTTATCGTCAGTTTTAAGTTTATTGGATGAACTTTTGTATCAGTTTATTGTGTAGATATTTCTATGTTGGTATGTTTTTATATATTTGTACACAAATTTGCGAAACTTTTATAGTTTTAATGGTGTATTGACATTTTCGATAAATCGGTTTTTATTTGTATCCGTAGATTTTTTTTTTATACAGTTAAAACGAAATAGCGTTCCTAAAATGCTGTAAAAAATCACAAATATCTAAACGATAGCATTGCCAAAACGCTATAAATTTTATAGCGTTTTAACAAAACGCTATAGAAACTATAGCGTTTGCCGAATGCTATAGAAACTATAGCATTTTACAAAACGCTATAGAATCTATAGCGTTTCGGAAACGCTATAGAAACTATAGCGTTTTGTAAAACGCTATAGAAACTATAGCGTTTCCAGAACGCTATAGATTCTATAGCGTTTTCTAAAATGCTATAAATTCTATAGCGTTTTGTAAAACGCTATAGTTTCTATAGCGTTTGGTCAAAACGCTATAGACTTTTTATAGCGGGGCTTTTGATAGCGTTTGTAAAACGCTATCGTAGGTCTACTATAGCATTTTATGAATGCTATCAAATGTCATATTTGTTGTAGTGAAGGTTCGTCTGATATATTTTGTAATTTTTTTTAACCATCAGATGAAACTTCAAAATAGAGGAATTTTTTAAATTAATAAAACCCTGAAAATGTGAAAAACGACAGGCCGAAACTTCAAGGTTCAGCCGTAGATTTAGGAAATTTACTAAGTTACTTATTTAATTTAATAATTAATTAGTTAATTATAGTTAGTATACTAATTAGGTCAATTAATAAATAATTAGGCTTAGTTAAATACACGTAACTAATTAATTAGGGGGTTAAGTGGGTTATTAGTGTTTGAAAGTGACAGCTCCCCCATCGGACGAAACTTGAAGTTTCTTCCATGGCGAATATATATATATATATATATATATATATATATATATATATATATATATATATATATATACATATATAATTATTTTTTTAAAATTTTGTTCCGACGATACTTCAAGTTTCGTCTGCAAATTTAAATTATTAAAATATTCAATTCAGATTTAAAAAATATTAAAAATTAATTTTTTTTCATGGGACGAAACTTCAAGTTCCGCCCGATCAAATTTTGTTTAACCTTTGCTATTTTATAGAATTTGATGACTACAGTAAAATCTACTTTGCTATATCTATTTTATGCAATTTTCCATTTTTACCTTTGATGACTATGAATGCTTTTACAACTCAAACAAACCTAATCTTTCATATAAAACTAATCCTGCTATAGTAAATCTACATCCACAGAAACCACTTTTTCAGAACTTATATTTATGAATTTATTTTCTCTACAGTAATCTTATAACTTTGAAAAAGTTTTACAACCAACCAAACACCCACTAAGAGTTTGCATTTTCTAACTTATTTTTTAGCAAGTTAAGCCTATGTGGCATGGGAGTCTAAGATAAATTTGCAAACTAATTGTGCAAATGTCAAAGTCTTGCACAACAGAGGCATGCAAATTTGCTTAAAATTTGCATTTCACTCCAAAAATTTAAGATATTGTTTTTTCTTAGTCTGTTGTAGTTGTGCATTTTAGTTGGCTATAAACTTTTATAAATATAAGCTATTTTTTCGGTTACAACTCAAACTTTTTTGAAGCGAAGCCAACCAATCACCCTTTTATATAAAAAGAAATGTCTTTAGTACTTCTTCAAAATTTTCAGTACGTCACACTTTTTCCAATAGGTGTACGTCCTAAAATTTAGTCTAATAGCTATAATATTTTCTCCAAAACATACAACAATTCGTACTATCACGTGTCAAAAACTCTTCAGTATTATAATTAGAGAGTTTGGGGTTATTTAAGCTATGGACAATTACGCATAAATAAATCTCAATAACATTTACAACTCTGATAAATGTAAATTGGGAGTTATGTAAATTGTCTCGTGCGACAACGTGTCTGCAGTCTTATGTAGTAAATTGTCATAAAATTTATCCTTAACTTAAAAATGTTTGCGATGTGGGTGACTAGTTAGAGCATCCACTATTTACCATTTTTGCCATTTGTTCGATACTGTAGCGCACACATTCGTTAGTCATTTTGTCATTTTTTAGCAATCGGTCTACAGTAGAAAGGGAGAAATAGCAATCGAAATAGCAAAATGCATATTATATATTTAATTATATTGTTAATTGATCGGACGAAACATGATGTTTCGTCCAAATTAAAATAAATATAAAAACCGTATAAAATAACTTTTTGGAATGGGAATAAACATGATGTTTCGTCCCATCGTCCCATGTGGGACGAAACATCATGTTTCGTCCCATTCTTTAAAAAAAAAAAAAATTAAATGAAAACCGATGGACACTTTTACCCTTCATCTCATCTTACCGTTCAATACATGATCCAACGGTGCTTTTGTTTGCAACGGCTCTTTCCAACCTACAACGGCTATATTTTTTAAATTTTGCCTATATATTGGCTCCGTTGCTGTGAACCAAACTCATTGAAAAAAAAACACATCTATCTAACTATATCATCTAAAAAATTCCAACTCTCTATCTCCTACAGAATTTGCAAGATATTAAGCAATGGCAGGACGTACTGGAAGTGGTGCTAGAGGAAGAGCTTACACAACTCAGGAAGATGTGGTGCTCTGTCAAGCGTGGATATGTGTAACACAAGATCCCGTTGTTGGTACTGATCAATCTGGTGCCCAGTTTGGGGGTCGAGTTTTGACTACTTTCACGACTATATTAGGGATTCCGAACGACCGAACAGTAAGCTCCGTTTCTAGTCGCTTCCATTTAATTTCCAAAGAAGTAGCCCTATTCATTGCGAAGTTGGGTTCTGTAACAAATAGAGCAGCCAGTGGAAGTACCGAAGTCGATAAGGTATGTACAAATTATCATATATTTAGTAAAACTTTTCTAAAAATTTATCATTTGTTAAAGTATTAATGCAATAAATATTTTCATAGATGCGCGACGCCAGAATTGAATATTCACAAACATCCGGAAAACCTTTCAAGTTTGAAGCATGTTACGATATACTAAAGGATCAACCTAAATTTTCCTTGCGTACTACATAAATCTTTGATCGATTCATGGCTTCCGGTTCCCCACAAGGTGAATGTGGCAGTAGCCAAAATTCGCCCTCAATGAATATATCAGATTCAGACATCCCGGTTGACATGGAATCGGCTACCCCTTTAACTCGACCACCCGGTAGGAAAGCACAGAAGAGAAAGGAAAAAAGTCTTGCCGAATCATCGACTGAATATTCTCAAATGGTAGTAGAAAGCCAAAATTTCAATGCTATGTATAAAGAAAACGCTGATAGGAGGAATATGACTACTGAAATCAAGATTGCAATTAAGCAGAAAGACCATGACCTTAGACAACAAGTGGAGGACGATAGCATTATGAAGATTGACCTTAACACTTTACCGAATAGTCAACGTTATTATTTTATGTGTAGACAAAATGATATTTTGCAAAAAAGAGGTTATAACAGGGGGTAAACTACTAGTATTCAAATTGGAAAGATTAATGTATTGTTCAAGCATATGTATTTTGTTTCACAATTAATGTATTCTATTTTCTGCTTTAATTGTCAATGTGTACGATTCATACATTACATTAATAACATAAATAGACTTACCAACATATTACCATATAAGTAGATGTAGAAACATAATACATTTCATAAATAGAATTAGCAACATATTACAACATAAGTAGTACCAACAAATTACAATACAAACAAAAAATGAAGACAAGTGTCATCTAGTAAATTAAAACAGATAAGCATACAACAATTTCCTACAATTTGAACCTCTATCATTTGGCTTATTCATCATCTCCGAATTGGGCCCAAATATGCTCTACCAAATCTTGACGTAATGCATGATGTTTTTGTCTATCATTTAATATCACATTGCGCATCATTCGGGCTCCCTGATCAATATGTTCACCTCTATTAGGTACAATCATAGTCGTAGCATCCTGTATTTGATCATAATCGTAATCACCAATGTCATCTTCACGTTCGTCCTCAACAATCATATTGTGCAGTATTATATATGTTTTCATGATATATGAAAGAGTATCTGCATTCCAAATACGCGATGGGCCCTTCACAATTGCAAATCGTGCCTGTAAAACACCGAAAGCGCGTTCTACATCTTTCCGAGCACCTTCCTGTATTTCTGCAAATTTTTTCTTCTTTTGAGTGTCCGGGGTAGAGTAAGTTTTCACTATAGTCGCCAATGGAGGGTATATACCATCCGCCAAATAGTATCCCATGGTTATTGATTACAAAATTTGCAGGCGGAGCACAACCATCAAGAATTTCATCAAATATAGTAGAACGGTTGAGCACATTCAAATCATTATTGCAACCTGGTATTCCGAAAAATGAATGCCAAAACCAAAGATCATAAGATGCGACAGCTTCAAAAATAATTGTTGGTTCCCTGGTATGTCCTGTATACTGTCTGTGCCACGCAGCTGGACAATTCTTCCATTTCCAATGCATACAGTCTACACTACCCAACATCCCGGGAAAACCTCTGCGTTCATTTTCTTGGAGGAGTCGTGCTACATCGGTGGTAGTCGGCTTTCGCATATACTGGTTCCCAAATAACTGTACAATTGCATAACAAAATCGACGTAAGGTCTTCAACACAGTTGTTTCGCCAATTCGTAAATATTCGTCGACTGTATCCACTGCTCCTCCATATGCTAAACATCGTAGCGCAGCTGTTATTTTCTGATGTGGTGTAAATCCAAGATTTTAACACGCATCTTATTGTTGAGTAAAGTACGCATCATATCCCACAATAGCAGCGAGTATACGGTTGAAAAGTTCTCGCCGCATACGAAACCGTCGACGAAAAATAGTCTTGTTGTATGTTGGATTTTCAGAAAAATAATCATTCCACAAACGAATATTACCTTCTTTTCTTTCCCGACGTATGTATCGCCGGCGAGCAGTATCTTCGTTGTGTTGCAACCAAAGGGCGTATCGTTGCATACGATTGTTGACGTGTCTGGCTACTAAATCTTCATCCTCTGCCGAATCATCTGATGAAGTTGAAGAAGAAGAGTCATTTAAATTGTGATCCATCGCTCTGTTATCTCTTACTACACGAAGGGAGGAATCTTAGTTTAGGAATAAATGTGATGATGGATTGAAAGTAAAGTAGTTTCAGATATGAGAACCACGGAGTGCTTAAATAGTATTTGTTGGGTGAGGAAATTTTCAGTTGTGAGTGAATTATTATTGAAGACATGATTTGACTAATTTCAAATCAGTACATATTAGATGCCATACACGTGAATAAAGCATATTGTGATCATATTGTTGAAGACATGAAGATTCTAACTTTTTTTTTGTTTTTTTGTATTCGGTGAAGACATTAACACGTGATTCTAGAGACAAGTGAAGACAAATGAACAAGTTTGGAATAAAGGAAAAGTGGATGTGAAAATATCTAAAACACCCTTTTCATATGATCAACCAAAATAAGTATTAATTGTCATATTAATACATGCTAACACGTGATTCTAGAGACAAGTGAAGACAAATGAACAAGTTTGGAATAAAGGAAAAGTGGATGTGAAAATATCTACTTCATCCTTTCATATGATCCACCAAAATAAGTATTAATTGTCATATTAATACATGCAAATCTACGTATCTGACATTCATAAACGAGTTGCAAACTCTTCATCCATATCCTGGGTGCACTGGACAATGGATATATTCGATGTCGAGGCTCCCGTGTTGTCTACAGGCTGTCGCAATTCCCTATATCCTGAACTAGATTGTCTGCTATTTGATACAGATTTCCTACCACCAATTGCAACACTAGAAATCGAGTTTCTAATACCATTTCTGATTGTATAAATCGTCTCAATTGGGCTTCTGAGTTTGTTAGTTGTTGAAAAGTCTGGTACAACTCATCCTGTGAAAAGATAGATTAATATATATACAAAAAATGATATATATAATGAAAATTGGAATGAAATTCTCACATATGTTGGTTCTCCGCGCGGAACAAACTGGAAATTTCCGTAGTCCAAATTCCTAATAACCGTACTGCCCGAAAATAATGGAGCTTCAACTAATGTTTCACCATGCATGGGAGGTAAATCGGTCATTGGTAGTGTGTCGTACTCACAAGGAAGCCAAAAAGCCGGGGCCGCATGGGGCAACTGGGTTCCTGATCCAGCGATTGTAGCTGCACCGATGAAATCAACATTCGATCCATGCGAGAGTGCTGGCATGATGGGACCAATCGAAACCTTCGCCCAATACTTGTCGTAAGTGCTCTGTTGTACACGAGTGCGGAATTACGAAGATTCTATTGGATCAACACAGATATCTGCTGATGTTGGGCGCATGACTGGAGGTGGGTCATTTGGTATTGTAACATCCCCAGATAGTTGGCGATGACAACGATCGCCAAGATACCAGATACCCTGTATTAATATCATCTCCTTTAGAAAAACTATTCTTTATTATATATATACACCTCATGTCATTTATAATAAATATACCTGTTCGCAATACATAAATGCATGTCGATGATGAGAAATGAAATTAGCACATTGAATTTCATACACGTCTTTGTATGCCCGAACTGTTATAGGGTTGCCAAATAATGGATTTACATGAACGCATCTCCAATTGGTCACGAGCCATCGAAATATTGTACCTTATTTGGTCTGAACGACCCGTATCTAAAAATTCACGATTCCATCGACGAATTCTCGGCCATTTATCGGCATTCTCCATATGTTGCTCTATAGTAAAACTCCTATCAGTTATTGGTACACAACAGTTTGTGTATTCGTATGCCCAATACTACATTTAAAGAAACATATAGGTATAAACTCGAATATTAAACTACTATTTAAACAAATGAACACTGGGCAAATTAGATGCAAAATTTAGATATACCTCGAGTACTTGCCAAGGCCCATTAAATGACTTCACTTGTAGCCTACTACAAGTATCTAGAGACAAATACAGCAGTGCGAAAGCTGGACTACCCAATCGTATTGGCGCACTGTACCCAATTCTTCAAATGCAGCTAACTAACCACATCTGACTATTTGAGAACCATTAGGGTAAAGAAATGCCCCTAGGAAGAACATGAAAAAAGCTCTTGCAATCCGTAGCACTAGTACATTATCTGTTGTAGCTTCCTCAATCATACTGTTGTTAAAGTAACGTTTTAGGAACGAACAACGAATATCGTGAGACTTCCAATCATCTATTGTAATCTCCGGGAAAATGCGAGTTTGGATTACTTCGAATGTATACGCCTCCTCGTTACACGGCGGCAAGGGCCCGATACCAATTGAAATTCCCATTAGCATTACCCAATCTAAAGGAGCGAATCCTAGCTCGCCGCACGGTAGGTGAAAAGTGTGGGTCGTATCCCACCATCTTTCAACCAAAGCCTCCACAAGTCGCATAGACGACTTATCCGTATCTATATGCATCAAACGATGTCAACCCTGACGCTCCACGTACTGCTTGATAATAGGGACACGACAACAAAATTTTTTGTACATTTTTATTGGCTCCCTCCAATTTCCCCTAAAATGACAAAATCCACCGTCAGGATGGGCAGTAATGTGTTTGCACAAATGATTGCGATCATCTACAACAGATTTCCAATTTGATTCATCCGTGTAGTCTACATTCTGCAACTCTGCTTCTGGTTGGCTGCTACTTTCTGCTTCAATCGCCGTTGGTTGTTGACGCTTTGGTTTCATCCAGCCGATTAATCTCTTTATTGAAGACATCGATATAACCCGATATTTTTTTTTTAAGAAACGGGTAATATTGAACTAATGAAGAAGTTAAATTTTTGGGAATATGAGAGGGATGAGAAGAGAGAATATTGAAGGAGTTGAAGATGTTTTAGCTCTTGGTTTGAAGGCATACTATATAGAATGATCTCAAAGGGGTAAAGTAGACATTCCCCATGGCAATAATCACTTTAAAAAAAAAAAAAAAAGTAAAACGAATCCCCCCGCAACCCGGACGACACATCATGTGTCGTCCCACCCATTCTTTCGATTTTTTTTTTAATGTTGGAATGAACATCATGCTTCGTCTCGTTTATTTTTTATAATTTTTTTTTGGGACGAAACATCATGTTCCGTCCCGTATTTTTTATTAATATTTTCTAACTTTCGGCCCGTATAAATTATTTTTTTAGTATGAAACGAAACATCATGCTTCGTCTGATTGTTTTTTAACTAACTTATGCATTTTATACCATTTGAACGACTGCAGCAAAATGAAGAAATGGATCGCTAAAAAATGCATTTTGCCATTTTTCCCATTGAACGACTGTGGATGCTCTTACAAGTAAAATTGTCAACAACAACGACAATTTTCTTTGCACTCTTAGGTTGATATAAAAAAATTGATCATTAGCTAAGGCAAGTTTACTAAAGTAGACTAGTATTTATGAGACAATTAAAAAAAATAATCATATAATGCACATGCTCGTAGCGTGACATACCAATCATGGTGAGAGTACATTAGCATGCCGAGCTATGACTTTTCTTAAGAAGAAAATGTAGAATATGGCAACCATTTTTCATTAAAGATAAAATACCGAAACATGCCCTTAAAAATTAGACGAAAAGCATTGGTGGGATATTTGGCAAGTGTACAAAATCAAAAAAAGTAGTATAGTTATAAAAGAAAAGAGTTTCTAATCTACAATAACTAATTATTTTATTGAGTACCGAAATTCAACTACTATTTGGAAAATCAAAATTATGATAAACAATAGCATCTAAACTAAATTAAACTAAAGGAAAGAACTATACTAATTAAAAATAACGAAGTCTAAAATATTGTGGTTTGTTAATGGCAAAACTAGTTCTAGGGCTTTTGATTTCACATAGTTAATTCCACATAATTCATAATTCTATATAACTAGAAATTTTACTTTTCCAAGTTGTAGACCAAAATTTCCTAATTATTTAATATTTTCTCGTACAACACCAAAAATATCTCCAACTAACAATTTGTCATATCTCTATACAAATTTAATTAATTAAAAAATCCTTAAGTTCTATGAATTTCTTTATAGGCAAATTAATCGGCATCCCCCATGATTCAATAAATTAAACAATTGTTAGTCAAACAATTGTAAGCATTAAGAATAAAAATTAAACACACAACCATGAAAAAATAAAATTATAAAATAATATGAAATTAAAATTGTGTTATCAAAACTAGGCTACATTAAAGCCTTACAACAATAAAATTAGTTCATGGTGATAAATTTGCAACTAACAAACATAATATTAAGTTTTTTTTTTTGAATTAGAGGGATTAGTTTTGTTCAATATGGATGAGATAGGGATCAAGTATTCAAGACTCCTAACCTCCTCCGCCTCCCCCCCTCCCCTCCGCTGCTGAACCTCTTCTCCGACGCCCCTCTTCAACCTGTTCTCTACTAACAGGAATACTGCAAATCCCCAAACCCCTACCATCAGCCAGCACCACAGATCAAGCAAGCTTACAGAGTCCCAAACTTCCCTCCCTCCCCCCTACAACGGATCTTCCTCCCCATGCTGTAGGAGATAGAACTCAGTGGGTGCAGGCCTAATGAGAGGGTCCGTCACCCACCCGCACAACCACCAACTGAAACAACAGCTCTGCCGCCACCGCAGCAGCCCCTTCCACCACCCTCGTCAGTCAGTACATTGCTCAATCACTCCCCTCTTCCCACTGCAGTGGCTCCCCCCACAGCACCACTATTACCCTCTCCACACCCGACCCCCTCCCCTGACAAGAGAGTAGCTCAGGGGCTCAGACGAACTCACTCTCCGACGCGTGCACACCATAGTGCGCATCGGCGTCATGAGGAAAGGAGCTTTAGTCATCATCGCCATGGAGAAGAGTCGCACAGGGGCTATAGGCATCATCGCCAAGAAGAGGAGTCCCACCGAGAATGGGCCCAAAGAGGGGGTCCTCCTACCGGCCACAATGGGCATAAAAAAATCCCCTTTCAGGCCAGCATCACCACAGGGGTTACAACCATGAACATCGTCGCCAGAAACACCCACCATCCCAGTACAAACCTTAGTACCAATACAAATACTCAGAGCAACACCCCAAGGGTGCAGATTTTTCCCACCACCACAACATCTACAGAACTCACCAAAAGCCTCTTCATATTTCTCCAACCAAGGCCCCCCACCCCAGCACCTACCACCACCACCACCCCAGGAGGACTCCAGGCTTAAATCCTGTGTCGAGCGAGCTCATGAGGGGGCTCCGCAAGACGGGATTACAGTGGTGGAGAACTCGGAGGTGGGGAACGGGGGGAACAGTGGGTGCAAGTGCTTGGAAAAAGAAGCAAGAGACAGAGCATTTCACCCAACCCACAAATCGAACAACTCCAACACAAAAAGAAGCAAAGGAGGCGGAGACGTAAGCCTATACCGTGCTTCAACTATGTCGACTTGGGCCATTACAGGAGCGAATGCACAAAAGAGGTCCGTTGTCTCAAATGTATAAAGTGGGGGCACCTCTCATACGTTTGTACCAATGTGGTTGAGACTCACAACGATGACGAACGGCCGGTGAGCCGAGGCAAGTCTCCGGATAACCCCACTCTCATTCGACTTGCAAAGAGTTTAGATACGATCAAGAACGAGGAGAGATGGCTTAGCCAATGGTGTGCAGTCGTCGGAGTTAGAGCAGGGAGCCCCTCGGAGGTGCATCTCCTTCAAGCCCTCAACAAAAAATGGCCAATGAGAGCCCATAGAGACTGGGTAGCAAAGAAAATATGCCACTTACAGTTCTTGGTTTCATTCCCATCGTCGGAGAAGGTTATCGAAGTTATTGGTGTGGGGACTGTCGACTTTGGCCACTTTAGAGTGGAATTCTCTGCATGGACTCCTAGTTTCGGAGCGGAGCTACCTCAAGGAGACAGGTACTGGATATGGATCCACAATGTTCCGCTTCACTTTTGGAAGAGGGAAGCTCTCCAAGAGATTGTCGCTGAGTTTGGGTCTATTGAAGAGATAGACGAGAAGACGGTGCGAAGATCAGAGATCGTCTCGGCTAGAATCCTCATAAGGAGCACCGATATATCACTAATGCCCCTTTCGTCAAAATCTTTTCTTTTGAAGATTCATACTTCGTCCGGTTCGTGCTCGAAAAGTGAACTGAACCAAAGTCAGAGCAGTCGGCCATCATCTTCCCTACTCCTGCATCGTCGCTCAGAGACAACAGATCGTACAAGCGAGTGGTGTCGCCACAGTAGGATCTAACCATTGATGGAGCACACGAAGTGGAAAGGGCTTACCCGGAGCTCATCGAAGTGGCGAAAGGGCATGAGCAACGCCAAGGACACACGATGGAGGGATCAGAACCGGGAAGCAGATCTAAACTCAAAGATGGTCGAGGAAGAGCCTTGACCATCAGATCCAATGACCCAAAACCTTCAGAGAAAACTAGCTCAACAGATCCAACGGTGGATCGACGCAAGAGACCAGATTTGGAAGGTCTTGTTGCGCAGAACAGAAACCTGCAAAGGGAGGACCGAGGCAAAGCTCAAAGTGGCAATCTACACATGAGAGTTGGTAAAGGAAAAGGCCAGAGAGGACCAGAGAGTGGAGACAGGTTGCGCTAAAGGGGAAAAGGGTAAAAGCGACCTACAAAATGACATGCAAGACCTGCGGAACCGTTTCTAATAGGGGCGAGAGTTGGTAGCTTTGGGTAGAGAGTCGACAGGGAAGACTCCAATTTTGGGGAAGAAGACGAAGATAGGAAGACCCTCTGACAGAGTACCTACCCAAGAGGAGAAAGACCCTAGGGTTGGGGCTTCAGATCTGGGAAAGGAGAAAGCTCAAAGCAGTAATGGAGTAGTTAATGGCAGCGGAGAAGAAGAAAGCTCAGAGGGGAAAAAACAGAAAGATAAAGGAGCAGGTGAAGATAGCAACGTGAAGAGGGGAAGTAACCCTTCGAAAGTGCTGCCCTTGCCTCTGAAGTCCCCCATTCAGAGTGAGACACGTGAAAATGGCGACAGAACCAAGGCGTCGCTCAGCACACGCGTCCCACTGAAGACAGCAGAAGCGTTGGATAAAGAGAAAGGTGGTCTGCTCCATCACGAAGGAGTGGGAAGCTTAAACGCTTCTGGCAGTGAGGAGGAGTTAAGGGGGGTATATATAAGAGTGTTAGTGGGCCCAAAGAGGGGCCCAAACACAGTCAGGTACAACTATCAACGAGTAGTGGGCCCATTGAGGGGTCCGCGACAGGAAGCACCGCTGCTCTGGTAGAATCATCAATTTGTGGGCTCAATAAGGAGTCCATGACGAAAGAGACTACTCTACAACTGGAGATTCAACATGCAGATAGTGATGAGGACTTGGAAGAGCGCTTAAATTTGGACGAGGAATTCTTATTTACGGATGAGGAGTCAGAGGATCTTGAGTTTGTGGCTGATACACAGAGAGAGATCTCACCAGAGATGGTCTTATCCACCCTTCCAGAATCAGTGCCTGACTTTAGTAAAGGAACGTCAAGCAGAACAGTTGGGTTCAGAATACAATGGTCGCCTAAGAGGGCTCATGTGGAGTCCCTGGATGACTACCTGGAGGTGGCTGCGGCGGCAAAAGCTGTAAAATTCGATGATGGAGGTACGAGAAGTTTTTTAGCATCTATATTAAATTTCATGTCAGATTCTGATGTTTTTATCCTAGCTCAAACCTGTGGCTTAGAGGTGTGTGACATAGAACGTAATGCTCTACTACATAATAAAATTAGGGGTTGGAAAACTGAACGGGTTAATGCTAGTTATCAGAAAAACTTGGGATCTAGCCCTGGGTTGACGGAGGTTTTCGAGGAAGAAGCCTTTCCCACACCCACACCCACGATCAACCTAGACACGGTCCCCAATGAATACACTATTCTGGAATGTTAGGGTGTTGGGGGATAGGGGGAAGAGAGATATGGTTAGGGACGTCATTATGAATTCCAAGGCAGAGGTGGTAGGGTTGTAGGAGACCAAACTCGTGCACGGGTTTAAACTCAAAAATGTAGGGGGCAACAGAATCAAGGAATGGGTGCTACACCCATTCGCAGGAACTGCAGGGGGTATTGCTATTGGGTTCAACCCGGATATTTTCACTTGTCTCGAGGAATACAGTGGAACATTCTCCCTGACTATCTGACTGAGGTGATGATCTGATAATTGGGTGCAGATGATCACTGTCGTTTATGGGCCGAACGTGGCTGCAGATCGAGATGCTTTTTGGCAAGAGCTTATCGATATTCGACAACGATGGTCGGGAGCTTGGCTTGTTGGGGGGATTTCAATATTACTAGATTTTCTTTCGAGTACAGGAGAGAAGGCTCCAGTGACAGACACAGAGAAGAGTTCAATAGGGTAATCACGGAACTAGAGTTGATCGATATCCCAATCAATGACAGACTATTTACATGGTCAAACATGCAAGCATCCCTGATTATGGCCAAATTAGACAGGATACTAGTATCGATGGATTGGGAGGCTAAATTGCCATTGGCAACCACTAAGTCTATCTCTAGAACTACATCAGATCATACCCCGGTCCTACTTGATGCGGGATTGTAGGGATCTCAAAGGCCAAGGAAGTTCAGAATTGAGAAGGCCTGGCTAGAAATCTAGGGATTTCACCACATGGTGATGGAAAACTGGGCGCTCCCAACTTCTAGTACGGATGCTGTAACCCGATGGTGTGAAAAAATTTGCAGATTGAGAAAGCGGCTGCGTAGATGGAATCGATCAAGATTTTCGACCATCTGGTGTGCAAAAGATTCCTTTTTGGAAGGAATTGATGAGCTAGAAAGATTGGAAGAAACGAGAGTTCTATCACAAGATGAAAGAAATAGGCTACTAGAGCTCCGAGAAAATATTGCTTATCTTTATAAGCTGGAGGAGATCAAATGGCAACAAAGGTCGATGATTTCGTGGCTCAAAGAGGGAGACGCGAATACGGCCTACTTCCACCGAGTGGCAAGCACAAGACGGAGATCCAATCTAGTCTTGTCTATACAAACGTAAACGGGAACATCGCAAGACGAAAAGGTGATTTCAAAAACCTTTCAAGATTACTACAAGGGCCTCTTTGGGAAGAAGAATGACTTCAGGATCCAACTTAGGGATGATTTCTGGCAGACCTGTCGAAACGAGTCAGCACAAACGCTATCCACCTTGGAAGCACCTTTTTCGGAAATGGAAGTGGAAAATGCCATCACTCAAATGGGAGCAGACAAGTCGCCTGGACCAGACGGCTTCCCAATGATGTTCTTCCAAGTGTTTTGGGAAGAAATAAAAGAGGATATTATGGCATTGATGGATGAATTCTACCACAACAACCTCAGATTGGGCATGTTCAACTTTGCGGAAGTAGTTCTGAAACCTAAACGGGTAGAGTCTACGAGGGTGGGGGATTTTAGACCGATTAGCTTCATAAACTGCTCGGTTAAGATCATCACCAAGGTCCTGACCATACGCCTGGGAAGCATAATGCACAGTTTAATTAGCAAAATACAGACTGGTTTCATTAAGGGTAGATGTATCATGGACTGTGTGGCCACCGCAGAACAAGTGATTCACCACTACCACACGGGCTATTCTAAGAATTTCCTCCTCAAACTGGACTTTGAGAAAGCATATGACTCCGTCGACTGAGAATGCTTGCTGGAAGCTCTCAGATGGAGAGGCTTCGGAATTAAATGGATTAGGTGGATCAAATAGTGTTTATACACTAGTAAAACGGCAATCTCGGTTAATGGGTGGCCGGGTCTACCGTTTTCTTGCAAGAAGGGACTCAGACAGGGGGATCCGCTATTACCTCTTCTATTCACTATCGTAGCGGATGTACTGAGGGGCATGCTAAATAACTACCAGAGAAAAGGTTGGATAAGGCCCGTGGTTAGCAGCACCTCTAATCAAGGGTGCACGATTCTTCAGTATGTTGATGACACCCTACTCTTTGGTAATGGGAATAGATCAGAAACAGACTGCTTTAAAGGGGCCCACTACTGTTTTGAAGTCTGGTCAGGTTTCAGGATTAATTTCCACAAGAGTGCTCTTATTCCAAATGTACTTTCCGACGTAGAAGCACAGGACCATGCTACCATACTAAACTGTATGACAGATGAGTTTCCAATCAAATATTTAGGGCTCCCACTCAGACCAAGGAAACTTACTAAGACGGACTGGCTACCTAACATAGACAGGGTGGAGGACAGATTGTCTGGTTGGAAAGGAAAATCGCTTTCCCTTGGGGACAGAGTGGTTCTCATCAATTCGGTGCTGTCTAATCTGCCCATTTACTACATATCATTTTTTTAGCTGCCTAAATGGGTAATCCAAATTATTGACCGAATCCGAAAGCTATTTCTCTGGAAATGGGTGGACTCGAATAAAGGGGATACCACCTGATCAAGTGGGATATTGCATGCATGAAAAGGAAACATGGAGGGCTAGGCATCATCGACTTAAGAGATATGAACCTTGCCCTATTGAGAAAGTGGTGGTGGAAGGTCTTCCACCACAGCGGGAAAGGATGGCAGGACTTCATTCAACCATACCCTTAGGGAAAAGGTACGAGAAGTTTAGGCTTCCGAGTAAGGTCTAGAGTTTCTCGCTTCTGGAAAGGAATTACCAAAGCAAGCGGGCCTTTCAGCTCAGCAGTTACATCGACTAATTGTAATGGACGGTCCACCAGATTCTAGTGGGACAAGTGGGGTGGTGACCATACCCTAAAGGAGACGTTTCCATATTTGTATGAGAAAACGAATCGCCCGAATATATCTGTGGCCGAGACGTGGAAGAGGGGCAATTGGAGACCTCCTTTTTGAGGAACTCTTAACCCAGGGTTACGTTAGCAACTGCAAGAACTGCAAACACACATTGCACGGTCTGGGACGATGTGTGCTTAAGGCCCAGATCAGATGCGCTGGGGACTAGAGACTAGGGGAGCTGGCAACTATGGTAGAGGTATTACGGGCCTTAGGGACAAGGTGACTACCTTAGCGAGTACGAGGATTTGTGGATAGGACCCAAATTTGCCTCGGTACGCCACGAAATGAAGGATGCTTGGTACATAGCCATTGCGGCGACTACTTGGGTGTTATGGCTAGATAGAAATAATTTCTATTTTCATGCTTCATGTAATAGTATTTCTGGTAACCTTACTCATATCATGCATCTGATTTCTTTTTGGGCCACAGCTGCCTGCCACAAGAGCGAGAGGAAGGATTGCCAGAGTCTTCCAGGTGGAGGAGTTTGAAGATGAGGAGGTTGAGTTTGGACCGACACTGGACTGAGGGTTAGGCACCCTTCATTTTCATATGCAACTACCTCTACTCTATATTTTGTTTTGATCTACTGTACTTCTGGTTGTACTTTGTATGGATGGTTAGACCCACCCTCCAGGGTTTGTTGGGGGGGTTATGTTTTATTTCTGCACTGTACTTTTGTATTTCCTCCGGTACGCCGGGGTTGTTTTATTAATTTCTTATTAATGAAACAGGGTGGCGTTATTCCACCTTTAACCTCAAAAAAAAAAAACTAACAAACTAACATAATATTAGATTGCATAATAAAAACTAGAAGAGAAGAAAGAACTCTAGACGATCTTGATGAAAGCCATGGCTCTTGCTCTCTAATGGTGTGATGAGTCGTCTGCTCTAATTCTTTTAGCCACCAATGTGTTTCTTCTCTCCTCTTTAGAGTTCGCATTAGCATTTATATTTAACCCCCAAAATAACCCTAAAAAGACATAGAAATACAGCTCATTGGACCTGAAACCTGCATTTAAAATATAACATCAGCGCTGACGCAGTCAACCAAAACTTCGAACGGTCGAACTTTCATGCCCTTCGCGTGTAAAGGTTTTTGACAGTGAGATGAACGGTCGACTGCACGGTCGACTGGTCATTCGGTTGGGTGTGCAGTTGACTGTCCACTTGCTATTTTCTACGCGCAGGCTGTAGAAAAAATGATTATCCAAGAGCTACAGGACTCCGATTGTGACATATGAATTCTCGTTTCGAATAAGACTCGAAGACCAACATCTTTGATTTAGAAAACAAGTTTAGATTTTTCCATCTTCATGTTCAAAACAGCTGTACAAGTTTTAGGTGCTGTTATTACAGCTTTTTCGCCTTACTTTGTGTCTTCTCTTTCTCCAAATCCAAGCTCCGTGACTGCGTGTATTTGAGTCCATAATCCTAACAATCATCTCATTCCTTCAAAAACAAACAAATAAAAAAATTAAGTGTTAATAAGATGAAATTAAAATTAATAAATGCGAACTCACAATTTTTGTGCGTAAAAAGAGTAATAAAATCATGCAGAATTTAGACTCATCAAACCCCCAAACTTAAGATTTTGTTTGTCATCGAGCAGAAAGTAAAACTATATATAACGGGATAGTAATCATAATTAGGCTCAACTCATCACACCAAAAGGTCTTATCATGCAAGCATCAAATCTTCAACTTAATACATAAGCAATAGCAAATAAAGGAAAACTAAGTAAATTCACCTTCTCTAGTGCAATTATTCATACACAATTTCAAATACAATCAAATTTTTCATGAAGTTAATGAAAGTATATCATGTGACAACTCCATTGTGATCAACCCATTCTCACTACTACAAACCAAGTAGCAAACTAGAACTTTTTTTGTCTCTCTCTAAGTTGTCACTTGTCTTTTGACGCAAATGCAAATATTTGTGATGGATTCACCCGGTTACTCAACAAGTCACACACTTAGAGTACTTTTGCATACTCATATTTTAAGTTGTCGTTTGACATAAAAATAAACATTGGTGATGAATACCCCTGTTAGCACTGTCACATTTACCCGATACTCGGACCCGACCCAGACCCGGCATTGGACCGGAACCGACCCGATCTATACGGGTTCAGATCCGGGTCCTAAAATAAGACCCGATGCACTTTCGAGTCCGGGTCCGGGTGTAACGCCCGAATTCTAAAATACGGTAATTCGTAGCACAATAGGATCTTCACTTCATTTCCTACAATTTTACAAGGAATTTAAAAACTTTTATTTGTATAACATTGTTCATTTTACATTAACGCAGTGGAAAATTACATTACAAAACATGTACAATTTAATCAACAATATTTAAAATAGGCTTTAGCTTCAAATTCATCTTTCAGTCTTAGCCAATCCAAGCCCTGTATTGAATACTGTAGGCATGTCAGTTATATACAACTGACGCAATACTATACACGGCCATCCTCGCTATACCATAATATAGCGACTCACTTACTTTAACACACACAAACTTAAATGTAAAACAAAGTGTGTAAAGTGACTATCCTAAACATGTTGGTTTATGCAATGTCTTAATGCCTAACGCAGATGTTTACGCTAAGATGTAATGCATACTTGTTCGGATTCTATGCATCTCATCCTACATAGGTCCGAGGGCAAGCACCTACGTACTCCACATTGAAGGATTTGATCCCTCGCCATGAAAACTAACAAGTAATAAATCAAGTTTTAGACGTTCCACGAGTACGGATTCTAGCTCTGGAGTCCACTGTCAAGATATACGGAAATCATCGTCATGCGAACTTCCCGGAAGTGTCCCTCTAGCCCTGGTATACGCATATACACTGGAGCACGGCCTCCCATCCATCCAACTATTCATGATCCTAGAGTCCACAGTCAAACAAATCATAGTCCCGGATTTAATTAAGGCTCGCCTCCATCGCAAGCAACCATAGTTTCGGAGTCCACCGTCAAACTGGGTCTATAATCCCGGAGTCCACCGTCATACCATATAGAGGCAATCCACTTACATTTACCCAAGTTTACTACATCTCCACTTAGTGCTTAATCCTTATGCTTAAAACATGAATAAATTACACCACCTAGAATTAGGTTCCCCTCCTACATGACTTAAACAAAAATACCGAAATAGGCCATACAGCCAATTCTCAAATCAATTAATTCTTTCAACATTTATTGGTACCTGGGTCTTACTAAGCCTCTAGATCACATCCTTTCATGTTCCATAAATATGGGTACTCATACCATCATATTTTCATTTCACTTTATTCACTTCTTATTCAATTCTTTCATCTTATTCTTGTATTTATCAAACATGAATAACAATCTCAAGCTATTCTTTTTCACAAAGCTCTTTTCTTTCATATTCATCTAAACTTTCCCAATCCAAAGTTTATTAAAAATTGAACACCAACTCTTTGAGACTCATCATTAGAAACTCATTATCTAAATTTCATTACCTTCCTTTTATCACAAACCAACTTTTATTATCTTAATTTTATACATTCTTCTTATCAATCTCATTTATCACAAGAATATAACTCTTAAATTTTCAAAATACATTTAAAATAGTGAGAAATACTTTCAGTTGTCCCCATAATATTTTAAAATATTTATATAATTTTTCTAGATTTTTAAAACCCAAAAAGACTCAAAAAAATAAAAAATGCACTATATGTGCACACACAAATTCGAACCCCAGACCCCAAACCCAGCGCGTGAGCGCAGCGCGCCCTCGCTAGCCACTCAGGCAAATAGCCTTAACTAAGTATCTAAACCCCCCTCTTCTCACCACAGCAGATCCAAGACTCGAGCCAATGCCGATAGCGAGGCATTAGAACACCTACCCACTAAGCCGAAGCTCAGATCACAACATCTATAAGGTTTAATTCATTAAGTATCTGATCTCCGTTAAATCACATTTTTCTATATTTTCAACTATTTTAAATTTCCTTTGCTTTTCCCAAAATTGATATTATAAAAAATATAGTGCTAGACTCCAGAATTCCCCTTTTACTGATTTTAATGATAACTAAGAGCATTTGTCCCCATTTCATGTACATATTCATTTTAAAACATATAAACATAAAATTTGATTTATTAGCAACTATCTCTTATCTTCAAATTAATGCTATTACTTTGTATTGGCAGCTCTCCAAAATTAGCACTTTACTGATTTTATTCACATTAATGAAGAATTAATTTCAATTTTCCAAATTACTCCTTTCTTTCTTTTATAAAAATTATAACATAAAATGCAATTAGTTGATTGTCCTACTAATTTTAATGCAACTGTCCCTTTGTGCCACTACAACTATTTCTTTCCCAAAATGATTCTCTAATTTTTCATTTCTATTCATTCACATTTCATACACAAATTTCAACAAATTTGTAGGAGACACAAAATTGTATGCAATAATCAAGTTGTTCATTTGTGCATAACAATTCTACACATACTTCTAATTAAATTTTCTCCATTCTAATCTACCAATCAATTCATATGCTTCACATTAACATACAATGAATTCCATAATTTTTCTACCATTAGCATTCTTTATCACTACAACATGCATCAATTTTGACTAGTAGGATTCATTAAATCAGCCAAAATCAACCATAAAACACCTCGGCAAGATTTTTACACTATCTAGAAAATAAAAAGTGACACCCACCTTGTTTGAAGAATTTAATTAATCCCCAACAAATGAACTCCAAAAAGCCACCAAGTGCGCCCCTCGAAAACCATGCCCAAAGGAAGAAGGGAAATTCTAGCAACATTTCGGTAGCAAGGCAATAAGGTATGTATTTTTGGTTTTTGGTTTGTTATTTTGTGATTAGGAAATGGGTGGGGTAAGATTATAAAGGAAAACTTAATTAATTAATATAAGTAAATTTTAATTAATCCGCTAATCTACAATTAACCACCCTCTCACTTTCCCCACTTCCTCCATGTACAGCCGGCTACTCCTCTTGGAGTGTGCACATTGTACGTGTGCACGTGCACGTGCTTTTTGTACACTCACATATTTAATTATTTATTTTTATTGAATAATAATTGAGTATTCTACATGACAAGTTGTGTGTAAATTTAAATAATTTTTGTGTGCATTAAAAATAATTATTTTTTCTAATGGGCTTAAATTAATCTTTTAGGCCTATTGGTTTTAATTCAGAATGAATAACAAAATGAGACAAAATAGATAAGAGAAAATTTGTGCATGACATCTTAGAAATTTTTTGAAATAAAATGCACATAAAAATTTACGTGCAATGCACGTACACAAATATTAGGATTTAATTTGATAGAACGAAAACAGTCAAAATACGAAATACGAAGAATATTTTTATTAACAATGTTCTGGAGATTTCACGTAACTGTGAAATTTATGCAATCGACATGTGTATCGAAAGCACGCGCAATATACCTAAAAACATAAAGATTAAAATTAATATTTGAGTTGGCTCAAAATAGAATAGAAATGAGCTTTAGGGAGATGAAAAATGTATAAATAATTGAAATACAGATATACGTAGGAAAATACGTTACGACTATTATTCGTTCGAAATACACGTGTGTAACACGGGGGTGGGGGGAATTGTCATTACTCAATTTTGCGGGGTGTTACACTCTTCTCCCCTTAGAACGGTTCTTTCCTAAGAACTTACTAGGGTAAAAGTTATATTTCGTACACACCCAGAAAAATATCATGATTGTATATAGAAAAAGTACAAACACTTGAGAAATCAAATGTAGTATAAAAATATGTAACGTGAAAAAACCAAGCAAAATTAAACAAGGTACTATGAGCATTAAAAAATTACAAGAACGAAACAAGAAAACTAAAAAAATAGCATAAGATAAGAAATGTAACCATAAAAGATAGGATATTATGTAAAGTATTAGATGAAAGGAATTAGAAGAGAAATTTTCATACAAAATAATATTATGTAAAGTATTAGATGAAGGGAAAATATAAATTTAGTTGTTAATTGTGAAAGAGTTTGGAAAACAAAGCAATTGGAAAGAATAAAGAGAAGCATAGTCAAGAGATACTTTAATAAATTATTAATAGGCTTAGTAATCAAAATTTGTCAAAGTAATAAGCTATAGAATGATTAAAACTGCAAACTTAAACTAGTACTATATGATAAAAATTGAATCGGCAATTTAAGAGAGTACTATTGGACAAAAGTTTGAAAAATATACGAGCATAGGATTTAGTTAAAAGTATAAACAATATAAAATAATTATGTATAATAAGTTAATATTATAAACTTATTGGTAAAGTAAATACAATAATTATATATACGAAAAAACTTAAAGATATAGAATATTGGTTGACATATATCAAAATAATTTCAAATTGTCAAGTAGAGCAAGAAAAACCAACCTACAAAATTTTATACGTACATAGGCGTAAAAATTATGGGGTGAAACAAACAATATTATGATATGAAAATTATAAATGATTTGTAGGAGTAAAACAAGACATCATAGTAGAAAAAATAATAACATATTATTGAAACAATAAAAAAATTAATTATGTAGAAATAAATTATGAACCGTAAACAAAAGTATAAATAATATAAAAAAATTGTTAGGTGAGTAGCCACCAAGTCTAAGATAAGTTAGCAGCAAAATAAAAGACAATGAAGTTGTATGAAATTCTAACTCATGTAAAGATTCAAAATAATAAGAAGGAGATGGCAAGATAGTTGATATTAAGTAGTAAATATGCAAGTAGGATAGATATAGAAACCAGTGTAAATAATAAGATAATTAATTTAATTCTAAGTTGTAAAATATTATAAAATGATATAAACTAGTACAAAAATGAAATAGTGGTAAGTAATATGTGTAGAAATAACAGGGAGGGTTATTAAAGTGGAAATTATTCTTTGTTAAGGGTTCGCTTCGTTGGTGTCCAACTGCAGGCTTGCCTCCTTGACCTCAAGTTGCAGAATTGCCTCTACGACATCCGATTGCAGTTTTCCTTCTGGACATTCGGTTGCAGACTTTGCCTCCCCGACATCCAGCTAAAGTTTTCCTCCATTGATGTCTAGTTGCATATTTGCCCTCTCGACACCAGGTTGCACCAAAACGGGAGATGGAAAGATGTAATCTACCATACGTACTTGAATGTTGGATATTTAATAAAGTATGGTATTACGTTTTTGAAATTTGTGATATAAAAATAGATGTAAAAGTTGCGAATGAAATTACAACGTCAAAATATTAAAATAAATGTATAGATTTTAGATATAATATTTGTAGTAATGAAAAGGATTTACAGCATTGAGATGAAATAGTTTAAAGCATATGCATGAGCTGAAAATACAAACGAGAACAATAATCAAGTAGTTTAGCAATTTAGGATAATAAACATAAATAGTTATATAAGTGTAAAACGATATGTCTAGTAAGTATGTTGAAATACATGATATATATATGGAAATCAGTGGAAAGTGTATGTAGTAACCAAGGATGTAAAAATAATAAAAATAAAATCGAAATAAAATAAAAATATAAATGGTGAGTGTATGTATCATATAAGAGAAGTGCAAAGCTATAAAATTATTGAGTAACAATAAATAGTGAAAAATGAATATAACAAAAAAATTTGCAAATAATATGTAATAACAATAGTATCGAATATATGCTATAAAACAAAATGGTATGTCATATTTATATGAGTAGTATATTTCAATCTTGGAAAAATTATAGCATTGTAAAAATCAAGTATTCGTAAAGTGAATGTAAACATACAAAGTTTAAAATTCCCAAAATCCAATAGAAATAATAACCAAGGAAAATTATAGCCTTAAAATTAATTTAATAATTAGTAATCCAAGACTTAATAGGATACGTGAAAGAAATAGTGAAAATAAATAGGCAACGTAAAAGCGCATAAAGGAAACATCAAGAAAGAAAACGAGTAAGTCAAACTTAAAAGAATAAGACTAAGGGTTGTAGATGAAATAATATATATCAAAGTGAATTAATTAGTATAAGAAAATATTTATTTGAAAAATATTGAATGTTCAAAAATTACTATGATGAAAATCCACGAAGAAAATAACGTGTAAGGTATCATGGATGTAGGTTCAAACCCACCACGCTTTCGCGCGCCACTCTGATACCAAGGGAAAATATACTCGCATACAATCTCACATCAATGTACACGAGGAAAGCATCATGAATGCAAGTTCCATAACTTCATCATTCATGACTCCATCCATCTGATAGGGAAAGGGAGGAGACGACATCGATGTATAGAGCAACACAAATGTAAATCACTTATATTTAAATCTCTATAAACCAAACTCAAATTTCTAATGTCCACCATAATCTGTCGTCCTTGTAAATTTGTACTACTCATTGAAGTTGGTCTCTGATACCACTCTAATACGCCCCAAATTCTAAAATACGGTAATTCGTAGCACAATAGGATCTTCACTTTATTTCGTACAATTTTACAAGGAATTTATAAAAAAAAAATTTGTATAACATTTTTCATTTTACATCAACGCAGCAGAAAATTACATTACCAAACATGTACAATTTAATCAAAAATATTCAAAAAAGTCTTTAGCTTCAAATTCATGTTTCAGACTTAGCCAATCCAAGCCCTACATTGAATACTGTGGGCACGTCTACAACTGACGCAATACTATACACGGTCATCCTCGCTATGCCATAATATAGCGACTCACTTACTTTAACACACACAAACTTAAATGTAAAACAAAGTGTGAAAAGTGACTATCCCAAACATGTCAGTGTATGCAATATCTTAATGCCTAATACATATGTTTACTCTAAGATGACACTAATGCATACTTATTCAGATTCTATGCATCCCATACTACATAGGTCCGAGGGCAAGCACTTACGTACTCCACAATGAAGGGTTTGATCCCTCACCATGAATACTATCCAGTAATAAATCAAGTTTTAGACGTTCCACGAGTACGATTGCAGCCCTGGAGTCCACCGTCAAGCTTATACGGATATTCTCGTCGTGCGAACTTCTGGCAAGTGTCCCTCCAGCCTCGGTATACGCATATACACTGGAGCACGGTCTCCCATCCATCCAACTATTCTTGATCCTAGATTGCACCGTCAAACCAATCATAGTCCTGGATTTAATTAAGGTCTGCCTCCATCGCAAGCAACCACAGTTCCGGAGTCCACCGTCAAACTGAGTCTATAGACCCAGAGTTCACCGTCAAGGCAACCCACTTACGTTTGCCCAATTTTACTAAATCTCCACTTAATGCCTAATCCTTATGCTTAAAACATGAATAAATTACACCACCTAGAGTTAGCTTCCCCTCCTATCGGACTTAAACAAAAATACCGAGATAGCCCATATACACAATTCTCAAATCAATTAATTCTTTTAACATTTACCGGTACCTGGGTCTCACTAAGCCTCTAGATCACATCCTTTCATGTTCCATAATCATGGGTACTCATACACTTATAATTTATATTTCCAATTCACTTTATTCACTTCTTATTCATTTTTTTCATCTTATTCTCGTATTTATCAAACATGAATAACAATCTCAAACTATTCTTTTTCACAAAGCTCTTTTATTTCATATTTATCTAAACTTTCCCAATCCAAAGTTTATTAAAAAATAAACACCAACTCTTTGAGACTCATCATTAGAAACTCATTATCTAAATCGCACTATCTTCCTTTTATCACAAATCAACTTTTATTATCTTAATTTTATACATTCTTCTTATCAATCTCATTTATCACAAGAATATAACTCTTAAATCTCCAAAATACATTTAAAACAGTGAGAAATACTTTCAGTTGTCCCCATAATATTTTAAAATATTTATATAATTTTTTCGAATTTTTAAAACCCAAAAAAAACTTTAAAAAAAATCAAAAATGCACTATATGTGCACACACAGATTCGAACCCTAGAGCCCAGACCCAGCGAGCACCATGTGGCAGCGCGTGAGCGCAATGTGCCCCTGCTAGCCACTAAGGCCAAGAGCCTTAACTGATATATTAGGGGGTTAATTTCTTTAAGTATCAAACCCCCCCTCCATCTCTGACTTTTTAAAAAATTGTTTTCTCCCACAACAACAGATCCAAGACTCAAACCAGTGCTGATAGCGAGGTGTCAGAATGCCTACCTACTGAGCCGAAGCTCAGATCATAACATGTATAGGGTTTAAGTATCTGATCTTCAAGAAATCTCATTTTTCTACATTTTCACCTATTTTAAATTTCCATTCTTTTTCCTAAAATTGATATTATAAAAAATATAGTTAGACTCCAGAATTCCCCCTTTACTGATCTTAATGATAATTAAGAGGATTTGTCACCATTTCTCGTACATATTCATTTTAAAACATATAAACATAGAATTTGATTTTTGAGCAACTATCTCTTTTCTTCAAATTAATGCTATTACTTTGTATTGATAGCTCTCCAAAATTAGGACTTTACTGATTTTATTCACATTAATGAAGAATTAACTTCAATTTTCTAAATTACTTCTTTCTTTCTCTTATAAGAATTATAGCATAAAATGCAATTAGTTAATTATTGTACTATTTTAATGCAACTTTCCCTTTGTACCACTAAAACTATTTCTTTCCCAAAATGATTCTCTAATTTTTCATTTCTATTCATTCACATTTCATACACAAAATTTCAATCAATTTGTAGGAGACACAAAATTGCATGCAATAATTAAGTTGTTCATTTGTGCCTAACAATTCTACACATGCTTCTAATTAAATTTTCTCTATTCTAATCTACCAATCAATTCATATGCTCACATTAACATACAATGAATTCCATGATTTTTATACCATTAACATTCTTTATCACTAAAACATGCATCAATTTTAACTAGTAGGATTCATTAAATCAACCAAAATCAACTATAAAATACCTCGGCATGATTTCTATACTATCTAGAAAATAAGAAGAGACACGAACCTTCTTTGAAGAATTTAATTAATCCCTAACAAATCAACTCTGAAAAGCCACCAAGCGTGCCCCTCAAAAACCATGCCCAAAGGAAGAAGGGAAATTCCAGCAACGTTTCGGCAGCAAGGCAGTAAGGTATGTATTTTTGGTTTTTGGTTTGTCTTTTTTGATTAGGAAATGGGAGGGGTAAGATTATAAAGGAAAATTTAATTAATTAATATAAGTAAATTTTAATTAACCCACTAATCTACAATTAACCACCCACTCTCTTTCCCCACTTCCTCCATGCACAGCCGGCTACTCCTCTTGAAGTGTGCACATTGAACGTGTACACGTGCACGTGCTTTGTGTACACTCACATATTTAATTATTTTATTTTTATTGAATAAAAATTGAGTATTCTACATAACAAGTTGTGTGTATATTTAAATATTTTTGTTGGCTTTAAAAATAATTATTTTTTCTAATGGGCTTAAATTAATCTTTTAGGCCTATGAGTTTTAATTAAGAATGAATAACAAAATGAGACAAAATAAATAAGAGAAAATTTGGGCATGACATCTTAGAAAATTTTAGAAATAAAATACACATTAAAATTTACGTGCAATGCATGTGCAAAAATATTAGGATTTAATTTGAGAGAAAGAAAACAGTCAAAATACGAAATACTGAGAATATGTTTATTAAAAATGTTACGGAGATTTCACATAACGGTGAAATTTACGCAATCAACACGTGTATCGAAAGCACGTGCAATGTACGTAAAAACATAAAGATTAAAATTAATATTTGAATTGGCTCAGAATAGATAGAAATGAGTTTTGGGGAGACGAAAAATTTGTAAATAATTAAAATACAGAAATATGTAGGAAAATACGTTATAACTATTATTCGTAACAATACGAAATACACGTGCGTAACACGAGCGACAACATTGTCATTACTTAATTTTGCGGGGTGTTACACCTGGTCTGCTTAAAATAGAACCGCCCCGGACCCGGACCTGGATCCATTAAAAAAAAACCCCAAACATATAGAATTTGAATAATAAGGTTGTAGGAATATACATATAAAAGTAATTGTTGAAGATAGATATGTAAATATAATATTAATTCATGTACTTAAGTGTAAAAATAGTTAGAATTTTGGGCTATCGGGTACAAAAATATTTAGGTGCAAATATTTATTCTCTACTACCAGACCCAATGAGTAATTTTTTTTTCTAGGACCCGGGCCCGGGTCTGGGTAGTGGAGGACCCGACCCGATAGGACTCGATAACAGCTCTGACCCCTAGTTACTAAGAAACTCAAAATATTGGAGTAGATAAACCTTTATTAATTCAATTATTTTATCATTATCACTCTATTTACTTAAACTATGTTTAGGACTAGATCAAATGGGATAATCACAAGAAAAAGCATCACATTTTTCTTTTATCTATAATCACATGACTCTCACAATTTTGTAAGGAATTTTGAATTTCAATAATCCGAAAGAAAATAATTATTCTTAATCTTGCTTTATATGATATGGTCTATTCTAAAAAAATTGTAACGCTTTAGCACAATAAACAATCCTAAGTGTAATGGTAATCCTAGTATATATATATATATGTGTGTGTGTGTGTGTGTGTGTGTGTGTGTGTGTGTGTGTGTGTGTGTGTGTGTCTAACCACTTCCCCAAACTTAAATATCACATTGTCCTCAATGGGGAAAATAAAAGAAAAAGGAAAAAGAATGAGAAAAGTTCATCCCCTGATCCATGTTAACATTCTGGATGAGTAACGTTCATTGTTTCGGTGATATCTGGGGTTGTAGATATTCAAATCCAGTGGTTTTTTTTTTGCACTAGAAAACTAAGAAAATTTTCTTTGATTGATATTTGAAACAGTTTTCCATATTCGGACTCTATCCTGCCCAAAGTCAGCCATCAAACTAGGTCTAGAAAATAACTCTGCTCGGAAATCGCTAAACTTATGCAATCCTATAAAATAAAATAAAAAATTAAAATTAAAGTAAACTAAAAGAAAAGGCAATTCTAATGACAGTAAAAAAAAAACATGAGTTGCCTCCTAAGAAACGCTAAGTTTTAAGTCGTCAACCAGACATGGTAGCTGATATGGTTATGTGATGCCAAGATCCAACAACATAAGAACCTCTTTTCTAATAATTTTCTTCATATGTGGAATAGGTTCAAGCTCGAGTATGAGTCTTTTCCTTCTTGGAGATGGCATCTTTGATATCCTTATCTCTTTGAAATTCAGCTGAGAAGAAAGATGAATAGATGGTGCAGCTTCTAAATATGGATCACATTCCAAATTATTTTCTTTCTCAGATTCAAGAGTTGCTGACTTTATTAAACACACTTTCACAGGTAACTCTTCAACTTCAGCCCTATGTGTATCGCCCAAAATTAAATCAATTGCACTAACTTGAAAATATGAGTGAACTTCGGAAGAGAACTCCATGGATTTAAAGACATCAAACATTACTGGCTCATACTCAACCCTCAAAATAAGTTTTCCGTGTTGGACATCAATCAAAGCTCTCCCTGTGGCTAGAAAATGTCGCCTCAAAATTAACAGAATTTGTTCATCTTCCTCCATGTCAAGCACTATGAAATCAACTGGAAATATGAACTTGTCTACCTTTACCAAAATATCTTCAATTATTCCTCTTGGGCACTTTATAGATCTGTTCGCCAATTGTAAAGAAATTGTAGTAGGCTTTACTTCTCTAATACCAAGTTTCATGAAAATCGAAAAAGGCATAAGATTAATACTTGCCCCTAAATCACATAAAGCCTTATGAAAAAAAAAGAATTTCCAACAGTGGATCGAATAGTAAAACTCCCTAGATCTTTCAGTTTAGGAGGCAACTTCTATTGTAAATTTGCACTACTCTCTTCGGTCAGCATCACCATTTCATGCTCCTCCAACTTCTGCTTGTTTGATAAAATGTCCTTCAAAAATTTAGAATATTTAGGTATTTGCTCTAAAGCTTCAATAAGAGAATTATTAATATGCAATTTATTAAAAATACTTAAAATTTTAGAGAATTGGTTTTTTAGATTATTCTTTTTAAATCTTTGCAGCAAAGGAATAGGTGGATCATAAGGTGAATTAGGATAAGTTTCAGCATTAAACTCTTTGGAGACCGAGAGGTTGGAATATCTTTTAATCTCCTTAGAATGGTGGTTGGACACATGTTCCATTTGTTCCTCTAAAATTGCCTCGAACTCATCTTGTTTTTCAACCACATTTTGTTCTGCCGATTGTGCTTGTGGCTGCTCAATTGTTCTTCCGCTTCTTAGTATTATTGATTTGACATGCTTCTTAGGATTTGTCACGGTGTTAATGGGTAAGGTTCCTGCTTTTCTCTCTATAAGAATATTTGAAATCTGACCGATCTGAACCTCAAGGTTGCAAATTGAAGCCGAAGTTGAAGTTGCAATATTTTTGATCGCCAAATTTATCTTGCATGTATTGCATGAACATTTCCTCAAGTGTCGACTTCTTTTCTTGTTGTTGAAAATATTAAAGTGGGCTAATTGTTCCTTGATTGTTGTTCTAAGAAAGATTTGGGTGATTTCTCCATCCTGGATTATACATGTTCAGATAAGGATTATTTTGATGTTGGATGTTGGACATGTAATTTGCTTGATCAAAATTTGGTTGAGCAAAAGGGTTTTCCATGTAACGCCCCAGATCCCCGTTACCGGACATCCGTGACGCAACCAGAATCTTTTCCTTCAAATGCATCTCAACATAGTAATACCACGAAAATTTGAAAACTTTTAATTGTCAAATAAAGTCATTACATCATCGATTACAACCAAGATCTTGTTCTTGAACAAGAATACAAGTCACATTAACTCATTACATCTTATTACAAAATATTTACCAACTCCTCTTGTAAAGCTATCAACTGTCTCCCGGAAGGGTAATCGACTGCTCACCACCGAAGCTCCGCCAAGTGGTCAATCTGCTTCCCTGGAACTTGCCCCGCAGCTTGAGTCTTCTGCTGCGTGACTTTGATATTTCTGCACCTGCTCGAAAGGTAGGACCGGTACCTAAAAGGTGGGGTACATCAGTAATTCTACTGACGCAATGCTGATAAGAAACAGCGATCTCCAAACTGGCAACCACAAACCATCTTGAATTGGAAAAGAAACGTGCATCCTAATTCCCTAGTGTTCGTGTATGTCATGATCTAACAACTAAATGCACCAGTTACGTGCCTTATTCTAATGCAAGCAAGACTTTGGACTCTGGATCCGCATGCATCCCATACTACATACGTTCCAAAATCAAGCATGTGCTATTCTAATGCAAAAACATGAATGCACACTATGCACCTACTCTAATGCAATTTATTTGGGAACGTATGCAACCCATACTACATACTTCCCCAAAATCAACTTCAATAGAAACGTATGCATCCCATATTACATACTTTTCAAAGAGTTCGCCTCTTCTGATTGTAGGGTTCAATCCCTCACCATGCATCCTACTCTTGTACTTATCCTGTTCCTAATAGATTTCCGTGTCTGAGGAGGTTGCAGTCCTTCGGTCTAGTCCCGTACTGCAGTCCCTAAAGTGGTGGTTGCATATGCCACTTAGTACCCATGCACAGACCTCACTCAAAAAGCCGTGTCAAACCTTCCGGTACAAAACCATGTACCCAAATGATGTCAATGATTCTCATATAGAACAAAACCCACACGCATAGGAACATGACGGCCTCGAGCATAAAATCCCCCTATCTGACAGGAGCTCCTCTCTCGTTCCTTACCCTGGCTCTTTGGGAATTAACAGATCGAGATATGAGATCCGCGAACTCAAAACCTGGGAACTAACTCCGTATCCCTACGACAGGAAAAGTACAACACCTGACTATGGTGTGCTAGTACTAATGCAATGTACATACCCCTAATACACCACTATAATCCAAGACTCACTCTAACCATTCAGGTAACAAAAAAGGTTCCTCCCACAATTCTGCCTATCGACACACGGCCCCGGCGACACAATATCCTGCTCACCACTTCCCCTAGTTTAGAATTCTTCCCTCACCATGGCCCGCATTCATCCTTAACCGGCATGAATACAACTCAACGGCACCAACTCGGACGTCCAACGCCTCGGCAGAAGTTCACATCTAGGGTCGATAGACGTAGGGTATCTATCTACCCTTGTAACTAACTCGTGTCACAATATCCACAACAGGAGTCAACACCAACAAGACCAGCAAATAGACATCATTCATCCCCAAACAATGAGTCATCAACTCTTAGGTACACAAGGGGAAAGGTTCTACCAACACTCAGTCAAAACCATGACTAAACACTACGGTGTTTCTAGCTGAAACTTAAAAGGATCATAACTCCCACAATATAACTCAGATTTGGGTGTTCAAGCCCAATCTGGAAAGCTAAAGACCTAAGCTACAACTCTCTAGTTTATCATCACCTCATATTTAGTGATCTAAGTCCTCAAAATAGCCTCACAAGCCTCAACTTGTGTACTTCCTGTACACTGGCTGCACTTTACCGATAGTATAAAATCCTACCTGCTCATCAGAATATACCAACCTAGGTTCTGTGGAAAGGTGTGAATGTCCTCTACAACTTCCTAGTTGATCACTAATCCAAATTGTCTCATTTGATTACCCTAAAACAGTCATTACTCTTAGGTATACAGAACCACACATAAGGTTTTACTCAAACAGAGCCTATAGCTCACAATCTGGTTTCTGTCCAATTTTGCAAAAATCATAATTATTAATCTACTCACAGAAATTTCTTCAAATAGGGCTTCTTGGAAATCTCTAGATGTCTACTACAATTTCCTAGTAGAACACCTCCTCAAATTCTGCTCTTACAGAGCCACACAAGTACCATCTTATCAGACTGTCAAAATAGACTGTGTTCTGCACAGTACATGCTAAAATATTTATCATAAATCACATACTCATCAAATGGTCATCAAATTTGCATTACAGAAACTAGACATCATCAGGTATAACATGCAAAATGTTTCACATCCAAACTCCAAGTAATGAAAGAGTTCTACCTATTGTAAATATGCACAAAAGTTCTGCTATTCTTCAGATACTATCTTGACTACTCTTGATTAATTAATTTTGAACATGCATCAAATTCCATCCAAATAATTTCATGATTTTTCCGCAGAGTCCAGATGCATGCAAGACAACATGGTAAAAATTTCAGAGGTAGATAATGTGCCAATTAATTCTAAGAATTTCCACAAGTTCAGCTATCACAATAGACAGACCCAGTTCCTGCCTTACAACTCAGTCCTCAAAATGGATTTTTATTAAAATATCAAATATCATCAGAAAATTCCGAAATAAATCATGTATCTTCTATAAATACATTAGATCAATCTTTATCAATTTCATGATCAAATTCCAATTATTTTGTTCTCTGGGAATGCGGGAAAATGACATGCAGATCATGTTTTCTGTTCCTATTTCCAGATTCTAACAATCTACTCTTATACAACCATTCTCATACTACTACTACTACTTATACATGCAAGAAATTAAACAAGAATGAACAAGAACAAGTTCAGAGAACTCCCCACCCTTATTTGGCTTGAGAAGATGAGGTGTGTCTTGAGCTTCCTCCAAAATCCTACTCCAAAGCTTTCACTCTTTCCTTTTTTTTTCTTTTCTAAAATTTTCAGAGCTCAAGAGGAGAGAAGGGGGGTTTTTAATCAAGAGAGGAGTGACGGAGAGAAGGGGGTAGGCCGCCCAAACAGGGGAGGTAGGGGGTGAGGGGGCTAGGTGGTTTTTCCCAAAACCATGGTCTCTAGCTCCTTGTTTTTGAGACAAGGCTTGGCTAAAATTTTTGGTCTTGATCAAGCTCTATATGAGAGATGAGAGGTTATATTTGAGTGTATGCAAAGAATATCTATTGTAGTACCATACAATTGCATATTTGTATAGACACCGCACTCAAAACTAGTGCATGTACTAGTATCGGTCATTTTCATTCTTGTGCACCATCTAGAACGCAACCATCCACATGACCGTCCCACAAATATAAATGCACTCCATCATTCATACATATATAATCAAGCAAATACTGCGATATATATATATATATACTAGGTTTGCCCGTTGACACGTGCCTATGACACGTCTTCGGAACGGTACACCTGATTTGATTATATAAAATAGTTTTGGAGGTCCAACAAATTAATTGAAGTAGCAAACATATTATATGAGTAAGCAGTATATCTACCTTTAAGCTCAACCATCACCTTCTTGATTATTAGCTTGAACTTACCTGGAATGCATATAGTTTGTTAGAAACACTGCATAAAGTTTTTTGAACTTCTGCATCACTTTTAGATGCTTGTAATAGTTATACAAGGACATTATCATATAGGTTATATAGAGCTTACTCTAATCCCATAACCACTATGAGCATGTCTAAATACAATGGTAACGCAATTACAAGTGTGAAGGTATCTACAATATCAATAATCTAAACATTTGTTTGTCTGAGACTCAGTTCGCAATTGAAATACCTCTTATTATTATTTCAACCAAAATGAAATATATGAAGTTCTCAAAACTCTAAACCAAGATAATCATTTATTTTATCTTCACTTTGTTTCCCCATTGCACATTTATAAAAAAAAAATTCAAAATGGATAAATAAAATATTTACTTCAGCATTCTTTTTTGAGTGGAGAGTTTGCACCCTTCACTGGTAAACTCCAGCCATCCCAATCCTATATATCCACACATACACTAAAAGTTCTTATATGTTATATTATCCATGGTTTCTAATAACCAGTGAAGGGAACACTTCCCGATAGTGTTTTTTTTTTGTAGTAAAGAAATTAATGTTGCATATTTGCCAAGTTATTTTAGGTTACTGATCAGCTTACCTGTCATGCTATGGTTTGGAAGCCCAAATTGAGGCCACAAAATAATCCATCTCTCACTTGCATACACCTTAAATCTAAATCAATAAAAAAACTCATCAAATAAATCACCAAATTAAAAAATTTTAAACCCAAAAATGAAACAATTATACCTCTCTGAACTTAGATCCCATGTACACACAAAATTCGAGTCAGCAAAAAACTGACTAATCCCCTACACACACAAAATTAAAAATTAGAATGAGAATTCGGTTAATGAGATGAAATTAGAGTCGTCGCATCGCATATAGAGGCTCTCGATTCGGTGGAGGGAAGTCGCCGATACGGAGTCGCTTGATATTCGTGCTCGATTTGGTGGAAGGGAGTCACCGATACGGAATCAGCAGCGGATCAGATATCGGCGACGACCTTTTCATTATGGTTCGACATTGGATTTGGATTTGGATTTGCTTTGAGATTTTCAAATTTTAAAAATTTCAAAATTTTAAAAATTTTAAATTTCAATTTTAAATTTTAAATTTTTTTAATTTTTAAAATTTAAAATTTAAAATTTTTTTTTAAAAAAATTAATTTTTTTATTTTAAAAATTTGAAAAATTTTGATTTTTTTAATTTTTTTTATATTTATATTTTATTTTTATTTGATAATTTTTTTTAAAATTTTTAAAATTTTTTAATTTTTTTTATAAGTTATTGATTTTTTATAATTAATTTAAAAGTTTTTAAAGTTTTAATTTTTAAATTTTTAAAATATTTAAAAATTTTAAATTTTTTTAATTTAAAAATTTTTAATTTAGTTTTTGAAAATTTTTAATTTTTTTATATTTTTTTTATAATTTTATAATTTTTTTGATTTTTTGAAAATTTTTATTTTTTTTAGTTTTTTGGTCTTAAAGTTTTTTTAGTTTTAATTTTTTTTAAAATTTTTATTTTCTTAATTAGTGAATAGGAGGGAGAGAGAGAGAGAGAGAGATAGAAAAGAAAGAGAGAGAGAGAGAGAGAGAGAAATAATTGAATAAATAAAGGGGTTGTTTTTTTTGGGGGGCGGGGGGGGGGGGGATTTGAATTTGAGTTTTGCAGGGAAACTTTTGGGGGAAAATGTGTTTTGTGATGTTAGATCTCGGCCTTTGATTTTTGGGGAATTGAAGGAGAGCCACTTGATAGATTTCTTTGTGTTTTATTATATATATATATATATATATATATATATATATATATATATATATATATATATTGATATGGCTAAAAAATGGGGGTCAATCGGAACCGTCCAAATCGGGCACGAATCTTGAGACCTGGGGGTAAAACGGTAATTTTGCCTACAAGAAGGTCCAAAATGGGTATTGGATCTTCTCTCCAAGGACCCAATAACCCACGAATGGATCCACCAACAAGAGGGTGCGGGTTTTAACCCGCTGCACGCCCAATCCAACAAGATAGAATCAAGGTCCCTGGTTGATCATGATCAACGACCCTGATATACATCTATCTTTTCACTGGGATTTGGGGATTAAATTCCTTATCTGATTGCGGGGAATATACCTTATCAGATTACATTCCTAATCTGTTTACAGGGGGAATATTCCATATCAGATCACGGGGATTACATTCCCAAACTGTTCCCTGAGACGCCTATAAATACCCCCCATCCATCTCCATTAAGAGGTAATCAATCTTTCACCAGTTTTTGCGCTCATTCATAGTCTTCCTAGATTACTGACTTGAGCGTCGGAGGGTGCGTCGCCGGGAACAACCCCGGTGTCTCGCACTTTTTGCAGGTGCACGGTGGGAGCGACGATTGAAGCCCCAAGGAACAGGTATACAGGTTTACTATTCAGTTTCCCTAAGAATCCACAAATTCATCTGTTTGCCCCCACACTAAATTTAGCGGCAACAGATTGGCGCCGTCTGTGGGAAACTAACGAATAGGAACCTCTCCTCTTCCCCAAAAACAGGTTTTCTCCAGCCATGCCACCTCGAAAAGTCAGGTCGAGGGGGTCTAGTCGGGCACCCAACCCTGACCAGCAAGAAGTCCCTAACAATCCTGCTTAACAACAAGCACAGCTTCCCCCTACGGCACCCAACCCTGACCAGCAAGAAGTCCCTAACAACCCTGACCAGCAAGAAGTCCAACAGAACCTTCCCCCTCCTGATCCAAAGGGTCCTAACCCTCAGAAACAACCCCTTCACCAAGAACAGGTCTCCATCCGCAACGCCTCCACTGACTCCATGGCCTCCCATCACCCCCGAGCCTCTGGTCGCCACAATACAGCCACTAACTGCCAGAAGGAGGATGATCTCCGCCGCCACCTGGAAGAAAAGCAGGCCCGAGAGGGAGCCTCCCGCCAACACTATCCGGGCGAGCGGTCTCCTCGCCACCGGTATCACAGGTCGCCCGTCCGCAGGGGGAGGAAGGAATCCCCCGATCATTACCGAAGAAGGTACTCTCCCGCAGGTCGGCAACAGCCCAGGAACAACGAAGCACCAATCACCCGTGCCGAGTTCCAGCAGTTCCAAGCGACCGTCCTGCAGGCCCTCAACCTCCGTCAAAATCCCAATGAGCCGAAGGTCCCGTCTCCTCCTCCAGTCCGAAGCCCTCGCCGACGGTCCCCATCTCCTCGTCCTGCTCCTACCAACTCCCGGCGCACCCCAAGTCCTCGCCGCTCCCGAAGTTACCATCGCCGCAGCCCTCGTTCCCCCTCATACAAAGACGAGTCTCGTGGCTCGGCAGATTACCGTCGGAGAGATGACACCATGAACCGCCGTCTTCATGAAGTAGAGAGACGCCTGGGTCAGATAAACCGAGAAGAAAAGCTCAGGGGGAGGACCCTACGTCCTAGCCGACCCCCTTTCTCCCGAACCATAGTGGATGCACCTGTCCCGTTCGGCTTCAAACCTCCTCAATTTGAGACTTACACCGGGGAAACCGATCCAGTAGATCACATTGAAAGTTTTAAGACCCTGATGCTCCTACATCAAGCTTCCGCTGCAAAACCTTCCCTGCAACTCTCAAAGGACCGGCCCGAGAGTGGTATTCTCGTCTCGCCCCCTCCTCGATATTCTCTTTCGAACAGTTCGAAACCCTCTTCGTCACACATTTCGTAAGCAGCCGAAGGGCCGAGAAGACGAGCATCTCCCTATTGCACCTCCACCAGAAGAAGGGGGAAAAATTGAGAGACTACGTGAAGAGGTTCACGGCCGAGGCCAGATCCATAGCATCCCTCGACCAGTCGGTCGCTACGGCAGCATTTCAATCCAATGTCCTCAATTCCAACCTCCGCTCCTCCCTCGCCAAGAAACCACCACATGACTTTTCCGACCTTCTCCTTCGCACTGAAAAGTATATCCGGGCCAAAGAGGCTGAGCAACAACCCAACTGGGAGGGGTCTACCTCCGGGTCTAAGAGAAAAGGAGCGGAAGAAGGAGCCAAGAAGCTCCAGAAGGATAATGCCGGCCAGCACCGATCTCCCCCTAGATTTGAGAAGTTCACTCCCCTCACCACTAACATCTCCACCATCTTCATGGAAGTCGAAAAAGAAGGGGTCTTACCTCCAGCTCCGAAGATGAACACCCCCGCCAAGAGAAGAGATAGAGAGAAATGGTGCCGCTATCACCGGGACCATGGGCATGATACCAACGACTGCCGTGCTCTGAGGAACGAGATCGAAGCCCTTATCCAGAGGGGGCAACTAACGAAGTTTGTAAAAAAGGACCGAGCTGAACTTCCTCCCCCGCCTCGGGGGGCTAACAAGCGTCCGGAACGAGAAGAGACGCCAGACTTTGAGGAAGAGCGAGTCCTCCACCTCATCCATGGGGGTCCAATGGGGGGCTCCTCGAACTCCTCTCGAAAAGCATTTATTAGGGAAGTCAACTCAGTCCTGACCACCCCTCCTCCCAAAGGCCTCGGAGTGCCAGTCACCTTCTCCGACGAATATCTCGAGGGAGTTCGTATCCCACATTGTGACGCCCTCGTCATTAGCCTCCACATGGCGAATTTCAAAGTGGAGAGGATCTTAGTAGACAACGGCAGCTCCGTCAACATTCTCTTCCTCTCCGCTTTTAAAGGCCTAAAGCTCTCCAGAGACAGACTCAAGCCTGCCAGTTACACTCTCCATGGGTTCACGGGGGTTCCGGTAACTATTGAAGGGGTGATCACCCTCGATGTAACTGCCGGCCAAACTCCTACCACCCGGACAGAGCCAATGGACTTCATGGTGGTGGATGTCCCCGCTGCTTACAACGTCATTTTGGGTCAGCCAGGCCTCGCATCCCTGGAAGCTGTTCCCTCAGCATACCATCTGAAGATGAAGTTTTCCACCCGGTTCGGGGTCGGGGAAGTAAGGGGAAATCAGGAGCAGGCCCGGAAGTGCTACATGACCTCAACCCTTGGGCCCGTCCTCTCCTTAGAGACTCTGGAAATTCCTCAAGACGCTGCAAGACCGACCTCCGAGCTGGTGGATGAACTGGAAGAGGTGCTCTTCTCTGAACAAGAGCCGACCCGTAAGTTCTTCGTAAGCAAGACCCTCCCGTCCGCCCTATACTCAGATATTGTGAAATGCATCCGAACCAATCAAGACCTCTTTGCATGGTCCGCAGCAGACATGCCCGGTATCTCCGAAGAACTCCTAGTCCACCACCTGAGCGTTGATCCGGGGTCCAAACCGGTTCAGCAGAAGAGGCGCAAGTTCGCCCCCGAGTGACAGCTCGCTATCAAAGAGGAGGTAGATAAGCTGTTGAAAGCCCGATTCATACAGGAGGTAAACTACCCAGAATGGTTGTCTAACGTAGTAATGGTGAAGAAGTCCAATGGGACGTGGAGAATTTGTATTGATTTCACCGACCTCAACAAGGCCTGCCCCAAAGATCCTTTCCCTCTACCGAGCATCGACACTCTGATTGACGCAACCTCGGGACATGAGCTCCTCAGCTTCATGGATGCCTTCTCAGGTTACAATCAGATAAGAATGTTCCCTCCAGACATCCCGAAGACGTCGTTTGTTACCGACCAGGGCCTTTATTGTTACAGGGTCATGCCGTTCGTTCTCAAGAATGCCGGTGCAACATACCAACGCCTCGTCAACAAGGTGTTCCAGGCCCAGATCGGCCGAAACATGGAAGTGTACGTCGATGATATGCTTGTAAAGAGCATCCGAGGCGTTGATCATGTGGCCGACCTTCAGGAAGCCTTCGACATCCTAAGAAAGCACAATATGAGACTCAACCCGAACAAGTGTGCGTTCGGCGTCTCATCAGGAAAGTTCCTCGGCTTCATGGTTAGCCAACGGGGAATTGAAGCAAATCCGGAAAAGATCAAGGCCATATTAGACATGGCCCCTCCCAGAAATGTCAAAGAAGTTCAGAGATTGACTGGTCGCCTAGCTGCCATAGGGCGTTTTCTGTCGAAGTCCGGGGAGAAGTGCCTCCCGTTCTTCAAAGCCCTCAGGGGGGCTAAAGGATTCGAGTGGGGGCAGCAGTAACAAGACTCCTTCGACCAGCTTAAAGCCTACCTCGTCAATCCACCTCTGCTCAGCAAACCGATACCCGGCGAACCACTCTACCTCTACTTGGCAACTTCCGAACAGACGCTTAGTGCAGTCTTAGTCAGAGAAGAGGAGAGGGATCAGAAGCTCATTTACTACGTCAGCAAGGTGCTTCGGGACGCCGAGCTCCGGTATCCGAAGATTGAGAAAATGGCCTATGCCCTGGTAATGGCCGCGAGAAAGCTTCGACCCTACTTCCAGTCCCATTCAGTGGTCGTCCTTACCGACCAGCCGCTGAAACAGGTCCTTCACAAGCCTGAGACTTCCAGTCGCCTCATGAAGTGGTCGATCGAGCCGAGCCAACATGATATAACTTATCAGCCTCGGACCGCAATCAAGGCTCAGGCGCTGGCCGAATTCATAGTTGAAAGTACAATCCCTGAACCCTGCCAAACAGTAAAGGGGCCGCCGGTTTGGTCAATTTATGTTGACGGATCTTCTTGCAATGAGGGAAGCGGGGCAGGAGTCATCCTGGCAGGCCCAGATGACTTCATCCTCCAATACTCCCTCCGTATAAATTTCAAAGCTTCGAACAACGAGGCCGAATACGAGGCGCTAATAGCCGGTCTAAGAATGGCCCGAAATGCAGGGGCACAGCGGCTACAGATTTTCAGCGACTCTCAGTTGGTTGTCAACCAGGTCCTCGGTGAGTATGAAGCCCGCGATGATAGAATGGTTAAATACTTGGCTAAAGTCAAGAGCCTCATGGCGCTGTTTAAAGAGGCCCTCATCCAAAGGATCCCCCGAGAAGAAAATGCACAGGCCGACGCCCTATCCAAGTTAGCCTCCTCTTCCCTCCAAGGTCTTGAGCAGACCGTATTGATAGAAGTCCTCTTGAAGCCAAGCATAGAGGACGAAGCACCAGACTCCGTTGAAACATTGCCAGTCCTCCTCGAAGACAACTGGATGAAACCCCTCGTCGAATTCTTAAAGGACGGACTCCTCCCTAAAGATCCGAAGGAAGCAAGAAGAATCAGGACCCGAGCCGAGCGTTTTACTTTAATCGAAGGCATCTTATATAAACGCTCCTTCACCCAGGTGGACGGTCGGCCTTACCTAAGGTGCCTTTCCCCCAGGCAAGCCGACTACACCCTGCAAGAGCTCCACGAGGGCATCGGCGGAGCTCATTCCGGCTCCAGAGCTCTAGCACGCAAAGTGTTGAACTACGGGTATTACTGGCCCACTCTCCTACGGGACGCCGAACGACACGTTCGGCAATGCAGCTCCTGTCAAAAGTATGCAGACATCCGACGTCTTCCACAAGCACCGCTCACCTCCCTATCAAGTCCGATTCCCTTCGCTATGTGGGGGATGGATTTACTAGGACCGTTTCCACCAGCTCCCGGACAGCTAAAGTTCCTAGTCGTGGCAGTCAATTATTTCTCTAAATGGATAGAAGCCGAGCCCCTGGCTACAATCACCGAGCATAGAGTCGTTCAATTCTTCTGGAAAAATGTGATTTGCCGGTTCGGCGTTCCCCGAGTCACAGTCACGGATAACGGAACACAGTTCATTGGGGCCGCCTTCCGAGCCTTATGTGAGGACCTCTCCATACAACACCGATTCTCCTCCGTCTCCCATCCCCAGTCGAATGGCCAGGCCAAGAATGACAACCGACTGATTCTTTCGGGTATCAAGAAGAGATTAGACAAGTGTTCCAAAGGACTGTGGGTCGATCAACTGCCAAACGTGCTCTGGAATCACCGCACCACCAAGCAGACCCCAACAGGCGAAAGCCCGTTTAATCTCACCTATGGGTCCGAGGCCCTCATTCCCCTAGAAGTTGGGATACCCTCTCCTCGTTTGACGGCCTTTGAAGAAGAGCAGAATGCAAAAGAGCTCAGAGCCAGCCTAGATCTGATAGACAAAATCCGAGAGAGAGCGGCCATACGCCAACAAGCATACCGAAGGAGGATCGAGCTAGCATACAACAAAAGGGTCTGCCCAGCGGACCTCAAAGAAGGGGATTTAGTCCTCCGAAAATTGGCCATCTCGTTCCCCGGACAGAAAAGCAAGCTGGCCCCGAATTGGGAGGGACCGTACAAAATCTCGAAGGTGATCCGCCCCGGTGCGTACAAGCTAGAAGATCTCGAAGGCAGGGAAATTCCCAGGACTTGGAATGCCGACCATCTTTTGAAATACCAAGAGAAGGCAACTACGCCTCTCTAAGTAACTCGAGATGTCACACCATTCCCCTCCTTTTACTAGTAGTGATTTTTCCTTTTATTTTTTCATTGTAATAATGGCTAGCAACTTTAGAAGCAGCCGATCTTTAGATATTAATAAATAAAGTTTTCCATATTCTCACTGCTAGTACATCTCTCTGCTTTTAACTCTGACGATGGTTCCGAAGTCCAACACTTGGCTCGATTCTACTTCGCAAGCTCGCTCCCAAGCAAGCTTGAAGTAGCTCGCCATTCGGAACTGCTCCCACAGCCGTTGAATGGTTCGGAGTCCAACACTTGGCTCGACTCTACTCCGCAAGTTCGCTCCTAAGCGAGCTAGGGGTAGTTCGCCATTCGGAATTGCTCCCAGACCCTTAAACTTACGATGGTTCCGGAGTCCAACACTTGGCTCGATTCTACTTCGCAAGCTCGCTCCCAAGCAAGTTAGAAGTAGCTCGCCATTCGGAACTGCTCCCACAGCCGTTGAATGGTTCAGAGTCCAACACTTGGCTCGACTCTACTCCGCAAGTTCGCTCCTAAGCGAGCTAGGGGTAGTTCGCCATTTGGAATTGCTCCCACACCCTTAAACTTATGATGGTTCCGGAGTCCAACACTTGGCTCATTCTACTTCGCAAGCTCGCTCCCAAGCAAGCTAGAAGTAGCTCGCCATTCGGAACTGCTCCCACAGCCGTTGAATGGTTCGGAGTCCAACACTTGGCTTGACTCTACTCCGCAAGTTCGCTCCTAAGCGAGCTAGGGGTAGTTCGCCATTCGGAATTGCTCCCACACCCTTAAACTTACGATGGTTCCGGAGTCCAACACTTGGCTCGATTCTACTTCGCAAGTTCGCTCCCAAGCGAGCTAGAAGTAGCTCGCCATTCGGAACTGCTCCCACAGCCGTTGAATGGTTCGGAGTCCAACACTTGGCCCGACTCTACTCCGCAAGTTCGCTCCTAAGCAAGCTAGGGGTAGTTCGCCATTCGGAATTGCTCCCACACCCTTAAACTTACGATGGTTCCGGAGTCCAACACTTGGCTCGATTCAACTTCGCAAGCTCGCTCCCAAGCAAGCTAGAAGTAGCTCGCCATTCGGAACTGCTCCCATAGCCGTTGAATGGTTCGGAGTCCAACACTTGGGTCGACTCTACTCCGCAAGATTGCTCCTAAGCGAACTAGGGGTAGTTCGCCCTTCTGAAATGCAACAACAACCATAATCTAATCAAACAAGGGCGCCGAAGTCCAACACTTGGCTCGATGCTACTTCGCGAGTTCGCTCCTAAACGAACTGGAAGAAGCTCGCCATGCGGAGTCCAACACTTTGGAAGCTTCGGCACAGCAAACAGCCGACACAACAGTAAAACACACGAGTTCGGCAACAACACTTTTATTGATGAAGCAAATGCGATACAGAGACAAACGCAACAGGATTACAACTCGCCAAAGAAAAAGTTACAATGCCGACTTATTACACTCAGCGAAAACAAAAAATACTCAACAACCAGCGGAGTCGACCACTTTAGCGCTTTTTTGGAGCCGGGGCGTTCCGCTTCAAAGACACCCGAGGGTGGCGACGCTTGTCTCCGGAGCGCGACCCCAAGCCCGCGAACTGAGACGTGTCCTCGGCTCCACTCCTAGTGGCCACTCCGACGGACGCTCCGCTCGACGAAATTGCCACCGAGTTCTGCGCGTCCCCCGGACTAGGTTGGCCGATCCGCTGACGGGTCGCCATCTCATAAAAGGTAATGCCCCGCTCGCTCTCGGCGCGAGTGCATGACGTGCTTCGAACATTGATCGGCCCTGAATGCGGCTTAAGACGGGCCACTTCTGCCTCCAACTCCGAGATCCGATCCCGCAACGAGTCGTCCTTGACGTCGACTTCGAAACGCGGGGGTATCGCGGAGTCCGGGACGCCAGATCGGCTGGCGATGAGGCGCCGAAGGTGGGTGACCTCGATGCTTTTATCCACCGTCGCTCTCTTCAGCGCTTCAACCTCGGCAGACAGTTAGACCCGTTCAGTGGTCAACTTCGCCACTTCGGCCGTGAGCCCCTCGCCCTCGCTCCGAAGCTTCGCCTCTACGGACTGAAGATGTTGTATCTCGGAAAGCAAATCGTCTCTCTCCGCTGTTATTTTGGACAAGTTATGACGGATGCACTGAACCCGAATCTCATTACTGAAACCAGTTGGCGAATATTCACCTTCGAGGATGAGCACGGCGACCCTGCTCTCCAAACGGCGAATCTCGATATCTCACCGGCCGAGGATGAGCTGGAGGTGGGTCCTCTCGCTTTCAGCTCGGTGCAATCCGAGCTCGACCTCGTAGAGTCTCTCTCGGCACCTCGCCAGACATAGCCTCGTCGCCCCTAGGCCGACCTCGGCTCGAGCTTCCTCATCCGAGCGTGAAAGTTCGACGTCTTGGGCGATCACCATAACCTGCAAAGAGATCGGAGTAATCAGCAAATACGTCGAACACTGCCGAAGCACTACACTTAGAAAAATTTTCTTTTCTAAAAGACAAGAAGGGACTGTTCAGCAGAAGAGGGGGCAAAAGACAAAAACTTCCGAACATCAACACTTGCAAAAACTTTCTTTTCATTAATGTCAAAAGTAGCGGTGGCCAGTCCGCTATTAGGCATTACAGGGTTCGAAAAGAAAAACAAAAACAAAAAGAACAAAAGGCGGAGTCAAGGCTCGACCTCTTTCCCCGGGCGACGAGGTGGAGTAGGGGTTGACTTCGCCGAAGGAGACGCCGCCGCCAGCGGAGTGATCATGGTGCTGGGGACCTCGCCAGTAACCCCGGCGTCGGCATCGGCGTCACCCTCCTCCTCTTCTTCCCCTTCGGACTCGGGGTCGAAGCCCTCGACGTGTTCGGGGAAGAGTCGCCATCCCGAGACATCCACCGCGGGGTACGCCTCCGACACCCGCGTGAGGGCAGCAGCGAAGGCCTTTGCCATGTTCTGCGCGAGGAACCCCTGGGCCTTCTCCATGGTCGCGCCCTCTGCTGCCTTCACGGCTGCCGCCTGCTTCGCCTCAGCCTCGACCAATTGGTTGGCCGACCTCTCCTTCTCCCGAAGGAGCTCGCCCTCCAGCCTCTTCACCTCGGCCTCGAGATGCTTGATCCTCGCCGACCGACCCTCGTGCTCGACTCGGAGCTTGTCGAGCTCGTTCGATATCCGAGCCTTCTCGTTCCGAGCTTGGTCGGACTCCTGCTTCAGCTCTTTTTCCAGAGCTGTCAGTCTCTCGGTGAGATGGCCGAAGTGGACGATGATCTGCAGCAAAGAAGAGCTAAAAGAGTTAGAAAAAAAAAAATTTTGATTCAAGAAATACAACAGATGAGGAGAAGCTTACCGATACCGCCGAACGAGCGATCTCGATCACGTCGTCGCCTTGTCTCCCCGCCTCCATGGCGGCTCGGTCCTTCGGGGTGGCGAGATGCTTAACAGCCTGCATGCTCGCCAACGAGTTCTCGAGGAACCCATCGTGCCTCCGAACTTGCCAGTCCGGGATATGGATCCGCTTGTGCTCCTCTGTCAGGAGCTCCTCGCCTGCCACGGTTAGCGGCGGAGTCGACATGGCGAGGGCGGCGGCAATGGGGAACTCCCCCACAGGCGCTGGAGCCGAAGTCCCCGCCACGGTGACGACCGGGTCATCGAGGATCTCCACCCCCTCGTCAGGGGCCGCAATCCTCGGCGTCTTCGAGGTCGAGGGCAGCTTCGACGCGACCCTCTTGCGCTTCTTCGGCGCCTTGTTCGAAAGCCCAGCCCTAAGCGCCAAGACCGCTTCGTAGTCCATGGATTCTGCATCAAAAGCAAAAATTGATCAGCGCATAAAAAACACCAAGGCAGTGAGGACGGAAAAAAAGAACTTGACGAGAGCCGCGTACTAGGGTCTACGCGGCAGAGCCCTCCCCTGTAGAGGACGTCCTCCGTCAGCTCCTTCCAATCGTACTTCGGCCGGTCGAGGAGGATCCGGACCGCCTCCTCTTCTTCTACTGAAAGCCTCGGCACCGCCTTCGCCCTCTTCGGCACCCCTTCGACCCAGTCAGAGGGGATCGGCCATTCCTCTCGACTCCGCATGACGAACCACTTCTCTCGCCAGTGCTTGATGGAGTCAGGGCAAACGACGAGTCTGCCGCCGTGCCTCGGAGTCAATTAATACCGGTACTTCGACCTATTTCCTTGGTGGAGCCGGTATAATGCCCGAAGCACGTTCAGCTGCGGCTCGATCCCTGCGGCCTGGCAGTGGAGAACGAAACCATTAATCACCCGCCACGCGTTCGGCATCAGTTGGATGGGGCTGACCCCGAACCAACTCACCACGGTAATGGCGAACGCGTGGAGAGGTAGCCGAGCCCCGACAATAAAGGCATCGACCGGCCAGCAACACATGGTCACTGGCAGCGGCGAATTGGCCCTAACTCCGGGGCCCGGCAGCATGATTTCGTACTCCTCCGGGATGAAAAAAGAATCCCGGATTGCGGCCAGCTCCTCCGCAGGATCGACGCCGCGTCGTCCGCCTCTGTCGTCTCCCTTGCTTCATTCTCCTCGAAGGACCTCTCCCTCCCATGGACAATTCGCTCGGCCTGATCCCCCGAGAGCTGCCTGACTCTGTGGAGCCCCGTCAACGGACCTGGCAGCTGTCCGAACTCCCCCATCCTCTTCGGATCCACTACAATCGAATCATTGCCGAACACTTTGCCTTTGGGCGGAGTCGGGGTCGAGTCCTCGACATTTTCAAGGGAGGGCTCGGACCAGGAGACTTCATCTGAGACAAAAGCTAGAGACATAATTGATGATAAATTACCTTAAAAAGCTTTGGTTGCCGGAAAACTTTGCCTGAGTCAAACGCCGACCACCATAAAAACTCGCCTGAAGCACAAGAAAACGTCTGAGCAAATTAGAGGAGAAATGAGAAATGAGAGAGGGGGGGTGAGGATTTATAAGGGGGGCACGCCAAACGAGGGTAATGGGCTCGTACGACCGGCCCAACTAAACCAAACGGCGGAGCAATCCCAATCGTCGCCTCACTAATCATAACGAATCATGAGTTGAATTTAATGCGCATCCCATCTGATGGAAGCCCAGAGGTCACTGCCATTAATGAACGTCCCATCTGTCAGTATTGTCAGAACTGTCAGAGCTGTCAGAGCTGTCAGATCCACCAGAGGTTCAAATGGCGCACAGAAAAAACAAACCCCCAAAAAAAACGACAAGTCTGGAAGCCCGCCACTCACTGCCGAGCGTTCGTGACACCGACCTTGTTACGGGGCAAAAAATCAAGTTCGGCACTCAATGTCGAGCGTTCGTGACACCGACCTTGTTACGGGGTAAAAAACAAGTTGGCACTCACTGCCGAGCGTTCGTGACACCGACCTCGTTACGGGGTAAAAATCAAGCTCGGCACTCACTGCCGAGCGTTCGTGACACCGACCTTGTTACGGGGTAAAAATCAAGCTCGGCACTCACTGCCGAGCGTTCGTGACACCGACCTTGTTACGGGGCAAAAATCAAACTCGGCACTCACCGCCGAGCATTCGTGACACCGACCTTGTTACGGGGTAAAAATCAAGTTCGGCACTCACTGCCGAGCGTTCGTGACACCAACCTTGTTACGGGGCAAAAAACAAGTTCGGCACTCACTGCCGAGCGTTCGTGACACCGACCTCGTTACGGGGTAAAAATCAAGTTCGGCACTCACCGCCGAGCATTCGTGACATCGACCTTGTTACGGGATAAAAATCAAGTTCGGTACTCACTGCCGAGCGTTCGTGACACCGACCTTGTTACGGGGTAAAAATCAAGCTCGGCACTCACTGCCGAGCGTTCGTGACACCGACCTTGTTACGGGGTAAAAATCAAGTTCGGCACTCACTGCCGAGCGTTCGTGACACTGACCTTGTTACGGGGTAAAAAACAAGTTCGGCACTCACTGCCGAGCGTTCGTGACACCGACCTTGTTACGAAGAAAAAAATAAGTTCGGCACTCACTGCCGAGCGTTCGTGACACCGACCTTGTTACGAAGAAAAAAATAAGTTCGGCACTCACTGCCGAGCGTTCGTGACACCGACCTTGTTACGGGGTAAAAATCAAGTTCGGCACTCACCGCCGAGCGTTCGTGACACCGACCTTGTTACGGGGTAAAAATCAAGTTCGGTACTCACTGCCGAGCGTTCGTGACACCGACCTTGTTACGGGGTAAAAATCAAGCTCGGCACTCACTGCCGAGTGTTCGTGACACCGACCTTGTTACGGGGCAAAAAATCAAGCTCGGCACTCACTGCCGAGCGTTCGTGACACCGACCTTGTTACGGGATAAAAATCAAGTTCGGCACTCACTCCCGAGCGTTCGTGACACCGACCTTGTTACAGGGTAAAAAACAAGTTCGGCACTCACTGCCGAGCGTTCGTGACACCGACCTTGTTACGGGGTAAAAATCAAGTTCGGCACTCACGGCCGAGCGTTCGTGACACCGACCTTGTTACGGGTTAAAAATCAGGTTCGGCACTCATTGCCGAGCGTTCGTGACACCGACCTTGTTATAAGGTAAAAATCAAGTTCGGCAGATCGCCAGACTCACTCCCAGCGCTCGCAGCTATGCCGAACTCGCTTTCCTCTCCGGAAAAGCCTGCCGAACTGCATGTGGACCTCGGCCTCCTAGTCAGCGAGCCCTGGGGGAAGTCTAAGACACGTTCCAAATATCTAAGACCCCCGAAACAATGAATTGACGCTCCGCGAAGGCGAAGAAGATATCCCTGCGAGAATATCACACGACCATCAGAGCTCGTGAGCAACTCGGAGCTCGATCCACTTGGAAAATCACCGCACTACCCCTTCAAGATTCAAAACCCTTCATTTGAACTCCGATACAACTCCGCTAGCCATTAAAACAGTTAAACTACTCCTCAAAGGCCGATCAAATTTAGCCTTTAGGAGTGGGGGGCTCGTGATATGGCTAAAAAATGGGGGTCAATCGGAACCGTCCAAATCGGGCACGAATCTTGAGACCTGGGGGTAAAATGGTAATTTTGCCTACAAGAAGGTCCAAAATGGGTATTGGATCTTCTCCCCAAGGACCCAATAACCCACGAATGGATCCACCAACAAGACGGGTGCGGGTTTTAACCCGCTGCACGCTCAATCCAACAAGATAGAATCAAGGTCCCTGGTTGATCATGATCAACGGCCCTGATATACATCTATCTTTTTACTGGGATTTGGGGATTAAATTCCTTATCTGATTGCGGGGAATATACCTTATCAGATTACATTCCTAATCTGTTTACAAGGAGAATATTCCATATCAGGTCACGGGGATTACATTCCCAAACTGTTCCCTGAGACGCCTATAAATACCCCCCATCCATCTCCATTAAGAGGTAATCAATCTTTCACCAGTTTTTGCGCTCATTCATAGTCTTCCTAGATTACCGACTTGAGCGTCGGAGGGTGCGTCGCCGGGGAACAACCCCGGTGTCTCGCACTTTTTGCAGGTGCACGGTGGGAGCGACGATTGAAGCCGCAAGGAACAGGTATACAGGTTTACTATTCAGTTTCCCTAAGAATCCACAAATTCATCTGTTTGCCCCCACACCAAATTTAGCGGCAACATATATATATATATATATATATATATATATATATATATAATAAAACACAGAAAGCTATCACGTGGTTTTCATTCAATAGGGTTGAAATGAATGGTCCAGATCTAACCTTACAAAACATATTTTCCCGCACAGAAGTTTTCCCCCAAAACTCAAATTCAAATCCGAAAATAACTCCTTTATTTATTTATTTCTCTCTCTCTCTCTCTCTCTCTCTCTCTCTCTCACATTCTCTCTATTTACTTAGAAATTTATATATAATTATTTTTCAACATATACTAATGGGAACATTGACTTTTATTTACAACTAATTATTGTTTTACTATTCAAATTTGAGCTACATAATTGTTGTTTTAATGTTTACAATACTTTCATATCTTGTATCGTTCCGAAGACGTTCCGTAGGCACGTGCCCACGAGAAAATCCAGTATAATATATATATATATATATATATATATATATATATATATATATATATATATATATATATATATATAGAAGAGAGAGAGAGAGAGAGAGAGAGAGAGAGAGATAATTAAATAAATAACGGAGTTGTTTTGGGAGGAATTTGAAGAGTTTTGGGGGGAACTGTTGGGGGGGGGGAATGTATTTTGTGGGATTAAATCTGGGCCTTTGATTTTGGGGGGATTGAAGGAGATCCACTTGATAGCTTTCTTTGTGTTTTGTTATATAGATATGCAGACATTTATATATATACAGAATATTATCTTACCCGCGGTATTACATCCCACTTGACAATCAATACTTGAGTGATTTCCTGCACAATGATCACAAACAATATTAGTTTGAATAACATTAATATTCATATCACCTAATTATTTTGATAAAGTAGCAATTTGTGTAGCCATTGCCGTAATAAGGTCAAGTTCAAAAACTCCAGCTGCTTTTTTAGGCAATGTTCTCTTTGAAGACCATTGGTCATTTTGGATGTCATATCCTTTAAAGGTTCATAGATTGTTTCATGAGTTTTGCTCATTAGTGCACATCCAGGTGCTGCATCTACCATAGACCGATTTGTAACTCCCAAACCATTTTAGGAAGTTCATGATGAGGACACTTTCTCAATAGCTCTTTATACCTCTGGCATGCATCATACAAAGACTCGGTCTCAAATTGAGTGAATGTGGTAAGACTATTGGTAATTTTTGATGTCATATCCTCTGAAAGTTCATAGATTGCTTCATGAATTTTGCTCATTAGTGCACCTCCAGTTGCTGCATCTACCATAGACCTATTTGTAACTCCCAAACCATTTTAGGAAGTTCACGATGAGGACACTTTCTCAATAGCTCTTTATACCTCTCTCATGCATCATACAAAGACTCGGTCTCAAATTGAGTGAATGTGGTAATATCATTCCTTAGCTTCATTGTTTTTGCTGGAGGAAAATACTTAACCATAATTTTTTGTGCTACTTCCTCTCAAGTTATGATGACACCAGGTTGTAGTGAATTTTACCCAAGTCTTCGCCTTATCTCTGAGTGAAAAAGTAAATAGTCTCAATCGAATTGCATCATCTGACACTCCATTGTGCTTGAAAGTGTCGCAAATTTTAATAAAGTTTGCAATGTGAACGTTAGGATCCTTGTGTAATAGTCTTCCAAATTGAAAAGTCTGTTGAATCATTTGAATGATCACTAGTTTAATCTCAAAATTGTTAGCTTGTATAATTGGCCTCTTTATGCTTGATATTGCCCCGTAAACTGACGGCATAGCAAAGTCCTTCAAAGCATCATTTGCTTCTCCATTACTCTCGTTCGCCATTGTCATATACCTCTATCCTGATATATAGCTATTAAATAACAGAAAAACTAAAAACTAAAAAAAAAAAAAAAAAGAAAAAAAAATTCAAACTAGTGACAATCTATCAATTATCAATATCAATAAAAGAATAACTAGTCCCCGACAACGGCGCCAAAAACTTGGTGGGATATTTTGCAAGTGTACAAAATCGCAACAGATAGTATAGTTTTAAAAGAAAAGAGTGTTGAACCCATAAGGACTAATTAATTTATTGAGTACCAAAATTCACTAGATTAACTACTATTTGGAAAATCGAAATTATGATATAAAAAAATAGCAACTAAACTAAATTAAACTAAAGGAAAGAATTAAACTAATTTAAAAGAACGAAATCTGAAATTTTGCGGTTTGTTAATAGAAAAACTAGTTCTAGGGCTTTTGATTTCATCTAATTAATCACATACAATTCATAATTCCATATACCTAGAAATTCTACTTTTCCAAGTTGTAGACCAAAATCCTCTTTATTCAATATTTTCTCTCGAACAACACCAAAATATCCCCAACTAACAATTTGTCATATCTCTATGCAAATTGAATTATTTGAAGACTCTTTAAGTTCTATGGATTTCTTTATAGTCACATTAATAGCCGTAAATCATCTCTAATTTCGCTCAATCAATAGTGTTTAATTCTAAAATTCTAAATCACAAGTTACCTCTCGGCATCCCTCATGATTCAATAAATCAAACAATAATTTGTCAAATTATAAGCATTAAGATCAAAAATTAAATACACCACCGTGGAAAAGTAGAATTATAAAATAACATAAAATTAAAATTGTGTTATCAAAACTAAGCTACATTGAAGCCCTACAAAAATAAAATTAGTTCATGATGATAAATTTGAAACTAACAAACAAAGTATTGATTGCATAATGAAAAGTAGAAGAGAAGAAAGAACTCTAGATGATCTTGATGAAAGCTATGGCTCTTGCTCTCCGATGGTGTGATGAGTCGCCTTGTAACCCCCGTTCCCGTAAATACATTTTCCCTGGATATTTTTCTGTATTTCGTTTAATTATAAATTCATTTTATTATAAATTCATTTTGGATCTTCTAATAAATTCTTTTCTAATTGAAAATTATATTTATTCGAATAATGGTGTATTTTACCTTTATTTTCTATCCCTAATTGATGAACTATTTATATTATTACTATTTGGATCATTTTAATAAATTTGTTAAATCCAATTCCTATTTTTGTTATATAATCATGTTATTACTATTACTGTTATTTTTATTGTTATTATTATTATTAATTTTATTTTTGTTGTTGTTATTATTATTATTATTATTATTATTATTATTATTATTATTATTATTATTATTATTATTATTATTATTATTATTATTATTATTATTATTATTACTTTTGATTGTTTACTAAAAATCTATTTCTCATTATTAATTGTATTTGTAGTTATTTCAAATAATTTCTATATTTAATACAAATTATATTTTGTTATATAATCCTTTTTTTTGTTATTCTTCCCCCGATTGGAAACCCGATGGCCTTCTTATTGGATCCAACCCATACCCTATAGCCCTTCTTCTTATTGGATTCTAACCCAATATCCAAACCAACTACCCTATAACCCAACATCCAAATTTTCCCTATATACAATAATCATCCCCTTAGCCCTAATTATCACCCTCTCAAAACCCCAACCGCCTCCGTGCTACCCCCCTTACCCTTCACGGTTCAAACCCCATCCCTGTTCATCCTCTTCCTCGAGCCATCCCGAACAACCCGTCGCCTCGGCTTGTCTTCTCCATCGCCATCACCCCATCCCTGTCCTCGTCCCTATCACCTCACCATCCCACTCACCTCTCTCCCGATCACCCTCCATCATCGACTACACCATTGCCACCATCATCAACCTCGACAGCCTCTGCCTTAACCCACTCGCTAGTCCACAACTTGAGCAGCCTAACCTCCGGCGACCACCCCAGCGTCGCCAGCACCTTCTCCCGAGCGTCGCCTCCACTGCAGCACCACCGTCGGCGCACCTCGCTCTTCCTCACTACCCTGTCTCTCACTACCAGCCTGCTATGCTGCACCTCTCGGCCACTATCCCAATACCCCCCGCAGCATAACCCTACACCGACAACTCAACCTACCTTTCCTCCTCGTGAGGCAGCCACCAACTGAAGTCACAATCTGGCTGAGCCGCAGTCAACGCCGGTTGCTATCGACCATCGCTGGTTGCAGTTCTCGATCCCGTGTTTTGCCGTTTGGTGTTTAGTCGTTGTTGTTGGACTCGTGCTGTGTTGCTGTGTAATCTTGCTTTCGTTGTTATTGCTTTTTGTTGCTATGTGTTTCTCTTGTTCACGTAGTGTGCACGTATTTCATTGTAGATTTGTGTTCATTGCTCTGGGTTTCTCATCCCGTTATTCTTTGGTATTCGAACTAATCATCAATAACGCAAGTCACTTTCCCTCTTTAATAAATATTGTATCAAATTCAAGTTCTTATTGAATTCTTGCAAGTAGATCCTAATCGTTCATCGTATTGTATACTATTGTTCATCTTTCGTTGAGTATATTGAAGGTTGACACGAGCTAACCCAAATATCCCCGACTTTGTGCCTTTGTTGATTAAAAAAATTGAATCTTTCATGCATTCATATAGTATTGATAGTAGGGTTTATTCATACAAACAACACACAAACAAACTGTCATAGAATTGAATGCTATGTTGTGTGCTTGGATGATCGATTGATATTTTGTTGTTGTTGAACTAGTGTATGTGTATATTCTTAATGATGTTTACCATGCTATTGTACCTATCATGCTGATTATATGATTTATTGACTAATTGAATTAGAACCATCATGTTAGATCGCTTTATTTTTTGAAATCTATTGATAATCTGTATGTTTATTGTCTGTCTGGAAATTGCGAGACATTTTCGACCCAGTATTTGACATCAAAATTAATAACTTTCTAAATAAGAGTTGTAGCCTCTATGTCTCTAGTTTCCAGAATATCTAAGATCTTTATATTCCGAGTTGTATTGCAAAGTTATGATAATTTTACCACTACTGCATTTCATTTCCAGAATTTCAGATTCATATATGTTTTCATGCTTAAACTATTAAAAAGCTAAATTAATTTTAGAATAATGCTTTGATAATTTCCAGAATGATAGTTAACCTGTTTAGGAGTCTAATGAATATTTTTGATGAATTTATAATTGAGTTTTCGCTTATTTTAAAGATATAACAACTTGATGTCGATTTTTAGTCAGAACATGTAATCTCTAAAAAGTGATGAATTTAACCTAGTTACTTTTGTCGGATTTTGTATTTTAAATATGCGTTGGAATCTTTAGGAAGTCTAGTTTTCAGAACTTATGACGGATTTAGTTTTTGATTTCTGTAGCAGCGGGAAAACTAATTTTTGCACAGTGACCTCTTGTTGTTCAAAATTTATTTTTCCAGATTTTCTTTATATAATCATACATATATCATTGTATTGCATGAATTGAAGCATATATATTGCATTGCATGATCCTAATGTACTATTGTCATCATTCTATTGTTTCATCCAAAGTATCATCCTATTGTTCTTCTATTGTTACCATCGTCCATCTAATGTCTCTAAATTGTATAATGTATTGTTTGTATCGATAAAATATTTAACAAGCCAGGGTTAAGGGTTGACTAGAGTAGTTGATGATATAGTGACTGTACTCGGAAGTGTGAGCCTTGTTTCCTAAAATAGTGTATGTCGACTAGTGCTATCGATTTATTGTTGGATTACTGACCACAGTATCTCTATTCATCGTGTATGATTTTAGTTTTATCGTGCCGACCAGTGTGCAACAAAGGTACTATCAGTGTTATCGTGCCGTGTACATAATCTATAGAATCTACCACTTAAGTCTAAACGAAATTGGTTCTATGCATCGAACCTGTGGAATGGGATGCAGTAGTACGTGCATTAGTTAGGCTGCAAATTAATAGACTTAGGAATTGACACAACATCGACATTGCATATTGAACATCATCATTCTGTTTATAACCATTGCATTTACTATCATTGATATTGATTATTGCTATCATCCATTATTATTAATTCCTATTAACCCATTGAATTCATTGTTACATCGCTATTCCATTGTTTCATTACTTTCTCTACTTGCTGTCCATGACTTGTTCTAAGAAGAAAAAAATCCTCTTATTAGATGAAGTATTCACAGGTGATCAAGGAGAGTTACCTGCAGGAATTTGAGTACAAGCTTTCTAAATATTTATTGCTTTCTAGTTGATTGTTATTTCATTGGACTTATTGTATTGGAACTTATTATCATTAGGTTTGGATTTATTATTGTATTGGGCTTATGATCTGGATATTATTATTGTTTCCAGATGTTGGATTATTGTACTTGGTTATTTCATATTGTCTTATTACAAGTATTATTGTTCATGTGGTTGTTATTATTGCCTATGCAAATGTTTTGTATTGTTTGTATTGTTGAGTTGAATGGGTAAACAGCTTATGGATGATGCTAGTCATTCGCTGGATTAATGTCACGTGCTTGTGTTCCGTATTTTTGCGAAGCTAGGCATGACAAGGTTTTTAGAAGTATTAGAGTCCGGGTTTGGAAGATATATCTGTAACGCCCCGAATTCCAAAATACACTGAATTCGAGATTCCACAGGATCTTTACACTTCATTTAGTACAATTTTACAAAGAATTTAAAACGTTTCACGTTACATCAGAGTTACATAGGAATCTTAACACTTTACATTTTACAACGGAAGCAATTTTACAACATTTATATAAAGGTACATCAACATTTGAATAATCGCTAAGCATCATTTCTCCTTTAATCTTTATCATGTCATTTACCCTGCATACAAAACTGTGGGTACGTCAGTTCATTCAACCGACGAATATTATACACGGCCATCCTCTTTATGCCGGAAACAGTATAACTAATTTTCCATATTTAACAAATACAAACTTGTCACATATCAAATTAAAGGGAATACCCTATTGATGTCGTGTTGTGATTGTGCACTTAGTCCTTAATACAATCATTTACATTACATGACACTAATGCACACTTGTTCGGATTCTATGCATCCCATACTACATAGGTCCGAGGGCAAGCCTCTTAATCGTTCTTCATCTTGTAGGGTTCAATCCCTCGTCATGACTTAATCTACTACTGTAACTACGGTAAGTATCCTAGATGATCTATGAGTACAAGCTCATGTACAGAAAAATTGGAGGGGAATCCCACGTCATGTCACGACGCATCGTGAAGACTATCTATGGACAATTCAGCATCCTTCTAGGCACACGATCCTCTTGCAGTCACCAAACATCCCACAAGCGTCGCCATCGGGATGATAATTCAGGAGTAGTGCCCAGGCCATGTCCTGACGCATCAAGCATGCATTCTGTGGCTCACTCTCACACCGCCAATCCGATGGCCCTCATACTCGTGTTTTTCTCTTACTTTCATCACCTCTTTACTATGTACTAAATTCTTAATTTAATGAAATCATGAACAAAATTAATCTCTTAGAGTTAGGCCTCTCACTACTACCGGTCTTATTTCTTCAATTTCACATGACCAACCTTGGTCTTTTCAATATCAATAATCTTATTTCATCACTTTTCACTTGCCGATGTGAGTTTTGGCTGCACCCTAATTTCCAATTTCGATTCACAAATTCACATGTTTGAGTTGTCATACTCAATAACATTTCTCTTTTCCAATCACATGATTTCTAAATTATTCATGAGTTAAAATAACCATTCATGGAGTTCAATTATACATCGTGTATTTCACAACATTTATTTCCACATTAAAATCATATCACCAAATATATACTAAAAATGAATATTCACAAACTCATTAGTGTCACACTATTCTTTAATAAGAATAATCCATACCAACTTCACAATATATACTTTCTTTCTTTGTTATTTTTCTTTTCTAGCATTTATCTCAAGTCCTTTGCAAAAATGCATTTTTCACAAAATATACAAGTGTAAAACTATAGTTCCAACCACATTTTTATTCCCAAATATACTTTATTTTATCCCAATAACTCCCAACTTATTTTTCATAAGTCACACATGTTTTTAGAATAATAATAGTAATTTTTTTTCCATAATTTTTACACATCAAGAAACCACAAAAGTCATTTTTTTCAAAAAGATATTATTCTGGCCGAGGCCAGGATTCGAACTAGCAACCCACAGGAAGCAAGCCGCACGCTCTGGCCATGTGGCCAATTGTGCCGTTCGATATAAAAGGGGATTGAGAGTATTAAATGCTCTCGGGTTGGAAATTCATTAAATTTTTACAAACGCACATAAAAATTTGGGTTTCTCAAGTATCGAACCAGCGATCCAAGGGAACAAGCCACACACACTGTAGCATTAGAGATCCTCCCGACCAATTGAGCTATAGGCTCAAGTTGTCTTGAATACAACTTGCATTTTAATTAAATCCATCCTCTGTTCAATTAGAACATTTCGATGTTCAGAAGCTCTCATTTGAGTTTTGCTTTTTACTAAATTTCTTGTAAATCTCCAGAATGTCTAATTAAACATAGTTTAACACTCCAGTAATTTAAAAATAATTTTTCCAGTAATTAAACACATATTTTTCATACAATTAACTTAAATTGTATACTACTACTACCACATTACTACTACCACATCTCATTTCGATATTTCTTATACAACTTAATATTAATATTTCCTATATCAATTCCCTATTTATTTTTCTTTTACAAACCCAAAAATATATTTTAGGTCACTTATGCTAAACATTATCACAAAAGTCCATCTAAGCACATAAAGCAACAATTTCATCTACTAGCATTTGAATTTAGTTTTGATACTAACAACAAATTTTAATTCAAGCATTCCATAGCTACAAACAATTCACATACAACTTAAGATTCATGATGGAATAACATGCAATCTATTTAGCATCAATTCAATCAACTAACAAGCCTTTTTCCAATTAAATGTGCTCTTATTAGTTTCTTTCATGCATTATCAATTTAATCAACCTTAGCATGATATCTAATTAGAAACATGGAAAATAACCCACCTTATTTGGAGAGAATAACTATTGCAACACCTCCTAAACAAAAAAGTCCTTCGCGAGCTTGCCAAAAGAGCGTTCTTCCTCCTCCTTGATGTGCAAAACCGGCCTTCAAAGTGCAATCCCGAGCCCTCCTTGATGCCGGCCTTCCTTTGGTGCAAGCACAGCCCACAACTCTCAATCTTTTTTTTATCTCACTTACTACACTACTAGCAATTGTATTTTCTACTATAGGTTTTGGGGAAATGAAAAGTACAAGAATAACTAGGCTAGGGGGGGGGGGTATTTATACTAAAAATTGGAGCAAATGAAGGGCTAGGATCAATCTAGGAGTTAAAAATAAAAGGTTAGGATTGAAGGGGAAGTTGTAGTAACCAACCATGATTCAAACAACTACCACCCATAACTCCACTCTTTTTTTTTCTTTTTTCCTCTATACCAAAACCGGCCCACTATGTGTGCTACTTGCACGTGTACATGCAATGCACGTGCATTCACTAGTTCTCCATATAAAAAGTTGTACATTTTATTTTTTATAAAATAATCTTATAAAAATATTCTACATTACAAGTTGTAAATAAAAAAAAAGAAATAGCTCATGGGCTTTATTTAATGGGCCAAATAATAGTTTACAAAAAATAAATTAGATTTGGGCTAAAAAGATTTATGTTTATTTGAAGAAAAATGGGCCTTTATAAAAACAGTTAGAGAACACACACACACACACACACACACACACACACACACACACACATATATATATACACACACATTATCCATAAAGAAAATGATTATAAGATTTTATACTACAAAAAATTACACGTGCATAATACGTGCAAAAATAAAATAATAATTTTCATAAATGAAAATCGAGGTATTACAACACTCCCTCCTTAGAATAGTTCCATCCCCGGAACTACAGTCAAGAGCGAGAAACAAAACACTCACAATAAGCACGAGAAAATACAAAATACAAATCAAGCAAAAAGCTCATTATAATCCTTCAACATCCTCTCCTCAGACTCCCAAGTAGCCTCTTCAACCAGAAGGTTTCTCCAGACTACCTTGACCATCGGTATCGTCTTGTTCCTCAAGACTTTCTCTCGACAATCAACACTCTCGACAGGAGACTCGATGTAATTGAGATCCAATTGCAAACCTTCCGGCACTTCAGGCAAATGATGACTCGGATCTGGAATGTAACCTCTCAGCATAGACACATGAAAGACATTGTGCACCTGAGATAACTCTTCCGGTAACTCAAACTGGTAAGCAGTTTTCCCGATCCTTTTCAATATCTTGTACGGGCCTATAAACCTCGGGGCTAACTTCCTGCCTTTGCCAAATCGAATCACACCTTTACTGGGCGATACTTTCAGATAGACGAAGTCACCTTCCTCAAACTCAAGGTCCCTTCTTCGGTTGTCTGCATAGCTCTTCTGCCTGCTCTGAGCCTCTACCAACCTTTTCCTGATCAAATCAATCTTTTCAGAGGTTTGCTACACAAGCTCAGGCCCAAACAATTGACGCTCCCCAACTTCAAACCAACAAACAGGTGTTCTGCACTTCCTGCCATACAAAGCTTCGTACGGTGCCATTCCAATACTGGTCTGAATACTGTTGTTGTAGGCAAACTCTACCAAAGGTAAACTCCAACTGCCTCCAAAATCTAGTACACAACACCGAAGCATATCCTCAAGAATACGGTTGACTCTCTCGGTCTGCCCATCGGTTTGCGGATGAAAAGCAGTGCTGAAATCCGTCTTGGTACCCAAAGCTGTCTGAAGACTCATCCAGAAATGCGAAGTAAACCGCTTATCTCGATCAGACACAATAGTTGACGGAACACCATGAAGCCTGACGATCTCGCCAACATACAACTCAGCTAACTTGTCCATCGAAGCAGTGAGTTTCATCGCCAAAAAGTGAGGGGACTTGGTTAGTCGATCGACTATAACCCAAATCACGCCATTGCCTTTAGGACTCTTGGGCAATCCCGTAATGAAATCCATACTGATGTTATCCCACTTCCATTCCGGAATAGGTAACGGCTGTAATAGACCTTCGGGTCTCTGATTCTCGGCTTTGACTTGCTAACAAACCTCACACTTCGCCACAAATTCAGCCACATCCCGCTTTAAACCTGACCACTAGAAATGCAGTTTGATGTCTTTGTACATCTTAGTACTCCCAGGATGTACTGACAGAAGAGTAGCATGTGCCTCCTGAAGAATACTCTCTTTCAGGTCTGCCTGATTTGGAACACATGGTCTATCTCCGAACCACAACACTCCATCGCTGATTTGAAATCTGAGCAACTTGCCAGCACCAACCTGCTCTTTCATCTCCAAGATATCAGCATCAACCTCTTGACTTGCAATAATCCTTCCATTCAAAGTAGGCTGAAGCCTCAACTGAGCTAAAGATGCTCCCAATCCTTGCAAGACAACTTCAATACCTGCTCGATCCAATTCTTCTTTCATATGCTTCTGAGTTGTAATCAAACTGGATAAACCGCTCTTGCGACTAAGTGCATCAGCAACAACATTAGCTTTCCCAGGATGATACTTGATCTCAGGTCGTATGTCCTCCAGCACTTCCAACCATCTCTGCTGCCTCAGATTTAGATCCTTCTGCTGGTATATGTACTTCAAACTCTTGTGGTCCGTGTACATATTCAATTTCTCACCATACACGTAGTGTCTCCATTGCTTCAAAGCAAAGATAATCGCAGCCAACTCCAGATCATGAGTCGGGTAATTCTTCTCATGCGGTCATAGTTGTCTAGACCCATAAGCGATTACTCTTCCTTCTTGCATTAAGACACAACCAAGCCCCCGATGTGAAGCATCGCTGTAAACATCATACTCAATACCTGCTCTAGGCAAAGCTAAAATAGGTGTAGTAGTCAGCTTTTCTTTCAACTCCTGAAAGCTTGCCTCACATTGCTCAGTCCACTTGAAGTCCACATTCTTCTTGGTCAAACCAGTGAGCGGTACGGCTAACTGAGCATAACCTTGAATGAATCTCCTATAGTATCCAGTTAATCCAAGAAAACTTTTGACTTCCTTCACTGTAGTAGGCCTTGCCCAATCTCTCACTGCCTCTATCTTCTGAGGATCAGTCGCCACTCCCTCCTTAGAAAGGATGTGACCTAGGAATGCCACTTCAGATTTCCAGTAATCGCACTTGGATAGCTTGGCATACAACTCCTGCTCTTCCAGCTTCCTCAAAACTGATGCCAGATGCTCGGTGTGCTCCTCTTCTGACTTGGAGTACACGAGAATATCGTCAATAAACACCACGACGAAAGAATCAATGAACGGCTTCAGAACTCTATTCATTAAATCCAAGAAGATTGTGGGTGCATTCGTCACTCCAAATGGCATAACTAAGAATTCGTAATGCCCATGTCGAGTTCTAAATGCAGTTTTGTGCACATCCTCAGCTTTCACTTGAACTTGGTGATATCCTGATTAAAGATCTATTTTGGAGAAAACAGCAGCTCCTTGTAGACGATCGAACAAGTCATCAATTCGGAGAATAGGATACTTATTCTGAACAGTGACCTTATTCAGCTCTCGATAGTCGATATACATTCTCATCGATCCATCATTCTTCTTTACCAAAAGCACTGGTGCTCCCCAAGGTGACGCACTAGGTTGAATAAAGCCTTTCTCCAACAGTTCCTCAATCTGCCGTTTCACCTCATCCTGTTCCACTGGAGCCATCCTATACGTGCCTTAGAAATGGGTGCACTTCCCGGTTGAAGGGTGATGCTGAACTCTACATCACGTTGCGGGGGTAACCCAGGAAAATCATCCAAGAACACAGTTGAATAGTCCCGAACCACAGGAATCCTTTGCACTTCCACAGGAATCTCTTCCTTGCGGATAGCTGCCACCAGCCTAGAACACTTCTTCTTCCCTTGGAAGGTGACTTCAGGTCCACCTGGAGCCTTCACTGTTACCGTCTTGGTCTTGCACTCGATGCTTGCACTGTACACTGACATCCAATCAATGCCAATGATAACATCGACTCCCAAGATAGTCAGCTCGATTAGATCAATTCCGAAGATTCTGTCTCCAATCACAATCTCGCAATCCGCATAGTACCGATCAGTGGTTAAAGTTTCCCCTGATGGAGTAACTACTGCTAAGATCTTGCCTGGAAAAATCTTCGGTTCAACTCCCAACACTTTAGCAAATTTAGGAGACACAAAAGTATGAGAGGATCCAGTATCGAACAAAACAATAGCTTTCATTCCATTCAAATAAAGTTCTCCTATTACATAATACACACTCATTACGTAACAGTTCACTAAATAAACGGGAAAAAGAAACAACATGAACCTCTAAACATCCGCCCTCGTACCAGTGATGACATGATCCACCTCATTCGCATCAGCTTCGGTCAAGAAAAATACTCGCCCTTGTTGGTACGATTGCTTTCCAGTCTGCTGCATTGGTACACTGCGATTACCATTCCGTGGCTTGGGACATTGAGATTGGTAATGTCCCGTCTCACCACAGTTGTAGCAATTTACTGCAGGAGGTCTCACAACATTGTTCCTGGGTCCTCCAACCACATTGATAGCGTTCGCACCTGTCGGTTTGAACCTTTGTGCCGATGGTTGTCCCTTGAAATTTCCAGAATTTGCGGGCCTCTTCCCAGACTGCCAGTTGTTCCTCCGACTTTGAACATCATGAAACTGCTCCATGTCTGCTTCCTGTAGCTACCGCGCACTTGACCAGTTTGTCAAATCTTCTGATACCAAGAGGTATCATCCGGGACCTTAAGCTCGACCTCAATCCATGCTCAAACTTACGAGCCTTCTTCGCCTCATCCATTACCAGTTCGGGAGCATACCTTGAGAGCTGAGTAAATTTAGTCTCATACTCCCTAACTGACATGCCACCTTGTTGCAATGATAGAAACTCCATGGCCTTCTTCTCCTGGATGTCTGAAGGAAAGTAATGACTGCGGAATTCCTCCAAAAATTCCTCCCAGCCAAGAACTAAACCTCCCATTTTCCGTTTCATCGACTGCCACCACACAGCCGCATCCTTCTCGAATTGCAGAGTCACCAACTTCACCTTGCTACCTTCAGGGGTCTCCAAGACTTCAAAGATAGTCTCTACCTGCCTGATCCAGTTGTCAGCCGTATCAGGGTCTGACTTCCCTTCAAATATCGGTGGTTTCATCCGCTTGAATGATTCCAAGAGTTTGATTGCTTCGGGCACCGAATTCGCAGGTACCCTTCCTTTGTTCTGATTCATGGCCACGGCGTTGAGTGTCTGATAGACCCTCGCGAGTTCCGTTTCCAAGTCCAGACCTTTACCATTTCTTGCTCTTCGTCCAGCCATGTTCTGATGCAAAAGATCCATTAAATTCGAAGTATGAAACATGAACTTTTAAGTCAATATTTCCATTTCATTGAATTTCAAACTTTATACATTCGAATTCAAAACATTTTTGACATCAAAATGAAAGCAGTAGACGATACAACAGTCTAACTCCTACAGTTTCTCTTGGCTTCATGAAGCTCTCCCTGTAGTTCTTCAATTTCTTCCTTCAGCACATCGATCATGTTTTTCCTCTTCTCGAGTTCCCATACACGACGACTGAGAACTGCAAAATCATCCTTACGCTTTGCCAACTGAGCCTCAAATAGTCCGACTCTCTCTCGCAGTGTTTCTACCTGTCTTTGAAGAGATATCACAAGACTACTTGGAACTGGTTCTTCTTCTTCTTCGTCAGAAGAGTCATCGTCCGGAGGTAAGGTAATCTCTCGGGACTCAGGCCATTCCTCTTCGTCGGAATCTGCTTACCCTGGGTAGTACTCTTCCTCGGAATCTGCTTGTCCAGGACAGTAATCTTCCTCGATGATATGCCAATTGTCGTCTCCTAGCAGGGTCGAAGTGATCAGCCATCTTAGAAATAGGGAGGAAGAAGCATAAGTCATAGAGCAACACAAATGTAAGTAACTTATATTTAAATCTCTAGACTCAACACACACTCTAATGTCCACTTCTAGGGTGTCGTTCCTTATAAATTTGTACTAGTGTGAAGCATGGCTCTGATACCACTCTATAACGCCCCGAATTCAAAATACACTGAATTCGAGATTCCACAGGATCTTTACACTTCATTTAGTACAATGTTACAAGGAATTTAAAACTTTTCACTTTACATCAGAGTTACATAGGAATCTTAACACTTTACATTTTACAGCGGAAGCAATTTTACAACATTTATATAAAGGTACATCAACATTTGAATAATCGCTAAGCATCATTTCTCCTTTAATCTTTATCATGTCATTTACCCTGCATACAAAACTGTGGGTACGTCAGTTTATTCAAAAGACGAACATTATACACGGCCATCCTCTCTATGCCGGAAACAGTATAACTGATTTTCCATATTTAACAAACACAAACTTGTCACATATCAAATTAAAGGGAAGACCCTATTGATGTCGTGTTGTGATTGTGCACTTAGTCCTTAATGAAATCATTTACATTACATGACACTAATGCACACTTGTTCGGATTCTATGCATCCCATACTACATAGGTCCGAGGGCAAGCCTCTTAATCGTTCTTCATCTTGTAGGGTTCAATCCCTCGTCATAACTTAATCTTCTACTGTAACTACGGTAAGTATCCTAGGTGATCTATGAGTACAAGCTCATGTACAGAAAAACAGGAGGAGAATCCCACGTCATGTCACGACGCATCGTGAAGACTATAGTTCCAACTATCTCAAGTCCTTTGCAAAAAATAAAAAAATTAAAAAAAAATTAAAAAAAAATGGGGGTGTTACAAAGCACAACCCACAACTCTCAATCTTTTTTTATCTCACTTACTACACTACTAACAATTGTATTTTCTACTATAGGTTTTGGGGAAATGAAAAGTACAAGAATAACTAGGCTAGGGGGGGTATTTATACTAAAAATTGGAGAAAATGAAGGGCTAGGATCAATCTAGGAGTTAAAAATAAAAGGTTAGGATTGAAGGGGAAGTTGTAGTAACCAACCATGATTCAAACAACTACCACCCATAACTCCGCTCTTTTTTTTTCTTTTTTCCTCCATACCAAAACCGGCCCACTATGTGTGCTACTTGCACGTGTACGTGCAATGCACGTGCATTCACTAGTTCTCCATATAAAAAGTTGTACATTTTATTTTTTATAAAAATAATCTTATAAAAATATTCTACATTACAAGTTGTAAATAAAAATAAGAAATAGCTCATGGGCTTTATTTAATGGGCCAAATAATAGTTTACAAAAAATAAATTAGATTTGGGCTAAAAAGATTTATGTTTATTTGAAGAAAAAAGGGCCTTTATAAAAACAATTAGAGAACACACACACACACACACACACACACACACACACACACACACACACACACACACACACATATATATATATACACACACACACATTATCCATAATGAAAATGATTATAAGATTTTACACTACAAAAAATTGCACGTGCACAATACGTGCAAAAATAAAATAATAATTTTCATAAATGAAAATCGGGGTATTACAATATTAGTCAAACATAACTAACATATGGAGGTTTGGCTTTGGATGATATATTAGTCAGATTTGGGTTTTAACCGGTTTGACTCAACAGTATGTACAATTCATCCATATTCTATTTTCTTTCGTCCCTTCCATTCATCCACATTCATTGATTGGTTATTGGGTATAATTTCATTCTTTTCGGACCCATATTCTGTTGATTCCGGTGTCATCCGTTTTTTTTCTTCCTACTTGGTTCGTCGATCGGCATAACTTGATCTACAACGACATGTCAGCGGCTTGGAACGTCACCAGGAAAAGAAGTGTCGTATTTTGCTCCATGATGTGCATGCAGAGTCCTAAGATCTCAGGAAGTGTTCAGAATCCCAAGTTGCCAGGAGTTCGAGTTTCGTGCTAAAAATACACCGTTTGGGCGCACCAGTATTTGATGAAGCATACGATGGATGCTAATGGATGCTATTAATAGAGTCTTCCCAATCAGAGTAGCGCAACGGAAGCGTGGTGGGCCCATAACTCACAAGTCCCAGGATTGTCTTATTCCTTATTCTTTGCATCATTCATTTCTTTCATCCCTTCACTTGTCATCATTCATCGATTCATTATTCGATATCAATCTAATTTAGGTTCTTTGTTATTCTAGTGCTTCCATCACTTCAGTTCTCTTTTTCCAATTTCTCTGTTTTTTTATTCCACAAGTTTGCTTCTGCCTTGTCCTACGTTCCTCCAGATTGAATTTCGAGGACGAAATTCTGTTGTAAGGAGGGTAGGATTGTAACCCCCATTTCCGTAAAAACATATTCCCTTAATATTTTTTGTATTTCGATTAATTATAAATTCATTTTATTTTAAATTCACTTTGGATCTTCTATTAAAATATTTTTCTAATTGAGAATTATATTTATTCGAATAATGATGTATTTTAACTTTATTTTCTATCCCTAATTAATCGACTATTTATATTATTACTATTTGGATCATTTTAATAAATTTGTTAAACCCAATTCCTATTTTTGTTATATAATCTTGTTATTAGTACTATTATTATTGTTATTATTATTATTATTATTATTATTATTATTATTATTATTATTATTATTATTATTATTATTTTCTTATCATTATTATTATAATTATTATTTTCTTATCATTATTATTATAATAATAATTATTATTATTATAATTATTATAATTATTATTATTATTATTATTATTGTTATTGTTATTATTATTGTTATCATTGTTATGATTATCATTACTTTTGATTGTTTATGAAAAATCTATTTCTAATAATTAATTATATTTATAGTTATTTCAAATAATTTCTATATTTAATACAAATTATATTTTGTTATATAATCCTATTTTTTTGGTAATTCTTCCCCCTATTGGAAACCCATTGGCCTTCTTATTGGATCCAACCCAAACCCTATAGCCCTTCTTCTTATTAGATTCTAATCCAATATCCAAACCCACTACCCTATAACCCAACATCCAAATTTTCCTATATACAATAATCATCCCCTAAACCCTAATTATCACCCTCTCAAAACCCCAGACGCCACTGTGCTACCCCCCTACCCTTCAATGTTCAAACCCCATCCCTGTTCATCCTCTTCCTCGAGCCATCCCGAACAACCCATCGCCCCGGCTCGTCTTCTCCATCGCCATCACCCCATCCTGTCCTCGTCCATGTCACCTCGCCATCCCGTTCACCTCTCCCTCGATCACCCTCCATCATCGACTGCACCATTGCCACCATCATCGACCTTAACAGCCTATGCCTTAACCCATCCGCCAGTCCACAACCCGAGCAGCCCTAACCTCCAGCGACCACCCCAGTGTCGCCAGCACCTCCTCCCAAACGTCGCCTCCACTGCAGCACCACCATCGGCGCACCCCGCTCTTCCCTGCTACCCTTTCTCCAACCGCCAGCCTACTGTGTTGCACCTCTCGACCACCGTCCCTGTCATGCCCCGCTTCCCAAAAGAGAATACGGAATACGGATATGCGACAAAAGTCCAGCGAATGATTTTCATCATCCATAAGCTGTTCAAGAATCTTTACAACATCTCACGAAATAATCAGAGTTGAAAGTCAGAAAAGTCAACCACATGCACATATGAACCAAACGCCAACAAGAATACTTAAAATAAAATATATTACTCTCAAATAGTCATGATCTGAAATACACAAATAATCCTGGGTCACATTGCCCAAATACAAGAATAAATCCAAGTACAAGATACATTATTCAAATAGCAACAGGAAAATAAATAAATGTAGCAAGAGCTCCAGCAACTAATATCTCATCTCGCCTATTCCATCTGGTAGCTGATCTCCAAAATCTGCAATTTAATAGATTGCAGGAAAGAGGGAAAGAGAAAACAAGGTACCCATCAATTGCAAGTTACGGGCCACTTATAATGTAGGATACAAGCACATGGGGAAAACTAACTAATCACATGTCAAAATATAACAACTAGCATGGTAAGGTGAATAGGTATAAATGGCAACATGTAAACATGCATCAGGTGTCAAGTGTCGTGTAATCATGCATCAAGTGTCACGTATCAAGTCTCATGTAAACAAGTCTCATGTATCATGTAGTCAAGTGTCAAGCAAGCATGTATCATGTATCAGGTAACAGGTAAACAAATAATCATGTAACAGGATAATCAGGTATACAGGAAATCAGATTATGTCATGTCAAGTCTTGTTATTTTACTATGTAGGTAGCACTTCATGCACCCCATATTATAACACATGGTTGCTACAATAAAAAAATTTGCTTTGGATTTCGTAGGGGACCATACAGGGCAGTGTACTTAGGTATTCACAGAATCACAGAACTTGGTCGGTAAACTTAATCGGTAACTTGATCGGTAAACTTGATCGGTAAACTTGATTGGTAACTTGATCGGTAAACTTGATCGTTAAACTTGATCGGTAACTTGATCGGTAATATGTCATACAGAAAACACAAGTCTCCTTTCGAGTACACATTTTTGCACTATCCACTACTAGATCTTTCCCATTAAAACCTTGGCTTGATTATTTATTATTATTCTCAAACAAGCAGGTATAAGCATGAAACAGTGTCAAACTAACATGGTATAATCAGTATCGGGTCTAGGGTGACAAATAAGCATGCATAGGTGATAGACAGTCACATAAACGAGCAAAACAGTGTATGTTCGTATTCAGGACAGCATGACAGTACAGTACTAAAATAGTGAATTCCGTTACTACAGAAATGCAAATCTGAATCCATCAAAACTTCTAGAAAGTAGACTTTCAACCGAATCCAGCGAGTATAAATAAGTCATATAGTGTTTCACAAAATCACAACTCAAAACTGAATCTAAACCAGGAAATATGTTCAGCCAGAAATCAGTATATTATATTCAAGTACAGGAAAACAGTAAGAAATCATCATAATAAATTCCAGAAAAAATCTGGGGTATTCCCCTATATGTCTAGAATCAAAATATAAAGTTTCATAATATTACAGTAAAATTAGTTTAGTCATCAAAAACAAGAACACATTAAGAAACGGAAGTTTGGCAAATCTGGAATTCCCAACACTGCTGTACGAAAACTGAAATATCTCGCAAGCCGTGAAACGAAATCTAAATCCGTCAAAGGGAGGTGAAAATAGATAAATTATACTAACTTTCATATTTCACGAACATTTTTCATACAGTAAAAGGGATCAGGGTGAAAATACGTTTCTTTACAGAATAGCGAGTAAAATACAACAATTATAGTTTTCTTAAACGAGCATGAAACAACGCATAAAACTCGTCAATAAAATATACCAAAATTCTGGGTAATCCCTAACTATATAAAGAAACATTGATCGAAGTTTTGGATCTAAATAATACATGTAGAATCAGTATCAAAATCATTTAGTCATCAAAATCATCGAGAAAACAAAATCTGGAAAAGGTCGACACCTCTGTAGTAAAACAGTCATAACTCACTCATACGAAAACGAAATCATGCAAGGTCAGAGGGGTTGGAAAATAGACGAAATTCTCTGAAACTCATGTTTTATATCGAAATTAAGTTACTGACTTCAAGACAGTCCAAAACAGCAAACAAAACAGATCCTCGACAAAATACAGATTTTTCCCTTTAACGACAACTCAACATATATCATACAAAACTTGTTCAAAACACACCCAAACATGAAATCGAGTCTACCAAGTGTCTAAACGTCATAATTTAGGGTATCTAGCATGTCCACATCACTTATATCACATGGGTCTCAACCAAAACACGAATTCTCACAAAAGTCTCACATACATGATCAAAATCAAGAATGGGTGAATCCTAGGTTAATTCATGTCCATATTGTGTCGTGAGTCATCTATAGTCAAATTTTCACAATAGAGACAAAACCTATCAAGAATAACACAAACAAGAGTCGTCTCTAGACCCAACTACACTATAAGTGGTATTTTTGACTTGTATCAAACAAATAAATTGGAGTACAAGTTACTTGCCTGAAAGACGACAAGAACAACACGAGCAAGAATAACGGAACGGATCCCGTGGCACGAACACAACGAACCCAAGAACCGAAAGTGAGCAAAACACACGAATGAGCGAAACACGAGCCACCAAGCCTAACGAACAAACTCGAACTAGGAACCGATCACATGAACACAATACCAATGAACACTGTAACCACAGGTACCCGAGATCCAATACACCCACACCAATATGCACTCTCACACAAGAGTGCTTGAGGGAGCTTCGGCACACGGGGTGGTCGACGGACGGGACCACGGCAGTGAGCGGCGTCGACAACCAGCGTGAGCAATGCAGCGCACACAGGGAGGCTGCACTGCGAGGCTTCACTGCAGGAGTTGGTGGTCAGGAACTGTGCAGTGCAAGGCGGCACGACAGAGACTGGTGCAACATGGCGACCAGGGGGGTCTGCTGGACTGGTGCAGTCGCGGACGAAGGAACACCAGGTGAAGCACTGTGGGAGGGCAGCACTGCGGAGGTCATGAGGGGCGCGACTGGTGCAGTTGCTGTCGCTGGGCTTGGCAAAGAAGAAGAGGAGAGGTCGGAGGATGGGGGGTTAGCGCGGTGGCTGGCGTCACTGTGCGGCGCTACGATAGGAGGGAGGCAGATAGGGGGACCATGAAGGAGACAGGGAGAAGGGATGGATGGAAGTGGGGTGAGAGGCTGTCGGGGGTTGAAGGCAGCTGAAACAATAGGAAGGAGATGAACAGGTAGGGAACTTGGCTTAAATAGGAGTAGGGCAAGGTTGTTAATGGGTCTGGGATATTTCGGATGTGGGAATGATAACGGGTTTGGGTTGGTTTAATAAAACAGTGGGTAATGGGTAAAGTTATAATAATTGGGTTTGGGTTTTTAAAATGGGTTTTGGGTTAGGAAATAAATAGGGTGTTGGGTATATTAGGGTTTAAGGGTATGGGTTTTAATAAAATTAATTCAAGAATACAATTAATTAATATTAAAAGTAAATAATTTATTCAAAAGAAAATATACAATTAGAAATACCATAGTACAATAAATCAAATAGTATACACTGAGTTAATACTCAAATACTAGGAAATACACTAGGATTTTTAATATAAAATCAAAATGTAATAACAATATAAAAAAATAATACTAACGGTAGAATTTAATAATAATAATAAAAATAAAATAACAGTAATAATAATAAGATATGTGTTACAATATAAAAATCATAGTAAATAGTCACAAATAAAATTAGCGATTAAAAATAGACAAAAACAGGAGATCCAAAAATAAATTTTAAAAAGAATTTGAAAACTGAAAAAAAATAATTTGCAAAAATTTTTAAATAAAGAAAATACACTAAAATACATTTTTGGGGAAACGGGGGTTACAGTCCCGATACCCCCCGCAGCATCACCTTACACCAACGACTCACCCTATCTCTTCTCCTCGTTGTCAGGCAGCCGCTAGTTGAAGTCGCAATCGGGCCAAGCCGCAGTCATGGCCGGTTGCTGTCGGGCATCGCTGGTTGCTGTTCTCGATCCCATGTTTATGCCGTTTGGTGTTTAGACCTTGCTATTGGACTCGTGTTGTGTTGCTGTGTGCTCTTGCTGTCGTTGTTGTTGCTCTTTGTTGGTGTGTGTTTCTCTTGTGCACGGAGTGTGCGTGTATTTCATTGTGGATTCATGTTCATTGCTCCGGGATTCTCTTCCTGTTATTCTTTGGTATTCGAACAAATCGTCAATAAGGCAAGTCACTATCCCTCTTGAATAAATATTGTATCAGATCCTAGTTTTAATTGAATTCTTGCAAGTAGATGCTAATCGTTCATCATATCGTCTACTATTGTTGATCTATCATTGAGTATATTGAGGGTTTATACGAGCTAATCCAAATATCCTCGACTTCGTGCCTTTGTTGACTCCAAAAATTGAATCTTTCATGCATTCATGTAATATTGATAGTAGGGTTTATTCATACAAACAACACACAAACAAACTATCATAGAATTGAATGCTAGGTTGTGTGCTTGGATGATCGATTGATGTTTTGTTGTTGTTGAACTAGTGTATGTGTGTATTCTTAATGATGTTTACCATGCTATTGTACCTACCATGCTGATTATAAGATATATTGACTAATTGAGTTAGAACCCATCATGTTAGATCGCTTTATTTTATGAAATCTATTGAAAATCTGTATGTTTATTATCTGTCTGGAAATTGTGAGATATTTTCGACCTAGTATTTGACATCAAAATTAATAACTTTCTGAATAATAGTTGTAGATTTATGTCTCTAGTTTCCAGAACATCTAAGATCTTTAAATTCCGAGTTGTATTGCATATGTTATGATGATTTGACCACTACTGCGTTTTATTTCCAGAATTTCATATTCATGTATGTTTTCATATTTAAACTATTAAAAAGCTAAATTAAGGTTAGAATAATGCACTGATAATTTTCAAATGATAGTTAACCCATTTAGGAGTCTAATGAATATTTTTGATGAATTTATAATTGAGTTTTTGTAGATTCTAAAGATATAACAACATCATGTCGATTTTCAATCAGAACATGTAATTGGTAAAAAATGATGTATTTAACCTAGCTACTGTTGTCGGATTTCATATTTTAAATATGCTTTGGAATCGTTGGAAATTCTAGTTTCCAGAACTTCTAACAGATTTAGTTTTTGATTTATGAAGCATCGAGAGAAATGATTTTTGTACAGTGACCTCTTGCTGTCCAGAGTTTCGTTTTCAAGATTTTCTTAATATAATTATACATATAGCATTGTACTTAATGAATTAAAGTGTATATATTGCATTGCATGATCCTAATGTATTATTGTCATCTAACTATTGTTTCATCCAAAGTTATCATCCTATTGTCAGCAATGGCAGGGGCTCGTCTGGTGGTCGAGGACGGGAATGAAGATGGTGAGGTTGAAGATGATGGGGTGGTTGACGGGTGTGAAGGCAGGTGATGGGTCAGGGTTGAATAGTGGAAGGGCTAGGGTGTGAACAGTAGGGGCTTGGAAGTTGAAGGGTTTGGCTGTTTTGGTTTTTAGCAGAAAGAGGGAGAAGAAGAAGAATATTTAATGATAGAATAATGGGAGTGAATTGTGGGTAGTTAGAAGATCAGGGGGATTGTGGGGGAGAAGATCTGGATTTGGTTGTTAGGGAGAATTTGGGTTGTGGGTTTGGGTTAATGGGTAGTCTAGGATCCAATAAGGGAAAGAGCTTGGATTGGGCTGGGATAATAGTATGGGCTTGCGAAAATAAAATAACAATTATAATAATAATAATAATAATAATAATAATAATAATAATAATAATAATAATAATAAAAGAATAATAAATTGCAATAGAATGCCCACAACAAGCCCAAGACCCAAAATACATTAAAATAGAAAAGAGAAACTACAAAATACAAGAAAAATTCGTACAACCGGAAACAGGAGTTACAAATCCTACCCACCTTACAAGAAGAATTTCATCCTCGAAATTCACATCGGTGAATCGTAGGGCACCCTAAGAAAAGAAAGCAAAACAACAAACAACAAACAACTACTCAAAGAGATGAGGGAACTTCTTCTGGACCTCCTCCTCCAGTTCCCAAGTTGACTCACTGGGGGAGTGAGGATTCCATGAGACACGAACAAGTTTGATAACTTTATTCTTCAGCACCTTCTCATGTCTGTCCAGAATAGCAATTGGCTGAACTTCACAAGATATGTCTGGTCTCACGGACAATTCTGAGTAGTCAATCACATGGCTGTCATCCCTGACATACTTCCTGAACTGGGAGATATGGAATACGTCATGGACTCCAGACAAGGCCGACAGTAGTGCAAGTTTTTAGGCTACCTTGTCCACACGTTCCACGATATCAAAGGGGCCAATAAATCGGGGACTCAGCTTACCCCTACCACCAAACTGAATGACACCCTTCCATGGTGATACCTTCAAGAATACATGATCACCTGCTTCAAACTCTAAAGGTCGTCGATGACAGTCAACCCATTTCCTCTGCCTATCCTGAGCAGCTTGCAAGTGCTTCCTAATCTGAGCTACCGCATCAACCGTCCTTGTGATCAACTCTGGTCCCAAGAGTTTCCTCTCGCCAATGTCCTCCCAATAGACTGGGGACCTACATTTGCGACCAAAGAGTGCTTCGAACGAAGCTGCATTAAGACTCGCCTAATAACTGTTGTTGTACGAGAACTCAACCAGGTGCAGATGATCCTCCCAAGAACCTCCAAATTGCAGAGCACAAGATCTCAACATGTCCTCCAGTGTCTGAATCATCCTTTTGGACTGCCCATCCATCTGCGGGTGAAATGTCGTGTTATAGCATAACTTGCTCCCCAAACTCTTCTGAAGGCTCTCCCAGAACTGGGACCTGAATCTCGTATCCCTGTCGGATACGATGCTGACGGGAATACCATGCAGTCTCACTACCTCCTGAATATACCGTTTAGTCAGATTCTCAGTAGACTAACCCACTCTAAATGGGATGAAGTGGGCACTCTTCGTCAATCAGTCAACTATCACCCAGATAGCATTATGACCCTTGGGACTCCTTGGCAATGCCATCACGAAATCCTCAGTGATATTCTCCCTTTTCCACTTCGGGATCGGAAAAGGTTGTAACAGTCCAACGGTTCTCTAATGATTCGCCTTCACTTGTTAACAGATGACACAAACCTTGCCATGGCCTTCTTCATGCCATGCTACCAAAAATACTGCTTCAAATCCCTGTACATCTTGGTACCTCCTGGGTGAATAGAGTATGGAGACCTATGGGCTTCATCAAGTAATTTCTGCCTGTCTTCACCTCTAGGAACACACAACTTGGAGCCAAAATGGAGCGACCCATCTGAATGTATGACCAAATCGGACCATAAACCAGCTTCCACTTCACTACGAAATTTCTGTAATTGTTGATCATCTGCCTGAGCTGCCTTGATCTACTCCACCAATGAAGACTGCAACTGTAACATCATACACTATGACGTTGTACCTGGAAGAATCACTCTAATTCCAGCCTTCTCATATCCTCCAACATTTCCCTCTGCTTGGTCAGAAACATCGCAACAGGTCTCCTTCTCAGAGCATCGGGTACCAAATTTACCTTGCTCGTGTGATACTGCAAATTGATGTCAAAGTCTGCCATCAGTTCCAACCATCTTCTCTGACTCATGTTCAACTCCTTCTGTGTGAACACGTATTTGAGGCTCTAGTGATCTGTAAAGATTACCACTCTATCCCCAAGTAGATAGTGCCTCCATAATTTCAGAGCAAAGATCACGACTGCAAGTTCTAAGTCATGGGTAGGGCAGTTCTTTTCATGCGACCTCAACTGCCTGGATTCATAATCTACAACCTTACCTTTCTACATCAGAACTGCGCCCAAACCCCTTCCTGAAGCATCGCAGTGAATCACGAATCCTCCAGAACTATCTGGTATTGTCAGCACAGGTGCTGATGTCAACCGGTTCTTCAATTCCACGAAGGCTTCCTCACAGGCACTTCCCCAGACAAATTTTTGTTCCTTCTTCGTCAAATTCATCAAGGGTCCTGCAATTTTCGAAAAATCTTAGACGAAGTTCCAATAATACCTTGCCAATCCGAGGAAACTCCGCACCTCTGGGACTGACTTCGACACCTGCCAATCCTTGATAGCATAAATCTTCGATAGATCTATTGATACACCTTCACCAGAGATAATGTGGCCGAGAAAAGCAACACAATTCAGGCAAAATTTGCACTTGCTAAGCTTCCCGTACAACTGATTCTCTCTCAGAGTCTACAAGACAACTCTCAAATGCTGGGCATGGTCTTCCCTGTTCCGCGAATACACCAAGATGTCGTCTATGAATACGACGACAAACTGATCCAAGAACGGTGAAAACACTATGTTCATCAGACTCATGAATACCGCCGGTGCATTGGTAATGCCGAAGGGCATCACCAAAAATTCGTAGTGCCCATATCTCATTCGAAATATCCTCGGTCTTTACCTTGACTTGATGATAACCAGAGCGAAGGTCCAATTTCGATAACACAAATGCACCACCCAGCTGACCGAACAGATCGTCAATTCTCGGCAGTGCATACCTGTTCTTCACCGTGACATTGTTTAGCTCCAGGTAGTCGATGCAGAGCTTGCGACTACTGTCATTCTTGTTGACGAACAACAATGGAGCTCCCCAAGGTGAAACACTTGGTCTGATAAAGCCCTTGTCCAATAATTCCTGGACCTGCACTTTTAGCTCAGCCAATTCAACTGGCGCCAAGTGATATGGGCTCTTCGAGATTGGTGTCGTACCCAGCTGAACCTCAATGCTGAACTCCACATCTCATTCTTGCGGTAATCCGAGCAATTCATCAGGGAAGACATCCAGAAAATCCCGCACGACTATGGGTGCAACTTCACCATTAGTGCATAATGACTCAAGTGCACCAGCCTTCAGGGATATCGGGCTCTCGACACGCCCAGACGGTGTCTCACCCGCATGAAATTCAAACTCTGGTCAGCCTGGAAGATTGAACAACACCTTCTTCGTCTGACAGTCGATCACCACATGGATAACTCCCAACCAATCCATTCCCAAAATAACGTCGAAGCCAGAGTTGTTAATCACAATCAGTTCAGCTTCGAATTCCATGCCACATATCAGTAGAGGACTCTGGTTGCACACCTTAGAACAGACAATGGTGCCTCCACTGATGGTGATATCCCAAGCTGCCTGCATGACATCGCTTGCCAATCGATGATAATTGACCAAGCGAGAAGACACAAATGAGTGGGTAGCACCGGAATCGAATAAAACATGGGCAAGGAGAGAATGCACAAGTATGACGCCTAACAAAAAGATCCAATGAATAAGAACGAAAGATGCATGCAGGGTGTACAAAAGATTAAGCATGAAAGAAAGAAAATATGCAGGAATTGAGAACAAATAACACAATTACAACAACGTACCTGTAACCACTCCAGTAGTCGTTTCAGCTTCCGCTGCGGTCAGGTTAAAGGCCTGCCCACGGCCTCCCAACTGACCTTCTCTAAGGGCCTTCCTCCGCTGATCGAAGGCATGCCTCTGCGGTGGAAGAGGTGGTCTTCCCTGAGCTTGGGCTGGTACTCCCATCTCAGCTGAACTTACAGCCGGTACAATGGGTTTGTTCCTGGGGCAGTCGCGAACAATATGGTCGCAACTCCCGCATGCGAGGCACAGACGGTTGGCTAGGCGGCAGTCCTTGTGCAAGTGCCCAGCCCTACGACAGAAGGTACAAGTCAGAGTAATGGGCAGATACGGTAGTGCTCTCGCAGGTGGGTCGGGATTGGCCTCCGAGTAGGCCCTCCGGGAGGCCGAGTGGCAGTGGGATACTGCACCGCCCGTTGAGTGGCGTTGTTCCTCCTATGAGCTTGCTCTTGAATCCTTGTAGCATCAAGGACGTTGGCATAGGTACGATGGTGGTGGGCCACCAATTGGTTCTGAATATCCAAATGTAGTCCCAACAAGAATGTGCGAGCCCGATCTTCCTCATTTGCTACCATGGCGGTCGTAAAGCGGCTGAGCCATGCAAACTCTGCGTCATACTTGTCCACCGACTGATTCCCCTAGTCCAAGATAGTGTTTAATTAATACTTTCACATATGTAGTAGGCAACAATAAGCGACATTAAATAATATTATCCAACCTGAGTCAATGAAACGATCTGCTGCTCCATCTCGACCCTGGTGACACTGGTGAAGAATTTAACCATGAAGCTCCCAGTGAAGGTGGTCCATGCAGTGGGTCTCTCCAACCTCTTAGTTTCTGCCTACCACCAGATGTGGGCAAGGTCAATAAGCTGGATGCTCACCACATCTACACGATCCATGTCGGAGACCCGCGCTTCTTGTAGCAACTGCTCAGTGCGAATCAGCCACTATTCGGCCTCCAATGGTGTCTCCGTACCCGAGAACTTTTCCGGGTGCAATCTCATGAAATTCGCTGCCGTACCAGGCCGGGGTGGCAGTTGCCCTAGAGCAGGTCCCGCAGCAAACCGGTTCAGGCCTCCAAGCTGGCCTTCATCATTTCGTTGTGCTCCTGCTGCAGTGCCATCATTTGCTGCAACGCTTCAAGCACAGCTGAGTTCTCGGACTGATCATCCCTCAGTCGAGAAGTAGAAGGGCATCCACGTGCCATAGTCTACAACATAGCAGAAATGATTAGTATCCAGATTGCATGTTGGTTATTAAATATTCATGTGATTAACTTGATGCACATATTGTTGAGTTAAACCTGACTCTGATACCACTAAAAACCTGTCATGCCTGACTTCCCAAAATACGGGAATACGAGTACGTGACAAAGGCCCAGCGAAAGATTTTAATATCATCCATAAGTTGTATCAGTCTTAACTCGACAACATGAAAGGAAATAATCACAACCACACATAAAAATATAATTACATAAACAAATACTGAGATAAAATATGCAGTAGTCCAACATAATAACCAACAACTAGAAATAACAACTAATACGGGTCAACAAAGCCCGGGATACAAGTTCAACAAAGATAACAATACGAATATAATGATAACATTGAAGAAAATAATTTATTGCAAAGCAAGCTCCTGCTCCAATCATAGAAGAACTGCTCACCAATGCCTTCTGGCAATTCTCCTTGTGCACCTATTGTTGGATCAACTAGAGAGGGGAAAAATGTCTGTTAGAGCAAGTACGGACAGTAAGTAGTGAAAAACAAAGAGTAAAGGAACATGGTACATCAAGAAATATGAAGCAAGAACAAAATCAAAAGCAATAACAGGGACTGATGAAAAGTCTAGATTTAACAATAAAATTTTCAATAACAATAATCGATAACAATGTCAATGTCAATAGTCATGATTCAAGGATGCAAGTGTCAATCTAGTATATTATTATTTAGCCTAACTAATGCACGTACTACTGCGTCCCATACCACAGGTTCGGTGCATGCAAAACAGTATTTGTTTTAGACATAGTGGTGGGATCTACAAAGCGTGTACTCGGCATCAATAACAATAATTTACAATTAACAATTGACAATCAATAATTCACAATCAATACCCTCCTTCCATGACAATACAATATAACGATAAGGCCTTACCAAGTACTTTTTCTGAGATTATCCACTACTAAGTCAACCCTTATTACCCCGGCTTGTTAATATTTTATTAAATCATTCATGATCATGCAATGTGTATAAGAGTGTCAAGGATATGATAAGGATGCAAAAAAATGATGCGATGCATGATAATATACATATAATTGTGAATCTGAAAAGAACAGACACAACAGAATTAAAACAGCAATAATTCACAAACTATAAGTCGGAATTCGATTCCGTCAAAAGGACTGTAAACTAGACATATGGGGATTCAATTCATATTCTATAAGTTTCAATTGATTCTCAGTATAACTAGGTCAATTGCTCTGATCTTTACAGCGTAAGGGTTCTGGCAGCAGCTTATAGTCAAAATTCTATGGGTGAAAACAAGGTGTGAAATCTACATAAAAATTTATAAAAATCGGAAATGGATCCTAAGCATGTCTACTAAGTTTTTGGAGAGTTTCATGTCATTACACTACTATTATCATGGTGTTTTAACTGAAAGTTGTGTCGATGTTTCACTAAACTGCAAATATAGAAAAACAGACCAGCAGTGACTAAAACTGCAATATCTCACAGCTCACAGATCGGAATCTAGATCCGTAAGATTTTCTGGAAACTAGAATCATTAGACTAAAATTCCTTTTTATATAGTTTTGGTTGATTTTTATTGTAACAGGGTCGAAACCTCAGTGCAAAATAGAACAGGTGGTGAGAAATAATAAAAAGTCATCACATACATTCATCGAAATGATTAATCTACATGTTCTTGAATAATGGAATGCATTAACATTAATGTACAACAATTAGGATGGATTTTTACACTGTGCAAAGCGAATTTATCATGTCATGATTCAAGTCTCAATAACACAATCGATCAACATGCATTCAATCACTATATTTTTCTATATACAAGTTTCTTATCAATTTATTCATGTCGTGTGTGCATGCAAGCTTGGGTTTGAATCAATGGATGTTGGCACGAAGTCAAGGATACTTCGGGATAGCTCGTGTAAACCCTTGATATCCCCAATAGAAGGTACACAATGCAATATTACGATAATCGAGAGAGAACTACTTGCAAAGATCAATAATCTTGAACTAGAAAAATCAAACGAGTTCAAGTGGACTTGCCTTTAGATGACAATTAGATTAATCCGAATGAGCGAAGAATAACGTGATCAGAATCCCGGTGACACGGCAGCGAGCAAATGATCAGGACGATCATGATCGGGCAAGAATCTTCATAGGGATCAAGATCGGATGATCGGACGGCTAAGATCGAATATCAAGATCAAGATCACGATCGCGATGATCAAAGAGATCCGAGGGTCAAGATCGAGATCTTGATGATGATGATGATGATGGTAATGATCAATGCAAATCCATCAGCCATGATCAACGAATCAAGAAGTGATTACGATCGCGATGATCAACGCAGATCGGACGGTTGTGCTTGTTCAAGGTGCACTGTGATGATCAAACAAAGTAGGGGGATGAAGAGGTGGCTCGACGGGTCGGCTGCGATTGCGAGATGAGGGCGGCAAGGCAGTGGGCTGAGTGAGCTCGGGAGAATAATGGCGGCGGTTGACGAGGATGAAGATGGGTTCGGTGACTCGAAGGTGGCTCAATGGGTTAACGGAGGCTCTGTTTTGGAGTAGAGGATGCTAGCGACGGGGAGTGCAGTCGGTGGCTACGACTTCGACTGGTCGGCGGGGATAAAGAAGGAAGGCGAGGGTGCTCAGGTGGTACTGGGTGCAGCTGAGGAGGAGGACAGGGAGCGGGAAACTCGAGCGGTGACGGCGGTTCGAGTGGTAGGTTCAAGGATGGCGGTGTGTGCAATGGTGCACACGAGGAGGCTCGGCAGTGGGGAGTGTAGGAGATGGTTGGCAATGGCGGGGGCTCGTCTGGTGGTCGAGGACGGGGATGAAGATGGCGAGGTTGAAGATGATAGGGGTGGTCGACGGCGTGAAGGCAGGTGATAGGTCGGGGTTGAACAGTGGAAGGGCTAGGTTGTGAGCAGTAGGGGGGTTGGAAGTTGAAGGGTTTGGCTGTTTTGGTTTTGGAGAGAAAGAGAGAAGAAGAAGAAGAAGAAGAAGAAGAATATTTAATGATAGAATAGTGGGAGTGAATTGTGGGGGAGAATATCTGGGTTTGGTTGTTAGGGAGAATTTGGGTTGTGGGTTTGGGTAAATGGGTAGTCTAGGATCCAATAAGGGATAGAGTTTGGGTAGGCTAGGATAATAGTATGGGCCAGCAAAAATAAAATAACAAGAATAATAATAATAATACAGGAATAATAAATTGCAACTGAAGGCCCACAACAAGCCCAAGACCCAAAATACACTAAAATAAAAAAGAGAAAACTACAAAATACAAGAAAAAATCATACAACCAGAAACATGGGTTACATTCAAACATACTCAGGTACTGGAACTTGTTCCTACCCATCATCAAGGTAAAAATTCAGAACCTAGTATTCAATATATCTCTCGCATAAAATTAAAATATCTGATATTGAGTTCATTTGAATGATGCATCTCTACTTCCAGTGGCATCGCTGGCATTGGACCAACCTCCCTCCCTCCTTATGGCTCTAGTTCTGGGTCCATAAGTGAAATTAACATAAGTGAACTGGCTCCTTATGGCTCCAGTTTTGGGTCCAGTTCTGGCTCCAGTTCATTTGTTAATATGAGTGAAATTAACAAATGTGTATTGACTGAAATTAAAAAATGGATGGAACCTTTGTTTCTTGTTTTTGTGTTAATATGTGCTAATAGTTTCTTTTCTTGTGGTGCAGCTCGCTTCTCCCCAGATGACAAATTTTCAAAGGAGCGTGTAACTTTAAAGAAGCAAATTGGATTGCTCCCGACCAAAAACCACCTCCAAAGTAGTGATAATAAGTGTTTCACAATTCTTCTCCATCGAACCCCAAGGATTCAAGTTAGTACTTAGTAGTGTTGTCTTTATAGCTTGTATGATGATGAGAATAGTATTAGTGGGTGGCTAGTTATGTCAGAAATTGGTTGTTGTGACTTGTGACCATCTATATAACATTTTCTCTGGAAGCATGCTATATGATACTTTGCAGTTGAGAAGAAGGTTTTAAATGCAGTTATGGTTTTAAATGCAGTTATGGATGAAGCATGGGTGAACATTGTTTTAAGATCTGGATCTATATTGAAACTTTGAAACTAATGCAGAGATACTTCCTGATCTGTTTATATTTCTCATGCTTGAGTATTCTATAAATAGCATCTAAATGTGAGATATATAAATAGCAGTTTTTAAGAACACCTAAAATGAGATATGTAATACTAGTACATTATCCCCTTTGTTTTGCTACTAGTTGGAACATCATATAAATTTATGTGATAATGTGTTATGCTTTAAAGACCCGAAACCGAACCGGACCCGTGACAAGAAACATGACCCGAACTGGACCCGGACCTGAAAGGGAATGGGTAACAATTTTTGTGGGGAAACGGTCCCGAATTTCATGGGTCTGTGTTTGGGTCCGGGTCCAGTATTTGGACCCGTCATTGACCGGGTCTGGGTCCGGGTATTGAGGTACCCGACCCGACCCGACCCGTTACCAGTGTTAGTGTAGACCTAATTATCAGCATGCAAACTTCAAATATATTCATTAGTCATCATGAAGATGAAATCATGTCCAAACATACTTACCACATAAATAAAACTGATACAACTAAATATGGGTAAAATTAGAGCAAGACGATCTCATCGCTCATCTTAAAGCTTCTCAAGGTAAAAACGGTAATTTCACAGCAACTACATGCTCACAAGAAGAATATGGGCCATCTCCGGGCCTATCAGCTTAACCCGGTCCAAGATTAATGGCTAAATTACAGCCTAAGAATAGGGATTTCAATATAATTAAAGCTGTTTGCCAAATTCATTATCTTAAAGAGAATTATTAGCTAATTCTATCACATCACCATCCCATTCTACAGTTTAAACTCAAAAGATAGTTTTTTCAGGTTAATCTTATGTAAATAATACCAAGCCTATAAATGCTCTCGCCCACTCAAGTAGTAACTGCTAATCAATCTTTTCCCACAAAAAACTATAATCTCCTTTCTGAGTTACTGACTTGAGCGTCGGAGGGTGTTTCACCGAGGCCAACCCTAGTATTTAGACTGTGTGGCAGTTCTCCAGGCATTTTTAGCCATCCAGATCCCGATACAAATGTTCTCAACCATTAAGATTCATATCAATGAGCTTTCAACCATCAAATTTTGTAACCCATGTTTTCGCAAATACGTATTTTCTGTGTATTTTCTGTATTTAAAATTTTTGTAAAATATTTTTTTCGCTTTTAAATTCTTTTGTTAAAATGTATTGTTGGATCTTCTATTAAAATATATTTTGATCAATAATTTTATTTGTAACTATTTTCTATTAATTTTTATATTGTAATACTAACCATATTATTCTTGTTATTATTATTATTATTATTATTATTATTATTATTATTATTATTATTGTTTTTACAATTATTATTATTATTGTTGTTTTTACTACTATTAGTATTATTATTTTTACCTTTTGATTGTATATTAAAACTCCTATTTTTATTTATTTATATTTTTTTTATTGCAACCCGTTAAGCCCAATTATAAACCCTATTTTTCCCTATTGGATCCCAATAATCCCCAATACCCTATTTATACCCTACCCATTAACCCTAATTCTTTTACCCTATATATTCTACACTTCATTTGCCTGTTCATCTCCACCCAGCATTAACCCTAGCTGCCCCTGCGTCCTCACTCCCGTTCTCCTATCTCCCTCACCCCCTACCTCCAGCCCCGTTCTCCTAAACCCATCCGTTCTCCCTGCTCTCTCTCTCTCTCACTCTCTCTCCCATCCCAGTGTTGCCTCCCTTCGGTGATCCCTTGAGCCGCTCAGCCACCTTCGACGTCAGCAGAACAGTGACTTTGGCATCCGCCTGTGCTTCCTCTATGACGACGACAGACAGCATCCACGGTGCCACCCTCCTACAGCGCTCGTCCCTGCAACGAAGCCCCGATGACCCCCTGTCGCAACTCCTCCGACAACCGCCACCCGCCATCTCGCAACCCCCATTCACCGTGACCCTGCCTCCTCCCTGTCGCGACCTCACAGCGACACCTGCAGCGATCCCCCGTGTGCCCCCTGGTCCCCTCCTCTGCCTCCTGTTGTGCAGCCAGAGCAGAGACAGCCGGTGCGGCCCTGTGTGCCCTCCCTCTTGTCGCGGCACAGCCACCAGCAGCCAAATGCCAGCCACCCCCCGTCTCCTCCTCCCGCTAGCGTCAACAGCTAGTGCAGCCCCCAACAGCATGACCTCCTGTGCTGCCCCTCTGCCCAGTCGCTCCACCGTAGTGGCCCGTCCCCTCTCTGACCTCATCTCCCAAGCGACTGTGCTTCTCTCGATGACACAGTACAACAGCACCCGATGCCCCTCGGCCTTCCGCCGTGGTCTCCCGCCACCATGTCGCTGCATTGCTGGTAGCCCTATCCCATCGCCGTCGTTCACCGTCAACCTCGCCTGAGCATCGCCGCCCGCCGTCGGAGCCAAGCCAGTGCAGCCTTTTGGTGGGTTGTTGGTTGATCATGGGTTTTGATCTCTTGGATCGTGGCCATCCGATTGCCATCTCGATTGTGATCATCATCATCATGTTCCCTCACCTTCAGCTTTCTTGATCTGGACCGTTGATCTAGATCGTGGTTGTGATTATAATCTTCATCATCATCTTGATCTTGATCTTGATCTTAGCCGTCTGATTTGATCTGATCTGATCGTGATCATCATCAACTCTTGGATCTAGCTGTCCGATTGTGTTCGTGATCTCGATCGTCTTCATCTTGTTCGCGATCGGTTGTTCGTCTTGTTCGTGATCATCTCGTTCGGTGAGTTCGTTGCCCGGGAATCCGTTCCCGTTATTCTCGTTCTTGCACCGTTTTCATCGTCGTCTCTCAGGCAAATAACTTGTATAAATTCCTTTTGCATATACATGTACTAAACACTGCCTGTAGTGTAGGTTTATTCTAGAGAAAATTCTTGTGCAAAACCCCGGTTTTATATTGTCTCTATTGTGTTGACCCACCCGTAGTTGTCACATGACACCTCCGACATGAAATAACTTAGGGATGACCACTTCTTGTTGTATACATGCATGTTGTTCGTGATTCCTGACTTGTTGTACGATCTTGTATGCTTGATGTGTTAGTAGTAATATAATTTGTTGTAGACTTGTAAATTACCCTATACCATGTTGCTTGGACATCTAGTACGCCATATTTCATGTTTGGTTATGTTTTGGATGAGTTACACATGAACTAGTTGATTTTGTGCATCAAGAATATTTTCTTTTTTGTCGGTTCCCCATTTTGTTCAGTATTTTAGACCCTATTAAGGTCAGTATATGAAAATATTTTGTGAATATGAATTATAGAGAATTCTGTCTAATTTTAAGATTTTCTGACATATCTCAGTTTCGATTAATTGGTTGCGAGTTATGACTATTTTACTACAGATATATTTAAAATTCCAGATCCATTTTTATATGAATTCTGTATGGTAATCTATTTTTTGCAGATGTTAAAGATAATATTTTGATCCAATATTTTGCTGGTTACAACTAGACTTGATTAGGATTAACCCCTAATTTTTACGGATTTAATTGATGACTTTTATAAACTATTCTATGCTAGCAAATAACTACTATACCTGCAGAATTTAATCAGTAAGTTTTTACGGATTTTTCTTGGATTTAATCTATAAGTTTTTATGCCGTTTTTCTGATTATGAATACAAATTTCTGATTTCTGGCTGAACACGTTTTCTGTATTCAAATCTGTTTTGAGACTTGTTTTTGTGAAAAACCATATGGCTTATATATAATTGCTGAATTCCGTCGGCAGTCTATTTTCCAGATTCTTGGACGGATCCAGATTTGCATATTTGTGGCAACGAGAATTCCAGATTTAGTGCAGTACTATCTTACTGTCCCAAACTAGAATTTTCGTTGTTCCAATCTTTACGTATTGTCTTTCACCTGTGCATGTTTATCTTTCAACCTAAACCTGTTACTTGTTCATGTAATGTTATTCTTGATCTGTTTTGTGACACGTGTATGCCTGTTTAATAATAATAACAAGTAACCAAGCCGGGGTTAAGGGAAAGACCTTAGTAATGGACAATATAGGTATGTGTACTCAGAAGGGGACACGTATTTCCCGTTACCTGTTGCCATGTTTCCTGATTACATGATTCATGCATGTTATTATATGTTGCCATATTTCATGATTATATGATTCATGCATGTTATTAATATATGATTATATGTTGCCATGATTCATGATGATTCATGCCTGTTAGTACTATATATTGTCATGCTTCATGATTACATGATTCATGCCTGTTACTATTTGTTGTCATATTTCATGACTACATGATTCATGCTTGTTCCTGCTACCACGATTTCACGACTACGTGAATCGTGTCTGTGACCTGTTACTTGTTACCTGTTTCCTGACGCCTGAGTACACGACCCTATATAAACCCACCACTAGGCCTAAACGAAATTTGCATGTAAGTAGCAACCATGTGGTAAAAACCTGCGACGCATGAAGTGCTACCTGGATAGTAATAATATAAGACTTGACTTATATGATACCTGATACATGATTACCAGTTACATGATTACCTATTACATTATACTTGTAATATGATTACCTGTTACATGATACATGTACATGCTACTTGACACCTGTTACCTGTTTTCCTGCTTGCATGATACTTGACACTTAATACATGTTACCTGTACCTGTAAGTATATCATGTTACATGATTTTGTTTCCTGATTCATGTTAGTTATCCTGTTTTATTGCCATATCTATTCCATGCTATTTGTTTACCCCTTTTCCTTTACTTGTGCCTGCATTACAAGCGGCCTGTAACTTGTATTGATGGAGTTTGTTTTTCTTTTTTCTCTTTCTACAATTTATCAAATTGCAGATTTTGGAGATCAGCAGCCTGATGGAATAGGTGATATGAGATTCTAGATGCTGGAGTTTTGCTATTATTATTATTTCTTGTTGCTTTTAAATAGTGTACTTGGTTACTTGGATTATTTGTATTTGGGCAATGTGACCCAAGGTTATTGACTTGTTCAGATTTGGTTTATTTAAGATTAATATATTTTGTTTCAAGTAAATCCTGTTGGTATTTTTATTCATATATGCATGCGTGGTTGATTTTTCTTGCTTCCTACTCTGATTATTCCTTTGAAATGTTGTAAAGATCCTGACAGCTTATGTATGATGAAAATCATTCGCTGGTCTTAGTCACGTATCAGAGCCAGGTTTGGCTAATGTATTGGTTTGACTAATATATTAGACACGCTTGGCTCGATCAAGGATTAGCTCAACAATACACAGACCATGCATACATGAATGAATTATAATCAACAATGATCTGGATACTAGTCTTATTCCATTCATTTTGATCCCTTCTTATTTAATCGCTTGATTCCTTGACTTCCGTCTTTTTCAATCGTCCGCTTTGATTGATTTCTTCTTGGGTATGAATTCATTCTTTCGTACCCATATCCTTCTAATTTTGGTGCCATCCATTCTTTTTATTTTCTGCTTGGTCCGTCAGTCGGCATTGCTGGATCTACTACGACGTGTTTGTGACTCAGATCATCACCAGGAGATGGAGTGTCATCTTTTGCCCCGAGATGTGCATGCAGAGTCCCAGGATTTCAAGAAGTGTTCAGCATCTGAAGTTGCAAGGAGTTCGAATTTCATGCTAGAGAGGCTATTTGGAAGTGTCAAGATATGGTAAGCCACGAAGCAAATTGCTGGAGCTATGGACACCATTGTCAGAGCCTTCCCGATCAGAGTGGCGTAGTAGAAGCGTTGTGGTCCCATAACCCACAGGTCCCAGGATCATCTTGTCGCTTCTCCTCCTTTGTATTGTTTGCTTCTTTCTATCCCTTGTACTCGTCTTCATCTGTTGACTCATTGGCTGGTCTAATTCTTCCTTATCCAACCTTTCTTCGATTCCAGCTCTATCTATTTCTTCATCTCTTTGTTTTGTTATCCTGCAAGTCTTGTGTTGTTTCTTCTTCATTTTTCATACCAGTTACTTCCTTCTTGCATTCCATCTTGCCATCATGCACCCATTCATTATTTGACTCAATTCTTCCCTGTTCATTCTCCCTTGATTCTAGTTCTGCCTACTCCCTATCTTGCTTTGTTATCTTATGTTGTTTCTTTCCTTTTGATACTGCTTATTCTCTTTCATGCATTCCATTTTACATCATTATTTTCCACTTCTTCCTTCTTTTTTTGGTGTTGCCATCACTTCGTTCTTCCCCCTGATTCTTTGTTCTGTTACCCTTTCCCAAGTTTGCTTTTGCCTTGTCCTATGTACCACCTAAGCAAATTTCGAGGACGAAATTTTGTTGTAAGGTGGGTGGAATTTGTAACCCCTGTGTTCGCAAATACGTATTTTCTGTGTATTTTTTGTATTCAAAAATTTTGTAAATTATTTTTTCTCTTTCAAATTCTTTTGTTAAAATGTATTGTTGGATATTCTATTAAAATCTTGATCAATAATTTTATTTGTAACTATTTTCTATGAATTTTTATATTGTAATACTAATCCTATTGTTGTTGTTGTTGTTGTTGTTGTTGTTGTTGTTGTTACTACTATTAGTATTATTATTTTGACCTTTTGATTGTATATTAAAAATTCTATATATATATATATATATATATATATATATATATATATATATATATATATATATATATATTATTTTTATTTTCTTATTGCAACCCGTTAAGCCCATTTATAAATCCTATTTTCCCCTATTAGATCCCAATAATCCCCAATACCCTGTTTATACCCTACCCATTAAACCCAATTCTCTTACCCTATATATTCTACTCTTCATCTGCCTGTTCATCTCAACCCTGCATTAACCCTAGTCGCCTCTGCAACCTCTATCCCGCTCTCCTATCTCCCTCATCCCTTACCTCCAGCCCCGTCCTCCTAAACACATATGTTCTCCCTGCTCTCTCTCTCTCTCTCTCTCTCTCTCTCTCTCCCCCATCCTGGTGCCGCCACCCTCCGGTGATCCCTTGTGCCGCTCAGCCACCCTCGACGTCAGCACAGCAGCGACTTCGACAGCCACCTGTGCTTCCATTCCAACGACGACAGACAGCATCCACGGAGCCACCCTACTGTAGAGCTTGCCTCTGCAGTGAAGCCCCAGTGACCCCCTGTTGTGACTCCTCCGATAGCCGCCACCCGCCGTCTCGCGACCCCCAATCGTCGCGACCCTACCTCCTCCATGTCGCGACCTCACAGCGACACCTGCAGCGATCCCCGTGCGCCCCCTGGTCCCCTCCTTTGCCTCCTGTCACGCAGCCAGAGCAGCGACATCCAGTGTAGCCCTGTGCGCCCTCCCTCCTGTCACGGCATAGCCACCCACAGCCAAACACCAGCCACACCCCCTGTCTCCTCCTCCCGCCAGCGTCGACAGCTAGTGCAGCCCCTGACAGCGTGACCTCCTGTGCTGCCCATCTGCCCAGCCACTCCACCGCAGTGCCCCATCCCCTCTTCGACCTTATCTTTCGTGCGCCTGTGCTCCTCGCGACGACGCAGTGCAACAGCACCCGACGCCCCTCGGCCTTCTGCCGTCGTCTCCCGCTGCCATGCCGCTGCATCGCTGACAACCCTATCCCGTCATTGTCGTTCGCTGTCAGCCTCGCCTGAGCACCGCCGCCCACCGTCGGAGCCAAGCCAGTGCAGCCCCTTGGTGGGTTGCTGGTTGATCATGGATTTCGATCTCTTAGGTCGTGGTCGTCCGATCGCCATCTCGATTGTGATCATCATCATCATGTTCCCTCATGTTCAGCTCTCTTGATCTAGACCTTTGATCTAGATTGTGGTCATGATTATCATCTTCATCATTATCTTGATCTTGATCTTGATCTTGATCTTGATCTCAGCCATTCGATCTAATTTAATCTGATCGTGATCATCATCAGCTCTTAGATCTAGATGTCCGATTGTGTTCGTGATCTCGATCGTCTTCATCTTGTTCGCGATCGGTTGTTCATCTTGTTCGTGATCAACTCGTTCGTCGAGTTCGTTTCCCGGGAATCCGTTCTCGTTATTCTCGTTCTTGCATCGTTTTTGTCGTCGTCTCTCAGCAAGTAACTTGTATAAATTCCTTTTGCAAATACAAGTACTAAATACCGCATGTACTGTACATTTGTTCTAGAGACAATTCTTGTGCAAAACCCCTGTTGTATGTTGTCTCTATTGTGTTGACCCACCCGTAGTTGTCACATGACACCTCCGACATGAAATAACATAGGGATGACCACTTCTTGTTGTATACATGCATGTTGTTCATGATTCATGACATGTTGTACGATCTTGTATACTTGATGTGTTAGTACTAGTATAACTTGTTGTAGACTTGTAAAATATCCTATACCAAGTTGCTTGGACATCTAGTAAGACATATTTCATGTTTGGTTATGTTTTGGATGAGTTTCACATGAACTAGTTGATTTTGTGCATCAAGAATATTTTCTGTTTTGCTCGTTTCCCATTTTGTTCAGTATTTTTGACCCTATTAAGTTCAGTTATGAAAATATTTTGTGAGTATGAATTATAGAGAATTCTGTCTACTTTCTAGATATTCTGAGAGATCTCAGTTTCGATTTATGAGTTGCGAGTAATTACTATTTTACTACAGATGTATAGTAATCTATTTTTCTACTGATGTTAAAATAATATTTTGATCCTATATTTTTGCTGGTTACAACTAGACTTGATTGGGATTAACCCCTAATTTTTACGGATTTAATTGATGACTTTTACAAACTATTCTATGCTTGAAAACAACTAATATACTTGCAGAATTTTCTTGCTATTCTGTAAAGATACATAATTTCGACCTAATTGTACTTGATGTCTCTAAAAACTTTGTGAACATGAATTTTAGCTTACTGTATCTATTTTATCATCCTTTTGATGGATCTGGATTTCAATTTATATTTTGTGAGATATTTTTGTTTTAGTACTGCTGTGTTTATGATTCCAGATTTACAAAACTACTGTTTCTTGCTGCTTTTTTATTTTACTTGACTATTCTACGTTGGAAAATTATGAAACTTTATTTTCTGTTACTAAACATACTAGGTAATACCCCAGATTTTTCTTGGATTTAATCAGTAAGTTTTATGCCGTTTTCCTGATTATGAATACAAACTTCTTATTTCTGGCTGAACAGGTTTTCTGGATTCAAATCTATTTTGAGATTTATTTTTGTGAAATACCATATGGCTTATATATAATTTCTGGATTTGGCCAGGAGTCTACTTTTCAGATTCTTGGACGGATCCAGATTTTCATGTTTGTGGCAACAGAAATCTCAGATTTAGTGCAGTACTGTCTTGCTGTCCTGAACTAGAATTTTCGTTGTCCCAATCTTTTATGTGTTGTCTTTCACCTGTGCATATTTATCTTCCAACCTGAACCTGTTACTTGTTCATGCTATGTTATTCTTGCTCTGTTTTGTGACACGTGTATGCTTGTTTAATAATAATAACAAGTAATCAAGCCGAAGTTAAGGGAAAGACCTTAGTAGTGGACAATATAGGTTTGTGTACTCAGAAGGGGACCCGTGTTTCCCGTTACCTGTTGCCATGTTTCATGATTATATGATTCATGCCTGTTATTATATGTTACCATATTTCATGATTACATGATTAATGCCGGTTATTACTATATGATTATATGTTGCAATGATTCGTGATGATTCATGCCTGTTATTACTATATATTGTCATGCTTCATGATTACATGATTCATGCCTGTTACTATCTGTTGCCAAGTTTCATGACTACATGATTCATGCAAGTTCCTGCTGCCACGATTTCATGACTACGTGATTCGTGCCTGATTCCTGTTACCTGTTACCTGTTACCTGTTTCCTGACGCCTGAGTACACGTCCGTATAGAAACCCACCACTAGGCCTAAACGAAATTTGCATGTAAGTAGCAACCATGTGGTAAAAACCTGGGACGCATGAAGTGTACCTAGATATTAATAATACAAGACTTGACTTACATGATACTTGTTACATGATTACATGTTACATGATTACCTGTTACATGATACCTGTTATATGATTACCTGTTATATGATACCTGTACGTGCTACTTGACACCTGTTACCTGTTTGCCTGCTTGCATGATACTTGACTCTTGATACATGTTACCTGTACCTGTTAGTATATCATGTTACTTAATTTTGTTTCCTAATTCATGTTAGTTATCCTGTTTTGTTGCCATATCTATTCCATACTATTTGTTTACCCTTTTTCCTGTACTTGTGCCTGCAATACAAGCAGCCCGTAACTTGCATTGACGGAAGTTTGTTTTTCTTTTTTCTCTTCCTGCAATTTATCAAATTGCAGATTTTGGAGATCAGCAGCCTGATGGAGTAGGTGCTATGAGATTCTAGATGCTGGAGTTTTGCTATTATTATTATTTCATGTTGCTTTTGAATAGTGTACTTGGTTACTTGGATTATTTGTATTTGGGTAATGTGATCCAGGATTATTGACTTGTTCAGATCTGGTTTATTTGAGATTAATATATTTTGTTTGAAGTAAATCTTGTTGATATTTTGATTCATATATGCATGTGTGGTTGACTTCTCTTGCTTCTTACTCTGATTATTCAATTGAAATGTTGTAAACATCCTGACAGCTTATGGATGATGAAAATCTTTCGCTGGTCTTAGTCACGTATCAGAGCCCAGGTTTGGCCAATGTATTGGTTTGACAAATATATTAAACAAGCTTGGCTCGATCATCACCAGGAGATGAAGTGTCATTTTTTGCCCTGAGATGTTCATGAAGAGTCCTAGGATTTCAAGAAGTGTTCAGCATCTGAAGTTGCAAGGAGTTCGAATTTCATGCTCTAGAGATGCTATTTGGAAGTGTCAAGATATGGTGAGCCACGAAGCAAATTGCTGGAGTTGTGGACGCCATTGGCAGAGTCTTCCCGATCAGAGCGGAGGAGCAGAAGTGTTGTGGGCCCATAACCCACAGTTCCCAGGATCCTCATGTCGCTACTCCTCCTTTGTATTGTTTGCTTCTTTCTATCCCTTGAACTCGTCTTCATCCTTTGACTCATTGGCTGGTCTAATTCTTCCTTATCCACCCTTTCTTCGATTTCAGCGCTATCTATTTCTTCATCTCCTTGCTTTGTTATCTTGCAAGTCTTGTGTTGTTTCTTCTTCATTTTTCATACAGGTTACTTCCTTCTTGCATTCCATCTTGCCATCATGCACCCATTCATTATTTGACTCAATTCTTCCCTATTCATTCTCCCTTTGATTCTTGTTCTGCCTACTCTCTATCTTGCTTTGTTATCTTATGTTGTTTCTTTCCTTTTGATACTGTTTATTCTCTTTCATGCATTCCATTTGACATCATTGTTTCCCACTTCTTCCTTCTTATTCTGGTGTTGCCATCACTTCGTTCTTCCCCCTGATTCTTTGTTTTGTTACCCTTCCCCAAGTTTGCTTTTGCCTTGTCCTATGTACCGCCGAAGCAAATTTCGAGGATGAAATTTTGTTGTAAGATGGGTAGGATTTGTAATCCCTGTTTTCGCAAATATGTATTTTCTGTATTTAAAATTTTTGTAAATTATTTTTTTGCTTTCAAATTCTTTTGTTAAAATGTATTGTTGGATCTCCTATTAAAATCTTTTTTGATCAATAATTTTATTTGTAACTATTTTCTATGAATTTTTATATTGTAATTTTAACCCTATTATTCTTGTTGTTGTTATTATTATTATTATTATTATTATTATTATTATTATTATTATTATCATTGCTATTTTACTGCTATTAGTATTATTATTTTTACCTTTTCATTGTATATTAAAAATCCTATTTTTATTTATTTATATATATATTTTTATTGCAACTAGTTAAGCCCATTTATAAACCCTATTTTCCCCTATTGGATCCCAATAATCCCCAATACCCTGTTTATACCCTACCCATTAACCCTAATTCTCTTACCCTATAATTCTATTCATCTGTCTGTTCATCTCCACCCTGCATTAACCCTAGCTGCCCCTGCATCCTCTCTCCCGTTCTCATATCTCCCTCACCCCCTACCTCATAAAACCAGCTGTTCTCCCTGCTCTCTCTCTCTCTCTCTCTCTCTCTCTCTCTCTCTCTCTCTCCTATCCCGGTGTTACCTCCCTTCAATGATCCCTTGCGCCACTCAGCCACCCTCGACGTCAGCACAGCAGCGACTTCGGCAGCCGCCTGTGCTTCCTCTCTGACGACGATAGATAGCATCCACGATGCCACCCTCCTGTAGCGCTCGCCCCTGCAGCGAAGCCCCGTCAACCCCTTGTCGTGATTCCTCCGACAAAGGTGTATTTGTTGTGCCGGAGTTGGGGTATTTTCTAATTAAATTGTGACAGAATGTATAATTTCCCTAAAATAATTATCAATTATTTTGTATAATAATATTTAATAAATGAATATGATTGCACATGTTTGTAAAATTTGTCTTCATTGATTATATGTGTTACTACAAATTGTAGTTGGCATTGGTTGTGTGTTGTGACCCACACATATTGGTTTGTTTGAGTTCTAGCTTACCTAACTCCGCTAGGTTAGACCATGACTAACACTTTGTTCATGTGCACGTGTACACTAGAATATACATACACATTGTACACTAGAACTACACAAACAAAAACAAAAAAATTAAATGGAGACAAAGGGTGGCCGGTTGTGGGCTAGGAAGAGGAGGATTTGATTTGATTTTAGGTTGGCTAGGGATCCTACGGTGGCTCCATGTCATGAAGAGACCTAGGCACTTGACTGGGTGGGAAACACTAAACCACACCAAGCCCGCACTCCATCTTCCCCTTTGTCTTGGCCGGCCTAGCATAAGGAACAAGGGCATGAGGCCCTAGCTCATTTTTGACCCCCTCTCCATTCTACAACTCTTCAATACACTCATCCATTAGGTACTGATTTGGGAGAAAGCTAGGAGGAGAAGAGCAAGAAGGCTAGGAAGAATGCAAGCTTGGAGACTAGTTGGATTTGTACTACTTGCTTTCATTCAGGGTGTGTGTTCATCTCCCTTTACGTTTCTTTTGAATAAATTTGTGTCATGAATGTTTTATATAGCTATTGAGATGGAATCATACAAACAAAAATCTACATAAAGTCCTAAAAATTTAAAAGAAACTAGGTGAACAAATTGTTAGAGAAGAGTTTTAGTTGTTGTTTGTAGGAATTGTTTTCTTAACGGATTAGTGTCATGCAAGAACACATCTTTAGCTAATAATAACATGCTAAATGGTTGAGAATAGTTTTTTTCCATTTGAAAGAAATTTGCATGTGTGATATGTATGACTTCTAGCTCGTAAATGTGATTGTGTGACTACATTTTTTTGTTTTTGGAGCATATGTTCATGCATGTTAATAATGTAGAAATTTTCACTTAAATTTTAGTTTAGTGAGTAATAATCATGCTATAATGTGTTAGAAAGGTACTTGAGTAATTTTAATCTAATATTTTGTGATTAAAACATGTTTATACTTCATGCAATCAAAATGTGTAGTCTATGAAACTATTTTTACACATACAAGTAGTCACCACTTTAGAACCTCATAATGATCTTAAAAATCTAAATTTAGAATCATGTTATGAGATGATGATAAGTTTGTACATCAATGAATTTTAATTTGCATGTGGAAAAAAAAAAGTGATGTTTCTAGCTCATTTGTGCCAAACAAATTATGTGTTCACTGTTTGAGATGAAATTTAGTCTTGTGTTAGATAGTTGTGCATATTGGTTATTCTTGCTATTTAGGGGATGAAAATACCCCTCATTCCATGCTCTAGTTTGATGTATATGATGTGTAATTATTTTGGGTTTGTCCGGGCTCGATAGCCCTTGAAATGGGTCTAGAAAGAACCCATAAACGGCAATTTTGCCTTATAATTCTTGCTATTTGGAATTTGTAATTTACTGTTTTAGGGCTTTAAATCATTTCTTTTGCCTAATTATCATGTGGTTCAAAGTCCTATAATGTTGTGCTAGTGTAGGGTCACTTAGATATTGACCTGAGCGCCAAAACGAGCTAAAAACGTTGATTTATTCGCTGTTTTGGGCTATCGTTGTTGGTTACTTTTTGCTCACTTTTTTGAGCGTTTTTCACACTAGTGTAACGTGCTAATAACACTCATAGGGACCCTAACTTGCTATAGTATAGTGTAACTAAATGAACCCTAGGCTATAACTTGAAAACACTTAACTGTTGGGGTAGAATAGGAGCCCATATCTCCTCGAACGCGTCGGTTGTTAACTGTTTTTACGCACCGGCTTACTCGCTGTTCAAGGAGGGTTTCAACCGCTGTTTTGGAGTTACCACTCAGTTGGAGGATCATGGAGGATATGGGAATTAGTATGACTCAAGGAGAGCTTTGGTCGCGGCCCGAAGGCGTGTTCAAACTTCAAGCGTAGAGGGCAAAACGACGATCGAGGGGAGCTCGATTCGCTGTTTTTGTTTGGCCAAATTTGGCCGAGTTGGGCCAACTCTTGCGCCTGAGTTGGGGGCCAAGTTGGATCCTAATTGGGTTGGGTTAAATCTTAACTAAATTGACTAAGTAATTAACAATATAGAACTAGATAAGAGTCATCTAGTGTTAGATAATCACTTGAATCTAATAGAAAGTTAGACTAGTTGTCTTAACTTAAACTAGGTAAATGGATTCTAAATTAGGTATCTAATTAGAATATCGATCTATAATGAAGGCTAAATTTGGAGAGGAAAAAAATAAAAATTAAAAAATAAAAAAATAACCTGACGTATACTCTTCTTTGCAGAAAACCGCATAACTTTTTTTTGTGCAAAAAACCACCCTAAAGTATGTTTTGCAAAAAAAACCACTCCATTAGGGTTAGGGTTTTGGATTTTTTTGTTAAAAAACCACATATAACTTTTCTGTTTCAATTAGATAACCCTATTCAGCTTTGCAACTTGGTTCATAAAACATCATATATATTTCTCATTTTTGTCCAAAAACCTCCAAAACCCTAACCCTAACAGAATGGGTTTTTTGCAAAACATACTTCAGGGGGTTTTTTTGCGCAAAAAAAAGTTTTATGTGGTATTCTGTAGAAAGGGTATACTTCAGCGCGCGCGCGCGCGGGGGGGGGGGGGGGGGGGGGGGGGGGGGGCGGGTTCCAATTCAGCCCTATAATGAATGTAAGTCGTAACACTATTTGGTTAGTGGTCTAAAGCAAGAAAATTGCCTAGTAATTCCACTAGTTGAATGAACTCGCGGGTTAATAAAAAGTTAGTAGTAATGATACAATTTAATGACTAATAATAGAAATACTATAGCAATTAGAATTTGATAAACTAGATAATAAGATAATCGGACTAGAACTTTAGAGTTAACAATAATCTCTAGCCTTGTTAATCTAAATGGTCGGACTCTTGTAATAGTGATGTTTTAACCAGTAGGTTAATATTGTGATCTATGGCCGCATGGTTCAACAGGCTAGGCGGGACCCAAATTGCAGCTAGTGTTGATGAGTTGTGCCTTTTGAGGAAGTGAAAATGAACTAATTGGCATGATTTCTATTTGTGAAGTAAGACCAGTAGGGTACGCTTGCTCTAGGCAACATTATTATTGTTTGTAAGGGCATACACTAGTTGGGTGTTGTACTCACCTATCAAAGGGACACATGCGGCGTTATCTCGACTCTTGATTTCTGTGATCTAGTGTAAGAAAGAGGAGACGTATGTATGTGCTGGAAACTCCTGTCGAAAGTAAGGGGATAGACCCTTAACTGACCGTCTATGTTCTATATTATCAATACAAATGGGGGTGTTCCATATTATCAATGCAAATGGGGAGCAAGAGTTTAACTCTGAATTTCTTGGCGGAGTAGGGTAAGGCATGCCGATCTGTCTCATGCCCATGATAACTTTTGGTAGGGTCCGAGCGTGGAAAAAGATCGCCGATTCCGGCAGAGCTGTAGTAGAGCTGAATGATCACCAACATGTGTGGGAGTGGAGAAACACCACCTGTCCGGGCAAAGTGGAGAGAGACCACTGATTCCGACCGATCAGAGTGATCACTGACGTTCAGGAGTGGAAAGAGACCACCGATCTAATGTATAAGCAGAAATGGACCGCATACACTGCAACTCTACCAGTCACTAGATAAATGTCAAGAACAGAGTAAGAGTACAAGAGTAGGTTTGCATTGCAGGGGTCGAACTCTATAAAATGATGGACGTGAGCATGATTGGGAAGTATGTAGTATGAGATGCATATGTTTCCAATCAAGTGTGCATTAGAATAAGAGCATCATGTGCATTTGAGTTTGTGCATTAGATTCTAAGTCATGGCATACACCGACACTTCTGTTTGTATGATTTTCACATTTTCTGCATTAATATTGATTGTTGAGGATTTTGGAGATCACGAGTTTTATCAGCATTGCATCAGTTGCATGTTGCATTCAACTGATGTGCCCACAGTTGGTTAGTGTGCATGACCATCCTAATCGTGGGAGCAGGGGACTCGAGTTGTGTAGAGCATCCAAGTGAAAGACATAATTTTTACATTGAAATTTATTGATGTAAATTCATGATGTAAATAATTGTAAACAATTGTACATTGTAATATTATTGAGGTAATGAAAGTTTTAATTTCCTGTGATTTTACTATGTTGTGTACACATTAGAACTAAGATTCTTGATTGTGTAACGAGTTTTCAGTATACGAAAATCAGGGCGCTACATGCCTCTCTGATCAGGTCCAACAACTATCAACCACTTTCATTCATGGTTCCCAAAAGGCAAGAAGGCGGTGACCACTAGCCGTCAAGCCGATGCTCCTCCTCCTTCACCAGGGCAACCTCCTAGCCTATCATTAAAGTTCCTCGCTCGCCAACGCAGCCTCCCCCCAACAAGCCAATGTTGGCGGGCTGCCAACAATGTCGCTATGTGCTTCGCTTTGAGCCTCACCGGATTGAGGACCTGGGTCTCAGTCCACACAACCTCTCCCTCCACGGTGCTCCCCGTTGAACTAGACCTTCACGAATTCATCGACACTCGACAGCAAGGAATATACCTCAGCTGCCGCTTGGAGGAAAAGCAAGCCAGAGATGAGATCCCTTGTTTAGAGCACCAAGGGAGCAAGAGGAGTCCTTCCCCCCGTCGACACAAGCCCCGATCATCCTCACCACGGGGAGAAGGGACAAGAGGATCTTGACTCCAATCAGTCATCGAGCCCCAAGAACAATAGAGAAGATGAGGCACCCATCACCTGAGCTATGTTCCATAATTTCAAAGACCAAATTCTCAATGCCCTCTAAGTTGCACCAAACAGGAACCGTCAAACAAGCGATCACTATACTAGAACTGTGCAAGAAGAAGAGCCTCGTGGGATAACTAGATTCGAGGAACTGGAAGAACCGGTCCTTCATCGCCTCCAAGAGATAGAGGACTGTCTTGCTTGGATCAGTCAAGAGGAGGGTCTCCAGGGTAGAGGCTACCGATACTTTGAGTCATACAACGGTGAATCCGACCCAGCAAATCAACCGAGAGTTTCAAAACTCCTATGTTGATCCACTGAGCCTCCGACACACTCCACTACAAAATGTTCCTAGCAACCCTAAAGGGATCAAAATGGGAATAGTACAACTGTCTCTTTCTAAGGTCTATCTTCTCCTTCGACATCTGCGACACCGATCTTAAAGCATGTCTTGCCTAGAAGCATGTTCTGGACTTATCCGAACTCCTATAGAGAAGTGAGAGGTACATCCAGAATGAAGAGGCTTTGCATCCCTGTGACCGATGGAAGCCCTCCTCTGGGGAACAAACAGAAGAGTACAAATGAATAGGGACCCAAAAAGTCTCAGAAGGATGGTTTCGGTCAACGTTGCCCTCCTATAGTCACTCTCTTCGATAAGTTCACCCCACTCAATGCAAGTACATCAATAGTCCCTATGGTGATTGAAGGAGACAAACAACTCCACCCTCCTCCTAAGATGAATATGCCATGTAAAAGAAGGGATATGAACCAATGGTGTCATTTTCATAGGGACCATGACCACGAGACAGGCGACGACTGAACTGTAACACCCCGTATTCCAGATAAGCCTGAATTCAAAGTTCCACAGGATCTTTACACTCACTTCGTACAATTTTACAAGGAATTTAAAACTTTTATTTACATCAGAGTCTTTTACCGAAAAAATAAAATACAACAACGATAAATGTACAACTGGAACAACTTTAGCATTTAAGTAATCATCAGTAACAAATTCATCTTTATATCTTCTTGTAAATTCCAAGTTTTGTATATAAAACTATGGGCACGTCAGTTGCTTACAACCGACGAATATTATACACGGCCATCCTTGCTATGCCCAAAATATAAGGATTCTTAAATACTTTAATAGACACAAACTTGATCACAAATCAAAGCTAAATAGGGACTATCCTATTGATGTCGTGTGTGAATGTGCACTTAGTCCTTAATGCAGTTATTTATATTTAATGACACTAATGCGCACTTGTTCGGATTATATGCATCCCATACTATATGGGTCCGAAGGCAAGCCCTTAACCATTCTTCATCTTGTAGGGTTGAATCCCTAGCTATGAGTTAAACTACTATAGTAACTACGGTAAGTATCATAGATGTTCTATGAGTTACGAGCCCATGTCCAGACAGCCTGGAGGGAATCCCACGTCATGACATGACGCATCATGTAGACAGCCTATGGACAATTCGCCTCTGTCATGGGACAATGGCACTACGTAGTCACTAAGCACCCCACAAGCATCGCCATGGTCCCAGATAATTCCGGAGATGTATACACGTCATGACATGACGCATCATATAGACAGCCTGTGAACACTCTCACACCATAGATCCGAAGCTCTCATACTTGTGTTTTTCTCTTACTTTCATCACATCTCCACTATAGTGTAGTCCTTACTTTTTTAGTTTGTTTTAGAAGAAAATCATCACAACCTAGAGCTAGCTTACCCTATCGGACTTAAACCAAACAAAAGAGACTGTCAGCCCAACTGGCTATTTCTCAAGAGATGCTCCACCCACACTGGTTAGCTTTCAAATTCATAAATAAAAACTGCCGGTCGCTGGGGTTCGCCTAGCCTCTAGATTCCAACAACTATCTCTTTCTAGAGATCAACAATATTTCATATTCAATCTCAAAATAACATTTTAATTTCTTTATCCATAAACTCTTTCTCAAAGAAAAACATTTCTTCATAATCTCAAAACATGAAATGTTTCAATTCAACTTCTTTTATCAATTTAATTACTTATCGCATTGTGTACAATCCAAATACTCTCTCAATCAAATGTTACTAATCATAAAATCTCATCGAGAAGAAATCTATTTGCATTACAAACTTTCATTTTTCTTTAATTAAACAAGAGTCACATTTTCAATATAAAAATTCTTTTAATCGAGAACTTCGAGTTCTTCGACATTATTTAATGTAAATCCCCTTTCAATTCTCACAAAATATATCAAAATATTGTAGACATAATTTTTATAAAGTCTAAACAATTTTAGAGAATTAAATAGAATTTTCCCAATTTTTAAAACTCTAAATAAATCCAAGAATCGAATTTATATTAAAAAAACACAAAAACTCAAAAAAAGAGGCAGAGGGCCGGATTCGAACCTAGGTCCAAACGCCCTGCCTATGAACAGTAATAGACCCACTTGAAGACCAAATGGCCAGAGTGACTAACTGATAAGAGGAGAGATCAAAATATATTTATATATATATACTTCCGGTAATTTGAATTAAAATCAAAATTCACTAAAACAGAGTCTCTATCAAGACTCGAACCCAGACCAGAGCCTCCGCCCATGAACAGTAAAGGACCCAAAGCGCATCCGAAGACCAGTAGGTCTGAGTGACTAACCGATATGAAAAGAGTTAAATTCTTTAAGTATAAACCACACTGTATTTAATTCTTCGTTTAAATAACTCGGTTTTTCAATTGAATTGTACTCACTCAAAAATCTAGATCTTTTTCCACAATGCATTTCTATCAAAATAATATAGTATAGTGCGTATATTTAAATTCACAAAATTTATTTCCGACAATATAACAAAATCTTAATCTTGCATTAAAGAACTCATATCATTAATTTACAAATAGAAAATTATCTTTCATCAAAACTTCTTCATAAAATTCTTTATACTCATAAAATAAACTCATGAGACTATTTCTCTACTATAATCGTATTATAAAACCATTTTCATACATGTTACATTATTTCGACTATAATAGGAAATAGTCTACCATCCGTCAATTTTTCATACAATAATGATTCATCAATTCGCATGTATTCTAGTATGCAAACATATTAATAAAGCATCATAACAAATTTCAGAGAATAAATTAAGCAATTCACATCTACCATACTAAGCAAGTCACATTGCCCAAATACAAATAAATCCAAGTAATCAAGTACATTATTCAAATCAAGCAACAGGAAAATAATAATTAAAGCAGAAACTCCAGCAACTAGTATCTCATATCACCTACTCCATCTGGCAGCAGATCTCCAAAATCTGCAATTCAATAAATGTAAGAGAAAAAAGAAAACAAACTCCCGTCAATACAAGTTACGGGTCGCTTGTAGTGCAGGATACAAGTATATGGAAAAAGATAACTAATAACATGGAATAGGCATGATGACAAAATATAACAACTATCATAGCAAGATGAACAAGTGTATGGCATTTAACAAGTGTCAAGCAAACAAATATCATGTAAACATGTAACAGGTAACATGTAAGCCATATTTTCAGTTTTATTGTATTTTGTACTCTTTTGATCTTTGTATCTGAACTCATTTATTATGATGCATTTTGTCTTTTCTTGGGTTCTTTTGTTCTCTTTGGATTAGTCTGTGTTCTTTGATTGGATTCTGTCTTTTGTGGATTTGGCTCTTTTCGATTTTGAATTCGATTTGTTCTCCTTTGTGTTTATTTCATCTCATTGCATTTGTTTGTCTCTTTTTTGAGCCAAAACTAATACCCAGAACCCAATATATTGACCCAAAACCCTAAATTTCCTGATCCTTATAAATACCCACATTAATTAACCCTAATTAATATCTACTCTCTCTCTCTTTCCGCTACACTCTCTCTCCCCATATCTATCTCTGTCCCCTCTGTTTCTAAACACCCCAAACCCAAGCCGTAACGCCCTCAACCCCCATCCATCCAATGACCTTCGTTCACCTTCGTCATCACCATCGTCACCATCTCTGTCACCTCTCCATCCCTATCACCGTTGCTCACCCCTGTCCTCGCCATTACCCCTCGAACCCAACCACTGGAGTTTTTTTCCCGTCGCCATAACTTCATCTCCATCACCCTATTCCCTCACCGTGCTCCACCATCGTCTTCGTCGTCCATTACCGTGCCTGTGCACCCCCTAGCGCCGTCGTCCAAGTCCCCGATCGTCGCATGTCGCCGTCCCCTATTTTCAACTGCAAAAACAGAGCCCTCACCGGAGTTTTTGCTGCCGTCACTTCCCAACTGTGGTAACGACGCTGCTCTGCCACCGCAGTCGTCGTCGTCGCAGTCGTCGCGACGCCAAGTCCACCGCTCTCTCTCTCTCTCCGTTCCACTGTCGAGAGGTAGGAGACGTGTCGTGGTTGGTTGGTTTCGCTGTTCGCTGTTTTGCCACACCCGATCCCTAGCCGCTGTCCCCTATTCGGTTGGATCCGGTGAGTGGTCAAAATCCGATTGGGCTGTTTCGCTGTTTCGTGTTCTGCAGTGCCAGATCCGATTTTTGCTTTCGGCTGTTTTGACTAGATCCGGTGTGTGGCAATGGATTTGATTGGTCGTTTTGGTATTCCGTGTTCTGTGTGCGCCAGATCTGAGTTTGGTGTTCTGTGTTCTGTCCCGATCTGGTATGTGGGAATTGCTCTAGAATCTTGTTGTTGCTGTTGATTCTTCGTGCATTTTTTTGGGGAGATTTTCATCCAGAATTCTGATCCCGTTATTCTATTTTTATTAATATCTGCAATAACATGCAAGTCTCTTCTTGAACCCTTTTATTTATTTGTGTTTAAGATTCCTTTGATCTCCTGCAAGTAGATTTTGTCCTTTTATTATCAAAAACTGCTTTGACAATTCCGTTAAGATTATCGAGGGTTCACACGAGCTAACCCGACATACTCTTAACATCGTGCTTCTCTTTGATCTAAACCTAGTCCCCAATGTTTCATGCATTTGCACATTAAACAACTAGATTCATACTTAGGACTACTTGATAGATTAGACATTGGAATTGAATATGCTAAAACTGAATCTAATTGATGAATTGACTCTATAACCATGATAAATGTATCTTAAACCTTAGAAATTTGCATGTTGACACCTAGGATTGCTCCGATTACCAATTTTCATGCAATATGTGATCGTGTGAATTATCTATTATCTTTTTTTGTTAAGTCAATTTCTGGACTGCTATATGATTCACTTTAAATCAGACTTTTAGCCCTGTTAATGACATAATTTGAGAAAACTTACTAAACATAAAAGGTAGCCCTTGATGTCTAAATAATTTTTTCCTACTGTGGATTTAAATTCCAATTTTTCATCTGTTAGATATCATCACTTTACTGCAACTGTGTTAGTAATTTTCATACTCATAATTTCATTTGTATCCTGCTATTGTTTATTTTATTTGATCCTGTTATCAGTATAGGAAAAAATCTGAAATAAATCATGCTGGACCTAGACATGTATAGCTACTTTCCTGATTTTTTTTAGATTTTAATAATGAGTTTTCTGGCCCAAAATAATTAGTGGAACATAACCTACTACATGGTGACTGAACATAAAATCTGATTAGATTAGAACTTTCACCCTAGTTCCTATGACTTTTATATACCTTAAGTACACTCGCTGGAACCGTATGGAAGTCTATTTTCCAGATCTTCCAATGGATTTAGTTTTGCTGTTGTGTAGTGACCGTAGTCCATGTTTCGGTACAGCAAGGTCATGCTGTCCTGATTTTGTGAAATGTATTTGTATGATGTGTTTACTTCATGCATTGTCTGTAGCGCCTAGAATTAGTCACACATAGTAATATACAACATTGACACCCTCTTGCATGCTCACATAGGATGAAAATAAACTATTAACAAGTCGGAATTATTATGGGTAGACTTAGTAGTGAACAATCGGGAAATGTACTCGGTAAGGCCTCATCGTTATATTGCATTGTATTGGAAGGAGGTGTATTGATTGCAATGATTTATTGATGTTTTTTTATTGTAAACTATTGTTATCAATGCCGAATACACGAACCGTGAATTCACCATCGGTCTAAAACAATCATTGTGCATGCATGGAATCTGTAGTATGGGATGCAGTACTACGTGCACTAGATAGGTTAATAAAATACTTAACAACCTGCATAATTGATCTTGTATTGACATTGACTTGACATCACGCATTTCATGTGTGATTATTGTAACCTTTCGATATTGTCTACTCTTTGTTTTGTTCTTTGTCTTTGACCATGTTCTTTTCCTTTGATATTCATATTTTTTCTATTATCCTTTGTTTTCTCTACTTTCCGCCCACGACTTACTCTAAGGGCATTCTTTTATTTCTTTTTAGACCAAGAATTTACAGGTACTGAAGGATCTGTTCCCGAAGGAATTGGTGAGCAACGTTTCTATTGATGGAACCAGTTTTTCGCTGCGTAGTTTATTAATTGTTGCTAAATTAATTTTCTGAACACTGTTATCTCTTGTACTTTGTTTTGGGCTCTATGACCCCTAGTTTTGTTTTGATCTCGGATTTTGGATATTTATACTATTGGTTTATTTCATTATTATTGGAACTTTATCATTGATTCATGTGGTTATGTTTCTTGCGTGGTTGTATATTTGTTGATCTTATTGCTGAGTTAGTCTGGTACAACTTATGGATGGTGTTTACATCATTCGCTGGGCCTACGTTACGTACTCGTGTTCCATATTTTTGGAAGCGGGGCGTGACATAACAAGTGTCAAGTATCATGTATCATATATCAAATATCAAGTATCAAGTAATCACGTATCATGTTCAAGTGTCATGGTCAAATCTTGTAGTTATTACTATCTAAGTAGCACTTCATGCATCCCGGTTTTTACTACATGGTTGCTACATTCAAACAAATTACGTTTAGATTTCGTAGGGGATTCTATAGGTCATGTACTTGGGTAATCACAGGATCACAGAACTTGATCGGTAAACTTGATCGGTAATAGAAATTAACTTGATCGGTAACTTGATCGGATACTTGATCGGTAAACTGGATCGGTAACAGAAATTAACTTGATTGGTAACTTGGTCGGTAAACTTGATCGATAACTTGGTCGGTAAACATGTCATGCGGGAAACACGAGTCCCCTTCAAAGTACTGGCTCCTATATTGTCCACTACTAGATCTTTCCCTTAACCCCGGCTTGGTTATTTGTTATTATTAACCAAACAGACATGTACGTGCACAAAACATGGTAAGAATAACATGGTATGAATAAGTAACAAGTTCAGGTTACAAGATAAACATGTACAGGTGAAGAACAACTCATAAAAGATTAGGACAACGAAAATTCTAGTTCAGGACAGCAAGATAGTACTGTACCAAATCTGGAATTTCCATTGCTACAAACATGAAAACCTAGATCCGTTGAAGAATCTGGAAAATAGACTCTCGGCCGAATCCAATAAGTATATATAAGTCATATGGTGTGTCACAAAAACAAACCTCAAAACAGGTTTGAATCCAGAAAATGTGTTCAGCCAGAAATCAGAAGATTGTATTCAAAGTCAGGAAAATAGCATGAAAACTCATTAATTAAATCCACGAAAAATCTGGGGTATTCCCCTATATGTATAGTAACAAAAAATAAAGTTTCATAATTTTTCAATATAAATAGAGTAGTTAAGTAAAATTAGAAAATATCAAGATACAGTAGTTTTGTAAATCTAAAATCACAAACACTAGAGTACGAAAGCAGCTATATCTCACAAACCATAAATCAAAATCAAAATCTGCCCAAAGGATGATAAAATAGATACAGTAGAATAACTTTCATATTCAGAAATATTTTAGAAACAGCAAGTAGAATTAGGTCGAAAATCAGGTTCTTTACAGAACAGCGAGAAAAATCTGCTAGTATAGTAATTGTTTGGAAACATAGAACGGTTTGTAAAACTCATCAAATAAATTCACAAAAATTCAGGGTTAATCCCAATCAGGTCTAGTTGTGTTGTGCAAAATATTGGATCAAAATAATACTTTTAACATCACGATAAAAATAGATTACTCTTCAGAATTCATGGAAAACAAAATCTGGAATCTTTCTACACCTTTGTATTAAAATAGGCATAACTCACAAACCGTAAATCGAAACTGAGATCTGTCAGAAGTGTTGGAAAATAGATAGAATTCTCTACAAATCATGTTAACAAAATATTTTCAAATACTGACCTTAATAGGGTCTAAAATACTGACCAAGACGGAAAACCGGCCGAACTGAAAATATCTTTCATACACAAAACCAACTAGTTCACATAAAACTTATCCAAATCATAACCAAACATGAAATATAGTGTACTAGATATCCAAACAATATGGTATAAGGTATTTTGCAAGTATTCGACAAGTATATCACGAACATCACATCAAGCACAGATATCTCAAGTAGCATGAACACATACATCAAAAGTGGTCAACCGTAGTTTGTTTCATATCATATATGTCGTGAGGCAACTATGGTCAAATCATCACAATAGAGACAATATATAACAGAGAATTCACACACAAATTGTCTTTAGAACCCAACTTCACTACATGTGGTATTTATTACTCGTATTACATAAAGAAAAGAATACAAGTTACTTGCCTGAGAGACGACGATGGGAACAGCAAAGTAAGAGAAAGAATAATGGGAACGGATCCCGGGCACGAACACAAACACCAACAAGATCACAAACAAGATGAACAACTGATCGCGAACAAGATGAAGACGATCGAGATCATGAACACAATCGAACGGCTGAGATCGAAGAGATCAAGATCAAGATGATCAGATCAGATCGAACGGCCAGATCTCCTTGATGATGAAGATGATGATGATGATCAAGATCGATCGATCTAACGGCTGCGACCAAAGAAAGTTGATGATCATCATGATCGTGATGATCAAGAAGAGAACAGATGGCTAGGATTCAACCCATCAAGATCAAGATCAAGAGATCAAGAGATGAAGATTAGATGGCCAGAATCAAGAGATCAAGATCTGATCAAACGGACGGCCCACAATCAACAAGATCAAAACCCACTTGATGAACAAAACACCTACTTTGGCTTGGCAAAAGCATGGCGATGACTGGCGGTGGCCAAGGGGGACGGCACCAGCGATAGAGGGCGGTGGAACAATGGCGGGAAGTGCTCATTGCCACCGTTGGCTGTTGCTGCGGTGGCTGTAGACGGTCGGAGCCAGGGAGGGGGACAATACGGGGATGAAGGAAGGAGAGTGGAGTGACGGTGCAGGGAATCTGCACCGTACACAGGGGATGACAGCGGCCAGGAAAACTGCAGTAGGCTGGCATCGGGCTTAGCAACACAGGAAGAGGGCTGACGATGCTGCTGTCGTTGTCACGGCTGGCTGGCATCGCTGTCGGAGTCGCGTCGAGGTGAGGGCATAGGGTTCAGGCTCGACTGCGGCATCGTAAGGAGGAGGAGAACACGAGGGAGAAGGTTGGTGGGTTAACAGGGAGAGAGAGAGATGAACGGGGGGTAGGTGAAGAGGTAGCAGCTAAGGGTTGATGGGTTTCGAAATATACAGGGGAGGATGGGTATATAAATAGGTAGGATGAAGTATTAAGTTTTTCAGGTGGGGAGTATAAACGGGTATGTGATGGCTGGGGGTTTTTGAAGAGTAGGGTTAGGCTGACATAGCTATGGGCATGGGTATAAGCTAATGGGTTTGGGTGGTAATGGGTAGCGGGTAGAGAATTGGGTAGTAAAGGATATAGGGTTTGGGTAATTGGGTTTTAGGAATAATGGTATAATGGTAGAAAACATGGTGTAAGTGATTTTAAAAAAATGTGTTTGGGGATTCAGAAAAATAAAATAACAAATAAAAATATACAATTGGGATTTTATAGAAACAATAATAATAACAATAACTGTAACCCCTGTTTTTTCGTTTTGTGTATTTCTGAGGGTATTTTTTCATTTTTGTGTATTTCTCTCTTTGTATTCTTCTTGTATCTTTTCCTTGGACCGTATATTGGATTTTATTTTTCAATATATTCATTTTATTATTTTGTCATCCTTTTATTTGATTTATTGATCCAATGTCTCATTTGTTTCGTCTCTGTTTGATCGATCTACTTTTGATTCTCTTTATTCATTGCTCGTGCCTATTTTATTTGTTCTTTTCTGTGTCGTCTTATTTTTGTATCACCCTATTTATTTTCCTTGTGGATTGTCCTATTTCTTGAACCGTTGTTTAAACCTATTTATACTCTTATACCCTATTGGACTATCCATGCCCATTTTAACCAAACCCCAAAACATCCTAATATCTAATACCATTATCAGACCGAATACCTATTACCCATTTTAATACCCAACCCAAACTATCCTAATACCTACCCCCTGTTTACTTAACACCCTAACCCATATCCCCGTTATCAACCCACAAACCCATACCCCAAAACCCCCTTCAGCTAACCCTACACATGCACCCTATAAATACACCGACTGTTCCCCTTCCTTCAACCCAAACCCTAGCCGCCCTTACCCATCGTCCCCACTCCTGCACACCCTCCCGACCTCTCTGTCTCGTCTCTCCCGTCCACTCCATCCTGATCGCCAGCCCCGGTGCTCACTCTTCTGTCTCTACCCGTCACGCCTGTGTTCCCCATCTGACTGCAAGTAGCGACCAACCAACCCCAGTGCACCCCCGACCCTGTCTCTTCCGTCACCCCCTGGTGGCGTTGCTCTGACGCCGACGACCAGCAGCAGCCGCGACAACTTGTGCTGCTATTCCATCCTCGCCGGTTGTCCGTCGCCTCTCTCGCTCGCTCTCTCGTGTGTGGGTGTAGTTGTGGTGTGGGTGTTCTCGTTGTTCGTGAGTTTGGCTCGTAGTTATGCTCATTAGACTTTGTTTCTCGTATTCCGTTCATTCGTGGGTTTTGCTCGCTTTTGGTTCGTGTGTTCATTGGATTTCGTTGAGTTCGTTGCCAGGAATCTGTTCCCGTTATTCTTGATTTTCTTCTTTTTCAGCGTCGGTTAAGGCAAGTAACTTGTATTTTTTTCTTTGTGTAATACAAGTACTAAATACCGCATGTAGTGTAGTTGGGTTCTAGAGACAATTTGTGTGTAAATTCTCTGTTATCTACTGTCTCTATTGTGATGATTTGACCATAGTTGCCTCACGACATATATGACATGAAGCAGCCTAGGGTTGACCACTTTTTATGCATATGTTCATGCTACTTTGAGATATCTGTGCTTGATGTGTTATGCGTGATTTACTTGTCGAATACTTGCAAAATACACTATACCATGTTGTTTGGACATCTAGTACACTATATTTTATGTTTGAGTTGATTTGGATGAATTTCGTATGATCTATGTTGTTTTGTGTGTGAAGAACAAATCTGTATTTTTCTATTTCCCTGATGTTGATCAGTATTTTAGACCCTATTAAGGTCAGTATTTGAAAATATTTTGTGAACATGAACTGTAGAGGATTCTGTATATTTTCCAACCCTTTCGACGGATCTCAGTTTCGATTTACGGTTTGTGAGTTATGCCTATTTTACTACTGAGGTGTAGAAAGATTTTCAGACTGCGTTTTCTATGAATTCTGAAAAGTAATATATTTTTATTCTGGTGTTAAAATTATTATTTTGATATGCAATTTTGCTCAGTACTTCTAGACTTGGTTGGAGTTTACCCAGAATTTTGGTGGATTTATTTGAATAGTTTTACAAATCTTTTCAAGCTTGCAAACAAAGATTTTACATGCAAAATTTTACTATTGTTCAGCAGAGAACCTGATATTCGACCGAATTCTACTTGCTGTCTCAAAAATATTTCTGAAAATGAAAGTTAGCCTACTCTATCTATTTTATCAAACTTTTAGAGGATTTGGATTTCGATTTATGGTTTGTGAGATATTGATGTTTTTGTACTGCAGTGTTTACAATTCCAGATTTACAAAACTATCGCATCTTGATGTTTTCTGATTTTTATTGACTAAACTATTTATATTGGATAATTATGATATTTTATATTCTGATACTAAACATATAGAGGAATTACCGATATTTTTCGTGGATTTAATTAATGAGTTTTCATGCTGTTTCCCTGACTGTGAATACAAAATACTGATTTCTGACTGAACACATTTTCTGGATTCAAACCTATTTTGAGTTATGATTTTGTGAAGTACTATATGACTTATATATGTTTACTGGATTCGGAAGGGAGTCTACTTTCCAGATTCTTCAACGGATCCAGATTTGCATTTTTGTAGCAACAGGAATCCCTATTTTGGTGCAGTAATGTCTTGTTGTCCTGAACTGGAATTTTCGGTGTACTATTCTTTTATGAGTTATCTTCCACCTGTACATGCTCATCTTTCACCCTGAACCTGTTACCTGCTTATACCATGTTATTCTTGCTCTGTTTATGATACATACATGCCTGTCTGATAATAAGATTAAATAACCAAGCCGGGGTTTAAGAGAAAGATCTAGTAGTGGGAAATTATATAAATGTGTATTTGGAAGGGGGCCCGTGTTTCCCATACTGAGCATATATACTGTTATACTGATTACCTGACTGCACACTTCACTGTAGGAAGGTGTACTCAGAGGAAGATCAATAGGTTCTGACTGTCTGATACTGTTACTGATTACTTGACTGCACACTTCCCTATAGGAAGGTGTACTCAGAGGAGGACCACTAGGTTCTGACTGTCTGATTACTGTCTGATTACTAATACCTGAGTACACGGCCCTATATGATCCCTTACGAAATCTAAACGTAACTTATTTGAATGTAGCAACCATGTGATAAAAGTTGGGGCCATGAAGTGCTACCTAGATAGTAATAAACACAAGACTATAAGAACTGACATCTGTTACACTGTTATCTGTTACATGCTACTGAACACAGTTTCCTGCTATCATCTGACTGTTACCTTACACTATTATCTGTTACTGTCTGACTGTTACCTGATACTGTTATCCGTATACCTGTCTGCATACTGTTGATACTTGACACGTGTTACTTATACCTGTTAGTATACCATGCTAGTTGATTCTGTTTTCCTGATTCATGTTAGAGATTATATTCTGTTGATATGACTATACAATGCCATGTTTGTTTTGTTATTATTTTATATTTGTTATTTAGCCCATGTACTTGCATTAACGGGAGTTTGTTTTTCTCTTTTCCTTTTTCCTGCAATTTAATAATTATAGATCAGAATGACCCATTGCCAGATGGAGTTTGTGATATGAGATATTAGTGCTGGAATTATTATTATTATTTATGTTGCTTATTTGAACAATTGTATTTGATACTTTGATTTATTTTGTATTTGGGAAATGTGACCCAGGATATTAACTTATTCAGATCTGCTGTATTTGAGATTATTATTATATTTTGGTTTCAAGTAAATATCTGTTGGCATATTTGATTCGATTATGCATACTTGATTGACTTTTTCTGGCATCCGACTATGATTATTTCTGTGAGATGTTGTAAAGATTCTGAATAGCTTATGGATGATGAAAATTATTCGCTGGGCTTAGTCACGTATCCGTATTCCGTATTTTCTTTTTGGAAAGCGAGGTGTGACAAGGTTTTTATTGGTATCAGAGCCCAGGTTTGGCTAATGTATTAGTTGCCTAATATATTAGACAAGCTTGGCTCGGACTGGGATCGGCTCAACATTTCACCAATCATGCATAAATGAATTATTTATTATCAACTTTGATCTGGTTGCTAATGGTTTTTGGTTTTGTGCAGACTATGGCTCGTAGAGGTTCTACTTCTCGTTCCAAGGACAATCAGCATGGGAATGAGGCTGTCACCTCTGTACTTGAGGGCTTGATCAATATGCAGCAGAACCACAGTGACTTGGTGATGGCTACTTTGGAAGCCGCTCGGGTTCCGCCGCCCGTTGTGCCTATGCAGGCAGCTCTTCCTCCCCGTCCGGGTACAGTCACGGACTTCATGAGGCTGCGTCCCGACAGGTTTTTAGGCACTGAGATGCCTTTGGAGGATGAATAGTGGTTGATCCGGACAGAGCAACTGCTTTTGGCAACTAGAGTTGCAGATGCAAATTGAGTGGATGTGGTTGCCATTCAGCTGGTGGATTTGGATCATATTTGGTGGATGCCTGAGTCCAAAAGGCTCGAAAGACCGATCACTTGGGCTACTTTCACTAGGGGCTTTTTGGAGAAGTTCTTTCCTAGCAGCACTAGAGTGGAGATGGAACAACAATTCTTGGCCCTGAAACAGGTCAGGTCGTTATTTCTAGTAATGGAATTTAGTTACATGTTGTCCATGAAATGTTGTAACATGAGACTTTCTTGAAACAGGGCTCCAGGTCTGTAGATGAGTACGCAGCTGGATTTAATAGACTCAGTCGCTTCGTAGCTGTTATTGTGGCAAACAAAGAAGACCGGGCTCGTAGGTTTATTTTGGGGCTTGAGCATGAGATTAGGGTGTAGCTTGTCTCCCTTCGTTCGCGCACTTATGTAGAGGCTCTGGAGGCAGCTCGTGCTCAGGAGTAGGCTCATGGTAGTTTGGTTCTTTCTCAGCGGACTGTTCCGCACTCCTCTGCTGTTGTTAGGCCTTCTGGTGGGCCTATTCGGAAGCATGTTCCTCCCGTCCTATCAGGGCAGCTCCTTACTCTTCTGTTGGTTCCTAGAGGGGCGGTTTGTGACTTCTGCCAGATGTCTGGACATGATCGCAAGAACTATTGGCGCATCAACCGCCGGTGCTTTAGGTATGGCGCCACTGATCATTCTGTGCGGGATTCTTTAGTCGCAGCAGCAGTTGGCTCTTCTAGCCAGCGGTCCCATTCAACAGGTGGCTCCAGCTCGTGGTCTTATTAGGCCACCGCTTCCTCCTCAGTGCCAGATTGTCGGCCAGAGGACTGCTGTTCCGAAGAGAGGTCGGGCTTTCAACCTGACTGTTGCAGATGCGGAGTCAGCTGAAGGTGTTGTTGCAGGTATATTTTGTTTATTGTTTTGTGGTTTTGTCTCTCTTTTGCTTCTTTTCATTTCTCTTGCATTTGTTTCTTTCATGTTATCCTTCTGCATTTGTTTTCCTCACCCTTGTTCAACCATTCTTTGTTCTCTTGTATTTTGGTTCTATCTTAGGTATCATCCTTGTTTGCTTTTTCCCTACTCATGTTCTTTTTTATTCCGGGGCAACCCATTCTTTTGTCTCCTCTCGATTTGTGGCTCGCCATCAGTTGGAGTACAGCACCATGTCAGAGGCTTGGAACATTGTGATAGGTGGTGGTGTTGTCATCTGTTCCCGAGAGTGCAGGCAGTGTCCCGTAATTATTGGTAGCACAGATTTCAAAGCCAATCTGATTGTAATTGGGAATTCAGGATTCGATGTCATTCTCGGTATGGATTGGTTGGGTGAAACCCACGCTATTATTGATTATCGTGCCAAGAAAGTTGTGTTCTGTATTCCAAATCGCACAGAGTTTGAGTTCTATGCCGGGGAATCTTCCCTTGGCCGAGCTGCAGTTGATCAGGAGGTTTGTGCGATGGAATTGCATTCAGGCTGTGAGGCTGGGCCTCTGGTAGTTCGGAATTTCCTGGATGTTTTTCCAGAGGAGTTGCCTGGCTTACCCCCTGATAGGGATGTGGAGTTCGGTATTGAAGTTCAGCCGGGTACGGCGCCTATATCAAGAGTCCCTACAGAATGGCACCGATTGAGTTAGTAGAGCTTAAGGTGCAAATTCAGGAGTTGCTTGATTTGGGGTTCATCAGACCCAGTGTTTCGCCTTGGGGTGCTCCAGTCCTTTTTGTCAACAAGAAGGATGGTAGTCGTCGACTGTGTGTGGATTATCGGGAACTAAACAGTGTTACTGTGAAGAACCGGTATTCGTTGCCCAGGATCGATTATTTATTTGACCAGTTGAGTGGGGCTGCTGTTTTCTCGAAGTTGGATCTTCGTTCTGGGTATCATCAAGTTAAAGTGAAGGTGACTGATGTACAGAAAACTGCAATCAGGACCAGATATGGGCACAATGAGTATCTTGTGATGTCGTTCGGGGTCACGAACGCACCTGCTGTATTCATGAGTCGTATGAACCGGGTATTTTCTCACTTCTTGGATAGATTTGTGGTGCTCTTCATTGATGATATTTTGGTGTATTATCAGAATCAGGAAGATCATGCTGAGCATCTTAGAATGGTTTTGCAAACTTTGAGAGAGAATCAGCTTTATGGGAAACTCAGCAAGTGCGAGTTTTGGCTCGATAGGGTTTCTATCTTGGGGCACATTATTTTGGGCGATGGTATTTCTGTGGATCCGGCCAAGGTTCAGGCAGTGAAGGATTGGTCTATTCCTAAGTCAGTTTCAGAGGACAGGAGTTTTCTTGGTTTGGCTAGCTATTATCGAAAATTCGTCCGAGACTTTTCGAAGATAGCAGGACCATTGACTAAGCTGACTGGGAAGGATCAGAAATTTTGTTTGTCTGATGATTGCAGTGACGCTTTTGTTGAGTTAAAGAATAGATTGACGTTAACGCCTGTGTTGACTATTCCAGATGGTTCAGGCAGATTTGTAATTCACTGTGATGCTTTTGGTAAGGGTCTTAGAGCAGTTTTGATGCAGAATGGCCGAGTCGTTGCGTATGCATCGAGTCAGTTAAGGCTGCATGAGAAGAACTATCCGACTCATGATTTGGAGTTAGCGGCAGTGATCTATGCTTTGAAGTTATGGAGACATTATTTACTGGGAAACCGAGTGGAGATCTTTACAGACCACAAAAGTCTCACGTACGACTTCACCCAGAAGGAGTTAAACATGAGGCAAAGGCGTTGGTTGGAACTTATGGCCGATTATGACATCAGTTTGCAATACCATCCTGGTAAAGTAAACTTGGTGCCAAATACTTTGAGCAAGAGACCGGCAGTTATGTTCTTGACTCGGCAAAGAGATCTGATTGAGCAGATGCGAAGGTTGGAGTTAGATGTTTTGTTGCCAAGTTCTGGTCGGAGTTGTTTGGCGCTCCAGCTTCAGTCGTCTCTTGTTGATCAGATCAAAAAGGCTCAGGCTGGTGATGCGCAGTTGCAGGGTTTTCAAACTGAGGTTGAGTCTGTAACAACCCGAATTCCAAAATACAACTGAATTCGAAGTTCCACAGGATCTTTACACTTCTTTCGTACAATTTTACAAGGAAATAAAAATATTTCTTACATCAGAGTTACATTACACCTTTACATTATTACAGCGGAAGCAAATATACAGTGATTACATAAAACAACAATTGAATCAATCCTTGAGCATCATGTATACTTCAATTTGTCAAGCATCTTTACCCTGCAAGTAAAACTGTGGGCGCGTCAGTTCATTCAACTGATGAAATATTATACACGGCCATCCTCTCTATGCCGAAAATAGTATAATGATTCTCAATACTTAGCAAACCACACACTTGTTCACAAACAAAGCTAAAGAGACTATCCTATTGATGTCGTGTTGTGAAAGTGCACTTAGTCCTTAATGCAATTATTTGTATTACATGACACTAATGCGCACTTGTTCAGAGTCTATACAGCCCATACTACATAGGTCCGAGGGCAAGCCCTTAACCGTTCTTCATCTTGTAGGGTTCAATTCCTCACCATGACTTAATCTACTACTGTAACTACGGTAAGTATCCTAGATGTTTTCTGACCTACGAACTCATGTCTAGGCGCCCTGGAGGGAATCCCAACGCACTGACACATGACTCATCATGCAGGCATCCTGTGGTAATTCAACTCCTACCATAGACATGACACCACCCACAGTCGTTAAACACCCCACGAGCGTCGCCACCGGGACGGTACTCTGGAGCAATATCCACGCCTTATCATGATGCATCATGGGACATCCTGTGAATACTTTCACACCGCCAATCCAATGGCCCACACACTCAATGTTTTTCTCTTATTTTCATCACATCTTCACTACGTATCTAATCCTTAGTTTAATTGAATCATGAATAAAATCAATCCCTTAGAGTTTAGCACTCCCACTATACCGGTCTTATTCATTTATTTCACATGACCCAAACCTTGGTCTTTTCATCTCAAATATCATTTCCACATTTCTTTTATTGCCGGTATAAGGCTTGGCTATACCCTAGTTCTCAATTTCCACTCATAATTACAACATCGAGCTTTTCATGCTCATAAGGTTTTTTCATGATTAATCACAATTCACAATTCATAAGCATAGTATTCATGTATCCACATCTTTCATAACTCATCAAAATCAATAATTCGATTTCATGTACAATTTATGCGTAAGAATAATAAGTTTCAACTAGTAGTATTCCATAGTTCATTTATTCCACGAATCTATTATTCTCATTTCAATTCATACTAACAGCACAATTTATACATCCAATTAATTATACGAATCACGACTTCAAAAATTCCTCCTTACTAATTCTCATCTTTATAAATCTAAAAAAATCTCATCTATTTTTCCTTCGTTTAAAAGTCAATTTAATTTTAAAAAATAATAGTACTTTCTTGCAAAAAGCCTCAATTTCTCAATTATGCTTACCAAAAGTTATACAAATTTTTCTCATAAAGTCCAAATAATTTTCAGTAATTTATTCCATTTTTTCCCTAAATTTTATCTATTTTTAAAACTCAAAATAATATTAAATTCCCAAAAAAACATTTTTTTTAAATCCAAACCCCCAACCAGATTCGAACCCACAGCCAACGGCCCAAAGGACAGCGCACAAGACCACTGCACCAAGTCACCAAGGCGATATGAATAGGGATTATTATCCCTATGTATCAAATCTCGGTATTTCGGATTTTTTTTTAAAAAAAACACAAAACGGAAAGCTCCATTCTCAGTATCGAACCCGAGACCCATGACTCAGCCCCCCTTACTATAGCGACTGAAGACTCTACCGACCAATTGGTCTAAGTGGCCATATCGATTTGAAAGTAATTTAATTGGGTTTTGAGTTGGTTCTCTGTTCATATCTACAATTCATGAATTCTCACAACAAATTGTTTTTTTTTTCTTCTTCTTTGAAAGCAAATTTTTCCAGAATTAAACACACATAAATCTACAGCAAACCAGTATTTTTATAAGCATTATTAGCTCTATAAAACATGTATTTTAGTCATAGTTTGTGTTCCATGTCCACAATTTCGACATTGAGAACAATAGCACTTCTCTTCATAATTAGAGTTAGGTTTTCACCAAATCACTACGTTATTTCGTTTTCTTTCTTATTGACATCCTATCATATTTTTAGAACACAAAATTCATCTTTTCTAAAAAGAATTAAAAATTCTATTTTTGTCAACTAATTACACATGATGCATTCAATCAACTATTTGCAATTACAATTCTTTTTATTTATTATAACATTCATGTAGCACATACAAAATGGAGAATTCTAACACATAAATTAGCAATCAATCCATCAATTAATCACTAAATTATCACTCTACTTTAATTAAACAAGCATGGTTCCTATTTCTCATTTGTTGATTCATATAATTTCATTAAAACATACCTAGCATGATCTCTAATTTAGAAGCATGAGAAACACCCACCTCTTTGGAGAAAACAAAATAAAAGCTCCTAGAATCTCCTAGAATGCAAGAGAGTAGCCTTCTCCACCTAGATTGTGTTGCAAAAGCTCTCCTTCTTGTTCCTTGTGCAAAAACCGATGCTTCACTTGTGGATGGATGGGGCCGGCCTCCTTGCTTGGGACACACCAATGAACACTCAAACTTTATACTCCCTAATGTATTTCTCTCCTATATAATTTCTTCCTTTCAATTAATTTTTGTGTAGTATGCATAAAGGTAGGGGGTATTTATACTAGTTCTAGGATGGATTAGAGGGCTAGGATTTTACTAGATAGTTAGAGATGGATGGCTAGGATAGGAGGGGAAATTGTAACAACCACCCATAAACAAGTAACCACCCATGCACACACACACCCACTCTCCCATCTCCTTAAGCACAATCCGACCTCCAAGGTGTGCATTGCACATTACGTGCATGCACGTGCCCTCTAGTACCCCCCTATTTGAAATTTGTAAAAATTTAATTAATCAATTGTTCACCATTTGTGCCTACATGACAAGTTGTGACAATTTAAATGATTAATTAAGTTTGTGGGCTTCACAAATAGTGCGTTCACAAATAGTGGGATTAGGCTTATGAGCCAAATAATAAAATAATTAATTATTAAAGTGGGCTCAAAATAAGAAAATAATGTTAAGGCTTTATAAAATAGGCTTTTTAGAAAAATAAAGGAAAAGAAAGAAATAATTGTTCATACTACAAAAGGAAATTTTATAAAAATAAATATGCATACGAAATTTTGTACGTGCACAACACGTGAAAATCAACATTTTTATTAAAATGAAAGTTTAGAGTATTACAACACTCCCTCCTTAGAATAGTTCCGTCCCCGGAACTACAATTAAAGAGTGAGAAAACAAAACACAATATGAAAATACAATCAAACAAAGAGCTCAGGATGATCCTTCATCATCCTCTCCTCAGATTCCGAAGTAGCCTCTTCAACCAACTGGTTTCTCCTGACTACCTTGACTATCGGTATCGTCTTATTCCTCAAGACTTTCTCCCGACGATCAATAATCTCAACTAGAAGCTCAATGTAACTCAGATCCAACTGCAAACCCTCTGGCACTTCAGACAAATGATGACTTGGATCTGGAATGTAACCTCTCAGCATAGACACATGAAAGACATTGTGCACCTGAGACAACTCTTCCGGTAACTCAAGCTGGTAAGCAGTTTTTCCGATCCTTTTCAATATCTTATACGGTCCTATGAACCTCGGGGCTAACTTTCCACCCTTGCCAAATCGGATCATGCCTTTGCTGGGTGATACCTTCAGAAAGACAAAGTCACCAACCTCAAACTCAAGGTCCCTCCTCTGGTTGTCTGCATAGCTCTTCTGCCTACTCTGAGCATCCACCATCCTCTTCCTGATCGGATCAATCTTTTCAGAGGTCTGTTGCACAATCTCAGGCTCAAACATCTGACGCTCCCCAATTCGAACCAACAGACAGGCGTCCTGCACTTCCTGCCATACAGAGCTTCGTACGGTGCCATCCCAATGCTAGTCTGAAAACTGTTGTTGTAGTAAAACTCCACCAAAGCTAAATGCCTTTCCCAACTACCTCTAAAGTCTAGTACACAGCACCGAAGCATGTCCTCAAGAATACGGTTGACTCTCTCGGTCTGCCCATCGGTCTGGGGATGAAAAGCAGTGCTGAAATCCATCTTGGTACCCAAAGCTGTCTGAAGACTCCTCCAGAAATGCAAAATAAACTGCATATCTTGATCAGACACAATGGTTAGCGGAACACTATAAAGCCTGACGATCTCACCAACATACATCTCAGCCAACTTGTCCATCGAAGCAGTGAGTTTCATTGCAAAGAAGTGAGCGGACTTGGTTAGTCGATCGACTATGACCCAAATCGCATCATTGCCTTTAGGACTCTTAGGCAAACCCGTGATGAAATCCATACTGATGTTATCCCACTTCTATTTCGGAATAGGTAACGGTTGCAATAGACCTCCGGGTTTCTAATTCTCGGCTTTGACTTGCTGACAAATCTCATACCTCGACACAAATTCAGCCACGTCCCGCTTCAAACCTGACCACCAGAAATACTGTTTAATGTCCTTATACATCTTGGTACTCCTGGGATGTACTGACAAAAGAGTAACATGTACCTCCTGAAGGATACTTTCTTTCAAGTCCGACTGATTCGGAACACACAGCCTCTCTCCAAACCACAGCACTTCATCCCTGATCTGAAATCCAGGCAACTTGCCAGCACCAACCTGCTCCTTCATCTTCTGAATCTCTGCATCTTCCTTCTGAATTGCAATGATCCTTTCATTCAGCGTCGGTTGAAGCCTTAACTGAGCTAAAGATGATCCCAAGCCTTGCAAAACTACTTTAATACCTTCCCGATCCAACTCCTCTGCCAGCTGCCTCTGAGTCGTAATCAAACTCGCCAGACTGCTCTTGCGGCTAAGTGCATCAGCAACGACATTAGCCTTCCCAGGATAATACTTAATCTCTGGACGAATGTCCTCAAGCACCTCCAGCCACCTCCCTTGCCTCAGGTTTAGATCCTTCTGCTGATAGATGTACTTCAAGCTTTTATGGTCTGTGTACATGTTCAGCTTCTCACCATACACATAATGTCTCCATTGCTTTAAGGCGAAGATAATCGCATCCAACTCTAGATTATGAGTCGGATAATTCTTCTCATGCAGTCTTAGTTGCCTAGACCCATAAGCGATTACTTTCCCTTCTTGCATTAGGACACAATCAAGCCCACGATGTGAAGCATCACTGTAAACATCATACTCAACACCTGCTCTAGGCAAAGCCAAAATGGGTGCAGTAGTCAGCCTTTGTTTCAATTCCTGAAAGCTTGCCTTGCACTGTTCGGTCCACTTGAAGTTCACATTCTTTTTTGTCAGACCAGTGAGCGGCACGGCTATCTGAGCGTAGCCCTGGATGAATCTCCTGTTGTCTCCCGTCAATCCAAGGAAACTTCTAATTTCCTTCACTATAGTATGCCTTGCCCAATCTCTTACTGCCTCTATCTTCTGAGGATCAGTTGCCACTCCCTCCTTAGAAAGGATGTGACCTAGGAATGTCACTTCAGATTTTCAGAAATCGCACTTGGACAACTTGGCATACAACTCCTGCTCCTGGAGCTTCCTCAAAACTACTGCCAGATGCTCTGTGTGCTCCTCCTTTGACTTGGAGTACACAAGAATATCGTCGATAAACACCACGACGAAAGAATCAATGAACGGCCTCAGAACTCTGTTCATCATGTCCATGAAGATTGCAGGTGCATTCATCACTCCAAACGGCATAACTAAGAATTCGTAATGCCCGTGTCGAGTTCTGAATACAGTCTTATGCACGTCTTCAGCTTTCACTCGAACTTGATGATATCCTGATTGAAGATCTATTTTGGAGAAAACAGCTGCTCCTTGTAGGCGATCGAACAAGTCATCAATTCGTGAAATCAGATATTTATTCTGAACAGTGACCTTATTCAGCTCCCGGTAATCGATGCACATTCTCATCGAACCATTCTTCTTCTTCACCAAAAGCACCAGCGCTCCCCAAGGTGACGCACTCGGTTGAATAAAGCCTTTCTCCAATAGTTCCTCAATCTGCCGTTTGATCTCATCCTGCTCCATAGGCACCATCCAATACGGTGCCTTGGAGATAAGTGCACTCCCTGGCTGAATAGTGATGCTGAACTCTACATTACGATGCGGGGGTAACCCAGACAAATCTTCCAAGAACATGGTCGGATAATCCCGAACCATAGGAATTTGCTACACCTCTACAGGAACATCCTTCTTGCAGATAGCTGCCATCAGACCAGAACATCTCCTTTTTCCTTAGAAAGTGACTTCAGGTCCACCTGGAGCCTTCACTGTTACTGTCTTGGTCTTGCACTCGATGCTCGCACTGTACACCGATATCCAATCAATGCTAATGATAACATCGACTCCCAAAACATTCAGCTCGATCAGATCGATCCCAAAAATTCTATCTCCAGTCACGATCTCGCAGTCAGCAGAGTACCGGTCAGTGGTTAGAGTCTCCCCTGACGGAGTAGCTACTGCTAAAACCTTGCCTGGAAATCTTTAGTCCGACTCTTAGAACTTTAGCAAATTTAGGTGATACAAAAGTGTGAGAAGACCCAGTATCGAACAAAACAACAGCTTTCTTTCCATTCAAATAAAGTTTTCCTATTACATAACATACTCTCGTTACATAACAGTGTATTAATTAACGGGAAAAGAGACAACAGAAAACACTCCTAAACATCCTCACTCGTACCAGTGATGACGTGATCCATCTCATCAGCGTCAGCATCAGTCAAGGCAAATACTCGTCTCTGTTGGTACGGCTTCTTCCCGATCTGCTGAGTTGGCCCATTACGGATAACATCCTGCAGTTTGGAGCAATGAGACTTGTAGTGGCCTGTCTCTCCACAATTGAAACAAGTCACTAGAGGTCTCACCCAAGTATTCCCGGGTCTTCCTACCACTTGAACAGCATTCGCACCCGTAGGCTTGAACCTTTGAGCCGGTGGCTGTCCCCTGACATTGCCAGCAACTGCAGGCCTATTCCCGGCATTCTAGTTGTCCTTCGATTCTGAACAGCGTGGAAGTGCTCCATGTCCGCCTCCATGGCTGCCGCTCGTTTGACCAGCTTGTCAAACCTCTTGATACCGAGGGGTGTCATCCTAGATCTCAGACTTGGCCTCAAACCATGCTCGAACTTTCGAGCCTTCTTCGCCTAATCCATCACCAATTCGGGTGCATATCTTGAGAGCTGAGTGAATCTGGTCTCATACTCCCTAACTGACATGCCACCCTGCTGCAGCGCCAGAAACTCCATGGCCTTCTTCTCCTGGACGTCTAAGGGAAAATAATGACTGCGGAATTCCTCCAAGAATTCCTCCCAGCCAAGAACCAAGTCTCCCATCGTCCGCTTCATCGACTGCCACCACACAACCGCATCTTTCTCGAACTGCAGTGTCGCTAACTTCACCTTGCTGCCCTCCGGAGTCACCAAGACATCGAAGATAGTCTCTACCTGTCGGATCCAATTGTCAGCCGTGTCAGGGTCTGACTTCCCCTCTAACACCGGTGGTTTCATCCGTTTAAATGGTTGCACGAGTTTGATTGCTTCGGGTACTGGATTTGCAGGCACCCTTTCTTGATTCTGGTTCATGGCAACGGCATTGAGTGTCTGATAGACCCTTGCTAGCTTCGTTTCTAAGTCCAGACCTTCACCATTTTGAGCTCGTCTTCCAGCCTTATTCTGATGCAAAAGATCCATTAAATTCGAAGTATAAACATGGATTTTAAATCAACTTTTCATTTCATTAAACTTCAAACTTTATACATTCTAATTTAAAACATTTCTGACATCGAATGAAAGCAGTAGAAGATACAACAGTCTAACTCCTACGGTTCCTCTTGGCTTCACGAAAGCTCTCCCCGTAGTTCCTCCACTTCCTCCTTCAGTACATCATTCATGTTTTTCCTCTTCTCGAGTTTCCAAATACGATGACTGAGAACTACAATATCATCCTTGCGCTTCGCCAACTGAGTCTCTAGTAGCCCAACTCTCTCCCGTAGAGTCTTTACCTGCCTCTGAAGAGACACAATGAGATTACCCGGAACTGGTTCTTCCTCGTCAGAAGAATCATCAGATGAATCCGGACGTGGAGTGATCTCTCGGGACTCAGGCCATTCCTCTTCCATTTCTTTGGGATATTCCTCGTCTGAATCAGCTTGCCCAGGGTAGTAATCTTCCTCAATTATGTACCAATTGTCATCTCCAGCTAGGTCGAAGTGGCCGCCATCTTAAAGATAGAGAAGAAGAAGCATAAATTATAGAGCAACACAAATGTAAGTGACTTATATTTAAATCTCTAGACTCAACACACACTCTAATGTCCACTTCTAGGGTGTCGTTCCTTATAAACTTGTACTATTTAGAAGCGTAGCTCTGATACCACTCTGTAACACCCCGAATTCCTAAATACAACTGAATTCGAAGTTCCACGGGATCTTTACACTTCTTTCATCCAATTTTACAAGAAAATAAAAACATTTCTTACATCAGAGTTACATTACACCTTTACATTATTACAGCGGAAGCAAATATACAGTAATTACATAAAACAACAATTGAATCAATCCTTGAGCAGCATGTATACTTCAATTTGTCAAGCATCTTTACCCTGCATGTAAAACTGTGGGCGCGTCAGTTCATTCAACTGAAGAAATATTATACACAGCCATCCTCTCTATGCCGAAAACAGTATAACGATTCTCAATACATAGCAAACCACACACTTGTTCACAAACAAAGCTGAAGGGACTATCCTATTGATATCGTTTTGTGAAAGTGCACTTAGTCCTTAATGCAATTATTTGTATTACATGACACTAATGCGCACTTGTTCAGAGTCTATACAGCCCATACTACATAGGTCCGAGGGCAAGCCCTTAACCGTTCTTCATCTTGTAAGGGTTCAATTCCTCACCATGACTTAATCTACTACTGTAACTACGGTAAGTATCCTAGATGTTTTCTGACCTACGAACTCATGTCTAGGCACCCTGGAGGGAATCCCAACGCACTGACACATGACTCATCATGCAGGCATCCTGTGGTAATTCAACTCCTACCATAGACATGACACCACCCACAGTCGTCAAACACCCCACGAGCGTCGCCACTGGGACGGTACTCTGGAGCAGTATCCACACCCTATCATGACGCATCATGGGATATCCTATAAATACTCTCATGCCGCCAATCCAATGACCCTCATACTCAATGTTTTTTCTTACTTTCATCACATCTTCACTATGTATCTAATCCTTAGTTTAATTGAATCAAGAATAAAATCAATCCCTTAGGTATTAGCACTCCCACTATACCTGTCTTATTCATTTATTTCACATGACCCAAATATTGGTCTTTTCATCTCAAATATCATTTCACATTTCTTTTATTGTCTGTATAAGGCTTGGCTATACCCTAGTTCTCAATTTCCACTCATAATTACAACATCGAGCTTTTCATGCTCATAAGATTTTTTCATGATTAATCACAATTCACATTTTATAAGCATAGTATTCATGTATCCACATCTTTCATAACACATCACAATCAATAATTCAATTTCATGTACAATTTATGCGTAAGAATAATAAGTTTCAACTAGTAGTATTTCTGTGGGATCTATCTCCGGAATTATCGGGGCATGGGCTAATACTCACAGTTTATCTTTATCTCGTAGTCGTCATCGTGTTAGGATTAGTTGCATAGCGGGGATTGAACCCTATAATATGGAGACGTTAAGGACTTGCACTGAACCTATGTAGAGTGGGATGCATAGACTTCGACAAGTATGCATTAGAGAGTCCGCATATAGAATATGTGTTTTCTTGACTTGGTTTTATGCATGTGGTTTTCTATTTTCTACACTTGACACTTAGTTTAGTTCCGCTTGTTGTTTACATGTTTCTTTGCTACGTCATATTTTATGTATTTATTCCACGAATCTATTATTCTCATTTCAATTCATACTAAAAGTACAATTTATACGTCCAATTAATTACACGAATCACGACTTCAAAAATTCCTCCATACTAATTCTCATCTTTATAACTCCAAAAAAAATCTCATTTATTTTTCCTTTGTTTAAAAGACAATTTAATTTTAAAAAAGAAGTCCTTTCTTGCAAAAAGCCTCAATTTCTCAATTACGCTATATCAAAAGTTATACAAATTTTTCTTATAAAGTCCAAATAATTTTCAGTAATTTATTCCATTTGTTCCCTAAATTTTAATCTATTTTTAAAACTCAAAATAATATTAAATTCCCAAAAAAATATTTTTTTAAATCCAAACCCCAACCGGATTCGAACCCACAACCAGCGGCCCAAAGGACAGCGCACAAGACCACTGCACCAAGTCACCAAGGCGATATGAATAGGGATTATTATCCCTATGTATCAACTCTCGGTATTTCGGATATTTTTTTAAAAAACACAAAACGGAAAGCTCCATTCTCAGTATCGAACCCGAGACCCATGACTCAGCCCCCCTTACTATAGCGACTGAAGACTCTACCGACCAATTGGTCTAAGTGGCCATATCGATTTGAAAGTAATTTAATTGGGTTTTGAGTTGGTTCTCTGTTCATATCTACAATTCATGAATTCTCACAACAAATTGTTTCTTTTCTTTTCTTTTGAAAGCAAATTTTTCCAGAATTAAACACACATAAATCTACAGCAAACCAGTATTTTTATAAGCATTATTAGCTCTATAAAACATGAATTTTAGTTCTAGTTTGTGTTCCATGTCCACAATTTCGACATTGAGAACAATAGCACATCTCTTCATAATTAGAGTTAGGTTTTCACCAAATCACTACGTTCTTTCGTTTTCTTTCTTATTGACATCCTATCACATTTTTAGAACACAAAATTCATCTTTTCTAAAAAGAATTAAAAATTCTATTTTTGTCAACTAATTACACATGATGCATTCAATCAACTATTTGCAATTACAATTCTTTTTATTTATTATAGCATTCATGTAGCACATACAAAATGGAGAATTCTAACACATAAATTAGCAATCAATCCATTAATTAATCTCTAAATTATCAATGTACTTTAATTAAACAAGCATGGTTCTCATTTCTCATTAGTTGATTCATATAATTTCATTAAATCATACCTAGCATGATCTCTAATTTAGAAGCATGAGAAACACCCACCTCTTTGGAGAAAACGAAATAAAGCTCCTAGAGTCTCCTAGAATGCGAGAGAGTAGCATTCTCCTCCTAGATTGTGTTGCAAAAGCTCTCCTTCTTGTTCCTTGTACAAAAACCTATGCTTCACTTGTGGATGGATGGGGCCGGCCTCCTTGCTTGGGACACACCAATGAACACTCAAACTTTATACTCCCTAATGTATTTCTCTCCTTGCTTGGGACACACCAATGAACACTCAAACTTTACACTCCCTAATGTATTTCTCTCCTATATTATTTCTTCCTTTCAATTAATTTTTTTGTAGTATGCATGAAGGTAGGGAGTATTTATACTAGTTCTAGGATGGATTGGAGGGCTAGGATTTTACTAGATGGTTAGAGATGGATGGCTAGGATAGGAGGGAAAGTTGTAGGAACCACCCATAAACAAGTAACCACCCATGCACACGCACACCCACTCTTCCATCTCCTTAAGCACAATCCGGCCTCCAAGGTGTGCAATGCACACTACGTGCATGCACGTGCCCTCTAGTTCCCCCTATTTGAAATTTGTACAAATTTAATTAATCAATTGTTCACCATTTGTGCCTACATGACAAGTTGTGACAATTTAAACGATTAATTAAGTTTGTGGGCTTCACAAATAGTGGGCTTAGGCTTATGGGCCAAATAATAAACTAATTAATTATTAAAGTGTGCACAACATAAGAAAATAATGTTTAGACTTTATAAAATAGGCTTTTTAGAAAAATAAAGAAAAAGAAAGAAATAATTGTTCATACTACAAAAGGAAATTTTATAACAATAAATATGCATACTAAATTTTGCACGTGCACAACACGTGAAAATCAACATTTTTATTAAAATGAAAGTTTAGGGTATTACAGAGTCTGGGTCCAGGATGGACATTGTTATTCATGCTGATGGATCGCTTCGTTTTGGGTCCAGGTTATGTATCCCGAAGGGTGAAGTTCGTTAGAGGTTGCTTGAGGAAGCACACCAGTCTTCATATTCTTTCCATCCTGGCGATACTAAGATGTATCGGGATTTGAAGCTTCATTTTTGGTGGCATGGTATGAAGGGAGCTGTGGCTCAGTTTGTTGCTCAGTGTTTGATCTGCCAGCAGGTTAAGGTAGAGCATCTAAGGACCGCTGGACTTCTTCAATTGCTTCCTATTCTGGAGTGGAAGTGGGAACATATCACTATGGATTTTGTGATCGCTTTGCCAAGGAATCCTAAGGGTCATAATACTATTTGGGTGATTGTCGACCGTTTGACGAAGAGTGCTCACTTCATTCCTTTTCGTGTCGGACGGTCTACTGAGAGCCTAGCTGAGACGTACATGCAAAAGATTGTTAGACTTCATGGGATTCCAGTCAGTATTGTATCCAACAAGGATACGAGATTCAGATCTCAGTTTTGGGAGAGTCTTCAGAACAGTTTGGCTGGTACATTAAAGTATAGTACCGCTTTTCATCCCCAGACTGATGGACAGTCAGAGATGACCATCCAAATTCTTGAGGACATGTTGAGGTCATGTATGCTGCAGTTCGATGGATCATGGGAGGACCATTTGCATCTCGTAGAGTTCTCGAACAATAACAGCTTCCAGGCCAGTATTAAAGCTGGCACCGTTCGAGGCACTTTATGGGCGGAAGTGCATATCACCAGTGTACTGGGATGACATTGGTGAGAGAAAGTTATTGGGTCTAGAGTTAATCACCAGGATAGTTGATGCTGTGGTTCAGATCAGGAAGCATTTGCATGCAGCTCAGGATAGGCAGAGGCGATGGGCTGATGTCCAACGGAGAACTTTGGAGTTTGAGGTTGGTGACCATGTTTTCATAAAGGTATCGCCGTGACGCGGTGTCATTCGGTTCGGTGGTGGGGGAAAGCTTAGCCCTAGGTTTATTGGACCGTTGGATATTATGGAGCGAGTAGGCAATGTGGCCTATCGTCTTGCATTACCGCCAGCTTTATCAGGAGTGCACGATGTTTTCCATGTCTCACAACTCAAGAGATATATCCGAGATGAGAGCCACGTGATCGACTATTCTGAGTTGACCGTTCGGCCGGATTTGACTTGTGATATTCCGCTAGTTGCTATTGTGGATCAGCAGGGAGAAAGTGCTTAAAAACAAGCTCATCAAGCTGGTTCGTGTTTATTGGAATCCTTACTCGCCCGGTGAGTCGACTTGGGAGCTGGATGAAGAGATTCAGCAGAAGTTTCCTCATTTGTTTGAGTAGATTTTGTTGTCTCATTTGTTTCGTTTTTGTTTGATCGATCTACTTTTGATTCTCTTTATTCATTGCTCGTACCTATTTTTTTTGTTCTTTTCTGTTCCGTCTCATTTCTGTATCACCCTATTTATTTTCCTTGTGGATTGTCCTATTTCTTGAACCGTTTTTTAAACCTATTTATACTCTTATACCCTATTGGACTATCCATACCCATTTTAACCAAACCCAAAACCATCCTAATATCTAATACCATTATCAGACCTAATACCTATTGCCCACTTTAATACCCAACCCAAACTATCCTAATACCTTCTCCTTGTTTACTCAACACCCTAACCCATATCCCCGTTATCAATCCACAAACCCATACCCAAAAACCCCCTATAAATACATTGACTGTTCCCCTTCCTTCACCCCAAATCCTAGCCGCCTTTACCCATCGTCCCCACTATTGTACACCCTCTTGACCTCTCTGTCTCGTCTCTTCCGTCCACTCCATCCCGATCGCCAACCCCAGTGTTCACTCTCCTGTCTCCCGATGCCTAACTGTCTCTTCCTGTCGTGCCTGTGTTCCCCATCCGACTGCATGCCGTGACAAACCTACCCCTGTGCACCCCCGACCCTGTCTCTTCTGTCACCCCCCTGGTGGTGCTGCTCCGACGCCGACGAACAGCAGCAGCCGCGACGGCTTGTGCCACTGTTCCGTCCTCGCCGGTTGTCCGTCGTCTCTCTCGCTCGCTCTCTCGTGTGCGAGTGTAGTTGTGGTGTGGGTGTTCTGTTGTTCGTGAGTTTGGCTCGTGGTTGCGTTCGTTAGACTTTGTTGCTCGTGTTCCGTTCGTTCGTGGGTTTTGCTGGCTTTTGGTTCGTGTGTTCGTTAGAGTTCGTTGAATTCGTTGCCGGGAATCCATTCCCGTTATTCTTGATTTTTGTTGTTTTCATCGTCAGTTAAGGCAAGTAACATTTATTCTTTTCTTTGTGTAATACAAGTACTAAATACCGCATGTAGTGTAGTTGGGTTCTAGAGACAATTTGTGTATGAATTCTCTGTTATCTACTGTCTCTATTGTGATGATTTGACCATAGTTGTCTCACGACATATATGACATGAAACAACCTAGGGTTGACAACTTTTGATTCATATGTTCATACTACTTTGAGATATCTGTGCTTGATGTGTTATGCGTGATGTACTTGTCGAATACTTGCAAAATACACTATACCATGTTGTTTGGACATCTAGTACACTATATTTCATGTTTGAGTTGATTTAGATGAATTTCGTATGATCTATGTTGTTTTGTGTGTGAAGTACAAATTTGTATTTTTCTATTTTCCTGATGTTGATTAGTATTTTAGACCCTATTAATGTCAGTATTTGAAAATATTTTGTTAACGTAAACTGTAGAGGATTCTGTCTATTTTCCAACTCTTTCGACGGATCTCAGTTTCGATTTACGGTTTGTGAGTTATGCCTATTTTACTACTGAGATATAGAAAGATTTCCAGACTGCATTTTCTATGAATTCTGAAGAGTAATATATTTTTATTCTGGTGTTAAATTATTATTTTGATCTGGATTTTTTCTCAGTACTTCTAGACTTGGTTGGGGTTTACCCAAAATTTTGATGGATTTATTTGAATAGTTTTACAAACCTTTTCATGCTTGCAAACAAAGATTTTACATGCAAAAATTTACTACTGTTCTGTAAAGAACCTGATTTTCGACCGAATTCTACTTGTTGTATCTAAAATATTTCTGAATATGAAAGTTAGCCTACTGTATCTATTTTATCACCCTTTTAGAGGATTTGGATTTGGATTTATGGTTTGTGAGATATTGCTTTTTTCGTACTTCAGTATTTACAATTCCAGATTTACAAAACTACTGCATCTTGATATTCTCTAATTTTTATTGACTAAACTATTTATATTCTGATACTACACATATAGGGGAATACCCCAGATTTTTTGTGAATTTAATTAATGAGATTTCAAACTGTTTTCCTGACTGTAATACAAAATACTGATTTCTGATTAAACACGTTTTTTGGATTCAAACCTGTTTTGAGTTATGATTTTGAAGTACTACATGACTTATATATGTTTACTGGATTCGGAAGGGGGTCTACTTTCCAGATTCTTCGATGGATCCAGATTTGTATTTTTGTAGCAACACGAATCCCTATTTTAGTGCAGTAGTGTCTTACTGTCCTGAATTGGAATTTTCATTGTACTGTTTTTTTATGAGTTATCTTCCACTAGTACATGCTTATCTTTCACCCTGAACCTGTTACCTGCTTATACCATGTTATTCTTGCTCTGTTTATGACACATATATGTCTGTCTGATAATAATAATTAATAACCAAGCCGGTATTTAAGGGAAAGATCTAGTTGTGAGAAAGTATAGAATGGAAGGGGGCCCGTGTTTCCCATACTGAGCATCTGTTATACTGTTATACTGATTACCTGACTACACACTTCTTTATAGGAAGGTGTACTCGGAGGAGGACCAATAGGTTCTGACTGTCTGATACTGTTACTGATTACTTGACTGCACACTTCCTTATAGGAAGGTGTACTCGGAGAAGGACCACTAGGTTCTAATTGTCTGGTTACTAATACCTGAGTACACGGCCCTATATGATCTCCTACGAAATCTAAACGTAACTTGTTTGAATGTAGAAACCATGTGATAAAAGTTGGGGCGCATGAAGTGCTACCTAGATAGTAATAAACACAAGACTTTAAGAACTGACATCTGTTGCTTTGTTATCTGTTACATGCTACTGAACACTATTACCTGCTATCATATGACTATTACCTTACACTGTTATCTGTTACTGTCTAACTATTACCTGATACTGTTATCCGTATACCTGTCTGCATACTGTTGACACTTGACACATGTTACTTATACTTGTTAGTATACCATGCTAGTTGATTCTGTTTCCTTGATTCATGTTAGAGATTATATTCTGTTGATATGACTATACCATACCATGTTTGTTCTGTTATTACGTTATATTTGTTATTTATCACATGTACTTGTATCCTGCACTACAAGCGGTCCGTAGCTTGCATTGACGGGAGTTTGTTTTTCTCTTTTCCTTTTTCCTGCAATCTATTAATTGCATATCAGGATGACTAGTTGCCAGATGGAGTTGGTGATATGAGATATTAGTGCTGGAGTTATTATTATTATTTCTGTTGCTTATTTGAACAATTGTATTTGATACTTGATTTATTTTGTATTTGAAAATGTAACCCAGGATATTAACTTATTCAGATCTGATTTATTTGAGTTTATTATTTTATTTTGGTTTCAAGTAAATTTCTGTTGGTATATTTGATTTGATTATGCATACTTGGTTGACTTTTTCTGGCTTCCGACTCAGATTATTTCTGTGAAATGTTGTAAAGATTCTGAAAGCTTATGGATAATGAAAATCATTCGCTGGGCTTAGTCACGTATCTGTATTCCGTATTTTCTTTTTGGGAAGCGGTGCGTGACAATAACAATAACAATAATAATAATAATAATATTAAAAATAACAGTAATGCTAATAACACTGATAATAATAATAATAATAATAACAATAACAATAACAATAACAATAATAATAATAGTAGAACAATGATAATAACAAGAATAATAGGGTATAAAAATCATCGTAATTAGTTATAAAAATTATTAATTTAAAATAACTTGAGTAGGAGATTCAACAATACATTTTAAGAAAAAGAATTTAAGAACGGAAAAAAAAAATATGCAAAAATCAAAAATTCGAAAATATACATAAAATACGTTTTTTGGAAAAACAGGGGTTACAGATTCAATCAATAAGAGGTGTAAAAACTTCAAGCAAACAAACCAGCAACATCCAGCCAAAGCTGGCTGCTTTGTTTTTGTAACGTTCATAACTTTTGCACCACTTATCGAAATCTAACCAAATAGGGTATTTTGGAAAGGTGAGAGACTCTACTACAACTCTCTAGTTTATCACTTTTCCAGATTCAATCAATAAGAGGTGCAAAAACTTCAAGCAAACAAACCAGCAAACATTCAGCCAAAGCTGGCTGCTGTGTTTTTGTAACGGTCATAGCTTTTGCACCACTTATCGGAATTTAACCAAATAGGCGTTTTGGAAAGGTGAGAATGTCTACTACAACTTTCTAGTTGATCACTTTCTCCAAATTCTGCAAGGAACATCAAGATACAGCCCTTTGAATACAAGTCGAATCCACCAAAACTGCATTTAGCTTAAAAGCTCGCTGTTTTGGGGGAAAATGTTTGTTTGGTTTATCAAATTAACCCCGAAAATTCTAAAAAAATTTCAACATGGTAAAAACACATATGAGAACCTCTCCAATTAGTTTGGATTCAAAATTTCACCTTTAACATGGGTAATTAATTCTAACCCTAGAACTACAAAAATTGATTCTTAATCGTCTTATTTTGTGTTCTACCACTTCAAACTCTATATGCCATCTATTCTAGTCCATGTTCTTCAATAAGCATATGAAAATAGTTCAATACAACAACATACAACAATAATAACAATAAAAATAACAAGCAAAAGTGTTGAGAACCCCCACCCAAACTTTGTAGGAAGAACTTGCTAGCTATCCTTCTCCTCCTTGCTCCTTGTTCTTGATCCTCTTCAAGAACACCATCAATAAACCCATGAAAACCTAACCCCTCTTTTGATTTTGATCTCACTTTTCTTTTCTTTTTTTCTCAACTTTTTCTAAATGAAAACAAGTAGTAGAAGGAGAGAATGAGAACAAAATGAAGTGGGGATTTTTCTTTTCCCTTTTGATTTGGCCAGCCAAGGGTGAGGCGGGGGGCCTTTTTATAGGAGAGGGGGAGATGGGTTTGTGGTTGAGAAGAGAACAAGTGTTCTCATTCTCATGGCTCATCAATTGAAGATTTATTTGTAATTTTATGTTACAATCAAACCCAATTAATTTGCAATCACACTCTAATCCAAATCCTAACCCTTCATTTCATTATGATGGATCAAAAATAAAATATATATTCCCAAAATCACATACTACATGATTTCGTACAAACGTACGAAATCGATACGATTCAAATACGTACATATATCTGATTATACAGATAAATTTTATAAGTTAAAACGAATCAACCTGTACAAAAATAATTTAATTTCGAGAAATAAAAATAAAATAGTTTTATTATCGGCTCAGAAGATTCCAGTATCAATTTGATACAAAATAGATATATATAGACTAGTATATACGTATAGGTAATGTATGTTAACAAAACCGGGTGATATCCACCAAAAATATTTCAATTCTGAAAATAAAAACAAAATAATAATAAAATAATAATTTTTAATATCTGCTCGGAATTTTCCAGACATTTTCTCAAAAAAATATTTTTCAAGATTTTGTAGAAGTGCACAAAACTGATACAATACATATATATACTTACTAGTATATATATCCAGATAACTTTTTATTAGAAAAAACCAAATAATTTTCATAAAAAAATATTTTAATTTAAAAATAATAATTTATACAATATAATATTCGACCAGAATATTACAGAGATGGTTTGTTAAGTTTCGGGATGAAGTGGAGAAGGGACGAAGGAGGTTGTGTGAGGCTCCGGATTAGGTGAATAAGATGGAGGGATTAAAAGAGTGGTTAGGAGTTAATGGAGGTGATTAGTTAGCATTTAGTGGGGTATTTAAGGAGAAGATTATGAGGGTGATGGAGATATAATAGGTAATTAGTTGTTGGTTTAGGAGTGAGATATTACGGGGATGTGGAGTTATGGATTAAAACATGGGGAAATAATGAGATAATAGGGAGATGATAGCAAGAATTAAGGGGGGTGGATTAATGGATATCAGTTAGGATATGAAGAGGCACATATTGGCTGTTATGTTTGGGATTTTTATTTAGATTTTGGGTAGATAATATAGGGTATGGACTTGAGTTATGGGCTTCGGGTGTGGGCTTCACAAAATAATAAGGATTTAAATAATTTATAGAATGAGTGTCACGCCCCGCTTCCCATTATACGGAAATACATGCACATAACCGAGACCCAGCGAATGATATAAGTATACCAACTTATATCACTCATAAGCTTTACAATACCAATAAACTCAATAATACAATAATAATCACAGGAACAATAATATAAGACAATAACCAATATCTGGGATAGAAGAACTTACAAAAAGTCCAAGAATGCACAATGCAGTAAACAGTTTGCCAAGTTCCTTTAGTATCTCATCGATATACCTGTATAACATTTACTCAAAAAAAAAGATAGATGGTACCCGTTAGAGCAAGCTACGGGCTGCAAGTAGTAAAAGCAAGAGGAAAACAAGAACAAGGAATCATGAACACAGAAAAACAAGTCATGTAACAGAAAATGCAAACATATAAATAGGGATCAAGTGAACTAGACTCATAAGCAGGAATCATGTAACTGGTACTGAAACAATGTAAAATATAAACGGGAATCATGAGATTTGTAAACAGGAATCATATAATTGGAATCATGTAGCTTGTAAACAGGAAGCATGCACGTGCTCACTGTTAATCTTATGTCTAGCATTCTTTTATAAATCCTACTTAATGCACGCAATCCTGTGTCCAATACCACAGGTTCGAGTACATACAATCAAGTTAATATTTAGACTCTAATGGTAAATTAAATAGGGTTATGTACTCGGGTCTTCTTATGACTTTGATTAGTAAACTTGATCGGTAAACTCGGTCGGTAACTTGATCGGTAAACTTGGTCGGTAAACATGTAACACAGAAAACATGGGTCCCCTTGCGAGTACACTCTCCTATATTGTTCACTACTAAGTCTTACCCTTGTTGTCCCGGCTTGTTATGCTTTTACTATATGTATACATGAATAGTAAACATGATCAGTAAACACGAACGGTAACATGATCGGTAACTTGGACATGCAATCAATAGGAACGGTAGCAGAAAAGGATCAAGGATGTATAAAGGGCTATGAAATGCATGATATACATGTTCAATTTGTAATGCCCCGATTTTTCATTTAATGAAAAATTATTTTATTTTGCACGTAGTGTGCACGTGCAATATTTTTGGTTGAATTAAATCTTATAATTATTTTCATTGTGATGAGTATAGATATTTAAATATTTGCTTTTAAATATTTTATACAAAGCCTTCTTTCAATTAGACAAAAAAGCATTTTTCTTAAAGCCCAAAAATTCAATTCAATTATTATTTTTATAATTATTATTTTGGCTCAAAAACTAAAGCCCATGAGCTATTTTATTTTTAAATACAACTTGTCATGTAGAACACAATTTAAAGATTATTTTTATACAAAATCTAATGTACAAATTTTTATGGAGACCAAGTTGCATGCACGTGCGTGGCACGTACACGTGCACAAGCACACTTGCATGGCTGGATTGCATTTTGGAGGGAATGGGAAAATTTTGAGTGGGATCATGGTGGAGTGGTTACTTGATCATGGGTAGTTAGTGTAACTCCTCCTTAGATCTAAGCCATTCGTTCCTAACTCCTACTTCAATGCTAGCCATCCATTCTCCTATTTTTTTAGTATAAATACCCCCCCCCCCCCCTTTTGGCTAGTATTCTTGTGCAAATCATTTCTTCCAAACCTATAGTTAAAATACAAGTATCTAGTAGTTAGTAAGAGAGTAAAAGATTGAGAGATTGTGTGGGATTTTTGCTTGCATCAAGAAGGAAGAGAGGCCGGTTTCATCTAGGAGGAGTGCTCTTGGTTTGGGCATTGTTGAGTGCTCGAGTTGGCTTGTGCGCGCGGAGGAGCATTGTTTGCAAGGACATTCGTCTAGGAGGTTGCTAATTGTACTTTTCTTCAATAAGGTGGGTAAATTTTTCCTATTTCTAAATAGGAATGCATGCTAGATTTAATTAGAAGAATGATGCATGAAAATGATTAATAAGAGTGCGCATTTAATTGAAAAATTGACTTATTGATTGATTGATATATGGATGTGCAATTGTATGTGGTTCTATTAGTAAAGGCAAAATTATGTGTGAATTGATTGTAGCCATAAATTATTGAAGAAAGTTTCATTATCTACATCACAAATTATGTACACAAAAGTTAGTTGATTAACCATGCTACTTTATGTGTTTAAATGAATCTTTGTGTTGTATTGAAATAAACGAATTAAAATATAGATTTGTATGTTTGGTAAAAGATTAAAAATAGAGAATTAATGTGAAGAATTGCTAGTAAAGGGATTTGAGATGTTAATTGTTAAGAAATGTCGAAAAGAAGAAATGAGGTAGTTATAATGTAGAATTCGAATTTAATTGTATGAAAAATATGTTTTAATTGTTGAAAAAATTATTTTCTACATACTGGTATGGAAATTATGTGAGGAAGAATCAATCTAGAATTTTTCAGTAATTTTTATAAAGGCAAAGTGAAATGAAGACTAGTTGAACGTCGAAACGTTTTAATAGCAGAGAGAATTGATCTAAATAAATTTCGAGTTGTAACTTTGACAACCTGAGCGCGTAGCTCAAGTGGTCAGGACGGCTCTAATCGCTATAGTATAGGCTCACAGGTCTGAGGTTACTGGTTCGAATCCCCGGGCTGCCATACTTTTGTTTCATTTTAAAATATATATATATATATATATAGACAGTGGCCGAGAGTATTTAATGCTCACAGCGCCTACTTCTAACGCAAAGGGCACTCGGCCTATTGGTTTGTGCCTTCGGTTGGCTTCCTTGTGGTCGCTGGTTTGACCCTGGCTTTCGGCTGTTGTTTATGTGTGAGAAAAACAATTTTTTGGGGGTTTTTAATGGTCAAAAAATATGGAAAAAATATATTTATTATCTTAAAAATATGTGGAGCTTATGAAAAATAATTTGAGAATTAATTTACATAGAATAAAATATGATTTGAGAATAAATGTGCAAATAGAACTATGATTCTACATCTATGTTTTTGTGAAAATTATATCTTGCAAAAAGAACTTGAAATGAAGGATTAGAAAATTAATATGGCAAAGAAAGAAATTATTTTTGATGTGATGTAAATTATTCTCATTTGAGAATAGTGTGGAAATTATGAAGTGTAAATGTCTACCTTTGATTGAATAATTAGTGATGAGGGTTTTTATGTGAAAATAACATTTCATGAGTTACATGATGAATAGTTGAATTTCATGTATATTTATGGACTATTGAACGATTTAGAAATCATGATTGGAAAAGAAATATTTTTGAGTATGACAACTCAACATGTGAACTTATGAGTTGGAAACACTCAACTTTAGAATTTGTGAATGGGAATTGAAACAAAAGAGTAGCTAAGTCTCCCCCGGCATTTGGAAGAAATGAAATGAAATTTGAAATAAAAGGCCTAGGTTGGTCATGTTGAATGAATGAATTAGTCCGGTTTAGTGGAGAGGCTAACTCTAGTGCTTTGATTGTGTTCATGATTCTATTTCATTAGAATTAAGGAGTAGTTACATAGTGAAGACGTGATGAAAGTAAGAGAAAAATATTGAGTATGAGGGCCATTGGATCAGCGGCGAGAGCGTATCCCAGGATGTCCCATGATGAGTCAGGGCGAGGATACTGCTCCAGAGTACCGTCCCGGTGGCGACGCTCGTGGGATGTTTGAAGACTACGGGTGGTGTCATGTCTATAGTAGGAGCTGAATTTCCACAGGATGCCTGCATGATGAGTCATGTGTCAGTGCGTTGGGATTCCCTCCAGGGCGCCTAGACATGAGTTCGTAGGTCAGATAACATCTAGGATACTTACCGTAGTTACAGTAGTAGATTAAGTCATAACCAGGGATTGAACCCTACAAAGATGAAGAACGATTAAGGGCTTGCCCTCGGACCTATGTAGTATGGGATGCATAGAATCCGAACAAGTGTGCATTAGTGTCATGTAATATAAATAACTGCATTAAGGACTAAGTGCACAATCACAACACGACATCCATAGTGTAGTCCCTTTAGTTTGACATGTGACAAGTTTGTGTTTGTTAAATATGAAAAATAAGTTATACTATTTCCGGCATAGAGAGGATGGCCGTGTATAATGTTCGTCGGTTGAATAAACTGACGTACCCACAGTCTTATATGCAGGTAAGTGACATGATAAAGATTAAAGAGGAACAGATGCTTAAAGATTATTCAATGTTGTTGTACATTTATTTCAATGTTGTAAATTTACTTCCGCTGTGCAATGTAAAGTGTAATGTTTTTTATGTAAACTCTGATGTAAAGTGAAAAGTTCAAATTTCCTTATAAAATTGTACTAAATGAAGCGAAAAGATCCTGTAGAACTCTCGAATTCAGTTGTATTTGGGATTCGGGGCGTTACAAAATGGTATCAGAGCCACGTTTCACACTTGTACAAATTTATAAGGAACGATACCCTAGAAGTGGACATTAGAGTGTGTGTTTGAGTCTAGAGATTTAAATGTAAGTGACTTATATTTGTGTTGCTCTATGACTTATGCTTCTTCCTCCCTATTTCTAAGATGGCTGATCACTTCGACCCTGCTAGAGACGACGACCGGCATATCATCGAGGAAGAGTACCATCCTGGACAGGCAGATTCCGACGACAAGTACTATCCAGGGCAAGCAGATTCTGACGGAGAAGAATGGCCTGAATCCCGAGAGATCACCCCACCTCCGGATTCATCTGATGACTCTTCTGACGAAGAAAAAGAACCAGTTCCAAATAGTCTTGTGACATCTCTTTAGAGGCAGGTAGAAACACTGTGGGAGAGAGTCAGATTATTGGAGGCTCAATTGGCAAAGCGAAAGGACGACTTTTCAGTTCTCAGTCATCGTGTATGGGAACTCGAGAAGAGGAAGAATATGACTGATGTGCTGAAGGATGAAGTTGATGAACTACGGGGAGAACTTCGAGAAGCGAAGAGGAACCGTAGGAGTTAGACTGTTGTAGCTTCTACTATTTTCATTCTGATGTCAAGAAATGTTTTTCAATTCGAATGTATAAAGTTTGGAATTCAATAAAATGCAAGTTGATTTAAAATTCATTTCTTATACTTCGAATTTAATGGATCTTTTGCATCAAAATATGTCTAGAAGAGGAGCTAGAAACGGAGAAGGTCTGGATCTGGAAACGGAACTTGCGAGGGTCTATCAGACGCTCAACGTCGTGGCCATGAATCAGAACCAAGGAAGGGGACCTGCAAATCCGGTGCCCGAAGCGATCAAACTAGTGGAATCGTTCAAGCGGATAAGCCACATGTATTCGAAGGGAAGTCAGACCCTGATGCGGCTGACAACTGGATTCGTCAAGTGGAGACAATCTTTGAAGTGCTGGAGACCCCTGAAGGTAGTAAGGTGAAGTTGGCGACTCTACAACTTGAGAAGGACGCGGCTGTGTGGTGGCAGTCAATGAAGAGAACAATGGGAGGCATGGTTCTCGGCTGGGAGGAATTTCTGGAAGAATTCTGCAATCATTACTTCCCCTCCGATGTTCAAGAGAAGAAGGCTATGGATTTTCTATCACTACAGCAAGGTAGCATGTCAGTAAGGGAGTACGAGACCAAGTTTACTCAGCTCTCTAGGTATGCTCCGGAACTAGTGATGGATGAGGCTAAGAAGGCTCGTAAGTTCGAGTATGGATTGAGGCCGAGCTTGAGGTCCCGGATGATACCTCTTGGTATCAGAAGATTCGACAAGTTGGTCAAGAGAGCAGCAGCGACGGAAGCAGATATGGAGCAGTTTCATGTTGTTCAGAACCGGAGGAACAACTGGCAGTCTGGAAAGAGGCCTGCACATTCTGGGAGTTTCAAGGCACAACCATCTGCACAAAGGTTCAAACCGACAGGGGCGAATGCTATTAATGTTGCTGGAGGGCCTGGAAATAATGTGGTGAGACCTCCTGCGGTAACTTGCTTCAACTGTGGTGAAACGGGACATTACAAATCTCAATGCCTCAAGCCACGGAATGGTAATCTCAATGCCTCAAGCCACGGAATGGTAATAGCAATGTACCAATGCAGCAGACTGGGAAGAGACCGTACCAATCAAGGCAAGTATTTGCCTTGACGGAAGCTGATGCCGATGAGGTGGATCATGTCATCACTGGTACGAGGGCAGATGTTTAGAGGTTTTTGTCATTTCTTTTTCCTGTTGTTTAGTGAACTGTTACGTAATAAGTGTGTATTATGTAACAGGAGAACTTTATCTTAATGGAATGAAAGTTGTTGTGTTGTTCGATACTGGATCCTCTCATACTTTTGTGTCTCCTAAATTTGCTAAAGTGTTGAGAGTTGAACCAAAGATTTTTCCAGGCAAGATCTTAGCAGTAGCTACTCCATCAGGGGAAACTTTAACCACTGATCGGTATTATGCTGATTGCGAGATTGTGATTGGAGATTGAATCTTTGGGATTGATCTAATCGAGCTGACTATCTTGGGAGTCGATGTTATCATTGGCATTGATTGGATGTTGGTGTACAGTGCAAGCATCGAGTGTAATACCAAGACGGTAACAGTGAAGGCTCCAGGTGGACCTGAAGTCACTTTCCAAGGGAAGAAGAAGTGTTCTAGGCTGGTGGCAGCTATCCGCAAGGAAGAGACTCCTGTGGAAGTGCAAGGGATTCCTGTGGTTCAGGACTATCCGACTGTGTTCTTGGATGATTTTCCTGGGTTACCCCCGCATCGTGATGTAGATTTCAGCATCACTGTTCAACCGGAAAGTGCACCCATTTCTAAGGCACCGTATAGGATGGCTCCAGTGGAACAGGATGAGGTGAAACGGACGATTGAGGAACTGTTGGAGAAAGGCTTTATTCAACCTAGTGCGTCACCTTGCAGAGCACCAGTGCTTTTGGTAAAGAAGAAGGATGGATCGATAAGAATGTGTATCGATTACCGGGAGCTGAATAAGGTCACTGTTCAAAATAAATATTCGATTCCTCAAATTGATGACTTGTTCGATCGTCTACAAGGAGCAGCTGTTTTCGCCAAAATAGATCTTCGATCAGGATATCACCAAGTTCGAGTGAAAACTGAAGATGTGCACAAAACTGCATTTAGAACTCGACATGGGCATTACGAATTCTTAGTTATGCCATTTGGAGTGACGAATGCACCCGCAATCTTCATGGATTTGATGAACAGAGTTCTGAGGCCGTTCATTGATTCTTTCGTCGTGGTGTTTATCGACGATATCCTCGTGTACTCCAAGTCAGAAGAGGAGCACACCGAGCATCTAGCAGCAGTTTTGAAGAAGCTGGAATAGCAGAAGTTGTATGCTAAGTTATCCAAGTGTAATTTCTAGAAATCTGAAGTGGCATTCCTAGGTCACATCCTTTCTAAGGAGGGAGTGGCAACTGACCCTTAGAAGATAGAGGCAGTGAGAGATTGGGCTAGGCCTACTACAGTAAAGGAAGTCAGAAGTTTTCTTGGAATGACTGGATACTACCGGAGGTTCATTCAAGGTTATGCTCAGATAGCCGTGCCGCTTACTGGTCTGACCAAGAAGAATGTGAACTTCAAGTGGACTGAGCAATGTGAGGCGAGCTTTCTGGAGTTGAAAGAGAAGCTGACTACTGCACCTATTTTGGCTTTGCCTAGAGCAGGTATTGAGTATGATGTTTATAGCGATGCTTCACATCGTGGGCTTGGTTGTGTCTTAATGTAAGAAGGAAGAGTAATCGCTTATGGGTCTAGGCAACTGCGACCGCATGAGAAGAATTATCTGACTCATGATCTGGAGTTGGCTGCGATTATCTTTGCCCTGAAGCAATGGAGACACTACGTGTACGGTGAGAAATTGAACATGTACACGGACCACAAGAGTTTGAAGTACATATATCAGCAGAAGGATCTGAATTTGAGGCAGCGAAGATGGTTGGAAGTGCTGGAGGACATGCGGCCTGAGATCAAGTATCATCCTGGGAAAGCTAATGTTGTTGCGATGCACTTAGCCGCAAGAGCAATTTAGCCAGTTTGATTACAACTCAGAAGCATCTGATTGAGGAATTGGATCGAGCCGGTATTGAAGTTGTCTTGCAAGGATTGGGAGCATCTTTAGCTCAGTTGAGGCTTCAACCTACTTTAAATGGAAGGATCATTGCAAGTCAGGAGGTTGATGCTGATATCTTGGAGATGAAGGAGTAGGTTGGTGCAGGCAGGTTGCCCGAATTTCAAATCAAGGATGGAGTGATGTGGTTTGGAGATAGGCTATGTGTTCCGAATCAGGCGGACCTGAAAGAGAGTATTCTTCAGGAGGCACATGCTACTCTTTTGTCGGTACATCCTGGGAGTACTAATATGTACAAAGACATCAAACAGCATTTCTGGTGGTCAGGTTTGAAGCGGGATGTGGCTGAATTTGTGGCGAAGTGTGAGGTTTGTCAGCAAGTCAAAGCCGAAAATCAGAGACCCGGAGACCTATTCCGGAATGGAAGTGGGATAACATCAGTATGGATTTCATTACGGGATTGCCTAAGAGTCTTAAAGGCAATGACGCGATTTGGGTTATAATCGATCGACTAACCAAGTCCGCTCACTTTTGGCGATGAAACACACTGCTTCGATGGACAAGTTGGCTGAGTTGTAGGTTGGCGAGATTGTCCAGCTTCATGGTGTTCCGTCAACTATTATGTCTGATCGAGATGCGCGGTTTACTTCGCATTTCTGGAGGAGTCTTCAGACAGCTTTGGGTACCAAGACGGATTTCAGCACTGCTTTTCATCCGCAAACCGATGGGCAGACCGAGAGAGTCAACCGTATTCTTGAGGATATGCTTCGATGTTGTATACTAGACTTTGGAGGCAGTTGGGAAAGGCATTTACCTTTGGTAGACTTTGCCTACAACAACAGTTTTCAGACTAGCATCGGGATGGCGCCGTACGAAGCTTTGTATGGCATGAAGTGCAGGACACCTGTTTGTTGGTTTGAGGTTGGGGAGCGTCAGTTGTTTGGTCCTGAGCTTGTGCAGCAAACCTCTGAAAAGATTGTTCTGATCAGGAAAAGGTTGGTAGAAGCTCAGAGCAGGCAGAAAAGCTATGCAGACAACCGGAGAAGGGACTTTGAGTTTGAGGAAGGTGACTTCGTCTTTCTGAAAATATCACCCAGCAATGGTGTGGTTCGATTTAGCAAAGGAGGAAAGTTAGCCCCGAGGTTTATAGGCCCGTACAAGATATTGAAAAGGATCGGGAAAACTGCTTACCGGCTTGAGTTACCGGAAGAGTTATCTCAGGTGCATGTCTTTCATGTGTCTATGCTTAGAGGTTATATTCCAGATCTGAGTCATCATTTGCCTGAAGTGCCGGAAGGTTTGCAGTTGGATCTGAATTACATCGAGTCTCCTGTCGAGATTGTTGATCGTCGAGAAAAAGTCTTGAGGAATAAGACGATACCGATGGTCAAGGTAGTCTGGAGAAACCATTTGGTTGAAGAGGCTACTTGGGAGTCTGAGGAGAGGATGTTGAAGGATTATCCTGAGCTTTTTGCTTGATTTGTATTTCTGTTTTTTTCTTGTGCTTGTTGTGAGGGTTTGTTTTTCTCACTCTTGACTGTAGTTCCGGGGACAGAACTATTCTAAGGAGGGAGTGTTGTAATGCCCCAATTTTTCATTTAATGAAAAATTATTTTATTTTGCACGTAGTGTGCACGTACAATATTTTTGGTTGAATTAAATCTTATAATTATTTTCATTGTGATGAGTATAGATATTTAAATATGTGCTTTTAATTATTTTATACAAAGCCTTCTTTCAATTAGACAAAAAAGCCTTTTTCTTAAAGCCCAAAAATTCAATTCAATTATTATTTTTATAATTAATATTTTGGCCCAAAAACTAAAGCCCTTGAGCTATTTTATTTTTAAATACAACTTGTCATGTAGAACACAATTTAAAGATTATTTTTATACAAAATTTAATGTACAAATTTTTATGGAGACCAAGTTGCATGCACGTGCGTGGCACGTACACGTGCACAAGCATACTTGCATGGCCGGATTGCATTTTGGAGGGAATGGGAAAATTTTGAGTGGTATCATCGTGGAGTGGTTACTTGATCATGGGTAGTTAGTGTAACTCCTCCTTAGATCTAAGCCATTTGTTCCTAACTCCTACTTCAATCCTAGCCATCCATTCTCCTATTTTTTTAGTATAAATACCCCCCTTTTGGCTAGTATTCTTATGCAAATCATTTCTTCCAAACCTATAGTTAAAATACAAGTATCTAGTAGTTAGTAAGAGAGTAAAAGATTGAGAGATTGTGTGGGATTTTTGCTTGCATCAAGAAGGAGGAGAGGCCGGTTTCATCAAGGAGGAGTGCTCTCGGTTTGGGCATTGTGGAGTGCTCGAGTTGGCTTGTGCGAGCGGAGGAGCATTCGTTTCCAAGGACATTCGTCTAGAAGGTTGCTAATTGTACTTTTCTTCAATAAGGTGGGTAAATTTTCCCTATTTCTAAATAGGAATGCATGCTAGATTTAATTAGAAGAATGATGCATGAAAATGATTAATAAGAGTGTGCATTTAATTGAAAAATTGACTTATTGATTGATTGATATATGGATGTGCAATTGTATGTGGTTCTATTAGTAAAGGCAAAATTATGTGTGAATTGATTGTAGCCATAAATTATTGAAGAAAGTTTCATTATCTACATCACAAATTGTGTACACAAAAGTTAGTAGATTAACCATGCTACTTTATGTGTTTAAATGAATCTTTGTGTTATATTGAAATAAACAAATTAAAATATAGATTTGTATGTTTGGTAAAAGATTAAAAATAGAGAATTAATGTGAAGAATTGCTAGTAAAGGGATTTGAGATGTTAATTGTTAAGAAATGTCGAAAAGAAGAAATGAGGTAGTTATAATGTAGAATTCGAATTTAATTGTATGAAAAATATGTTTTAATTGTTGAAAAAATTATTTTCTACATACTGGTATGTAAATTATGTGAGGAAGAATCAATCTGGAATTTTTCAGTAATTTTTATAAAGGCAAAGTGAAATGAAGACTTGTTGAACATCGAAACGTTTTAATAGCAGAAAGAATTGATCTAAATAAATTTCGAGTTGTAACTTTGACAACCTGAGCGCATAGCTCAAGTGGTCAGGACGGCTCTAATCGCTACAGTATAGGCTCACGGGTCTGAGGTTACTGGTTCGAATCCCCGGGCTACCATACTTTTGTTTCATTTTAAAATATATATATATATATAGACAGTGGCCGAGAGCATTTAATGCTCTCAGCACCTACTTCTAACGCAAAGGGCACTCGGCCTATTGGTTTGTGCCTTCGGTTGGCTTCCCTGTGGTCGCTGGTTCGACCCTGGCTTTCGGCTGTTGTTTATGTGTGGGAAAAACAATTTTTTTAGGGATTTTTAATGGTCAAAAAATATGGAAAAAATATATTTATTATCTTAAAAATATGTGGAGCTTATGAAAAATAATTTGAGAATTAATTTACATAGAATAAAATATGATTTGAGAATAAATGTGCAAATAGAACTATGATTCTACATCTATGCTTTTGTGAAAATTATATCTTGCAAAAAGAACTTGAAATGAAGGATTAGAAAATTAATATGGCAAAGAAAGAAATTATTTTTGATGTGATGTAAATTATTCTCATTTGAGAATAGTATGAAAATTATGAAGTGTAAATGTCTACCTTTGATTGAATAATTAGTGATGAGGGTTTTTATGTGAAAATAACATTTCATGAGTTACATGATGAATAGTTGAATTTCATGTATATTTATGAACTATTGAACGATTTAGAAATCATGATTGGAAAAGAAATATTTTTGAGTATGACAACTCAACATGTGAACTTATCAGTTGGAAACACTCAACTTTAGAATTTGTGAATGGGAATTGAAACAAAAGAGTAGCTAAGTCTCCCCCGGCATTTGGAAGAAATGAAATGAAATTTGAAATAAAAGGCCAAGGTTGGTCATGTTGAATGAATGAATTAGTCCGGTTTAGTGGAGAGGCTAACTCTAGTGCTTTGATTGTGTTCATGATTCTATTTCATTAGAATTAAGGAGTAGTTACATAGTGAAGACGTGATGAAAGTAAGAGAAAAACATTGAGTATGAGGGCCATTGGATCAGCGGCGAGAGCGTATCCCAGGATGTCCCATGATGAGTCAGGGCGAGGATACTGCTCCAGAGTACCGTCCCGGTGGCGACGCTCGTGGGATGTTTGAAGACTACGGGTGGTGTCATGTCTATGGTAGGAGCAGAATTTCCACAGGATGCCTGCATGATGAGTCATGTGTCAGTGCGTTGGGATTCCCTCCAGGGCGCCTAGACATGAGTTCGTAGGTCAGATAACATCTAGGATACTTACCGTAGTTACAGTAGTAGATTAAGTCATAACCAGGGATTGAACCCTACAAAGATGAAGAACGATTAAGGGCTTGCCCTCGGATCTATGTAGTATGGGATGCATAGAATCCGAACAAGTGTGCATTAGTGTCATGTAATATAAATAACTGCATTAAGGACTAAGTGCACAATCACAACACGACATCCATAGTGTAGTCCCTTTAGTTTGACATGTGACAAGTTTGTGTTTGTTAAATATGAAAAATAAGTTATACTATTTCCGGCATAGAGAGGATGGCCGTGTATAATGTTCGTCGGTTGAATAAACTGACGTACCCACAGTCTTATATGCAGGTAAGTGACATGATAAAGATTAAAGAGGAACAAACGCTTAAAGATTATTCAATGTTGTTGTACATTTATTTCAATGTTGTAAATTTACTTCTGCTGTGCAATGTAAAGTGTAATGTTTTTTATGTAAACTCGGATGTAAAGTGAAAAGTTTAAATTTCCTTGTAAAATTGTACTAAATGAAGCGAAAAGATCCTGTAGAACTCTCGAATTCAGTTGTATTTGGGATTCGGGGCGTTACACAATTAATTAAATGCAAGAAAATAGACATATTTGGAATGAAGGATACGAAGTTACAATTCTGGACATCAATACGTTGTTGTACAAAAATCAACTTTCTCGTTGCTACAGGGAAGCTAATCAGGTACCGTCAGGGGTTCCAGAAAATAGACTTCACCCCGGTTCTAACATACTCTCACGATACATTATAGATAGAATAGCTTGGTGTTGCTGCTGATTTCGGGTGTGGGAGCTAACAAATGAGTCTGTTTGTTCTTTGAGGAAAACAATAAAGGGACCTGTTAACCTTCACTAACGTGTTGACTTGTTTCTTGCCGCTGCCACGAACCTGCACAAAGTTCGATACACCGGGATGGATCTCGGTGATGAACCCTCCGACGCTCTTGTCAGTAATCTCAAAGATTAAGAAAGAGCTTTAAGTAGAAAAAGATTGATTACATTGTTACGGTGGCGGGAGAGGGGTATTTATAGTCGCCATAGGGACCCATTTCGAGATAAGAATAAATCTCTACTTCCGAATGTTTATGGATAAGATGGAGAGGTTAGACTAGTTTCGTGATAAGAGGGAGACAGTTGAAACTGTGTCCCAGGGATAATCACGAATTTTAATCACTCTCTACCCACCTGGGTTGGTTTGTAACAGGTTGCTACCCATACCCAGTAGAACGGATCCGTTTATGGGCTATTGGGCTTTGCGGGAAGACCCAGTTCCCAATTCGGACCCGTTTGTTGGTGAAATTACCGTTTTTCCCCCGGGGGCTTTAAGATTCGTACCCGATTTGAAAGATCCTGATTTAATCCTATTTTTACCTATATCACGAGCCCCCCACTCCCAGTGACTGAGTTTAACAGCCTTTGAGGAGTAGTTTTGTTATTCTAATGGCGTACGGGATTTTATCGGAGTTCTTAAGGGAGTTCGGATCTTGCTCGAGGTGTAACGGTGTTTTTCTGAGATAGAAAAATGCCTAAAATAATTCTTAGATTTTTTGTGATTTTTTGTGATTTTTCCAGATTTTTAAACTATTTTTCTAATTATTTATTTAATTTGCGAAGTAACAATCTAGTTTCAAAAAGCACCAATTAATTATTCTAATCAATAACTATTTTTCCAAGAGCTCAAAATATTTTCCGAATTTATAATTATTTTTTAGAATTTTTAATTATTTTTTGAATTTTTAATTATTTTTTGCAATTTTTTAAATAATTAATTCGAATTAATTAATAAAAAAAAGGATTAATCAGCTAATTATCGACGTGGTGCGATCTGGGGCATCCATCGTGTTGCTAGCGCAAAATTCCGAGCAATCTGACGGTGGATCGGTACTTCGCTGACACAGCTTGATCTGGGCGGTCAGATCTGGAGCACGCATCGGGAGGTAAGAGTTTTCCCCCATTAGTAGCTCGGTAGCTTGGTAGCTCAGATTGTAGATCCGAAGCACGTGGCAAGATCTGAGCTGCTTGATTAAGATCTGGCACGAATCATGAGGAGGTAGTTTTTGTCAATTCGCAGCTCGGTAGCTCGGATTGTAGATCCGAAGTACAAGGCATGATCTGAGCTGCTTGATGAAGATCTGGCACAAATCGTGAGGTGGTAGTTTTTGCCAATTCATGGCTCAGTAGCTCGGTAGCTTAGATTGTAGACCCGGAGTACGTGGCATGATCTGAGCCGCTTGATGAAGATCTGGCACTAATCGTGAGGCAGTAGTTTTCACCAATTCGCAACTCGGTAGCTCGGTAGCTAGGATTGTAGATCTGAAGTACATGGCATGATTTGAGCCGCTTGATGAAGATCTGACATGAATCGTGAAGCGGTAGTTTTCGCTAATTCGCAGCTCGGTAGCTCGGCAGCTCGGATTGTAGACCCGAAGTACGTGGCATGATCTGAGCTACTTGATGAAGATCTGGCACGAATTGTGAGGCAGTAGTTTTCGCCAATTCGCAGCTCGGTAGCTCAGATTGTAGATTCAGAGTGCGTGGCATGATCTGAGCTGCTTGATGAAGATCTGACACGAATCGTGAGGCGGTAGTTTTTTCCAATTCGCAGCTCGGTAGCTCTGATTGTAGACCCAGAGTACGTGGCATGATCTAAGTTGCTTGATGAAGATCTGGCACGAATCGTGAAGCGGTAGTTTTTGCCAATTCGCATCTCAGTAGCTCGGTAGCTCGATTGTAGATCTGGAGTACGTGGCATGATCTGAGCCGCTTGATGAAGATCTGGCACGGATTGTAAGGCGGTAGCTTTTGCCAATTCGCAGCTCGGTAGCTCGGTAGCTCGGTAGCTCGGATTGTAGATCCAAAGTACGTGGCATGATCTGAGCCACTTGATGAAGATCTGGCACGAACCGTGAGGCGTTAGTTTTCGCCAATTCGCAGCTCGGTAGCTCGGTAGATCGGATTGTAGATCCGAAGTACGTTGCATGATCTGAGCCGCTTGATAAAGATCTGGCACGAATTGTGAGGTGGTAGTTTTTGCCAATTTGGAACTCGGTAGCTCAGTAGCTTGGTAGCTCGGATTGTAGATCCGAAGTATGTGGCATGATCTGAGCCGCTTGATGAAGATCTAGCACGAATCATGAGGCGGTCTGACTAGTCAACGCGCCGCATAGTGCTTCCGCCCTTACAAATTCTGTCGTTTAGCCTTCTGATGGGCTTCCGTGGGGGCCCAAAATGTTCGGAAGCCCAAGCACTCTCCTTTTTTACTATAATACTTCTCCCCCCTCCCCCCCCCCCCCACTTTCTAATTCTTCACTTTTCACTCTGAGAATTTGTTTTTGCTCTTCAGTGGCTCTGCTAGCGGTCGTGGCCAAGTGCTCAATTCTCCGATGAACTATTCTGACCGTAGCTGTCACGTCAAGGTAAATATATACTTTATTTTATATTTTTTTCAAGATTTCTAAGTGTCGTCGGGGAGTGAGACCTCCACCTCGGACCAAGAGAGTGATCGACCATTAGTAACCTCATCTGTGGTGGACAAGGGAAAGAAAGTGTCAAGGTTGGCGATCGTGGAGACGATAGTGGAGGGCAGGCGTGAAGAGAGCAGGTGAGTTAGGTAGGCTGCCATCCACGCTATCAAGCCTCGGGAAGGTTAGAGATTATTCCGACGACCTTCTAACCAAGGTGGTGTACGGGAAGTCGACCTCATACGAGGAGAATAAATCGAGGGAGCACTCCGAGGGTGACGACATCCCCTCAGTTCTCACTGAGAGGGATCTGCAGCGTATTACGAGGGGCTTCATGATACCGTCGAAGTATACCCAGCTCCTCCCCGGTCTAGGATTCCGAGCGTGTTCGGTGACCTCACCTGACACATGCGTCTTCCTGTATGACGTGCTTAATGCCAGTCTTCGACTGCCCCTACCACCCTTCGTGAACGAGGTGCTGCAGTGGTACGGATTGAGTCCGGTCCAATTCATGCCAAACATGTGGCGGCATGTCATCAGCTTTATCCTTCAATGCCAGGAGGTAGGAGTCGAGCCTCGGCTCGTCTTGCTCAGCAGTCTGTATCAGATCAACCGTATGAACAAGATGGAGTACCGGTATTACTTATCACTGTGGCAGGGCGTCAAACTGATCGAGCATCCAGACTCCATCAAACATTGGAAAAAGAAGTATTTTCTGATCCGTGGTACCCAGCCGTGGGGTTTCCCGATGAGGTGGAGGGAAGACGTTCCGAGGTGGGCGAAGGCCGAACCTGTGTTGACTCCGAAGGAGGATGAGGTCATGTCGAAGCTCCTCAGTCGTCCGACCCTGAGTTGGAAGGATATAACGGAGGGGGTTCTCTTCGGTGGGGGTCTCAGTCCGATCGACCCTAGTATGCTTCGTATATTTTTCCTTCTTTTATTTCCAATATTGCTCTCTTCTCGTGCTAACTTCTTTGGTTTTTCTTTTCTCAGAGGCCCGGGGCATGGACTTCCAAGCTATGCTGCTTAACCGAGGCGAGGGTGTCGGAAAGGGCTCCGACAACAAAAAAAGGAAGAGGACGACGGCAGGATCCACATCTGGCCGTGCTACTAAGGCACCATCGGCGGTGGCCCCAACAGTGGATTTGGCATCCACCTCTCCGTCCGCTCCTCATGCAGTCCTTCCCCAGTCCACCCCTTCTGACCCTTCTACCGAAGCCTTCTCTGTCGGAGCTGTGCTAGCGCTTGATGCATGTAACACCCCAATTTTTTTTTTTTTTTTTTTTTGCAAACTAAACCTCTAAATTCAATTCTCTCAATTTCTCTATCACTTTAAACACAAACTAAGATAGATATATTTCAAATAAAATTTTGGCAGAGTTTCCCCTGAAATTTCTGCCCTGAAACACAAAAAGCTTACGGAATTCTGCTCTAAATTCCGTAGCTCACAACACAGGCAATATAATCATGGGCTCCCCAGGCCAAAATGAGCAGAATCACACAGGCAATATAAATAATATGCACTGGGGGGCAAACTCACAACAGAATATCAATTGTAATTTAAAAACATAACTTTCCTTTAAAAACTTATATAAGTAATAGAAAAACTGTAGAAAAACTTTCAAAAAACCAAACACAGAACCCAGTACTCCACAACGAGGTGGGTACGGGCTTTCTTACCTCGTCACAGCACCATATCTATATATATTTTCACTTTATTACAAAATAATACATTAACTGCCTACATTTCTTCATATGCTAAATACATAAATAATCTATCCTCCTAACAAATGTAATATCTGACTCTATATCTACCTCATTGGCTGTTAGCAAACCTGCAGGAGAGTTAGGGTTGTCCACCCTCAAGGAGGGACCCCCCTAACCCCCAGAAAACAATAGGGGTTAGCCATTTCTAGTGTGAGTATAGTTATTAATCTAATAAATCATTAAATTGTATAAGAAAAATAAATTAAACTTACAAACATCAAGATAAGAAGATGCAACCTGAAATCTGAACATAAAAACATCACCAATACGATGTTATATCAAAATACTCTTCAATTCTGCATCCAAATATATAATTATCCATAACCTCACACATTTCACTATATGCATCACACTAACCTCATATATATCCTTATTTTACATTCGCATAATACGAATTCACATACAATCCATTACTTATAAATTTGAATTCCTCAACACGAATATTCATCTTTCCACAATTTTCGTCATAACAACATTTCGTTATTTTTATGAATATAACTACATGATGCTACTACATATTTCTTCATTTTTATTAAGTCATGCACTTCATTTACTTGCATTATATCAACAACTCACTTACTCATCCTGGAAGTGGTGCCAAGGCAGGTAGTTCCCACCATTTCCATGGAAATAGCGAGCGAGTAGTTCCCCGACACACTTCCAAGATACACAAACTCATATCACAACATACTTTCTTTAATAACCATTTTCATAACCACTCTCATAATACAGGTATTTATTTTATTGTATTATATCAAGTATCACATCATAAACATATGCATCTATTCTCATAATACCACATTCACTCATGTCTTATGACACAAATATAACATCCCATTGCCCATTGCAATTTACTCACATTTCATCACATCATTAACATATCACTTATTGAATACTCATTCTTATCGCATCAAAAGCATGTTTTATAACTCATTCTCATCCCGTTATATCATTTAGTTATTACTCAATCTAATTGATAATTAACTTACCTTCATCTTCACTGATATCTCAAGTTACCATTAATTTCACTTTCATTCTCATCAATTTATACTCCATATCCCAAACATAGTTTGGGCAATCACATATCACACCCCAAAGCCGATAGCTTGGGCAATCACATATCACACCCCAAAGCCGATAGTTTGGGTATTAATCACCACACCCCAAACACATAGTCTGGGTAATATCACATCACATCTCAAGCCGATAGCTTGGTTATTAATTACTTCAATTACTTTTGATCTTCACTTTACTTAATTCTTCATTTTCATTAATTATTACCAATATCATGCCAACTCACCCTGCGAATTATGCCAAGGCAAGTAGTTCCCACCATTTTTACAAAAATAGCGGACAGGTATTTCCTTGACACAATTCCAAGGTATAACAACTCATATCATACTGTATTTTACTTTAATAATCATTCTCATAATACAACTACTTCATACTATTCATAATAACACATGTCTCTTCTACTCTTTTCATTTTAAATTAACCACATACTGCATTTCATCCACAACCACTTTCTTTCACACTCACAATTCACTTTCCACTTTCTTTACTCTCACATTATTATTTACACTTAGTTATTTTATTAGTTTGTCGACCAGTGAGCCACAGTATCTCAACATACTGAAAGCCGACAGCCCAGTAAACACACGGCCCGATGCTCTCCCAGAGTCTTACTCGTCTGAGGCTATGTCTTCCTCCTAGCCGAACTAGCGAGGGAACCATTAACCCCAAGTAGAACTTGGGTACTTCCTCCCAGCCGAAGCCAAAAGAGAAAAACCACTGACCCCAGGTAACCTGGGTACTTCCTTCCAACCGAAGCCAAGAGGAAAAAAACCACTAACCCCAGATAAACTGGGTACTTCCTCGCGACAGCTGTCATCGAGGGAAAACCAGGCCTCAAGCCGATAGCTTGGGCGATAAAATCCACTTACCCCAAACATAGTTTGGGTCCACTTACCCCAAGCCGGTCCTTGGGTGTTAAGAGGTCTAGCCCAAACCCCCAGGATTGCTGTAGGTACTGGTTAACAAAACCATATGTTATTAGTATTAGCCATTTCATCTTTTCAGCTTACTTTATCACACAAGCATTTCACTTTTGATTCACAAACTAGTCATGTCTTTGACTTTAACCACGTGAATTAGTAACACATTTTATTAGCACGTACCATCTTATCTTTTACATTACCATTTGATGCATATCTGATGCTCACGATATTAATCATCGTATCATTATACCACATTATGCATACAACCTGTCATTCAACATATAAAACCATCATATCATATTATTGCATAATATTAATGTGCAAAAATATTTATTTTTCCATAACATCCCACATTAAGAATACCAAGTTATTCATTACCTCATTGTATCATATATAGGCATACGCCAAGTTATAACATTAATAAGAGAACTACATTAGGTTATTCCATATCGTAAAAGTATCAAAATGTATACTTCATCACATTATAATATCATATTATTACCCATTAATTCACTTCGAACATAATTATAATGCAAACATAATCCCACTTACTAATTTCATCAATTATCACATCACGAGTCAATATCATGATACATATATATCACAAACATATACCACACATGCGGGTTTCCAAGAAAAAGGGGCCAAAATCACTTATTTCCTCTAATTAAATCTCATAATATCCAATTATAGCATACTAGCTCATACACCATGTGTAGCGCCCCGAATTTCTAATATGATATCTTAGAAAATACGTGGCACAATCCCAGCATCCACTTCAATGTAACATTAAACACAACCAACTCCACTAAAATTTTCAACTTTTATTACAATAAACTTTTACATAGCACAGCGGAATTTAAAATATCTCAATCAAAATCTTCTTTTATTTACAACACAGTCTTATTACAACACTGTTCTTACAAATTTACACAAACTCCATTAAATTAATTTATCTCAAAACTAACTCAAGCATCCACACCTCCAAACTCTAAGCAACAACCTGCAACACATGAGGCTAGAGATGATCCCTAACCCCCAAAACTAATGGGGTCAGCCATGAATGGTGTGGGTGACATAAAAGCAAACAAACAACATAAATAAACATTAAGCAAGGATTCTTAAACAACATGTAATAAACCAAAATACATAAAATATGAAGTAGCAAGAAATGTAAACAACAAGTGATACTAAACTAAGTGTCAAGTGTAGAAAATAGGAAAACCACATGCATAAAACCGAGTCAAGAAACACAAATTCTATATGCGGACTCTCTAATGCGTACTTGTCGAAGTCTATGCATCCCACTCTACATAGGTTCGGTGCAAGCCCTTAACGTCTTCACTTCATAAGGTTCAATCCCCCGCTATGCAACTAACCTTATCACGATGAATACTACGAGATAAAGATAAACTGTGAGTATTAGACCATGCCCCGATAATTCCGGAGATAGATCCCACACCTCAGGTATTTTACCTGGATCATTCCGGAGATCATCCCACACCGAAAGCAATGGCCTCATCACACGAATATCACATGTGCGTCGCCTCGACTCCGATAATTCTGGAGATCAATCCCACACCACAAGTAATTACCGTGATAATTCCGGAGACATATCCCACACCACAAGTAATCTACCGTGATAATTCTAGAGACATATCCCACACCACAAGTAATCTACCGTGATAATTCCGGAGATTAAATCCCACACTGAAAGCCATACTGAGGTACTTGACCCATGTTCCCGTTCATCATATCACCACTAGTGCCTGTCCTTATTGTTTTTGGGTTACTTAATTACTTAACGAATCTCCTAGAGTTGGTGTACCCTACCGGACTTAACTCAAAACTGAACAACTGAAATGCCTCAATAGGCCTCAACACAAGAACTCAACGCCGGTATACTAGGGTCACACACATCCTCTAGAGACCCAAACTCAATGTCTAAACCAACTTTCCACCATAAATAGCTCAACTGAATATCTTAAACTCATGTGCTTAACAGAAGACAAAGTATAGACTAAAATAGTTGAAGACTACTCATTCGGAAGAATACTCAAGTTTATGAAAACTCATCAGTACCAGTCGACTTATTACTGTAGTAAGTCGACTGTCCAGAGGAAAAATATCCATGATTTTAAAAAAATAAGTTAAGTAATATAAGTTGACTTATAAAAGTCATAAGTTGACTTACCAGATCATAAGTTGACTTATAAAAACATAAGTCGACTTACCAGATCATAAGTTGACTTATAAAAACATAAGTCGACTTACCAGAGAGAAATTCCAGAAATCTTTAAGAAAATATTCTAAGTGTTATAAGTCGACTTGCAAAGTCATAAGTCGACTTAAAAGAGAATATAAGTCGACTTAAAAGGTCATAAGTTGACTTACCAGAGAAAAATCTACGATAACTTTGAAAAATAAATTCTAAGTGTACCAGTCGACTGAAAAGGGTCTAAGTCGACTGTCCAGAATGGATTTTCAAGAAAACTAAAGATACAGCACCTGGGTCGTGCCATTCGACTGTCGGCCTACAGTCTGCATAGTTTTGGTTGTTCATGATAATCAAAATTAGAGTTTACCAAAAGAAATCATTGTTTACTAAAATAATTTGTATTTCAATAAAAACGACCGTCTCAAAGTATTCTCAGATCGGATACATTACTCAAAACATCCAATATCTCAAAACTCCAGTTCTCATGTTCTAAATTCCTAATTCTTCCATTAGGATTTCTCAATACTAAATTTCTTTCACAACTCATAACCAAGATCTGATTTGTAAATACAAGATCCAGATGCTCACCCATCCGATCATAACCATACTCAAATCTTAAACATGCTTTCTAGCAATAGAATTTTATGAACCAAGATCTACTCAACATTCTTAGATTTCACATACATGGTACAAACAACAACCTTTGCATCGTTCTCATGCAAAATACTAAATAACATACATGCCAAACAAACAACACAACAATCGTTCACATAAATCAAACCACAAAACAAATTTCGTATTACTCACAAAACAAAATAAAACAAAACAATCACTCACATAAAACATACACAAAGCAAAACAACATGTCACTCACCTTAAATGAAGAAATCCCTTGACAAGAAGTCCCTTCCTTTGTAAGATCCAAAATCCTCTCCCAAGTTCTCCAATAAAATAATAAAGCTTTATGTTTTTGCAGCAAAAGACAGCTGCGAATTTCCCTTTAAATATCCGGGAAGGAGTTTAGGGTTTTACCCACTTTGCAAAATAATCCCTTCAAAATACAACTTTATATATATAGCTCTATTCTTGGAAATTCAATAAAATTCATTTAAATTAGGATTTAACAGTAAAATATAATCCTAAATCTCAACCGGTACTGTTCAAAATGTCCAGAAAGTACATTTTACATTTTAACCCCTAAAAATGACAAATTTGCAAAAAGGTCCTTCTTTTCTCAAAATTTGCAAATAGTTCCAATTAATTTCAGAAAAATCTGAAAAAATACTAAATAAATCCCAAATATTAAATAATTATTTTTTCATGAAGAAAACTTGACTTTCAAACTTCTCAAGAAAGCATTTGCACGTGTTTTGCACGTGTAAAAAGATAAATTTTTCTAAAAATATTCATAAATTTTCCAAAAATCATTTTAGTCATTTATAAACCTTTAAAAATAATATTTTAAAAATACGGGGTTCTACATCACTCCCTCCTTAGAGGAGTTCTGCCCTCAGAACTACTACTAATGAGTCCAAACCACATACCAACAAAGGGAACAATATCTCATAAATAGAACATAGTCCAAACAATTGCATACGACAACACAATCATAATAGAAGGAATACAACTTAACTCAATCAATGGTACAAACATTCAAAAGAATCACAATCACATAAAAGAAACACACTCATACAAAAAGCTCAGGGAAATCCTTCTGCATGCGATCCTCTGGCTCCCAAGTAGCCTCCTCGAACTGCCGATTCCTCCACAACACCTTGACCATAGGTATCACCTTGCTCCTAAGAACTTTCTCCCTATGATCAACGATCTCAACAGGCTGTTCCTTGTAACTCAAGTTCACCTGTAGATCTTCAGGAACCTCTACCAACTGATGATTCTGATCTGGCACATACTTCCTCAATAATGACACATGGAATACATCATGCACCTGTGCCAACTCCTCTGGAAGCTTCAATCTATATGCTGTCTTGCCAATCCGCTCCATGATCCTGTATGGCCCAATATACCTTGGCGCTAACTTTCCTCCCTTACCAAACCTGATCACTCCTTTGGTCGGAGAAACCTTGAGGAAAACTACATCCCCAACCTCAAACTCCAAGTCTCTTCGTCGAGTATCAGCATAACTCTTTTGCCGACTCTGAGCCTCGACCAATCTCTTGCGAATCAACTCAATCTGCTCCGATGTCTGTTGCACGATCTCAGGACCATACATCTGCCTCTCGCCAACCTCGTACCAACAAACTGGTGTCCTGCACCTCCGCCCGTACAAAGCCTCATACGGTGCCATCCCGATACTCGCATGGTAACTGTTGTTATAAGCAAACTCAACCAATGCCAATTATCTCTCCCAACTACCACCGAAATCCATAACACAAGCCCTCAACATATCTTCCAGCACTCGATTCACCCTCTCCGTCTGACCATCGGTCTGTGGATGAAAAGCGGTACTGAAATCAATTCTGGTGCCTAAAGCTGCTTGTAGGCTCTTCCAAAACCTTGAAGTGAACCTTGCATCTCTGTCGGATACAATCGACACAGGAACTCCATGAAGTCTCACAATTTCACCAATGTACAACTCAGCCAATTTCTCCATCGACCAAGTAATTTTCATGGCTAGAAAGTGAGCTGACTTAGTCAAACGGTCCATGATAACCCAAATCGAGTCATTGCCCTTCGAACTCCTCGGCAAACCTGTGATGAAATTCATACTGATATTCTCCCATTTCCACTCCGGAATGGGCAACGGCTGCAGAAAACCTCCAGGTCTCTGATTTTCTGCTTTGATCTGCTAACAAGTCAGACACCTTGCCACAAAATCTGCCACATCCCTCTTCATACCAGACCACCAAAAGTGCTATTTAATGTCCCTGTACATCTTCGTGCCTCCAGGATGAACTGACAACAAGGTACTGTGTGCTTCCTGCAAGATACTATCTCTCAAATCTGCATTATCTGGAACACACAACCTCTCACCCAACCAAAGAATTCCATCTTGGACACGAAACTCTGATAGCTTGTCCTCTGAAACCTGTTGCAACATCTTCTGAATCTCTGAGTCTAATTTCTGACCTTCCACAATCCTCTCTCTCAAGGACGGCTGCAGCCTCAACTGAGCCAAAGATGCCCCTAAACCATGCAGCACCACCTCGATACCTGCCTGATCGATCTCTGCTGCCAACTCACTTCGAGTAGTGATCAAACTTGATAAACTACTCTTCCTGCTAAGTGCATCGGCTACCACATTCGCCTTGCCCGGATGATACTTGATCTCGGGACGAATGTCTTCCAAAACTTCCAACCACCTTCTCTGCCGAAGATTTAGATCCTTCTGTTGATAAATGTACTTCAGGCTCTTGTGGTCAGTGTATATATTGACCTTCTCACCATAAACATAATGCCTCCACTGCTTCAAGGCATAAATGATAGCTGCTAGTTCCAAATCATGCGTCGGGTAATTCTTCTCATGCGGACGCAATTGCCTCGAACCATAAGCAATAACCTTGCCTTCTTACATCAAGACACAACCCAAACCTCTGAGAGACGCATCACTGAAGATATCATAATCCTTCCCAGCTTGTGGCAAAGCTAAGATAAGTGTAGTAGTCAACCTTTCCTTTAACTCAAGGAAACTCTCCTCGCACTTATCAGTCCATAAAAATGCCACATTCTTCCGGGTCAAACCTGTCAAAGGAACTGCAATCTGAGAATAACCCTGGATGAATCTCCTGTAGTAACCAGCTAAACCCAAGAAACTTCTGACTTCCTTCACAGACGTTGGTCTGGGCTAATCCTTAACTGCTTCAACCTTGTGAAGATCAATGGCCACTCCCTCCTTAGAAAGAATATGACCAAGGAAAGCTACCTCAGACTTCCAAAACTCACACTTCGACAACTTGGCATACAAGCTATGCTCCTGCAATTTCTGTAACACCGCTGTCAAGTGCATAGAATGATCCTCCTCCGACTTCGAATACACCAACATATCGTCGATGAAAACCACTATGAAGGAGTCAATAAATGGCCTCAAAACCCGATTCATCATATCCATGAAAACTGCTGGCGCATTCGTCAACCCGAATGGCATCACCAAAAACTCATATAGTCCATGACGAGTCCTGAAAGCTGTCTTACTCACATCTTCCTCCTTGACTCGAACCTGATGATACCCCGATCTCAAATCAATCTTCGAAAACACCGCTACTCCTCGAAGCCTGTCGAACAAATCATCAATCCGTGGCAGTGGATACTTGTTTTGAATAGTCACCCTATTCAACTCCCGATAGTCAATGCACATCCTCATTGACCCATCCTTCTTCTTGACTAACAACACTGGCACTCCCCACGGAGAAGAACTCGGCCTAATAAGCTCTTTGCTCAACAGCTCCTCAATCTGCTTCTTCACTTCATCTTGCTCTACAGGTGCCATCCTGTACGGAGCCTTGAAAATCGGCGCACTTCCCGGCTGAACATTAATGCAAAACTCCACATCTCTCTATGGCAGTAATCCTGGAAAATCATCCAAGAACGCCTTAGGAAAATCTCGGACAACCGGAATGCCCTTGACTTCATCTGGAATTGCCATTTTGGATACCATTGCAGCCACCTTCGGAATCTTCTTCTTCCCTTGGAAGTCACTGCGGGTCCACCTGGTGCTTTCACCAACACCTCCTTCTGTTTGCATTCAATTGTGGCATCATATATTGCCATCCAATCAATGCCCACGATGACATCCACACCCAATACTTGCAGCTCGATCAAATCAATGCCGAACAACCTCCCACCAATCTCGATATCACAGCTCTCGTAATATCGATCCGCAATCAACTCTTCACCTGACGGCGTTGCCACCGACAAAACCCTGCCTGGAAACAACTTAGGTTCCACACCTAAGATCCTTGCAAAATTTGGCAATACAAAAGTATGCGATGAACCAGTATCAAATAAAACCCTTGCCTTTATTCCATTAATTAAAACAATTCCTGTTACAAGAAGAGTGATACTCAATCTCCAATTGTTCTCAAATAAAGGTTTTACTTATTACATTGATTTAAAAATAAAATTAGAATTCTTGCATACCCTGTATTACATCTTCCGAGTTACTCGCGTCCTCCTCGGTTAATGCAAATACTCGCCCTTACCTCTGGAATTTGCTTCCACCCGAACCATCCTTCCTCAATTGTGGACAATGGGGCTTAGAATGTCCTGCCTTCCCACACTGGGAACAAATCTGCTTCGCCACACGCTGACCTGTAATGTCCTGCCTCCTTGCAGTAATAACAAGTCACTCCCTGAGTTGCAGGTGCCTTCTGCACCGGATCACTGAACTTGATCTGCTTCACGGGGAATCCCTTCCCACTCTGACCTGATGCTGGCCTCTTGTTCCAGTTCCATGTTTCTTGCTTAATCTGGAACTGGTCCATGTCCTCCTCAGTCATAGCTGCTCTCCTGACCAGCTTGTCGAACCTTCTTATGCCCAACGGGATCATTCTCGACCTCAAGTTTGGCATCAATCCCTGCTCAAACTTCTTGGCCTTCGTTGCCTCGTCAACGACCAACTCTAGTGCATACCTTGAAAGCTGAGCAAACTTGGTCTCATACTCCCGCACGGTCATGCTGCCCTGCTGAAGGTTCAGGAACTCGGTCGCCTTCTTCTCCTGAACATCTAGGAGAAAGAAGCGATCCCTGAATTCCTCTAAAAAAGCTTCCCAAGTCATCTGCTGATCTCCCAAAGTGCTCTTCAGCGACTCCCACCAGACACCAGCGTCCTTCTCCAGCTGCATCGTAGCCAACTTCACCTTGTTGGCTACCGGAGTCTCCGATACCTCGAAGATTGTCTCCATCCTTATAATCCAATCGTCAGCTGCGGTTGGATCAGATTGCCCCTCAAAAACTGGCGGCCTCATCCTCTTGAAGGACTCGATCTGCTTGATAGGATCGGCGTTAACCAATCCTTGTCTAGCTCCATGATTTTGCTGCAGATTCTGCTGTTGATTCTGACTTTGCACCAAATTAAATGCCATTAGCGCATTCAGAGTCTGATACACCTTGGCGAATTCAGCCTCAAGATCGATTCCAGTTCCTCGAGAACTACCAGATCCATCCTCATTGTTACCACCATTCCTGGGCCTGGGTGCAACCATTCTGAATACTGCAAAATGAGGGAAAAGTTAGAGCATCACACACAATTCAAACTCACATCAATATCCTTTGGCAAAACTTCACTTGTATCCCAAAGGTAAAACATCATGTTTCAGTTCTATGTGATACTCACTCTTTAATGTCCACACCTAGGTACTCACACTCTAGTGTCCACACCTAGGTTATTATATTATTTATTTTTTTGCCATGTTTATTATTACTATTGAAGCATGCTCTGATACCAATCTCTGTAGCGCCCCAAATTTCTAATATGATATCTTAGAAAATACGTGGCACAATCCCAGCATCCACTTCAATGTAACATTAAACACAACCAACTCTTCTAAAATTTTCAACTTTTATTACAACAAACTTTTACATAGCACAACGGAATTTAAAACATCTCAATCAAAATCTTCTTTTATTTACAACACAGTCTTATTACAACACTGTTCTTACAAATTTACACAAACTCCATTAAATTAATTTATCCCAAAACTAACTCAAGCATCCACACCTCCAAACTCTAAGCAACAACCTGCAACACATGAGGCTAGAGATGATCCCTAACCCCCAAAACTAAAGGGGTCAGCCATAAATGGTGTGAGTGACATAAAAGCAAACAAACAACATAAATAAACATTAAGCAAGGATTCTTAAACAACATGTAATAAACCAAAATACATAAAATATGAAGTAGTAAGAAATGTAAACAACAAGTGATACTAAACTAAGTGTCAAGTGTAGAAAATAGGAAAACCACATGCATAAAACCGAGTCAAGAAACACAAATTCTATAAGCGGACTCTCTAATGCGTACATGTCGAAGTCTATGCATCCCACTCTACATAGGTTCGGTGTAAGCCCTTAACATCTTCACTTCATAGGGTTCAATCCCCCGCTATGCAACTAACCTTATCACGATGACTACTACGAGATAAAGATAAACTGTGAGTATTAGCCCATGCCCCGATAATTCCGGAGATAGATCCCACACCTCAGGTATTTTACCTGGATAATTCCGGAGATCATCCCACACCGAAAGCAATGGCCTCATCACACGAATATCACATGTGCGTCGCCTCGACTCCGATAATTCCGGAGATCAATCCCACACCACAAGTAATTACCGTGATAATTCCGGAGACATATCCCACACCACAAGTAATCTACCGTGATAATTCCAGAGACATATCCCACACCACAAGTAATCTACCGTGATAATTCCGGAGATTAAATCTCACACCAAAGCCATACTGAGGTACTTGACCCATGTTCCCGTTCATCATATCACCACTAGTGTCTGTCCTTATTGTTTTTGGGTTACTTAATTACTCAATGAATCTCCTAGAGTTGGTGTACCCTACCGAACATAACTCAAAACTGAACAACAGAAATGCCTCAACAGGCCTTAACACAAGAACTCAATGCCGGTATACTAGGGTCATACACATCCTCTAGAGACCCAAACTCAATGTCTAAACCAACTTTCCACCATAAATAGCTCAACTGAATATCTTAAACTCATATGCTTAACAGAAGACACAGTATAGACTAAAATAGTTGAAGACTACTCATTCGGAAGAATATTCAAGTTTATGAAAACTCATCAGTACCAGTCGACTTATTACTGTAGTAAGTCGACTGTCCAGAGGGAAAATATCCATGATTTTAAGAAAATAAGTTAAGTAATATAAGTTGACTTATAAAAGTCATAAGTTGACTTACCAGATCATAAGTCGACCTACCAGATCATAAGTTGACTTATAAAAACATAAGTCGACTTACCAGATCATAAGTTGACTTATAAAAACATAAGTCAACTTACCAGAGAGCAATTCCAGAAATCTTTAAGAAAATATTCTAAGTGTTATAAGTTGACTTGCAAAGTCATAAGTCGACTTAAAAGAGAATATAAGTCGACTTAAAAGGTCATAAGTCGACTTACCAGAGAAAAATCTACGATAACTTTGGAAAATAAATTATAAGTGTACCAGTCGACTGAAAAGGGTCTAAGTCGACTTTCCAGAACGGATTTTCAAGAAAACTAAAGTTACAGCAGCTGGGTCATGCCAGTCGACTGATAGGTCTGCCAGTCGACTGTCGACCTACAGTCTGCATAGTTTTGGTTGTTCATGATAATCAAAATTAGAGTTTACCAAAAGAAATCATTGTTTACTAAAATAATTTGTATTTTAATAAAAACGACCGTCTCAAAGTATTCTCAGATCGGATACATTACTTAAAACATCCAATATCTCAAAACTCAAGTTCTCATGTTCTAAATTCCTAATTCTTCCATTAGGATTTCTCAATACTGAATTTCTTTCACAACTCATAACCAAGATCTGATTTGTAAACACAAGATCCAGATGCTCACCCATCCGATCATAACCATACTCAAATCTTAAACATGCTTTCCAGCAATACAATTTTATGAACCAAGATCTACTCAACATTCTTAGATTTCACATACATGGTACAAACAACAACCTTTGCATCGTTCTCATGCAAAATACTAAATAACATACATGCCAAACAAACAACACAACAATCGTTCACATAAATCAAACCACAAAACAAATTTCGTATTACTCACAAAACAAAATAAAACAAAACAATCACTCACATAAAACATACACAAAGCAAAACAACATGTCACTCACCTTAAATGAAGAAATCCCTTGACAAGAAGTCCTTTCCTTTGTGAGATCCAAAATCCTCTCCCAAGTTCTCCAATAAAATAATAAAGCTTTATGTTTTTGCAGCAAAAGACGGCTGCGAATTTCCCTTTAAATATCCGGGAAGGAGTTTAGAGTACCCACTTTGCAAAATAATCCCTTCAAAATACAACTTTATATATATAGCTCTATTCTTGGAAATTCAATAAAATTCATTTAAATTAGGATTTAACAGTAAAATATAATCCTAAATCTCAACCGGTACTGTTCAAAACGTCCAGAAAGTACATTTTACATTTTAACCCCTAAAAATGACAAATTTGCAAAAAGGTCCTTCTTTTCTCAAAATTTGCAAATAGTTCCAATTAATTTCAGAAAAATCTGGAAAAATACTGAATAAATCCCAAATATTAAAAAATGATTTTTTCATGAAGAAAACTTGACTTTCAAACTTCTCAAGAAAGCATTTGCACGTGTTTTGCACGTGTAAAAAGATAAATTTTTCTGAAAATATACATAAATTCTCCAAAAATTATTTTAGTCATTTATAAACCTTTAAAAATAATATTTTAAAAATACGGGGTTCTACACCATGTTCCATGTAAGTAAAATTACCTATAAGGGCCTATATGCTCCAAAACATGCACAAAACATGCACTATAAACACACGGGTTTCCAAAACATGATCACAATCACTAATTTCGTCTAATTACATCTTATAACATCCATCCATAGCATGCTAGCCCATATACAAGGCTCTGCATATACCAAATTACCTATATCGACCTATATATCCAAAAACATGCACGAAACATGCACGGGATAAAAATATGCATAAAAAATTTAATATATTTAGTTTTTATACTTCAACACATCACATTAACCCATAATATAGATTTTATATACTTAAAATAGTTAATTTCACACAATATCTCAAAAATCCGTTTTCGGACCCTTAAAAATTCGTCTTTTCATTGAAAATCAATTTTTGGCATAACTTCTACAAAATATATCAAAAAACCACGAAATTTAGCCACAATATAAAATATTTATAGATACAACATACTCACCTAACGAATCGAGCAAATGATGTCTCACGTCCGCCCGGTAGCCAGTCGAAGTTCGACTTTTTCCACCTAATTGGAAAATTATATGACCGATTAGCATAAAACTCAAAACTCGACCTACGGATCTCCAAATTTGAATCCGTCTTCACCCACACGTCACAAATGACATAAGTAGGTCAGCTACATCGATAGATTTCGAAGTCGGGTCCCAATACAAAAACTTACTCATCGATCGGAGGAACCCTTTAAGGGAAATCCCCAAATATCTACTTGCTTTCATCCAATGCTCCTAATTTCTCAAATTAGGGTTAAATAATAGTAATAAAACTCAATGACACCTCCGAATCTAACAAATTCTCTCCTAAATCTCGCTCAGACATTTCACGGAACACCCGGTGTGCACTTTTCACCTATAGTCTATTTCGCTCAATTTAATTGAGCTTAAGCCTATAAAAATCATCCTAAATTCATATTAATACTTTCATAATATTCTACACCCTCATATGCATTTTCTACAATTATTAGGATCGAGTTTCCTCCCCGATTTCATAAACCCTAAAATCCGAGTTTATGCCAAAATCACCACTCCCCATTTTCACCATGATATATACAAATTCTAACTCCTAATATGTTTTATATGCTCTATCCATCTTCCTACATCAATTTCTAGCAAAAGAAATGAAAAGCATATGATCTAACAAACTATCATACAATTTAATATACCTTCTTGAAGCTTTCTCACAAAACCGATGTTGCCACGAGGAAGATGTAACGCCCCGAATCCCAAATACACTGAATTCGAGATGTTCTACAGGATCTTTCCGCTTTATTTAGTACAATTTTACAAGGAAATTTGAACGTTTCACTTTACATCAGAGTTTACATGAATACATTACAATTTACATTTGCACAGCGGAAGTAAACTTTACAACAATGAAATAAATGTACAACAACATTGGATAATCTTTAAGCATCTGTTCCTCTTTAATCTTTATCGTATCACTTACCTGCATATAAGACTGTGGGTACGTCAGTTTATTCAACCGACGAACATTATACACGGCCATCCTCTCTATGCCGGAAATAGTATAACTTATTTTCCATATTTAGCAAACACAAACTTGTCACATATCAAACTAAAGGGAATACCCTAATGATGTCGTGTTGTGATTGTGCACTTAGTCCTTAATGCAGTTGTTTATATTACATGACACTAATGCACACTTGTTCGGATTCTATGCATCCCATACTACATAGGTCCGAGGACAAGCCCTTAATCGTTCTTCATCTTTGTAGGGTTCAATCCCTCGTTATGATTTAATCTACTACTGTAACTACGGTAAGTATCCTAGATGTTTTCTGACATACAAACTCATGTCTAGGCGCCCTGGAGGAAATCCCAACGCACTGACACATGACTCATCATGCAGGCATCCTGTGGTAATTCAGCTCCTACCATAGACATGACACCACCCGCAGTCTTCAAACATCCCACGAGCATCGCCACCGGGACGGTACTCTGGAGCAGTATCCTCGCCCTGACTCATCATGGGACATCCTGGGATACGCTCTCGCCGCTATCCAATGGCCCTCATACTCAATGTTTTTCTCTTACTTTCATCATGTCTTCACTATGTAACTAATCCTTAATTCTAATGATATAGAATCATGAACAAAACCAAAGCACTAGAGTTAGCCTCTCCACTAAACCGGACTTGTACATTTGTTCAACATGACCAACCTTGGTCTTTCATATTTCATTTATTTCTTTCCAAATGCCGGGGGAGACTTAGCTACTCTTTTGTTTCAATTCCCATTCACAAATTCTAAAGTTGAGTGTTTCCAACTCATAAGTTTACATGTTGAGTTGTCACACTCAAAATATTTCTACTATCAAATCATGATTTCCAAATCATTCAATACTCCATAATTATACACTAAATTCAACTATTCATCATGTAACTCATGCAATATTATTTTCACATTAAAAAAAAACCACATCACTAGTTACTTAATCAAAGATGAATATTTATACGTCATGAATTGTCACACCATTCTCCATTGAGAATAATTCACATCACTTCATATAATTCACATCTTATATTTTTCTTTTTCTAATATTCCATTTTAAATCTTTTGTAAAATACCACTTTATACAAATGCAAGTGTGGAACTTATAGTTCTAAATTATACTTTTATTCCTTAAACATACTCCACTTCATATACTCTACTTCATACAAATAATCCTCAAATTATTTTTCATAAACTCCACATATTTTTAAAATAATAAATATATTTTTTTCCCACATTTTTTGATCACTAAAACACCCCAAAAAAAATTTTTTTTTCACAACAGAAACACAGCCGAAGGCCACAGATCGAACCAGCGACCACTAGGAGAAACAACCAAGCACAGACCACTAGGCCGAGTGCTGCCCACGCATAGAAGAGGGCGTAAGAGCATTAAGTGCTCTCGGCCGCACTGTTTTATTCAAAATGTTCGAAACTAAAAAGAATGGTGTCAACGGGATTCGATCCCTCAACCTCAGAGAGCCACATATATACTGTAGCGATTAAGAGTGATCCGACCACTCGAGCTATGGGCTCGGGTTGTCACTAGTGTAAATCGAATTTTATTTAACCAATTATTCTCTGTTTATTTAGAATACATCGATGTTCATCAACATCTTACTTCAATTTGCTCTTACTGATATACTGTAAAAATTCCAGATTTATCATTTCCATCATGAATTCTACTCCAGTATATAAAAATAATTTTCTCAAATAATTAAACATATTTTTCCCAATAAATAACACATTTCTTTCATAAAAATTGGTTAATTTGATATACTACCTCTAATACATTCCTTTTTTGACATTAAAATTTCATTAATCTCTATACTAATTTTCTGGCCTTATTCATCTCATAAACATAATGACTGCATCTTAATTTATTCGTTACAATATCATAACAAAATTTCCAAAGCGTCATAGTCAATATACTAATCTTGCACATAATTTTCATGCTACTAACGAAGGTTCATTTACACAATTCATAACCATATTCATGTTGCACCCAACTTGAATTTTAATAGTAGAAACACACACAATTTGCATATCAATAATTCAATCAATTATAGATCATTCTTCCAATTAAATGTGCACTCTTATTAATCATTTTCATGCATCATTTTTCTAATTAAATCTAGCATGCATTCTTATTTAGAAATAGGGAAAATTTACCCACCTTAATTTGGAGAGAAAAATACAATTTAGCAACCTCCTAAACGAATGTCCTTGCAACGAGAGTGCTCCTCCTCCTTGAACACGTGCACACAAGCCTCCCAAGCACCAAAACCGAGAGCTCCTAGTTGATTGCCGGCCTCCTCTTCTTCTTGATGTTGCAAGCACAATCATACACACTCTCAATCTTTTAACTCACAAAATCACTACTAGATAATGTAATTTGGACTATAGGTTTGTAGAAAGTAATAAGCACAAGAATAACTAGCCATGGAGGGGGGTATTTATACTAAAAATCTAGGAAAATAGATGGCTAGGATTAAAGTAGGAATTAAGAACAAATGGTTTAGATTTAAGGAGGAGTTATACTAACCACCCATAATCAAGTAACCACCACACCATGATTCCCACTCAAATTTTCATTTCCCTCCAAGATGCAATCCGGCCTAGTGTAGGAATGTGCATTTTGCACGTGTACGTGCAATGCACGTGCAAGCAACTAGATCCAAAAATTGTACATTAAATTTTATATAAAAATAAACTTTAAATTGTATTCTACATGACAAGTTGTATTAAAAATAAATTAACTCATGGACTTTAGTTATGGGCCAAAATAATTATTTTAAAATAAAATAAATGAATTACATTTTGCGCTTTTAAAAAGAAAAGGCTTTTATCTATTTGAAAGAAGGCTTCATATAAAAGCACATATTTAAATATCTATACTCATCGTGATGAAAATAATTATAACATTTAATTCAACCAAAAATATTGCACGTGCACACTACGTGCAAAAATAAAATAATTTTCATTAAATGAAAATCGGGGCATTACAGAAGAGCACCCAAAAATCTTCTAGGAACCCCAAAATATTGGAAGTTGGAGGTGGAATTTGGGTGGATTTTCAAAAACCCTAATTGGGTTCCATGGGGGGTGAAAGCTTCGGTCGGAAATCAGAAAGGAGAAGAAAAGAAGATGGGGAAAATGGCACTATAGTAATATTTTAGGGGTTTTAATAAGGTTAGGGTCTAGGGTTATGGGCTTTAAGCCCAAATAGTTAAGAAAATGACCTAAAATGGGTTATTTCAACCCGATTTTGAAAAGTTTACAACTAAATGCCACAAACTAAAACTCCACTATTTTATTGACCCTCTATAATGTACAAATGCCCCAGAAAAATTTCGGGTTGAATCAGATTCGTCTCCTCCGAGAAAACTCTTCTCAAAACTCGTATATTTTCAATTTTTCCCGTTTACCCCAAAATATCAATTTAGTCATTCTAATGCTAATAAAATCAATTAATAGGGGTAAATATACTTAGAAACAGATTTAAAAATAATTTAAATCAAATAATTGAGGAATTAAAAAAAACAGATGTTACAAAGCACCACCCCTTACTGCCAAGGCCGAAGCTATTCTCACCGAGGAGCACAAGAAGCTCTTCGTCCCCGACTGGCGGGTGATGAAGCATGATGGCTTCCTCGGGGATGCTGCCATGAGCATGCAGGCACTGCGTCACCTGCTGACCCCGAAGGATCGAGCGACTTTGAAGGCGGGGACTAGGGGCGACGATGTCGGTAAGTAGCTTTGTTGGGTCTTTGGAATTTCAAAGTTTTTTATGTTCGACACTCAAGTCTTTTTAACTTTCAACTTTCAAATCACGTGTCACTTCAGCCACCTCCTAGAGCAGTTCGCTGAGCAGGAGAAGGAGCTTAAGGCGACGAGCGTCAAGGACCGGACGGAGAGAACCAAGGCCATGAAGTTGTACGTGGCGGAGCAGCATCTGTCAGAGTCTCAAGCTGCTCAGATCAACCTTCCTGAGGCGGCCTTGGCTATAGAAGCAATGAGGACGAACGAGGAGAAGGCCATGAAGGCATCCGAGGAAATGCAGAAGAAGAGGGAAGCAGCGGTGGTTGCGGCTGCGGAGGCGATCCAAGCCAAGGTGGAGGCGCACATGTGCACGAATATGGAGCAATCCTACGCCCAAGCCCTCAAACACGTAGAGGCTCTCATCCCCGGCTTCGACAGCTCGGGGTATAGCTTGTATGCCCCTGTCGAAGGCGAGGTGGTGGATGGGGCAGCAGAAGCCGAAGGAGAAGGAGAAGCCGAAGAAGAAGAAGAAGAAGAAGAAGAAGAAGAAGAAGAAGAAGTGGTGGTGGATCCACAGACGGCGGTCGTGAAGGTGCCGAGGGTGATTGCAGAGCAGCCCCCTAAGGTGGCTCCTTGACTCTGAGTATACTTGTTCTTTGTCTTTGTTTTTTATTTTTTATTTTTGTACTGCCTTATAGCGGACTGGCCACCGCTTTTGTATCCTTTTGTCAATGAAATGAAGTTTCTTGAACTAAATGTTGCGATGTAGGGCCCAAAGAAGATTAGAACTATCTTGTAGCTCCTCTCACACTTCGTGCGTTTGACATTTGTTTTTTTCTTTTTTATTGGTTCCCTCAGGGTGGCGATTTGTCTGTTCTCCATCATAAGCTCGGCATTGCGGAGTTAGGCCTTTCTCGTTCTCGGGAGTTTCTTTATAAAGCAGAGCGAGAGTTAGGCCATTTGAGACTGACCTTAGCTCGCCGAGACATCGAGATGAGGCGCCTCGAAGAGAGGCTTCGCGAAGTGCCTCCCAAGGGCGAGGAGTCTTGTCCTTCGATGTAGGTCAACCAGGGTCTCCAGCTCAAGTTTCTTCGTCACACTTTATTCGAGGCTAGGTCTGAGAGAGACGGATTGCAGAACGTGGTCCTCGAGAAAAGTATGGAGGTGGCTCATCTCTGAAGGACTCTCTCTGATGTCCCGCGTGGGGCTAGTTCGAGCGGACTGCCTCGCCTAAAGATTAGAGTAACAGATGACTTGCTTAAAGAGTGGGTTGTCGAGCTAGAGACGGAGAATCTTCGTCTGCGGCAACTCTCTGAGGGGAGCAATGTTAGGAGCACATCATGTCCTCGGGGTGAGTATGCCCGAAGGAGGTCGTTACATGGGTTGGCACTTCGTTCGCCACCCCCCCCCCCCCCCCCCTTTGCGGAACCCTGGGGACACACAGAGTGGAGTGGCCGGATCTTCGAGCGGGGCATCTGTTGGGGCGACGGTGAGACTCTTGGGTTCAGGTGACGCGACTTAGCTTGCTAGCTTAAAGACTTCTGCGAAAGCGAGGCGAGAGCACAGCACTCGCCATCCCCGAGTATCACTTAATAGAAGCATCCCACTCCCCCGAAGGGGCTAAAGTGAAATTTTGTAGACTTGTAATCTCTTGTATGAGTTTTTGGTCTATAGTTAGACTTGTATCTCAAATTTTGAAGAAATAATTTTCCTTTTCCGAGCTTTTGTGAGAATTTGTCTTTTGCTAATGTTCGCAAGAGTATCAACAGTTGTAGGAGCAATTCCGAATGGTGAGCTACTTAGTACTTGCTCGTTCGCAAGTAGCTAAAGCGGCATCAAACCAAGTGTTGGACTCCGACTTGTCATTAAGAGAGTTTCAACAGCTGTAGGAGCAATTCCGAATGGTGAGCTACTTTGTACTCCCTCATTCGTGGGTAGCAAGAGTGGCATCGAACCAAGTGTTGGACTCCGAACTTGTCGTTAAGAGAGTGTCAACAGTTGTGGGAGCAATTTCGAATGGTGAGATACTTTGTACTCGCTCATTCACAAATAGCAAAAGCAGCATCGAACCAAGTCTTGGACTCCAAACTTGTTGTTAAGAGAGTGTCAACAGTTGTGGGAGCAATTCCGAATGGTGAGATACTTTGTACTCGCTCGTTCGCAAGTAAAAAAAGCAACATCAAACCAAGTGTTGGACTCCGAACTTGTTGTTTAATGAGTTTTTTGTAAGCTCCTAAGGTAGGACCACCAGAATACTTAGAATAGAGAATTTCCAGGGAGTAGATCACTTTTATTGAAAACAACTAAGCAGCTGCTTCTAAGTTGCGAGCCACTATTACACTTAATAAAGAAAAGAAACAAGCTTCAAAATGTTTTAAGAAGAAGGCTTTAGGAGAAGTTGCTTGGAACGGTGTTCAAACACCCTTTTGGTACTTCAACAGGTGCTCTGCGTTCCATGTCCTCGGCACCTTCTTGCCCCCCGAATTTTCAAGTTGATAAGCGCAAGGGCAGACAACTTTGGAGATCCTATACGGTCCTTTCCAGTTGGATGCCAACTTGCCTTTCTTGTTAGGAAAAGAAATTGATAGCTTTCTGAGTTTTCTGAGCACCAAATCTCTTTCTTTGAGATTAGTAAGGCGGACTCTCTTGTTGTAGGATTGCTCAATCCTACATCGATCGATTTCTTGTCGAATCGAATGGAGGATATCTCACAGATCTCATCGATGAGGTCCAAGTTGCCATGAAGCTCGTTCGCGTTTTGCTCTTCGTTGTAAGTAATCAAGCGGGAGGACAGTAGACCCACCTCAAGAGGGATAACAGCTTTGGAGCCGTAAGTGAAGTTGAAGGGCAATTCTCCCATGGGGGTCCTTTTCATAGTGCGATAGCTCTAGAGCACAATGGGGAGCTACTCTACCCAAAACCCTTTAGCCGACCTACTCAGTCTCTTTTTCAGGCCGGAGAGAATTTTCCGATTGGCGTTCTCTGCCTGACCGTTGGACTGGGGGTGGGAGACCAAGGAGAATCGTTGTTGAATGCCCAGGTCCATGCAAAAAGTGGGGAAGGCTGCCCCCGTAAACTGAGTTCCATTGTCCGTTATCAAGATTCGGGGCACGCCGAATCTGCAGACAACATTTTTCCAAAAGAAGCGCTGCACTCTATTCTCTGTGATCGTTGCTAGGGTTTCGGCTTCGATCCATTTAGAGAAATAGTCGATCGCCACAACAAGGAACTTTAGCTGGCCTGGTACTGGAGGAAAAGGCCCAAGCAGGTCCATTCCCCACATTGCAAAAGGGGTAGGACTGGACAGAGAGGAGAGCTGAGCTTGCGGTAGGTAGCGGATTGTTGAAATTTTTTGACATGGGCTGCATTGGTGAACATGTTTTTCGGCATCGCAGAGGAGAGTGGGCCAAAAGTATCCATAATTCAAGATTTTGCGAGCTAGGGACCTTACTCCCAAGTGCGCGCCACACATTCCTTCATGGATCTCCTTCAAAGCATACTGGGCTTCCTCCGGGGAGAGACATCTCAAGTAGGGTATGCCGTCTACTTGAGTGTAGGAGCGGAGCGTTTGTACATGACTCCCTCAATGAGAGTGTACTGCTCAACTATGGTTCGGATCCTTCGAGCCTCTTTAGGGTCTAAGGGAAGGATCCCATCTTTGAGGAACTCGAGCAGGGGCCTCATCCAATTCTCACCAAGTTCTAAGGGCAGCATCTCCAAAGGCTCGGGATCTTCCTCTTCGATGCTAGGCCTCAGGAGGACTTCTATTAAGACAGTCTACTCGAGCCCTTGGAGGGAGGAGGAGACTAGCTTCGAGAGGGCATCTGCCTGCGTATTCTCTTCTCGGGGGATTAATTGGAGTTGTGCATCCTTAAAAGAGGCCATCAGTTCTTTGACTTTGGCCAAGTACTTAGCCATGCGACCATCTCGCGCTTCGTATTCCCCTGATACCTGGTTCACCACTAGCTGCGAGTTGCTAAATATCTTGACATGCTTTGCCCCAGCCTTGCGAACCATGCATAGGCCGGCTATAAGGGCTTCATACTCAGCCTCGTTGTTGGATGCCTTAAAGTTGATACGGAGTGAGTATTGGAGGATAAAATCATCTGGGCCCGCCAAGATGACTCCTGCTCCACTCCCATCGACACACGAGGACCCATCAACATACACTGTCTAGAACGGGGGTTCCTCTATCACTTCACTGACGTTGGGAATTGTGCTCTCTACTATGAACTCCGCTTGGGCTTGAGCCTTGATAGCGGTTCGAGGCTGATAGCTGATGTCATACTAGCTCAGCTCGATGGACCACTTCATGAGTCGCTCCGAGGTCTCGGGCTTGTAGAGGACTTGGTTGAGCAGTTGGTCAGTAAGAACAACCACCGAGTGAGACTGGAAGTAGGGGCGGAGCTTTCAGGCCATCATGACCAAGGCATAGGCCATCTTATCTAGCTTCGGATAACAGAGTTCAGCATCCCTAAGGACTTTACTTACGTAGTAGATAGGTCTCTGCGTCTTGTCTTCTTCTCTTACTAAAACAGTGCTGAGGGTTTGCTCCGAAGCGGCGAAGTACAAGTAGAGGACTTCCCAAATTTTGGCTTGCTCAAGAGTGGGGGTTTACTAAGTAGGCCTTGAGCTGATCAAAGGACTCTTATGGCTGCTGCCCCCACTCAAAGCCATTAGCACCCCTGAGGGCCCTTGAAGAACGGGAGGAACTTTTCTCTGAATTTGGAGAGAAAATGCCCTATCGCCGCGAGGCGCCCAGTGAGTCTCTGCACATCTTTAACACTGGAGGGGGTGCCACGTTGAGTATGGCCGGAATCTTCTCGAGATTGGCCTCTATGCCCCTTTAGCTAACCATGAACCCCAGGAATTTGCCGGATGAGACGCCGAACGCACAATTGTTCGGGTTCAGTCTCATATCGTGTCTCTTCAACATGTTAAAGGCTTCCTGGAGATCAGAGACATGATCTGACCTGCTGACGCTCTTCACCAACATGTCTTCTACATAGACTTCCATGTTCTGCCCAATCTGTTCTTTGAAGACCTTGTTAACAAGGCATTAATAGGTGGCACTGGTGTTCTTAAGCCTGAAGGTCATGACACGGTAGCAATATAGGTCCTGGTCGGTGACGAAAGAGGTCTTCAGAATGTTGGGAGGGAACATCCTTATCTGATTATACCCAGAGAACGCATCCATGAAGCTTAAAAGTTCGTGGCCCGAGGTTGCATCGATCAGGGCGTCAATGCTCGGGAGCGGAAATGGATCTTTGGGGCAGGCTTTGTTTAGATCCGTGAAGTCAATGCAGATCCTCCAGCTCCCATTGGCTTTCTTTACCATCACGACATTGGACATCCATTCCGGATAGTTGACCTCCTGTATGAACCGAGCCCTAAGGGTTTCTCAACCTCCTCCTTGATAGCCTGCTGGCGCTCGGAGGCGAATTTGCATCGCTTTTGCTGAACAAGTCTAGCCCCCGAAGTGACAGTAAGGTGATGCATGAGGAGCTCCTCGGAGATTCCTAGATGTCAGTCGCAGTTCAGGCAAAGAGGTCTCGATTTTCTCTTATACACTGGATAATGTAGGAGCGAACGAGAGGGGGGAGGACTTTGCTAATCTGGAATTTTCGGGTCGGATCTCCTTCTGAGAAGGCCACCTCTTCCAGCTCATCGACCGGCTCCAATACAGGTGGGCTACTCCCTTAGGGGAGTTCAAGAGCTTCAAGAGAGAGGACCGGTCCTCCCACCGAGGTCATGTAGCATTTGCAAGCTGCCTCCTGGCTCCCTCTGACCTCTCCCACGCCTGCTGTGGTGGGAAATTTTATCTTCATGTGATAGGCCGAGGGTATGGCTTGGAGAGCATCTAGGCCCGGTTAGCCTAGGAAGACGTTGTAGGCGGCTTTCACATCCACCACCATGAAGTCCATCAGCACGGTTCGGGTGGTAGGAGTTTTGCCAGCAGTTACGTCGAGAGTTATTACACCCTCGATCATCACTGGCACTTCGGTGAACCCGTGGAGAATATAGCCGGCAGGCCTGAGTTGATCCCTAGATAGCTTGAGCCCCTAGAAGGCCTCTAGAAAGAGAATGTTGACCGAACTGCCGTTGTCGACTAGGACCCGGCGCACATCAAAATTGGCCATGTGAAGGTTTATTACTAACACGTCACAATGGGGCGTTCAGACGCCCTCTAGATCTCTATCTGAAAAAGTGATAGGGACCCCAAGGCCCTTGGGGGGAGGACGGTTCTGCACAGAATTCACTTCCCGAACGAATGCTTTTTGGGAGGAGTTGGAATCTCCCCTATTGGGCCTCTGTGGATGAGATGCAGGACGGCCTCTGGTTTGGAGTCCGGGGTCTCCGCGTGCCAGTCGGTCCACTTATTATCCCCCCTGGGGGGCGGAGGATCTGCCCGGTCCTTTCTCACGAACCTGGATAGTTGCCCTCTCTGAATAAGGGCCTCGATCTAGTCTTTTGGGGCCCAACAGTCATCCGTGTCGTGGTCGTGGTCCCTATGGAAGTGGCACCACTTGTCCCTGATCCTCTTTTTGCCCAGAGTGTTTATTTTTTCAAGTGGTGGGAGAAGACCCTCTTTTCCGACCTCCATCAGGATGGTTGAGACACTCGCGTTGAGCGGAGTGAACTTCTCGAAGCGGGGAGGAGGGCGACGCTGGACTCCGTTGTCTTTCTGGAGTTTCTTAGCTGCTTCTTCTTCAGCGCCCTTCTGTTTGTTCCCGGAGGATGATCCCTCAAGAGCGCGGCGGGAGAGGGCTTCTTCCGTTCGGATGTATTTCTCACTCCTGAGTAGTAGTTCTGAGAAATCCCGAGAAGGCTTCTTGGCAAGGGATTCTCTGAGGCTGTCGTTAGCGACATTGGATTGGAAGGCGGCGGAGGCCACGGACTGGTCCAAGGAGGCGACGGATCTGGCCTCCGGGGTGAAACGTTTGACATAGTCTCTTAGCCGCTCGCCCTTCCTTTAATGAAGCAACAACAGAGAGGTGCTCGTTTTTTTAGCTCGGCGGCTACTCACGAAGTGAGACAGGAAGAGGCCTTCGAGCTAATCGAGGGAGAAGATGGAGGCCGGGGCTAGATGCGAGTACCATTCCCTTGCAGGCCCTTTCAGCGTGACCAGGAAAGTTTCGCAGAGAAGTGCGTCCGACATCTGGTGTATCATCATGAGAGTTTTAAAACTCTCGATGTGGTCAGCGGGGTCGGACTCCCCATTGTATGACTCAAAATAAGGAGGCTTGAAGTTATTTAGGACCGGTGCCTCCATTATAATGCGGGAGAATGGAGTCCTGCTGGGGCGAAAATTCCTCGCCCGTTGCTCTTCCTCTCTGTCCAACCGGCCAAGGCACCTCTCCATCTCGTGGAGACGGCGGTAGACCGAATCTTCCCTCCAGTCATACCTTGATGAGGCATGGGTTCTATATCACGTGTTCCTACAATTGCGATAAAACTTACAGTGACAGGCTAGAGAGATAGAGCTGCACAGATCCAGGGAAGGCGTGATACCACGGGGAAGCTAGGCTGAGAGCCAGCACTAACCCGAACGGCCAGAGAGGGGAGAGAAAAACCTCCAAAGCAGAAGCACCGAGCTAAACCACCAAATACCGGGGCTTTAGAACTCCAGAGAGCGATGCGCCGAACTTCGAAAGGAACGACTTCCGATGCTCAGAAAAGCGAGCTGGAGGAGGCATCCTGGCCAGCCGGGAAAGGAGAGGACGCAAGACGGGGAGGAAAACTCTAAGAGCGAGGGAAACAGAAATAAGAGAGATGGGACTATAGGGAATCACGAGCACACCAAGATTAACGAAAGGAGTAAAACGGAAGGGAGGGAGGGGCGGCAGGATCTTGGGGAAGAAGACGGTGGGAAAAGTAGATCTTACTTTTTCTTCAACTTAATAAGACGCGTAAAATTTATCCCTTGTTGCATCCTTACTTTCTCTCCAACTTCCTCTCCCTTGTTGAGGAAATTGGAATAGTCTTGGTTTTTGTGTTTGATGGTGTCTGCTGCCAATCACCGTGAAATATTAGTTTTTGTACTTAAGTTATGTGTACTCAAAATATACTTCAAAATATAAAAATGTGAGACCATATAAAATTATATCATTATTAAGTGTTTGTTGATTCCACTCTTGCTTTCTTGAAGTACATTTGGATTATGTAAATCTTAAATACAACTAGCATCACTCGTCAAAGTGTGCTCTTACACTTGAAGAACTCATAAAAATTCTTGCTTTTTGAAACATTCTTCTATTGTTTTGGCTTCTAAACAAGCCCTAACCTAAGACAAACAAGATGCAATCCCCAACCTCTAACATCATTTCATAAGTTATTTTTCTAAGATTTATCTTTTACCATTGTACTATGGCATCACATGTTTCTAACTAAGTGTAACACCCATTTCTAATTATACGGATTTGTATTTATTTTTCTTTTCTTCGTATTCTCATATTCCATTTTTCTAAATAAATCATACTATTTTTTTTGAATTCGATTTCTTTTTATGAGTTTTCGTTCTTTTAAATTATTTGGTATGAGATTCATTTTTGAATCTCTTATTGAAGCCCATTCTATTATTATTGCAACTATTTTCATTTATCCTAGCTGATTGTAACTCCCATTTCAGATTGTACGGATTTTTATTTCTCTTTTCTTCGTATTTTCGAATTCCTATTTTTCTAAATAAATTCTGCCGTTGTTTTGAACCCAATTGCTTTCATTAGATATCTGAATATTATGTTAGAAGCCTGAAATCCTGATCCATTCTTTAATGTCATTATTTGATTATTTGTAAATTTGTTTATTCTTTTTGTAAACCCAAATCCTATACATTCTTCAATCTATTTTCCTCTCTTGTTGATTATATATTTTAAGCCCGAATTAGATTTCACTCTATAATCCTAATCAATTCTATTAAATTACTATTATTGTCATTTTTGATTATCTTCTATTATTTATATGCAAGCCAAACCTCAAGCCCACATTTGAATACCCGAACCCATTAGCGCATGACCCAAGCCCATCTTCAATCAAACCCCAACTGCATGAAACCCCTCTAATCTCCACTAAACAGCCAATCACCCATTAATCTCCTATTAACTCTCTACTATCCCTATAATCTCTCACCCATAATCTAATATCTCAACTAATCCCCTATTATTCTCCTAATCTTTTTTCTTCCTCCCTTTCTTCCCGAAACCACCCTCAACCCTTTGCCACCGAGCCCCCCTCACCGTTCACCCCGACGCCTCACTGCCTCCTCGTAGCCACCGCTTGAGCCAGTCACGTCGATGCCCCTATCGTAGTCGCTGCCATTGTCGCGCCTCACCTCTGAACATCCCCTCGCTCAACCACGCGACCTCCAAGACTGCAACCCTGGCTCCTCACCTTCATCTTCTCCCTTTTTGGTTGCCGAAACCTAAATCCCTCACCGATGCTTCCTCTCCAATCGCCACCACCACAAGTTGAGCTCCTTTTCTTGCTGCTGCCTCCTAACTGAACCTCCCACCTTGCTACCGTCGACGTCAGCGCCTTCACCACCGCTGCACTCACTGCGCCCTTTGACCACCCTCTTCTTCTCCACATCCTCACTGGAGTGCCACCATCACGATGCCTGCACCACTCCTGACCACCTTGTCATTGCCATCATTTTCCTCGCAGCCTCTCCCCTGAGCTCCTTCTTGCGACTGCCTCCCCTCTCTCGCGTGCGCCCAACTAGCCGCCCTCTCCACCGACCAAACCTCAACGCCCCTATACAATGCCCCCTTGTTGCTGCCACAACCTGAGCACCACCGGCACCTCCATCGAATCTTCTTGCTGCCTAGCGACCACCATCGCCGAGCACCACTACACCCCCGATCACCTCCACTGCAATCCCCTGCTGCCTCCTTCATCGTCGCAGCCACCCAAAGTTCCATCTTGCTCTGCACCGCATCTCCACCTCATCGTTGCCTTGCACCATCGCAGCCATCTCCGCCACTCAGGTCATCCACCCGCAGAAGCCACCGTTGCCACCGAAGCTCCCTACCATCACATGAAGCCTCCACAACTCGCCTGCCTGCAACCCCGTGCCCCCTTCCACTACCTTCATCATCCCTGAATGACCTGCATCACCCCTGCCATGCTGTTGCTGCCTCTCCCAATCTACATCCCGCAGCACCACTATACCCAACCCTCGACGGCCGAGAACAACCAGCGATACCTCCTCCTTGCAGCTCCTCTCAACAGCCGTAGCCCCTTCTCGCAGCCGACCCTTACTGCCGACCACTACGCCCCTCTTCATAACTATCGATAGCCTTTCAATCCCGAGCTCTTCGCCCGTTGTCGCTGTCTCGCTGTTGCTCGCTGTTCTCACTATTGCTTGTTTTTGTTTGTAGCTCTTGCTCGCCTTGTTGTGCTATCTTCATCGCTGTGGTCACTCTTGCTCGTGGACTTGTTGATCCACTGTTGTTGTGTGTTGCCATCACCATTTTGTTCCTGTTGTTGGGATAAGGCAAGTATCTCTTGTAGATTTTTATTGTTCCGTACAAGCATTTTATTTGACCTACCGCAATTAGTATTTATATTTGATTATCTCGTTTTGAAAACCGCTACTGTCCATGTTCATGAGAAATTTTCTTTATAAGTTTAATTTGATTGAACCATCATATTTCGAAATCCTTCCATGTTTAATAATTCATTATATATTGCATTGAATCAATCCAGTTGCCTCTGTGATTCGATGTTCATCAAAAGATCATAAACATCAATTTGTGTGCTTCTGCCCTGCTGTTTGTGCTAACTCGCAATGAGATTTTGACCTAGATACAGTTTAAATCAATTATAACTTTATAAATAAGATTTGTAAACCCCTGAATCTAGTTTCGGGAACTTGTTGTTTGTGCTTGTTGTTGTTCGTAGATATACTGATTTTAGTACTGATATGTTTTTTAATTCTAGATTACTATTTTGAAGCATATCTTTTCGATTAACTAATTAAAATATCATGTTAATAGTAGAATAAAGACTTGAAATTTATTAGGATGTTACTAAACATGATTAGGAGTCACTTTATAATTTTTATAAAATTTTTAAATGATTTTTATAGTTGATTTATATATATAATAACCTTGCACTGAGATGCTATCAGAACAGTAGTCCAGTAAAGAACCATCTGGTTGACCTAGTTATATGGCTAAAAATAGGATTAAATCAGGGTCGTTCAAATCGGGTACGAATCTTAAAGCTCCCGGGGGTAAAACGGTAATTTTACCTACAAACAGGTCCACAAAGCCCAATAGCCCATAAATGGATCCATTCTACTTAGTATGGGTAGCAGCCCGTTACAAACCAACCCAGATGGATAAAGAGTGATTAAAATTTGTGATTATCCCTAGGAGACAGTTTCAACTGTCTAGACAGTTTCAACTGTCTCCCTCTTATCACGAAACGAGTCTAACCTCTCCATCTTATCCATAAACATCCGAAAGTAGAGATTTATCCTTATCTCCAAACGGTTCCGTAAGGCGACTATAAATACCACTCCCCCCTACTGTAACAAGGTAATCAATCTTTTTCTACCTAAAGCTCTTTCTTAATCTTTGAGATTACTGACAAGAGCGTCGGAGGGTTCGTCACCGGGATCCATCCCGGTGTATCGAACTTTGTGCAGGTTCGCAACAGCGGAAAGAAACAAGTCAATACGTTGGTGAAGGTCAACATGTTCGCTTTATTGTTTTCCTCAAAGAACCCACAAATTCATCTGTTTGCTCCCACACCCGAAATCAACAGCAACAGATTGACACCGTATGTAGGAAACAAAAAGGGTGATCCAGTCCTATCTCATCAGCCAAACTAGTTACAAGCCATGCCTCCCAAGAAGGGGAAGATGACGGTCTCTAACTGCAGGGCCATTCCCACTCCTTCTCTCCCTCCGGTCCAAGAGGTTCCCCCTCAACCCACTCAACAAATCCAGTAGCCTGGACAGCCTCTCCCTCAACCCGTCCAGCAAGTGCAGCCTGGACGGCCCTTTCCTCAACAACCATAGCCCGAGCAGGTTCCTCAAGGGCCACAAGAGGCTACCGCGGGACCCTCCCGCCGAAGTCGACAAGAGCAACCTCCTCATCGCGACCATGTGTCGATACACAACCACCTCGTCTCGTCGCGGACATGACTAAATGTGTCAGTGAGCTGATTCGCATTTCCTCCTCTTCTATGTTGGCTTCAGGCTGCCTCCAGGTGGAAGCAGAATTCTTTTGCCTCATGTGCATGAAAGAATTGAAGCTTACTCGTTAAGAGATAATAAGTCAATCTTCGCTATCTCGGTTAATTTTCACGACAATTCTAATGGAGGAGCAACTCAAGCTCCTTTGCTTCTTGGAGACTCTAAGGTCGCAGCGTTTGCCCCTCCTCTTCCTAAAACCTTCTCTGTTGGAACTTCTTCTCATTCGACAAATCCATCATCCAAATTTAAGGCTTCGCACAAAGCCCTTTCTAAAAAGAACTTCGCGCACCAACATAGAGGTTTTACCTCTCCCTCCAGTTCCAAAATTTTGCCTTCTAAGGCCCCCAACCTTGTCTGGATTAACCCGGACATTGCGTCTCAACCCTCTCTGAAGCACATTCCCACGACTCCATTTGGACCTATCAAGCAACCGCCTAAGCTTCCTCTTCCCCTCTCATCGAGGACTCATACTCCCCTGACTCCCACAGCTACTGCCGCCCTGTGCTTTGTTCCTTCTGTTCCCAAACTGATTGATTCAGACGAAAAGTAGCCGGCTTGGGAAATTAACCCGCATTTCTCCTCCGATTGGGTCAATTTCAAGCTTGTTGTGCACAGCTCTCCCTCTTCGGGATCCAATTCCAATCTTGCGCCTTTTAAATCTCTCTCCTCGTCGACTCCGAAACATGACACATGGATCGATCAAGAAAATGTCTTGGATGAAGAAGTCGCGAATCTTGATCAATCCCTATCGCATCAGCAGTCCCCTAAGTCGGATGCTAGGAGGGATCATGACAATCGTCGGGACGCAGAAGTTTCGGAGCTACCCCAACCTCAGTATTTACTTAAGGTATTCCATCCGATTAGCTCTTTTGTTGTTAATGTTGTTTCTTTCAACTTTTGTTTTAAAAATTGCTTTTGCGTTCTGCGTTTTGGTCCTTATTCTTCAATTCCCGCTAGTAATATTTTGTCTTACTGTCTAGCGACTTATTATTACTATTGTATGTTGAGTGAGTCTCCTAAATCGAACTCTGAGGGTTTCAATCCTCCTCGATTCCGTAGAAAGGCTCCCCCCTTTAGCACCCCGAATTTCCAATTTGATATCTCAGAAATACATGGCACAATTTCCAGCATCAACTTCAATTGCAATAGTAAACATAGCCAAAAACACAGATAATTTTTATTTCAACATTTATTACATCACTTGTTTACAAAACACAGCGGAATACAAACACCTTGAATTACAAACTTTTTCTTTTACAATATTTTTTTTACAATTTACATAAGCCATAACATCATTCTATCTCAAGCATCCAAATCTCAAGCTATAAGCACCTACCTGTAAAACATGAGGCTAGAGATAACCATAACCCTCAAAACTACAGGGGTCAGCTATAACGGTGTGAGTGACGTCAAAGAAAAGTAACATGAATAAACATGAAGAATAAATTCATAAGCAATGCATATCAACAGTGACAATGAATGAAGTATGAAATAGCAATAAATAAATCATGAAAACATCAAGGAATATAAGATAGTATTAAGTAATACATGAATTTAACAAATGATCTAGCCTAAGTGTCAAGTGTAGGAAAAACGGGAAAACACAAGCATAAAACCAAGTCAAGAAAACACAATAGCTACATGCTGACTCTCTAATACATACTTGTCGGATTCTATGCATTCCATACTACATAGGTCCAGTGCAAGTCCTTAACGATCTCCACTTTATAGGGTTAGATCCCTCATTATGCCACTAATCCTACTATGGTGATGGAAAACAAGATCCAGAATACTCCGTGAATAGGAACCACAGCCCTCAACGCGCAAGCATCATATAAGAATAGCTTAAAAAACCGGAGAATCACTTCCCAACCATGTACCCCACGAATAGGCTTGCAAGGACCTCAATGTGCAGGTACACCAGGTACATTCCGTGAATAGACCTGCCGACCCTCGACACGCGAATGCACCCTGCATGCTCTGTGAATAGGCCTGCATACCCTCGACACGCGAACATACAAATGTCTTCTCGAGACATAACAAAAAACAGTCCTGGAACGCATCCATTGGACTAACAGACAAGAGCATATACTTACATTTTCCAACTTCCATCACATCTCCACTAGTGCCTGTCCTTAGGTTGATTATTATTAAAAACACAAAACTTTCCCTCTTTAAAGTTAGTGTATCCTGCCGGACTTAAACACTCAACAACAACCCCAAGGCCCAACTGGTCTAAATCAACAAATCTCATCTGCCGGTTCATAGGACTCCCACTCAACTCCTAGAGGTTCACAACTCATCCATCAAGACCAAAACTTTCAATAAAATTTACAAATCCATCGTCAAAATGATTATATGAAGAAACTTCTTAAATCAACAAAAATCCAAATCTTATATAAAATTCCAGAATCCAAATAAAATATTAAATCCATCAAATATCTGAAAACCATATTTTTAGGTTGTAGAATATCACAAAACATCAATTCCTTTGAAAGCACGTATAACTCAAATAAGGTCCAAAAGAATATTATTAAAACTCCATCGTAAATACAATATAATTCTCTGTAAACATTGCAAAACAACTTTAAAACTATATAATATTGAAAGAACAATCGTTCAAACGAAGCATCAGAGAACTCAAGAAAACATCAGTCAGAGCAGTAGCAGTCAACTTCATAAAGTAGTCGGTCGATTGTCCCGCGCGAAACCGAAACTCAAGAAAAACATCTAGCAGCGCAGTGATAGTCGACCGCATACTGTAGCCAGTCGACTGTCCATTCATATGAGCACTTAAACACTCAACAACAAACCCAAGACCCAACTGGTCTAAATCAAAAAATCTCATATGTCAGTTCACATGTTTCCCACTCAACTCCTAGAGATTCACAACTCTTCCATGAAGACCAAAACTTTCAATAAAATTTACAAATCCATCGTCAAAACGATTATAAGAAGAAACTTCTTAAATCAACAAAAATCCAAATCTTATATAAAATTCCAGAATCTAAATAAAATATTAAATCCATCAAATAAGAGTAGTAAAGAGTTTAAAACTATCTCAGAACCAAAACAATTAAAATCCAATCAAAACTCCATCAAAACACACGAAAACCCAATTTCTTTGAAAGCAACGAAATAAGATATATGTACACATGTTGGTGCGCCAAGAAAACTTCAAAACTCATCAATTAGAAATAGTGAAATATTTAGATTTAATCTTAGTACTAAAATCAATCATATCCAATTGAAAATTTCTCAAAACTTCACAAAATCACGAAATCCCCAAATTGATTATAATGCATAGATCCAAATCTAAACCCCCTTTACTCAAAACTCCAAGACTTAATTCTTAGATCCAATAGCCATTAAACTCATCCACAATTATTCACAATAATTTGTCCATGCATATGAGTAATTATATCAATCACTAATCAAGTTTCTACTCAACGAAAAGCCCCTAAATAGAGTTTATGCATTTATACACAAGTAAAGGTAATCCATTTATCCACTTTATGCAATATCATCATACAACACATCATAATAAGTTAAAACAGCAAGTATATGAAGGAAAGCATCCTACTCATGATTTCTATTCAGTTCTTTAGCAATCATAATTTATCTAATTAGGGTTTTGGTCTTCAAGCATAGGTTTCATGAAAAGAATCAATTTTTAACTCATCTACATATCAAAATTCATATATCATCATACAAACTCCTAGCATGCTTTCTAATCGATAGATCATCACATACAACATACATAAAACAAAATAGAATATTTCACTCACCTTGTTGAAGAGATCAAACGAAGATAATAAAGCAATACGAAAAACCCCTCCTTCGCAAAAAATCCAAGATCTTTTCATTAAAACTCCATGAAATAATAATAATGAAACCCTTGTGTTGTGCAGCGAAAGACGACTGTACTCCACGCTTAAATAGGCCGGGATCCAAGGTTTTAGGGTTTTGAACATATTTGCAAAAATACTCATTTTAAAACACATCTTTACATATGTAGATCCATATACTTGGAAACTTGATACAACAAATTTATTTGAGATTTTAAAACAAAAACAACCATCATAAAGTCAGCCGACATTATTTAAAAAGCCCAAAAAATAAATTTGCACTTTTACCCCTCAAAATGACAATTTTGCAAAAAGATCATCTTTTATCGAAACTTGTAAAATAAATCAAATTCATCCAAACAAAAAGTAAAATTTTTAACCCTGAGTTGAATAGGCATTATACCCAGCCCAAAAATCTAAAAATCTGGAGTTTTTACTCCCATTGGCAATTTTGCACAAAAGTCCTTCATTTTGTAATATTTGCAAATAGGTCCAATAATTATCGGAAAAATCAAAAATAATCTCAAATAATAAATAATAAGTTTCCCCAAAATAATTTTTGACTTTGAACTTTCCAAGAAAATATTTGCACGTATTTTGCACGTGTAAGAAGATAAATTTTCAGAAAAATATTTATTAAATCTCAAAAAATTATTTTAATTCATTTATAAATTTTAAAACAATATTTAAAAATACGGGGTACTACACCCCCCTCTCTCTGTTCTCTACCTCCCTCTTCTCCTATTTCTCTTCCTTTGAAGATCCTTACTCCCGATCCAGCTTGTCTGGAGACAATTATTTCTCCCTCCCCTCATATCGCAGCTTCAGCTACCCCTACTGTGCTGGATCATTTGACATCTAAATTGTCTATCTACCTTATGGTAGATGACCATAATAGGCCGCAACCTCTAAACACGCATAAAGTTTCCTTCCCTGTCATCCGTTCTAGCGCGCGTATTCAGGCTAAAAGGGTTTCGCATTTATCTGTAGAGTCTACAGCTTCCTTCGCTGCCCAGATTCACAATTTGGAAATCCCTCCATCTTATTAAGTTGAAGAAAAAGTTGCATCCTTACTTGTTGAGGAAATTGGAATAGTCTTATTCCAATTGTGTGATCTTTCAAATTCTGTTTCGAAAAATTCTGGCTGCAAGATCAGATCTTTGTAAATCTCGTCTCTAAGTGCCTTTCCTCTATTATGGGTTCTTCCAGCCTTGGTCACATCCTGCTTAAGCTTCACGCTATCAAATACGGTTGCAAGATTTGGCGTGAAGAGAGATTGGCTAATGCCAACTTTCTTAAAAATTACCTACTTTCCTCCATTGAATCCATTGATAAGCTTGAATATCATGGCCCTGTATCTGATTCCCTCCATTCCGAACGTAACTCTTGTAAGCGAGAGTTTGCTGACATTCTTCCCAATGAGCACATTAAATGGGCCCAGAGGGCTAAGTGTCGTTGGCTTAAGGAGGGTGACGGTAACACCTTTTTTTCCATAACTTCGCGTCGCATCGTCAATGCTGCAATTGTATTTCTTCCATTGTCGACAACGGCAATGAGTTAACTTCTGATTCTGATATCCATGCTTCTTTCCTTCGTTTTTATAAAAACCTTTTGGGATCTTATAAACATCGATCCATCCGGCTGGACTGGGATCATCTGTATGGTCATCATACTCATGATCTGTCTAGTTTGGAAGATCCGTTTTCCTTGGAGGAGATTAAGTGCACTGTTTTTTCATTAAAAAGTGATTCTGTTCTAGGTCCTGACGGCTTCCCTTCTTTTTTCTTCCAAAAGTTTTGGGATCTCCTTAAAGATGATCTTCTGAAGATGTTCGATGATCTGCACCATGGGTGCTTTTCATTTGATTGTATCAATTATGCGCTCATCGTTCTCATACCTAAAATCATGTGAGCACACTCGGTCACCAACTTCTGACCGATTAGCCTTCTCAACACTACTTTTAAGATCATTAAGAAAGTTCTTTCAACTCATCTCAGCTCTATTATCTCTCCTCTTATTGACCCTGCTCAGACGGGTTTTATTAAAGATCATTTCATTATTGATAGCGTGGCTTCTGCCCAAGAAATCATTTCTGAATGCCATAGATCCAACTTCGAGGGGATACTATTAAAATTAGATTTTCAAAAAGCATATGATAGTGTCAGTTGGGATTTCCTTTTCGAGATCCTCCTCCATCGAGGATTCGGTCCTAAGTGGATCCCCTGGATTAAGTCCACTCTATTCTTCGGCACCTCGTCCATTCTCATTAATGGGACGGAAGGCAAAAAATTCAAGTGTAAGTGTGGTCTTCGTCAAGGTGACCTCATTTCTTTCCTTTTATTTGCTCTTGTTGCCGATGTGTTGAGTAAGTTACTCCGTAATGCTTGGGATGCTAATGTCATCGAAGGTCTTGGTGGCTCTCAGAGCTTCCGTGGTGTCCTTAATCTTCAATATGCTGATGACACCATCATCTTTGCGAAACCCAATGGGTGTACCTTACGGAATCTTAAGTTACTTCGTTATATCTTTGAAAGTGCATCAGGATTTTCCATTAACTTTCATAAATCGTCGGTTCTTTAGCTTGGGGGGCTCTCAATCGTCAAACCGAAATTGCTCAATTCTTCAACTATGCCTCCACCTCATTTCCCATTCAGTATCTAGGTATTCCCTTGAGATGGGGAAAGTTACATAAATCCAATTGGATTCTGATGATAGAAAAAGTTGAAGCTAGACTTAACAATTGGTCTGGGAAGCACCTCTCTCGAGGTGGTAGATTAATACTCGTTAACTCTGTCCTCTCATCTGTTCCTTTATATATGATGTTCTTTTTTTACGTCCCCTCTTGGGTCATTAAGAGGATTGATCAGATTAGAAGGAATTTCTTCTGGTCGGGTGCTGACACTTATAGAGCGGGTACGCATCTCTGCAATTGGAAGATGATTTGCACTTCCAAGGCAGCTGGTGGTTTAGGGGTTCTCAATCTCAGGAATCAAAATTTAGCCCTTCTGGGTAAATGGTTATGGAGAATATTGAAATATGATCATTTGCCCTGGGCTAACCTGATTACACACAAATGTTTCAAGCGGCGGAGGGTTTGGGAATTCAGCCCCTCCCTCTCCCGCAAGGCTTTCCCCTTTTGGAAAGGAGTTTGGAAAGTTGCCAATTCTTTTCAATGTGGCATTTCCCATGTTTGTTTCGACGGGTCAATAACCAAGTTCTGGTCCGACCTTTGGATCGGTAACCTTAAGCTTGCGTCCGCTTTCCCTTCACTCTACCAACTTGCCATCAACCCGTCTGCCACAGTAGCGGATTATGTTACTGTTCAAAACAACCATAGGGATTGGCACATTCCATTCAGTAGCGACCTCCCTTCGTCGCTTGTGCCTGATTTCAACCTTCTTTTATTATGCTTAAACAATTACTCCTGGCATCCCAAAGAATATTTTAATTGGCGATGGACCTGTTCAGGTACTTATTATGTTAAATCTTTTTATAATTTCCTTAACTTCAGTGGCGTCAATTCTCTGTTTGCAAAGTCCATTTGGAGTAGTTGTGCATCTTTGAAGTCTAAAATTCTAACTTGGCTCGCCCTTAACAACAAACTTCTTACTGTGGAGGTGCTTAATAGAATGAATTTAGCGACTGGCCAATTATGTTCATTTTGCCTCTTCGGGCATGAAGATGCCGATCACCTGTTTCTCCACTGCAATTTTATTCGCCCGTTGTGGAGGATTTGTGTTTTTGCTTAGCAGGTTCCTGCAATCCCCTCCTCGTTCTTTTCCTGCTATAAATCACATACAGTGAGGAAAGAATTTTGCAATTCTTGGCTCCTCTTTATCATGGCTATCATTTGGGTTGTTTGGTTCGAAAGAAACAAACGCATTTTTTCACACTCCTCGTCTACTATAAATACTATTATTGATGAGTTTTTATTCTTCTCTAAACATTGGCCTTCCACTTTAATGCGTGATAAAGGGGCAGCCTTGAGTCTTTATCACCTTGATGAGACTGCTTTTATCCTATGTTCTTCTAACAACATTCTTCCTTAAGCTATTATGATGTTTAATTTCTCCTTTTTCTTTGATTAGTTGCAAGTCTGGGCCTGTTGTAGGTTTTGCCTCCTTGTTCTCTGAGGTTATTTGCTGGTTTGCTCGAGGCTTCAGGCCTCGTCTTGGCTGCTCCTTGCCTTTGTGTTCTGACTTTGGTGGTTCTGGTTTTTTTTGGTTGGTTGTTCATTTTGTGGTGGGGGTTGCTTTATTTTGAAATGTAGTAGTGGCCGCAATTGTCTTTTGGTGGCTTTTCTTCTCAACTTGAATGTTTCCTTCTTTTTCTTAACACCTACTATATGTATCTATGTTTATGTTATCCCTTGCTGTGTTTCTTTCTTGTTTTGTTCTACTCGGTGGCCGGAAAGCGGCACATTTCAGGGCTCGTTTTGGTTGTTCCTTGCCTTTCGGTTCTGGCTTTGGTGGTTCTAGCAGTTTAGTTTGTTCGTCTGTTCATTTTGTGGTGGCTGTTGCTTTATTTTAAGATTTAGTTGTTACTGCTTTTGTCTTTAATTGGCTGTCATGCACTACTTGTTTTCAGCCTTCTTGTTTGAAGCTCCTTATATGTGTATCTGTGATTCTATTATTATTTGTTTGGCTCTATGGAATGCGGCAATGGATTTTACGTCGTCTGATTGTGTTCAGGCCGATCTTATCTTGTAAATCCTCTTACAGAATTGTGAGTGTGCTGTTGCCTTTGTCTTACTGTTGTTTTTTGCTCTGTTCGCTTGTTGCGACTGCTTTTCGAGTCCGGTCTCAGGTGTTCCTTTTGTACGGGGCTTTCAGTATTTCGCCTGGAGGATTCTCTTTCATCAGTCGATGTTGTCTGACCTGACTGCGTCGTCTCCATCTTTGGATTGGATGCTACAGTCAACTGAGTTGTTGCTCCTGGGGTAGCTTTTTATCGCTCCTTATCCTGGTTTGATCCTGTCGCGGCTTCCCCCCCAGCGCTGCCTACCTCTCTGGGTCCTGAGTTTCTCTTTTGCAGCTTTCTTGTTTGGTTATTGTGTTGTTTTGCCGAGGCAATGCTCTCCATTACTTGGTTGTTTACTCTGTTTCTTTTGACGTGTTCTATTAGTTTTACGATTTGTAAAATTGGTTCTCGTTGTACATTCTTTTTGTTGTTAATATATTTGGCTGGAATCTTACGATTCCATCCCCGTTATAAAAAAAAACAATTTTTAATCAAATTGGTGGGCCATATATATATATATATATATATATATATATATATATATATATATATATATATATATGTTGTGTGTGTATGTGTGGGGGGTGTTTAAATGGGCCTTCATTTATTCATCAAAAGCAAACAAGGCTTACCTAGTGATATGGGTAAAAGTAGAACCAAATCAGGACCATTCAAATTGGGCACAATTCTTGAAGCTCTCATGGGTAAAACAATAAATTTCACTAGAAACGGGTCCGTAGACGGGAGTCGGGCCTTTTTCAAGCCCAACAACCCAAAACAGATTTGTCAAACTGGTAGCCCAACTAGTATAACCGTGTGCAATATATTGCACATAATTTGTTAAAAGTGAGAAAATAACAAAACTATTTTTGACAAATTTCTCTAATAACATCTATACAATATTGCATGCATGCTTTTTAAGGTTTGATCAAGGGATAGGATTACACTTCAATTTTGGATGGAGAAAAAGGGGGAAGTTGCCTCCTACATTTGCTCTCCTTTGTTTTGTTTTAAAAAAAAAAATTTTAAAAATTGGACCAAAAGTGGTTTAGCATGAGATATTGTATAGATATGAAAGAGTTCATGATTATCTGAAAATTATTTTAAACTCATAATTATCCATAAGTAACGGTTCAAAAACCATTTCTTTTTACAAGAGAAGAGTCATAACCCTATCTTCACAACTTCTATCTCTTCATGAAGAAGAGAGTCAACTAACCCTATCTTTTTGCCAAGAGAAGGGTAACCGACCCTATGTCTTCATGAAGATGAGAATAACCAACTCTATCAAAACATCGGGAAGTAAAGATAAATCAACATCTTGAAACTGGTCCCCAAAGCAACTATAAATACTCTATGACCTCCACAGAAATTAGGTAATCAGTATTTTGCCACTAAAAATCTCTCATATCTTTCTGAGTTTTAACTTGAGCGTCGAAGGATCTGTCGTCAGTGCCAACCCCGATATTTCAGACTTTTGCAGGTCAATTGGAGTAATCGTCACCATCCATATCAGATACAATGGTTCAAATGAATCAGATTCAGGAGTCAATATCAGTTGGAAATAGTCAATATCTGTGAAAACTAAAGAGTCGGTTCTTTTTATTGTTTATAAAGAATTCACAACATATGTTTGCTCCCACATAGAAAAAAGCGGCAACACCTAGCAACTTCGCATTTGCAACTAAGGGGCGTTTGGATTAATGTATAAATTAAGATACTTAGCGAAACAAACTTTTCGAATTGATGTTCATAGGATTTGACAAAGTTTTATGTTGGCTCTCAACTACCTAACCCAGCCCCCTCCTTACTCGGTTTGTGGCTGGATTCCTGGCTTGGGACATGCAATGACAGAGTTTGGAAGTGTCTTGGGGATGTAGGAGTGGGTTGTCTAACAAGATTATTTAATGGAATTTTGAGGACTAAGAAGATATTTGATAAATGGAGGAAGAGTATTTGAGTTCCTATATATAAAAATAAAGAAGATATACAAAGTTGATTCAACTACAGAGGGATTAAATTAATGAGCTATACGATGAAAATTTGGGAGAGAGTGTTCAAACATACATTGAGACTAGAAACTACAATGTCTGAGAATCAGTTTGGATTTATGCCTAGGAGGTCAACAATGGAAGCAATTTATGTACTGAGAAGACTTATGGAAAAATATAGGGAGAATAAAAAAGATCTACATATGATATTATAGATCTAGGAAAAGTACATGATAAAGTCCCTAGAGACATAGTATGGTGGACGTTAAATAATAAAAGAGAAACTATTTGGTATATTGAGGTAATTAAGAATATGTATGAAGGAGAAAAAACCACAATTAGAACAACCATAAGAGAGACTAGTGATTTTCCTATTACAGTAGGTTTACACCAAGGTTCGACTTTAAGCCCTTACCTCTTTTCTTTAGTTATGAATGAATTGACGCGAGAAATACAAAATAATGTGTCTTAGTGTATGCCATTTACTAATGACGTCGTCTTAGTGGACAAGACTAAAGAAGAAATCAATGCTAAATTAGAATTTTGGAGAAAAACTTTGGAAGCTAGAGGATTTAGAATAAGCAGAACTAAAATAGAGTATATGAAGTGTAATTTTAGTGATATTCAGAACACAAATGAGGAAGTAGTGACGCTTAATGGTCAAAAGATACCTAAGAGAGACAGTTTCTGATATTTAGGCTCAATTATAGAAAGAGATAGGGAGATTTGTGAAGATGTTATACATATGATTCAAGCAGGGTGGCTTAAGTGAAGAGTGTCAATGGTATTTTGTGTGACAAACGTATACCTTTGAAGTTAAAGAAAATTTTTTGTAGGATGGTGGTTAGATCATCAATGATGTATGGAGCAGAGTGTTGGGAAACAAAGAAACAACATGTCCAAAAAAATTGAGTGTAGTGGAGATGATGTTAAGATGGATGTGTGGTAAAATCAGGAAGGATGGAATTAGAAATGAGTATATATGAGACATGGTAAAAGTAGCTCATATCCAAGATAAATTAAGAGAGAGTCGCCTCTGTAACACCCCGAATTCCAAATAAGGCTGAATTCGAAGTTCCACAGGATCTTTACACTTCACTTCGTACAATTTTACAAGGAATTTTGAAATTTTATATTACAACAGAGTTTTTTACATTTAATAACACAACGGAAGGTAAATTGTACAATAATGAAAAATATACAATTGTAACAACTTTAAATAATCATCAGCATCAAATCAACTTTATATCTTCTTAAAAAATTCAAATCCTGCATATAAAACCGCGGGCACATCAGTTGCTTACAACCGACGAAAATATTATACACGGCCATCCTCGCTATGCCGAAAGTATAACGATCTTAATACTTTAACAAACCACAAACTTGAATGTAAAATAAAGTGTTAAAAGTGACTACTCTAAACATGTAAGTGTATGCAATGCCTTAATGCCTAATGCAGATGTTTACACTAAGATGACACTAATGCATACTTGTTCGGATTCTATGCATCTCATACTACATAGGTCTGAGGGCAAGCACCTACATACTCCCATTAAAGGGTTCGATCCCTCGCCATGATAACTACCCAGTAATAAAACAAAGTTTAGACATTCCACGAGTATGGATCCCAGTCCTGGAGAACACTGCCCAACTATACAGAATCCTCGTCGTGCGAACATCCTGTCAAGTGTCCCTCTAGCCCCGGTATACGTATATACACTGGAGTACGGCATACTATCTGCCCAACTACTCATAGTCTTGGATTTAAAATAAAAGCTCGTCTCCATCGGAAGCAACCACAGTCCCGGAGTACACCGCCCGACTGGATCTATAGTCCCGGAGTACACCGCTCGACTATGTAGAAGTCATCCACTCACGTTTGCCCAAGTTTACTACATCTTCACTTAGGTGCCTAACTCTTAAGTTCAAGACGTGAATAAATTATAACACCTAGAGTTAGCTTTTCCCCCTACCGGACTTATTCACAAATACCGAGATAGCTTACATAGCCATATCTCAAAATAAATCAATTATATAATTCAACAATTGCCGGTACCCGGGGTCTCACTAAACCTCTAGATCACAACCTTTCATGTTCTAGAATTCATGGGTACTCACCCTTCAATAATCATGTATTAAACTTCATTGTATTCATATCTTCAACTTATTCATAACTTAATCAATCTCTTACTTTTTCATCATTCATGATATTCAATTCATTCACTTATTCACAATTCTTTTAAAAGAACAATATTTCTTTTCATGCACTCAAACATAGATTCATCCACTTCAAATCTCATTAGCAATTTAATCACATATAATATCTTAAACCACATCAAGTATTCTTAATCGAAAATAATTATATAATCTCATCAAAGAGAAATCAATAGTATTGTAATATTTTACTCTTCTTCTAATCAAAATAAAGGTCATATTCTTAAATAAATATTTTCGAATTCATCAACTCATTATCTATATCAATTTCACTTTTAATTTCTCACAAACACATGAAATATCATGAAACTATGTTTTATAAACTCTAGACCACTTTAGAGGAATATTAAGATTTTTTCCCCAAATTTTTAATTGCATTTAAACTCTCATTAAAAACCCAAAACATCCACACACAAAAAAACAATGGAGCTACCGGGTTTCGAACCCACGCCCACACCATAGCTACAGTAAACGACCTGTGACGCCACCAAAGACCAGGAAGTCCAAGTGACTTCGCTCTCACAAAGGTGGGCCGAAAGTCCTAAGGACTAAGTCTCGGTGCTGGGGTTTATTAAATCAAAACACAAAAAAGGGGGAACTGTCAAGTTTCAAACTCAAGACCCCAGATCAACCCCGGCTACATTAACAGTTTTAAAGTGCCACCGATAACTAGTAAGTCCAACCATGATTACTGATGTGAAGCTAGAGTGCAAAGATTTTGTTCATACCGTACTGTGATGAGTTTAGTTTCACAAAACTCGATTACACAATCCATCTAACCTTTTAGTAGACTATAAATACTTTTTCCCATACTGAGTTTAATTGAAAAACAGTAACCAACGATTTTCAACTTATATTACAAACATATATTTTTTTTTAATTCATTTTTTTCTCTCAATTGCACAAATAAACTTGCATTTCTCCAATTTTGAAAATAACAATTTTGTATCTCTTATAACCCAATTTATGAATTTATTTGTACCAATTAAATATTTACTACATACTTCTTGACTACAAAGAAAATCTTTAACATTCTTTCATGCAAGTTATAAAATTCGACATTATCATTCCAACATACATAAACTAGTATGATTCATGGCAATAATTCATTTGTTTATTATTTTCTTTTCTCTTTCTAATTATCATGATGTCTATTCATTTACTTGATCACAACATTATTCATACAATTCATGGCACAAACACAATAGCATGGGATGGTCTACATTTATCACATCAAAATAATCTACATTACTAAATGTCAAAATCTGGCATGCTTGTCCTACAATTAGAAAGCATTAAAGAAAAGTGAAGAGACACAACTCCTAGAAAACTCCTAGAGAAAATTCATGATAATTAGTTCATAGGGGATCTACTCCGTGAGTTCTCACGGAGTTCTCACCAAATTAGTTCTCAACCGAAGGGCTCGATCCCTTTATATATATTACAATGGGAGAGTTGGAGCTGTCATTTGTCAACATACAAACCCGTGTATTACACGTGCAACTCCAACTCTCCCATTAATTACAACAAAAATAAATAAGTAAAAAAAAATCCACCTATTTAAAACATGTAGTTCATGTGCAAAAAAAATTTATAATATTCTTTTAACACTAAACATACACATATGTTGCACGTACAACTCAAATTCTACTTATAAACACATGCATTGCACGTACAAATTGTAGTTTTTCATTCAAAATATTTTTTCCAATTACGTGCAACGCACGTCCAACTCCAAAATTATTTTTTAACACGTATATCGCACGTGAAAATCCACAAATCTTATCAAAATGTGCATCGCACGTGAAAAATACTAGTGTGTGTGTGTATGTGTGTGTGTGTGTGTGTGTGTGTATATATATATATATATATATATATATATATATATATATATATATATAATTTGATCGAACGGATAAAGTTCTTTCATCCGATTAATTAATTTTTTTAAAAAAACGAAGGGAAGAAGTCTTTTTGTCTAATCAGTTTTTTTAAAAAATGAACGGATGGAAGAAGAAGTTCAGTCCGTTCAAAATTCGAATTTGATTCAGATTTAATTAAGACTAGGTTTGCCCGTTGACACGTGCCTACGGCACGTCTTCGGAACGGTGCACCTTATTTGATCATATAAAATAGTTTTGGTAGTCCAGCAAATTAATTGAAGTAGCAAACATATTATATGAGAAACTTTTCGGGGTCAAGCAAAAAACATATTATATGATTTTTTTTAACTTTTTTTGAATTATTTTTAAAGTTTTTAAATTTTTATTTTTTTAGTTTTTAAATTTTTTATTTTGTAAAATATTTTAAAATTTTTATTTTGATAATTTTTTTTGAATAGAAGACGGAGGGAGAGAGAGAGGAAAAAAAATAATTAAATAAATATAGGAGTTGTTTTGAGTGGGGAATTTGAATTTGAGTTTTGGGGGGAAACTATGTTTTGTGAGGTTAGATCTTGGCCTTTGATTTTTGGGGGATTGAAGGAGAGCCACTTGATAGCTTTCTTTGTGTTTTATTATATAGATATTTATTTAATAAATTTTGGTGTCGGATGGAAGAAGTTCTTTCGTCCGACACATATTTTCATTTTTTTTAAAAGTCATCTTATTGATACGTATATTTATTTTTTTTGAAATCATCGGACGACTGTCCCTCTCTTTTGAAAAAATTATAGCAATTGATGACTACAACTTTATCTTCAAATTGCCATTTTGTCAAATTTGGCAAAACTCCAAATGTTCTAAAATCGAGTGTGTTTGGTTCGTTGTTTTGAAAACACATTTTAAAAACTAGGTTTTCAAAAAATTGATAAAGGAGTTTTTTGAGATTTTAAAAACCAAGGTTCTGTTTGGATAACTGTTTCCCAAACCCAAAAACATGGCTCTATCTTTCCTCTCTCTCCTCTTTTTCCTAAACCCAAAACAGAGAACCCCATCCTTTGCTCGAACCTCGTTGAAGCATTGCCCTCACCGTTGCCCTGTTCCCGCTCGAGCGTCACCCTAACAAGCCCTACACCAGCTCCACCTCGTCTTCTTCCAACGCAGTCCAGTCATCCTCGTCTCAACATCACCGCCAGTCATCGAAGCCTGGAACGCTGAGGAGGAGGATGACGATGGGAATGAGGGGCTGTGATGAGGCGATGAGGATGGCGGTGAGGAGAGGTGGAAGACGGGTGCAGGAACGAAGTCGAGGACGAAGAAGATGGGTGTAACACCCCAATTTTCATACACTGGGAAACCGTGACATTAGCCAGAAATCTTTTCTTTCAATTAGCCATAATACACAGAAAAACAGGAAAATTTAAAACTTTTTAATCAACACAAATATATTACAAGTCCGAATGTTATAAAACTGCAATACATTACGTTAGTGTTACAATAATGCCATATAAGTCCAAGTGTTACAAACTTTCAATAAGAATTACACAGAGTACAATGAATAATACATAACACTTGTACTTTACTTGGATGCTTCTCAATAGTAAATAAATTACAATTGAAATAAGTCAACACTTCGCTTCTTTTGCCTTGAGTCCTCCTGAATCATGTACCTGTAGCTTTGCAATCCAGTATCTACAATCCAGTACCTATTGAAGTGGGGACGTCAGTACATATACTGACGCTTTAAGGCTGATGACTAGCAGCGATTCTCAACTTTAAACAAACAGATTGATGAAAAGAGAAACATGTATATATAATTAATGTGTCAGTATATGCTATGACTTAGACTCTAATGCACGATTAACTAATACAATGATGCTCTTATTCTAATTCAAGCAAGACTCTGGAACAGTATGCAGCCCATACTACATACGCCCCATATCAAGCCGTTTCTTCATATATAGGGATTTGACCCCGCATCATGAATTCTACTATTGTACCCATCCTATTCCTGACATAATACTACATGAATGATGAGGTTGCAGGTACGGTCTAGTTCTGCTACTACAGTACAATAGTGGTGTCCTTGTTTTTCACTATTGCCCGGCGAACCGGACCTCGCTCAAAAGCCAAGACGAACCACAAGATACTAGCCAACCTTCTTCTGTGCCCTCAACTCGTCATGAGAAGGCATAGAACGTGACGAAATTGTAGGGTCTATTTCCCTAGGAAAACCTCATTCTTATCATGGCAGTTCATGAATTAACAATCGAGATACGGATCCCGTGCTTCCAACTTGTCATGAAAAAATACCGCCCGTATCCCTTTGACAGGGAATACATCCCAATAACACCACCTAGTGTCGGCCTATAGGAGAAGTTGGATTATAAGTGATATGGCTAAAAATGGGGTTAAATCGGGACCGTCCAGATCGAGCACGAATCCTGAAGCATGGGGGTAAAAAAAGTAATTTCACATACAGATGGATCCAAAACGGGTATTGGGCCTCCTTCTCACAGGACCAACCACCCGCGAATAGATCCGCTTCAACTGGGCATGGGTCCCGACCCGATACAAGCCCGATCCACCAAGAGAGGAGAATCAGGCCACTGATTTGATCAAATCAAATCAATAAACCTGATTGGCTCTCACCAGGGAATCAGGGGCTAACTTCCCAAAAACAGAATAAGAGGATTTTCCTCCTAACTGTTAGGCAGGAAATCAGGTCCCAAATCATTCCAAAGGCGACTATAAATACAACCCCTCTACCACCAAGACCAGGTTAATCACTTCTTCACCACTTAAGCTCTTTCTTAATCTTTATCTGATTACTGACAAGAGCATCGGAGGGTGCGTCGCCGGAATCAACCCCGGTGTCTCGCACTTCCTTGCAGGTTGCGGCGGGAACAAGAAGGCCGAGACAGCTGTTCAGGTTTTCCTCGGATCCACAAATTCTATCTGTTTACCCCCACACCGAAATCAGCGGTAACAGATTGGCGCCGTCTGTGGGAAAGCCACACGAACAGTCTCAGCCCCTTTTTCATCGTCCTCTGCAGCCATGCCGCCGAAGAAGAACAGATCCAGAGGGTCGAACCGTGGGGGCAACCCCACCGACCCAGCAACTGAAGCTCCGGTCAATCCTATCCTTCAGTCCGACCTCCCTCCGCTGACCCAGCAGGTCCCACCTCCTCCTCCTCCTACCAAACAGCAGCCCAACAATGGTCCGTCCGGTCATAACGGTCGGAAGGAGAAGCAGCCTCTCAATCCGGGTCATGTCTCGGTCCATAACGGGTCCTCGGACTCGATGGCTTCACATCACCCCGACCTCCGCATCACACTTCTGAACCGTCAGAAAGACGACGACCTCCGTACCCATCTTGACGAGAGGCGGGCCCGAGAGGAAGCCTCCCGCCAGCGTCGAGGTGAGCGGTCGCCACGTCGTCGGGACGGCAGAAGGACCCCGGAGCGCAGAGGCCGAGCGGCGTCCCCCGATCGCCGAGGGAGGAGGTCCCGCTCCCCCAGGGATCGGCGTCATCCGAGGGACCGGAATGTGCCTATCAGCCGGGCCGAATTCCTCCAGTTTCAGGAGACCGTTCTGCAGGCCCTCAATCTTCGGCAGAACGTCCAGAATGCTTAGAGGGCTCCGACACCCCCCAGGGATCCCAGTCCTCGGCGCCGAACCAGGAGCCCTTCCCCGGCTCCCAGCCGCCAGCAGCGGGAACAAAGCCCACGCCGGTCTCAGGATTACCGGCGCCGCAGTCCACGCTCCCCTTCCTATGAAGAGGAGTCCGGAGGGTCATACGACTACCAGCGGAGGGACGACGCGCTCATCCGCCGTATCCATGAGGTGGAGAGGCGCATCGGCCGCATGGACAGGGAGGAAGAGTCCCGAGCCGGAACCTTCCGTCCCAGCCGACCCCCCTTCTCAAGGTCGATCATGGAGGCCCATATACCGAGGAGTTTCAAACTGCCACAGTTTGAAACATACTCTGGGGAATCCGACCCGGTCGACCACGTCGAGAGCTTCAAGACCCTGATGCTGATCCATCAAGCTTCCGACGCAGTGCTCTGCAGGACCTTCCCTGCCACCCTCAGGGGGTCGGCTCGGGAATGGTATTCTAGACTCGCCCCCTCATCCATCTTCTCGTTTGAACAGTTCGAGACGCTGTTCATCACCCACTTCGTGAGTAGCCGGCGAGCCGAGAAGACGAGTCTTTCCTTACTGAACCTGCGGCAGGAGAAGGAAGAAAAGCTGCGGGACTATGTGAAAAGGTTCACCGCAGAAGTCAGGTCGATTGCCTCCCTAGACCAATCCGTGGCCACCGTGGCGTTCCAGTCGAACGTCCTTAATGCCAACCTCCGATCATCCCTGGCCAAGAAGCCCCCGCAAGACTTCGCGGACCTCCTCCTGAGGTGCGAGAAGTACATCCGGGCAGAGGAGGCCGAAGCCCTTCCACGCTTCGGGGGGCCCTCCGCAGGGTCGAAGAGGAAGGCGACAGGAGAAGAAGGGTCCAAGAAAGCTCAGAAGGACACGGGCGGTCAGCGCCGCCCTCCCCCCAGGTTCGAGAAGTTCACTCCCCTCACCACAAATGTCTCTACTATCCTCATGGAGGTGGAGAAGGAGGGAATCATCCCTCCAGCCCCGAGGATGCACACCCAGGCGAAGAGGAGAAACAAAGATAAGTGGTGTCGTTACCACCGAGACCACGGGCACGACACGAACGACTGCCGGGCTCTGAGAGATGAGATTGAAGCCCTCATTCGGAGGGGGCAGTTGGCCAAGTTCGTGAAAGCTAACGATCGGACAGATCGGAACTCTCCTCCCCCTCGGGGGGCTAACAAGCGCTCCGAGCGGCGCGAGGAGACACCCGAGTTCGAGGAGGAACGGGTTCTGCACCTGATCCACGGAGGCCCAATGGGGGGCTCCTCTAATTCCTCCCGAAAGGCCTTCGTCCGGGAGGTCAACTCGGTCCACAGTGCCCCTCCCCCGAAGGGTCTCGGCGTCCCTGTGTCTTTCTCCGATGCCGACCTCGAAGGAGTCCGAACCCCCCATTGCGATGCCCTCGTCATCGACCTCCGCATGGCCAACTTCAAGGTGCAGAGGATTTTGGTGGACAACGGGAGTTCGGTCAACATCCTTTTCCTCTCGGCCTTCCAAGGCCTGCAGCTGTCCCGAGACCGTCTCAAGCCGGCCGGTTACACTCTCCACGGGTTCACGGGGGTCCCGGTAACCGTCGAAGGGGTGATAACCCTAGACGTTACTGCGGGAAGCACCCCTACTACCCGGACCGAGCCGATGGACTTCATGGTAGTCGACGTCCCGGCAGCATACAATGTCATCCTAGGCCGACCCGGCCTAGCCGCCCTTGAGGTCGTCCCCTCGGCATACCACTTGAAGATGAAGTTCCCCACTCGGTCGGGAGTAGGGGAAGTCAGGGGAAGCCAGGAAACAGCTCGGAAGTGCTACATGACTTCCACAGGGGGACCAGTGCTCTCGCTCGAGACACTCGAAATCCCCGAGCCGAAGGCCCGCACAACGTCCGAGCCGGCGGACGAGTTAGAAGAAGTACTCTTCTCGGATGAGGATCCGAGCCGAAAATTCCTCGTCAGTAAGTCCTTGCCGACCGTGCTATTCTCGGACTTGGTGAGGTGCATCAGGAATAACCGCGACCTATTCGCTTGGTCAGCCGCGGACATGCCCGGCATCTCCGAAGACTTGCTCGTCCACCGCCTAAGCGTCGAACCGGGCTGCAAACCGGTTCAGCAGAAGAGGCGAAAGTTTGCCCCCGAGTGACAGCAGGCAATCAAGGAGGAAGTGGATAAGCTGCTGAAGGCCAAGTTCATCCAGGAGGTAAATTATCCCGAGTGGCTGTCGAATGTCGTAATGGTCAAGAAGTCCAATGGCTCGTGGAGGATATGCATCGACTTCACTGACCTGAACAAGGCGTGTCCGAAGGATCCATTCCCTCTCCTGAACATCGACACCCTTATTGACGCCACCTCGGGCCATGAGCTCCTCAGCTTCATGGACGCCTTCTCGGGGTACAATCAAATCCAGATGTTTCCTCCGGACATCCCGAAGACTTCCTTCGTCACCGATCAAGGCCTCTACTGCTACCGGGTCATGCCATTCGGTTTGAAGAATGCAGGCGCCACCTACCAGCGCCTCGTCAACAAGGTCTTCCAGCACCAAATCGGCCGAAACATGGAGGTGTACGTGGATGACATGCTCGTCAAGAGCATCCACGGCACCGATCATGTAACCGACCTCCAGGAGGCCTTCAGTGTGTTGAGGAAGTACAACATGCGGCTGAACCCGAACAAGTGTGCGTTCAGGGTCTCCTCGGGAAAATTCCTCGGCTTCATGGTGAGCCAGCGAGGGATCGAAGCTAACCCCGAGAAGATCAAGGCCATATTAGACATGGCCCCGCCTCGGAACGTCAAGGAGGTGCAGAAGCTCACCGGTCGGCTCGCGGCCATCGATCGTTTCCTCTCCAAGTCAGGGGAAAAGTGCCTCCCCTTCTTCAAAGCACTCCGGGGGGCTAAAGGATTTGAATGGGGCCAAGCACAGCAAGAATCGTTCGACCAGCTGAAAGCCTATCTGGTGAACCCCCCTCTGCTCAGTAAGCCGGTCCCGGGCGAGCCTCTCTTCATCTACTTAGCCGCTTCCGAGCAGACCTTGAGCGCTGTCTTGGTGAGAGAAGAGGACCGGACCCAAAGGCCCATATACTATGTGAGCAAGGTGCTTCGGGACGCAGAGCTCCGCTATCCGAGGATAGAGAAGATAGCCTACGCTCTGGTCATGGCAGCAAGAAAGCTTCGGCCCTACTTCCAATCTCACTCGGTCGTCGTCCTCACCGATCAACCCCTCAAGCAGGTCCTCCACAAGCCGGAGACCTCGGGCCGGCTGATGAAGTGGTCCATAAAGCATGACATCTCCTCTCCAAGTCAGCATGACATCTCCTATCAGCCTCGGACGGCAATTAAGGCACAGGCACTCGCCGACTTCATTGTAGAGTCCACCATCCCTGAGGTCGGCCACGTCCCAAATGGGCCCCCCATTTGGACAGTCTTCGTGGACGGGTCCTCTTGCAGTGAAGAAAGCGACGCCGGCATTATCCTGAACGGTCCTGACAGCTTCGTCCTGCAGTATGCGATCCGCATGGACTTCAAGGCCTCGAACAACGAGGCGGAGTACGAGGCCCTCATAGCTGGTCTCGGACTCGCACGAAGTGCTGGGGCACAGTGCCTCCGGATTCACAGTGATTCCCAGCTAGTCGTGAACCAGGTCTTGGGCGAATATGAAGCCCGCGACGAGCGAATGGCGAAGTACCTCGCCAAAGTCCGGGATCTCATGGGCCGCTTCGAAGAAGCCATCATCCAACGGGTCCCCCGGGAGGAGAACTCACAAGCTGACGCTCTCTCCAAGTTGGCCTCGTCTTCTCTACAAGGTCTCGAACAGACCGTACTGATTGAAGTCCTCTCTAAACCGAGCATCGAAGACGAGACACCTAGCTCGGTGGAGTCATTGCCGGTCATGCTGCAGGACAATTGGATGAAGCCACTGGTAGAATTCTTAAGGGATGGAGTTCTGCCCTCGGATCCCAAAGAAGCACGCCGAGTCAGAACTCGGGCCGAGCGCTATGTCTTGATCGAGGGCGTCTTATACAAACGCTCCTTCTCTCAAATAGATGGCCGACCTTATCTAAGGTGCCTCTCTCCGGAACAGGCCGAATATGCCCTACAGGAGCTTCATGAGGGCATCGGAGGGGCACACTCCGGATTCAGGTCTTTGGCCCGGAAAGCTTTGAACTATGGGTACTTCTGGTCGACCCTTCTTCGAGATGCCGAGCGACATGTTCGGCAGTGCAGCTCCTGCTAGAGACACTCCAGCATCCGACGCCTCCCTCAGGCCAACCTCACCTCCCTATCGAGCCCTATCCCCTTCGCGATGTGGGGAATGGACTTACTAGGGCCTTTCCCTCCAGCTCCGGGTCAGCTCAAGTTTTTAGTCGTAGCCATCGACTACTTCTCGAAGTGGGTCGAGGCCGAGCCCCTCGCCACGATAACCGAGAACAAAGTGGTGCAGTTCTTCTGGAAGAACATCATATGCAGATTCGGCGTCCCCCGCGTCCTCGTGACGGACAACGGGACTCAGTTCACTGGCACAGCATTCCGAGCCCTATGCGACGACCTCGTCATTCAACAGCGCTTCTCGTCCGTCTCACACCCTCAGTCGAACGGACAGGCCGAGAACGCTAATAAGCAGATCCTCGCGGGAATCAAGAAGAGGTTGGACAAGTGCTCCAAAGGATTGTGGGTCGACCAACTCCCTAATGTGTTGTGGAACTACCGCACAAGCAAGCGGACGCCCACCGGAGAGTCCCCTTTCAGCCTTACTTATGGGGCCGAGGCCGTGATACCCCTCGAGGTCGGAATACCTTCCCCTCGGCTCATAGCCTATGACGAAGCACAGAATGCCAGGGACCTCAGAGGAAACTTGGACCTGATAGATGAACTGAGGGAAAGGGCATCGATTCGGCAACAGAATTACAGAAGGAGGGTCGAGCTAGCGTACAACAAGAAGGTCCGACCCGCCAACCTTGAACAAGGAGACCTGGTATTGAGAAAGCTAGCCATATCCCTCCCCAGTCAGAGGAGCAAGCTAGCTCCGAATTGGGAAGGGCCGTACCGGATCACAAAAGTTGTTCGGCCTGGGGCATATCGACTTGAGGACATGGATGGCAGAGAGCTCCCGAAGACCTGGAATGCCGACCACCTCCTGAAATACCAAGAGAGCGCTCCGGCGCCTCTCTAAGTAATCCGAGGTGTCGAACCATTCCTCTCCTCTAACTTGTAACCTGTTCCATGAATTGTACTATGTAAAACGGTTCGCCGTCAAATATCAAATAAAGAAAGTTCTATTTTGTTTGTGAATTTGCATGTTTCTCTCCCCTCTTATTATACCGATGGTTCGGAGTCCAACACTCGGCTCGAACTTTACCTCCTCGGCTCGTCTCCAGACGAACCAGGGGTAGATCGCCGTTCGGAATTGCTCCCACAGCCGTTGAACTATACCGATGGTTCGGAGTCCAACACTCGGCTCGACTTTACCTCCTCGGCTCGTCTCCGGACGAACCAGGGGTAGATCGCCGTTCGGAATTGCTCCCACAGCCGTTGAACTATACCGATGGTTCGGGGTCCAACACTCGGCTCGACTTTACCTCCTCGGCTCGTCTCCGGACGAACCAGGGGTAGATCGCCGTTCGGAATTGCTCCCACAACCGTTGAACTATACCGATGGTTCGGAGTCCAACACTCGGCTCGACTTTACCTCCTCGGCTCGTCTCTGGACGAACCAGGGGTAGATCGCCGTTCGGAATTGCTCCCACAGCCGTTGAACTATACCGATGGTTCGGAGTCCAACACTCGGCTCGACTTTACCCCCTCGGCTCGTCTCCGGACGAACCAAGGGTAGATCGCCGTTCGGAATTGCTCCCACAGCCGTTGAACTATACCGATGGTTCGGAGTCCAACACTCGGCTCGACTTTACCTCCTCGGCTCGTCTCCGGACGAACCAGGGGTAGATCGCCGTTCGGAATTACTCCCACAGCCGTTGAACTATACCGATGGTTCGGAGTCCAACACTCGGCTCGACTTTACCTCCTCGGCTCGTCTCCGGATGAACCAGGGGTAGATCACCGTTCGGAATTGCTCCCACAGCCATCGAACTCCGCGACAACACCGGGGGCAAATACTTGGTTAAAATCCTGCCCTAAAAGATTGCTTTCCGGAAATCCCCCACGTTGTGACAAGTGCACGGCTTGCATTTGGAACGGGAGAGGATAAGAAGGGTGGACCTACTCCTCGGTCGGAATCCGAGCAAGTGCCATTCCGAGCCCGTAAACGGAGAAAATTCACTTTCCCCTCAACTTTCGTGCGTGATCTCGATCAGACAGCTCAGATCATGCCACCTGCGCAAAACGACAAGATAACGTTTTCTTGGGAACTGAGCCGCCTCGAGATTCGCGCCTACGTTCGACGGCTCGGATCTCGCCACCTGCTCTAAGCGACAAAATAGCACTTTCTTGGGTACAGAGCAGCCTGGGGAGTCGTGCCGTACCGTGTCAGAACCACTAAACGACAAAGCGCCGTACCCCTGCGGACCCATTCGGCTAAACAGACACGCTCGGTTCAAAAGACCTCGGCGCGGAAAACACAGTTACAAACGAGATAAAGGCGCAGAACAATAAAAGAAATTTTATTAAACAGCCAGGCTAAAATACAAAGCACGTCTGTCCCATAGTTACAAAGTGTTCGCAAACAAGATACAATGCCGACCTACAACACTTAGTGTACAAAAAGAAATATCTTCACTGAATTCTTCGGCCGACCGTTCGTCCCCCTCGGCTGGCAGCTCCTCTGTCTCCCCCCGGAGCTTCACCATTACAGCCCGCAAGTACCGCATCTCCGAGAGCAAGTCGTCCCGCTCGGCAATAATCTTCGACTGGATGTGCCGAATGCTTTTGACCCGAAGAGCGTTGCTGAATGCGGTCTGCGAGTCTTCGTCCTCTCCTGTGTGGCTCAGCTCGACGATCTTATTCTCCAAGCGTTGGATCTCGGCTTCACGAAGACTGAGGACCAACGAAAGGTGGTCCCACTCACTCTCGGCTCGGCGTAACTTCAGATCGGCTCTCCTGGGGCTCAGAACCACCGTTCCAGAGGTAGCCTCGGATTCGGAATCATCTTTCGAACGATCGGGGTCCGAGCCATGGATCGTAACAATGAGCTGAAAAGAAGGGAAAGAGAATAACACAATTTCAATACACCACCGAAGTCCTACACAAATTCAAAACATTCTAAGGAAATTTTCAAGATTCACATTCAGATGTAATAGTGTTACAGATGACCGAGCCGACCCTACAATCAAGTTTTACAACAACCAACGAAAGTGAAAAACAACAAGGTCAAGGTCTCCTCGGAAGGGGAATGCTTCGGTTCAGGGATACACGAGAACGACAAGGTCTGCCCTCCGAACTCGATCCTAAACCAACGAAGCGCGACCCCCCTTCGCTGCTAGCCCTGACCACAACACCTGCCGAGGCCCCGCTCGACGAGACAGCCGCGCTGCTCTGTGCGTCAGCCGGACTCCGCCTGGTCATAGGCGAGCGTGTCGCAAGCTCATAAAACGTAATCCCCTTCTCACTTTCTTCGCGGGTGCACGAAGTACTGCGAACGTTAGCCCTCTCCGGCGCAGGCTTGAGCGACGCGATCTCCTCCTCCAGTTCGATAATCCTGTCTCTAAGAACGTCGTCCCTCGCCGACTTCATCGGGCGAGAAGGCCTTGACGAGCCGGAGGCATTAGCACCCTCGGCAGCGAGCCGACGGAAGTGGGTGACCTCAATTCCCCTATCTATCGTGATCCTTCTGAGCCTGTCGACGTCGGCCACTAACCTCTTGCGCTCGGCCAACGCCTTCTCCAGCTCAGAGGCCAGCTTCACTGCCTCCGCCGAGCGTTCCCTCTCCGCCAATTCCAAGTGTCGGACCTCTGCCAAAAGATCGGCATTCCTCTGCTCGGCAGCGGTTAGCTCCCCGCGGAGCCGCTCGACTTCCCCTTCGGGACAAGGGGCTTGGTAGTGCTTCCGCAGCTGATACAGCTCGCGGCACTGCCTCCGTAGAACTGCCTTCACCTCCTCCGCCTGGCCGAGCAGAAGAAACCGCCTCTGTCGGCTGTCCTTGAGCTCACGCTTCATTTTGGCCAACTCCTTCCGGAGGCAGACGAGCTCCGTGACCGGACCGAACTTCACCTGAAAAGTAGAGATAAATCCGATACCCAACACTTGGAAACATCTACGGCTAGTCACACACAAATCCGAAGCTCAACACTTGGGCAAATTTTGGCCAAACAAAATATTTTCATTTCAAAATCAAAGTGAAAGCTTTACACTAGCGGTGGCCAGTCAGCAGTTAGGCTTACAAAAGAAAAAAGACAAAAAAGAAGACAACCGAGTCAGGGGTCGACCTTTTTGCCGCTCGGGTTCGTCGACCCCTCGGTCTTGTCCTCGCCACCGTCCTCACCTTCGCCTTCGCTCCAGCTCTCCTCCTCGGAGCCGTCCACCTTCTCGTCCTCGGCCTCGGACCCCGCAGGACCCTCGACGACTTCCGTCTCTCCCGCAGGCCCGAGCATCCCCGCGGGCACACCCTCCTCCCCTTCCACGGGGTCGTAAAAGTGGTAGGAGGAGATGTCGAAGCCCGGGTTCCTGGCGGCTATGTGGGTCAGCGCTCGACCATAGGCTTCCTCCATGTTCTGGAGCATATGCTGAGCAGCCTCCTCCTGCACGGCCTTCTTCACCTTCTTCACCTTCTTCTGGTGCTTGGCCTGGGTCCTCTCGGCCCTCTTCTGGGCCTTCTTCGCCTCCGACCGAGCGTTGGCCAAGGCCTCCTTCAGTTCGGCGACCTCCTTCTCCGCGGCCTCAAGTTTAGCCGCCGTGTCCTTCGACAGCTGAATGGACTTGGCCAGCTGCCCCTCCAACCCCTTCACCTCGTCAGCCCTCCTCGTCGAGAGGAGCTGCTCGGCATCGAGCCGCTGCGTAACCTTGACGCGCTCTGCCCTCTCCCGTTCCTTCTCCTGCTCCTTGCTCGCCATCTCCTCGACCAGGAAGTTGAAGTGGCAGAGGGTCTGGAAAAGAGCGACGGATTAAAATCCGAACCCAAATACTTGGTACAAAAAAAAAGGAGAAGAACTCAAGGGAAGAAAAGCCAAAGAGAAAGAGCCCGGCCAACTTACCGACATAGTGTTCCGAGCGATCTGCATCACGGCGTCCCCTGCTTGCCCGGCCTTCAGGGTCGCTCGGTCCTTCGGGGTCGGCAGGTGCTTCATGGCCTCCATACAGATGTTGCCATCGCCCAAGAAGCCGTCGACCTGCATGACTTGCCAGTCGGGGACGAAGATCTGTTTGTGACGCTCGGTCAGGATCTTCTCCGCCTCGGCAGTCAGGGGCGGAACTTGGAGGGACAACACCTCCGTCACGCCGAACGTGCCGATCGACGGACCAGGAGCGTCCCCCTTCGGGGTCGGTGTCGGTGCATCCGGGGCGGGCGGGTCGAGGACCTGGACCTCCGCATGGTCAAGGACCATGACCTTCGGCTGCTCGGCGGTCTTCGCGACCGAAGGCTTCTTCGCTGGCCGGCTCTCCTGAGTCTCCGCCGCCGACCTCTTCTTCTTCTCCTGCTCCGAACGACCTTTCGCCATCAGGGCCCTGTAGTCCATCTTCATCGTCTCTGCAAAAGCCGAATGAAAGAACTTAGATAAATTTTCATGAGCTTTAAACAATAAGTATAAATACCAGAAGCGTACGAGGGTCGATTGGACTGAAACCCCCACGGAATAGATCCTCCTCTGTAATATCTTTCCAACTCATGGTTGGCAAAGCGAGGAGCCTCCTCCAGACCACGGCCTCTCCCTCATTCAGTGGCACCTCCTTCTTGGTGCGCTTGGGCAGGCCCTCCGTCTCCCAAACTGCCGGTATCACCCACGGCGTCAGGGATCGGACGAGGAAGTACTTTGTCTTCCAATGTTTGATCGAGTCCGGATTCTCGATCAGTTTCATGCCCGGCCGGGGCGACAGATAAAACCTCTGTTCATCTTTCCTCGGCTGGCAGGGTCGATAAAGATTACGAAAGAGGAACATGCTCGGCTTAGCGCCAACCTCTTGGCATCGAAGGACGAAGGCTGTAACGTGCCTCCATGTGTTCGGCGCCAGCTGAGCAGGACTCAAACCGTAAAAGACCAAGACCTCAACCACGAACGGATGGAGGGGAAAGCGGAGTCCGACGATAAGGGAATCAACCGGGAAGACGCACACGTCTGGCGAACAGCTCGTGTTTGATCAAAAACCCGGCCCAGGGAGAAGCAGGACATACTCTAGCGGGATCCGGAATCCCTCTCGGATCATCCGAAGGTCATCCTCGGTGAGCGACGAGATAGCATGATCCACCTCGGAAACTTCCCTCGGCTCATTCTCCTCCACCAGTGGGGCTGTACCCTGAGTCACTTTCTCCAAGACGTCATCAGCGTAGTCCCGAACGCCGCCCACACTCGACAAGACAATGGGCTGCCGACCCCCCACCGTCTTCGGCGTCTCCACAATGGTGACCACGCCCTTGTCCTTCCGGGACGGAGCCTCAACCTCCCTAGGCCGCTTGGCCACATCGCCTTCTCTATCCGGGCGAACGATCTCCTGCTCGCTCGGCTCCGCCACACCCTTCCCTTTATCCCCTCGGCCAACGGTTTGTTCCGAGGCGGGGGTCTCAGTGATCTTAACCATTTCAAAGAGAGAAGGGATAGAAACTGACCTTGAAGTGATGTGTACGGTCGGAGAGTTCACCGGAGTCTACAAACGCTACCGCGACAGCCAGCAACATCGCCAGAGAGCAGAAAACTTCGCAGCAAAGTAAAAACTGAGGAGAGAGAGTAAAAACGAAAAGTGAGACTTGGTCTAAGGGGGGGTGAAGATTTATAGTGAAAACGGGACGTCCCTTGGACTCCCAAAGCGACTTTTGGGCCGCTCTCGAAACATCGCGAAGGCCCACAACCGCTGTCTCCATCACCAAGTCAGCTAGCTCGGCACCAGGGGATCTAAGTCCGAGCTGCAAGCGAAACTTACATTACGACTACAGGGTCCGGTCGGAATCCGTGCAAGTGCCTTTCCGAGCGCGTAAACGGAGAAAACTCACTTTCTCCTCAATACTCGTGCGTGATCTCAATCAGACGGCCCAGATCTCGTCGAGAACACTACACGACAAGATAGTGTTTTCTCGAGAAACGCGCCCGTCTCGAGATACGCACCAGCGTCGAACGGCTCTAATTACGCCGCGTCGCTGGGACGATCGAACCTTCGGATGCCTCACCTACGTCCAAGGAAGGCAGTAAAATTTTGATTCAGTTTTGAGGCGCCGCCTTCGGCAAGTGCCCCCCAGATTCCGTGGCTCGGCTGGTATTCTACCGACCCACGGGCCCCGGTCAGAAACAGATCGGCACTCCCCCCGTCTCTAACTCCCCCGGGCTGACATCCATCAGAAGCCATCAGCCCGGAAGGAAGACAGAGATGAGAGGGGACCCATCCACACTCAGGGATCGGGAGAAACGCACCATTCCGAGCCAGTTGTTTGCAACTGGAAGGCGCGGCTTGCCAGAGGGCTCTGACCGCAGCGCCTTCACAGTTGCTAACAACAGGCTCGGACGGTCCAAAAGCCCGAGCTGCAACTCATGATGAAGCGCACCATTCCGAGCTGGTTGGTTGCGACTGGAAGGTCCAGTCTGTCAGAGGGCCCTGACAGCGGTGCCTTCACAGTTGCAACAAACAGACTCGGATGGCCCGGAGATCGGCATCGGACATGGATCGTCACTCTCTCGCCAAGACCTCCGCTCACTCCGACGCTCGCTTCGGAGCCACCAAAGAAAGCAGAAGATCTTGGTGAGAGAACGACCACCCGTCCTTCCGAAGAGGCCCACACCCCGGGTCCGGACTATTGCCATCGACCCTACTGTCTTATTGCTCCCCGCTCCTAACACCCCCTTTCGGAGCAGTGAGGAATGGGGAAACAACAAGACAACAAGGCGACCGCCCGTCCTTCCGAAGTAAATCCTCCCTCGGATCCGAACTACGGTCGTCACCACTACTACCTCGTTCCCCCCTCGCTCCTGACATCCACTTTGGGGCCGTCAAGAACAAAGGGAAAACCAGGTAGAAGAGCAACCGCCTCTCCGGACCTCAAGAGAGAAACTACCCAAGGCAAAGTACCCCCGAGGTCTGAAACTCTATGTTGATTGTGACAGAAATGGCAAAGGGAGTGGAGTACTTATAGCCTACCTTCAAGAACCAGTCATTATGACCCTCGGAAGTTGAAACGCCGCGTGTTAATTAAGGGAATTATCCTTAATGACATTGGGAAGGCGGAACGCCGCGCAAGTCCCGGAGCACAATTAATACCATTGAGAACAGAACCATCCCGGATTGCCAGAAACCACAGGTCCTCGGTCGGCGTCCGAGCAAGTGCCTTTCCGAGCTCGTAAACGGGGAAAAACCACTTTCCCCTCAACTTTCGCGTCTGATCTCAATCAGACGGCCCAGATTTCGCCGAGAGCACTAAAAGACAAGATAGTGTTTTCTTGGGAGCTGCGCCCGTCTCGAGATACGCGCCGACATCCAACAGCTCAGATAACGCCACGTCGCTCGACCTGCCGAACACCACTGCCTTCGGTCGGCGTTCGAGCAAGTGCCTTTCCGAGCTCGTAAATGGAGAAAAAAAAGACACCGATCAACCGCGACCGTTCGATCTCTCAGAAATTCGTGCTCCTGACGATGAATGGTCCAGATTGCGCCACGTGCGCTAAAAGACAAGATAGCGTTTTCTTGGAAAACGCGCCATCATCCGATGGCTCAGATTGCGCCACGTCGCTCGGAATGCCGAACCCCCTAGTCTCCGGTCGGCAGCCGAGCAAGTACCTTTCCGAGCTCGAAAATGGAGAAAAACGCCGCCGAGCTACAACAGCCGTCAGATCCTTCCGAAATTTGTGCTCGCCCATGATCAACGGCTCAGATCAAGCCACGCCATTAATCGGTATTTAAATCATTTTTTATTTATTTTAATCGTTTTATTTGTTTAAAATTTGCGAAAAAATTGCTAAAAATTCGGGAAAATTAGCTAAAAATTCTGGAAAATGATTGAAAATTCGGGGACACGCTTTCGGACCCCGGAGCGAACAATTATTACCCCAAATGCACCGCTAAAGTCCCCGAACGATTAGCAAACACATCGCAGAATTAAACAAGTACTTCGAAAAAAGTAGATAAAAGACTATCAGATACCCGACTCAGCTCAAGAACAGCTCACCGCATCAAAAGTTACCTCATTACCCCCTTTCTAGATTCAAAATCCCACATTTGGACTCCGATACAACTCCACCAGCCACTGAGACAGCTGAACTACTCCTCAAAGTCTGATCACGCTCAGTCTTTAGGAGTGGGGGGCTCGTGATATGGCTAAAAATGGGGTTAAATCGGGACCGTCCAGATCGAGCACGAATCCTGAAGCATGGGGGTAAAAAAAGTAATTTCACATACAGATGGATCCAAAACAGGTATTGGGCCTCCTTCTCACAGGACCAACCACCCGCGAATAGATCTGCTTCAACTGGGCATGGATCCCGACCCAATACAAGCCCGATCCACCAAGAGAGGAGAATCAGGCCACTGATTTGATCAAATCAAATCAATAAACCTGATTGGCTCTCACCAGGGAATCAGGGGCTAACTTCCCAAAAACAGAATAAGAGGATTTTCCTCCTAACTGTTAGGCAGGAAATCAGGTCCCAAATCATTCCAAAGGCGACTATAAATACAACCCCTCTACCACCAAGACCAGGTTAATCACTTCTTCACCACTTAAGCTCTTTCTTAATCTTTATCTGATTACTGACAAGAGCGTCGGAGGGTGCGTCACCGGAATCAACCCCGGTGTCTCGCACTTCCTTGCAGGTTGCGGCGGGAACAAGAAGGCCGAGACAGCTGTTCAGGTTTTCCTCGGATCCACAAATTCTATCTGTTTACCCCCACACCGAAATCAGCGGTAACAATAAGGTATCACCCCTAACACTAATTCTCACCCTTTGGCAATTTATAGATAAAAATGGTTAAGTAACAGCTACTACCCTAACGATGTCACTAACCCTAACCAATCAAATGGGGCCATACGAGCTACAAGATACTTTCAACCTAGAGTCGTACTCTCAACTTGCCATGAGACGGCACCAAAAGATTCAAACAAGCGAGACATGTCACTGTACTTCCAACTTATCATGAAAAAGCACCGCACGTGTTCCTCTTCAAGAGAGTGTAACAACTGTTGACACAATCTACCAAGACTCAACCTATACTTCACAAGATCTCCTCGGATCCACTCATCGCCTATCTTTTCAAGATAATTATTCCATACGAGCTCAATGAGCTACGCATGAACAAACAACTACATACGAGCCAGGTGAGCTACGTATGAGACGGACCAATACTTATTACATGACTTATGAGCACAAGGAATACTTGTTACTCATAATCAAGTGCATGATTTAAACTACAAACAATTCATGCCAACTCTAGTTAACATGAACTAGAATTTCGTGTATAATCTTACTAACCAAAACTTGATCTTTTATAATTAGAAGCAACAGAAGAATCTTCTAACAGTCTAATATAAACATATTACCAATGAAAACCCAAAAGCGACATAAAAAGCCTTCTAACACCCTAGAAGCAAACAGTGCTACGCTCCTCGGAATTCGAAAAAATTAGACTTTTTAAAAAGGTGAGAACATCTTCTACAACTCTCTAGTTGAACACTTTTTCAGATTCCGTACAGAACTCAAAATCCAGTCCGTTAAACACCATTTCAAATAATAATAGTACAACCAAAAGCTGAAACTTTCCAAGCACATAACTTTTGCTATACTTGTCAGAATTTAACCTACAACTCTCTAGTTGATTACTTTTTCAGATTCCTTATGAAATTCAATCCACCATCCTTTGAACACACACAAAAATTAACCAACAACAGATTTCTTAACGAAAAGCGGAAACTTTGAAAGCTTGTAACGTTTGCTCTACTTGTTGGAATCTAACCAAATCATACAATTTAGAAAGGTGGGAACATATACTACAACTCTCTAGTTGAACACTTTTCTAGATTCCTTATGGAACTCAATTCACCGTCCTTTGAACACGTGCAAAAATTAACCAACAGCAGATTTCTTAACAAAAAGCTGAAACTTTGAAAGTTGTAACTTTGCTCTACTTGTCGGAGTCCAACCAAATCATACAATTTAGAAAGGTGAGAATATATACTACAACTCTCTAGTTGATGACTTTTTTAGATTCCTTATGGAATTCAATCCACCATCCCTTGAACACACGCAAAGACAACAAAAGATAGCCAAAAGCTACAGCAAATCTGAAACTTGCAAAGGTCGTAACTCCTACTTCGCTTGTCGGAATCTAACCAAATAAGGCATTTTGGAAAGGTGAGAGACTCTACTAAAACTCTCTAGTTGAATACTTTTTCTGATTCAATCAATAAGAGGTGCAAAAACTTTGAACAATGCAAACAGCAAGCTTTCGGCCAAAAGGCCAGCTGCTGTGATTTTGTAAAAGTCATAACTTTTGCTCTGCTTATCGGAATCTAACCAAATAGGACATTTAAAAAAGGTGAGAGAGTCTACTACAACTCTCTAGTTGAAGATTTTTTCATATTTAATCAATAAGAGGTGCAAAAACTTTGAACAATGCAAACAGCGAGCTTTCGGCCAAAATGTCAGCTGCTGTGATTTTGTAAAGGTCATAACGTTTGCTTCGCTTATCGGAATCTAACCAAATAGGATATTTTCAAAAGGTGAGAGACTCTAATACAACTATCTAGTTGAACACTATTTCAGATTCAATCAATAAGAGGTACAAAAATATCGAGCAATCCAAACAGCAGGCATTCAGCCAAAAGATGGCAGCTGTGTTTTGGAATGGTCATAACTTTTGTGCCACTTATCGGAATCTAAACAAATAGGGCATTTTGGGAAGGTGAGAATGTTTACTACAACTTCCTAGTTGATCACTTTTCCAAATTCCGCAAGGAACATCAAGATACAGGCCCCTGAACATAGTCGATGTTAACCTCAAAATAGCAAGTTGCTGTTTTTTTGCCCAACACTCGCTGTTTTGGGGGAAACATCTATTTGACCTATTAAATTAACCCTAAAAATTCTACAAAAAATTGAGAATGATAATAACACATATAAGAACCTCTCTAATTAATTTGGGCTCAAGATTTCAACTTTAGCATAATAAATTAATTCTAACCATCAAACCTACAAGATTGAATCTTTAGGGTTTATTTTTGTGTTCTATTACTTCAATCTTGGCATTTAAACCCTTTCAATCTATATTACTCATGCAAATGGAATTAGTCCAAGATCTACATATAATAAGCAAATAACAATAATTATAACAATCAAAAGTGTCGAGAACCCCCACCCAATCATGTAGGAAGAACTAGCTTGCCTTGTCCTCCTTACTCATTGTTCTTGATCCTCAAGAACACCTCATGAAGAACCCATGAAATCAACCCACTCTTTCTTTTGATTTGATCTCTCTTTCTTTTCCTTCTCTTCTCAATTTTTTTCTAAAATTAACAAGTAAAGAAGAAGATAGAGAATGAGATGAGAAGAGATGGAGAAATGAAGAAACAAAAATGAAATGGGGGTTTTCCCCCATAGGATTGGCCGGCCACCATATGTAGAGGGAGAGAGAGAGAGCTTGTGGTAGAGAGAGAGCCACGTGTCTCTCTCTTTTTGTGGCTCAAAACAATTTCAGATTTATTTGCAATTTTAATTTGTAATCAAACCCAATAAATTTGCAATCAAACCCTAATCCAATCCTAACCCTTCATTTTATCATGATGGATAAAAAATAAGAGACATTTTTTCAAAATCACATACTACACGATTTCGTACAAACGTACGAAATCGATACAATTCAAATACGTACATATATCTGTCTATACAGATAATTTATATTTGTTAAAACGAATAATCTTTACCCAAAATATTTTATTTCAGAAATAATAATAAAAATAATTTTATTACCTGCTCGGAAGATTCAGTATTAATTTGGTACAATACAAATGTATACAGACTGGTATATACATATAGATAATATTTATTAACAAAACCGGGTAATATCCACCAAAAATATTTCCATTCTGAAAGTAAAAATAAAATAATAATATTTTTTTAATACCAGCCGAGATTTTACAGACATTTTCTTAAAAACGCATTTTACAAGATTTTGTACAAGTGCACAAAACCGATACAGTACATATATATATTTACTAGTATATATATACAGATAATTTTAATTAGTAAAACCAAGTAAAAATATTTTAATTTTAAAAATAATAATTATACAAATATAATATCCGACCGGGATATTACAATGGGTTCGATTGTTGGCGGAGCTCGGTAATGGCAGAGTCGAGGGTGAGCGGATGAAGGAGAAGACTCGACGGTGGGTTGGAGCTCGAGTCGAGGGTGGTTCGACGGAGAAGAAGATGGGGCGAGGGGCGATTGTGACTTCGGCACTGGCTTCGAGAGTTCGATGATGACTGGAGGAGGAAAACGATGGTTACAGGCGATGGGGTGACTACGGGGGTGAGGTTGGAGGTGGTTCGGTGGCGATGACGAGGAGGATGAGAGCGGGGTTAAGGTCGACGGTGGTTGAGGCGTGGCAACTGGAGGGCAGCAATGGTGGATGGCTGGCGACGAGAAAGACATGGACTGGTTGAAGCTCGAGCGGGGCAATGGAGCTTCGGAGCTCGACAATGGAGCTTTGGAGTCAGAAGCGAGAAAAGGGGAAAACTGGTTTCGAAAACAGGTTTTACCCCTTTTCTAAAATCGCATTTTAAAACGGGTCAGTTCGGAAAAATTTTTAGAACCAATGTTACAAAAACACCTATTCAAACATGTTTTTTTTTAATTTTAAAAAAGACTGAAAACAGCTTTTAAAATGCTATCCAAATACAGATAGTGAGAAAGGGATCATACCTGAGTGATACCTCTTTATAGTAGGTACAATTTAGCAAGTGATGATCTGGAGTCTCTACTTCCACCTGACAAAGAGGACATCAAGGCTAGATATGATTCAAAGCTTTGTTACGAATAACATTGGTCATCAAAGAATTAATTAGGTTAGATATAAAATTTTATAGTATTATTTTTGTACTTCTTCCAATTTATCTAATCATTATCATTCTTTAACCAAAAATAAATTTTAGAAGTTACACTCTAATAAATTAGGGGAACATGAATCCAAACATAATTTTATTTAAATTTCATCTTCCAAAAACAATAAATTTCACACTCGGTTATCTCTGAACTTATTAGAGTTACTAGATTTACCCGTGGCCACGTGCCTACGGCACGTCTTCAGAACGTTACTGCATATGAAAAGTCTTGTAAACAGTAAATCAATAATTATGTAGCTGAAGTTTGATTAGTATGACAATAATTAGTTGTAAATAAAAGTCCATGTTTTCGTTAGTATATAGTGAAAAATAATTATAAATTGGGGTATAAAAGTTCATGTTTATATATATATCTATATAATAAAACTCAAAGAAAGCTATCAAGTGGCTCACATTCATTTGGAAGAAAATCAACGGTCTAGATTTTTTTATCTCAAAAGATATTTTTCCTCCCAAATGTTTCTCCCTAAAATTCAAAAAATTTCCCCCCTAAATAAAACAACTCGTTCATTTATTATTCTCTCTCTCTCTCTCTCTCATCCCCATATTTTCTCATTTTTCATATATATATTTTTTAAACCTAGGTATGTCAACAAAAAAAAAACAGTAAATATTTTTTTTGGTTATGCAATTTCGGATTATGTTTTTTTTTTCAAATTTTTAATTTTGTTTTTTTTTTGAGATTATGCTTTCAAAACTCAATAGCATTCACTTCCATTTAAGTGCTTTTGAATTACCATATTTGATCTGATTGTATTATACTTCACTGGGTAATTGTTTTAGATTAGAATGTTTCACTAAGTTAATTTTGATTTGAATGCTTTTTATTATTATACAATTTCGAATTATTCTTTTTTTGAATATTTGGGCATTTGCTGCTTTGAAAAATCGTTGCAAATTATTTAATTGACTCGCTTGATCGTACTTTTATGGAAAAATCCATGCTTAATCCCTGTATTTCGGATTTTTGTAGCTGCAAAATTATATCTTGATCATCTTTGCTGCAATTTCACTTCACGTATACATCACAACAAATTTTCTCTTTTAAATTCATACATGGTTAACTACATAAAAAACAAACGAGGGGAAACTAACTCATGCAGTTTGAGGCTTTAACTGTAACTCATGCAGTTAGAAAATGAATTGCTTCTTATGTTAGACTCCAAATCAAAAAAAAAAAAAAAACTCTTACGCTCAAGTCACACATAACAAGGAATTTAAGATTCATTACTGTTGTAGATTCACAATACTATTTTTGAATCCCGAGTTGCTTACAAATAATCTTGCAATATACAAACCAATAAACATCAAGGTCACTTCATAATCCTACATCAAAGTACATCAATACATCAACGTCTACTAGCAAATATACATATATAAATCACTCCTTACTGTTTACATGATTTTTCATATGTTGTTTCGTTCCGAATACGTGCCGTAGGCACGTGCCCACGGGGGGGAGAGAGAGAGAGAAGAGAGAGAGAGAGAGAGAGAGAGAGAGAGAAATAATTAAATAAATAAATGAGTTATTTTAGGAGGATTTGAATTTGAGTTTTGGGGGGGGGGGGAAACTTTTGGGAAGAAAATGTGTTTTGTGAGGTTAGATCTGAGCCTTTGATTTTGAGGCGATTGAAGGAGAGCCACTTGATAGCTTTCTTTGTGTTTTATTATATAGATACTATACCAACTACCAATTTCACCACATTTCTCTTCACTATCTTAATTGACAAACTCCAATAGGTGGGAGAAGATAGAATATGTGGGGAAACTCAACGATAAGAGTGTGCTACCTAAAATAGTAAAGAGAATGGTAGTGAAATTGATAGTGGATGAAGCATTTCTCAACTTATTATCGTAAGAAATAGAAAAAGAAAAAGGCTTTAAAAAAATAATAGGATTTTTTCACATAAGTCCCTAACGAATATATTAAATTTCTATGTTAGTTCCTCGCAATTTGACATTTCTTTCAGAATAGTCAATGCTTGCAATCTTATTCTATTATAGACCATTTAACTTAATTTTTTTCCTCTAAAATTGGTTCAATGAATTAGAATTTTTATAAGGTTGTACTTGGGTTTCAAATTAATCACTTTTGATCACGTTTAGAGTTAAACGAGAGACTAATATGAAAATACTGATATATAGGGATCTAATATGAAGTTTCAACCATTTATTAGGGTACTAGGTATGCCCGTGGGCACGTGCCTACGGCACGTATTCGAAACGATACAACATATGAAAAATCATGTAAACAGTAAGGGATGATTTATAGATGTTTGTTTGCTAGTAGACGTTGATGTATTGATGTACTTTGAAGTAGGATTATGAAGTGACCTTAATGTTTATTGGTTTGTATATTGCAAGATTATTTATAAGCAACTCGGGATTCAAAAATAGTATTGTGAATCTACAACAGTAATGAATCTTAAATTCCTTGTTATGTGTGACTTGAGCAAAAGAGATTTTTTTTTGATTTGGAGTCTAACATAAGTAGCAATTCATTTTCTAACTGCATGAGTTACAGTTAAAACCTCAAACTGCATGAGTTAGTTCCCCCTTATTTGTTTTTTATATAGTTAACCATGTATGAATTTAAAAGAGAAAATTTATTGTGATGTATACGTGAAGTGAATTGCAGCAAAGCAGATCAAGATACAATTTTACAGCTACAAAAACCCGAAATACAGGGATTAAGTATGGATTTTTCCATTAAAACATGATCAGGCGAGTCAATTAAAGAATTTGCAACGATTTTTCAAAGCAGCAAATGCCCAAATATTCAAAAAAAGAATAATCCAAAATTGCATAATAATAAAAAGCATTCTAATCAAAATTAACTTAGTGAAACTTCTAATCTAAAACAATTACCCTGTGAAGTATAATACAATCAGATCAAAAATGGTAATTCAAATGCACTTAAATGGAAATGAATGTTATTGAGTTATGAAAGCATAATCCGAAAAGAAAAAAAAAACTAAAAATTTGAAAGAAAAAAAAACATAATCCGAAATTTCATAACCAAAAAAAACATTTACTAGTTTTTTTTTGTTGACATACCTAGGTTTTAAAAAAAAATTATGAAAAATGAGAAAAGATGGGGATGAGAGAGAGAGAGAGTAATAAATGAAGGAGTTGTTTTATTTAGGGGAGAAAAATTTTGAATTTTGGGAAGAAACATTTGGGAGGGAAAAAATGTCTTTTGAGATAAAAAATTTAAACCGTTGATTTTATTCCAAATGAATGAGAGCCACCTAATAGCTTTTTTTGTGTTTTATTATATGGATGGTGCGGACGAAACCCAAAATAATAATAATAAAAAGGGAAAATTATTTAAGCCCAAAGTTAGATATTGATTTATTTTTAATCCCGACTGGTTTTATTAATACTAAATTCCCTAATACCCTAAAATAAATTGTTTTTACACCCAAACCTTCTTTTCAATTAAATTTTTATTATTATTTTTTTAATTTATATTTTCTACATTACCCTTTCTAAAAAGAAATAGTTTTTCTTCACAAAATAATCCAATAGAAGAAACAAATGAAATTAAAAACTTTCCATGTGCCGCAGAGAATTTTCATTAAGTGAAATTGAAGTTTGAAGAATTAATAATACCGAAAAATATTTTTGTGTTGTAGAGAATTTTCATTAAGTTAAATTTAAGAATTAATAATACTGAAGAATATTTTTATCGGAATCTATATTGACTTAAAAATCTACAAAAAAGAAAGAGATATAAATTTATATAATAAAACACAAAGAAAGCTATCAAGTGGCTCTCCTTCAATCCCCCAAAAATTAAAGGCCCAGATCTAACCTCACAAAACATATTTTTCCGTCCCAAAAGTTTCCCCCCAAAACTCAAATTCAAATCCCCACCCAAAACAACTCCTATATTCATTTAATTATTATATTTCCTCTCTCTCTCTCCCTCCCTCTTCTATTCAAAAAATTAATAAATTAAAATTTAAAAAGTTTAAAAAAAATTAAAAATTAAAAAACAAAAAAAACAAAAAAATTAAAAACTTTAAAACTAATTCAAAAAAAAATAAAAAATCATATAATATATTTTTTGCCGGATCCCCAAAAGTTTCTCATATAATATGTTTGCTATTTCAATTAATTTGCTGGACCTCCAAAAATATTTTATATAATCAAATAAGGTGCACCGTTCCGAAGACGTGTTGTAAGCACGTGTCAACGGGCAAACCTAGTCCTCCAACAAAATAAAAAGTTATCTATATAATAAAACACAAAGAAAGCTATCAAGTGGCTCTCCTTCAATCCCCTCAAAATTAAAGACCCATATCTAACCTCACAAAACACATTTTCCCCCCAAAAGTTTCTCCTCAAAACTCAAATTCAAATCCCTCCCCACCCAAAACAACTCCTTTATTTATTTAATTATATATATATCTCTCTTTCTCCTATTAAAAAATTTTAAATAAAAAAAACTAAAAAACTAAAAAAAAATTTAAAATTTAAAAACTTTTAAAATAATTCGAAAAAATCAAAAACTTATAAAAATTTATAAAAAATTACAAAAAAAATTACAAAAATTTAAAAAAATTATAATTTTTAAAAAAAATTTAAATTTTAAAATAATTTAAAATTCAAATATTTGATAAATTTGAGATTTTGAGATTTTGAAAATTTGAAAATCTCAAAGCAAATTCAAATCTAAATTCAATGTCGAACCCCAATCAAAAGGTCGTCGCCGATATTTGATCTGCTGTTGATTCTGTATCGGTGACTTCCCTCCACCAAATCGAGCGCGAATATCAAGCGACTCCTTATTGGCGACTCCCCTCCAGTAAATCGAGAGCCTCTATATGCGATGCGCGACACTAATTTCATCTCATTGACCGAATTCTCATTCTAATTTTTAATTTTGTGTGCAGAAGATTACTCAGTTTTTTGCTGACTCGAATTTTGTGTGTGCATGGGATCTAAGTTCAGAGAGGTATGATTGTTTTATTTTTTGGTTTAAAAAATTTTAATTTGGTAATTTATTTGATGCGTTTTTTATTGGTTTTGATTTAAGGTGTACGCAAGTGAGAGATGGATTATTTGGTGGCCTCAATTCGGGCTTCCAAACCATAGCAGGACAGATAAGCGGACTAGCAATATAAAATAACTTGGAAATATGCAACATTAATTTCTTTACTACAAGAGAAAATACTATCGTGAAGTGTTTCCTTCACTGGTTATTAGAAACCATTGATAACATACTATATAAGAACTTTTAGTGTATGTTTGGATATATAGGATTGAGATGACTGGAGTTTAGTGAAGGGTGCAAACTCTCTGCTCAAGAAAGATAGTTAAAATAAATTTGTTATTTATCCATTTTGATTTTTTTTTATAAAGGTGCAATAGGGAGACAAAGTGGAGATAAAAGATATGATTAGCTTGGATTAGAGTTTTGAGAACTTCATGTAATTCATTTTGGTTGAAATAATAATAAGAGGTATTTCAATTGCAAACTGATTCTCAGACAAACAAATGTTTAGATTATTGGTATTGTCGATATTTTCACACCTGCACTTGTGTTACCATTGTATTTAGACATGCTCATAGTGGTTATGGGATTAGAGTAAGCTCTATAAAACCTATATGATAATGTCCTTGCATAAGTATTACAAGCATCTAAAAGTGATGTTGAAGTTAAAAAAAACTTTATGTAGTGTTTCTAACAAACTATATGCATTCCAGGTAAGTTCAAGCTAATGATCAAGAAGCCGATGGTTGAGCTTAGAGGTAGATATACTGCTTCCTCATATAATATGTTTGCTACTTCAATTAATTTGTTGGACTCCAAAACTATTTTATATAATCAAATCAGGTGTACGGTTCCGGAAACGTGCCGTAGGACAAACCTAGTTAAATTATAAATTTGTATGAGTATCAAGTGAAGATCCAATTTTCCTTGCTTGTGAAGGAACCAAATCAAACCAAACCTCGCCTATTATTTAATGCAAACGAGTTGCTCGTTTCTCTTCCATCCATCCATCCATCCATCATCATCCTCTTCCTCTCTATTAACCTTCACACCGATCGAACACTTGATCTGCAACCAATCAAATAAAATCAAATGGACCAGCAACCTCTACTCTCAGGTATCATCACTCTCGTCCACTCCCTCTTTCTTTTGATTAATTACTCTTTTCTTGACTAATATTTGATTGGATTAGGTGAGAAACAAGAAGAGGCATGGAAGTCATACCAGCACGTCGGAAGAACCACCTCCTTCAACGTCCCACCGGGTGGGGAGGAACTCAGCGTCCACGAGATCCGATCCGCTAACGTCCTATCGGATCACTACTATTACCCGCCTTCCATCCACTCCGCTCTTGTCTCTTCGCCCCAATCCGAACCCCTTCCACCTTTACCCCAAGGTAATAATAATAACTCGCAATTGTTTGGGAATTGGGGATTGATTTTATCTTGATTCTAGTCAATTCTGTGCCTTGGTTGACTTTAAAACATTTGTTTGGACTTCATATGTGTGTAGGTCATGCGATTGTTTATCAAGGAGAGTATGTGAGTAGTCATCCTCCTCATGGCTACAGTTTGAATGAGTTTGGGAGGTGAGACTTTTGATGTTATGACACTGCACATTTTATTTCTTAAGGCATTCTATTTATTAAGGCCCTGTCTCGATACAAAGGTAGGATACCTATGGGTAGCTTTTTAGTGAAGGCAGAGGAATGCAACATATTATAGGTTGCATAGCTATACTCCATTTTGGCTTTAAAATTAAATTGGTTATCTACCAACCTATAGTTTATCGTAACTTTGAGATGAAAAGACGGAGATAGTGTACATCCAAAATCTCTATCTTTAGCATCCTCCATTCTCTTCATATATCTACATTCTACATCATTTAATAAAGTGAATGGGATTTGGAGGATGCTAATCGGTCATTTAGGATATGGGAAGTATCCCTCACTTGGCTGTAGTTTTCTTGAACATGAATGGGCTTCTTTGGGATCAAAGTTAAGTTATGATACCTGGGGGTTCATGGTGTTATCTAACGTCAGTTATCATAACTTTGAGCTATTTGGGACTCTTGGTGTAGTTGAGAAAGCTACATTTATCTTACCTGAAGTTGAGTTAATTGTGAGTTATCTAAACCCGATTTGGACCTATATATCGTAATTGTAGGCAATATTTGTTTCTGGAGTTGAGATAACTACAGTTATCTTACCACAAATTTGAGTCAATAGTGAGTTATCTAAACTCGATTTGGACCTATATATCATAATTGTAGGCAATATCTGTCACACTTTAGTTAAAAGATAACTAAAGCTATTTTTCATGTTGGAGGTAGAGGTAAGATAACCAAAGTTAGCACAGCTGTACCTCCTCAGTTAGAAATTAACTTTTGTCATCCTAACTTTGTTCACAAACAGGCCCAAAGGGGTTACTTGTTACTAAATAAAGTTGGTTGCAAAAATTTTCACATCTTACCAATTCGATGCGACTTTTATTTCAGATGGCGATTTATGTCTAACATGTATTAGCACTTTGTTGACCTGTTCTAATCTCTGTTGTACTGCCTTCTTGTCTATTCGTCATTGTCCTTGTTTTCATTCCTATAATGAAATTACAATTTTCTCCCTGAATCACTGATGCTACCATGTTAATTTTGAAAAGCCATGAGAATGTTTAAATGGCCTCTCCGAGAAATTTAGAGGAGTGTCATTTAGGCCCGGGCTACCTCTAGTCATAAGTCATGGACTGATAGGTTTTATTTTGTTAACAATAACTTATTTCCTTATAGTTTTACGGAGCGACATTTGTATCTTTTAGGATAACACCTTTACCTTTTGCATTTGTTGTGTTTCACATATTGACTTAAACTGGCTTTTGTTGTGGAATATACTTTTGACAGTAATTTAGCTATCAATTAATTCAAGTAATATGATTTTAAGGCCTTTATTTAATAATTCAGCTATCAATTTATTTACATAGTATGATTTTAAGGCCTTTCTTTTTCCTTTTTTTTTCTTTTTGTTTTTGTTTGTATTGATGTTTATCTTGCATGTTACTGTTGTGCAGGCAAATATTGGATGAGGTAGAAATTCGGCAACTTCTCATTGATCATGTTGGTCATCGTTGTTGCTGGGCAAGCCAACCTGCTAGGAGGTGGAAGATTTCTGCTATTGAAGACTGCAATGTATACGTTGGTACTCTAGAGACTTTTATGGAGGAGAGAGAAGCTGTAAGGGAAACTGAGCCATATGTAGGTGGAAATGTTGATGGGAAAGATAAGGGTCCTGAGCTTGGAATATGGGAGTTGGATCTGAGGTCTGAATTTCCTCTCCTCTTTGTTCCACTTAAAGAATCAAAAGCTAAGATTCCTCATTCAGAATCCAAAGAAAAATGCTCAGGTAATAATCCTCTAGTTCAAGCATAAAGTTAAGATTGTAGAAATTTGCATGCTTGCCAATATCACTGCAAAGTTTATTTACGCATTATGTTTTGATTTCTAGGTAACTTCCTAAAAGAAACATTATGGTTTATTTGAGGAATATAGATAATCCCTTTGCCTTCTATTTTCTGCACTTAACTACCCCTCTATTCTCTTAACTACCCCTCTATTCTCTGCCCCTCGGCTATGCGATTTGTTGTTAATTTTTAGATAATTTGTAGTGTTGCTACTTTTTTCGGTGTGGGAGCAATCAGATAATGTGGATTCTTTTTTAGGAACAATAAAGAATTTGGCATTTTGACTTTCAACGGTGTTGACTGCGATTGACTTGACGATCTGACCTAGTTTTGCGCTATAGAATTTGTTTCGTGTGATGACGATCGCCTCCGATGACCTGCAAAAAGTCTGAAACACCGGGATTGATCCCGACGACAGACCCTCCGACGCTCAAGTCTGAAATCAAGAAGAATATGAGAGTTTTTGTGGAAAAAAATATTGATTATCTCTTTCTGGAGGGGGTAGGGGATATTTATAGTCGCCTTGGGACAGTTTCGAGATAATCATTTATCTCTACTTCCTGGTATTTTTGGATAAGAAATAGAGTTTAAATTCTTTCATGATAAGAGATTTGGTTTTAAACCGTCTCTTAAGGATAATCATAAATTTAAATAACTCTTTAAATGATATGGATTTATTTATAATGAGCTGTTACCTAGACCTAGTAAGGCAGACTTGTTTTTAGATTTTTGGGCTTGAAAGAAGCCCAATTTTTGTTCATGGACCTGTTTATAGGTGAAGTTACCGTTTTACCCCTGAGAGCTTTAAGATTCGTGCCAGATTTGAAGGGGTCCAATTTAGTTCTATTTTTATCCATATCACAAGCCTCCCAACTCTCGAAGATTGTGAGTTTCACAGCCTTCGAGGAGTAGTTCGCCTGTTTTTAATGGTTTACAGAACCCATCGGAGTTCTCAGGAAAGTTTTAGATCTTGCTCGAGGTGTAATGGTGTTATTCTGAACTCATAAAGTACCCAAAATTATTTCTAGAAATTTCTAGATTTTAAAATTTTCTCGATTTTTTTGATTTTTTATAATTAATTTTTGAATTAATTAATCTAAATTAATAAAAAAATTTTCCAGAATTTAAGAATATTTTTACGAATTAATAATGATTAATTTAGAATTTTAATTAATTTTTTATGATTTTTAATTAATTTTTCAAAAATTTTAAATAATTAATTCAATTTAATAATTAAATATAGCAATTAATTAAATACCTGATGACGTGGCACAATCTGGAGTGTTGATCGCAACGGAAATCAGTAAGATCGAACGGTCAGAGTGTTGATCTTGACATGTGTCTGTTGTCTATTGACCGTTTTGCGTGATTTCACGATTGGGGGTGCGTTTGCTAGGAGTCTACCACCGAGCGTTAAGGGTGGTTCGGCTGAGCGACGTGTCTCATTGACCATTGACCGGTCAACGATTTTGCGTGATTTCAAGATCGGGACACGTTTGCTCGGTGACTGCCATCGGACATTGAAGGTGGTTCGGCTGGGTAACAACCCATTAACCATTGACCATTGACCGGTCAACGATTTTGCATGATTTCACGATCGGGGATGTGTTTGCTCGGAGCCTGCCACCGAACATTGAAGGTGGTTGGGCTGGACGACATGTGTCCCTATTGATCGTTAGCCTGTTAACCGGTCAACGATTTTTGTGTGATTTCTCGATCGGGGACACATTTGCTCAGAGCCTGCACCAAACATTGAAGGTGGTTCGGCTGGGCGACACGTGTTCCGTTGACCATGGATTGATCAACGATTTGTGTGATTTCATGATCGGGAGCATGTTTGATCGGTGCCTGCCATCGAACGTTGAAGGTGGTTCGGCTGGGCGACACGTGTACAGTTGATCGGTCAATGAATTTTGCGTAATTTCACGATCGGGGACGTGTTTGCTTGAAGCCTGCCACCGAACGTTGAAGGTGGTTCGGCTGGACGACACATGTCCCATTGACCGTTGACCGTTGACTGGTCAATATTTTTGCGTGATTTCACGATCGGGGATGCGTTTGCTCGGAGCCTGCCACCGAGTGTTGAAGGTGGTTTGGCTGGGCAGCACGTATCCCGTTGACCGTTGATCATTGACCGGTCAACGTTTTTGTGTGATTTCACGTTTGGGGACATGTTTGCTCGGAGCCTGCCACCGAACGTTGAAGGTGGTTGGGCTGCGCGACACGTTTTTTGTTGACTGTTGACCATTGATCAGTCAATGATTTTGCGTGATTTCACGATCGTGGACACGTTTTCTCGGAGCCTGCCACCGAACGTCGATGGTGGTTCAGCTGGGCGACACGTTTCCCATTAACTGTTGACCATTGACTATTGACCGTTGACCGTTGACCGTTAACTGTTGACCAGTCAATAATTTTGCGTGATTTCATGATCGGAGACATGTTTGCTCAGAGCCTGCCACTGAACGTTGAGGGTGGTTTGACTAGGCGACACGTCCCGCTGACGATTTTGTGGTGTTGTTTCATATTACCGTTTGCCTGAGTTTTTGTCGTTTAGTCTTTGTGGATGTTGGACTTCGTGGCATTATGGGTTTTCCCATCAATTTGGGGCCCCAAAAGCTTTAGAAGCTTAACCGCTTCTCTCCATCTCTATAAGACTCCACCCCCCCTCTCTTTCCTCATTTTCTCACTTCAAGGAATTTTTTGCTCTTAGGCTGTCTTGCTAGCGGTCGCGGCCAGACATTGTTTTTCCCAGCAAACTTTTTCGACTGTAGCTTGTCACATCAAGGTAAGAGATATATATTTTAGCTTATATATATATATATATATATATAATTTTATCAAAGATATCTAGGAAATCTTCAGGAAATGAGACATCCCCATCGGGTCATGGCGGAGATCGGCAACTGATTCTTTCCTCGAGGGTAGATAAAGGGATGAGTGTGGAGCGTCGGTGGTGGCTGAGACAATAGTGGAGAGAACGAGAGAAGCGGGGGAGTTGGGTAGACTCCCTAGCCCTCTATCGAGCCTTGGCGGGTTTTGCGACTACTCAGCCGACCTCTTGTCGAAAGCGGCGCACGGGATGACGCCTTTGTACGAGGAAAACAAGCCACGCGAGCACTCAGAGGTGGACGCCATATCTTCAATGCTTTCAGAGGAGGATTTGCACTGTATTCGAGAGTGTTTCATTATCTCGAAGGAGTTTGATCTAGTTTTGTCCAATCCTGGCATTAGAGCATGTATGCCCCCTTTCTCCTGACATGTGCTTCCTTTCGTTTGACTCATTTCTTGCGGGCCTCTGTCCCCCGCTAACGCCGTTTCGACCGAGGTTCTCGTTGGTTCTCTTTGAGTCCGATTCAGTTTATGCCGAACATGTGGAGACATGTGAATGGCTTTGTACTGCATTGTCAAATGGCGGGGATTGAGCCTCGACTTAGCGTTTTGAGGAGGCTTTATAAGATTCAACAAAAGAGTAGGTCAGAATTTAGATTCTATCTTTCCCCTCGTCGGGGGGTGAAGTTGATTGACAACCCTGATTCGATCAAATATTGGAGGGAGAAATACTTCCTGGTTCCGAGTAGTGAACCATGGGCGATTCCCACGAGGTGGAGGGAAGAAGTACCGAAGAGGATGAAATCCGACCTTATTTTGGGCCCCGAAGAGGACAAAATGGTCAGGATAGTTTTAGATCGGCCTGCTTTGAGTTGGAAGGAGGTGACAGAGGAGTTACTCTTCAGGGGGGTCTCAGTTCGATCAACCTAGTATGCATATTTCATTATCCTTTATTTCTTACTCTTGCTTTCGTAGTTAGTTATTATCTTCCTTCATTCTCTGTTTTAATCTCCCTGTGTTCCGTACCGTAGGGGCCGCTGAGATGGACTTTAAAGCGATGATCGTCAAGCGTGCAGGGTTGAGCGGCAAAGCCCCCGAGGAAAAGAGGAAGAGAGCGGCTCTCAGATATTCAGCGGCGACAATGTTCTAAAAGTCGCTAGGCGGTAGTCGGGCGGCCGATGGGTGCCTAGCGCCTAGGCCTTGTAAGCGGAGCTTAAGTGGCTAAGCGCTAGGCAGTTTTATTTATATATTATTCATATTTTTTTAATATATATATTTTATTTATATATTTTATCAATTTGTTTTGTTTTGTTGTTACCAATTCTTACTCTTGATATTTCTCCTTGCAATTGCAGGATAAGCTTTACAAAATCGAATCGGTGTATTATTATTAGTCTTTTTCTTTTTTTTTTATAGTCTTATACTCATCTATTAGACTAGTATTAATCTATGACGAAGATCAGTCGTGGAGATTACCTGTTCGGCTGTTCCAGTCCATGGAGCAAACAGTGTGGGGAAGCGGGAGGCTTGAGTCGGGGGATGGGGAAGGGTTGCGTCAGGAGAAGTTCGAGAGAGAAGAGGACGTAGTGTTGACGTTGGAGGTGAAGCAGGCGGGAGGCGGTGTGTGGTTGTGTTGACGACTTGACTTTGAAGCTGAAGAGAGGAGAGAGAGGTTGTGTTGACGTCGGTTGAAATTGAAGTGAGCTGCGACTGCAAGGAGGGAGGTGGAGGAGGAGGTTTTGACGACTGAGTGACAGAGTGAGTGAGAGCTACGACTGCGAGGAGGGAGGCGGAGGAGGTTGTGTTGACGACTGCGAGCAACGACTGCGAAGAGGGAGGTGAAGAAGGAGGGAGGCGGAGGAGGTTGAAATTGAAGCGTGTTGCGAGTTGTGAGCCTCCGACTGCGAGAAGGGAGGCGGAGGAGGTGATTTGGGGGTTTTAGAGGAGGAATTAGGGATTTAGAGAATAAAATTGATTTCGAAATTTTTTTTACGGGGCATTTAGAGGAGAGAGAAGTTTTAAGGGTTTTAGTGTATTAGAGCGGTCGGGTTGGAATAAGTCGGGTCCCCTTTTTTTAATAATTAAGTTCTAAGCGGATCTAAGCAGGTCTAGCCTGCCTAGACCCGCTTACACCGATTATGTGCCGCCTAGACCCGCTTTTAACTGCCTAGAACCAATAACCGGTTTTCTTAAATGCCTAGCCCCTAAGCGAGGCGTTGGAGGGCCGCATAGCGCCTAGGCGGCTGCCTAGGCCGATTTTTAGAACACTGGGCGGCGAAGGTCGCGAGGGGCCCTGCGATCGCCTCTCCAGTAGCGGACTTAGAGTCCCCACCTTCCGTTTTACCTGCCCCATCCACCGGGTAATTCACTCTTGGTGCCGCTCTCACACTTGAAGCTCCACCCCTTACTGCGGTGGCGGAGGCAATTCTTACCGAGGAGCACAAGAAGCTGTTTGTCCCAGATTGGCGCTTGATGAAGCACAATGGGTTCCTCGGGGACTCGGTCTCTTGTATGCAGAAAATTCACCACCTTGCGACTCCGAAGGATAGAGCGGTGATGGACGTAGGGTGGGTAGGTGACGATGCCTTGGAGATAGCCAGGGCAAACATGGCAGTAAGCTCTTATTACTTCGTTTTGGTGCTTGAATTAATAGAGTGGGTTTCCCCTTCGTAACTTCGAATACTTTTTCCTTTTTGTGGATCACGTGCCACTTCAGCCACCTGTTGAAGCAGGTAGCGGAGTAGGAGAAGGAGCTAAAGGTGGTGAGTGACCTGGACCGAGCTGAGCGGGCGAAGACTACTAAGGCGTTGGAGGAGGCGATGCGCTTGTCGAAGTCCCAGGCATCGCAGATAGCCTTGCTGGACTCGGCCTTGGCGAATGTCATGCCCCGCGTCCCGTTATACGGAAACACAGGCACGTAACTGAGACCCAGGGAATGATATAAGTACGCCAACTCATATCATCCATAAGCTGTACAATACGATTAAGCTCAACAATACAATAATAATCACAAGAACAAGAATATAACGCAATAATCAATATCTGAGATACAAGAACTTACAAAATGCCGAGAATACACAATGCATTAGTAGTACGTCAGAATCCTTCAGTGACACATCATTAGTACCTGTACAAACAATAACTCAAAAGAAAGATGGGGAATACCTATTAGAGCAAGCTTCGGGCGACAAGTAGTAGCAAGCAGTGAAAGAAATAAAGGACTATATAACAAGAACAAGAAATTGGAACGATATCAAAGTCAATAAATGATGGACGATACAAGATCAAAAGTCGATAATCAATTTGCACAATGGTCGACAAAATCATAGTCAATAATCAGTAAAATAATAATCGATAAACAATAGTCAATAATAGAATCAATATTCGATAACCAATTGTGCATTGGTCAATGATCAACGATCAATAAACAATAGTCGATAAACAATAGTCAATGGGGCCAATAGTCGATAGTTAATAAGCAATAAACAGTAGTCGACAAACAATAATCAATGAATCAATAATCGATGAACAATAATCAATAATCAATGAATCAATAGTGTCAATCTTTAGGTCTATCAATATTTTATTTTCCTATCTAATGCACGTAGTACTGTGTCCCATACCACAAGTTCGGTGCATACAAACAGTGAACGTTTAGACTATATTGGTGAACTCTACAGATCATGTACTCGGTACGATAACAATAACAAGAATCCACAATCCACGATCCATAACAAGCCTTTATCCACAAGATAACAAGATAACAAGATAGGAAAACACGGGCCCTTCATCTGAGTACAATCACTGATTGTTCACTACCAAGTCGACCTTTAACCCCGGCTTATTAATTTATTTACATGAAACATGAATGTGCAATCAATGGAATAGTGTTAAGAGACGATATGAACGATGTATCAATGGTTGTACAATGAACGATATGCAATGCAATGCAAAGTTTAAATAATTTACAATCAATATGAAGAATGTAATTTCTGGACAGCAAGACGCTGTACAAAAGTCGACTTTCCCGCTGTTACGGGGAAGCGAATCAGATTCCGTCAGAGATTCTAAAAGGTAGACTCTCTGCCGGTCCAATGCATATTCACACGATACATTATAGTTACAGAAGCTAGGTCGATCAATTAATTCTTTACATTTTTCGTGCAGTCTCGGTTCTATAACATGACAGTACTAAAACGTCAATAACTTACAATCTATAGATCGGATTGAGAATCCGTGAGATGTTCCGGATTCCAGACTCAGTGTACTATAATTTCTATGTACAAAGTTATAAATTTCGATGTCAAGAACTGGGTCGAAACCTCAGTACCAACTCGGGCAAACGACAGGGCAGTATATTTGAATGTTCAATAATACGATAAATGTATGGTTCAAGTTTTAAATCAATAATAATGACACGATAAGACGACTACGAATCAATAACATGGTACTATCGAGAAAATAATGAATCAATAATGGAATTCAATTAAATACGATATTCAAATGAATAACTACTTGCCGGATTTCAAATAAAATGCTTGCACGAAATAAAAAGAGTGTACAAGTGATGCTTGTCTGTAACACGACGATTTCGAATGTAAACCAGTAACAAAACGAATAGACTCCAACAGCAGTGGCGGCAGCGACACCCGCAAGAATGACAGTAACAACAAGAGCAGCGACGACCTCAAGCGGGATGACAACACAACAATGCAACGACAACAACAAGTGCAACAACAAGTGACAGCGGCAATGAACAGCGAGAGCAACAGCGATACACAATGACAACACGACAACACAAGGCAAGGTTGACTTCGGCGCTGGTGAAGGTCGGCGACGGCAGGGCGACGACACAGCAAGGAGACAGCCGCAACGACGAGGTGGTGATGGTGACTATGGTGGCTTCGGATGAGGGCAGTGAGCAGCGGTGGTCAGAGAGGTGGTGGAGAGCAGTGGATGCATGGCTATCGGTTGGAGATTGAGGACGAGAGAGGGAGGTCGCTGGGAGGAGGTAGCAACGAGGAGGCTCGGTGGACGGAGGCTCAAGCGTCGGCAACCGAATGGGGCAGCAAGGGGATGCGAGGCTGCTGCGAAGGAGAGTGGCACGGTGCTGACTGCAGTGGTGAGGCAACGATGGACAGTAGGGTGGTTGAGGTGACTGAGTGTTGGAGTCAATGGGGTAGCAGCGGCGGAGGGTGTGGGCTGAAGGAGGGTAGAGGCGGCAGGAAGCAGCGGTGAAGATGGTCGGCTGTGATGGGCGATGGTGTGCGGAGGTCGAGTGACGATGGGGAGGAGTGCGGCAATGACAGACAACAGGGTGGAGTTGCTCTCGAGGTTGTTGGTGGTCGAGACAAGGGTGCGAGGTGGTGGTCGAGTTGGCATGGAGTGGCAACAAGGGTGCGAGGTGGTGGTCGAGTTGGCATGGAGTGGCAAGGAGGCTGCGGTTGAACTGTAGGTGTAAGAGGTGGTGCTCGAGGCTGCGAGGAAGGCTTTGGTGGTAGGGAGCAGTGGTGCTGCACAACCATTGCACGAGGGGGCGACGTCGGGGTGCTGCGGGGCTTGGCGTTCGGTGGTGGGCTCGATGACGAGCGGTGGTTGTGCAGGAGGATGCGACGGCGGTGGTTTGAGCGCTGGTGAAGGCCGACGGGTGGTGCAGCGGTGGAGGGAGCTACTGGTTTCTCGGGGTGCGAGGAGGAAGGAGATGAAGATTGGGGGCGGGATTAATTAGGGGATTTAATTAATAGGGTTAGTGTTAATTAATGAAGGGATATTATTTATTAGGCATTTTAGGGGAGTAGATGAAGGAGTGATTAGTGGGTAGTTAGGAATTGATAATGGGGTTAGTGAGGAGGAGATTAAGGAGTGTGTAGTTGAGAGTTCGGGTAAGGTTTGGGTGAACGGGTTTCGGGTTGAGATTGGTTATGGGCTTACAATAAAATAAATAATCATAGAAGAGATTGTGATTCAAGTTATGGGTTTGGATATAAGGCTCATACAAATAAATAAATAATAATAAGGTAGTAAAATTATAGAGTGGGCTTGAGTTTGTGTGTGGGCTTCAATACGAAAATAATTATAGTTGAGATTAGAATTTAAATATGGGCTTACAAAATAATTTAACAAATTATAGAATTGATTGAGAGCTTGGGCTTAAATCCAATTAAAAGATCCATAAAATGAAATTTTAGGCTTTTAGAACAACAACAACAACAACAACAACAACAACAACAACAAGATTATATAACAAAATGGGATTTGGGTTTAACACATTTAAAAATAATTCAAAAATAATAATACATTTGGCTTGGGCTTGAATAGAGAATAGGGAAATGAGTTTGGGTTTTACACAATAAATCAACAAATAATTAAATAGTAATAAATAATAGTATGGATTGAAATTTTTGGGTTCAAACAAATTAATCGGATATTCAAATGAAAGCAATGAGGTTCAAGAGAATAAAAGAATTTATTGAAAAAATTGAAATACATGAATTCGGAGAAAAGAAAAAAAGAAATCCCTATAATCGGAAACGGGGGTTACAGCGAAGGCCAAGACTAGGCAGCCCAAGAGAAGGAGAGGGCGGACCGAGGGATGACTCTCGTAGCCGAGGAGAGGGAGAGGGTTGCGAAGGAGGTGGATGCGGTGAAGGAGGGGAAGGCTGAAGCCGAGAGGTTTCTAGCTTCGAACATGGAGCTGGCATATGCTAGGGCTCTTAGGCACGTTGGAGCATCCATCCCGGGGTTCGATCACTCGGGGTATAATCTGTACGACCCTGTTGAAGGCGATTCAGAAGAGGAGGGTGAGAAGGAAGAGGAGGGGGAGGAGCAGGTCTTCGTAGCGGACTCCATGTCCACCATGGTAGTTGCTCCGAAGGCAGTTGAGGGGAGTGGTAGCGAGTCTACTGCTCCTGTGGATCGGTCGACCGAGGTGGACCCTTGACTCCTCTTTGTAGCTAGTTGTCTTTTTCTTTGTTTTATTGTTTTTGCTTCTGCATGGATGCCTAATAGCGGACTGACCACCATTTTATTGTATCTTTACATTGCAATGAAAATTCTTAGTCATTCTTATCTCGTGTAATGTTTGATTCTTCTTGAGTTTTCACACATCTTGTGACTTGGTTGTCTTTGTTAGAGTGATCTATCATTCTCTTTCGTCAGCAGGTTATTGTGTACAATGCACGAGATTCGAGATCGTGAAGTAGTCCGAGTTTCAGGTGACGGAGCTGGGGTTCTTTTGTCTGCCAGAGAGGCTTTCTAAGGCGGAGGCGGAGCTTGGTCACTTGAGAAGGGTCTTGACCCGCAAGGATATCGAGGCGAGGCGTAATGATGAGATTCATCGAGAAGTACCCCCGATTGGTGTGGAAGATCACTTTCCAGGTGGAGCAGATGTTGGGAAGTCTTCGAAGCTTAAAGCCATTCGCCGCTCTTTGTTTGCGATCACAGCCGAGAGAGAGGAGCTGAAGAACGTAGTGCTCGAGAAGAGTTTAGAAGTAGCCCATTTTAGGAGAACTATTTTTGAATTTTCGTAGTGGGACAGAGCAAGTGGTGTGCCTAGTTTGAAATTTAGAGTGAAGGACGACTCCCTCAAAGAAAGGCTTGTTGAACTAGATACCGAGAACCACCGTTTGAAGCGACTCCTTGAAGGTGGCAACGTTAGGAGCACTTCTTGCTCTCGTAAAGAGCATGCCCAGGGGAGGTCCTTCCACGAATTGGCTTTATGCTTGTTTGAGGCCTCGCAGAACCCTTGTGACGCTCAAAATGGTGTGGCCAGCTCTACTAGCAGGGCGTCGGTTGGTGGGGCAGAACGAGCAGTAGACTCCGGTGGTGCGACTCGATTTGTGGGTTTGGATGTTGCTTCACATGGTTCGAGGGGAAGAGATAATGCTGGCTTTTCAGTGGGAAGCCGTAAACCGCGTGCCTCTGAAGAGGAATATCCCACTGCCACGAAAGAGTTGAAGGGACTCTAAGTGAGATTTTGCAATTCTTATAGTACTTGTATCCAGATAATTTTTGTGAAATAAAATTTTGTCAAGTGGTTGAGAATTGTCTCTTGAGAATTATGTTTTGTTGATTTTGACTTGGTTTAAAGGGCACTCGTACGGCGAGATATACCCCAGACACTTGTTAGGGAGCCAGACACTTGTTAGGGAGCAAGTATGCCCATGCGACTGTATGGATCCTAATCGGATCCCGCAATTGTTCGTTGAAGTGCTTTAGCGTATGAACCATGCGTTGTTTTAGGAGCAATCAAACGGCGAGCCATACTCCGCACACTTGCTCTCGGGGCATGTGGCTAGAGTGGCTCTGTAAACTGTGAGTAGACTGCGAATAAGGTAACGATGAGTTTTGGGAGCATTCGAATGGCGAATCGATACCCGCACACTTGCTCGGGAGCATGTAGCTATGATGGCTCTATGAACAATGAATGGACTCCACGCTTATCCAAAGTTGTTCCAGGAGCACTCGAACGGCGGGCCTAACTCCGCACGTTAGGAGCAAAGTGACTAGAATTGCTCTATAAATTGTGAGTGGACTCCTAACAGGATGACGACGAGTTTCGGGAGCACTCAAATGTCGAACAGATTCCCGCATACTTGCTCGGGAGCATGTGGCTATGGTGGCTTTATGAACCCTGAATGGACTCCACACTTGTCCAGAGTGAGACACTTGTACGACGAGATATACCCTGCACACTTGCTCGGGGGCAAGTGTGCCCGTGCGTCATTATGAATCTTGGATGGATCCCGCAATTGCCCGTTGAAGCGCTTAATGAATAGATTGGTGTTGGCTCGGGGGTGTACCAAGTGTCCTAACTTATTGCTTTCCTTAGGTTGAATTATTCACCGAGAATCTGAGCTGTTCAAGGAATTTTGCAAAAAGGAAAAAAGTGCTTTTTATTGAAAAATTTAACTAAACAGTTACTTTAATGCAAGTCTTTATTACATGTTGTGACCGTTATAATCATCGGCCTTTATTACATACTTTGATGCTATCTACTGGGCGAAGGCATTAAGCCCTCTCTTTGTATTTCATGAGATGTTCGGCATTCCAAATCCTCGATATCTTCTTCCCCCCAAAGTGTTCAAGTCGGTAAGCTCCTGGGCAACAACTTGTGAGAGTTTGTATGGTCCTTCACAGTTAGGGGCGAACTTTCCCTTCTTCCAAGGGACGGGTATTTCGAGCTTTCGAAAGACAAGGTCCCCTTCTTGAATGTTGGTCGGATGCACCTTGTTATAGAATCTCTCTACCCTCTGCTGGTAGATGTTTCTCCGGATGATGGATTTCTCTGGGACTTCTTTGAGAATGTCAAGATTAGTTCGAATGTCGTTAGGGTTATGTTCTTGGTTGAACGAGAGGAGGCAAGAAGGTATTCCGATTACTAGAGGGATAAGAGCTTCTGTGCCGAATGTAAGGTTGAACGGGGACTCACCTGTGGGGGTTCTTTTTGTGGTCCTTTAAGACCAAAGTACACTCGAAAGTTCTTCGACCCATTGTCCCCTGACGGCTTCACCAAGTCTCTTTTTGAGACCATCCAAGATTTGCCGATTGGCTTTCTTGGCTTGGCCATTGGTCTGAGGGTGTGACACATTTGAGAAACGCTGCTCAATACCTAAGTCAGTGCAGAACTGGCGGAAACTTTTGCCAGCAAATTGAGTCATATTATCGGTAACTAAAATGCAACGGATCCCAAAGCGGCAAACTATGTTCTTCCAAAAGAACTATTGGATTCGGTGCTCGGTGATTGTTGCCAGTGGTTCAGCTTCCATTCATTTTGTAAAATAGTCGATAGTGACCACCAAAAAGGATCGTTGTCAGTAGCCGGAGGGAACGGCCCGAGCAGATCCATCCCCTACATTGCGAATGGGACGAGGCTTGACATGGAGCTAAGGTTGGCTTGGGGAACTCGCTTTACAGAGAAGTGTCCGACAAGAGGGACATTGGCAGACATAAGCTTGAGCATCACTTAGGAGAGTGGACTAGTAGTACCCATGGTTAAGGATCTTCTGTGCAAGGGACCTTGCGCCCATATGGCTGCCGCCTATTCCTTCGTGAACGTCTTGCAGGGCATAGTCGGCCTCTTTAGGTGGGACACACCGAAGGTATGGTCGACCATCGACCAGAGTGTAGGAGCGCTTGTAGAGAACCCCTTCCACGAGTACGTACCTTTCAGCCCTTACCCCAATCTTTCTTGATTCTTTGATATCCGTTGGGAGGATCCCTTTGTCAAGGAAGTCGACTAAAGGTTTCATCCAACAGTTTTCAGGTGTTTGAGGGGTGATATGCATGAGTTCGACTGCTTCTTCTTTAATGCTTGGTTTCAGGAGGACCTTGATTAGTACAGTGTGGCGAGCTTGGATAGGGCATCTGCTTGCCATTTTCATCTCGCATTCCGGCATCTGCTTGCCCATTTTCTTCTCGCGGAATGCGAGTGACCTCAGCTTCTTGGAATGTGGGCATGATTTTCTTTGCACACACCAAGTACCTGATCATTCGGTCACCCCTCGCCTCATATTCTCCTCGGATCTGGTTTACCACCAATTGGGAGTCACTGAATACCCCGACTCTTCGTTCCCCCACCTTTTTTGCTAGGAGGAGACCGTCAATCATGACTTCATACTCGGCCTCATTGTTTGAAACTGGGAAACTGAGGCGCAACGAGTATTGGAGGAAGATCTCATCAGAACCGATTAAGATAACCCATGCTCTGCTCTGTTTGCTGGCAAGAGGACCCATCCACGTCGACATTCCAAAGTGGGGGGTTGTCTCCTTCCTCGGGAGGATCAAGGACCGGGGTTTCGACGATGAATTCGGCCAAGACATAGACCTTGATTGCGGTTCTCGGGCGATAGGTGATGTCGTGCTGGCTCAACTCAATAGACCATTTCACAAGTCTTCCGAAGCTTTCAGGCTTGTAGAGAACTTGCTTGAGCGATTGATCAGTGAGGACCTATATGGAGTGTGCTTGAAAGTAGGGTCTGAGCTTCCGGTCAGCCGTTACTAGAGCATATGCCATTTTTTCCATCTTTGTGTACCGAAAGTCTGCATCATGGCACACCTTGCTTACATAGTAGATCGGCCTTTGCATCCGTTCTTCTCTCACTAATACAGCGCTGAGGGTTTGATCCGAGGCGGCTAGATAGAGGTAGAGGATTTCTCCCGGTGTGGGTTTGCTTAATAGTGGAGGATTGGTGAGATGCTTTTTAAGTCTTTCAAAGGCCGCTTGCTGTTCTTCTCCTCACTCGAAATTCTTCGCTCCTTGGAGAGCTTTGAAGAAAGGTAGGCATTTCTCTCCTAACTTGGAGAGGAAACGTCCAATGGCGGTCAGGCGGCCTGTAAGCTTCTGGACTTCCTTAATCGTAGCTGGGGGAGACATAATGGCTTTGATCTTTTCAGGGTTGGCTTTAATTCCTCTCGACATATCATAAACCCCATGAACTTCCCCGAGGAGACCCCAAAGGTGCATTTCGAATGGTTCAAGCTCATATTGTTGATCCGGAGTACATTGAACGCTTCTTGGAGGTCGGCGACATGGTCTTCTTTATTGAGGCTCTTTACGAGCATATCATCCACGTACACTTCTATGTTTCGGCCGATCTGTTCTCTAAAGACTTAGTTCACCAAGCGTTGATATGTAGTCCCGACATTCTTCAGCCCAAAGAGCATGACTTGGTAGCAATAGAGCCCCCTGATTGGTGATGAAGGACGTCTTCGGAATGTCTGATGGGAACATTCGAACCTGATTATATCCCCAAAAAGCGTTCATAAAGCTTAATAATTCATGGCCCGAGGTGACATCTACAAGGCGTCTATGCACGGAAGAGGGAAGGGATCTTTTGGACATGCTTTGTTGAGGTCGGTGAAGTCTATGCAGATTCTCCACTTGCCATTGGCCATCTTGACCATTGCGACATTTGCTAGCTACTCGGGGTAACTGACTTCCTGGATGAATCAGGCTGCTAGGAGCTTCTCAACATCCCCTTTGATGGCCTGTTGCCTTTCACACACAAATTTGTGGCACTTTTGTTGGACAGGTTTGACTTCCGGATCTACACTTAAGCGGTGCACGATCAAGTCTTCGCCCATACCCGGTATATCCTCGGTGGTCCAAGCGAACATGTCTCGATTCTCCCTGATGTAGATGATAAATTGCTCCTTCACTTGGCGGGGGAGTGCTTTGCTCACCCGGAAACACTTAGTTATATCCTCTTCTGAGAAAGGGATTTTTACCAGTTCATCCACGGGTTCGGAGCTAGCATGTCCCATATCAACGGGAGTTCAAAGGCATCATGGGGAACCGAGCCCCCCATGGTAGCTGTGTAGCAGGCCCGAGCGGGGCTTCCTGATTTCCCTTGGCTTCCCCCCTCCTGCAGCTGTAGGGAACTTCATGTTTAGGTAGTATGCTGATGCAACCGCTTGGAGGGCTGCTAACCTTGGGCAGTCGAAGATAGCATTGTAGGCAGACGTCATGTTGACCACCATGAAGTCTAACGCTTCTGTGCGAGCAGTCGGAGCTTTCTTTAAAGTAACGTCGAGGGTTACAATTACCTTGATCATCACGGGGGCTCCAGAGAATCCGTGGAGGTGTATCCGGCGGGCTTAAGGCGATCTCGCTTAAGTTTGAGGTCAACACATTCAAAAAGAGGGTGTTGACCGAATTGCCGTTATCAATCAGGACCCGACGTACTTCATGGTTCGCCATACACATGCTGATCACGAGTGCGTCGCAGTGAGGAGTTCGGACGCCGTTCAAGTTCCGATCTAAGAAAGTGATGACAACTCCTGAACCTATCAGAGGAAGGAAGTTGTGTACGAAATTTTCCTCTCGAACGAAAGCCTTCCGAGATGAGCTGGAGGCTCCCCCCATAGGTCCTCCGTGGATTGCATAAAATATCTCCATCTGCCCCGACCCCTGGGATTCAGTCGGTCTCTCTGCTCGTTTTTTGGGCCCCCTCGGAGGAGGGGGTTTAGTGTCATTTACCTGAGCAAATTTGTTAAGGTACCCTCGTCGAAGCAATGCCCCCCACTTCATTTTTAAGGGCTTGACACTCATCCGTAAGGTGATCATGATCCTTGGGGAAGGCACACCACTCGGTTTTATCCCATTTTTTTGCTTGGGGCATTCATCTTAGGGGGAGGTCGATGGATTCCATCCTTGTCAACCTCCATAAAATTGGCGGATATGCTTACATTAAGCGGGGTGTATTTTTCAAAACGAGGCATGGGAGGCGGGCGGCGCTGACCCGAGGCATCCTTCTGGGATTTTTGGGGTTCTTAGTGCATTTCCGTTTGTTCCCGGATGAAGGCATCTTCGGCTCTTGCGGGTGTATTGCCTCTTCGACCCGGATGTACTTCTCAACTCTCTGAAGGAGGTCAGAGAAATCCCGAGGAGGTCTTTTGACGAGGGAAGCTTTAAGGTCATCATGATTGACATTGTATCTGAACGCGACAGTAGCCAACGCAACATCGAGTGAGGGGATGGATCTGGACTCTGTGGTGAACTGCTGAACATAGCTTTTTAGGGATTCCCCGTCCCTTTGCTTCAGATCTAATAAGGATGCACTGGTTTTTTTCGACTTTCAGCTGGTGATGAAGTGCGTAAGGAAGAGTTCTTTAAGCTGATCGAAGGAGTTTATAGACTCGGGAGAGAGGTGAGAGAACCATTCTCGCGCTGAGCCCTTCAGAGTAGCCGGAAAAGTTTTGCATAGGAGGGAGTCAGATGCTTGATGGATCATCATGAGAGTTTTAAAACTCTCTACATGGTCTACTGGATCAGTTTTCCCGTTATATGGCTCGAATGAGGGGATCTTGAAGTTAACCGGGATGGGGGCCTCAATAATCTTTGTGGAGAAGGGGGGTCTGACGGGACGATATCTCCTTTCCTGTTTTTCTTCTTCCCGCTTCAGCAGTGCTAGACGATCTTCCATTTTCTAAGGTGTTAGAGGACAACATCCTCTTGTCGGTCGGATTTAGTGGACCCGTGGGATTCTTCATGTTGAGGAGTGGGATGACGACGGATGGTTTGTTGGCTCTTGCCAGGAGTGGTGTTGAGGGCTTTGAGGAGCTCGTTTTTGAACTCTTGGAGCTCGGCTCTGGTGACAAGTACTTCTTCCTCCCTTCCTTTTCTGGGGGGGTGCTCTGCTGGTCGGAGTTGGATGCCTTTTTTCTCGGGGAGTTCTTCTGTGGCCCCTCAGAGATCGGTGACTTCTTCACCCCCAGGAGAGGGGGATCTTTTCCGTCTTCTGGAAGGAGTTCTTCCTCGCCCCCTAGGAGAGGGAGTTCCCCTGTCGTGGCCTTCGAGGAGAAGGGCTTCTCCTGCCTCCATGCTGTTCGGAATGAAGATCTTCTTCGCGGGCTCTCTTCTCATTAAGGTGGATTGGAAGGTCAGAGCCTTGCTGGTGGTTGGTAATGACCTGACAAAGGTCAGGTTGTGGTTGTGGCAAGGTGGAAGGAGTTGAGGTGTAGACGGAACCCCTGTTTTCGACAAAGGGTCTTGTAGATGGTTCGGTATGGCTCCGGCGAGAGCCCCCCTATGCAGCTCCTCCGGAGGGAGGCTGAACCTGTTGGAGGAGAGGCTCTTCTTGCTGAGGCTGCTCTTGGTGGGGGATGGGAGGAAGGTTCTCGAGAGGAGGAGGTGGCGAAAAAGGATTGGCTCGTCGGCTTGAAGCCGCCGCCTTCCTTTTCCCTTTAGGAGGCATGGCTGAAGGTAGTTTCTTTACCGGTGAATTCTGGTTGGAATTTCTTTGAGTTTCTACAGACGGCGCCAATCTGTTGCTGTTTTTTTCGTGTGGGAGCAATCAAATGATGTGGATTCTTTTTTAGGAACAATTAAGAATCTGACATTTTGACTTTCAACGGTGTTGACCGCCTTTGACTGCGATTGACTTGACGATCTGACTCGTTTGAGCCGTAGGATTTGATTTGTGTGGTGACGATTGCCTCCGATGATCTGCAAAAAGTCTGAAACACCGGGATTGACCCCAACGACAGACCCTCCGACGCTCAAGTCAGAAATCAAGAAGAATATGAGAGCGTTTGTTGAAAAAAATATTGATTAGCTCTTTCTGGCGGGGGTAGGGGGTATTTATAGTCGCCTTGGGACAGTTTCGAGACAATCATTTATCTCTACTTCTCGGTGTTTTTGGATAAGAAATAGAGTTTAAATTCCTTCATGATAAGAGATTTGGTTTTGAACCGCTTCTTATGGATAATCATGAATTTTAATAACTCTTTAAATGATCTGAGTTTATTCATAATGGGCTGTCACCTAGTCCCAGTAAGGCAGACCCGTTTTTGGATTATCGGATTTGAAAGAGGCCCAATTTCATTCATGGATCTGTTTATAGGTAAAATTATTGTTTTACCCTGAGAGCTTTAAGGTTCGTGCCCGATTTGAACGGTCCCGATTTAGTTCTATTTTTACCCATATCATGTAGTGAACTACCTCGCGTTTTATTGAGGAAAAGATAATCCTTAGCATTTTCTGTAATTTACCACTCAATTAGGCGTAGTATAATCACTCATTTGTCCACCTTTACAATGGCTAAAATGGCTCGCTTAGCCTTGTTATGTGTAGAAGGTAAAAGGTGTGACAGGTCGACCTATAGATGGACTATGTAAAATAGGCAAAAAGTTTGATGTTTGAAACTTTATTTTCTTTCTAACTTTAGTTGTCAATGAGATGTAAGAAAAAAGTCACTTCAGCGAGATAGATGCTTTGTATCTAATTAATTTTAGTATTTCGCTTTAGTTGTTAACATATGAATTTAATTTGTTCTCTCCTTTCCCTTTATTACTAGAAATGGAAAAGTTTGACTATTAACATAGGCTGTCATTTGGAACCTTTAAATGCTATTGGAAAAAGTGCACGGATTTTGCTCACATTGAGGAAATTCTTGGGGTTTAGAACCATGAAACTGAGCAAGTGAAAGGTTGTGCTGCTCGTAAGTTTTGACTTAGTTAAGAAAATGATTTCAATGTAACCTTGTAGTGGACGTTGAGTCCATATTCGTGCCTAACATAGTTGCCCATTGATAGTATATAAAATGTTTTAGGATGAGCAGCTATAGGCTGTTGTTTGTCTGTTTGTTTGTGTATCATATAAAACAGCATTATGCATTTCAAGCAGCACAAAGATAAATCAATTTAAAATTTACAGAGGATGGCTTCTGTGATACAACATTCTAGACATGCATCTAACATCTAATGTGACACTATAACTGATAAGTTTCGAGAATGTTTAAACTTTAAAGCGACATTTTTGGTTGAAATTTTTTCTTAAATAGGATTCGTTAGAATCTGATTTTACTGAAGCTAAAGTGCAGATGGTGAACATAGAGATGCTTTGGTAAATTTTAGTATTTGTGTTTGGCAATCTGTAGTTATCTTATAGGCTCCCATGTATAATCATTCTTGTACTAGTGTTATATCAGTTTGCTGCTCTGTAGCCTTAGTCGTTGATTGTGATTACCAACATCACATTATTGATTGAATAGCACGATACAAAAGATGGAGATAGGAGAAGAGAAACGATCTTACACTAAAGGGAGGAAAGATATCTCCTATTGGCAATAAGCAACATCAGCTCTTTACTTATCTTTCCAATTAGTATTAGTTGTAACTAGATTAATTGCACGGGCGATGCATGTGTTTCCCCTTACATTATTAATGTTAATCACTATGATCCTCATTTATTCTGTCACACATATGATTGAATCATGTAAGGAACACATCACATGTTCGTACTTCATACAGCTACATCCAACCGTCTAGTTATAAAAGTAAAGGATACTGCAGAAGTTGAACTTCTAGTTAAAAATGGGCTTTGGATGAGTTTAAAGGGCGTTTAATCATTGATGTGTAAAAGGCATGAGGGATTTGCTTATTTATTTTTTAAAAGATTTTAGTTCTTAATAAATATGATATTTTGATATTAGTACCTTACAATACATTATTTGGTATACGTTCTTCAGAAGGTACCAACGGGCAGCGCATCCATGTTGTGAAGTTGCTAACAGAATGTCAATAAGGACTGCTACTATTGCCCATGCACCAACCCCCCCCCCCCCCCCCCCCCCCCCCCCCCCCCCCTTCAGAAGGTACCAACGGGCAGCGCATCCATGTTGTGAAGTTGCTAACAGAATGTCAATAAGGACTGCTACTATTGCCCATGCACCAACCCCCCCCCCCCCCCCCCCCCCCCCCCCCCCCCCCCCCCCCCCCCCACACACACACACACACACACACACACACCCACACCCACCCATCCACACACACAACCCAACAAAAAAAAAGAAAAAAAAAACCAAACAGGGGAAAAAATCCCAACATTGACCATATTATTTCTGCAGTACATTCGCTCCATTACTTAATATGACACTTTTCTTTTTGCCTTGCCCAATTAGCTTAAGAGGAAAATTGAGAATGTGCCCCAGAGCTAGTGGAGCAACTTTTGTGCACAGATGTATTGTACACATCTCACCCATAAGAACCCAACCAAAACCTGGTAGGCTCTAGCCCATCTCCCCAAGTATCCAAGTGCTCCGTTGCCCTCTCCTTTCTGGAGTTTTTACTCTTCCTCTTGTAATCTTATTTTATCTCTCGTCATTTCCCTTTATAATTTCTTTATCAGCTCCGATACGTGTTAATAAAGCCTTGGATATTTTTTTAAAATACCCAATTTAGTATTAAAAACTATCAAGGCATAACAACTCACTGCATCAACAGGGCCATTTCTGTTACTTTGAGCGGACCCACACCTTTTCTTGGAAACAAAACATTGACGAAAGACACACATTGATATATTCCATTGTTTTAAATCTCGGATTTCGGACTCGTCTTAGCAAGGGGTGTTTCGTCTCGGATCGGAGATATCGGAGGAGATCTCGGAAAAATGTGATCATTTTGGATGTTCAATTCCTACTCAATAAATATATTTTTTGGTTACTAAATAAGATATTATATGTCCTACATGTCATTTATCAAATAAAATACTGCATAATGTAACTAATGACATGAATCAATTATGGTAAATATTCACAGAATTTAACAACAATATAAAAGAGAATGTAATATAAGTATATAACTAAATTGAATTTGCATTTATTAGAAAAAAATGTATTAGTTAATAAACTTACTTGACTTTGCATATATACAAACAATAGCGAGACGAAATCCTTACATTATCTTAGCTTAAGGTTCTATATTGAAAGACATGCAAAAAGTAAAACAAATTTTTTATATATATTTACAATAACATGTGTTTATTTCGGCTGATATTTCGCTAATTTTGGCAATATTTAGGCCGATATTTTGGCAATTTCGGCCGAAATCTACACATTTCGGTCCAAAACGATATAGAGTGTAAAATATGTGATTCGTATCGGCAAGCTAGCCGAAACGAATTTTCGGCCGAAATTTCTGCCGTATCGGAGGAAATTAAAAATAGTGATTCAACCTCTTTTACCCTTCATGAACTCCTAACATTCAGATGATTCAAAAGTGTTTTGAGCATGTGTTTTTCATCCGTAAGAAGGTTGGGTTTTCATTGCTTGGCTTTTTTGTTGAAGGGCGTCCTTGTTCAATTGCCATATATCGTAATCTGATTTCACAAAATCACTTTTGGAGGAACTATGCATTCTTTCTAATTATTCTAAAGGGGAGACCTTCAGAGAAATACATGAGAAACAGTATAATGATCAATTTCAGTTTCTGAATCACTTAATTCTCCAGGAACTTTATTTCAATTCCAAAGAGATAGAAAATTAAATTCTGCATGTAAACATCCAAAGATTAGATTATATCTGTCCCCAACAAACCCTCAATAAGTCTCCTATCAGATTGGAATCCTTTTCTTCTTCCTCTACTCTTTGAATTGACTCTTCTTGTTCTTCCTTTTCTATACGTTGCCATAATGTAAACAAGAGTAAACCGAGTGTGAAAAGTAGCTAAATTTGTTGCAAAGAATAAAAGGAGAGGATAGAAGCTTAAGTGTAGTTTGACACTCCTGTTGAAGGCCTAACCAGGAATAGGCAGGGATAAAAATGTCACAATAATAAGATCGCCCCCTCACATTGTGGGTGACCTATATCTGTAGGTCTCATATCAAAGTGTGACATTTGTTTGGACCAATTTCAAGAAGCTTTTAAAATAAAAGATGGGCACAAAAACATTTCGCTCGTTCGACCAAATGATACCTGGTGCCATTTTCAGAGTAATTTTCTCAGACGAGTAGGGAGTAATGGAACTTGAATTTTTTTTGTCACTTGGACTCCTAATGCAAACACCTTTAGTATGCTCACATATCTTGCTTAGTCAAGTTTTTATTTTTGAATGAATCATAAAGCAAACCTGTCCCATGACACATCCAATTTGTATGATATTACTTCTTTAATTTCATCAAATTGTTTGACTAGTTACTATCCTAAATTTTGCCCATTGTGCATTTTCAGTTCTCTGCCTTTTGTATTCTTCTTTATATAAATAGAGTTGAGATATTTTCAGAATCTATAAATCTGAGATGTTGTCAATGTTAATATGTGCTAAATTTTCCCAACACCTTTTCAATTTAATTATTACATCTTTTCTTAAGAAATAGTTTGGATATTTTTGCACTCAAAATTGACAGCTTGTGCCGGTCGTGGAGAGATTGCCTGTCCTACTTGTAGTGGTGGTCTAGAACCTGGCTTTTACAAGGAAAATCAGATGAGTCAATGTCCTCTCTGTTATGGGAGGGGCTTGATAGCTCATCGAGATGGATCTGATACAATGTAAGTAACTGTGGACATTTCATCATTATTTCTGTATAATTAGATACTAGTTTGCTGAATTTGAAACTTTATATTCTTCGTTACTCTTCAGATGCAATAAATGCAATGGTAAAGGGAAGCTACCATGTGTAATGTGCGGATCACGGGGGTTAGTGAAATGCCAGACATGCGATGGACAAGGTTCTCTACTCACAAGAAATGTTGCTCTTGTTAAATGGTAAGTAAGCGTGTTAACTGCTGTGCAATTCTTGCCACACCGAGACACTGTTATAAAAATTGGTCTAGGCGGCCGCCTAGGCGCTAGGCGGTCCCCAGGCGACTCGCCTAGGTCCTAGGCGGTTGAAAAAATCGGTTTAGCCTATTGGGCAGGTCTCGGCGGGTTCAGACGGATCCAAGCGGGTGTAAGCGGCCTAGGTGGATCTGGGCGGCCTAGGCAGACCCAGATAATAAAATAGAGCTTAACCCGATATGACCCAATCCGGACCCGTTTAAAAATAATTTCCGGATCTAGAAGGAGTTAGAGACTTGGTTCATATTAGTAGTAGTAGTAGTAGTAATAGTTCTTAGGTGGTGTCTTTTACTTGTAGTAGTAGGTGTCATTTGGTTTGTTTTTATCTTGAGGATTTAGCGTTATTATTCCGATATTAACTTATCAATGAAACGGGATGACAACAATCTTCCTATATTCAAAAATACATATACTTATATATCCACTACATATTTCGACAATAATCAGATTAAGAAGAGATGCCCTTATTTATTCCCCAAAATTGTTTTCATAGAACACACAACCCAACATTATAAATTGTAAGTTGGAGTTCACTGAAACCCACTAGTACAACACTGTTTACCTCCAAAATAATCTAACGATGCTTTTGATTATGAAAAGATAAGTCAATCCATATTTCAAAAGAGACAGACTAGAACTAGTATAATAGTTTAATTTTTCAATACATCTAACTAAGACATTAAAAATTATGATGGGAAGCAATATCTTATCCTGGCAAATCATTGCTCTACCCAAATCTGTTACCAAAACCAACACCTTGATGCAATTGTGTCTTTTAGACTATCTAAAGCTCATCTTGCAATAGCAAGGAGAAAAATCAAGAGTAAAAATGAAGAGCAATAAAGAGCATGATAATGCATGATGGAACAACAAAACAAAACCAAAAGATAAATTGGGACAAAAATAAACTAAACTAAAATAAATAAATAAATAAAAAATGCCTAACGCCTAGCTGCCTAGGCCCCGCTTACAAGATCTGGCGCTAGGCCCCATCGGCCGCCCGATTACCGCCTAACGACTTTTAGAACATTGCACCAAGAACATTTGAGAATTTTAAATCTTAGCTAATGAACAAATTTTGTAAATTCATTGCTACTTCTTGGACTTTTTGGATGATAACTATGATATTATGTTTATGCTCTCCCAGTAGGCATTGCTAATCTTGCATAGCTAATAACGAAAAGGATAAGCAATATATAATTGCCATCAATTTCATTGCTTTACAGATAGTGATATGGCTAAAAATAGGATTAAATCGGGACCGTTCGAATCAGACACGAATCTTAAAGCTCTCATGGGTAAAAATGGTAATTTCACCTACAAATGGGTCTGAAATTGGAACTGGGTCTTTCTTTAAAGCCCAATAACCTATAAACGGATCTGTTCTATTGGGTATGGGTAGCAGCCCGCTACAAACCAGCCCAGGATATTTAAAGACTAATTCAAATTCATAGTTATCTCTATGGAACGATTTAAACTTTACATATTTTCCAAAAACATCGGGAAGTAGAGATGAGTCCTTATCTCGAAATGGGTCCCTAAGGCGACTATGAATACCCCTCTCCCCCCACCATAATAAGGTAATCAATCTTTTTCCACAAAACTATTTCATAATCTTTCTGATTACTGACCAGAGGGTTCGTCGCCGGGATCCATCCCGGTGTATCGAACTTTTTTGCAGGTCAACGGCAGTGACAAGAAACCAGTTAAACGCCGGTGAAGGTCAACATGTTTGCTTATTTGTTTTCAAAAAGAATCCACAAATTCATCTGTTTGCTTCTACACCAAAATCAGCAGCAAAGATTTGCACCGTATGTGGGAAACGGAAAAGCAATCCAACCTTCCTCAGCAAAAGTAGTTTCAAGCCATGCATCTGAAAGAGAAGGGGAAGGCAGCGGCCTCCAGCCGAAGAGCCAATCCTCTTCCGCCTCCAATCCAAGATGTTCATCCTCAACAGCCTCCTCAACAGGCCCCTCCGGGGTCTCGGGGCCTCTCATCGGAGTCGTCCAAAGCAATATCCTCTTCATGACCATGTCTCGGTCCACAATCCTTCAGTTGACTCTATGGCTTTTCAAAGTCCTCCCGAGCAGGATCTCCGTCAAGTGATTGTTAACCGCCAACAGGGGGTCGACCTCCGAACTTGCTTGAATGGATGGCGAGCCCTTGAGGGAGTTCATCAACCTGAGTACCCAGGGGTCTCGAGAGTCCGGACCCCCTTCAGACCGAGGACCAGAAGATTCGCTCCCCCGAGGAGGCGAAGAGAGTCCCCTCCACGTCGTCGGCGGAGAAGTTATACTCCAGTAAGCCGAGCCACACCTAGGGACCGCCAAGCTGGAGAGGCACCAGTCACGAGGGCGGAGTTCCAGGATTTTCAAGAAGCCATTCTGTGGGCCCTCAATGTCGCTCCCAACCACGAGCAACGGGCGCTTAGTCCTCAACCTGCCCCAAGCCATCACCACCGCACTCCCAGTCCCTCTTCTGCATGAGAAAGTGTCTCGGGGCTCGGCAAGATATGACCGAAGGTAAGGCTCGGTCTACCGCCGTCTCCACGAGATGGAGAGGCGCCTTGGCCGTCTCGACAGAGGAGGAATAATGGGCGAGGAATTTTTGCCCGAGCAGGCCTCCGTTCTCCCGGACCGTCATGGAAGCCCCATTTTTGGAGAACTTCAAGCCCTAACTTTGAGTCATACAACTGGGAGTCGGATCCCGCCGACCACATCGAGAGTTTCAAAACTCTCATAATGATCAACCAGGCTTCGGATGCGTCCCTTTACCAAACCTTTCCTGCCACGCTGAAGGGGCCTGCGAGAGAATGGTACTCTCGACTCGCCCCGACCTCCATCTTCTTATTCAATCAGCTCGAAGGGCTCTTTCTTACTCATTTCATGAGTAGCCGCCGAGCCGAGAAAACAAGTGCATTTTTGGTGACCCTCAGCCAAAGAAAGGGTGAACGCCTAAGAGATTACGTTCGGCATTTTACCGGCCGAAGTCCGGTCTATTGCCTCCCTTAACCAATCAGTAACTTCGGTGGCATTCGGGTACGTCACTAACGCCTCAAGGCGTCCCTTGCCAAGAAGCCTCCTCGGGACTTCTCAGAACTCCTGCTTAGGAGTGAGAAGTACATCCGAGTGGAAAAGGCTCTCGACCCCCCCCCACTCTCGAGGAATCGTCTTCCGGGAACAAACGGAAGAATACGAGCGAAGAAGGGTCCCAGGAATTCCAGAGGGACAACAATGGCCAACGCCACCCAGCTCCTCATTTTGAGAAGTTCACCCCCCTCAATGCTAGTATATCAGCAGTTCTTATGGAGGTGGACAAGGAAGGGCTCCCCCCTCAATGCTAGTATATTAGCAGTTCTTATGGAGGTGGACAAGGAAGGGCTACTCTACGCTCCCCCTAGAATGAATACTCCTGGCAAGAAAAGAAACAGGGATAAGTGGTACCGCTTTTATAAGGACCACGGCCACGACACGGATGATTGTCGGGCTCTCAAATAGGAGTTCGAAGAACTTATACAGCAGGGGACACCTGACCAAGTTCGTCCGAAAAGACGGGGCCGATCTTCCACCCCGAGGAGCTTACAAGCGAACAGAGAGGCCCGTCGAGATCCAAGATTCTGAACCTCGGGCCGTCCTCGACTTTATCCATGGAGGTCCAATGGGTGGAGAACCAAACTCCTCCCAAGAGGCCTTCACCCTATCGTAGAAGTAGGATTTCGGTTTTCAATAAGGCCGATGCTTGTAATCCGGCCAAAAGCATGTAATAATGGCTCGCCCCATTGAAGCGGCCGCTTAGTTTATCTCAATAAAACTTAGCTTTTTCTATTGAAAATTATTGCATTTGCCTCATGTCTATCTCTCTGAGTCACATCTACGACTCGTTAAACATCCTCAAACAACAAGTTTAGAGTCCAATACTTGGTTCAACGTTGCTTTAGCCGCTTGTAAACAAACAAGTGCGGAGCAGCTCACCATTCAGAATTGCATCTACAACTCGTTAAACACCCTCAAACAATAACTTTGAGGTCCAACACTTGGTTCGACGTTGCTTTAGCCGCCTATAAACAAACAAGTGCGAAGCAGCTCACCATTCGAAATTGCTCCCACAACTGTTGAAACTCTCTTAAACAACAATTTCGGAGCGTGACTCTCCCCTAGAATTGCTCCTTAAACTTGTCTCCCAAATGGTCCTCTCCCAGGGCCTAGTGAAGTTCATCGCTCTGCTCGCCTCCAGAGTAGACCTCTTCTAAACGAGTTCGGAGCTCAACTCTCCCTTAGAGAACTGCTCTTCAAACTTGTCTCCCAAACGGCTCTCTCCTAGAGCCCGCTCGCTTCCAAAGCGGACCTCTTCTCAGCGAGTTCGGAACTCAACTCACCCTTAGAGTTGCTCCTTAAACTTACCTCCTGAGCGGCCTTCTTCTAAGAGAGTCCGGAGCCTAAATCATATAAAGACGCTCCTACAACTCGCCCCCAAGAATGGATCTTCCCAAGAGCTATACAAAGCACTTCTCAACTTCATGAAGACCAGTATGTTGCGGGACTATTTTGACCATGAAGAAGAATAATTCTTCAACTGACTTCTGAAGAAAAATTGTAGATCTTCAAGTCAGCTTCGAAGCGAGTGGTTAAACACCCCGATTGGACCTCCATAGCTCCACAAAAAGTTAGTTACAGTGAAGCTCGCCACAACCGTTCGCCAAACATTGCAACGGTTCGAAAAGCAACACAACTGTTCGCCGAACAGGGCAACAGTTTGCCAAAACAATATAACCGTTCACCAGACAATGCAACCATTTGCCGCATTTAAGTGTTCGCCAAACGGGCTGAGCTGGCCGAGCAAACGATGATCCGATCAAAAAAATGAGCAAAGTGGTGTTGACCAGTCAACGGTCTAGAGCCATGTGTCGCTCATCCGTTGTTCGACGCACGCTCGCCATGCTCGCCGTTTCAAGCTGAACAGACGATGATCCGATCAAAATATGGGCTAAGTGGCATTGACCAGTCAACGGTCTAGAGCCACGTGTCTCTCATCCGTTGTTCGACGCATGCTCGCCGCTTCGAGTCGGACAGACGATGTTCTGATAAAAAATTAAGCAAAGTGGTGTTGACCAGTCAACGGTCTAGAGCCACGCGTCGCTCATCCGTTGTTCGACGCACACTCGCCGCGCTTGCCGCTTTGAGTCGAACAGATGATGTTCCAATAAAAAAATGCGGAAAGTGGTGTTGCCCAGTCAACTGTCTAGAGCCACGTGTCGCTCATCCGTTGTTCGACGCACGCTCACAACGATCGCCGCTTCTCGCCGAACAGAGCTGTTTCCGAACAAAAAATGAGAGAAAAGACTCCCTTCCGATGCGCGATCGATTGTAATTGACGGATGAAATTTGCTCAAAACAAAACAGCAAAAAAAAGAAGGGGGAAAATATATTAATGGGTTAATGGGTCAGGTTCGGACCCGTTAGAAACCCGAACCGCAGCTTCTCCTTTGAATTTCTTGCCAAAACAAAAGCTCCGAACTGTATCTCCTCCACTGCGAGCTCACCTCCACACTTCCACCATTGGCGCCAGGCTCGATCTCCGAACTGCAAGCTCCGTCGAGCTCGAGCTCCCCTCGTTGAACCCATCGCCGAGCTCCACTCGTCGAGCTCCTTCGCCGAACGTCGACCTCCTTCGCTGAACGTCGACCTCCTTCGTCGAGCTCCCCCCGAGCTTCACGTTCGACGAGCTCCACCGCCAACCTGTCAAGCTCCCCCACAGTCGAGCTCCTTCAACTGCAAGCTCCGCCGAGCCCCCCCCCCCCCCCCAGTCGAACAACAAATCCTTCTCGTCGAAACTGCTCATCGACGTGTTCGACCTCGTTTCTCATTCACTGAGATCGACCAACTCCAAGCTTCACTGTCGGGCTCGACCTCGTCTCCCGTACGCCGAGCTCGCCCAACCCCAAGCGTCGCCAAGTCTCTCACAGTCAAACAACGAATTTTCCTCGTCGAAGGTTGAAGACGAGAAGGCGGAGGACGAAGGCGAAAAAAAAAAAATCAATGGGACGCCGTTGACCGCCACGTATTAGCGCGGCGAACGTTCGTGCGTCGAACAAAGCTGTCGAACAGAAGGGTTTCCGAACGAAAAATGGGAAAAAACTGTCGCTTTGCGATGCGCGCTCCCTGATCGTGATCAATACACAGGATCGCGCGTCATCAGGTATTTATTTATTTATTTAATTGAATTAATTAATTATTTAAAAAATCCGAAGAAATTAATTAATAATCAAAAAAATAATTAAAAATTCTAAAAATAATTATTAATTCGGAAAATAATTTTAAATTTCTGAAAATTAAGATTTTCGATAATTAATTATTTAAATTCAGAAATTGAATAAAAAATTCAAAAAATGATTAAAAATTGAAAAAGATTCAGAAAAATATGGAAAAATCACAGAAAATTCTGAGAATAATTTTGAGTATTTTACAAACTCAGATTAACACCGTTATACCTCGAGTAAGATCCAAATTCCCTTAAGAACTCCGATAAAATTTCGTACACTATTAGAACAACAAAATTACTCCTCAAAGGCTGTTACACTCGGTCTTCAGGAGTGGGGGGCTCGTGATATGGCTAAAAATAGGATTAAATCGGGACCGTTCGAATTGGGCACGAATCTTAAAGCACTCAGGGGTAAAACAGTAATTTCACCTACAAACGAGTCTGAAATGGAAACTGGGTCTTTCTTCAAAGCCTAATAACCCATAAACGGATCTGTTTTATTGGGTATGGGCAGCAGTCCGCTACAAACCAGCCCAGGATATTTAAAGAGTAATTCAAATTCATGATTATCTCTATGAAACAATTTAAACTCTACATCTTATCCAAAAATACCGGGAAGTAGAGATTAGTCCTTATCTTGAAATGGGTTCCTAAGGCGATTATAAATACCTCTCTCCCCCCACCATAATAAGGTAATCAATCTTTTTTCACATAAAGCTCTTTCATAATCTTCCTGATTACTGACAAGAGTGTCAGAGAGTTCGTCGCTGGTATCAATCCCGGTGTATGGAACTTTTTTCCCGGTCAACAGCAGCGGCAAGAAACCAGTCAAACGCCGGTGAAGGTCAACAGGTTTGCTTATTCGTTTCCAAAAAGAATCCACAAATTCATCTGTTTGCTCCCACACCAAAATCAGCAGCAACAGATAGCTAATAGAAACTTTAACAATAAAATTTAGTAAACTACCATTCTTTTTTCTCCCCTTCTTCATTTTTGCAGGTCGTATACATTTGTTATTGTGTGTTATCTTACTCTCAAAATTGTGCAAGTGACTCAAATTTCATTCTGAGGTTTAATTGATGGATGGTAGTTATGGTAGTCTTTAACAATTTTTACACAGATAAATAGGATAAAGCAAGTTGAGTTCCGTGGTCTGCTAATGTTCACTTCTGCTAAGAAGCATCATTAGGTGATTTTTATTCAGCGTGACAAAATTGTATGCTTGCTTATTAAGGACAACTTCATTGTGCATTCCACTAAGATACTCATCTTCAACCCATGTCAAAGAACAAATTCAGGCACATAGATTTCATGCTTTTGTAGTAGGAAAAACTAAATGCTTTGAAGGCACGTCATTCAAGATTAGAACTATGATACTTTTTCTGGGTGTCATTTGCAAGTATGATGCTGATGGCATTTTTCCGGTGGGGGCAGCTGATGACACATTTACTATCATCTACTAATCATGACACTACATATTATAGAAGGAAATTTCTTCATCTAGACTAATGAGATTTATGACCAGTTGGTGGGCCAAAACATGGACAATGAATATTTTTCATCATCTTCATCTTCCAACATGTATGTGCATAAAAAAGTTAGCTGATTTGAAGATCATTTACTTGTTCGTCAAGTGGCAGCTATGTATAGTTTTTCAGTAATAAAACTAATTTAACAACTTAATGGACTATAAGAGGCCACCACTTTTTCTTTTCTTCCATACATGTGCATCTTTGGACAGAAAGTCATGATGAGCAGTGTGAATCGTTCATCGAGAAAACTTCCTCGTGTAAATATGAGAATCCCATTTCAGTTAGTAATTTGTTCCAAATTAAGTGGCCGCAAAACTTCAAACATTACTATTAAATATTTTTCTGTTCTTTAGGAGTACACTTTCAAACCGTAAAGTGAGTGCCACCAGCGCTGCTGCATCAGTTCCTGATGAGGTATTCCACAAAGCCCGTGGGGTCCAACTCTACAATACACAAGCATACCAATGCACTCCAGCATTTTTTGCCGATTCCTATCTTCTCAACAGGTTTTCTTCAGAAGTTGTCGCTGATAGAACTCCCATCCCTACTTCTGCAAGGGTTATCTGCGAGAGGCATACGATCTCCGTTGTGCCTGTGACACGTATCACTATGGCTCATGGCAACAAATCCTTCAGTTTCTATATTATTGGATGCAACCGAGAGGTCTACATGAGAGATTATCCATTGAAGTTCTGTTGGGGCCTTTGTTGTTGTTTTGACTGGCTCAAGGTTTAGTAGATCGACATGCTATATATCCTGGTCTATGTTATCATGATGTACATATATATTTGCAGTGTAATATTTATATAGTTGTACCCTCTTAAAAGCGGGGAACATTCAGTTGGTAACCTTAAGTTAGTTATAGGGTCTTTAGACCAAACCAGAGTATTAAATGAAAACATTTCAGCTGGCAACATTTATTCAGGAAATTTACTCTTTTAGACCCAACGAGAGTTTTATCAAACATGATTTACTTTCGGTTTAAGGAATTTTCTTTATCAAATTGATTTGTTTCTAATGCAAGGCTTAATTGATAATGAACTATTGAGCTGTTAGATGTTCATTTATCTTATAATTGTACTACTTTTTCTCCTACTTCCCTACTTTGGACCTAATCCTACCTATTGTTGCTGTGCATAACAATTCACTATATCATTCATAACCAGTTAATTTTATGCGATTGTATTATATTCTCTACTATGAATGTCAGTGGGGGTGGAACTAGTCCATCTGATTATCCGTGTGCAAGTAAAGGATTTATCACCAAACTATTGAAGGTTGCACTAAAACAAAGGCCAAGTTACAAGCATTGTCATGCTGTAAAACATTCATCATGAATTTGGGATGCAGACTAATTATCAGAGTAAGAAAAAAGCTATCTATGATATATTTGGCATGGCTAAACATTGTTCGATAAACTACGCTGGTACAAGGAAAAACTTCTTGAAACAAACCCCGGAAGCTTCATTCATCTGGATAGTGATTCAATTAGAAGATTCAAACGTTTTTCCTTTCTTATTCATCTGGATGGTGATTCAGTTAGAAGATTTAAACATTTCTTCCTTCGCCTACATGCAAGTTATCATGAATTCATGCGTGGATGCAGGCCATTGCTTGTCATGGATGGAACACATCTTAAAGACAGGTAAACATACTGTTTATTCTGCTAGCATTCTGTGTTTCATTCAAATGTATTGTTTATTAGTTAAACCTCTTCTTTTTGCTACAAATGTATTGTTTTTGTTCCTTCCCCGCTGTTTCTTCTGAAAATAACTTGTTCTTGTACCAAAGTGTACTATTATGCTTTGGATGTACATTATTTTGTATAAATCCTTTTATTTTGTGTAAATCCTTTGTTTACTTGCAGGTACAAGGGTAAGGAATAGGCGACAAATCAAAGCTTCGACTGGGAGATGATGGTGGTGACGGAGGGAGAGTGAAAAAGCATGTTGTTGGAAAAGTCAGCAGAAAGAATTCGTGCTGTGATGGGATGGCGGAATTAGAAGGGGGATGGAAGCGTGAAGACGAAGAAGAGAATATGGAACCATGATTTTGGTAGATGAATAGGTAGGTGTAATTTAGGAAATAAGCTAATATACCATACATATTATATAATGTAATCAAAACTTCGACTTGGAGATGATGGTGGTGACGGAGAGAGAGTTAAAAAGCATTTTGTTGGAAAAGTCAGCAAGAAGAATTAGCTGCTGTGATGGGATGGCAGAATTATAAGGGGGATGGAAGCGAGAAGAAGAGAATATGGAACCATGATTTGGGTGAATTTTTTCCCAAACTGTCCCACTTTTTGAAAGTTTTTTCAAAGCTGTCCTAATTTTTTTAAAGTTCTTAAAACGCACTACTCGCTTTCTGAAAAAGCGAGTTTGGCTAAATTCTCATCGCTTTTTCAGAAAGCGAGTCTTAGGTTTAGGTTTTGCACCTGCCTACACTCGCTTTCTCAAAAAGCGAGGGGATTTATCCCAAAATCGCTTTTTGAAAAAGCGAGTGTCAATTGGGTCTTTAACCCACAAACTCGAAATCAGATCTCACTTTTATTTAATTCTCTATCTTCCTCCTCCTCTTGTAACCCCGAAACCCTAACCCATCTCTCATCTCATTTTAGTCAAATAACCACAAAAAATCGTCGATTAACCCATAAAATCGTTCTGAAAATCCTAAACCCATCTTCCGAAAGATTCAAATTTTGAAATTTTGATATACTTGAAGTGGATAGCAACTTCAACTCTTCTACCCAAATATCTACGGCTATATCCTTTCGAATAAGCTTGTGAAGGTATGATGCATATTGGCCTATTATTTTGTTCATTTTCATAGGTTTTGTTTTTGGGTAGATAATAACTCGTATATTCGTATAAATATACGTAGGAATGGATTACGATATTCCAATTTGGTTATACTTTGGTGGTGAAATAATTCGTGATCCAAAGATTGGTTGTTGTTATAGTGCGGTGGATCCTGAAATAGTTTGGGTACCTCGTACCATTACATTGGCAGAATTAGTTGAGAAAATTTATAAAGTTAATAATTAGGATAGGGATCAATGGAATGTGAAAATTTTAGCACGATACGCAATAGGAAAAGGAGATGGTCAGTATTATATGACAGTGCCCGTTTCTACTGATAATGCTATGAAGCCAATGATTGCTAGGACAGTTGATCCCAATTGTACTTGGTTTGCATTAGAATTATATATTCAGCAAATCCAAATTTTGAATGCTCAGCCACATGATATTCCCAGTTCAAGCTTCGTACGAGTAGTACCGACACAACAGACGAGGTCTAACCCCGTTCAAACTTCACAAGTAATCCCACTGTCCTCACAAGAAGACACCTTCACAAATACAACAAACCCGGATTTTACAGAAGTTGAGTTGCCACGTCAACCTAGTCCGGCTCATGACTATGTTCCAAATAACACTTTATTTGAATTATTTCAAAATGTTATCATTAACAAAGACTTATTAGACGATGATGAAGAAGAGGAAGAAACAGACGATGAAGTTGATGAGAGTGTAGAAAATGATAATGGGGACGAAGATGATGATGTAGCAAATGTAAATCCTACGAACAGCAGTTCTAATGAAGTGAGAGCTACTGATAGCTATGCTAATGTTAACGCTCATGTTACCAAGGAGATGACACAAGATGCTAGAGTACATCAAGTTCTACAAGAGCCATCTGGTTCATCCAATGTAGACGAATTGTACACTGGATAGGAGTTTATAAGTAAAGAGTCGATTCAGCAGGATGTGAAGCTGTATTCTATCAAGAAACATCGTGAATTCGTCACATTGAAATATTCACCGTCACTGTACACTGTTAAATATAAAATGGCACCTAGAAAACGTACAATTTAGGAGATGGTGCAAAGTCCCCCAGTAGTAAGTGATGGTGGATGCCTTTGAAGATTACGAGCAATTGTTCCAAAAGGCGGAACAAATTTCGTAGTGAAGAATATAGTTGGGTCTCATACTTGTATGAATCCCACGTTGAATCAGGACCACTATAAAGTTGATTCTAACATTGTTTGCAATTTGATTGTGAGTGTGGTGAAGTCTGAGATAGATTTAACACTACGGGCCATTATTGAGATAATGAAAGTACAATATAATTATCAGATTTCATATAAGAAAGCTGGATTGCAAAACAAAAGGTAATTGAGAGGTTGTTCGGTACCTTCGAAGAAGCATACACGAAGTTGTCTTTTCTACTATCAGCAATACAAGCAGCAAGTCCAAGAACCGTTGTCCACTGGGATAAATATCAGTCTAGTCCTTGCAAGGAAACATTCAAGGGAGTATTTTGGGCATTTGGTCCTTCGATTGAAGGTTTCAAGTCTTGCAGACATGTTATTAGTGTTGACGGGACTCACTTGTACGGTAAGTACAAGGGCTGTTTGTTAATTGCTGTTTTCTCATATGCGAATGATTGCTTATTTCCATTTTGTATTTGCATTAGTTGATGGAGAGAGTATAAATGCGTCGACATGGTTCATGAGTTGCATTCGGTATTTTGTCACCGATCGTACTGAGTTGTGTGTTATCTCTGATCGTCATGCTGGTATTTTGTCTGCTATGGAATTGCAAAATGAAGCTTGGAACGAACCTAATGTATATCATCGTTACTGTATGCGTCATTTCACTATAAATTTCTTCAGTAAATTTGGTAGCAAGGCATTGCGGAAAAATGCCAAAATTATAGCGTGTCTAAACCAACCCAAAAAGTTCAGGACCAAACTCGCTGAACTTGAAACCATCAATGTCGAGGAGACTATTTGGTTGAAAGAGAAATTTGTTGACAAATAGGCACTTTATGCAGATGATGGTCGAAGATACGGCATAATGACTACGAACCTATCAGAAGTCTTCAATTCAGTCTTGAAATGTGTCCGTAGTTTACCGGTAACTGCGATTGTGGAGATGATCTTCTATCATCTAAACTCTTATTTTACTACTCGTCGACAGGAAGCCAATAAGCTTTTATCTGAAGGGAAGTTTTTTGCTCGAACAGTACATGAATTGATCGATAGTCGCCGTGAGAGAGCAAACTGACATGAGGTTATAATGTTTCATCATCAACCTGGAGTTTTTTCCGTCAAAATGGGTCTATGCATTGTAAGTGGAGAAAGGAAGGGTGGGAACTTGCACACTGTTAACTTGGGTACCAAAACATGCACATGTATGAAATTTCAACTATTTCATATTCCATGTTCTCATGTATTGGCAGCTTGTGCATATCGTGCAATCGATTACAAGCCTTTTGTTGATAAATTTTACCGTGTCACTTCATTAGCACATGCATGGGCTCTCGTCTTTCATCCTACTCTTGATCCAGTATATTGGCCTACTTTTGATGGACCACGACTCGTACATGATGCTAGTTTGCGACGTTCAATGAAAGGCAGGCCTAGATTTACGAGAATTCAACGACATGGATGTTAGAGATAGGTCAAGTAGGGGTATAGGGATGAAATGTTCGAAATGTGTGTTGCATGGACACAAAAAGAGGCTTTGTATTAATAGAGGATCTCAAAACATTTAATCGTTGTATGTTTGTAATTATACTATGTAATTTGGACTTTGTAATTGTACTCAATCGTATGAGTTTAATTTTGAAGAAGCGTTATTCTCCATTTGTTTTATATGAGTGTGTTTGTTGCGTGATGAGTATTGTAAGCAAATATGAAGATGTCATTTGTAAAGCCTACACTCGCTTTTTCGGAAAGCGAGTCTAATAAAGATCTTCTCGCTTTCTGAGAAAGCGAGTCTTGAGCCTGCATGTTTTTTACAAGCATAGAAAGCGAGTATAGTAGGATTCCTCGGTTTTTCAAAATGCGAGTGTGGAGTAGAGTCTTTCCAGAGAACAAGCTGATCTCTGGATAAGACTCTATTCTGCAGTTGCTTTTCAAAAAACCGAGGTAGTTTTAATTAGACTCGCTTTTTCAGAAAGCGAGTCATGGGTCTGCTTGTAAAAAATATACAGACTCAACAACTCATTCAAATATACAGGCTCAAAATCGTTCAAAAATTTGAAAAAATGAAACCATCACACACTCACACACCCCATACGAACATTTCATTCTTCATACATTCCAAATTTATATCATGTTTACAACATCGAAACATACATTACAGAACATTCAAAAATTAATAATACAAACATTACATAATACAAACAAGTTGACAACATTGAAAGAAGCTTCACGGATCGGGGGTGAAGAAGGTGGGAGGTCTCCTTTTGCCTTTTACCCTGTTGTGGAGTGGCCTGTGTCACACCGGACATGGGAATCGGATCATCTTCTTCTTCTTGTTGTGTCCCCTTAACTTGTATCTCAGCCTCTTCATCTTCATCTTCTTCTTCTTACTCGTTTCTAGGACGACATGGGGGTTTGTAGGCGACTTTCTTCCGACGAGGAGCACGTGTACTTGTTCGATGAGCGGGAGTGGTTAGAATAGCATCTAAGGTTGCTCCCTCGCCCACAGCATCAGCTTGTGCACGACATGACGTCAACATCTCGCGTGCAAAGTCCTTAACTGCATCTGCGACGTTGCCCCTCAACACAGCAGCACATTTTTTTACCCATAGTCCAAGTCTGGCTCATCTACAAAATATGAGAAGTTAGAATATTAAATACAGTGAATGTATATGTAAACCAAAACACTAGAAAAACTTTAAAAAATACAACATAACTTAAAAACTTACAATTGTATGAAGAGTCGATGCCTTCGGTTGGAACATAGGCAAGTTCATTGAATGTTGATCTGCTGATTCGGCTGCTGGTCGACGAATCGGGACTACCACACCTGCAGGAGTCTGCACTGTCGGAGATATATAGCGTCTTGTCATCCTCCCATACCAGCCCATGTAATTCGCATGCACCGTTCGATCAAACGGAGGAATGTCACCAATGATTTCGTCGAACCGGTGCTGATTCCATCTCTCAACATATGTAGAAAATCTTGCGGCCCAATTATGTCCGGGTTGTCGACCCATTCCAGTAATAGAATGCATATCGACATTGAACGGTTTAGCAATAGGAATCATTTGATGTAGACCAAACTGACGTAGCACTCTATTCACATAATAGAACTCAACTGTGCCAAAGTTGATTAGTGGTGCTTTAGTCAACCACAGATCGCACCTGAACAAGCAAATAGGCGGTTGTCAAGCAACACGCGCCTCCGTGTAGGGCATCCACACGATGCAATCATCTGCCACCCTGTCCAACTCATCACGGAAGTAGGTAAGGTACCTGTTGGGGTTGGCAGTCCATGTAAGATTGCCGGACCAGTACACACTGGGTGGAGGTAACATGTGCTGATCCTCGGGGAGATGGATCCAGTGGGGTGATTGCCTCTGCACTACGGGCCGACCCACGTGAATACGCTCCCAACTCCAAACTTGTAGTAAGATCATTGGTCCATTCATCTGTACCGAACCAAGACTGCACAAACACAAACTCCTGTAGAGGGACGATAACGTGGCACTACCCCAACTGTACTGTCCGACTCGTCCAGATCGGTAATCAATGGGAGGTACATCAAGGAGACAGAATGTCCAGTCGAATTTGGGAACATCACGCCTCCAAACAGTGTAAGGATGTAGGCCCTGCAGTGAACCTCATCATCAGTGGAATCTTCATTCAATCGGTTCTTGAATGTGTTCTTCGACCACTTCAACCGAATAAATTTTCCATTAACTGCTCTGGTTTCCACTTCGACACTGAGGTACTGTTCTACTAAATATACCGGGTCGAAGTCCATTGTGCCGGTCACTGCCTGCCCACCAACTGGAAGGCCGGTGAGTACAGAGATGTCCTGCAGTGTCACTGTCATCTCCCCAACTGGCAGGTGAAAGGTGTGTGTTTCAGGCTACCATCTCTCAAGCAGTGCTGTAAGAAAAGACCGATCACACTTGATGATGCTCATCAGTGCAATACCATATAATCCACAGTCCCTTAGTATCTCGTGTATCCGAAGGTGCATAGGTAGTGGATGACCCCCCCTAAATGTACATTCCTTCGATTCACCTTCCCACACATCCTTCGAACGGTGCTGCGACTGGAGAATAAGGAGTGTAGGGTCGAGGAGACCTGGACCTCCGAGAGGAATATAAGATGATGAAGGGGCTGAAGAAAAAGTACCTGCCACATTTGGATTAATTAGGACTTATATAACTAACATTTACATCAAAAGACCGATATAACATTTTATTATATGATAATCAAACTAATTGAATATAAACAATTATAAGCTTACATTAGTATGCTCGGTACCACCACCACGACCACCACGACCACCACGTCCACCGCGAGGAGGTGGGCCAAAAGAAGTATGTGGTCCATCACCGCGAGGAGGTCTACTACTTGATCCTTCCTCCACATTCCCCATCGTGCGTGCCATTTATAATAAAATAGAGTATACTACAACTAAAAATAATCGTTATTAACTATACCAAAATATATAACCTACATATATAACTTACATATATATATATATATAACCTATATATATACAATCGTTATTAACTATATCTAATTTTTACCCACAATTATCCAAATTTTATCCAAATTTATCCAAAATTTATCCAAACAATCGTTTTACCCACAATCGACATATATCCAAATTTTATCCACAATTTTTAACTACATATATCTACATATATATACAACATTAAAATGGCTAGAGTTTGATAAATATGCCGCAAGCTTTACCCCCAAATTCGAAGCACTCCACCTCCACCGCAAGCTTCACCCCCAAATTCGAAGGACTCCACCGCAATTACCCCCAAATTTGAAGCACCCCCAAATTCGAAGTGGACAGTCAAACGAAGATGAGAAATGGAAGAATTTCGTAAGTGATTCGACGAAATTTGGTGGGTTAATGGCTGAAATCAGATCTCACTTTTCTTGGGTTAGGGTTTTGTGTCGAAGAGGAGAAGGAAATAGAGAAGAAGTGAGATCTGATATCGAGTTTGGGGGTTAAAGACTCAATCGACACTCGCTTTTTCAAAAAGCGAATGTGGGATAAATCCCCTCGCTTTTTGAGAAAGCGAGTGTGAGTAGGTGCAAAACCAACCTCAGACTCGCTTTCTGAAAAAGCGATGATGATTTAGCTAAACTCGCTTTTTCAGAAAGCGATGAAAGCGAGTAGGGCGTTTTGGGAATTTTTAAAAAAAGTAGGGCAGTTTGGGAAAAACTTTCAAAAAGTGGGACAGTTTGGGAAAAAATCAATTTTGGTAGATGAATAATTTATACCATACATATTATATTATGTATTAAAAATCTAATTTATATATATATATATATATATATATATATACACCCATAAAAAATCTGAACCACTCATCTTGTTCTACACGTCTAAGATTGCCTAACAATAAGAACCAAGTAATTTGAAGTTTATTTGCCCATCCCTCATGTTATTAGAATTTTTGGCATACAATTTTGTGGTGATGTAAGTCATAGACAAATGAATATATATCTATATAATAAATTACAAAGAAAGCTATCAAGTGGCTCTCATTCAATCTCCCCTAAAATTAATGGCCTACATTGATTCTCATAAAACATATTTTTCCGCCCAAAATTTCAAATCCCAAAATTAAATTTTTTCCCCCAAAACTAAAAAACTCATTACTTTGTTACTATCTCTTTCTTCTCTCTTCACTTTTTCATATTTTTCTCTTCCTCTCTCGCTCTATCTCTCTCATTCTTTCTTTATTTACTTATAAATTTAGATTTTAAGATTTCATGTTTGTAAAATTTTTAGATTTTTATGTTTTCTTATTGCACATGTTATATTGAAAATAGCAAATATCTCTTCAACAGTTAAATTTCATTATTTTCCACCCTTAAAGTTCTAAGAAGTTGGATTTTACACCCTCATTTATAATTATTTTTCAACATATACTAACAGAAACATGGACTTTTATTTACAACTAATTATTGTCATACTATTCAAACTTGAACTACATAATTGTTATTTTACTATTTATAGGGCTTTTCGTGTGTTGTATTGTTCCGAAGACGTGTCGTAGGCACGTGCTCACGGGCAAATCTAGTATGTATATATATATAGGAAGTCTTCCGTTCTGCACCACCTATGGTGCATACGACGTGTGGCGTGTGCACTCGGCCTTCCTGCCTTCGTATCGATGATCCGAACTGTTCACATTGATGTATACATCTAAATTAGTCTAAATATATAAAATCAAATCATCTGAAATTCATTTGCCCATCCATAGAAGTGTTACAAAATTGTATGGCTGAAAATCATTGTTTTTTATTGTCACATGATTGATGGGCAAATGAATTTCAAATTATTTGATTTTATATATTTAGACTAATTTAGATGTGTAAATCAATGTGAACGGTTCGAATCGTCAATACGAAGGCGGGAAGGCCGAGTGCACATGAGTGCACACGGAGAGGTGGTGCACATTGGAAGATTTTCCTATATATATATATATATATATATATATAGCAATGCTTCACTGAAAACGCTAAATATGCTTCACTGAAAACGCTAAATGTTGTGAAACCCCGTGAAAACCACTTAGGTCGCTATTGGCAATAGCGACCTAAGGCAAAACAAATAGGCCTCCAATAGCGGCCTATTTGTTTTGCCTTAGGCCGCTATTGGCAATAGCGGCCTATGTGTTTTGCCTTAGGCCGCTATTGCGGTTTTCACGTTTTCAAACGCTACAGTAGCGTTTTCAATGGAGCATTGCTTATATATATATATATATATATATATATATATATATATATATATATATATATATATATATATATAGTTCCCTTCCGTTGTGCACTCGCCATGGTGTGCACTCGGCCTTCGGGCCATCGCATGGATGATCCAAACCGTTCACATTGATCTATACATCTAAGTTAATCTAAATATGTAAAATAAAGTCCGTTGAAATTTATTTATCCATGCACTGAAGTGTTACCAAATTGTATGGTTGAATATCATTATTTATTATTATTTATAATGACATGATGGATGGGCAAATGAAATTCAAATGACTTGATTTTACAAATGGAGACTAATTTAGACGTGTAGATCAATGTGAACAGTTTGGATCATCCATGCGATGACCTAAAGGCCGAGTGCACAACAGAAGGTCTCTCTCTCTCTCTCTCTCTCTATCTCTCTCTCTCTTCATATATATCTCTCTATATATATATATATAAAGAGAGAGAGAGTAACCCTCGTTTCCGTTTATACAAAATATTTTGTATTCCTGTATTTCAATTTCCTTGTAAATTCTTTATTTTTTTTGAATTAATTTTCTTGTACATATCCTATTGAAATCCATCCTAATATTTATTTGAAACCCAAATTCATATTCCAGACTATAATCGTATTTTCTCTTCTTTTATTTATTTATTTTGAAGCCCAAACCAAGTCTTGTTTCCCTCATCTTATAAATATTACTTTGATTTATTGAAACCTAATTTTAATCCATACAATCATATTAATTTATTGATTATTTTAATTTCATGTGAAGCCCAATATTACTATTATTATTTTATTTTATTTGGAGCCTAACTATAGATGCCCAATATAAAACCCAAATTCTAGTCTTTCCATTAACCCAAACCCAATTCCTTTAGTCTGCTAATTACCCAGTCTCCAACTTCTTCTCACGTTCTCCCCCATTATCTCAACTATCTTAATCACCCCCGCTAACCAATCCCACTAATCTCTAACTAATCCCACTACCCTAATTAATCTCCTCCATTAATTACCCTATAATCCCGTCCATCTCCTTCTTCGACTGTGCAAACTCCAACTCCTTCACCCCCCTCTTCTACGGTGCAAACCCAGCCAAACCCCAACCCCCGAATCTTCTCCTCTCTCCTTCTACCTCTTACTGCCATCTCTATGGCTTCACCTCGCGACCATCCTCCACCATCGAATGACTGCAACCCACCATCGCCCTCTTCCACCCGCTCCCTACCTCATCGTCCCCTGCTACGCTCCTCCATCGCCGCGACAACCTAGTGCTGCTCCTGCACCTCACCACCCAACCATGCCCTCGACTGCCCTCTAACCGCCATCGCCTTCACCGCAGCACCAACCACCAACACCTGCCATCGACTCCTCCTTACCGCAGGCTCCGCCTCCTTCAACCTGCACCACACCACCCCCTCTGCAGACACCTCCTGCCTTCCACCTTCCTGCTCACGACGCTATTGCCATCCATAGCTGCTACCTTCATCCACGGCATTCACAGCCACCGTAAGCACCGCTCGACACCCCGATGCCTTCCTCCTCATCATCAGCTTCACCCCGCCGCTTCTACAGCCAGCAACCCGAACCACCCTCCTACCGACTACATCTCACTGCGACTCCTCGTGCACCACCGTCCCCCACGTTGCTGCACCACTTCAGCCGCCGCCCTCGCAGCTCGCACTCGCAGGTCCTCTACTGCAGAACCCTGAGATCCCCCTCCATTGCCAGACAGCCCCCTTGCTGCACTTGCTTTTGTTGTCTCTTGCTCGTTTTTTCTGTCTCAGGCTCGTTGCTGCCATCTCTCACCGTGTAACTGCCTCTCTTGCCGCAGTCGTTGCATGTTCAGTTGTTGTGTCTTGTACGTGATTGCCGTAGGGACTCTCGTCCTGTTATTCTTTTACATTCGAAGTCTTCATCTATAAGGCACGTACCTTGTACATCTTTATCGTTACGTACAAGCATTTCATTTGAATCCCCGCATTTAGTAATTTGATCATCGTGTTGAAACCCGTCATTCTTGCAGCAACCATGCTTTGTGATATTTCATATCTAGTTCAGTCGAATCAAATTCTTTTGCCTCCACGATTTGATTCCCTCAAAAGATCATAGTTTCCATTGTCCCACATTCATTGCACAACACGAATTTGAAACTATATGTTTGCAAGTAAGAATCGTTTTAATTTGAAACGACAATTTGCTGCCCTGCTGACTGCTGTAACTCGTAGCCAGGTTTTGACCTAGTTACAGTTCAAATCGATTAGAGTCTTGTACACGAGTCTCGTAGATCGGTGAATCTAGTTCCCAGAACATTTAACTGTTTTGGATTCAGAGTTATAGACAATGAGATATCATATTTTTCGTACTGCTAGGTCTACACATTTCAGATTGTCACTTATAGTACATCATCATGTTTCATAATTTAAAATGTCATGTTAATAAATGAATTAAGAATTGATACTTATCAGAACACTACTATACTCGATTACGAGTCATAATATGATTTTTATGAGATTTTTAAATAAAATTTTCAGACAATTTCATAGATGTGAACTTGATTCCAGAATGCTGTCTGTACACTAAACCAGTAGAGAAACCAAGTTTCAACCCAATATAAGTTAAAACCAGCTAGAGACATCTAAATAGAAGTCATAGACTTCTTTTTTAGGAATTTATAACACTTGACGGATTTGGAATCCGACTTACGGATTGCGAGTTACCTTAATTTCACCACTGTGCTATCATCACTCCAGATTCACTACCTAATTACACATCGCCATGTTCTAATAATTCAATCAGTAGATTTATTTAAGAATTTGAACCTGGAAGCTATAGACTTTGTTGTTGATTGGTCTTAGGAGTTAAACATAATCTTCTGTGAGAATTTAATAAGTTTCTAGTTGAATTTCACATAATGTAAACTCTTGCTTGGTTTCTGCATGCGCAGTAAACCCAATAAGAACTGTCTAGTTAACCTATCTATTATATTCATATTGTATCGTGTAAATATGCGCTGAAACCGGTAAGGAGTCTAGTTTCTAAAATCCTTGACAGAATCGGATTTGCTTTCCTGTGGCAGCGGAAAAGTTAATCTTTGTACAGTGATGTCTGACTTGTCAAACTTGTAACTTCATGCTTGTTTATACATAAATTGTTGTTCTTTGCCTTTATGACTTGAAATACATTACATGCATTGCATAGCCTTAGATGTCTCCCTGATCATGTCCCGATAATGTTTTCGTTCTTGCACCATATTTAATTATTAATAACAAGCTGAGGTAATAAGAGAAAGACCTAGTAGTGGACGATATAGGAGATTGTACTCAGCAAGGGGCCCATGATGATGATACATAGTTATAAGTTATATGGAACTAAGTGCCACGTAGAACTAAGTGTCACGCCATGGGTGACTGGGCCACCTCTAGACTCCATTACATGATTACATGATTACCTGGTTATACAATCACAAGTTATATGGAACTAAGTGCTACGTAGAACTATGTGCCACGTCATGGGTGATGGGGGCCACCTCTAGCTCCATTACATGAGTACATGATGACTGTTTACATGATTTTTTGAGTGCTTGACCCTATATAATTCGCCACTAGAGTCTAAACGTTAACATGCTTGTTTGCAACCGAACCTGTGGTATGGGACGCAAGATTACGTGCATTAGATAGGTCTGATTAAATAAATAGACTTAAGATTAACACTGAGCACATGCATATTCCTGAGATGTTACATATCCAGTTTGCAAGCTATATGATTCATGTTTACCAGTTACTTCATTCCTGTTTACAAGTTATACGATTCAAGTTTACAAGTTTACAAGTTTACATGATTCCTGTCTACACGTTTACACGATTCCTGTCTGCATGACATATTCCCATTACATGGTTCCTTGTTTCCCAATTGGTTATATTTTAAGACTTGTTCGGTTCTTGTTCTATCTTGTTACAAATATTGTTTGTCACGCCCCGCTTCCCAAAAATATGGAATACGAGCACGTGACGAAGCCCAGCGAATGATTTTTTTTTTTACATCATCCATAAGCTGTAGGATCGACTCAGCATCAATCAAGAATATAACTAGATTTATATATAACCAAGCATGCATGAATAATTTATTAAGCAACAGAAAATAATTTAAACAAGTAATAATATTCAAATAGTTTCCATGTCTGATTCAAGTGTAAACTCGGGAACAAGTCTTATACAGCAGAAGAAATAAATACCTTAAGAAAAGCAACTATTTAATCAGGTCCTTGCTCCAAGCAAAACCTGAAATGTCTGCTCGCCAATTCCAGCAGGAAATTCGTCTCCAAAGTCTGCTTAATAATATAAACAGGAAAACAAAAGGGAAACAATAGAAAATGCCCTTAGTGCAAGCTAGGGCCACAAATAGTGAAAACAAGTACAAGTAAGGGGAACAAGAATTGGAATCAAGAATATAACAAAGTTATAAGAAGTAGTGGGCAAATTCAAAGACTAGCTAGCAAGAGGGAACATCTTAATAACTAGATTGGATAACAACTGCTAGTGGTGAAACACATGTCAGGTACACCTATAAGGGTATTTAATATCAAGCGACAACCTCAAGCCTAGTGTCATATGTTATTTTGAATGTCAGGTCTCAAATGTCAAGTCCAAGTATCAAGTTGTCTAGCTCAAGTTATCAAGTTATCTAGTCTCAAGTATCAAGTTATCTAGTTCAAATTATCAAGTTCAAGTCTAGTGGTGATTACTATCTAGGTAGCATGACATGCATCCATTCTTTTACTACATGGTTGCTACAGTCAAACAATTTCGTTTAGACCTAGTAATGGATTTTATAGGGCGGCGTACTCAGGTATCAAGTATCAAGCAAGCCATGGTTCATGAATCGAAAATTAAATAACAAGTTCACGAAGCAAGTTCGCGAATCCACAAGCAAGTTCAAGAACCGCACAATGCGTTCATGAATCAAACAAGTTCATGAGCCGAGTAACCGACTCCATGAATCGAACAAGATACAACAAGTTCATGAACCAAGTATTGGGAAACACGGGCCCCTTTCCGAGTACACTTATCTATATTGTCCACTCTATAATCTTTCCCAAAACCCCGGCTTGTTATTTTTATTAACTCCTATCAAGCAAGCATACAAGTGTAATATATTGTGATTTAATTCTAGGAAAATTTGGGGATGTCCTATATAGTGTCCAGCAGCTACATATAAAATTTGGGGTCAAACGCTCGCTATTTACACAGCTAAAATAATTCGCAAAGTAAATATATACAGCAGTTTTGCAAAACTGCGTCTACTGACACAGCTGCAGTATAACTGCCATAACTCCTAGACCGTAGCTCCAAATTCGATCAACTTGGAGTCTATCGACATCTACACATCCGGATCTACATTTTATCTTCAGGGATCGGGCCCAAATTCCAATGATAGAAGGGTCGAAACCGCAAAATAACATTCAGACAGCAACACTCAGAATTTATTTACTAATGTAGGTTTCATGGAAATATGTAATTTGGTGTCTACGTTATTAAGTAGCATAAATACATAATCATGGATGTCAAAACAGCAACTAATATATATTTTTCAAGCCATAATAGTCGCAAGTTCGTCAAAATACTAAATATATATGCGTCTACAAATTTTAGGGGTCCTTAATTCATATGTCCATGTGATTCATGTGTTCAAGGGGATAAAAGAGTCCAATTGATTATTATTTAATACGAGGAAGTTTTGTGACTCTTAGATTTGTGGGTTTGAAGGTTCAAAATTGATTTACTATGATATTTCAAAGGGAGTCACAATCTAACTATATGTGGTATTTACAAGAAAACTTGTACTAGAGCAATAAAATGTACAAGATGAATACTTGCCTTAGATGACGATTCTAAACTCCGCTTGTTGAAGCAATTTGAGAAGAAAAATCCCCGAAGATGTCCTCAAAAAGCGCGTGCAAAAACTGATCGGAGATCGCGTTTTCCCCGCACACAGGATCGGCCCAAACAGCGAACGGCAAAGTGGGATCTGGCGCGGGTAGAACACGGAACAGCAGAACGATCCAATCAGATCTCTCCTGTGCACCGGATCCAATCCCAGAACAGCGAACACGGCTCCAGGATTTGCTGTGGCGAAACACAGAACACCGATCAGGGCACGAATCTTGATGCGATCGGACGGCGGTGATTCGCTCCCGCCCTTTTCCTCTTCTTCTTCGTTCGATCTTCTTCTTCTCTCTTCGTTCGGCTGAGTAGAGCTCGAGAGAGGAGCGACGGCGTGGCTGCTTCGCTGGCGGCGACTACGGCAACGACGGAGTGCGACGACGACGTCGAGAAGCGACGGCGCGGCGAGTGCTCTGTTCGTGGGTTCGAACAGGGGAGAAGTGGGATTCGGAGGTCGATGGTGGTGGTCTGGTGGTGGCTGTGAAGACGAGAGGGAGACGAGGCGGATAGGGGCGAGCGATGATCGGAGATGGGGAGATGGTTAATGGCGAAAGATACGGAAAAGGAGACGGGGTGATAGCGGCGGTAGGGAAAGATAATTAGGGTTTAACAGTAACGGGGTTTGTTTAGGGTTAGGGGTTTATATAATAGGGTTTGCGGGTTCGTGGGTTTTGGGGATCCGTTTCAAAAAGAGCCCAACAGGAGAAGTGATCAAAATGCACTAAAATGGGGATTAGAGAGATAAGAGAGAAGAATTGGTCCATTCTTCCTGAAGAAGGATACAAATGGCACACAATTGAATTTGATAAAAAGACCCAAAATTGAGTCGAGACAAAAATAACGATTTTATTCGAATAGAAATAAAATACGGCTCTCAAATAGATGAAAGAGTACAATATGGCAAAATACAGTATAAAATACAAATACGGGAAACAGGAGTTACATTGTTCCTCGTTTTCATGCTTGTTCCATAATTGAATTGCCAATTCTTATTGCTTTCCTTGTTATACCTTATTCTAGTTCCTATTTTGCTTGTACCACTTGTGGCCCGTAGCTTGCTCTAAAGGGTACTCCCTCCATCTTTCTTTTGAGTTAGGCTATACAGCTACAATGATGGGTTACTGAAAGAAACTCGTTAAACTGTTAGTGCATTGCATATTCTCAGGCTATTTTGTAAGTTTTTGTATCTCAGATATTGGTTATTGTATTATATTCTTGTTCCTGTGATCATTATTGTATTGTTAAGCTTACTGACATTGTACAGCTTATGGATGATATGAGTTGACATACTTATGTTATTTGTTGGGCCTCAGTTACGCGCCTGTGTTCTAGTATAACGGGAAGCGGGGCATGACAGAGAGAGAGGGAGAGAGGGGGATAGAGAGAGAGAGAGAGAGAGAGAGAGAGAGAGAGAGAGCTTTGTTTCATTGTAAACGAGTCCTTTTGAACAGACCCGTTACAAACGGAAGTGTGAGCCATTGCATCGATCGCGATCTGATCCAGTGGCTCAGATTTGCCACACCCAAACCCCCTCTCTCTCACTTAAGTGTTGCGGGGCATATTGGGTATTTCACCCCATTATACCCCTTCGACTCTAAACTCGTTCTCACACTTACTCTCTCTCGTACAAAGCTAAGTTTTTTTAAAGCCAAAATACAACTTACCAACGACGGGCAAAGTTATATTTTTTTTGTAAAAACATATAACTTAGCCCGTCGTTGGCAACGCGGGCTAAGGTAAAGTGGTTTTTTTCCCCTTTAAGTGTGGCCTCTCACTCACTCTATCCTTACTCTATCTCTCTTCTTCCCCGATCCCAAACCCTACCCCGTCGTTTCCTAAACCCCAAACTCGTTGCTCCCTCACTCCACTCTCTCACTCACTCTTCTCCCTCTCTGTCTTTCTCTTCTGAAGCACCCTCTGAACCCCTCCGAAACCCTAACCCCACTGATCTCCCAAACTCCTTCTCTTCCGCCGCCATCTTTTGCCGTTGCTCCATTCTCTGTCTCTCTCACTCCCAATCTTAATTTCAAACTTCGACAACCCCCCCCCCCCCCCCCCCCCAAATCTTCGAGACCCCTCCTCCAATCTTTGAATACAAATCGGGAAGTGGAAACCCTAGTTTGGCAACAACACCTACATTGGAGAAATTCGCAGTTGTGCAATGTATTGACTAAATCTTTAGCTTCGTTGTTGTATTTATGTTGTTTTTTTTATAATTTTTTTATGTTTTCTAATTAATTGAATTGATTATTGTAATGCATAATTTTGCAGATGTAGTAGTTTGTATATAGTTATTTGATGAGTTTAGACGGTAAAATTGTAGACGTAGTTGTTGTTGTTCATTCAAATTGTAGATTGAGCCGTATTTTTTATTGTTCGATATTAGTAAAACCGCGTAAACGGTAAGAAATTGAAACTTTGCGAGTGGGTTGGAATCACGACACAAAAGCTAACGCAACTTCTATGAGTGAGTTTCGACTCACAGTTAGCAAGATACGGCCATGTATCGCTTTTGGTCAAGAAAAACCAAAATAAAGCGATACACGACTGTATCTCGCAAATCTTGAGGCAAAAATCAACTCTGGGAGTTGCGTTGCTATGTGGGTCCGACCAACTCATAAGGTTTCATAACTTATTGTTGTCGTTTGTGTAGTTTTCTCACGTATCTCGAACAACAATTATAACTTCAAACAAATTGAGTACAGTTACTAGAGAAAACTGCACAAACGACATCCAAAAATTACGAAACTATACGAGTTGGTTTGACTCACCCCACACAAGCCAACAAAACTTCTAGAGTTGAGTTTAGACTCATGATTTACGAAATATGGCCGTGTATCGCTTTCCATTCTTATTCGTGAATGAAAGCGATACATGGCCGTACATTACAAACCGTGAGTCAAAACTCAAATGTACAAGTTGTGTTGGCTTGTGTGAGGTGAGCCCAAACTACTCGCAAAGTTTTAAAATTTTTGGATACCGTTTGTATGGTTTTATATATTTTCGTACAAAAAACAACTAAAACAACTATTTTTTGATAATATGAGTACGTAAACGTAGAAAACCTCACAAACGGCAACCAAAAATTACGAAACATTGTAAGTAGGTCAGGCTCACCCCACACAAGCCAACACAACTTGTAGAATTGAGTTTTGACTCACGGTTTGCAAGCTATGACCGTGTATCACTTTATTTTGGCTTCTTGAAATAAAGCGATACTCGGCTATATTTTACAAACCATGAGTCGAAACTCACTTCTACAAGTTGCGTTGTCTTGTATTACATGAGTCCGACCCACTCGCAAAATTTTTGAAATTTTTCGTTGCCTTTTGTGCATTTTCCACATTTTTGCTTTATTTGTTGTTGATAAAAAATGACTAAAACACTTATCAATTAATCTTATATTTATTGTTGATAGAGAAAATGAATAGAACGAGGCAAGCGAGAAGCCCTTCTGGTAGTGCCAGTGGCGAAACATTTACAGAGGCAAGATTAATTATTATTATTAGTTTAAATACGTATATGTAACATTGTATCAATAATAACAAGATTTGTATTTGTTCGTACAGATTGGTGGCCGTCATTGTTCATCCGTCGAGGCCGGTTTGTCTTCTTCGGTTGGACTTACACCTCCAGGACCGGTGGACTCAAGCGTACTCGCGTTGCAACCCTTACATAGATCCCACGCCATGTGGGATGGGTCCGCAAAGAAGTGTAACTTCCAGAAGCACACAGTTCTTCCCATGGACCCTCGTATTGCTCCGTGCTTGGTCCAAGCCAGATTTTATGGAGCTCGATTTATGGGGGGTGTGAAGCTTGATTGTCCTTTACTTACAGCTCTTATGGAGCAATGGAGGCCGGAGACCTACATATTCCATCTACCGGTAGGAGAGATGACTGTCACTCCATGACATAGCAATGATTATCGGGCTTCCTATAGATGGGGTGGTCGTGACGGGAAACATGGACTTCGACCGAGTGGATGTTGTACGTGATTACCTCGGTATCGATTTAGAGGCGACATTGGATGCAAGGAAAGGGGAAGTTGAAGCCGAAATTTTAAAAGATATTCTGTCAGATCATGATGTAGATGTCGTAGAGCAAGCTATAGAGCAAGCTAAAAGTGAAGCTAAAGAAGCTTTTTGGAATGAAGTATTCGAGGGTAAATCACTCCGACTTTCATGGTTGAAATACAAATTTGACGATTATTTGAAGGATGATTCGGATGAAGAAGCTGTCCAGTACTATGCACTCACGTACATATTTGCTTGATGAGAGGTGTGATCTTCCCAAACTCTTCCAGTGTGAGCGTGTCACTCATGTATTTACGGTTGTTAGAAAACTTCAGTATGGCGGGTCGTTACAGTTGGCCGAGTGCGGCCTTAGCATCATTGTATAGGAACTTGTGCGCTTAGGCATTGGGTTCCGTACAGATGGGTGAGCCAATGGTTTTGTTGTAAATTTGGAGTTGGGAGCACATCCACATCGGTCGTCCCCGTATTATTGAGGCAACATCGGATTGGTTGGCCAAAGCACCGAATGCAGAGATGTTACCTCCTTTAGGAGTGTACTGGGTAGGGCGGCACACATGGGTCGGTAACCCACACACATCTCTTGCATACTACAGAGATGAGTTGGATGGTTTGCACCCGAGTTCGTCAATTGGGTTCCATACACCCTCGATAGGTTGCAACGAGTTCCACCATTGTGTTGGATAACGAGTTTTGGTTGACGACTGCCCCACTTGTCAACTTCTCTATTGTGGAGTTCCAATATCCGGATAGAGTAATGCGGCGATTCAGATATGAGCAGATGATTCCTGATGTAACACCCCGTAGAATTGGGTAATGGCAATTTTGTCCTCATGTGTTACGCATGTGTATTTTGTACTGTTACGAGTAATATTCGTAACATATTTTTATATAAATGTCATATGTATACATTCTAATTATTTATATGTCTTCCGTTTTCTCAATACTCATTTCAATCCTATCTTTAGCCAACTCAAATATTTATTTTAATCCTTGTGTTTTATGTTATTGCACGTGTTATCGATACACGTGTCGATTACGTATATTTTTCCATTACGTGAAATATCCGTAAGACTATCAATATGAATATTTTACATATGCTGTATTCTTATTGTTTATGAATATTTTCCATTCTCCCAAATTTATTCGAATATTTATTTTTGCACGTATTTTACACGTAAAATTTCATGCACATTTTATTCCAAAATTTTTATTAAGTCATGAGAACTTTTCTTCTCATTTTCTGATCACAAATGTATTATTTATTTTTAATTAAAACTCATAGGCCTAAAGGTCATCTTAAAGCCCATTAGAAAAATTATTTAAAAGAAAAGCCCATTAGTTAATCTACATTTTTAAACACTTTTTATCCTACACTTGTCATGTAACAACAAGTACAATCAAATAAATAACAACTAACTAAATGAGAAGTGTGCACATGTGGGAAATTCAAAGGGTTTTTGCCATGCATAAGAAGGGGAAGAGTTGGGGGTTTGTGCAGTAAATGGTGAGTGGGTATTTACTCTTGATAAGGGGTATTTATTTTGGGTAGTGGATGTCTCTTCATGCACCCATTTAGCCCTATAAATAGCTCATCCTAATTCATGCACAAATGTACCAAGAATCAAAAGAAAAGAAACAAAAGATAAGAAAGATAAGAAAAGAAAGAGAGGAAAAGAAAGAAAAGATAAGAAAAGAAAAAGAGAGTTGTTTGAGTTCTTGCTTGGAGGAAGGAAAGCTTGCTAGGAGGATAAGGGAGTCCCATTCTTGGAGCTAGGAGCCATCTACTAGGAGTTTATTTTCTTTCTTCAAATAAGGTGGGTGTCTTCATGAACTTTCTAAATTATAGTATCATGCGTGTGTAGGTAAATTGATATATAAAATTGATATGCATATGATTAGTGATTAAATTATAATGATAATATTCAGAATGAAAATGCATGCTAATTGAAAGATTGTCATGAAAATAAGTTGATTGATGTTGTTTGATTGCATGGTAGTACGTCATGATTAGATTAAATGATATGAATATAGATTTGTACACAAAGTTACTAATTCATGCCAAGAAAAGTTACTGTTTTGAATTTTGTTTGCACATCAGAAAATCGTATCTAATAAAACAGTTGGAATCCAAAACTAAAACTTTTTTAGGGAGCATCTTGTATGTGTCAGGAACATCCCTTTAAAATTTCATTAAATTTGGAGGTCGTTTACTATTTTAATAAAATCTAAAGTCAGGAACATCCCTTCAAAGGATATGATTTTCTATGATTTTTACAAATAGCATGAAATGCAGTCTTCTGACTTTGAATTTACTATTTTGAAAATGATACTTAGACAAAGTGATTGAGAATATTTTCTCACTGTTTTAATTTATATTTTGGAAAATAGAGATCATATTCATGCATAGATGAGATGTGAACTCAAGAAATATATATATATATATATATATATATATATATATATATATATATATATATATATATATATATATATATATATATATATATAATTAAAGATGTTAAGAATTGGTTCAAAATAAATCAAAGGAAAATGATGAGCTGAGTTTTCAATGATGAATTTTAAGAGATTATATATGTTTTAATCTTAGTTAACTTGTATTGAGAAAGTTTTGATGAATATGAAAAGTGTATTGTGAAAATGAATAGGTTGAGATTGTACTTATTGATGAATAAATAAGAATGAATGAAAGAATTTGAATAAAATATGAATACATGAAAATTTAGAATAGGAATTATAAGGGTATGAGTACCCCAAGTTGTTGAACATGGAAAGATGTTGATTCTAGAGGTTTAGTGATACCCAGGTACCGGAAAAAGTAATGGAAATGAATAATTAATTTTGGAGAAGTGGCCAATATTAGTTGTTGTTTTCGGTATTTTTGCGTAAGACCGGTAGGAGGGTAAACTAGCTCTAGGTGGTATTATTTATTCATGTTCAAACTTAAGAATTAGACACTAAGTGAAGATGTAGTAAACTTGGGCAAACGTAAGTGGAGGACCTCTATATAGTCGGGCGGTGGATTCCGGGACTATAGACCCAGTCGAGCGATAAATTCTGGAACTGTGGTTGCTTGCAATGGAGGCGAGCCTTAATTAAATCCGGGATTATGATTGATCGGGCAGTGAATTTCGGGATCATGATTAGTCGGGCGGATAGTCGGCCATACTCCAGTGTATATGTAATCCCTGTTTTCGCAAATAGGTATTTTCTGTGTATTTTTGGTATTTTGATTTCTTGTAAATTATTTTTCTGTTCTTAAACTCTTTTTTTTTTTTTGTGAAAATTTGTTTTTTTGATCTCCTATTAAAGCCTATTTATAATCAATAATTTTAATTGTGGCTATTTTTCCAATGAATTTTTATATTGTATTGCTAACTCTATTATTCTTGTTATTATTATTATTATTATTATTATTATTATTATTATTATTATTATTATTGTTGTTGTTGTTGTTTCTGCTATTATTATTGTTGTTGTTATTTTTACTACTATTAGTATTATAATTTTTATTGTATTACCTTTTGATTTTATATTAAAAATCCTACTTTTATTTATATATTTTCCCTACCTCTTATTGGTTTTATACCCAAACCCTAATACCTGTTTAACCCTACACCCTACCCGAAACCCTATTTCACAGAACCCTAACTACCGAACTCTTATATATACTGTACCCCCCTGTTCTTCACCATCTACCCATCTTAGCTACCTCCCTATTCCCTTCGTCTTCCTCTACCCTATGTGCACCCCCGTCGCCCTGATCCTTCCCTCTCCACCTCTTAGCCCTAGCCGCTATCCCTATACCTCCCAATCTCCAAAACCCTACCTTCTTATCTTAACCTATCCCTCCTGCTCTCATCCCCGTGCTCCCTGTTTCCCCGGCCTCTCAGCCCCCGACGTCTCAACCCATGTGCACCCTCCTCCTGTGCCATGCTCCCCGTCGCACCACCTGCAGCGATAGCAGCTGCAGCTCTTGCGTCGCTAGCGACGCTTCGCCCTGTCTCCCCTTTCCCTATCGCTACGCACCCAGCAACCATAAGCCAGTGCCATGGCCACCCTGTGCCTTCAGTCAGTTGCGACCCCACCTCCACAGACGACCGCAGCAGCCCCAGCGACCAGTGCTCCTTTTGTCGCGATGCCCTACAGTGCTGCCGTCGACCGCCTGTGCTACGCCTCCTCCCGAGCGCAGCACGCACCCACTGCAGTAACGCCCTACTGCCCTGCACCACTGCACTGCTCAGCGACAGCACCCCGGTGCGACCCTCCCTAGCGTCGTCTTCTCCCGAAGACGCAGCAGCAGCCCCCCGGCCTGTCCTCCCGACGCTGGCAGCCCTATCCCGTCATCACCGTTCGCCGTCAGCCTTGCCCTGAGCACCGCCGCCCACCGTCGGAGCCAAGCCAGTGCACCCCATTGATGGTTTGCTGTTTTGATCAAGAGTTTTGATCAAGTGATTGTAGGTCGTCCGATCGTCGATCGATCTTGATCATCATGATCTCCATCACCTGATCTAGACCATCCGATCTTGTTGATCTTGATCATTGCTCTTGGATCTAGCCATTGGATCTCTTGATCTTCATCATCTTGATTATCCTCTTGATCATCGAGATCTGTGCTTTGTGTTCGTGATTGCAATTATGATCGTGTGTTCGTTGGTGGCTCGTGGTTCGTTATTCGTGATTTTTGTTCGTGGTTCGCTGTTGTATTTTTTGAGTTCGTGCCCGGGAATCTGTTCCCGTTATTCTTGCTTTTGTGCTGTTCCCGTCATCGTCTCTCAGACAAGTAACTTTTATTCTTTTCTTTGTGTAATACAAGTACTAAATACCGCCTGTAATGTAGTTGTGTTCTAGATACAATTCTTGTGTGAAACCCCTGTTGTATCTTGTCTCTATTGTGTTGACTCGCCCGTAGTTGCCACATTACATACATGACATGAAATAACTTAGGGATGACCACTTTTTGTTGTATATGTAATACCCTGATTTTTCAATTAATGAAAAATTATTTATTTTGCACGTGTGCACGTGCAATATTTTGTTTGGATTATTTTATTATGATGTGTATAAATATTTAAATATTTCTCAAATTATTTTGTACAAAAGCTTTTCTTTAAACAAATAGAAAGCCTTATTTTAATTTAATTAAAAAGGGCCTTTTTCTTAAAAGCCCAAATGTATTTTATTTTATTTATTTTAATAAACTATTTTGGCCCAACAATAAAGCCCATGAATTAATCTATTTTTAATTAAAACTTGTCATGTAGAAGACTAATTTATTATTATTTTATTTTTGTACAAATTAAAATGTACAAATTTGGCCTAGTTGCATGCACGTGCACTACACGTACACGTGCAATGCACACTCTTGGATGGTGGCCGGGTTGCATGCTTTTTGGAGGGATTTTCAAAAATGGTCATGGTGTTCATGGAGGTAGTTTTGTGGATGTGGGTAGTTTTTATAACTCCTACTCTAATCTTGGCCCTCCATTCTACAACCAACTAATCAATCTTGGCCCTCCATTTTACTTGATTTCAAGTATAAATACCCCCCTCTCATGGCTATTTTCATATGCAATTACATACTTCCAAATTATAGTCTTAATTAGTAATAGTGTGAGTTATAAAAGATAGAGAGATTGTGTGGGATTGCTTGATTGTTCCAAGGAGGAGTGGCCGGCTACTACAAGAGGAAGCATTCGGTTTTGCTTGGTGGCTTGGAGCTTGTGCTTGCATTCGGCTAGGAGGAGGTGCATCGTGTTGCAAGGACTTGGTTGCTTTGTGTGTTTCTTTTTCTCTCCATTCAAGGTGGGTAAAACATTTCATATTTCTAATATAGGAGTATATGCTAGATCTCATTAGCAAATGGCATGAAAAATGATTAATAAGAATGCGCCTTTAATTGAATAAATGATCTCTAGTTGATTGAATTAGTGATATGCGAATTATGTGTGATTGTATGTCATAAGAATGTGATTACAAAGTGAGTTGATTATCTTTGTTCCTAATTAAAAATGATTCATGGAAATGTTAGTAAGAATACATTTTTAATGGAAAGTTAGTTTATAAATTGATTAGTGTGTTAATGAACAATTTGCATGTGATTATTATTGTTAATTAAGTTGTAGATAAAATTCTCCATGCTCATTAGAATAAATGAATGATGATAGTATTGATGCTTGAGAATACTAATGAGGATGTTAGTTTAATTGAAAAATTGAAGTATGCAAATTGATTAAGAAAGAGCACGCTTTTGAAGGAGCAACCTTCTTGTATGTTTGATGTGTGAACCTAATAATTGATAAGTGACTATATATTTTTGTGATGCACATGATTGAACTAGAAGTATATGTTGACTTAAAGAAAACACATTTTTGCCATCACTAATTGCATGAAAAAGAAAATCTATACCTTGTTAGTGCTAATTTGTGAAGAGACCTCCTTAATTATTGTGGGGTTGGACAAATTCAAAGGAAGTAGATTTGTGTGATTAATATCAGCAAAATTTGCATAAGAAATTTTGAATAGAAGGGATTTGAAGATTAAGTGTTAACCAATGTCGAAAATTAGAAATATATTAGCTTAATGAACAATTCTTTGACTAGAGTGAAATATATATTTTATTAGTACAAAAAATTATTTTTATCTTACTGGTATGAAACTCATATGAATGAGAATTGATCTGGAAATTTTCAGTAATTTTTTTTACAAAAGCAATAAGAAACAAGGGTTGGTTGAACATCGAAATAATTTTATAACAGTGGGTATTAATCTAAAAAGTGTTTAACGCACACTGTAACAACCCGAGCATGTAGCTCGAGTGGTCACAGCATCACGTTGGGTCTTTGCCGTGACCGGTTCGAATCCCAGGATCAAACATTATTTTGTTTAATTCTTTCAAAAGAATTAAACAGCAGACTGAGAGCATTTAAAGCTCTCAGTTGCCTTTTATACCGTAGCGGCAACCGGCCTAGTGGCCTGTGCTCTAGGCTGTGTCGGTGGTGTGCTTGGGTTCGAATCTTGCTATCGGCAAGATGGAAAAATTATTTTTTTGGGAGTTTTATGTATCGAAAAATTATGAAAAAAATATGTATATTCTCCTAAAAATGTAAGAGACTTTCTAAAAATAGTTTGGGGATTATTTGAATGAATTTAACTATGGTTTGTGGTTAAAATGCATAAATAGACATATGGTTCTATATAGATTATTGATATGAATTTATAACTTGAAAGAATAAGTGAATTGACACATTAAGAGTTGATTTGGCAAAAAGAAATGTGGTTATGTGACATGATGCAATTATTTTCTCACTTGTGGAACAATATATGAAGTGTGCATATTGTTTAGTAATGTGGAATTATTGTGATGTGATAATTGATAAGTATATGCAATTTATGTGCGATGATGAACTTGTGAACAAAAGTGAAATCATGAATTGAAAAGAGAATGCACATGTGAGTATGAGAACTCAACATGGAAATTTTATAAGTTGAAGATTGTGAAATGAAATTTGAAATAGAGTAGCTAAGTCTCCCCGGCATTGAGAATTGAGTTGAAATGAAATTAGACCAAGGTTGGTCATGAGGAAATGAATGAATAAGTCCGGTTGATGGAGAGGCTAACTCTAGAGATTAATTTTGTTCATGATTTTTAATAAAACTAAGGACTAGTGCATAGTGAAGATGTGATGAAAGTAAGAGAAAAACATTGAGTATGAGGGCCCTGGGTAGCGGCGAGAGCGTATCCCAGGAATTCCCATGACGAGTCTGGGTGAGGATACAGCTCCAGAGTACCGTCCCAGTGGCGACGCTCGTGGGATGTTTGAAGACTACGGGTGGTGTCATGTTTGTGGTGAGAGCGTATCCCAGGAATTTCCATGATGAGTCTGGGTGAGGATACTACTCCAGAGTGCCTAGACATGAGTTCGTAGGTCAGAAAACATCTAGGATACTTACCGTAATTACAGTAGTAGAATAAATCATAACGGGGGATTGAACCCTATAAAGATGAAGAACGAATAAGGGCTTGCCCTCGGACCTATGTAGTATGGGATGCATAGAATCCGAACAAGTGCGCATTAGTGTCATGTAACATAAATAAATGCATTAAGGATTAAGTGCACAATCACAACACGACATCAATAGGATAGTCCCTTTAGTTTGAATTGTGACAAGTTTGTGTTTGTTAAATATGGAAAGTTAGGTTATACTATTTCCGGCATAGAGAGGATGGCCGTGTATAATGTTCGTCGGTTAAATAAACTGACGTACCCACAGTCTTATATGCAGGTAAATAACATGTTAAAGATTAAAGAAGAATGGATGCTTAAAGATTATATCATGCTGTTGTATTTTTATTCAATTGTTATAAATTTTACTTCCGCTGTGCAAAAGAAAAGTGTAACATTGATGTAATCTCTGATGTATGATGAAAAGTTTTAATTTCCCTGTAAAATTGTACTAAAGAAAGTGAAAAGATCCTGTAGAACATCTCGAATTCAGTGTATTTGGGATTCGGGGCGTTACACAGTGGTATCAGAGCCACGCTTTCTACACTTTCCACACTTGTACAAATTTATAGGGAACGACACCCTAGTAGTGGACATTAGAGTGTGTGTTTGAGTCTCGAGATTTAAATGTAAGTGACTTACATTTGTGTTGCTCTAAGATTTATGCTTCTTCCTCTCTATTTCTAAGATGGCTGATCACTTCGACCCTGCTAGAGGCGACGACTGGCATATCATTGAGGAAGAGTACCATCCTGGACAGGCTGATTCCGAGGACAAGTACTACCCTGGGCAAGCTGATTCTGACGGTGAAGAATGGCCTGAATCCCGAGAGATCACCCCACCTCCGGATTCATCTGATGACTCTTCTTCTGACGAAGAAGAAGAACCAGTTCCAAGTGGTCTTGTGACTTCTCTTCAGAGGCAGGTGGAGACACTGCGAGAGAGAGTCGGATTGTTGGAGGCTCAGCTGGCAAAACGGAAGGACGACTTTTCTGTTCTCAGTCATAGGATTTGGGAACTCGAGAAGAGGAAGAACCTGACTGATGTGCTGAAGGATGAAGTTGAAGAACTGCGGGAAGAACTTCGAGCAGCGAAGAGGACCCGTAGGAGTTAGACTGTCTTAGCTTCTTTTTATTTTCCGTTCTGATGTCAAAAATGTTTTAAATTCGAATGTATAAACTTTGGAATTCAATGAAATACAAGTTGGCTTAAATTCTTGTCATATACTTCGAATTTGACGGATCTTTTGCATCAGAATATGTCGAGAAGAGGAGATAGGAATGGGGAAGGGTTGGATCTGGAGACTGAACTTGCAAGGGTCTACCAGACGCTTAATACAGTGGCTCAGAACCAAGGTAGGGGGCCGGCGAATCCAGTGCCCGAGGCGATTAAGCTGGTGGAATCGTTCAAGAGAATGAAACCACCTGTATTCGAGGAAAAGTCAGACCTAGATGCGACTGACAACTGGATCCGTCAAGTGGAGACGATCTTTGAGGTGTTGGAGACCTCTGAGGGTAGCAAGGTCAAGTTGGCGACTTTGCAGCTGGAGAAGGATGCGGCGGTTTGGTGGCAATCCATGAAGAGGACCATGGAAGGCTTGTTGCTTGGCTGGGAGGAATTTCTGGAAGAATTCTGCTGTCACTATTTCCCCTCCGACATCCAGGAGAAGAAGGCGATGGAGTTTCTGTCGCTTCAGCAAGGCAGCATGTCGGTGAGAGCGTATGAGACCAAATTTACTCAGCTCTCCAGGTATGCTCCAGAACTGGTGATGGATGAGGCTAAGAAGGCTCGCAAGTTCGAGCATGGTCTGAGGCCGAGCTTGAGATCCCGGATGATACCTCTTGGTATCAGGTGATTCGACAAGCTGGTTAAGAGGGCGGCAGCGACGGAGGCGGATATGGAGCAGTTCCAAGTTGTTCAGAACCGGAGAAACAACTGGCAGTCTGGAAAGAGGCCTGCACATTCGGGGAGTTTCAAGGGACAACCATCTGCACAGAGGTTCAAACCGACAGGGGCGAACGCTGTTAGTGTGGCTGGAGGACCTGGAAACAATGTGGTGAGACCTCCTGCGGTGACTTGCTACAACTGTGGTGAAACGGGGCATTACAAATCTCACTGTCCCAAACTACCGAGTGGAAATAGCAACGCACCAACGCAGCAGACTGGGAAGAGGCCGTACCAATCAGGGCGAGTATTTGCCTTGACAGAAGCTGATGCTGATGAGGCAGATCAGGTCATCTCTGGTACGAGGGCTGGTGTTTAGAGTTTTTGTCATTTCTTTTCCCGTTGTTTAGTGAGACTGTTATGTAATGGTGTGTATTATGTAACAGGCGAACTCTATCTTAATGGAATGAAAGTTTTTGTATTGTTCGATACTGGATCCTCTCATACATTTGTGTCTCCTAAATTTGCTAAAGTGTTGGGAGTTGAACCGAAGATTTTTCCAGGCAAGATCTTAGCAGTAGCTACTCCATCAGGGGAAACTTTAACCACTGATCGGTATTATGCTAATTGCGAGATAGTGATTGGGGATAGAATCTTTGGCTTTGATCTGATCGAGCTGACTATCTTGGGAGTCGATGTTATCATTGGCATTGATTGGATGTCGGTGTACAGTGCAAGCATCGAGTGTAAGACCAAGACGGTAACAGTGAAGGCTCCAGGTGGACCTGAAGTCACATTCCAAGGGAAGCAGAAATGTTCTAGGCTGGTGGCAACTATCCGCAAGGAAGAGACTCCTGTGGAAGTGCAAGGGATTCCTGTGGTTCGGGACTATCCGACTGTGTTCTTGGAAGATTTTCCTGGGTTACCTCCGCATCGTGATGTAGAGTTCAACATCACCATTCAACCGGGAAGTGCACCCATTTCTAAGGCACCGTATAGGATGGCTCCAGTGGAACAGGATGAGGTGAAACGGCAGATTGAGGAACTGTTGGAGAAAGGCTTTATTCAACCTAGTGCGTCACCTTGGGGAGAACCAGTGCTTTTGGTAAAGAAGAAGGATGGATCGATGAGAATGTGTATCGATTACCGGGAGCTGAATAAGGTCACTATTCAGAATAAGTATCCTATTCCTCGAATTGATGACTTGTTCGATCGTCTACAAGGAGCAACTGTTTTCTCCAAAATAGATCTTCGATCAGGTTACCACCAAGTTCGAGTGAAAGCTGAAGATGTGCACAAAACTGCGTTTAGAACTCGGCATGGGCATTACGAATTCTTAGTTATGCCATTCGGAGTGACGAATGCACCCGCGATCTTCATGGACTTGATGAACAGAGTTCTGAGGCCGTTTATTGATTCTTTCGTCGTGGTGTTTATCGACGATATTCTCGTGTACTCCAAGTCTGAGGAGGAGCACACTGAGCATCTGGCAGCAGTTATGCAGAAGCTGGAAGAGCAGAAGTTGTATGCCAAGTTATCCAAGTGTGATTTCTAGAAATCTGAAGTGGCATTCCTAGGTCACATCCTTTCTAAGGAGGGAGTGGCAACTGACCCTTAGAAGATAGAGGCAGTGAAAGATTGGGCTAGGCCTACTACAGTGAAGGAAGTCAGAAGTTTTCTTGGGATGACTGGATACTACAGGAGATTCATTCAAGGTTATGCTCAGATAGCTGTACCGCTTACTGGACTGATCAAGAAGAATGTGAGCTTCAAGTGGACTGAGCAATGTGAAGCGGGCTTTCAGGAGTTGAAAGATAGGCTGACTACTGCACCTATTTTGGCTTTGCCTAGAGCAGGTGTTGAGTATGATGTTTATAGCGATGCTTCACATCGGGGGCTTGGTTGTGTCTTAATGCAAGAAGGAAGAGTAATCGCTTATGGGTCTAGGCAACTACGACCACATGAGAAGAATTACCCAACTCATGATCTGGAGTTGGCTGCGATTATCTTTGCTTTGAAGCAATGGAGGCACTACGTGTACGGTGAGAAGTTAAACATGTACACGGACCACAATAGCCTGAAGTATATATATCAGCAGAGGGATCTCAATCTGAGGCAGCGAAGATGGTTGGAAGTGCTCGAGGATATGCGACCTGAGATCAAGTATCATCCTGGAAAGGCTAATATTGTTGCTGATGCACTTAGTCGCAAGAGCAGTTTGGCCAGTTTGATTACAACTCAGAGGCATCTGATTGAGGAGTTTGACCGAGCAGGTATTGAGGTTGTCTTGCAAGGGTTGGGAGCATCTTTGGCTCAGTTGAGGCTTCAGCCTACTTTGAATGCAAGGATCATTGCAAGTCAGGAGGTTGATGCTGATATTTTGGAGATGAAGGAGCAGGTTGGTGCTGGCAGGTTGCCCGGATTTCAAATCAGGGATGGAGTGCTGTGGTTCGGAGATAGGCTGTGTGTTCCAAATCAGGCGGACTTGAAAGAGAGTATTCTTCAGGAGGCGCATGCTACTCTTTTGTCGGTACATCCTGGGAGTATTAAGATGTACAAAGACATCAAACAGCATTTCTGGTGGTCAGGTTTGAAGCGGGATGTGGCTGAATTTGTTGCGAAGTGTGAGGTTTGTCAGCAAGTCAAAGTCGAAAATCAGAGACCCGGAGGTCTATTACAGCCGTTACCTATTCCGGAATGGAAGTGGGATAACATCAGTATGGACTTCATTACGGGATTGCCTAAGAGTTCTAAAGGCAATGATGCAATTTGGGTTATAGTCGATCGACTTACCAAGTCCGCTCACTTTTTGGCGATGAAACTCACTGCTTCGATGGACAAGTTGGCTGAGATGTATGTTGGTGAGATTGTCCGGCTTCATGGTGTTCCCTCAACTATTGTGTCTGATCGAGATGCGCGGTTTACTTCGCATTTCTGGAGGAGTCTTCAGACAGCTTTGGGTACCAAGACAGATTTCAGCACTGCTTTTCATCTGCAAACCGATGGGCAGACCGAGAGAGTCAACCGTATTCTTGAGGATATGCTTCGGTGTTGTATACTAGACTTTGGAAGCAGTTGGGAAAGGCATTTACCTTTGGTGGAGTTTGCCTACAACAACAGTTTTTAGGCTAGCATCGGGATGGCGCCGTACGAAGCTCTGTATGGCAGGAAGTGCAGGACTCCTGTTTGTTGGTATGAAGTAGGGGAACGTCAGTTGTTTGGTCCTGAGCTTGTACAACAAACTTCTGAGAAGATTGATCTGATCAGGAAAAGGTTGGTGGAAGCTCAGAGCAGGCAGAAAAGCTATGCAGACAACCGGAGAAGGGACCTTGAGTTTGAGGTTGGTGACTTCGTCTTTCTGAAGGTATCGCCCAGTAAAGGTGTGGTTCGTTTTGGCAAAGGCGGGAAGTTAGCCCCGAGGTTTATAGGCCCGTATAAGATATTGAAAAGGATCGGGAAAACTGCTTACCGGCTTGAATTACCGGAAGAGTTGTCTCAGGTGCACAATGTCTTTCATGTGTCTATGCTGAGAGGTTACATTCCAGACCCGAGTCATCATTTGCCTGAAGTGCCGGAAGGTTTGCAGTTAGACCTGAATTACATCGAGTCTCCTGTTGAGATTGTTGATCGTCGAGAGAAAGTCTTAAGGAATAAGACGATACCGATGGTCAAGGTAGTCTGGAGAAACCACTTGGTTGAAGAGGCTACCTGGGAATCTGAGGAGAGGATGTTGAAGGACTATCCTGAGCTTTTTGCTTGATTGTATTTTTGTATCTTTTGTTCTTGTGTGAGTGTTGTCTGTTTTTATTGTGTTTCCTCGCTCTTGATTGTAGTTCCGGGGACGGAACTATTCTAAGGAGGGAGTGCTGTAATACCCTGATTTTTCAATTAATGAAAAATTATTTATTTTGCACGTAGTGTGCACGTGCAATATTTTGTTTGGATTATTTTATTATGATGTGTATAAATAGTTAAATATTTCTCAAATTATTTTGTACAAAAGCTTTTCTTTAAACAAATAGAAAGCCTTATTTTAATTTAATTAAAAAGGGCCTTTTTCTTAAAAGCCCAAATGTATTTTATTTTATTTATTTTAATAAACTATTTTGGCCCAACAATAAAGCCCATGAATTAATCTATTTTTAATTAAAACTTGTCATGTAGAAGACTAATTTATTATTATTTTATTTTTGTACAAATTAAAATGTACAAATTTGGCCTAGTTGCATGCACGTGCACTACACGTACACGTGCAATGCACACTCTTGGATGGTGGCCGGGTTGCATGCTTTTTGGAGGGATTTTCAAAAATGGTCATGGTGTTCATGGAGGTAGTTTTGTGGATGTGGGTAGTTTTTATAACTCCTACTCTAATCTTGGCCCTCCATTCTACAACCAACTAATCAATCTTGGCCCTCCATTTTACTTGATTTCAAGTATAAATACCCCCCTCTCATGGCTATTTTCATATGCAATTACATACTTCCAAATTATAGTCTTAATTAGTAATAGTGTGAGTTATAAAAGATAGAGAGATTGTGTGGGATTGCTTGATTGTTCCAAGGAGGAGTGGCCGGCTACTACAAGAGGAAGCATTCGGTTTTGCTTGGTGGCTTGGAGCTTGTGCTTGCATTCGGCTAGGAGGAGGTGTATCGTGTTGCAAGGACTTGGTTGCTTTGTGTGTTTCTTTTTCTCTCCATTCAAGGTGGGTAAAACATTTCATATTTCTAATATAGGAGTATATGCTAGATCTCATTAGCAAATGGCATGAAAAATGATTAATAAGAATGCGCCTTTAATTGAATAAATGATCTCTAGTTGATTGAATTAGTGATATGCGAATTATGTGTGATTGTATGTCATAAGAATGTGATTACAAAGTGAGTTGATTATCTTTGTTCCTAATTAAAAATGATTCATGGAAATGTTAGTAAGAATACATTTTTAATGGAAAGTTAGTTTATAAATTGATTAGTGTGTTAATGAACAATTTGCATGTGATTATTATTGTTAATTAAGTTGTAGATAAAATTCTCCATGCTCATTAGAATAAATGAATGATGATAGTATTGATGCTTGAGAATACTAATGAGGATGTTAGTTTAATTGAAAAATTGAAGTATGCAAATTGATTAAGAAAGAGCATGCTTTTGAAGGAGCAACCTTCTTGTATGTTTGATGTGTGAACCTAATAATTGATAAGTGACTATATATTTTTGTGATGCACATGATTGAACTAGAAGTATATGTTGACTTAAAGAAAACACATTTTTGCCATCACTAATTGCATGAAAAAGAAAATCTATACCTTGTTAGTGCTAATTTGTGAAGAGACCTCCTTAATTATTGTGGGGTTGGACAAATTCAAAGGAAGTAGATTTGTGTGATTAATATCAGCAAAATTTGTATAAGAAATTTTGAATAGAAGGGATTTGAAGATTAAGTGTTAACCAATGTCGAAAATTAGAAATATATTAGCTTAATGAACAATTCTTTGACTAGAGTGAAAAATATATTTTATTAGTACAAAAAATTATTTTTATCTTACTGGTATGAAACTCATATGAATGAGAATTAATCTGGAAATTTTCAGTGATTTTTTTTACAAAAGCAATAAGAAACAAGGGTTGGTTGAACATCGAAATAATTTTATAACAGTGGGTATTAATCTAAAAAGAGTTTAACGCACACTGTAACAACCCGAGCATGTAGCTCGAGTGGTCACAGCGTCACGTTGGGTCTCTGCCGTGACCGGTTCGAATCCCAGGATCAAACATTATTTTGTTTAATTCTTTCAAAAGAATTAAACAGCAGACTGAGAGCATTTAAAGCTCTCAGTTGCCTTTTATACCGTAGCGGCAACCGGCCTAGTGGCCTGTGCTCTAGGCTGTGTCGGTGGTGTGCTTGGGTTCGAATCTTGCTATCGGCAAGATGGAAAAATTATTTTTTTGGGAGTTTTATGTATCGAAAAATTATGAAAAAAATATGTATATTCTCCTAAAAATGTAAGGGACTTTCTAAAAATAGTTTGGGGATTATTTGAATGAATTTAACTATGGTTTGTGGTTAAAATGCATAAATAGACATATGGTTCTATATAGATTATTGATATGAATTTATAACTTGAAAGAATAAGTGAATTGACACATTAAGAGTTGATTTGGCAAAAAGAAATGTGGTTATGTGACATGATGCAATTATTTTCTCACTTGTGGAACAATATATGAAGTGTGCATGTTGTTTAGTAATGTGGAATTATTGTGATGTGATAATTGATAAGTATATGCAATTTATGTGCGATGATGAACTTGTGAACAAAAGTGAAATCATGAATTGAAAAGAGAATGCACATGTGAGTATGAGAACTCAACATGGAAATTTTATAAGTTGAAGATTGTGAAATGAAATTTGAAATAGAGTAGCTAAGTCTCCCCGGCATTGAGAATTGAGTTGAAATGAAATTAGACCAAGGTTGGTCATGAGGAAATGAATGAATAAGTCCGGTTGATGGAGAGGCTAACTCTAGAGATTAATTTTGTTCATGATTTTTAATAAAACTAAGGACTAGTGCATAGTGAAGATGTGATGAAAGTAAGAAAAAAACATTGAGTATGAGGGCCCTGGGTAGCGGCGAGAGCGTATCCCAGGAATTCCCATGACGAGTCTGGGTGAGGATACTGCTCCAGAGTACCGTCCCAGTGGCGACGCTCGTGGGATGTTTGAAGACTACGGGTGGTGTCATGTTTGTGGTGAGAGCGTATCCCAGGAATTTCCATGATGAGTCTGGGTGAGGATACTACTCCAGAGTGCCTAGACATGAGTTCGTAGGTCAGAAAACATCTAGGATACTTACCGTAATTACAGTAGTAGATTAAATCATAATGGGGGATTGAACCCTATAAAGATGAAGAACGAATAAGGGCTTGCCCTCGGACCTATGTAGTATGGGATGCATAGAATCCGAACAAGTGCGCATTAGTGTCATGTAACATAAATAAATGCATTAAGGATTAAGTGCACAATCACAACACGACATCAATAGGATAGTCCCTTTAGTTTGAATTGTGACAAGTTTGTGTTTGTTAAATATGGAAAGTTAAGTTATACTATTTCCGGCATAGAGAGGATGGCCGTGTATAATGTTCGTCGGTTGAATAAACTGATGTACCCACAGTCTTATATGCAGGTAAATGACATGTTAAAGATTAAAGAAGAATGGATGCTTAAAGATTATATCATGCTGTTGTATTTTTATTCAATTGTTGTAAATTTTACTTCCGCTGTGCAAAAGAAAAGTGTAATATTGATGTAATCTCTGATGTATGATGAAAAGTTTTAATTTTCCTGTAAAATTGTACTAAAGAAAGTGAAAAGATCCTTTAGAACATCTCGAATTCAGTGTATTTGGGATTCGGGGCGTTACAGTATATATGCATGTTGTTCATATGATGTCGTGTGCCTTGTTGTGTTAGTTGTGGTATACTTGTTGTGGACTTGCCAAATACCCTATACCATGTTGCTTGGACATCTTGTATACCCTATTTAATGTTTGGTTATGATTTGGATGTGTTTCATATGATCTCTGTCGAATTCATGCATAAAGACGATTTCAGTTTTTGTTATTACCCGTTTTTAATCAGTATTTTGGACCCTATTAAGGTTAGTATATGAAAATTATTTATGAATATGAATTATAGATAATTCTTCTACTTTCCAGATTTTCTGACAGATCTCAGTTTCAATTTATGTGTTGCGAGTTATGACTATTTTACTACAGATGTGTTTAAAATTCCAGATCCAGTTTTATATGAATTCTGTATGGTTATTTATTTTTCTACTGATGTTAAAGATAATATTTTGATCCAATATTTTGCTGAGTACAACTAGACTTGATTGGAATTAACCCCTAATATTTGTGGATTTAATTGATAATTTTTATAAACTATTCTACGCTTGCAAACAACTACTATACTTGCAGAATTTTCATACTGTGCAGTAAAGAAACATAATTTCGACCTGATTTTATTTGCTGTCTATAAAAACTTAGTGAATATGAATTGTAACCTACTGTATCTATTTTATCACCCTTTTGACGGATCTGAATTTCGATTTATATTTTGTGAGATATCACTGTTTCGATTTATATTTTATCACCCTTTTGACGGTTCTTCCTCTTCTGAATTTCGATTTATATTTTGTGAGATATCGCTATTTTATCCAGATTTACAAAACTACAGTATCTTGTTGCTTTCTGAATTTAATTGACTATTCTATCTATGTTGGAAAATTATGAAACTTTATTTCCTATTACTAAACATAATAGGGAATTCCCTGGATTTTTCTTGGATTTAATCAGTAAGTTTTTATGTTGTTTTCCTGTTTATGAATACAAACTTCTGATTTCTGGCTGAACACATTTTCTAGATACAAATCTGTTTTGAGTCACGTTTTTGTGAATACCATATGACTTATATATATTTGCTAGATTCAGCCAAGAGTCTATTTTCCAGATCCTCTGACGGATCCAGGTTTGCATGTTTGTAGCAACGAGAATTCCAGATTTAGTGCAGTACTGTCTTGCTGTCCTGAACTAGAATTGTCGTTGTTCAATCCTTTTATGTGTTGTCTTTTATCTGTACATGTTTATCTTTCAGTCTGAACCTGTTACCTATTTATGCCATATTTTTTTTGCTCTGTTTGTGATACATACATGCCTGTCTGATAATAATAACAAAATAACCAAGCTGGGGTTAAGGAAAAGATCTAGTAGTAGATAATATAGAAATGTGTACTTGGAAGGGGGGCCGTGTTTTCCATAGGATTATCTGTTACATGTTCATGACTACATGATACACGACTCTGTCCGTCTGATTAGCTGACTGCACACTTTCCTATAGGAAGGTGTACTCAGAAGAGAACCCGTAGGTTCTATCAATCTGTCTGGATCTGCATTTGATACCTGTCTGTCTGATACCTGAGTACACGGCCCTATAGAATTCCTGACGAAATCTAAATAAAATTGTTTGAATGTAGTAACCATGTGGTAAAAGTTTGGAATGCATGAAGTGCTACCTAGATAGTAATAACACAAGACATGTAATAACATGATATCTGTTACCTGTTTACCTGTATCTGTTATCTAGCATCTGTTATCTGTTTGACTGTTACATGCTACTGGACATCTGTTACCTGTTTACTTGTCTGTATAATATTTGACACCTGTTACATATCCCCTGTACCTGTTAGCATACCATGTTACTTGATTCTATTTTTCTGATTCATGTTAGACATTCTATTTTACTCTGTCATATCTATTCCATGCTATGTTGTTTCTACTATTACTCTATATTTGTTTATTTTCCCTGTACTTGTGCCTACTCTACAAGCGGCCAGTAACTTGCATTGATGGGCATTTTGTTTTCTTTTTTCTCTTCCTGCAATTTGTTAAATTACAGATCATGGAGATTAGCTGCCCGATGGAGTAGGTGATCAGAGATTTTAGATGCTGGAGTTTTGCTATTATTATTATTTATTGTTGCTTATTTGAATAATTGTATCTGTTACTTGGATTATTTTTATTTGGGCAATGTGACCCAAGATTATTGACTTGTTCCGATCTGGTTTATTTGAGATTATTAAATTTTGTTTCAAGTAAATTCCTGTTGGTATATTGATTCATATGTGCATGTGTGGTTGACTTATCTTGCTTCCTACTCTGATTATTCCTGTGAAATGTTGTAAAGATCCTAACAACTTATGGATTATGAAAATCATTCGCTGGACTTAGTCACGTACTCGTATTCCGTATTCTTTTTAGGAAGCAGGGCCTGACAGTATATGCGTATACCGGGGCTAGAGGGACACTTGCGGGATGTTCGCACAACGAGAATTCTGTACCGTCGGGCGGTGGATCTCCTAGACTGGAATCCGTACCCATGGAATGTCTAAACTTTTTTTTTATTACTGGGTAGTTATCATGGCGAGGGTTTAAACCCTTTAATGTGGAGTACATAGGTGCTTGCCATCGGACCTATGTAGTATGGGATGCATAGAATCCGAACAAGTATGCATTAGTGTCATCCTAGCGTAAACATCTGCATTAGGCATTAAGTCATTGCATACACTGACATGTTTAGGATAGTCACTCTTTATACTTTTATATGCATTCAAGTTTGTGATTGTTAAAGTAAGAGATTTCATTATAATACAGCATATAGAGGATCGCTATTTATAACATTGCGTCGGTTGTAAGCAACTGACGTGCCCACAGATTTTCAGTGCAGGACTTGATTGGTTTGGCAAGGACTTAAAGACGGTTGATGATAAAGATTATATTTAAGCTGCTGATATTAGAGTTTTATTTCTCGTTGTATTTTATTCCGCTGTGTAACTCTGTAATAAACATTATTGTGTAATAAAAGAAAAGTTTTAATTTTCTTGTAAAATTGTACGAATTAAGTAAAAGATCTTGTTGAACTACGAATTACATGTAAATGGAATTCGGGGTGTTACACCTGAAGCCCGTTCGTACGACAAAAAATTGCACGAGGTTAAAGGAACGGGTCGCGTGCCCAATTTCGACTGGGCAGATTTCCATCGGGTACATGTGGCAAATTAGAATACTGTACGATATCAGATGACACCAAATATGTCGTATGTTGCTATATCTTACGATGGCTCTTTCCAAGAAGTGCATATGACGTAGTACAAGTGCATTACCGGATTGTATGTATCTCAGCATACCGTTGTACCAGTCGGAGTTTAGTACCGATTCCCCCAATTGAGGAGGAACCACCACCGGCATATTCCTCTTCACAACCAATGTATCGACTGAAAGTGTCGATGTATCGAAACATGGTTAGTCTAACTTTACATATTTTTATATATTTCATATGCATGTATTGTTATGTAAACACTTGATATTTATATAGATAATGTTGCTTGCAATGTTGTTTAATTTATATATTTCAACTCGTTGTAGATTGAAAACACATGGGACACAGTTAAGATAGCTGCTCGTACGTTGAAAAGTACGGTGTTCGAGAGCGTGAAAGAGATAATGTGGGAGATCCTTAAACCGTGCCGCTGCACTCTTGAAGATGTAGGTGTAGGGGCCAAACTTGATTCATACATAAAAGCTAATGTGAGTAGTTATTGGCAAAAGAGCGTGACAAAGGGTGGAATTCACATCACCGAGCCACAACAACCACAACAACAAGAACCGGTGGATGTAGGTGAGGAGGAGCAAAGGTCGGATGAACCCTTATCCCCCGAGACACAAGTTAGACGCCAAAATCCCCAACGGAAGAGGAATAAGCCGGATCAGTACACACCAAGTGGATGCAAACCGCGTGGTCAGAAGAGGTAGTAGCCAATACACCTTTTTTATTATTAGTTTTGTATTCGGTTTATGATTTCATTCCTTAAATGACTAATACATCTTATTTTCTACCTTTATCAATTTTGTAGATGAATTGAAGGGCATTCAAGGAAGTTGGCTACGTATGTAATTGTTTTATTGCACTTGAATTGAACCCTCTAACCCTAACTTTTTAGTAATATTCTGAACTTTATATATTTTACATTTTTGGGAGAGAAGAGGGAGGGACGTTTTTTTATATAAAAAGTGGAAGAATAGCCCTCTAACACCTTAAACCTAACCCTACCTCTAACCGTCTAACACTCTAACCCTAACCCTAGCTCGACCCTCTACCTTCTAACGTTAGGTTTTTTAAAAAATTTTTAATAACCCTCTAACCTCAACCCTCTAATATTTTTTTTGGTGTAAGGGGAGGTTTGGTGGGTGGTGGGACGGGTATTTATAAATATTTTCCAAAAGTAGATTTTTTGGGGGGAATTTTTATCTAACAGTTACGAATAATGGGTGCTAGATTTGCTGATTCCTTTGTTACAAATTGTGCAGAGTTTTCTAAATATTGTTATAAATTGATGGGAGTTTTAATGGAAGGTAAATTGTGAACAAAAAAATTAGTGACATTTTACCCTAATCATCGTCAATTAGCCTGTTCTCAATTTTTGTTTAATAAATAAAATAAAATTAAAGAACAACCCTCTAACCTTCTAACCCTAGTTCTAACCCTAACCATTTAACCCTCTAAAGTCACGCCCCGCTTTCCAAAAGGAATATGGAATGCGAGTACGTAACAAAGCCCAGTGAATGATTTTCATCATTCATAAGTTGTAGGATTGACTCAGCATCATAACAAGAAATACAGCAAAATATATTCAACCACGCATGCATGAATAATTTATTAATCAACAGAAAACATTTGAAACAAATATACATATCCCAAATAAATTCAAGATCTGGATCAAAAGTAAAAACTTCGGGACTACAAGCTCGTTACAAGTTTTAAATAGTTACAAGAATTAAATAACTCAAATACAAATAACTAAAGCAAGCTTTCCCAAGCAAAGCCTAGAAGGTTTGCTCACCAACTCCAGCAGGCAATTGATCTCCAAAACCTGTATATATATATATATATATATATATATATATATATAAAATAAAACACAAAGAAAGCTATCAAGTGGCTCTTCTTCAATCTCCCCAAAATCAGAGGTCCAAATCTAACCTCACAAAACACATTTCCCCCCCAATAGTTTTTCCCCAAAACTCAATTTCAAATTCCCCCCCCCCCCCCAAACAACTCATTTATTTATTTATTTCTCTCTCTCTCCCTCTCTCTCTCTCTCTCTCTCTCTCTATATATATATATATATATATATATATATATATATATAAACGTAGATTTTTATACCCCAATTTATTATTATTATTCACCACATATTAATAGAAACATGGACTTTTATTTATCATACTATTCAAACTTCAGCTAGATAATTGTTGATTTACTGTTTACAAAACTTTTCATATGTTGTATCGTTCTGAAGATGTGCCGTAGGCACGTGCCCACAGGCAAATCTAGTATATATATATATATATATATATATATATATATATATATATATATATATATATATATATATATATATTTATAATTATTTTTCACCACATACTAATAGAAACATGGACTGTTATTTACAACTAATTATTGTCATACTATTCAAACTTCAGCTAGATAATTGTTGATTTACTATTTACAAAACTTTTCATATGTTGTATCGTTCTGAAGACGTGCCGTAGGCACGTGGCCACGGGAAAATCTGGTATATATATATATATATATATGTATATATATGTATATATATATATATATATATATATATATATATCTAATATTGTAATGGGAGAAGGCCTTAGTGTCATTTGTAAATGTTTTGTCATTCTACGAACCCGTGCAACGCACGTGCATAACTATTATAAAGGAGGTCCTAGGTTCAAATCAAGACTACATCTAAATTTTTATTTTAAAAAACTATATTTATTAAAACGTGCATCGCACGTGTAAACTACTAGTATATATAGAAGGAAAATAGAGAAACAAAGACAAACACCCGTTAGTGCAAGTTACGGGCCACAAGTAGTACAAGCAAGGGGTATGAAAACAATCGCAAGAAAATATGGAACAAAGATATGAAATAAAGAATATACAACATGATTGACAAGAATGCAACAAGTAGTGAAGTTAAAGAGACTAGCTAGCAAGTGAAACAAATCAAGTAACAGGATCCGGTAACAAATACAAGTAACAGGAATAGGTAACAAGTGAGCATGTAAATATGTATCAAGTGTCAAGCAACAAGTATCGAGTAACAAGTCTCAAGTAACAAATAAAAATGTGGCATGTAACAAGTAGCAAGAACGGGTAACAAGAATGTGCAAGTGAACATGTTATACTTAAGTCTGTTGTTTAATTCTATCTAGGTAGCACTTCATGCATCCCATTTATTTAGCTCATGGTTTCTACTTATAAACAAGTTACGTTTAGGCCTAGTGGTGGATTTTATAGGGCCGTGTACTCAGCTCCTGTAAGAAATACGAGCATGTAATAAAACCATGGGCACTAGAGGTGCCCCCCGCAGGCACTAGAGGTGGCCCCTGTCAGCCCCTAACATGGCACTTAGTTCCATCTGATTGCAAACACATATTATGTAATTATATAATGGGCACTAGAGGTAACCCCCGTAGGCACTAGAGGTGGCCCCTGTCAACCCCTAACGTGGCACTTAGTTCTATTTAACTTAAAATCATGGGAAATACGGGCCCCCTTCGGAGTACACTTACATATATTGTCCACTACTATGGTCTTTCCCTTAACCTCGGCTTGTTATTTATTATTATTATCAAGACAAGAATGAAAGCTTGCGAAACAAGGCAAGTAAACATGAGTAAGGACAGAGAACAAGTTTAGACTAGGTAGAATGCATATTCAAGTACCAAACAAATTATAATTATAAAAAACTACGAGAATTCCAATTCTGGACAATATGACGTTGCTGCACCAAAACTGAGATTCCCGCCACCACAGAAATGCAAATCTGAATCCGTCAGAAAATCTAGAAACTAGAATCTCTTCCGAATCAAGCATATATAAACAAGATACATGAAAGTTATAAAAACTGGTGTCAAAATAGCAAACTACACAGAACTCGTGTTCAGCCAAAATTTGTGAAATTGTATTTAGAAACAAGAAACGGGTCTGAAACTTCATCAATTAATTCCAAGAAAATTAGGAAAGGTTCTCTAGTGTGTCTGGTCTTATCATACAAAATTTCAAGTCATTATCTTACAGGTAGCATAGTTATTTAATTTTGGAAACAAAGTGACGCAGCAAATTTATGAATCTTAAATTTCAGACACAGCAGCACTAAAATAGTGGTAATTCATAAACTATAACTCAAAATTCAATTCCATCAAAAGTGTAGTAAACTAGACATCTGGGGATACATTTCATGTTTAGAACTCAAGTCCAGATTCTGATGTTATAAGGGTCGAAATAGCAAGGAAAAACAGGAAGACCAACATAAGGGATTTCTTTTATATAAAAAGTGGCATGATTAATGACTATTATGAGTCTAAATTAGTGTGTGATACAAATTAGGATGTAATAGGTATCAAATCAGGAAGACACATTTATTTCTCAACTCAAAAGAAGGTAAATCAACACATACAACATACAACATACATCTACAAGTTAATGTGATTCATAATTTCATGTGTTCAAATAACTAGGTGATAAAATAGATCTAACTAGTTGTGAAACGAATATATCAACGAAAGATTGTGACTCTTATGATCATGGAATTGATAAGGACGACAACAAATAAAATGAGATCATCAAATGATAAGCCAAAGGTGAGTCACAACTACTATCTACTTGCGGTATTATCAAATAAAAGGTTGTACTAGAAGAACGGATTGTACAAGAAGATATTTGCCTTGATTAGATGAGGGCGTTGATCGACGATCGAGATCGAATGGATCGGATTGGCACGGATCTTGATAGCGATCAAGATCGAGAAAGATCAACTGCTGAGATCACTCTGATCTGATCTGATGATGATGGAGATGATGATCAAGATCAGATAAAGCAAATGGTCCAGATCAAGGTGATCAAGTCAGATCTGATGATGATCACGATCTTGATACTGATGATCGGATGATGGCTTGAATTGCGAAGAGATCGGAAGGCTAAGATCTGATCTGATCGGATGATGGCAATGATCACGAGGAGATCGAATGGTCGAAATTCAAACTCGATCTCTTTCCCTATCAAACAGCGGCAAGGCGGGAAGGCTTTGACTGGTGGCTGGCGGCGACGAGACGGTAGCGGCATCGAGGGGGCTCGACTGGATGGCGACAGTTAACGGGGGAGGCAACGATGATGGGTGGTCGGTTCGCCCTATTTTTGGAACAAAAACAGAGGAGCGATGGCAATGGCGGAGCTCAGGGATTCGGGATGGCGAGGCGACGGAGGGGGAGTAGAGATAGGGGATGATGACGAGGATGATGCACAGGGTCGAGGGCATAATGGGTTTCAGGAGCAAGGTGGGTTCGGAAGTGAGGAAGACGATAGGTTTCGGGGGCAAAGACGATGGGGTTGATGGGTTAGCGATGAGACGGTGATGAATATGAGGGTGATGGGGAGACGATGAGGTGGTGATGGAGATGAGGGTGATGGGGGAGACGATGAGGCGGTGATGGAGATGGGTGTGAGGTCGAAGGCGGTAGGGAGCACAGGGACGGTTTCGGAGTCTGGAGGTAGGAGAAGAGGGTTGGCGGCTGTGGGAGGTTTCAACAGTGATTTAGGGTAATTAAGGTTAGGGTAAAATAGTTTAGGGTTTTTATATATTAGGGTTATTGGATAGCGGGTTTGAGTAGGATCCATGTCACGCTCTGCTTTCCAAAAATACGGAATACGAGCACGTAACATTGGCCCAGCGAATGACTAACGTCACCCATAAACTGTTTATTCGATTAACTCATTAGGGACATGCAATATAACATACATTCTTTAATTTATGTGATAGTACAACATAGGAATAATTAATCTATTAAAAAGTGGAATCTAAAATTCTAGACAGCAAGCGCAGTCTGTACAAAAATATAGTTTCTCGCTGACTCAGAAATCGAAAGTTGAATTCGTTAGAAATTCTGAAAACTAGACTTCCACATGGTTCCAATGCATATTTATAGTTCACAATCCGACAACAGTAGCTAGGTCAATCACATTGTTCTTTACATGTTTCATGTTCAGGCAAAATATCGACATCATGTTATTTTAATTTTAGAGTTAGCAAAAATGCATTATTAAATTCATTAAAAATACTTATTAGGTTCCCAAACATGTAAATTAATAATTTGAAAATTTTCAGAGCAAAATTCTATCATTTGATCAGCCTTTATACTATTTAAACATGGAAGATATGAGAATCTGAAAATTTGAAAGTCGGAACACAGCTGTAGTAAAATAGGCATAACTTTTGCTACAAAATTTGGAATTCAAAAATTTAGGATGTTCTGGAAAATAGAAAGATGAGGATACAACTCTTGTTCAGAAAGCAGTTAAATTTAAGATCGTTTACTGGGTCAAAAACAGCAGACAAATTCCAGGCAGCACGCAAGATACAGTTTTTAGGGTATTTTTCATGAAAATAAATTAATTAAACATGATGGGTATCGATTCTTTAGTCAATAAATTGTATAATCAGCATGATGAGTGTCAAAACATGATAAATAAAATTATAACACCCACATATACAAATCTATCATTCAATCAACTATCAAACGATCAAACAACATACAACCTAGTAATTGTCTCTACAATAATTTATTTGTGTCTTGACTATATGTGTAACTCTATTGTTAATGCTATATGATGTATGCAAGATTCAATACTTTTGGGGTCAAATTGGCACGATGTCAAGAGTATTGGGGTTAGCTCGTGTAAACCCTCAACAAATCCAAGAACAATGGATAATACGATAACAAAGAGATCTACTTGCAAGAGTTTCAATAAAATTTGAATTTGATATAATTAACAATTCAAGAGGACGGTGACTTGCCTTATAAACGGTGAAAATGAATATCAAGAATAACGGGATAAGGATCCCGAAGCAATGAACCCACGAACACACGAACTAGCACGTGCAATAAACGTGCACTAATCAACACAGCACACAAAGAGACAAGCAGCAACAGTAAGAGAACGACAGCAACGACAGTAGGCAAGGCCGGCCAAGGGGGGTGGCCGTGTCTCTGGGTCGTCAGCGAGCGGCGTTGACCGTTGAGGTCGACGCAACGGCGGCGCTGGTGAGCGATCGAACAGGGAGAAGGCAGCGATGGGTTTTTGGGTTCTTGGCGCTATCGTCGAGAGAAACAGGGAGAGAAGGAGATAGGGAGGGGTTTCGGGGTGGCTTGGCTGGCGGCGCTAGGGGAGCGGTGCCGGGAAGGGTTTGACGACGATGGGGGTGCCGGAGCTGGCCGCTGAAGACGATGGGAAGGGGATGGAAGGGTTTTGGCGGGAATAGGAGAGAGAGAGTATATGGCTAGGGTTTCGAAAATTGTGCAATTTTTAGGATTTGCATTAGGTTTGTATTTATAGGGTACAAAGAGGATATTGGGTTAGTGGTTTAGAGTTCAATAATAGCGGTTTTAGGTCCAGAACAAATCAAATTAGGTTTTAAGGTTCAATTAATGGATAAATCAAAATCAATAGAGTTCAAATAAAAATACCCACAATTAAATAAGAGAACAATAGGATCAACAAGAATATCTCGATCAAAAGAACGAAGAATTTCATGAACAAGTTTTAATTAAAATAATAATCAAGAAAGAAATAGGTTTTTTTTTCAATTGCAAATAAAAATATTACAAAAGGAGAAAAATTGAAAAATACAAAAATGGTAGTTACAATCCAAAAGGAGTCAAAAATCACAATAATTTGGCAATATGAATTAGATGAGTAGAACCAGTCAATTCCCGATGAAGAACGACAAATCAGAGCTGATATGAATGATGCAAATGAAATAGGCTGGGCACAAAAGTTGAGTCGAAACAAAAGAAATAACTTTGATTAGAACTGGAAACAAAATACAGGATTTTGAATTAAAAATAGAGTACAATGAAATGTAATACAGCAGAAAATACAAATACATGAATAGGGGTTACATCTAACCTTCGAACAAAATTAGGAAAATAGTGTTGTTATAGTTAAATCATTATTTTCATAAACACCACAACACCCCTCTCAGCACCCTCTCCCACATCCCCAAAAATAAAATTTAAAAATAATAAGCTGAAAAAAGATGAATTTCTATGATACCTTAGCCTGTTGTTACCGATGATGGGTTAGGATAGTGTAGCCCGTTATTCACGATAACGTGTTAGGTTGGAAGATTTGGACAGAACTTGATTTTCATATGAATTTGTACATGGAATTGGTCATCTAATTGGTCATCTTCTTAAATTTTTTTCAAAAATATATCTTCACATTACTATATAATACAAAAAAAAAACACATAAATAAATTTTTTTGGTTAAATTACAAGTTGTTGAAATTTTTTTGGAATATTACCAGTAAAGGTTTTAAATGGGTTAAGGTTATGGTTAAATCTGGGGGTAGGGTTAGAGGGTTAGAGTTATGGGTAGATGGTTAGAATTATTGTAACCCCCGTTTTCGATTATACGAAAATCTTCTGTATTCTGGTATTTTGTTGTCTATAAATTATTTTATTCCTTCTTGCTCCGTACTCTTGTATTTCAAATTCCTTGTAAATTCCTTCTTTCATTTTCTTGTACATCTCATATTTGATTGAACTCAAACCCATATATATAAATTCTCATGTTCTCCTAAACCCAATTGCATTATCTCGATATTCGATTATTTTGTTTGAATCCAAATCCTAATTCATTCAATAAAATTATTTGATTTGTTTGTAAACAGCTAATCCTGGTCATCCTATGATTTGATTATTTGATTTTTCATTTGTCAAGCCCAACCAATATCATTGAATTTATTATTTTCATTTGTTAAGCCCAACCCAGCCCAACGATATTGTTTTCTTTTGTTATTATTGTAAGCCTAAACCCAAGCCTGCTTTTGTGTATACAAACCCGTTGACCCAACTCAACCCACTAACCAATTCTCCCCCAAATCTAATTGTTGACCAGATCAAGCCCCAAATCTCTCTCACATCCCCCACTCTGTCCTAACTACCCCCGCACGTATTCACCCAATTATTATATCATAATATTATTGAATAAAACCCCCCGACTCGGTCTCCCTCTCTCTCTCTTCACTCTTCCTCTTTCCTATTCTTGCTCCCAAAACCCAACAGAACTCTGTCTCCTCGCATCCTCCTCCCTACCATCAATCTCCTCACCCCTGTCACCACTCTAGCGCCAGCTCCACCGGCGACCACTGCTCCTCGCCATCACCCGTCGAGTTTCTCCCAGTTTGACCGCTGCCACCCTGAGACCCAACGAAGCTCTCCTTCCACCATCACCGTCGTCACCTTCCCCCGTTGCTCGCCTTCTTCCTCCCTCGGCTGACCACTAGCCCTCGTTGATGCTTCTGCCATTGCCGTCGCCTCGCAACAACCACCTCAGCTCTCCACCATCCTCGACCCCCTACCGCTGTTTTCCCGCCATTTCCATTGCCATTGCCCCACTCCGAAGAACCTGTCTCCTCCCCATCGCTGTCACAACCGCAGCATCCTCCGTCGTCCTCCATTGCTCTATCGACCACCAAGCCCCTCGCCGCTCCTCTCTCCCTTGCCGCTGTTGTCCATCACAGCGCCGAAGCCGAAGCCGAAGCCACTCCCCGCCATTGGTGCTACCACTTTTTGCTGTTATCGCAGCTCTCGCTGTTGTCTCTGTTGATCTTACCGTTGTTCCTTGTTGTTGTTGCTGTTCTTTATGTAATACCCTGAATTTTTATTAAATATAAAATTGTTGATTTACATGTTGAGCACGTGTAAATTTGTGTATAAATATTTTCTTATGAAATGATATTTATATAACATGAACAAAAAATTAATTTCTTTCATTCTCTTTTCTTTTAAGCCCATTTTTAAGAAGTATAAATTTGTTTTTCTAAATTAAGCCCAACCTAATAAATTAATTATTTTATTCGAAAAGCCCACTATTTTGAAGCCCAAGAATTAATTACTCTTTTAAAACAACTTGTCATGTAGACACATTTTTGTAGACAATTAATTAATTAATAATGTACAACTTTAATTAGGGGGACACTAGTTGGGACATGTGTTTGCACGTGTGTGTGTGCATTGCACACCATTCTTGGCCGGAAATGCATAGGAGAGAAGTGGGGCTGTGGATTAGTGGAGAGGTGGTTTTTTTGTTCATGGGTGGTTGCTACAACTTCCCATTGTATCCTATCCATTGATCTACAACCATCTAATGCAATCCTAGCCTTCCATTTCACCCCGAAACTAGTATAAATACCCCTCCCTTATGTGCATACAACACTAAGATTTTTTTTTAAAGAGAGAAAGAAATATATAGGAGAGTAAAAGATTGAGAGAGAGTAAAAAGATTGAGAGCATTAGTTGTGTGTGTTCCATCTTGGAGGCCGGCTACTTCACCAACGGCAAGGAGAGGCTCGGGTTTCACCAAGTGCAAGGAGAAGGAGAGTTTGTGGTGGCTCATTCTAGGAGGAGAAGGACCGCTCGTGTGTTCAAGGAGATTTTAGGAGCTTTGTAGTATTTTCTTCGAATAGGTGGGTGTTTTTCTATACTTCTAATCTTAGACATCATGCTAGGGATTTTTGATATATATACATGCTAAAAAAACTAACAAGACAATCATTTGTTGACTCTAAGAAGGACTTGGTAGATGAATGAGCAAATGTTTGATGAATTGCATGCTATTGGTTATAATTCATGTTTAATGTAGCTAAATTAACTTATTGCCATGAAATTGTGGAATTAGAACCATGTGATGGTAGAAAATTGTTCATGTATGATTAGTAGATAAATTGTGAATTTTTGCGTCTATTGAACCATTGTAGCACTTGTTCAAGGAATGTAACTTTGTTCATGAGTGTCATGAACAAAGAGGGAAAAACAGAAATTTTCACTTCTTTAATAAGTTTTAATGCAAAGAATTAAGTAGAAGATTTGTTTAGGTGAAATTTTGCAATTTGTAAACATAGAATACAAATTAGAGTGAAAATACTTGTTTTAATGCCAAAAATTATTTTTAAAAACACTGATTTGTTAAATTTATGTAAACTCAGTATTATGGAAATTTTAAGGAATTTTTGTGTAGAAGAAACGAAGTTAGAATCTTTTGAAAAATTAAATAAATCCAATGAACAGAGAATCGATTTAAACATATATTAAGCTAAACCTATATCAGTTAGTCACCTTGGTCATACTGGTTATAGGGGGGGGCTTTAGTTGCGTTACTGTAGCAATGTGTGACTGTGTGTGTGTGGGTTCGAGTCCCGGCAGAGGCTTTTTATTTTCAAAATTCGATTTTTCCCAAATACCGAGAACTGGACTCAAACCCTACTTACTCACCCTCTGTGACAGTTGGGCACCTTGTACCTTTTGGCTAGCGCATGGCGCCTTGGGTCTCGGTGACTATGCACGGGCTGTGTGTATGTGTGTGCGGTTCAATTCTTGTAGTGGCCAAACTTTTTTTTTGAAGAAAAATCTTTTTTTTTTATTTTTTTTTATTTTCTTGGGTATTTCAAGCTTTAAAAATAAATAAATAAATACTGAGAAATTAATAGAAAATTCCTATGTGTATAAACTTCGAAAAGAAAAATTATTTTGGACTTTTAGACTTTAAAAAAAAGGAACCAGAATACAAATTTAAGAGTGAAGTATTCACCTTAGTTTTGATCCTTTGGAACTCTAAAATAAAGAAATGAATTTTTTTGGTTATAGAAATAATTGCAAAGTGATAAATTGAGATTTTTCCTTCATAAATGTTGAGTAGAATTAAATGAGAAATTTTGAGTATGTAAGTTGTGCATGGAATTATGAGAAAAAGAGAACCTGATGAATTGTACAATTTCTGAATAAGTATGTTTTCTCTGAAAGTGAAAGGAGGACTTAGACTAGAACTTTAAGCTAAACTCTACATCAGCAAGAATGAAAAAATATGGAAAAGAGGATTTTGATATATTTGTGACCAAGTTTGGGTCGTTGATAAGAATTTTTGAAAAGACCGATGTAGGAGTAATGCTAGATTCTAGAATATTGACCTTCAATTATACATAAGGACTAGATACATAGTGAAGATGTGATGAACGTAAGAGAAAAACATGAGTATGAGGGCCACTAGATTGGCGACGTGAGAATATTCACAGGATGTCCCATGATGCGTCATGATTAGGGCGTGGATACTACTCCAGAGTACCGTCTCGGTGGCGACGCTTATGGGGTGATCTAATGACTGCTGGTGGTGTCACGTTTATGGTAGGAGGTGAATTACCATAGGATGCCTGCATGATGAGTCATGTGTCAGTGCATTGGGATTCTCTCCAGGGTGCCTAGACGCGAGTTCGTAGTTCATAGAATGCCTACGATACTTACTGTAGTTACAGTAGTAGTTTAAGTCATGGTGAGGGATTGAACCCTATAAGATGAAGAACGATTAAGGGCTTGCCCTCGGACCTATGTATTATGGGCTGCATAGACTCTAAACAAGTGTGCATTAGTGTCATAATGTAAACAACTGCATTAAGGACTAAGTGCACAGCACAACACGACATCAATAGGATATTCCCGTGTAGCTTTGCTTGTGATCAGGTTTGTGGTTGTTTAAGTATGGAAAATTATTATACTGTTTCCGGCATAGAGAGGGTGGCCATGTATAATATTTCGTCAGTTGACTGAACTGACACGCCCACAGTTTTACATGCAGGGTAAAGAGGTTGACAAATTGAAGTATACATGCTGCTCCAAGATTGATTTAAATGTGTACATTTTCATGTAATTACTTTAAATTGCTTCCGCTGTATGAATGTAAATGTATAATGTAACTCTGATGTGATAAATGTTTTATTTTTTCTTGTAAAATTGTACGAAAGAAGTGTAAAGATCCTGTGGAACTTCGAATTCAGACTATTTTGGAATTTGGGGTGTTACAGAGTGGTATCAGAGCCATGTTTCCAAGTAGTACAAATTTATAAGGAACGACACCCTAGAAGTGGACATTAGAGCATGTGTTGAGTCTAGAGATTTAAATGTAAGTCACTTACAATTGTGTTGCTCTACGATTTATGTTTCTTCTCGTCCTTTCTTTAAGATGCCGGACCACTTCGACCCAGCTGGAGGGGACGACTGGCACATTGTTGAGGAGGATTACTATCCCGTAAAAGCTGATTCAGACGAAGAGGATCCTGAAGAATTTGAAGAGGAATGGCCTGAGTCCCGAGAGATCAGTTCACCTCCGAATTCATCTGATGATTCATTCGACGAGGAAGAACCAGTTCCGAGTAGTCTCGTTGTGTCTCTTCAGAGGCAGGTAGAGAGTCAGCGGGAGAGAGCAGAGCTATTGCAGGCACAGTGTGCGAAGTGCAAGGAGAGCATTGCAACTCTCAGTCATCGTGTTTGGGAACTCGAGAAGAGGAAAAACATGTACGATGTACTAAAGGAGGAAGTGGCGGAACTATGGGAAGAGCTTCGTGAAGCCAAGAGAAACCATAGGAACTAGACTGTTGTATCTTCTTACTGCTTTCATTTGATGTCAGAATTTTTTAAAATTCGAATGTATAAAGTTTGAAATTCAATGAAATGAAAAGTCGATTTAAAATTTATGTGTTATACTTTGAGTTTAATGGATCTTTTGCATCAGAATATGGCTAGAAGAGGAGCTCGAAATGGAGAAGGTCTAGACTTGGAAATGGAGTTAGCGAGGGTCTATCAGACACTCAATGCCGTTGCCAAGAATCAAAATCAAGGAAGGGTGCCTGCGAATCCAGTACCCGAAGCAATCAAACTCGTGGAATCATTCAAGCGGATGAAACCATCGGTGTTTGAGGAAAAGTCAGACCCTGACACGGCTGGCAATTAGATCCGACAGGTAGAGACTATCTTCGAAGTCTTGGAGACTCCAGAGGGCAGCAAGGTGAAGTTGGCAGCACTGCAGTTCGAGAAGGATGCGGCTGTGTGGTGGCAATCGATGAAGCGGACGATGGGGGATATTGTTCTTTGCTGGGAGGAATTCTTGGAGGAATTCTGCAGTCATTACTTTCCATCAGACGTCTAGGAGAAGAAGGCCATGGAGTTTCTGGCGTTGCAGCCGGACGGCATGTCAGTTAGGGAGTATGAGACAAGATTCACTCATCTCTCAAGATATGTGCCCGAACTGGTGATGGATGAGGTGAAGAAGGCTCGGAAATTCGAGCATGGTTTGAGGCCAAGTCTGAGATCCAGGATGATACCCTTCGGTATCAGGATGTTTGACAAGCTGGTCAAATGAGCGGCAGTCATGGAGGCGAACATGGAGCAGTTCCATGCTGTTCAGAATCGGAGGAACAACTGAAATGTTGGGAAGAGGCCCGCAATTGCTAGAAATATCAGGGGACAGCCGCTGGCTCAAAGGTTCAAGCCTACGGGTGCGAACGCTGTTCAGGTGGCGGAAAGACCCGAAAATACTTAGGTGAGACCTCCTGTGACTTGTTTCAACTGTGGAGAGACAGGCCACTACAAGTTTCATTGCCCCAAGCTGCAGGAAGTTGTCCGCAATGGACCAATTCAGCAGGCCGGGAAGAAGCCGTACCAGCAGGGGCGAGTATTTGCCTTGACCGAAGCTGACACTGATGAGGTGGATTACATCATCACTGGTACGAATGGGAGTGTTTAGGAGTATTTTTCTGTTGTCCCTTTTCCTGTTTAATTAGTACACTGTTATGTAACGAGTGTGTGTTATGTAACGAGAGAACTTTATTTGAATGGAAAGAAAGCTGTTGTTTTGTTCGATACTGGGTCCTGTCATACCTTTCGATCACCTAAATTTGCTAAAGTTCTGGGAGTTGAACCGAAGATATTTCCAGGCAAGGTCTTAGCAGTAGCTACTCCTTCAGGGGAGATGCTAACCACTGATTGGTACTATGCGGACTGCGAGATCGTGATTGGAGATAGAATTTTTGGGATTGATCTAATCGAGCTGAATGTCTTGGGAATCGATGTTATCATTGACATTGATTGGATGTCGGTGTAGAGTGTGAGCATTAAGTGCAAGACCAAGACAGTAACAGTGAAGGCTCCAGGTGAACCTGAAGTCACTTTCCAAGGGAAGAGGAGATGTTCAGATTTGGTTGCTGCTATCAGCCAGAAGAAAGGGATTCCTGTAGAGGTGCAGCAAATTCCAGTGGTTCGAGATTATCCAATGGTATTCTTGGAAGATTTTCCTAGGTTACCCCCGCATCGTGATGTGGAGTTCAGCATCACTATTCAACCTAGGAGTGCACCTATTTCCAAGGCACCATATAGGATGACACATGTGGAGCAGGATGAGATCAAATGGCAGATTGAGGAATTGTTGGAGAAAGGCTTTATTCAACCTAGTGTGTCGCCTTGGGGAGCACCGGTGTTTTCAGTAAAGAAGAAGGATGGTTCGATGAGGATGTGCATCGATTACCAAGAACTGAATAAGGTCACTGTTCAGAACAAGTATCCCATTCCCCGAATTGATGATTTGTTCGACCGTCTACAAGGAGCAGGTGTTTTCTCCAAAATAGATCTTCGGTCAGGATAGCATCAAGTTCGAGTGAAAGCTGAAGATGTGCATAAGACTGCGTTCAGAACTCGACACGTGCATTACGAATTTTTAGTTATGCCGTTCGGAGTAACGAATGCACCTGCAATTTTCATGGATATGATGAACAGAGTTCTAAGGCCGTTTATTGATTCTTTCGTCATGCTGTTTATCGACGATATTCTTGTGTACTCCAAGTCAAAGGAGGAGCCACGGAGCATCTGGCAGCAGTTTTGAGGAAGCTTCAGGAGCATGGATTATATGCCAAATTATCCAAGTGCGATTTTTGAAAATCTTAAGTGGCTTTCCTAGGTCACATCCTTTCTAAGGAGGGAGTGGCAACTGATCCGCAGAAGATAGAGGTGGTGAAGGATTGGGTAAGGCCTACTACAGTAAAGGAAATTAGGAGTTTTCTTGGGCTAACTGGATACTACAGGAGGTTCATTCAGGGCTATGCTCAGATAGCCGTGCCGCTCACTAGTCTGACCAAGAAGAATGTAAACTTCAAGTGGACTAAACAGTGCGAGGTAAGCTTTCAGGAGTTGAAAGAGAGGATGACTACTACTCCCATTTTAGTTTTGCTTAGAGCAGGTGTTGAGTACGATGTCTACAGCGATGCTTCACATCATGGGCTTGGTTGTGTCTTGATGCAAGAAGGGAAAGTGATCGCATATAGGGTCTAGTCAACTAAGACCGCATGAAAAGAATATCTGACTCATGATCTGGAGTCAGTTGCGATTATCTTTGCCTTGAAGCAATGGAGGCATTACGTGTATGGTGAGAAGCTGAACATGTACACGGACCATAAGAGCTCGAAGTACATCTATCAGCAGAAGGATCTGAATCTGAGGCAAAGGAGATGGCTGGAAGTACTTGAGGACATTCGTCCAGAGATTAAGTACCATCCTGGAAAGGCTAATATTGTTGCTGATGCACTTAGCCGCAAGAGCAGTCTGGCTTGTTTGATTACAACTCAGAGGCATCTTGCAGAGGAGTTGGATTGAGCTGGTATTGAAGTTGTTCTGCAAGGCTTGGGATCATCTTTAGCTCAGTAGAGGCTTCAACCAATGCTGAATGAAAGGATTATCGCAAGTCAGAAGGATGATGCTGATATTCTGAAGATGAAGGAGCAGGTTGCCCGAATTTCAAATCAGGGATGAAGTGCTGTGGCTTGGAGAGAGGTTGTGTGTTCCGGATCAGTCGGACTTGAAAGAGAGTATTCTTCAGGAGGCACTTGCTACTCTTTTGTCAGTACATCCTGGGAGTACTAAGATGTATAAAGTCATCAAACAGCATTTCTGGTGGTCAGGTTTGAAGCAGGATGTGGCTAAATTTGTGGTGAAGTGTGAGATTTGTCAACAAGTCAAAGCCGAGAATCAGAAACCCGAAAGCCTATTGCAACCGTTACCTATTCCAGAATGGAAGTGGGATAACATCAGTATGGATTTCATCATGGGATTGCCCAAGAGTTCAAAGGGCAATGATGCGATTTGGGTTATAGTCAATCGACTAACCAAGTCCACTCACTTCTTGGCAATGAAACTCACTGCTTCGATGGACAAGTTAGCTGAGCTGTATGTTGGTGAGATCGTCAGGCTTCATGGTGTTCCGTTAACCATTGTGTCTGATCGAGATGCGCAATTTACTTTGCATTTCTGGAGGATTCTTCAGACAACCTTAGGTAGCAAGACGGATTTCAGCACTGCTTTTCATCCACAGACCGATGGGCAGACCGAAAAAGTCAACCGTATTCTTGAGGACATGCTTCGGTGTTGTGTACTAGACTTTGAAGGCAGTTGGGAAAGGCATCTAGTTTTGGTGGCGTTTTCCTACAACAACAGTTTTCATAATAGTATCGAGATGGCACCGTACGAGGCTCTGTATGGCAGGAAGTGCAGGACGCATGTTTGTTGGTTCGAAGTTGGGGAGCTGCAAATGTTTGGGCCTGAGATTGTGCAGCAGACCTCTGAAAAGATTGATCTGATCAGGAAGAGGTTGGTGGATTCTCAGAGTAGGCAGAAGAGCTATGCAGACAATCGGAAAAGGGACCTTGAGTTTGAGGTTGGTGACTTTATTTTTCCGAAGGTATCACCTAGTAAAGGTGTGATCCGATTTGGCAAAGGTGGGAAGTTAGCCCTAAGATTCATAGGCCTGTATAAGATATTGAAGCGGATTGGGAAAACTGCTTACCGGCTTGAGTTACTAGAAGAGTTGTCTTAGGTGCACAATGTCTTCCATGTGTCTATGTTGAGAAGTTACATTCCAGATCCAAGTCATCATTTGCCTGAAGTGCCGGAGGGTTTGCAGTTGGATTTGAGTTACGTTGAGCTTCCGGTTGAGATTGTTGATCGTCGGGAGAAAGTCTTGAGGAATAAGACGATACCGATGGTCAAGGTAGTCTGGAGAAACCAGTCGGTTGAAGAGGCTAATTGGGAATCTGAGGAGAGGATGATGAATGATCATCCTGAGCTCTTTGTTTGATTTGTATTTGCCTTTCTTTCTCTTTTCGTTTTCTCACTCTTTTATTGTAGTTCGAGGATGGGACTATTCTAAGGAGGGAGTGTTGTAATACCCTGAATTTTTATTAAATGTAAAATTGTTGATTTACATGTTGAGCACGTGCAAATTTGTGTATAAATATTTTCTTATGAAATGATTTTTATATAACATGAACAAATAATTAATTTCTTTTATTCTCTTTTCTTTTAAGCCCATTTTTAAGAAGCCTAAATTTGTTTTTCTAAATTAAGCCCAACCTAATAAATTAATTATTTTATTCTAAAAGACCACTATTTTGAAGCCCATGAATTAATTACTCTCTTAAAACAACTTGTCATGTAGACACATTTTTTGTAGACAATTAATTAATTTATAATGTACAACTTTAATTAGGGGGACACTAGTTGGGACACGTGTTTGCACGTGTGTGTGCATTGCACACCATTCTTGGTCGGAAATGCAGAGGCGAGAAGTGGCGGTGTGGATTAGTGGAGAGGTGGTTTTTTTGTTCACGATTGGTTGCTACAACTTTCCATTGTATCCTAGCCATTGATCTACAACCATCCAATGCAATCCTAGCCCTCCATTTCACCCTAAAACTAGTATAAATACCCCTCCCTTATTGCATACAACATTAATATTTTTTTTAAAGAGAGAAAAAAATATATAGGAGAGTAAAAGATTGAGAGAGAGTAAAAAGATTGAGAGCATTAGTTGTGTGTGTTCCATCTTGGAGGCCTGCTACTTCACCAACGGCAAGGAGAGGCTCAGGTTTTACCAAGTGCGAGGAGAAGGAGACTTTGTGGTGGCTCATTCTAGGAGGAGAAGGACCGCTCGTGTGTTCAAGGAGATTCTAGAAGCTTTGTAGTATTTTCTTCGAATAGGTGAGTGTTTTTCTATACTTCTAATCTTAGACATCATACTAGGGATTTTTGATCTATATACATGCTAAAAGAACTAACAAGACAATCATTTGTTGACTCTAAAAAGGAATTGGTAGATGAATGAGCAAATGTTTGATAAATTGCATGCTATTGGTTATAATTCATGTTTAATGTAGCTAAATTAACTCATTGCCATGAAATTGTGGAATTAGAACCATGTGATGGTAGAAAAATAATGTATGATTAGTAGATAAATTGTGAATTTTTGCGTCTATTGAACCATTGTAGCACTTGTTCAAGGAATGTAACTTTGTTCATGAGTGTCATGAATAAAGAGGGAAAAACAAAAATTTACACTTTTTTAATAAGTTTTAATGCAAAGAATTGAGTAGAAGATTTGTTTACGTGAAATTTTGCAATTTGTAAACATAGAATACAAATTAGAGTGAAAATACTTGTTTTCTTGCCAAAAAATATTTTTAAAAACACTGATTTGTTAAATTTATGTAAACTCAGTATTCTGAAAATTTTTTGGAATTTTTGTGAAGAAGAAACGAAGTTAGGATCTTTTGAAAAATGAAATAAATCCAATGAACAGAGAATCGATTTAAACATATTTTAAGCTAAACCGATATCAGTTAGTCACCTTGGTCATACTGGTTATAGGGGGGCTTTAGTTGCGTTACTGTAGCAACGTGTGACTGTGTGTGTGTGGGTTCGTGTCTCGGTAGAGGCTTTTTATTTCCAAAATTTGATTTTCCCCAAATACTAAGAACTAGACTCAAACCCTATTTACTCACCCTCTGTGACAGTTGGGCACCTTGTCCCTTTTGGCTAGCGCGTGGGCCTTGGGTCTCGGTGACTGTGCACGGGCTGTGTGTGTGTGTGCGGTTCCATTCTTGCAGTGGCCAAAATTTTTTTTTGAAGAAAAATCTTTTTTTTTTCTTTTTTTTTTTTTTCTTGGGTATTTCAAGCTTTAAAAATAACTAAATAAATACTGAGAAATTAATATAAAATTCCTGAGTGTATAAACTTCGAAAAGAAAAATTATTTTGGACTTTTAGACTTTTAAAAAATAAGGAACAAGAATACAATTTTAATAGTGAAGTAATTAGTTTTGATACTTTGGAACTCTAAAATAAATAAATGAATTTTTTTGATTATAGAAATAATTGCAAAGTGAGAAATTGAGATTTTTCCTTCATAAATGTTGAGTAGAATTAAATGAGAAATTTTGAGTATGCAAGTTGTGCATGGAATTATGAGAAAAAGAGAACTTGATGAATTGTACAATTTGTGAATAAGTATGTTTTCTATGAAAGTGAAAGGAGGACTTAGACTAGAACTTTTAGCTAAACTCTACGTCTACAAGAATGAAAAAATATGGAAAAGAGGACTTTGATATATTTGTGACCAAGTTTGGGTCATTGATAAGAATTGATGTTGAAAAGACCGATGTAGGAGTAATGCTAGATTCTAGAGTATTGACCTTCAATTATACATAGGGACTAGATACATAGTGAAGATGTGATGAACGCAAGAGAAAATGTCACGCCCTACTTCCCAAAAAGAATACGGAATACAGATACGAGACAAAAGCCCAGCGAATGATTTTCATCATCCATAAGCTGTTCAAGAAATCTTTACAATATTCACAAGATAATCAGAGTCGGAAGCAAAAGATACAACCAGTCATGCATAATTGAAACAAGATACCAACAAAAATTACTTGAAACCAAATATAATAATCTCAAATAATCAAATTCTGAACAAGTCAAATATTCTGGGTCACACTGCCCAAATACTAGATAAATATCCAAGTAATCAAGTACATCTTATTCAAGTTCAAGCAATAATAATAATAAAAATCATGAAGCAGAAAATCCAGCCCTAATACATCATCTCGCCAATACCATCTGGCAGCCGACCATCCTGATCTGCAATTAGTAAATTTGCACGAGAAGGAAGAAGAAAAACAAGTACCCATCAATTGCAAGTTACGGGCCACTTATAATGTAGGATACAAGTATATGGAATAGGTAAATCTATGTAACAAACCTACCATGGTATAATCATGATAACAGAATATAATTCATAGCATGGCAAGATGAGCAAGTATAATAGCATGTGTCGAGTATCAAGTAAACAAGTGTCATGTACCAAGTTACCACTATCAAGAATCATGTAATCATGTAGCATGTAGTAAGTATCAAATCTCATGTATCATGTAGTCAAGTGTCAAGTAGACATGTATCATGTTCAAGTGTCATGTATCAAGTCTTGTATTTATTACTATCTAGGTAGCACTTCATGCATCCCGATTTTTACTACATGGTTGCTACAACAAACAGTTTCACTTTAGATTTTGTAGGGGACCATACAGGACAGTGTACCCAGAGAGAAGCTTCAAGTATCATGTAAACAAGCTCCAAAACCCAAACATGCTCCAGTGTCATTTGTGTACTGTCATGTATATCGTGTCAAGCTCCACATGTAAACAAGCTCCAATAACCACTATGTTCTTCCGAGTACACGTTTCTGCACTATCCACTACCAGATCTTTTCCTTAACCCCGGCTTGGTTATTTTATTATTATTAGTGTCCAACAAGCATGTAGATGTGCAAAACATATCAAGAATATCATGTCATGATCATATAAAAATTTCAAGTTGCAAGATAAACATGTACGTGTGCAAGATATCTCATAAAAGAATAAAATAAACAAATCTCAAGTTCAGGACAGCAAGACTATACTGTAGTAAAACAGTGATTTCCAGTGTTACAAACATGCAAATCTTAATCCGTAGAAGGATCTGGAAAATAGACTTCCACACGAATCCAGTGAATATAAATAAGTCATATATTAATTCACAAAAAAGCTCAAAACTGATTTGAATACAGAAAATTAGTTCAGACAGAAATCTGGAAAACGAATTCAAGAACAGGACAACAACATGAAAACACATTAAATAAATCTATGAAAAAGCCGGGGTATTCCCCTATATGTCCAGTATCTAAATATAAAGTTTCATAATTTTCTAGTAAATTTAGATTAGTCATCAAGAATAAGAAAACATCAACGAACGATAGTTTGGCAAATCTGGAATTCCCAACACTGCTGTACGAAAACTATGATATCTCGCCACCAGTGAAACGAAATCCAATTCCGCCAAAGGGATATAAAATTAGATAAAATATACTAACTTTCATATTTCACAAATATTTTTCATACAGTAAAAGGAGTCATAGTGAAAATAAGGTTCTTTACAGAACAGCGAGCAAAATACGGCAAGTACAGTTTTCATAAACGAGCATAAAACAACACATAAAGTTCATCAATAAAATTCACCAAAATTCTGGGTAAACGCTAACTAGATAAAGAAATACTGACCAAAGTTTTGGATCAAAATAATATGTGTAGCACAGTTAACAAAATCATTTAGTCATCAAGAACATCGAAAAACAAAATCTGGAAAAGATCGACACCTCTGTAGTAAAACAGTCATAACTCACTCATACGAAAACGAAATCAAGCCAGGTCAGAAGGGTTTGAAAATAGACAAAATTATCTAAAACTCATGTTTTATACCGAAATTAAGTTACTGACTTCAAGACAGTCCAAAACAGAAAACAAAACAGATCAGCGACAAAATACAGATTTTTCCTTTATCAACAACTCAACATATATCATACAAAACTTGTTCAAAACACAACCAAACATGAAATCGAGTCTACCAAGTGTCCAAACATCATGAATTAGGGTTTCTAGCATGTCCACAACAAACATATCACATGGGTCTCAACCAAAACACGAATTCTCACAAAAGTCTCACATACATGATCAAAATCAAGAACAGGTAAAACCTAAGTTAATTCATGTCCATATTGTGTCGTATGGCAACTATGGTCAAGTTTTCACGATAGAGACAAAACCCAAAAAACATAACACAAACAAAAGTCGTCTCTAGATCCAACTACACTATAGGTGGTAATTTTGACTTGTATCAAACAAATGAATTGGAGTACAAGTTACTTACCTGGAAGATAACGAACAAAGAAAATCAAGAGTAACGAGCAAAACTCACGAACAAAAATCCACGAATCAACGAATGCAAGCAACGAACCCACGAACAACTCGCACGATCCCACGTGCAAACTCTAAAGCAAGCGAGAGAGAGACCAAAAGAGAGAGACGGTGACAACTTGCGGCCAAGTGAGCACACCAAGAAAGAGAACTGGGGTTTATGTGGTGGTGTGTAGGAGGCGCAAGGAGGGTTGTCGGCCAAGGGGAGACCGGCCAAGGGGGAAAGAGGGGCCCAGGCTATCGGGGTGTGCACACTGACGGAGGGGCTGGCATCGGCCTGGGGGGGTCTGGTCGGGCTGGTGAGTGGCGGCGCAAGCACGGGAGAGAGAGGGAGGCCGGGTGAGAGAGGTGGAGTATTAGGGTTAGGGTTTGTGTGAGGGAAGGTGTATTTATATGGTGGGATTATGGTTAAAAGTACAAGTTGGGTTAATGGGTAATTGGGTATTAGGAGTATTAATAGGTTATACCAATGGGTTGTGGATTTGGGTCAAATCAAATAGGAATACAAATAGGATTTTATTTTAATTAGGTTTTGGTGAAGAAATTCGGATAAACCTAATGGGATTGAAAAAGGGAATGAACCACCAACACACCACAAGCACCAAAAGACAACAGTAGAGAGAACAAAACACAATTGGAGAGCGAAACCACAACAATAATCAAGAACCAAATGAAAGAAAGAACAAAATAATAGAAGAACGAAACAAAAGAGAAACCAATCAAACACAAGAGCTCAAAATGAAATAAAACAAATATATATTGAAAACAACTCCAATATACGGTTCAGAAAAAAATACACCAAAACGAAAAAATATCCTGAAAAATACACAAAAATGAAAAACAAGGGTTACAATCCTACCCACCTAACAAGAAGAATTTCCTCCTCGAAATTCAAAAGAAGATACATAGGGTAACCCTAAAACAACCAAAAGAACAAAACAACTACTCAAACAAATGAGGAAACTTCTGCTGAATCTCCTCCTCTAGATCCCAAATCGACTCACCAGGCAAGTGAGAATTCTAAGCAACACGAACCAACTTGATGACCTTGTTCTCAAGCACTTTCTCCCGCCGATCCACAATTGCAACTGGCGGAATCTCAGAAGTCAAATTCGGCCGAACAGTCAACTCAGAATAGTCGATCACGTGGCTCTCATCATGGATATATCTCTTTAGTTGTAAGACATGGAAAACATCGTGCACTCCTGATAAAGCTGACGGCAATGCGAGATGATAGGCCACCTTGCCTACTCGCTTCAAAATCTCAAACGGTTCAATAAACCTAGGGCTAAGCTTGCCCGCACCACCAAACCGAATGACACCACCCCACGGCGATAACTTTAGGAAAACATGGTCACCAACAACAAACTCCAAAGCCCTCCGATGGACATCAGCCCATCACTTCTGCAGATGCTGAGCTGCCTGCAAATGCTTTCTAATCTGAACCACAACATCCACTATCTTGGTGATCAACTCCGGACCCAACAACCTTCTCTCACCAATATCATCACAGCACACTGGTGATCTACACTTCCGCCCATAGAGTGCCTCGAATGGAGCAGCTTTAATACTGGCTTGAAAGCTGTTATTGTATGAGAACTCTACGAGATGCAAATGATCCTCCCAAGATCCACCAAACTGAAGCATACAGGACCTCAACATGTCCTCAAGAATCTGAATAGTCTGCTCTGACTGTCCATCAGTCTGGGGATGAAAAGCTATATTGTACTTTAATTTACTCCCCAAACTGTTCTGAAGACTCTCCCAGAACTGAGATCTGAATCTCGTATCCCTGTCGGATACAATACTGACTAGATACTCATGAAGTCTAATAATCTCTTGCATATACCTCTCAGCAAGGCTCTCAGTAGACTGACCGACACGAAAGGGAATGAAGTGAGCACTCTTTGTCAACCGGTCAACAATCACTCAAATGGCATTATGACTCTTAGGACTCCTCGGCAAAGCGGTCACAAAATCCATATTGATATGTTCCTACTTCCACTCAGGAATAGGAATTTGTTGAAGAAGTCCCGCGGTCCTCTGATGCTCTGCCTTAACCTGCTGGCAGACCAAACACTGAGAAACAAATCGAGCCACAGCCCTCTTCATACCATGCCACCAGAAATGAAGCTTCAAATCCCGATACATCTTAGTACCGTCAGGATGGATAGAATACGAAGACTGATGAGCTTCTTCAAGCAACCTCTGACGAACTTCACCCTTAGGGACGCACAATCGGGAACCAAAACGAAGCAATCCATCAGCATGAATAACCATGTCCGTTCTGGACCCAGACTCAACCTTAGCTCGAAAACCCTGTAACTGCGCATCACCAGCCTGTGCCTCCTTAATCTGATCAATAAGAGACGACTGCAGCTGGAGCGCCAAACAACTCCGACCAGAACTCGGTAACACAACATCCAACTCCAACCTCCTTATCTGCTCAATGAGATCACTCTGCTGAGTAAGAAACATAACTATTAGTTTCCTGCTCAAAGCATCAGGCACCAAGTTTACTTTACCAGGATGGTATTGCAAACTGATGTCATAATCGGCCATAAGTTCCAACCAATGCCTTTGCCTCATGTTTAACTCCTTCTGGGTGAAGACGTACTTGAGACTTTTGTGGTCTGTAAAGATCTCCACTCAATCTCCAAGTAAATAATGTCTCCACAACTTCAAAGCATGAATCACTGCTGCTAACTCCAAGTCATAAGTAGGATAGTTCTTCCCATGCGGCCTCAACTGCCTCGATGCATACGCAACAACACGGCCCTTCTGCATAAGAACTGCCCCAAGACCCTTACCAGAAGCATCACAGTGAACCACAAATCTGCCTGAACCATCTGGAATAGTCAACACAGGCGCTGATGTTAATCTATTCTTCAACTCAACAAAAGCCTTATTGCACTCATCAGTCCAACAAAACTTCTGATCTTTTCCTGTCAACTTAGTCAACGGTCCTGCTATCTTCGAAAAGTCTTGAACAAACCTCCGATAATAGCCAGCCAAACCAACAAAACTCCTGACTTCTGAAACTGACTTAGGAATAGGCCAATCCTTCACAGCCTCAACCTTGGCCGGATCCACAGAAACACCATCGCCAGAAATAATGTGCCCCAAGAAAGAAACCCTGTCGAGCCAAAACTCGCACTTACGAAGTTTCCCATAGAGCTGATTCTCTCTCAAAGTCTACAAAATTACTCTAAGATGCTCAACATGATCTTCCCTATTTCGAGAATACACCAAAATATCATCAATGAAGACCACCACAAATCTATCCAAGAACTGAGAGAAAACCCGATTCATAAGACTCATGAATACAGCCGGCGCGTTCGTGACCTCGAACGGCATCACAACATACTCATAGTGCCCGTATCTAGTCCTGAAAGCAGTCTTCTGTATATCTGCAGCCTTCACCTTTACTTGGTGATACCCAGAACGAAGATCCTACTTCGAGAAAATAGCGGCCCCACATAACTGATTAAACAAATCATCGATCCTGGGCAATGGATACCGATTCTTCATAGTAACTCTGTTTAGTTCTCGATAATCCATGTACAGTCGATGACTACCATCCTTCTTGTCGACAAAAAGGACTGGAGCACCCCAAGGCGAAACACTAGGTCTGATGAAACCCAAATCAAGCAACTGCTGAATCTGTACCTTAAGCTCTGCTAGCTCAACCGGTGCCATCCTGTAGGGACTCTTCGATATCGGTGCGGTTCCAGGCTGAACATCAATACCGAATTCCACTTCCCCATCAGGGCATAAGCCAAGCAACTCATCTGGAAAAATATCCAAGAAATCCCGAACTACTAGAGGCGCAGCCTCACAGCCTAAGTGCAATTCCATCACACAATCCACATGTTCAACTGCAGTCTTTGCTCGGCCAAGGAAAGACTCCCCGGTATAGAACTTAAATTCTGCTCGATCTGGAATTCTGAAGACAACTTTCTTGGCACGGCAATCTATAATGGCATGGGCTTCACCCAACCAATCCATATCGAGAATGACATCGAATCCTGAATTCCAATTATAATCAGGTTGGCTTTGAAGTTTGCATCCCCAATAACAACGGGACATTGCCTGCACTCACGGAAACATATGACAACTCCACCACCTGTCACAATGTTCTAAGCCTCTTACATGTTGCTGCACTCTAACTGATGGTGGGAGACAAATCGAGAGGAGACAAAAGAATGGGTTGCCCCAGAATAAAAAAGAACATGGGCAGAAAAAGAGCAAACAAGGATGATACCTAAAAGGAATCAAAGACAAGGAGAAAGAATAGACAATCAAGGGCGAGGAAAAAAAATAACAATGCAGAAAGATAACATAAAGAAGCAAAGCAAGACCAAAAGAAAGAAAACAATAGAGAAACAAAACAACAAAACAAAATATACCTACCACAACTCCTTCAGCTATCTCAGCATCCACAACAGTCAAGTTGAAAGCCTGACCTCTCCTCGGAACAGCGGTCCTCTGACTGACAATCTGATGCTGGGGAGGAAGTGGTGGCCTAACTGGACCACGAACTAGAACTGCCGGCTGGACAGGACCACGGACTGGAAGAGTCACCCTCTGCTGTGGACAATCCCTCAAAGTGTGGTCAGGAGCACCACAAGCAAAATAGCGGCGATTGGCCCGCCTACAGTCCTTGCACTCATGCCCGGCAAGTCGGCAAAAGTCGCAAAAACCACCCCTCTGGGAACCAGCAGAAGAGTAAGGAGCTGCTCTAACTGGGTGGGCGGAAATAGGCCTCCGAATAGGTCCACCAGAAGGCCTAGAAACAGCAGTGGGAACAGTCTGCTAAGAAGAAGACGAACCACCATGAGCCTGCTCCTGAGCTCGGGCTGCCTCAAGAGCCTCAGTGTAGGTACGCAAACGAAGAGAGACAAGATGCCTCTTGATATCCTGCTCAAGCCTATGTGTGAATCTACGAGCCCTATCCTCTTCGGTTGCTACATGAACGGCAGCGAAGTGGCTAAGTCTAGTAAACTCAGCTGTGTACTTATCCACTAACCTGAAACCCTACTTGCAAGAAGTCCATGTTACATTATTGCATGAACAATTATGTAACAAAATTCAAAATAGAATAATGACTTAACTTGTTTTAGGGCCAGGAATTGCTGTTCCATCTCAACTCGAGTACTACTGGGGAAGAATTTCTCCAAGAATCCCCGAGTGAAAGTAGCCCAAGCAATAGGCCTCTCAAGTCACTTAGACTCGGCCATCTAACAGATATGGGCCAGATCCACTAGCTGGATGGACACCACGTCTACCCAATGAGCCTCGGTAATACGAGCCGCTAACAACAAGCGCTCAGTCAGGATCAACCACTGTTCAGCCTCCAAAGGCGTCTCAGTGTCGGAAAAACGGTCGGGATGTAGCCTCATAAAATCTGTTACTGTCCCTAGACGAGGTGGAAGATTTTCCTGCACAGGCACAACAGGAGGCGGAACCCGGGCAGCTTCAAGAGCAGCCATCACAAGATTACTGTGGTTTTGCTGCTAATTAATTAGCTGCTCAAGCACAGTAGTGACAGCCTCAATCGGATCAACCTGCGACAGAGAAGTAGAACCTCTGCGAGCCATAGTCTGTACAACAGCAAAACAATTAGCATCCAGAATCAGAGTTGGTATATATTCATTTATGTATGCATGGTTGGTGAAATGTTGAGTAGATCCCAGTTCGAGCCAAGCTTGTCTAATATATTAGGCAACTAATACATTAGCCAAACCTGGTGCTCTGATGCCACTAAAAATCCTGTCATGCCTCACTTCCCAAAAAGAATACGGAATACGGATACGAGACAAAAGCCCGGCAAATAATTTTCATCATCCATAAGCTGTTCAAGAAATCTTTACAACATTTACAAGATAATCAGAGTCGGAAGCAAAAGATACAACCAGGCATGCATAATTGAAACAAGATACCAATAGAAATTACTTGAAACCAAATATAATAATCTCAAATAATCAAATTCTGAACAAGTCAAATATTCTGGGTCACACTGCTCAAATACAAGATAAATATCCAAGTAATCAAGTACATCTTATTCAAGTTCAAGCAACAATAATAATAAAAATCATGAAGCATAAAATCTAGCCCTAATACATCATATCGCCAATACCATCTGGCAGCCGACCATCCTGATCTGCAATTAGTAAATTTGCAGGAGAAGAAAGAAGAAAAACAAGTACCCGTCAATTGCAAGTTACGAGCCACTTATAATGTAGGATACAAGTACATGGGATAGGTAAATCTAAGTAACAAACCTGGCATGGTACAATCATGATAACAAAATATAATTCATAGCATGGCAAGATGAGAAAGTATAATAGCATGTGTCTAGTGTCAAGTAAACAAGTGTCATGTACCAAGTAACCAGTATCAAGAATCATGTAATCATGTAGCCTGTAGCAAGTATCAAATCTCATGTATCATGAAGTCAATTGTCAAGTAGACATGTATTATGTTCAAGTGTCATGTATCAAGTCTTGTATTTATTACTATCTAGGTAGCACTTCATGCATCCCGGTTTTTACTACATGGTTGCTAGAACAAACAGTTTCGCTTTAGATTTTGTAGGGGACCATACAGGGCAGTGTACTCAGGGACAAGCTTCAAGTATCATGTAAACAAGCTTCAAAACCCAAACAAGCTCCAGTGTCATGTGTGTACGTGTCATGTATATCATGTCAAGCTCCACATGTAAACAAGCTCCAATAACCACAAGGTTCTTCTGAGTACACGTTTCTGCATTATCCACTACTAGATCTTTTCCTTAACCCCGGCTTGGTTATTTTAATATTATTAGTGTCCAACAAGCGTGTAGATGTACAAAATATATCAAGTATATCATGTCATGATCATGTAACAAGTTCAAGTTGCAAGATAAACATGTACGTGTGCAAGATATCTCATAAAAGAATAAAATAAACAAATTTCAAGTTCAGGACAGCAAGACCATATGTAGTAAAACAGTGATTCCCAGTGTTACAAATATGCAAATCTGAATCCGTCAAAGGATCTGGAAAATAGACTTCCACACGAATCCAGCGAATATAAATAAGTCATATAGCTTAAAACTGATTTGAATACAGAAAATAGGTTTAGCCCGAAATCAGGAAAACGAATTCAAGAACAGGAAAACAGCATGAAAACACATTAAATAAATCCACGAAAAATCTGGAGTATTCCCCTATATGTCCAGTATCTAAATATAAAGTATCATAATTTTCTAGTAAAATTAGATCAGTCATTGAAAATAAGAAAACATCAACAAACGGTAGTTTGGCAAATATGGAATTCCCAACACTGCTGTACGAAAACGATGATATTTCTCAACCAGTGTAACGAAATCCAATTCCACCAAAGGTATATAAGAATGGATAAAATATACTAATTTTCATATTTCACAAATAATTTCCATACAGTAAAAGGAGTCATAGTGAAAATAAGGTTTTTTACAGAACAGCGAGCAAAATACAATAAGTATAGTTTTCATAAACGAGCATGAAACAACACATAAAATTCATCAATAAAATTCACCAAAATTCTGGATAAACCTAACTAGATAAAAAAATACTGACCAAAGTTTTGGATCAAAACAATATGTGTAGCACAGTTAATAAATTCATTTAGTCATCAAGAACATCAAAAAACAAAATATGGAAAAGATCGACACCTCTGTAGTAAATAGTCATAACTCACACATACGAAAACAAAATCAAGCAAGGTCAGAGGGTTTGAAAACAGAAGAAATTATCTAAAACTCATATTTTATACCGAAATTAAGTTACTGACTTCAAGACAGTCCAAAACAGCAAACAAAACAGATCAGTGACAAAATACGGATTTTTCCTTTACCAACAACTCAACATATATCATACAAAACTTATTCAAAATACAACCAAACATGAAATCGAGTCTACCAAGTGTCCAAACATCATGAATTAGGGTATCTAGCATGTCCACATCAAATTTATCACATGGGTCTCAACCAAAATACGAATTCTCACATAAGTCTCACATAGATGATCAAAATCAAGAACGGGTAAAACCTAAGTTAATTCATATCTATATTGTGTCATGAGGCAACTATGGTCAAGTTTTCACAATAGAGACAAAACCCATTAAACATAACACAAACAAGAGTCGTCTCTAGACCCAACTAAAATATAGGTGGTAATTTTAACTTGTATCAAACAAATGAATTAGAGTACAAGTTACTTGCCTGGAAGATGATAGACAACGAAAACCAAGAGTAACGAGCAAAACCTATGAACGAAAATCCACGAATCAACGAATCCAATTAACAAACCCACGAACAACTCGCACAATCCCACATGCGAACTCTCAAGCAAGCGAGAGAGAGACCAAAAGAGAGAGACGGCGACAACTTGCGGCCAAGTGAGCACACCAAGAAAGAGAACTAGGGTTTATGTGGTGGTGTGTAGGAGGCGCAAGGAGGGTTATCGGCCAAGGGAAGATCGGCCAAGGGGGAAAGAGGGGCTCGGGCTGTCGGGGTATGCACACAATCGAAGGGGCTGGCGTCGGCCTGGGGGGGTCTGGTCGGGCTGGTAAGCGGCGGCGCAAGCACGGGAGAGAGATGGAGGTCGTGTGAGAGAGGTGGAGTATTAGGGTTAGGGTTTGTGTGAGGGAGGGTGTATTTATATGGAGGGATTAGAGTTAAAAATACAAGTTGGGTTAATGGGTAATTGGGTATTAGGAGTATTAATAGGTTATACCAATGGGTTGTGGATTTGGGTCAAATCAAATAGGAATACAAATAGGATTTTGGTTTAATTAGGCTTTGGTGAACAAATTGGGATAAACCTGATGGGAATGAAAAAGAGAATGAACCACCAACACACCACAAGCACCAAAAGACAACAATAAAGAGAACAAAACATAGTTGGAGAGCGAAACCACGAAAATAATCAAGAACCAAATGAAAGAACAAAATAATAGAAGAACGAAATAAAAGAGACAACCAATCAAACACAAAACCTCAAAATGAAATATAACGAATATATATTAAAAACAACTCCAATATACGGTTTGGAAAAAATTTACAAGAGAGAAATACACCAAAACAAAAAAATACCCTAAAAAAATACATAAAATTAAAAAATAGGGGTTATAGAAAAACATGAGTATGAGGGCCATTGGATTGGCGGTGTGAGAGTATTCATAGGATGACCTATGATGCATCATGATTAGGGCGTGGAGACTACTCCAGACTATCGTTCCGGTGGCACGCTTATGGGGTGATCTAATGACTGCAGGGTGGTGTCACGTTTATGGTAGGAGGTGAATTACCACAGGATGCCTGCATGATGAGTCATGTGCCAGTGCGTTGGGATTCTCTCCAGGGCGCCTAGATGCGAGTTCGTAGTTCATAGAATGCCTAAGATACTTACCGAAGTTACAGTAGTAGTTTAAGTCATGGCGAGTGATTGAACCCTATAAGATGAAAAACGATTAAGGACTTGCCCTCGGACCTATGTAGTATGGGCTGCATAGACTCTGAACAAGTGCACATTAGGGTCATATAATGTAAACAACTGCATTAAGGACTAAGTCACAGCACAACACGACATCAATAGGATAGTCCCTTATAGCTTTACTTGTGATCAGGTTTGTGGTTGTTTAAGTATGGAAAATCGTTATACTGTTTCCGACATAGAGAGGATGATCGTGTATAATATTTCTTTAGTTGAATGAACTGACGCGCCCATAGTCTTACATGCAGGGAAAAGAGGTTGACAAATTGAAGTATACATGCTGCTCCAAGATTGATTTAAATGTGTACATTTTCATGTAATTACTGTAAATTGCGTCTACTATATAAATATAAATGTATAATGTAACTCTGATGTGACAAAGGTTTTATTTTTCCTTGTAAAATTGTACGAAAGAAGTGTAAAGATCCTGTGGAACTTCGAATTCAGACTGTTTTGGAATTCGGGGTGTTACACTTTCTGTTTGCACTTGCTTTTTCGTGTTGCACGTGTGGCCAACGGGAATCTTGTCCCGTTATTCCTGTATATTTAGAATCATCATCCATAAGGCAAGTATCCTTGTACGAATCTTTTTTTTCATCCCGTACAAGCATTTTTTGAAATACCGCAAAGGTTTACCGTTGTGAATCTTGTGATCCATTTCTCATGCCTCATATGTTGATGATCTTGATCCCTATCCATTTGATTGTTTCTGTTAATTCTGTATTCATAAAAGATCATGGCATATTGATTTGAGTACCCGTTGAATTCTGTTTGACATCATTATCGATTTGAATCCATCATGCTTATTATTAATGTCATCATCCAAGAAAAACATTGTTGTCCTGATTTGGCACGACAAATTAAACCCTATTAATGTCAGAATAATGATTAAGTTTATGAACATGAAATGTAGGCCCTTATTTCTAATTTTCAGATTTTTTGACGGATCTGAAATCCGATGTGTAGATTGCTAGATATGCTATTTTCAGTGCTGTGACGTTTTCAATTCCAGATTGCTATTTTGAAGTATACGTTCTCGATTAACTAATTTAAATATCATGCTAAAAGTATAATTAAGACCTGATATTTTCCAGTATGTTACCGAACATGCTTATGAGTTGATTTATGATTTTTATAAGATCTTTTAATGAATTTACAGTTAATTCTTATATACATGAATCTGACCACAACCATGCTGCCTGAACATGAAATTAGTAAAGATTATAATTTTACAACTAGTTTCTATATTTTTAGTATATCGGGTGTATATGCGCTGGAACGGGTGGAAAGTCTAGTTTCTAGAACTTCTGAAGGATTTAGATTTGCTTTCCTGTAGCAGCGAGAATTCCAGTTTTGGTGCAGTAACGTCCTGCTGTCTAGAATTGGAGTTCTTGTTGTTTCGATATTTATAAGTTTGTTTTGCACCCGAACATGTTTTACGTCCAGTCTGAACCTGGTTTCTGTCATTGTCATGTTTACATGTCCTTGATTTTGCACATTCATGTCTCTCTTGGTAAAAAAAAAGGTAACAAGCCGGGGTAATAAGAGAAAGACCTAGTAGTGGGATATATAGGAGATTGTACTCGGCAGGGAGCCCGTGTTTCTGGTGATGATGATACAAGATTACAAGTTATATGGAACTAAGTGCCATGAAGAATTAAGTGCCACATCATGGGTGACGGGGGCCACCTTTAGCCTCCATTACATGAGTACAGGATTTTCGAGTACTTGACCCTGTATAATTCGCCACTAGAGTCTAAATGTTAACATGCTTGTATGCACCCGACCTGTGGTATGGGACGTAGGTTAACTCAACAATATGCACATCGCATTGATCACATGAACATGCAATAACATACTCATAATCTGGATAATAGTCTTATTCCATTCATTCTGATCCCTTCATATTCAATTTCTTGATTCCTTATTTCCTCTCGTCTTTTACAGTCTCCCACACTGTTGATTTCTCATTAGGTATAAATTTATTCCTTCCGTACCCATATTCTCTTGGTTTTGGTGCCATCACTTCTTTTTATTTCTGCTTGTCTCGTCGATTCTTTCATATTTTCGCTCTTGGGTCGTTCATTTTCTTCTTTGCCATGCATTCATCTTCATTTATTAATTCACTATTGAGTATCATGCTAGTTATTTCTTCCCTACCTAGTTCTCCTCAAATTTCGGTACTCTCATTCTGTTATTCTTGCTCGTTTCGTCAATTGGTTACATGTTATCTACAACAACATGTTAGTGACTTGGAACAACCCCATGAAAGGAAGTGTTGTCGTTTGCTCCAAGATGTTCAGGTAGAGTTCCAAGATCTCATGTAGCGTTCAGAATCTTAAATCACCAGGAGTTCAAATTCCGTGCAAAAGATACGCGTTTAGGTGTGCCGGGGTTCGAAAAGGACATAAGATAAATTGCTGGAGCTAATGGACACTATTGACGAAGTTTACCTGATCAGAGTGGTGCAGCAAAAGCGTGTGGGCCCATAACCCACAGATCCCAGGATTCTCTTGCTTCTCTCTATCCCTTGCATTCATCCTCATCCATTGACTCATTATTGGTTCAATTCTTCCCTGTCCACTTTCTCTTCGATTCCAGTTCTACTTACTTCTTCATCTTCTTCCTTCGTTATCTCACAAGTCTAGTGCTGTTTCTTTGTTTCTTTCCTTCTGATACCGTTTACCATCTCTACGTTTGCACAGGTCACCATTCATCGAATCTCTAATTCCTTGCATCGTTTTACTTCTTTTTCATACACTCCGTTCGACATCATTTTTATCCACGTTCTTTCTTATTCTAGTGTTACGACCACTTCGTTTCACTCTCTCTAATTTCCTGCTTCGGTACCTCTTCAGCTCTACTTCGGTTATATCCTATGTACCGCCTACGCAAATTTCGAGGACAAAATTTTGTTGTATGGTGGGTAGGATTGTAACCCCCATTTTCGTTTATACAAAAATCTTCTGTATTTTCGTATTTTATTGTCTATAAATTATTTTATTCCTTCTTGCTCCGTACTCTTGTATTTCAAATTCCTTGAAAATTCATTCTTTCATTTTCTTGTACACTTCCTATTTGATTCAACTCAACCCCATACATATAAATTCTCCTGTTCTCTTAAACCCAATTACATTCTCTCGATATTTGATTATTTTGTTTGAATCCAAATCCTAATTCATTCGATAAAATTATTTGATTTCTTTGTAAACAGCCAATCCCAGCTATCCTATTATTTGATTTTTCATTTTTCAAGCCCAAACCAATATCATTGAATTTATTATTTTCATTTGTTAAGTCCAACCCAGCCCAAACCCAAGCCCACTTTTGTCTACCCAAACCCGTTAACCTAACTCAACTCACTAACCAATTCTCCCTTATATCTGCTTGTTGACCAGATCTACCCCCAAATATCTCCCACTTCCCCTACTCTTTCCTAACTACCCCACCCCCGCATATTCACCCCATTATTATATCATATTATTATTAAATAAACCCCCTCGACACAGTCTCTCTCTCTCCTCACTCTTCCTCCTTCCTGTTCTCTCTCCCAAAACCCAATAGATCTCTGTCTCCTCGCATCCTCCTCCCTAGCATCAATCTCCTCACCCTCGTCACCACTCGAGCGCCATCTCTACTGGCGACCACTGCTCCTCGCTAACACCCATCGAGTTTCTCCCCACTCGACCGCTGCCACCCTGAGAACCACCGAAGCTCTCCTTCCTCCATTGCCATCGTCACCTTCCCCGGTCGCTCGCCCTCTTCCTCCCTCGACTGGCCACCAGCCCTCGTCGACATTTTCTCCATTACGATCGACCTCACAGTAACCACCTCAGCTCTCCACCATCCTCGACCTCCTGCCGTTGTTTTTCCCACCATTTCCATCGCCATTGCCCCACTCCAAAAAACCTGTCTCCTCCCCATCGCAGTCACAACCGCAACATCCTCCGCCATCCTCCATTTCTCCGTCGACCACCGAGCCCTTCACTGCTCCTCTCTCCCCTGCCGCTACTATCCATCACAGTGCTGAAGCCGAAGTCGAAGCCGCTCCCCGCCATTGCTGCTGCCACTTTTTGTTATTGTCACGGCTCTCACTGTTGTCACCGTCGGTCTTGTCATTGTTTCTTGCTGTTGTTGCTGATCTTGCTATTTGCACGTGCTTTTCCGTGTTGCACGTGTGGCCGTCGGGACTCTCGTCCCGTTATTCCTGTATATTCAGAATTGTCATCCATAAGGCAAGTATCCTTGTACGAATCTTTTTGTTTTCCCGTACAAGCATTCTTTGAAATACCGCAAGTAGGTTTATCATTGTGAATCTTGTGATCCATTTCTCATGCCTCATATGTTGATGATCTCGATCCCTATCCGTCTGATTGTTTCTGTTGATTCTGTATTCGTAAAAGATCATGGCATACTGATTTGATTACCCGTTGAATTTTTTTTGACATCATTATCGATTTGAATCCATCATGCTTATTATTAATGTCATAATCCAAGAAAAACATTGTTGTCCTGATTTGGCACGACAAATTAAACCCTGTTAATGTCAAAATAATGATTAAGTTTATGAACATGAAATGTAGGCCCTTATTTCTAATTTCCAGAATTTTTGACGGATCTAAAATCCGATGTGTAGATTGCTAGATATGCTATTTTTAGTGTTGTGATGTTTTCAATTCCAGATTGCTATTTTGAAGTATATGTTCTCGATCAAGTAATTTAAATATCATGCTAAAAGTATAACTAAGACTAGATATTTTCCAGTATGTTACTAAATATGCTTATGAGTTGATTTATGATTTTAATAAGATTTTCAATGAATTTATAGTTAATTTTTATATGCATGAATTTGACCACAACCATGCTGCCTGAACATGAAATCATTAAAGATTATAATTTTACACCTAGTTTCTTTATTTTTAATATATCGTGTGTATATAACCGGTAGAGAGTCTAGTTTCTAGAACTTCTGACGGATTCAGATTTGCTTTCCTGTAGTAGCGGGAATTCCAGATTTGGTGCAATAACGTCCTGCTATCCAGAATTGGAGTTCTTATTGTTTCAATATAATATAAGTTTATTTATGGCACTTGAACATGTTTTTTGCCCAGTCTGAACCTAGTTTCTGTCCCTGTCATATTTACCTGTCCCTGATTTTGCACATTCTTGTCTGTCTTGGTAAAATGAATAAGTAACAAGCCAGAATAATAAAGGAAAGACCTAGAAGTGGGATATATAGGAGATTGTACTTGGCAGGGGCCCGTGTTTCCTGTGATGATGATACAAGATTACAAGTTATATGGAATTAAGTGACACATAGAACTAAGTGCCAGGTCATAGGTGACGGGGGTCACCTCTAACCTCTACCAGGGCCACCTCTAGCATTCATTACATGAGTACAGGATTTCCGAGTACTTGACCCTGTATAATTCGCCACTAAAGACTAAACGTTAACATGCTTGTATGCAGCCAGCCTGTGGTATGGGATGCAGGACTGCATGCATTAGTTAGGATTTACAAAAGACTTGAGATTAACACTGAACACATGCATGATTCATGATTCCAGTTCCATAATACTTGTTACAAGATTACATGTTAGCTGTTACAAGTTTACAAGATTACATGATTTCTGTCACAAGTTTACATGATACATGTTTACAAGATTACACGATTCATGTTTATAAGTTACATTTTACCTACTTACAAGTTTACATGATTCCAGTTTACAGATTACATGACTCTTATTTACAAGTTACATGATACATGTTTATAAGTTACAAGATTTCTGTTTATATGACATGCTTCTTGTTACATGATTCTTTGTTCCCGATTAGTTATATTTGAGACTTGATCAGTTTTTGTTTTCTTCTTGTTATGTATGTTGTTTCCTGTTATTTGTTCCGTATTTGAATTTCCAGTTCTTATTGTTTTCTCCGTTATATCTTGTTCCCGTTTCTATTTTGCTTGAACTACTTGTGACATGTAGCTTGCTCTAATGGGTACTCCATCTATCTTTCTTTTAAGTTATGTTATACAGGTACAATGATGAGACTACTAAAAGGAACTCGTTGAACTGTTACTGCATTGCATATTCTCGAGCTATTTGGTAAGTTCTTATATCCCATATTTGGTTATTGAATTTTATTCTTATTTATGTGATTACTATTGTATTGTTGAGCTTACTGGCATTGTACAGCTTATACATGATATGAGTTGGCATACTTATATTATTCGGTGGGCCTCAGTTACGCGCCTGTGTTCCCGTATAATGGGAAACGGGGCATGATAATTACAGTTAGGGTTAGAATAAGAAAAAATATTTACATTGATGTCCCCCCCCCCCCAAAAAAAAAAGAAATTAAAATTAAAAAAATTAAATTTTTTTCTTTTTAAATGGGTTTAAAAAATTCGAAAATTATAACCTAACCCACTATCCCCAATGCCGAGTTGGTAGAAGAAATTTTTTTAAAATTTTGAATTTTTTATGTTTTTTTAATAATCATGTTTTGAAGAGAAAAAAATTGAAGGGAGGGTGGGGTGGTTGGGGGGAGGGGTGTTTATCGATAGCGTGGCTTTATAGTTTTTTTAAGGTTTTTTTATCACACCATTACAAATAATAGGTACTGGATTTTCTGAACCCACAGTTACGAATTGTGGGGAGTCTTTCAAAGAAATAAAATTTTAAAAAAAGTAGGTAAAATTAGTAATCAAAATATTATACAATTATGTGTCTACTTTTTATAGTTCAAATAAACAAAAAGGCTCACCACTACTCTCATTTTCTAGTAATTCTTATGTTCCTCCTTTTTATCCTCCTCATACTTCACGTGCGGTTTCAAGAACTGCAGGACTTGCCATGGGGCGAGATTCTCAAAAAGACTTCATATTACTCTGTTCATAACCCCCCCCCCCCCCCCCCCCCCCCCCCCCCCCGCCCGAAAATTCAAAATTTTTAAAATTTTAAATAAAAAATATTAAAGGATTCTTCTAACTTAACCCGTCACTGAAATTAACGGGTAAGGCAGCCTACCCGTTATCTCAAATGACGAGCTTGAAAGTGGTAAGATCCACTTTTTTTTTGTTTACTTGAACATTTTTTATTTATTTTAAACCATTTTTATTAAATTTATTTTTTCTTAAATTAGTGCTTTGTTTATGTAGTAATCATACCCTTAACCGTGTAATTTTTTGTGTTATTCATTTAAAACTTTTATAAATGTAATATAGCTCAGGTTACTGTTTCGCGTTATAATGTCATTTCCTCTTTTGTTCTGCTTTCAGCTCGAGAAGGGAACTGCAGGAAATATAGGTACTATATTTGGAGACACGTATTTCTAGTATAGTAAGAGTAGGTGGGAGAAAGAAAAAATAACCCCCCCCCCCTCAAAAAAAAGAAAAGAAAGAAATATACGAAAAAAGTGAAAAAAGTTAAACATAAACTCTGGAAAAATTATTCACCCTAACCTGTTATTGGTGATAACTGGTTAAGTGAGCTTAACCTATCATCATCAACAACAGGGTTAAGTTGAAAGATTTTGGCAGAATTTAATCTTCAGAAGTTGAATTTGTACAAATTTTCATCCAAAAAAATGAAATACTATGGTGAAACCGTCCAACCTAACCCGTTATTGGTGATAATGGGTTAAGTGAGATTAACCCATCATCATCGATGACGGGTTAAATTGGAAAACTTTGGCAAAACTTAATCTTCAGAAGTTGAATTTTGTACCATGTTTTTCCCACAAAGAGCAAATACTCTGGAAAAATCATTCAACCTACTCCGTTATTGGCGATTATGGGTTAAGTTGACAAACATAAAAAAAACAAAAAAAAAACACAACAGCTGTTAACCACACACATACACACAATTAACAAATTTCAGCATATATACATTCTCAAAGCAATTACAGCAACAACATTCTCATCTCATTCACATTACCATTCTCATCCATCCTTCATATTCTCATCTCATCCATCTTCAAAAATAGCAACAATATGATACACAAATTTGCAATTACATACAAAAAAATATATACACAAATGTGCAATTACATACATAAAAATCAACATAAATACATAAAATCAAAATGAATACCTTGTAGAATTGAGATTTGTACAATTTAGGTGTTGTCGACGATGTGTTCAGATTTAATTGCTGAACTAGGGTTTTAAGTTCCCAATTTACTTTAGATTGGAGGAGGAGGGGTTTAGAATGGAGGAGAGATTGAGAGTGAGAAAGAGTGTGAGAATGGAGATGGGGTTTCGATGAAGGAGAAGGGCTTTCAACAACGGGTTAGGGTTAGTGTTTTTGGGTTTCGAGAGGACCTTCAGGAGGGAGAGAGAGAGAGAGAGAGAGAGAGAGAGAGAGAGAGATTGAGTAAGAGAGTGAAGTCAACGGAGTGAGAGAGGAATTTTATTGAGTTCAGGTTTGAGATCGGGAAGAAGAGAGAGAGTGAGAGAGAGAGAGAGAGACAGAGTAGATCTTAGTTAATTTTTTTTTCTTTGTTTTGCCTTAGCCCTTCATTGCCAATGACGGACTAAGTTATACTTTTGCCTAAAAAAATAATTTAACGGGGATGAGAGAGAGAAAAGTGAGAACGAGTTAAGAGTCTAAGGGGTATAATGTGGTGAAATACCCAATATAACCTCAACACTTAAGTGAGAGGGAGGGGCAAATATGAGTCGTTGGATCAGATCGTGATCGATGCAACAACTCACACTTCCGTTTGCAACGGGTCTGTGCAAATGGACCTGGTTTGCAATGAAAGGAAGCCCATATATATATATATATATATATATATATATATATATATATAGGGAAAAGGGGTATGGGCAACTTGCTCATTTAGTAAATAAGCAATTGATGATGTGGCATACATGTGATTGGAAAAGTCTTAAAATAGTTAGTTGTCCAATGTATCACATGCATGCCATATAATCAATTGCTCATTTACTAAATGAGCAAGTTGCTCATATCCTTTTTATCCATATATATATATATATATATGATCATGTGAGAACTAGTTGTCATGATAAACTTCATTTGAACTTCCTAAATAGACATCACATGGATAATTCGAACTATTCACGTTGTTTAGAATGAAAAATCAAGTCATTTAAATAATCATTTGTTTATCCATCATTTCATTATAAAAAAATAACAATATTTAGTCATACAATTTGTAACACATAAATGCATGGATGAACAAATCTCAGTGACTTGTTTTCTCATTCGTGGAATAATTTAGATGTGTAGATTAAAATGAACATATTATATATATATCAAAATGAACACATTATATATTTATTAGATCCAACGGCTCTTAACACTTTACTTAAGTTTGGGCAAAAAAATCCGATCGAGTTTGGTTCACACCCTAAGAACCAATAAACCATCCTCCTCATCATCATCTCCACTTTCTCGCTCAATGCCAATCAGAATCCCTCCGCCACCACCACCACCACCTTCAAACCCTCCACCACCAGCATCATTGCCACCTACGACATCATTACCACCACCGCACTCCTCCTCATCCTTCCCCCTCCCTTCCCCCTCCCCCTCCCCCTCCCCCTCCTCATCTCCATCGCCAATCCCATTCTCTTTTCATTTGAACTTATTAAATAGCCATCACATTGATCCGAAGCGTTCATATTGTTTAGAATGACAAAATTATACTAACTATGTAAAATCAAGTCGTTTGAAAAATCATTTGTTCATCCAAAAAATAATGAAATTCGGCCATAAAATTTGTAACACTTAAATGTATGGACAAACAAATCTCAATGACTTGATTTCTCATCTGTTAGATGTGTAGTTATTCTACGGATGAGAAATCAGGTCATTGAGATTTGTTTGTCCATACATTTAAGAGTTACAATATATATATATATATATATATATATATATATATATATATATATATATATATAATAATAATAATAATAATAATAATAATAATAATAATAATAATAATAATAATATTCAGCCATACAATTTGTAATACTTCAAAGCATGGAAAAACAAATCTCAATGACTTAAATTCTCATTCGTAGAATAATTTAAATGTGTAGATCAAAATGAATGGTAATATATTTTGGAGTGATACCCTAAGATCTGATCTTATACCTTAGTATAAGATCCAACACCCGCTAAGATATAAGCGCCGTCGGATATAAGGTTTCTCAGAATCAACGGCTCCAAACACTTCACTTATGTTTTGGAAGAAAAAAATCCGGTATAGCCTGGTTCACTCCCTAAGAACCAAAAAATCATCCTCCTCCTCCTCCTCATCTCTTCTTTCTTTCTCAATCCCAATCAGGATCCCTCCACCACCACCACCTCCTCCAAACCCTCCACCATCACTACCACCACCACAACTCCTCCTCATCCTCCTTCGCCACCCCATCTCCGTCATCAATCCCAATCCCTACACCACCAACTCCAAACCTTCCACCATCAACACCTCCACCACCTCCTCTGCTCCTCATCCTCCCCCTCGCCCTCCCCATCCCTATCCCCATGTTCGTCATCAATCCAATCCGTCTACCACCTCCGCCGCTCCTCTTCCTCCGCTCCTCCTCCCCCTCTCCATCGTCGTCGCCATCACAACCGACACCACTTTGTCACTATCACCACCACCGCACTACCACCATCGCCGCCGCACCACACCACAGCCACTCACGTCTTTTTTAGATTATCCCCTGTTTTTTCTCCTGCCTCCCGATGCATACAAATACAATGGGATAATCTTCATATTCGGATTCTCAACTAAAGTATGAGATCAGATCCTAGCAGATCACTCCCCTATATATATATATATATATATATATATATATATATATATACACACACACTACAAACCGCACATGCTTTCTTGGCATTTTTTTTGCGCTATCCCGGCATTTATAAACGCCGGGATAGACCATAGCAGAACTTCTGGAATCGCCGCCAGATATGCCGCTAGAACGAGCGTCGGGACAGATATATATATATATATATATATATATATATATATATATATATATATAGGGAAAAAGGTGTATGAGCAACTTGCTCATTTAGTAAATAAGCAATTGATGATGTGGCATACATGTGAATAGAAAATTCTTAAAAGGATTAGTTGTCCAATGTATTACATGCATGCCACATAATTAATTGTTCATTTACTAAATGTGCAAGTTGCTCATATCCTTTTACCTATATATATATATATATATATATATATATATATATATATACACACACACACACACACACTACAAACCGCACATGCTTTCTCGGCATTTTTTTTGCGCTATCCCGGCATTTATAAACGCCGGGATAGACCATAGCAGAACTTCTGGAATCGCCGTCAGAAATGCCGCTAGAACGAGCGTCAGGACAGATATAGGGCCTATCCCGGCGTTGTTGAGAAACGCCGCTATAGCCTATATCTATCCCGACGTTTATTTGAAAAAACGCCGATATAGAGCTTTTCCAAGGGAAAAGGAAAAGGTAATATATTCCGGCGTTTTTGACCAAAAACGCCGAGATAGGATATTAAATTTTTTTTATTTTAAAAAGCACTCTATCCCTGCGGAGATAGATAGGTATTTTTTTTAATTTTTAATTTTTTTGAATTTTAAAACATTTTTGAATCATATGAAATTTTTCCACTAAATATATCTTAAAAAACATTATGAATATTGCCTCTAATGAGCAAATATAAAAGAAAAGAACCCTCTGGAGCGCACGAACGTATTAATACAGCAGCACCCACTCCTTCCTTATCTGCCACAATGTTGAGCATATAATGTGGAGACCATAACAAAGATAAACATATGCATGCCCTCCAGGACCAAACTATTCAAACAAAATTTATGCATTAATAAGGATTTTAAAGACAACTAAAACTGCGAAAAGAAAAGAAATGAGATCAAAGTGTAATTCTCAAAAGCTTCTAGTGAAAAAGTCAGGTGAAACACTGTTATGAATAAACACACAGTGACCAAAACATGAATATTTGACAAGATTACCCACTGCAATAATACACTTGGAAGTTTATACTGCAATATATAAACAAACTGATGTCAACCTTGATCATTTGTGTCAAGGACAAATAACGCTCCGACTCTTACAAATATGTTTGGCATGTTAGATACTTAGAAATTTTCATCCTGCCCACAAAGATCATCTGCTGTTAATACTAGCAAGTACCACTGCTTCATGGGAAGTGTTCGAACATAAAGATTTTGAGCAATGACATAATTTGAACAAAACTAAGCAAAATAAAAAACTGATTAGTGTGAATCTGAAAAAGAGAGAGGAAGGGAGACTCTTGTTACTACCCGTTATCATTACTTGATCAATACCAATTGGTGCTCCCTGACGACGACAATAACGAGCCAATTGGTGCTTCGATAAAAATATTGAATCCCATTGCTGCTTCTTCAATGCTCTACCTCTTGAGGGAGTTTCTGAACTACACTACCCGTTAAATCTTCTGTAACAACCACATGAAAATTAACACCACTCAATTAGCACACTAAAAAAATTGAAGATAGTCAAACTAACTTAAAATAAACAAGTTGGAACAAAGTTGTGAATCTGACCAAATCCATGCTTGATTGAAACAGCATTGTCAAGTAGCTTGTTTTGTAAGTAGATAATTTCTCCTTCTAGTTCATCCTCAGAAGAAAGCTCCAATATCCCCATGTTTTTTGCCTTAGTCAATTGGTTCACCTCTCTAGGATCCACGACACAATCCATATTTGTGCAGCTAGGAGGCAAGTAGTGGTTAGATGAGTCACTTGCTTTGGCAGATAACATTATGTTTTCACTATGACCTGTCAGGAGAAGAATTAAGAAGACAATGATTTAAAAAGTTATACAGCATAGATGAGGAGCATTATCATGCAGACCTCCAGTAACATGTTACCATTAGTGTTCGATTGTCCACTTTCCCACACGGTTAGGATATCCTCTTCTACTTGCATCAACCTTCTCTGGATGTAAGGATGAACATAAGAACTCGAGCATGATCAATTGTTTCTGCATAAAAAAAAAGCTAATGGTTATTAGCATATGAAGAACTCTACAATCTGCAGAGAGCAGTTGAACTTAAATATGCAACTGCATTATCTGCAAAGGCATCTCTAAACAATTATCTTGAAGAATTTTGATATCAGTAAATAGAGAATTTTGATATCAGTAGATAGATAGACCAAGATCTACATCAAATAGCTTCTTCCTGCTCAAGTTTGATGTGAAAATAGATGAATTTCTTAAAGTTTCAAATTTTGCACAAATCATAATAACTCTTTACCCTTCTAGCCAACTTGAGACATACCTTCTTCCATCTTCAATTTGCACCATATGGACAGTCCTGTTCCTTTATCTTCAAACCTAAAATAATTTTTTTAAAAAAATCTTCAAAAACCGAGCTCAAAAATGAAAAAGTCAGGACAAAAAAAGGGGAAAGATACATTCTTTTCAGTAACCTCCAAATTGGCGGCGATGTGTACTGCATCATTTTACCCTTTGAAGAGTACTCCATCACTGCCACATGACCCTGATACTAATCTTGTGGAGGGGTCTGGTCGGCAAAACTATCTTTATGCAAGTCCCTTTCTTCAACTTAGTTACTCTATATAAAGAATAGATACCATATTAGTCAGCCACTTAACTGTTCATCTTTGAATCAAAAAGCTTAAGAGGAGAAAGATTGATTCAATACCTTGCTGTACGGTTACACTTCTGAAGCCGGAAGGGTCAGTCCCCTGCGAGAACAAACATAACAAAAATGATTAGTCTTTGAATCAAATAGGGCAAAACCTAAATTGATTTCACTGCCAAAACCCTAAATCAATAATTTTGATCCAGAAACTACTTACTCTGCTTCTTGCCATGAATCAAATAGGGCAAAACCTAAATTGATTTCACTGCCAAAACCCTAAATTGATAATTTTGATCCAGAAACCTAAATTGATTTCACTGCCATAATGAGAAATGATTAAACCTAAATGAACTTGCATGTTTACTACAAGGAATTTCCTACCAAACAACCTCATTTCTATTTGGAGTCTTTGATTAAATCACATTCCGATTAAGTCACATTCCGAATCTGTATTTCACTTCTCTACTTAGATTTTCCTCATCTAATAAACTATACAACAACATTAAAAAAACAACAAACACCTACCATAGTATGCAATTTCAAGTTCATTCATCTAGAGCCACGAGCCTAATAGATTCTACATAAACTTAGATTTTCCTCATCTAATAAACTATACAACAACATTAAAAAAACAACAAACACCTACCATAGTATGCAATTTCAAGTTCATTCATCTAGAGCCACGAGCCTAATAGATTCTACATAAACAATTCAAATTTTATCAACTTTACTAATATATTTTTACCAGGCGATACATAGATACATTCATAAAACAAACTTGTACCTTGTCTGTGAGTGGTATCCATCCATAAGAAGTGCAGTACTCAATATACCCCCAATATAATTGCCTGATACGATCCTTTGCAGGACACAAACCATCAGTTTCAGCGGGCGAGTCCTCTGGTGTACACCATCCCACGACGTAGAGAGCTTCTCGCTCTCATTATCATCACTCCAAGTATCGCTTTCACTGTCTTCTCCCACATTCCTAAACTAAAAATTTAAAATGAATTACCATCAAATTTATATCAACAAAAAAGATTACAAAATTAAAATGTCGAAGGTTTAGTTAGGCACCTCAAGCTAGCAAACGATTTCTTTGTGTATATTTGGATCACGGAAAGGTGAGGCACATAGTATTTTTGTGATTGCTGGAATCATTTCACCTATTGATGTGATAATGCACGTCCCCATCTTCTGTGAGGAACATGAAATTTCATATATATGTGTGCCTTCTAAAGAGGCTTAGAATGTTGGATACCTTTTTGTTATGCTCATTGTCATCATACTGTTCAATCCTATTTGCTATCATGAACTAAATAAAAGCTGAAGAATAACAAACTAATATCTGGTCAAAAACTGAAATTACTCTAGTTCGATTTCAACACTAATCTCTCAAGAATGCCCACAACTCAATACCACAAAAAATGATGACCCAAATTAAAAAAAAGGATCAAAATGGATCGAAACAAACCTTAATTATTCTTATCTCCTAAAAATTTTTCTCACAATCTCAAATTCTCAAATTTACAAATTAATATATTCTCAAATTCTCAGTTTCATACCTAGGGCTTGAAGAAGGAGGAAGACGATGGTGATCGGAGTGAGGAGAAAGAACGGCGATGTGGGACGGCGACGGTGACAGCAAAATGGGATGGAAAAGGCGACGACGAAGTGGGACGACAACGGCGAAAGACACGACATGTGGGGCCAACGGTGGTTTGTGAGAGAGAGGGATGTGGAGCACGACGAAGAAGGCAGTGGACGGCGATGGCGACGGCGATGGCGAGGTTTGGGTTCGCAAGCGGGAGAGAGAAAAAAAGTGAAATAATTTGGGGGGAAACAATTGAGAAGTGAAATTGGGGGAAGCTGATGAAGGATTTTAGATAGAACCTATATATGCTGGCGTTTTCAAGAAACGCTGATGCATATGGGTTGTTTTTCTCTCTTTTTTAAAACCGGGTTTCTACCCCGGCGTTCTACCCAACACACCAGCATAGAAACGACGGGGTAGAGTTTTTTTGTTGTAGTGATATATATATATATATATATAGATAAAGCTGAGTTTTGATTCTTTTGCTTGTATTATGTATACATTTTTTTTTCATTTCTTACGCCACGTGGCATTTTCATGTTAAACACACGATAACATTCACATTTATCATTTTCCTTTTATTTTTTCACATGACATTTTCATGCTAAACACATGATAAATACCTTCCTTCTTATCTCTACCAACTACACAGTTTATTTTTTATTTCTATCCATTCCTAAGGTTGTTGTACATATTTATATCCATAGTCAATTGTATTTGTGACAAGAAATCGTGCTCAATTTTTAAAATCCATTTCTAATATAGAATTTGGAAACAAATTGGTGACACCCATTTATATCCATAGTCAATTGTATTTGCGACTATTTATAGATATTTCAACTTTCACAACTTTTTTTTTATATGATATATGATGAAAATTGGCAATATATATTAAGGTTTCTAAATTTGAAACACTTCAATTGACTCTTAAATACATGGTAAAAGAAACATTATATGACTCTTGAGTACTATAATGTAAATCTATCATCTATTTAATTATTTTTGCATGAACATTACTACTTTCAAAATGCAATTAATTAAATATTTATTAATTTTTTTGAAAAACTCTTATTGTCCATCTTATCATATTTTGTAAAAATAATACTCATATATTTTACATCTCTTCTATATCTAAATTAAAAAATCTTAAACATAAATTTTACAAAATATAAAAAATAATATGTATACTCTAAATGCATATTGTCTACGTATGCATGAGCTGCTATTCTCTCTTACATACAAATATTTTTTTAACTAATTTTTTTTCTTTCCATGTATTAACTATATTTAATATAGGTTCAACAAAACATGATTGATGTAGATTTTATACATGTAGGGGTCAGGGTGAGGAATTGATGATGTAGACGTCTACTAAGATTTGATTTTAAAATTGTGTGATAAATTAAAATCTTGAAATATGTTAAAATTAATAATATAAGACACGTAATTGTTAATTATATAAATTTTGAAATATACATTTTCACAGCGATCTATATTTGTGAGAGTTACTAACAAAATGTGTCAACAGTACACTGCAAGAGGGGCTTATGGCCTGTTTGTTAGATATGTAAGATATAATTGTTTTTTTCTTTTTGTATTGCAATATATCCACCAATTTTCTTTTCTTCCTGGTTGGATGAAATATTGAGTTTTTTTAAAAATGTTTCTTATATGTTGTTTAACTGTTTTGTTTATTTCTTTTCCAACTAAAAAATAAATGCAGTTGATTTAATGACTGAAACAATAAAGAATTTTAATATAATATAATATATATTTTCGTACATCTCACGGGCTATACACTAGTATATATATAAAGTTGAGTTTTGATTCTCTTGCTTCGCCACGTAGGCATTTGATATTCCTTTTCTTATGCCATTTGGTATGTCCATGTTAAACACGTGATGAAATTCATATTTATCATCTTCCTTTCCTTTCACAATCTAGCATTTTCATGTTAAACACATGATAAAGTACTTCTTGTTTTTTCTCTATCCACTACAAATTCTTAGTTCCTTATCTCTATCCGTTCATAAGGTTAGAGAGAAAAAGTCCTACTCGGTTCTATCCAATTCCAATATAGAATTTAGAAACAAACGGGTTGTACATATTACTATCCATTGTCAATTGTGTTTGTGACTGTTTATAGATATTTCAATTTTCACATATTCTTTTGTTTTGTTGATATAATGTATGAGGAGAATTGATGATATATATTAAGGTTTCTAAATTTGAAGCACTTCAATTGACTTTTAAATCCATGACAAATAAAATGTTAGATGACTTTTGAGTGCTATAACCTAATTCAATCATCTATAATAATTGTTGTTAGAAGAACATTACTACTAACAAAATGAAATTAATTAAGGGTATTAAATATTTATTAAAAAATTTGAAAAACTCATGATGCCTCATCTTATCATATCCTGTAAAAATAATATTCATAGATTTTAAATATGTTCTATATGTAATCAAAAAATCTAAGACATAAATTTTAGAAGATATAAGAAATAATATTTTTTTGACCGTAAAAGGTAGGATTAACCTACCTCACAAAAGTAAATATATAGATGAGTAAAGAGTTAACAAGAGTTACAAAATACCCTTGGTGGAGTTAACAAGAGATAATATAAATATTCTAAATGCATATTCTCTATTTATGTAAGAGATACCTATTTGTTATTCTTTCCTACAAACAAATATTTGTTAAACTAATTTGTCTTTTTATGTATTATTTGTAGTACAAGATCAACAAAATATGATTGAAGTAGATTTTATACATGTAGGAGTCATGGTGGAGTCATGGTGAGGAAATGACGATGTAGATTTCTAATAAGATATGACGTTAAAATTAAGTAATAAATTTCTAAAATCTTGAAATAAGTTAACATTAATAATTTAAGATACTTAATAGTTAATTACAATACATTTGAAACAGTCTTTTTCACGTCAATCTATACATGTGAGAGTTACTAACAAATATGTTGATAATACACTGTAAGGGGGGCAGATGGATTGTTTGTTAGATACTTATCATGATAATTATCTTTTCCATTTTTTTCTATTGCAATATGTCCATCAGTATAGTTTTCTTCCTTGATTGATTGAAATATTGAGTTTTTACTTTTTTCTTTCAAATATTTTTTTATATATTGTTTAACATATAATGGGCTAAATGCTAGTTATATTTATTTTATACGTTAAATGGTATATTAGGAGCCTAATAAAAATTTCAAATACACAGGAAATAAAATAGTGCTTTGACTAGTCAAAGGGGCTAACAGAACGAGAATTTTTTGCCAAAGGCCTAGGAGGAATTTACCCTAAAATTAAATGCTTTGATAAACTATTGAAATTATATGATTTAGCTGTTTATTCCCTGTCTATTTATATCTATATTTTACACTAATAGGAGAGAGTCTACCTCCTCCATCCTTCCTCTATTTTTAAATAGAGAAAAGAAAGAAAAAAGTAGAGATTCCTATTTAACTAACGCGTACACTACACATAATTTTATTAAAAAATCAATTTAAAATAAAAACCCCAATCCCTCAAACACTATATTTTGGCAGTGATTATCTAAACCATCTAATTATGTGAGGATGATAATGAAGATTTCAATAATTACGGTAGGAATGATACTCATAAGTTTCTTACAATTTTCTCACATTTTTTAAGAGTTCTGTATAATTTTTAATTGCTCGTGCTATCAACTTATAACTGCCTATAAAAGGCATGTAACTGAATTGTCAGAAATTTAATGAATAATCAATAAAAATCAAGAAAGTTTCTTCCCCAAATTCTCAATCTCCTAACCCCAGTTCTCAAGTTTTTATTTTATTTGTGAAATCAGGTTTAGTCAAGAATCCAATCCCTGACGAGAGGGTATCAGAGCGGGCTTTCACCGATGGGGATGAGCGAGACGTCGGAGGCACATCGACGATGAAGGAAAGGATCCAGATGTTGAAGCGACAAATGGATTCGATGGAGAAGCAAATCGATTTCTCCATCGATCAACTCAAGAAAATCGAGAGCTACATCCATTCGATTAACAATTCACCACCAAGGCAAGTTCAAGAATCGAACACCATTGTAAGAACCTCTCTCAACTACGATTTTCATGATTTTTCTGGAGGAATTCCAACGGAATGGATTCGAAAATCTGAACAATTCTTGGAATTTCACGATATTCTAAAAGAGAAATGGTTGGGTTGTGCAATTTTGAGTTTAAAACATGAGGCAAGTCGGTGGTATTGGAGGAACTTAGGTAATAAATGGTGTGTTATGAAATGAGAGGAGTTTACAGAAGAAATGATCACACAATTTGGGCTTACTGAGCTTGAGGATTCGACTACTGGAGTTGTTGGATGTGAAAATCAAGAGAATGAGGTGGAGTCAGTCTTGAAAGATAGTAACTTGATGGCCATGCGACATTCAATTGAAGAAAGTGAATGAGAAGTAATTTAGGTGCATCAAGTTGAAGAAGAAGAAACTATCAGATTCTCCAAGAGAAGACTTCACCTTCTTCCTATCCTCCATTCCCTTTATCCCAAAAGTTATGATGCTACTGATGTTCTTGATGGCAATGTAGTAGCATTAATGGCTCAAAAGGAAAATGAAGAACAACAATTAGGGTGTTCAAGAGAGTCAAAAATTTGTGGTGGTAAATGTTGCTCAATGGTCGTCCACCACATGTTCGTTCAAATGCCATACTTAACCCACACTATACAAACGTTTTGAATTCCATCTCTGAAAAATTCCAGTTTGCTATTCCAGTTGATTGTGCCTTCCCACCACCTCGAGGAGTAGCTGGTCAAGGAGGTTTATCTGGCATTGTTTTGGTCCACAAGGTTGCTTGCTGCTGCAGCAACTAGTTTATCACTTGCTGAAGCTGCTGTAGCAGCTAGTTTATCACTTACTGAAGTTGCTGCACAAGTAAAACATGCATCTAAAAGGGTTGAAAAGGTGGGTGCTTCCTTGTCAGTTTGTACCCTTCCTGGTGAGGTTCCATAAGATTGTTTAGGCCCCTAGCTATGGAGTTTGGTCTTGGAATTCATAGGGAGCCTGGAGCCAAGAAACCATTCAATGCAAAGCCTCCATGTGCAGCTTTGGTTTCTTCATTCATTACTTAAGTGGATTTGTTTTACAGGAGAAATCATGGGCCAATTTCAGTTGTTCATGATACTGAGAGTTTTTAAAATAAAAACCCCAATCCCTCAAACACTATGTTTTGACAGTAATTCTTTAAACCATCTATTTATGTGAGGATGGTAATGAAGATTTCAATAATTACTGTAGAAATGATACTCATAAGTTTATTACAATTTTCTCACATTTTTTAAGAGTTCTATATAATTTTATGTGTCCCCCTCAAAATTATTTTAGGCTATACAAAGTAACACTAGTTTCAATTGTTCTTTTCGTTTTGTTTGAATTATAAACAAATATTTAAATTGTTAGGTAGCTAGTTAAATTATTCCTATCATTATCTCTTCGTTTAATTCACCTGTAAATTAGGGTATTTCCGTTATCTTAGAGCATCCACAGTGGTTTCTTATAATTGGCAAATTGCCATTTTATAAGAAACGATCGTCTGCAATGGTTTCTCATTTTGCCAATTTTTAGCAAATGTGCTATATTCGTTTCCCATATATGAGAAACAGAATACCCATTCTCAAATTATAAAGGACGGGAGATCAGACAAGAGATCATATCCCGTCTGAGAGGTTTTTTTTTATTTTAAAAAACTCCTCAGACAAGAGACCATCTTTTGTCTGAGAGGTTTTCTTTTTTGTGAGACGGTATATCATATACCGTCCCACTCAATTTTTGGCAAAATGCGAACAATATAGCAAACAACCACTGCAGCGATCGATCCTATTTGCTATTACTGTTGCAGCCATTTTTGGCAAAATGAGAAACACCACTGTGGATGCTCTTATCGACCAGTAATTAATGCATATTTAATGCAAAATTTTGCTCAAAAGTTTTTCTTAAATATGAGCTTGTTCACAATAACATGTTTATATGACCTATTTACAACTTGTGTATACCAAAATAAATAAGGTGTATCTATAATACAATATATTTTTAAAATAAAACACTATTGCGGCAACAATAACATACAGATTCCTACATATTCCACTTAATTGTACTAGTAATTTAAACAAGCAATGCATGTTCAATTTTTTTATTTTTTATATAGTAAATAATAAGGCGTAATCTGGCATCGAATTTGAGACTTTCCTTTACTCATTACATACTCTTTACAAATTATCCATAGTGGCACAAACTTTTAATTTATGAGTGACACTTTTGTAAATAATTCTGTCGTAAATAAATTTGAATTGTGAGGGTACTATGATAACTAACAACAGTTGAGTAAATGAATGGTTGATATAACTCCCACTTAAAAATGAATGGTTGAGATTAAATGATTGAATGAATGTCTACAAATTACAGGTTGTCTACAAATGACAAGCCCAACTTTCTCATTATAATATTAGAGATGGTTGAGATTAGATGGTTGATTGATTGTCTACAAATTACACGTTGACTACAAATGACAACCCCAACTCTCCCATTATAATATTAGAGATTATATATATATATATATATATATATATATATATATATATATATATATATATAAAGATTTCACTATGTTTCGAACTTTTGCTTTATAGAATACTAGTAACTTACGTCTTAATAAATATAGTTTTTTAAAAGTAAAAATTCGGACATAGTCTGAGCTTGAATCTGAGATCTCTTTTATAATAGTTATGCACGGGAGATGCATGCACGGGAGATGCACGAGTTTATTTATTTACAAATGAAAACTGCAACTCTCCCATTATAATATTACAGATTGTATATTTTATCTAATTTAAGATACAAAAAATATACATGTGTATTATTATCTATTTATATCTATATAATAAAACACAAAGAAAGCTATCAAGTGGCTCACATTCAATCTATCCCAAAATCAATGGACCAGATCTACTCTCACAAAACATATCTTCCCGCCCAAATTTCAAACACCACAAATTCAAAACACACACACTCTCTCTCTCTTTTTTTCCCAAACACACACACACACTCTCTCTCTTTTTCCCCAAAAATAAAAATCCCCCGTTCTCTCTCTTTCTCCCGCCCACTCTCTCTCTCACTGTCTCCCTCTCTCTATCTCCCCGCTCTCTCACTCTCTCCCTCCTCCTCCCTTCCGCTCTCATCCATCAGCGTGCCCCCCACCTCCCGATCCTAACCCCCTCATCCTCCAGCCGATCTCCGCTCTCACCTCCAGCCGATCTCCGCTCTCACCTCCAGCCTCTGCCTGCCGTCGCTTCCCGACCTCATCCTCCACCTCAGACGTCGCCGTTCGCAGCTTCCCTGCGCCGTCTCTCCATCGACAGCCCCCGACCTTGACAACTCCACAGGCTCCTCCTGCGATGCCGCATAGTCCCGTCGCCTTCCCCAGTTCGAGCTTCGCTCCTCCACCAACCATCGATTTCCTGTCACCTTCTCGTCGCCTTCCGCACAGTCACCATCGATTTCCCGTCGCCTTCCCGTCGCCTTCTGCACAGTCCCATCGCCTTCCACACAGTCCAGTCGCCATCGCACTCGACAGTCCAGTCGCCATCGCACCATCGATTCACCTCTCAGGTATCGCAAATCCAACCATCGATTGTGCTATTTTTTGGCTTGGGGTATTGATTGAGATAGTGCTGTTTTGTTGTCATATTTGGGTATTGTATTCTGATTTGGGTTTTGACAGATTAGAATTTTGGATACTAGCACTGATGGGGGGTTCTGCAGGATGTTGACTGCGTCGGATACTAGCACTGATGGGGGGTTTTCGGTGCCGAGGCAAGCGACTGAGGATTGTTTTCCGCCACTGGTATGATTGTTGGGTTTTCCGCCAATGTCTTTGTTTGTTTGTTTGTTGATGTTTGAAAATTGTTGGGTTTTGGGGATGATTGATTTTGAGTGATGGAATATGTGGGGGGTTTTAGTTTCTTAGAAGTTTGTTGACCAGTGTGAGTTTGTAGTTTTTTGGGGTATGCACATAATTGCTATGCTCATGAACGGTACACTTCCTGTAAATGTTCTTCGCTGTTTTTTTCTGCTTGGTTACTGTTTAATTTGTGTTTATGTTTTTGGTATTTTTGTTTCAGGTTTAGGTGTCAGGGTTCCGCTTATAGAGAAAGGTATTTTTTTGCTCTATGAATCTTTGGCTTGCTTTGTTTGATTGTTATTTTAGCTATGTCATTTTTGGGTGTTGCATGTTGTTAGTTGGAGTTCAATTTTCTTTATTGTACGTGTCGTTGGTGAGGTGCAGTTTGCTGCCTGTTGATTCTATAATATTGCAGGTCTTTTGTTAGAAGTTTGTTGGTTGGTTTTGTTTATTGTATGTATCGTTAGGGTGTCACATTTTACTTTCTGTCCGTTCTATAATTTCCAAGGTTTTTTGTTAGAAGTTTGTTTGGCAGTGTTAGTTGTTGGTTATTGTTGCTGTTGTACATGTTCTTGCCATCTTGATAATTAGTCCAGTTTGACCTATTACATATTTTTTTGGGTTGGTGATATAGGTAGCCCCCCCCCCCCCCCCCCCCCATCTATCTCTCTCCATTTTCGGTACACTGTTGTATCATTTGGTTTTATATTTTTGTATGTGATGGTGATTATAGGTTTCTTCTTTTGTTATCACTGTTTAATTTGATTTTATGTTTTTTTTTCTGTGTATTTCAAGTTTAGCACGTTGGCGTCCACTTAACATGAAAATGTATAATTTCTTGCTCTCAGGTTCTCCCAACAATTTTGTTTCGTTGTTGTTACTGCATGGGTGACTTTTCATTTTACATGTTATTTGTTGTTGTTTATTTGTTTTTGGTTCTTTTCAGATGTTCAGGTTTTTTCGCATTTAGGGAGCTTCGTTCCTTTATCTGTGTACTTGGTACGGTTGGTGGACAAGATAATTACCTTACTCTACCATTTGTTATTGGAAAATTGCATGCTATGTACATTTTAATGTGTTCCATGGGTTAGGTTAAAGATCCCTATGTTTGGGTTGAAAATTGTTGGGTTTTTGGGGATGATTGATTTTGAGTGATGGAATATGTGGTGTAGGTTTATAAGCAGCAGAGGCCATCGCCCGTCGTAGGAGCTGGTTGCCAAGGATTTTCACGGGATAGAGTGGAGGTTTCTGCATATCTATCGAGGTATTATACTAATAAAGCACATTTTAGCAAATTGATTGAATGCCAAATTTCTGGTTTGAAACTAATATTTGTCTTCATTTAAAATTTCTGGTTTGAAACTAATAATGAAAAAAATGAGTAACACATTTCAGCCACTTATAAAGGAAAAATCATCAATTAACATAAGAAAAAAGAATGTTTGTTACCTTCATTAATTAAAATTCCATGGCAACATACCTTACAGTCCGAATAAACCTTACGATATCCTTTTAGTCAGATAAATATTCATAGCATTGCGGCCTATCTGATTTTTTACAAACTTATGCACTGCTCATGATGCTTAGGGAAAAAAAAACTATGATACCGGTGAGAAGTTACTTCTGCATGTACAAACTCTTAGGAAATTTCCTATTCAAAAGCTCCATGATGAAATTGTCATTGTTCGGTTTGATGCTGCTCTTTTTCTGGAGATAGGCATAAGTTGGCTCTCTATACAGAGAGCTCTTTCTACAATAATGTTGGTGCCAAAATGACTGTCTAAAATTGTGTGTAACTACTAACTAGATGTCCTTCACAAATACATATTTTTGTAGAGAGTTCTCTCTACAAAAATTGTGTGTAACTACCTAGCACAACCTTCACAAAAATTTATACTCTGATATGAGCATCATGAAGTGTCAAATACACACAAAAGTGACTGAAACAAGCTTACCTGATAGGAGTTTGTTCTCTTTGATAGATTTATTTTACATCACTTAAATTTTACAGAATATCGAGTTTTTTTGGAGGTTATAGCAATATAGAGAATTTTTTAAGGAAATAATCATTTTTTTTATGTTCTACAATACCAATAAGCATTTCATCTATTGTTTGTCTATGTTCTTTGATCTAGGTACATCTTTACTGCTGTGATCTTTCGCAAAAAGATGCCTAAGGTATTGAGTGCATGTGCTTCCCTTTTCTCTTCAATTCCTGTAGAAACCTAGCACCTTTATGAAGGTTACCAGATGGTTTACAAGAAAAGGCTTGCATCATCCTCACATACCAGCTGAATGAGAAAAGAAAAGCAACTTTGGCCTCCTCCTAGAAGGCCATAGCGCTAAAACAGATCAAACAAGTTTTATTAATTTCTTATATGAATATGCTAACTGCAATATTTACCTTCGCGTCGCATGCAATATTTGGTGTAGTTGTTTATACTAGAAATTTTTGAAACTTTTATTTGGCATGTTGGTAGTACATGTTCTTATAATATAGTTGTTTATAAAATTGAGGTAAATATGTCAAGGTTAAGATACCTAGAGCATTGTTAGATAGTTTTATATAGCTTTAGTTTTGTTAGCATAATTTTGCATCTTAAATAGTTGATTGATTTATTGTAATTGGTATTTAGTTTGTGTAGTTTTAGTTGATTTGTTTTCGGGCGGAAGGTGAGTGGTTTGGTCGTCATTTAGGTACCTTTAGATTCATGGAGAATTTCATCTTTTCATATGTGTTTGGATGCTAAGTTGAGGTCAGGAGGAAACAAAGAGAGTGAGGGTGGAGGTAAGGAAAAATTGAAGGTGGATTATAGTTTGGGTAGCTTTTGGCCTTTTAATATCTTAAAACTGGAGGCATTTTGTCTCCGCAGTGAACTCTAAACAGATTAAAGTTCGAAACACAGGAATTTTATTCTGATTGATTTATTGTCACTTATTAGTGTGGAGTGCAGTTTAGATTAACTCTGGATTACTGGAATTTGGAGTTTAGCTATCTGGATGTACCTAAACTTTGAAGTAAATGTGAAACAGAAAGTTAAAATACCTAGATGTATGTCAAATGCCTCCTGATACTTACTTTAAGTTATTTTGTCATTTAAACATGCTTAATTAATTTATTAGTCTTTTATAGCGATTGCTCTTTAGTTTGAGCTGATTATAATGTTTAAAACTAAGGGTGGCAATGGGCCGGGTTAGGGCCGGACTCACATAAGCCCGAGCCCGAGCCCGAATTTTTTTGTGTGGTCCGAGCCCGGCCCGAATTTACATTGGGCTCCAAAATGTAGGCCCAAGCCCGAACCCGAATAAACAAAAAACACCCGAGCCCGGCCCGATTTCTTTTTAAAATAACAATTACATGGTTTGTTTTATAGAAAGTAATACAAGACAACATGAGAACATAGCTAATCGGAATAATCATTCATACAAACATATTTAACTTAAAACGTCGAGGATATTTGCAAATACCTCCTTCAGAAAAAAGCAACTATAATTACATCAATTATTGAGGCAGGGCGGCAAGGCTAATGAAGCATTTTACATAAAAAGATAAAGCCAAAGCGGGGATTAAAAACAAAGCTTTAGCAGGTCTTTTGAGACAATGATAAGTTGGTTTACAACAAATCACTGACGTCATCCTTAAGAAACAAGTTATTTTACAACTGATGTATTTGTTTTCCTTCCAATCTCTGTAGTCTCAACGACTCTATTCAAGAATGTTTCTCAAGTAAAACAACAACTATTCAACTTTTTACATGAGGACCACAACTCCAACATGTCAGTGACTCAATGGAAACAAGCTACAAAATTTAAACTTTCCAGAAAAATCGACCTCTCCAACTATACATTCGGAATGAGCAGCTGATCAACGCTTGAACGAGAATATGATATTTTCTCGGAATAGCAGATTCCAGCTCACCTAGAGTAGGTTCTTGGAGGAGGTTGTGGACCAGCAGAAGAAGTTGGGTTTGAATTCATGTTTTGAAGCTCATTTACTAACTGGAGTCGTTGCTCCTTTAGAAAATGGAGTCGGTTTGTCAACCTAGATAGCGCAGACGGAGGTGCATCCTGAAGAAGAAAAGCATAATTGAAGTGTCAGTATGAGAAGCAAACGATAACCACAAAACTTTTTCACCTGAGTTCCAGGATATAGTATAAATAATGGATCGGATTAGTATTTCTTACTCTACACCTTTGCCAACAATGTCAACATAAATAATGCATTTAAGAATTATGTTTCAGAAGTTGCAGTTGCAAACTACATTATCAAGTGATCCAAAATAACCACAAAATTCCAACTACATTATCAAGCTGAAAAGGATGATTAATGAAGGTTGAAGAGAACTTATTGATTGGAGGTGGAGAGAGGACTGATAGAGGTTGCTCAGTGGTGATGAGCTTCATGGAAATTAGAGAACCATATGCTGGTGTTGCTGGAGGTTTAAAAGGAAATTACAAGAATGAAGAGAGTGATATGTGAAGCAGGCCTGAGAGAGAAAGGCAGAGATTTAGCGATGGGGTTGAGCAAGGATAGAGATAATGGTACAATTAATTTAGTCAACTGTATGAATTTTATGATAGTTGATGTGAGTTTGGGCTGTAATTTTTTAGTGGTTTAGTTTAAACCCACTAACTAGACCTAGCCCACATTTTATAAAGTTGTGTCCTCTCAAGTATACAGATAATCTTATTAACTATATATTTCAGTATGCATGGCAACAATGATCTTAACAGTTATTATTTTGGGAGATGATGTATAACAATGATCATAAAAGAAAAGTATATACATTAGTAGTTATTAAACAAATTCTTCAAATATGAATGACAATTAGTATCTTATCAGGCCTTTAGTGTGATCATCTGTTTATCAATTCACACTTCACAGTTACACTATCAAGCCTTTAGTGTGATCATCTTTTTTTCAATTCACACTTCACAGTTACACTACTCGTATGTTTAAATCTGTAACAGATTAACTTCTTTACTTATTTCATAGAGATGGATATTAAATATAACTATGGTTATCTTAAACACAAGCATATATATATTGAATCTCTCGTTATTTTTCTACAAGACGATGCTAAATTTTCAACTATATAGCAATTGGAGTTGCAATAACAAACAATTATTTTAGCAAAAACAAGTATCACCCTTTCTATTATTTGATGGCAAACATTAAATCAATAATGAGCCAGCAAACTCTTCAAATCAATTAACTTATCAGTAATGAAATATTGACACCTTATATAAGGAAAAAAAAAATAGAAAGAGGGATGTCTATTAACTTATTATTTTTTATTTAATGAAACAAGACGACAAAATAAAAAAATCCATTTATATATGATAGATTTACCTTACTAAAACTTATTTTCATTGTTGTTTTACTTTTGAACTTTAATAGAAGTGGGAAGCAGCTGACATGGACCTCAAATTTATAAATGCAACTACATTGATGAATTGGGGTTGCAATAAGGTAAATTTATATTTACTACAACTACACCCTATGTTAACCGTTAATTGCTGCTAATTTAATGTTTCTTCTTTTTTTCCCAGATTGTCGTCCACACTCAAAACCGTCATGTACATATTGACAGTTTAACTTTTTGTAGGGTGATGAGGAACATGTTTGGTTGAAGCCATTGTTCTGTTTGAAAGGTAATGGTTTCAAAACTATTACTATTGTTTTAATTGTTTATTGTAAACTCTTACTATTTAATTCAAAACTCTAACTGTTTTTTTAGGCTCACTGTTTGGTCCTACTTTTGAAGACTTCAACCATTGTGTTCTCCTACAACCATGTAATTTTTTTTTTCATTCAGTTGGTTGGTGTTTAGTATGGTGGAGGATGTAATAGTTGTAATAATTGTAATATTTAGCATTTTGGGAGATGATGTAAGTAACTGTATATAATATAGTTATATTAATACCCGTACCCGCAATTTTGTGGAGTATTGGGTTCTGTGTTTGGTTTTTTGAAGGTTTTTCGAAGGTTTTTCAAAAAATTCATTACATTTTCAAACGAATTTTTGGTTTTTATTTTGTATCTTGCATTATATTCTGATTTTCCCCCCCAGAGCCTTATATATATGATGCCTGTGTGATGTTGCTCGGTTGAGCTTGGGGAGGATTGATATTTATTGCCTGTGATGTCATATATTTAATTGTTAGCAGAATTCCGTAAGGAATTTCTGTACAAGGGCTAATATTTTAGGGGAGGTTCTGTCAAAATTTTTACTAAATTTTCTAAAATTTATTATGTTTTCAAACGACATCTTGGTTTTTATTTTGTATCTTAGTCATATGAAGATTTTTTCTTCCCAGAGCCTTATTTATATAATGTCTGTGTGATGTTGCTTGGATTGGCCTGGGGAGGATTTATATTTCTTGACTGTGATGATAAATTTTTAATTGTGAGCAGAATTCCGTAAGGAATTCCTGTAAAATGGCTAATATTTTAAGGGAGGTTCTGTCAAAATTTTCAGAAAATTTCCTAAAATCTATTATGATTCCAAACTATATCTTTAGTCATATGAAGTTTTTTTTTCCTAGAGCCTAATATATATTATGTCTGTGTAATGTGGCTTGGATTGGGCTAGGGAGGATTCAATTTGACTGTCTATGATGTTAAGGAATTGCTCTCAAAGGAATAATATTTCATAAGAGATTCTATCGAAATTTTTACTACAATCCTACCTATAAAATTTTAAAAAATACTGTCGAAATATTTACTAAACATTTTAAAGAAAGTTAAGACGTCGCGATAACGTGCCGTATGAAATATTTTAAAACGTCGTATTAGAAAACTATTAGGAAACAATATAATTTCAGAGGAGGCCTGTATAGAGTAGTTGATTGTATTAGAAAGGTGGGTGTATTTGTTTACACCCACCGTTTATGTTTACACCCACTTATTCGTTAAAATGTTTTAATTTTTTTAGAAATTTATATGCAGTTCATCCAATCAAATAAATCTGACTAAATTTACATGCAGTCCCTAAATACGTGCCGTAGGCACGTCCCAGGGGCATACCTAGTTATATACTAAAACTTAATTGAATGCTCTTAAAACTCGTCACGTGACATTTTATAAATTGCCTGAAAATTCTCTCTGTGACATCTTTTAGGGTCCTGTATATTTTTTATGTGTCGTACTTTCAAAAAATTTAAAATTAGACCTTAATATATAATTAATCTTATTATGTATATATCATAAATAATATACATCACCTGATTTTTTCATCCCATAAACCTGCAATTCTTTATGCATCTCTTATAACGAAGTTCTTTCATTTCCTGTATATCTTCATTTGCATCTTTTTTTTATTTAATCAATCATTCTCTATTTTTCTTATAAAATTTTTATGCTCTGATTTTTTCTTTAACATTGAACCTTTTTTTTATTTATATTTAATTTCTTTAATGTAATTTTAAGATTCAGTTGATTAATAAGAGGTAGACAGATAACTAGGTTCCATCTCCATCATAGAATTAAAAAAATTTAATCATCCCTAAAAGTTTGACAAGTTCCACTTATTTAAAATATCAAAGTTTAAAAGCATATAAAAAATCCTGTATAAATATTAAAATTCGGTAAATAAAGATAGATCATAAATCATCTCTTCTCTATTCCTCCTTATAAACTAACTCTCTCTCTCTCTCTCTCTCTCTTCCTTATACTTTATGTGGAATTTCTTTATCAATAATAAGTAACTATAAGTTCTCATGCATTGTTTTCTTTTTCTTACTACAAAATTATATTAGTTTAACCCTCTGCAAATTGTATCTATAATACAATATATTTTTAAAATACACTCTATTGTGGAAATAATAACATATAAATTCCTACATATTCCACTTATATATATATATATATATATATATATATATATATATATATATATATATATATATATAAACTTTTGCTTTATAGAATACTGTATATTTTATCTAATTTAAGATATAACTATTTCTATTATAAAAGTCACAATAAATCTGTCCATAGGCGATCTCAACCATCAACTTCAACAACTCAATCTTAACCATTCATTTAAACAATATCTAAACCGTAGATCTGACATGATCATCTTAATCCTAGCCATTATTTTTGACATCATCATCCATATCCCCCAACAATCCTGATCGAAGCCCTCAAATCAAACCCAAATTGAAAAACCTAGATTCCAAAATTCATCCCGTACTCAATCGGAACCCTAAATTCTCGCATCATCCTCCTTCTCTATCAAATGTCAAGGTTGTCATTGTTAGAGGCTTGATCGAGTTGCATAGCCGTTGTGGAAGATGTAGAGTCGCATAAGGGATAAGCAAATATATGAAATGTATCAGTCTGTACGTGCGAAACACAATATTTTTAGTGTAAGTGTTTTGTTGTCCAAGGCGACTCACTGTCATGAAGGTAGGCCAATTTCAGGAGAAATCATGGGCCAAGAAGTCCAAGTCGACTTACTGTCATGAAGGTAGGCCGCAAGCTATAGGTACTGTGTCTCAGTACCTTGGGTAAATAAAAACAAACAAAAAAGAAGGGACTACTAGGTTTCAAACCCAGAACCCAAGGCCAGATGCCAGCTATAGTAATGATTCTAGAGCGCACCCGATGACCAGTAAGTCCAAAGGGATTGACTGATATGGAAAAGGTTAATGGATCTTTGTTTATACCGCACTGTTATTGTTTTTCTTTCAATAAACTCAATCATTCAATCGATCTATTCTTCTAATAAAATATAAATAATTTTCCAGAATGAGTCTCTTTGAAAAATCAGTATACAGCAATTATAAAAACTCTTATTATATACATATATATATTTTTTGTCATTGCAAATAATTTCTCTTAATTGCACACATAAACTCACATTACCCAAATTTTGAAAAATAAAATTTTGTACCACTTATAAACAACTTATGAACTTCTTTGTACTAATTAAAATTTTACTAGTGAGGCTAACACCATATTTCTTGACTACAATAGAATTTTAAGACTCTTTCATGCAAGTTACATTATTTGACATAATCATTCTAACATGTATAAACTAGTAGATTTCATGCCAACACTTTATTAAATATTACCTTCTTTTCCTCTTTTTAATTATCATGATATCAATCCATTTACTTGAACACAACATTATTTCTACAAGCCATGGCACAATCACAATAACATGGGGTAATCTACATTAATCACATCAAAATAATCTACATTATTCATATGTCAAAAACTAGCATGCTCATCCTACAATTTTAGAAAGCATTTAAGACCACCCACCACTAAAAGGACTTGCAAATGTAGAAACACAACTCCTAGAAAACTCCTAGCTCCAACACGATCACCTAGCCATTCTCCTCCTAGCAAGAGCAACTCCAAGCCTCCAAGGATGCAAGACAAGAACTCTCTAACTCTCTTTCTTTTCTTCTCTCCTTGATTCTTAATTTGGTGCAAGAGACAAATACTGGGGGGGGATTTATAGGATAAATGGATGGCTAGCATTTGATCTCACAATCAAGCAACTACCCACTCTCCCACTCTCCCACTCTCTCCACTCCTCCCAAAACCGGCCACTCCTCCTTGTGCATACACGTGCACGTGTAGTGCACAAGTGCACACCGTCTCCCATTTTTTTATACATATTTATACTTTTATTTGTATGTCAACTAGTTATTACATGTCATGTGTGAGACTATGTACAACTAATTGGTAGAATTAAGTTAGTGGGCTTGTCTTGTGGGCTTGATTTTAATTTAATTAATTAACCTAGTGGGCTTAGAGTCTTCTCTTAGGCCTATGGGTTTTATTTTAAGAAGTAGAGAAATTAGAATAAAAATAAAAGAGAACTCATGCATACTACAAAATAATTTTTGAAAGAAAGGGAATGAAATTTGCACGTGTGTTGCACGTGCAAAAATCGAAAAATGTACTTTTATTTAAGAAAATTTGTACGGGATGTTACAACACTCCCTCCTTAGAATAGTTCCGTCCTCGGAACTACACCTATGAGTGAGAAAAGACAAAGAAAGAAAAAGAAAAGAGTTTACAAATTTTAGTTGAAAATCTCAGGGTGATCTCTTATCAGCCTCTCCTCTGATTCCCAAGTGGCCTCCTCAACAAATTGGTTCCTCCAGACGACCTTGACCATAGGTATTATCTTATTTCTAAAGACCTTCTCCCGAAGATCCACAATCTCCTCTGGACGCTCTGCATATCTCAAATCCTACTGCAGACCCTCTGGCACTTCAGATAAGTGATGACTCAGATTCGGAATATAACCTCGTAACTTAGAAACATGGAAGACATTGTGTACTTGGGCCAACTCTTCCAGTAGTTCTAACCGATAAACTGTCTTCCCAACCCTCTTCAGTATCTTATAAGGACCTAAGTATCTCAGGGCTAATTTTTCACCTCTACCAAACCGAATCACTCCCTTGGTTGGAGATACCTTCACAAAGACAAAATCACCTTCTTCAAACTCCAGATCTCTCCTCCAGTTGTCGGCGTAACTTTTCTGCCTGCTCTGTGCGTCGGCTAACCTCTTCCTGATCAGCTCGATCTTTTCTGAGGTCTATTGCACAATCTCCGGCCAATACAGCTACCATACCCCCACTTCATACTAACAACCGGTGTCCTGCACTTTCTTCCATATAGAGCCTCATACGGTGCCATCCCGATGCTTACCTGGAAACTGTTGTTGTAGGAAAATTCCACTAGAGCTAAATGCCTCTCTCAACTGCCACCAAAGTCCAACATGCAACATCTCAGCATATCTTCTAGTACCCGGTTGACTCTCTCAGTCTGCCCATTAGTTTGAGGATGGAAGGCCGTACTGAAATCAGTCTTCGTCCCCAAAGCTACTTGAAGACTTCTCCAGAAATGCGAGGTGAGTCGCGCATCTCGGTCGAATACTATCGATAGAGGAACTCCATGTAGCCTCACGATCTCCCCAACATACATCTCGGCCAGCTTCTCCATCGACCAAGTAAGCTTCATCGCCAAGAAGTGAGCCGATTTGGTGAGTCGGTCCACTATCACCCAAATTGTATCATTGCCCTTGGAACTCTTGGGCCATCCTGTGATAAAGTCCATGGTGGTACTATCCCACTTCCACTCCGGAATGGGTAATGGCTGCAAAAACCCCTGGGTTTCTGATTCTCGGTTTTGACCTGCTGACAAACTGCACACCTGGCATCAAACTCGGCCACATCTGCTTTATGTCCTTGTACATCTTGGTACTCCCAGGATGCTCGGTTAATAAAGTGGCATGTGCTTCCTGAAGAATACTCTCCTTCAGTTCTGCTTGATTTGGCACATACAGCTACTCTCCAAACCACAACACTTCATCCTTCACTTGAAATTTTGTCAACCTGCCAGCGCCAACCTGTTCTCTCATCTCCTGAATCTCTGGGTCGGTCTTCTGACTGTCGATGATCTTGTCTCTCATGTGGGTTGAATCCTTAGCTGAGCCATGGAAGCTCCTAATCCTTGCAACACCACCTCTATCTCTTCTCGATCAAGTTCTTCTGCCAACTTCTCCTGAGTTGTGATCAAACGGAAAAAACTGCTTTTCTTGCTGAGCGCATCAGCCACCACAATGGCCTTGCCTGGTTGGTACTTGATTTCGGATCAGATATCCTCCAACACTTTCAACCATCTCCTCTACCTCAGATTCAAGTCCTTCAATTGGTAGATGTACTTCACACTCTTATGATCCATGTACATGTTGACTTTCTCCCCATACACGTAGTGCCTCCACTGCTTCAGAGCAAAAATGATCGCTGCCATCTCCCGATCGTGGGTTGGGTAATTCTTTTCATGTGGTCTCAGCTGCCTAGACCCATAAACTATTACCTTTCCCTCTTGCATCAGCACACAACCCAATCCGCGATGGGAAGCATGGCTGTAGACATCATAGTCAACCCCTGCTCTTGGCAAAGCCAGAATGGGAGCCGTAGTCAACCTTGCCTTCAACTCCTGAAAGCTAGCGTCACACTATTCCGAACATTTGAAACTCACGTTCTTCCTTGTAAGCCCTATGAGTGGCACAACTATCTGGGCGTAGCCCTGAATGAACCTTCTGCAGTAGCCAGTTAAACCTAGGAAGCTCCTAATCTCTTTCACTATAGTCGGTCTTGGCCAATCTTTCATTGCCTCAATCTTCTATGGGTCAGTAGTCACTCCCTCCTTAGAAAGGATGTGACCCAGAAAGGCGACTTCGGTTTTCCAGAAGTCACATTTGGACAACTTTGCATATAGTTTTTGCTCCTGTAGCTTCTTCAGTACCTCTGCTAGGTGCTCGGCATGCTCTTCTTCGAACTTGGAGTAGACTAATATGTCATCGATGAACACAACGACGAAGGAATCGATGAACGGTCGCAAAACCCTGTTCATCATGTCCATGAAGATAGCAGGTGCATTGGTTACGCCAAACGGCATGACTAGGAACTCATAGTGACCATGTCTAGTTCTGAATGCAGTCTTGTATACATCTTCTTCCTTTACTCGGACCTGCTGATAATCGGACCATATGTCTATCTTGGAGAAAACAACTGCTCTTTGTAGACGGTCGAATAGATCATCGATTCAAGGAATTGGATACTTGTTCTGCACTTTCACCTTGTTCAATTCTCTGTACTCGATGCACATTCTCATTGATCCATTCTTATTCTTTACCAAAAGAACTGGGGCTCCCCAAGGTGACGCACTTGGCCTGATGAATCCTTTGCCCAACAACTCCTCAATCTGCTTCTTGATCTCATCTTGTTCAACCGACGCCATTCTGTACGGTGCCTTAGAAATGGGCGCACTCCCTGGCTGAACGGAGATGCTGAACTCTACATCCTGCTGAGAAGGAAGTCCGGGTAGGTCTTCTAGAAACACTGTTGGAAAATCCCGGACTACTGGAATCCGCTCCACTTCTTCAGGAACCTTTTGCTTAGTCAGAGCTGCTACCAACTGCTTACACTTTCTCTTCCCTTGAAATGTAACTGCTGCCCCCCCTGGTGCCTTCACCATAACCTCCTTACACTTGCAATCAACAGTGGCACTGTAGACTGACATCCAGTCTATGCCGATGATGATGTCGACCCCCAAAATTGCCAACTCAATGAGGTCGATGCCAAAGATTCTGCCTCCAATTTCAAGATCACACCCTTCATAATAATGGTCGGTAGTCAAATTTTCTCCTGACGGAGTAGCCACAGATAGGATTCTGCCAGGAAAATTTTTAGGTTCGATTCCTAATCATTTTGCAAATGAGGGTGACACAAATGTGTGCGATGATCCCGTATCAAATAAAACAGATGCTTTTATTCCATTTATCTGAATATCTCTTGTTACATAAAGAGTACTCTCATTACATAACATTTCTTACATAAAAAGGAAAGAACAACAGAGCAACCTAAACATCTTCTTCCATACCCGTGATGACGTTATCAACATCATCAGCATCGGCTTCGGTCAAAGCGAACACTCGCCCCTGCCGGAATTGCTTCTGCCCTGGATTGGCCTGCTTCTGACTTGGCCCTTCCCACTAGAGCTGAGGGCAAAATGGCTTGATGTGGCCCTCCTTGCCACAAAGGAAACAAGTCTTGACCCCTTGCGACTTTGTACACCCAGTAGCTATGTGGCCTTCCTCTCCACACTTGTAGCAGGTGGGTACTCTTCCAGTCACTACAACAACATTTGCTCCGGTGGGTTTGAACTGCTGTGCTGGGGGCTGTCCCGTGAAATTTTCCGGTGCTGCAGGCCTCTTGCTAGTGCTCCAGTTACTCCTCTTGACCTGTTCTGCCTGGTACTGGTTCATATCTGCCTCAATAGCGGCGGCTTTCCAGACCAACTTCTCAAACCTTTGGATACCTAGGGGTATCATTCGGGTCCTCAAGCTTGGTCTCAAACTTTGCTCAAATTTCCATACTTTCTTGGCTTCGTCCAGAACCATTTCTGGCATGTACCTCGAGAGTTGATTGAATTTGGTTTCATACTCCCGCACGGCCATCCCTCCTTGTTGCAAGCCCAAAAACTCCATAGATTTCTTCTCTTGAACATCCATGGGAAAGTAGTGGCTTCTGAATTCTCCAAGAAACTCCTTCCAGGTAATCTGCACATTGCCCAAGGTTCTCTTCAGTGATTGCTACCAAACTTCTGTGCCTTTCTCCAGCTGAATGGTGGCCAGCTTACCCGTACTCGCCTCAGGGGTTTCTAGAACTTCAAAGACTGTCTCAATCTGCGTAATCCAGTCGTCTGCAGCGTCTGGATTTGCCTGACCCTCGAACACATGCAGCTTCATCCTTTTGAATGACTCCACCTTCCTGATTGCTTCAGGGACCTGCACAGCTGGCCCCAGCCTAGTTTTCCCGGCGATGTTGGCGGCGAAAGCATTCACGGTCTGGTACACTCGAGCTAGTTTAGTCTCCAGATCGAGCCCATTCTCACTACTGTGCCCTTCGCCGTTCCTGTTCCTTTATGTCATTTTTGGGTCATAAAATTTTTCATTAATCACATAAATAGCACAACTTACATTCTTTCAAAAAAATTTTATTCATTCCAAAATTAAAATTTTTACATTCGGAAAGAAAAACTTGCTTCATTACATTTATTACATCCCTTCCACATAAAGACATCCTAGATTCTATGATTTCTCTTGGCTTCTCCATGCTCTTCCCGCAGTTCCTAGATTTCTTTTTTCATATCTTCAAACCTCTTATGCCGCTTTTGCTTGTTCCAGCGAGTGATATGGTCCAGTTTGGCAAAGTGTCGATCATTCACGTGCCGAACCTTCTCGAGTTCGCACACTTGGTAACTCAGCTCTTGAATGCGCTCCTTATCTTCAGCCTGTTGCACTTCTAAGTGGTTTACTCTCCACTTCTGAGCATCCAACTCTCTTCGAAGAGAAGCAACAATACCACCTTGGTCATCTGGAATGAGTTCTTCATCTGAGGATTCTTCTGGGAAATCAGGCGGAGGTAATGTAATCCCCTGGACTCGGGTAATTCCTCTTCTATTACCTCTGGGTCTTCTTCTTCCTCCATTGTCTCTTCCTCTTCTTTCTCAAAGGGAACAAACCATTGCACCTCATTCTCGGGATCATGATGATTGGCCATCTTATAGGGAAAGGAGGAGAAAATGTCATCATAGAGAGCAACACAAACGTAAGTTACTTACATTCAAATTTCTATAAGTTGAAACTCACACTCTAATGTCCACCCTAATGTGTTGTCCTTGTAAATTTGTACTACTTATTGAAGCGTGGATCTGATACCACTCTGTAACACCCCGAATCCCAAATTAGGCTAAATTTGAAGTTCCACAGGATCTTTACACTTCACTCCGTACAATTTTACAAGGAATTTTGAGATTTTTTATTACAACAGAGTCTTTTACATTAATAACGCAGCAGAAAGTAAATTGAAGTACAATAATGAAAAATATACAATTGTAACAACTTTAACATTTAAATAATCATCAGCATCAAATTCATCTTTATAACTTCTTGTAAATTCCAAGTCCTGCATATAAAACTGTGGGCACATCAGTTGCTTACAACCGACGAAATATTATACACGGCCATCCTCACTATGCCGAGAGTATAACGATCTTTAATACTTTAACAACCACAAACTTGCATGTAAAATAAAGTGTTAAAAGTGACTACTCTAAACATGTAAGTTTATGCAATGCCTTAATGCCTAATGCAGATGTTTTATGCTAAGATGACACTAATGCATACTTGTTCGGATTCTATGCATCCCATACTACATAGGTCCGACAAGCACCTACGTACTCAACATTAAAGGATTTGATTCATCGCCATGATAACTACCCAGTAATAAAACAAAGTTTAGACATTCCACGAGTACGGATCCCAGTCCTGGAATCCACTGCCCGACTATACAGAATTCTCGTCGTGCGAACATCCCATCAGTGTCCCTCTAGCCACGATATACGTATATACACTGGAGTATGGTATACTATCCGCCCGACTAATCATAGTCCTGAATTTAAATTAAAGATTGCCTCCATCGGAAGCAACCACAGTCCCGGAATCCACCGCCCGACTGGGTCTATAGCCTCGGAGATCCACCGCCCGACTATATAGAGGCCCTCCACTCATGTTTGCCCAAGTTTACTACATCTTCACTTAGTGCCTAATCCTTAAGTTTAAGACATGAATAAATTATAACACCTAGAGTTAGCTTTTCCCTCCTACCGGACTTAAGTACAAACACCGAGATAGCCCATATAGCCATATCTCAAAAAATCAATCAGTTAATTCAACATTTGCCAGTACCCGGGGTCTCACTAAACCTCTAGATCACAACCTTTCATGTTCTAGAATTCATGGGTACTCATACCCTTCAATAATCATGTATTAAACTTCATTGTATTCATATCTTCAACTTCATTCATAACTTAGTCAATTTATCTTACTTTTGTATCATTCATGAAACTCAATTCATTCATTTATTCACAATTCTTTCAAAAAAACATTTCTTTTGAACTCACAACATAGAGTAAATCACATCAATTCTCATTGGCAATTTTAATCACATATAGTATTTTAAGCAACATCAAGTATTCTTAATCAACGAAAAATAATTATAGAATCTCATTAAGAGAAAAATCAATTGTATTGCAAATTTTAATCTTCTTCTAATCAAAATAAAAGTCATACTTTTAAACGAAAATTCCAGATTCCTCAATTCATTATCTATTTCAAATTATACCTTTAATTCTCACAAAATACATAAAATATTGTGGAAATTATTTTTATAAGGCTTAAATAATTTTAGGGGAGTATTAAAATTTTTCTTAGCATTTTAAACTCTTCAAAAAACCCAAAATATCAAAAAATCAAAATGGGGCAACCGGGTTTCGAACCAAGACCCCTACCCAAGCTACAGTAACCAGACTAGGGCGCCATCGAAGACCAAGAAGTCCAAGGCACCTCACTGTCATGAAGGTAGACCGCAAGCTACAAGTACTGTGTCTCAGTACCTTGGGTAAATATAAACAAACAAAAAAGAAAGGACTACCAGGTTTCGAACCCAGAACCCAAGGTCAGACGCCAGCTACAGTAACGGTTCTAGAGCAGACCTGATGACCAGTAAGTCCAAAGGGACTGACAGATATGGAAAAGGTTAAGGGATCTTTGTTTCTACCGCACTGTTATTTTTTTTCTTTCAATAAAATCGATCATTCAATCGATTTATTCTTCTAATAAAATATAAATAATTTTCCAGAATGAGTTACTTTGAAAAATCAGTATACAACAATTATAAAAACTCACCTTTCGTGGGTTCGTTGTGTCAAGGAAGCGTATTTTTCCTCCACCCCCTGGTGGCAATTGAATTCCCCCATTCATCGTTTCGCTTCCCCGTTCTGGAAAGGCGTTTGGAAAGTTGCTCCGGTTTTTCAATCTAGCATTATGAAACTCTGCGCCGATGGATCGAGAACCAAATTTTGGTCCGACCTTTGGTTGAGCAATATCTCGATTGCCTCAGCTTACCCTTCTCTCTTCAGCATCGCGGCGTTCCCAGACGCTTCTGTTGAAGAGTCGTTTATCTGGGTTAATGATGCCAGATTCTGGTACATTCCTCTGAACGCTCCTTTATCCCAAAATCTTGTGCGGGAGATGCAAGATTTGATCTCGTCTCTCAACCGCTTTCAGTGGCACTCCACGGAGGGCATTAGCTGGCGTTGGAACGCTTCTGGTATCTTTACTGTTAGCTCTCTCTACAAATTTCTCAATTTTCGAGGTATTTTGTCCCCGGCGGCAGATTTCATTTGGAAATCATGCGCTCCCCTTAAGGTTAAAATCAACTCTTGGTTAGCCATTCATAATAAGCTTCTCACCGTTCAGGTTCTTAATAAAAGAAACCTAGCGTGGGCTCAGCCATGTGGCCTTTGTTTGGAGGGAGCCGAATCTGCGGATCATCTTTTTGTGGTATGTCCCTTCATCAAGCCACTTTGGAAATTAGTGTCCCTGGCTTGGTCCAGCCCAGTTCTCCCCTCTTCACTTCTAGCCTGTTGGCATTCTCCATCGTGTATTCCAAAATTTAGTAAGGGATGGAGCCTCTCTGTCCACATCATTATTTGGATTACCTGGAGGGAGAGGAACCGTCGAATTTTTGCTAATAAGGCATCTTCTATCCCCTGTCTCTTAGAAGAACTCATTTATCTTTTCAATTTCTGGACTTCTAATCTTAATGATGTTAAGCGGCAAGCTTTTTATTCCCACCGACTTTATGATTCTCTTGCCGTGCTCACCACCCTTAATGCGTTCTAAGCTGTTCCCCCCTCAAGTTTTTTTCTGCGAAGTTTCTGCTGGTTTCTAACTTTCGTTTCTTCGCGTGTCCTATTGTTCTTCGGTGTGAGCTCGACCTCTGCCTGAGTACTATTTTTCTCTCTTCGCTCCTTAGCGATTTGGTTTTGGCTGTTCTAATTTATACTTACTTTCTAGCTCAACCTTATTAGTTGTCTTTTCAGTTTTTTTATTCTTAATTAGCTGGTATGTGAGTGTCATTATGCCTCTAGTGTCTCTCGACAAAGGTCCTCCCTGATTGATGGGTCTGTGGTTATGATGTTGAGTATTGAGCTCATTGTGCTAGCTTACACTTTTCTGTTATTTTACCGGGTATTTGGTGCGGTATTTTGCTGTTTGCTCACGATTGTTGGCACCTCATGCAGGGCTGATCTTTTTGGGGGCTGTTGGTGAACTGTGTCCCAACTTTTGTGGTTTTGTTCTTTTGCCGGTGTGTAGTTGCTTCCTCTCTTTTGGACGTTGACTTGGCCTGGATTGGCTCTTCTCTCACTCTTACAGCTACTCTTATAGTTAGCAAATCCCTTCAGTGCCCTGGCTCCTTGATTATCGGGCCTTTGTTTCACTTACGTAAGGTGTTTGGCTGGACTATTGTTCTTATTGGGTTATCGGCAGTAGGTGATTACTTGTTAGGTGGGCGAGCGTGGTTGTGGTACCGCTCCATCTCTTTGGCTTGTAATCTTTAATAACTATGCTACTTGCCGTTAACTTTATCTTGTTCTATTAATACAGATGGTATGTGTTCTGGTGTGGCTTGTTTCTTCCATTTTAATCCTCGCGCTATCTAGTTGTCTGTTGTTCCTCTTTTGCATTATCGTTTGTATTTCTGTTTCATGTTGGCTCTCCTTGTGTTGTGCTTTGCTGCTGGCCCCTGTCGGCAGCTGTGGCTGGCCTGGCATCGTTAGGGTATGGAGATCGTTGTCTCACTTTTTCATATGCTAGATGCTTATATTTCGGGTCTTGCTGTTTCCTCCCTGGATGGGGCTACTCTTGCTCTTTCTTCGGTGTCCTCATGCCGTGCTTGAGCAGCTGATCGCGCCACCGATGATTTGCTTGTTGGCGCGGAAGCGATCGCATTTAGGATCCTAGCCCTCCCCCGGCAGCAGCTGGGCCCAGTCTCCCGACCCAACAGTGCCGATCGTAAACTGTTATTGCGATCCAGTCCCGTCTCGGAGCCTGCACGCCATCTCGTCCCCGCTCCAACCGCAGGTGTCATCTCCCTAGCGGCCCTGCTCTTGCTGCGTGTGTCCTCTGCGGTTGTTCGCCTATAGAGTTGTTACTCGTTCTGCTGATTGTATAGACTCATTAGTAATTTGTATATTTCTATTTGCTTTTGTTTTACCTCTGGTAAAACCCTTCGTGTTGGCTTTGTACAGTGACTTATTATCTATATATTTTTGATCTGGCTGGAGTCGTTCGACTCTATCCGTTTGCATCAAAAAACAATTATAAAAACTCTTATTATATACATATATATATATTTTGACATTACAAATAATTTCTCTCTTAATTGCACACATAAACTCACATTACCCAAATTTTGAAAAATAAAATTTTGTACCACTTATAAACAACTTATGAACTTCTTTGTATTAATTAAAAATTTACTAGTGAGGCTAACACCATATTTCTTGACTACAATAAAATTTTAAGACTCTTTCATGCAAGTTACATTATTTGACATAATCATTCTAACATGTATAAAAGATTTCATGCCAACACTTTATTAGATATTACTTTCCTTTTCTCTTTCTAATTATCATGATATCTATCCATTTACTTGAACACAACAATATTTCTACAAGCCATGGCACAATCACAATAACATGGGGTAATCTACATTAATCACATCAAAATAATCTACATTATTCATATGTCAAAAACTAGCATGCTCATCCTACAATTTTAGAAAGCATTTAAGACCACCCACCTCTAAGAAGACTTGCAAATGTAGAAACACAACTTGTAGAAAACTCCTAGCTCCAACATGATCACCTATCCCTTCTCCTCCTAGCAAGAGCAACTCCAAGCCTCCAAGGATGCAAGAAAACTCCTAGCTCCAACATGATCACCTATCCCTTCTCCTCCTAGCAAGAGCAACTCCAAGCCTCCAAGGATGCAAGACAAGAACTCTCTAACTCTCTTTCTTTTCTTCTCTCTTTGATTCTTAATTTGGTGTAAGAGACAAATACTGGGGGGGGGGGGGGGGTTATTTATAGGATAAATGGGTGGATAGGATTTGATCTTACGCACTCTCTCCACTCTCCCACTCTCCCACTCTCTCCACTCCTCCCAAAACCGGCCACTCCTCCTTGTGCATACACGTGCACGTATAGTGCACAAGTGCACACCTTCTCTCATTTTTTATATATATTTATACTTTTATTTGTGTGTCAACTAGTAGTTATATGTCATGTGTGAGACTATGTACAATTAATTGGTAGGATTAAGTTAGTGGGCTTGTCTTGTGGGCTTGATTTTAATTTAATTAATTAACCTAGTGGGCTTAGAATCTTCTCTTAGGCCTGTGGGTTTTATTTTAAGAAGTCGACAAAATAGAATAAAAATAAAAGAGAACTCATGCATACTACAAAATAATTTTTGAATAAAAGGGAATGAAATTTGCACGTGTGTTGCACGTGCAAAAATGAAAAAATGTACTTTTATTAAAGAAAATTTATATGGGATGTTATAGGAAACTCATGACACAATCCAAAATCTTTACTTCAAATGAGTATATAATACATAAAATCACAGGAAATTAAAACTTTATAATTACATCAATGTTATTAAAAGTACAATTGTTACAAAATTTCATCACGAGTTACAAGTAATAACTGTACACTTCATTTTTCCACTTGGAAGTAGTCCTGCAAACTAATCAACTGTGTACAATACTAATGAAACCAGCAATCTTCAATTCCTCAACAAACAATATTAATGCAACTGAAAATTGTGAATGTCATACAGAACGTAAGTGTCGATGTATGCCATGACCTCAAATCTAATGCACAAAATCAAATGCACACGATGCTCTTATTCTAATGCACACTTGATTGAAAACGTATGCATCACATTATACATACTTCCCCATCAAGCTTGAGCGTACTTCTGATTATAGAGTTCGATCTCTTGCAATGCAGACCTACTTTTGTACTCTTACATTGATATGTTGCCTTATTTTAACCCCTATTTTCTATTTTGGATTTTATTGTATTTTATTTTTTTTTCTTGATTATTGTATATGAATTCCTTTTTAATAATAAATTTTTTCTTTTCTTGGGTTCATTTATTCTCTTTTGATCATTCCGTGCTCTTTTGGCTTGAATTCTGCTATTTTTGGCTCAGTGCAAATTTTGCTCTTCCTGTTTTGAGTTTGAATTGATTCGCTATATGTTCATCTAATTAATTTATGTCTATTTCTCTCTTTTTGGAGTCTAAACCTATACCGTAAACCCATTAACCCGCAACCCACAACCCTACATCTTAATTACCCTTTAAATACTCCATTAACCTTAATTTTTTTATATTCTCTCTCTATCCACCGCTTACCCTCTCCCTCTCTCTGTTTTCGTTTTCAAAACCATCCTAAGGTTCCTTCGCCTTCCCGTTCTCCGACCACCGCCACCTCCATCCCACTCATCGACCCCTCATCATCACCCCGTTATCTTCCCTCATCATCATCCTCGACTTCGTCATCCAAACCCATCGCCAACAGTGCTTCGCCTCTCGCTCGAACCCATCCACCGTCTATCCCTCGTCGCCTTCCGTCCACCTCGATCCCCTCCATTGTCCACAGAACCACTGAAGATCCCCCTCGTCGTCATCGCCAACGTTCAGAGCCCGAATCCCCGCCATCCCACTCATCCTCTATTTCATCGAGAAACAGAGCACCGTTCGAGCCCACCGTCCTTCGTCGCTGTGTTGCTTCCTGACCATCAGCGCCATGCCATCAGCTGTCTTCGCTCTCATCGCTGTTGTGGCTCCTCGCTGCTGTCGCCCATCGAGTCGCTCCCTCTCTCTCCGTCAACTTGTCTGAGAAGAGAAGAGTTAGGTTCTCTGTGTTTGCTGTTTGGTGTGTAGAGAGAGGATCGGTGTTTGGTGTTCACTTGGGTGGGGATGTGATTGTTGCTATATTGCTGTGTGGGCATTTGCATGTAGCTCGCACGTGTTTTCTGTTCGTGGATTTGTCGCCCAGGATTCTTATCCCGTTATTCTAAATATTCGAAATTAACAACTAAAAGGCAAGTCTCTTCTTGAACCCCTTTGTTGTTTTGTTCAAGATTCTTTGATCTCTGCAAGTGGTTCTAAATCCTTTTTATCGTACTGCTATTTGAATTTCGTTAAGTATATTGAGGGTTTACACGAGCTAACCCGATATATTCTTAAAATCTCTAAAACCTAGTCCCTCTTGTACATTGCATATGCACGTTTACATGAAAAATAACTAGATCCATATTATAGAATTGTTTGATGAATTGAATATGTGACATTGAATTTTATTTAATGAATTGATTACCATATTTGTGAAATTGCATCTTAAAACTGGAATTATGCATGTTAGACATCTAGCATCACTTTGATTATTAATTCGCATGAACTATAAGGTTGTATGATTAAGTTGTTGCCTATTCACATCAACTTAAATTCTGTCCTGCTGTTTATTCCTTTTTGTATCAGATTTTCTACCATGTTGCTGTTGTAATTTGAAATGACTTTCTGAACATGAATTATAGCCCCATGAATCTATTTTCCAGAACTTTTAATGGATCTACATTCCAAGTTATAATCCATTAGGTATCAGTATTTTAGTATAGCTAGGTCTGAACTTCCAGATTCACAAATTCATGCACATATTTCTGTTTCATAATTAAATAGAACATGTTAAAAGTAAAATAAAAATATGAAATTAATTTGGCTGAAACTAGACATGTGTAGGAACAATTCCTGAATTTTTGTAGATTTAAGATGAATTTTCTGACCTAAAACATATATGTGAACACAATTTATAACTAGCTACCTGAACATAACATTTGAAAAGAATAGGATTTTCACCATAGTTTCTGTAACTTTTATATGTAGTATATATATTCGCTCGAACTGGCAGAAAGTCTAGTTTCTAGAATTTCTGATGGATCCAGATTTGCTTTTCTGTACTAGCGGTAATCTGTGTTTTTGTACAATAATGCCATACTGTCCAAATTGTGTGATTTGTGCTTAATCAATATGTTTGCTTCTTGATTGGTCTGTAACGAGTAGAATTAGACACACTTAGCATCATACAACATTGACACCTTCTTGCATGCTCACATAGGATGAAATAAAATGATAACAAGCTGGGGTATTATGGGATGACCTGGTAGTGAAGAATTGGAAACTGTACTCGGTCGGGCCCTACTGCTTGACTTGTACTGACTGATGGCCATAAAATACTGTTTGATAACTACTTTTACTGAACATTAAACACTGATTATTGGGCTGGGTACATGAACCGTGAATTTACCATCAGTCTAAAGCGTTACACTGTGTGCTTGTGCCGAACCTGTGGAATGGAACGCAGTAGTACGTGCACTAGATAAGCTAATAAAATGATTAATAACCTGGATTTGACATTTCATGTGTAACACCCCTGCCCCAAGCTCAGAAAATTTATACAACTTATTAGACAATTTATTTATAGTATAGTACAACTGCCCTCCACAGACTGCCTCTCAAAAGGTGGTTAACCGGATTGGTGACTCTTGATCATAGACATTATTATTTATAGTTATACATTTTATTTGTATTCCCTATGTGGGACAATCTTTACTTTCTCTCCTCATTCTCTCTTTTAAGAACGCCCAACAGCATGGTCAGCGGGCCCCTATGCCACGTGGCACTCACAGAGATAGTCGCTGTCTCACTTCCAACCGGGTGGGCCCAAGGAGCTTGCTGACGTCATTTGACATCAGCCCAACCAACACAACACTCATTTGCTGTGTTTTAACACAGTGCCCCCCATCACATATAATTACCAATATGCCATCAAGCCATTCTCTTATACATATATTGTAACACCCCGTAGTTTTCAAAAATAAATAATATCTATATAATAAAACACAAAGAAAGCTATCAAGTGGCTCACATTCAATCTCCTCAAAATCAAAGGTCCAGATCTAACCTCACAAAACACATTTTCCCTCACAAAATTTTAAATCTCAAAACCAAAATTTTCCCCCAAAACTAAAGAAACTCATTACTTTATTACTATCTCTCTCTTCTCTCTTCACTTTTTCATATTTCTCTCTCACTCTCTTCCTATCTCTCTCTCCCAATTTTTTATATTTATTTGGAAATTTAGATTTTACGATTTCAGATTTGTAAATTTTTAAAATTTTTATGTTTTTTTATTGCACAAGTTATGCTGAAAATATCAAATATCTCTTTAACAGTTAAATTTCATCATTTTTCACAGTTAAAGCTCTAACAAGTTAGATTTTACACCCCATTTATAATTATTTTTTAACATATACTAACGGAAATATGGATTTTTATTTACAACTAATTATTGTCATACTATTCAAACATGAGCTACATAATTGTTGTTTTACTGTTTATAGGGCTTTTCGTGTTTTGTATCATTTCGAAGACGTGCCGTAGGCACGTGCCCACGGGCAAATCTAGTATATAAATAAAATATATAAATTGAAAGCATGATAGTTGGCTGATATAATATGGTTTGGTAAATATGTTGTACGCATGAAATGGTATTAAATTGGGGGCCCACGTTGAAAGCATAAAACAACAAGCCATGTTGTGAATGCTAGGTGACGTGGCATAGGTCCCCACACATGATGGAAACATCACAGCTTGTGCGCTGGTTGACTTCGGTCAACAGGTGCTTCCGCTGTACATCTTCCGGGAGTAGGTAAGAGAGAATTGATAATATCCCATATCGGTAATAAACTAGATTAAAATATTATATAAATAATATAGCCTATGATCAAGAGTCACCAATCCGGTTAACCACCTTTTGAGAGGCAGCCTGTGGTGGGCAGTTGTACTACATAGTATCTAATTGTCTTATAAATTGTATAAATTATCTGAGCTAGGGGCAGGGGCGTTACATATATATTATATATTTATATGTTTAGAAATTATGGGGTGTTACACACACCCCCCTTCAGAAATCAGCGTCCTCGCTGAGCACGGGGCATGCATAATCTAGTGCAGGATCTCTTTTCTAGCCGATGTGGAATGGCATGTCCTGATTCTGCTAGCTGTACAGTACTCTGATTCTGCTAGCTGTACAGTCCCCTACCTGGGCGACCGTCCTAACATCGTTCCCTCTCAGGCATACCTACCAGTACATCTCCTAGCTCCATCTCAGGCATAACCACCAGTCTGTACCCACACTCGGTGTCGAAAATCGGCTCTGATACCATTTGTAACACCCCCGCCCCAAGATCAGACAATTTATACAATTTATTAGACAATTTATTTATATTATAGTACAACTGCCCACCACAAGCTGTCTCTCAAAAGGTGGTTAACCCGATTGGTGACTCTTGATCATAGGCATTATTAATTATAGTTATATATTTTATTTGTATTCCCGATGTGGGACAATCTTTACTCACTCTCTCTCCCCGTTCTCTCTCTTGAGAACGCCCAACAGCAAGGTCAGCAGGCCCCTGTGCCACATGGCACTCACAGAGACATCCACTATCTCACTTCCAACTGGGTGGGCCCCAGGAGCTTGTTGACGTCATCTGACGTCAGCCCAGCCAACATAGCACTCATCTGCTGTTCTTCAGTGCAGTGGGCCCCCCTATCACATATAATTACCAATATGTCATCAAGCCATTCTCTTATACATATATATTATATATTTGTATGTTTAGAAATTAACACACCCCCCCTTCAAAAATCAGTGTCTTTGCTGAGCACGGGGCATGCACAATCTAATGCAGGATCTCCTTACTAGCTGCTGTTGGGCATACTGGTCCTTGGGTTCAACTTGGGGTGGTTACTGTAGCAGAGCGAGGGTGTTGGTCTCGGGTTCGAGTCTTGAAGAGACTCTGTATTTATGAAATTTTGAATTTTAATTCAAATCACCAAAAGCATGTGTAAATATATTTCGATCTCACCTCTTATCGGTTAGTCACTCTGGATGTTCTGGTCGTTTGGTGCGCTTTGGGTCTGTCACTATTCATGGACTTGGAGTTTACAAGAAGATATAAAGATGAATTTAATGCTGATGATTACTTAAATGCTACAGTTGTTACAATTGTACATTTATCATTGTTATATTTTATTTATTCCGCTTCATGTTGATGTAAAAGACTTTGTTGTAAATAAAATTTTAAATTCCTTGTAAAATTGGACGAAGTGAAGTGTAAAGATCCTGTGGAACTTCGAATTCAGGCTTATTTGGAATTCGGGGTGTTACATCATGCTTGATCTCGTATACTGTCACCAACATTGGACTTGAATTGAAACTATTAATTAAATGCATGATTAAACATAGACCCTTGACATTATTGCCTACCTTTGATTTTGTTATTGACTTTGGTCCCGTCCAATTTCTTTGATATACATGCTTCCTATTATTCTCTGGTTCCCTCTACTTACTGTCCATGACCTACTACTCTAAGGACATTATTTTCTCTCTTTTTAGATCAAGAATTTACAAGTACTGGAGGAACAATACCAGTACGAATTGATGAGCAACGATTCTAGGAGTGGAACCAAAGATTGCGCTGCTAAATTTACTTTATTGCTAGAATTCTTTTTTTGAACATTGTCTTGATATTATACTTTGTTTTTGGGCTTTTATGACCCGGAGTTTATTTTATCCCAGATGTTGGATATTATTATTTGGATTATTTCATTTATTATTAAAGTTGATCTTTTTTATGTGATTATATATTCATGCGTGGTTGTGATTGTTATTTCATATTGTTGAGTTAGACTGGTACATCTTATGGATGGTGTTTACATCATTCGCTGGGCCTATATTACGTACTCAAATTCCGTATTTTGGGAAGCGGGGCGTGACACTTATGTTGCCTAGGTGTCCATACATATTTATGTAGGGTTTTGTTAGGGTTGCTAAGTGTCCCCAACAAAATCAATAACTCCTAGGTCTTAGGGTTACACCTAAGCCCTCCGAGGGTTACACATACGCCCTTCTAGTCCTCCGAGGGTTACACATAAGCCCTACTAGGGTACACCTACCCTCCTAGGGTTACACCTAATCCTTACTACAAAAATCAAAACCCTTCCTTCCTCCAAGTAAAAAATGTTGGCTCCCCTGGTTCACACTTATAGTATGCTCATATTTCATATGATAAAGTGTTCATGTAACAAATGTTCATGTGTTCATAAATAAGTTAGTATGGTTGATTCTATGGTTGAGCCTATTTCGGTCTAGCTCATTTGAGTTCATTTGAGTTCAATTGAGTTAAGCCAAACTTTAACACCCCAAATTTCAATTAAGACTGAATTCGAAGTTCCACAGGATCTTTAAACTTCATTTCGTACAATTTTACAAGGAATTAAAATTTTTTATTACAACAATGATTACATCAAAGTCTTTTACATCAACACGCAGCGGAATAAATAAAATACAACAATGATAAATGTACAATTGTAACAACTTTAGCATGTAAGTATTCATCAGCAACAGATTCATCTTTATATCTTCTTGTAAACTCCAAGTCCTGCATATAAAATTGTGGGCATGTCAGTTGCTTACAACCGATTAAATATTATACACGGTCATCCTCGCTATGCCGAACAATATAACGATTCTTAAATACTTTAGTAAACACAAACTTGATCACAAACAAAGCTACAAAGGGACTATTCTATTGATGTCGTGGGTGCTGTGCACTTAGTCCTTAATGCAGTTATTTATATTACATGACACTAATGCATACTTGTTCGGACTTTATGCATCCCATACTATATAGGTCCGAGGGCAAGCCCTTAATCGTTCTTCATCTTGTAGGAATCCCTCGCCATGACTTAAACTACTACGGTAACTACGGTAAGTATCCTAGATGTTCTATGAGTTACGAGCCCATATCCAGACAGCCTGGAGGAGAATCCCACATTTTGACATGACGCATCATGCAGAGCCTATGGACAATTCAACATCCGTCATGGAACGATGGCACCACCCGTAGTCACCAAATACCCCACAAGCGTCGCCACTAGGACGATAATTCCCGAGTAATGTTCACGCCATGACATGACGAATCAAGCAAGCAATCTATGAATCACTTTCACACCGCCAACCCGATGGCCCTCATACTTGTGTTTTTCTCTTACTTTCATCACATCTTCACTATAGTGTAGTCCTTACAATTTCAGTTTGTTTTAGAAGAAAATCATCACAACCTAGCGCTAGCTTATCCTACCGGACTTAAACCAAAACAAAAGAGACAGTCAGCCTACCTGGCTACTTCTCAAGAGATGCTCAACCCACACTTGTCAGCTCTCAAATTCATTAATAAAAACTGTCGGTCACCAGGGTCTTGCCTAGCCTCTAGATTCCAATAACTATCTCTTGCTAGAGATCAACAATAAGTCATAATTAATCTCAAATAATCTTTCAATTTCTTTATTCATACATCTTTCTCAAAAAGAATATTTCTTAATAAACTCATAACATGACATAAGTCAATTCAACCTCTTTATCAATTTAATCTCTTACATCATTGTATGCAGTATCAAATAATCTCAATCAAGTAATAAAAATCACAAAATCTCATTAAGAGGAATTCTAAGTGCATTCCAACTTTCATTTCTCTTAAATTAAACAAGAGACAATTATCAAAGTTTCTTTTAGTTGATAAACTCGAGTTATTTAATGAAAAAATCCCTTTTTAATCTCACAAAATATATCCAAATATGTAGAAATAATTTTCATAAAGTCTAAAAATTTTGAAAAAATTAAATAGAATTTTTCCCAATTTTATTTCACAAAAAACTCAATATACCAAAAATAATTAAAAAAAGAAATAAGTGTCAAATGTCGGATTCGAACCCATCAAACCCAACCCGCCACAGTGAACAATAACAGTTTTAATGTGCACCCGAAGACCAACTGGTCCAAAATAGCTAATTGATATAAGTAAAACTTAAATTATACTTATATTTAAACTCTCGGTGATTTATATAAAGTCGAAAATGTAATAAAACAGAGTCTCTACCAGACTCGAACCCGAGACCAATGGGTCTGCCGATGCTACAGTATCATTCTTAAAATGCACCCAAAGACCACTTGGTCTGAGTGACTAACCTGTCACAAAATGATTTGGGTTTTGTATAGTCCGACTCTTTGTTTGTTACTACTATTTCATAATTCAAAACTCTTGAAACTCTTTTTCTGTTCAAATTTATTTCATGAAAATTTCTAGATTATTGATATTATAGATTAGCAACATAACAGTAATTAAAAATTATTACTTTGACATAAGCACATGAATTTTCCTTTCTAAAATGTGTTTTATATCTACATTTCGACATTTGTAAACAACCATGATTTCCACCAAGATTTAGCACCAAAATTATCACATAAGTTTGTTTACTTGTTTTCTTTTATTTCTACAACATTTCTAGGATATAAAGCTCATTTATCATACTAGTGTCACATTAATTAATATAACATATAACCAATGTTTCAATTAATCAACTAGCCATTTACAAACATACATTCTACATCTAGCATGGTTCAAAATTCACATCTTCATAGCAACATGATAATTCTAATGTAACAATCACATTTCATAGCAACATGCATGATAATATAAATTTAACAACTCATACTACATCTACCAAAAATTACTTAAGCATCATACTCTTAATTAGAAAGGATTTAAAAACACCCACCCAATGAAATTTAATTCCTAGCAATTGCATTCCTAGAATGAGAGCTCCTAGAAACTCCGCTTCGCCTCCTCGAATTCTGTGCGCAAGAAAACTCCTCTTCTCCATTTCGGCAACAGTGAAGCATCTTCATCTTTCTTTCGACCAAGCACAGAGAAGTACATCCCATTCATTACATATATAAATGTACATACATAATTATATATATATATATATATATATATATATATATATATATATATATATATATATATATATATATAATAAGATAGTGTATAGGTGTATGGAGTAGGTTGGAGAAAAGCAAAGGAATGCTGGTTGGAATTGGGGGTTCGAAATGACAGGAGATGAAAAGCATTTCATTTCACTTCCATATACTTATATATATACATATCTACATTGTATGAATATATGCATACACATAAAATGAGATATCTACTATAATTGAATGGAGGAACAGTGAGATGCTGGATGGGGAGTTTCGGATGTGACAAGAAGGAGGAAAGAAAGCACATCATCTTAACTTGACATACCTACATATGTATATGGAATAGCTTAAGGTACATATATAGGTGTATATAGGTATTAGGTGGAGATTAAAAAGGGAAGGCTAATGGGAGTTGCTGGATGTGATTTTTGGCAGAGCAAAATGAAAAAGGAAAAATGGAAGAGATGAAGAGAAAGGTAGGGTATTAGGGGGTATTAGTTGGAGATTATAGGAGTAGTTATTAAAACCACCTCCCCATTGGAAACAATAACACCACTCACAATTATTCAAAATTTTGTTTGCCTCCATTCCCAGAAAGGTAGCCGGTGTGACTCTTTCTTCATGGTAAAAACACGTGCACGTGTTTTGCACTTGCACACACTTCACTCTTACACATATATATTTAAATTAAAATATCTGTATACAATATATTGTAAATGCTTAAGTAAAAATTAGTTTAATAAAAATTATAGATTTTCATTCACAAATAAAATAAACATATACACACTTCAAAATTTATTTTGAAAACGGATATGCTCAAATACGCGCACCGAAAAACACGTACTTCGCACGTAAAAATATTAAAATACGAAATTCAATTTTTATCAACGGAAAAATGTTAAAGGTAAAAAAAATACAATATAAGAAAAATATATTTATTAATTTTTATATATTCCACAATGCAATCGTCACGTACATGGAAAACACGTGCATTACACGTACAAAAGTATTTAGATCAAAATGCAAGAAAAATGAATTTCCGTTTTATAAAAATGGATTCGAATACATAAAATAAATAATTGAAATACAGAAATATCACACGTAACGGTGGAAAAATAAGTAATTGATACATGCATCGAGAACACGTAAAAAGCATGTAAAAATATAGAGATTGAAATATTATATTTGAGTTGACTCCAATAAGATAAAACCAATACAGGAAATGCATAAATATTCAGAATCCAAAATACATAGCGAAAAACACGTTACAAATATTACCAGTAACGGTACAAAATACATGTGCGTGACACACAATGGGCAAAATTGTCATTTCCAATTTTGCTGGGTGTTACACAAATCATATAACTTATAGTATTTATTAAAACTTAACTGGTTGTTTCATAAGATTTCAAAAACAATTTATGAAAACATACACCAGTTATCACTTACAATAATATTCATATGCAAAATATTGTTGTACAAAATAATTGTTAATTATTTTTGGGATATGACACCGCAAAAGTCCTGGAACATGTTAAGAATAAGGTATAATATGTTATTTCCATAGTTTTAAAAATGATTAAGATCTAATTACTTAATTCTATATGCAGGAAAAAAATGTAGAAGAATTTATAGACGAACCAAGAAATGCATTGGAGATGAGTGTACTTTTTTGATCAAATCACAAGATGTCGCGTATGGAAGAACAACTACAAGAACATTGACTGGATGCAAAATATAAAAGGATGAACAAGAAGTTACGAGTAGTTTTAAGTTCATGAAAGTTAAAGTCGAAAGTAATGATTGATCTTATAAAAAATACGATGATATCAATTTAGGATTTACTAATTTATTCTTTTTTAATATCTTTTTTTTAATATCAATTTTAAGTTCAATAAAGTTAACGTAACACTCCGAAATCCAAACACATGTAATTCGTAGCACAAACAGAATCTTTTACTTCAAATTCGTACAAAAATACAAGGAATTTAAAACTTTTTATTTACAACGATGTTCTTTACAACAACACAGCGGAATTAAATGAATACAATAAAATCTACAATAATGAAAATCTTTCAATCTTGTGACAGTTCATCATAGTGACTTCAAGTCCATGCCAAGTCCAATCCTGCAACTAGAAAACTGTGGGCACGCCAGTTGCATATAACTGACGCAATGCTATAATACGGCAATTCTTCTACTTTAGAAAATACAAACTTGAATGCATAAATAAAGTGTGAAAAGTGACTATCCTGAACATGTCAGTGTATGATATGACCTAATGCGTAATGCAGACATTCACACTTACGATGCAATAATGCACACTTATTCGGATTCTATGCATCCCATACTATATAGGTCAGAGGAAAAGCCCTTAACGTACTCCTCATTATAGGGTTCAATACCTCGTTATGAAATCCTACTTTGGTGACTAATGTAAGGATTAGATATCAAGTGAGTATCTAGTACTGCCTCGATAATTCTAGTGACGAAACCCATACTGCGAGCCATGACCCCGATAATTCTTGAGATTCGTTCTCTCACCGCGAATGATTTTTAGACTTCACGCCTCACACCCCGATAATTCTGGAGACGAAACCCACACCGCGAGTCATATGGTATCCCATCACACAAATACCCCATGAGCATCGCCTCAATCTAGATAATTCTGAGTAAATATCTCCCACCGTGAGCGATTTTGGACATCATGTATTACGCTCCGATAATTCTGAAAATAATCTTCCACCGCGAATCTTGATGCTAATAATTCTGAAGAAATATCTCTCACAGCGAGTGATTTTGGACATCATGCCTCACACCCGGATAATTCTGGAGATAATCTCCCACCGCGAATCAAATAAGGCACTCATACTTATGTTTGCCCGTACTTCATCACATCCCCCCTAGTGCCTGTTCTTAGGTTTAATTATAATCATCACAACCTAGAGCAAGCTTACCCTACCAGACTTAAATCAGCATACGGAGAAATATTAGCCTACACTGGCTACTTCTCAAATCATAACTTGCCGGTCTCTACGGATCTCGCTCAGCCTCTAGATTCCAACAACCATCTCAATATAGAGATCAACTAGGTTACATCTAACCTCTTATAAAATTTTCATTTTTTAAACATCTTTTAACTTCTTTTATCCATTCTCTTTGCTATTATCAATCATGAAGTAACTAACTTCTTATAGCAATATTCAATGACACTTGATGAGTTAAAACCCTTATAAACATCACATGTTTAACATTCCAACTTCATCCTTTAATTATTTCTTAATCACTCATAAGGTACATCTTACTAACATTCCAATTTTAAATCCAATTTTATACATTGTAAAAGTTTTAGGACAACTAGATAAAAGACAAAAACCCAATGGTGTTATAAAAATCATATAAATTCCAATACTACTCCAAAAAAAGATTTATTAGTTTCATAGGAATCATAAATAAATCTACTACAACTTTGTGGTTAAGATTATCTAAAATCATCCTCAATTACTTCGTTTAAATTCACTTGCAAAACAGTAGGTTAAAATCCGAAAACTGCAGCGCATGCTACTTGTAAAAATCATAGAAAATTATATAATTCATGAAACTTTGTGTTCTTTAGATCAAGTTAAAGGTATACAAGTCTACTATAACTTTGAAGTTATAAGTTTCCCCAAAATATTATGTCTATAACCCTAAACGCTTCGAAATCAACTGTAGGGTCGAAATGTTATACATACTGCCACTGATCAAACTTGTGAAATTTATTACAAATTCAATTCTTTATGAAAAATTGATTTTTTTGACTTTATAGAAAGATTAGCAAGTCTATTTCAAGTTATTAGTTTTGACTTTTCTCAAAATACTTCATCTAAGATGTCGAAATGAACAAAATCCGAAATATATACAAATTTCCAGCAACTAGCTAACTGCCAACCAGTCCTAAGTTGGGATTTTATTAAAATAGTAAACGACCTTCAAATATTATGAAATTTTAAAGAGATATTCTTGACATATACGAGATACTCACATAACAATTTTAGCTATAGATACCATCTAATTTAATAGATATGATTTTTTTTAAGTACAACTAACACTCAAAACTGAACCTTATGAAAATGCCCCCAAATTCAACACATCATAATTTCACACATTCAATCAACAACAAATAATCTAAATATGAATGTTCAATCTATATAAGTTATCATGCATCTAACAATTTACACATATCTAGCATTCTACTATCAAAACTATATTAGAAAGTTGAAGAAAACACTCACCTCAATTGTAGAATTCCTAATAGTAGAACTCGTAGAAAATAATGCTCCAAAGCTCCAAGCTCCCTAAAAATTGGCCGGCCTCTTCCTAGTACAACCCGAAAGCTCTTATCCCTCTTTCTCTCTTTTGTTTTTGTTTTGAGTTTGTGTTGTTCATTACCAAAGTAGGGACTATTTATAAAAAAATTGTGTGGTCAAAATAGCTCCCCACTTCCCAAAATAACTCCCCACTTTTAACTAACTCACACCACTCTCCCTCATTCTCAACCATGGTAAGAAACATGTGCACGTGCAGTCAATGTGTGTGCACTCGTCATACAAATTTTATTATTAATTTTTATTAGGTTAGATGTGTGTGTTACACATGGCAAGTGTAACAAACTAACTATATTTTAAATGTACACTTTAGTGCGCACAAAATTAATCATGGACTTTAAATTAATTTTAGTGGGCTACAAATTTGATTTAGACCTAATGATTTTAATTAAAAAAAATTATACAATTGTGACTAGAAAAATTAGAAGAAAAATATTCATGACTCAATAAAATTTTAGGAACCAATATGTGCACTGTAAACACATGCATTGCACGTATCAATACAAAATAAATTTGAGAGAACGAAAATAGTCAAAATATAAAATATGTAGAACATGTATATTAATAATGTTATAGATATTTCACGTAACGGTAAAATATACGTAATCGACAAGCGTATCGAAAACACTTGCAATGCATGTAAAAACATAATATTTGATATTTGAGTTAAAATTTAAATTCAAATAAATAATCGAATTTGAGAGAATGAAAAATATATATAAGAAACAAAATACAAAAATGTAGAGAATATTTATTTTAAAATACGTTATAGATATTACCCGTAACGGTACAAAATACATGTGCATAACACATGATGAGCAAATTATCATCGCTTAATTTTGCAGGGTGTTACAATCTCCCCCCATTAGAATAGTGTTGTCCTCAGAACTTCCTAGGGTAAAAATTACATTTTGTACACAACAAAATTATCATTATTGTATATTGAAAAGCTGCCGATACTAAATATTAATTGTAGCATAAAAATATGTAATGTGGAAAACAAATCTAACTCATACAAGGAAACTATGCGTATCGAAGTGAATAGGATCAAAACACGAGTGTGTTAGAAAACAATAAGGTAAAGGTAAGAGTAAAGGAAAAAATTAGATGCGGAAATAATTAGATGCTTAAAAATGTGTATAATAATAAAAAATAATAAAAGTGGTAAGAAGTAGTATGAAATGAATAAAATAAAATGGAAGTATCAAAATAAATAAGGAAGGAAAAAGAGTGTAAGTGCAAATGATAAATGCATTGGTATATTATAGATAAATTATAATGAAGTCGCAAAATTTTGAAAATAGGTTAAGGGCATAAAGGTATTAGGTAGCTAAAAGTGATGATAACAAAATATCGAGACATAAAATAAACCGATAAATAATTGAGAGAATCATAAAATTTTAAAAGTAGTTAGCAGTAGCTAATAAGAATTTGAAAAAATTACGGAATGAGAAGTTAATTAAAGGAAAGCGGGAAGGATAAAATGGTTAGAAGCAAAACTAAAATAGTAGTATATATTAGGAGATAAAAATGAAGTAGCAATTTAAGAGAAGATTATTGGATAAAAAGTTTGGAAAATATACGAGCATGAAATTTAATTAAAAGTATAAACAATGTAAGATAAAAAGTAATTTTTGTATATTAAGTTAATATTATAAAATAATTCGTAAAGTAAATACAATAACTATATATATGATTTAAAAATTAAATATATAGAATACTGGGTGGTATATATCAAAATATTTTGAAATTGTCAAGTAGTGCAAGAAACTAGCATATAGTATTATAATTTATAAATATGAAATCTATGAGCAACCGGAGAAACAAAAAGTAAAAGTAACAAGACATTATTGAAGTAATATATAATATTAATTTTATAGAAATAAATGTAAATAGTAAATAAAAGTACAAATAATAAAAGCCATATTACATGATTAGCCACCTAATATAAGATGAGTTAGCAATAAAATAAAATAAGGTGAAGTGGTATAAAAATAGAAGAATGCTAACATTTGTAAAGATATAGTATATATACAAAATAGTAATAAGCAGATAGCAAAACAGTTAATAGTCAACATCAATAATATAGAAAATGAAGTAATGGATATAGAATAGATATAGAAATATGTATAAAAAATAAGGTAATTATTTAAAAATATGTATGTGCTATAAATAGTAGAGTCGAAGTAGTATAGGCTAAGTTTTAAACCATTAAAAATGGTAAAACTAAAATGGTAAAAACTAGTACAAATAATGGCTTAGTGGTAAGTAATATAAAACTAAAAGTGGGGGTTATTAAAGTAGAAAATTCTCTTTTGTTGTGGGTTCGCCTCGTTGGTGTCCAACTACAGGCTTGCCTCCTTGACATCAAGTTGCAGAATTGCCTCTACAACATCCGGTTGTAGTTTGCATTTTGGACATTTGGTTGCAGATTTTGCCTCCCCGACATCCAGTTAAAGTTTGCCTCCATTGACGTCTAGTTGCATATTTTCCCTCACGACATCAGGTTGCACCGAAATGGGAATTGAATTATGTAATCATCCATATGTACTTGGACATGGGATGTTTAATTTAAGTATGATGTTATGTTTTTGAAAAAAAAAAGATGTAAAAGTTGGGATAGTAAGAGGAGGAAATGAAGTAGAAAATTACAACGATAAAATATTAAAATAGAAGTATTGATTTTAATTATCGAATATATAAAATTAGTACTAATGAAAATGATTTATAACATTAAGACAAATATAGAATAAAATATATGCATGAGCTGAAATACAAATGAGAACAATAATTATGTAGTGTAGTAAATTAGGATAATAAACATAAATAACTATATATATATATATATATATAAACTATATATATATATATATACATAGTAATGTAGTAATTGGACAAGTGTAAAATGATATGTATAATAAGTATATTGAAATACATGATTTATATATAGAAATCAGTGGAAAGTATATGTATTAACCAAGAATGTAAAAATATTAATAGTGAGTGTACATAGTACGTTAGAGAAGTATAAAGCAAAAAAATGAATACGTAGCTATTAAAAGTGAAAAGTAAATATAACAAAACAACTAGCAAATAATATGTAATAAAAATAGTATCGAATATAGGCTATTAAAAAATAGTAGGAAATGAAAATTTATAATGTGTAAAAGTATGTCATATTTATATAAGTAAAAATATTACAATCTTGTTAAAAATATACTGAAATTATTAAGACAATGTAAAATAATGGAAAAATATAGTATCGCAAAAGTCATAGCATTTATAAAATGAAAGTACATATACAAAAATCGAAAATTCAAAATATAATAGAAATAATAATAAAAGAAAATAATGGTCCCAATAATAATTTAATAAGTTGTAACTTAAAGCTTAATAAAATACTTAAAAAGCAGTAGCAAATGTAAACGAGTAAACATAAAAGCACACGAAAATATAGAGGACAAAATTTTAAGACTGAAAAACAAGTAAGACAAAATTAAAAGATTAACACTAAGGATTGTAGATATCAAAGATAATTAATAGTATAAGAAAATAAAGGTTAAAGATGAAAAGTACTACGAGGAAAATCCACGAAAAAAATTAAGGAGAAAGATTAGTCTACATGTAAAGTATCATGAATGTAGGTTCAACTAACCATAGCACTCGTGATACTAGGAAAACATGCTCGCATACAGCATCACACCAATGTATATGAGAAGAGTTTCATGAATGCAAGTTCAATAACTATAACATTCATGACTCCAAAACTGATACTCACACTCTAATGTGTTTTTCTTGTAATTTTGTACTACTTATTGAAGTCGGCTCTGATACCACTCTGTAACGCCCCAAATTTTCAACACATGTAATTCGTAGCACAAACATGATCTTTTACTTCAAATTAGTACAAAAATACAAGGAATTTAAAACTTTTTATTTACAAAAATTTTCTTTAAAACAACACAGTAAAATTAAATGAATACAATAAAATCTACAATAATGAAAATCTTTCAATCTTGTGACAACTCATCATAGTGACCTCAAGTCTATGCCAAATCAATCCTACAACTAGGAAACTATGGGCACGTCAGTTACATACAACGGATGCAATGCTATAATACAGCAATTCTTCTACTTTAGCAAACACAAACTTGAATGCAGAAAAAAAAAAGTCTGAAAAGTGACTATTCTGAACATGTCAGCATATGATATAACGTAATGCCTAATGCAGAAATTCACACTTTATGATGCATTAATGCACAGTTGTTCGGATTCTATGCATCCCATACTACATAGGGTCGATGCCAGCCATTAACGTACTTCTCATTATAGGGTTTAATCCCTCGTTATGAAATCCTACTTCGGTGACTAATGTAAGGTTTAGATATCCTGTGAGTATCTATTACCGCCCCGATATTTCTTGAGAATCGCTCTCCAAACGCGAGTCATAACTCCAATAATTTTGGAAATGAAACCCACACCGCGAGCCATGACCACAATAATTCTTGAGAGTCGTCCTCCCACTGTGAGTGATTTTCGGACGTCACACATCACACCCCGATAATTTTGGAGACGAAACCCACACCGCAAGTCATATGGTACCTCATCACATAAATACCACATAAGCGTCACCTCAATCCCGATAATTCTGAAGAAATATCTCCTACTGCGAGCAATTTTGGACATCACACCTCACACCCCGATGATTCTGAAGAAAATCTCCTACCGCGAATATTGATCCCGATAATTCTGAAGAAATATCTCCCACCGCGAGTGATTTTGGAAATCATGTCTCACCCCCCTATAATTCTGGAGATAACCTCCCCCCGCGAAACAAATAAGGCCCTCATACTTATGTTTGCCCGTACTTCATCACATCCCCCCTAGTTCCTGTTCTTAGGTTTAATTATAATCATCACAACCTAGAGCAAGCTTACCCTACCAGACTTAAATAAGCATACGGAGAAATATTAGCCTACACTGGCTACTTCTCAAATCATAACTTGCCGGTCTCTACAGATCTGGCTCAGCCTCTAGATTCCAACAACCATCTCAATATAGAGATAACTAGGTTACATCTAACCTTTTATACAATTTCCATTCATTAAATATCTTCTAACTTCTTTTATCTATTCTCTTTGCTATTATCAATCATGAAGTAACCAACCTTTTATAACAACATTCAATAACACTTGATAAGTTAACCCTTATAAATATCACAAGTTTAACATTCCAATTTCATCCTTTAATTATCTCTTAATCACTCATAAGGTACATCTTACTAACATTCCAATTTTAAATTCAATTTTATACGTTGTAAAAATTTTAGGAAAACTAGATAAAAGACAAAAACCCAATGGTGTTGTAAAAATCATATAAATTCCAATACTATTCTAAAAATAGATTTTTTAGTTTCATACGAATCATAAATGAGTCTACTACAACTTTGTAGTGAAGATCATCTAAAATCATCCTCAATTACTTCGTTTAAATTCATTTGCAAAAGAGTAGGTTAAAAATCCGAAAACTGCAGCTCATGCTACGTAAAAATCATAGAAAATTATATACTTCATGAGACTTTGTGTTCTTTAGATCAAGTTAAAGGTAGAAAAGTCTAGAACTTTGTACTTATAAGTTTCCCCAAAATATTATATCTATAACCCTGAATGCTTCGAAATCTGTAGTAGGGTCGAAATGTTATACATACTGCCACTAATCAAACTTGTGAAATTCATTATAAATTCAATTCTTTATGAAATATTGATTTCTTAGACTTTACAAAAAAGTTAGGAAGTCTACTTCAAGTTCTTAGTTTTGAATTTTATCAAAATACTTCATCTAAGATGTCGAGGATCGAAATGTTATACATACTGCCACTGATCAAACTTGTGAAATTCATTATAAATTCAATTCTTTATGAAATATTGATTTCTTTGCCTTTACAGAAAGGTTAGGAAGTCTACTTCAAGTTCTTAGTTTTGAATTTTATCAAAATACTTCATCTAAGATGTCGAAATGATCAAAATCCGAAATGTATACAAATTTCCAGCAACTAGCCAACTGCCAACCAGTTCTAAGTTGGGATTTTATTAAAATAGTAAATGACCTCCAAATAGTATGAAATTTTAAGGAGATGTTATTGACATATACGAGACGCTCACATAACAATTTTAGCTCTAGATTCCATCTAGTTTAATAGATAAGATTTTTTGAAGTATAACTAGCTATAAAAACAGATTCTTATGAAAATGCCTTCAAATCAAACACATCATAATTTCACACATTAAATCAACAATAAATAATCTAAACATGAATGTTCAATCTATATAAGTTATCATGCATCAAACAATTCACACATATCTAGCATTCTACAAATAAAAACTATATTAGAAAGTTGAAAAAAACACTCACCTCAATTGTAAAATTCATTTTAGTAGAACTCCTAGAAAATAATGATCCAAAGCTCCAAGCTCCCTCAAAATTGGCCGGCCTCTTCCTAGCACAACCCGCAAGCTCTTCTCCCTTTTTCTCTCTTTTGTTTTTGTTTTAAGTTGTGTTGTTCATAAAAAAAGTAGGGACTGTTTATAGGAAAACTGTGTGGTCAAAATAGGTCCCCACTTCCCAAAATAACTCTCAACTTCCCACTAACTCGCACCACTCTCCATCATTCTCAACCATGGTAAGAAACACGTGCATGTGTAGTCAATGTGTGTGCACACTCTTCATACAAATTTTATTATTAATTTTTATTAGGTTAGATGTGTGTGTTACACATGGCAAGTGTACCAAACTAACTATATTTTAAATGTACATTTTAGTACACACAAAATCAATCATGAGCTTTAAATTAACATTAGTGGGCTATAAAATTGATTTAGGCCTAATGGGTTCTAATTAAAAATAAATCACACAATTGTGACTAGAAAAATGAGAAGAATAATATTCACGACTCAAAAAAACTTTTAGGAACCAACATGTGCATTGTCAACACGCGCGTTGCACGTATCAATACAAAATAAATTTGAGAGAACGAAAAACAGTCAAAATATAAAATACGTAAAACATGTATATTAATAATGTTACAGATATTTCACGTAACGGTAAAACATACGTAATCGACAAGTGTATCGAAAACACGTGCAATGCACGTAAAAACATAATATTTGATATTTGAGTTGAAATTCAAATTCAAATACATAATCGAATTTTAGAGAATGAAAAATATATATAATTGAAATAAAAAACACGTATAGAATACTCATATTAAATTACATTACAGATATTACCCGTAACGGTGCAAAATACACGTACATAACACGCGAGGGGCAAAATTGTCATCGCTCAATTTTGCGGGGTGTTACAGTTAAAGTCGAAAATGATGATTAATCTTTTGAAAAATACAATGATTATGTATTTATGTTTTAGATGAAACTATTATTTAGAAGTTATTTTGTTTACTCATGATAATATTGAATCATTAGTTTTAAAATTTTAAGTATTTTGTCTATTTAATTAATATATAGTGATTATACTATATATTCATTTCAGTTCTTAATTAAAATTATTATATGACTGATTTTCTCAAAAACATAAAATATTGTTAAAATATTCAATATTCATGTGCACCAAGTCACATGCACTTGGTGCACGACAAATTTCGACTAGTAATAAAATACATGTGTATTATTATCTATTATAGTATGTACTAAAACTGAGTTGAATGCCCTGAAAACTTGTCATGTGGCATCTTTTAAGGTCCCTTAAATTTTTCTATGTGATGTCATTTAGGGCCCTGTATATTTTTTGTCTTATTTTCAAAAAAATCAAACTGAACCTTAAAATAAAATTTATCTTATTATGTATATATCATAAATAATAAATATCACCTGATTTTTCCATCTCATAAACCTGCAATTTTTTTGCCTCTCAAATAACAAAGTTCTTTCACTTTTTGTATATCTACATTTGCATCTTTTTTTATATTTAATCAACCATTCTTTATTTTTCTTATAAAATTTTCATGCTCTCATTCTTCTTTAACATTGCTCTATTGTTTTATTTTTTTTTGTCATGAAGATTGAGGTAGAAAGATATTGGGTTCCATCTCCATCATAGAATAGAAAATTTTAATCATCTAATACAGTTGAAAGGCCCTAAAATTTGACAAGTTTCACTTATTTAAAATATCAAAGTTTGAAACCATATAAGAAATCATATATAATTTTTAAAATTAGGTACATAAAGATACTCTCTCTCTCTCTCTGGACTCTCTTTATCAGTATTATGTAACTAGTTGACTTTCTTTATCAATATTATGTAACTAATAAGTTCTCATGCATTGTTTTTTTTTTTGGCTATAAAATTATACTAGTATAACCCTGTGAAAATTTCACGAAGTAAAATAAATTTTAAGGAACTCATAAAATTATACTGAACTCCAAAAAAGTGTGAGAGAATTTGGAGAAATTACCTCTTAAAGGGTATAGTTTAGTGAAATTTAACCTAAAAAATGCGGGCACAACCTGACTTTTGTGTACATCCTGACCGGTAATACCCACGCCCTGATTCATCTCATCTCGACCATCCCTTCCCCCTCTCAAATACACAATCTTTCCGACGTAGTGTAATACCTCAAATTTCTAGATAGGTTGTGTGCAAATATAGCATGCACATAAAGTGTTTGATGAAATGTCCGAATGAATGTGTATGCATATGAAGTGTTTGATGAAATGCTTGAATGAAAGCAAGGTAACAAGTTTAGTCCTACATAGGTAACAAAACACTAGGCGCATATGGAGCTATAACACACTAAAAGTTGGCCTCCAACTCATGCTCAAGATTGGCGAACCCGGGGTGCTACACGTAGCCCTCCACTCCTCCCTCCACTCTCGCATCTCCGCCGTCCTCGACCATTGTGACGTCCCCCTCTTCGACACCCCCCTCCACCTCCACGTTCACACGTGTGTCATCCTCTATCTCCGAACATGTAATCCCTGTTTCTGATTTTTTTGGATTTCTTTTGTAATTCTTTCCTCTTCTCATTTTTGTAATCTGTTTATTTGATAATAAATCTTGCTGTTCATCTTCAACTCAATTGTATTCTTTCAATCAACTTTTTTTAATTTTATTTTCTTATTTTGAACCCTGAGTTTCTTGTGCACTCTATTTAATTTTTTGTGTTTGGGTATTCCTTTAATCTTTGGTATCATATTTGCTTCTTGTTGGATCCAACCCGAAACTCGTTAACCCAAGCCCATCTACAAGTCAAATCCCAACTTCATACTATCCCACCCTAATCTCCACTAACAGCACAATCCCCTCTACTTACTCCTAATCACTCATTTTCACGTATCCCTTGATTTTTCTCTATATAATAATTAATCCATAATTACCTCATTAACCCAAACCTAATCACCTCCTAATCTCTCTATAGCTGCCTACCTCCAACCCCGTTTCTGCTTCTTCTCCTTCCTCTGCTTTGATCCTGAACCCTCCAAAGCTCCAAACCCATTGCCTCTCCTACCTCCTTCATCCACTCCATCGATCATCTCCACCATCACCCTCTCACTACTTCCTCTCCCTCTCCCTCCGTGCGCGCAGCCATCGCGCCCGAATTCCCCCTATCGCTCGACTGCTCGGTCTCCACCATCATTGCTGCACCACCGCAGCCACCATCGCCACCCCGCGACCTCCCCATCACTACCGCCTTCACTCTCAGCCCCGACTGCACCATCGTGGCACCCCGTAGCCAGCACCCGCCTACAGTGACCCCGAACTCGACGCCCCGCACTGCCATTCTCGTGCTATCTTGCCGTTGCATTCACCTCTGCTGCTGCCTCTTGTCGAGTCGCTATCGTCGTTGTGTTGTAGCCGCTCTTTTCTCCGTCGTACGGATCATATTAAGGCAAGTCCTCTTGAATCAACTTGTTACTCTAGTTCAAGAATCATTTGATCTCCGCAACCAGTTCTCATTTTAATTATCGTATTTTATTTGCTTGACACCTCAAAGAAGCTACTACAGGATTCATCGGCGAAACCAAGTAGTAGTTTTCTTTTCGTGCCAGCTCCTTGACTTTGTAATATTCCGGACGGATATTATATTTATATAATTATTATTTTTAAAGTTAAAATATTTTTTAATGGAAATTTCTTGGTTTTTCAAATAAAAAGTTATCTAGATATATATACTAGTAAGTATATATATGTATTGTATTAGTTTTGTGCACTTGCGCAAAATCTTGAAAAACACGTTTTTGAGAAGAATGTCTGGAAAATACCGGGCAGATATTAAAAATTATTATTTTATTATTATTTTCAAAACTGAAATATTTTTGGGGGACATCACCCGGTTTGTTAATAAACAGTATCTATACGTATAAACTAGTCGATATATGACTGTTTTGCATCAGATTGATACTGGAATCTTCCGTACCGGTGATGAAATTATTTTCCCGGAATTAAATGATTTTTGTACAGATTATTCGTTTTAAATAATAAAAGTTATCTGTGAAATCAGATATATGTACGTAGTTGAATCGTATCGATTTCGTACGTTTTTACAAAATCATGTAGTATGTGATTTGGGAAAATTATATTTTATTTTTGACCCATCATGATGAGATGGAGGGTAGGATTTGATTTTGGGTGTTGATTGCAAATTTTTGGGTTTAAATTACAATTTAAATTTGCAAATAAACTACAAATTGTTTTGGCCACAAGAATTGGACAAGTGGCACTTTCTCCACCACAAGCTCTCTCTCTCCCTCTCTACAAGAAGGGGCCGGCCAAACATGGGGGAAAATCCCCATTTCACTTTCTTTTCTCTCCATTTCTCCAATCTCAAATCTCATATCACTCATCTCCTTCTACTACAACTTCTTCTACTTGTTTCAACTTTAGAAAAGATTGAGAAAGGAAAAGAAAGAGAGGATCAAAGAAAAAGAAAAGGAGGGTTTTCATGGGTTCCCTTTCTTCATGGTGTTCTTGAGAGGAGAAGCAAGAACAAGGAGCAAGGAGGGGAAAGCAAGTCTTTCCTACACAAACTCTAAGGTGGGGGTTTCTTATCTCATGTCTTTTCTAGTTGTTTTAGGATTATTTTTGGTTGTATGTGGTTGTATTGAGATGATTTCATGTGTTTGTAAACTAGAGTAAAAAGTTTGCAAAGTTTCAAGTAGTAGAACACTAGATAGAATCATAAAGATTCAACTTTTAGTGTTGTAGGGTTCAATTTAATAACCTATGTAAACGAAGGAATCTTGACCCGAAATTCATGTGGGAGGTTCTACTAGGTGTTAGTAGCATTCTGTAATTTTTGGAGATTTTTCAGAGTAGGTTTGATGGGTGAAACGAGCCGTTTCCCCAAAACAACAAGCTTAGAGCAAAAGCAGAAAACTGTGTTTTTCGGGTTCAGTATAGCAGTAGGTTCAAGAGGCGTTTACTTGGGTTTCCTTGCGGAATTAGAGGTAGAGACCCTGTAGAGAAGTTGTAGTAGACATTCTCTCATTTCCGAATTGACCTCTCGGATTAAAATCCGATAAGAGACGCAAAAGTTATGGCCATTACAAAATCAGGACAGCAAGCCGGCTGAGAAGCTCACTGTTCTGATTTGTGGTCACTTTTAAGCCCCTTATTGGACGAATCTGAGGAGGTGGACCTGTAGAGAAATTGTAGTAGACAGTCTCCCCTTTCCGAATTGGCCTTTCAGGCTAAATTCCGATAAGCGGAGTAGGAGTTATGGCCTTTGAAAAATACAGCTAAAAGCTGTCTGACTGAGTGCTTATTGTTTTGACTCTTTGATGTTTTTGAGGGTCTTAATGGTTGAACCTGAGGTAGAAACCCATTAGAGAAATTTTAGTAGACATCCTCCCCTTTCCGAATTGGCCTATCGGGCTAAATTTCGATAAGCGGAGTGGGAGTTATGCTCTTTGCAAAATACAGTAATTAGCTATTTTAACTAGGTACCTGCTGTTTAACTTATTGGTCATTTTAAGGGTCTTACTTGAAGAATCTGAGGAGCCGGCCCATTAGAGAAGTTGTAGTAGACGTTCTCCCTTTTTCGAACTGGCTTCTTGGGTTAAATTCCAATAAGCGGAGTAGATGTTATGGGCTTTGAAAGTTTCAATTTTCCTTAGTTAAGTCTGCTGCTTTTGTTATCATTTGTGTGTTCGGCAGGGAGGAATTTGGATTTCCTTGCAGGAATCTGAGCAACTGGTCAATTAGGAAGTTTTAGTACATGTTACCACCTTTTCAAATTGTCCAGTTTTGCTGGATTCCGATTAGTGAAGCAAAAGTTACAAGCTACGGAAGTTTCGACTTTTTGCTGAAAATCGGTAGTTTGGTAACTGTTTGCGTATGTATGACGGGTAGGAATTTGGATTTCCTTGCAAAATCTGAGCAACGGGTCAACTAGGAAGTTTTAGTAGATGTTACCACCTTTTCAAATTTTCCAGTTTTGCTGGATTTCGATAAGTGGAGCAAAAGTTACCAGCTTGCAAAGTTTCAGCTTTTTGTTGAAAATCTGCACTTTGGGTAAACTGTTTGCGTGTGTTCGATTGACCAGATTTTGGATTCCTTACAGAATCTAAAATAATGTTCCACTAGAGAGTAGTGGTAGATATTCTTACCTTTCTGAAAAGTATATTTCTGTTAAAATTCGATAAGCGCAGCATTGGTTGCTTTGAGGCCGTCGGAAGGCTTTTATGTCGCTTTTGGGCTTCTCTTTGGTAGTATGTCTATTTTAGACTGTTAGATGCTTCTTCTGTTGTTTCTAATTATAAAAGATTAAGTTTTGCTAGTAAGCACATTTGGTTTCTTCTAGGTTGATTACCTGCATGGTTGTTTTATGTATGGTTTTGCTCATACGCGGCTCGACTGGCCCATATGTAGCTGTTGGTCTCATACGTAGCTTATTTGGCTCGTATGTATGTTTTTGTCTTATACATAGGTCGACTGACCCCTACGCAGTTGTTGGTCTCATGCCCAAGCTTATTTGGCTCGTATGTATGTTGTTGTCTCATACGAGGCTCGAATGGCCCGTATGTAGCTGTTGGTCTCATACATAGTTTATTTGGCTCGTATGTATGTTGTTGTCTCATACGCGGCCTGACTGGCCCGTATGTGGCTGTTGGTCTTATACACAAGCTTATTTGGCTCATATGTATGTTGTTGTCTTATACGCGGCTCGACTGGCTCGTATGTAGTTGTTGGTCTCATACGCAGCTTATTTGGCTGGTATGTATGTTGTTGTCTCATACGTAGCCTGCCTGGCTCGTATGTAGTTGTTGGTTTCATACGTAGCTTGTTGGCTCGTATGTGTTCTGTTTACTCATATGTAGCTTATTAGCTAGTATGCAGTTTTGTTGTGCTCGTCTGGGGCGATATTATTGCCCTAGGGCTATCGACCATCAAGATGTGTATTTACCTTACTCCTAAGAGATTGTGGACGAGTCACTTCTTATGTACCGTCGGATCTTAACAGGTGTAGGTTGATCGCAGACCGGAGCATAGATGAAATCCAAGTTCAAGGTAGTAGTTTGCGAATACGTTCGTATTGCCGGGGTCTTGGATCGATAGGCCATGAACCAGATCCTTAGGGATTCTGGTAAGTCTAGGTTGAGCAGCCTAGTAGAGTTATCTTGCGAAGTCTAACTTAAGACCTAGCATGGTGTACTAATACTGTTGTCATCCCTAGGATTATTCAGGGTTAGTGACATCATTAGGGTAGTAACTTATGACTATTACTACTTAACCATTACTTATTATCATTTTCACCGAAGGGAAAGAGTAGGTGTTAAGGGTAATACCTTATGATCCGACATGTCCTATAAGCTGGTACTAGACGGTGTTATTGGGTTGTACTCTTCTTGTCAAAGGGATATGATCTGTGCCTTCTCACGAGTTGGGAGCACGGGATCCGTATCTCGTCTGTTAATTTCTGAAGTGCCTTGATAAGTGGGAGTGATTCCTGTCGGAGCTAGAGGGGATGACCCCCCCGGAACTCTATCTTGTCTTGTATCTAAGGGCGATAAGCCATAGACTACGGTCTGCATAGGGGGCGGCAGGGGATGCTTTGAGCTAACCTGCGTCTGCGGAAACTCCAAGGATTCGTCAGATATTTGAGTGGGGTCTGGTGCGACTGGGCAATAGTGAAAAATGGGGACACCACTATATGACTGCGAATGGCGGGATTAGACCATTTCAGAGCAACCTCATCAGTCATGTCTAATCTTCAGAAACAATTTGAGTACAAGAGTAGAATTCATGGCACGGGTTCAAATCCCTATATATGAAGAAACGGCTTGAGATGGGGCGTATGTAGTATGGGCTACATACTGTTCCGGAGACTTGCTTGCATTAGAATAAGAGCATTGTATTGGTAATCTTGCATTAGAGTAAGTCATAGCATACACTGACACATCAGTTATATATACACGTTTCTCTTTTCATCAATCTGTTTGCTATAGTTGAGATTCGCTGCTAGTTATCAGTCTTAAAGTGTCAGTATATGTACTGACGTCCCCACTTCTATAGGTACTAGATTGAAAGATTACAAGTACTGGATTGCAGAAGTACAGGTACAGGTTTCAGGAAGACTCAAGACGAGAAGCAAGGAGTCGATTTCATTTTAAGTTTTCTGCTATAATATTGTTGTAATTTATGTTGATTACTATTTGTAATAATTGTTGTAAATTATTTATTTGTTGGAAAGCATCCAAGTGAATTACCAAGTGTTGTTCTTTATTCATTGTACTCTGATACAATTTGTTGAAAATTGTAACAATTGGGATTGTAAAGGTATTATTGTAACACTGTTATAATGTATTGCAATTTATAACATTCAGACTTGTAATACATTTGTGTTGAATAAAAAGTTTTAAATTTTTCTGTTTTTCTGTGTATTGTAGCTAATTGAAGAAAAGATTCTGGCTCGTCACGGTTTTCCAGTTACCAGAAATCGGGACGTTACAGACTTAAACCCAAGCCTTGTTATACGTTGTCATATGCATACACTATATGGATACATAGACTAGAAATATGTTGTCTTGGTTTGAATGCATTTCGATTAGATATGATGTTATACCTAGATTCATGAATTTAATGTTATGGAAATAATGGTTTTCTTGTTAACAGTAGAATTCCACCCTTAGGATTGAGTATAATTTCCTGTTAATTATTGCTATAAAGTTATATGTTTGTGTATCTCGTTTTTTGCTAATTGCTAATAATTAACTTGCTGGCATGCTGTTTATTCCATATTATTTTGAGTTTTTGACCCAGTTTCTGTTATAATTAAGTGAAACCTTGTAAACGACATTTGTAGCCCTTTGAATCTAGTTTCTAGAACATTTGATGGATCTAAATTCCGATTCATAAACTACAAGTTATCATATTTTTAATACTGCTAGGTTTAAATTTCCAGATTGTCTTTTACAAGCATATCGACATGAATTGTTAATTAAAATAAAATGTTAACAGTAGAATTAAAACTTAACATAAACTAAGTTGTTACTAGACATGATTAGGAGTAACTTGAAATTTTTATCAGATTAATTGATGACTTTCTAGACCCATTGTACATATGAGAACATGACCCTAGATTGCTGCCAGAGCCCTAGTTCAATAAAGAATCAGACTTCTGACCAAGTTACTAATAATATAATTTAAAACTTATTAAATGAGAGTTGTAGCCCTGTGTGTCTGGAATTCAGAATATCTAATGATTTTGCAGTCCGACATACTAATTGCAAGATATTCAGATTCTTGTGGTGTAACATCTGAATCCTGAATACATCTGAAAACACATTACCATGCTTAACTAATTGAAACAGTAAATTAAATTAAGAATTTAGACCTGAGGTTAATCGTGTTGTTGCTAAACACTATTAAGAACTAAATTATGATTTTTATGAGGTTTTAAAATGATTTTACAACCAACTTTTATATATAAGAATGTGATCCTAACATGCTGCTTGAACACAAAACCAATAAATATTGAAATTTAACACATAGCCATTCTGATTATAATATATCGTGTGAATATGCGTTGGCAGGGAGTCTAGTTTCTAGAACCCCTGACGGAACTTGATTTACTTTTCTGTAGCAACGGGAAAGTCGGTTTTTGTACAGCAACGTCTTGCGGTCCAAAATGTGCGTTTTGTGTGGTTAAGTATATCCATGTTTGATTTTGCACATAATGTATAGAATTAATTATACCATGCATTGCATAGCCTTGACACCTTCTTGAAATTGCCTCTATACCTCTGTACCCATTGAATGTCCACATTTGAGTATTATAAAATAATAACAAGCAGGGATAATAAGGGTCGACTTGGTCGTGAACAATCGGAGACTGTACTCGGGAAATGGTCCCTTTATTGTTCGATTGATTATTGCTATGGATTGTGGATTATTGATATGGATTATTGATTGTTGATTGATTATTGTGCCGTGTACACGATTTTTCGAGTTTACTACTATAGTCTAAATGGTCACTGTTCGTATGCACCGAACCTGTGATATGAGACATAGAATTACGTGCATTAGATAGAATAATAAAAGACTAATGGATTTAGATTGACACTTGCATTCTTGATCATGATTATTGTTATTGACCTTGAATAATTGATAGCAGCCATTGATTATTGCATGGTTAATTCTAGACCTTAGATTTTATTATCATCCTTTGTTATTGATCTTAACTTTGATCTAGTTCATTATTTCTTGATATACTATATTTTCTTGCTCCTTGCTTGCTACTACTTGATGTCCGTAACTTTCTCTAACGAAACCCCCCCCCCTCCCCCCCTCTCTAGATGATGAGCCTGCAGGTACACGAGATTTGACTGAAGAACTTGGTGAGCAAATCTTCTAAACAATGGAGCTGATTATTAGACTGCTATAATTATTTTGTTCATGTTATTTCCTTTCCAGCATTTTTATTATTGTCGTACTTTGTATTTCGGGCTTTATGACCCGAAATTTAGTTTATTTTCCTCCCAAATGTTGGATATTATTTTATGGATTTATTTTATAACTGAATGAAGTTTAATTTATTGTTTATGTAATTATTTATTCATGGTTATGAGCATATTTTATATTGTGCAATTAATTTGTTACAGCTTATGAATGATGTACACATCATTCGCTGGGTCTTTGTTACGTGCTCGTATTCCCGTATTATGAAAAGTGGGGTGTGACAAAACATACACAAAGAACCCATAGAATCATGATTATAAATTCATAAATTTTCCTACGTTACTCTTATTTCAAAACATAATCATCATCCAAGCATGAAAGTTATCAACTTTATTCACAAAAATTGATCTTCCATCTAAAAAAATTTAATCTTTACTCAATCAAAGATTAAATAATCAAAAATATTATTGCAAAACCTCATCATAAATCTAATTATTCAAGTCCAAATATATTTGACATTGGACTGGGCAGCGTCAGGATGGGCGACATCTAGCAGATCGAGGCAGGAGGGCTTGGCGGCTACTCCTTCACCTCCCTCCTCCTCAACCTACCATATGCCACCTCCCTCCTCCTTGCCAGTGTAACATCCTAGAAATTTTAATAATTTTTTGGAATTAATAAATAATTTGTGATGAATTTTTGTGAATTATTAAGCATTTTTCTAAAATTTATCTTTTTTGACGTACAAAACACGTGCAAATATTTTTCTTGGAAAACAAATGGTCAGGAAATATATTTGGATAATCTAATCTTTATTAGTAGATAATAATTCTAAATTTTTGGATTTTTATAAATAATTTATGGAAAGTTTGTAAATATTTCAAAGTGAAGGACTTTCGTGTAAAATTGCCACTTGGAGGCAAAATTTTTGAATGTTGGATTTCTGGGCTGCACTTTGGGACCGGCCAGATCAGGGGAGTTAAGGGATTATATTTTTACTCTAATTTATTTGATTTGATTTAACTAATTGATTTGGAAAGATCCATATATGTAAATATTTATTTTCTTAAGGAATATTTTTGTAAAATCTTCGGAAAACCCTAAAAACTAGATCCCAGGCCTATATTAACTGCCGCAGCAGCCGCCCTCCTCTGTTCACAACAAAATACTATTATTTTTATTATTATTCTTGGAGTTTAGAGCTTGGATCTATGGATTTTCGCAAGGAGGAGGAGAAGCTTTCTTTCTAATATTATTATTCTTCATTTGATCTTCTTTGAGGTGGGTGGTACTTTTCATCTCTTGATTTGTCATATGCTTGTAGAATATGATGATGATTAATCAAGTATGATATATATTAAGATCTTGCATGATTATAAAACTTGATGTAGATCTATTAAATGATAAATCTCAATGAATAAGTAGTCAAATAACTTCTTCATGAATAAAAACCATAATTAGTGAGTGATTCTGTGACTCGCTTGATATTTTTGGATCATGGTTGAGTAGATGTCATGCTAGAAATTTGTATGCGGATCTTTGATTGTTTTAAAACATGTATTAATGATTCTGCCATGAATTGATTGTTGTGATGAAGGTTAAATACAGTTAATTGATTCATGAGATAAAAACCAAAATTTTAATATGTGATGATCATGTTTAGTTTATTCTTGATGATGGATTTGCTTAATGTATGAAATGAGATAGGTTGGACAAGATGCACATGCTATATCATAGATTTCATCATAAGCATCCATATATATATATATATATATATATATATATATATATATATATATATATATATATCAGTATGAGAGGATTTTTTAGTTAATTGACTAGCTGTTGCAACTTCCCAATTTATTTAATTATTTATTTTAAAATCATTTCTTACTAAAATAATATTAGTGGATTTCAATTAAGTTTTCGGCAAAGTCTCCCCTGAAATATTTGCCCTTTTACAGAAATTACTTACGGAATTCTGCAAACTATTACATCTATCACAACACAGGCAATATATATCAATTCTCCACAGGCCAATCCAAGCAACAACACACATTTGCTTTACTTTTCATTCTCATTTACATAACTCATTTTCTTTACTTTTTCATTTTTATTTCATACCATACACTTTCTTTACTTTCTCATTCTCATTTCATATTTACCCATTTTATTAATTTCTCGACTAGGGCCCCACATCATCCCAAATATTGAAGCCGCTAGCCCAGTAAACACGTAGACCACTGCCCACCAAGGGTCGTACGCGTCCGAGGCTACATCTTCCTCACAGCTTATGCCAGCGAGGGAATACACCGCAACCCAAGTAGAACTTGGGAAACATACACCGCACCCCAACATAGTTTGGGTAATAATCACCGCACCCCAGATAAACTTGGTAATATACACCGCACCCTAGATAAACTGGGTAATATACACTGCACCCTAGATAAACTGGGTAATATACTGGACCTCAAGCCAATAGCTTGGACAATATAACATCGCACTCCAAACATAGTTTGGGTAATAAACACAGCACCCCAAGTCGGTTCTTTAGGATGTCTAACCCAAACCCCCAGGATTTCTATAGGCACTGGTAAACAAAATTTAACTTTTATAATCATTTTCATCTCATCTTTTTATCCCATTTTATTATCACACATCATCTCATCTTTTATCTCAACATATTATCACATATTTGGCATACACCATGTTATTTAACTGTAACCCCTGTTTTCCATTTTATATATTTTTGGGTGTATTTTCTTTCTTTTTGGGTATTGTATTCTTCTTGTATCTCTTTTGGACCGTATATTGGATTTTTATTTCAATATATTCATTTATTTGATTTGTCATCCTTTTATTTGATCTTTTGATTTAATTGTCTGTCTATTCTTCCATCTCTATTTGAACAGGCTTTTGTTTTGATCCTCATTATTTTTATTTGTTCCTGTCCTATTTTATTCATTCTTTTTGTGCCGTCTCATTATATTTTTTGATCCCCATATTTCTTTTATCTTGTTCTCAACCTAAAAACCCAATTGATCCTATTTCTTATGAATCCCATTATACAAATCCCCTAATAACCAATTACCCATCAAATTAATCCCCAAACCCATTATTTAATTACCCATTACCCTATTTCCTTAACAATACCTATACCCTAATCACCTTAACTACCATCTGCACCTAACTACCCAACCCGATTCCCATGCAAACCCGATCCCCACTTCAGCTAAACCCTAAACTCCACCGATATAAACTAACCCATGATCCTGTTTACCTCCCTCATCCTAAACCCTAGCCGCTGCTAATTTTCCCTCAGCCCTACCATCTCCTGTTCACCTCTCCCGACCTCCCTGTCTCCATCTCTCTCGTCCCTCATTCCATGCATCATTCCCGAGCCCCATGTGCACCCCGATGTCGCACCCTGTGTTCCCCTTCCGACTGCATGCAGCGACCAGTGCAGACCCCCCTGACACCGCGACCCCATCCCCGGTGCTGCAACCTCTTCTTTGTCACGACCAGCAGCACAGCAGCCTTCAGGCCACCGTGCTCTCCTTCTGTCGCTGTCGGAACAGCGAGCACGATAGCATCACTACCGTTCCCCATCGTCGTTTGTCCATCGTCCCTCCATCCACCCTCTCATTGCACGTGCGTATGTGCACGTGTTGGTTTAGTTCGTGGTTCGTCCGTTGTTCGTTATTTGGTTTGATGGTTCGGTTTGTGAGTTTCGTTCGTGGAGTTTGTGTTTCGAAAATCCGTTCCCATTATTCTTGCTTTTGCTTCGTCGGTTTTCATCGTCGGTTAAGGCAAGTAACTTATATTCTTTTCTTTGTGTAATACAAGTACTAAATACCGCCTGTAGTGTAGTTGGGTTCTAGAGACAATTTGTGTCTGAATTCTCTGCTATATATTGTCTCTATAGTATTGATTTGACCATAGTTGCCTCACGACATACATGACATGAATGAACCTAGGGTTGACCACTTTTGCTGAATATGTTCATGCTACTTTGAGATATCTGTGCTTGATGTATTATGCGTGATATACTTGTCGAATACTTGTAAAATACCCTATACCATGTTGTTTGGACATCTAGTACATTATATTTCATGTTTGGGTTGATTTGGATGAATTTCGTATGATCTATGTTAATTTGTGCATGAAGGACAAATTCTGTATTTTCTGTTACTTTGTTTATTATCAGTATTTTAGACCCTATTAAGGTTAGTATATGAATTTTATTTGTGAACATGAACTGTAGAGAATTCTGTCTATTTTCCAACTCTTTTAACGGATCTCAGTTTCGATTTACGGTTTGTGAGTTATGTCTATTTTACCACAGGTGTAGAAAGATTTCCAGATTTTGTTTTCTATGAATTCTGAAGAGTGATCTATTTTTATCATGATGTTAAAATTATTACTTTGATCCAATATTTTGCAAAGTATAACTAGACCCGATTGGTATTAACCTTGAATTTTTGTGGATTTATTTGATGAGTTTTACAAACCGTTCTATGTTTCCAAACAATTACTATACTACCATAATTTCTTTGCTGTTCAGTAAAGAAGCTGATTTTCAGCCTAATTCTACTTGCTGTTTGTAAAGTATTTGTGAATATGAAAGTTAGCCTACTATATCTACTTTATCACCCTTTTGGCGGATTTGGATTTCGTTTTATGGTTTGTGAGATATTGCTGTTTTTGTACTGCAGTGTTTATAATTCCAGATTTACAAAACTACTTCATCATGATGTTTTCTGATTTTTTATGACTAAATTATTTATATTGGAAAATTATGAAACTTTATATTCTAATGCTACACCTATAGGGGAATACCCCAGATTTTTCGTGGATTTAATTAATGAGTTTTTATGCTGTTTTCTTGACTTTGAATACAATCTTCTGATATCTGGCAGAACATGTTTTCTGGTTTCAAATCTGTTTTGAGTTATGTTTTTGTGAAATACTATATGACTTATATATATTTGCTGGATTCGGCTGGCTTCTATTTTCCAGATTCTTTGATGGATTCAGATTTGAATTTTTGTAGCAACAGAAATCTCAGTTTTAGTGCAGTATTGTCTTGCTATCCTGAATTAGAATTTGCGTTGTACTATTCTTTTATGAGTTATCTTTCATCTGTACATGTTTATCTGTCAACCTGAATTTGCTACATGTTTATACCATGCTATTCTCACTCTGTTTTCTGCACATACATGTCTGTCTGATAATAATAACAAAATAACCAAGTCGGGGTTGTGGGAAAGATCTAATAGTGGAAAATATAGAAATGTGTACTGAGAAGAGGGCCCGTGTTCCCTATCTGTTATGTGTTCATGACTACATGATACACGACTCTATTTATCTGAACCCTGACTACATTACTTCTCTATAGGAAGGTGTACTCAGAAGAGAACCCATAGGTTCTATCTGTCTGTCTGATCTGATTATCTGATATCTGTCTGTCTGATCCCTAAGTGCACGGCCCTATGGACTCCACTATGAAATCTAAACGTAACTGTTTGAATGTAGCAAGCATGTGATAAAAACCTGGTGTGCGTAAAGTGCTGCCTAGATAGTAATCACACAAGACTTATAAGATCATGAAATCTATTATCTATTTATCTGTATCTGTTATCTGACTTCTGTTATCTGATTATTTGTTATCTGTCTGACTATCATTTGACACTGTCATATGTATATCTGTCTGCATACCACTTGACACTTGACACATGTTATCTGTATCTGTTAGTATACCAAGCTATCTGTTTTGTTTTTTCTGATTCATGTTAGATATTATATTTTGTTGATATGCTTATACCATGTCATGCTTGTTCTGTTGTTATTTTATTTGATATTTATTCCATGTACTTGTATCCTGCACTACAAGCGGCCCGTAACTTGCATTGACGGGAGTTTATTTTTCTTTTTCCTCTTCCTGCAATTTATTAATTGCAGATCAGGATGACCGGTTGCTAGATGGAGTTGGTGATATGAGATATTAGTGCTGGAGTTTTTATTATTATTTCTGTTGCTTATTTGAACAATTGTATTTGATACTTGGATTTATTTTGTATTTGGGCAATGTGACCCAGAATTTTGACTTATTCAGATCTGATTTATTTGAGATTATAATATTTTGGTTTCAAGTAAATTTTTGCTGGTATATTTGATTCGATTATGCATATATGGTTGATTCCTCTTGCCTCCGACTCTGATTATTTCTATGAGATGTTGTAAGATTCTGAACAGCTTATGGATGATGAAAATCATTCGCTGGGCTTAGTCACGTATCCGTATTCCGTATTCTCTTTTGGAGAGCAAGGCGTGACATTAACTTGTAATATTATCACATCATATTATTACATATCATAAATACACCATGTTATTTATCTTGTCACATTATCACATATTTTGTATATACCATGCTATTTATCTTATCATATCATTTTATCACATATTATTTCACCTTAATCACCTGCATATCATACATATACCAAGCCGTTAATTTCATTTTTTTATCATATCTAATTCTCATTTATCATCCATATGTCATATGTACTTCGTGTTAGTTAACACATCATAATATCAGATATTTAATTTCTATTTATCACTCGCATATCATACATACACCATGCCATAAATCACTTCATATTATCATATATAAACCAATATATCACTAAGCACCAAGTATTCAAAATCATGCAATTACACCACATAGTACAATCTCAACTATTAAAATATGTAGTTTTTATTAATTCCATATCCGACCACAACTATCACAAATCACATTGGATAAGTCTAAAATTTTGCCACAACATAAAATATATCTAGTATGATCATACTCACCAGCCAAAACATAGAAACTCAGTATACAGCTCCACTACACGTCTGAGGTCACTACCACCGCCTATTACCAAGTTTGAATATCAATTAGTGTTAAAAACACTCAAACCAGTCTAAATTTATGGCTGGAAATACTTTGAGTTCTTACAGGCATTTCATCGAACGCTCGGCGTGCATTATTCGTTTACACACACTCACGATTTTATTAATAAGGTTTTAAGCCTATAAATTTCACCAAAAATTATTCTAAATTGTTTCTCTAACAAATTCCAAGCATAAACTGTAACATCCCGCAAAATTGAGTTATGACAATTTTGCCTACGGGTGTTACACACATATATTTTGTACCGTTAAAGGTAATTCGTAGCTTATTTTAATTCAAATATCCTATGTATTTTTATATTTCGATTAATTATATATTTTATGTCATCTCAAAATTCATTTTTATCCTATTCTAAGCCAACTCGAACATTTATTTTAATCTGTGTTTTTACGTGCATTGCATGTGTTTTCAATACACATGACGATTACGTATACTCCAATGTTACGAGTAATGTTTCTGCGTATTTTAAATATTTATTTTTTAACTCGTTCAAATTCATTTTATACGCTGAATTCATTTTTCTCATATTTTGACTCGAATATATTTTTATACGTGTTTTCTATGTACGTGTGATTACATTGTCGTATATATAAAATGAATTAAATGTATATTTTGTATGTGATATTTAGATTATTTATAAATATTTTTCAGTTGATCAAATCCATTTCGTTTTTGAATATTTGTTTTTACGTGTGATGCATGTATTTGCAGTGCACATGTTGGTTCCTAAAATTTTCTTGAGTCTTGGAAATTTTTCTTCTGATTTTCTAGCCTCAATTGTGTGATTTCTTTTTTTAATTAAAATCTATTAGACCTAAATCCATTTTTGTAGCCCACTAAAAAAATTAATTATAAATTTAAAACCCATTATTATTTTTGCACTTAAAATGTACATTTGAAGTCTAGTACACTTGTCATGTGTAACACAAACATAATTTTAACTTAATAAAAATTAATAATAGAAGTTGTATGAAAGAGTGAGTACACACATTGACTACACGTACACGTGTTTCTTATCATGGTTGAGAATAAGGGAGAGTGGTGCGAGTTAGTGGGAAGTGGTGAGTTATTTTGGGAAGTGGGTAGCTATTTTGACCACGTAATTTTCCTATAAATAGTCTCAACTTTTTTCATGAATAACACAACTCTTAAAAAAAAAAGGTTAAGAGCTTACTGGCTGTGCTAGGAAGAGGTCGGTCATTTTTTGGAGGGCTTGGAGCTTTGGAGCATTATTTTCTAGGAGTTCTACTACTATGAATTCTACATTTGAGGTGAGTGTTTCTTCAACTTTCTAATATAGTTTTATTAGTAGAATGGTTGACATGTGTGAATTGTTAAATGCATGATTACTTATATAGATTGAAAATTCATGTTTATATTATTTGTTGTTGATTGAATGTGTGAAATTATGATATATTTGATTTGGGAGTAATTTCATAAGGTTCTGTTTTGAGTTTTAGTTGAACTTCAAAAGATCATAACTATTAAACTAGATGGAATCTAGAGCTAAATTATTTTTACGAGCATCTCGTATATGTTAAGAACATCTCCTTAAAATTTAATAATATTTGGATTTCGTTTACTATTTTAATAAAATCCAAACTTAGGACTGGTTGGCAGTTGGCTAGTTGCTGGAAATTTGTACACATTTCAGATTTTGATCATTTTGGCATCTTAGATGAAGTATTTTAAAAAAATTCAAAACTAAGAACTTGAAGTAGACTTGTTAAAATTTCTGTAAAGTATAAGAATTAATTTTTCATAAAAAAATTGAATTTATAATGAATTTTATAAGATTGAACAAGCAGCAGTACTTTAACATTTTGAACTTACTATAGATTTTGAAGAATTAGGGGTTATAGACATAATATTTTGGGAAAACTTATAACTAAAAAGTTATAGTAGAATTGTATACCTTTAAGTTGATCTAAACAACACAAAGTTTTATGAAGTATAGAATTTTCTATAATTTTTACACGTAGCATGAGCTGCACTTGATGGATTGTGAACCTACTGTTTTGCACAAAAATTTAGACGAAGTAATTGAGGATGAATGTAAATGATATTAACTACAAAGATGTAGTAAACTCATTCATGATTCCTATAAAACTAATAAATCTATTTTGGAGTAGTATTGAAATTTATATGATTTTTTCCAATACCATTGGGTTGATATCTTTTATCTAGTTGTCCTAAAACTCTTACAACGTATAAAATTAGATTTAAAATTGGAATGTTAGTAATATGTACCTTATGAGGAATTAAGATATAATTAAAGGATGAAGTTGGAATATTAAACATGTGATGTTTATAAGGGTTTTTACTTATCAAGTGTTATTGAATGTTGCTATAAGAAGTTCGATACTTCATGATTGATAATAAACATAAAAAGAATGGATAAAAAAAGTTAAAAGATGTTGCGCACCCTTCTCCCTGTTGTCTCTCTCCTTATCTCCTTCCCCAAATCGAGATAAGGAGAAAAATTACCCTAGCTCTCCTTCTCCTGCTCTCTACCGGGTTGAAGATGGGGGTCAACTTGGAAAAGAGCCCCCCATCAGTTGCGCACCCTTCTCCCGTTCTCTTTTTCCCCATTGTCTCTCTCCTTATCTCCTTCCCCAAATCGAGAGAGCGAAAAAAAACCCTAGCTACTTCGACGACCTGAACTCTTCCCCAAATCGAAGAGCCAAAAACCTCTTCCCCAAATCGAAGATCCGTTGCTCCTCACCCTAAACTCTTCTTCCTGCTGCTCTTGGAGTTCCCCTCAAATCAAAACCCTAGCTCCCTGAATCGCATCCCTCTTTTCGAAAGCGAAATCACCAAAACCCTCTTCTCTTACCCAAATTGAAGAAATTGGATGAGGCTCGGAATTGAGTTCTGCCATTTGATAGTATGATACTGAAGGGAAGTGTTTGATTCTCACTTTGTTCAGTTTTTTGCATTTTTTTTACCATGGTTGCATCAGTAGGCAATGATGAATTTCACAAGATATTAGACTTGAGTTATTATATGATACTAAGTTGCTATAATTTGGTAGAATTGAGTAATCAGCCTTTGCTCTATGTTAATTTGTTGCATTTGCTATACTTTGCTCCTTCTTCATTTGGTGTTGTTGCTGCATTTGGGCAGCAGCTATTAGGCATGGCAGAAAGGAGAGTTTAGGCTTTTTTTTTATAAGGGCTATGTAGGCAATGATGTTAATTTACTGCTAGTCTTGCATTTGCTATATATTCCTCACTGTTAGTTTTGCAAATGAATGAGGGAACACGAAGGAAAGAAGGAGACTGCTCTGTTTATGATATGCAATGAAGGGACTTATTGAAATCTTTTTTTTGTTTGTTTCCCAATGTAAATTTTGATTTAGATTAAATTAGTCCCTTCATTGTAGATCCTTACTAGAGGTGGGGTACTGCAAATTAGGCAGCAGCTATTAGGCATGGCATAATAATGCAGCCATAGTGCTTCTCAATTTGTATACATTTGATACACTTGTGGTTGATTCAAAATTGGCATAACAATTCATTTATAATATGCTATGTTGTTTCTGAGCCTACTACATTTTGAGTATTCATGTTGTGAGATCCTGTTCGCTATTTATGTTGTGAAATTAAGCTCTAAAATCATTTTGTAAATGCAGAGTGGAAGCATTTTAAACAGTTGCAGTAGAAGCAACTAAATATAGAATAGAGCAGTCGCAACTCAAGCAATAGCAGTCGCAGCTCAAGCAACATCAGCCGCAGCATCAGCAGCATCAGCAGCTCAATCAACGCAAGCAGCCCCACAGCTCAAGCATTAGAAATTTAGTTGCTTCTCTTCGCAACAACTTAATTCGTTTGCAAATATTCTTGATCGTGAGTGGGATTCCATATCCATTTATATCATGTAAAATTGCTTTAGATGATGGTTGCGGTTACCTTAACACGAACAATAAAGTGGTTGTGAATATGAGAAAAACCTTAACTTACCAGTAGTAAACTTTGATAATGCTTTCTGTTTTGTTTGGTTTTGATATTTTTGAAAAAAATATCAGTATGTGACCATGTCCTTTTTGAGTGTGTATCAAATAGTAAGAGGCATTCTTTGGTTTTGTGACATAAAGTTGCTAGTTTATAGTTTTTGCTGACAAGCGGGGCCTTTGAGATGTTTATAGAGGTAAGGGAGCAACACTTGTAAATTGTATTTATCGACTAACTGTAGAAGAGCTCTTTAATTTGCTGTTGTGACTTGCAGGCTATATCTAGGGCATGCTGTCTTGAAAGTTGCAGCCGGTGGTGCTCATCATGCCACCAAATTAATTGCCAAGGCTATCTAAACACCAATATATATTCTAATGTGTCATGTGCTCACCATAACATTGTTGTACTCTTAGCTTTTGATGTGTTTTCTTTTTCTCATTCTTGCACAGCTACATCGAAGAAAATGTTCATTTAGCCTGTATGTTCATTTAGCTTGTATGTTCAAAACTTGTTAATCAAAACTTGTTACACTTGAACTCAGAATTAGTATGAAAATTGCGAGTTTTTTTGCATTTATAAGAACACCGAGAATTAGTACGCAAAATTAGTACTTGAACTAAATATAGAACACTTTTTTTTGCATTTATAAGACAAAACAGAAAGCTTCAAACTGATGCTAGAATTTTTTTTTGATCTCAGTACTTGAACTAAACTGGTGCTAGAAAAAAAATTTCCTTTTCCCATTCCACAGTTGAGCATACTCACTCAGAATCGAAACCAATACTCGACTCGACTCGACTCCCCTGCAAGTTTCTGATGGACTAGTATAATGATATCACTTAAAAGAGGTCCCAATTCCCATGCTGGAGCATCATTCAATAAGTACTCAAATTTCCCTGAATGCACTAAAATTGAAAGATAAAAGAAACTATACCAATACTGTAAATGAATTCAAATGAAAACACACTCAAATTGCACAGAAAAGATTACATTATTTCAAATTTGCTAGTACATTCTTATCAAAGCCATTACAACAATCCATTACACATAACTACAGTAAACTTGTCTTCTCCGGTCCTACATTAACAAACAAATGAACCATTGCATGAACTCTGCTAGCAAGCAGTTTCTCACTTAGCTATTTCAGCTCCATTTACTTCATCATCTTCTAATTCGGTTAGTCTAGTACCTCGTCTTCCTGATCCTCTTATGCTGCTGAAAATAAAAATAAAAATAAAAATAATAAATAAATAAATATATAATGATTAGCTACTCTTCGTAGTCATTGTTGTTGCAAGATTTGTAATCTCTAAATTCATGTTGCAATTTTTGAAATGGTAGTAGGCTCAGAAAACAACTTTTTAAAATGATAGTAGGCTAATAAAACCTCAGTTCAGCAAAAAATTCAGAATCTTCAGTGAATAAAATTAGTATGAAGTGGACAAGCATCCGTGTTTCCAAATGAAAATATGCTACAAATTGCTCAACAATTCAATCACCACTGACTAGGGCTACATATTAATGCGATGCCATCTAGTTTGTTTGAATGAGTATCATATATATAGAGAAGTCTTCAGTTGCGCACCCATATAGTGCGTAGTCACGTGCGCATGAGACCATAACCGTCTAATCTTCATCATGATCATGTTGAAGATCTGATGGCTCTCCTTCACCCGCTCTCTCCCTTAATGAAAAAAACTATAGCTAATTCTCCGACGTGATCTCTTCAGCAATTTTTGAGATGGTAGTAGGCTCAGAAAACAACTTTTTAAAATGATAGTAGGCTAATAAAACTTCAGTTCAGCAAAAGATTCAAAATCTTTAGTGCATCAAATGCAGCAGAGAAGTGGAAAAGCATCCGTATTTCCAAATAAAAAAATGCTGCAAAGTACTCAACAATTCAATCATCACTTACTAGGGCTGCATATTAATGCCATGCCATCTAGTTTGTTTAAATCAGTATTTTAACTCAATCGAAACATAAACCGTCTCCTTCTCTCCTTCGTGTTCCCTCATTCATTTGCAAAACTAACAGTGAGGAATATATAGCAAATGCAAGACTAGCAGTAAATTAACATCATTGCCTACATAGCCCTTATAAAAAAAAGGCCTAAACTCTCCTTTCTGCCATGCCTAATAGCTGCTGCCCAAATGCAGCAACAACACCAAATGAAGAAGGAGCAAAGTAGAGCAAATGCAACAAATTAACATAAAGAAAAGGCTCATTACTCAATTCTACCAAATTATAGCAACTTAGTATCATATAATAACTCAAGCCTACTATCTTGTGAAATTCATCATTGCCTACCGATGCAACCATGGTAAAAAAAATGCAAAAAACTGAACAAAGTGAGAATCAAACACTTCCCTTCTGTATCATACTATCAAATGGAGAACTCAATTCCGAGCCTCATCCGATTTCTTCAATTTGGGTAAGAGAAGAGGGTTTCGGCAATTTCGCTTTCGAAAAGAGGGATGCGATTTGGGATCTAGGGTTTCAATTTGGGGGGAACTCCAAGAGCAGCAGAAAGAAGATTTTAGGGTGAAGAGCAATGGATCTTCGATTTGGGGAAGAGGTTTTTGGCTCTTCGATTTAGGGAAGAGACCAGGTCGTCGAAGTAGCTAGGGTATTTTTTCGCTCTCTCAATTCGGGGGAGGAGATAAGGAGAGAGACAACGGGGAAAGAGAGAACGGGAGAAGGGTGCGCAACTGATGGGGGGCTCTTTTCCAAGTTGACCCCCATCTTCAACCCGGTAGAGAGCAGGAGAAGGAGAGCTAGGGTAATTTTTCTCCTTATCTCGATTTGGGGAAGGAGATAAGGAGAGAGACAACAGGGAAAGAGAGAACGGGAGAAGGGTGCGCACCTGATGGGGGGCTCTTTTCCAAGTTTATGCCCATCTACAATAAGGGAGAGAGCAGGAGAAGGAGAGGCATTAGATCTTCATCGTGATCATGATGAAGATCAGATGGCTCCCATCAGGTGTGCACGACAGTGCACAAGAGAAGGGTGCGCAACTGAAGACTTATATATATATATATATATATATATATATAGTAAATTACAAAGAAAGCTATCAAGTGGCTCACAATCAATTCCCTCTAAAATTAAAGGCCTAGATCAAACCTCACAAAACATATTTTTCCTCCAAAATTTCAAACTCCAAAACTAAAATTTTCCCCTCAAAACTAAAAAGCCTACTACTTTATTACCATCTCTCTCTTCTCTCTTCACTTTTTCATATTTCTCTCTTTCTCTCTCTCCCTATCTCTCTCTCCCATTCTTTCTATATTTACTTAGAAAGTTATTAGATTTTCATAATTTTAATGTTTTTTTTGCACATGTTATATTGAAAATAGTAAATATCTCTTCAACTCCACACTTAAAATTCTAAGAAGTTAGATTTTATACCTCCATTTATAATTATTTTTCAACATATGCTAATGGAAACATGGACTTTTATTTACAACTAATTATTGTCATACTATTCAAACTTGAGCTACATAATTGTTGTTTTACTATTTACAGGCTTTTCGTATTTTGTATCGTTCCGAAGACGTAGGCACGTGCCCACGGGCAAATATAGTATATATATATATATATAATGGCAGTTTGGTAATAATGTTGAATGGTAAAAGTGTAATAATGGGAAAGAATTAAAATGCTGGGCTTTGGAGCTTGCTGTGCTTTCAGCAGAGGGTGACGTGGCATTAAGGGGGCCCACGCTGGATTAGGAAAGCTCAGTTTGAGGGGTACCTCTATCTCTCGAGGCTGACGTGGCTTGGGGCCCGCCGAGGGGACGCTGCTGGTGACATCAGCATAGAGAGAGGAACAGCGGGGGTATATTGAAATTGTCCCATATCAGGATTAATACAAGATTAATAATAAATAAATATAATTGTCTGGGATTAGAGGTCACCAATAGGCTATAACACATTTTATGAGGCAGCTTATGGTGGGCAGTTGTACTATAAATAATGAATAAAATAATAAAATTGTATGGGTATTGGGGCGGGGCGTTACAAATGGTATCAGAGCCGGTTTTCGACACCGAGTGTGGAATAGTCGGGCGGATGTATTCCGTGGCTATGGTACGCCACTCCACATCAGCTAAAAAGGAGATCCTGCATTAGGTTGTGCATACCCCGTACTCAGCGAGGACGCTGATTTCTAAAAGGGGGTGTAAGTAACACCCCATAATTTCAAGAGGTATGTAATATAGTGTGTGTGTGTGTGTGTGTGTGTGTGTGTGTGTGTGTGTAGAGCAATGCTCCATTGAAAACACAAATGTTGTGAAAACTCGTGAAAACCACCTAGGCCGTTGTTGGGAACAACGGACTAGGTTATAATGCATTAAAACCTAGGCCATGTTTTCACGATTTCAATGCTACAATAGCATTTTCAATGGAGCATTTCTCATATATATGTATGTATATATATATATATATATATATATATATATATATATATATATATATATATATATATATATATATATATATATATATATATATATATATATATATATATATATATATATATAATGGTAGTGTGGTAATAATGTTGAAATGGTAAAAGTGTAATAATGGGAAAGAATTAAAATTTTGGGCTTTGGAGCTTGTTATGCTTTCAGAACAGGGTGACGTGGCATTGAGAGGGGCCATGCTGGAGCAGGATAGCTCGGTTTGAGCGTTGCATCTGTCTCTCGAGGCTGACGTTGCATGGGGCCCGTCGAGGGGACTCTACTGGTGACGTTAGCATAGAGTGAGGAATAGCAGGGTGTATTGAAATTGTCCCATATCGGGATTAATACAAGATTAATAATTAATAAATATAATTGCCTCGGATTAGAGGTCATCAATAAGCTATGGCATCTTTTATGAGGCAGCCTATGTAGGAAGTTGTACTATAAATAATGAATAAAATAATAAAATTGTCTGAGTATTGGAGCGGGGTGTTACAGCTAGTATTCTCAGTATTTTGTTTATGTCTGGTGGGCAAAGCTAAACTCTAGGTCTTAATAACTGTAACTTAAACTAAAGGTCATACACTAGTTGGAATATGATGAAATAAGAGCAAACGTGAGTTATGGACTCCAGGATGACTCGCGGAGTGAAACAATCCTCAGTATTCCGGGACGATGGATGAAATAAGCCACAAAATGATCTGCGGAGTGAGATTGGTCCCCAGTATTCCGGGACGAGAGCAACGCTCACGGGGTATTTGTGCAATGTGGGTTCCAAGATGACTCGCAGAGTGAGACAATCGCCAGTATTCCGGGATGATGGATGAAATAAGCCATAGAATGATTCATGGAGTGAGATTGATCTCCAGTATTCTGGGGCGTGAACCAATACTTGAAAAGTATCTAAATCTTGTAGTATTCATAGTAGTAGGTTGCATGGAGAGGGACTGAACCCTATAATGAGGAGTACGATAAGAGCTTGCCCTCGGACCTATGTAGTATGGGATGCATAGAATCTGAACAAGTATGCATTAGTGTCATCGTAGTGTAATGTCTGCATTAGGCATTAAGTCGTATCATACACTGACACAACTAGGATGTCACTTTTCATGTTTGCATTCAAGTTTGTGTTTGCTAAAGTATCTCGCTGTATTATAGCATTGCGTCAGTTGTATGTAACTGACGTGCCCATAGTTTCCTAGTTGCAGGATTGGACTTAGCATGGACTTGAAGATACTATGATGAGTTGTCACAAGATTGAAGAATTTTTATTATCGTAGATTGTATTATATTCATTTATTTCCACTGTGTTGATGTAAAGAACATTGTTGTAATAAAAAGTTTTAAATTCCTTGTAAATTTGTACGAATTGAAGTAAAAGATCCTGTATTTGCTATGAATTACATGTATTTGTAATTCGGTACATTAACTATTCTAATTTCAAACCCAAAAGCCTAACTATTTTCAAATTTACTCCTACCATATCAAATAAAAAATTAATTGCTTCTAACATGGAGATTATTCCTTAATCTCCTACTACCCTATTTCTCTTGTCAAAAATTGAAAACATACAACCATATACAATTTAATGAAATTATTACTCATCTTCCAAGATGCCAATCTGAGAAACCAACACCGGGATGTTGAAGAGCACCCTCAATTTTGCTAGAACCCCCTAAAAATTTGTAAAAATCGCAAAGAAATGAGGGGAAATAGAAAACCCAAAAAAAGAAAAGAAAAAGGGAAGGTCGGCATGGGGGATTGACGAAAATGAAGAAGGAAGTGGGGAGGGGTGAAGTGGAGAAAAATAAAAAAGAAAACGAAAATTAATTATAGGCCCCTCAAAGGCCCACCTATTATTTATATACCCTTATGACTTTTCTTTCATAATAAAATCTAATAAAACCCACTCCACCAGATAAATAAATAAATAAATAAAGGAATATATATAAAATTAAATTGCATATTTATACATAATAATAACAGTAATACCAATATCTGATAGAAATAAAAGAATTACAAAAGACTGTTTTGAATTATAAAATGAGGGGTTCTACATTACACACCTCAAAAGAAGCTCGTCCCCGAGCTAAGAGTGCTGAAGGAAACAAATCAAACATTTATTTACCAACTCATCAATATCCTTCATCATACTAGACCATCAAAATGTCCTCCCAAAATCTCTTCACATCTTCGTACCTCCGAAATGTATAACATACCTAGTACTATATGTCGTATCTATCACCTGCCACCGAAGGTCATCCACGAAAAAAAGACCTAATTTATCACTAACTACCCTTGATCTTATCCATAATCCGACATCATTATTAGGAATATTCAATATATAGAGAAGTACAGTCATCAATATCACCCAATTTAGGTGATAAATCATCAATATCAAGTACAAAATTTCAGATATGAGCTCGAATGATCTACAACAAAATCGTTGGTTATACCAATAAATTACCTGAATATAAGATTTTACCATCACTCTTTCCTCTAGTGGAATCAAATTGGGTCAAAATTCCAACACTTTCCATTCCCGACACATCAAAGAAGGTACTATCAAAATCCTAATTAGGGTATACACACCTCAAAATTAGAACTATTCTATTTTAGAATTAAAGCAATATACTTAAGACGCATACAAACAAAACTGTAAACTCATTACCAACATACATGAACCCACATCCACCTATTACAGGATCAGTAAGATACTAGTCATCCAAGACCGTATCCTAGTTAACCTAGGCTCTGATACCAAACTGTAACATCCCAATTTATTTATTTTAATTGAAATTGACTAAGATTATATTATTAATAAATGGTTTAAATAAAATTTAAAAAAAATAAATTGGGATGTTACAACTGTCGCAGACTGCATGTCAATCAAGCTTACGATCGACTGCAGACGGTCGACAGCAGCTTCTTGTATTGCTGCAGTTGGTCGACTGTCGAGACTGAACTTGCCACTCTCTATTTTATTGCATTTTGTTTCTTTGACTGAATGTTTCTCCGAATTTGCAAATGATGATGCTCAGTTTTCCAAAGTGAATAGATTTCAGTATTGACACGTATATATATATACCCATATCTCTGTATGTGAAAGAATCATGACTGCATTGTCAATATCCATAGTGTTCATATGAAAAGTTTTCTTTATAATCTCGTCATTCAATATTATGATTCTGGAGTTTCAATCTATATGTACACGCATGGATTTCTCAGCATTTTTGTAGAACAATACAGTGCACACACACACACACATACACACACACAGATATATATATATATATATATATAATAAATTACAAAGAAAGCTATCAAGCGGCTTACAATCAATTCCCCCTAAAATCAAAGGCCTAGATCAAACCTCACAAAACATATTTTCCCTCTAAAATTTCAAACCCCAAAACCAAATTTTTCCCCCCAAAACTAAAAAACATATTACTTTATTACTATCTCTCTCTTCTCTTTTCACTTTTCATATTTCTCTCTTTCTCTCTCTCCCTATCTCTCTCTCCCATTCTTTCTATATTTACTTAGAAATTTAGATTTTCAAATTTTTACTGTTTTTTTTTCGCACATGTTATATTGAAAAGAGTAAATATCTCTTCAACTCCACACTTAAAGTTCTAAGAAGTTAGATTTTATACCCCATTTATAATTATTTTTCAACATATACTAATGGAAACATGGACTTTTATTACAACTAATTATTGTCACACTATTCAAACTTGAGCTACATAATTGTTGTTTTACTGTTTACAGGCTTTTCTTGTTTTGTATTGTTCCGAAGACGTGCCGTAGGCACGTGCCCACGGGCAAATCTAGTATATATATATATATATATATATATATATATATATATATATATATATATATATATATATATATATATATATATCTGCTTGAAGTTGTATCATTACTTACGGTCGTGCACCAGTTGATTTGATTGTCGCAGACTGCATGCCAGTCGACCGCAGTATTAGTAATCTGTCGGTCAACTGCAGTGACTGGCTATGTGCCACTCGACTTGTCACGCCCCGCTTCCCAAAAATACGGAATACGAGCACGTAACAAAAGCCCAGCGAATGAATATAATCATCCTTAAGCTGTTCAGGAATTCTTTACAACATGTCACAGTAAAATCAGAGTCGGAAGCCAGGAAAAATCAACCACATGCACATATAAACCAAATACCAACAGGAATACTTGAAATAAAATGTATTAACCTCAAATAATCATGATCTGAAAATACACAAATATTCCTGGGTCATATTGCCCAAATACAAGAATACAAGTAACAGATACAATATTCAAAATGAGCAACAGGAAATAAATATAGATAGCAAAGCTTCAGCCAGCTAGAACTTCATCTCGCCAATACCTTCAGGAACCTGTCCTCCAAAATCTGCAAATCATCGAATGCAGGAAAAAGGAAAACAAGAAAACACAGTACCCGTCAATGGCAAGTCCGGATCACAAATAGAATAGGATACAAGCACATGGACAAAACTAAACAGATCTAACTAACATCAGAAACAGACCTAATATGGTATGGTAAATTCAACTAACATAGTATCCTAGCAGATGTCTCAGATATTAAGTGTCAAGTGTCATATAACAGATATGTCAGGTAAACAGATATTCAGATATGTCAGGTAAATCAGATAACAGATTTCAGATAATAGGTATTCAGATTCAGATTCAGATTTCCATATATCAGATTCAGATTTAGACCTCAGAAACAGATTCAGAAACAGATTTAGATTTATGTAAGTCTTATGTGATTACTATCTAGGTAGTACGACATGCATTCCAGTTTTTACTACATGGTTGCTACAACAAAACAGTTTCGCTTTAGATTTCGTAGGGAATATTATAGGGCAGTGACTGGCTATGTGCCACTCGACTTGTCACGCCCCGCTTCCCAAAAATACGGAATACGAGCACGTAACAAAAGCCCAGCGAATGAATATAATCATCCTTAAGCTGTTCAGGAATTCTTTACAACATGTCACAGTAAAATCAGAGTCGGAAGCCAGGAAAAATCAACCACATGCACATATAAACCAAATACCAACAGGAATACTTGAAATAAAATGTATTAACCTCAAATAATCATGATCTGAAAATACACAAATATTCCTGGGTCATATTGCCCAAATACAAGAATATAAGTAACAGATACAATATTCAAAATGAGCAACAGGAAATAAATATAGATAGCAAAGCTTCAGCCAGCTAGAACTTCATCTCGCCAATACCTTCAGGAACCTGTCCTCCAAAATCTGCAAATCATCGAATGCAGGAAAAAGGAAAACAAGAAAACACAGTACCCGTCAATGGCAAGTCCGGATCACAAATAGAATAGGATACAAGCACATAGACAAAACTAAACAGATCTAACTAACATCAGAAACAGACCTAATATGGTATGGTAAATTCAACTAACATAGTATCCTAGCAGATGTCTCAGATATTAAGTGTCAAGTGTCATATAACAGATATGTCAGGTAAACAGATATTCAGATATGTCAGGTAAATCAGATAACAGATTTCAGATAATAGGTATTCAGATTCAGATTCAGATTTCCATATATCAGATTCAGATTTAGACCTCAGAAACAGATTCAGAAACAGATTTAGATTTATGTAAGTCTTATGTGATTACTATCTAGGTAGTACGACATGCATTCCAGTTTTTACTACATGGTTGCTACAACAAAACAGTTTCGCTTTAGATTTCGTAGGGATATTATAGGGCAGTGTACTTAGGTATCAGTAACAGTAACAGGAACAGTTCGAACCTAGTGGTCCGCCTCCGAGTACACCTTCCTATAGGGAAGTATGCAGTCAGGTAATCAGTAACAGTAACAGTACGAACCTAGTGGTCCGCCTCTGAGTACACCTTCCTATAGGGAAGCATGTAGTCAGGTAATCAGTAACAGAACAGTTCGAACCCATTGGTCCGCCTCCAAGTACACGTTTCTATGCTTTCCCACTACTAGATCTTTCCCATACCCCGGCTTGATTACTTTCATTGTAGTTATTAAACAGACATGAATGTGAGCTAAAGGATGTCAAACTAACATCACATGATCAGGTTTAGGTTTAGGGCATCAGATCAGTAAGTATAGATACTATACATTCACAAATACGAGCAAAATAGTGTATGTTTGTAATCAGGCCAGCAAGACCAGTCTGTACATAAACAGTGATCCAAAGATCTACAGGCATGTAAATCATAATCCGTTGAAGGATCTGAAAACTAGACTTCCACACGCTTCTAACGGTTATAATAAATCCATATGCTATTTCACAACATCACGACTCAAAACACATTTCAACACAGTTTTCAAGTACAGCCAGAAAACAGGGGAATAACTTAAACCACATGAAAACAGCAGGTAAAGTCATTAATTAAATCCACGAAAAATCTGGGATAATCCCCTATATGTATATTCTCAAAATATAGATTTTCATATTTTTCCAGAAAGTATAAATATGTTTTCAAAAATGGAAAGTAACACATAACACAGTTTTGATGGATCTGGAATTCTTCAACACTGCTGTACAAAATTGAACACATCTTGCAAACAGCGCATCGAAATCCACTTCTGTCAAAACAGGATGAAAGTAGATACAATTACTCAACTTTCATATCTCACACAAAATATTCATAAAGTAATTAGAAATAAGGTGAACACGGCATTCAACATACAATCACACGCAGTTTACAGAAAAAGCGATCTATAGAAAAGAATGTAAGGCATCACTCAAAACTCATCTTTTAATTATCACAAAAATCAGAGAACTACCTAACATCATGGTGAAACACTGGACAAAATCTTGTGGTATGAAATTATGTCTAACTTGGATCTTGAAAATAAATTGGTGATAAAATCTACCCCGAAATGAATCTGGGAACTACCGGCATACAGTCACTAAAATAATCATAACTAATTCATACAAACTCCAAACAGGGTGAAATCAGTGGGATTAGAAATTAGATTCAATTCTCTACAAATTACTCAGAAATATTCATGTGGAGATTCGGACTCTAATTCAGGTAAAAACTGCAATCAATCCAGTTCGATCCAAACTTCCAGATTTCTCAACTAAGTTTCAAAACGTCATAACTTCCTCAAAAATCATCCAAACACTTCCAAATTCAAAACACTGTCTACCCATGGTCCAAATATCATATCTAGGGGTTTCTAACATGTCAAAATTCAATATTTCTCATATGGGTGTTCAAACATACATCGGGTATACAATATATCGCATACGCGATCAAAATCGCGTTTGGGTGAATCCTAAGGCACAATCCTATCAAACTTCATGTCCTAAGTCGTCTATGGCCTGTTTTGAACAATAAAGACGAAATCCACAAATAAAAACATGATCTTGGTCCATCTCTAGTCTCAACCTATTCTATGTGTGAACTTTCTACTTGTATCAACCTAAGAAATTTAAGTACAAGTTACTTGCCTTTATGTGATGACGAACGCGACGAATCCAAGCCTTTCAAAGAAAACCCACGAACAAAAGTCCTTCCACACGCGATTTCAAGCGAACCCACGAACCGAATCTTGCCTACGACCGTCTTCTTGAAGCACGAACTCGAAGCGGGTGATACCCACTTATCCAAATCAGTGAAGGGGATGTAGGAGGGGCTGTTTTTGGATGGATCGGTGTTGTTTTGGTGAAGGACCGGCCACAAGGAGTGCAAGGAAGAAGGGTTTTGATGTATGGAGTGGTATAAGGATGGATTAGGAGATGTAGTAGGGTTGGAGGCTGATGGGAAGGGTCGGTTTTGAGGTGGAAGAGGGCAGGCCGGGAGCACAATATGGAGAGGGAAGGAAGAGGCCGGTTTGTTTAAAGAAGGGAAAAAGATTAGGGTTTGTGATTAATTAGATGAGGGGGTATATATAGGAGATCAAATGTGGGTTAATGGGTAGTGGATATCAATAGGATTAATTAGGTATACAATTGGGTAATGGATATTGGGTAGATTTCAAATGGGGATACAAAATACAATGAATCTTATGGCTCCTAAAAATCTCCTTAAGGGTCAAAACACTCCTAAAAATTCATCATAACCCAAAAATAATTAACAAATATGAATGAGACCAAGAAAATGCGATAAAGAATTCAAAATGGCGGAAAACGGACGATCGGTGTACAAACAGCACACGGAGGTCCAAAATGCAAGAAAAATAATATAAAATGAAAATAATCCAATAAGAAAATTAATACAATAACTAATAAATATAATTTATGAAATAATCTAATTTTAACAATAAAAATAATTTGCGAAAATTTTAAATACAGAAAATATCGAAAAATACCTTTCTGAGAAAACAGGGGTTACAATCCTACCCACCTTACAACAAAATTTCGTCCTCGAAATTTGCTCAGGCGGTACGTAGGACATGGCAAAAGCAAACTGGGGAAGGGCAACAAAGTAGAGACAATACCAGAAAAGAAGGAAGTTGGTATCAATGGATCAATGGCACGCAGAAAGAGAATGAACAGTATCAAAAGGAAATAATTAACACCAGATAACAAAGCAATAAAGGAGTAGTCAGAACTGAAATCAAGAAGAGAAAAGACAGGGAAGAATTGAGTCAAACAATAAGTCAACGGATAAGAACAATTGCAAAAGATTGGGGAAATCCAAACAATGCAAGGAAGGATAAGCACCAATATGATTCTGAGACCTGTGGGTTATGGGCCCACCACACTTCCGCTGCGCCACTCTGATGGTGATGTTCCAAGCCGCAGACATATCGTTGTAGACCACGCGACACCCAGCAACGATCCGAGCAGGAAGAAAAGAATGAGATAACAGAATACAATTGGGGTTGAGATGAGGGATTTAATTGAAATAATTAAGTCAAAACTAATGGGCATTAACAAAAATAATATTAAAAATACAAAAATCAACACATAATAAAATAATAATAACAGAAATAATAAAAATAATAATCATCATAAATACACTGGTAAAAATAATAATAATAAAATATTAACAATACTGGTAAGGATAATAATACAAGCCAGAAAATAATTTGGGGTTCATCAATTTAGTGAAAGTAATTCAACATCAACATCAAAATTAAAATAGTAAGAAAATACAACACTAATAATAGTAATAGTAATAACGAAAATAATAATAATACTAATAATAATAAGGAAAACGATAATAATAATAGTAGAAATCCTTTGATGTGGGTTCGCCTCATTTATATCCATCTGTAGTCTTGCATTCTCGACATCAAGTTGCAGGTTTGCCATCCCGACAACAGGTTGTAGCTTACCATCTGGATATTCGGTTGCACATTTTGCCTCACCGGTATCCAGTTGCAATTTGCCTCCATTGATGTCTAGTTGCATGTTTGCTATCTCGACATCCAGTTGCAACAAAACGATGAACGAAATGATGCGATCTTCCACACGTACTTAGATATGGATTGCTCGATTTATGTATGAAGATACACTTTGAAAATTTGTGATATTAAAATACACAGTTATTCGAAATAATAAAATTTTAGAAAATAATTTTATAGAAGATCCAAAATATAATAATTATCGAAGTACACAAAATATTCAGGAATATATATATATATATATATTATAAAGAAAATATAGGCAAGAGAAGAATGGATTTTATACTCAATAAAGAGTCAACAAAGGAGTGCGACTACAAGGGACAAAGGAAAATAAGAATCAAGGAATTGAATATGACGGAAAAGGAACGAGGGGGCACAAGCGGAATTTGAAGAGAATATGGCCGGAAAGAAATAACTAGCACGATACTCAAAATGAGTCAACAATGAAGACGAATGAAAGAATCAAAGAAATATGGGTACGGAAAGAACGAAACTATACCCAACAAAGAATCAACAAATGAGAACGACAAAAACAAACGGAAGAAACAAGGAATCAAGGAATCGAATAAGAAGGGATCAAAAAGAAAGGAATAAGACTAGTATCCAGATCATTGTTGGTAATAATTCACTTATGCATGTATGGTTGGTGAAATGTTGCGCAGATCCCAGATCGAGCCAAGCTTGTCTAATATATTAGTCAACTAATACATTAGCCAAATCTGATGCTCTGATACCAATGAAAACCCTGTCACGCCCCGCTTCCCAAAAATACGGAATACGAGCACGTAACAAAAGCCCAGCGAATGAATATAATCATCCTTAAGTTGTTCAGGAATTCTTTACAACATGTCACAGTAAAATCAGAGTCGGAAGCCAGGAAAAATCAACCACATGCACATATAAACCAAATACCAACAGGAATACTTGAAATAAAATGTATTAACCTCAAATAATCATGATCTGAAAATACACAAATATTCCTGGGTCATATTGCCCAAATACAAGAATACAAGTAACAGATACAATATTCAAAATGAGCAACAGGAAATAAATATAGATAGCAAAGCTTCAGCCAGTGAGAATTTCATCTCGCCAATACCTTCAGGAACCTGTCCTCCAAAATCTGCAAATCATCGAATGCAGGAAAAAGGAAAAGAAGAAAACACAGTACCCGTCAATGGCAAGTCCGGATCACAAATAGAATAGGATACAAGCACATGGACAAAACTAAACAGATCTAACTAACATCAGAAACAGACCTAATATGGTATGGTAAATTCAACTAACATAGTATCCTAGCAGATGTCTCAGATATTAAGTGTCAAGTGTCATATAACAGATATGTCAGGTAAACATATATTCAGATATGTCAGGTAAATCAGATAACAGATTTCAGATAATAGGTATTCAGATTCAGATTCAGATTTCCATATATCAGATTCAGATTTAGACCTCAGAAATAGATTCAGAAACAGATTTAGATTTATGTAAGTCTTATGTGATTCCTATCTAGGTAGTACGACATGCATCCCAGTTTTTACTACATGGTTGCTACAACAAAACAGTTTCGCTTTAGATTTCGTAGGGGATATTATAGGGCAGTGTACTTAGGTATCAGTAACAGTAACAGGAACAGTTCGAACCTAGTGGTCCGCCTCCGAGTACACCTTCCTATAGGGAAGTATGCAGTCAGGTAATCAGTAACAGTAACAGTTCGAACCTAGTGGTCCGCCTCCGAGTACACCTTCCTATAGGGAAGCATGTAGTCAGGTAATCAGTAACAGAACAGTTCGAACCCATTGGTCCGCCTCCAAGTACACGTTTCTATGCTTTCCCACTACTAGATCTTTCCCATACCCCGGCTTGATTACTTTCATTGTAGTTATTAAACAGACATGAATGTGAGCTAAAGGATGTCAAACTAACATCACATGATCAGGTTTAGGTTTAGGGCATCAGATCAGTAAGTATAGATACTATACATTCACAAATACGAGCAAAATAGTGTATGTTTGTAATCAGGCCAGCAAGACCAGTCTGTACATAAACAGTGATCCAAAGATCTACAGGCATGCAAATCATAATCCGTCAATAGATCTGGAAACTAGACTTCCACACGCTTCTAACGGTTATAATAAATCCATATGCTATTTCACAACATCACGACTCAAAACACATTCCAACACAGTTTTCAAGTACAGCCAGAAAACAGGGGAATAACTTAAACCACATGAAAACAGCAGGTAAAGTCATTAATTAAATCCACGAAAAATCTGGGGTAATACCCTATATGTATAGTCTCAAAATATAGATTTTCATATTTTTCCAGAAAGTATAAATATGTTTTCAAAAATGGAAAGTAACACATAACACAGTTTTGATGGATCTGGAATTCTTCAACACTGCTGTACAAAATTGAACACATCTTGCAAACAGCGCATCGAAATCCACTTCTGTCAAAACAGGATGAAAGTAGATACAATTACCCAACTTTCATATATCACACAAAATATTCATACAGTGATTAGAAATAAGGTGAACACGGCATTCAACATACAATCACACGCAGTTTACAGCAAAAGCGATCTATAGAAAAGAATGTAAGGCATCACTCAAAACTCATCTTTTAATTATCACAAAAATCAGAGAACTACCTAACATCATGGTGAAACACTGGACAAAATCTTGTGGTATGAAATTATGTCTAACTTGGATCTTGAAAATAAATTGGTGATAAAATCTACCCCGAAATGAATCTGGGAACAACCGGCATACAGTCACTAAAATAATCATAACTAATTCATACAAACTCCAAACAGGGTGAAATCAGTGGGATTAGAAATTAGATTCAATTCTCTACAAATTACTCAGAAATATTCATGTGGAGATTCGGACTCTAATTCAGGTAAAAACTGCAATCAATCCAGTTCGATCCAAACTTCCAGATTTCTCAACTAAGTTTCAAAACGTCATAACTTCCTCAAAAATCATCCAAACACTTCCAAATTCAAAACACTGTCTACCCATGGTCCAAATATCATATCTAGGGGTTTCTAACATGTCAAAATTCAATATTTCTCATATGGGTGTTCAAACATACATCGGGTATACAATATATCGCATACGCGATCAAAATCGCGTTTGGGTGAATCCTAAGGCACAATCCTATCAAACTTCATGTCCTAAGTCATCTATGGCCTGTTTTGAACAATAAAGACGAAATCCACAAATAAAAACATGATCTTGGTCCGTCTCTAGTCTCAACCTATCCTATGTGTGAACTTTCTACTTGTATCAACCTAAGAAATTTAAGTACAAGTTACTTGCCTTTATATGATGACGAACGCGACGAATCCAAGCCTTTCAAAGAAAACCCACGAACAAAAGTCCTTCCACACGCGATTTCAAGCGAACCCACGAACCGAATCTTGCCTACGACCGTCTTCTTGAAGCACGAACTCGAAGCGGGTGATACCCACTTATCCAAATCAGTGAAGGGGATGTAGGAGGGGCTGTTTTTGGATGGATCGGTGTTGTTTTGGTGAAGGACCGGCCACAAGGAGTGCAAGGAAGAAGGGTTTTGATGTATGGAGTGGTATAAGGATGGATTAGGAGATGTAGTAGGGTTGGAGGCTGATGGGAAGGGTCGGTTTTGAGGAGGAAGAGGGCAGGCCGGGAGCACAATATGGAGAGGGAAGGAAGAGGCCGGTTTGTTTAAAGAAGGGAAAAAGATTAGGGTTTGTGATTAATTAGATGAGGGGGTATATATAGGAGATCAAATGTGGGTTAATGGGTAGTGGATATCAATAGGATTAATTAGGTATACAATTGGGTAATGGATATTGGGTAGATTTCAAATGGGGATACAAAATACAATGAATCTTATGGCTCCTAAAAATCTCCTTAAGGGTCAAAACACTCCTAAAAATTCATCATAACCCAAAAATAATTAACAAATATGAATGAGACCAAGAAAATGCGATAAAGAATTCAAAATGGCGGAAAACGGACGATCGGTGTACAAACAGCAGACGGAGGTCAAAAATGCAAGAAAAATAATATAAAATGAAAATAATCCAATAAGAAAATTAATACAATAACTAATAAATATAATTTATGAAATAATCTAATTTTAACAATAAAAATAATTTGCGAAAATTTTAAATACAGAAAATATCAAAAAATACCTTTCTGAGAAAACAGGCTGAATTGTTCACTATTTGTTTTACTGGATTTTTTCTTTTCTTGGGACAAATATTTCTTCGAATTCGCAAACGATGATTTTCAGTTTTCAAAGAAATTCGTTTTTTTTTATAACTGAGATAGAGTCGGAGGACTCCATCCCAAATATATAAATAAATAGTGAAGGTACTAAATAATTACACAGACAAAAATAATAACACAAACAGATAATTTTACAAGAAGTAAAACAAAGAAGAACAAAAGACTATATACAAGAAGACGCATTACAAAGGAGGCCAGAAATGGCAACTCAGCAACCCAAAAAAAGGCTAGTGAAGCCCCTGGACACCAGCTAGATGGAACTTGACCGACGACACCGGCAAATGCATCATGGACAGAAAGCGCAAGACGCACCTCCCAGAATCAGTAGAAGCTGCACAAAAAGAAGATACGAGAGGAAACGCCCCGAACGGCAGCAGAAGCAGCAGAACGAAACACTAACACAACAGCATCAACCTCTAACCACGCAAGCTCAGACCGAAAAATCCAACCACATCTTTAAAGCACGGATAGCCACCCCCAGAGCATCGGGGTGCAGGCAGCCCTAAAAAACCAAAGCAGAGACCCTATCACCGCAAGATGTAAGGGCTCAACCATGCCCTAAAAAAGCCAGCTAGAAACTAGCGAGCTAAACCAAGAGGAGCCCACAGCTCAACCAACTAGCGGTAAAGAAGTAAATCGAGCAGCAAAAGAATAAAAGGCGCTAAGAACAGTTCAACGACAATAACTAATAAGAAGAGGAACCACAAATACCATAAACGGCCGCAACCCGAAGTAATCGCACAAGAAAAAAACGAAATATGGGAATAGAAAGCAGCTCAAACCAACCAAAACAAGAGAGCAAGCCCCTCCACCACACTGCCCACTACTCAAAAATGAACAAGGAGAAGAAAGATGGAAAAATAATAGCACATTTAGTTGAGAGGAACTTAAACATTGCACAAGAGTAGTAAAGTAGTAGAAAACAAAGTAATAGTAGTAACATAAAGAAGTCATATAGACACCTAAAAGGAACATGGTAGAACTAACAAAAGTGCTGGAAATAAAGAACCAAAGTTAGCAACTTAGCAACCAAAAAAAAAACCGAACTGATGCCACCACAATGTGAGCAGAACAGGGCTTCAAGAGGGAGAGGAAGGCGGGGAAAGCTTGGTCAGACTCATCAGATCTGCACCCAAAAGACAACAAGTAAAAGAAGACAATAGTGCAAATCAAAAAAATAAGGCAGAAAAAAGGTAGTAAGACGCAGTCTAGAAGCAGCAGCATTTAGACGATGAAGGTGCATTGCAATCGCTTCATCAGGAGATAAAGCGGATGACCAGTGCTTAGTAAAGAAAATCAAATCATCAATAAGACTACCAATCGGGCGCCCGGAATGGTTGAAAATGCAATTATTTCTTTCTTTCCAAATGATCGAAATAAGTGCAATCATCGAGAGATCCCAAGATTTCCTAAAAGAGTTATAAATACAATGGGACCTCCAGGATATCCACCAGGACTGAAGCGAAATTGGAACCGAATTGACAACCCAAGCATCCATACACACAGTGCATAGAGGGTGTAAAAAATGACAACACAAAAAAAGGTGGTCTGCATCCTCATGATGAGAGAGACAGAATGAACATGATTGGCCAATTTCCATATGCCTTTTATTGAGAACATCAACAGTTAATAACTTGTTGTTGATAGCAAGCCAAGTAAGTATTTAAGATTTCAATGGAGCACAGCTGTTCCAAAGCAGGTTGGTGCAGGGTGACTTAACCCCTCAGAAGTTAAGAAAATTATAGAATGATTTAACAGAATAAGAACCCAAACTGGTCCAATGCCAAATGACATCCTCCTTGGGCTGCCAGGATTAACCGCTTAAACTAGAAAGTAGCTGGATGTATTGGGTCACCAGCGTTGGAGGCAAGGGAGACAGGAAAGGGATATGCCACTCGCAGTCGGGATTAAGAGCTACATGGTACTTAGCCACAGAGGCAAGAGGTTTAGGAGCAAGCCGGTAAAATTCTAGAAAGATGGAGTCAATCTTGTAATTACCAAGCCAAAAGTCAGTCCAGAACCTCGTCTTAGAGCCGTTAGCGCACAGTTTGAAAAAACCACACTGAAAAGGTTCGATGACTTTCCAAACACCTTTCTAGAATGGCGAAGCAGCCCGGAAGAGGTTTAGGAATAATTCCCAAATATTATGACGAGAGTGGCATTTATGAAGGATAAGACTCGCCCAGGCGGATAGATCATCTTTTAGAATTCTCCATAACCACTTGCCCAGCAGCGCTAAGTTTTGGTTCCTTAGGTCGAGAACCCCCAAACCTCCTGCCGACTTGCTGAACATACCAGCTTCCAGTTACAAAGATGAGTCCCAGGTCTATAAGTATCTGAGCCAGACCAGAAGAAATTCCTTCTAATCTGATCAATCCTCTTGATAACCCATGATGGAACGTAGAAAAATGACATCATATATAAGGAAATCGAAGAAAGAACTGAATTAATCAGAATTAAACGACCCCCACGAGAAAGCTGTCTACCAGACCAGACATTGATTCTGGCAGCCACTTTATCAATAATCGGAACCCAATCTGACTTGTGCAGTTTACCCCATCTCAAAGGGATGCCCAGATACATGACAGGAAAAGAAGAGGAAGCGCAGTTGAAAAAGTGAACAATCTCAGCTTAACGATCGAGAGGCCCGCCAAGCCAAAAGACGGAGGATTTATGGAAATTAATCGAAAGACCAGAAGCTTTTTCAAATAAATAGAGGAGAAGTTTAAGGTTCCTCAGAGTACTACCGTTAGGCTTAGCAAAAATAATGGTGTCATTAGCATATTGTAAATTGAGAACACCCCGGAAGCTTCGAGAACCTCCCAAACCTTCGATGACATTAGCTTCCCAAGCATTACGAAGAAGTTTACTGAAAACATCCGCCACGAGAGCGAATAAGAGAGAAGAGATAGGATCTCCTTGGCGAAGACCGCACTTACATTGGAATTTGTTCCCTTCTAAACCATTAATGAGAATGGAGGTGTCAGCGTAAATAATGGACTGGATTCAAGCGATCCATTTCAATCCAAAGCCTCTATGAATGAGAATATCAAAGAAAAACTCCCAACCGACATTGTCATACGCTTTTTCAAAATCCAATTTTAATAGGATACCCTTCGAATTAGTTCTATGACAATCATAAATAATTTATCAGACTGAGCGGGATCGATTAGGGGGGAGATAACCAGGCTGAGATGGCTCGCAAAAATTCTCATAATAATCTTAAAAGTAGTGTTAAGAAGACTAATGGGACGAAACGTGCCAACCGAATTAGCCCCCAAAAGTTTGGGAATGAGGACAATATGAGCGTAGTTTATACGATCGAAGGAAAATAGACCTTGATAAAGATCAGCGAACATATCTATAAGGTCTTGTTTAAGAAAATCCCAAAATTTTTGGAAAAAGAAGGTAGGAAACCCATCTGGGCCAGGAGCAGAATTTCTCCTTAAAGAAAAAATAGCCGATTTAATCTCGTCCACTGAGAAGGGGGCTTCAAGACTAGATAGATCATGAGTTTCATTACCATAAAGCTGGGTCCAGTCGAGATGGACGGAGCTATACTTAGGGGAGCCCAAGAGATTTTTGTAAAAGGAGAGAAAGGTGGCATGAAAGTCCGCAGTGGAACTGAGCTCAATGTTGTTAACAAGTAGAGAAGACATACAGTTGCATCGTTGGCGATGAGAAGCGAAATTATGGAAAAAGGAAGTGTTACTATCGCCCTCCTTGAGCCAACGAAGCTTATCCCTATGAGCCCATTTAATGTGATCTAAGTTAAGGAGCTCAGCAAACTTGTGTTTGCAAGAAAGTCGCTCCCACCGCATAGCATCCAAAATGAGACCACTATCCTCCAAAAGGTCTATTGAATTAATCGAAGACAAAATGAAGTTCTTGAGGATGTGGGCATTAGCAAATCTTTCCTTATGGAAAATTTTACAGCTGTGTTTGACGGCATGGAGTTTAAGGAGAATGCGGCTGAGGCTGGTAGAACCAGTAACAGAAGAAAGGCAATTAATAATGAGATTGATAAAGATTTGATCTTGCAACCAGAATTTCTCAAAACGGAATTTGAACGGTTTGGAAAAGTTAAAGTTAGAGTGTAGGGCGATAGGAACATGATAAGATTCGGCAAAGCGCGAGCAATCGAATCGTGAAATTGGGAAATCCAATCCTGGGAAACGAGAAAATGGTCGAGCTTAGCCATAGACCACGCAATCCGCATATTAGACTAAGTGAACGATTGACCATTAGTAGGGATGTCGCTAAGGTTAAGGGAAAGAATGCAATCGTTGAAGCACTGAGAGCCGGCAAAAGAATATGGGTTCACCATTCTTTCATAGTGGAATCTAGTAACATTAAAATCCCTGCAAAAGATCCAATAACCAGAAACACTACCTTGAAAGGAGAAGAACTCGTTCCAGAACAAGGGCCACCGGTCCGCCATAGATGGCCCGTAAACCGAGACCATCGTCAAGGGAGAGTTGAAAGCGGTCCAATGTAGCTTAACGATGAGGAAAAAGTTGAGACGACGAACCGACACGAGAGAGAAGCTGGATTCCTTGAATCCGAAAATGATTCCTCCATTCGTGCCTACGACATCCAGAGGAATCCAATTTGAAATAAGGGAACCGCCGATTGAACGTAGGATCGAAGGGGAGATGGAATCATTCGATTCTTGAATAGAGATCATATCACAATGAGAAGAAGAGATAAGATGGTATAAAGCCTATTGTTTCAACAAACTCCTTAGACCGTGAATATTCTAGGAGATACTAATCATTAAAATGTTTATACTCCTGAGCTCTCTTAATTTCAAGTCGACGGATAGAATCAAAGTCCTAAGGATGAGCTGATTCAAATTTAAATCCCATGCTTGAAGCAAGTTGCAGAATGTCTGAATCAGATAGAGAGTCGAAGTGCACCTGATAAACAGAACCAAGGGCAAGTTGATTCTGAGAAAGAGAAGGAGGAGGAATATCTAAGTTTCAAATTTGTGCAGCTAGGCATGGTTGGGGCGGCAAGAACTTGTCTTTTTTGGCTCGAATGCGAGCACTGGAGAGAATTAAGGGTAAGGAGGATTTATACCTACTCAAGGAGGCCAGGGAAGACAACAAGGCGGGCGTAAAAAAAGAGATATAAGGGGAATCCCGTTAAGGCAATGCCGATTTATCAGCAAATCCGGAGACGACAAAAGAGAAGACGAAATAGGGGAGCTTTTGGAGGTAGCCAGAGGACATGGTTGGGAGGGAATATTGGAAACGGAAGGGGGGGAGAGGTAGTAATACCTGACCCCTGTGGAGAAGGGGTCTGGATAGGGGTTGATGCCGGAATCAAGTTGAGAGAAGAAACATAAGAGGGAGAAGAGAATATTAGAAAAAAAATCTTTAGCAATAAAGTGTTGGACAGAACCGCTTATGAAGAGGTAAAAAAAATCCAAAGCATAATAACAATGAGAAAAACCAAAACTTGGAAGTAGAAAAGAGGTCGTGTCTAAACTAAAAACTAAAAGAAGCTTAAAATAAAAAAACGAATGCGAACAAGATTGAGACAATGCCAAAAAGTAGAAAACAGTAGAGCTAACAAGATAAAGTACCTTGCAAGAAGAGTTAGAAACAGCCAGATCCTTCTCTTCCTCAGCAAGGAGATTATCTGACTCAATTTAAGCATCAGTCGCAGCAAGGATGGAGCCGGAGGACTTCAAGGAAGAATTAGCAGCTTTGGGAGCCTTAGAGGTAGAACAGTGAACAGATTGCATGAACTTATCCCAATCTGAATTGTAATTCAGATTGACATTCCAGGCTGGCCAATTGGAGACTGGATCAATCAACTTCACCTCAATAGAGGGGGGAGGTGCAGTCTGCTGAGTAGCCTGAGAAATAAGATGGGTAGACTGGGTGAGAGGAGGACGCTCAGAGGAAGGAGGAATAGGCTTGGTAATAGCTTGTGAAGCAATAGCAGGATTGATCCAGACCAAGTTTGGGGGCTTTGAAGATGAAATTTTAGAGGGGGTGGGAGTAACAGCTGTGCTACGGGAGTATGAATACTTCTTTCTGGACGGAGTCTTGAGACTCCCTCTTGGTTTGGGAGAGTTGACAATAGAGGGGGAGGAGGCGCCTACAACAAAGGTAATTGGAGGAGGTCCCAAAGACTTAGAAGACTCAGAAGCGGAGGGAATACTAGAGACATACCTCGAAGAAGAGGGAGATGAGTCGTGATAATTCACTGTGATCGAGAACACAGATTCATTCACTCTACGAGAGTAAGCTAATACTCTGTCAGACTTAGCAGGGCATAGAAATTCTGCTTCTACCTGAAGACATCCTGAAGCAAGCAATGAAGATGAAAAGGTGCAAGTTAGATCTCCAATACATTTAGACATATCAGCCACTAGACGAGGAGAGTCACAGAATGAAGGAAGGCCCAAAATGGTCACCTTGGTGGGAGAATGTAGAAGAGGCTTTGGAGAGGAACGGTCTTGAATCCATTTGCGGATGGATAGATTAATGGAACCAATGGAATAAGAATTATTGGTGACTAAATCCTCAAGAATCTTAGAACTGGGACAGTGGATAACAATATCCCCATTCGAACAAGCATTAACTACCCACGTCCAGTTAGGGACATTGCAAGCATTGCACAGAAAAAAGTCTAGAGAGTAGTTGGAGATCGAACCACCCAAAAAGGAGACTGCTCCATAACAATCCATTTTGGACATCTTAGCAATAACATCCGCAGAGGGAACATACACTAGAATGATAGTAGACTTGTCACTAAAAGGAGGAAGAGCAGCTGTCGGCGGCTGAATATAGGCAAGAGAGGGAGCGGTAGCCGTAATAAGATGAGTCGCCGGTGGGGTAAGGATGAGAGCAGGCTCGGAAGATAATTTGTTCCTTTTAGACTTATTGATCTGCAGATTAGAAAGCTTAGCTTGGAGAGAAGGAAAGTGAAGGGCTGCTAAAACTTGGTCGGAGATGGGCACCCCCACCGAAAGCCCCAGTAATTGCTGAAGGGCAAAGCACTTATTACGAGAGTGGCCGGATTTGAGACAGAAAAGACACTTCATTTTGGCCAAGCAAAGTGCTTTGAGATGCCCAATTTGGAGACAACGGTAGCAGAGAAGATGAGACGAAGCAAGAGAGAGAAAGGGCTTAGAAGATGAAGCTGTAGTAGGCAAAGGGGGGGGGAGAAGGCACTGAAGAAGGCAGTAGAAGGTTTCGACTAGTGGGCTGGGCTGCACTAGAAGCCAAGGGAGAATTTTGAAGATCTATTTTTTGGTCTTTTTGTTTTTACAATTTCAACCCAATATGGGCCCAACGTTGTTTCGCAGCCCATGAGGAGAGTGGGATAATGAAGAAAAAGGGAGATAAACACGAACTGTAGAGATTCAAGGGAGAGGAAAGAGAGAGAGGAAAGAAACAGTAAGAAAACTCTGGAGAGAGAGGAGCGGAAAGAAGAGGAACGAGAAGAGATCAAGGAACAAACAGACACCAACAGAAAATAAGTAAGCCCCAAAAGGAAAAACAACAAAAAAGAAAAAAATGCACCAAAAAGATAGGGCGCAAGAAACACTAAAGCAAACCCTAGCTAAAAAGAAACAAATAAAAAAGAAAACTAAAGCCAACATAAAAAATGAACAATAAATAGCATACAAGATAGACTTACAACGCAAAAGGCAATAAAGAGCAGCAGGAATGATGAAGGAGACAAACCAGGAGTGCCGGAACTGCTGACCTAGGGGAGCGAAGAGGGGAGGAGACCGACTCCCACATGGAAGGAATAGGATCGGCTGACGTAGAAGACAAGAGAACACGAATCTGCTGACGCTGAAGAAAAGAGACCACAGCAGATCTAGCAGTGGTGCCCAAGGCGCCCGCCACCGAGAGGAGGACCGGAATCGAGCCCGCCACCAAAATGCAAGACACCCCCAACCCCTACCAATGAAGCGCCGGAGCACGGGGCCTCACAAGAGAAGCCAGAACCTCCACACTTGGGAACAACGGAGGCAGCGGCAAGGAAAAGGAGAGAAACTGAAGTGGGGAAAATCAGATATGGGTTTGGAGAGGAGGACGCTAGGCTTCACTTTAAAGAAGAGAGTAAGGGGGGGTTGGGGACTAGGGGAGCTAGATCTGGAGGAAGAAGAGCGGGTCAGGTCCAAAGAAATTAGTTTTGGACTCTAGTACTTTCAAAGAATGTGTACTTTCTATTTTTAATAGAATTTAACTCAGATTTTTGTAGTTTTAGAAAGTAAATATTCTCGAATTCCAAAAGTATCACATTTCAGATTTTTCTACTGTTTCAAAGATGAAAAATCCCAGTTTAATTGATGATTGGTTTTAGTTTCTTAACTAACTATGTGGATATGGTTTGTTCATGGAGGTATTTTGGTTGACTTTTGGTTTAGAAAAATCCTCATTATGAGTTAGTCGATTTTGAATTTATATGATTAAAAGAAATAGTTGAGATGGGTTTTTTTTAAGTATGAGACTCTAGAGATTGGGTGGGACCCTAGCTTGCCGGTAGATGAAATTTTGTTGGAAAATTGGGCCAGTGGGGCTTTTGTAAAGTTAAGTCCGTTAGGGTACACCAACTCTAGGGAGACTGTGATTCTAATTGAACTTAATAAACATAAGGACATGCACTAGTTGGAGTTGTGATGAAATAAGAGCAAACATGGGTAGAGGGGGCCTCATATGATTCACGGTGGGAGATGGTCTCAAGAATGATCGGGGTGTGATCACTTGCTGTGTGGGATGCGTCTTCAGAATTATCGGGATCAAGGCGACGCTCGTGGGATATTTGTGTGAAGAGGTACCATTTGGCTTGTAGTATGTGTTTCAATTTCCAGAATGATCGGGGTGTGAGGGAGTGTACCCAAAATCACTTGCGGTGGGAAGTTGATTCTCAAGAATGATCAGGGCATGACACTAGATACTCACAGAATTATCTAAATCTTAAAGGAATTACCATAGTAGGTTAGTTGCATAATGAGGAATTGAACCCTATAAAGTGGAGAGCGATAAAGGCTTGCACCGGACCTATGTAGTGTGGGATGCATAAAATCCGACAAGTATGCATTAGAAATCATCATAAGTAATTGTGTTTTTAACTTGTTTTATGCATGCTTGCTTTCTATTTCATCTCATACACTTGACACTTAGCCTAGCTTCACTTATTGTTCTATGCTTTATAAACTATTTGTTTATGCATCATTTATTATTGTTTTATTAGTATGCATGAAGTTGGGATTGTGAGATTTAGAAGTATCACTATTACTATAATTGACGTCAGTAGTATTTAACTGACGTGCCCACTTTCAGTTGACTTTTGCAGGGTTTTCAGTTATGGATTGCATTGATGTAAATGAATATTGGACTATAAATATAAGTTGAAGATTTTATGTGTTGTAAAGATTTATAATTAATGTATTTAATCCTGCTGTGTTTTTGTAAAAAGAAAGGATGTAATAAAAAGTTTTAATTTTTCCTGTATTTGATACTGTGTTTATGATTGCAATTGAAGTTGATTCTGAAAATTTTTGCCACTTATTTCTAATTTTATTTATTGGAAATTCAGGGCGCTACAGCCGATGCCGACCCTAGTCTGCAGAACTCCTCCACGTGGACCCCACTCCAAAAATTCCTCTCTCTCCGCCTCTCCCTCCTCCGCCACAACTGCTTCTCCGTCTTTATTTTTTGGTTTTTCTTTTTCTTTTTTCTTTTTTTCTTTTTTTTAGAAAGTGGAGAAAAAGAGAGAAAGCCGAAGATGAGGAGAGATGAAGAACGCTGGCTTGGAAAAATCTCAATAACCATGTTTGTGTTTAGCTAGGTTATACTTAAGAGAGATTGTAGACACGCAAATATTGTGTACCATAACTGTATTTCCTATTTCCTTATCTTTTCACTCTCTTTTGAAATTTGAATTTCAAAATTTTAAAATAGGCTCTCATGAAAACTTGCGGCACACACGTGTTAGAGGTTTCTTACTTTTGGTCTCCTTGCTCTATTTCAAAATGGAGGAAGGAGAGAGGAGGTAGACCCATTTCCTTACTTTTGCTCTCGACCGCTGCGACGTCCTCCTCTATGATGCCCCCCTCAACCTCTACATGCACACGTCATCATCTTCTACCTCCAAACATAAACAAAGAACCCATAGACTTATGGTTATAAACTCATAAAATTTTCTACTATACTGACTATTTGAAAGGATAATCATCATCCAAGAATGAAAGTTATCAACTTTATCCATAAAAATTGACCTTTACTCAATCAAAGCATAAATAATCTTTTTTTTTCAAAACATCACTATCAATCTAATTATTCAGGTCCAAATATATATTTATCCTCCATCAATCATCAGTACATAAAATATCAAAAAGAAAAAGATGAAGGAAGAAGAACTAAAGGATGAAGGGGATGTTAGGTTCGACTCGGGTTCGCATCGGATTGGGCGACATCGTGCTGATCAAGGCAGGAGGGGCTAGAGACTGCTCATTCACCTCCCTCCTCCTCAACCTCCCCTCTGCCACCTCTGTCCTCCTCCTTGCTGGAGCGAACCCCATCCTGCAAAACTACTCTGGTTAGACCCTGATAAGAATTCGTTGCTGAGCATAAGGACAATAGATCCAATGACAAATAATCAAACAAGTAAATCAAGCCAAGTACACATAACACACAGTGATTTGTCCATGTTTGGCTACGCCTAATTCGGGGGAGAAATAAGAGAAATATTATTCAACTAAAGAATATATAAATTATTACACTCACATCAGAACATATTTATCTCTCAAGCATCACTAGAAGATAATATATTCTTTATAATGGAGAACTCTCTCAATTGCTCTTTATAATGAAGTACTCTCTCTTTTTCCTCTCAAAGGAGGCTATACAATAATATGTAGAGAACTAGAGAAATCCAAGGCTGTAGTCTTGATATATTAGCTATCCGATATATCCTGAATAAACAGACACACGATAGGAGCCGTACAATCTAACTTGGAGAAGAAGATAGGCTCAAAACAGATCACCCAAACCCAACCCAAAGAGCTGCTGCCGCCACTGTCAGTCGACTGCCTGTTAACCAATTTGGTCATCTCCAAACTAGAGAGCATGTAGTCGGGGTAGCAGTTGACTATCACCCGACTGCTGCTGTTGTTACCTTGCTCTTGTTGTTGTTACTTCTTCTTTCCATCAATGCGTTGATCTCTTTTCGCTTCATCATTTTCTTCTTCTCATAAAACTCAATAGTATGCAAGACATAAAATCCTACATGCCCCACTCCAGGCACCCCCCCCCCCCCCCCCCCCCCCCTCATTCCACAATCGCTCCTTTCTGGCTTATTTTTTTGGTTTCTTTTCTTTTTCCTTTTTTTTGTAGAGAGTAGAGAGAACTACAGAAACATTGATTTGGGTAAATCCCAATAACCACGTATGTGATTAGTTAGGTAATACTTAAGAGAGATTTTAGGCATATAAATATTGTGTACCATAACTGTATTTTTCCATTTTCTTATCTTTTTCACTCACTTTTAAAATTTTAAATTTGAAAAGTGGCTCTTATGAAAACTTGCGGAATACATGTATTATTTTAAATGAGGTTTTCCTGCTTTTTCTTTCCTTGCTCTATTTCAAAATAGAGAAAAAAGGAAAGGGGTAGACCGATTTCTTTAATACATAGTTATAATTAGTCAATCATAATAAATTGTTGTTTTCTTTTTTCTTTTTAAAAACATATTATAAGTTGTTAACTTAATTTGTATGTTGATGTTTTTTCAGAATTATAAAATACAGTGCATGGATGTGATACTTTTAAGGTTACAAAATAGAGTACACGGAGTAGAATATGATCACTTGAAAAAGGTAAATATGTTTACACATTCAATTGCAAAAAGCAATGGAACCTACTCAGTTGTCATGAATTGCAAGAAAATTAGAAAAAACTATGCTAACGAAAAAATAAGTATGAAAATATCTTTAAATTTACATTTTAATTCATTTTCTCAAAATATCCTTTTTTTATCATGATAATTATTTTTTGCTTTGAAGTAATAGTTTAGCTTCTTTCATAGTTTATCTTGAGTTGAGTTGGATATCTCAACTTTATTCTTTTATTTCCTTGATATGATCTTAAATTGTAAAATGACATCCATAAGAGCCTCCACTATCGTTGCTGTTAAAATATGGGTATTTGGCAATTGAAAAATAGCAATGAACGAGTATCGCTGCAATCGTTTATAGCTAAATTTGGTCGAAAAAAAGTCAAAAAATATTCAGACGGAAGAACATCCTCCGTCTAGCTCTTTTTTATAAAAAAAATATTATATTAAAAAATTGTGCGACGGAAGATCATCTTCCGTTTGGCCAATTTTATTTATTTTATTTTTTAAAAAAATTGTCAGACGGAAGATGATCTTCCGTTTGGCCAAAAAAATTAAATTTTTTTTAAAACCAGACGGAAGATGCTCTTTCGTTTGGATTTTTTTTTTAATTTCAAAATTGGGTAAATGACATTTTGGTAAATATATGGCTGACAACTTTGGTAATTTGTGAAAGATTTTGAAAGAGAAATATGTTAGGCGGAAGATCATCTTCCATCCAAGTATTTTACTTTAAAAAAAATATTTATTAAAATGGCATTTTGGTAATATTTTGATGGCATTTTAGTAATTTTTCTGAATGACTATAATAAAGAATTCGGTGGACGGAAGATGATCTTCCATCCGTCCTCTTTTGATATTAAAAAATTCACAAGACGGAAGATCTTCTACCGTCTTCTATATTTGGCAATTGTTATAATCCTCTGCCATATTTAGCAGCTCACTGTTCATTACATTTCCAAAAAATAGGTTTTTAGCAAACAATAGTGGAGACGAAATTGCCAAAGAATGGGTTTTTTGACTTTTTAGAAAACGATAGTGGATGCTATAACGCGGTATAAATGACATACCATGTTTCGATATATTAAGTATTAATATGTGATTCTTTTTATCATATTATAAAAGAAACATAATACTTTTTAGTCCCTTTTTCTTTTTCTCAAATGAACTGATGATATGGCTAAAAATGGGATTAAATCGGGACCGTTCAAATCGGGCATGAATCTTAAAGCTTACAGGGGCAAAACGGTAATTTCACCTACAAACGGGTCCGAAATGGAAACCGGGCCTCTTCTCTAGGGCCCAATAACCCACGAACAGATCTGTTCAATTAGATACGGGTCCCAACCTGTTACGAACCAGTTCAAAAGGATATGGAGAGATCTTGATTTGTCCTTATCCCTTGGAGGTGGTTCTAACCACTTCTATCCAGCCACACCGGGGAGTAGAGATTTGTTCTTATCTCGAAACAGATCTCCAAGGCGACTATAAAGACCCCCTCTCCCCCCCCCCCCTCTTCCTACTGTTAGAAGGTGATTACTCTTTGCCAACCTAAAGCTCTTTCATATTCTTTTCTGAATACTGACAAGAGCGTCGGAGGGTTTATCACCGTGATCAACCCCGGTGTTTCGAACTTGGTGCAGGTCGGCGGCAGTAGCAAGGAGCCAGTCAAACAGTGAAGGAGGTGTTCAGGTTTGACCCATTCGATTCCTCACAAACCCACAAATTCATCTGTTTTCCTCGACACCAAAATCAGCGGCAACAGATTGGCGCTATTTGTGGAAAATCGAATAGAAATCCGACCTTAATCCATCAGCAAAAGCAGCTGCTAGCTATGCCTCCGAAGAAAGGAAAGTCCACGATCTCCAACCGTAGAACAACTTCCATCCCTCCTCCGCCTCCAGAGGGTCTCCCTCCGCCCGTCCAACCGGCTCAGCAGCTTGAACAACTGATCCCTCAACCCCTTTAGCAACCTCAAGGGCCTCAAGTGGCTATTGGAGAACCCGCTCGCCAAAGTCGCCAAAAGCAACCCCTTCATCAGGTCCATGTCTTCATGCACAACCCTTCCTCCGACTCCATGGCCTCCTATAGTCCTCCAACATTGAAAGATTTACGAGATGTTCTCAATAACCGACAGAACGAGACAGATCTTCGAATTCGCATAGGCGAGAGGCAGACCCGTGATGGAAACCCTCGCCGGGAGCACCAGAGGGACTGGTCACCCCGCCGGACAGATCGCAGAGGGTCCAACTTTCCCAGGAGTTAGAGAGAGTTGCCCCAGCATTGCCAGAGAAGAAGCCGCTCTCCGGTCGGCCGTCCTGCCCCTCGAGCTCATCGGGAGTTGGAGACCCCCATCACGAGAGCAGAGTTCCAACAGTTCCAGGAGGCATCCTACGGACACTCAACATCACCCCAAACAACGACCAACGGGCTCCCAGTCCTCGGTCGGCTCCGAGCCATCGCCGTCGCTCTCCCAGTCCTCGGCCGGCTCTAAGCCATCACCGTTGCACCCCCAGTCCACGACCTTCTCCAAGCTATTGCCGCCGTAGCCCCAGCCCTAGCCTCCTCTACATGAAGACGAGTCTCGAGGCTCAGCGAGGCATGACCGAAGGGAGGACTCGGTTTACCGCCGTCTCCACAAGATGGAGAGGGGCCTTGGCCAAGTCGATAGAGATGAGGAACAACGGGCGAGGAGTCTCTACCCGAGCAGACCCTCGTTCTCCCGTACTATCATGGAGGCTCCCGTCCCAAAGAACTTCAAGCCTCCGCATTTTGAGTCTTAAACAGGGGAGTCGGACCCCGCTGATTATATCGAGAGTTTCAAAACTCTCATGATGATCCACCATGCCTTTGACGCCTTTCTCTGCAAAACCTTCCCAGCCACACTTAAGGGCCCCGCTCGAGAGTGGTATTCCAGACTTGCTCCAGCCTCCATTTTCTCTTTCGACCAATTCGAAGGCCTCTTCCTCACCCACTTCGTGAGCAGCCGCCGCTCCGAAAAGACAAGCACCTCTTTGCTCTTCCTCAGTCAAAGGAAGGGCGAGCAGCTGAGGGACTACGTCAAGAAGTTCACTGTGGAGGCCAGGTCTATCACCTCTCTAGATTAGTCCTGTGGCCTCGTCCGCTTTCTAGTCCAATGTCATTAACCCCGATCTCAGGACGTCCCTGGCCAAGAAGCCTCCTCGGGACTTCTCAGAGCTCCTTCTCAGGAGTGAGAAGTACATTCGAGCTGAAGAAGCTCTCAACCACCCCACTCTTGAAGAATCGTCTTCTGGGAACAAACAGAAGACTGCTAAAGAAGAAGGAGCTAAGAAACTTCAAAAAGAACGGGGTCAACGTTGCCCTCTTCCCAGCTTCAAAAAGTTCACTCCGCTCAATGCGAGTGTCTCGGTCATCTTGATGGAAGTTAGGAAAGAGGGTCTTCTACCGCCACCACCAAAGATGAACACCCCCAGAAAGAAAAGAAACCAGGATAAGTGGTGTCGCTTTCACAGGGACCACGGTCCCGATACAGACAACTGTCGGGCCCTGAAGGACGAGATCGAGGCCCTCATTCAGAGAGGGCAACTCTCTAGGTTCGTGAGGAAGGATAGGGCCGATCCACCTCCGCCCCCCTAGGGGGCTAACAGGTGAACCGAACAATATGCAGAGACCCCAGACGTCGAAGTTGAGCCATCCTGCACCTCATACACGGAGGCCCAATGGGGGAGATTCTAACTCCTCTCGAAAAGCGTTCGTTCGAGAAGTGAATGCCATACAAAGCCATCCTCCTCCCAAGGGTCTTGGGGTTCCTGTTACGTTTTCCGATAGGGACTTGGAGGGCGTCTGGATGCCCCATTGCGATGCCCTTGTTATAAACCTCCGGATGGCCAATTTCGACATGCGCCGAATACTAATGGACAACAACAGTTCAGTCAATATTCTTTTCATGGAGGCATTCCAGGGCCTTCAGTTGTCAAGAGATTGGCTTAAGCTAGCTGGTTACACTCTTCACGGATTCACCCAGATGTCGGTGACGATCGAGGGAGTAATAACCCTTGACGTGACCACTGACAAAACCCCAACCACCCAGACCGAGCCGATGGACTTCATGTTGGTAGACGTCAAGGTCGCCTACAACGTCATCTTGGGTCAACCGGGTTTGGCCGCTCCCCAGGCCATACCATCGGCCTATCATTTAAAAATGATGTTCCATACCTTAGCAGGAGTGGGAGAAGTAAGAGGGAGCCAGGAGGGATCGGTCCTCTCCCTTAAAGCTCTCGAACTCCCACAAGGAAGAAGCCAGACTATCTCCGAGCCGGTGGACGAGCTGGAAGAAGTTGTCTTCTCAGAAGGAGATGCTACCAAGACATTTCAGATCAGTAAGGCCATTTCCCCCTCCATTAAAGAAGACATCTCCCAATGTATAAGGGAGAATTGAGATCTTTTTGCCTGGACTGCGGCTGATATGCCCGAAATCTCAGAAGAACTCCTGATGCACCACCTCAGCGTTGCCCCAGGAGTTAAACCCATCCAGCAGAAGCGACGTAAATTCGCTTCCGAGTGCCAGCAAGCGATCAAAGAAGAGGTCAAGAAGCTCTTGAACGCTCGGTTCGTCCAGGAGGTGAATTACCCCCGAATGGCTATCCAATGTGGTAATGGTTAAAAAGGCCAATGGGAGCTGCAGAATATGCATCGTCTTCACCAACCTCAACAAAGCATGTCCGAAGGACCCATTTTCCCTCCCGAGCGTAGATGCTCTAATCGATGTGACCTCCGGCCACGAGCTCCTCAGCTTCATGGATGCCTTCTCGGGGTATAACCAGATCCCTCTTGACATTCTGAAGACCTCATTCATAACAGACCAAGGCCTGTACTGCTACCGAGTAATGTCCTTCGGGCTGAAGAACGCTGGGGCTACGTACCAACGCCTTGTTAACAAGGTCTTCCAAGGCCAGATAGGCCGTAACATGGAAGTCTATGTGGATGACATGTTGGTCAAAAGCATCAGTGGGCAGGAGCATGTCCGTGACCTCCAGGAAGCCTTCGGGGTGTTGAGAAGGCACAACATGAGATTGAATCCAAGCAAATGCGCCTTCAGAGTCTCGTCCGGAAAATTCCTCAGATTCATGGTCAGCCAGAGGGGCATAGAAGCCAATCCTGAGAAGATCAAAGCCATACTCAATATGGCTCCTTCCTCCAATGTTAAAGAAGTGCAGAGGCTCACGGGACGCCTCGCAGCTATAGGGCGTTTTTTCTCTAAGTCAGAGGAGAAATGCCTCCCGTTCTTCAAAGCCGTGAGAGGAGTGAAAGGCTTTGAGTGGGGGCAACAACAGTAAGAGTCTTTCGATCAACTGAAAGCTTAGCAGGTAAACCCCCTACTCTTGAGCAAGCGAAGCCTAGCGAAATCCTTTACATATACCTAGCAACTTTGGAGCATACCCTCAGTGCCGTCTTGGTTAGAGAGGAGGATAAGATGCAATGCCCCGTCTACTACGTGAGTAAGGTCCTTAGGGATGTAGAACTTCGCTACCCGAAGGTAGAAGATGGCCTACGCATTGATCATGGCGGCAAGGAAGCTTTTCCTCTATTTTCAGTCTCATTCAGTGGTCGTTCTCACCGACCAACTGCTGAAGTAAGTTCTCCATAAGTCCGAGACATCTAGATGTCTAATGAAATGGTCCATAGAGCTGAGCCAGCACGACATCAGCTACCAATCCCGAACTGCTATCAAGGCCCAGGCCCTAATGGAGTTCATTGTGGAGAGCACCATTCCCGACCCCTTTGAGTCGGTTGAAGAACCCCAGCTCTGGACCGTGTATGTTGACAGGTCCTCGTGCGCCTGACGAAAGTGGGACAGGGGTCATCTTGACTGGCCTAGACAGATTCGTTCTGCAATACTCCCTCCGTATAAGCTTCCGTACGTCGAACAACGAGGCTAAATACGAGGCCCTTATAGTGGGGCTCTACATGGCCCACAAAGCAGGGGCCAAATGTATCAAGGTCTTCAGTGATTCACAGCTAGTCGTGAACCAAGTGTCTGGGGAGTACGAAGCAAGAGACGAGCGCATGGCCAAGTACTTGGTGAAGGTAAAGGGGCTACTGGCTTTATTTGAAGATGCTCAGCTCCAGCGGGTCCCCTGAGAGGAAAATGCACAGGCAGATGCCCTCTCAAAACTTACCTTTTGCTCTCTCCAGGGTTTGGAGCGGACCGTCTTGATAGAGATCCTCCAGAGACCCAGTATCGAGGAAGACAGTCCAGAACCAATGGAAGCCCTACCCCTAACACTCAGGGAGAATTAGATGAAACCCCTACTCGAATACCTTAGAGACGGAGTTCTTCCAACTGACCCCAGAGAGGCAAGAAGAGTCAAGACCAGAGTTGAGCGGTACACACTCATTGAAGGAGTCAGTGTACAAACGCTCCTATACTCAGATAGACGGCATGCCCTACCTAAAATGTCTCTCTCCCCGAAGAAGCACACTATGCCCTGAAGGAGGCTCATGACAGAATGTGTGGCGCACACTTGGGAGCGACATCCCTAGCCCTGTAAAATTTTAAATTACGGCTACTTCTGACTCACACTTCTTAGCGACTCTGAACAATACGTCCGCCAATGCGGCTCCTGCGAAAGATTTTCTCCGATCCGTCGCCTACCACAAACCCAACTCTCCTCCTTAGCCAGTCTGATCCCTTTCGCAATGAGTGGATGGACTTGCTCGGACCGTTTCCCCCAGGGCCAGGCCAACTGAAGTTCCCCGTTGTGGCAATAGATTACTTCTCCAAGTGGATCGAGGCCGAGCCCCTTGCAACGATTACGGAGAACAAGGTTCAGAAGTTCTTCTGGAAGAACATTATTTTTTGTTTCGGCGTACCTCGTATCCTCGTAACCGACAACGGAACCCAGTTTGCAGGGGACAACTTTTCGTAACTTCTGCACCGACCTCGGCATCCAACAGTGGTTCTCCTCAATATCCCACCCTCAATCCAACGGCCAAGCAGAGAATGCTAATCGACAAATACTTTCCAGCCTGAAGAAAAGGCTCGACAAATCCACCAAGGGGTTATGGGCCGAACAGCTTCCCAACGTGCTATGGAGCTATCGCACCACGAAGAGAACTAGGGTCCCCCTTCAATCTCACTTATGGCTCCGAAGCCATCATCCCCTTAGAGGTCGGCCTACCTTCGTCCCAATTGATCGCCTACAATGAAGAGCAGAATGCGAACCAGCTTCACAACAATTTGGACCTTATTGATGAGATCCGCGAAAGAGCTTCCATCCGACAAGAGACTTACCGATATCGGATAACCCAGTCTTACAATAAGAAAGTACATCCTAATCTTAAAGAAGGGGGACCTAGTGCTCCGGAAGTTGTCAATCTCTCTTCCAAGCAAGAAGGGAAAGCTAGCGCCTAACTGGAAAGGTCCATATAGGGTCTCCAGAGTTATCCACTAAGGCGCATATCAACTCGAAGACCCGAGGGGCAGGAGAATACCAAGGACTTGGAATGCTGACCACTTGATGAAGTACAGAGAGGGTGTCTAAACACCACTCCAAGCAACTTCTCCAAGAATGTTCTCTTAAAACATGTTAATGTTCTCTTTATCAAAAGTGTAATGGCGGCTCACAACTTAGAAGCGGACGCCTAAGTGTTTTTAATAAAAGTGATCTACTCCTGCAAATTCTCTATCCTGAGCATTCTAATTGTACCACTTTTACGCTTAAATCTTTAAAAAAAGCTCATTAAAACAACAAGCTCGGAGTCCAACACTTGGTTCGATTCTACTTTAACTACTTGCTCATAAGCGAGTACGAAGTGGTTTCACCATTCGGAATTGCTCCCACAACTGTTGATATTCTCTAAACGACAAGCTCGGAATCCAACACTTGGTTCGATTCCGCTTTAACTACTTTCTTGTAAGCGAGTAAGAAGCGGTTGGTTCACCATTCGGAATTGCTCCCACAGCTGTTGATATTCTTTAAACGACAAGTTCGTAGTCCAACACTTGGTTCGTCGCAACTTTTGCTACTTGCGAACGAGCGAGTACAAAATAGCTCACCATTCAGAATTGCTCCCCCAACTGTTGACACTGGCAAATGCTAGCAAAACACACAAGTTCGAGAAATGAGTATACTATTTCATTGAAATTTAAGGTACAAGTCTAATTATAGACCAATAACTCATCTTTACATCGAGATATAAAACTAAAAAATTACAAAGATCAGGCCTAACCCCTCCTAAGGAGGGGGATACTTCTATTAAGTGACACGAGGCTGCTGAGCACTGTGTTGCTGTAGCCTTAGTTCTGTGGAGGTCTCCAAACCTGCGAGCCGAGTTGCATCCTCGGCACCTAGGAGCCTATGTGTCAGCCCAGCAGATGCTCTGCTCGACGAGCTAGTCACTCCGCTCTGTGCATCCCTGGGGTGCCTTAATACGGGGGGCGAGCGTAGCGCCAACTGATGGAACGACATCCCTTGTGCGTACTCACCTCGGGGGCAGGAAGTGCTCCTGACGTTACTCCCCTCGGAAAGCCATCGTAGTCGATGGTTCTCTGCCTCTAGCTCCACGACCTGTTCCCTCAGTGAGTCGCCCATCACTCTGATCTTTAGAAAAGGCATTCTGCTAGAGCTACCCCCACGAGAAGCCTCGGAGATAGCCTTCCAAAGGTTCGCCGCCTCCAAGCTTTTCTCGAGCACTATGTTCTTTAACTCCTTTCTCTCGGCCTTGACATCGAACAGAGATTGACGAAGGTACTTGAGTCTCAAGCCTTGGCTGAAGGCCATCGAGGGACACATTTCCTCCCCTTCGGGGGGCACTTCGCAAGCCTACTCCTCTAGGCATTTCAGCTCGAAGTCTCGACGAGCCAATCTCAGCTTAAGATGGTTCAGCTCCGACTTGGCTTTGAGAAGCCTCTCTCGAGTTCGAGCGAGGCCCAACCTCGCTACCTCTAGACCAGATCGGAGGCATGATACCTCGGCCGCCTGAGACACTTCAACAATTTGAGATGCTTCGGCGATATGAAAAGGTCACAATATAAAGATACTAAGTTTAAAGCTCCTACGGGACAGCTCAGACACAAGTTCAACACATAGTAAAAAAATTTCATTTCATTAAAGTTTACGAGTACAAAATGTGGTGGCCAGTCCGCTACAAGGCAATACAAAGCAAAAACAAAAACGAAGTCAAGGAGCCACCTCGGGGTGATGCTCCGCGCTCTCACTCGACACCGTCACGAGTGCCCTCTCCAGATTTGCCACCACAGCCACATCGTCATCATCATCATCTTCTTCTTCTTCTTCTTCTTCTTCTTCTTCTTCTCCTTCAGCTTCGGCACCTGCTACGGCCACCACCTCATCGCCTTCAATGGGGATGTACAGGTTGTATCCCGAGCTATTGAAGTCAGGGATGCGAGCCGTGACGTGCTTGAGTGCTCGAACGTAAGACTCCTCTATATTCGTGAGCATATGGGCCTCCGCCTCTGCTTGGATCGCCTTCGCCTCCTCAGCCATCACTGCCTCCTGCTCCTTTTGCATCTGCTCAGAGACCTTTAGTGCCTTCTCCCTCTCCTGCTCGGCTTTGGCCATCTCCTCGTCTGCCCTTGCCGCTTCCACAGTGATGCGTTCATTCACTTTGGCCAAGGCCGCCTCCAGAATGCCGATCTGAGCAGCTCGGGACTCCGAGAGACGTTACTCCGCCTCGTACATCTTCACGGCTCGAGCTCTCTCGGCCCGATCCCTGTCGCTCGATGTCTTCAGCTCCTTCTCCTGCTCGGCAAACTGCTCTAGCAGGTGACTAAAGTGACACATGATCTGAAAGCTGAAGGAAAAAAGATATGAGTGTCAAACGCAACAATTGAGAAACCCCGAAGACACAACAAGGATACTTACCGACATTGTGGCCCGGGCGATCTTGAGCGCATCGTCGCCCATGGTCCCCGCCTTCAGTGACGCTCGGTCTTTTGGGGTCGGCAGGTGGCGCAGAGCCTGCATGCTCATCACGGCATTACCGAGGAAGCCGTTGTGCTTCATCACCCTCCAATCGGGGATGATGAGCTTCTTGTGCTCCTCGGTCAGGATGGCTTCTGCCTCGGCGGTGAGGGGTGGCGCTTCGAGCGCTAGCACAGCTCTGATGGAGAACGCCTCGACAGAAGGGTCGGAAACCGCAACAGAGGGAAGGGCTGCTTGAGGAGCAGAAGGAAAGGCGGAGACCAAGCCCATAACGGGCATCACCGCCGAAGGTTCTTGGCCAGCTCGGCCGGACGGGGGCCCCGTCATCCTCCTCTTCCTCTTCTTATTGTCTGATCCCTTTGCGGTGCCCGCACCTCGCTTCGACAACATATCTCGGAAATCCATACCGGGGGCCTTTGAAAAAGGAAAAACCGAAGAGGTTAGCACGAGAAGAGAACGATTGTTAAAAAAAACAGACGGATCATACTTGGGTCGCTCGGACTGAGACCCCCACCGAAGAGGACCCCCTCGGTTATGTCCTTCCAACTCAGGGTCGGGAGACCGACAAGCTTCGAGACAATCTCCTTCTCCTCCTTGGTCAGCACTGGCACAACCTTCACCCACTTCGGAACGTCCTCCTTCCACCTCGTCGGTAAACCCTACGGCTCGGGACCTCGGATCAAAAAGTACTTCTCTTTCCAATGCTTGATGGAGTCTGGATTCTCGATCAGCTTGACCCCCTTCCTCGGAGATATATAGTATCGGTACTCCATCTTGCTCATACGGCAGATCTGATAAAGGCTGCAGAGCAAGATGAGCCGAGGCTCGACACTTATCGCCTGGAACTGGAGGATGATGCCGATGACGTGCCACCACATGTTCGGTATGAACTGGATCGGGCTCAGTTCGTACCATTGTAACACATCGGTCACGAACGGTGGCAGCGGCAGACGAAGGTCAGCATTCAGCGTGTCGTAGGGGAAGACGCACGTGTCGGGCAAAGTCACCGAGCACGCTCGGAAACCTGGACCGGAGAGGATCAAGGTGTACTCCTTCGGGATCCTGAACCCCTTCCTGATATGCTACAGATCCGCCTCGGTTAGAACCGAGGGGATGTCGTCGACCTCAGAGCGTTCCCTCAAATCATTCTCCTCGTATGTGGCCGACCTCCCGTATACAACCTTGGACAGATGTTTTGGGCCCCCACAAAGGCCCATCAGAAGCCTAAACGACTATTCCCTCATGATTCGCGCCTAGATCTCCATTAGACGGCTCAGATCTTGCCACATACTTCGGTTCTACAATCCGAGCAACCGAGGTACCGAGCTGCGTATTGGGAAAAAAAAATCTAACCCCTCGTGATTCATACCTGATCTTCATCAGACAGCTCAGATCTCGCCACGTACTTTGGATCTACAATCCGAGCAACCGAGTCACCGAGCTACTTATTGGCAAAAAACCACTAATTCATCATGATTCGTGCCTGATCTCCATCACACGGCTCAGATCTTGCACGTATCTTGGATCTACAATCCGAGTAACCGAGGCACCGAGCTACGTATTGGCGAAAAATCACTAATTCATCGTGATTCGCGCCTAATCTCCATCAGACGGCTCAGATCTCACCACGTACTTCGGATCCAAAATCCTAGCAACCGAGGCACCGAGCTGCGTATTGGCAAAAAATCACTAATTCCTCGTGATTCGCACCTGATCTTCATCAGACAGCTCTGATTGTGCCACGTAGCTCGGATCCAAAATCCGAGCAACCGAGGCACCGAGTTGCGTATTGGCGAAAAAATTACCAATTCCTCGTGATACGCATCTGATCTTCATCAGACGGCCCTGATTGTGCCATGTAGCTCGGATCCAAAATTCGAGCAGCCGAGGCACCGAGCTGCGTATTGACGAAAAACCACAAATTCCTCGTGATTCGTGTCTGATCTTCATCAGACGGCCCTGATTGTGCCACGTAGCTCGGATCCAAAATCCGAGCAACCGAGGCACCGAGCTGCATATTAGCAAAAAATTACTACTTCCTCGTGATTCGTGCCTGATCTTCATCAGACGGCCCTGATTGTGTGCCATGTAGCTCGGATATGAAATCCGAGCTACCGAGGCACCGAGCTGCTCATGCGGAGAAAATGCCTGCACGTCATAAAAACCGTCCTATCATTCAGAAATTCTCGTCAAAGCCTGATGAACGCCCCAGATTCAACCACGTTACCAAAGCGCCGATCCACCCTCTGATAAATAATCTTAAAATAAAATACAGTAAATGGAGCCTTGTACTTATAGGAGAAAAACTCCCTCATATAGAGTATTTCTACTCATATTCTGGGTTCATTTAATTTAAAATGTCACAAAACATATGTATACAAAAAGTCAAGTTGTTCGGAGGCTTCTTTCGCATACATTACATAATACCAATTAGTTATATTATTTTTTTGTGAAGAAAACCAAATAGTTATATGATTGAAAAACCATATATTTTGTGAAGACTTAAAGTATGGATAAACAATCTTTAAATCACTTAATATTTTATAGACATGCATATTATGCCATAAAGAACAAATTGAACGATGCTGATCATCCATAGGGAGCCCCACAACATAATTATAAGCGCTCTATAGGAGGAAACCGCCTCCTATATAGATGTGAGGCTCCCATTATCAAAATATGATGGAGATCGTATCTTGCATAATATATGTTTATTGTCAAGACTCTATTAATACATAATTTGACTATCAGGATTGAAAAAATTTTATGCATCTTAAGAGAAATGGTTTGCCCATGCATTGCACGGGTTATTTTCTAGTATTTGGTTAAAACCGAGATTGGAATTATCATGGGTACTAAGTTACACAAATTTTAAGGTTTTTTCACATAGGCCCCGAACAATTATTGAAATTCCATATTAGTCCCTCACAGTACCCAAATTCTATATTAGTCCCTCGATCAACTTCAAAAATGAACAGTTAGTGTCTCAATTGTAACAACATGAAAATTCTGATAAATTGAACCTACTTTCGAGAAAGAAATTAATGGGAAGGGTCGCATTATTTCAAAATAATTTTTCTATTCTTGCAATTTTAATCAATTCTAGACCATTCCGCTTAAGATTTTTTCTCCAAAATTTGTTCAATAATTTATACAATTCATAATATTGCACTTGACTCTCAAATTGATCACTTTTGAAGACTTTTGGAATTAATCGACGGACTGCTATGGAATTAGCGAATTATGGGGGATTAATATGGAATTTCAAAATTTATCAGGTAGCGGAAAAAACCCTTTATTTCATCTGATTAAAACCCGACTTGGTGAAGCCTTAAATCTATTTCCATATATAGAATTTTATTTACAAAGGAATTAATCATGTGCATTCCACATGCTAATCATCTATCTTATCTAATTAGTTATTTTTTTGAATTATTTTTTAACATGTTTCTACGCTTTGAATTTGATAAGAAGGATTAACATCTATCGGCCTCTAAGGTAACCTAGTATTCTCCATAGTTTAAATATTGATTAATAAACTCAGAACTTGTACGTATCTTCTTCTCCCAATATATATATATATATATATATATATATATATATATATATATATATTCAAGGTTCATCGTTGCCCACTCGTATACATAGAAAGCTTCCACAATCTCACCATTGCCGACTCTATAGTTTGATTATAAGACATGGATAGCCTGACCTCCATGAAAAGGAGGCAGCGAGAAGCACAGAAAGCGAAGAGGAAGAAGGCATTAAAATGCGGACTTACCATACTTGCCTCCGTCTTGTTCTTCTTGTTTCCTATTTTTGCATACAAGAACCTGTGGAAGTATTATTGTTATGGTTGCGATGGCAACCTTCGGCTACTCCAGCAGTTTGATTTTAATCTTGTAGGGGGAACCACTGCAGATTCTTCAAACCAATTACAGCAGAAGAGCACTGTCGTGGTATGTATGCACAAAAACTTAATTAATGCTTATTGTTTGTTCTACTTGTTTTTTAGTTTGTTCTTGGTTTTTATATGTTTCAATGTGGCCAGTAGTTCTTGAAATATTTGCTTCACCAAAGATAGTTCATGTGATTTTCATGATTTAAATTTTTAATAAATTCTCTTGATTTTCAAAAGAGAAAATTGAAACAAAGAAAGATTTTTTTTTTTTTCTTTATTTTTAAATTTTTATCCCCGCAATAGTACAAGAAACTGTAGAATTCTAGGAGTAGTGTTTACAACAAAGGCTCTTCAATTTGTTTGTTGTTTATTAGTAGGCGATTTAAAATAGCTAAGATTAATATTATATAGACTAGTAATTTGCACGTGCGATGCACGTCTTAATAAATATAGTTTTTTAAAATAAAAATTTAGACATAATCTGGATTTGAACTTAGAACCTCCTTTATAATAGTTATGCACGTGTATTGCGCAGGTTGATAGATTGACAAAACATTTACAAATGACACTAAAGGTCTTCTCCCATTATAATATTAGAGATAGGAGTATTTCTTAGTTTTTAAAAATAGTAAGGGTATATGCTAATTTTCACATTTTAAATGGAGGCATTTGCTAAAATATCCCTTTTTTAGGGGCTGTACGTGCATCACACGGGTATGTTTGGTGAATTTAGTTTGCCGTATATTGCACGTGTTTACTCAGTTACAAAATTAGGGTTTATTTGTTTACAACCCCAACTCTCCCATTAAAATATATTATATAGATGTCTTACTACTAACAGATAATCATGTGTTTTTGGGGTTAGTTTTGGGCTGTTCTCTTCATATCTTATAGAACCAGACAAAATTTAGAGACCTAATAATTGATGAATTAGATCGATATATAAGCTATGTTACATACACATGGGACTATCTGTTAGGAACCTAGGAGAACTCACCCTTAAAAGCTAGCTGTTAAGGGGAGAGAGCCCAAGTTTATAACTACCCAACATTGGTTCCCCATATAACCGATGTGGGACTAATTTTGGATCATAACATTCCACCACGCTTCCGTAACCCGCCGCCCTCGGCGGTATTCACTCTAGCGACACTGGCCCGGCCCGGACCTACCAGTAATTTTAATCCAGCCTCTAGGTAGCCCTTTCCGACTCTCGGCGGCTTTCACTCTAGCGACACTGGCCCAACCCGGGTCTACCAGTAATTTTAATCCAGCCTCTAGAGCGAATTAAGAAGCATGGGGTTGGCTCTGATACCAATTGTTAGGAACCTAGGAGAACTCACCCTTAAAAGCTAGCTGTTAAGGGGAGAGAGCCCAAGTTTATAACTACCCAACATTGGCTCCCCATATAACCGATGTGGGACTAATTTTGGATCATAACACTATCTAACATTAAAGAAAAGAGGCGTGAAATCAAATTGACTGTTATAATTTTTTTTGTGAATTTCCAGCAGAAAAATATGGAAAGAAAAAAGAAATCTTTACTGGTAGACATGGATTTGAATTTTGTTTCTCAATATTAAGATGAGTCAATTTCTAATCACAATGATTTTATTTTTCATGAGAGTTTTTCTTTTTCAAAATATAAAAGGGGAGACAAGGTTAGTACTCAAAGAAAGTTGTACTATTCTGGAAATAAAGTTCAATCTGCATGCAGCCTTTAGATTATCGGAGCAATTATAAATTCATAATGGGAAAAAAAGAAGCAAAGAATATAGAAAAAACAAGGCGTGTGTCAATAAGATTGACCATGTTGACACCGCTAGATATCTTTTGTCATACTAATTGTTTAGCACGTGTGTCAATAAGATTATCTGACAGATTGTTTTTCTTATTCTCGAAATTTGGTGGTTGGTCACATAGTTTAAAAGTGTCTATTGAGATTTAATAGATGGGTTTAGTTTGATTGGATGGCTGATATAGTTTGGGACTTAAAATGTATACGTATGGGTATAATTTTGAAATTGATGATTGTTAAGTTATATGTACAAACTGAACTAAAATTACATAATATTCTTCAGTTTAAATATACAATACGTGTCTGTTATTGCTTGACATTCTCGATTAATATTTTGTTAAACTATATATACTAGTATCATACACGTGCACACGTGCTCGTGGAAAAAATTGAAGGATAATGAAAAGGGTAAAAAGAAAATAATTGCCAAACCGATCCACTTTTGAAAATATTTACAAAACAGGTCCACTCTCGAAAATATTTGCCCAAGTTAGTCCATAAGAAAAAAAGAAAATAATTTTCAAACTGAACCACTTTCGAAAATATTTACCAAACAGGTCCACTTTCGAAAATATTTACCAAAGTAACCTAACCCGTGCGTTGCACGGGTTGGGTTACTGACTAAGGGGTTCTCCCATTATAGTATTAGAGATGAATGCCTGTTTGCATCCAAGGTTTTAGGCGATCATAGCTGGATTATTTTTTCTCTAATTAGAAAATTATAGTAAGATCATAGAAGGATGAAAAGAAGAGGATAAACTAATAAATTATACAATTGACATAGGTTTAGGTGTGAAACTGGCAAAAAAAAAATTCAAAATCACTTACAAGATTTCAAGGGTGTTCATGTAAAGGGGTGTTTGGTATGTGGTAACATGCAAGGAAATCCCCGAGAATTTGACTTCCCAGGAATCTATCAATGTTGCTGCACGAAATATCAAATTTGCACCTCTAATTCGGTGTGTAGAAGCCGATTAGGTACAAATGCCAACCATTAATTCGTGCTTTACTTGCTTAGAAGTTACAATATAACAAACCATATCTTTTGTGGGTCGAGGAAAAAAGTTAGCCATTGTATCTACTTAAATTGATGTAATACAACTACTCAATCATATTTTTATGGTTATAACAGGAATAACAAATAACATTAGTACCACTAAGTTGTAGCTTAGCTGGTAAAGGGATGTAGCAGTTAATGCCTTCAATTTTTGTTATCAGTATACTGCTTTAAATTTGAGGTAGACCGTATTCTGCTTGCTGCCAAATCTTTCCATTATTGGTTTTCAGGTAGACTCAAAAATCTGGACAACACCACCAAAGAGCGACGATTATTATCAATGTATCAAACCCGGAAAAGAGAAAGAAAGTACATATTTAAAATTCTCTCCCCCTATTTTTTCTTTTTCATGCTAAAAGCATGAAGTGTGTTCTGACATTTGTTAATTTTAATCAGGGAATCTTGGGAGGAAAACAAATGGGTATCTAGTTGTTCATGCCAATGGTGGTTTAAATCAGATGCGAATGGGGGTATGCATCACAACCATAATTTAAGTTATGCACTGTTGTTTCCAAAGAATAAACAATTCAAGTTAACTGAATTTAATCACTTGGATGCAGATATGTGATATGGTAGTTGCAGCAAAATTGATGAATGCGACACTAGTTTTTCCTTATTTAGATCATTCTTCATTTTGGAGTGATCCAAGGTACTGAGTTCTTGCTGGTTCATTAACTCTATTTCTTGAAGAAATCTTTTGGATTTAAACGTGATTCAAATTATGTCTTTCACAGCGATTTTAAAGATATATTTAACTGGAAGCACTTCGTGAATACGTTGAAAGATGACATTCATATAGTAGAGCACCTACCAGCTGAATATGCAGAAATCGCTCCTACCATAATAAAACCGAGGTCTTGGGCTCAGGTATATACCTTATACACCTAGTTATATATCCTGTTAAATTACTATGGTGTCCATCAATTTCGATTTAATAGTCTATTGAAGGTTCTTTTTTCCCTCTGTAGGCTTCTTATTACTCAACAGATTTGGCGGAAATTTTGAAGAAGAAAAAGGTGGTGGCGTTCACTCACGCTGATGCTCGACTTGTCAATAACGGCCTTGATTCTCCCATTCAAAAACTTCGGTGCCGTGCATGCTACAAAGCACTTTCTTTCACTCCTGAAATTGAAGAACTTGCTTTCACCATAATTTCGAGGCTCCGAGTTAAAAATAATCACTATCTTGCACTTCATCTCAGGTTCTTTTATTAGTTGAGACCTTAATTGATTTTCTTAATTTTAAATTTTAACTTTTTGTGTTTATATATATCATCCTACATATAACCCTGCAAGGACTTGATATTTTGATATGAGTAGTGTTATGGTAACGACTTTGTGCATTGCTTTTATTACATACCTAACATGCTCTATTAGATGATGCTGATCCCTAGAAATCCAGGAGGAGAATGAGATTTCACGCAATTAAGAAGTGGAGTAAAATAAGCATACATCATTACCCTTTTAATATACCCTACATAAATCTTAAAATTACACACCAAAATTGACCAAAACATTCTCATCTCCTGCCTATCCAATGGGGGCATTTTTTGTACTTTCAGGAGGGGTGTATCGATCATATAACTTAAAACATTATAACGGTTAACTTATATCGAAGTATGAAGATTTTTGGGCTCAAACACTAGAAGTATTTTGGGATTGAAATATTAAACACTCATTTACTTAATTGAGTGCAGTTGCTCTCTAATGGAAACATGTATAAATATTGTTTGTTGCTTTTTAGTGAAACCATATATAAACGTTGTTTGCAGATATGAGAAGGACATGCTTGCCTTTACTGGATGCAATCACAACCTAACTCCAAGCCAAGCAGAAGAGCTACGAAAAATTCGGATAAATGTGGACCGTTGGACGGTGAAGGTAATCGACAGCGAGAAAAGGCGAACTGAAGGACGTTGCCCTATGACTCCAAGAGAGACTGTTGCTTTTCTAAAAGCCATGAGATACCCAGCCACAACAAATATATATGTTGTAGCTGGCGAGATTTATGGTTCCAATAGCATGGATGTTCTGAAAAATGAGTATCCAAACATTTATACGCATAATTCCTTAACAACACCCGAAGAAATGGCTCCTTTCAAGAAGTTTAACAATCGGCTTGCAGCAGTTGATTACATGGTAGCCGTCTCGAGTGATGTTTTCGTGTACACTCACGATGGTCACATGGCAACAACAGTGCAAGGGCATCGAAGATTTAAAGGATTCATGAAGACGGTTGTTCCTGACAGGTATGTTAAATAGCTCAATCTCTACTACTATAATGGGAGAACCCCTTAGTCCTTAACCCAACCCATTCAGCGCACGTGTTGGGTTATGGACTAACTTTGGTAAATATTTTCGGAAGTGGACCAGTTTGGTAAATATTTTCGAAAGTGGATCAGTTTGGAAATTTTTTTTTTTTTCCCCTTTTCATTATCCCTCAATTTTTTCCACGTGCACGTGTGCACGTGTATGATACTAGTTTATTTGAATGTGTATTGTGTACCTTTATTTGATGTATATATAACTGGCTTATTATATATTATTTTGAATTGTTTTCAGGCAAAGATTTGTTGAGCTAATTGATCATCTCGACAAGGGTGTCATTAGTGAAGCAGAATTTCAAGATAAGGTAAAGGAGCACCATGAAAGTAAGGTCGGTTCTCCTTATAGAAGGCGGCGTGGGAAGATTCCTAAAATGGAAGAAAACTTTTACGCGAATCCTATGCCTGGTTGCATTTGCCAAAGAAAATCCCCCTTGTAATTGCGTACTTTCCTAACTTTTTCTTCGTTGGTTGTAGAACTGAGATAATGTCCCTTGCCTTTTATTGAGGGGATTATACAAAAACACGTGAATGTACCTGAATCTATTATTATCAGCTTTTGGTTCTTATGGGGGAATTCTTTGTTGAGTGAGGAGAGAATTAATTAGAACAAGATGTTTCAAATATTGTAAAACTTGATTTCCTTGTTTATCTTGCTTTAATTTCTCTTATGATTTTGTCTTGATTACAAACATAAGAATACATGGCCTTATATATAGCCTGCATATAAAACTCCAAATAGTAAGCAATATGCGACATGGAGATTGTTAAGATTCTTAACTCTTGACTTTTGGATAAACCATGCATGACAATTGTTCCTGCTATTTTCTGTGTGGGAGCAAATAGATGTTGTGAATTCTTTTAAGAAACAATAAAAATAACTGACTTTTTAGTTTTCGCCGATATTGACTATTGCAAGCTGATATATATTCCCATATCTGACTAGTTCGGAATGTCGGATCAATATGAACGGTGAGGATCGCTTCAATGGACCTGCAAAAGTTTGAAACACCGAGGTTGGCCCCGACAATAGCCTTCGGACGCTCAAGTTAGAACTTAGAAATATACGAGAGTTTTTAGAGGCAAAATACTAATTACCTGGTTCCTGTGGAGGTTATAGGGTATTTATAGTCGCTTTCGGGGGCTGATTTCAAGATACTTCCCGGTGTTTTGATAGAGTTGGTTATTCTCTTCTTCATGGAGAGATATGGTCGGTTACCCTTCTCTTGATAAAGAGATAGGGTTAGTTGACTTTGTTCTTCACGAAGAGATAAAGATAGTTGTAGAGACAAAGTTAAGACACTTCTCTTGATTAAGAGAGATGATTTTTAAACCGTCTCTTATTGATAATTATGAGTTTAAAATGATATTTTAGATGATCATGAATTCCTTCATACTGGGCCACCATGGCAACCCAGTATGACAAATCTGTTTTGGGTCGTTAGGCTTGAAAGAGGCTCAACTCTCTTTTACAACCCAATTTCTAGTAGAATTTACAGTTTTACCCCTGAGAGATTTAAGATTCGTGTCCGAATTGAACGATCTCGATTTGGTTCTATTTTTACCCATATCACAAGTCCCCCACTCCCGAAGACTGAGTTTCACAGCCTTTGATGAGTAGTTCGCCGGTTTTTAATGGCTTACAAAACTTATCAGAATTTTAGAGGATGTATGAACCTTGCTCGGGGTGTAACAGTATTGTTATGACTTTGTAAAGTACCCAGAATTATTTTTAGAATTCTCTGGATTTTTTTGTGATTTTTTCAAAATTTTCTGAAATTTTTCCAGTTTTTAACTATTGTTCGATTTTTATTCAATTTTCTGATTTTTATAATCAATTATTTGTATTTTTAAATTAATTATTCAAAGTTTATAATTACGTTTTCAGAATATTTTAATACTTTTCCAAACTAATAAATATTTTTAAAAATTTTAATTTGGTAATTCGAATTTTTAACTATTTTCTCGGATTTTTTAAATATTAAATCCAAATTAATGATTAAAAAGAAAAATCGGATCAAACTTGCTGATGTGGTGCCATGTGGGTCGTTGATCGTGGTGGGCTTGAGCACTGAGGAGCTCGAACGGTGGGGATCTTGCGCCAGATACCCGGTGTGAAGCCATACCTGGTGTGAAGCACCGGGTATTATCATGAGGAGATCAAGACCCATGATCGTGATGAGCACGAATTTTGTGGCGGTCCAACGGTCTTGATGATCCTTCACCTTACCTAGAGCCAAGGTTACTCGGTGTGACACCGGGTATGGTGGTATGGGTTTGACGTGGCATGTTGCGGAGGCGACGGTTGTGGTCATATATATATATATATATATATATATATATATATATATATATAATTTTTTTTTTGGGTGACACATGTCGCTTTCTTATTTTTCTCATTTTTTGCTTTTTTTTTTCTTTTTTGGTGGGCCTCTTGGACTTTTTCTCCTTCTCTCTCTGTCTCTCTCTTTTTTTTCGTTTTTGGTGGGCCTCTTGGGCTTTTTCTCCCTCTCTCCTTTTTTCCCGTTGGGCCTCTTGGGCTTTCTCAACTTACAGGGGCCCAATAAGGGGAAGCCCAAGGGTCAGGGTCTCAGGGGTTTTAAAACACCCGACTCTCACGTGCTTTTTCTAGTTCCTCTTCTTATTCTTCTTTAACAATTTCCTCTCCCAAAAAATTGTGGTAGATTTTAACGTTCTTCGGCAAACTATTTCGACCGTATGGATCACTTCAGGTAATTTATATTATTTTATTAGGATATCTATGGTTTTGTCAGGCGATGACTGTAACGCACCGAGCTCGGCTTAGCTGTGCAAGCGGATACACGTGCGCGAACGCAAAAAAAACGGACACAAAACTCTAGCCACGCCCACCATAGGCATCATCAAAAGGAGAGTATACCCATTAGGTGACCTTTCTCATTTGGTAAATCCTATATACACTCTCATTCCCTTCTTTCTACCCACGATGTGGGACTAATTTCCCACCAAAGCCACGTCAGCATATGCACAATTCACCACCTTCACATTTCCATTTAATGCATATTATGCCTAAGCCCCATAGAACATGTTATACGCTTCTCGTCAAATCCAATTAATCCAAGCCCTATAGAAAGTTCTATAGGCCAACAACCAATTCTTCTCACCATATTATATATATATATATATAGGAAAAAAGGGGTATGAGCAACTTGCTCATTTAGTAAATAAGCAATTGATGATGTGGCATACATGTGATTGGAAAAGGCTTAAAAGGGTTAGTTGTCCAATGTATCACATGCATGCCACATAATCAATTGCTCATTTACTAAATGAGCAAGTTGCTCATATCCCTTTTACCCATATATATATATATATATACCCGCTTAAGTACGGAGATGTTACACACCCCCTCCCCCCGCTCTTAAGAACTCAGCGTCCTCGCTGAGCCCAGGACTTGCAACATGATTCAGGATCCCTTTCTAGCTAATGTGGAGAGGACTACCCTGATTCTATTAGTTGTACAGTCCCCTACTGTGGCAACTTGTACCAACCTCGCTCCATCTTAGGCATACATCTTGCACACACTCGGTGTCGAAAGTCGGCTCTGATACCATTTTATAATGCTCCGAGCCCAGTTCAGCTACGCGCGCGGCTACACGTGCGCTTACTCGAAAGAACAGACATAAAACTCTAGCCACGCCCACCATAGGCACCATCAAAAGGGGGGTATACTCAATAGGTAACCTTTCTCATTTGGTAAATCCTATATACACTCTCATTCCCTTCTTTCTACCCACGATGTGGGACTAATTTCCCACCAAAGTCCACATGAAGCCATTCACCACCTTCACATTTCCATTTAATGCATATTATGCCTAAGCCCCATTGAACATGCTGTAGGCTTCTCATCAAATACAATTAATCCAAGCCCTATTCAAAGTCCTATAAGCCAACAACGAATTCTTCTCACCACACACACACACACACACACACACACACATATTATTATTATTATTATTATTATTATTATTATTATTATTATTATTATTATTATTATTATATATTTCTATATAATATTATATATATACCCGCTTAAGTACGGGGTGTTACAATGCCTCATCCTTAAATCGATCTGTAGAAGAAGTGTTCACCTCCCGACCCAGTAGAAGAGAGATGTAGAACCCCGTATTTTCAAATATTATTTTTATATTTGAAAATGAATTTAAATTTATTTTTGGGAGATTTAATGAATATTTTCAGAAAATTTATCTTTTGGTACACGTGCAAAACATGTGCAAATACTTTTTGAGAAGTTAGGAAATTAAGTTTTCTTTATGAAAAATCATTATTTAATATTTGAGATTTATTTAGTATTTTTCCAGATTTTTCTGAAATTTATTGGAACTATTTACAATTTTTGAGAAAAGAAGGACTTTTTTGTAAATTTGACATTTTTAGGGGTTAAAGTGCAAGATGTATATTCTGGACGTTTTGAATAGTATTAATTGAGATTTAGAATGAATATTTTCTTTTAAATCCAAATTTAAATGAGTTTTGATGAAATTTCCAAAGAATGATCTATATATGTAAATTGTATTTTAGAAAGGATTGTTTTGCAAAGTGTGGGTAAAACCATAATATTCAATCCGGCATATTTAAGAGATTTTTCTCCCAGCCATCATTGTTGATAAAACACAGAATTTTGGAGATTTATTTTTGATGGAGAAGGAGTCTTTGGATCTAGCAAGAGGGAGAACTTTTCGTGGACTTTTCTCAATTCAAGGTGAGAGATATGAAAATTGTTTTGTTGTTTGGTTCTTGTGAGATATATAGAAATTGTTTGTTGTTTGATTCATGTGAGTGACCTTGTTTTGTTTGTTTGATTTTGTGAGTATTATAATTCGTCTTGTTGATTGATCTATGCGTGCAAGTATCATGATGTAATGATTGGATGTTGTGAACAATATAAATATTGTATTGTGGTATGAATCAAGTGAAATATTGTGAATAAAATAGTAGATCTTTATTATTGAAATTGTGTTGCTAAAAACATGTTGAGATTGAGCACGAACATCTGGGCATTAGTTTCTGAATCAGATTTTTATGTAGATTAGGGAAAGAAACTGAGATCTTGTAAAACCCTAATGAAAGGATTTGTGATTTAGAACATGAGAACCTAAATTTTGACATATTGATGTTTTGAGTGATATATATATATACATATACCTGATGAAGATTCGTTGAGATTTATTATTTTCTTGAATACGAACTATTTTCATAGACATTGATCATTAGAAAGCTTCAGATTTTGATTTTGTAATCAGACCAAAATTTGAAATCCGTGGGCCGACAGTCGACTTGTCTACTGTGCAGTCGACTGGTACGAGCCTGACACTTTATTTTAGAATTGTTGGAAAAGTCGTTCTGGATAGTCGACCTAGCTCGTAGGCAGTCGACTGGTCCACTGAAGAAATTATTTTTGTAAAAATTATTAGTCCTTTCTGGACAGTCGACCTATAATCCTTTAAGTCGACTTATATACTTAGAATAATTTTGAGAAGATTATTGGAAATTACCTTGGGCAAGTCGACTGATCTCTTCTTAAGTCGACTGTTATATGACTTAGTTTATTTTCGTAAAATTTTGGAATTCGTCCTCTGGACAGTCGACTTACTACAGTATAAGTCGACTGGTACTGAAGGATCTTTGTAAACTCAGTGCTATTTCGAATGATTGGTTCTTCAGATAATTTAGTATACGCTTGACATTCAGTTCAGTATATGATTAAGCATTTGACTTTGAGATATTCAGATAAGTATTTCATTTGAGACATTTAGTTGAGCCACTTGGTTCAGTATAACCTTGTTTAGATATTTGAGTTGAGTCTCTAGAGGCGTATGACCCTAGTGTACCGGTGTTGAGTATTCTGTTGAGGCCCATTGAGGCATTTCAGTTATTGAGTTTTGAATTTAGGCCGGTAGGGTATACCACTCTAGGAGATTCGTTAAGTAATTAATTAACCCAAAGTGATAAGGACAGGCACTAGTGGTGATATGATGAACGGGAACATGAGTCAAGAACCTCAGTATGGCTTTCGGTGTGGGATTTAATCTCCGGAATTATCACAGTAGATTATTAGTGGTGTGGGATATGTCTCCGAAATTATCACAGTCTTGTGGTGTGGGACAATCTCCGGAATTATCACGGTAACTATTGTGGTGTGGGATTGATCTCCAGAATTATCGAGGTCGAGGTGAAGCACATGTGGTATTCGTGTGGTGACGTGTCAATGTTTCGGTGTGGGATTTGATCTCCGGAATTATCACAGTAGATTATTAGTGGTGTGGGATATGTCTCCGGAATTATCACAGTCTTGTGGTGTGGGACAATCTCCGGAATTATCACGGTAACTACTTGTGGTGTGGGGTTGATCTCCAAAATTATCGGGCATGTGATACTATCCATAGTTTATCTTTATCTCGTAGTAGTCATCATGTTAGAATTAGTTCATAAGGCGGGGATTGAACCCTAAGAAGTGAAGACGTTAAGGGCTTGCACCGAACCTATGTAGAATAGGATGCATAGACTTCGACAAGTACGCATTAGAGAGTCTGCATATAGAACTTGTGTTTTCTTGGCTTGGTTTTATGCATGTGGTTTTCTTGTTTTCTACACATGACACTTAGCTTAGTATCACTGGATGTTTTATGTTATCTGTCATTTCGTACTATCCATAATCATTTAGTACTTGTTGCTTAAGAATTTATGAGGTATGATCATTTATGTTGTTTGTTTATTTTTATATTTCTCACACCATTTATGGCTAACCCCTTAGTTTGGGGGTTAGGGATCGTCTCTAGCCTCACATGTTGCAAGTAGTTGCTTAGTGATGGAGATTTGGATGCTAGAAGCATATTTGAAATAAATTGATTCTTAAGTGCTTTGTGTAAAATTGTAATATCAGTTTTGAGATAAATTTGTGTTGTAAATAAAGAAAATATTGAGTTGAATTTGTTCTGAATTCCACTGTGACTTGTAAAAGATTTGTTGTAATAAATGTTGAAAATTTTAGTGGTGTTGGTTATGTATAATATGGTATTGAAGTGGATCACTGGGAATGTGCCACGTATTTTCTATGTTATTAATCTAGAAATTCGGGGCGCTACAAGAGAAGGGGAAGGTGGTAGCAGTCTTCTCTGAAGGTGGAGACGGTTGTAGAGGTAGATAGGAAGGCATGCGAGTTTGGGAGATGCCCCAGTCCTCTTTCGAGTCATACTCATCTTCGACAGTACCCCGATAACTTAGGGGATCTAGTAGAGCACGGTCTTCGATAAAGGAGCCCGAGTTCCATGAGGTGTCTAAGGCCGACTCGATCTCGAGTATTATATCGGAGGTGGATCTTCATCTGATCAAGACATTTTTGTGACACCCCCCCCCCCCCCCTCAATTTGAGCTTCTTCTGCCTTGCCCGAAAGCTAGGGTATGTTCGACACTCCCAACGAGTACTGCTTCTTTTCTTTCGATGCTATTCACGCCGACGTTTGTTTTCATACTTCTCTTTGTCAAGGGGGTTTTAAGGTGTGATACATGATCAGTTCGGTATAATTTGTTTAAGTACCGAATATGTGGAGGCAGGTGAGCACCTTCATTCTACAGTGTCAGGCAGTGGGTGTCAAGCTGAGTCTAGCGATCTTTTTAGACTTCATCAAAACAGTATGTTGGAGTTATGCATCTACCTTACTCTTCGTGCCGGGGTGAAACTAATTGGGGTCCCGAATTCGATCAAAATCTGGAAGGAGAAGTTCTTTGTAGTGCATAGCTCGGAGCCGTGGGGAATCCCCACTAAGTGGCAGACATCGGTACCAAGACGGTTTAGGGCAGACCCGGTGTTGGGGGAGGTAGAGAAGAAGTTGTGTGAAGACATCCTTAAACGGAAGCCGTTGAGGTGAAGACAGGTCATGGAGTAGGTTCTCTTTCAGGGGGGTCTGAGCTCGATAAACCTTAGTACGACTTTAGATCTTTATTTGCTTAAGTGTTTTCGTGTCTTGTTTCCGTATATTTTACTCCTTATTTTGACGTTTCCTTGTTTTTTTTGGCAGATACTGAGGGTATGGACTTAGTGGCGATCATGGCGAAGCACACCGGGCTTATCTCGATGGCGCCCAAGGGTAAGAAGAGGAAGCAGATGGTGTCCTGACCCGGAGGTGTGGCGGCGGCTAGGAGCTCGCCTCCCTCCCAATTTGCAGTGGATCTGAGCTCTCCCCAGGTGTCTTGTAGGAGTCCCGCACTAGGGGGATTACTTTGGCATCCGTGCTTGAGAGGGCACGTCTGCCCTGACTACTGTAGCTTATGCAGCTATCACCGACATGCTCAAGGCATTTACGCACCAGACTGGACTATCAAGCTGCATGACGGCTTTCTCAGGGATGGGGATAGCTGCATGGAAGTGGTTTGGTACCTCCCGACCTTGAACCATGGGCTAGGATGACCGTACAGGAGACTGGCTCTTCTGCTTTGGAGTTGGCTTGAGCCAACATGTTGGTAAGTGTTGTCATTATGCTTTCTTTCGTCCATTCTTGGAGATTTCATGTGATCCTCCTCAGTTTTGAAGTTCTTCATATTCTTTCTACAGATCACCTGCCATCTTAGCAACCTGTTTAAACACATTGTGGGGGATGAGAAGCACTGGAGGTTGTTGATCGACAAGGCCAGTTTGGAGAAGGTGAAGGTCGTGAGGGTCTGAGAGGTGGCCGAGATGCAAGGAGAGGCTCTCGATGAGCGAGTCGCGTAGCTTGAGGCAGAGCTGAAGAGGAAGGAGAAGGAGGTGATCAAGGAGAAAGAGTATACGATCACCCATGTTAGAGCTAAGGCAGAGGACCACATATTTGCTAACATGAGGCAGTCCTACCACAAGGCCATCAACGATGTTGTCAAGCGCGTCCCCCACTTCGACGGGAAGGAGTACCATTTGGGCCTTGAGCTTGGAGAGGAGTCAGTACAGGAGGATAAGGAGGAGGAGGAGGAGATGGAGCAGGAGGAGACAGCCACTATGGAGGCAGAGAGCTCCGGAAGGGGTGCAGAAGTAAAGGAGAAGGAGGTTGTCCTCTTCCTACCCAACTTCGTCTACCGAGGTGGATCCTTGACACATCTTCTTCATTTTTGACTTAGTTTTTGTTTTGTTACTTGTTCTAAGTGCCTAATCGCGGACTGGCAACCGCTTGATGTATCTTCCTCTTTTTGAATTGCAATGAAAACTCTTTTAGTATTTAACATTTGTGTTCTTTTTTGCTGATAACTATTTTTGATGTGTTGGATTAGAACTCTTGAGTGTTGGCATCTTTTGTAGCTTTGATTGCCATCGTTGTTGTGTATGTTAGGATTTATCCTCACGATGGTAAGACTGCCCGTCTCCTTACCAGGCTATGCATGGCGGAGTTGGGGCTTACACGCTTACGAGAGAAGCTATTCAAGGCAGAAGTGGAGCTCAGCTACTTGAGAAAAGTATTGACCAAGAGAAATATCGAAATGGGTTGCCTTGGTGACTGCCCATGGGAGACACCTCCACTAGAGGTGGAGGGATGCTTGCATGATGGTGAGACTCCTTTTGTAGAGACGACCATTAGGAGGGACTTAGAGATTAAATACCTTCCTCGTTCTTTACTTGCGGCTACCACCGAAATGGATGAATTGAAGAACATAGTGCTTGAGAAGAACTTAGAGGTTGCTCATCTGAAAGAGTCATCACCGAATTCTTGGGAGAGACTCATCTGGATTGTTCGGTGGGCACTCGTATGGTCCGTTAGAAGATTAGGGTGAAGGATGCTCCTCTCAAGGAGAGGCTTGTCGAGCAAGAAGTGTAAATCCATTGGTTGAAGCAACTTTTTGAGGGGGCTAGGACCAGGAGCACTTCTTGCTCTCGTGATGAGATAAATCAGGGGAGGTCATTTAATGAACTGGCTTTACGTCTGCACGAGTTCTTAAGGAATCCAGGAGATGCCCAAAGCGGAGTGGCTGGTTCGTAAAGTGTTGCTTCGATTGGAGGGGCGGTGCATGTTAATAGCCATGTGTCTCGGACTCAATCTGCAGTTTTGGTCTTCCCTTCAGATGTTTGAGAGATTGAGGTGGTGCTTTGATATCCACAGGGGTTGTAGGCTACGCGTGTCCCTTAACAAGAATATCCACTTCCCACGAGGGAGTAGAGATGACTCTGTGGGAGACTTGTAATCGTGTTGATTGCTTCTCTTGGAACTTGTATTGAGATGTTGATGTGAAATGAAAATCTTATAAGTGTTCAAAAATTGTCACTTGTTCTCTTTGTGTAGTAGTTCTTTGTGTTATTGTTGCTGTAGCAACTCTAGTAGAGAGTCGGACCTCTTATGCACTTGTTGTGGCAAGTCGCAAGAGTGTCCTTTGGTAGGGGCTTGATCCCATTTTTTTGGTCGGGGTAGCTAACATGTTGTGATAGCTTGCTCTGAATGGAAATTTAATCTCTCTAACTCAGTTACTCGTACGTTGCTAAAGCAACTTTGTGCCAGGGTGTAAACTTCGGGTTTGTTCTTTAAGCATTTTGGGATCAGATCGAGTGGCGAGTTGAGCCCTGCACACTTACTCGGTGGCAAGTTGATAAAGCAACTCTATGAACCACGAGTATGGATTTAGAACAGGTTGACGATGAGTTTTGGGAGCAATCGAATGGCGAATCGACCCGCGCACTTGCTTAGTGGCAAGTTACTAGAATGACTCTATGAACCATGAGTATGAACTCCAAATTGATTGACGACGATTTTTGGGAGCAGATCGAATGGCGAGGCATGCCTTGCTCTTGCTCGGTGGCAAGTGGCTAGAGCGACTCTATAAACCATGAGTATGGACTATGCATTTGTCCATTGGTTGTTTTAGGAGCAAATCGAATTGTAATTTTCCCAAAATAATTAACAATTATTTTGTATAATATTTTGCATATGAATGAGGTTCCACGTGCTAATAAATTTTTGTCTTAATTAATTGTGTGTTGCAAATTTGTATTTTGGCATTGAACGAGACAACCAAATTGTTGGTGTAGTGTTGTGACCCACACATTTGAGTTGTATGGTTGGGTTCAAGCAAACTTAATACAAGACTAGACCATGCTAACAACTTGTATGTTTGTGCACCCATATTATAACTTGTACACTACAATTACCACACAAAAAACAAAAAAATAAAAATTAAAAAAAACCAACATATATATATATATATATATATATATATATATATATATATGGGAAATGCTCAGTTGAAAACGCAAATGTCTGTGAAAACGTGAAAACGGCCCTGGAGACAATGGCCTAGGTTATAATGCATTATAACTTAGGCCGTTGTCTCCAACAACGGCCTTAGTGATTTTCCATATTTTCACAGACATTTGCGTTTTCAATGGAGCATTCCCTATATATATATATATATATACATATGTGGGAGCCCTTCGGTTGAGAACTAATTTGGTGAGAACTCTGTGAGAACTCACGGAGTAGACCCCCAATAAAAAATCCGAACCAGCCATTTCGCTCTACACAACTTAGATAGCATAACATAAAGAAATCAAGTAATTTGAAGTTCATTTGCCCATGATTTACATCATCGCAAAATTGTATGGCTGAAAATTCTACTGCATTTGATGGATGGGCAAATGAACTTCAAATTACTGGATTTCGTTATGTTATGCTATCTAAGGTGTGTAGAACAAAATGGCCGGTTCGGATTTTTCATGGGGGTCTACACCGTGAGTTCTCACAGAGTTCTCACCAAAATTAGTTCTTAACCGAAGGGCTACCACCATATATATATATATATATATATATATATATATATATATATATATATATATATATATATATATATATATATATAATGGGAATGGGAAGGGGTGGCCGGTTGGTTTAAAGGGAAGGAATGGGGTTTTGATTTTGTATGGTAGCCTAGGGGAATCTAGGGTGCTATCAGTTAGTCGTGAGTTCCCTAGAGTACAGTTGGGTGCTTGTGAGGAGCCCTAAGCATTACGAACCCACTCTCACTCTCCATTTGGCCGGCCAAGCATAAAAGAAGGGTTTGGGTGATGCCCTAGCTCATTTTGCACCCCCCCTCCACTACTCAAACTCTTTTCATTCCTATAGTTGTTATTTTGGAGCAAGAACAACGAGGCTTGAAGCAAGCTTGGAGTTAGGTGGAGAAGGAACAAGCTAGGAGACAAAGAAGGCAAGCTTAGAGGCTATTGTGTTATGCTGGAACTCTCCATATCAAGGTGGGTGTTCTCTAACCCTTTTTTATTCCTTTCAAGAATAGATTGTATGATGAATGCTTATTTAAAGCTCACATTTGGAATGACATGACAAAGAAAGTATATAAATATATATATAATCATAACAACTAAAAGAAACTATGAAGACTTGAATTGTTAGAAAAGAAAAGATGTAGTCTTGATTGTAGAGAATTATTTCTAGTGAAATGCCGTACTAATTATTCATTAGAAAGTCTAACACGCCCCGCTTCCTAAAAATACGGAATACGAGTACATGACATTGGCCCAGCGAATGACTAACGTCACCCATAAGTTGTTTATCCGATCGACTCAACAATATAATCAATACAGAACAATTACGCAGACAATAATAATAATCTCATTAACAATAATACTTGGAATGAAGCATTATGAAATTTCCAAATACAATAATAATTCAACATCCGAAAACAAATAATAGAAATATTCGAGTCAAAAGTCCACAATACAATGAAATAACAATAGTTCAATAATTAAGTCTTCATGACAAAACAATAATTTATTAAGCGGCGATGCTATTAATTTCTTCACCAATGTTGTTCTCCCAATCCATCAGGCAATTCTCCATCAACACTTGTAAACACTTCATCTAAAAAGAGAAGAAATTTTTTTCTTAGAGCAAGTCATGGACAACAAGTAGAGAAAGCAGGGAACAATGGAATAACGATATAACAATGAGTTCAATGGATAAATAGAAATCAATAACAATACACGATAGCAATAATCAATATCATAATAGTCAATGCAATAGTTATAAACAATGATTCAATAATCGATAACAATATTCAATGATCATTTTCAATAACACTTAGCAAATATTCGATGTTAATAGGAACAATATTGAACAATATGCAATATCGATGTTATGTCAATTCTTAAGTGTATTATTCATTTTAATCCTAACTAATGTAGCACTTCATGCGTCCCATTCATTTACCACATGGTTGCTACATACAAACAAGTTACGTTTAGAATTAGTGGTGTATTTTATAGTTTATGTACTTGGCAATGATATACAATAATGACCGATGACCGAATTAATCGAGATACTGTAATCAGTAATCTACAACTAATCGCTGACCGATAAGACCAATAGACCGGTAGACCGATAGACCGATAAATAGGGAAACACGGGCATCTCTTTCGAGTACAGTCCTTATATTTTCCACTAAAGTCAACCTTTAAACCTTGTCTTGTTAATTATTTTATTAATACAACAATGCAATATGCAATATGCAATCTAGAGACATGAGCTGAACAATAGTATCAATAGGAGAGCAACAGGACGATAACTTAGATAGGACAATTAGAATGTTGACAATAAGACATTAGGATCATGCAATGCAACATACACACTTTAATTCATGCAATACTACTATATAGGAACAATTAATTTATTGAAAACTAGAAGATAAAATTCTGGACAGCAAGAGTAGTCTGTACAAAAATACAGCTTACCGCTATTTCAGAACTCAAAAACTGAATCTGTCAGAAGTTCTAGAAACTAGACTTCCACACGGTTCCAATGCATATTTAAAGTTTAAAATTCGACAACAGAAGCTAGGTCAAACACACCACTTTACAAATTTCATGTTGAGGCATAAATACAACATCATGTTATTATATTTTTAGAATCAGCGAAAACTCGATAATAAATTCATTAAAAATATTTATTAAATCCTAAACATGTTAAGTAACAATCTGGAAATTTTCAAAGAAAATTTTTCACATTTGACCAGTCTTTTAACCGTTTAAGCATGAATGATACAAGAATCTGAAATTCTGGAAATAAAAAAACACAACTGTAGTAAAACGGGCATAACTTTTGCTACACAACTCGGAATTCAAAAATTCAAGTTGTTATGGAAACTAGAAAGATAAGGCTATGATTCATATTCAGAAAATAATTTATTATAAGATCATTTACTGGGTCAAAAATAGCAGACAACATACAGTCAGCAAGCAAGATATAGGTTTTAGGGTATTTTTCATAAAATAAATTAATTAAACATGATGGGTAAAAATTCTTTTAGTCGATGAATTTCTCAATCTGCATGAAGGGTATGAAAAACATCGTAAATAAGATTAAGAACACATACATACATTAATTTATCATCAATCATACATTAATCGATCAAACAACATACAACCTAGCAATTCTCTCTACAATAATTAATTGATTTTTCATTATATGATTAACCATATTCTCAATTCTACATGAATGCAAGAAACATTCAATCTTTAGAGTCAAAAGTGGCACGATGTTAAGAATATTGGGGTTAGCTCGTATAAACCCTCAATAGACCCAATGAAGATGAACAATACAACGATATGATAACGGATAGGATCTACTTGTAGAAATTTCAATAAAACATGAATTTGATACGATGTACAATTCAAGTGGACAGTGACTTGCCTTTAGGACGACGAAATTGAATCCCAAGAATAACGGGATGAGAACCCCAGAGCAACGACGGTGATCGCAAACCAAGCAAATTCGATGTGACGATCATGATTGGGTACGGATCTCGATGACGATCGACGATCAAGTGCAAGATCAAGCAACCAATGGCTGAGATCAAATATCGAGATCAAGATTCAAGATCGAGCGATCGACGACTGAGATCACGATCAAAATCTAGTGCAAGGTAAAGATCAAAATCAACGGCCGAGATCAAACGATCATGATCAAATAACAGACAGCAACTCGGACCCCAAATAGCAAATAGGGAACAAACAACACGACGGCTGTGGGTAGTCGATTGGTGGTCGATTGGAGGTGCATCAGGCGGCAGTGGACGACAAATGGCGACGGCGGTGAGGCACAGGGACGAAGGCGGGATGATGGGTTCGAGCGGGGATCGACTGAAGGAGAGCGTCGGGGTTACAGGACGACGAGGGGATTGCAGCAGCGGTCGGAACACAGGGTGGAGAGGAAGAGGTCGTCGAAGGTAGCTCGACAGAAAGTCGACGGGTGGTAGCGGCTTCGGGAGTGGGGGCACCGAGGAGTTGGATGGTGGGTGACGAGGGTTGGGGGTGATCGGAGGTTGGAGGACGGGGATGACGAGGGCAGCTCGAGTGATGGTTCGACGGTGGTGGCGGCTCGACTAGAGGGGGGTCGCCGGAGAAGAAGGCCGGAGGGGGTGCTTTGTTTTGGGTTTGAGAAAATAGAGGAGAGGGAGAGAGAACAGGGTAGGGGAGGGGGTTGGCAGCTACTATTTGAGAGGTAGGGGTAGGTTAGGTTTTAATAGTGTAAGGGGTATGTTAGTATATATATAGGGTTATAGGATATTGGGTTTCTGGGTAGGATCCAATAAGGAGAAGTGGGTTAGGGCTATCGGATAATAAATCAATTAATTGGTTTTAGATCTAATAAGAAAATAGGCTATAGGGTATTTAAATATACATATATATAAAAATTAAATCAAATAGTGAAATACATATAAAATGGAACATATTCGGGCTTAAAACAAAATAATAATAATAATAATGATCATAATAATGATTAAATAATGATACTAATAACAATAATAATTACAAAATAATAATTCTACTACTACTACTACTACTACTACTACTACTAATAATACTACTAATAATAATAATAATAATAATAATAATAATAATATAAACAGTCGATCAATTAGGGATAGAAAATAAAGTTAAGATATACTATTATTCGAAGTAAATATTATTTTCGATTCAAAAAGATTTTAATCGAAAGTTCAAAATGAATTAAAAACACAAACAAATTTAGGAATAATCAAAATACAGAAAATATTCAGAAAATATTTATTTACGGGAACAGGTGTTACAATCCTACCCACCTTACAACAAAATTTTATCCTCGAAATTTGCTCAGGCGATACATAGGATAGGGCAAAAGCAAACTGGGAAATAACAAAACTGTGAATTAAAGGGGAAGCAACAAAATGGTGGCAACACCAGAATTAGAAAGAACATGGATATGAATGAAGTGATCTAGAATGATGTTGAACAAAGATTTAATGAATGATGGCAATGCAAATGTGTGGATAAGAAGTAAACATTGCAAAGAAAGAGAAGCAACAAGAGAATCCTGGGACCTGTGGGTTATGGGCCCACCATGCTTCTGCTGCGCTACTCTAATAGTGAAACTCCAAGCTGCTGACATGTCGTTGTAGATCAAGCGATGCCGATCGACGAACCAAGCAGAATAAAAAAGAACGGGTGACACCAGAACCAAAGAATATGGGTACGAAAAGGAATGAAATTATACCCAATAAGGAATCAATGAATAAGGATGACTGCAAGAGACGGAAGAAAACAAGGAATCAAAGAATTGAATATGAAGGGACCAAAAAGGAATCAAATAGAACTAGTTTCTAGATCATAAGTTGGATATCAATTGTTTCATGCGATTCCTGTATTGCACATACTGTTGAGTTAAACCGATAAAACCTAAATCTGATTAATATATCAATCAAAGCTAAACTTCCTTTCGTTAGTCAGTTTGACTGATATATTATCCAAACCAGGGCTCTAATACCATTAAAAACCTTGTCACGCATCACTTCCCAAAAATACGAAATACGAGTACATGACATTGGCCCAGCGAATGATAACGTTACCTATAAGCTGTTTATCCGATCGACTCAACAATATAATCAATATAGAACAATTGCACAGTCAATAATAATAATCTCATGAACAATAATACTTGGAATGAAGCAATATGAAATTTCTAAATACAATAATAATCCAACTTCTGGAAACAAATAATAGAAAATTCGGGTCAAAAGCCTACAATACAATGAAATAATAATAGTTCAATAATTAAGTCTTCATGACAAAACAATAATTTATTAAGCGGCGTTGCTATCAATTTCTTCACCAGTGTTGTTCTCCCAATCCATCAGGCAATTTTCCATCAATACCTGTAAACTCTTCGTCTAAAAACAGGAGAAAATTGTCCTTAGAGAAAGTCATGGACAGCAAGTAGAGAAAGAAGGGAATAATGGAATAACGATATAACAATGAGTTCAATAGATCAACATGAATCAATAACAAGGCACGATAGCAATAATAAATATCATGGAAGTCAATGCAATGGTTATAAACAATGATTCAATAATCGATAACAATATTCAATGATCAATATCAATAACACTTAGCCAATATTCCATGTCAGTAGGAACAATAATGAACAATATGCAATGTTGATGTTGTGTCAATTCTTAAGTTTATTATTCATTTTAATCCTAACTAATGTAGCACTTCATGCATCCCATTCATTTACCACATGGTTGCTACATACAAACCCGTTACGTTTAGACTTAGTGGTAGATTTTATAGTTCATGTACTCGGTAACGATATACAATAAGTATTGATGACCAAATCAATCGAGATACTGTAATCAGTAATCTATAATTAATCGGTGACCGATATGACTGATATGACCAACAGACTGATAAACCAATAAACTGATAAATAAGGAAACACAGGCCCCTCCTCCAAGTACAGTCCTTATATTGTCCACTACTGAAGTCAACCCTTAAACCCCGTCTTGTTAATAATTTTATTAATGCAACAATGCAATATGCAATCTAGAGACATGAGATGAACAAAAGTATTTATAGGAGAGCAATAGGACGATAACTTAGATAGGACAATTAGAATGTTGACAACAAGACATTAGGATCATGCAATGCAACATACACACTTTAATTCATGCAATACTACGATATAGGAACAATTAATTTATTGAAAACCAGAAGATAAAATTCTGGACAGCAAGAGTAGCTTGTACAAAAATGCAGTTTACCGCTGTTTCAGAACTCGAACACTGAATTTGTCAGAAGTTCTAGAAACTAGACTTCCACACGGTTCCAACACATATTTACAGTTCAAAATCCAACAACAGAAGCTAGGTCAAACACACCACTTTACAAATTTCATGTTGAGGCAGAAATACAACATCATGTTATTATATTTTTAGAATCAGCAAAAACTCGATAATAAATTCATTAAAAATATTTATTAAACCCTAAACATGTTAAGTAACAATCTGGAAATTTTCAGAGAAAACTTTTAACATTTGATCAGCCTTTTAACCATTTAAGCGTGAATCACACAAGAATCTGAAGTTCTGAAAATAAAAAAACACAGCTGTAGTAAAACGGACATAACTTTTGCTACAAACTCGGAATTAAAAAATTCAAGATGTTCTGGAAACTAGAAAGATAAGGCTACGATTCATATTCAGAAAGTAATTTATTTTAAGTTTATTTATTGGGCTCAAAAATAGCAGACAACATACAGCCAATAAGCAAGATACAGGTTTTAGGGTATTTTTCATAAAATAAATTAATTAAACATGATGGGTAACAATTCTATTAGTCGATGAACTTCTCAATCACCATGAAGGGTATAAAACATGGTAAATAAGATTAAGAACACATGCATACATTAATTTATCATCAACAAACATCAATCGATCAAATAACATACAACCCAGCAATTCTCCCTACAATAATTAATTGTGTCGTGATTATATGATTAACCCTATTCTCAATTCTACATGAATTCATGAAAGATTCAATCTTTAGAGTCAAATGTGGCACGATGTCAAGAATATTGGGATTAGCTCATGTAAACCCTCAATAGACCCAACGAAGATGAACAATACAACGATATAATAACGGATATGATCTACTTGCAGGATTTTCAATAAAACTTGAATTTGATACGATGTACATTTCAAGAGGACAGTGATTTGCCTTTACGACGAAAAAATTGAATACCAAGAATAACAGGATGAGAATCCCGAAGCAACGACGACGATCGCAAACCAAGCAAATATCAATGTGACGATCATGATTGGGTACGGATCTCGATGACGATCGAAGAAAAAGTGCAAGATCAAGCAACCACCGGCCGAGATCAAATATCGAGATCAAGATTCAAGATCGAGTAATCGACGGTCGAGATCACGATCGAAATCTAGTGCAAGATCAAGATCAAAATCAACGACCGAGATCAAACGATCATGATCAAACGGCGGACAACAACCCGGATCCCAAACAGCAAACAGGGAAAAAACAACACGGAGGTTGTGGGTAGTCGACTGGTGGCCGACGGGTGGCACGTCAGGCGGCGGCAAACGGTGACTAGTGATGGCGGCGAGGCACAGGGACGAAGGCAGGATGATGGGTTCGAGCGGGGATTGACTGAAGGAGAGCATCGAGGTTACAGGATGACGAGGGGATTGTAGTGGCGGTCAGAACACAGGGTGGAGAGGACGAGGTCGTCGAGGGTAGCTTGATGGATAGTCGACAGGTGGTAGCGGCTTCGGGAGTGGGGGCGATGAGGAGTTGGATGGTGGGTGACGAGGGCTGGGGGTGATCGAAGGTTGGAGGACGGGGATGACGAGGGCAGCTCGAGTGGTGGTTCGACAGTGGTGGCGGCTCGACTAGAGGGGGTGCCGCAGAAGACGGCCGGAGGGGGTGCTCTGTTTTGGGTTTGAGAAAACAGAGGAAAGGGAGAGAGAACGGGGTAGAGGAGGGGGTTGGCAGCTACTGTTCGAGAGGTTGGGGTAGGTTAGGTTAGGGTTAGGGTTTAATAGTGTATGGGAAAATGTTAGTATATATATAGGGTTATAGGATGTTGGGTTTGTGGGTTGGATCTAATAAGGAGAAGTGGGTTAGGGCTATCGGATAATAAACAATTAATAGGTTTAGATCCAATAGGAAAATAGGCTATAGGGTTTATAAAATATACATATATATATATATTAAATTAAATAGTGAAATACATATAAATTGGAGCAATGTTCGGGCTTAAAACAAAATAATAATAATAATAATGATAATAATAACGATAAAATAATGGTACTAATAACAATAATAATAACAATAATAATTACAAAATAATAATAATAATAATAATAATAATAATAATAATAATAATAATAATAATAATAATAATAATAATAATAATAGTAGTAGTAGTAGTAGTAGTAGTAGTAGTAGTAGTAGTAGTAATATAAATAGTCGATCAATTAAGGATAGAAAATAAAGTTAAGATATACTATTATTCGAATTAAATATTATTTTCGATTCAAAAAGACTTTAATAGAAAGTCCAAAATGAATTAAAAACACAAACAAATTTATAAATAATCAAAATACAGAAATTATTCTGAAAAATATTTATTTACGAAAACTGGGGTTACAAAGTCACTAATATCATGCTAAGACTATTAAGAATGATGTGATTTGGATGTTGAACTAATGGCATGAAAAATAAGTAGAAATCCTAACTCGAAGTTGTGATCGTGTAGCTAAAAATTTCTGTTTTTGGTGACCTTGTTAGAGTAGAATTTAATGACCCTTTTTAATCTTGTATGAGAGGTAAATAAACCAGAGGGTAGAAATTGTACCCCCTTATTTTTTTTTATGCCTATTGACAAGAATTCAGTGATTTGATAGGTTTATGAACAATTTTTCTATTACTAAGTGATTTGAGCATGTTTCTACCTCACAAAGTCAAAGTAGATAACACTTGGTTACTGTTTCTGCACATAAAGATAACTACTCGTTTAGAGTGTTGTAATGAACTAAAAAAATTACTTTTAAGACTTTAGAATCATGCTATAAATGTTATTGAGCTTGGACATTAATAGATTTCAAATTGCATGTGAGTAGAATGGTTAATCAAGAACAAAATTATCAAACAAGTTGTGTATGCTCACTTTTTTGAGACAACGTTTGTTTTCATTAACTAGATGTTTGTGATGACTATACTTGTTGTTTATGGGACCTAAATACCCTCATTTCATGCATAATGGTGTTTTATATTATGTGTACTGGTTTGGTGCATGTTCGGCCTCGAATAGCCTTTAAAACGAGTTCGAAAGGAGCTCATAAATGACAGTTTTTACAATTGTATGCTTACTCTTTTTGAAATCTAATTCTCTATTTTAAGGCTTTTCTTCACTTCTTTTGTATGTTTACCATGTTGATCTTAGTCGTATAGTATAGGCCGAGCGTAGGGTCACCTAGACATTGCTTTAATCACCAAAACAAGCTCAAATAGTCGATTTATTCGTAGTTTTGGGCTTTCATTGTTGGTTGTTTTTTGCCCGCTGTTTTGGGCGATTGCACACTAGTTTAGTGTGCTAATGATACTCTTAGGGACCTTAATTTGATGTCTAATACTGTAACTATATGAACCATAGATCTTAGCTTGATAACCCTTAATTTTTGGGGTAAAACAGGAGCCTGTATTGCCTTGAACGCGTCGGTTGTAGACTGTTTTCACTTGTTGTCTTTGCTCGATGTCCAAGGAGGATCCGCTTGCTATAGACTCGTCAGGAGGACCATGGAGGCGATAGGGATAGGTAAGACTGAAGAAGAGTTGGGTCGCGGCCCGAAGGTGTGTTCAAAACATTAAGTGAAGAGGGCAAAACCGCGATCGAAGAGAGCTGCTGTTTTCGTTGGGCTAGATTTGGGGCGAGTTTGGGCCAACTCTTGGGCCAAGTTAGACCCTAATTGGGTCGGATTAAGTCTTGACTAAATTGTCTAAGCTATTTAACAAATAGAACTAGATAGAATCATCTAGAGTTCATTAAATCTAATAAGATGTTAGACTAGTTCTTTTTAACTTGAAATAAGGAAATGGAATTCTATGTTTGGGTCTCTAATTAGAATGGTAGGTGATTTATAAGTGAATTTTTAAGTGGACTAATGAATGTAAGGCATAAAACAATAATTTGTTAATAGTGTAGAGCAAGAAGATCACCTAGTAATTCAACTTAATTAATTGAACTTGTGGGTTAATAAAAAGAAAGAATTAAGAGTATGGTTGATCGACTAATAGTGAAAGTCTCTACTAAGACTCTAGAGTTGTAATAATAGAGCCATTAGAGTCAGGTAAAACTAGTTAATAAATGAACCAATCTAGTAATTATAGAATTAACCATAATCACTAGTTTTAGTGCTCCTTACAAATTTTTGTTGTCGTAATGATGTCCTAGTATGTGTATTTGTCACTAAATCTAGAAGCATGGTTCTAGAGGTTAGGTGTCACGCCTCGCTTCCCAAAATATAGAAGTACGGGCATGCAACTAAGGCTCAGTGAATGATACAAGTATTCCAACTCATATATAAGCTCATCAAGATAGAAATTACATCCACACAGAAAGCAATAATGATCATATGAACAAGAATAGAATAACATAACCAATATCCGAGATTGTCATGCCCCGCTTCCCAAAAAGAGAATACAGAATACGGATACGTGACTAAGTCCAGCGAATCCATAAGCTGTTAGGATCTTTACAATATTTCGCAGGAATAATCAGAGTAGGAATCACGAGAAGTCAACCATGCATGCATAACTGAATCAATATACCAACAGAATTTTACTTGAAACCAAATTTAACAATCTCAAATAAACCAGATCTGAACAAGTGAATAATTTTGGGTCACATTGCCCAATACAAATAATCCAAGTAATCAAGTACAATTATTCAAGATAAGCAACAAGAAAATAAGTAGTTATAGCAAAAATCTCCAACCAACTAGAATCTTAGATCACCTACTCCATTGGGTCGCTAATCACCATAATCTGTAATTTAACAAATTGCAGGAAAAAAGAAAGAGAAACAAAATGCCCTTCAATGCAAGTTACGGGCCGCTTGTGGTGCAGGCGACAAGTATATGAAAAGATAAACAAGAATATAGTAACATCGGAAGAAAATATAGCATCGAAAGGATGTAACAACAAAATATAGGGACTAACTCAAATCAAGAATAAGACTAGTAGCATGGCAAGATGAATGGATGCAAGTGGTATGTAACAAGTGTCAAGTAAACAAGTAAATGAGTAACAAGTATCAAGAATCAAGTAGACGAGTAACAAGTATCAAGAATCAAGTATCATGTACAAGGTAACAAGTAGCAAGTGTCAAGTGATCATATTCAAGTCTTGTATCTAGTCCTATCTAGGTAGCACTTCATGCGTCCCAGTTTTTACCACATGGTTGCTACATTCAAACAATTTCGTTTTAGATTTCATAGTGGATCATAAAGGGCAGTGTACTAAAGGACAAGTATCAAGTAATCAAGTATCAAGCCTCAAGTATCAAGTAAGTATCAAGCCTCAAGTATCAAGTATCAAGCCTTAAGACACAAATATCAAGCCTCAAGTATCAAGTATCAAGTATCAAGTATCAAGTAATCACGTAGGATCTATAGATCCCCTTCGAGTATATGTTTCTGTATTTTCCACTATTAGATCTTTCCTTTAAATCCCGGTTTAGTTTCTTATTATTATTATTCAAGTAAGCATGGACGTGCACAAACAAGTCAAGAAACAAGGAGAGATAACAAGGGACATGTACAAGTTGAACAAAGGACATGAACAGGTGATGAAAGACTCAAAATAGATTAAGACAATAAAAATTCTAGTTCCAGGATAGCAAGATAGTACTGTACCAAATCTAGGATTCCCGTTACCGCAAACATGCAAATCTAGATCTGTCAGAAGATCTAGAAACTAGACTCCCGGCCGAATCCAGCAAACATATATAAGTCATATAGTATTTCACAAAAACTTGACTCAAAATAGACTTGCATTCAGAAAAACATGTTCAGCCATAAATCAGAAACTTGTATTCATAAACAGGAAAATAACATAAAAACTTACTGATTAAGTTCAAAAAAAATCTGGGGTATTCCCTAGTATTTTTAGTAATAGAAAATAAACTTTCATAAATTTCCAACATAGATAGAATAGTTAAGTAAAATCAGAAAGCAGCAAGATACAGTAGTTTTGTAAATCTGGAATCATAAACATAGCAGTACTAAAATAACAATATCTTACAAAATATAAATCAAAATCCAGATCCGTCAAAAGAGTGATAAAATAGATACAGTAGGCTATAATTCATACTCACAATGTTTCTATAGACAACAAATAGAATCATGTCAAAATTAGGTATTTTTACTAAATAATATGAAAATTCTGTATGTATAGTAATTGTTCACATGCACAAAATGGTTTATAAAAGTTATCAATTAAATCCATAAAAATTAGGGGTCAATCCCAATCAAGTCTAGTTGTACTCAGCAAAATATTGGGTCAAAATATTATCTTTAACATTAGTAGAAAAATAAATTACCATACAGAATTCATATAAAATTGGATCTGGAATTTTAAACACATCTGTAGTAAAATAGTCATAACTTGCAACTCACAAATCGAAACTGAGATCTGTCAAAAAATCTAGAAAGTAGATAGAATTCTCTATAATTCATATTCACAAATAATTTTCATCAACTGAACTTAATTTGGTCTAAAATACTGAACAAAAATGGGGTACAACCAAAAACTGAAATCTTCTTTATGCATAAAATCAACATAGATCACATAAAACTCATCCAAATCATAACCAAACATGAAATAGGATATACTAGATGTCCAAGCAACTTGGTATAGGGTATTTAACACATCCACAACAAGTTATACTATGAATAACACATCAAGCATACAAGATCGTACAACCCATCATGGATCACGAACAACATGCATGTATATGTATCAAGAATCTAGATTATTTCTAAGTTGTTCATGTCATGTGTGTGACGAGACGACTATGGACAGATCAACACATAGAAACAAGATCAAACAGGGGATTTACACAAGAATTGTCTCTAGAACAAACCTACACTACATGCGGTATTTAGTACTTGTATTACACAAAGAAAAGAATACAAGTTAATTGCCTGGGAGACAAAGATGAAACGATGCAAAGAGCAAGAATAACGGGAACGGATTCCCGGGCATGAACTCAATGAATGACTCACGAACAAGATCACGAACATAATCAAACGGCTAAATCCAAGAGATTAAGATCAAGATGATCGGATCAGATCAGACGACCAGATCTCCCTGATGATGAAAATGATGATGATCAAGATCGATCGACGATCATACGATTCAAATTGATCCTAATATTGATGATGATCAAAATCAATCGGATGGTCCAGATCAGATGATGGAGATAATGATGATCAAGATGATCAAGGAAGATCTGATGGCCAAAAATCAAAGTGATCAACTCACTATTGTGATCACAACAGGGGGCTCGATGATCGGGTTGTTGACTTCGACGACGGCCGACGACTGGTTCGCGGTGGCTGACTGGTGGTAAGGTGGAGGATGGCAATGGAGGGCATCGAAAGGAGGGGCACAGGGCTTGAGGGGCGAGGAGCACTGGCTGTTGCTGCCGGCTGTTGCTGCATCAGATAGGGAGGCAATGCACAGGAAGGTCGAGTGGCACTACAGCTGCCGTTGTCAACTGGTGCTGTCGTGGCCGGGGCAGAGGGCGGCACAAGGTGGAGGAGCAACGGAGTTGAGGAAGGGGGAGAAGATAGGCACGATGCTACAGGGGGGCATTGAGAGAGGATGTTGCAGTCACTACTGCAGATCACCGACGGGAGGGGGAAGGGAGAGGGAGATCGGAGGGAGCCACGGGGGTTGCAGTGCCTGCGGGAGGATGACGCACGGGGAAGGAGCGTCGAGAGAGGAAGGAGAGAGGCGGAGGAGCACCGGGACGACGTGGTTGCATTTGGGAGGAGGCAGGGAAGGGATCGGGGGTGATGAGGCGCACAGGGGAAGGGGGTATAGGCGGCTAGGATTGTGTGACGGGGGAGATATACAGTGGTTAATATATAGGAGGTGATAGGGTTTTAGGGTTAGGTTGTTAACGGGTGTGGGTAACGGGTAGGGTATTAGGATAGGAGTAATAGGGTTTTAATGGGTATTGGGTTTATAGGGTAGAATCCAATAGGGGAAAGGAAAAATATTTAAATAAAAATAGGATTTTTAATGTAAAATCAAAAGGTAATAACAATAAAAATAATAATACTAATACTAGTAAAAATAACATTAATAATAATAGTAGCAGAAATAATAATAATAATAATAATAACAAGAATAATTGGGTTAGTATTACAATATAAAAATTCATTGGAAAAAATAGCTACAATTAAAATTATTGATTATAAATAGACTTTATTAGGAGATCCAACAATATATTTTAACCAAAATAATTTGAAAGCGGAAAACTAATTTACAAAAAAAATCAAAAATCCGAAAATACACAAATAATACGTATTTGCGAAAACAGGAGTTACAGAGATATAAGAATTTCGGGTCAAAATGCCCAATAAATACAATGAAATAAAATAGCGACCAAAAAGTAGAAAGTAGCACTAGCAATTCCATCACGGCCATCTAGGAAGTTTGTTCATCATGTTCCTTTGGTATATCGTCATCGGTATCTGTATAAACATTAACAAAGTGGTGGGGGGAAATGTCCGTTAAAGCAAGCTTTGGATAGCAAATAGCAACAAAAAAAATAATAGCGAGATAATAGGATATAACATAGAGGGAACAAGAAATAGCCGTAAATTACTAAAAAACAGTACAATATAGTATGGAAAGAAGCAAGGAACTGGAACATTATAATTATGTACGATGCAACTGAAATCAATAATTGGTATAGTATAATCAAGACTGTAAAGTATCATCAATCGGTAAAACAGTGATCTGTGATCAATAATCATGAATCATTAATCTAGAATCAATAATTAGGAATAATGTAATCATGAAATCTAGAGTCATGTAATTGGTAATAGTGTCAATGTTCAGTGCATCTTAGATCTATCAGTCTTTTATTAACCTATCTAATTCACGCATACCTGTGTTCCATACCACAAGTCCAGATGCATATCAATCAAGTGATGTTTAGACTTAAGTGATGAATGTTAGGTTTCGATGGTAATCTCAGATTAAATACATAGCGAAAAAATTACGAAGAAATATCAAAACCTAACCCTGGATCCATGCGAAAACCATAAATCGTGTTTAGGAGTTATACCTTGAGATGGATCTGCTATTTCCACAGTATGCCGATCACAACACTAGAATATTGCGGTGCATCTACGGTATCCACACGAACGAATCAAATCAAGCTTTCCCTCACACCCCGGTGCTAGCTGCAGGAAGAGATGTTCTCCACGATCTCTCTCTCTCATAATTTCTGTGTCGGCTAGGATTTTCTCATGTGACCTTTTCTTTTTCCACAAATACGTATCATATATATAGCTTCAGAAAATCAACCCTAAGAGAGTATTGAGACTGTTGGACTCACAATCTGACCTAGTTCAGATTCGTGTGTGGGCCTTTAAATTTTATTCAGTCCATTTAATCTAATTAAATGTCCAACCAATATCAGGAGTCCAAGTTTTACATCGATCCCCAATTAAATTCATCCTATAAATTTAAATCTCAATTTCGATCCATTCTAAGTGCCTGACCATGTAGGTTTCCGTTACGTTGACAGTAATACTAAAATCGTATTCCAGTATTACAAACAGTAAGCGGTATCTAGCAATACCTGCTACTCAAGTAACGGGAATGTCAGTGATTATACATAACCTATTCGTGATCAATGTTACCATATAGTCTAGTCTCTTTGTCCAGATATCTTAATTGACCACAAGGCATAGAGCGTGTCACCCTTGTATAGTTCAATCTTTAGTTTCTTGATGTCCGAGTAGACTTACTAAAACAAATGAGCTCAATGTCTCATATTGACTCATTTGAGCATGACCATGCATTTTGCAGTCTCACTCAATCAAGGGGCCCATAGATATCGCTCCTAGTAATGTAAGAGGGACAAATCCTATCTGAGTCACTCACATTCCTCCACATGATTTGTAGTATATCCAATAGTCGACTGTATAATCAACTTATTACAGGCAATGTTTGACGACATTAAAACATATAACTTCTCATGTAGGGAACTGTAGTGACTTCAAGTCAAAGGACTACATACACCATTGTCACTGTCAGAACTGCTTATGACACTCACGTAACGATCCATACAGCGTTCTCATGGTGGGTCAGTCCAGTACATTATTACTCTAATATGTACCCATATGAAGACTTGATATCTCATATCCATGACCTGTGAAATATGCTCATCAGTCTACGCACATACTAGTTTCTATGGATTATTGTTGTCCTAATTCACAATAATACTTTATTATGGACATTTAAGAATAGTGTTCTGATTCCAACCAATAGGATCTCACAATCAAGTCATGCACTTGATATCCCATGGTATTGAACCAACTATTCTAAGGACTTTATTATGTTCATTTAATTATAATAAACAACACATTAAATGATATACCTCATATATGAAATAAATGTTATGATACAATGTAAACTAGTAATGTCAATACACAACTGACCTCTAGGGCATACACCAATAGTGAATTTTATAGGATTATGTACTTGGAAATATAGAGTTAGGGTAAGATTTCTCTATATTGATTATTGTATCGTGAACTCCATTCATTGTCCATGTTCATGCAAGAGATCTATTTCCTTGAACTCCTAGTAAGTAGTTCTTATGGTTATTCGAATCATTTTATCTTCAAATTCTATTATTGATTCATCGTCGAGTTTTAATCTTGTTTCATCATCAAATTCTATTCTGGATTTATCGGCAAATCTGATTCATAGTTTCCTTTTCGTGCCTTGTTTATTCAAATAGCATGACTGTATTTTTCAAATTTTCTAACTCATTGATCTATTGCATTATCAACTCTTATTTATAATCTTTTCTGATTGACTCGAATTCTCTAACCGTATATTATCAATTCGTTTCTGCCATGTCTCTTGCCCGACCTTGCACTGAGAATTTGACCTTATTCCCTATAACCAAATTTAGAACTTTACACATGTAAAATATATCCCTCTAATTCTAGAATCCAGAACATCTTTCGATTTCTCAAACCGATTTACGGACAGCGAGATATTAATGTTTTGGTGCTGTAATGTCTAAATTTCCATAATACTGCCCATGCACGAGATCCACAAAGAATAGACTGTTAGGCATAACTACTGGACTTAGGTTTTATCAAGTGAGTAGGCATTTGATTCGGAAGAGAGTCTACCTTTTAGACTCTCTGATGGAACTAGATTCGCATTTTTGTAGAAGCAGAAAAGTGAGTTTTAGTGCATACTTGCACTGCTGTCAAGATCGGAGTTAGTATACCTTAACTATAAATATTGTTATTCTTGTGTTAAGAACTTGTACCGATATAATAGGTTGATATATTTTCTCTATATCATGCATTGCATCTACCACTTGATACTTTCTTGACCACCGTCATGGCTCTATATCATGTATTGCATCATCTCTGAATACTTTCCCGATTACCGTGTTGATATTGTTGTTACATTCATCGTTATAGTATTACTATTCTTTCGGATGGTGGAACTAAGTACCACATAGATCTAAGTGCCATGTTGAACTAAGTTCCACGTCGTAAGAATCGATGAGGGCCACCTTTAGAATCCAATACCTTAAGAAGTGATATGACTATCTTGATACTACTGTCCCTCTCACTGATTGCATCGTCTACATGTTCTTGATTGATTTTAATAAAAGAATAATAAGTCTGGGTTATAAGGGTATGACTTAGTAGTGAACAATATAGGAGAGTATACTCGGAAAGGGGGTTGTGTTTCCCAAAATAAGGATTCTTGATTCGAGTTCTTGATTACATGAGTACATGAATCTTGATTATATAATTTCCGAGTACATAATCCTATAAAATTCACTATTGGTGTATGCCCTAGAGGCCAGTTGTGTATTGACATTACTAGTTTAGATTGTATCATAACATTTATTTCATATATGAGGTATATCATTTAATGTGTTGTTTATTGTAATTAAATGAACATAATAAAGTCCTTAGAATAGTTGGTTCAATACCATGGGATATTACACCCCCACTATAAAATTCAATATTGTAATTAAAAGCATTATTTAAAAATTTGGGGCATTACACCCCTACTGTCTACGCTATGTACATTTATATATATCTATATATACAAACAAATACCCTACTACCTATTCCCTACAACTACTATACTCTTACCCTAACCCTTCTCCTTCTCACTCCACAGCAAACTCCGCTCCTACTCTGCTGCCTCCACCTCTCCCTACTAATCCTACTCCTACAATCTATCTATTTAACTAATATATATATATTTACCGTACTAATGCTTGCTTGTTCACGATACAATAATCAATATAGAGAACAACTTGCGAGAGTTCAAAGAAATTCTTGAACATGAACAGTAAATGGAGTTCAAGAGACACCTACCTTTATTGACAGCGAACGATCAACGAGAAGAAAAGAAGTACCACGGCAACGACTACATCAGTGAGATGCAAGTACGGTAACACAACGGCACATCGGTAGCAACAACAACAAGCAAGCACGATACAACAACGAGAAGGCTGCATTAGTCAATTTCGATGGTGGTTGGGAAGGAGACGGGTTTTACTTTTGTAAGGTTTGAAGTGCAAATGGAGAGGTGGTGCTGTCATCGAGTTTGGTGGCAATGGAGTTCGGCTTTTGATGGACGTTGGGTTGGAGCTTCAGGTGGTCGGGGGGTGAGGTAGTTGGGGTGTAGGAGATGAAGTGTTGGAGCTCGGGTGTTTGGAGTCCGGGTTAATGGAGGGTTGGAGGCTTCGGGTGTGAGGTGGAGGAGGTCGGGTTGTGTGAGGAGGAGAAGGTGGTGTAGGTGTGAGGGAGATGGAGCTCAGGTTGCGGGTGTGCACAGGAGTCAGTTGATCCGTGGTGAGGTGGTGGGTTTGGAGTTGAGGAGAATGGAGTGTAGCTTGTTTTTTTGAGTGGAAGGAGATGAGGTGTTGGTGGTGGTTCGGGTATGGCAGTGAGGGTGGAGCTTCGATGAGGTGGCGAAGAGGAAACATTGGAGTAGAGATGAGTTATTGTAGTAAGAGGTGAAGCTTTGGTGAAGGAAGAATTGAATTTTAAGAGAGTTTCTAAATGAAGAGAAGAATGAGGTGGCGAAGAGGAAACATTGGAGAAGAGATGAGTTATCAGAGTAGGAGGTGAAGCTTTGGTGAATGAAGAGTTGAGTTTTAAGAGAGTGTCCGGATGACGAGAAGAAGGAGGTGGCAGTGTGAGGTTGAAGATGTGTGAGTAAATATATATAGGTGGTATTGGCTGCATGTGATGGTGTAAATATATATATATATATATATATATATATATATATATATATATATATATATATATATATTAGTTAAATAGATAGATTGTAGGAGTAGGATTAGTAGGGGAGGTGGAGGCAGCAGAGTAGGAGCGGAGTTTGTTGTGGAGTGAGAAGGAGAAGGGTTAGGGTAAGAGTATAGTAATTGTAGGGAATAGGTAGTAGGGTATTTGTTTGTATATATAGATATATATAAATGTACATAGCGTAGACAGTAGGGGTGTAATGCCCCAGATTTTTAAATAATGCTTTTAAGATTAATAAATGAATTAATATGATTTTTGATGATTTAATAAATATTTTTCTGAAATTTACCTTTTACAGTGCAAAACACGTAAAAATATTTTCTTGGGAAGTTCAAAGTCAAAAATTATTTTTGGAGAAACCCATCATTTATTATTAGATATTATTTGTGAATTTTCTGGATTTTTCTGATAATTATTTGATCTATTTGCAAATATTACAAAAAGAGGGAATTTTGTGCAAAATTACCACTTGGAATGAAAACTCCAAATTTTCGGATTTTTTGGGATGGGCTTGATGCCTGGTCAACTCAGAGGTAAAGAGTTTACTTTTCGTTTTAATAAATTTGGTTTATTTAGCAAGTTTTGATAAAGAATGGTCTTTTTGTAAAATTGCCACTTAGAGGGCAAAAGTGCAATTTCGTTTTCTGGGTTTTCAAAGCAGTGCCGGCTGATAATAGAGTGGTTATTCTTGGTTTTAAATCTTAATTAAGATGGTTTTATTTTATTTCCAAGTATAAGAATTTATATATGTAAAGATATATTTAAAAGAGGTATTTTGCAAATCTATTCAAAAACCTTAGATACCCTAAATCCCGGCCTATTAAAGGTGGGGTGTAGCCATCTCTTTGCTGCACAACACAAAGGAATTTATTTATTATTATTTTTTTGGAGTTTCAAAGCGATGATCTTGGTTTTCTTGCGAAAGGAGAGATTTTCTTATTTCTTTATTATCTTCGGTTGATTCTTCAATAAGGTGAGTGACATATGTTTGTTTTCTTATTGTTCTAAGCATATTGTATGTGATGATTTATCTATTAGAAAGCATGTTAGATGGTGGGGTGATGATATAATGAATTTTGATGAGTAGATGAATTAAAAATTGAATCTTTTCTTGAAACTACACTATTGATGATTAAAACCCTAATTTGATGACTTGAGATTGTTAAGAACCTAATAGAAATCATGAGTAGGTTGCTTTTTTTCAGATTATTACTTACTTGGTTGATTTATAATTAATGGTATGTTGTATAATGCTCAAATTGATCAAATAAGCGAACAAGACTTGATCGTTACTGTATGTACATATATATATGATCTGTTGTGAAGTTTGGATGAGTGGAACTTGATTATATGTATGTAGTATTCACATATATTCACAGGTGAACAATTCTAATTGGTGAGGTATGAATATAACAAGTTGTGGAAGAGTGGTTGAACTAAAAGAATCAAGTTTTGAGTGAAAGAGATGGAGTTGAGTTCGGGTCTGTTTGTGTGCAGGCCAAAATTGAGTTTTGGGTTTTGCAAAGCTTTTCGATTGGATTGGATTTGTTTTATTGTTGAGGTGGTTTTAAACTTCTTACTACATATACAATTTGTTTTTTATGTCACTGAAGCAAAAATACACCTAACTACACCTATATATATATATATATATATATATATATATATATATATACACACACACATCTCTACTATTTGAAGAATTGGCAAAAGTTGATGTTTTGTGAAGTTTTCAGTCGAATTTGAGTGTTTTTGGTACTGAGATTGTTTGAACATTATACTACTCCTATTTGACGAGTTTCGATGCTAAAATTGGAGCTTAAATTCTTATTCGAATATATATATATATATATATATATATATATATATATATATATATATATAGACTGTTTTGAAAGATTTTTGTGAAAATTTTCTATTTTGAGATCTTGATATGTTTTGATGTGTTTTAATAACTCCTATAATTTATACAAGATATGTTGGATCATCTTAGGAAGTTTAATTTTGATTTTATAAGGATTTAATCGAGTATCAGATCAAAACATGCACAAAGAGCCAAATTGGCTATATAGCAGGTCACAGTCGACCGTCACGCTGCTATTTTGGGGATTTCTAATTGACAGTCAACTGCCCTTCATGTGCGGTCGACCGTTAATTGTTTTCTTTTGGCTGTTTTGCTGAATTTTCTTTGTTTCATTAAATGGTTATTTTCTCGATATTGTGGATTATTACCCTACTATTTTAGATGATATTTTTACTACAGAATACATTATTTTACAGAGAGTTATATTTTATTTATAATAGAGTTTTAAATGTTTTCTTATGATCTTATTAAGAGAGTTATATGTGTTTTTAAAGGAGTTGATGTTTTGGTGATATTCTAGCACTTAGAAATATGATTTTCTGTTATTTAATGGAGTTAATATTTTATTTGAATTCTGAAATTTTATGAGTACATTATATAGTTTTGGATTTTGTTGATTTAAGAAGTTTTCTTCATATAATCGTTTTGATGATGGATTTATAAGTTTTATTGAAGGTTTTGGTATTGATGGTTGAGTTATGAGTCTTTAGAGATTGAGTGGGGCCTTAGCTACCGGCGGTTGAGATTTTGGTTGTTGTTCAGTTGAGTTAAGCCCGGTAGGGTACACCAACTATAGGAGATTCGAAATCTAATAATTAATTAATTAATTAACTTAACAAGATAAGGACAGGCAGTAGATGGTAATATGATGAAATGAGAACATGGGTTATAGACCTTAGTATGGCTTGCGGTGTGAGATAATCATCGGAATTATCGAGGTGTGAGTGAAATAGTCTCGGAAATTACCAGCAGTGTGGGATTGATCTCCGGAATTATTGGGGTCAAGGTGACACTCATGGGGTATTCATGTGATGATGTATCATAGCTTGCGGTGTGAGGTATTCTCAAAGATTCCTAGGTGTGAGTGAAATAGTCTCCAGAATTATCTGTGGATAGAGATTGACCTCCAGAATTATTAATGCATGGGCTAATACTCACAGTTTATCTAGATCTCATAGTAGTCATTGAAGTAGGATTAGTTGCATAACGGGGGATTAAACCCTATCAAGTGGAGAACGATAAGGGCTTGCACCAGACTTATATAGAGTGGGATGCATAGAATCTGACAAGTATGCATTAGAGAGTCAGTGTATAGCATTGATGTTTTCTTGACTTGTTTTCATGCATGTTGTTTCCTATTTTTCTACACTTGACACTTAGTCTAGTTCCACTTGATGTTTTCATGTTTTATTTATTGTTATTTCTTATTTCGTTTATTCTTGCTGTTGATACATGTTGTTTATGATTCTCTGTCTTATGTTTTATTCATGTTGCATTTATTTTTATGTCACTCACCATTATAGCTGACCCCTGTAGTTTTGGGGGTTAAGGTTATCTCTTGCCTCTTGTTTTATAGGTAGGTACTTATAGCTTGGGATTTGGATGCTTGTGCTAGATTGATGTTATTGCTTATCTAAATTTGTAAAAGATTCTGTTGTAAAAGAAAGAATTTGTAATTCAAGGTGTTTTGTTTTCCGTTGTGCTTTGTAAAGAATTAATGTAATAAAAGTTGAAAAGTTTTATCTGTGTTTTGGCTATGCTTACTATTACAATTGAGGTTGATGCTGAGAATTGTGCCGCGTATTTCTGAGATATCATATTGGAAATTCGGGGCGCTACAGAGATTGGTATCAGAGCATGCTTCAATAGTAATGATAAACATGGTATAAAAATAAACCTAAGTGTGGGCATTAGAGCGTGAGTATCTAGGTGTGGACATTAGAGTTTGAGTATCACATAGAGTTAGAACATGATGTTTTGGTTTGGGGTATGGTTGAGGTTTTTCCATGAGGTGTTGATGTGAATATGAATTGTGTTGTGATGCTCTAACTTTACCCTCATTTTGCAGTATTCAGTCGTGGCAAGACTCTGGACCAAGAATGGTGGTAATGGTGATGGGGCTGGAAATTCCCATGGGGCTGGACTTGATCTTGAGACTGAGATTGCCATGGTGTATCAGATCTTGAATGCATTCATGGCAGCTAATATGGCACAGAATCAGAATCAGAATCAGAATCAGGGGGCTGGACCAGTGTTTGTCAATGCTGATCTGATCAAGCAGGTTGAGTACTTCAAGCAGATGAAGCCGCCAGTATTTGAGGGGCAGTCTGACCCAAATGAGGCTGATGATTAGATTAGACAGATGGAGATGGTTTTCGAAGTCTTGGAAACCCCAGCAGTCAATAAGGTGAAATTGGCTACTGTGCAGTTAGAGAAGGATGCTGGCGTCTGCTGGTAGTCAGTGAATAGGACTTTTGGAGATCAGCAAGTGACTTGGGAAGCTTTTATGGATGTGTCACGCCCTGCTTCCCAAAAAGAGAATACGGAATACGGATACGTGACTAAGCCCAGCGAATGGTTTTCATCATCCATAAGCTGTCAGGATCCTTACAACATTTCACAGGAATAATCAGAGTAGGAAGCAAGAGAAGTCAACCACGCATGCAAAACTGAATCAATATACCAATAGTAATTTACTTGAAACCAAAATATAATAATATCAAATAAATCAGATCTGAACAAGTCAATAATCTCGGGTCACACTGCCCATACAAATAATCCAAGTAACAGATACAATTGTTCAAAATAAGCAAATAGGAAAATAATAATAACAGCAAAACTCCAGCATCTAGAATCTCATATCACCTACTCCATCGGGCTGCTGATCACTATAATCTGCAATTTAACAAAACTGCAGGAAGAGGAAAAAGAAAATAAACTCCCGTCAATGCAAGTTACGGACTGCTTGTAGTGCAGGCACAAGTACAGGGAAAAGAATAAACAAATATAAAATAACAGCAGGAACAAACATAGCATGGAATAGATATGACAGGGCAAAACAGAATGTCTAATATGAATCAGAAAACAGAATCAAGTAACATGGTATTCTAACAGGTACAGGTGATATGTAATAGATGTCAAGTGTTATACAGACAGGTAACAGATATCTAGTAATATGTAACAGTCAGACAGATAACAGATGTCAGATAACGAATATAGGTAAACAGGTAACAAATGTCATGTTATTACAGATCTTGTGTTATTACTATCTAGGTAGCACTTCATGCGTCCCAAACTTTTACCACATGGTTGCTACATTCAAACAAATTACGTTTAGATTTCATAGGGAATTCTATAGGGCTGTGTACTCAGGTATCAGACAGATAGCAGATGCAGATCGAGACAAACAGATAGAACCTATGGGTTCTCTTCTCAGTACACCTTCCTATAGGGAAGTGTGCAGTCAGGGTTATCAGACAGACAGAGTCGTGTATCATTGTCACGCCCCGCTTCCCAAAAATATGGAATACGAGCACGTAACATTGGCTCAGCGAATGATTTTCATCATCCATAAGCTATTCAGGAATCTTTACAACATCTCACAAAATAATCAGAGTCGGAAGCAAAAGAATCAACCAACATGCACATATGAACAAAAACACCAATAAGAATACTTGAAATAAAATATATTAATCTCAAATAGTTATGATCTGAATAACCCCAATAATCCTGGGTCATACTGCCTAAACACAAAGAATACAAGTAACAGATACAATGTTCAAAATGAGCAACAGGAAATAAATGAAGATAGCAAAAGCTCCAGCCAACTAGAACTTTAGATCACATACTCCATCGGGCAGCTGACCATCCTGATCTGCAATTAGTGAATTTGCAGGAGAAGGAAAAAAGAAAACAAGTACCCTTCAATTGGAAGTTACGGGCCACTTATAATGTAGGATACAAGTACAGGGGGAAACTAAACAAATCTCAATAATAGCAGAAACAAACCTAGCAAGATATTACAGAATCAACTAGCATGGTATACTAACATGTGTCAAGTGTCAAAAGTCAAATAGCATGCAGACAGATATACAGATAGTGTCAAATAATAGTGTCAAGTGATAATATCAGACAGATAACAAGTAATCAGATGATCAAATAACAGATAGCCAAATACATATAACAAATTCAGATTCAGATTTCAGATACAGATACAGGTACAGATGTCATATTCTTATAAGTCTCGTATTAATTACTAACTAGGTAGCACTTCATACATCTATCCTTTTACTACATGGTTGCTACAGTCAATGCAATTTCGTTTTAAATTTCGTAGGGAACCATACAGGACAGTGTACTCAGGGACAAGAAATCTAAATCATATACCAAATTCCAAATTAACCAAATCATATACCAAATTCCAAATAATCCAAATCATATACCAAATTCCAAATAATCCAAATTATATACCAAATTCCAAATATGGGAAACACGGGCCCCCTTCCGAGTACACGTTTCTGAATTATCCACTACTAGATCTTTTCCATTAACCCCGGCTTGGTTATTTATTATTATAATCAGGCATGCATGTATGTGTCGCAAAACAAAGTAAGGATAACAGAGTATAAACATGTATCAAGTTCAGGGTGCAAGATAAATAAGTACAGGTACAAGATAACACATAACAGGGTAGAACAACTAGTTTTCTAATTCAGGACAGCAAGAAAGTGTTGTACAAAAACAGTGATTCCCGCTACTACAAACATCCAAATCTAGATTCGTGAAAGGATATGGAAAATAGACTCCCACACGAATCCAGTGAATATAAATAAGTCATATAGTAATTCACAACATCTTAACTGAAAACATGTTTGAATCCAGAAAACATGTTCAGTCAGAAATCAGTAAAATAAATTCTCTGTCAGGAAAACCGCATCAAAACCTCTCAAATAATTTCAGAAAAAATCAAGGGTATTCCCCTAAATGTCTAAAATCAGAATATAAAGTTTCATAATATTTCAGTAAAATTAGTTTAGTCATCAAAAATAAGAAAACATCAAGAAACGATACTTTGGAAAATCTAGAATTCCCAACACTGCTGTATTAAAACTGAAATATCTCGCAAGCAGTAAAATAAAATCCAAATCCACCAAAGAGAGATAAAAATGGACAAAATAATTTCACTTTCATATTTCATAAATATTTTTCTTACAGTAAAAGGAATCAGGGTGAAAATAAGATTCTTTACAGAACAACAAACAAAATACACCAAGTATAGTTCTTATAAACAAGCATGAAACGGCATCTGAAATTCATCAATAAAATCTACCAAAATTCTGGGTAAACCATAGATATGTATAAAAAGACTGACCAAAGTTTCAGATAAAAAAAATATGGGTAGCACAAGTATCAAATTAATCTAGTCATCAAAATCAACAAGAAACGAAATTGGAAATTTATTTACACCTCTGCAATAAAACAGTCATATCTCACACATACGAAAACGAAATCAATCAAGGTTAAAGGGGTTAGAAAGAAGACGAATTCCTCTAAAACTCATCTTTTGTACCGAAATTAAGAAAATGACTTCAAGATAGTCCCAAAATAGCAAACAAAACAGATCAGCGACAAAATACAGATTTTTCCCTTTAACAACTCAACATATATCATACAAAACTTGTTCAAAGCACAATCAAGCATGAAATCGAGTCTACCAAGTGTCCAAACATCATGAATTAGGGTTATTAACATATCTAAATCAAGCCTATCACATGGTTCTCAACAAATATCCAAATTCTCACAAGAAGTCTCACATACATGATCCAATCAAGAACGGGTAAAACCTAAGTTAATTTATGTCAATATTGTGTCGTGAGGCAAATGTGGTCAAGTTTTCACAATAGAGACAAAACCCATCAAATATAACACACACACGAGTTGTCTCTAGACCCAACTACACTATAGGTGGTATTTTTTGACTTGTATCAAATAAAGGAATTGGAGTACAAGTTACTTGCCTTAACCGAAGATGAAGAACGACGAAAATCAAGAGCAACGAGAATGGATTCCCAAAAACGAGCAAAACCCACGAACGAAAATCCACGAACTAATGAATCCAAGCAAACTTGAGCAAAAATCTCCACACGAATAAACTCTACCAAAAGAGAGATGATCCAAGGGGGATGATGACAATAGTGGCTTGCAGCCACAAGAGAACACCAAGGGAGAGAGACTAGAGTGGTATATGGTGGTGTAGGAGGTCGGATGGATGAGTGGATGGAGTGCGGCCAAAGCGAGGGGTGTCTCGGCCTAGGGGGGTGGGCTTCGGGTGTGTGCGGCACCGCCAAGGGAGAGAGCGAGAGAGGGTAGGCCGGGTGCTAGGGTGTAGGGTTTAGATGTTAGGGTTAGGGTTTGAGGTGATATATATATATATATATATATATATATATATATATATATATATATATAGAGAGAGAGAGAGAGAGAGAGAGAGAGAGAGAGAGGATTAGGGTGATTGGGTAATTGGGTTGTGGGTAATTAGGAGTAGTAATAGGATTGTTTAATTGGTATTGATAAGGATTAATTGCATAGGATTTAAAATAGGATTGGGTTTAATTTAGCTTCGGTAAATCTATTAGAGATCAATAATAGGATTGGGAATAGGATTAGGGTTTTAAAATAGGATTTAAATAAAAGATCAAATCGAATAGATAAAGTAATAAATAAAAGTAGGATTATATATCAAAATATATTGATTCTACAAGATAGAAATTATTTGAAATACTAAAAATACAAATAACAATAGAAATAGATTTTTAAACCAACAATCAAGAGTAAAAGATAAAATAACACGAATAACAAAAATAACAATAATCATAATGAGCATTAACAAAAATAATATTAATAGTACAAAAATCAACACATAAATATAATAAAAATAATAATCCAAAGCATAATAAAAATATTTGTATTATAAAAAAAAAATATCATTGGGAACTAGTTATAAATAAACTATTGATTAAAAATAGGTTTTAACAGAAGATCTAATAATACATTTTAACAAATAATTTGAACGCAGAAAAATTAATGTACAAAAATTTTAAATATAGAAAATTACACACAAAATACGGGTTTGTGAAAACAGGGGTTACAATCATGTAGTCATGAACACGTAGAAGATAATCCTGTGGAAACACGGGCCCCCTTCCAAGTACACATTTCAATATTATCCACTACTAGATATTTTCCTTAACCCCGGCTTGGTTATTTTGTTATTATTATCAAAAAAGCATGTATGTGTTACAAACAGAGCGAGGATAACATGGCATAAACAGGTAACAGGTTCAGGTTGAAAGATAAACATGTAAAGGTGAAAGACAACACACAAAAGATTAGGACAACGAGAATTCCAGTTCAGGACAGCAAAATAGTACTGCGCTAAAATTTGGATTCCCGTTGCTACAAACATGCAAACCTGGATCCATCAGAAAATTTGGAAAATAGACTCTCGGCCGAATCCAGTAAATATATATAAGTCATATGGTATTTCACAACAACAAGTCTCAAAACAGACTTGAATCCAGAAAACGTGTTCAGCTAGAAATCAGAAGTTCGTATGCATAATCAGGAAAACAACATGAAAACTTAACAATTAAATCCACGAAAAATCTGAGGTATTCCCTAGTATGTTTAGTAACAGAAAATAAAGTTTCATAATTTTCCAATATAGATAGAATAGTCAAGAAAAATCAGAAAGCAGCAAGATACAGCAATTTTGTAAATCTGGAATCATAAACACTATAGTACTAAAACAGCAATATCTCACAAACTATAAATTGAAATCCAGATCCGTCAAGAGGGTGATAAAATAGATACAGTAGGCTATAACTCATATTCACAAAGTTCTTATAGAAAGCAAATAGAATCAGGTCAAAATTATGTATCTTTACTGAACAGTGTGAAAATTCTGCAAGTATAGTAGTTGTTTGCAAGCATAGAATAGTTTGTAAAAGTCATTAATTAAATCCGTAAAAATTAGGAGTTAATCCCAATAAATTCTAGTTGTAACAAGCAAAATATTGGATCAAAATATTATCTTTAACATCAGTAGAAAAATAGATTACTATACAGAATTCATATAAAACTGGATCTGAAATTTTAAACACGTCTATAGTAAAATAGTCATAACTCGAAACTCATAAGTTGAAACTGAGATCTGTCAAAAAATCTGGAAAGTAGATAGAATCCTCTATGATATTCATAAATAATTTTCATATACTGACCTTAGTAGGGTCTAAATCATGCACAAAAATGGGGAATCAACAAAACAGAAAATATCTTTCATGCACAAAATCAACTAGTTCATATGAAACTCATCCAAAATATTACCAAACATGAAATAGGTTATACTAGATGTCCAAGAAACATGGTATATGGTATTTTTCAAGTCTACAACAAGTCTACTACAACTAACACATCCAAGCACATGATATCATACGAACTACATGCATGCATACATCAAGAAGTGGTCATCCCTAAGTTATTTCATGTCATGTGTGTCATGAGGCAACTACGAGCGGTACAACACAATAGAGACAAGATATAGCAGGGGTTCCACACAAGAATTGTCTCTAGAACACAACTACACTACAGACGGTATTTAGTACTTGTATTACACAAAGAAAAGAATGCAAGTTACTTGCCTGAGAGACGACGAAAATGACAGAGAGAAAGAGAATAGGGAACGGATTCCCGGACACGAACACAACGAACGAACGAACCACGAACACAATCTCACGAACAAGATGAACAACCGATCACGAACAAGATGAAGACGATCAAGATCACGAACACAATTGGACGGCTAAGATCAAAGATCAAGATCAAGATGAAAGATCAGATGGCTCAGATCAAGACAGATGGAGATCTTGATGATCAAGAGGATAATCAAGATGATGAAGATCAAGAGAAGATCGACGACCCACATTCAATCAAGCATGATGATCGACAGCCCACAATCAATGGTGATTATGGAGATGATCGAAGGGAAAACAGACGGCTGAGAGTGGACGGCGGCACAAGGCAGTGGTTGGCCAGCGATGCCACGTCATGGCGGCGATTGGTAAGGCACAGGGGAACATCGAGGGGTTGTGCTGTGCTGTGCAGAGTCACAACAGGGAGCACAGGGCTATACTGGAGTATGGCGGTGCTGAGGTTGCTGGGTAGGGAGTCGCCGGCTGGGTGGAGAAGGGAGAGGAGAGGGAGCAGAACGATGGGGGGTGCTGGTGCTGTGGTGTTCGACGTCGGGGTGGAGACGCAACATAGGGAGAACAAGAGGGAGACGAGTGGGAGACAAGAAGGGGGTTCGGAAGGAGGTGAGCGGGAGAGGAAAAGGGAAGGAGGGTGATCAGTGCTGGCATCGCTCGGGAGGAAGCACCAGCGGAGGGGACTAGGGGTTGGTCTGTAGTCGTGCGGTGCTCGGGAGGAGCACAGCACACAGGGACGTCGGTGACGCTGCGGGGCAGTGCGTTGCAAGGATGAGAAGAGGAGACTGGGGAGAGGGAGAGAGCAGCTGAGGGAGGAGGGTCGCTGTTGTCAGAGGGAGACACAGCGTAGGGGATAGCCGAGGGAAAGGGCGGCGCGATGAGAGGGGAAGCATCGGGGGAAAGAGATGAGCGGGAGAGACGAGGGGACGATGGGTTTAAAGGTGGGAGGGGAGAGGTAGAGGATGGGTTGGAGGCTGGTAGGGATGAACCGGGGGGGGTGCAGCATGGGTTAGATATATGGGAGGGGATAGGGTTTTGGGGAAGATATACAGGAGTATAAATAAGTGGTTGGGTATTAGGGTTAGGTGTGAACAGGGGTTTTTGGGTTTTGGGTATACAGCATATAGGTAGTAGCTTGACAGGGGTAACAGGTATAGGGTAAAGTGGTATAGGGCTAATGGGTTAGGGTATTGGGTAATGTGTATTAAAATCCAATAGAAAAAATAAATAGGGTTTATAAAATACAAATTTCACAATTTCTCATAGGTTGCTAAACAATATTTTACAGGGTTTAATAAAATTAATTTGAAAAATACAATTAGATTAATATTTAACTTTTCACAACCAATTAGGAGAGTCACATACAAATAATATACTTGGTTTATACTTTAAAATGATAATAATAATAATAATAATAATAATAATAATAATAATAATAATAATAATAATAATAATAATAATAATAATAATAATAATAGGATTTGTATTATAATATAAGACTCATTTGAAAATAACAATAAGTACAATTAATGAAAAGAACGAATTTTAACAGGAGATACAAAATATTTTTGAAATAAAATGAATTTAAGAAAACGAAAATTTTTATAAAGAACACAAACCCAGATAATACACGAAAAATACGGATTGTGAAAATAGGGGTTATAGGATGAATTCAATGATCGTTTCTTTCCTCTGGATATTCAGGAAAAGAAGGCAACGGAATTCTTGAATCTGTAGCAAGGCAATATGACAGTGCGTGAATATGAGACTAAGTTCGCTCATCTGTCAAGGTATGCGCCGGAGCTGATTGTTGATGAAGCGAAGAAGGCCAAGAAATTCAAGCAGGGCTTGAGGCCGAACTTGAGGTCGAGGATGATTCCGTTGGGCATAAGGAGGTTTGATAAGTTGGTCAGGAGAGCAACGATGACAGAAGAGGATATGGACCAGTTCTAGAAGAAGCAAGAGACCTGGAATAGGAACAAGTGGCCAGCAACTAGTCAGAGTGGGAAGAAGTCCCAGTGAAGCAGGGCAAGTTCAGTAGGCCAGAGCATAGGGCACCTGCAACTCAGGAGGTGACTTGTTACTACTATAAGGAGGCGGGTCACTTTAGGTCAGCATGTCCTAAGCTGGCGAAGCAGACTTGTTTTCAGTGTGGACAAGTGGGGCATACTAAGCTTTTCTGTCCACGATTGAAGAAGGAAGGTTCATGCAGAGGCAAATTTCAGAGGCAATGTGTAGCGCCCCAAATTTCCAATATGATATCTCAGAAATACGTGGCACAATTTCCAGCATTAACCTCAATTGTAATAGTAAACATAGCCAAAACGCAAATAATTTTTCAACTTTGATTACATTAATTCATTACAAAATACAGCGGAAAAACAAACACCTTGAATTACAATCTTTTCTTTTAAAATACATTCTTTTACAATTTGCATAAGCCATAACATCAATATAGAACTTGCATCCAAAACCCAAAGCTATAGGCACCTACCTGTAAAACAAGTGGCTAGAGATAACCCTAACCCCCAAAACTATAGGAGTCAGCCATAACGGTGTAAGTGACATCAAAAGAAAACAATATAAATAAAACATAAGGCATAGAGTCATAAACAACATGTATTAACAACAAGAATAAATGAGATAAGAAATAACAATAAATAAACATGAAAACATTAAGTGGGACTAGACTAAGTGTCGAGTGTAGGAAAAACAGAAAACAATATGCATAAAACCAAGTCAAGAAAACACAGATGCTATATGATGACTCTCTAATGCATACTTGTTAGATTCTATGCATCCCATAATACATAGGTCCTGTGCAAGCCCTTATCGTTCTCCACTTTATAGGGTTAAATCTCTTTTTTTACAACTAATCCTACTACGGTGATGGAAACAAGATTCAGAATACTCTGTGAATAGGCATCACAACCTTTGACGCGCAAGGATCATGTAAGAATAGCTTAAAAACCGGAGAATCACCTCCCTGCCGTGTACCCCACGAATAGCCTTGCGAGGCCCTCGACGTGCAAATACACCAAATACATCCCGTAAATAGGCCCGCCGACCCTCCATAGGTGAACGCACCCTGCATGTTCCGTGAATAGGCCTGCAGACCCTCGACACGTGAACATAAAAATGTCCTCTCGAGACATAACAACACACAAGTCCTGGAATGCATCCGTTGAACCCAAACCAAGAGCATATACTTACGTTTTCCAAGTTCCATCACATCTCCACTAGTGCCTGTCCTTAAGTTGGTTATTATTAAAACACAAAAATCTCTCCTTCCTAGAGTTAGTGTATCATGCCGGACTTAATTTCACAAAACAACCCCAATGACCTCAATTGTCAAAATCCACAAAATCTCATCTGCCGGTTCACAGGACTCCCACTCAACTCCTAGAGATTCACAACTCAACCATCAATACCAAATCTTTCCACAAAACTCATAATTTCATCATCAAAACGTTTATATAAAGGAAACTTCTTAAACCAACAAAAAATTCAATTTCATTTAATGTGCTCATAAAATTCTAGAATTTAAATAAAATATTAAATCCATTAAATAACTGGAAGTCATATTTTTGAAATCACAAAATACCACTAAATATCAATTACTTCAAAGAAAACATATATATTTTGCTATATGAGGTTATAGAAATACAAGTTTGAACAAAATACATCCTTTTGTAAGATACTGTAATCCATAGCAGAACATCATTTAAAACAGTAGATTAATAATCCATAATCGAAGAAATAATCATTTAAAGAAACATCAGAAAACTCAAGAAATCCATCAGTCATAACAATGACAGTCGACTGTCGCAAATGGTTGGTCGACTGTCCTGGAAAAATTCGAAAACTCAAGAAAACCAATCAACAGTAGCAGTGACAGTCGACTGTCGAGAATAACCAGTCGACTGTCCTGCGAAAATCCAAAACTCATCAGCCAGGACAGTGACAGTCGACTATTGAACATGGTCAGTCGAATGTCCTGCGATGATCCAAAACTCAAGAAAACCATCAGTGAGGACAGTGGCAGTCGACTGTTGAAAGTGGCCAGTCGACTGTCTTGCAAAAATCCAAAACTCAAGAAAACCATCAGTCGACTGACGACTCAGTTCAAAGACGAAGCAGTCGACTGTTATTACAAACAAAATCTGAAATTCAGTAACTGACCAGTCGACTATCGACATTAGTTCGGTCGACTGTCAACTATAGCAGGTTGTAGTTTTGAAAATCTATGCATGTTTTAAACTGATACATTGATTTACTTTATAAAACGCAAATTTGTAAAAACTAAATTCCTGAGATAGTTGAATATAACTTGTATAACATATAGGAGTTTATAAAACAAATCAAAACCATATCAAATCCATAAAAGAACAAATTTCATCGAAATCTTCAAAATGTGAATATAGATACATATATGTGTGTTGCTGCTGAAATCGGTGTGGGGGCAAACAGATAGATTTGTGGATTCTTGGGATGTTGAATAGTCAAACCTGAAACCTTTCCACCGGAGTTTGACGGAGATCTCCCACTGTTGACCTGCAAAAAGTGCGAAACACCGGAGTTGATCCCGGCGATGCACCCTCCGACGCTCAAGTCAGTAATCAGAAAGATTATGAATGAGATTTGGTTGGCAAAAGATTCATTACCTGGTAATAGTGGGGGATGGGGGGGATTTATAGCCGTCTTAGGGACCAGTTTCGGGATAAGATCAAATCCCTACTTCCTAGTGAATGGATAGAAGGAATCAGGGCCGTTGAATAAGCATAATCATAAACCCTAATTCTATCCAGCTGGACTAGGTTTCTTCCGAGTTCGAACCCGCGCCTAGTTGAGATGGATCCGGTCTTGGGTTGTTGGGCCTTTGGAAAAGAGACCCAGTACCCATTTCGGACCCGTTTGTAGGTGAAATTACCATTTTACCCCTAAGCTTTAAGATTCGTGACCGATTTGGACGGTTCTGATTTAACTCTATTTTTAGCCATATCACGAGCGCCCCACGCCCGAAGACTGCGTTTGATCAGCCTTTAAGGAGTAGTTTTACTGTTTAAATGGCTTGCAGAGTTGTATCGAAGTCCAAATGAGGGGTGTTGGACCTTCATACGAGGTTTTATGGTGGGTTTTGGTTTTGGTTGCGTGCTCAAGGTTGTTCTTGAGCCTTCCTGTGCTTCTGGTGATTTTTCTTAATTTTTATTTATTTTTCGGACCATTATTTAATTTTGCGAAGCGGTGATTCATTGTTCGGGGGCCTTAATTAATTATTCTAAGCAATAATTATTTACACGGGGGCTCAAAAATATTTTCCCGAATTTTTAATTATTTTTTAGAATTTTTAATTATTTTTTCGCATTTTTTAAATAAATAATTCGATTTTAATAAATAAAAAATTAATTTTTAATATTATTTATGACGTGGCGCAATCTAGGCCGCCCATCTCGCATCAGCGCGTAGTTCCGAGAGATCGGACGGACTGTGTTGCTCGGCACCATTTTCTCCACGTAAGCAGTTCGGATCACCAGTTGCTCGGAATTCGGGCGACGTGGCTCGGCACTATTTTCTCTACATGAGCAGCTCGGATCGCCAGTTGCTCGAATTGGGAATTCAAGCGATGTGGGGTGATCTGAGCTGTTCATCAGATTGAGGCACAAATTTTGAGAAGATCTGACGGCCGGTGTCGCTCGGCATTATTTTCTCCACATGAGCAGCTCGGTTTGCCAGTTGCTCGGATTGGGATTCCGAGGGACATGGGGTGATCTGGGCCGTTCATCAGATCGAGGCACGAATTTTGAGAAGATTTGATGGCCGGTGTTGCTCGGCGTTATTTTCTCCACTTGAGCAGCTCGGATCGCCAGTTGCTCGGATTGGGATTCCGAGCGACGTGGGGTGATCTGGGCCGTTCATCAGATCGAGGTGGAGGTCTCAGTCCGATCGACCCCAGTACGCTCTCTTTCTTTTTTCTTGCTAGTCTTAGTATCTTTTAGTATTTTGTTTTTTTTTTCTAACTCTTTTGCTTGGTTTTTTCTTCGTATGCAGAGTCCCCCGGCATGGATTACAAAGCGTTGATGGCAAAGAGTCGTGCTGCGAAGGATGCAGAGACGAGGAAGAGGAAGAGGAACACGACGGGGCTCTTTCGAGCCGAACAGCACAAGTCTCCTCGGCACCCTCGGTCCCCTCGGTGCCCTCGGTCCCTGTGGAGCCGGTGACTGAGGCCCCTTCGGAAAAGCCTGCTCAGGCCCCTCTGGTCGATGCCCCTGGCTCGTCAAGCGGGGCGTTCTCTGCCAGCGCAGCTCTGGCTTTGTAGGTGCCACCGCTTACTGCCGAGGCGGAGGCCATCCTCACCGAGGAGCACAAGCGTCTCTTCGTCCCTGACTGGAGGGTGATGAAGGTAGACGGTTTCCTCGGTGACTCGGGGATGTGCATGCAGGCGGTGAAGCACCTGCCAACCCCGAAGGACCATGTCGTGCTGAAGGCCGGCACTGTGGGTGACGACGCCCTGGAGATAGCTCGGAATACTATGTCGGTAAGTGTGAGTTGATTACGACAACCTAAAAAAATTTCTAAGTTTTTTGTCCTGTTTTAATCGTTTCTTTTCCTTCGTTTTGCTCGCAGATTCTCTGCCACTTCAACCACGTGCTCGAGCAGTTTGCCGAGCAAGAGAAGGAGATGAAGCTGGCGAATGATCGGGAGAAGTCAGAGCGCTCTAAAGCGGTCAAGCTATTCAAGGCCGAGTAGCAACTCTCGGCTTCGCGAGCGGCCGAGGTGGGGGGCCTCGAGATGAAGCTCGCCGAAGCACTGAAGCACTCTGCGGTCGAGACTGCCAAGGTCGAGGCATTGGAGAAAGAGAGGGCTCGCCTCGAGGAGGAGCTGGCCAAGGCCTTAAAGGCGTCCGAGGAGGCGCTGAATGGCCAGGCGATGAAGGTGGCGGAGGCCGAGAAGGCAGTTCGGGATGAGGCCGAAGCCCACATGATGGCAAACGTGGAGGAGGCTTACGCCTGAGCGCTGAAGCATGTGGTGGCCCGCATCCCCGACTTCGATACTCCTTGTACTACTTCTACGATCCCATGGAGGGCGAGGAGCTGTTTCCTCTGGCGGAGATCGAGCCCGAGCAAGGGGACAAAGAGGCCGAGGAGAACACCGAGGACGAGGTGAATGTCAGGGGAGCGCTCGTCACTGTGCCGAGCGAGGATGTCTCGGAGCGGCGCCATGAGGTGGCCCCCTGGCTTAATCACCTCTTCCTTTGTTTTTTGTTTTTTTTTTTTCTGTTGTAACACCGAACTGCGGACTGACCACCGCTCTCATGTACTCTTTTTGGATTTTAATGAAATCGACTAAATTTTTAAGACTTTGGCCAAGTGTCTGAGATTTCAAGTGTTGTGAATGCCTTGTTGTTGAAAACACCTTTTGCTCTTTGTGTTAATATGTTTTCGCTTCTCAGGTCGTCGAGTCGAGTTCAGCAGCTGAAGCCTCTCGTCTTCGGGTTGACTTGAAAGCAACAAAGTTGGCCCTCTCAAGAGCGAGTTGGAGCTAGATCATCTCAAGGTGATGCTGGCAAAGTGTCTTTTCGAGTTGAAGCAACTAAGAAAACGAGCTCGCGAGGTTCGTCTTGAAGGTGAGGTGGAGTTGCTCCGGAAGGTGCTATTTGATGTTACGGAGGAGAGGGGCGAACTACTGGACAAGGTTCACCACTTGAAAATAGTAGAAGAAGAGCTTTCAGCGGAGGAAGAAGAATTAGCAGAGACGGTGGGCAAGTTGATGGCCGAGCGAGACGAGTTGACAGCGGAGGTCGACGAATTGAAGAGGGTTACCGTCGATAGGAGCATCGAGGTTTCTCATCTCTGTCAAATTATTGCCGACGGATCTGGTGCCGAAGGCTCCGCTCAGCTTCCTTGCTTCAAGATAGCCATGAAGGACGACTCTCTGAAGCAACGAATAGTCGAGCTAAAGGTGGAGCTTGCTCGCCTCAAGCCCCATTCGGGACCGATCAATGTCAGAAGCACTTCGTGTACCCGTGAAGAGAATGAGCGAGGGATTTCATTTTACGAGCTTGCGACTCGTTCCCCTGTTGCTCGGCAAAGTCCAGGTGATGCCTAAAGTGGGGTGGCTGTCTCGTCGAGCGAAGCCTCAACCGGCGCAACACTGAGAGACACTACTAAGCTCGCCGGATTGGGGACCTCAGCAAGTACTGGATCGCAACGGCAAGGCGTGCACCATCCCCGCCTGTCTCTTAAGAGGAACATCCCTCTTCCTAGGAGTTGTTGAAGTAGTTTTGTAATTTTAGCCTTTCGAAGTTAGTAATTTGTTGTAGATAAGAGTAGCTGGTCTTGTAATTCGAGTTTCTTTGAACTTTAAACTTTATAGAAGTGAAAGCTTGTTTATTCCTCTGTGCTTGTGTGTTGGCATGTTCAGTTAGTCCCTTTTGGTTGTAAGAGTGTTTCTGAAGGGCGGACCATTTCTAGCTCGCTTAAGAACGAGGAGTAGAAGTGGCATCTTGCCAAACTTTTGAACTTCGAGGGACGTGGCTCTATCGGATGTGTCCATCTGAAGATCTTGCACGGATCTCAATGTAAAAAGATGGTGTGGATCACAAGAAAATGCTATCTTGTCGCTTTGTAGTCGTGGTCCAATTTGAGCCGTCTGATCAAGATCTTGCACAAATTCTGAGGAGAAAGTTGTTTTTCTCCAATACGCAGCTCGGATCTCCAGTCGCTCGGATTTGGGTCCCGAGGGATGTGGCACGATCTGAACTGTCCATTTGAAGATCTTGCACGGATCTCGATGTAAAAGACGGTGCGGATTACGAGAAAATGCTATCTTGTGGTTTTGTGGTCGTGGTCCAATCTGAGCCGTCTGATCAAGATCTTGCACGAATTCTGAGGAGAAAGTTGTTTTTCTCCAATATGCAGCTCGGAATGCAAGTCGCTCGGGAACGTATGCCTGAATATCTTCGTAGTTATCCAGCCAAGTGAAGCAATGGGGCATTCATTCAAGCACTCCTCCAAGTATTCTTCTCCTGTGTCTAGTATAGTTGTAGAAATTTAGTCAGTTATCCAGCCTAGTGGTCTGGATTCCGAACGCGTCGTTCGAGTAAATTTTAACGGTTGTGGGAGCAGTTCCGAATGGCGAACCACTTCTAGCTCGCCTAAGAGCGAGCTTGCAAAGCGGAATTGAGCCAAGTTTTGGACTCCGAACACATCGTTCGAGTAAATTTCAATGGTTGTGGGAGCAGTTCTGAATGGCGAACCACTTCTAGCTCGCTTAAGAGCCAGCCTGCGAAGCAGAATCAAGCCAAGATTTGGACTCCGAACACGTCGTTCGAGTGAATTTCAACGATTGTGGGAGCAGTTCCGAATGGCGAACCACTTATAGCTCGCTTAAGAGCGAGCCTGCGAAGCAGAATCGAGCAAATTTTTGGACTCTGAACACATTGTTCGGGTAAATTTCAGTGGTTGTGGGAGCATTTCTGAATGGTGAACCACTTCTAGCTTGCTTAAGAGCGACCTTGCGAAGCAGAATCGAGCCAAGTTTTGGACTCCGAACACGTCGTTTGAATAAGCGTCATTAAAGGTCCTAAACAGAGAGACAAAATAATCACAAGAGAAATATGAGGGGAAAGAAGTTCTTTATTGATAACTGCTAATCAGCTGCTTCTAAGTTGTAAGCCGTTATTACAATGGGAACATAAAGAATCAAGTACAAATAAAAAGACAGGAATGGCTCGACATTTGAAGGTACTCGGAGAGGCGTTCAGGCGCTCTCTTGATATTTCAGTAAATGGTCGGCATTCCAAGTTCTGGGTATCTCTTTGCCTTCAAGATCTTTAAGACAATACGCTTCGGGGCGAACTACTTTGGAAACTTTGTACGGTCCTTCCCAATTCGGAGCTAGCTTACTCTTTTGGCTGGGGAACGAGATAGCTAGTTTTCTGAGGACTAAGTCCCCTTCTTTGAGATCCGTCGGACAGACTCTTTTGTAGTAGGCCTGCTCGATTCTTCTCCGATAATTTTGCTAGCGAATTGAAGCTCTTTCACGGAGCTCATCAATCAGGTCCAAATTTGCTCGGAGATCTCTGGCGTTCTGCTCTTCATCATAACCAATAAGGCGAGGGGATGGCAGACTAACTTCTAAAGGGATCACAGCCTCGGACCCATAGGTGAGATTGAAGGGTGACTCTCCTATGGGGGTCCATTTCGTAGTGCGGTAGTTCCACAATACGTTAGGAAGTTGTTCTGCCCATAAGCCTTTGGCGGCCTTATCTAATCTCTTCTTGATGTCGAAGAGGATCTACCTGTTGGCATTCTCTACTTGTGTAACGCCCCGAATCCCAAATACACTGAATTCGAGATGTTCTACATGATCTTTTCGCTTCTTTTAGTACAATTTTACGAGGAAATTTAAAACTTTTCACTTTACATCAGAGTTTACATCAATATTACATTTACATTGCACAGCGGAAGTAAAATTTACAACAATGAAACAAATGTACAACAACATTGAGAAATCTTTAAGTATTTGTTCCTCTTTAATCTTTTTCATGCCATTGATCCTGCATACAACACTGTGGGCACGTCAGTTTATTCAACCGACGATAATTATACCATCTTCTCTATGCCAGAAACAGTATAACGATTCTCATTTCTTAACAGATCACAAACTTGTTCACATATCAAAAATAAAGTAAAAGGAAAATCTTAATGATGTCGTGTCGTGATCGTGCACTTAATTCTTAATGCAATTATTTATATTAGATGACACTAATGCGCACTTGTTCGGATTCTATGCATCCCATACTACATAGGTCCGAGGGCAAGCCTCTTAATCGTTCTTCATCTTTGTAGGGTTCAATCCCTCGCCATGACTTAATCTACTGCTGTAACTATGGTGAGTATCCTAGATGATCTATGAGTACAAGCTCGTGTACAGAAAACTTGGAGGAAAACCCCACGCCATGTCTTGACTCATCAAGCGTGCATTCTGTGGCAATTCAGCCTCCTTCATGGCACACGATCCTCTTGCAGTCACCAAACATCCCACAAGCGTGACTAGAGTCCGATCATTCTGAGTTGTGCCCACGCCATGTCTTGACTCATCAAGCATGCATTCTGTGGCTCACACACCCGCACTGTAAACCCTAGTTCTCATACTCGTGTTTTTCTCTCACTTTCATCACATCTTCACTATGCACTAATCCTTAGTTTTTATTAGAATCATGTACAAAAATCAAAGCTCTAGAGTTAGCCTCTCCACTAAACCGGTCTTATTCATTCATTCAACATGACCAACCTTGGTCTTTCATTTCAAATTTCATTTCATTCCATACCCAATACCGGGGGAGACTTAGCTACTCTTTTGTTTCAATTTCCAATTCACAATTTCCAATTGAGCATTTTCAACTCATAATTCATTAATAGTCTCACAGACTTTCTTTATCATGATCTTAGCTTCCTCAATTCAAATCTATGATTCATTTCATATAAATTCATGCAACAACAAATAGAGTTCACCAACATCAACCATAAGGTTCACAACTTTTAACAGAAACAAAAATAAGATCTCTGACATATCAAAATATTCTGGACAGTCGACTTGGAGAAAGTCCAGTCGACTTGTTCAGTCAAATCAAGTTCTTCATAACTGCTCAGGAGAGTCGACTGCTGCACATGGCCAGTCGGCTGCTCCGCAATTTTCCGTGTTCAAAATATCATTCACGTGACAGTCGACTGTCATTCCATCAGTCGTCTGTCATGGGGTTTCAACAGTACATTTTAATACTCAGCCCAGTCGACCTGCCACTTGCATTAAGTCGACTGAACAGGTTAAATTTCAATTTAAGGAATTATCTTCCATCTGTTCTTCCATTCATATGCATCATTGTGTCACATTACAATATATTCATACTACATAAACATGTAATTTCTTAGCTGTTCACTAACATCATAACATATACTTTCTCATACTAATGTTTTCTTTCCTCAAGGGAATGTTAAACATGCATTTTCATCTACTCATCATTTACTTGCAGAAATGAACACTAAATCTCAATTTAGCACACTAGAACATCGCCGTAAAATACTTCGTTTCAGGGAATTTCTGGACTATTCTTAATTTAATTCAATACTGGTCGGCTGTTTACATCAACAGTCGACTGTACGGGTTATTCTCAGTTTTACTAATCATCCCTAGTTCTTTTTCATCTGTTCATGTCTCCTCAGTCACGTATAACATGGGGAAAAAAGTTTAGCAATCATTCTATCACTTCAGTTTGTACACACGTACATTATTAAATTTTCCAATAAATCATGAATAAACATTCGCCTCGTACCAGTCGACTTGTCCACGTGACAGTCGACTGTACAGACCTATTTCAGTCTTATTTACAGTGTCATTACTTCATTATTAGTCCTTCACAACTTTCATCATAAGCATACACAGAGCAATCTAATATGTTTAAACTTACTCTTCCCAAGCATGGTAACAATCATTACTGCCATAACATAATTACTACATTAGAAGTCCTGAGAAACACCCACCTTAATGACGAAAAATAACCAAATCCAGAAAAGCTTCTTAATGCAGTGCACGACTTCTTGCTCCTTGCTCCTTGCTCCTCACCGAAGCTCCTCTGCAGAGATGATCGGCCTCCAAAGGTACTCTCACTCACAAAACTCTACAATATATATCTTCTTTTCAAGAGATCTTGGTGTAGAAGATGTTTAGGAGAGAGGGGTATTTATACACCAGTTTGGGTGAGATGGAAGGCTAGGATTTAGTAGATAGTTATAGGGTCAAGGGCTAGGATGAACTAGGGAGTTGTAATAACTACCCACACTCTAGATAACCACCCATGACTCAAATCCACTCCTTACCCAATCCAGCCAAGAAAAGTGTGCTCATGCACGTGTACATGAAATGCACGTGCAGCACTAGTCACCATAAGAAACTTGTACAAAATACAAAATAAAGATCTTAAAAAAAAGTGTTCCACATTACAAGTTATAGAAAAAATAGAATTAAACCATGGGCTTTAATAAATGGCCCAAACAATAGTTATTTAAAAATAAAAGAATGCATTATATTTTGGGCTTTAAGAGAAAGGGCTTTTTATTAAAATAAGGCTTTGGTAGAAAACGATTAAAAACACAAATTGAAATATCTTTACTCTTCTTGATGAAAATATGAGCCAAAAATATTACACGTGCACACTACGTGCAAAATAAATAATTTTTCATTAATTGAAAAATCAGGGCATTACAACTTGACCATTGGACTGAGGATGGGAGACGGAGGAGAAGCGTTGCTGAATGCCGAGGTCTTCACACAAAGATCGGAACGCTGCCCCTGTAAACTGTGTTCCATTATCTGTTATTAAGACCTGAGGTACGCCAAACCTACAGATTACATTTCTCCAGAAGAACTGCAGCACTTTTTTCTCAGTAATTGTGGCCAGAGGTTCGGCCTCGATCCACTTAAAGAAGTAGTCGATTGCCACGACTAGGAACTTGAGCTGGCCCGGAGCTGGCGGAAATGGACCTAGCAAGTCCATTCCCCACATTGCGAAGGGAATCGGGCTTGAGAGAGATGTGAGTTGTGCTTGGGGTAGGCGACGGATGTTGGAGAACTGCTGACAAGGGCCGCATTGTCGGACGTGCTGCTCGGCATCTCGAAGTAGTGTAGGCCAAAAATACCCGTAGTTTAAAATTTTCCTGGCGAGGGACCTTGATCCCAAGTGGGCGCCGCCTATGCCTTCATGGAGTTCTTGCAGGGCATATGAGGCTTCTTCCAGGGAAAGGCATCTAAAGTAGGGTCTGCCATCTACTTGGGTATAGGAGAGTTTGTACAAGACTCCTTCAATAAGGGTGTACCGCTCTGCTCTCATTCAGATTCGACAGGCTTCTTTTGGATCTTGGGAAAGGGTCCCATCCCTGAGGAATTCTATCAAAGGCTTCATCCAGTTGTCCCGGAGTTGGGACTCCATCGAGTGGGGGGCTTCTTCTTCTATGCTTGGTCTTAGGAGTACTTCGATTAGGACGGTCTGCTCGAGACCTTGGAGTGAGGAGGAGGCCAATTTGGAGAGGGCATCTGCTTGGAAGTTTTCTTCTTGAGGGATCCGCTGGATTTGTGCCTCTTCAAACGAATCCATGAGACTACGGACCTTGGCTAGGTACTTATCCATTCGGTCGTCTTGCGCCTCGTACTCTCCTAAAACCTAATTCACGACTAGCTGCGAGTCACTGAATATTCGATACGCTGTGCCCCTACCTTGCGAGCCATACCCAGGCCTACTATCAGGGCCTCATACTCAGCTTCGTTGTTGGAGGCTTTAAAGTTGATGCGGAGGGAGTATTGGAGAACGAAGTCATCTGGGCTTGCAAAAATGACTCCGGCTCCGCTCCCTTCTGCGCAAGAAGACCCGTCTACATATACTATCCAGATGGGTGGCCCATTTGTGGCTTGACTTACTTCCGGGATAGTGCTTTCTACGATAAACTCAGCCAGAGCTTGAGCTTTGATAGCGGTCTGAGGCTGATAAGATATGTCATGCTGACTCAGCTCGATCGATCACTTTATTAGATGCCCGGAGGTCTCGGGCTTGTGCAGGACTTGTTTGAACGGCTGGTCGGTAAGAACGACCACCGAGTGGGATTGAAAATAGGGGCGGAGCTTCCTGGATGCCATTACCAAGGCGTAGGCTATCTTTTCCAATCTCGGATAGCGGAGCTCGGCGTCTCTGAGAACCTTGCTCACATAATAGATAGGCTTCTGAGCCTTATCTTCTTCCCTCACTAGAACAGCGCTGAGGGTCTGCTCGGAGGCAGCAAGGTAGAGGTAGAGTGTTTCCCCAGGAATACGCTTGCTGAGGAGTGGGGGGTTGACCAGATAGGCTTTCAGTTGGTCGAACGATTCTTGCTGCTGTTGGCCCTACTCGAAGCCCTTACCCCCCCTGAGGGCTTTGAAGAAAGGAAGACACTTCTCTCCTGACTTAGACAAGAAGCGCCCTATGGCCGCGAGACGTCCTGTAAGCTTTTGAACCTCTTTCACACTTGTAGGAGGGGCCATATTCAATATGGCTTTGATCTTTTCGGGGTTGGCTTCAATCCCCCTCTGACTGATCATGAAGCCTAGGAACTTGCCAGATGAGACTCCGAACGCACACTTGTTCGGGTTTAGTCTCATATCATGCTTCTTCAACACGTCGAAGGCTTCTTGTAGGTCGGTGACATGGTCAGACCCGTGAATACTTTTCACTAGCATATCATCGACGTACACTTCCATGTTTCGGCCGATCTGATTCTGGAAGACCTTGTTGACGAGGCGCTGGTAGGTGGCATCGACATTTTTGAGACCATGATCAGTGACGATGATCAGTGATGAAGGAGGTTTTCAGGATGTCCGGGGGGGACATTCTCATCTGGTTGTATCTAGAGAAAGCATCCATGAAGCTCAGCAGCTCATGACCCGAAGTAGCATTGATTAAGGTATCTATGCTGGGGAGAGGGAAAGGATCCTTAGGGCATGCCTTGTTCAAATCCGTGAAGTCAATGCAAATCCTCCAACTCCCGTTGGCCTTCTTGACCATAACAACATTAGAGAGCCACTCGGATAGTTGACTTTTTGTATAAAGCGGGCTTTGAGGAGCTTGTCCACTTCTTCCTTGATGGCCTGTTGGCGCTCAGGGGCGAATTTGCGCCTCTTCTGTTGGACCGGCTTGGACCCGGAGTAACACTTAGGTGGTGGACGAGGAGGTCTTCAGAAATTCCTAGCATGTCGGCAGCCGACCAGGCAAAGAGGTCATGGTTCTTCCTGATACATTAGACTATGTCGGAACAGACGGCAGAGGGGAGGGTCTTGCTGATGAAGAACTTGTAGTTCGGATCTTGCTATGAAAAGAGCACTTCTTCCAGTTCTTCTACTGGTTCGGACATAGGCTGGGTGTTCCCTTGGGGAATCTCGAGAGTCTCGAGGGAAAGGATAGGTCCCCCGGTGGAGGTCATGTAACACTTGCGGGTCATATCCTGACTACCCCTTACTTCCCCCACTCCTGCCTTGGTGGGGAACTTCATTTTGAGATGATAAGCCGAGGGGACGGCCTCTAAAGAAGCAAGGCCAGGTCGGCCTAGAATCACATTGTAAGCAGCTAGGAAGTTGACGACCATGAAATCCATTGGCTCCGTCCGGGTAGTAGGAGTTTTGCCAGCAGTTACGTCCAGGGTTATCACCCTTCGGTAGTCACTGGCACTCCCGTGAACCCATGGAGCATATAGCCTGTGGGCTTGAGCCTGTCCCGCGATAACTTGAGTCCTCGGAGGGCAGCTAGGAAGAAGATGTTGACAGAACTGCCATTATCTACCAGAATCATCTCCACTTTGAAGTTAGCCATGTGGAGGTTAATTATTAGTGCATCACAATGGGGGGTTCAGACGCCCACTAGGTCTTCATCCGAGAAAGTAACCGGGACTCCGAGGCCTTTGGGAGGGGGTATGCCGTGCACCGAATTGACCTCCCGGATGAAGGCCTTTCGAGAAGAGTTGGAGGTTCCTCCCATTGGACCTCCATGGATGAGGTGCAAGACGCGTTCTTCTTCAAACTCTGGAGTCTCGTCGCGCCACTCGGGATGCTTGTTAGCCCCCGTGGAAGGAGGAGGAAGATCAATTCGGTCCTTTCTTACAAACTTGGACAGTTGGCCTCTCTAAATGAGGGCTTCAATTTCATTCTTCAGGGCCCGACAGTCATTGGTGTCGTGGCCGTGATCCCGATGATATCGGCACCACTTCTCCTTGTCTCTTTTCTTCCCGGGGGTATTCATCTTCGGGGCAGGAGGCAGGACTCTTGCTTTCTCCACCTCCATGAGAATAGTTGAAACATTTGTGTTGAGAGGGGTAAACTTTTCAAATCTGGGAGACGGGCGATGCTGACCCCTATTGTCCTTCTGGAGCTTCTTAGCTCCTTCATCTTTGGCTGCCTTTCTCTTGGTTCCGGAGGAAGACCCCTCGAAAGTGGGGCGATGCTCAGCTTCCTCAGCCCGGATGTACTTCTCGCTTCTGAGAAGAAGGCCGGAGAAGTCTCACGGGGGCTTTTTGGCTAGGGAGGATTGGAGGCTCGAATTGAAGACATTGGATTGGAAGGCGGCTGCAGGGACCGATTGGTCGAGGGAGGCAATGGACCTAGCTTCCGCAGTAAACCGCTTGACATATTCTCTTAGTTTCTCACCATTCTTCTGATTAAGGAAGAGTAGTAAAATACTAGTCTTCTCGGTGCGGCAGCTAATTACGAAGTGGGTGAAGAAGAGGGTCTCAAATTGTTCAAAGGAGAATATGGAGGATGGGGCCAGGCGGGAGTACCATTCCCAAGCCGGACCGTAGAGAGTAGCTGGGAAGGTCTTGCACAGTAGAGCATCGGAAGCTTGGTGGATCAACATGAGAGTTTTGAAACTCTCGATGTGATCTACGGGGTCTGACTCCCCTGTATATGCTCGAACTGTCGGGGCTTGAAGTTTTCTGCAACGGGTGCCTCCATGATGGTTCGAGAAAACGGGGGTCTGCTCGGACGGAGGGTCCTTCCTCTCAGTTCTTCTTCTCTATCCAGTTGGCTGAGGCGCCTCTCCATCTCGTGGAGATGGTGGTAGACAGTATCATCCCTTCAACGGTACCCCGGTGAGCCTCTGGACTCATCTTCGTACGAAGGGGAGTGTGGAGTTCGGCGATGGTAGTTAGGGGAACGGTGAGGACTAGGGATGTGATGGCAGTGGCTCGGAGCTTGAGGAGGAGTTAGGGACCGATGGTGAGGACTTTGGACCGGAGGAGGAGTGGGAACCCTCTGAGCATTGTTGTTGTTGTTCGGTTGGAGATTGAGGGCCTACAGGATTGTAGCCTGGAACTCTTGGAATTTGGCTCGGGTGATAGGTCCGTTCTCATCCCTCTGGGGTTACCGACCAGCGGGAGAACGATGTCTTCTTCGATGGTACTCAGGGGACTCCCTCTGCCTTATATGAAGGGGAGACCTCTAGTGATCTCGGCGACGAGGAGATCGCTCATTTGGACGTTCTGAGCGGGTGGCTCCCTCACGGGCCCGCCTTTCATCCAAACGGAGGCAAATGTCCTCTTTTTTTTGCCGGTTGATAAGGATGTTGCGGAGGTCTTCGGAAGGCCAGGGATTGTGAGATGCCATTGAGTAGGTTGAAGGGTTATGTATGGAGACGTGGTTGCGGTGAAGGGGTTGCTTCTGAGGAGGAGGACGAGAGGTCCCAATACCGATGTTCTGGGGTCCGGCTGGAGCCCGCTGGTGCTGAAGATTCTGAAGAGGAGGCTGTTCCTACTGCAGAGGCTGATCAGGCTGAGGAGGGAGTTATCCCTGCTGCTGGATGGTTTGGAGGGGAGCCACCTGTTGCGGCTGAGGAGGAGTGGGCCCACAATTGGACCCTCTGGATCTTAGTTTCCTTGGAGGCATGGCTGGAGGTGATCTTAACCGATGGAAGAGGATGGGGTGCTATTCGTCTTTCCCACAGACGGTGCCAATCTGTTGTCGTTGAAATTGGTGTGGGGCAAAGCAGATAGATTTGTGGATTCTTGGGATGTTGAATAGTAAAACCTGAAACCTTTCTGCCGAAGTTTGACTGTGATCTCCTGCCATTGACCTGCAAAAAGTGCGAAACACCGGGGTTGATCCCGGCGACGCACCCTCCGACGCTCAAGTCAGTAATCAGAAAGATTATGAATGAGCTTTGGTTGGCAAAAGATTCATTACCTGGTAACAGTGGGGGATGGGGGGTATTTATAGCCGTCTTAGGGACCAGTTTCGGGATAAGATCAAATCCCTACTTCCCAATGAATGGATAGAAGGAATCAGGGCCGTTGATTATGCATAATCATAAACCCTAATTCTATCCAGCTGGACTGGGTTTCTTGCAAGTTGGAACCCACACCCAGTTGAGATGGATCCGGTCGTGGGTTGTTGGGCTTTTGGAAAAGAGACCCAGTACCCATTTCGGACCCGTTTGTAGGTGAAATTACCAATTTACCCCTGAACTTTAAGATTCGTGCCTGATTTGAACGGTTCCGATATAACTCTATTTTTAGCCATATCAATGTGTATATGAGTGTGTTTTGCATCAGTTAAAGCATCAAATCTCATCAATAAAAGTGGTAAAAGGCTCAAATCAACTCAGTATCAAAACAATTCAAATCTCAATCGAAACTTCATAATAATCACAAAACCCAATTTTGGCCATAAGCATAAGACCCAAAATTCTAAATACTCAACCCCACTTCAAATTTAATTCTTTTGATTCAATAAACCCTTCTATAACTCACTACAAAATGCACAGGCTTTAGCGGCGCTTTTACAAGGCTATAACGGTGTTTATTAGCGCCGTTATAGCCCATAACGGCGCTTCTGAAATCGCCGTCGAAAACGCCGTGATAACTTGCGTCGTTATAACTATATGGGCTATCGTGATGTTTATCGAAGCCGCCGCTATAGGGTGTCCACCTATAATGGCGTTGCCAAACCGCCGTTATAGGAGCATTTCCGTTTTCAAAGTTTTTAATAAAATCGAGCTATAGCGGCGTTTTCCAAGTGCCGGGATTGCTTTACTGAATAATAGCTAGCGCGCAGATATTTAAATTAGTACCCTACAACGGCGCTTGTCTAGCGCCGCAATAGAGGGTACTACTTTCAAAAGCAGTAGTTCCTATTGCGGCGTTTCTTGGTAAACGCACCGATAGGTCTTTTTTTTGGGCATTTCATTATAAAATTTTGAACTGGAAAAACCAGTAATTAATCACATATTACAAATACATGTAATCATATTAAATTTAAATGTTTAAATCTTAAAATCAATAATAACATCATAATCAAAAACCAAAAGTCACACATCACCAAAAACAACTCAACAGAAAACAAAATATGTAACAGATATAAACTGTTATACAACGAGTGTCAAATGTATATGTTGTACAGCACTTAGTTATTACAAAATATAGATATAATTCCTACAAAACATTTAAAAAAAAATCCAAATTCGACAAACTACAGCAGGGGAATCTCCTCGTGTGGCCCGCTGTTGTTTCCGATTCCATCATTATTTTGCCCTAGTGTATGTGCATGACTGGAAACCGATGGAATACGTTGGCCCTGTAGAAAAAACATAAATATTTCATCATCAATTTGTCAAACAAAAGAAGAAAAACAGCACAAATTGGAGCATAAATGAGTTGACTACCAGGAAACATGGTGCAGTCATACTTATTTATCACAAAACCGAGCATAACTGAATTCTAACTAATTCAAATTAATCCGGAAAAATATTGAAATTATTTGTCAGTTCATATTGTTCATCCAAGTCAGTCAAACCAAAAGCACAACTAATAATGCTCCATTAGAAGGAAGATCATTCATTGAATCAATCAGTAATATTCAAACAGATATAAACCTCATTTACTAACTATCCTCATGTAAGCAATTTTCTTGGATAACTGAACAGGAAACAATTGCTATAGTAAAAATTTGAAATTGATGAACTATAATGATAAAAAACTTAGTAGCAAGGAAAAGCAAGTGCTTCCCAAGTATGGAATCCCTTACTTGTCTATCCCATAAAAATCTTATTCTTTTAATTTTTGAGAATGAAAAAGACCTTATTCATTCCCTTGGTTTACATTATACGTCAGCATATTTGGCACATACTGCTATAAATTGCTTTTTGCCCTGAAATTGAAGTGTCAATGGATATTTGGCACATACCGCATAATTGGCACATTCAAAGCTCAAGCTAGAAAAAACTTTGACGAGAATTGAAGTGTCACTTGCAAATCACCTTTAGAATGACAGGCTTGTGAAACAACTGAAGAAGATATAATGTTTGCTTCTAATTTATTTTTATTGTTTATCAACTTTTTATTTGAATTCTTTATTTGGTTGTCTCGTTTTGATTCGTCTCTATTTGATCGTGACAGTATTTTTGATCCTCACTGTTAAATTGATTTTTTATTTCCATTTTGTTATTTTAATTCTTTCATTTGGATCACAGCTGTCTGGACAGATGAACTAGCCAACAAAGACTGACTGTGTGCTAATATTTACAAGTTATAATACAACAAAAACAAAATTGCTCCGCCAGAGATCTCACTGAATGTAGCACTCAAAATATATTAAAATCTTGTATCACACTCGGGCACAAGTCACACATCTTATGATCACCGTATCTAACATTTTGACACAAGTCAAATTCCTTAGCTAGAACTTTTGAAATATAATATCTAGCTTTCCCACTTATTTTTATCCTGTTTCACATGCACACACAACCAGGATAATATGGCATCCAACCATTAATTCACTAATATCAGGATGAATGTGCACGTTGCACACACATTAAGAAAAGGCAGGATGTACGTGCTAAAATATGACAAAAGATTCATAGTTGGTTACATTTACTATACATGATAGAACAGCCTTTAGAGAAATACATCTAATTAAAAACAGGATACATACATAAACCATATTTAATAGTCTAATAGCATTCAAACTTCTAAAAATATTTCTAAAGATATTATATTAAAAAAATCTGCTTCTGGGCGTATCACATAATAGCTAATTAGTTGTGCACAGCTTTAATTTTTCCAGACACTAAATTACTAGGCGGGCCACATTAACAGCCGATTCATTATTCTACCTTGAACTACATCTCATGCAATACATATAAAATAAATAAAACTATGACATGTTGAATTTTTTTAAAAACTCTTTAATTGAAATGCTTACAATATCAACAGCCAAGAATTAAGGGCAAAACAGAAATGACTAGTTGCGTGCTACAGGGCAGAAACAAACTAGATGAACTGGAAACTTTCAATTTTCTTAGTTCTTAATTTACATTACATTTATCAGCATACATTGTGTAAATCATGGGAGGTCGCCAATTAAGACAACCCCACTGTCAAGTTTGGTAGAAAGTAAAGCACTACCCATAAGCTGTTTGTGGAAATTCTTGTTTACTATAAAAAATTTAAGGTCAGTTTTGGAGAAAAAATTTAAACTAATCCAATCTTCTTAATATAACAATACTATTAGATAACAACCGCCAAGATATTTCTTTAAAAGTGAAGATTCAGTATAGGTGAAAAAGTTTTAAAATCATATTGTCAAGATGAATGTGTCAATAAAGTAAGACAAGGAATACCCATTACATAACATTATCATGTATCGACAGAATAGAGATCAAATATGTATTCTGAATAATTGAAATTGCACCGAGACGTGTTTGACAAATTGAGAAGGAAAGAGAAAGACCACAGCATTACTAGTTGTGTGCATTGGTGGGAAAATAAGAAAGAAAGAAAATATCAGTTTAGTTAGCTTCCCAACAAAGGAATTATTTTTGTTCCCTTTCTGTATCCACATGAATTGACAAATAATTTCAATCTGTAGAATACTAACGTTGACTCTTATTTAATTTAAATTAGTTAAGAGTGGGTATTTAGTTGTAGAATACTAACCGGTGCTTCAGTTGGAATTCCTTGTGACTGTTGCCCAATTAACGTTGCCATTTGAGCCATTTGAGCATCTAGACGTGCCACTGTTGCCTTCAGTTGATCAACATCGTCCTGTGTGGGCCCGGCCCCACTGGAAGAACATGTACGAAAACCAAAAATGCTGGTGGGTGTTGGTCCTAGCCCCATCCCACAGACCCGACTGGGATGCTCGCGTCCCCTCAATTCGGAGAGAACTTGACACTGTAGCGTCAATGGATCGGCGGAAGAAGAAGATGACATTTCCTCAATCTTCTTTCTGGCATCCTTCTATAAAAGATACCAAAGACAAATTTAATGTTCCAAATTATATTATTTAAAGGATTAAATACCAAATTAAAATTAATTTGAAAGCTTTTTATTTACCACAATATTTGATGTCACATCATCCCTAAATTTTCCATCCTTACCCATGTGGGTAGTTTCAAAAAAATCTACATTACCGAACTTCTCTCCCTCATTTGATGCTTCCTATATACAAGTAAGATCAGTATTTAAAACTATAATAAAATACTTCAAATAAAATAAATTGGATGTCTTAGTCATAAAATCGAAATTTATTATCACTATTGCTAATTGGGATAGATGTCTAGAGTACTCAATATCTTTAAAGTTTTGACATTGGCAATGCTCATCAAAGATTGCTAATGTTGTGAAATGCCTAATTCACCAGTTGAAGAATAATGAATTAAAGAAGCATGTGTTTACACATGTGCAAATTTATGTCACAAAAGATGTCTCCACACCATGGACTTGTATATAACTATAATCACTATAATAAAAAGACTTCAAAAAAAATTGAAGCGTAGTTTACCAGCTCATCTCGAACTACCGCAAAGCTGGCACTCCCAGTAGTGTGCTTCAGTTTCAACATCGGCTTTTTATGCCGATTTCAGCATTTCTCTGTTAATGATTATAATTCGCAAAATCAATGAAAATATATCATCAATAAAATACAAAATGATGGAAGTTGCGTTAGTATATACCTTTCCCATATCACTTCTCCAAAAATTGACAAGAAATTGCCAATCTTGTGGTGTCACACCGACGGGAACCGCCTTCGCATTCTCAGCCTCGGTACTCTCTGGAACATAGTACTTTCCTTTTAGGAAGCTCTTGTGGTCCCTCCATTTCTTAGAGAACGATTTATCCACCCATCCGTTAACAACGTCAACGTAATAAAAATTTTGCTACAAAATAACATTAATCAGATATATATATACAGGAAAATGTAGTTAATTAGAAGGAGAAAACAAAAGTATATATACTGATGTAAAATCACATATTAGTATATATACATCCTTATATGATTTACTATGATTAGCACAGGCTGATCTATTAAAAAAATATGAATTACACATGATATTCTCATCATTTTTCCCAATTTTCTTCTCTTCCTCTTTCGTCTTGAATTCACATCTCTTTTCTGATTAGGTATGCAATGTTCATGTGTTCATTTTCACTGCCTTGTACAAGTTAAGTAGTTGGCTTTGTGTTCAAGCCTTGTGCTAGCTATGAAGATAATCAAACATGCAATTTTCTTCATTGACCTACTTTTTCATATAATTTTTTGTGATTCTCTGAAAACAAATGTGTGAAGTAGAATTCTATTATCCCTTTTCTTGTTGAGGAATGTCGGGTTCTTGTGAAAGCATATAAATGGGATGAATAGATATACTGAAACATATTTGTGGCCATGCATAAAGTTCTTGAAAAACAACCAATTATTTACCATTAGTACAAAACCACTTATTGCGTGGGAAAACCATGTTCAAACCAATGTTCAAAAATAGAGAAGCGTGTAGAGTAATGCTTCACTTTTATATAATCTATATTGCACTACAATGGTGCATTTTCCCTACTGATATGCATTATAGCAAACAAATAAGCACGCTATTTTCAACTAAATTAAAACTTTTTTTTTTCATCACACAATCTTTTGTAACATGTATAATATTTTGAACAGTGCGGATCATGAATTTCAGTAGAAATCAAAATCTTTGTCCAGTATAGGAAGATATTCATCCTATGGCACTTGGCCTCTCATTTTCTCATATGTATACATAAAATTCAGAACATCTAGGATATTTTCAAGATACATGAAGGCTAAATATCAAAACATGAAAGAGAAGATGAATGTAGAACTAATTGGCTAATCCTTCAACTAACAGAAAGCATCATCTAACAAACAACCATCACAATTAATTATCAAGTTGCCCACTTGGGTCTAACCAAATCCCTCTTTGAATTGCTAAAAAATCCATACTAAAATTCACTTTGGTTGATTAGTACATTTGAATAATACTAATAAGCTAACATTTAAATTTACTAATTTGTTTATTTGTTTTTTTAGGGTATATGATTTACTGATTTACTATGATTACAGTATCAGTCATATTAGTATATATTAGTATCAGTCATATTAGTATATATACATATCGGTCATATTAGTATATATATATCTATCATTAAAAATGCAATAGTAAAGCATAATAAAGGAGAACACTTCTAGCTAGGAATCAAAAAATGGGTTAGAAATAAAACCTGAAGCAAAAGCAATTACAATTCAACTACAGCTTGATTTCCAATCATCCCCGATTCAATCAAGCATAAATATGTAGGCAGAACAGAGAACATAAGAGGTGAATTCATGATGTATATCTTTCAAAACTAAGCCGGGATATTAAACAAACAAGATAAGAACCAATATATCAACACATAAGAAGTATCACACTTATACTACAACACGGCATGATACAACTTCCACATACAAGTGCTTGTAATCTATGTTTCACAGGTAAAAAATTAAAGATAGATTCATGACAACACTTTACAACACAGATCTTACCATAATAACCATTAGGAAATGAAATGAATAAAGAAGCAACTGAAGCAAAAGTAGCATGTTTTTTCATCAAAGCAAAAGTAGCATGTTTTGTCATCGAAACAAAAGTAATCAGTGACCACAAGAAATGAAATGAAGTGCGACATACATCCAAAACCATTTCAATAGTTTACAGACAAGTTATAAATGCAAAAGGTTCAGTTCACAAACATAGCAGAAAGGATAGATTGAAGGAAAATTAATAAATTAATCTGTCATTACAAACTTTCTGTTGGCCTCAGTTGATTGATTTTTCATCTTCTGTTGTTATCATTGTCTTAAAATACATTTTTTCATAGTACAAGAGATTCACAAAGATATGAAGCTATCATTTTTAAAGAAGAGTAATGTTACTCTCAGTAGTTTCATTTTCATATGAATATATGAAAAAAGAAAATGGCACATTGATTTGTTTCATGTTTAGTTTGTAATGAATCCTTTCAATTTATATTAACTGCATTATGCATCCAATTTTTGAAGAAAAAATAAATCAAAGTAGTGACTGAGTACTTAAGAAGCTCGAGTTAGTGTCAATTGCAGCCAAAAATATGAAGAACAAAACCTGAATAAAAAACAAACTACTAGCTAAATCAAGTTGTGGGACTTTCTTGAAGACATAAATACCGTGAAAACAAACAACGAATATACAATACTTGAATAAACCAAGGGCATGCCAATCGCAATCACAAACTCATATACTTAAAAACATAAGCAACCAACATTAATATATACATCTGCATGTATACAGGCATACATGCACACATCTGATACATAGTTTCTTTTAGGAAGCATGTTATAGTTAGAATACATATATGTTTATGTATATATGTACAGATGGAAGAAAAAAGATTAAAAGCAAAACTAAATCTGGAACAATGTAGTAGCAAGTTCGTGATGCTAAACTTGTGCCTGTTGGCAAGGAATTGTTTCATAAAGAAATCAAATGAGGTGCTACCATAAATGGAGAAAAGGTTATTCTAGATAGTTAATTAACCTCATTTTCCTGAATGATTTGTCTTTCCTTGATAGTGTTATCAATTCCACGAAAGAAAGTGTAGCTACTCTATTCATTCCATTCACGTGGTATATATAAGTACAATTCCTACAGTATATATAACTCAATTCCACTCTGGTTGCCAACCATCTCTGCTATCATAACTTCAAAAGGAGTGTACAAACCTGACTCTTCCCCAACAACTTGGATTTGGAAAAGAACAACCCGTGTTGAAATTGGGTTGAAAATATTACATTTGGAAGAAAACAACCAAAATAGGGTTGAAAATATTACATTTCTACTTCACAAAGCCAAAAAATCAAACACATGAGATGCAAGTTGGGTTATTAAAGTTTGTTCAAATTTTAATCATTAAATTAGGATCAAAGCAATAGGGTTTGAATGAAATTGAAGCAAAAATTAAATGCAGCAGCTAGTAAATTGAAAACCCATGTTGAAATTATTAGAGGATTTAAAAATCTCACCAAATGCAACGGCAAGGGCGGCGGCAATGGATTAGGGTAGTAGAAGGAGGTGTGGCGACGATGGTGCAGGCGCGAGGGAGGTGAGGAGGTGAGTGGTGAGGGGAGAGAGTCGTGGTTGGGTTTAGAGCAGGGATTAGGTGAGGAGAAATCGGCGATCATGTGAGAAGAGAGCAAGATTATTTGGGCTATCGAGGGTTTAGAGCAGCAATCGAGGGTTTAGAGCGGGATTAGAACAAAAAAATTAGGGGAAACAAAATGGGGGCAGGGTTTAGAGCAGGGGTAAATTTCAGTTCTGAAATTTACTCTGCCCTATAACGGTGCGTATACATACCCGTCGCGATAGGGTAGGGTAAATTTCAGAACATAATTTACCCTATCCTATAACGGCGCGTATCCATACCCGCCACGATAGGTGCTATATATATAACGGCGTTGACAACTAATCCGCCGTTTTAGAACAATGATTTGTTAAATAAAAAAAAATCAGCGATTGTGCGACATAGATGTTTGTCCCGGCGTGTATATTAAAAATGCCGCTACTGTTTGAGTCTATAGCGGCGTTGTAGTCAAACACCGGTATAGAGAGTGTATTTTTTATAAAATAAAATTCTTCTATACCTATAGCGGTGTGTTGTTGAAACGCCGGGGAAAGATATTCCGCTATAGGCCTAGCGGTTTGTAGTGACTTGCTATACATACACCCCAACTGATTACACTAGTTACTCATGAACGTATGCACTCACAACATGCCAATAACTATGTTTTATTCATCGAAACATCAAGAACCAACTCAGCATATGCCTACACACATTAAGTTCATTTTAAATCAATTTTGTTTACCTTTATGCAATAATATCATACCACTCAACATATATATATTTAAATCAGCAACAATATGATGGGAAACATCCTACTCATGATTTATATTAGGTTCTTTAACAAATCTCAAGCCATTAAGTTAGGGTTTCAAATATCAATAGTGTAGTTTCATGAAAGATTCAATTTTTATTCATCCACTTATCAACAATTCATTATATCTTCATCCAATCCCTAATATGTTTTCTAATAGAAAAATCATCACATACAACATGCATAGAACAAAAGAAAACAAACATATGTCACTCACCTTATTGAAGAATCAACCGAAGAAAAATAAAGAGAATAAGAAAATCCTTCCTTACGCAAGAGAACTAAGATCCTCGCTTGAAACTCCAAGAAAATAATAATAAGAAATCTCTTTGTGTTGTGCAGCAAAGAGATGGCTGTACCCTACTTTTAAATAGGCCGGAAAATAGGGTTTTAGGGTTTGTGAATAGATTTGCAAAATACCTCTTTTAAATATATCTTTACATATATAAATCCTTATACTTGGAAGTTAAATAAAACCAACTTAATTGAGATTTGAAAACAAGAATAATCCCTCTATTATCAGCCGGCACTATTTAAAAACCCAGAAAAAAACAAAATTGCACGTTTGCCCCTCTAAGTGGCAATTTTGCAAAAAGACCTCTCTTTATCAAAACTTGCGAAATAAACCAAATTTATTAAAACAAAAAGTAAAATCTTTACCTCTGAGTTGAATAGGCATCATGCCCAGCCCAAAAAGCAAAAAATCTAGCATTTTCACTCCAAGTGGTAATTTTGCACAAAAGTCCTTTTTGTAATATTTGTAAATAGGTCAAATAATTATCAGAAAAATCCAGAAAATTCACAAATAATATCTAATAATAAATAATGAGTTCCCCAAAATAATTCTTGACTTTGGAACTTCCTAAGAAAAAATTTGCACGTGTAAAGGTAAATTTCAGAAAAATATTTATTAAATCACCAAAAACCATTTTAATTCATTTATTAATCTTAAAAGAATTAATTAAAAATCTGGGGTATTACACAAGGGTGGGTGTTCGGATTAACTGAGGAGGATGCGGGTAACTCGGAGGATGTGATCCAGGGTATGCAAGAATTTTGAATTTTTATTTATTCAGTGTATTAAGTAAAACTTTGTTTGAGAATAAATTGGAGATTTGAGTATCAATCTTCATGTAACAGGATTTGTTTTGGTTAATGGAATAAAAGCAAAAGTTTTATTTGATACTGCTTCTTCGCATACATTTGTGTCGCCCAATTTTGCAAAAGTCTTAGGTGTGGAACCTAAGTTGTTTCCAGGCAGAAACTTGTCGCTGGCAACGCCTGTCAGGAGAAGAATTAATTGTTGATCGATATTACGAGGGACTGTGATATCGAGATTGGTGGGAGATTATTTGGTATTGATCTTATTGAGCTGCAAGTTCTAGGTGTGGATGTGATTGTGGGCATTGATTGGATGACAATATATGATGTCACAATTGAATGTAAGAAGAAAGAGGTATTGGTGAAGGCACTAGGTGGTCCCGCAGTGACTTTTCAAGAGAAGATGAAGGACCCAAAGGTGGTTGCAGTGGTATCTAAGTTGATGATTTTAGATGAAGTCAGAGGCATTCCAGTTGTCAGGGATTTTCCTACAGTGTTCTTGGAAGATTTACTAGGATTGCCGCCACAACGTGATGTGGAGTTTTGCATTAATGTTCAACCAGAGAGTGCTCCGATTTCTAAGGCTCCGTACAGGACGGCGCCTGTAGAACAGAATGAAGTTAAGAAACAGATTGAGGACTTGCTGAGAAAGGATTTCATCAGGCTGAGTTCTTCACCATGGGGTGCGCCGGTGTTGTTGGTCAAGAAGAAGGATGGGTCAATGAGGATGTACATTGACTATCGGAAGTTGAATAGGGTGACTATTCAGAACAAGTATCCACTTCCACGGATTGATGATCTGTTCGATAGGATTCGGGGAGCAGCTGTGTTTTCGAAGATTGATTTGAGATCAGGGTATCATCAAGTTCGAGTCAAGAAGAAGATGTGAGTAAAAACAGCTTTCAGGACTCATCATAGACTCTATGAGTTTTTGGTAATGCCATTCAGAGTGACGAATGCGCCGGAAGTATTCATGGATATGATGAATCAGATATTGCGGCCATTTATTTATTCCTTCGTGGTGGTTTTCATTGATGATATTTTGGTGTATTTGAAGTTGAAGGAAGAACTGTAACATCTGTCTTTTTTTTAATTCCTTACTTTTTTAAAAAAAATATTTTTAAATATGTTTCTGAGTATATTTACCCCTATTAATTAATTTTATTAGTATTAGAATGATTAAATTGATATTTTGGGGTAAACGGGAAAAATTGAAAATATAGGAGTTTTGAGATGAGTTTTCTCGGAGGAGACGAATCCGATTTGACCCGAAATTTTTCTGGGGCATTTGTTCATGATAGGGGGTTTAAATTTTCGAGTTATTAAATTATAGTTTGAAATTGAAAGTAGTTTTCAAAAATATTGCGATATTCGTATTTATACTTATTTATATGTATTGCTATTGTTCGCAACTATTGATTTTGATTACAGCTATGCATAAAAATGCATTTCTAATTTTATTTTATGTTTGGGATGAATTTAAGTACATTGTTGCCGCTAATTTTGGTGTGGGGGCAAACAGATAGTATTTGTAGATTCTTAGGGAAACTTAATAGTAAACCTGTATACCTGTTCCGTCGGGGTTCGATCGGCGCTCCCGCCGCGGACCTGCAAAAAGTGCGAGACACCAGGGTTATTCCCGGCGACGCACCCTCCGACGCTCAAGTCAGTAATCTGGAAGACTATGAAAGAGCGCAAAACTGGTGAAAGGTTGATTACCTCTTAATGGAGATGGATGGGGGGTATTTATAGGCGTCTTAGGGAACAGATTAGGCATGTAATTCCTGTGTATAGATAAGGAATGTAATCCCTAATCCCTAGTGAAAGGATAGATATGAATCAGGGCCGTTGATTAATGTTAATCAGAAACCCTAATTCTATCCTGCTGGACCGGGTTTGTTGCGGGTTGAAGCCTGCACCCAGTTGAGGTGGATCCGTTCGCGGGTTATTGGATCTGTAAGAAGGAGACCCAGTACCCGCTTCAGACCCGTTTGTAGGTGAAATTACTATTTTACCCCTGGGCTTCAGGATTCGTGTCCAATTTGGACGGTCTCGATCAAACCCCTATTTTTAGCCACATCACGAGCCCCCCACTCCTAAAGGCTGAGGGCAATCAGTCTTCGAGGAGTAGTTTGACTGTTTTAGTGGCTAGTGGAGTTGTATCGGAGTCCGAATGGTTGATTTTGAATCCTGAAGTGGGGGGGGGTAAGGTAACTTCTTCTTTTTTCGAAGCCATACGATGTTCCGAGGCCGTATCGAGTTTTTATCTATTTTTTCGGGCTATTTATTTAATTTTGCGATGTGCTACCTAATCGTTCGGGGGGCTTAACAGTACATTCTAGGCAATAATTGTTCGTTCAAGGGCTCAAAAATATCCCCCCGAATTTTTAATTATTGTCTGGAATTTTTAGCTAATTTTCCCGAATTTTTAGCAATTTTTCGCAATTTTTAAATAAATAAAACGATTTAAATAAATGAAAATCGATTTTTAAATATTAATTTACGACGTGGCGTAATCTGGGCCTTCGATCAGAGCGGAGCGCGAATTTCTGAGTAATCAGACGGTCCCCGTTCCTCGGCAGGTATTTTTTGCCGTATACGAGGGTCGGCTCCTCGATTCCTCGGCTCGGAGGGTCAACGCTTCGGCTCGGAGGATCAGTGCCTCGGCTCGGAGGATCCGAGGTACGTGGCATCATCTGGGCCGTCCATTTCAGCGTGGATCCCCATAAAACGCTATCTTGTCATTTAGTGGACGTGGCAGGATCTGGGCCGTCCATCATGACGACGTGCGCTTTTTTACAAGATCCAACGGCTGATATGGGTCGGCGTGTTTTTTCGCCATATACGAGGGTCGGTTCCTCGTCATCTCGGCTCGGCCTTACCCTCTACGAGGTACGAGGGTCGGTTCCTCGTTTCCTCGGTTCGGAGGATTAGTCCCTCGGCTCGAACTCTCCGAGGTACGTAGTCGGCTCCTCGGTTCCTCGGCTCGGAGGGTCAGCGCTTCGGCTCGGAGGGTCAGTGCCTCGGCTCGGAGGATCCGAGGTACGTGGCATCATCTGGGCCGTCCATTTCAGCGTGGATCCCCATAAAACGCTATCTTGTCGTTTAGTGGACGTGGCAGGATCTGGGCCGTCCATCATGACGAGCGCGCTTTTTTACAAGATCCAACGACTGATATGAGTCGGCGTGTTTTTTCGCCATATACGAGGGTCGGTTCCTCATCATCTCGGCTCGGCCTTACCCTCTACGAGGTACGATGGTCGGTTCCTCGTCTCCTCGGTTCGGAGGATTAGTCCCTCGGCTCGAACTCTCCGAGGTACGTAGTCGGCTCCTCGGTTCCTCGGCTCGGAGGGTCAGCGCTTCGGCTCGGAGGGTCAGTGCCTCGGCTCGGAGGATCCGAGGTACGTGGCATCATCTGGGCCGTCCATTTCAGCGTGGATCCCCATAAAACGCTATCTTGTCGTTTAGTGGACGTGGCAGGATCTGGGTCGTCCATCATGACGAGCACGCTTTTTTACAAGATACAACAGCTGATATGGGTCGGCGTGTTTTTTCGCCATATACGAGGGTCATTTTCTCGTCATCTCGGCTCGGCCTTACCCTCTACGAGGTACGAGGGTCGGTTCCTCGTCTCCTCGGTTCGGAGGATTAGTCCCTCGGCTCGAACTCTCCGAGGTACGTGGCATCATCTGGGCCGTCCATCTCAGCGTGGATCCCCATAAAACGCTATCTTGTCGTTTAGTGGACGTGGCAGGATCTGAACCGTCATCGAATTCTGACGCGAATTTTGGAGAGATCCGACGGTGACTTCGCCTCGAGAGGATTTTTCTCCATATACGAGGGTCGGTTCCTCGTCATCTCGGCTCGATTCCTCAGTGCTGCTGGCCGAGGCACTGAGTTGGATATTTTAAAGGAAGCGCCTCTTGATGGTTCCGTTTTTCCGAACCCTGTTGCTCGGCTGCTCGACTAAGCTGTTCGGTAGCTCGGTTGAGCAGGCCGATGGCAGGCAGTTCGGAAGGTACACGTGGGCGGATCTGGTCCGTTCATCATGGCGCGCATCACGAGGAGGGGGTTCAGATCACGAGAAAACGTTATCTTGTCGTTTTGTGGGCGTGGCGAGATCTAAACCGTCCGTCGAATTCTGACGCGAATTTTGGAGAGATCCGACGGTGACTTCGCCTCGGGAGGATTTTTCTCCATATACGAGGGTCAGGTTCCTCGTCATCTCGGCTCGGGGCCTCAGTGCTGCTGGCCGAGGCGCTGAGTTGGATATTTTAAAGGAAGCGCCTCTTGATGGTTCCGTTTTTCCGAGCCCTGTTGCTCGGCTGCTCGACTAAGCTGCTCGGTAGCTTGGTTGAGCAGGCCGATGGCGGGCAGTTCGGAAGGTACACGTGGCCGGACCTGGTCCGTTCATCATGGCATGCATCACGAGGATGGGGTTCAGATCACGAGAAAACGTTATCTTGTCGTTTTGTGGGCGTGGCGAGATCTGAACCGTCCATCGAATTCTGACATGAATTTTGGAGAGATTCGACGGTGACTTCGCCTCGGGAGGATTTTTCTCCATATACGAGGGTCGGTTCCTCGTCATCTCGGCTCGGGGCCTCAGTGCTGTTGGTCGAGGCGCTGAGTTGGATATTTTGAAGGAACTTAGTAGCTCGGTTGCTTAGCCGGGCTGTTCGATAGCTCGGCTTGGCAGACCGGTGGCCGAGTCGTTGACTGGAGTGATTTGAAGAGGTTTTCACTTTTCGAAATGTCGCAACTTTCTGCTTCGCGCTTTGGCTTCTTAGTGGGCCTTTGAGGTTCCCAAGGAGGCCCACTATCCCCTGGGGTTATAAGTTTTCACTCCCCCACCCCCAAGCTCATTTCTTACTTTTCACTCCAAGATTTCACTTTTGTTCTCTAAGTTCTCTGCTAGTGGCGACTCTTGCTCCAAGGTGGTGACGTTAGCTGTCGCGTGGGACAGGCAATTTCCGGCGAGCACATTCCGACCGTGAACGTCATTTCAAAGGTCAGTCTACTTTGCCTTAGCTTTTTTCTAGAGATGTCAAGAGTGAACTCGGGGAGTGGGGCCTCGTCTTCGGGCGATGATGGCGCCGAGTAGAGAAGGGCGGAGGCCCGAAGGAAGGGAAAGCAAGTCGCCGAACCGTCGGCTACCGAGGCGAGGCAGGAGAAGAAGAGGAGGGTGGCGGCCCAATCTCCCGTGGTTGAGGTGATTGTGGAAAACCCGAAGCAAGCCCCCGAGATGGGACGATATCCCTCTGTTCTGTCCGGACATTCGGGGGTCAGGCAGTACGAGGGCGACCTTTTGGAGAAAGCGATCTACGGAAAGTCGAAAGTCGTCGAAGAACCTAACCCGGCCCTTCCCACCGAAGCCGACGAGCTCATTTCGGTGTTATCCGAGAGGGATCTCCTTCGGATCAGAAAGGGATTCGCCATCCCTCCGAAGTACAAGCTGATGATCCCCGGCCCCGGGATGCGAGCGAATTCCAAGCTGTCATCGTCGGATATGTGCATGTTCGACTTCGACTCCTTGAATGCCGGACTACGTTTTCCGCTGCATCCTTTCATCCTCCAGATCCTCGGCTGGTTCTGCCTCGTGCCGACCCAATTCATGCCGAACACATGGCGTCACGTGAACGCTTTCTTGCTTCAGTGCTACAAAGCTGAAGTAGAGCCGGACCTTACAGTCTTCCGAGGCCTGTATCGGATAAACCAGATGCACAAGACGGAGCATCGGTACTACTTGGGGCCGAGGAAGGATGTTAGGATCATAGAAAACCCGGACTCAATTAAGGGTTGGAAAGAGAAGTATTTTATATTAAGGGGTGAGGCGATACGGCACATTCCGACCCGGTGGAAAGTGGAGGTGCCGAAATTTGCGAGAGCCGACCCTGTACTGTCTGAGGCCGAGGAGGAGGTGGCGAGGAAGATCATGGCCCTTCCCTTGCTGAGTTGGAGGGAGTTGACGGAGGAGGTGCTGTTCGGGTCCGGCCTTAGCCCCATCGACCCAAGTATGCTCCTGACATCTCATTTATTTTCGTTTTTCTTTCAAGTCTTTAGTTCGTCTTGCTGACTCGTTTTTTGTTGTCCGATGCAGAAGCGATGAAGATCGATTTCAACGCTATGATGGCCGATAAGTCCAAGTTGGCCGGGGGCAGAAAGAGGAAGAGGGCGACCGCGGCTGCCTCGTCGACTCCGCAGCCCACGGTCGCCTCTACCACCACCCCGCCTCCTCCGGCTACTGAGGTGCCTTCGGAGGTGGTTGTTGCCGAGGAGCCCTCGGTCCCTGTGGCCCCGACCGCGATTGAGGGGGCCTTCGATGTTAACGCAGCGCTGACGCTTGAGGCTCCGCCGTTGACCAAAGCGGCCGAGGAAATCCTGACCGAGCAGCACAAGCAGTTGTTTGTGCCGAACTGGCGGGTGAAGAATCACGACGGATTCCTCGACAACTCGCAGATGTCAGTGCAGGTCGTCAAGCACTTGGCGACCCCGAAGGACAGAGCCGCGCTGAAGGCGGGGATGGTCGGCGACGACACCTATGAAGTGGCTCGGTCGCTCGTGTCAGTAAGTGTCTTCTTGCGAATTTCTTCAAGTTTGCTGCTCGGCTTGCACATTGCTCTGATCATTGTCTTTACAAGCCACCTGCCACTTCGGCCACCTCCTCGAGACGTTCGCCGCACAGGAGAAGGAGCTGAAGGCCGCCAGCGACAAGGACAGGGCGGAGAAGGTCAAGGCGGTTCGGCAGCTCGAGGCCGAGCAGCGGCGGGTCGAGGCCTTGGAAGTCCAGGTCGCTGATCTTGTGGCGGACTTGGAGAGAGTCAAGGGGCGACTTGGCGCGGAGTCCGCCAAGGCCACGAAGGCCGCCGAGGAGTTGGCCGCGTTGGCGAAGTCTCTGGCCGACCTGAAGGCGGAGAAGGAGGCGCTGGCCGTGAAGATTAGGGCCGAGGTAGAGGCCGAGGTCGAGGCTGAGGCGAAGAAACACATGGCCGAGAACATGGAGAGGTCCTATCAGATGGCACTCGACCATTTTCAGGATCGTGTCCCCGGCTTCGAGCGGGTCGGCTACAGACTGTGGCCCGGATCGCCCTCAGGCGGTGAGGAGGAGGGAGGCGAAGGCGACGAGGTCGAAGGTGATGACGAGGAGGAGGAGACCGACCCGCCTGTGGCGAACGCCCAGGTCGAGGGGAGGATCGAGGGGCCACCTGGCGACGCGCCCGTGGTCGAAGCGGCGACGCAGGTGGACCCCTGATCCCCTCGCAATTTTTTTTTGTAGTTTTTGTTTTTTCTTTCAAACAGTGTAATGCCTTTTGCAGACTGGCCACCACTTTTGATGATGAATGAAAAGTGTTGTGTTTTGATTTTGGACTTCTGTCTAAGTGTTTGGTTCGGCCATATAGTACTTCAATGTTGTCCCTTTCTTATTTCAGATCGCCGAGCAGACACTTATCACCCCGGCGGATCGGCGCCGAGCCGAGTTATTTCAGCAGTCCCGGGAGGATCGTCTCGAGGGCGAGGTTCATCTGACGAGGAGAATACTTTATAATGTAGAGAAGAGGAATAGTGAGCTGTTGGTCGAGCTGCATCATCTGCGGATAGTCGAGGCCGAACTATCTGCGAAGGAGGAAGAGTTGGTTCGGATTTCGGCCGAACGAGATGACTTTGCAAGGAAGGTAGAACAGCTGCAACGGGTGACGGTCGATAAGAGCATCGAGGTGACCCATTTGTGCCGCGTTATATCCGACAGCGCCGAGTATCCCGGTTCGGCGAAACTTCCTCGATTCAAAGTGATTGTAAAGGACGACACGTTGAAGGACCGGATCGTCGAACTGGAGGAAGAGATTGCTCGGCTCAAACCTCAGACGGTGAGGGCTAACGTCCGGAGCACCTCGTGCACTCGCGAAGAGATTGAGCGAGGGATTACGTTCTATCAAGCCGCGAGCCGAACCCCCATTATAGGTAGGTCAGCGGCCGACGCCCAAAGCGGGGTAGCGGTGTCTTCAAGTGGTGCTTCGGTTGGAGCGACCGTCAGGGTTAGCGGCGAGGGGGCGTCTCGATTCGTTGGTCTAGAGACGAGCTCGGAGGTCAAGAAGCGCCGACCTAAGGTATCGCTGAACCGGAGCGTCTCCCTTCCTAGGAGGCAGTAAACGGGTCGTGTCATGTCCTCGGACTTTCGAACTGTGTTTTGTTGTAATCTTTTTGTAAATTTATCCAAGTCATATTAATAAAATTAGAGTTGATTTATCCGAATTGTCCTTTGCTGGCTTCTTATTGTGCTGTAATTGCGCTAGCTAGGGTAGGCTCGAAATGAACCGCGAAGCGAGTGTTTGCTTCGTCGAGCATCTTAGCCTCGAAACTCACACTTTTGCCGCGGTTCTGAATCTTGCTCGGCGCCTTCAGGTGCGGCTCGGTGCGGCCGCTAAGGTACAGCTGTTTCGAAGCTGCAGCCACGAGGCCTGATTAGGAATGCGGGCCCTTGGACGTCCGAGCGTGGTTCTGAAAAGATGGGACCAGTCCCCTAACAGCATTAATGGCGCTCCAGGATCCGTGGGGGCGTTTCACCTTCCCAAGGGCGTTGAGAACGGTGCCCCTTAATTAATACGCGGCGCTTCAGCTCCCTAGGCGCGACTGTTGGACTCACGAGGGTCATAATGACAGTCTATTGGGGGGAAGGCTATAAGTACCACACCCCCCTTTGTCATTTTAATCGCAACAACGTTGAGTTTTAGCCGTCGGAGGCAGCTGCTTTTTGTGGTTGCTCTTCGGAAGGACGGGTGGTCGTTCTTCCACCATGGTCTTCTCCTGACTCTGACGGCCCCGGTGCGGATGTCAGGGTCAGGGGAGACCATGGTGGAAGAGGTGACGACCAAAGTCCGGACTCGGGGGATCATGTGTTTCGGAAGGACGGGTGGTCGTTCTTCCACCATGATCTTCACCCAATTCTGACTGCTCCGATGTGGATGTCAGGGTCGGGGAAGATCATGGTAGAAGAGGTGATGACCCAGGTCCGAATCCGAGAAAGGAGTTTGCTTCGGGAGGACGGGTGGTCGTTCTTCCACCGTGATCTTCTCCCGATTCTGACTGCCCCGATGTGGGTGTCAGGGTCGGGGAAGATCATGGTAGAAGAGGTGATGACCCAATTCCGGAACCGAGGGGAAAGTCCCCTAAACCTTAACCCAAACTTTCTTTCGAGGCTCGACTGGATACTTGCTCCTCACGGGTCGGCTGCGCTTTCGTAGCTTGGTAACCGGAGTGACTTTTGCCGAAGGTTGGTTCTGGTTGCCTGTCGCTCGGCGTTTGGTGCTGAGCGAAGTGAAGTGATCAGAGCCGTTGGATGGTGGCACGAATCTTGAGGCGGGTCCAGTTCCCAAGAAAACGTTATCTTGTCGTTTTGTGGACACGTGGCTGAATCAGATCCGTTCATCACACTCTAGCACACATTTTGAGACGATCGGACGGTGGTTTCGTCTCGGGAGGTTTTTTCGCCATATACGAGGGTCGGTACCTCGTCCGCTCGACTCAGTGGTCGTGGGGGCAGTTCGGAATGGCCATCTTCCTCCAGGCCCGCTTAAGGACGAGCCGGTGAAGTAAAGTCGGGCCATAGGACCCCGACCATCGTTAGGTTAGTTTGATGGCTGTGGGAGCAATTCCGAATGGCGAGCTACTTCTAGTTCGCTTAGAAGCGAACTTGCGAAGTAGAATCGAGCCAAGTGTTGGACTCCGAACCATTGCTAGATTAGTTAAAGGGTTGTGGGAGCAATTCCGAATGGCGAACTACTTCTAGCTCGCTTAGGAGCAAACTTGCGAAGTAGAATCGAGCCAAGTGTTGGACTCCGAACCATTCAACGGCTGTGGGAGCAATTCCGAACGGCGATCTACTTCTGGCTCGCCTATGGGCAAGCCGAGGAAGTAAAGTCGAGCCGAGTGTTGGACTCCGAACCATTGTTAGATTAGTTCAAGAGTTGTGGGAGCAATTCCGAATGGCGAACTACTTCTAGCTCGCTTAGGAGCGAACTTGCGAAGTAGAATCAAGCCAAGTGTTGGACTCCGAACCATTCAACGGCTGTGGAAGCAATTCCGAACGGCGATCTACTTCTGGCTCGCCTATGGGCGAGCCGAGGAAGTAAAGTCGAGCCGAGTGTTGGACTCCGAACCATTGTTAGATTAGTTCAAGGGTTGTGGGAGCAATTCCGAATGGCGAACTACTTCTAGCTCGCTTAGGAGCGAACTTGCGAAGTAGAATCGAGCCAAGTGTTGGACTCCGAACCATTCAACGGCTGTGGGAGCAATTCCGAACGGCGATCTACTTCTGGCTCGCCTATGGGCGAGCCGAGGAAGTAAAGTCGAGCCGAGTGTTGGACTCCGAACCATTGTTAGAGTGAAGAGTTAAAAGCAGAGATGTAATAGTAGCAAAAATATGAAAAAACTTTATTTATTAATATCCAATGGTCGGCTGCTTCTAAAGTTGCTAGCCGTTATTACAAGGAAAAATAAAAGAAAATTACTACAAGTAATAGGAAAGGAACGGTTCGACATCTCGATTTACTTAGAGAGGCGTCGTTGCTCTCTCTTGGTATTTTAAGAGATGGTCGGCATTCCAAGTCCTGGGATTCTCCCTGCCTTCGAGATCTTCTAGTCTGTATGTGCCGGGGCGGATTTCTTTGGAAATCTTGTAAGGACCCTCCCAGTTCGGGGCCAATTTGCTTTTCTGACTAAGGAACGAGATGGCCAACTTTCGGAGGACCAGGTCCCCTTCTCTGAGGTCCGTTGGGCGGACTCTTTTGTTGTATGCTAGCTCGATCCTTCTTCGGTAAGTTCGCTGGCGTATGGCAGCTATCTCTCGAATTTCGTCTATCAGATCTAGACTTGCTCTGAGCTCCTTAGCGTTCCGTTCTTCTTCATAAGCTATCAGGCGAGGAGAGGGTAACCCGACTTCTAGGGGGATGATGGCATCGGACCCGTAGGTGAGATTGAATGGGCTCTCGCCTGTTGGGGTCCGCTTCGTGGTGCGGTAATTCCAGAGCACGTTGGGCAGCTGATCGACCCACAAGCCTTTGGAACACTTGTCTAACCTCTTCTTAATGCCTGAAAGGATGTGTCGGTTGGCATTCTCGGCCTGGCCATTCGACTGAGGATGGGAGACGGAGGAGAACCGGTGTTGTATGGCGAGGTCTTCACATAAAGCTCGGAAGGCAGCCCCTGTGAATTGCGTTCCGTTGTCCGTAATTAGGACCCTGGGGACGCCGAATCGGCAGATCACGCTCTTCCAGAAGAATTGAACAACCTTGTTTTCGATGATCGTGGCCAGGGGCTTAGCCTCTATCCATTTCAAGAAATAGCGACTGCCACGACTAGGAACTTGAGCTGTCCGGGGGCTGGCGGAAACGGCCCTAGTAAATCCATCCCCGACATTGCGAAGGGGATCGGACTTGATAGGGAAGTTAGTGGTGCTTGTGGAAGGCGTCGGATGTCGGAGTGCTTCTGGCAAGAGCTGCATTGCCGGACGTGACGTTCGGCGTCCCGTAGGAGAGTGGGCCAGAAATACCCGTAGTTCAACACTTTGCGCACCAGGGCTCTGGAGCCAGAATGGGCCCCGCCAATGCCCTCATGAAGTTCTTGCAGGGCGTAGTCGGCTTGTCCGGGGGAGAGGCACCTCAGGTAGGGCCGCCCGTCCACCTGGGTGAAGGAGCGTTTATATAGGATGCCTTCAATTAGTGTGTAACGTTCGGCTCGGTTTCTAACCCTTCGCGCTTCTTTGGGATCCTCGGGGAGGAGTCCGTCCCTTAGGAATTCGACGAGGGGTTTCATCCAATTGTCTTCGAGGAGGACAGGCAGTGTTTCTGCGGAGTCCAGTGCTTCGTCCTCTATGCTCGGCTTCAGGAGGACTTCTATCAATACGGTCTGCTCGAGACCTTGAAGGGAAGAGGAGGCTAATTTGGATAGGGCGTCGGCCTGAGCATTTTCTTCTCTGGGGATCCTTTGGATGAGGGCCTCTTCAAACAGTGCCATGAGGCTTTTGACTTTAGCCAAGTATTTAACCATCCTGTCATCGCGGGCTTCATACTCGCCGAGGACCTGATTGACGACCAACTGAGAGTCGCTGAAGATCCGCAGGCGTTGTGCCCCTGCATTTCGGGCCATTCCAAGGCCGGCTATGAGCGCCTCGTATTCAGCTTCGTTGTTCGAGGCTTTGAAGTTTATACAGAGGGAGTATTGGAGGGTAAAGTCATCTGGGCCTGCCAGGATGACCCCTGCCTCGCTTCCCTCGTTGCAAGAGGATCCGTCAACATAAACCGACCAGATGGGTGGTCCCTTCACTGTTTGGCTGGACTCGGGGATAGTACTCTCAACTATGAATTCGGCTAGTGCCTGAGCCTTGATCGCGGTCCGAGGCTGATAAGTTATATCATGTTGGCTCAGCTCGATCGACCATTTCATAAGGCGACCCAAAGTCTCGGGTTTGTGAAGAACCTGTTTCAGCGGCTGGTCGGTAAAAACGACCACCGAATGGAACTGAAAGTACGGGCGAAGCTTTCTCGCGGCCATCACCAGGGCGTAGGCCATTTTCTCTATCTTCGGGTACCGGAGCTCGGCATCCCGAAGCACTTTGCTGACATAGTAGATGGGCTTCTGAGCCCGGTCTTCTTCCCTCACTAGGACTGCACTGAGGGTCTGCTCTGAGGCTGCCAGGTAGAGGTAGAGGGGTTCGTCAGGGATCGGTTTGCTGAGGAGATGGGGATTGACGAGGTAAGCCTTGAGCTGGTCGAAGGACTCCTGTTGCTGCTGCCCCCATTCGAATCCTTTAGCCCCCCTGAGGGCCTTGAAGAAGGGGAGGCATTTTTCCCCGGACTTTGAGAGAAAGCGCCCTATGGCGGCGAGGCGGCCTGTTAATCTCTGAACTTCTTTAACATTTCTAGGAGGGGCCATGTCCAATATGGCCTTGATTTTCTCCGGGTTTGCTTCAATTCCTCGCTGGCTAACCATGAAGCCGAGGAACTTCCCTGATGAGACGCCGAACGCACACTTGTTCGGCTTGAGTCTCATATTGTGCTTTCTCAAAACGTCAAACGCCTCTTGGAGGTCGGTCACATGATCAATGCCTCGGATGCTTTTCACAAGCATGTCGTCAACATACACCTCCATGTTCTGGCCGATCTGAGCCTGGAAAACCTTGTTGACGAGGCGTTGGTATGTTGCCCCGTGCATTCTTTAGGCCGAATGGCATGACTCTGTAGCAATAGAGGCCTTGGTCGGTCACAAACGAAGTCTTCGGGATATCCGGAGGAAACATCCGGATCTGATTGTAGCCTGAAAAGGCATCCATGAAGCTGAGGAGCCCATGTCCCGAAGTTGCATCGATCAGGGTGTCAATGCTCGGAAGAGGGAATGGATCCTTGGGTCAAGCCTTGTTGAGGTCGGTGAAATCAATACAAATCCTCCAAGTCCCATTGGACTTCTTCACCATTACTACATTCGATAACCCTCAGGATAGTTCACCTCCTGTATGAACCGGGCCTTCAAGAGCTTGTCTACCTCCTCTTTGATAGCGAGCTGACGCTCGGGAGCGAATTTGTGCCTCTTCTGCTGAACCAGTTTGGACCCCGGATCAACGCTTAGGCGGTGGACTAAGAGCTCTTCGGAGATACCGGGCATATCTGCAGCCGACCAAGCGAAGAGGTCTTGATTCCTTCGGATGCATTGTACAATGTCTGAGTATAGGGCGGACGGGAGGGTCTTGCTGACAAAGAACTTGCGGGTCGGCTCCTGCTCAGAGAAGAGCACTTCCTCCAATTCGTCCACCGGCTCGGACGTTGGTCGAGCAACATCTTGGGGGATTTTTAGAGTTTCTAAGGAGAGGACGGGTCCGAGGGTAGAGGTCATATAGCACTTGCGGGCCTGCTCCTGGTTGCCCCTTACTTCCCCTACTCCGGCCCGAGTAGGAAATTTCATTTTGAGATGATAGGCAGAAGGGACGGCTTCAAGGGCGGCCAGGTCGGGCCGACCCAAAATGACATTGTAGGCTGCTGGGACATCTACGACCATGAAGTCCATCGACTCCGTTCGGGTAGTAGGAGTTTTGCCAGCGGTTACGTCGAGGGTAATCACCCCTTCAATAGTCACTGGCACTCCCGTGAACCCATGGAGCGTGTAACCGGCGGGCTTGAGTCTGTCCCGTGAGAGCTTTAGGCCTTTAAAAGCGGCGAGGAAGAGGATGTTGACGGAGCTGCCGTTGTCTACTAAGATCCTCTCCACTTTGAAGTTCGCCATGTGGAGACTGATGACGAGTGCGTCACAATGAGGGGTGCGGACACCTTCAAGATCTTCGTCGGAGAATGTGACGGGCACTCCGAGGCCTTTGGGAGGAGGGGTGGTTCGAACCGAGTTGACTTCTCTTATAAATGCCTTCCGAGAGGAGTTCGAGGAGCCCCCCATTGGGCCCCCATGAATGAGGTGGAGGACTCGCTCTTCCTCAAAGTCTGGCGTCTCTTCTCGTTCCGGACGCTTGTTAGCCTCCCGAGGCGGGGGAGGAAGTTCGGCTCGGTCCTTTCTTACAAACCTGGTCAGCTGCCCCCTCTGGATAAGGGCTTCTATCTCGTTCTTTAGGGCGCGACAATCGTTGGTGTCATGCCCGCAGTCCCGGTGATAACGGCACCATTTTTCTTTGTCCCTCCTCTTGGCGGGGGTATTCATCCTCGGAGCAGGAGGTATTATCCCTTCCTTTTCGACTTCCATGAGAATGGTTGAGACATTAGTGGTGAGGGGAGTGAACTTCTCGAATCTGGGGGGAGGTCGGCGCTGGCCGGCATTATCCTTCTGGAGCTTCTTAGCTCCTTCCTCTTCTGTTCCCTTTCTCTTAAACCCGGAGGAAGACCCCTCCCAGTTGGGTCGCTGCTCGGCCTCTTCGGCCCAGATATACTTTTCACTGTGAAGGAGGAGGTCGGAAAAGTTCTGTGGAGGCTTCTTGGCAAGGGAGGAGCGGAGGTTGGAATTGAGGACATTAGATTGAAATGCTGCCGCAGCGACCGACTGGTCGAGGGATGCTATGGACCTGGCTTCTGCTGTGAACCTCTTCACATAGTCTCTCAATTTCTCCCCCTTCTTCTGGTGGAGGTGCAATAGTGAGATGCTCGTCTTCTCAGCTCTACGGCTGCTTACGAAATGGGTGACGAAAAGGGTCTCGAACTGCTTGAAGGAGAATATTGAGGAGGGGGCAAGGCGAGAGTACCATTCTCGAGCTGGGCCCTTAAGAGTTGCGGAGAAGGTTTTGCAGAGGAGGGCATCGGAAGCTTGATGGAGGAGCATCAAGGTCTTAAAGCTTTCGATGTGATCAACGGGGTCGGTCTCCCCGGAGTAAGTCTCGAACTGGGGAGGTTTGAAGCCGAACGGCACAGGTGCATCCACTATGGTTCGGGAGAAAGGGTGTCGGCTAGGACGTAGGGTCCTCCCCTAAACTCCTCTTCTCGGTCTATCTGACCCAGGCACCTCTCTACTTCATGAAGACGGCGGTACATGGTGTCATCCCTCTGATGGTAATCAGCCGAGCCTCTAGACTCGTCTTCGTACGAGGGAGAGCGAGGGCTACGGCGATGGTAACTTCGAGAGCGACGAGGACTTGGGGTACGCCGGGAGTTGCTAGGAGCAGGACGAGGAGAGGGGGACCGTCGGTGAGGGCTTCGGACCGGGGGAGGAGATGGAACCTTCGGTGTGTTGGTGTTGGGACGGAGGTTGAGAGCTTGTAGGACAGTCGCTTGGAACTGCTGGAACTCGGCACGTGTGATGGGTGCCTCATTGTTCCTGGGCTGTTGCCGACCTGTAGGGGAGTGTGGCCTTCTTCGGTAGTGCTCGGGAGATTCTTTCCGACCCCTTCGGTTAGGGGACCTTCTATACTCCTGGTGGCGAGGGTACCACTCGTCCGGACGGTGTTGGCGGGAGGTTCCCTCTCAGGCCCGCTTCTCATCCAGATGGCGGCGAAGGTCATCATCTTTCTGGCGGTTGAGGGCGGTATTATGGCGACCAGAGGCTCGGGGATGATGGGAGGCCATAGAGTCCGTAGAGGCGTTGTGGATGGAGACGTGTTCTTGGTGAAGAGGCTGTTTTTGAGGGTTAGGACCCTTTGGGGGTGGCTGATTTAGAGGAGGAAGGTCCTGTTGGAGCGGGTCTTCCGCTGGAGGAGGAAGTTGCCCCTGCTTTGGGGGTGGCTGATTTAGAGGAGGAAGGTCCTGTTGGAGCGGGTCTTCCGCTGGAGGAGGAAGTTGCCCCTGCTGTTGGGTAGGCTGGACTGGAACTTCTTGCTGCTGATCGGGGTTGGGTCCTCTGTTGGACCCTCTTGATCTGACTTTCCTGGGAGGCATGGCCAGAGAAGATCTGTTCACCGGGAAGAGGAGAGGTTTCTATTCGTTAGTTTCCCATAGACGGCGCCAATCTGTTGCTGCTAATTTTGGTGTGGGGGCAAACAGATAGTATTTGTGGATTCTTAGGGAAACTGAATAGTAAACTTGTATACCTGTTCCGTCGGGGTTCGATCGTCGCTCCCGCCGCGGACCTGCAAAAAGTGCGAGACACCGGGGTTGTTCCCGGCGACGTACCCTCCGACGCTCAAGTCAGTAATCTGGAAGACTATGAAAGAGCGCAAAAACTGGTGAAAAGTTGATTACCTCTTAATGGAGATGGATGGGGGGTATTTATAGGCGTCTTAGGGAACAGATTAGGCATGTAATTCCTGTGTATAGATAAGGAATGTAATCCCTAATCCCTTGTGAAAGGATAGATATGAATCAGGGCCGTTGATTAATGTTAATCAAAAACCCTAATTCTATCCTGCTGGACCGGGTATGTTGCGGGTTGAAGCCCGCACCCAGATGAGGTGGATCCGTTCGCGGGTTATTGGATCTGTGAGAAGGAGACCCAGTACCCGCTTCAGACCCGTTTGTAGGTGAAATTACTATTTTACCCCTGGGCTTCAGGATTCGTGTCCAATTTGGACGGTCTCGATCAAACCCCTATTTTTAGCCACATCATACATTATGGAGTGATTTTTACATGAAAAACCCTAGAAGAGTTAACCAGAAGGGTATATATATAAGCTATGGTCAAATAGGGACTTATAAGCAATTTTGCCTCCTTATTTACATTTTCCTACCCTTCCCTCCTCCCCCATTCTGATTTCGGCCAGAATCAAACCCCCACCACTGACCAATGCATGGGTTTCCAAAACCCTAGCTTTCCAACCCAATTCTTCAAGAAAAATTGAGGGTTTTAGCTAATTTGGAGGTGCTCTACTCATTTCCGGAGTCCATTTGCAAAGATAAGGCTTGGAAGGTAAGAAATTATGAAGTTTATTTTATGGGAATATATGATTTTGAGTTTTAGTGCTAGAAAATGATATAGTAGGGTAATTAGGTGATGCTAGTAATTATAGAGAAGGAAGATTGGTAAGAAATTGAGTGGGTTGTGAAGTATAAATTAATTAGTGTGTTGGCTTTAGAATTTGGATAATAAATAGAATAATTGATAAGTATAAGTTATAGAAATTGTTGTGTATTAAGGGAAAACAATTTAGAATGGGTTTAGTGAAAATTTTATGGAGTTAGAAACCCGTCGGAATCTCAAAATTATGGGTATACCATCTATGCACGCCGGGTTTTCGGTGAAATGCCCGAGTGAAATTTAGGTGAGAATTTGTTGGGTTCGGAGGTGTAATTGAGTCCTATTATTATTATTAACTCTAATTTGAGAGATTAGGACAAAGGGGATTAAAGAAATTAGGAAATAGAAAATTTTCTTATTAGAAAGCCTCCGATCAATATGTGAGTTTTTGTATTGGGACCCGAACTCGAAATCTATTGCTGTAGCTCACCTACATGTCATTTGTGACGTGTGGGTGAAGACGGATTCAAATTTGGAGGTCCGTAGGTCGAGTTTTGAGTTTTAAGCTAATCGGTTCTATAATTTTCCAATTAGGTGGAAAAAGTCGAACTTCGACTGGCTACCGGGCGGACGTGGGACATCGTTTGCTCGATCCGTCAGGTGAGTATGTTGTATCTATATATATTTTATATTGTGACCAAATTTCGTGGCTTTCTGATATATTTTATAGAAGTTATGCTAAAAATTGATTTTCAATGAAAATACGGATTTTTGGGGCCCGAAAATGGGTTTTTGAGATATTTGGTGAAATTAACTATTTTAAGTATATAAAACCTATATTATGGGTTAATGTGATGTGTTGATGTATAAAAATAAATATATTAAATTGTTTATGTAGATTTTTACCCCGTGCATGTTTCGTGCATGTTTTTAGGCGAATAAGCCGATATAGGTGATTTGGTATATGTGGAGCCTTGTGTATGGGCTAGCATGCTATGGATGGATGTTATAAGATGTAATTAGACGAAATTAGTGATTGTGATCATGTTTTGGAAATCCGGGTATTTATAGTGCATGTTTTGTGCATGTTTTGGGACATATAGGCCCTTATAGGTGATCTTACTTACATGGAACATGGCATATGAGCTAGTAAGCTATAATTGGATATTATGAGATTTAATTCAAGTAAATAAGTGATTTTGGCCCATTTTTCTTGAAAACCCGCATGTGTGGTGTATGTTTGTGATATATATATCATGATATCGACTCGTGATGTGATAATTGATGAAATTAGTAAGTGGGTATATGTTTACATTATAATTATGTTCGAAGTAAATTAATGAGCAATAGTACGATATTATAATGTGATGAAGTATACATTTTGATACTTTTACGATATGGAATAACATAATGTAGTTCTTTTATTAATATTATAACTTGGCGTATGCCTATATATGGTACAATGAGGTAATGAATAATATGGTATTCTTAATGTGGGATGTTATGGAAAAATAAATATTTTTGGCGCATTAATATTATGCAATAATATGATATGATGGTTTTATATGTTGAATGACAGGTTGTATGCATAATGTGGTATAATGATACGATGACTAATATCGTGAGCATCGTATATACATCAAATGGTAAGGTAAAAGATAAGATGGTACGTGCTAATAAAATGTGTTACTAATTCACGTGGTTAAAGTCAAAGACATGACTCGTTGTAAATCAAAAGTGAAATGCTTGTGTTGATAAAGTAAGCTGAAAAGATGAAATGATTAATGCTAATAATAGATGGTTTTGTTGACCAGTACCTACAGCAATCCTGGGGGTTTGGGCTAGACCTCCTAACACCCAAGGACCGGCTTGGGGTAAGTGGACCCAAACTATGTTTGGGGTAAGTGATTTTTATTGCCCAAGCTATCGGCTTGAGGCCCGGTTTTCCCTCGATGACAGCTGTCGCGAGGAAGTACCCAGTTTATCTGGGGTTAGTGGTTTTTCCCTCTTGGCTTCGGCTGGGAGGAAGTACCCAGGTTACCTGGGGTCAGGTGGTTTTTCAGTGGTTTTTCCCTCTTGGCTTCGGCTGGGAGGAAGTACTCAAGTTCTACTTGGGATAAGTGGTTCCCTCGCTAGTTCGGCTAGGAGGAAGACGTAGCCTCGGACAAGTAAGACTCTATGTGAGCATCGGACCGCGTGTTTACTGGGCTGTCGGCTTTCAGTATGTTGGGATACTATGGCTCACTGGTCGACAAACTAATAAAATAACTAAGTGTAAATAAAATGTGAGAGTAAAGAAAGTGAATTGTGAATGTGAAAGAAAGTGGTTGTGAATGAAATGAATGCGAAGAGATACGAGTTATGAGTTATGTATGAAAAAGAAATGATAATTGCAGTATGTGGTTAATTTAAAATGAAAAAAATAAAGGATACGTGTGTCAATATGAACAGTATGAAGTAATTATATTATGTAAATGATTAAAGTAAAATACAGTATGGTATGAGTTGTTACACCTTGGAATTGTGTTAAGGAACTACCTGCCTGCTATTTCTGTGGAAATGGTGGGAACTACCTGCCTTGGCATAATTCGCAGGGTGAGTTGGCATGATAGTGGTAATGATTAATGGAAATGAAGAATTAAGTAAAGTGAAGATGAAAAGCAATTGAAGTGAATTAATAACCAAGCTATCGGCTTGAGATGTAATGTGATATTACCCAAACTGTGTGTTTGGGGTGCGGTGATTATTACTCAAGCTATCGGCTTTGGAGTGTGATATGTTGTGGCCCAAATTGTGTTTGGGGATATGGAGTATATTGTGATGAGAATGAAAGTGAAGCTAATGGCAATTTGTGTTATAAGTGAAAATGATAATAAGATATATTACTTATAAGAATGAGAAATTACTAAAGTGGTATAATGAGATGAAAATGAGCTATAAAACATGTTCTTGATGCAATGAGAATAAGCATTCTAATTAGTGATGTGCTAATGATGTGATGAAATGTGAGTAAATTGCAATGGGCGATGAGATAGTATATTTATGTCATAAGACATGAAGGAATGTGGTATTATGAGAATAGATGCATATGTTTATGATGTGATACTCGTTATAACACAATAAAATAAATACCCGTATTATGAGATTGGTTATGAAAATGGTTATTAAAGAAAGTATGTTGTGTTATGAGTTTGTATTCATATAAATGGTTATTAAAGAAAGGTGTAATAACAGCATGTAGTTATATTCATATAAATAGTGAAATGTTGCTATGACGATAATTGTGGAAGAATGAATATTCGGGTTAGAGAATTTAAATTGAAAAGTAATGGATTGTATGGGAATTCGTATTGTGCGAATGTAATATAGGGATATATATGAGTTTGATGTGAAGCATATAGTGAAATGTGTGAATTATGGGTAATTATATAATCGGATGCAGATTTGAGGAGTATTTTGATATAAAATCGTATTGGTGATGTTTTTATGTTCAGATTTCAGGTTGCATCATCTTAACTTGATGTTTGTAAGTTTAATTTATTTTCTTTATACAGTTTAATTTATTTACTAGATTAATAATTATACTCACCAGAAATGGCTAACCCCTGATGTTTTCTGGGGATTAGGGGGGTCCCTCCCTGAGGGTGGACAACCCTAAATCTCCTGCAGGTTGCTAGCAGCATGGTGAGGTAGTATAGAGCTAGATTTTGTACTTTGTTGGAGCTGATCTATTATCTATGTACTTAGTATATGTAGAAAGGTGAATAGTTGATGTATTATTTTGTATTATGGTAAAAGTATATAGACATAATGCTGTGATGAGGTAAGAAATCCCGTACCCACCTCGTTGTGGAGTATTGGGTTCTGTGATTGGCTTTCTAAAAAGGTTTTCCTAAATCTTTACAAAAATCTTATATGTTTTCGAAGGAAATTATGGTTTTTATTTAATATTTGATATTCTGTTATGAGTTTGGCCCCCAGAGTATGATATTTATATTGCCTGTATGATTTTGCTCATTTTGGCCTAAGGAGCCCATGATTATATTGCCTGTGTTGTGAGCTACGGAATTTAGAGCAGAATTCCGTAAGCTTTTTGTGTTTCGGGGCAGAAATTTCAGGGGAGACTGCCAAAATTTTATTTGAAATATACCTATCTTAGTTTATGCTTAAAGTGATATAGAAATTGAAAGAATTGTATTTAGAGGTTTAGTTTTCAAAAGAAAAAAAAGAAGAAAAAAAAAATTGGGGGGTTACAAGAACATTCTATGCACTTGACCGAGGTGTTACAGAAGTTGTAGAAGCATAACTTATATGCCAAACTGTTGAAGTGTGAGTTTTGGAAGTTTGATGTAGCTTTTCTTGGTCATATTCCTTTCTAAGGAGGGAGTGGCCACTGATCCTCAGAAGGTTGAAGCAGTGAAGGATTGGCCCAGGACAACGTCAGTGAAGGAAGTTAGGAGTTTCTTGGATTTGGCTGGGTACTATAGGAGATTCATCTAGGGCTATGCACAGATTGCAGTTCTTTTGACAGGGTTGACTCAGAAGAATGTGGCATGCATATGGACTGATAAGTGTGAGGCGAGTTTACTTGAGCTAATGGAGAGGTTGACGACTGCACCTATCTTAGCTTTGCCACAAGGCTGGTAAGGATTATGATATCTTCAGTGATGCATCTCTCAGAGGTTTGGGGTGTGTCTTGATGTAGGAAGGCAAGGTTATTGCCTATGGTTTGAGGCAGTTGCATCCGCATGAGAAGAATTATCTGACGCATGATTTGGAGTTAGCAGTTATTATCTTTGCCTTGAAGTAGTGGAGGCATTATGTATATGGTGAGAAGGTCAATATGTATACCGACCACAAGAGCCTGAAGTAGATTTATCAGCAGAAAGATCTAAATCTTCGGCAGAGAAGGTGGTTGGAAGTGTTGGAAGACATTCATCCTGAGATCAAGTATCATCTGGACAACGCAATTGTGGTGACCGATGGGCTTAGTCGGAAGAGCAATTTGGCGAGCTTGATCACTACTCCGATTGAGTTAGCAGCGGAGATTGATCAAGCAGGTATCGAGATGGTACTACAGGGTTTGGGAGCGTCTTTGGCTCAGTTGAGGTTGCAGCCTTCTTTGAAAGAGCAGATTGTGGAAGGTCAGAAATCAGATGCAGAGATTCAGAAGATGTTGCAGCAGGTTTTCGATGGCAAGTTATCAAAGTCCCGTGTTCAAGATGGAGTTCTATGGATGGGTGAAAGGTTGTGTGTCCCGGAGAATGCAGATTTGAGGGAGAGTATCTTGCAGGAGGCACACAACACTTTGTTGTCAGTACATCATTGAGGCACAAAGATGTACACGGACATCAAACAACACTTTTGTTGTTCTGGTATGAAGAGGGATGTGGCAGATTTTGTGGCGAGGTGTCTGACTTGTCAAGAGATTAAAGTAGAAAAACAGAGACCTGGAGATTTGTTGCAGCCTTTGCCCATTCCAGAATGGAAGTGGGAGAATATCAGTATGGATTTCATCACAGGGTTGTCGAGGAGTCCGAAGGGCAATGACTCGATTTGGGTTATTGTTGACCGTTTGACCAAGTCAGCTCACTTTTGGTCCATGAAGATTACTTGGTCATTGGATAAATTAGCACAGTTGTACATTGATGAGATTGTGAGGCTTCATGGAGTTCCTGTGTCGATTTTGTCTGACAGGCTATGAAGCACAGATATGGGTACGGGGTGCGGGTACGATACGACACGGGTACGGAGATACGTGATTTTACAAAAAAGTAGGATACGGGTGCGTTGTGGGTACATTAAATATAAAATAATTTATATTATATTTATAGATACAAAAATATTTTTCTTGTTAAAATTCAAACATTTAAACCATTTCATAGAACTTTAAGAGTACATTATAATTATGAGCATTTTAGAGAAAAGAAATGATAATCTAACTATCAAATCTTTGGGTAGTCTTGTTTTGTGTTTGACCATAATTGTAAACAACAAACTTTTGCAATTACTCTAGAACCTCATGCATTTATCTAAATATAATTGTGTCTAAAAGTTGTGAAAAATGCATTTAAAAAATTGGGTGTTCCTTGGGTACGCACCCAGGAGTACCCAAGGAGTATCGGCACCCGATACGCACCCGACACGGGTACGTCGACCATTTGGAACTATCCGTGCTTCCTAGCTGACAAGGATGCGAGGTTCACTTCGAGGTTTTGGAAGAGTCTACAAGCAGCTTTAGGGACCAGAACCGAATCCAGTACCGCTTTTCATCCACAGACTGATGGTTAGACTGAAAGGGTGAATCGAATATTGGAAGATATGCTGAGGGCTTGTGTTAAAGATTTCGGTGGTGGTTGGGAGAGATACTTCGCATTGGTTGAGTTTGCTTATAACAGCAGTTACCATGCGAGTATCGGGATGGCTCTGTATGAAGCTCTGTACAGGAGGAAGTGCAGGACACATATTTGTTGGTTTGGGAGAAGAATGGGGAAGGGAAAGAGAGTGGGGGATTTTTATTTAGTTTGGTGAGTCTCTTATACATCCTACCATAGCATATATACATACATACATACACTCCAAATTATTATTAAGTATAAAATCTAATCCAATACAATTCATTTAAATATATATACATATAAATATGTATAGATACATACATATACATATACATATAAAAATGCATACAAGTATTCATGTATATACATCATATACAATCCAATCAAAATATACATACGTTTATATAGACATATATATGTACATGCTTACAAATAAAAATATTTATTTGTAGAATATAAGAATATATTTTATAAAAATACTATTTGTCCCAAAGATTGTCTTGTTAAAAAGCACACAATTCAATTGAGCAGATATCCCGAATACATCTCATCGGGTTCAGAATATATGATATATCTGAAAATTCCTCAATTAAAATCAATTATTATTAGAAAAATACATAATCGCGTGCAATTCACAACTGTGCACGGATTACGATGCAAAATAGTTGTATGCTATTTTGCGGGGTGTTACAACTAATAATACCAGTGATCTTCAAATCCTCAACAATCAATATTAATGCAAATAAAATGAGAAAGTTATACAAACTGAAAGTGTCGGTGCATGCCATGACCCTAGAACCTAATGCACAAACCCAAATGCTCATGATGCCTTCTTCTAATGCACACTTGATTGAAACCTATACATCTCATAGTACATACTTCCCAATCAAGTTTATGTCCTTCTGATTATAGGGTTCGATCCCCCGTAATGTAGACCTACTCTTGTACTCTTACTCTGTTTCTGACATTTATCAGTGACTGATGAGGTTGCAGTCGTTCGGTCCAATCTCGCCTCTACAATCGGTAGTGGTCATACCGGGACCCTGTGGTCTCTCTCCACTCTCGGGCATCCATGATGGTGCACAGTCCCTGTGATCTCTATCCACACCCCAGTCTTAAATATTCCATTCCGCCCGAACCCTGCGGTCTCTCTCCACTCCCAGTCAACCCCGCGGTAACTCCACGTGTAGTGCCAGACCCTGCGTTCTTTCTCCACACCTAAACCTCATCAAAATTTGTTACGAACATAAAGGTGCCCCTGCAAGACCTTCCCGCCCCACCGAGAGTCTTAGAGTTGAGCTTTTGCTCTCTGTTTGCATTAAACAAAATAGAACTTATAAGTATACTTAGGGTCCATTCCCTAAGCTTCTGACGAACTCTCTTACACTAGATCCCATAAATTAATAGACGAGACAACACCGCACGTGTCCCCTTGACGGGTAAGTACACACTCAATTGGTGCATGTCCTTACCAACAATTGTCACGCAGGCCTAGAACTCGTGTACCCCCACCGGTGGTGTAAACAATGATGGAATCTTCCTTCATCTTAAAACTTATCATTGCCGGTACTCTGGACCTTGCCTAATGTAACTCCTTGTTTCGTCTGTACGTATTTTATTACGTAAATCTTGTATTTCAATTATCAGACCATTTTTTCTCTCCTTTTGGACTCATTATCGGACATTCTTGTTAGAAACCAAATATTTTCAAGATCCATTCTAGGTTTTGATGATTAAATTCAAATTCTAACTCTGATTAATCCTAACCATATCCCTAATCCTAATTTAATTTCCTAATCAACTTTCATTAGCCACCTACTCAACCATTTACTATACATACACCCAAATTTCATCTCATTCTTATACACTGATCCTAAACTAATTTCATCTAACTCACTCCTATTCACCTCCCTACCCTTCTTCTCTTCTCACATGCAGCCACCCCAACCCCCAACTCCTTTTTCCAACAATAAAGAACCTCCCCTTGTAGCACCCCGAATTTTCAATATGACATCTCAGAAATACGTGGCACAATTTCTAACATCAACCTCAATTGTAATAGTAAACATAGACAAAACACAGATAAATTTTTTCAACTTTTATTACATTAATTCTTTACAAAGCACAGCGGAAAACAAAACACCTTGAATTACAAATTCTTTCTTTTACAACACAATCTTTTACAATTTACATAAGCCATAACATCAATCTAGCACAAGCATCCAAATCCCAAGCTATAAGTACCTACTTGTAAAACATGAGGCTAGAGATAACCCTAACCCCCAAAACTACAGGGGGATCAGCCATAACGGTGTGAGTGACATAAAAATAAATGCAACATGAATAAAGCATAAGACATAGAATCATAAACAACATGTATCAACAGAAAAAATAAATAAAATAAGAAATAACAATAAATAAAATATGAAAACATCAAGTGGAATTTGACTAAGTGTCAAGTGTAGAAAAACAGGAAACAACATGCATGAAAACAAGTCAAGGAAACATCAATGTTATATGCTGACTCTCTAATGCATACTTGTCGGATTCTATGCATTCCACTCTACATAGGTTCGGTGCAAGCCCTTATCATTCTCCACTTGATAGGGTTTAATCCACCATTATGCAACTAATCCTACTACGATGACATTGATGATTTAGATAAACTGTGAGTAAGCCCACGCATCGATGATTCCGGAGGTCAATCCCTATCCACAGATAATTCCGAAGACTATTTCATTCACACCTAGGAATCTTCGAGAATACCCCACACCGCAAGCCATGGCGTCTCATCACACGAATACCCCATGAGTGTCGCCTCGACTCCGATAAATCCGGAGATCAATCCCACACCGCAGGTAATTCCAGAGACTATTTCACTCACACCTCGATAATTTCGGGGATTATCTCACACCACAAGCGATACTGAGGTCCATAACCCATATTCTCATTTCATCTTATCACCATCTAGTGCTTATCCTTATCTTGTTAAGTTAATTAATTAATTATTAGATTTCAAATCTCTTAGAGTTGGTGTACCCTACCAGGCTTAACCCAACTGAACAACAACCAAAATCTCAACTGCCGGTAGCTAAGGCCCCACTCAATCTCGAAAGACTCATAACTCAACCATCAATACCAAACTTTCAATAAAACTGATAAATCCATCGTCAAAACGATTATATGAAGAAAACTTGTTAAATCAACAAAATCCAAAACTATATAATGTACTCATAAAATTTCAGAATTCAAATAAAATATTAAATCCATTAAATAACAGAAAATCATATTATTAAGTAGTAGAATATCACCAAAACATCAACTCCTTTTAAAACACATATAATTCTCTTAATAAGATCATAAGAATATATTTAAAACTCTATTATAAGTAAAATATAACTCTCTGTAAAATACTGTATTCTGCAGTAAAAACATCATATAAAACAGTAGGGTAATAATCCATAATATCGAGAAAATAAACATTTAAAGAAACGAAGAAAATTCAACAAAACAGCCAAAAGAAAACAATTGACGGTCGACCGCATATGAAGGGCAGTCGACTGTCATTAGAAATCCCCAAAATAGCAATGTGACGGTCAACCGTGCGGTCGATCGTGACCTGCTATACAGCCGAATAGGCTCTTTGTGCATGTTTTGATCTGATACTCGATTAAATCCTTGTAAAATCAAAATTAAACTTCCTGAGATGATCCAACATATCTTGTATAACATATAGGAGTTATTAAAACACATCAAAACATATCAAGATCTCAAAATAGAAATTTTTCACAAAAAATCTTTCAAAACAGTCAATACATATATATATATATATATATATATATATATATAGAGAGAGAGAGAGAGAGAGAGAGAGTCATGCTATTATGAGATGGTGAGATGGAGTGTTTTTTTGTGAGATGGGCGATTTGAATCATCCAAATCTTAATCACACCGTTCACATCATTCTACATGTCATTTAGATGGTGTATACAAAATTTTAAGCCATTTGGAGACCTCTAGCCTTTGCATCAAAGCGTTCAACACATCATGAAGATGATGCGAAATACATATATATGCATTTATTTGAACGCTTTGATGCATAGGCTAGAGGTCTCCAAATCGCTTAAAATTTTGTACACACCATCTACATGATATGTAGAATGATGTGAACGGTGTGATCGAGATTTGGATGATTCAAATCGCTCATCTCACAAAATACATTTTCATCTCACCCATCTCACCATCTCATATTAGCATTTTCCTATATATATATATATATATATATATATATATATATATATATATATATACGTTCGAATAAGAATTTAAGCACCAATTTTTAGCATTGAAACTCATCAAATAGAGTAGTATAACGTTTAAACAGTCTCAGTACCAAAAACACTCAAATTCGATTGGAAACTTCACAAAACATCAACTTTTGCCAATTCTTCAAATAGTAGAGGTGTATATATATAGGTGTAGTTAGGTGTATGTTTGCTTCAGTGACATAAAAAACTCATTGTATATATGTAGTAAGAAGTTTAGAACCACCTCATCAATAAAACAAATCCAATCCAATCGAAAAGTTTTGCAAAACACAAAACTCAATTTGGGCCTGCACAAACAGACCCGAACTCAACTCCATCTCTTTCACTCAAAACTTGATTCTTTTAGTTCAACCACTCTTCCACAACTTGTTATATTCATACCTCACAAATTACAATTGTTCACTTGTGAATATATGTGAATACTACATACATATAATCAAGTTCCACTCATCCAAACTTCACAATAGATCATATATATATGTACATACAATAAAGATCAAGTCTTGTTCGCTTATTTTATCAATTTGTGCATTATACAACATACCATTCATAATACATAAACCAAGTCAGTAATAATCTGAAAGAAAGCAACCTACTCATGATTTCTATTAGGTTCTTAACAATCTCAAGTCATCAAATTAGGGTTTTAATCATCAATAATGTAGTTTCAAAAAAAAATCAATTTTTTAATCATCTACTCATCAAAATTCATTATATCATCACACTACCATCTAACATTGTTGCCGCTAATTTCGGTGTGGGGGCAAACAGATAGAATTTGTGAGTTCGTGGAAAACCTGAATAGCGAACCTAACCTGTTCCGCCGGAGCTTGACCGTTGACTCCCACCGTTCACCTGCAAGGAAGTGCGAGACACCGGGGTTGATCCCGGCGACGCACCCTCCGACGCTCAAGTCAGTAACCAGAAATGATTATGAAAGAGCGTTTAACTAGAAAAAGATTGATTACCTCTTAATGGAGATGGGTGTGGGGTATTTATAGTCGCCGTTAGGATCAGATAAGGAATGTGATTCCTGTGATCTGATCAGGCATAAAATCCTCGTAATCAGATTAGGAATGTAATCCCTTACTCCCGGTGAAAAGATAGATGTGAATCAGAGCCGTTGATTAGGATTAATCAGAAACCCTAATTCTATCTTTTCTGGACTGGGTGTGTTTCAGGGTTGGGACCCGTACCCAGTTGAGGTGGATCCGTTCGTGGGTTATTGGGTCGTGAAGAAAGACCCAGTTCCCATTTCAGACCCGTTAGTAGGTGAAATTACCGTTTTACCCCTGAGCTTTAAGATTCGTGTCCGATGTGAACGGTCCCGATTTAATCCTATTTTTAGCCATATCACGAGCCCCCCACTCCCGAAGACTGAGTTTGATCAGCCTTTGAGGAGTAGTTTTACTGTTTTAATGGCGTACGGGATTTTATCGGTGTTCTTAAGGGAGTTTGGAATCTTGCTCGGGGTGTAACAGTGTTATCATGGGCTTGTAAAATGCCCAAAAATATTCTCAGAATTTTCTGGATTTTTGGTAATTTTTCCAGATTTTTCTGAATTTTTTCTCATTTTTTTGAATTTTTTATTCATTTTCCGAATTAAATAATTAATTATCAAAAATATTAATTAATTATTCTAATTTAATAATTATTTTTTCAGAATTTAAAAATAATTTTTCTGAATTAATAATTATTTTTAGAATTTTTAATTAATTTTTTTCAATTTTTAAATATTTTTTTCTGATTTTTTAAATAAAAAAAACAATTAAATAAATAAATAAATAATTTAAATATTACCTGGACACGTGGCAAATTTCTGGCCGTCCATCATGACCAGATGAGCACGCATCGTGAGGCAGATCACGATCTGGACACGTGGCGGGTTTCTGGCCGTCCATCATGATCAGATCTGCGCGCATCGTGAGGCAGATCACGATCGGGACACGTGGCGCGTTCCTGAGCGTCGATCGTGTCGCGACGCGAATTTTGAAACGATCGGACGGATCGTGTGGGTCGGTCAATTTTTTTCTCAATTTACAGCATCGGTACTTCGGCACTTCGGTTCGGCGCCTTGGCGAAGGCACCTCGGCTCGGCGTGATGCCACGTGGCGCCCTTTTTTTTTTTTCCTTCGTTTCTATCTTCTCCTCTGTTCTTCGACTTTGTTCTCCTTCTCCGCTCTGCTTCGACTCTTCTTTGTTTCTTTCTCCACCGAACTCTTCTTCGTCCTTCGTCAGCTCTCGGGAGCGTGCTCGAGCTCGGAGCTCGTGAACCTCGGCAGCAGAGCTGAACGTAGGGGACTCGACGTCGGAGCTCGCGAGAGGGGCAGCGCGTCACAGGGCGAGGAGCTTCGGTGGTGATTCGGCACAACAGCTCGGCATCGAGGCTCGATAGAAATGGCGAGGCAGTGGGATTCTCGATGAGGTGGTGAGCTCGGCCGTGAAGGGGAGGTCGGAGATGAGCTAGCTCATGGAGGGAGAGCTCGGCGCTTCGGAGCTTCGACAGGTGGAGTTCGGCTCGGCATGGAAAGTCGACGCTTCGGAGCTTGACGACGAGTGAGCTGCTCGGAGCGGCGCTGCGTTTGGAGTTAGGTTCGGCTCGACGACGAAGAGTATGGGCGAGCTTTGGCGAACAGTGATGGGTTCAGAGCTCGACTGTTATGGAGGTTGACGATGTTGGAGCTTCCGCAATTTCAATGGAGCTCCGCCAACGTCGGAGCTCGATGCTTCGGAGCTTCGACTGTGGTGGCTCGACGCAGTGGAGGTAGCACAGTTCGAGCTCGGCAATGGCAGAGAAGAGCTTTGGCGATGGGAGGCGAGCTCGACAGTGGACGTGGACAAGAGCTTCGACGAATAGCGGAGCTCTGTTTTGGAGGTGAGCTCGTGAAGGAGACGATGGGTTCAGCACCGTTGGAGCTCGGAGGTGAGCTTGGCAGCGAAGCTCGGCACGAATGGAGTTCGGCAAGGCAAGAGCTTCGGCGAAGTGGGTCGGCGTTTTGAAGAGCTTCGGCATCGCGGAGCTCGGAGCGGAGGTGGTCGGCCATGGCGGAGTTTGGAGACGGGCCAGGGTGAAGCTTCGCTTGTTGGCTTCGGCGGATAGAGGAGATCGGTCCGGCATGGGGCTCGGCGGCGGAGCTCGAAGTGGAGTTGTGAGCTCTGTGGCGGAGGGGCTCACCGAGAGTGAGTTCGAAGGTGGTCGTCGGCGGTGGAGCTCGGCAGCAGAGCTCGGATCTTCAAGCTTCGGAATACGCTGTGCTCGAGCCATGGAGAGGAGAGACCACTGGAGCTTAACGGAGGTTTTGAAGAAGGGCTTTTGTTTTGGCGGGAGAATAGCTGAAGAAGAAGTTGAGTTCGGGTCATGGGTTTGGTACCCTAACGGGTCCGACCCGACCTTTCTCTAATTTTTTTTTTTCTCTCTCTCTCTCTCTCTTGTTGCTCGGCTAATGCATCTGGCTCGGCAGATCCGAGCACGGATTTTGAGGAGAATTTTTTTCCACTTTGCTGTTCGATAGGTCGGTAGCTCGGATTTGAGATCCGAGCTACGTGGCTCAATCTAAACGGTTGATCACGATCGTGGCGCGAATCACGAGACAAGAGGCACGAGTTTCGAGAAAACGTTATCTTGTCGTTTTGTGGAGACGTGGCAAGATCTGAGCCGTTCATCATGTTTTAGCACGAATTTTGAGATGATCCGACGGTGAGATGGGATCGGCCGAATTTTTCTCCATATACGAGGGTCGGTACCCCGGCACCTCGGCTCGGATCGGCACCTCGGATCGGATCGGCAGCACTTCTGAGGAGAAAGAGGAAGGGGAGGAGAGGCATTTGGGTTCTCTCCTCTGCCTTGTTCTTTCGCATAGTAGAAAAGAGGAGAAGAGGAAGGGGAGGAGAGGCATTTGTGTTCTCTCCTCTGCCTTGTTCTTCCGCACGGTGGAGAAGAGGAGAAGAGGATGGGGAGGAGAGGCAATTGGGTTCTCTCCTCTGCCTTGTTCTTCCGCACGGTGAAGAAGAGGAGAAGAGGAAGGGGAGGAGAGGCAGTTGGGTTCTCTCCTCTGCCTTGTTCTTCCGCACGGTGGAGAAGAGGAGAAGAGGAAGGGGAGGAGAGGCAATTGGGTTCTCTCCTCTGCCTTGTTCTTCCGCACGGTGAAGAAGAGGAGAAGAGGAAGGGGAGGAGAGACAATTGGGTTCTCTCCTCTGCCTTGTTCTTCTGCACGGTGAAAAGAGGAGAAGAGGAAGGGGAGGAGAGGCAATTGGGTTCTCTCCTCTGCCTTGTTCTTCCGCACAGTGGAGAAGAGGAGAAGTGTTGGGGAAGAAGGAGAAGAATGAAGGAGCTAAGAAGGGTATGGGTCGGACCGTGGGTATCGGATCCGACCCCGACCGTTAGCCTCTTTTTCTTTCTTCCTCTTCATCTGCTTGCTTTGTTCGGCGAATCCGAGCACGGATTTTGAGGCACATTTTCGCCGCTCCGCAGGTTGGTAGATTGGCAGATCCAGGCTACGCAGCTCGATCTGGACGGTTGATCACGATCGTAGCGCGAATCACGAGACAAGAGGCACGAGTTTCGAGAAAACGTTATCTTGTCGTTTTGTGGTGACGTGGCGCGATCTGATCCGTCCATCACGCTTGAGTGCGAATTTGGAGATGATCTAACGGTGAGATCGCCTCGGGACGATTTTTTGCCATATACGAGGGTCGGTACCCCGGTACCTCGGCTCGGCGCATCAGGGCTGTTTGGCCGAGGTGCTGAGTTGGGTGTTTTTGGAGGAAGTGTTCCTTGAAGGTTCCACCCTTCCGTGTCCAGTAGCTCGACTGTTCGGCTGAGCTGTTCGGTAGCTCGACTGAGCAAGCCGATGGCAGGCAGCTCGGAAGGTACGCGTGAGCGGATCTGGGCCGTTCACCTTGGCGCGCATCACGAGGATGGGGTTCAGATCACGAGAAAACGTTATCTTGTCGTTTTGTGGGCGTGGCGCAATCTGAACCGTCCATCAGATTCTGTCGCGAATTTTGGGGAGATCCGACGGTGACTTCGCCTCGGGATGATTTTTCTCCATATGCGAGGGTCGGTACCTCGGCACCTCGGCTCGGAGACTCAGTGGTTCACCCTCTGCCCGTAGTAGCTCGGTGTAGTGGAGCTCGGAGCTCGGAGTTCGGACGACTCGAGCGTGAGGAGAAGCTCGGTGAGTTGATGAAAGGGATGAGTCGGCATATGGAAGAGGTGATGCTCTGCTTGGTTTTTGGAGATTTTTGAAGAGGAGCTCCACTCCTAGGGGTGGAGAAGAGGTGCTAGGAAGATCCTCGTAAGAGCCATGGGAAGACCCATTCTTTGAAGTGAGCGCAAGGAGCAGCTCTAAGAGAGTTTTAGCTCCGATCTCGTCGAGAAGAGCTATTTGAGAGACAAGTTTGAGGAGGAACTCTAGGAGAAAGTTGTGCTCCGAACTTGTGGAGAAGAGCTCCGCTTTGGAAGTGAGCGGAGTGAAGAGCTCGGCTCTAGGAGAGCCATCTGGACGAGGAGTTTGAGGAGCAACTCTAGGAGAGAGTTTTAGCTCCGAACTCGTTGAGAAAAGCTCCGCTTTGGAGGCGAGCGGAGTGAAGAGCTCAACTTGTAGAAGAGCCATCTGGACGAGGAGTTTGAGGAGCAACTCTAGGAGAGAGTTTTAGCTCCGAACTCGCTGAGAAGAGCTCCGCTTTGGAGGCGAGCGGAGTGGGGAGCTCGATTCGTAGAAGAGCCATCTGGAAGAGGAGTTTGAGGAGCAACTCTAGGAGAGAGTTTTTAGCTCCGAACTCGTTGGGAAGAGCTCCGCTTTGGAGGCGAGCGGAGTGGGGAGCTCGATTCGTAGAAGAGCCATCTGGAAGAGGAGTTTGAGGAGCAACTCTAGGAGAGAGTTTTTAGCTCCGAACTCGTTGAGAAGAGCTCCGCTTTGGAGGCGAGCGGAGTGAAGAGCTCGACTTGTAGAAGAGCCATCTGGACGGTTGATCACGATCGTGGCGCGAATCACGAGGCAAGAGGCACGAGTTTCGAGAAAACGTTATCTTGTCGTTTTGTGGTGGCGTGGCGCGATCTGATCCGTCCATCACGTTCTAGCACGTTTTTTGAGATGATCCAACGGTAGGATGGCTCGGCAGCATTTTTCTCCATATGTGAGGGTCGGTACCTCGGCACCTCGGATCGGCAGCTCAGTAGTTCACCCTCTACCCGTAGTAGCTCGGTACCTCAAGAGGATGGGTCGGAGCTCTGCTTCTCGGCTCGGGAGGATGGGTCGGCATAGGGGAGAGGTGAAGGGCTCTGAAGCTCTGCCTCTATTCTGTTTGGTTTTGGAGATTTTTGAAGAGGAGCTCAACCCCTAGGAGAAGAGGTGCTAGGAAGAGGTGCTGGGAAGACCCATTCTCTGAAGTGAGTGCAAGGAGCAACTCTAGGGGAGAGTTGTGAGCTCCGAACTCGTTATTTAAGTGAGGGAATCAACGGTTGTGGGAGCAATTTCGAATGGCGAACCACTTCTAGCTCGCTTAACAGCAAACTTGCGAAGTGGAATCGAGCCAAGTGTTGGACTCCGGACCATCGTGAGGTTAGTTTAAGGGATGCAGGAGCAGTTCCGAATGGCGAGCTACTTCTAGTCCGCTTAGGAGCGAACTTGCGAAGTAGAATCGAGCCAAGTGTTGGACTCCGATCCATTCAACGGCTGCAGGAGCAACTTCGAACGGCGATCTGCTTCCGGCTCGCCTGTGGGCGAGCCGAGGAAGAAGAGTCGAACCGAGTGCTGGACTCCGAACCATCGTGAGGTTAGTTTAGGGGATGCAGGAGCAGTTCCGAATGGCGAGCTACTTCTAGTCCGCTTAGGAGCGAACTTGAGAAGTAGAATCGAGCCAAGTGTTGGACTCCGATCCATTCAACGGCTGCAGGAGCAATTTCGAACGGCGATCTACTTCCGGCTCGTCTGTGGGCGAGCCAAGGAAGAAGAGTTGAGCCGAGTGCTGGACTCCGAACCATCGTGTGGTTAGTTTAAGGGATGCAGGAGCAGTTCCGAATGGCGAGCTACTTCTAGTCCGCTTAGGAGCGAACTTGCGAAGTAGAATCGAACCAAGTGTTGGACTCCGATCCATTCAACGGTTGCAGGAGCAATTTCGAACGGCGATCCACTTCCGGCTCGTCTATGGGCGAGCCGAGGAAGTAAAGTCGAACCGAGTGTTGGACTCCGAACTCGTTGTGAAGTGCTTAGCAAGTTGTGGGAGCAGCCATGTAGAAGAAGCTGGACTCCGAACTCGTTGAGAAGTGGTCCGCCTTGGAGGTGAGCGGAGCAAAGAGCTCGGCTCTAGAAGAGAGCCATTTGTGAGACAAGTTTGAGGAGCAACTCTAGAAGAGAGTTGTGAGCTCCGAACTCGTTCAGAAGAGGTCCGCCTTGGAGGCGAGCGGAGGGAAGAGCTCGGCTCTGGAAGAGAGCCATTTGTGAGATGAGTTTGAGGAGCAACTCTAGGGGAGAGCTGTAGCTCCGAACTTGTTGATAAGGGATCCGCTTCGGCGGCGAGCGGAGGGAAGAGCTCGGCTCTGAAAGAGAGCCATTTGGAAGATGAGTGTAAGGAGGAACTCTAGGAGAGAGTTGTGCTCCGAACTGGATGAGAAGAGGTCCGCTTTGGAGACGAGCGGAAGTGAAGAGCTCGGCTCTGGGAGAGAGCCATTTGGAAGACGAGTTTGAGGAGCATCTCTAGGAGAGAGTTGTGAGCTCCGAATTCGATGAGAAGAGGTCCGCTTTGGAGACGAGCGGAAGTGAAGAGCTCGGCTCTAGGAGAGAGCCATTTGGAAGACGAGTTTGAGGAGCAACTCTAGGGGAGAGTTGTGCTCCGAACTTGATGAGAAGAGATCTGCTTTGGAGACGAGCGGAAGTGAAGAGCTAGGCTCTGGGAGAGAGCCATTTGGAAGACGAGTGTAAGGAGGAACTCTAGGAGAGAGTTGTGCTCCGAACTCGATGAGAAGAGGTCCGCTTTGGAGACAAGCGGAAGTGAAGAGCTCGGCTCTGGGGGAGAGCCATTTAGAAGACGAGTGTAAGGAGGAACTCTAGAAGAAAGTTTTGCTCCGAACTCGATGAGAAGAGGTCAGCTTTGGAGACGACCGGAAGTGAAGATCTCGGCTCTGGGAGAGAGCCATTTGGGAGGCGAGTTTGAGGAGCAACTCTAGGAGAGAGTTGTGGGCTCCGAACTGTCTGAGAAGAGGTCCGCTTTGGAGGCGAGCGGAGCGAAGAGCTCGGCTCTGGGAGAGAGCCATTTAGAAGACGAGTGTAAGGAGGAACTCTAGAAGAGAGTTTTGCTCCGAACTCGATGAGAAGAGGTCAGCTTTGGAGACGAGCGGAAGTGAAGATCTCGGCTCTGGGAGAGAACCATTTGGGAGGCGAGTTTGAGGAGCAACTCTAGGAGAGAGTTGTGAGCTCCGAACTGTCTGAGAAGAGGTCCGCTTCGGAGGCGAGCGGAGCGGAAGAGCCCGGCTCTGGGAAAGAGCTGTTTGCGGGACGAATGTGATGAGGAACTCTAGGAGAGAGTTGTGCTCCAAACTCGTTGAGAAGAGGTCCGCCTTGGAGGTGGGCGGAGCGAAGAGCTTGACTCTGGAAGGGAGCCGTTTGTGAGACGAGTGTGAGGGGGAACTCTTGGAGAGAGTTGTGCTTCGAACTTGTTGAGAAGAGGTCCGCTTCGGAGGTGAGCGGAGCGGAAGAGCCCGGCTCTGGGAAAGAGCTGTTTGTGAGACGAGTGTGAGGAGGAACTCTATGAGAGTTGTGCTCCAAACTCGTTGGATCTCGGCATGGGTGATTGGCGCCTCATCGTTCCTAGGCTGCTGCCGACCCGCGGGGGAGCGTGGTCTTCTTCTGTGATGCTCGGGGGATTCTCTTTTCTCCCTCCGGGTAGGAGACCTTCTGTATTCTCGGCGGTGGGGAGATCGCTCATCCGGACGGTGTTGGCGGGAGGTTCCCTCTCGGGCCCGCTTTTCATCCAGACGGTGGCGAAGGTCCACTCTTTCGGCCGATTTGGGACTTGTGGTTGGAAGTCAGAAGCTCGGCGATTATGGGAGGCCATAGAATCTAAAGAGGCATTGTGTATGGAGACGCGGTCTTGGTGGAGAGGTTGCTTCATGCGGGAGCCCCCCGCACCGGCATTCTGTGGACCGGCAGGACCCTTGGGGGGTTGCTGATTCTGAAGATGAGGCTGATCTTGTTGAAGAGGGTCCTCCACTTGAAGCGGGGGTTGTCCCTGTTGCGGAGCGGGTTGGACGGGGACTACCTCTTGCTGATCGGCAGGGTTGGGCCCGCGGTTGGACCCTCTGGACCTGACTTTTCTCGGAGGCATGGCTGGAGAAGATCGAACCAACGGGAAGAGGAGCTGCTATTCGTTTGGTCTTCCCACAGACGGCGCCAATCTGTTGCCGCTAATTTCGGTGTGGGGGCAAACAGATAGAATTTGTGAGTTCGTAGAAAACCTGAATAGCGAACCTAACCTGTTCCGCCGGAGCATGACCGTTGACTCCCGCCGTTCACCTGCAAGGAAGTGCGAGACACCGGGGTTGATCCCGGCGACGCACCCTCCGACGCTCAAGTCAGTAACCAGAAATGATTATGAAAGAGCGTTTAACTAGAAAAAGATTGATTACCTCTTAATGGAGATGGGTGTGGGGTATTTATAGTCGCCGTTAGGATCAGATAAGGAATGTGATTCCTGTGATCTGATAAGGCATAAAATCCTCGTAATCAGATTAGGAATGTAATCCCTTACTCCCGGTGAAAAGATAGATGTGAATCAGAGCCGTTGATTAGGATTAATCAGAAACCCTAATTCTATCTTTTCTGGACTGAGTGTGTTTCGGGTTGGGACCCGTACCCAGTTGAGGTGGATCCGTTCGTGGGTTATTGGGTCGTGAAGAAAGACCCAGTTCCCATTTCAGACCCGTTAGTAGGTGAAATTACCGTTTTACCCCTGAGCTTTAAGATTCGTGTCCGATATGAACGGTCCCGATTTAATCCTATTTTTAGCCATATCAAACATGCTTTCTAATAGATAAATCATCACATACAACATGCTTAGAATAATAAGAAAATAAACATATGTCATTCACCTTATTGATGAATCAACCGAAGATAATAAAGAACTAAGAAAATCTCTTCTTTCGCAAGAAAACTAAGATCCTCGCTTTGAAACTCCAAGAAAATAATAATAAAGAAATCCCTTTGTGTTGTGTAGCAAAAAGACGGCTGCACCCCACCTTAAATAGGCTGGGATTTAGGGTATCTAGGGTTTTTGAATAGATTTGCAAAATACCTCTTTTAAATATATCTTTATATATATATCAAAAAAATATATATCTTTATATATACAATTCCTTATACTTAGAAATCAAATAAAACCATCTTAGTTGAGATTTAAAAATAAGAATAACCACTCTATTATCAGCCGCCACTGCTTTGAAAACCCAGAAAACAAAATTGCACTTTTGCCCTCTAAGTGGCAATTTTGCAAAAAGACCCTTCTTTATCAAAACTTGCAAAATAAACCAAATTTATTAAAACGAAAAGTAAACTCTTTACTTCTGAGTTGACTAGGCATCAAGCCCAGCCCAAAAAATCTGAAAATCTGGAGTTTTCACTCCAAGTGGTAATTTTGTACAAAAGTCCATCTTTTTGTAATATTTGCAAATAGGTCAAATAATTATCAGAAAAATCCAGATAATTCACAAATAGTATTTAATAATAAATTATGGGTTTTCCCAAAAATAATTTTTGACTTTGAACTTCCGAAGAAAATATTTGCACGTGTTTTGCACTGTCAAAGGTAAATTTCAGAAAAATATTTATTAAATCACCAAAAATCATATTAATTCATTATTAATCTTAAAAGCATTATTTAAAATTCTGGGGTGTCACATCACTCGCTCCTTAGAATAGTTCTGTCATCAAAACTACTACTAATAGGGTCCAACCAAAAATAAGCAAAAAGAATTGAAATCTCATAAATGGGAAATAGTTTAAGAAATACAATTACACAAGAGAATGTAATTTAACAAAAGAATTAGAACTCAACTCAAAGAGTACAATCATACAAAAGAATACAATCATACAAAAAGCTCAGGAAAATCCTTCTGCATGCGAACCTCCGTCTCCCAAGTAGCCTCCTCGAACTGCTGGTTCCTCCACAACACCTTGACCGTAGGTATCACCTTGCTCCTCATAACCTTCTCCTTATGATCAACGATCTCTACAGGCTGCTCCTTGTAACTCTAGTTTACCTGTAGACTTTCAGGCACTTCTACCAATTGATGACTCTGATCCGGCACATACTTTCTCAACAACGACACATGAAACACATCATGCACCTGTGCCAACTCCTCCGGAAGCTCCAATCTATATGCTATTTTACTAATCTTTCCAAAAATCTTGTATGGCCCAATATACCTTGGCGCCAACTTGCCACCCTTACTAAAACTGATCACTCCTTTGGTCAGAGATACCTTGAGGAAAACTGCATCCCCAACCTCAAACTCCAAGTCCCTTCTTCGAGTGTCTGCATAACTCTTCTGCCGACTCTGAGCATCGACCAACCTCTTGTGAATCAACTTAATCTTCTCCGATGTTTGCTGCACAATATCGGGTCTAAACATCTGCCTCTCACGAACAACCTAACTCGCTCTCTTTCTTCTCAAATTCGGCAGCCAAACCTAATCCCCATGGCCAAAATCCAAAATCCCCCATCTCCAATATCAATTTTTCACCAAAAAATCTTCACCTCCATCTTCTTCTACTTCTTCTACTCTCTAACCTTTTCTCCTACTTTATTCATGAGATGAGAAAAGAAAGAAAGAAGAGGGTTTATGATTTTGCTTGTGGGATTCTTGGATTTTTGAAGGTGAAGAAGAAATTGAGAGGAGGAGAAGAGCTAGCTAGCATGAGCTTGGAGATTCTTCAATTAGTGGGTGTTCTCTCAACTCTAATATAGTTATTTTTGATTATGATGTTGTGTGGAATGCTAATAGTAGCTTGTTAGAATGTGGGTATACTTGGAAATTATATCAAAACACAAATTTGTATGCTAGTAGTGCCTATTGTGTAGATTGAGAGGTTAGGGAATTTCTAGTTTGCAAATGGCTTTGAATTTAGCATTAATATTTTTGTGGCATGATTTACTATGAATCTTGAGTGTACTCAAATTATTTCATAACTTTTAGAGTTCATTTGATAGCTCAACAATGTATTTCTTTCCAAAACAGTGAGCAACACAAAACTGGCAATATCTTGTTTTTAGGATGATGTTTGAAAATTCGTATCTCGAATTTGGTAGGGTATTTACTAGGTTTTCTTGAAAGTGTTAACAACCATAGTTTCAAATTTCATATTTTCCTGAGTTCGTTTGATACTTCAAAAAAAATATAAGTTTGCAACTGGTCCAGAATCAAAAGCTGAATCTTCCTTGTATGGAATTGAAGTTCATTAATTCATAACTACTTATGGGTGCAAAATCTTGTAGTGAAATTTGTACTGTAGTATGTGGTATGAGTCTAGATCATGATTCTAAAATTTCAGAATTGTTAGATAACATTTGATAGAGTTTTAAAAATTTGTAGAAGAGGTAGACACCCTGTCTAAAAAACAGAAGGAAATTTTCGCTGAGTTTAAAAAGCCATAATTCTCTACGTGTTATGAATCTGAATGCAATTTTTGAATATGTTAGACTTGTATATGTCTAGTTATTGAATCTAAAATTTTATAAGTATTGGACTTATGGTTGAATTGATATTGAATTTTGATTGGACTATGTTCAATTTCAGTTCTGAGTTAGTTAGACTGTGTGTAACATCCTAAATTTTTAAATAAAGAGTTCATTGATTTTTACGTGTTTTGCACGTACAAATTCATATGCATTTTTCCTAGAAAATTATCTCTTTATAACATGAACAAATAATTATTTTAAGTCTTTTTCTATATTTCTAAAAAGCTTATTTTAAAAAGCCTAATTAAATCCTAGGCCTAATTGTCTCTTTCTAGCCCACCATAATTAATTAATTTATTTATTTATTAGAGCCCATGGTTAATTGGCCCATTAGTGAGCCCATTAATTTAATTCCCCATTTAATTAGTCTAACTTGTGGTGTAGACTAATTTAGTAGACAATTAATTAAATTACATGAAAAAACTTATAAATGGGGGTACTAGTGTAGCATGTGCATTGCACTAGCACATGCATAGAGCACCCTTTGGAATGGCCGGATTGTGCAAAGAGAGAGGGAGAGATGGGAGTAGTGGTGAGATGGTTTTTCCATCATGGGTAGTTGCTACAACTCCCTAACTCATCATAGCCTTTGATATCTAACTATTTGATCTAATCCTAGCCATCTATTCTCACTCAAAATAAGTATAAATACCCCTCCTAGTTCTCTTTATGTAGCAAATTAGAAATTTGTAAAGAAAGAAAGAAACACAAGAGCGAGAAAAAGATTGAGAGAAAGTGAGAAAAAGATTGAGTTGTGTGCTAGTTGTGTGTGTTCATCCCCATTGGAGGCCGTCCAATCCATCAAGGAGCAAGGAGTTCGAGTTCATCAAGCACTAGGAGGAGAAGGCGCATTCTTTGTGGCATAGTCTAGGAGGAGAAGGACCGCTCTTCGTTCAAGGAGATTCCTAGGAACTTTTTACTTGTTTTCTTCAAAATAGGTGGGCAATTTTCACATACTTCTAATTAGTTACCATGCTAGGTTTATGTTTGTGATCATGTTAGAATAAACAAGAAAATATTGCTTTATGTTTGTTACCATGATTAAGGAGAAAAGGACCCCAATAGGACTTACATGAAATGATTAGTAAAATGGATTGAATTATGTGATTGAAGTGTTGTTGTGATAACTTGATAACATATTGCCATGTTAACTAGGTAATTATGAAATTTTTGTATGAAAGTGTTCATGTATGTTTGTAAAATGCAATATGGAGAAATATGTTTATAAATGAATTGTGAATTATGGGTAACCTTCATGCCATGAAAATAGATTGATTAATGAGTAAAAATACACACGGTTAATGTTACATGAGATTTGTGCTAAAATCCCTAATTTCCATATTTTGTCGTTGGAAAGGAGAAATGGACATTTTGTGAATTAGGACTAACTTATTTAAAAGGATGGATTTTATTAATGAAGAGAAAAAGTAATTTTGTGGAAACTTTGATTTTGAATAAAGTGAAAATTGTGATTTTGTTCTCAATGTCAAAAATATATCCATTATCTACTTTAAATTGCAACCTTGTGCAATCGACAGTCGACCGAACTAGAGTCGACAGTCGACTGTCAGGTAATAAATTTCGGATTTTAGTTGAAGAATAGTCGACCGACTATATTTTAACAGTCGACTTGCCCTGATTATGGGTTTTCGAGTTTTAAATCGTTGCAGAACAGTCGACCGACTATATTTTAAACAGTCGACTGCCTTGATTATTGGTTTTCAAGTTTTTAATCCTTGCAGAACAGTCGACCGACTATATTGTAACAGTCGACTGCCCTGACTATTGGTTTTTGAGCCTTTGGCTTAGTATAAATGAGAAATTGAGACTATTTTGCAAGAACGAACTTGTTATAAATTATTAGCTTAAATTATCTTTGGATAAAGAAAAATAAATATTTTGTTTAAAAGAATTTTGAAATGAGATTGGATAATAGAAAATTGGAAGTGTGAAATTTTGACTTAAGATTGATAAAATGAGAATAAGAGAATTATGTAGGAAAACTGAATTGTGAATACGACAAGTTGAAAAATAAATTTATTGTCTTATGCAGGAAATTGTACATGAAAGTGAAATCAAAGGTCATGATGAATTATGAAAGATCTTATGAATATGAATACTTAAATGCTATGAACATGAAATGGAATTAAAAGCTAGAGGGTCGCTAAGCCTTATACCGGCATTGAAAGAATATTTTGAGATGAGATATTGAAAAGAAAAGACCAAGTTTGGGTCGTATTGTTGAACTGATAGTTAAGACCGGTATTGGGGAAGTGCTAACTCTAGGGGATTGATTTTATTCATGATTCAGATAAATTAAGGACTAGATATATAGTGGAGATATGACGAAAGTAAGAGAAAAACATGAGTATGAGGGTCATCGGATTGGCAGTGTGAGAGGTGATTCACAGACTTCTTGCTTGATGTGTTATGTCATGGCGTGAACACTACTTCAGAATTATCATCCCGGTGGCGACGCTTGTGGGGTATTTGGTGACTACGGGTGGTGCCAACGTTCCATGACGGAGGCTAAATTGTCCATAGGCTCTGCATGATGCATCATGTTACGACGTGGGATTCCCCTCCAGGCTGTCTAGACATGGGCTCGTAATTCATAGAACATCTAGGATACTTACGGTAGTTACCGTAGTAGTTTAAATTATGGCGAAGGATTGAACCCTACAAGATGAAGTACGATTAAGAGCTTGCCCTAGGACCTATGTAGTATGGGATGCATAGAATCCGAACAAGTGCGCATTAGGGTCATGTAATATAAATAACTGCATTAAGGACTAAGTGCACAGCACAATACGACGTCAATAGGATAGTCCCCGTAGTTTTGTTGTGACAAGTGTGTACTTTCTAAGTAAGAGAAAATTGATGTATTATATCCTTGCGTCAGTTGAATGAACTGACGAGCCCACAGTTTCCATGCAGGGCTAAGTGAATGAAAAAGACTAAGGAGGAATTGATGCTTAAAGAATTGTTCAAGTGTTGTTTTATTTCATTCATGTAATTGATGTAAATTTGCTTCTGCTGCTTAAATGTAACTCTGTTGTAATAAAAGTTTTAAATTCCTAGTAAAATTCTACGAAGAGAAGTGTAAAGATCCCGTGGAACTTCGAATTCAGTGTTATTTGGAATTCGGGGTGTTACACTGTGAATTTGTGAAATTCTGGAATTATATGTTGAGAATTTGGAAGAATGATCAATTAGAGATTTGTAGTAGAGAGTCCTAGCTTACTAAAACATCTTGAATCATGAAATTCCATTTTGTATAGCTGAAGTTATGATTTTTCTATGTTGGGGCAGAACCAGTCTTAATAGAAGGACTTGGGTTTTTGTAGAGGGACTCATTTCCTTGTGTATACACTGATAGAAATTTGAGTTTTAGAGTGCTTTAATGAATGAATTTGTGGATGTGATCAAATAGGAAGTTGTAGTAGACACTCCCAGCTTTCTATATAATCCAAGATCGAGTAATTCCGATAAGTGAGCAAGTTTTTATGTCATTAGAAAGATGCAGCAATGCATTGAAGAAATGTACAACTGAGAACATATAGGAATTTTGTAGCATCTAGATGGCTGAATCTGAAGGAATTGTTAACTAGAGACTTGTAGTATAGAGTCTTAGCTTTCCAGAATGGGTAAGATCATGTAAGATCAAGCACGTGTTTGAAATTAGGAAACTTAAGTTCTATAAGGAATTTGAGATAGTTGTCAACTAGGAAAATGTAGTAGAGGTTCCCACTTGTCTAAAAAGCCTAATTTTGTTGGATTCCGATGAATGTAGCACAAATTATGGAATTTTCTACATGCTACAAGATTATGACTAGGCTAGGACTTGACTTGAGTTTCTAAGAAGTTGAATAATATTCCCTATTAAGCACTTCACTTGGGACAGATAAGATTCTTGTGCTTAGTACTCATGGTGGACACATGAGTAAGTTGGGAGAATAGCTATATGGTCAATTTGTTGTATGTGGAGCTCGTAGCTAGTAAGGCTTGGAGCTAGTCTTGGTTGTGATAGCCTAGGACTATCAACCCAGTCGACAAGTATTGTGATTGATTTATTTCCACCTCGAGGGATAGTGAATTTCCTGAGCATCATCGGATCATTTACCGACAGAAGGTTGATCGCCGGCCGGGATACTAGATGAGATTTGAGAAGAAGGCGGTGGCGACCGACAGAGATCGGATTGTCGGTGTTTGGGGTTGATAGGCTAGGTTATCTGCCTTATCTAGAATGTGTTGATGCCTAGGTCTGTCAATGACTGGTTATTAGTAGATTATGTGTGTTTCACCTCTATTGCCGGGTATGAGGCACTCCCTTGGGTACCATTGTACTGCTCGTTGAGGGTCACGGGCCGGGGACATTAGGTCGAAGACCTACAGAGGTGTTGGCAATCAATGAATGTCGGTTCGCCGTGACTAGTTATTTTGACAGAACCGTTTGCGCTCAATCATTCGTTAGACACTATGCATGATTGACAAACTCGCAAGTTTTAGAAACCAATGTTATTTCATATTGTATTTCTTTACTTTTTGCTTGAAGACCGAGTTGATGTTAGGGGTGATTCCCTATAATTCGACTTGTTCTAAAGGCCAGCACTAGGCGGTGATAACCAGTGTTGTCTCTTCTTGTCAACAGGATTCGAGAGCCGTATCTCGCTCTATTAATCCCTGAAGTGCCGTGGTAAGAACAGGAGGGTTCCTGTCGGATAGGGGGATTAGACCCTCGAGGCCGTCATGTTCTTATGTTGAGTGAACACAAACGGACCATGGGGCTGCTGTCCCATGGATCTTCAGCGCCATAGATATGCGGTTGTGTATCTGTAAGATCGTCACGGCATTTAGTGTGATCCAGACCGGATTGGGGTACTAGTGGCAAATGGAGACACCAGTGTGTTTAGCAATAATAACTGCAAGATTCACCAGCCACGATTGTACCTATCAGGAACAGGTTGAGTACAATAGTAGAATGTATTTGTAACCCCTATTTTCCATTTTATGTATTTTGGAGTGTATTTTTTTTCATTTTTATATTTTTACCTCTTTTATATTTTTCTGAACCGTATATTGGATTTACTTTCAATATATATTCTTTTTCTTTCATTTTTGACCGCCTTGTGTCGTTTGTTCGTCATTTTTGTCGTTTTCGCCATTTTGAGTTCTTTTACTCATTTTCGTGGCCTCGTTCAATATTATTATTTATTTTGGTGATGTGATGGACTTTTGGTAGTGTTTTCCCAAAATTGTGATTTTTGACCCTTAAGGAGATTTTTAGGAGCCATAGAATTCACTATAGATTGTATCTCCATTTGAATTTGACCCAATACCCATTACCCATTTGTATACCTATTACTACATATTCATACCTACAACCCATTAACCCACAATTAACCCATATATATAAGCCCCTAATACCCTTAACCCTAACCCTAATCTCTTTTTCTCTCTCCCTCTCCAAAAACACACCCGGCCTCCTCCTAATCCCCATCTCCAATCCCGGCCTGCATATTTCCCTCCCCAGGCCGAGCCCTCTCTCTCCCATCTAGCCTCCTACTCCATCAAACGACCAACTCTCCATCTCCATATATTCTAATACTACAACCCTACAACTCCTCTTTCCTCCTTGTGGCTGGCCACCATCCAAAACAGCACCACCACCATTAAAATCATCACAAAACCCTCTTCCTTTGTGTTCCTTGAAGCGGGTATTCGCCGCTTCGTTCGTTGCATCAAGGAGATCAATCGTGTAGGCATCTTGATTCGTGGGTTTGCTTGGAATCGTGTTGGAAGGAGTTCGCTCGTGGGTTTCGTGGCTAGGATTTATTTCTTCGCGTTCATCGTCATTAAGAGGCAAGTAACTTGTATATAATTTCATTAGGTTGTTACAAGTCAAAAAGTTCACGTATAGGGTAGTTGTGTCTAGAGACGGCCAAAAATTGTATTTTTATTGATGGGTTTTGTCTCTATTGTGTTAATTGGCCATAGATGACTTATAGCACCAAGTTTGATAGGATTATAACATAGGTTATGCCCAAAACTTGATTTTGTTCGTGTATGTGACATATTGCATGTTATGTGTTCGATTGATTGCCCATGTAAGAATAATTAGGTTTGGACATGTTAGAATCCCTAAAATATGATATTTGGATGATTGGTAGGCTTTGTTTCAAGTTTGATTAGGTTTGGATCAAAATTGTGGAAGTTGTGATGTTTTGAAGTAGAGATGTGAAATCTGAAATTTGTGGTCTGTTCTGTGTTGCTTGCTGTTTCACCCATGCTAAGGTCCGAATCTCAACTTGTAAATTAAAAGTGAATATTAGATAATTGTGTCTATTTTCAAACCCCACTGGTCTTACCTGATTTGGAGTTCGTATGACTTAGATATGATAGTTTTGGTACAGGTGTGTCGGTAGTTTCCAGATTCAGTTTCGTGTAAATTTTGCTAACAATTTATTTTCAAGAACTAGGCTATACATAATATCTTAGTATAATATTTTGCTCAGTGTTTCCTTATGATACTAGGGACTACCCAGATTTTTTGTGTATTTTAAAGATAAGTTTTGTGCGGTGTTTCATATTCTTTTTTAAATTCCTCTTGTGCTGTAAATTGTGTGCTGTTCTATATTGAATCCAGTTTTCACCTAATTCCTTATGTTTTATGAAAATTATTTGTGAGATATGAGAGTTAGGAAAATCTATCTATTTTCACGTAGTTTCGGCGGAATTGGATTTCGATTCACTGATTGCGAGATATCCTTATTTTCGTACAGCAGTGTTGAGAAATTCCAGATTCGTCAAACCTTATTTTTGTGTTGCCTCTTATTTTTGATGACTAATCTATACTTATTGGAATATTATGAAACTTATTATTTTGAGTCTATATCTATAGGGGATTACCCCAGATTTTTCGTGAAATTATTTGATATGTTTTCATGCTGTTTTCATGCTTTTGAAGTTGTTCCCCTGTTTTCTGGCTGAACCTAAAATCTGTGTTCAAATCAGTTTTAAGCTGAGATGTTGTGAACTAGTATATGACTTTATTATATTCGTTGGATGCGTGTGGATGTCTAGTTTCCAGATCCTTTGGCGGATTCTGAATTGCATGTCTGTAGCTCTTTGAATCACTGTTTTAGTACTGGTTGGTCTTGCTGTCCTGATTGTGAACCTAGACTATTTTGCTCGTATATGTGAATGTACATCATCCATGCATGCTGATTTGTTAACCTGAACCTAGAACTGATCATATCATGTTAGTTTGACACTATTTCGCACACAATTATCACTGTTTAATAACCATAATAAAAGTAATCAAGTCGGGGTTTGAGACAAAGATCGATTAGTGGATAATTCAGAAACGTGTACTCGGAAGGGGGCCCGTGTTTCCCATTACTTGTTGTCATGTCTCATGATTACATGATTCATACTTGATATTACCTGTGCCATGTTTCATGATTACATGATTCATGCTTGTTATACTATATGCCGCCATGTTTCATAACTACATGATTCATGCTAGATATTACTTGTTGCCACGTGATCATGACTACATGACTCGTGCTTGATACTTGCTGCCACGTGATCATGACTACATGACTCATGCTTGATGCTTGTTGCCACCTGTTCATGACTACATGACTCATGCTTGATACTTGTTCCCACGTGATCATGACTACATGACTCGTGCTTGATACTTGTTGCCACGTGATCATGACTACATGACTCGTGCTTGATACTTGTTGCCACTTGTTCACAATTACGTGACTCGTACTTGATACCTGTTTCTGTTCTGATTCCTGAGTATACTGCTCTCTATGGTCCACTATGAAATCTAAAGCGAAACTGTGGTGCTATAACAACTATGTGATAAAAGGATGGCACATGAAGTGTTACCTAGATAGTAATAATACAAGATATTTAATATCTGATACATGATACCTGAATATGATACTCGAACCTGATACTTGAATAAGAGACTTGACATGATACTTGCTTGCTTGATACATAAGACTTGATTACATGAGACTTGAAACATGATGCTTGATTCATGATTACACGACACTTGACACTTGATGCATGTTATAGGATACTTATTTGCTTGACACTTGATTTATGCCGTGTACACTTGACACTTTTACCATGCTAGTTTGTCTAGGTTGACATCATACCTATACCATGTGCTAGTTAGTTTTTCCCATTCCATGTGCTTGTATCCTACTCTATTTGTGACCCGCGACTTGCAATTGACGTGTACTTGTGTTTTCTCTTTTCCTCTTTCCTGCATTCGTTGTATTGCAGATTTTGGAGGACAGGTTCCTGAAGGTATTGGCAAGATGATGTTTTAGATGCTGGAGATTCTGCTTATTATTAAAATTTATTGTAGTGCTAGAACAATATTTGTATTCGTGAGACTTGGATTATTCTTGTATTTTGAGACTTGGATATTATTTTGTATTTGGACGATGTGACACAGGATATTTGTTTTTCCAGACTCTGTTTTATTTGAGAACATGGTATTTGATTTCAAGTAAGTTTCTGTTGGTGAATTTGTTTCAATGTTGCATGTTGGTTCCACCTTTTGCTTCCGAATCTGATAAATTCTGTGATGTGTTGCAAAGATTTCTTGAAACAGCTTAATGGTGATAATAATCATTCGCTGGGCTTTTGTTACGTGCTCGTATTCCGTATTTCTGGGAGGCGGGGCGTGATAGTATTACATGGCGAGGGTTCAAAACCCTGAAACTGGAGAAGACGGCTTGATTTGTAGCGTATGTAGTATAGGATGTATGCGTGTCTAAAGTCTTGCTGACATTAGACTAAATGCATCTGTTTTTCTATACCTTGTGCGCTGTGCATTAAGCTTCACGTCATGACATACACTGACACTAGGAAATTAAGATGCACGGACTGTTTTCATTAAAGGCTGGTTGTGATTGCGAGTTGGAGGTCACTATTTTTTTATCAGCATTGTGCCAGTATATGTACTGACGTACCCACTCAATTAGGTGTTGGATACCGGGTCGCGAGTGCATGAGGACTCAAGACAAGTAGGGCATCCAAATGGAGTAGCAATATACATATCCACCATTCGAGCAGGTGCAGGGATATCAGAGTAGCGCAGCAGAAGATTCGAGCTACAGGGCGCATCTCAGGGAAATAGCATGATCACTCGGTGGAGTTCCAGTAGAGAGGAGTTGACTACCGATCTGGGTGGCAGACGGTAGCTGTAACAAAATAGTATTTGTAACACTTTGATTGTAATTGATGATGTAATGATTTAATTTGGCAATAAAAAGTTTTTAAATTTTCGTATTATTACTGTGTTGAGATGCATTTAAATGCAAAGATTCTGGTTGTGTCACGGATGTCCGGTAACGGGGAATCCGGGGTGCTAAATCAGTATTGCGTCAGTTGCATATAACTGAAGTGTCCACAGTTGGTTAGTTGCAGAACTACCTGATCGTGTGAGTGGGGGGACTTAAGCTGTGTGGAGCATCCAAGTGGAGAGTGAAAAGTGTTACAATTTATCTTGTAAATTCATGTTGTAAATTTTTTGTAAACAATTGTACATTGTAATATCACTAGGTTTTCCCATAGGTAGCCTACGACACGTATTTGAAACAATGCAGCATATGAAAAGCCCTGTAAACAATAAAATATATGCAATCCTATCTAACTAACAAATCACATAGGTATCAACATGTATATATAATTCAATGTAACTATAGAGGTTGAACATTACCCAAGTGAATATGTGTTTAAATCTTCCATTGCATTTGAAATCAATTAGGGAACTTATTGAAATTTTCTACAAGAGCAATAAAAAGAAGCATTCTACATAAGCAATCCGAAAACTTACAAACCGATTGATGTGCACATCAAGAGAATACAAAAATCCTTACCCTCAAACACATGAAAGTGGTATACAGAGATAAATTTCAAAACTATAGGTAAATTCTAGAACACTTGTTGATATTATGATATAACCGCAATGATGAAACTTTAAGAGAGACGGAGAAAGAGTCACTGCTAAATTCCAAAACACTTGATATTTCCGTAATATAATGCTCAAGACATTGTGCGTGTTTATATGAATAAATTTTGACCTAAAGGAATCACTTTTACCGCAAGTTATATATGATCCTCAGATATACTTTCAGAGCATAGGTAATGTAGGCATCCCAAAAGCTGATAATTCTCATTTAAAAATTTCACACTCTAATCACTTATCTAAAATTCTAATCTTATCAATCAAGATATCAAAAATAGTTGCATGAATCCAAAACTAATACCAACAATTCAAAACTGGCTATCTAGATTTTCATTCATGTAATAGAACTCTAGTCAATAAACAACCATGTTCTTCAATATCCTTTTAGAATCATGGCAACAAACTGACTACACTTATAAGTTCTTTCTGAATTTCATCATATCTCTATTCATTTAACAAATTTCAATAAAGATGGAGAACAATAAAGATGGAGAACAATTCCAACTCACCAGCATAAGCTGTCAGCATCTGAACTCTCGCCTCCTCTTTTAGAATCAATATCATCTCCTCCCCTAATAGTTGCTTGCTCCTCTCCAACCTTTCCCTTTCTTCTCTTTCATCTATTACCCGAGCATCAACTACAATTACAACCAAATATGTAAGAAATAGATAAAAATAAAACACTAACTAACCAAAATTTTACCTAGATCTTGTAAAGATATGGCCATGGGTCCGAGCCGCGGCAGGCTCGAAGTGGTAGCCGTATGAGGCGATGGACTCGGAAATGCAAAAGTTGAGAAGGAAGAGTGATGCTGTGAGGTTTGTATAGCGAAGGCAGAGATCAGGGTGAAAGATTTGGGAAGTGGGAGGGCGAAATCAGTGGTGGAGGGTGTGCCAGATCAAAGTGGAGGAGGATTGATAGAGATCACAAAATTAAAGAAAAAGAGCGGACACAAAAGAAGAAATGGAGATGGTAGGGGATGTTACAAAGGATTTAAAGATGAACAGTGATAATCAAAGTAAAGAAGATGAAACAGATCAAGAAATTGAGAGGAAGAAGAAGAATAATAGGAGAGAGAGAGAGAGAAATTAAATAAATAAAGGAGTTGTTTTGAGGGGATTTGAATTTGAGTTGGGAGGGAATGTGTTTTGTGAGGTTAGATCTGGGCCTTTGATTTTGGAAAGATTGAAGGAGAGCCACTTGATAGCTTTCTTTGTGTTTTATTATATAGATTGACATAATAATTTTCTATGGTTTTGTGTTGTGTACTCATTTGAAGTAAGATTCTGGATTGTGTCACGAGTTTCTAGCATTAGAAAATCGGGGCGCTACACGAATAACGAGGCGTGCCCCACCTTTGCTCAGTAGTAAGTGGGTAGAGCGACTCCATGAACCATGAGTATGGATTCCGGACAGGTTGACCACGAGTTTTGAGAGCAATTGAATGGCAAGGCATGCCCTACCCTTGCTCGGTGGCAAGAGGCTAGAGCGACTCTATGTACCGTGAGTGCGGACTCCTCATTTTTCTGTTAGGGTGCTCAGTGATTTGTTGGTGTTCTTCGGGGGCGGACCATGTGTCTAACTCGTTGTTTGCATTCGGTGAAATTGTACAAAAGTTTTACAAAAGAAAAGACTAAATTTCTATTAAAAAAAAACAACTAAGCGACTATTTTTATTGCTAGCCTTTTTTACATGTTGTGACCATTATAAGTGTCGAACATTATTACATGTTTGAAGCTGACTACTAGGGGGGGCGTTAAGCGTCCTCGTTGGACTTCATCAGGTGTGACAACCCCCAAAATTGAGTTATGACAATTTTGCCCACCTGTGTTATGCAAATGTATTTTGTACCGTTACGAATAATATCCGTAACGTATTTTAATATAAATATCCTACGTATTTATGCATTTGAATTATTTATAAATTCTCTGTCTTCTCAAAATTCATTTTTTTATCATATTTTGAGCAAACTCAAATATAAATCCTAATCTTTTGTGTTTTTATGTGTGTTGCACGTGCTTTCAATACACGTGCAGATTACGTATGTTTTACCGTTACGTGAAATATCCGTAACATTATTAATATATATGTTCTGCATATTTTGTATTTTGACTATTTTTCGTTCTCTCAAATTTATTTTGTATTGATACATGCATTACACAGAAAATTTTGTGCACATGTTGGTTCCTAAAATTTTCTTGAGTCATGAACATTTATCCTCTCATTTTTCTAGTCACAATTGTGTTATTTATTTTTAATTAAAATCCATTGAACATAAATCCATTTTGTAGCTCTCTAAAATTAATTTAAAGCCTATGAATGATTTTGTGTGCACTAAAGTGTACAATTAAAATATAGTTAGTTTGGTACACTTTCATGTGTAACACACACACACATCTGACCTAATAAAAATTAATAATAAAATTTGTATGAACGGTGTGCACACACATTGACACATGTGCACGTGTTTCTTACCGTGGTTGAGAATGAGGGAGAGTGGAGTGAGTTAGTGGAAAGTTGGGAGTTATTTTGGAAAGTGGGGAGCTATTTTGACCACACAATTTTTCTATAAATAGTCCCTACTTTTGTCATGAACAACACGACTCAAAAAAAACAAAAAAAAAATAAAAAATTGCGGATTGAGGCTTAGGAGGGGCTTGGCCGGGATTCTTTACTTGGTTCTTTGGAACATTTTCTTTTATAAGTTCTACTACTATGAATTCTACATTTGAGGTGGGTGCTTCTTCAACTTTCTAATATAATTTTATTAGTAGAATGCTTGACATGTGTGAATTGTTAGATGCATGATAACCTATATAGATTGACTATTCATGTTTAGATTATTTGTTGTTGATTGAATGTGTGAAATTATGATATGTTTGATTTGGGGGCATTTTCATAAGATTCTGTTTGAGAGTTGCACTTCAGAAACTCATAACTATTAAACTAGATGGAATCTAGAGCTAAACTATTTATAGGAGCATCTCGTATATGTCATGAACATCTCCTTAAAATTTCATAATATTTAGAAATCATTTACTATTTTAATAAAATCTAAACTTAGGATTGGTTGGCAGTTTGCTAGTTGCTGAAAATTTATACACGTTTCGGGTTTTGATCATTTCAACATCTTAGATGAAGTATTTTGAGAAAAGTCAAAACTAAGAACTTGAAGTAGAGTCGTTAACATTTTTTTAGAGTCAAAGAAATCAATTTTCCATGAAGAATTGAATTTATAATGAAATTTACAAAATTGAACAGTGGTAGTCTGTGTAACATTTCGACCATACTGTAGATTTCGAAGAATTCTGGGTTATAGACCCAATATTTTAGAGAAACTTATAACTACAAAGTTATAGTAGACTTGTATACCTTTAATTTGATCAAAAGAAAACAAAGTTTAATGAAATATAGAATTTTCTATAATTTTTACAAGTAGCATTAGCTGCAGTTTTTGGATTTTTAACTTGCTCTTTTGCAAATGAATTTAGACGAAGTAATTGGGGATGATTTTAGATGAACTTCACTACAAAATTGTAGTTGTCTCATATATGATTCCTATGAAACTAATAAATCTATTTTTGGAGTAGTATTGGAATGTATATGATTTTTTTAATACCATTGGGTTGATGTCTTTTATCGAGTTGTCCAAAAACTTTTACAACGAATAAAATTAGATTTAAATTAGAATGTTAGTAAGATGTACCTTATGAGGAATTAAGAGATAATTAAATGATGAAGTTGGAATGTTAAACATGTGATGTTTATAAGGGTTTTAACTTATCAAGTGTTATTGAATGTTGCTATAAGAAGTTGGTTACTTCATAATTGACATTAACAAAGAGAATGAATAAAAGAAGTTAAAAGATGTTTAATGAATAGAAAATTATATAAGAGGTTATGGATAACCTAAAAATATTGTAAATATTTTGGAATGTGTAGATTCTAGAGACTTGTCAGACATAGAATACCAGCAGATTATGATATATGAAATTTGAGAAGTATCTAGTATGTGTTAACTTTCTCTTTGAGAAGTAGCCAGTGTGGGATAACATTCTTAGTGCTTGATTTAAGTCTGGTGGGTAAGCTAGCTCTAGGTCTTAATAATTATAATAAAACTAAAGACATGCACTAGGGGGAGATATAATGAAGTATAGGCAAACATGAGTATGAGGGCGTATTTGATTCACAGTAGGAGATTATCTTTAGAATTATTGGAGCGTGAAGCGTGATGTCCAAAATTGCTCGCGGTGAGAGATATTTATTTAGAATTATCAGGGATCACGGCGATGCTCATGGGGTATTTGTGTGATGAGGTACCATATGACTCGCGATGTGGGTTTTGTCTCCAGAATTATTGGGGTGTGAGGCGTGACATCCGAAAATCGCTCGCGGTGGGAGAACGACTCTCAAGAATTATGGGGGTCATGGCTCGCGGTGTGGGTTTTGCCTCCAGAATTATCAGGGTTATGACTCGCAATGAGATAGCGATTCTCAAGAATTTTCGGGGCAGGTACTAGATACTCATAGAATATTTAAACCTTACATTAGTCACCGTAGTAGGATTTCATAACGAGGGATTGAACCGTATATTGAGGAGTACGTTAAGGGCTTGCCCTGGGACCTATGTAGTATGAGATGCATAAACTCCGAACAAGTATGCATTAGTGTCATCGTAGTGTAATATCTGCATTAGGCAGTAAGTTCATATCATACACTGACATATTTAGGATAGTCACTTTTCCCACTTTATTGTGCATTCAAGTTTATGTTTGCTAAAGTAAGAGAATCGTTGTATTATAGCTTTGCGTCAGTTTTATGCAACTGACGTACCCACAGTTTTCAAGTGCAGGATTTGGTTAGCGAAAAATGCAAAGATGAGTTGATACTGATGATTATTGCCAGATTAAAGTTATTGAATTTTAAAGTTGTTTGTTTTATGTAACTTCTGCTGTGTATTTTTAAAGAACAATGTTGTAAATGAAAAACTTTTAAAATTCCTTGTAAATTTGTACAATATGAAGTAAAAGATCCTGTATGTGCTACGAATTACCTATTTTTGAAATTCGGGACTTACATCAGGTGCTCAGCTTTCCAAGTCCATGATATCCTCCCCCCCAAGGTCTTCAAGTTAGTGAGTTCTTGGACGGACCACTTGTGAGACTTTGTATGGTCCCTCCCAGTTATGGCGAGCTTTACATTCTTATGTGGGTTGGATATCTCGAGCTTTTCGAACAATGAGGTTTCCCTTTTTCAGGTTGGTAGGGCGGACCTTCTTGTTGTTGTCACGCCCCGCTTCCCAAAAATATGGAATACGAGCACGTGACGAAGCCCAGCGAATGATTTTTACATCATCCATAAGCTGTAGGATCGACTCAGCATCATAACAAGAATATACAAGAGAAATATATATAACCAAGCATGCATGAATAATTTATTAAGCAGCAGAAAACAATTTAAACAAATAATAATGTTCAAATAGTTCACATGTCTGGATCAAGTATAAACTCGGAAACAAGTCTTAAACAACAGAAGAAATAAATACCTTAAAGAAAGCAATTATTTAAACAGGTCCTTGCTCCAAGCAAAACCTGAAATGTCTGATCGCCAAATTCCAGTAGGTAGCTTGTCCCAAGGTCTGCTTAATAAATATAAAAGGAGAAACCAGGGGGAAAAACAAGAGAGAATGCCCTTAGTGCAAGCTAGGGCCACAAATAGTGAAAACAAGTACAAGTATGGGGAACAGGAACTGGAATGAAGAATGTAACAGAATTATAACAAGTAATGGGAACAACCAAGAACTAGCTAGCAAGGGGGGACTTCATAGTAAACAGGCTAGTTAACAACTGCTAATGGTAAAACATATGTCAGGTGAACCTGTAGGGGTAACTAACATCAAATATCATGTTTCATGTGTCAGGTTTCACACATCAAGTTTCATATTTCAAGTTACAGGTGTCATGTTCAAGTTTCATTTATCAGATATCAGGTAACCAGGTAATCAGGTAACAGGATAATCATGTAACAGGATAATCATGTATCAGGATAATCATGTATCAGGTATTAAGTTCAAGTCTTGTGTGATTACTATCTAGGTAGCACGACATGCATCCATCTTTTTACTACATGGTTGCTACAGTCAAAACAATTGCGTTTAGACCTAGTAATGGAGTCTATAGGGCGGTGTACTCAGGTGTCAAGTAATCAAGCAGGCACGGTTCATGAATACGAATTAAATAACAGGTTCACGAAGCAAGTTCGTGAATACTAACAGGTTCAAGGACCACACAGTGGTTCCATGAATACAACAGGTTCATGAGCCAAGTAACTGACTCCATGAATACATCACGTGCAACAGGTTCATGAGCCAAGTAACTGACTCCATGAATACATCACGTGCAACAGGTTCATGAGCCAAGTAACTGACTCCATGAACACATCACGTGCAACAGGTTCATGAACCGAGTACTGGGAAACACGGACCCCCTTCCGAGTACACTTACCTATATTGTCCACTCTATAGTCTTTCCCTTAACCCCGGCTTGTTACACTTATTAACTCTTGTCAAGCAAGCATACATATGCGAAATGTTGTAATTTAATTCTAGGAAAATTTGGGGATGTCCTATAGGGTGTCCAGCAACTACATATAAAATTTCATGACCAACGCTTGCTGTTTGCACAGCTAAAATAAATCGCAAAATAAAAGTGTACAGCAGTTTTGCAAAACTGCATCTACTGACACAGCTGCAGTATATCTGCCATAACTCCTAGACCGTAACTCCAAATTCAAACATTTTGGAGTCTATCGATATCTACACATCCAGATCTACGATTTCTATTCAGGGCTCGGGTCCAGATTCAAATGATAAAAGGGTCGAAACCGCAAAAGAATATTCAGACAGCAACACGTAGAATTAACTTGCTAGTGTAGATTTCATGGAAAAATGTTATTTGGTGTCTAAGTCATTATGTAGCATAAATACATAATCATGGAGATCAAAACAGCAACTAATAAATGTTTTCAAGTCATAATAGTCGCAAATTCGTCAAAATACTAAATATATATGTATCTACAAATTTAGGGCTCCTTAATTCATATGTCTATGTTTTCATGTGTCCAAGGGTAAAAGAGTCCAATAATTATAAATTAAATACAAAGAAATTTTGTGACTTTTAGAATTGTCAATTTGGAGATTCAATATTGATCTACAACGAATTTCAAGGAGGAGTCACAATCTAACTATTTGTAGTATTTCAAGGGTGCTTGTACTAGAACAATAAAATGTACAAGGATACTTGCCTTAGATTGACGATGACTAGATCCACTTGTAGAAGAAAATTTGGGTAGAAAATCCCAGAAGAAGTACTCAAAAAGCGCGTGCGAAGATTGACCAAAGAGTGAATTTTTCCCACACACGATCAGCCAAAACAGCAAACGGCGAGAGTGGATCTGGCGCGCCAAAACACGGAACAGCGATTCCAGCGAATCAGATCGCTCTAATGCAGCGGATCTGCGCCAGAACACGGGACAGCATTTCCGGATTTGCTGTGGGCGAACATGGGACAGCGATCATGGGCGCGAATCTTGGCGCGATCCAATGGCTGAGCTTCGATCCCGCCCAATCCTCCTTCTTCTTCGTTCTCATCTTCGAAACGGAGTGCGAGAGAGATAGCGACGGCGGCGGCTGGACTGCGGCGACGTGGTGCTGACGGCGAGGCGCGCCGGGCAGCGATGGCGACTCGGCCGTGGCGACGTCGACGGCGCGGCGGCTCAAGTTCGAGCCCAGCTCTGTTCTGCATCGAAAATAGAGGGGATGGAACGGGGGTCTTTTCTTGGTGCTTGGACGGCGACGAGGGTCAGCGGTGGAGGAAGACGACGATGGATGTGGAGGTTCGCGATGGAGGAGGCGAATGGAGGTGGGGACGATGGCGATGGTAATGGCGAAATGGGTTCGAGCGAATGATGATGATTGCGGTGGTGTGGTGGTGAATGTGGACGAAGGCGATGGAGGTGGTTGGGTGCTGTCGAAGCGACGGAGAGGCGCTCGGAGTAGGTAAATTGGGTCCTGGGCATTGGAGATGGAATGGGATGTTTGGCGATGCGAGAAGAGTGGAGGGGAGAAGGATACGGAATGAAGAAGGGGGTAGCGGCGGGTCTCAACAGTAAGGGGGTAGGGGTTAGGGTTAGGGTTAAGGGTTTATATATACGTGTTTCGGGTTTGGGTATTAAAATGAGTATTTAAAATCCAATAAGAAAATACGCAATTAGAGACAAATGAGTAATAGATCAATAATAATATAGTTGCGGAAAAATATATTAATTTGTGTGCATCAAATCAATACTCAAATAGAATAGACTTCCAATTCATTATTCATCAATCAAATATAATATCAATATTAATAGCAAAAATAATAATTTTGATACACCTATCAAAAATGAGATTTGAGGTAAACAAGTTTAATAGAATCCAAGTATAATAAGATAAGATACAAATAGCCGATCCTTCAGAAAAGATTTATTAAAGTTAGAATATACTACTATTCGAAGAAAATACAACTTCCAGTTCGAAAAGATTTTAATAGAGGGCCCAATTTGAGTTTAAAATAATACTGAATTTATAACTAATCAAAATACGAAAAATATTCACAAAAATACGCATTTAGAAAAACAGGGATTACAAATCCTACCCACCTTACACAAAAATTTCGTCCTCAAAATTTGCTTAGGTGGTACATAGGACGAGGCAAAAGCAACTGGTGGTAACAAGGTAGAGAATTAAAGAGGAATGAATAGAGCAGAGGCAGCCCCAGAAAAAGTAGGAAGATAACAATGAGGCTAAATTGAAGGCACGGAAAGGAATAGACAGTATCAAAAGGAAAGAACAACACGAGATAATAAAGCAAGATAAGAAATCGGCAGAACTGAATTCAGAGCGGGAAAGGACCGGGAAGAATCAAACCATTCAGTGAATCAACGGATGGGGATGAATACAAGGAACAGAGAGGGAAGCAACAATACAAAGGACTGGTCGTAACAAGGGGATCCCGGGACCTGTGGGTCATGGGCCCACCACGCTTCCGCTGCGACACTCTGATGGTGACATTTCAAGCTCCAGACATGTCGTTGTAGACCATGTGACACCAAGCGATGATCCGAGCAGGAAGAAAGGAATGAGATACCAAGATCAAAGAGAGTATGGGTTCCAAATAGAGATAGGCGATAATGCAAAATGGATATAAGGCTTGAGCTTCAATTCAAATAATCAAAATATATAGTATATATATCAAAACTAATGACTTTAATTGGAATAATTATAACAACAAATGTCAACAATAAAATCGATAGTGATAGAATAGTAATAACAATAACAAAAATAAATACAACAATGATAATAATAAAATTAGTAATAATAGTAACCAAATAATAATAATAATAACAATAATAATAACAGAAATCAAAATCATCATAACAATACAAGTAATAATAACATAATAAAAATATCAACAATACTAATACTAACGATAACACATACATGGCATAATAGAATTTAACACACTCATGGAAATAATGCATTAATGATAATAATGATAGCATTAAAATAATATCAATAATGATAATAAATAATATGATAATAGCAATAATAACAATATTATCAATAAAGTAACAGTGATAGTAATAAAAAAAATATAATAAGGGCACTAAAGGTAACGAAAACAATGATAATAACATCAATTGAAATGACAATAATAATAATAATACCAATAATAACGAAAATATTCATTTTCCATCAGTTTCATTATATAGGTAACGAGTCTTGAAAATCAATTAGTAATAGGTAGAAAATCTTGCCTCCTTAACATCAAGTTGCATGTTTGCCTTCACGACATCAGGTTGCAAGTTGCCGTCCGGATATTCGGCTGCACATTTTGCCTCGCCGATATCCAACTGCAATTTGCCTCCATTGACATCGAGTTGCATATTTGCCATCTCGACATTAGGTTGCACCGTTGTGGTGAAATGTATATAAAATTAAGCATGCTCAGGCTCAAAACAAATTAATAATAATAATAATAATAATCACGATAAAAATAATAGTACGAATAAAATATCGATACTAATAACAATAAGAATAACAATGATAATAACAATGATCATAATAGTAATAATAACAGATATTGCAGAAAGAATGATAATAATAATAATAATAATAATAATAATAATAATAATAATAATAATAATAGCAATAATATTAAAATATCAACAACACTAGTAAAAATAATAATGCAAGACAAGATATAGTTTGTGCCCAACATTTTTGTGGAAGCAATTTAATACAACAATAATAATAAAATAATGAAAACAACAATAAGAATATCAATAGTAGTAATAATAATAATAATAGTAATGATAATGAAAATAATAGCAATAGTAATAATAGTAGTAATAACAGCATTATACAACAAAGTAAGAATTGTCTTATCAAAATAGTCCGGTAAAAATATATAGTCGATCAAAAGTGAAAAGTGAAGTTGAAAATACCCCATTGTTTGGAATAACAAAACTTTTGTTGAGAAGCATTTTTATAGAAGATCGAAAATAAATATAACAATTAGTAATCGAAATATAGAAAGTATTCGGAAAAATAATTATAAAGAGAAAAATAAGTAGGAGAAAATGAAGCTACACCCAATAAGGAGTTAAAGGGGAGGATGACTAGAAGAGACAAGAGAAAATTAAGGAATTGAATGCGAAGAAAGAAGGACGAGGGCAAAACCGAATTGAAGAGAATATAGCAGAGAGGAAATAACTAACATGATACTCAGTATGAATCAACAAAAGAATATGTATACAAGGCAGGGAAAGCAGTGAACGTCACACGAGTTGAAATAAGGGATCAACGAGACAAACAGAAAATACAGAAATCAAAAGGACATGAGTACGGAAAGAATAAATTTGTACCCAATAAGGAATCAACAAATCAGGGTGACTGTAAGAGGTGGAAGGAAGCAATGAATCAAGGAATTGAATATGAAGGGACCAAAATGGATGGGATAAGACTTGTCTCCAGATCGAGTTGATTATTAAATTATTCATGTGGTTGCATGGCCTGTTTAATGTTGAGTTAATCCTGACTGAGTCAAGCATGTCTAATGTATTAGTCAAACTAACACATTAGTCAAACCTGAGCTCTGATACCACTAAAAACCTTGTCACGCCCCGCTTCCCAAAAATATGGAATACGAGCACGTGACGAAGCCCAGCGAATGATTTTTACATCATCCATAAGCTGTAGGATCGACTCAGCATCATAACAAGAATATACAAGAGAAATATATATAACCAAGCATGCATGAATAATTTATTAAGCAGCAGAAAACAATTTAAACAAATAATGATGTTCAAATAGTTCACATGTCTGGATCAAGTATAAACTCGGAAACAAGTCTTAAACAACAAAAAATAAATACCTTAAAGAAAGCAATTATTTAAACAGGTCCCTGCTCCAAGCAAAACCTGAAATGTCTGATCGCCAAATTCCAGTAGGTAGCTTGTCCCAAGGTCTGCTTAATAAATATAAAAAGAGAAACCAGGGAAAAAACAAGAGAGAATGCCCTTAGTGCAAGCTAGGGCCACAAATAGTGAAAACAAGTACAAGTATGGGGAACAGGAACTGGAATGAAGAATGTAACAGAATTATAACAAGTAATGGGAACAACCAAGAACTAGCTAGCAAGGGGGGACTTCCTAGTAAACAGGCTAGTTAACAACTGCTAATGGTAAAACATATGTCAGGTGAACCTGTAGGGGTAACTAACATCAAATATCATGTTTCATGTGTCAGGTTTCACACATCAAGTTTCATATTTCAAGTTACAGGTGTCATGTTCAAGTTTCATTTATCAGATATCAGGTAACCAGGTAATCAGGTAACAGGATAAACATGTAACAGGATAATCATGTATCAGGATAATCATGTATCAGGTATTAAGTTCAAGTCTTGTGTGATTACTATCTAGGTAGCACGACATGCATCCATCTTTTTACTACATGGTTGCTACAGTCAAAACAATTGCGTTTAGACCTAGTAATGGAGTCTATAGGGCGGTGTACTCAGGTGTCAAGTAATCAAGCAGGCACGGTTCATGAATACGAATTAAATAACAGGTTCACGAAGCAAGTTCGTGAATACTAACAGGTTCAAGGACCACACAGTGGTTCCATGAATACAACAGGTTCATGAGCCAAGTAACTGACTGCATGAATACATCACGTGCAACAGGTTCATGAGCCAAGTAACTGACTCCATGAATACATCACGTGCAACAGGTTCATGAGCCAAGTAACTGACTCCATGAATACATCACGTGCAACAGGTTCATGAACCGAGTACTGGGAAACACGGACCCCCTTCCGAGTACACTTACCTATATTGTCCACTCTATAGTCTTTCCCTTAACCCCGGCTTGTTACACTTATTAACTCTTGTCAAGCAAGCATACATATGCGAAATATTGTAATTTAATTCTAGGAAAATTTGGGGATGCCCTATATGGTGTCCAGCAACTACATATAAAATTTCATGAGCAACGCTTGCTGTTTGCACAGCTAAAATAAATCGCAAAATAAAAGTGTACAGCAGTTTTGCAAAACTGCATCTACTGACACAGCTGCAGTATATCTGCCATAACTCCTAGACCGTAACTCCAAATTCAAACATTTTGGAGTCTATCGATATCTACACATCCAGATCTACGATTTCTATTCAGGGCTCGGGTCTAGATTCAAATGATAAAAGGGTCGAAATCGCAAAAGAATATTCAGACAGCAACACGTAGAATTAACTTGCTAGTGTAGATTTCATGGAAAAATGTTATTTGGTGTCTAAGTCATTATGTAGCATAAATACATAATCATGGATATCAAAACAGCAACTAATAAATGTTTTCAAGTCATAATAGTCGCAAATTCGTCAAAATACTAAATATATATGTATCTACAAATTTAGGGCTCCTTAATTCATATGTCTATGTTTTCATGTGTCCAAGGGTAAAAGAGTCCAATAATTATAAATTAAATACAAAGAAATTTTGTGACTCTTAGAATTGTCAATTTGGAGATTCAATATTGATCTACAACGAATTTCAAGGAGGAGTCACAATCTAACTATTTGTAGTATTTCAAGAGTGCTTGTACTAGAACAATAAAATGTACAAGGATACTTGCCTTAGATTGACGATGACTAGATCCACTTGTAGAAGAAAATTTGGGTAGAAAATCCCGGAAGAAGTACTCAAAAAGCGCGTGCGAAGATTGACCAAAGAGTGAATTTTTCCCACACACGATCAGCCAAAACAGCAAACGGCGAGAGTGGATCTGGCGCGCCAAAACACGGAACAGCGATTCCAGCGAATCAGATCGCTCTAATGCAGCGGATCTGCGCCAGAACACGGGACAGCATTTCCGGATTTGCTGTGGGCGAACATGGGACAGCGATCATGGGCGCGAATCTTGGCGCGATCCATTGGCTGAGCTTCGATCCCGCCCAATCCTCCTTCTTCTTCGTTCTCATCTTCGAAACGGAGTGCGAGAGAGATAGCGACAGCGGCGGCTGGACTGCGACGACGTGGTGCTGACGGCGAGGCGCGCCGGGCAGCGATGGCGACTCGGCCGTGGCGACATCGACGGCGCGGCGGCTCGAGTTCGAGCCCAGCTCTGTTCTGCGTCGAAAACAGAGGGGATGGAACGGGGGTCTTTTCTCGGCACTTGGACGGCGACGAGGGTCAGCGGTGGAGGAAGACGACGATGGATGTGGAGGTTCGCGATGGAGGAGGCGAATGGAGGTGGGGACGATGGCGATGGTAATGGCTAAATGGGTTCGAGCGAATGATGATGATTGCGGTGGTGTGGTGGTGAATGTGGACGAAGGCGATGGAGGTGGTTGGGTGCTGTCGAAGCGACGGAGAGGCGCTCGGAGTAGGTAAATTGGGTCCTGGGCGTTGGAGATGGAATGGGATGTTTGGCGATGCGAGAAGAGTGGAGGGGAGAAGGATACGGAATGAAGAAGGGGGTAGCGGCGGGTCTCAACAGTAAGGGGGTAGGGGTTAGGGTTAGGGTTAGGGGTTTATATATACGTGTTTCGGGTTTGGGTATTAAAATGAGTATTTAAAATCCAATAAGAAAAATACGCAATTAGAGACAAATGAGTAATAGATCAATAATAATATAGTTGCGGAAAAATAAATTAATTTGTGTGCATCAAATCAATACTCAAATAGAATAGACTTCCAATTCATTATTCATCAATCAAATATAATATCAATATTAATAGCAAAAATAATAATTTTGATACACCTATCAAAAATGAGATTTGAGGTAAACAAGTTTAATAGAATCCAAGTATAATAAGATAAGATACAAATAGCCGATCCTTCAGAAAAGATTTATTAAAGTTAGAATATACTACTATTCGAAGAAAATACAACTTCCAGTTCGAAAAGATTTTAATAGAGGGCCCAATTTGAGTTTAAAATAATACTGAATTTATAACTAATCAAAATACGAAAAATATTCACAAAAATACGCATTTAGAAAAACAGGGATTACAGTTGTAGAATTTTTTTACCCTCTGCTAGTAGATATGTCTTCACAGGGTGGACTTCTCTCACACTCTTCGCTCAGTGGCCCAGAAGTCATTCGAGTTATGCTCTTCAATGAAGGAGAGAAGGCGAGGGGAAGGTAATCATACTTCTAGAGGGATGAGTGCTTTTGTGTCGAAGGTGAGGTTGAATGGGTATTCTCCCGTTGGGATTCTCTTTATGGTTCTATAGGACCACGACATGCTTGAGAGTTTTTCGACCCATAGCCCCTTTGGAGCTTCACCTAGTGTCTTCTTAAGGCCATCCAAGATTTGTTGATTGGCGTTCTCAGCTTGGCTGTTGGTTTGGGGGTGTGAGATAGAGGAGAAGCGTTATTCAATCCCTAGATCGGTGCAAAACTTACGAAATCCCTTGCCACCAAATTGAGTTCCATTGTTGGTGACCAGTGAGTGGGGAATCCCGAATCGGTCGACTATGTTCTTGCAGACGAATTGCTGAACCTTATGCTCTATAATGGATGCTAGCGGTTTTGCCTCGACCCACTTTGTGAAGGAGTCGATGGCTACCACTAGGAAGTTCTATTGTCCAGTAGAGGGAGGAAATGGTCCGAGCAAGTCCATTTCCCACATAGCGAAGGGAATGGTGCTTGACATAGAGCTGAGGTTGGCTTAAGGTACTCTCTTGATGGAGGAGTACTTCTGGCAGGGGATGCATTGACAGACGTATGCTTGGGCATCATTGAGGAGAGTGGGCGAATAGTATTTGTGATTGAGAATTTTGTGCGAGAGATTTCACACCTAGGTGACTACCTCAAATTCCTTCTTATACCTCTTTGAGTGCATAATCAGTTTCTTCAGGGGAAAGGCATCGTAGGTAAAGTCGGTCATCGACTTGGGTGAAGGATTGCTTGTAAAGGACTATCTCGACGAGTGTATATATTTCAGCCCTAACCCGGACCTTTTTTGCTTCTTTGGGGTCTGATGGGAGGAATCCCTTGTTGAGGAAGTCAATCAAGGGTTTCATTAAGTAATCGGGTGTTTGGGGTGTGATTAGCATGAGCTCCAATGTCTCATCCTCGATGCTATGCTTGGGTAAGATCTCAATGGGCACAGAATGGTCGAGTCCACCGAATAATGAGGCGAGCTTAACGAGAGCATATGCTTGCCCGTTTTCCTCGCGTGGGATGCAAGTGACTTCAGCTTCTTTGAAAGTAATCATAAGTTTCTTCATGTAGGCCAAGATCATGCAGTCATCTCTGGCCTCATATTTGCCCTGGATATGATTCACTACCAGTTGGGAGTTGCTGAATATCCTAACTCTTCATGCCTAGGGCTGTAAATCGGACCGGACGGGATCAGACAGCCATATGTTCAAGCTCAGACCGAAATTGTACTCGGACGGGCTTATGTCCAGCTCGGTCTAGGTCGGACAAAATTTTTATAGTCCGGACTCGGTTCGGTAAAGCATCGGACCGCAAAAATATTCGGACGGACTTATGTCCGGTTCGAGCTCGGTAAAGAATCGGATCGAATAATTTGTTAAGAATCAGTTCGTATAACAATTCGGACGGTCCATGGTCGGACCATTTCTCGAGCCGGACTCAGATGGACGACGGACCGTCATGTTCATTTTACACCCCTATTCGTGCCCCTGCTTTTCACGCTAAGAGGAATTCAGTGATGAGGGCTTCATACTTGGCCTTATTGTTGGATGCAGGAAAGTTAAGGTGTAGTGAGTACTGGAGGGTGAAATCGTCTAGACCAAGCAAGATAACTCTGGCTCCAGTCTTTTCAAGGCAGGAGGACCCATCCACATAAACTTTCCAAAGTGGGGGATTGTCTCATTCCTAGGGGGATCAGGGATAATGCTTTTAACGGTGAATTCAGCTAAGGCTTAGGCCTTGATTGTTGTTCTTGGTCGATAAGTGATATCATGTTGACTTAACTCAATAGACAACTTCATAGGTCTCCAAAAGCTTTCTGGCTTGTGAAGGAATTGCTTGAGTGGCTGATCGGTGATAACCCAGATGGAGTGCACTTGGAAGTAGTGTTGTAGGTCTCAGCTATCTAAATAAACAGATAAACTAGACACAAATTAAAACCTCACAAGTGTACGAATCGTTTATAGAAGCGTAGTGAAAAGCAAGGGTCGATCCCACAGAGATTGTAGTATTTAACTCACTAATCAATAAAACAAAAAATGCAATTCATAAAGTTTTGTTCTAAAAGTATATTTGAAAGAAAAAGAGATTTAAATCTAGATCAAGTAGAATCACAAATTGAGTCACAAAATATCTATTAAAGTAGTTGGGCTTGATTTCCACCTATAGTCATGAATGCTAAATTAACTTCTACACTATTCTGATCACTCATGTTTGTTCCTTTAAGGGCATGGTATCTACTCCTTAAAGTTAAGATTTCCCTAAGCCAAGAATTAGGCATGGTATCTACTCTAATTCATTTCTTTCCTTAAGTATTTAGCATAGTATCTACTAAGTTGCACTTGAAGAAAGCATAGGAACGATGGAAATAATAAACACTCAAAGTTCTAGAAGTTGGTATCAAATCTAGATCCTTCAAGTTGATTAAACCAAGAACCTAAAATATTCCTGTGTTACAAGTATGAGCACAAGATATGGGTCATCTCTATACTCATATAACAGAGTCAATTTTATAATAAGCTAACTTGATAATATCAGGTTCTTCAGATCAGTCGACTGTTGCTAGCTCTCAGTCGACTGATTTGACGAACTTTCTAACAAATGTTGATTCATATTATAATTTTGATCAAGACAACCAGGTTTAATCAATAAGTGATAGAAATAGTATTTTAGAAGATTTATAAGCATTACATGACTACGGTTTCAATCTGCCCAACAATGAAATTAGTTGCACATAATACAACTTTTATTGATTAACAATTCAGAATTCATGACTCTAACAATAAAAACAAAAACTAGAAAGAGAAGAAGTAACACTGCTTTTTATGATGTTCAGCCTTGAAGTCGACTTGAACTGCTTCTAAGTCGACTTGATCTCGTTCTTCAGTGGCACTCGATCTCCTTATTTGTTTGATTGTACTTGATCTTCTTTCGTTGATTCCTTCTCTTCTTTCGATCTGATTCTCGATTCCAGATAGCAAGAGATGTCTTCTAAACTGCGTATTCCAGCCTTTTTATAATTTCTTTTGCTCCCATCTACGGATCTCAAGTTCCAACATTCCTATCTCTTCACGCATCGGATATGGATTGAGTCGATCTTCTTACTTGCCAAACCCGGGTTTCTAAGTTGATTTGTTGGGAAGTTGTTATTTGCAGTTATCCCATATCTGTTTCCTGGATTTTGGCAGCTCACTTTGATTCGATTTGGATGAGGATGAATCTTCAACTATTCTTATCTTTTAACTCCCGCTGAATGCCAGTCGACTGGTTTTAGAATCAGTCGACCGTATCGTGACTTCAGGAGATTCAAATCCAGTCAGTCAAGTCGACTAATTTTTTGGAGTAAGTCGACTGTATTGCGCAGCTTCGGAATCTCAACCTCCTCTGTTCAGTCGTCTGTCGTTGAAGGACCAGTCGATTTGTGTTCTGCAGCTTCCTGTGTATCATCCTCACAGTCTGGAGTAAATCTTGAATTCTGCTTCGTTTAGTTGCTTTCAGGCTGTTTCCTATGGAAAAGAGAAAAGAAGAGTAAATTACCACATACAGAGAATTTAACTGTCTAACTGCATTCAGATTATTGCTCCAAAATGTGGATATATTGGATTTATCAAGTAGGGGCGGAGCTTTCAGGCGGTTGTGACTAGTGCATAGGCAATCTTCTCCATCTTTGAGTATCGAAGCTCGACATCATGAAGTACCTTTCTAACATAGTAAATTGGCTTCTGTACATTGTCTTCTTCCCTTACCAAGACGACACTAAGGGTCTGATCTGAGGTAGCCAAGTAGAGGTAAAAGACATCTCCTGACTTGGGCTTGCTAAGGATTGGAGGATTGATGAGGTGCGCTTTGAGACGTTCGAAGGCTTCCTGTTGTCCTCTCCCCACTCAAAATTCTTTGCTTCTCGGAGAGCTTTGAAGAACGAGAAACACTTCTCCCAAGACTTGGAGAGGAAGAGCTCAATGGCGGCAAGGCAACCCATGAACTTTTGGACTTCTTTGATGGTAGTCAGGGGAGACATGTCGATGATGGATCTGATTTTTAGGGATTGACTTTGATTCCTCTTTGGCTGACCATGAATTCTAGAAACATCCTCTTGGAGACCCCGAAGGCACATTTCGAGGGATTCAGTCTCATATTGTGTCTCTGTAGTACATCAAACCTTCTTGAAGATCGCCCACATGGTCCACTTTCTTGAGGCTCTTGATGAGCATATCATCCACATAAACTTCCATGTTTCAGCTGATTTCTCCTTGAAGACTTGGTTCACCAAGCATTGGTTTGTAGCTCCGGCATTCTTCAACCAGAAGGGCATGACTCAGTCGCATTAGAGCCCTTTTTTGGCGATGAAGGATGTCTTCGGGATGTTTGGTGGAAACATTCAGATCTAGTTGTATTAAGAGAAGGCGTCCACGAAGCTTAGAAGCTCATGACCTGAGGTGGCATCGGTCAAAGTGTCAATGCTAGGTAAAGGTAGGTAGAGGGAAGGGGTCTTTCGGACATGCCTTGTTGAGGTCAGTGAAGTCTATACAGATTCTCCATTTGCCGTTGGCTTTCTTCACTATTACCATATTCGCTAGCCACTTGGGGTAGCTGACTTCCTGAATGAAGCGACCGGCTAGGAGCTTCTTGACTTCCTCCTTAACTGCTTGCTGCCTATCGGGGGAAAAATTAGAGTGCTTTTGTTGGATGGGCTTGACTTCAGGATTCACACTAAATTGATGCATTATTAGATCTTCGGAGATGTCCGACATGTCAGAGGATGTCCAGGCGAAGAGAGCTTGGTTCCCCCTGATACAAGTGATGAGTTGCTCATTGACTTGATAGAGGAGAGCCTTACTTATCCGGAAACACTTAGCTTGATCTTCTTCGGAGAAGTATATTTTTTATAGTTCATCTACGGGTTCGAAGCTAGCTTGTTACCAATCTTGCGGGAGTTCTATGTTGTCTAAGGGGAGTACCAAGCCCCCCATGGTGGTGGTGTTGTCATGCCCTGCTTCCCAAAAAGAGAATACGAAATACGGATACGTGACTAAGTCCAACGAATGATTTTCATCATCCATAAGCTATCAGGATCTTTACAACATTTCACAAGGATAATCAGAGTCGAAAGCAAGAAAAGTCAACCACGCGTGCATATATGAATCAAAATACCAACAAGATTACTTGAAACAAAATGTAATAATCTCAAATAAACCAGATATGAACAAGTCAAAAATTCTGAGACAAACTGCCCAAATAAAAATAATCCAAATAGATACAATTATTTAAATAAGCAAAAATAAAATAATAATAATAGCAAGAAATCCAGCATCTAGAATCTCATATCACCTACTCCATCTGGCAGCTGATCTTCAATATCTGCAATTTAGCAAAATTGCAGGAAGAAGAAAATAAAATAAAGCGCCCGTCAATGCAAGTTACGGGCCGCTTGTAGTGCAGGCACAAGTACATGGGAAGGATTAAACAAATATAGAATAACAGCAGAACAAACATAGCATGGAATAGATATAACAGAGCATAATAACTAACATGAATCAGGAACAAAATCAAGTAACATAATGTGCTAACAGGTACAGGTAACATGTATCAAGTGTCAAGCAAGCAGGTAAACAGGTAATAGATGAACAGATAAACAGGTGTCAAGTAACATGTATAGGTAATCATGTAACAAGTAAGCATGTAACATGTAATCATGTAACAGGTAATCATGTAACAGATATCATGTCATGCAAGTCTTGTATTATTACTATCTAGGTAGCACTTCATGCGTCCCAGGTTTTTACCACATGATTACTACATACATGCAAATTTCGTTTAGATCTAATGGTGGGTTTCTATAGGGCTGTGTACTCAGGCGTCATGTAGCAGGTAACAGGAACAGGTTCATGAATCAGACAGGTACACGAATCATCCGATTCATGCATCAATAGGTTCATGAATCAACAGGTACACGAATCAATTGATCCATACATTAACAAGTACACGAACCCAGAGGTCCATGCATCAACAGGTAACAGGTACACGAACCAACAGGTCCATGCATCAATAGATTCATGTATCAACATGAATCAGAATGGGAAACACGGGCCCCCTTCCGAGTACACATACCTATATTGTTCACTACTAAGGTCTTTCCCTTAACCTCGGCTTGATTTCTTGTTATTATTATTAAACCGGCATATACATGTCACAACAGAGCAAAATTAACATGGCATGAACAGGTAACATGTACAAGATGAAAGATAAACTTGTTCAGGTGAAAAACAACACATAACAGGATAGGACAATGAAAATTCTAGCTCAGGACAGCAAGACAGTACTACACTAAATCTGGGAATCCTGTTGCCCCAAAAATGCAAACCTGGATCCGTCATAGAATATGGATCCAGCAAATATATATAAGTCATGGTATTTCACAAAAGCAAGTCTCAAAACAGATTTGTATCCAGAAAACGTGTTCAGCCAGAAATCAGAAGTTTGTATTCATAAAAAGGAAAACAGCATGAAAACTCACTGATTAAATCCACGAAAAATCTAGGGTATTCCCTAGTATGTTTAGTATCAGAAAATAAAGTTTCATAGTTTTCCAACATAAATAGAATAGTCAAGTAAAATCAGAAAGCAACAAGATACGGCAGTTTTGTAAATCTGGAATCACAAACACTGCAGTACTAAAACAGCGATATTTCACAAAATATAAATCAAAATCTAGATCCGTCAAAAGGTGATAAACTAGATACAGTAGGCTATAATTCTTATTCACAATGTTTTTATAGACAGTAAATAGAATCAGGTTGAAATTGAGATTCTTTACTGAAGAGCAGGAAAATTCTGCAAGTAAAGTAGTTGTTTGCAAGTATAGAATAGTGTATAAAAGTTATCAATTAAATCTACAAAAATTATTGGTTAACCCCAATCAATTCTAGTTGAAACCAGCAAAATATTGGATTAAAATATTATCTTTAACATCAGTAGAAAAATAAATAGTCATACAGAATCCATATAAAACTGGATTTGGAATTTTAAACACATCTGTGGTAAAATAGTCATAACTCGCAACTCATAAATCAAAACTGAGATCTGTCAGAAAATCTAGAAAGTAAACAAAATTCTCTATAATTCATATTCACAAATAATTTTCATATACTGACCTTAATAGGGTCTAAAATACTGAACAAAAATGGGGTAACACAAAAAACTGAAATATCCTTTATGTATAAAATCAACATAGATCATATGAAACATGTCCAAATTGCAACCAAACATGAAATAGGGTATAGTAGATGTCCAAGAAACTTGGTATAGGGTATTCCACAAGTCTACAACAAGTTATACTACTATCAACACATCAAGCATACGAGGTCATACAACAAGTCATGAACAACATGCATGTACACAACAAGAAGTGGTCATCCCTAAGTTATTTCATGTCATGTGTGTAATGAGGCAACTACGGGCGGGTCAACACAATAGAGACAAGATACAACAGGAGTTTCACACAAGAACTGTCTCTAGAACACAACTACACTACATACAGTATTTAGTACTTGTATTACACAAATGAAAGAATACAAGTTACTTGCCTGAGAGACGACGGTGGAAACGGCACAAAAGCAAGAAAAACAGGAACGGATTCCCCGGCAACGAACTCAACAAACGGATTGAACAAGAACCACGAACACGAACATAGGCAACGAACCACGACAACGAACTACGACCACAAGCACACGATCACAACCCGAACATAACACAAAACACACCTGCACACCAATAAAACCACGAAGAGACGGCAAGTAGACGACGGTGCCAGGAAGTGGCTGTTCGTTGCTGCTCTTGTCAGAGGAGCTGCACACGGCAAGGGCACCGGGGGGGGGAGGGAGGTTGGTGCGACTGTGAGGGAACACAGGGATTGCAAGGCAGATGCGGGTCGACAACTGGCTGTGGGGTTCCGTCGAGGAGAGGAGCGACAGGGAGCAGGGAAGTCGACTGGCTGTTGTTGCTCTCAGCCTGCGGTGGCACTGAAGAGGCAGCTGCGGGGCATCACGGCGATGGGACTTGTTGATGTCGTCGGAGACAGGGCACAGCACAGGGAGGGTCGGGAGTCGACTGCGGGGCTCTGTGGAGCTACATCATGGAGGTGCGACAGAAGGGCGGCGCGACACAGGGCTTACTGGAGAGGGAGAGGGGATGGGAAGGAGGTCAGGAGTGCAAGGGGATCGGGGGCAGCAGATGGGTTAGGTGGATCAGGAAAGAGAGGGAGGAGAAGAAGATGAAACGACTGGGTAGTAGGGTTAGAGGTGATAGGTTAACATGATATATATAGGGTAGGATATTTAGGGTTAGGTGTTGAAACGGGTGCAAAGGGGTAAACGGGTTTCAGGTACAAGGGATAGATCACAAATGGGTTAAAGGGTATTGGATTTGGGTGTTATAAAAATAAGATTTTGGGTACGCGTAGGATCCTATAAAGAATTGGGTTTCGGTTTAAAATCTAACAGGGAAATTAAAATAACCAATAAAAAGTAGGTTTAGATAACAAAATATAATTTGTACAACAATATGGAAATTATTTGAAATAATTATAAATACAATTATCAATAGAAATGGATTTTTAAACATACAATCAAAAGGTAATAATAATAAAAAAATAATAATAATAGTAGAAAAAATAACAATAATAGTAGTAATAGCAGAAACAATGATAGTAATAATAACATGAATAATAGGGTTTGTATTACAACATAAAAATCATTTGAAAATAACAAGAAATACAATTAATGAAAAGAACGGATTTTAACAGGAGATACGAAATACTTTTGAAATAAAATGAATTTGAGAAAACGAATTTTTTTAATAAAGAACCCAAACCCAGATAATACACGGATTAAGAAAATACACCAAAAATACAAAAATCGGAAAACAGAGGTTACAAATCCTACTCACCTTACAATAAAATTTCGTCATCGAAATTTGCTTAGGCGGACAAGGCAAAAGCAAACTTGGGGAAGGGTAACAAAACAAAGAATTAGAGAAAGGAACAAAGCAGTGGAAACACCAGAATAAGAAGGAAGAAGATAACAACGAGGTCAAATGGAATGCATAAAAGAGAATAAACAGTATAAAAAGAAAAGAAACAACACAAGATAAGAAAGCAAGATAGGGATTTGGTAGAACTAGAATCAAAGAGAGGCTGAACAGGAAAGAATGGAATTAAATAATGAACGAGTGCATGATGGCAAGATGGAATGCAAGAAAGAAGTAACCGATATCAAAAATGAAGAAGAAGCAACACAAGACTTGCAAGATGACAAAGCAAAGAGATGAAAAAATAGATAAAGCTGGAATCGAAGAAAGGATGGACAAGGAAGAGATGAACCAATCAATGAGTCAACAGATGAAAACGAGTACAAGGGATGGAAGGAAACAAGGAATCAAAGAATTGAATATGACGGGATCAAAATGAATGGGATAAGACTAGTGTCCAGATCGAGTTCATTATCAAATTATTCATGTGATTGCATGGCCTATTTAATGTTGAGTTAATATTGACTGAGTCAAGCCTGTCTAATGTATTAGTCAAACTAACACATTAGCCAAACCTGAGCTCTTATACCACTAAAAATCTTATCACGCCCCGCTTCCCAAAAAGAGAATATGGAATACGGATACGTGACTAAGTCCAGCGAATAATTTTCATCATCCATAAGCTGTCAGGATCTTTACAACATTTCACAAGAATAATCAGATTCGGAAGCAAGAAAAGCCAACCACGCATGCATATATGAATCAAAATACCAACAGGATTACTTCAAACAAAATGTAATAATCTCAAATAAACCAGATCTGACCAAGTCAAAAATTCTGAGATAAACTTTCTAAATACAAATAATCCAAGTAACAGATACAATTAACCAAATAAGTAAAAAGAAAATAATAATAATAATAGCAAGAACTCCAGAATCTATAATCTCATATCACCTATTCTATCTGGCAGCTGATCTCCAAAATCTACAATTTAGCAAAATTACAGAAAGAGGAAAAGAAAACAAAACGCCCGTCAATGCAAGTAACGGAACACAGGGATCGTGAGGCGACTGCGGGTCGGCGACTAGCTGCGGGGTTGCGTCGAGGAGAGGCGCGATAATTAGCTGGGGAGTCGACTGGCTGTTGTTGTTGTCAGCCTGCGGTAGCGCTGAAGAGATGGCTGCGGGGCGTCGCGGCGATTGGGCTTGCTGATGTCGTCGAAGACAGGGCACAACACTGGGAGGGTCGGGAGTCGACTACGGGGCTCTGTGGAGCTGCATTGCGGAGGTGTGATAGAAGGGCAGCACGACACAGGGCATGCCAGAGAGGGAGAGGGGATGAGAAGAAGGTCAGGAGTGCAAGGGGATCGGGGGTAGCAGATGGGTTAGGTGGATCGGGAGAGAGAGGGAGGAGAAGAAAATGAAATGGCTGGGTTGTAGGGTTAGAGGTGATAGGTTAACAGGATATATATATGATAGGATATTTAGGGTTAGGTGTTAAAATGGGTGCAAAGGGGTAAATGGGTTTCGGGTACAGGGGATAGATCACAAATGGGTTAAAGGGTATTTGATTTGGGAGTTATAAAAATAAGATTTTGGGTACTGGTAGGATCCAATAAAGAATAAGGTTTGGGTTAAAATCTAACAGGGAAATTAAACTAACCAATAAAAAGTAGGTTTAGATAACAAAATATAATTTGTACAACAATATGAAAATTATTTGAAATAACTACAAATACAATTATCAATAGAAAAAGATTTTTAAACATACAATCAAAAGGTAATAATAATAAAATAATAATACTAATAGTAGTAAAAATAACAATAGTAGTAGTAATAGCAGAAACAATGATAATAATAATAACATGAATAATAGGGTTTGTATTACAACATAAAAATCATTTGAAAATAACAAGAAATACAATTAATGAAAAGCATAGATTTTAATAGGAGATACGAAATACTTTTGAAATAAAATGAATTTAAGAAAACGGAATTTTTTTTTTAAAGAACCCAAACCCAGATAATACACGGGAAAAAAAATACACCAAAAATACAGAAAACGGAAAACAGTGATTACAAATCCTACCCATCTTACAACAAAATTTCGTCCTTGAAATTTGCATAGGCGGACAAGGCAAAAGCAAACTTGGGGAAGGGTAACAAAACAGAGAATTGGAGAAAGGAACAAAGCAGTGGCAACACAAGAATAAGAAGGAAGAAGATAACAACGAGGTCAAATGGAATCCATGAAAGAGAATAAACAGTATCAAAAGAAAAGAAACAACACAAGATAACAAAGCAAGATAGGGATTTGGTAAAACTGGAATTGTCAGGCCTCGCTTCCCAAAAAGAATACGGAATACGGATACGCAACAAAAACCCAGCGAATGATTTTCATCATCCATAAGCTGTTCAAGAATCTTTACAACATATCACAATATAATCAGAGTCGGAAGCCAGAAAAGTCAACCATATGCACATATGAACCAAATACCAACAAGAATACTTGAAATAAAATATATAAATCTTAAATAGTCATGATCTGAAATACACAAATAATCCTGGATCACATTGCCCAAATACAAGATACAATTATTCATGAATAACAGGGAAATAAATAAATGTAGCAAGAGCTCCAGCAACTAATATCTCATCTCGCCTATTCTATCTGGTAGCTGATCTCCAAAATCTGCAATTCAACGAATGCAGGAAAAAGGAAAAGAGAAAAAAAAGTATCCATCAATTGCAAGTTACGAGTCACAAATAATGTAGGATACAAGTACATGGAATGGGTGAATCTAAGTAACAAACCTAGCATGGTATAATCATGATGTCCAAAATAAATAGCTAGCATGGCAAACGTGAACAAGTGTAAATGGCTTAAATCAAGTGTCAAGTAATCATGTATCAAGTGTCATGTAAATAAGTCTCATGTATCATGTAGTCAAGTATCAAGCAAGCATGTATCATGTTCAAGTATCATATTCAGGTCTCATGTGTCAAGTCTTGTAATTATTACTATCTTGGTAGCACTTCATGCATCCATCTTTTTACTACATGGTTGCTACAGTCAAAACAATTTCGTTTTAGATTTCATAGTGGATCATAGAGGGCAGTGTACTCAGGGACAAGTAATCCAAATCATATACCAAATTCTAAATTAACCAAATCATATACCGAATTTCAAATTAACCAAATCATATACCAAATTCCAAATAATCCAAATCATATACCAAATTCCAAATATGGGAAATACGGGCCCCCTTTCGAGTACACATTTCTGAATTATCCACTATTAGAATTATCCCTTAAACCCCGACTTGGTTATTTTTATTATTAATGATCAGGCATGCATGTATGTGTCACAAAACAAAGCAGGGATAGCCGAGTATAAATATGTATCAGGTTTAGGGTGCAAGATAAATAAGTACAGGCACAAGATGATACATAATAGGGTAGAACAACTAGTTTTCTAATTCAGGACAACAAGACAGTATTGTACAAAAATAGTGATTCCCGCCACTACAAACATCCAAATCTGGATCTATCAAAGGATCTGGAAAATAGACTTTCACACAAATCCAGCGAGTATAATTAAGCCATATAGTAATTCACAACATCATAACTCAAAATAGGTTTGAAAACAGAAAATATGATCAGTCCGAAATCAGGAAAACAAATTCAAGAACAGGAAAACAGCATGAAAACACATTAATTAAATCCACGAAAAATCTGGGGTATTTCCCTATATATCCAGTAGCTAAATATAAAATTTCAGATTTTTCCAGTAAAAATAGACTAGTCATCAAAAATAAGAAAGCATCAAGAAAACATAGTTTAGCAAATCTCGAAATCCCAACACTGTTGTACGAAAACTATGATATCTCGCAACCAGTGAAATGAAATTTAATTCCGCCAAAGGGATATGAAAATACATAAAATTTACTAACTTTCACATTTCACAAATATTTTTCATACAGTAAAAGGAATCGTAGTGAAAATAGGGTTCTTTACAGAATAACGAGCAAAATACAGTATGTATAGATTTTAGAAACGAGCATGAAACATCACACAAAACTTATCAATAAAATTCACCAAAATTCTGGGTAATCCCTAACTTAATAAAGAAACACTGACCAAAGTTTTGGATCAAAATAATATGTACAGCATAGTTCTTGAAAATAGTTTGTCATTAAAATTACCGAAAAACAGAATCTGGAAAAGATCGACACCTCTGTACTAAAACAGCCATAACTCAGTCATACGAAATCAAAATTAAGCAAGGTAAGAGGGGTTTGAAAATAGACGAAATTATATAAAACTCATATTTTGTACCAAAATCAAGATATTGACTGTAGCACAGTCGAAAACTGCAACCAAAACAGAACAGTGCCAAAATACAGATTCTTCCCCTTAAAACAAAATCGACATAGATTCGAGAAAATTGATCCAAACACATCCAAACTTGAAATGAAGTATACCAAGTGTTTAAACATCATGAATTAGGGTTATTAACATGTCTACGCCAAGAAATTCACATGGGTCTCAATCAAAACACAAGTTTGCACACAAGTTTCACATACATGTTCAAAATTAAGAATTGGGCGAATCCTAGGTTATTTTATGTCAAGATTTGTGTCGTGAGTCTTCTATGGCCAAAATATCACAATAGGGGCAAAACCCATCAAGCAAAACACAAACAAGAGTCGTTTCTAGATCCAACTATACTATAGATGAACTTTTTGACTTGTATCAAACAAATGAATTGAAGTACAAGTTATTTGCCTTAAATCGGGATAAAGAACGACAAACTCAAAAGTAAGAGGAATTCCCACGAACGCAAATCCACGAACTCACGAACGATCTACACGCGTACTCGAACACGCGCAAGAAACTCCAAGAGCAAGAGAGCGCGAGACCGTGGATGGAGAGAAAGCGCGAGGGATGAATCACGGATGGCGCAAGAGTTTGGGAAAAAAAATGCAGTTTGCGGATGAAAAAAATACATGAGAGTACATATATAGTTGTATATATGATAGGGTTTTAGAAGGAGGGTGCACAAAGTTGGTGGCGGCTACAGGAGGAAGAAAATAAAACTGGGTCGGGTTACTTGGTGAAATCCGGGTTGGGGTGGGGAAATATGCAGCTCACGGTTTGATATTATTTGGAAGGTAAGGATTTTGGTAGGATGTAGTATTAGGATGTAGGTATATAATAGGTAAGTTTAATAAATGGGTATAAGGATTATAGATTAGGAATATAATAAAGTTTGGTATAAAGATTTCGGATCTTATGTGGATGGAAAAAAAAAAGAACAGGTGGTTAGGATAGTTAATGTTGGGTTTAGTAGTGTAGGGTTTATAGGGTTTATTTAATAAATGGGTTTGGGTAAAAATAAATAAATAAATAAGTAAATACAATAAACAAATAAAATAAATAAATAAATAAAATAACAAATAAAAAATATTATTTATAATAAAATGTAATTTGCATTACAAAATAGTATTTATTTAAAATAGTTACAAATACACTTATTGATCGAAAATAGATTTTAATAGGAAATCTAAAAATACATTTTGACAAAAGAATTTGAAAACCGAAAAAAAATAATTTGCGAAAATTTTAAATACAGAAAATATACAAAAATTCATTTTTAGGAAAACAGGGGTTACAGAAATCAAAGAGAGAATGAACATGGAAGAATTGAATCAAATAATGAATGGATGCATGATGGCAAGATGGAATGCAAGAAAGAAGTAACCGGTATCAAAAATGAAGAAGAAGCAGCACAGGACTTGCAAGATGACAAAGCAAAGAGATGAAAAAATAGATAGAGATGAAATCGAAGAAAGGATAGACAAGGAAGAGAAGAACCAAGCAATGAGTCAACAGATGAAAATGAGTACAAGGGATGGAAGGAAACAAGAAATCAAAGAATTGAATATGACGGGATCAAAATGAATGGGATAAGACTAGTGTCCAGATCGAGTTGATTATCAATTTGTTCATGTGATTGCATGGTCTATTTAATGTTGAGTTAATCCTGACTGAGTCAAGCCTGTCTAATGTATTAGTCAAACTAACACATTAGCCAAACCTGAGCTCTGATACCACTAAAAACCTTGTCACGCTGCACTTTCCAAAAAGAGAATACAGAATACGGATACGTGACTAAGTTCAGCGAATGATTTTCATCATCCATAAGCTGTCAGGATTTTTACAACATTTCACAAGAATAATCAGAGCCGGAAGCAGGAAAAGTCAACCACACATGCATATATGAATCAAAATACCAACATGATTACTTGAAACAAAATGTAATAATCTCAAATAAATCAGATCTGAACAAGTCAAAAATTCTGGGACAAACTGCCCAAATACAAATAATCTAAGTAACAGATACAATTATTCAAATAAGCAACAAGAAAATAATAATAATAGTAAGAACTCCAGAATCTAGAATCTCATATCACCTACTCCATCTGGCAGCTGATCTCCAAAATATGCAATTTAGAAAAATTACAGGAAGTGAAAAAGAAACAAAATGCCTGTCAATGCAAGTTACGAGCCGCTTGTAGTGCAGGGACAAGTACATCGGAAGGAAAAACAAATATAGAATAACAGCAGAACAAACATAGCATGGAATAGATATAACAGAGCAGGATAACTGGCATGAATCAGGAACAAAATCAAGTAACATAATGTGCTAACAGGTACAGGTAACATGTATCAAGTGTCAAGCAAGCAGGTAAATAGGTAATAGATGGACAGGTAAACAGGTGTCAAGTAGCATGTACACATAATCATGTAACAGGTAAGCATGTAACAGGTAATCATGTAACAGGTATCATGTAACAGGTAATCATTTAACAGGTATAATGTCATGTCAAGTCTTGTATTATTACTATCTAGGTAGCACTTCATGCGTCCTAGGTTTTTACCACATGATTGCTACATACATGCAAATTTCGTTTAGATCTAGTTGTGGGTTTCTATAGGGCCGTGAACTTAGGCATCATGTAGCGGTAACAGGAACAGGTTCATGAATCAGACAGGTACACGAATCATCCGATTCATGCATCAACAGGTTCAGGAATCAACAAGTACACGAATCAATCGATCCATGCATCAACAGGTACACGAACCAACAGGTCCATGCATCAATAGGTAACAAGTACACGAACCAATAGGTCCATGCATCAATAGGTAACAGGTACACGAACCAATAGGTCCATGCATCAACAGGTTCATGTATCAATATGAATCAAAATGGGAAACACGGGCCCTGTTGTCTCAGTACCCATACTTATATTGTCCATTACTAAGGTCTTTTCCTTAACTCCTGCTTGATTACTTGTTATTGTTATTAAACATGTCTATACATGTCACAACAGAGTAAGAATAACATGGCATGAACAAGTAACAGGTATAGGATCAAAGATAAACATCTTCAAGTGAAAGACAACACATAACAGGATGGGACAACAAAAATTCTTGTTCAGAACCGCAAGACAGTACTGCACTAAATCTGGGATTCCCGTTGCCACAAAAATGCAAACATGGATCCATCAGAGAATCTGGAAAATAGACTCTCGGCCAAATCCAGCAAATATATAAGTCATATGGTATTTCACAAAAATAAGTCTCAAAACAGATTTGTATCCAGAAAACATGTTTAGCCAGAAATCAGAAGTTTGTATTCATAAACAGGAAAACAGCATGAAAACTCACTAATTAAATCCACGAAAAATCTGGGATATTACATAGTATGTTTAGTATCAGAAAAAAAAGTTTCATAATTTTCTAACATAAATAGAATAGTCAATTAAAATCAGAAAGAAATAAGATACAACATTTTTTGTAAATCTGGAATCACAAACACTGCAGTACTAAAACAGCGATATCTCACAAAATATAAGTCTAATTCCAGATCCGTCAAAAGGTGATAAAACAGATACAGTAGGCTATAATTCATATTCACAAAGTTTTTATAGACAACAAATAGAATCAGCTTGAGATTGAGGTTCTTTACTCAACAGCAGGAAAATTCTGCAACTAAAGTAGTTGTTTGCAAGCATAGAATAGTGTATAAAAGTTATCAATTAAATCTAACAAAATTAGGGGTTAATCCCAATCAGGTCTAGTTGTAACTAGCAAAATATTGGATCAAAATATTATTTTTAACATCAGTAGAAAAATAAATAGTCATACAAAATCCATATAAAACTGGATCTGGAATTTTAAACACATCTGTAGTAATAGTCATAACTCGCAACTCATAAATCGAAACTGAGATCTGTCAGAAAATCTTGAAAGTAGACAAAATTCTCTATAATTCATATTCACAAATAATTTTCATATACTGACCTTAATAGGGTCTAAAGTGCTAAACAAAAACGGGGTAACACAAAAACTAAAATATCCTTTATGCATAAAATCAACATGGATCATATGAAACATGTCCAAATCGCTACCAAATATGAAATAGGGTATACTAGATGTCCAAGCAACATGATATAGGGTATTCCACAAGTATAGAACAAGTTATACTACTATCAACACATCAAGCATACGAGGTCATACAACAAGTCATGAACAACATGCATGTACACAACAAGAAGTGGTCATCCCTAAGTTATTTTGTGTCATGTGTGTAATGAGGCAACTACGGGCGGATCAACACAATATAGACAAGATACAACAAGGGTTTTGTCACGCCCGGCTTCCCAAAATAATACAGAATACGGATACGCGACTCAACCCAGTAAATAATTTGCATCATCCATAAGTTGTTCAGAATCTTACAACAAATCTCAGAATAATCAGAGTCGGAAGCCAAAAGAATCATCCTCACACAGACATATATATCTCAAAACAAAGCAAAGTGCCAACAGAATTTAGTTGAAAACCAATGATATAATAGTCTCAAATAAACAGATCCGAACAAGTTAATATCCTAGGTCACATCTCCCAAATACAAATAAAATCCATATACTCAAATACATTGTTCAAAAGCAACAGATAATAATAATAGCAAAAGAAGTCTAACACTAATATTTAATTTCTCCAATACCATCGGGCAAACGTCCATCTTGATATGCAATCAATAAATTGCAGGAGAAGGAAAAAGAAAACAAGTACCCGTCAATACAAGTTACGGGCCACTGGTAATGCAGGATACAAGTACATAAAAAACTAACAAATCTAAATAATAGCAGAAACAGATATAGCATGGTATAGCGGAATCAACTAGCATTGTATACTAATATGTGTCAAGTGTCAGTCAATTAGCATGCAGACAGATATACAGATAGTGTCAAATAATGATGTCAAGTGATAGTGTCAGACAAATAACAGATAATCAGATAATCAGATAGCCAGATAGCAGATACAGATAACAGATTCAGATTCGGATTCAGATACAGATGTCAGATACAGATTGTTATAAGTCTTATATTAATTACTAACTAAGTAGCACCTCATGTACCATCCTTTTATCACATAGTTGCTACATTCAATACAGTTATATTTGTAGATTTCGTAGGGGATCATATAGGGCCGTGTACTCAGGGTTCAGACAGATATCAAATAATAGATGCAGAATTCAGACAGACAGATAGAACCTAGTGGTTCTCTTCTTCCTACACCTTCCTATAGGAAGTAATGTAGAAAGGGTACAGAATAACAGATAACAGATAATCATATGGAAAATACGGGCACCCTTCTAAGTACAAATTTCTATGCTTTCGCACTACTAGATCTTTCCCATAAACCCCGGCTTGATCATTTTTATAATTATTATCAGACAGATGTGTATGTGCATGAAAAAGAGTAAGTCTAGCATGATATATCGACCCACAAGTTCAGAATAATAGATAAGCATGTACAGATGGTAAGATAGTCACATAACAGAACAAAATAGAGTACTCCCTAAATCAGGACATCACGACAGTACAGTACTAAAATAATAATTCCTGTTACCAAAAATATCAAAACCTAGATCCGTCAGAGAATCTGGAAAATAGACTTCTAACTGAATCCAACGAATACATATAAGCCATATACTGTTTTAGAAAAACATAACTCAAAACTAATTTGAAACCAGAAAATACGTTTAGCCAGAAATCAGTAAATCGAATGCTCACTCAGGAAAACAGCATCAAAACACCTCAAATAAATCCAGAAAAAATTTGGGGTATTCTACTATATGTCTAGTGTCAGAATATAAAGTTTCATAATTTTCCAGCAAGATTAGTTTAGCCAAAAAAATCAGAAAACATCAAGAAACGATAGTTTGGCAAATCTGGAATTCCCAATACTGCTGTAACTGTACCAAAAATGTAATATCTCGCAAACCGTGAAGCGAAAATCTAAATCCGCAAAAGAGAAATGAAAATAGACAAAATCAGCTAACTTTTATATTTCATAAATATTTTTCATACAGGAAAAGCAATTAGGGTTAAAATACAAATCTTTACATAACAGCGAGCACAATCCAGCAAGTATAGTTTTTATAAACAAGCATGAAACAGCATATAAAACTCATCAATAAAATCTACCAAAATTTTGGATAATCCCTAAATAGATATAGAAATACTTTACAAAATTTCAGATCAAAATAATATGCTTAGAACTAGTATCAAAATAGTTTAGTCATCGAAATCATCAAGAAACGAAATATGGAAATGAAATACACCTCTATAGTAAAACAATCATATCTCACACATAGAAAACGAAATCGATCAAGGTCAGAGAGTTCGGAAAGAATAAAGATTTCTCTAAAAATTATGTTTAATACTGAAGTTAAGATTGTAACGCCCCGAATTCCAAAATACACTGAATTCGAGATTCCACAGGATCTTTACACTTCTTTCGTACAATTTTACAAGGAATTTAAAACTTTTCACTTTACATCAGAGTTACATGCAAACTTTACACTTTACATTTTACAGCAGAAGCAAATTTACAACATTTAAATAAATGTACATCAACATTTGAATAATCTCTAAGCATCTGTGCTTCTTTAATCTTTATCATGTCATTTACCCTGCATACAAAACTGTGGATACGTCAGTTTATTCAACCGACGAACATTATACACGACCATCCTCTCTATGCCGGAAATACTATAACTGATTTTCCATATTTAACAAACACAAACTTGTCACATATCAAACTAAAGGGAATACCCTATTGATGTCGTGTTGTGATTGTGCACTTAGTCCTTAATGCAGTTATTTATATTAAATGTTACTAATGTGCACTTGTTCGGATTCTATGCATCCCATACTACATAGGTCCGAGGGCAAGCCTCTTAATCGTTCTTCATCTTGTAGGGTTCAATCCCTCGTCAAGACTTAATCTACTACTGTAACTACGGTAAGTATCCTAGATGTTTTCTGACATACGAACTCATGTCTAGGCGCCCTGGAGGGAATCCCAATGCACTGACACATGACTCATCATGCAGGCATCCTGTGGTAATTCAGCTCCTACCATAGACATGACACCACCCTGCAATCGTCAAACACCCCACCAGCGCCGCCACCGGGACGGAATTCTGGAGCAGTATCCACGCCCTATCATGACTCATCATGGGACATCCTGGGATACTCTCTCGCCGCCAATCCAATGGCCCTCATACTCAATGTTTTTCTCTTACTTTCATCACATCTTCACTATGTAACTAAACCTTAATTCTAATGAAATCATGAACAAAATCAATCTCTTAGAGTTAGCCCTCTCACTACTACCGGTCTTATTTCTTTCATTTCACAATGACCCAAACTTGGTCTTTTCAATGTCAATAATCAAATTTCATTACTTTTCACTTGCCGGTGTGAGTTTTTGGCTACACCCTAATTTTCAATTTCAATTCACAAATTCACATGTTTGAGTTTTCATACTCAATAACATTTCTCTTTTCTAATCACATGATTTCTAAATTATTCATGAGCCAATAACCATACATGGAGTTCAATTATTCATCATGTATTTCATCTAATATTTATTTCCACATTAAAAATCATATCACCAATTATATGGTCAAGATGAAAATTCACAATACATTATTGTTACACTATTCTTCAATAAGAATAATTCATACCACTTTACTTCATATATTTTCTTTCTTATTTATATTTCCTTTCTAGCACTTTATTTCAAGTTCTTTTGCAAAGTATAACTTTCACAAAAATATAAGTGTAGAAGCATAGTTCCAATTACACTTTTGTTCTAAAAAATATACTCTATTTCATTTTAATAACTCCTAGTTTATTTTTCATAAGTCCCACATAATTTTAGAATAATAATAATATTTTTTTCATAATTTTTAAACATAAAAAACCATCAAAAAATCATTTTTTCCCCAAAGTTTAATTCTGGCTGAGACCAGGATTCGAACCAGCGACCACAGAGAAGCAAGCCGCACGCTCTGGCCACTAGGCCAATTGTGCTATTCGGTATAGAAAGGGGTTCAGAGAGTTATATACTCTCGGCTGAGGCTTAAATCAATTTTTTAAATGCACAAAAAATATGGTGTCATCAAGGATCGAACCATCGATCTGTAAGAACCCAACGCACAACACTGTAGCATTAAGAAGCTTCCCGACCACTTGAGCTATAGGCTCAAGTTGTCTTGAATACAACTTGCATTATAATTAAATCAACTCTCTATTTAATAGGACATTTTAATGTTCCAAAAGCTATCATTTGAATTTTTCTTTTACTAAATTTACTGTAAATCTCCAGAATAATTATTCACATGATTCTTAATACTCCAGTAATTTAAAAATAATTTTCCCAATAATTAAACACATATTTTTCATACAATTAGTTTAAATTGTATACTACTACTACCACATTTTTTTTCGACATTTCTTATCCAATCTTAACATTAATATTCTCTATATCAATTCCCTGTTTGTGTTCCTTTCACAAACCCAAAAATTATATTTTAAGTTATTCCTTACAAACTTTAGCACAAAAAAGTTCATTCAAGCACATAAAACCATATTTTCATCTACTAACATTTGCATTTAGTTTTTTATGCCAACAACAAATTTTACTTCAAGCAATCCATAACTATAGATAATTAACATACAACTTAAGTTTGATGATGGCATCACATACAATCTATTTAGCAACATTCTAATAAGCCATTTTTCCAATTAAATGTACTCTTATTAATCTTTTTCATGCATTATCATTTCAATTCAATTCTAGCATGCTATCTAATTAGAAACATGGAAAATAACCCACCTTAATTGGAGAGAAATACAATTGCAACCCCTCCTAAAATTTCCTTGCCAAAAGAGCGTTCCTCCTCCTCCTCGATGTGCACACGAGCCTCCAAAAGATGCAACCCCGAGCTCCAAAGATGTCGGCCTTCCTTTCTTGGTGCAAACACAGCTCCTCACACACAACTCTCAATCTTTTAACTCACTTACTATACTACTAATAATGTATTTTATACTATAGGTTTTGGAGAAATAAAGAGTACAAAAATAACTAGGCTAGGGGCGGTATTTATACTAAAATTTGGAGTGAAATGGAAGGCTAGGATCAAACTAGGAGTTAGAAATAAAGGGCTAGGATTCAAGGGGGAGTTATAGTAACCAACCATAATCAAGCAACCACCACCCATGACTCCATTCAAATTTCCTTTTCCCTCCATGTCAAAAACCGGCCTCACATGGTGCATTTGCACGTGTACGTGCAATGCACGTGTACGTGCAATGCACGTGCATGCATTTGTTCTCCATTTAAAAAAGTTGTACATTATATTTTCTACAAAAATAATCTTTAAAAGACGTTCTACATTACAAGTTGTAGTTAAATTAGAAATAACTCATGGGCTTTAATTAATGGGCCAAAATAATAGTTTTATATAAAGAAATTAAATAAATTAGATTTGGGGTTTATTTGAAGAAAAAAAGGGCCTTTATAAAATAATTAAAGAACACATATACATATATATATACATATACTCATCATCCATAATGAAAATAATTATAAGATTTCATACTACAAAAATTGCACGTGTACACTACGTGCAAAATAAATAAATAATTTTCATAAATGAAAATCGGGGTATTACAACACTCCCTCCTTAGAATAGTTCCGTCCCCGGAACAATAGTCAAGAGCGAGAAACAAAACACTCACAACAAGCACGAGAAAATACAAAATACAAAATACAAATCAAGCAAAAAGCTCAGGGTAATCCTTCAACATCCTCTCCTCAGACTCCCAAGTAGTCTCTTCAACCAAATAGTTCCTCCAGACTACCTTGACCATCGGTATCGTCTTATTCCTCAAGACTTTCTCTCGACGATCAACAATCTCGACAGGAGACTCGATGTAATTGAGATCCAAATGCAAACCTTATGGCACTTCAGGCAACTGATGACTCGGATCTGGAATATAACCTCTCAGCATAGACACATGAAAGACATTGTGCACCTGAGATAACTCTTCCGGCAATTCAAGCCGGTAAGCAGTTTTCCCGATCCTTTTCAATATCTTGTACGAGCCTATAAACCTCGGGGCTAACTTCCCGCCTTCGCCAAATCGGATCACACCTTTACTGGGCGATACTTTCAGAAAGACGAAGTCACCTTCCTCAAACTCAAGGTCCCTTCTCTGGTTGTCTGCATAGCTTTTCTGCCTGCTCTGAGCTTCTACCAACCTTTTCCTGATCAGATCAATCTTCTCAGAGGTTTGCTGCACAAGCTTAGGCCCAAACAATTGACGCTCCTCAACTTCAAACCAACAAACAGGTGTCCTGCACTTCCTGCCATACAGAGCTTCGTACGGTGCCATCCCAATGCTAGTCTGAAAACTATTGTTGTAGGCAAACTCTACCAAGGATAAATGCCTTTCCCAACTGCCTCCAAAGTCTAGTACACAACACCGAAGCATATCCTCAAGAATACGGTTGACTCTCTCGGTCTGCCCATCGGTTTGCGGATGAAAAGCAGTGCTGAAATCCATCTTGGTACCCAAAGCTGTCTGAAGAATCCTCCAGAAATGCGAAGTAAATCGCGCATCTCGATCAGACACAATAGTTGACGGAACACCATGAAGCTTGACGATCTCGCCAACATACAACTCAGCTAACTTGTCCATCGAAGCAGTGAGTTTCATCGCCAAAAAGTGAGCGGACTTGGTTAGTCGATCGACTATAACCCAAATCACATCATTGCCTTTAGGACTCTTGGGCAATCCCGTAATGAAATCCATACTGATGTTATCCCACTTCCATTCCGGAATAGGTAACAGCTGTAATAGACATCGGGTCTCTAATTCTCGGCTTTGACTTGCTGACAAATCTCACACTTCGCCTCAAATTCAGCCACATCCCGCTTTAAACCTGACCACCAGAAATGCGGTTTGATGTCTTTGTACATCTTAGTACTTCCAGGATGTACCGACAAAAGAGTAGCATGTGCCTCCTGAAGAATACTCTATTTCAGGTCCGCCTGATTTGGAACACATAGTCTATCTCCGAACCACAACACTTCATCCCTGATTTGAAATCCGGGCAACCTGCCAGCATCAACCTGCTCCTTCATCTCCAAGATATCTGCATCAACCTCCTGACTTGCAATGATCCTTCCATTCAGAGTAGGCTGAAGCCTCAACTGAGCTAAAGATGCTCCCAATCCTTACAAGACAACTTCAATACCTGCTCGATCCAATTCTTCCATCAGATGCTTCTGAGTTGTAATCAAACTGGATAAACTGCTCTTGCGACTAAGTGCATCAGCAACAACATTAGCTTTCTCAGGATGATATTTGATCTCAGTTCGCAAGTCCTCAAGCACTTCCAACCATCTCCGCTGCCTCAACTTCAGATCCTTCTGCTGGTATATGTACTTCAAACTCTTGTGGTCCGTGTACATGTTCAATTTCTCACCGTACACGTAGTGCCTCCATTACTTCAGGGCAAAGATAATCGCAGCCAACTCCAGATCATGAGTAGGGTAATTCTTCTCATGCGGTCTTAGTTGCCTAGATCCATAAGCGATTACTCTTCCTTCTTGCATTAAGACAGAACCAAGCCCACGATATGAAGCATCGCTATAAACATCATACTCAACACCTGCTCTAGGCAAGCCAAAATAGGTGCAGTAGTCAGCTTCTCTTTCAACTCCTGAAAGCTCGCCTCACATTGCTCAGTCCACTTGAAGTTCACATTCTTCTTGGTCAAACTAGTAAGCGACACAGCTAACTGAGCATAACCTTGAATGAATCTCCTGTAGTATCCAGTCAATCCAAGAAAACTTCTGACTTCCTTTACTATAGTAGGCCTAGCCCAATCTCTCACTGCCTCTATCTTCTGAGGGTCAGTTGCCACTTCCTCCTTAGAAAGGATGTGACCTAGGAATGCCACTTCAGATTTCCAGAAATCACACTTGGATAGCTTGGCATACAACTCCTGCTCTTCCAGCTTCTTCAAAACTGCTGCCAGATGCTCGGTGTGCTCCTCTTCTGACTTGGAGTACACGAGGATATCGTCGATAAACACCACGACGAAAGAATCAATGAACTGCCTCAGAACTCTGTTCATCAAATCCATGAAGATTGCAGGTGCATTCGTTACTCCAAATGGCATAACTAAGAATTCGTAATGCCCATGTCGAGTTCTAAATGCAGTTTTGTGCACATCTTCAGCTTTCACTCGAACTTGGTGATATCCTGATCGAAGATCTATTTTGGAGAAAACAGCTGCTCCTTGTAGACGATCGAACAAGTCATCAGTTCGGGGAATAGGATACCTATTCTGAACAGTGACCTTATTCAGCTCTCGGTAATCAATGCACATCCTCATCGAACCATCCTTCTTCTTTACCAAAAGCACTGGTGCTCCCCAAGGTGACGCACTAGGTTGAATAAAGCCTTTCTCCAACAGTTCCTCAATCTGCCATTTCACCTCATCATGTTCCACTGGAGCCATCCTATACGGTGCCTTAGAAATGGGTGCATTTCCCTGTTGAAGGGTGATGCTGAACTCTACATCACGTTGCGGGGGTAACCCAGGAAAATCATCCAAGAACACAGTCGGATAGTCCCGAACCACAGGAATCCTTTGCACTTCTACAGGAATTTCTTCCTTGCGGATAGCTGCCACCAGCATAGAACACTTTTTCTTCCCTTGGAAAGTGACTTCAGGTCCACCTGGAGCCTTCACTGTTACCGTCTTGGTCTTGCACTCGATGCTTGCACTGTACATCGACATCCAATCAATGCCAATGATAACATCGACTCCCAAAATAGTCAGCTCGATTAGATCAATCCCGAAAATTCTGTCCCCAATCACAATCTCGCAATCCGCATAGTACCGATCAGTGGTTAAAGTTTTTCCCTGATGGAGTAGCTACTGCTAAGATCTTGCCTGGAAAAATCTTCAGTTCAACTCCCAACACTTTAGCAAATTTAGGAGACACAAAAGTATGAGAGGATCCAGTATCGAACAAAACAACAGCTTTCATTCCATTCAAATAAAGTTCTCCTGTTACATAATACACACCCATTACGTAACAGTTCACTAAATAAATGGGAAGAAGAAACAACAGTCTAACTCCTATGGTTCCTCTTCGCTTCACGAAGTTCTCCCCGTAGTTCATCAACTTCTTCCTTCAGCACATCGGTCATATTCTTCCTCTTCTTGAGTTCCCATACACGATGACTGAGAACTGCAAAGTCGTCCTTACACTTTGCCAATTGAGCCTCCAATAATCCGACTCTCTCCCGCAGTGTTTCTACCTGCCTCTGAAGAGATATCACAAGACTATTTGGAACTGGTTCTTCTTCTTCGTCAGAAGAGTCATCAGATGAATCCGGAGGTGGGGTAATCTCTCGGGATTCAGGCCATTCTTCTCCAACAGAATCTGCTTGCCCTGGGTAGTACTCTTCCTCAGAATCTGCTTGTCCAGGATAATAATCTTCCTCTATGATATGCCAATTGTCGTCTCCAGCAGGGTCGAAGTGATCAGCCATCTTAGAAATAGGGAGGAAGAAGCATAAGGCATAGAGCAACACAAATGTAAGTAACTTACATTTAAATCTCTAGACTCAAACACACACTCTAATGTCCACTTCTAGGGTGTCGTTCCTTATAAATTTGTACTAGTGTGAAGCGTGGCTCTAATACCACTCTGTAACGCCCCGAATTCCAAAATACACCGAATTCGAGATTCCACAGGATCTTTACACTTCTTTCGTACAATTTTACAAGGAATTTAAAACATTTCACTTTACATCAGAGTTACATACAAACTTTACACCTTTACATTTTACAGCAGAAGCAAATTTACAACATTTAAATAAATGTACATCAATATTTGAATAATCTCTAAGCATCTGTGCTTCTTTAATCTTTATCATGTCATTTACCCTGCATACAAAACTGTGGGTATGTCAGTTTATTCAACCGACGAACATTATACACGGCCATCCTCTCTATGCCGAAAATAGTATAACTGATTTTCCATATTTAGCAAACACAAACTTGTCACATATCAAACTAAAGGGAATACCCTATTGATGTCGTGTTGTGATTGTGCACTTAGTTCTTAATGCAGTTATTTATATTATATGATACTAATGCGCACTTGTTCGGATTCTATGCATCCCATACTACATAGGCCCGAGGGCAAGCCTCTTAATTGTTTTTCATCTTGTAAGGTTCAATCCCTCGTCATGACTTAATCTACTACTCTAACTACGGTAAGTATCCTAGATGTTTTCTGACATACGAACTCATGTCTAGGCACCCTGGAGGGAATCCCAACGCACTGACACATGACTCATCATGCAGGCATCCTGTGGTAATTCAGCTCCTACCACAGACATGACACCACCCGCAGTCGTCAAACACCCCACGAGCGTCGCCACCGGGACGGTACTCCGGAGCAGTATCCATGCCCTATCATGACTCATCATGGGACATCCTGGGATACTCTCTCGCTGCCAATCCAATGATCCTCATACTCAATGTTTTTCTCTTACTTTCATCACATCTTCACTATGTAACTAATCCTTAATTCTAATGAAATCATGAACAAAATCAATCTTTTAGAGTTAGCCCTGTCACTACTACCGGTCTTATTTCTTTCATTTCATAATGACCCAAACTTGGTCTTTTCAATGTCAATAATCATATTTCCTCACTTTTCACTTGCCGGTGTGAGTTTTGGCTACACCCTAATTTTCAATTTCAATTCACAAATTCACATGTTTGAGTTTTCATACTCAATAACATTTCTCTTTTCCAATCACATGATTTCTAAATTATTCATGAGTCAATAACCATACATGGAGTTCAATTATTCATCATGTATTTCATCCAATATTTATTTCCACATTAAAAATCATATCACCAATTATATGGTCAAGATGAATATTCACAATTCATTATTGTTACACTATTCTTCAATAAGAATAATTCATACCACTTCACTTCATATATTTTCTTTCTTATTTATATTTCCTTTCTAGCACTTTATTTCAAGTTCTTTTGCAAAGTACAACTTTCACAAAAATATAAGTGTAGAACCATAGTTCCAATTACACTTGTTCTCAAAAATATACTCTATTTCATTTTAATAACTCCTAATTTATTTTTCATAAGTCCCACATAATTTTAGAATAATAATAATATTTTTTTCATAATTTTTAAACATCAAAAACCATCAAAAAATCATTTTTTCCCCAAAGTTTAATTCTGGTCGAGACCAGGATTCGAACCAGCGACACAGAGAAGAAAGCCACACGCTCTGACCACTAGGCCAATTGTGCTATTCGGTATAGAAAGGGGTTCAGAGAGTTATATACTCTCGGCTGAGGCTTAATTCAATTTTTTAAATGCACAAAACATATGGTGTCATCAAGGATCGAACCATCGATCTGTGAGAACCCAATGCACAACACTGTAGCATTAAGAAGCCTCCCGACCACTTGAGCTATAGGCTCAAGTTTTCTTGAATACAACTTGTATTTTAATTAAATCAACTCTCTGTTTAATAGGACATTTCGATGTTTCAAAAGCTCTTATTTGAATTTTTCTTTTACTAAATTTACTGTAAATCTCCAAAATAATTTTTCACATGATAATTAATACTCCAGTAATTTAAAAATAATTTTTTCAATAATTAAACACATATTTTTCATACAATTAGTTTAAATTGTATGCTACTACTACCACATTTCTTTTCGACATTTCTTATCCAATCTTAACATCAATATTCTCTATATCAATTCCTTGTTTGTGTTCCTTTCACAAACCCACAAATTATATTTTAAGTTATTCCTTGCAAACATTAGCACAAAAAGTTCATTCAAGCACATAAAACCATATTTTCATCTACTAATATTTGCATTTAGTTTTTTATGCCAACAACAAATTTTACTTCAAGCAATCCATAACTATAGATAATTAACATACAACTTAAGTTTTATGATGGTATTGCATACAATCTATTTAGCAACATTCTAATAAGCCATTTTTCCAATTAAATATACTCTTATTAATCTTTTTCATGCATTATCATTTCAATTCAATTCTAGCATGCTATCTAATTAGAAACATGGAAAATAACCCACCTTAATTGGAGAGAAATACAATTGCAACCCCTCCTAAAATTTCCTTGCCAAAAGAGCGTTCCTCCTCCTCCTCGATGTGCACACGAGCCTCCAAAAGATGCAACCCTGAGCTCCAAAGATGCCGGCCTTCCTTTCTTGGTGCAAACACACTCCTCACACACAACTCTCAATCTTTTAACTCATTTACTATACTACTAATAATGTATTTTATACTATAGGTTTTGGAGAAATAAAGAGTACAAAAATAACTAGGCTAGGGGCGGTATTTATACTAAAATTTGGAGTGAAATGGAAGGCTAGGATCAAACTAGGAGTTAGAAATAAAGGGCTAGGATTCAAGGGGGAGTTATAGTAACCAACCATGATCAAGCAACCACCACCCATGACTCCATTTAAATTTCCTTTTCCCTCTATGTCAAAAACCGGCCTCACATGGTGCATTTGCACCTGTACGTGCAATGCACGTGCATGCATTTGTTCTCCATTTAAAAAAGTTGTACATTATATTTTCTACAAAAATAATCTTTAAAAGACGTTCTACATTACAAGTTGTAGTTAAAATAGAAATAACTCATGGGCTTTAATTAATGGGCCAAAATAATAGTTTTATATAAAGAAATTAAATAAATTAGATTTGGGCTAAAAAGAAAGGCTTATGTTTATTTGAAGAAAAAAAGGGCCTTTATAAAATAATTAAAGAACACATATACATATATATATATACATATACTCATCATCCATAATGAAAATAATTATAAGATTTCATACTATAAAAATTGCACGTGCACACTACGTGCAAAATAAATAAATAATTTTCATAAATGAAAATCGGGGATATTACAAAGATACTGATCTTAATATAGTCTAAAATAGCAATCAAAACTGATCACTGACAAAATACAGATTTTCCTCTAAACAACAAATCAACATACAACTTATGAAACTTGTCCCAAACACAACCAAACATGTTATGGAGTCTACTAAGTATCCAAACATCATGAAATATGGTATATAGCATGTTCACAACAAGTATATCACATGGATCCAGACAAACACACGATTTTTCATAATTATCTCACAAATATAATCACATCAAGAACTGTCAAAACCTAAATTGTTTCATGTCAAATTTTTGTCGTAAGGCAACTATGGTCAATAGCACTATAGAGAAAATACTCATCCAAATACATCACACACGAGTTGTCTCTAGAACCCAACTACACTACAAGCCGAATTTATGACTTGTATCATACAAAGAAATTGAGTACAAGTTACTTGCCTTAACCGAAGTCAAAACGAACACCAAGAATAATGGGAACGGATTCCCGGCAACGAACAAAACCCACTAACAAATCCACAAACCAAGCAATTACACGATCACACACGTGCAAACCACGTGCACATGCAAGCCAAGAGAGAGAGAGAGAGGTCGGGGTAGCGACGACGCTGGCCCTTGCTGGCGCTGCTGCTGCTCCTAATGCAGCTGCTGTCACCGGCAGACGGGGAAAAGGACGGAGGGAGAGAAAGATGTTGAGGGCGATGATGGTGGAGAGGTGGTGTTCGGCTTGGGGGGTGATCGGGTGGGTGGTCGGCAGCAAGAGGGAGTCGGGGTAGGGGGTGTGTGCAGCAGTCGGGATGAGGGCAGGTGGGAGAGATGTTGGCGACGACTAGGGTTAGGAGCACAGGGAAATTGCATGGGTTAATATATATATGGGGTAGAGGATATGCTAGGGTTTCTGAAGTGGGTGACGGGTAGCATGGGCTCAGGTTTCGGGTAGCATAGGGTTTAAATTGAGTGGGTAGTTAGGAAATGACTGGGTATAGGATTAGTTTAATGGGGTAATTAGAATGGGTTGGGGATTAATTATTAATTGGGTTTAATAGAATTTGAAATAGGATTTAGAATAATTTGGCTTTGGTTAATTAGGGATCAAGAGAAATAGGATTAGAAATAGGATAAGCAACCAAATCACTACGAGGACCCAAGAACAAAATAAAGAGAACAAGAACCAATGAAAAGCGAAATAATAATAACGATCAAGAATAAATCAAGGGACAGAAAAATAAATCACAAGTAGATCAAAAATGAACAAAAATGAATATATATTGAAAACAATTTCAATATACGGTCCAAATTACAAAGAGAGCACAAATACTCCAGAAAGAAGAAAAATTCACCAAGAATACAAAAAATGAAAAACAGGGGTTACAATCCTACCCACCTAACAAAAAGAATTTCATCCTCAAAATTCAAAAAGAAGATACATAGGGTAACCCCGAAAGAAAAAGAAAGAAAGAAAACAAAGAAAAACAAAACAAAACAGCCACTACACAAACAAATAAGGAAACTTCAGCTGAATCTCCTCCTCCAGCTCCCAAGTCGACTCACTAAGAGAGTGAGGATTTCAAGCAACACGAACCAGCTTGATGGCCTTGTTCTTAAGCACTTTCTCCCGCCGATCCACAATAGCAACTGGCGGAATCTCACAAGTCAAATCCGGCCGCACGGTCAACTCAGAGTAGTCGATCACGTGACTCTCATCGCGGATATATCTCCTGAGTTGTGAGACATGGAAAATATTGTGCATCCTAATAATGCTGGTGGCAAAGCGAGACGATAGGCCACCCTGCCTACTCACTCCAAAACCTCAAACGGTTCAATAAACCTAGGGCTAAGCTTGTCCCCACCACCGAACCGAATGACACTGCGCCACATCAATACCTTCAGGAAAACTTGGTCACCAACAACAAACTCCAAAGGCCTCTGATGGACATCAGCCCACCGCCTTTGCCTATCCTGAGCTGCCTGAAGATGCTTTCTGATCTGAGTCATAGCATCAACTATCCTGGTGATCAACTCCGAACCCAACAACTTTCTCTCACTAATGTCATTCTAGCACACTGGTGATCTGCACTTCTGCCCATAAAGTGCCTCGAATGGGGCAGCTTTAAGACTGGCCTGAAAGCTGTTATTGTACGAGAACTCTACGAGATGCAAATGGTCCTCCCAAGATCCACCGAACTGCAACATACAGGACTGCAACATGTCCTCAAGGATCTGAATAGTCCGCTCTGACTATCCATCAGTCTGGGGATGAAAAGCTGTACTGTAATTCAACTTACTCCCCAAACTAGCCTGAAGACTCTTCCAGAACTGAGATCTGAATCTCGTATCCCTTTCGTGTTGGATACAATACTGACTGGAACCCTATGAATGCTGAAAATCTCTTACATGTACCGCTTAGCAAGGCTCTAAGTAGACTGACCGACACGAAAGGGAATGAAGTGAGCACTCTTCATCAAACGGTCGACAATCACCCAAACAACATTGTGACCCTTAGAACTCCTCGGCAAAGCGGTCATAAAATCCATGGTGATATGTTCCCACTTCCACTCGGGAATAGGAAGCGGTTAAAGAAGTCCAGCGGTTCTCTGATGCTCTGCCTTAACTTGCTGACAGATCAAACACTGAGCAACAAACCGAGCTACAGTCCTTTTCATACCATGCCACCAGAAATGAAGCTTCAGATCTCGGTACATCTTAGTACCGCCAGAATGGATAGAATACGAAGACTGATGAGCTTCCTCAAGTAACCTTTGAAGAACTTCACCCTTAGGGACACACAACCGGGAACCAAAATGAAGTGAACCATCGGCATGAATAACCATGTCCGTTCTGGACCCAGACTCAACCTCAGCTCGAAAACCCTGCAACTGTGCATCACCAGTCTGAGCCTCTTTGATCTGATCAACAAGAGAAGACTGGAGCTGGAGCACAAGACAACACCGACCAGAACTCGGCAACAAAACCTCTAAATCCAACCTCCGCATCTGCTCAACGAGATCACTTTGCTGAGTAAGAAACATAACTGCCAGTTTCCTGCTCAAAGCATCTGGCACCAAGTTTACTTTACCAGGATGGTATTGCAAACTTATATCATAATCAGCCATAAGCTCCAACCATCGCCTTTGCCTCATGTTTAATTTCTTCTGGGTGAAAACATACTTAAGACTTTTGTGGTCTGTAAAGATCTCCGCTCGGTCTCCAAGTAAATAATGTCTCCATAGCTTCAAAAAATAGATCACTGCCACTAACTTCAAGTCATTAGTGGGATAATTCTTTTCATGCGGCCTCAATTGCCTCGATGCATACTCAACGACATGGCCCTTCTGCATAAGAACTGCCCCAAGACCCTTACCTGAAGCATCACAGTGAATTACAAATCCATCTGAACCATCTGGAATAGTTAACACAGGTGCTGACGTCAATCTGTTCTTCAACTCAACAAAAGCCTCATTGCACTCATCAGACCAACCAAACTTCTAATCCTTACCTATCAGCTTAGTTAATGGCCCTGCAATCTTCGAAAAATCTTGGACGAATTTTCGATAATAGCTAGCGAGACCAAGAAAACTCCGCACTTTGGAAACCGACTTAGGAATAGGCCAATCCTTCACAGCAACAATCTTAGAAGGACCTACAGAAATACCATTGCCAGAAATGATGTGCCCTAAGAAAGAAACCCTCTCGAGCCAAAACTCACACTTGCTGAGTTTCCTTAGAGCTGATTCTCTCTCGAAGTCTGCAGAATCACCTAAGATGCTCAGCATGATCTTCACAATTCCAAGAAAACACCAAAATATCATCGATGAAGACCACCACAAATCTATCCAAAAACTAAGAGAAAACTCGGTTCATAAGACTCATTAATACAGCTGGCGCATTAGTGACCCCGAACGACATCACAAGATACTCATAGTGCCCATATCTAGTCCTGAATGCAGTCTTCTGTATCTCCGCAGCCTTTACCTTGACTTGGTGATATCCAGAACGAAGATCCAACTTCGATAAAACAGCAGCCCCACATAATTGGTCAAACAAATCATCGATCTTGGGCAAAGGATACCGGTTCTTCACAGTAACACTGTTCAGTTCTCGATAATCAATACACAGACGACGACTACCATCCTTCTTGTTGATAAAAAGGAATGGAGCACCCCAAGGCGAAACACTTGGTCTGATGAAACCCAAATCAAGCAACTCCTGAATCTGCACCTTAAGCTCTGCTAGCTCAACCGGTGCCATCCTGTAGAGACTCTTCGATATCGGCGCAGTACCAGGTTAAACATCAATACCGAACTCCACATCCCTATCAGGGGGTAAGCCAGGCAACTCATCTGGAAAAAAATCCAAGAAATCCCGAACTACTAGAGGTACAGACTCACAGCCTGAGTGCAACTCCATCGCACAATCCACCTATACCACTGCAGTCTTCGCTCGGCCAAGGGAAGACTCCCCGGCATGGAACTCAAATTCTGCTCGATCTGGAATTCTGAAAACAACTTTCTTGGCACGGAAATCAATAATGGCATGGGCTTCACCCAACCAATCCATACCTAGAATAACGTCGAATCTTGAATTCCTAATTATAATCAGGTTGGCTTTAAAATCTGCATCCCCAACAACAACGGGACATTGTCTGCACTCACGGGAACAAATTGAAAGCTCTGACACCACTTGTCAGAGAAATCTACTCCTAACTCGTAGTGCTAATAGCGGAAGTGTACCACAAGCAATAGAAACTCCCAAGAAACAGATGAACCAAGAACAAGCCACCACAATATATGGATCTCACAATAACACAACTAATATGCAGAGATAACCAATACTTCTTATTCCCAAAGAAATACAAAGATTATAAAAGAGATTACAACTCTCAATCTCTCTCTCTCACCTTTGAAACACTCGGCACAATCTCTCTTGAAGTTGAATAATGATCACAACATACTAAACCTTAGAGTTTACGGCCATATATATAGCACCCAAACAAATCCTAAAAGATAAACACAAATATAGCAAATTGGGCCTTTCTCCCGTAAGCCCAAAAGAAACAATCAGCGTCGGTGTCGGTCGACTGCCTCCCCAGGCTGGTCGACCACATCGTGCAAAATCAATATAGAGGGCTGACCGGTCGACCACACCCCTAGTGTCGGTCGACCGTCCCCTCCTCTGTTGGACGCCTGCACTCGAAGAACCCCCAGTCGACTAGGTCGGTCGACCGCACCCCTGATCGGTCGACCGCAACCCTCCAGACTTCACTTCTTCTTCTTGCTGCTTGTCTTCCCTTGCTTCTTTGTCTCCTCCTCTTCTTCTCCAACTTCAAGTACCCTGTGCCTACGTGTATTTGAGGCCACAATTCTTAACAATCTCTCACTTGGACCAAATACACCATGCTTGAAAGTTATTGCAATCTTTCCTCGCATTATCTCTGCCATCTCCCAATTTCATGGAAGACCCAAGTACTCCCCACTCTCATGAAGAGCACCTCCGCCACTCCACCACGTGGAGTGCACCAACCACCCCTCATCATCTCATGAAGGATGTGCTCCACCATTTGCATAGAGCATGAATACCGGAGAAACAACCTCCCATGTCGAATTTCGTGTTATGAGACTCCCCACCCCGCAAGATCTCCATCAACAACAGACATGGTTCAAAGCCTCTCAATGCACCTTCTGCACCAGAAACCTCCGTGGATGACACCTCCACAAACTCCGCAGACTGTTCAACTCCTACAGTCCTAATTCGGTTACCCTCATCGACATCACCCCACATATCGATACCAGTGCTCTCTATCACACAAGAACGACCTGAAAGCTTCAACTTCCAATTTGCAAAGTACCCTCACCACAGCAACGTCTTGCCCACTAGGATCACTTCCATGGCCAGCAGGTCCCACTAAATTAGTAACCTCCCCTCCACAACTGAAAGAACTCGGTTGCACCCCACACAACCTACTACTCGATTCCGAATGAGAGTCAACTACAGGAGAAATGCCCCTTACGTCTCTAAGCAAATAAAGCATTCCCTCATGGTTTTCTTTTGCAATCACCCTTGAACCTGCAGCTATGCACCACTCTCCACTACCAACTGTAGTAGACAATCCCTTTTTGTCTAGCCTTCCAATCGAGATAAGATTTTCTTTCAAGTATGAAACATGCTTCGTCTCCCGCAAGACAACACTTTGATCATCAATGGTATTCACTGCGAACAGTACCAACCCCACATACAGGACATCGGTGACCATTCCCCACGATCACATCTCTAAAAGAACCCTCCTCATAGTCATCAAATATCTCTCTCCTCGGAGTGCAATGAAAAGAAGCTCCCGAATCAATACACCAATCTTAAGTGCCCAACTCCTCCCGAGTTGATAAGCACTGATTCTCAACAAGCCCCACTTGAGCTTCCTTTGGAATATCTCTCTTCGGTTTCTCCTGCTTCTTCTTCATATAAGCTTGCAACTGCGCATCATGTGACCCTTCTTGTGACAATACCAGCACTCAGGCCCATGTCCTCCATCGCTGTCATCAGACCCACTCTCAGATGAACTACTCTGATCCTTTCTTCTTCGATTGCTCTTAGATCTCTCACGTCTCTTCTCAACGTACATGGCAGAATCTTGAGAAGATGATGACAGATATCCCCCATTTCTTACCCTTCTCACCTCCTCGTTCAGAATGCTACTCACCACATCCTGTAGAGTTGTCGAATCTGTCATAGTGTCTGTAATAGTCTGTTCCACCATACCATAACTATCGGGTAAAGTAGAAAGAAGTAACAATGACTGCTCCCTCTATGAAAACTTCAAACCTGTAGCTTCCATCTGGTTGTAAACCATACAGTAATTATTCACATGCTCTGCTACTGAATCTCCTTCCTTCAACTTCATATTAACCAATTTCTTCAGTTGAAGAATTTGATTAGATGTCGACGGTTTCTTATACAAATCCGTGAGAATCTTCATAGCCTCCTTTGTGGTCTTTGCCTTCAAGATATGAAATAACGCCTTCCTACTCAACCCCAACTGAATCTGCCCCAGTGCCTTCTGATCCAAATGATTCCACTTCGCCAAGACCTTCGTATCCTTGTCTGTACCTACCGGCTTCTCATCAAACAACGGACAATCAAGATCTTTCTGACGAAGATACACTATCATCTGAATCTTCCACATCGCGAAGTCACTCCCATCGAATCTCTCGATCTTCATCTTGTTATCGGCCATCTCGAACCAACTGCTTTGATACCACTTGAAAGCTCTGATACCACTTGTCGGAGAAATCTACTCCCAACTCGTAGTGCTAATAGCGGAAGTGCACCAAAAGCAATAGAAACTCCCAAGAAATAGATGAACCAAGAACAAGCAACCACAATATATGGATCTCACAATAACACAAATAATATGCAGAGATAACCAATACTTCTTATTCCCAAAGAAATACAAAGATTACAAAAGAGATTACAACTCTCAATCTCTCTCTCACCTTTAAACACTCGGCATAATCTCTCTTGAAGTTGAAGAATGATCACAACATACTAAACCCTAGAGTTTATGGCCATATATATGGACCCCAAACAAACCCTAAAAGATAAACACAAATATAGCAAATTGGACCTTTCTCCTGTAAGTCCAAAAGAAACAATTAGCATCGGTGTCGGTCGACTGCCCCCCAGGCCGGTCAACCGCATCATGCAAAATCAATCCAGAGGGCTGATCCGATCGACCGAACCCCTAGTGTCGGTCGACCGTCCCCTCCTTTGTTGGACGCCTGCATTCGAAGAACCCCCAGTCGACTGGGTTAGGTCGACTGCACCCCTGATCGGTCGACCGCAACCCTCCAGACTTTACTTCTTCTTCTTGCTGCTTGTCTTCCCTTGCTTCTTTGTCTCATCCTCTTCTTCTCCAACTTCAAGTACCCCGTGCCTACGTGTATTTGAGGCCATAATTCCTAACACAAATGGCAACACCACCACCTGTCAAAATGTTCCAAGCCTCGGACATGTTGCTGCAATCCAACTGATGCCGAGCCAAAAATCGAGAGGAGACAAAAGAATGAGTTGCCTCATAATAGAAGAGAACATGGATGGGAAAATAGCAAACAAGGACGACACCTAAGAAAACAAAGACAAGGGAAAAAGAAAAAGCAGACAATTAAGGGTGAGGGAAAACAACAATGCAGAAGATAACAGAAAGAAATAAAGCAAGACAAAAGAGAAAACAAAGAAAGGAACAAAAATGGAAAGCAACAAAACAACAAAACCAAAATATACCTGTCACAACTCCTTCAGCTGCCTCAGCATCCACAACAGTCAAGTTGAAAGTCTGACCTCTCCTCGGAACAACGGCCCTCTGACCGGCAATCTGTCGTTGAAGAGGAAGCGGTGGCATAACTGGACCACGAGCTGGAGCTGCTTGCTGGACATGACCCCTGGCTGGAAGAGCCACAAGCTGCTCCGGGCAATCCCGCACAAAATGATTGGTAGCACCACACCTAATGCATCGGCGAGAGGCATGAAAACAGTTCTTAAGCTCATGCCCAGAGATCTGGCAAAAGTTGCAAAAACCACCCCTCGGAAAACCAGCAGAAGGATACGGAGCTGCCCTGACAGGATGGGCAAGCATAAGCCTCCGAACAGGACCAACAGAAGGCCTAGCAACAGCAGTGGGAACAGTCCGCTGAGAAGAAGTCGAACCACCACAAGCCTGCTCCTGAGCTCGAGCTACCTCAAGAGCTTCAGCATAAGTACGCAAATGGAGGGAGACAAGATGCCTCTTGATATCCTGCTCAAGCCCATTCGTGAATCTACGAGCCCTATCCTCTTCGGTAGCCACAAGAACGTTAGCGAAGCGGCTAAGTCTAGCAAACTCAGTGGCGTACTCATCTACAGACCTGGAACCCTATTGCAAGAAGTCTCATGTAACAACATTGTTTGAACAATGATGTAACAAATTCCAAAATAAAATAATGACTTGATCTATTTAAGGTCCAGGAACTGTTGCTCCATCTCAACTCAAGTACTACTGGAGAAGAATTTCTCCAAGAATCCCCGAGTGAAGGTAGCCCAAGCAATAGGCCTCTCAAGTCGCTCGGACTCGGCCATCCACCAGATATGAGCCAGATCCACCAACTGGATGGAAACCACATTCACCCTATCAGCCTCGGAAACACGAGCCATTGACAGCAAACGCTAAGTCCGGATCAACCACTGTTCAGCCTCCAAAGGTGTCTCAGTGCCGGAAAAACGATCGGGATGCAGCCTCATGAAATCTGTGATTGTATGTAACTCCCATTTCCACTAATAAGTATTTTCCGTGTATTTCTATATCTGGATTATTTAAAATTTATTTTGTGTATTTTCTAATAGAAAATTATATTCATTTCAAGTATAATTGTATTTTAATCTTACTTCTATTTTCTATTTACATTCGAAACTGAAAGCAATTATATTATTATTATTTGATTATTTTAATAAATTGTTATGACTGAATACTATTTTATTTTTGTTAAGGTTATAATTATTAATTGTTATTTCTTGATTATCTCATTAAAAATTCACCTTTCGAATTATTTTATCATTATACCCGATCTGATTTTATTGGCGAATTCCAAATTTATTTTCAAGCCCTAATTCATATTTTAATGCATTTGTATTATTTATTTATCTATTTGGATTTAAATTTTTGTTCGTGAAATTTCTTCGTTCTTTTGATTGAGCAATTCTTATTGATCATATTGCTCTCTTATTTAATTGTGGGTATTTATAGTTGTACCCTATTGATTTTGATCTATCTCTTGTGTAAACCCTAAAACCTCAATTTGATGTGTTCTTGACCTAAAACCGGTTTTATTGGACCCTAAACCTCCAACCCAGTAACCTAATTGTGCCCTATAAATACAACTCTACTGCAAACCCTAATTTTACACACAAATCGAAACCCTAGCCTTCTATTCTCTCCTCGAGTTTCTCTCTCCTATCTCCTTTTTCTCTCTCCCCTAGCATAACCCATCCACTGTTTCTTTCCCGTCCCTCTTCCCCGGCGAGCCCCCACCTTCGACGACCCCTTTCGATGCACTCCCCAGCGCGCTGCCGCCATACCTGACCCCCCCGACCTTCTCCTTTGTCCTCGTCATCAGCAGACAGCCAAAACCCGACCAAAACCCTGTGCTCCTTCCTGTTCCGATCGACGACCAGCACAGTGCCGTTGACTTCGCCGCCCGTCGTCACTCGATGCCCCACTCGCCATCAGCCCCCTTCACTGTTGCTGCTCTGACTCTTGTGTATTGCAGTGCTGTCTCTTTGTGCTGTGTTACTTTGGGTTCTTTTGTACGTAGTTTATACGTGCTATTATTGGAGATTTTACTAGTTCGGGAGTTCGTTGCTGTGGGATCCTTATCCCGTTATTCTTGATATTCAAATTCACCGTCTAACAGGCAAGTCATTGTCTTCTTGAATTGCTAATTGTATCAAATTCAAGTGTTATTGAAATTTTGCAAGTAGATCTCTTTGTTATCGCGCGTATTATCCATTGTTTATCTCTTTCATTGGGTCTATTGAGGGTTTACACGAGCTAACCCCAATATTCTTGACATCGTGCCATTTTGACTCTAAAGTTTGGATCTTTCATGAGTGCATAAAGAATTGACAATAGAGTTGTTCATATAACTGACACACAAATAAATTATTGTAGAGATAATTGTTAGGTTGTATGTCTTTTGATCGTTTGATGATTGATTGATGTTAGACTTGTAATGTGTGTGTTAAAAATTTTATTTATCATGTTTTGTCACCCATCATACTGATTACACAATTATGGACTAGAGAATCGATACACCTATTGTTTAATTAATTTATTTTCAAGAAAAATACCCTAAAAACTGTATATGCTTGCTGACCTGAACTTTAATCGCTATTTTCGAACTAGTAAATGACCTTAAAATAAAATAATTTCTCAATATGAAATGTAGACCCAAGTGTCTAGTTGCCAATAACATCCAGAATTTTTGAATTCCGAGTTTTGTATCAAAAGTTATGCCCGTTTTACTACAGCTGTCTTTTTACATTTCAGATTTTTAGATTCTCGTACCTTTCATATTCAAACAGTAAAAAGGCTAATCAAATGATAAAATTTTGCTATCCAAATTTCCAGATTGTTGGTTAACATGTTTAGGAGTCTGGATTATATTTTTACTGAATTTAATATTGAGTTTTTGCTGATTCGAAAATTAAAACAACAAAATATCGAATTTCTGCCTGAACATAAAACCTGTAAAGAACCATGTGTTTGACCTAGCTACTGTTGTCAGAATTTGAACTTTAAATATGCGTTGGAACCGTATGAAAGTCTAGTTTTCATATTTTCTAGCGGATTCAACTTTCAATTTCTGAGTCAGCAGAAAACTGCATTTTTGTGCAGACTGCGCTTATTAATTATTCCTATATCGTACTATTGCATGAATTAATGTATGTATGTTTTATTGCATGATCCTAGTGTCTTATTGTTATCATTCTAATTGTCCTATCTAAGTTATTGTCCTATTGTTCCCCGATTGATACTATTGTTCATCTCAAGTCTCTTAATTGCATATTGTATTGTTGCATTAATAAAATAGTTAACAAGCCGGAGCTTAAGGGAATGACTTGAGTAGTGAATAATATAGTAAATGTGTCGGCTAGTGTTTACCGATTGATTGTGGAGCACTGACTATGGCACCCCTATCTTTCGTGGCGTGAACTCGTGAAACCGTGAACTCGTGAACCCGTGAACCCGTGAACCCGTGAACTCGTGAACTCGTGAACTCGTGAACTTGTGAACTCGCGAATAAGTGTATCATTATAATGAATTGTGCAACAATATTATATCGTATCAGTGATTACCGTACTGACACATGATCTATAGAATTTACCACTTAAGTCTAAAACGAAATTGATTGTATACATAGAACCTATGGTATGGAACACATAGGACACGGTAGTACATGCATTAGTTACGATTAAAATGATTAATAGACTTAAGAATTAACACAACATCGATATTGCATATTGTTCATCATTGTTCCTATTTGTATCCAATATTGTTCAAGTGTTAGTGATATTAACTGTTGTTTACCGTTCCCGAATATTGAACCATGGTTACACTGTTGCATTGATTACCATGTTTTTGACTATTACTATCAAACGCGGTCAAACGCTAGCTCCATTGAGGTGGCATTTGCGTCAAAATTTTATTGGGGTTTATACTTGAGGTACAACTATTGTAAACCCTAGGGTTTGCTTGGTTTTGAAGCTGCCATTCTATCTTAAGAGGTTTGAGAGATTTTGATAGAGAAGACACTAATAAAAGCTTGCACATAGAGTACTTCTAGTAGAAAGTATTGTTCGACTGTGTCATCCCTTGTTTCTCTGTCACACCTTAGTTTTGTATTGATTCTTAGCATGTGGATCCAATCTTCAGTGAGAAATTTCCTTAAGGGGGCTTGTTTTGTTGAAAAAACACATGCCCCCCCTTTTTTTTGAAGAAAATGTGGAGTCTGGCCACCCTGTTTCATTAATAAGTAATTAATAAAACAAATTCAGAGTACTGAGCTCACTACAAAGTCCTACCAACAGAACAAAAGAACATAAACTCCACCCCAAACATGGGGGGCGGGACAAAAGCAATCTAGAGTAGCCGCAAAGAAATACATCATAAACGCCCTAACAAACCTTGGGGTGGTGGGTACCTATGATCAGAGTCGGCAGTGCTGGCTATCAATCGATCGTCGGACCGATCTCGATTTCCTCATCATCAAACTCCTCAAAAAGGAATACGCTCGCAATCCTCCCTCTGGGACCTGCTGTGGCCACATTAGCCCAAAATGAGATAAAATGCATAATGTGAATCAAATTTTCAGAAATACTATTGCAAGTTCTACGAAAGTAAAGATTATTTCTGTCTAGCCAAAGAACCCAGGTTGTTGCGGTAATAGCAATATACCACGCTTCTCTCATAGAACCCCTCTCCGATGCGAACTAAGGACCTACCCATAGTTCCTCGTATACACTAGGATATTGAGTCGTCCCTAGGGCGTTGAGTACCTCTACGAGTACCCCTTTCCTCCTAGGGTATTGCAGCAAAAGATGGTCTCTAGTCTCCAGGGTAGCATGGCAGAACCCGCATTGAGAGTCCACACTTGGTTGGCGCTTAGCTAGGTTTTCCCTAATCAGGATCGTATCATTCAATACCAATCATAAGAAAGCTTTGATTTTTAGCGGGGCTTTCGTTCTCCAGATGACGGCTGACCATTTAGGGATACATCTCCTAAAATGGATGCGGTTGTACATGGAGTGAACCGTGAACTTGCCGTTCTTCTCCAATCCCCATGATTTCTTATCTGGACCTTAAGAGCAACCAATTCCGGCGTTGGTGATGTAGGACTGAAGTTCCGTTAGTCTAAGTTGAGAGCCTAGGTCAAGCGAATGTTTAAAAGGTGGCTTCCAGGTGCCTCTTTCTAGGCTGCGGCCACCGTGTAGTGTGGGTGTGAAGTTTGCTCATATAAATTGGGGAACAGGAATATGAGTGTATGATCAGCACACCACTTATCCCACAAAAATTTGGTGAGTCTGCCGTTACCGATAACTGACTTCACATAGCTATTGAAGGGTTTATAGGCCTTAGTGATGCCTTTTTAGAACCAAAAAACTCAGGGGCCTATCCTGAAGCCTAGATTTCTCGTTCCATTCCCATGCATATATTTCTGAACAAATTGTTGCCACCCTTCTCCATTAAGGTGGAACACTTTCCACTACCATTTTCTCAGTAGCGCCAGATTCATATCTCGAAGATCGATAATACCTAGGCCTCCATGTATCTTTTTCATGCATGCCTTCTCCCATCTGATGAGGTGATATCCTCCTCGGTCCGGGTCTACCCCTTTCCATAAGAAGCGTTTCCGAGTCCGGTCAATTCTCTGGATTACCCATCGAGGCATTTCAAAGAAGGAGAGATAATAGGTAGGCAGGTTTGAGAGAACAGTATATCAATGTGACTCTCCCTCCCAAAGATAAAGCTTTGCCTTTCCAACCTGCTAGCCGTTTCTCAACCCGATCAATAATGGGTAGCCAATCTGCCTTTTTGAGCTTTCTGGGTCTTAGTGGCAATCCTTGGTACTGAATGGGAAAACTCTCGGTGGAGCAATTGAGGACTGTGGCATGCTTAGGAGCCTCTTCCGGTGTCAGGGCAATGGGAATGAGAGCACTTTTGTGGAAGTTAATCCTGAGGCCAAACCAAGCTTCAAAACAGTACATAATTTCTTTGAAAACGGTAGTTTTCCCTAGGTTGCCATTGCCAAATAGAAGAGTATCGTCTGCATTCTAGAGTATAGAACACCCTTGGCGATTGATTCCCTTGGCCACTGGTACGATCCAACCTGCTCTACTGCACTTAGTCATCATGGATCGGAGTACGTTTGCCACAATGGTAAAGAGAAGGGGTGAGAGCGGGTCACCTTGTCTGAGTCCCCGTTTGCAGGGGAATGGGTGTCCTGACACCCCATTAACCAATATAGCTGTTTTGCTAGTGGTAAGATATGTGTGAATCCATCTCACCCGAAAACCTCTCCCAGCAAGTGCTTCCAATAAACAATCCCATTCAACGGAGTCATAGGCTTTCTCGAAGTCCAGCTTCAGGAGGTAACTCTTCGAATTCGATGTGTGACATTGATGGATAGTTTCCTCAGCCGTTGCCATACTGTCCTGAATACATCGTCCTTAAATATAGGGATGTAGGTTCAATAATTTTGTATTTAGATGCAGAAAATAGAACACGATGATTTATTTGGGTAGAGGTTGAAAAAATCTCCATTACATGGGGTTTTGATGAGAGAGAATGGAGTTGTAAAGTGGATGGAAACAGTTACAAGCGCAACAAATTGAGTTCTGACATGTGGATGGGAATCTCGGTTTTGGAGTCTTCTCGTTCTTCACTTTTCACTAACACAAGATAAATAACTTTTGAAAACATTTTCAACCCCATTCCATTGTTACGTTCCGAAGCTACCCCTCCCTTCCACAACTCCCTTTCTCCTCTTCCACTATCTTCCATCCAAAGGAGTCAGTGAGCCATCTGAATATCTAGCAACCACCTGCACCACCGGTAAATCACCCTAGGGGTAAATAGAATGATTGTGCGAAAATTAAAAAATTTAAATAAAATGTGTAAAGTAAAAGGATAGAATAAGAGAAAGCAAACAGAGCAACGAGCAAGACACAACGATATAACGTAGTTCGATCCCCATTTCTACTTCCACACCATCTACTTGTAGCAATTCTCCGCCACAAGCATTCCACTATACTTTAAACCCTTGTACAGTGATTCTCGGAATTCAAGCCAAGAGACATATTACACCCGCAGAGCTTCTTCAACTAAGTCCCGCAAAACTCACCGAAGTAGAAAATAAATAAAAACTCTCAAGATCTAAAAAGACCTTGACTCAAGAAAATAGTAAAATCTCTCACACTCGGAGTATTGATTGAATGATTAGTTCAGAAGAATTATAGTAGCAAGGAATGAAGAATACACTGTGAATTCACCTCAACATATAGAGTGACAAAATGTATCTTTCCGAAAATGAAAACATATTTTCGAAATAGTCAGATCTGCACTGGGACGATCAACCATAATGATGGACAGTAGACCGTTCTTCTTTTAACTTGTGAGTCGTGCGATGACCGGTTGACTGACTCATCTTTTCCACATAGATGAGCAGTCGACTATTATTGTGGTCGACTGTGTGATCGACCGCTGTCGTTCGAATTTTATTTGGTAATTTCACTTTATATTCTTTCCAAAACTAATTTATTAATCAACAAAACTTTACTTATATTCTTCTCACATAAACAGAAATAAATCATCTATCTTGGCTGGCCTTCTTGATGATTTGAAGCACATGTTTCTTGTTGTGCAATCTTCACTGATTTTTGGGTTTATGCTTGTTTTGCTTGATTTGATTCTTTTCTTTTGGTTTTCCTTTTTCTGTAGATCCTATAAATCTCAACTGAAAATATTTGTTGTAGATGATACGTTTTGTGCATAAAAAACTGAGGGTCAACAGTCTCCACCTTTTGGTGTGGACAAAACATACCTTAGAATTTTTTTTAAATGTAAATAAGAAATAGAAAAGATTCAAATTCTCCCCCTAAAACCAATAATCCCCCTAAATTCATGCATGATAAGATTTTGATAAATTTGTGTTCGTGATACAACCTATATGTAAAAAAAAAACAAAATTTGTTTGAAAGCATGCTTACGTATATTTGAGAGTCAAGTAATTTTGGGGAATATTGCATTTTAAAAACCAAAGGGAAATCTACTTACATGATACCATTAATCACGAAACTCTTTGATATATAGTGAGAGCTCTACATGGTATCATAGAATTGAGATTTCGCCAATACATAAGAGAGATATAGATTAAAAGACACAGATTTAAAGATTCCAATTTTTAAAAGGGGAGACATAGATAAAACTTATAAGAAAACACTTCTCCCCATTTTTGGAACACACCAAAAGCGACAAAATACAACAGTCAGATATCCAAAAAAACCGAATAGAGATTGGTCGACCGATGAGAAACTGTATGTGACTGTGGAGAAAAACAGAAAGCAGGACGGTCGACCGAAGAAAAACAAAATAGGCGTGTGTTTGATATTAAGAAAACAGAGAGAGGACCAGTCGACCGCCCGGTCAACCGGTAAGATTGATGTAACACAGAAAAATAATGATCAAAATGAGAAGCACAGCACAAAGATAAATGTGAGATATTTTTGACATGATGATCATTGCAAGCACTGACAATTGATTTCTTGATAAATTTGGTTACATAACAAAAGAAAAGTCCATACAAGAGCAACATTGTGTGAACTATTCCACATTGCAATCATCAAACAGATATTCCTAACCAATACAATCTATTCCTCCTCCTCATCATCATCGTCTTCATCATCGTTCTCCTCTTCATTAAGAGGAGGAAGGAGTTCCCAATTTTCTTTTCCTTGCAAGTACTTGATGGTGTTGACATAGTAATTGTATAATTACCTTTGATGAGTAGCAAATTGATCATGAGTCACAAACGAAGATGAGGTGGAAGAAGGAGTAGCATTCTTGTTTCGAGAGGAGGAAGGAGCTTGTTGGGATTGTTCGGCTTAAGGATCTTGTTGGGCTTGACGACGGCGAGCCCGTGGGGTAAACAGAACGTCAATACCAATTTGTTGAGGAAGGATTGGCATAGGATTTTTACTAAGAAGAAAATTCTCAACATTAATACGGGAATAAATAGCGAGATTGTAAATAAGAAAACTAAAGGTAGACCACAGTTACGAGTGGTGACAAAATTCATTGTCCTAATGATGAATATGGCAAGATCGAATTTGTATTCGCCTACAATGAGGAAAATTATGAATGATTGGTCTACCCAAATTTCAGTCTTATCATTCTTTTAGGCCAAATGTTGGCATTAACAATTTTATTCAAGACACGGGAAACATCGGTAAATTTGTGGCAACGGAACGAGGGATGTGAAGAAATTCAGTTCTTACAATAATGGATTTAACAGAAGATTTATCATTACCCGGTTTGTAATCAAGTGTGTTGAAGTCAAGATGGTAAGCATCAAATTCACCTTCGGGCAACGCATATCGCCTATGAAGATATTCGGAAGTAATTTTAACCCTTTTCCCAAGAATAATTGAAGGAAAAGTGAGATCATTGTCTTGGACACCCTCATGATTGGCATAAAATTGACGAGTCAACGACTCAGAGTTGGTGTTTGGTGTAGTGAGATAATTTTCCCACCCGAAATCATGAATACTCCTAACCAGTTGACTAAATTGTCCACCCAAAATTTCTAGGTTTATTTCACGGTTAGCAACAACTGGAGCAAAAGAAAGTGTAGAGAAATAGAGATATGCACATTTTTATTTCTAAACGTAATTCCTTCTCTAGTAACAGATTTAGAGGCAACAACTTTCTTACCCTTAGATCTGTGAGAGGAAAAAGGACCATGAGAGGCCATAAAGTAAAGGAAGAGATAGCACCTAAAAACTTAAGGGAAGATCGCAAGAAATTTTTGAAAACTTTTGATGGATTTTGGAACAGATGAGGCTAGGGTTTTGTGGAGACTGAGAGAGGAAGAAGAAGGTGTATTTATATTATAGGTGTGGTCCTCGCATGTCATAGAATAAATGAAATATGTTAAAATCTGATCAGCCGATACGATCGGTCGACAAGTTTAGGAAGATGATCGACTGCAACATAGGAAAAGAGAAGAATTAACTGTAATAAATCTGACAGAGAGGAGGACGGTCGACCGATCCACTTTTGACCAACCAGATAAATTAGAAAAGAATTTCTTAAGTATAGGACGGTCAACCGGTCGGTCCACCGAACCACTTATGAAGAAACAGTCGACTATGCGGTCGACTGAACAACAAACTGTCATAGAAAAACATGCACAAAAGATTAATATCTTTTAGTTCATCTTTTAAGATATGACAACATTTTTCTTCAAATGGTGTTGGATGTGTATCAACTAATTTGTAGTCTAGAATGATATTTCCCCTTTCAAAAATGATCTTAGATGAAGTTATATATTTTAAGAAAGGGTTATTTGTAATAGTTTTATCATATGTTGTAAGTGAAATTAACAAAGTACATGCATTTCATAGATAGATAACTAATAGTTTAGATTTCTTACTTAGAGATGTCATCTATAAAGCAAAAGTAAGTCAAAATTGGTTCAGATTTTACCCGGTGTTGTACTCATCCGAAGAACTAATGTCCTTCTCTTTTTCCCTTTATAGAGATGTAGAGTTCGTTGTTGTAACTAGTCGTGACTTTCGAGCATCTACCATCAAGGTACCTATGATCTTTTAAGTTGATAGCGTAGGTGCACCTACATGAAAGTTTGTAGGTATCCAAGTAGACATTGTTCCTGCATTTGCATTCTTTCTCACCCAAACAAAATTAGTATTTCTTTTCAATGAACAATTATAAGAAATATGTCATAATTTACAGAAATAGTGACATGTAATACAATTATACCTTAGATCATGCACACATGCATAGTTTTGTGTTGATTTGTAATTATTTTGGTGACTATGCATATGTGTATGACAGGGTTGCTTAGAGTTTTGATGTTGTATTAGCTCATTGTAACCAAGTCCTCGATTATCATGATATGATCTTGAATTCTCTGTAATAAGATAACTGGGCCCTTCATATTTTTCAATAATTTTTTTGAGCTCAATTATTCTATTACAGAGTCTTTTTCTAGTCATCTCATCGTCTTTGGTGTTCCAACGAAGAGTGTCTAAGGTAGCATCAAGTATTCTGTTTTGTTTGAGAGCTTCTCTACAACCTTCCACTACCTCATTAAATTTTCTTTTGCAAGCATTTAAGTCATCAGTGAGTTTAGCAATATAAACAGATGTCTCATGAATTTCTTTTATATTTTCAACATGTGTTGCTAAGGATTTTTGAAACTGTTGTTTTAAATACTCATTTTCCTCTATCAACACATCATGGTCTTTCCTAAATGACTCGAACTTTTCAATAATCAAATAATTTTTATTTTTCAACTTTTGATTTTTAGTAATGCAAGAGTCATGTGATTCATTTGACATTTGTTTATATTGTCTCAATTCACGACTTAATTTCTTTGCATAATCTCTTAAACCATTACACATGTCAACTAAATCATCATAGGTGGGTTCTTTTACTTCTTCTTGGGGTGGTGATTGCACCTCATTATTCCTAAGAACCATGAATCCAAAGTTGTTGTGTTCTTGCTCTTCATCGCTGGAATCTGAATTTAGCCATGTTGCCTTCTGTAACCCCTATTTTCAGTTATTGTATTTTTTTCTTGGTATTATTATTAATTGTTTTCTTCATAGTGACTTCTAAACCCTGTAATTTGATTATCTAATAATAGAATTTATTATTTTCTTTCAACTCAATTTTTGTCTCCCAATCTATTTATTTTTTCTGCTAAAATTTTGTTGTTTATCCTATTCAAATTTTTGCATATTGATATCCCCAATTTATCTAATTATAAACCCTATTTTATTTATTCATCCTTTTCCCCCTATTGAATCCAAACCCTTTAACCCATCTCCTTAGTGGATCTAAATCCTAAACCCGCCACCCAATAACCCATTAGCCACACCCTAACTCTATATATGCACTGTTAACCCCCCCTAACCCTAATCCTCCCGCCACTACAACATATAGAACTTTTTACAGCGGATTTATTATAGCATTTAAATGTTAATGCTATTAAAAGTGATTAATAATAGCATTTATTAACAAAATGCTATCTTTAATTTATTTGAAAATTTATTCTTAACTACAACAACATTTTTGGAATGCTATACTTTTTACGGCGTTTTAGAAACGCTATTGTATTTGTAAATAAATTAAATAGATACGGATGAACTAGAAAATTCTAACTCAAAATCCAAAATCCAAAATCCATCTCAAATCCTCAACTCCTCTCCCCGGATTCAAATCCAAAAACCCTTTCTTCTACAAACCCTACCCTGTTCCCCATTCCCTATCCCCAATCCATCTCAAATCCCCAATCTTAGCCTTCTTGTTCTCCATTCCCTGTCACCCTCTTCTCCTCCCCGCACCCCGAAATCCCACGCTGCCATCGCCCTCTTCTCCTCCTCGCCCCCGATACCTTACGCTACCCGTCGCCCTCTCCTTCTCCCCTCGCCAACTCGCGTGGATCGCATCCTCTTTCTCTCGCACCATCAACCACTGCGCCGGGGCAACAACTCTTTCTCTCGTGCCGCCGACCACTGCGCCCTCGATTTGGGGTAACAACTCTTTTTCAAACTTTTCTTGTGCTTTTCATGTTCCTCAATTTCTTATCCTCACCAAGTTCAACCGTCAGTCTCCTCCTGATTAGCTAACTCTTTCCATTAAGAATTTATAAGGGATCAGCTAGCTCATTTCTTGTTGCCTCATTTCACTGTCAGATTGCTTATAAAATGTCTCGTTAATGCGGAAGCAAATACAAAGTCCTCTCATGTGAAGAACTTTCTTAAAATGTGCATGACACGTATGGAGCTTACGAACATAAGAGTCTTCGAGAACGCACTACAGTTGAAATTCTATAAATTTATTCTTTTAGAATCCCTTCGAATCTCTAATTTGAATGCAGAAATTAAAAGTAAACCAATTTATTTATTAAAAGTAATGCCCCAGTTAAACCTAGTATCTGTAATGCAACACACAACGTTTACTCAAAAATATATTAACTACTCTCTATCTTCTAATATTATGCATTTTTTCAGTTATTTTACAATTAATAGAGAAATCTTTACCGATCATATTATTCTCGCTCTATAGTTTGTACTGGTGGTAGAGTTGCAAGGATGTAATATAACAATTTTAATTTTAATTGTTACTTGTTAACTATGCTTAGTCACATATTGAATCATATATTTAATTCAGTTATGATCTTAGTTTAGGTGTAAGCATCACACATAATGCATCCTAATTTGAGTCTTTATTTAGGCAACTTATTCCATACTTTCTCTACAAATAATGAACACCTCTCCATCTTAACATATATTAGAATAAAAGACAAATGTTCCATTGTCTCTTCAAATTGATCAGTATCAGTTAACATCTCATTGGCACTCTGAACACTAGAGTGTGTGCATATGTCTTTATCATTTGCCAATTTAAATAGCGTTCCCACTTGATAAATCTGTGTAGGAATCCCCATATTTTTACCCTAGGACAATAATTCAGTACTTTGTTAATTTGGTTCAACCTTGTTTTACAAAATTTTCATTTAATCTCGCTATGAGATCGATCGAGGAAATCATGTCAAGATGATGTATATGAAATTCAGGGAGATTATGTAAGAGGCACAGTGAGAATCATCAGCAGCGCGATGGTCTTCTGAGTTAGTTGTAGGGAAATTTTACATGATATAATCTCTCACAATGCAATTCTTTTACCATGAATAATTTTCATTATAACTGTGAGATTTCGATACACTTAGCTGTGTGGCCTTTCAACAATCTAAATGGACAAAATGCCTTGCCAAAAGGTTGGCATAATTGTTCAGTTAGGGTAAGGAAAATGTTCCCATTTCTACTAGATGAAGGAATTTTGACACAGTGAAGTCCTAATGACATGTATGATTCCTGGCATTTGTTATTAGAATCATTCATTATGGGCATGGACTGTGCTTTCAAATACTGACATTTATATACCGACATATATCGATCACGATATATATTCTTTCAAATACTGACATTTATATACCGACATATATCGATCACGAGATATATATATATATATATATATATATATATATATATATATATATATATATATATATATATATATATACTTGGGAACATTTTCCTTACCCTAATATATATGTGTGTGAGTTTGTAGATACTTGGCATAATTGTTCATTTAGGGTAAGGAAAATGTTCCCGTTTCTAGTAGATGAAGGAATTTTGACATAGTGAAGTCCCGGTGACATGTATGATTCCTGGTATTTGTTATTAGAATCATTCATTACGGGCATGGACTGTGCTTTCGAATACTGACATTTATATACCGACATATATCGATCACGATATATATATATATATATATATATATATATATATATATATATATATATATATATATATAGTTGGCATAATTGTTCATTTAGGGTAAGGAAAATGTTCCAATTTCTACTAGTTGAACGAATTTTGACACAATGAAGTCCTAGTGACATGTATGATTCCTGGCACTTGTTATTAGAATCATACATTATGGGCATGGACTTTCACATATGATTTTTCTTTGTGCAGTACTAAATTCAGATATATTAAACTTCTGAATTTTACCTTCTGTTTCTTATAAATGTCTTCATCATATATTTTTCGGAACTTTTTATTGATTGTTTTTCAAATTCCTACTGAAATTAATGGGATACTAATCATGCATTGTGTATTTGTATATTTATCTATATGAGGTTATGGGACTTGCAATTGCATGGCCGACCGACCATATTAAGATGTTGGATGCTAACTAGGTACATTACTTTTCTTCTGAACTAAGGACATGAATAGCCTGTATGCTTTTTCAATTGCAGACAAAAAGAATATTTCCCGGATTTGTTTTTTGGTCATAGAAATGAACTTATAGCTAGATGCCCTTGGAGATTCCAGTTATACTTAAGTCTGGTTGGTCTGTTGTGTGAATCTAGTACTTGATTAGTAAATAGCAGCAGGTTTTTTCTTTGTTTAATTTCATAATTGATATTCAATTCAAAATTAGATACATTGATTTCTTTTCTTTTATTAATTTAGTTTGTCTAATCTCTGGCTCTTCAGATATCCAAGGATTTTTGTTAATTCACTAACTGAATTTATAGGTTGTTGGCTGCCTAGCGGAGCATAATAACAAGGTTCTACTGTGCAAGCGGAAGATACAACCATCATATGGGTTTTGGTAAAGAACTTCAGCTCCTCCTTTTCTTTAGTATCAGATTACGTATCACTACAAGAAAAATAGTTTATCCCGGCGTTTCTATCCCGGCATTTGTATGAAATGCCGGGATAGACCCATAGTTAAATATGCCACGAAATAAGCAACATTTTTGTCATGTTTGTTCTTCTAGATCCAGCCATCATAACCATAATCATCAACTTTTGTCCATCTGGTTGATTTTATCTTATGAATGCCCTGTTGCAAGAGAGGAATTCTCATTTTGTGATTTTATCTATTGTATTTTTATTCTTTAATATATTCATGTTAACTCTAATATACGCACTCACTGCAGATGTTCCATTTTTCATAAAGAGCCGATAACAATGTGTACAAAGAAACGTATGTATATCTTAATTATAACTAAACTTAAGATGAATTATAGTTGCTCTTATTTTTATATTACTGGGAACTTCTTTACCCATTTATGCAGTTTGCTTCACACACCCAACAGGATTCAAACAACTAGCCTATTTGGGCAAAAGATTATCTCAGTCTATGTGTAGGAGTGTTGTTGCATGAGACATCTATAGGTGTTTAACATCTATCATAGAAGTTGGCTTCACATAAATTATCACTACTTTCAGTGTCTACCTTAATGTGATGTGAACATAAATATAGTAAGTATGCATCTGATAGTCTACCTGTCATAATTGTAGTAACATAAATATAGTAATGTGATGCTACCTATCTATTCTTTTTTTCTTAAATGCACTTATCGCTATTGAACTCTTGTGTCCTTTCTCTTGTGCTCTTCTTCTGACAATTTTTTGTTTAGATTCAAATGTCCTCCTGTGCATTTATCCTGGATGCAACACTTAGAAACTCCTTTGGATCATTTGGGAAAAATGAAGCAGCAGTTTATGTTCGAAAAGTATTTTTTTGTATTATCGTCTTCTTGGTCCATTGTTGCTCAGTCACAAGGATAGTCTGAAATGTATAATCTAGCTAGTTGAAGAGCTTTTTTCTTTATTGTGATAGTTTGTGAGTTTTTAAGATTATTGTTAATGTTACGTACTGCCAAGTGTATAGTGTAGAAGAATTGTTTCACTTTCTAAATTTTGGTTACTTATGAAGAGGTTACAACTAATTTATAATGGCTCAATGGTTTGCTGTTAATATGAGAATGTTTTGTATATTTTTTTGTGTTGAAAAAAAGCGTTTTGTTTTGGTTCTTGTCTCTATTTATGCTTCTCAAAGTGAAATGTAATTTTTATCAAGTTTCATGCAGAAAATTTTATTCGCATCCAGGAATTTTTTTTTTTGCATCCACGTAATTAAAAAAAACAACGTTCAGCGCTCTCAAAAATGCAATCAAAAGACAACGTTTCTAAAACGCTGTGAAAAAGATAGCATTTTTTAAACGATGTATTTTTTATAGCGTTTTCAAAACGCTTTCAAAAGATAGCATTTTGAAAACGCTATCAAATAGACAGCATTTTTGAAAACGCTATGAAAGGTACAACGTTTTTCGAAATGCTGTCAAATTTACAGCGTTTCCTTATAACGCTATGAAGATATTATAGTGGGGGCTACGAAAGCATTTTGAAAACGCTGTCATAGATCTTCTATAGCATTTTACAAATGCTGTCAAATGTCATATTTGTTGTAGTGCGCCGCTCTTCATCCTCACCTGTGCCGCTTCCGAAACCCATCGCCCACTGAGCTCGACCACCTCTCCATCCTTCCACCGCACCTGAAACCACCCCGCCATCGTCATCCTCTTCCCGGGCCTCCACTCCGATTGCACCTCGACGCCGCACCCCGAGAACCCATCGACGCCCTGCCTCCGTCCTCACCCTTACGCTCCTTACCCGATCCTCCGCGTCGAACACCTACACCTCCTCGACCTCCGATCATCCTTTTCCACCCTCATCGCTGCTCACCACCCCCTATCTTCACCCTCATCCTCATCGCCCCACCTCAGCCAACCCTCTCATCCTCTTCCTCGACTGCGCCCAACACCACCGCAGACCCCCCGCAGTTGCTATGGCTGCTTGCTGTGTTGCCGCCATTGCGGGTTGCTATTGTGTCCGCTGAGTTTCTATGTGTTGCTTTGCACATGTTTTTGCGCGTTCATGCATTGTACGGGTGTTGCTCGTGCATTGCCGTCGGGATCCAAATCCCGTTATTCCTATACTCGGATTAACTGTTGGTAATGGAAATCCTTCTTGAACCTTGTTATTGTTCGTGTTTAAGAATTTTTATTGATTCCTGCAAGTAGGTCTTAATTCAAAATTCATATATGTATTTGTTTTTGTTCAAGAATTTATCACGGATTCATCGGCGAAACCAAGTGATAAATCTCTTTTCGTGTCATTATCTTTGACTCGAACCCTAGTCCTTATTGCACATTGCATATGTACGTCATACATGAAAACAATTGGATCTATGTTATAGAATTATTTGATGTTTGCGATGTTTTCAATTAAATATGATTTTCATGAATAAATTGCCATGATTGTAAACGTATCTCGTTAATGTTGAAATATCATGCTAATAACTAAATAGAACTTGTGTTAATTAATTACCATGGTATTGCATGCTTGTGTGATGAAATTATTGTCAATTCATGTTAAACTATTTTCTGACCTACTGTCTTCCTCTTCTTGCATCAAACTTTCTGTAACGCCCCGAATTCCAAAATACGGTAATTCGAAGCACAAAAGGATCTTTACTTCATTTCGTACAATTTTACAATGAATTTTGAAACTTTTATTACAACGTTGTCCATTTACATCAATGCAGCGGAAATAAATAAATACAACAAGATAAATATACTAGTATAACAACTTTGGCATCTAAAATAATCATCAGCATCAAATCATCTTTATATCGTATTGGAAATTCCAAGTCCTGTATATGAAACTGTGGGTACGTTAGTTGCTGACAACCGATGCAATATTATAAACAGCGATCCTCACTATGCCGTAAAATAACGATTCTTTTTACTTTAGCAAAGACAAACTTGAATGCATCACAAAGTGTAAAAGAGTGATTATCCTAATCATGTTAGGTTATGCAATGACTTAATGCCTAATGCAGATGTTTACGCAAGGATGACATTAATGCATACTTGTTCGGATTCTATGTATCACATACTGCAAAGGTCCGAGGGCAAGCACCAACATACTCCACATTATAGGGTTAGATCCCTCGCCATGCAACCTACTACGATGACTACTACAAGATTTAGACACTTTGCAAGTATTAACTCTCGCCCTTGGAATCCTGAAGACCAATCCCTCTCCGTTGATCATTCTGTGACCCTTACGTCCATCATCCCAGAATACTAGGGATCGTCTCACTCTGTAGGTCATTCGGGAGCCCTCATTGCACAAGTATCCCATGAGCGTCGCTCTCGTCCCAGAATATTGGAGATCGTTCCCACTTTGTGGATCATTCTATGGTCCTTACGTCCATCATCCGGGAATACTAGGGACCGTCTCTCTCCAAGGATCATTCTGGAGTCCATGACTCACGTTTGTACTCATTTCGTCATATCACCAAATAGTGCCTATCCTTAAGTTTAAGTTATAGTCATTGTGAAGTAGAGTTTAGCTTACTCACCGGTCTTAAACAAAACAATGAGACAGTCAATCCATACTGGTTACTTCTCACAATTTCATAAATTTCAACTGCCGGTAATTTGGGCCTCGCTCACCCTAGAATAGCAACCATCTCAACTGAGACCACAAGGTTACAACTAACCTCATCAGAATAATTCAAATCTTCATTCACAATCTCTTTCTTATTCATTTCTTTATATCCATAAACCATGAAGTAATCTATTACCACTCTAATTGCCGATTTAATCAATTATAGCCTTGTAGGTAAACCAAAAATTTCCTTTATCATAGATTAATAACTACAAAATCTCATCAAGGTGAATCTAATTATATTCCAATTTTTTTTATCTTTCTTTAATCATACAAGAATCACATAATTAAAATTTTAAGTTCTTCAACACATTGTTTAACGTGAATTCCACTTATAATTCTCACAAAATATATCAGAATATTGTGAAAATATTTTATAAAGTCTAGAAAATATTTTAGAGGAATAGTAAAAAATTTCCCAAATTTTTATGCTCATGAAAACTCAAAATATATCAAAAATATATATTAAAAGGGGCCAGGGTTCGAATCCACGACCAGCTGCACTGTGCACAGCGCTCGGAAGCTACGCCGCGCACCAGTGTGCCCAAGGTCGACCTTTGATATGAATAGGAGTAAAATTATTTTGTTATACTTCTCTGTTCACCACACTCTTTTACAAATTTCGATTTCTCAATTGTTTTGTATTATAAAAATCTAATTTCTTCCGGAATACATTCTTTCCAAAATACTGTATATTAGTACGTATTTAAACTTATAAAACTCTTACATATATATATATATATATATATATATATATATATATATATATATATATATATATATATTGACAAATAGAATTTCCCTCCAAATTGTATTAATGTGTTCCTACTACCAAACTTTAAATTTGTATAAAATATTGTCCCTCTTCAAAACATCTTTATAAAATTTCATACTATTATAATGTCCAAAATAAATACTAGTGTGATTATTTTTATATTTCTTCATTATAATAGAATCTTTAAAACTTTTTATACCCAATGCATTATTTTGACCCCTACATGAACAATCCAATATGCACAAATTAAAAGATTTTCATTCCCACATCACACTAGATGCTAATTTATTTTTTCCTTCCATTTAACAAGTATTTTAGCCATCAAATTGAAGTACAACAACATTTCTACAAGCCATGACATAGTTATACTAGTATTGTGCAATCTACCTTCACCATATCAATCAAAATTTAACAACTAAACATATGTCAAACTAGCATGCATAATACTCCTAATTAGAAAGCAACAAGAAACACCCACCTCTTTGAAGAAAACGAAATTAGAACTCCTAGAATGAAAGTTCCTATTTCCAACACGATTGCACTTCTCCTAGCAAAAGCAACTCTATGCTCCAAGAATGAAGAAATCTGAAACCCTCTTGCTCTCTTTCTTTTCCTCTCTCATTGATTCTTTATATAAGGTGAAAATATCATACAATAGGGGGGGTTTATATAGGAAAATTGTGTGGCTAGAATTAACTCCACTTCCCAACTGACTACCCATGAACTCACCCCCACTCCTCCACTCTCCGACTTCTCCCAATGGTCGGCCAACTATAGGATGTCCACGCACATGCACGTGTAGTGCACATGGACACTCTCTCTCATTTATTTTACATTTTGTTAATTATTAGTAGCTACTAGTTTGTTACAAGACAAGTGTAGAAAAAGTGTACAAAATAAATATAGGATTTATTAGTGGGTTTCTCATTATTTTCTAGTGGGCTTCTTATTTATTTTCTATTTTTTATTCATTCTAATGGGCATAAATTAGTCTTTTAGTCCTATGGACTTTTAATTAAGAAAGAAAATAAGAAAAAACAAATAAAAGGGAAACTTGTGCATAACTTAGGAAAGATTTTAGAACAAAAATGAGATAAAATTGCACGTGCATTTCACGTGCCAAAATGAAAAATGTATTTTTATTTAAAAATTTACTATGGGATGTTACAGCTGTAGAACCCCGTATTTTCAAATATTATTTTTATATTTGAAAATGAATTTAAATTTATTTTTGGGAGATTTAATGAATATTTTCAGAAAATTTATCTTTTGGTACACGTGCAAAACAGTTGCAAATACTTTTTGAGAAGTTGGGAAATTAAGTTTTCTTTATGAAAAATCATTATTCAATATTTGAGATTTATTTAGTATTTTTCCAGATTTTTCTGAAATTTATTGGAACTATTTGCAATTTTTGAGAAAAGAAGGACTTTTTTTGCAAATTTGACATTTTTAGGGGTTAAAGTGCAAGATGTATATTCTGGACGTTTTGAACAGTATTAATTGAGATTTAGAATGAATATTTTCTTTTAAATCCAAATTTAAATGAGTTTTGATGGAATTTCCAAAGAATGATCAATATATGTAAATTGTATTTTGGAAAGGATTGTTTTGCAAAGTGTGGGTAAAACCCTAATATTCAATCCGGCATATTTAAGAGATTTTTCTCCCAGCCGTCATTGTTGATAAAACACAGAATTTTGGAGATTTATTTTTGGTGGAGAAGGAGTCTTTGGATCTAGCAAGAGGGAGAACTTTTCGTGGACTTTTCTCAATTCAAGGTGAAAGATATGAAAATTGTTTTGTTGTTTGGTTCTTGTGAGATATATAACAATTGTTTGTTGTTTGATACATGTGAGTGACCTTGTTTTGTTTGTTTGATTTTGTGAGTATTATAATTCGTCTTGTTGATTGATCTATGCGTGCAAGTATCATGATGTAATGATTGGATGTTGTGAACAATATAAATATTGTATTGTGGTATGAATCATGTGAAATATTGTGAATAAAATAGTAGATCTTTATTATTGAAATTGTGTTGCTAAAAACATGTCGAGATTGAGCACGAACATCTGTGCATTAGTTTCTGAATCAGATTTTTATGTAGATTAGGGAAAGAAACTGAGATCTTGTAAAACCCTAATGAAAGGATTTGTGATTTAGAACATGAGAACTTAAATTTTGACATATTGATGTTTTGAGTGATATATATATACATATACCTGATGAAGATTCGTTGAGATTTATTATTTTCTTGAATACGAACTATTTTCATAGACATTGATCATTAGAAAGCTTCAGATTTTGATTTAGTAATCAGACCAAATTTTGAAATCTGTGGGCCGACAGTCGACTTGTCTACTGTGCAGTCGACTGGTACGGGCCTGACACTTTATTTTAGAATTGTTGGAAAAGTCGTTCTGGACAGTCGACCTAGCTCGTAGGCAGTCGACTGGTCCACTGAAGAAATTATTTTTGTAAAATTATTAGTCCTTTCTGGATAGTCGACCTGTAATCCTTTAAGTCAACTTATATACTTAGAATAATTTTGAGAAGATTATTGGAAATTACCTCGGGCAAGTCGACTGATCTCTTCTTAAGTCGACTGTTATATGACTTAGTTTATTTTCGTAAAATTTTGGAATTCGTCCTCTGGACAGTCGACTTACTACAGTATAAGTCGACTGGTACTGAAGGATCTTTGTAAACTCAGTGCTATTTCGAATGATTGGTTCTTCAGATAATTTAGTATACGCTTGACATTCAGTTCAGTATATGATTAAGCATTTGACTTTGAGATATTCAGATAAGTATTTCATTTGAGACATTTAGTTGAGCCACTTGGTTCAGTGGAACCTTGTTTGGATATTTGAGTTGAGTCTCTAGAGGCGTATGACCCTAGTGTACCGGTGTTGAGTATTCTGTTGAGGCCCATTGAGGCATTTCAGTTATTGAGTTTTGAATTTAGGCCGGTAGGGTATACCACTATAGGAGATTCGTTAAGTAATTAATTAACCCAAAGTGATAAGGACAGGCACTAGTGGTGATATGATGAACGGGAACATGAGTCAAGAACCTCAGTATGGCTTTCGGTGTGGGATTTAATCTCCGGAATTATCACAGTAGATTATTAGTGGTGTGGGATATGTCTTCGGAATTATCACAGTCTTGTGGTGTGGGACAATCTCTGGAATTATCACGGTAACTATTGTTGTGTGGGATTGATCTCCGGAATTATCGGGGTCGAGGTGAAGCACATGTGGAATTCGTGTGGTGACGTGTCAATGTTTCGTTGTGGGATTTGATCTCCGGAATTATCACAGTAGATTATTAGTGGTGTGGGATATGTCTCCAGAATTATCACAGTCTTGTGGTGTGGGACAATCTCCGGAATTATCACGGTAACTACTTGTGGTGTGGGGTTGATCTCCGGAATTATCGGGCATGTGATACTATCCATAGTTTATCTTTATCTCGTAGTAGTCATCGTGTTAGAATTAGTTCATAACGCGGGAATTGAACCCTAAGAAGTGAAGACGTTAAGGGCTTGCACCGAACCTATGTAGAATGGGATGCATAGACTTCGACAAGTACGCATTAGAGAGTCTGCATATAGAACTTGTATTTTCTTGGCTTGGTTTTATCCATGTGGGTTTCTTGTTTTCTACACATGACACTTAGCTTAGTATCACTGGATGTTTTATGTAATCTGTCATTTCGTACTTTCCATAATCATTTAGTACTTGTTGCTTAAGAATTTATGAGGTATGATCGTTTATGTTGTTTGTTTATTTTTATATTTCTCACACCATTTATGGCTAACCCCTTAGTTTGGGGGTTAGGGATCGTCTCTAACCTCACATGTTGCAGGTAGTTGCTTAGTGATGGAGATTTGGATGCTAGAAGCATATTTGAGATAAATTGATTCTTAAGTGCTTTGTGTAAAATTGTAATATCAGTTTTGAGATAAATTTGTGTTGTAAATAAAGAAAATATTGAGTTGAATTTGTTTTGAATTCCGCTGTGACTTGTAAAAGATTTGTTGTAATAAATGTTGAAAATTTTAGTGGTGTTGGTTATGTTTAATATGGTATTGAAGTGGATCACTGGGAATGTGCCACGTATTTTCTATGTTATTAATCTAGAAATTCGGGGTGCTACAGAGATTGGTATCAGAGCGACGCTTCAATAGTAATACTAAACATGACATAAAAATAACCTAGGTGTGGACACTAGAGTGTGAGTACCTAGGTGTGGACATTAAAGAGTGAGTATCACATAGAATTGAATATGATGTTTTACCTTTGGTATACGATTGAAGTTTGCCAAAGGATATTGATGCGAGTTTGAATTGTGTGTGTGTGATGCTCTAACTTTTTCCCTCGTTTTGCAGTATTCAAAAATGGTTGCACCCAGGGGCAGGAATGGTGGCAATAATGAGGATGGGTTTGGTAGTTCCCGAGGAAATGGGATCGACCTTGAGGCTGAATTCGCCAAGGTGTACCAGACGCTGAACACACTGATGGCATTCAATGTGGCGCAAGCTCAGAATCAGCAGCTGAATCCGCAGCCAAATCATGGAGCTGGACATGGATTGGTGAACGTCGACCCTATCAAGTAGATTGAATCCTTTAAAAGGATGAGGCCGCCAGTCTTTGAGGGGCAAGCTGATCCAACCGCAGCAGATGATTGGATTAGGAACATGGAGACGATCTTCGAGGTATCGGAGACTCCAGCAGCCAGCAAGGTGAAGTTAGCGTCGATGCAGCTTGAGAAGGACGCTGGTGTCTGGTGGGAATCGTTGAAAAGGACCTTGGGAGGTCAGCAGTTGACTTGGGAAGCTTTTCTGGAGGAGTTCAGAGATTGCTTCTTTCCCCTCGATGTTCAGGAGAAGAAGGCGACCGAGTTCTTGAACCTTCAGCAGGGCAGCATGACCGTGCGGGAGTATGAGACCAAATTTGCTCAACTTTCGAGGTATGCACCAGAGTTAGTTGTTGATGAGGCAAAGAAGGCCAAAAAGTTTGAGCAGGACTTGAGGTCGAGGATGATTCCATTGGGTATCAGACGGTTCGACAAGCTGGTCAGGAGAGCAGCGATGACTGAGGAGGATATGGACCTGTTCCAGAAGAAGCAAGATAAATGAAACCGGAACAAGAGGCCAGCATCAGGCCAGAGTGGGAAGGGATTCTTCGCGAAGCAGGCCAAGTTCAGTGATCCAGTGCAGAAGGCACCTGCAGCTCAGGGAGTGACCTGTTACTACTGCAAGGAGGCAGGACATTACAGGTCAGCATGTCCGAAGTTGGCAAAGTAGGTTTGTTCCCAGTGTGGGCAGGCTGGACATTCTCAGTCTCATTGTCCACAATCGAAGAAGGATGGTTCTGGTGGGAGCAAATTTCAGAAGAGGCAAGGGCGAGTATTTGCATTAACCGAGGAAGACGCTGGTAACTCGAAAATGTAATACAGGGTATGCAAGAATTCTGATTTTTATTTTTGAATCAATGTAATAAGTAAAACCTTTGTTTGAGAATAATTTAAGATTGAGTATCATTCTTATTGTAATAGGAGTTGTTTTAATTAATGGAATAAAGGCAAAGGTTTTGTTTGACACTGGTTCATCGCATACTTTTGTATCACCAAGTTTTGCAAAGATCTTAGGTGTGGAACCGAAGTTGTTTCCAGACAGGGTTTTGTCGGTGGCAACGCCGTCAGATGAAGAGCTGATTGCGGATCGATATTACGAAGGCTGTGATATCGAGATTGGTGGGAGGTTGTTCGGCATTGATATGATCGAGCTGAAAGTGTTGGGTGTGGATGTCATCGTGGGCATTGATTGGATGGCAATATATGATGCCACAATCGAATGCAAGCAGAAGAAGGTGTTGGTGAAAGCACCAGGTGGACCTGCAGTGACTTTCCAAGGGAAGAAGAAGATTTCGAAGGTGGCTGCAATGGTATCTAAGATGGCTATTCCAGATGAAGTCAAGGGCATTCCGGTTGTTCGAGATTTTCCTCAGGTGTTCTTGGATGATTTTCCAGGATTACCACCGCAGAGAGATGTGGAGTTTTGCATTAATGTTCAGCCGGGGAGTGCGCCGATTTCCAAGGCTCCATACAGGATGGCACCTGCAGAGCAGGATGAAGTGAAGAAGCAGATAGAGGAGCTGTTGAGCAAAGGGCTTATCAGGCCGAGTTCTTCTCCGTGGGGAGCGCCAGTGTTGTTGGTCAAGAAGAAGGATGGGTCAATGAGGATGTGCATTGACTATCGGGAGTTGAAAATGGTGACTATTCAGAACAAGTATCCACTGTCGCGGATTGATGATTTGTTCGACAGGCTTCGAGGAGCAGCTGTATTTTCGAAGATTTATTTGAGGTCAGGGTATCATCAGGTTCAAGTCAAGGAGGAAGATGTGAGTAAGACAGCTTTCAGGACTCGTCATGGGCTCTATGAGTTTTTGGTAATGCCATTCGGATTGACGAATGCGCCAGCAGTGTTCATGGATATGATGAATCGGGTTTTGAGGCCATTTATTGACTCCTTCGTGGTGGTTTTCATCAATGATATTTTGGTGTATTCGAAGTCGGAGGAGGAGCATTCTACACACTTGACAGCGGTGTTACAGAAATTGCAGGAGCATAGCTTTTATGCCAAGTTGTCGAAGTGTGAGTTTTGGAAGTCTGAGGTAGCTTTCCTTGGTCATATTCTTTCTAAGGAGGGAGTAGCTACTGATCCTCAGAAAGTTGAAGCAGTGAAGGATTGGCCCAGGCCAACGTCTGTGAAAGAAGTCAGAAGTTTCTTGGGTTTAGCTGGTTACTACAGGAGATTTATCCAGGGTTATTCTCAGATTACAGTTCCTTTGACAGGTTTGACCCGGAAGAATGTGGCATTTGTATGGACAGATAAGTGTGAGGAGAGTTTCCTTGAATTAAAGGAAAGGTTGACTACTGCACCTATCTTAGCTTTGCCGCAAGCTGGGAAGGATTATGATATCTACAGTGATGCGTCTCTCAGAGGTTTGGGTTGTGTCTTGATGCAAGAAGGCAAGGTTATTGCTTATGGTTCGAGACAATTACGTCCGCATGAGAAGAATTACCCGATGCATGATTTGGAGCTAGCAGCTATCATTTATGCCTTGAAGCTGTGGAGGCATTATGTCTATGGTGAGAAGGTCAATATGTACACTGACCACAAGAGCCTGAAGTACATTTATCAGCAGAAGGATCTTAATCTCCGGCAGAGAAGGTGGTTGGAGGTATTGGAAGACATTCGTCCCGAGATCAAGTATCATCCGGGCAAAGCGAATGTGGTGGCTGATGGACTTAGCAGGAAGAGTAGTTTATCAAGATTGATCACTACTCGAAGTGAGTTGGCAGCAGAGATCGATCAGGCAGGTATCGAGGTGGTACTGCAAGGTTTAGGGGCATCTTTGGCTCAGTTGAGGCTGCAGCCGTCCTTGTGAGAGAGGATTGTGGAAGATCAGAGATCAGATTCAGAGATTCAGAAGATGCTGCAATAGGTTTCAGAAGGCAAGCTATCAGAGTTTCGTGTCCAAGATGGAGTTCTTTGGATGGGTGAGAGGTTGTGTGTTCCAGATAATGCAGATTTGAGAGAGAGTATTTTGCAGGAAGCACACAGTACCTTGTTGTCAGTTCATCCAGGAGGCACGAAGATGTACAGGAACATCAAACAGCATTTTTGGTGGTCTGGTATGAAGAGGGATGTAGCAGATTTTGTGGCAAGGTGTCTGACTTGTCAGCAGATCAAAGCAGAAAATCAGAGACCTGGAGATTTGTTACAGCTGTTACCCATTCCGGAGTGGAAGTGGGAGAATATCAGTATGGATTTCATCACAGGTTTGCCGAGGAGTTCGAAGGGCAATGACTCGATTTGGATCGTTGTGGACCGTTTGACTAAGTTGGCTCACTTTTTAGCCATGAAGATTACTTGGTCGATGGAGAAATTGGCTAAGTTGTACATTGGGGAAATTGTGAGACTTCATGGAGTTCCTGTGTCGATTATATCCGATAGAGATGCAAGGTTTACTTCAAGGTTTTGGAGGAGCCTACAAGCAGCTTTGGGCACCAGAACTGATTTCAGTACAGCTTTTCATCCACAGACCGATGGTCAGACTGAGAGGGTGAATCGAGTGCTGGAAGATATGTTGAGGGCTTGTGTTATGGATTTCGGTGGTAGTTGGGAGAGATACTTGGCATTGGTTGAGTTTGCTTATAACAACAGTTACCATGCAAGTATTGGGATGACACCGTATGAGGCTTTGTACGGGAGGAGGTGCAGGACACCTGTATGTTGGTATGAGGTTGGCGAGAGGCAGATGTATGGTCCTGAGATTGTGCAGCAGACATCAGAGCAGATTGAGCTGATTCGCAAGAGGTTAGTTGAGGCTCAGAGTCGGCAGAAAAGTTATGCTGATACTCGACGAAGAGACTTGGAGTTTGAGGTTGGGGATGCAGTTTTCCTCAAGATTTCTCCGACCAAGGGAGTGATCAGGTTTGGTAAGGGAGGCAAGTTGGTGCCAAGGTATATTGGTCCGTACAGGATCATGGAGCGGATTGGCAAGACAGCATATAGATTGAAGCTTCCAGAGGAGTTGGCACAAGTGCATGATGTATTCCACGTGTCATTGTTGAGGAAGTATGTGCCAGATCAGAATCATCAGTTGGTAGAGATTCCTGAAGGATTACAGGTGAACTTGAGTTACAAGGAACAGCCTGTTGAGATCGTTGACCGTAGGGAGAAAGTTCTTCGGAGCAAGGTGATACCTATGGTCAAGGTGTTGTGGAGGAATCAGCAGTTCGAGGAGGCTACTTGGGAGCCAGAGGATCGCATGCAGAAGGATTTTCCTGAACTTTTTGTATGAGTGTATTTCTATTATGTGATTGTAATTCTTTTGAATGATAGTAGTTTGATTTGAGTTGTATTTCTTCTATTTTGATTGAGTTGTCTTATACAATTGTTTGAATTATGTTTCCATTTATGAGATGTTGACTTCTATGATGATATGATGTTTGGGCTCATTAGTAGTAGTTCTGAGGACAGAACTCTTCTAAGGAGGGAGTGATGTAGAACCCCGTATTTTCAAATATTAATTTTATATTTGAAAATGAATTTAAATTTATTTTTGGGAGATTTAATGAATATTTTCAGAAAATTTATCTTTTGGTACACGTAAAAAACAGTTGCAAATACTTTTTGAGAAGTCGGGAAATTAAGTTTCTTTATGAAAAATCATTATTTAATATTTGAGATTTATTTAGTATTTTTCCAGATTTTTCTGAAATTTATTGGAACTATTTGCAATTTTTGAGAAAAGAAGGACTTTTTTGCAAATTTGACATTTTTAGGGGTTAAAGTGCAAGATGTATATTCTGGACGTTTTGAACAGTATTAATTGAGATTTAGAATGAATATTTTCTTTTAAATCCAAATTTAAATGAGTTTTGATGGAATTTCCAAAGAATGATCAATATATGTAAATTGTATTTTGGAAAGGATTGTTTTGCAAAGTGTGGGTAAAACCCTAATATTCAATCCGGCATATTTAAGAGATTTTTCTCCCAGCCTTCATTGTTGATAAAACACAAAATTTTGGAGATTTATTTTTGGTGGAGAAGGAGTCTTTGGATCTAGCAAGAGGGAGAACTTTTCGTGGACTTTTCTCAATTCAAGGTGAGAGATATGAAAATTGTTTTGTTGTTTGGTTCTTGTGAGATATATAGAAATTGTTTGTTGTTTGATACATGTGAGTGACCTTGTTTTGTTTGTTTGATTTTGTGAGTATTATAATTTGTCTTGTTGATTGATCTATGCGTGCAAGTATCATGATGTAATGATTGGATGTTGTGAACAATATAAATATTGTATTGTGGTATGAATCATGTGAAATATTGTGAATAAAATAGTAGATCTTTATTATTGAAATTGTGTTGCTAAAAACATGTCGAGATTGAGCACGAACATCTGGGCATTAGTTTCTGAATCAGATTTTTATGTAGATTAGGGAAAGAAACTGAGATCTTGTAAAACCCTAATGAAAGGATTTGTGATTTAGAACATGAGAACCTAAATTTTGACATATTGTTGTTTTGAGTGATATATATATACATATACCTGATGAAGATTCGTTGAGATTTATTATTTTCCTGAATACGAACTATTTTCATAGACATTGACCATTAGAAAGCTTCAGATTTTGATTTTGTAATCAGACCAAATTTTGAAATCTGTGGGCCGACAGTCGACTTGTCTATTGTGCAGTCGACTGGTACGAGCCTGACACTTTATTTTAGAATTATTGGAAAAGTCGTTCTGGACAGTCGACCTAGCTCGTAGGCAGTCGACTGGTCCACTGAAGAAATTTTTTTTGTAAAAATTATTAGTCCTTTCTGGACAGTCGACCTATAATCCTTTAAGTCGACTTATATACTTAGAATAATTTTGAGAAGATTATTGGAAATTACCTCGGGCAAGTCGACTGATCTCTTCTTAAGTCGACTGTTATATGACTTAGTTTATTTTCGTAAAATTTTGGAATTCGTCCTCTGGACAGTCGACTTACTACAGTATAAGTCGACTGGTACTGAAGGATCTTTGTAAACTCATTGCTATTTCAAATGATTGGTTCTTCAGATAATTTAGTATACGCTTGACATTCAGTTCAGTATATGATTAAGCATTTGACTTTGAGATATTCAGATAAGTATTTCATTTGAGACATTTAGTTGAGCCACTTGGTTCAGTGGAACCTTGTTTGGATATTTGAGTTGAGTCTCTAGAGGCGTATGACCCTAGTGTACCGGTGTTGAGTATTCTGTTGAGGCCCATTGAGGCATTTCAGTTATTGAGTTTTGAATTTAGGCCGGTAGGGTATACCACTCTAGGAGATTCGTTAAGTAATTAATTAACCCAAAGTGATAAGGACATGCACTAGTGGTGATATGATGAACGGGAACATGAGTCAAGAACCTCAGTATGGCTTTCGGTGTGGGATTTAATCTCCGGAATTATCACAGTAGATTATTAGTGGTGTGGGATGTCTTCGGAATTATCACAGTCTTGTGGTGTGGGACAATCTCCGGAATTATCACGGTAACTATTGTGGTGTGGGATTGATCTCCGGAATTATCGGGGTCGAGGTGAAGCACATGTGGTATTCGTGTGGTGACGTGTCAATGTTTCGTTGTGGGATTTGATCTCCGGAATTATCACAGTAGATTATTAGTGGTGTGGGATATGTCTCCAGAATTATCACAGTCTTGTGGTGTGGGACAATCTCCGGAATTATCACGGTAACTACTTGTGGTGTGGGGTTGATCTCCGGAATTATCGGGCATGTGATACTATCCATAGTTTATCTTTATCTCGTAGTAGTCATCGTGTTAGAATTAGTTCATAATGCGGGGATTGAACCCTAAGAAGTGAAGACGTTAAGGGCTTGCACCGAACCTATGTAGATTGGGATGCATAGACTTCGAAAAGTACGCATTAGAGAGTCTGCATATAGAACTTGTGTTTTCTTGGCTTGGTTTTATGCATGTGGTTTTCTTGTTTTCTACACATGACACTTAGCTTAGTATCACTGGATGTTTTATGTTATCTGTCATTTCGTACTTTCCATAATCATTTAGTACTTGTTGCTTAAGAATTTATGAGGTATGATCGTTTATGTTGTTTGTTTATTTTTATATTTCTCACACCATTTATGGCTAACCCCTTAGTTTGGGGGTTAGGGATCGTCTCTAGCCTCACATGTTGCAGGTAGTTGCTTAGTGATGGAGATTTGGATGCTAGAAGCATATTTGAGATAAATTGATTCTTAAGTGCTTTGTGTAAAATTGTAATATCAGTTTTGAAATAAATTTGTGTTGTAAATAAAGAAAATATTGAGTTGAATTTGTTTTGAATTCAGCTGTGACTTGTAAATGATTTGTTGTAATAAATGTTGAAAATTTTAGTGGTGTTGGTTATGTTTAATATGGTATTGAAGTGGATCACTGGGAATGTGCCACGTATTTTCTATGTTATTAATCTAGAAATTCGGGGCGCTACAACAGCACTCCTTCCTTAGAATAGTTCCGTTCTCGGAACTACACTTAAAGAGTGAGAAAACAAAGAAGGAAAATTTTACAAATGTTAATTAAAAAGTTCAAGGTCATCTCTCATCATGCTCTCCTCTGATTCCCAAGTGGCCACCTCAAATAGTTGATTTCTCCATACAACTTTGACCATAGGTATAGTCTTATTTCTCAAGACTTTCTTTCGTCGATCCACAATCTCAACTGTACGCTCGGTGTAGTTCAAATCCAACTGCAAACCCTCTGGCACTTCGGGAAAATAATGGCTCGGATCCGGAATATAACATCGTAACATAGACACATGGAAGACATTGTGTACTTGGGCCAACTCTTTCGGTAGTTCTAACCGATAAGCCGTCTTCTCAATTCTTTCCAATATCTTATAAGGGCCTATGTACGTCGGGGCTAATTTCCCTCCCCTTCCAAAACGAATCACTCCCTTAGTCGGGGAAACTTTCACGAAGACTAATTCATCTTCCTTGAACTCCAGATCTCTCCTTCGGTTGTCAGCATAACTTTTCTATCTTCTCTGTGCGTCAACTAACCTCTTCCTGATCAACTCGATCTTTTCTAAGGTCTATTGCACAATTTCCGGCCCATACATCTGTCGTTCCCCCATTTCATACCAGCAAACCGAAATTCTGCACTTTCTTCCATATAGAGCCTCATACAGTGCTACACCGATACTTGCCTGGAAATTGTTGTTGTAGGCGAATTCCACTAGAGCCAAATGCCTCTCCCAACTGTAGCCAAAGTCTAACACACAACACCTTAGCATATCTTCTAGTACCCAGTTGACCCTCTCAGTCTACCCATCAGTCTGAGAATCGCGCATCTCGGTCGGATACAATAGATTAAGGAACTCCATGCAGCCTCACGATCTCCCCAACATACAACTCAGCTAGTTTCTCCATAGACCAAGTGAGTTTCATCGCCAAAAAGTGAGCCAATTTGGTGAGTCGGTCCACTATCACCCAAATTGCATTGTTTCCTTTGGAACTCCTGGGTAATCCATTAAAGAAGTCCATTTTGATATTATCTCATTTCCACTCCGAAATAGGTAATGGCTGCAACAAACCCCCGGGTTTCTGATTCGCAACCATGATCTGTTGTTAGACTGCACAACTAGCTACGAACTCATCCACATCCCGCTTCATCCCTGACCACCAGAAACACTGTTTGATGTCCTTATACATCTTGGTACTCCTCGGATGTACAGATAGCAAAGTGGCGCGTGCTTCCTGTAGAATACTCTCCTTCAGTTCTGCTTGATTCAGAACACATAACCACTCTCCTAACCACAGTGTTTCATCTTTTACCTGAAATACTGCCAACTTGCCGGCGCCAACCTGCTCTTTCATCCCTTGAATTTTCGGATCGGTCTTCTGACTGTCAATAATTATTTCTCTCAAAGTGGGTTGAATTCTTAACTGAGCCAAAGATGCCCCTAATCCTTGCAACACTACCTCGATTTCGGCCCGATCGAGTTCCTCTACCAACTTCTCCTGAGTTGTAATCAAACGAGCCAAACTACTCTTCCGGCTGAGTGCATCAGCTACCACATTGGCCTTGCCCGGATGGTACTTCATTTCAGGTCGGATGTCCTCCAACACTTCCAACCATCTCCGCTGCATCAGATTCAGATCCTTCTGTAGGTAGATGTACTTCAAACTTTTGTGATCCGTGTACATGTTGACTTTTTCTCCGTACACTTTGTTCCTCCACTGCTTTAGTGTAAAGATGATTGCTGCCAACTCTATATCGTGGGTTGGATAATTTTTCTCGTGCGGTCTCAGCTGTCTAGACCTATAAGATATTACCTTCCCTTCCTGCATCAGCACGCAGCCCAGTCCGCATTGGGAAGCATCGTTGTAATCATCATAGTCGACTCCTACTCTTAGCAAAGCTAGTATGGGAGCAGTAGTCAGCCTCTCCTTCAACTCCTGAAATCTAGCTTCGCACTACTCTGTCCTTTTAAAACTCACATTCTTCCTGGTAAGCCCCGTGAGTGGCACAGCTATCTGGGCGAAGCCCTGAATGAATCTTTTATAATATCGAGTTAAACCCAAGAAGCTCCTGATTTTCTTTATTGTAGTTGGTCTCGACCAATCTCTTACTACCTCAATCTTTTTTGGATCAGTAGTCACTCCCTCTTTAGAAAGGATGTGACCCAGAAAGGCAACTTTGGTTTTCCAGAAGTCACACTTAGACAACTTTGCATATAGCTTCTGCTCCTGTAGCTTCTTCAGTACCTCTAGGTTCCTGACAAGCTCTTCTTCTGTCTTGGAGTAGACCATATGTCATCGATGAACACAATGACGAAAGAATCGATGAATAGTCACAAGACCCTGTTCATCCTGTCCATGAAGATAGCAGGTGTGTTGGTTACTTCGAACGGCATGACTAGGAACTCGTAGTGACCATGTCGAAAAAACTGAACACCGTCTTGTGCACATCTTCTTCCTTCACTCGGACTTGGTGATAACCCGATCGTAGATCTATCTTAAAGAAAACAACTGCTCCTTGTAGACGGTCGAATAGATCATTGATTCGAGGAATCGGATATTTGTTCTGCACTGTCACCATGTTCAATTCTTTATAGTCGATGCACATCCTCATTGATCCATCCTTCTTCTTTACCAAAAGAACTGGTGCTCCCTAAGATGACGCACTCGGCCTGATGAATCCTTTGCCCAATAACTCCTCAATTTGCTTCTTGATCTCATCTTGTTCCACTAGCGCCATTCTGTACGGTGCCTTGGAAATTGGTGCACTCCATAGCTGAATGGAGATGTTGAACTCCACATTCCGATAAGGGGGAAGTCCGGGTAGATACTCTAAAAACACTGTTGACAAAATTCCGGACAACGGGAATCTGCTTCACTTCTTCAGGAACTTTCTGCTTAGTCAGAGCTGATGCCAACTGTTTGCACTTCCTCTTTCCTTGAAATGTAACTGTTGGTCCTCCTGGTACCACTACCTCCTTACTCTTGCACTCGATAGTGGCACTATAGATGGATATCCAGTCTATGCAAATAATGATGTCGATCCCCATAACCACTAACTCAATGAGGTCGATGCCAAAGATTTTGACTCCGATTTCAAAGTCACACCCTTTCTAATATCGGTTGGTAGTCAGCGTTTCTCCTACGGGGTAGCTACAGATAGAACATTGCCAGGATTTTTTTTGGTTCGACTCTCAATCGTTTTGCAAATGAGGGTGACACAAATGTATGAGATGATCCAGTATCAAATAAAACTGTTGCTTTTATTCCATTTATTTGAATTTCTCTTGTTACATAAAGAGTACTCTCATTACATAACACTTATTACATAAACTGGAAATATCAATAGAGGACCCTAATCAATTACTCCCATACCCGTGATGACGTTGTCTGCATCGTTGGCATCGGCTTTAGTTAGAGCGAATACTCGCCCCTGCCGGTATGGCTTCTGCCCTGGATCAGCTTGCTTTTGGCCTTGTCCCCCTTGCTTGAGTTGCGGGCACTGTGGCCTAGCATGGCCTTCCTTCCCACAGTAGAAACAAGTTAGTGGATTCCCTGCCATTGGACACTCGGATTTGTAATGACCTGCTTCTCTACAAGTGTAACAGGTCACACCTGAGGGCCTTGCCCCTCCATAGTTCGGCTTCCCAGTTACTATAGTGGCATTCATCCCTGTTGGCCTGAACTTTTGAGCTATGGGCTGTCCCCTGAAAATGCTTGACGGTGCGGGCCTCTTGCCTGTGCTCCAATTACTCCTCTTGACCTGTGCCACCTGGTACTGGTTCATGTCGACCTCAGTAGCTGTGGCTCTCTGGACCAGCTTATCAAACCTTCGAATACCCAGGGGTATCATTCAGGACCTCAAGCTTGGTCTCAGACCCTGTTCGAACTTTTGGGCCTTCTTGGCTTCGTCAATCACCATCTCTGGCGCATACCTGGAGAGTTGATTGAATTTTGTCTCATACTCTCGCACCATCATGCTTCCCTGTTGCAATCCCAAAAATTCCATAGTTTTCTTTTCCTATACATCCATAGGAAAGTAGTGGCTACTGAACTCTCCTAAGAATTCCTCCCAAGTGATCTGCACATTACCCAGGATCCTCTTCATTGACAGCAACCAGACCCCTGCATCTTTCTCCAGTTGGATAGTAGCCAACTTCACTTTACTAGCCTCGGGAGTCTCTAGAACTTCAAAGATTGTTACAATTTGTCTGATCTAGTCATCTGTTGCATCTGGATTGGCCTGGCCCTCGACACAAGGGGCTTCATTCTTTTGAATGACTCCACCAGTTCGATTTCTTCAGGAAACTGTACTGCTGGTCCTGTCCTAGTGTTCCCGGTAATATTTGTGACGAAAGCATTCAAGGTTTGGTATACACGAGCCAGTTCAGTTTCCAGGTCGAGTCCATTGTTCTCACCACTGTGTCCTTCGCCATTGCGGTTCCTTCGTCCGGCCATTTCTGAGACATAAAACTTTTCATTAATCACCATAAACAGCACAACTTTACATTCTTATTTCAACAAATTTTATTCATTTCCAAAGTTAAACTTTTAACTTTCAGAATGAAAACTTGCTCAAAACATCCAGTACATTACTTCAACATAAAAATAGCCTAAATCCTACGGTTCCTTTTGGCTTCTCTGAGCTCTGCCCGTAGTTCCTTGATCTCTTTTTTCATCTCTTCAAACTTCTGATGACGTTCCTGCTTGTCCCAACGAGTTATGTTTTCCAGTTGGGTGAAGTGTTGGGCATTCCTGTGCCGGAGCTTATCAAGTTCCCATACTCGGTAATTTAGTGCTTGGATGCACTCCCTATCTTCCGCCCGCTGTGTTTCTAAGTGATTTACTCTCCACTTCTAGGTATCTAATTCCCTCCGAAGAGAAGCAACAACACAGTCTTGGTCATCTCGAATTGGTTCTTCGTCTGAGGTTTCTTCTGGGGAATCAGGAGGAGATGGAGTAATCTCCCTAAATTCTGGTAATTCTTCCTCTATTTCTTCTGGGTCTTCTTCCTTTATTTCTTCTTCCTCTATGGGTTCTTCTTCGTCGGGAAAGAACCATTCTACCTCATCCTCTGGGTCATGATGATTAGCCATCTTATAGGAAAATGAGGAGAATCATCAGCATATAAAGCAACACAAATGTAAACTACTTACATTTAAATCTCTATAAGTTGTACTCACTCTAATGTCCACCCTAATGTGTCATCCTTGTAAATTTTTACTACTCATTGAAGTTGAGCTCTAATACCACTCTGTAACGCCCCGAATTCCAAAATATGGTAATTCGAAGCACAACAAGATCTTTACTTCATTTCGTACAATTTTACAATGAATTTTAAAACTTTTATTACAACATTGTCCTTTTACATCAACACAGCGGAAATAAATAAATACAACATGATAAATATACAAGTGTAACAACTTTAGCATTTAAAATAATCATCAGCTTCAAATCATCTTTATATCGTCTTGCAAATTCCAAGTCCTGCATGTGAAACTGTAACCCCTGTTTTCCCAAAAATGTATTTTTGTGTATTTTATATATTTAAAATTTTTTCGAATTATTTTTTTTGTTTTCAAATTATTTTGTCAAAATGTATTGTTGGATTACCTATCGAAATCTGTTTTCGACCAATAATTCTATTTCAGCTATTTTCTATGACTTATATTGTAATGCAAATCTTATTTTCGTTATTCTTACTTTGATTTCGTTAATTATTATTAATACTATTATTATTTTTATCATTTTCTTATTATTGTTATTGTTCTCGATATTATTATTATTACGGTTATTATTATTGTTGTTACTGTTATTATTTTAGTATTATTATTAGTTTTTCTATAAAATCCTATTTTTAGAACCCAATTTTCTCCCTAATGGATTTTTAAGCCCAAAACCCAATAACCCATTTAAACCCATTCATATCTTGTTCATTACCTTATATGAAACCCAAACCCATTATTAAAACCCCCACCCTATTTATTAATCCCCATACTAAACTCCAAACCCATTAGCATTCCCTACCCATTTACTTGCCAACCCGAAACCCTATCACAGACCTAAACCCATTTACTATTTCCCAAAACCCACCCGTTATTTCCCATATGCCTAAACCCTATTATATATTCCTATATATACACCCATCTGTTTTCTCCCCCTAACCCATGAGTCGTCTCTTTGTCTTCTCCTCTCTCTCTCCCCCCGGTGCTCCTCCTCCTCTTCCTCCATTGACAACAACGTCGACTTTAGCCCTGTGCCTCACCCCGTTGCAGCCGCCAGCCTGGGCTCCTCCCCGCAGTGCCCTGCTCCTCCACCTGTGTCGTGCCACCCTATCGTGACGTCCCTTGCCAGTGAAGCTGTATTCGACAACCACCAGCGACTCCACAGCGCCTCCTCCCGTCAGCCAGTAGCAGATTCGACAACAGCAACCAGCAAGCCTTGCGACCTTCCATCGCCGGCACTCCCCTTGTGTGCCCTCCCATCGCTGGCACTCCCCCTGATTGCCGTCCCCTTGCCGGCACTACCCCTGGCCACCATCGCCGACCAACTAGTCACAGAGCAGCCCCCCATGCTCTGTTTTGCTATGGGTTGATCACCTTTGGTTGTGAGCCGTCAGATTCTTTCTTGATCATCATGATCATCGTGGTTCCTTGATTGCTTTGATCCTAGCCATCCATTTGATTGTGATCTTGATCATCTTGGAGTTCTTGATTGCTTTGATTGTGGACCATTCGATTGACTCGATCATCATGATCATCGTCATCATGGAGTTCTTTGATCACTTTGATTGGTGGCCGTTAGATCGTCGATCTGATCCGATCATCATTATCATCATCAAGATACTGATCACATCTCGATCTTGATCTTGAACTTCGATCAGAGCCGTCCGATCTGATCCGATCACCTTGATATCTTAATCTTCGATCTCAGTCGTTCGATCATGTTTGCGATCTGTTGTTCTGTGTGTTCGTGATCCGTTGGAATCGTGTTCGTGCCCAGGAATCCGTTCTCGTTATTCTTGGTGTTCGTTTCGTCTTCGATTAAGGCAAGTAACTTATACTCAAATTCCTTTGTATGATACAAGTCATAAATATTGCTTGTAGTGTAGTTGGGTTCTAGAAACAACTCGTGTGTGATGTGTGATTGATGAGTTTGTCTCTATAGTGCTATTTGACCATAGTTGACTCACGACACAAAATTGACATGAAACAACTTAGGTTTTGCCCGTTCTTGATTTGATCATGTATGTGGGATTTTTGTGAGAATTTGAGTAGTTGTTGAGATCCATGTGATAGACTTGCTTTAGATATATTAATTACCCTATTTCATGATGCTTTGACACTTGGTGGACTCAATTTCATGTTTGGTTGTGTTTGGATTAAGTTTCGTTGGATCTATGTTGATTTTGGTTTTTGCGGAAATTCTGTATTTTGCCGATAATCTGTCTTGATCAGTAATTTAGACCATATTAAGGTCAGAATCTTAATTTCATTATAAAACATGATTTGTAGAGAAATTCATCTTCTTTCCAACCCCACTGACCTTGCTTGATTTCGTTTTCGTATGTGTGAGATATAACTGTTTTACTACAGAGGTGTAGATTTTTTCCATATTTCGTTTCTTGATGATTTTGATGACTAAATCATTTTGATACTTGTGCTACACATATTATTTTGATTTAGAACTTTGTTCAGTTTTTTTATATCTATTTAGAGATTACCCAGAATTTTGGTGGATTTTATTTGTAACCCCTGTTTTTTTTCAGTTTTGCATTTTGGAGTGTATTTTTCATTTTTGGTGTATTTTTATCTCTCTGGTATTTTTCAGAACTGTATATTGGATTATTTTCAATATATATATTATTTTTCTTTCATTTTTGAGCTCCTAGTGTCGGTTGTCGTCATTTTTGTCGATTTCACCATTTTGAGTTCTTTTTCTCATTTTTTTTGGCCTCGTTCATATTTATTATTTATTTTGGTGTTGTGGTGGACTTTTGGAGGTGATTTGATCGATTTTTGATTTTTGGCCCTTAAGAAGATTTTTAGGAGCCATAGAATTCATCATATATTGTATCCCCATTTGAATTTGACCCAATACCCATTACCCAATTGTATACCTATTAATTCATATTCATACCCACTACCCATTAACCCACATTTAACCGATATATAATAACCCTAAACCCCTTTAAACTCTAACCCTAATCTATTTTTCCTTCCTCCCAAAAGAAACCGGCCCCCTATCCTTCTCAATCCATCCCGGCCTGCACTTCACACCCAGGCCGACCTCCCTCTTGTTGTCCCTTGCCCTTGCCGATCACCACAAGCAACTCCATTCACCCGTTCGTCCACCATACTTCAACCCCAACCTACTTTTTCTCCTCTCCTTGTGGCCGACATCATCAAATCAGCACCACACCATCCCAAAACAGCACCCAACTCTCCCCCTTGCTGATTTGTGAAGTGGTTTTCATCCACTTTGGTTCGTGCATCAAGGAGTTCGATCGTAGGAGCTTTTCGGTTTGTGGGTTCGCTTGGAAACGCGTGGGAAGGCTATTTTGCTCGTGGGTTTTCTTCCTTGGACTCGTTGGCATCGTTTTCACTCCATTAGAGGCATGTAACTTGTACAAAAATTCATTAGGTTGATACAAGTCAAAAAGTTCACACCTAGAGTAGTTGGGTCTAGAGACGACAAAAAAATTGTATTTTTCTTGATGGGTTTGTCTCTATTGTGATAAGTTTGGCCATAGAGAACTTAGGACATGAAGTTTGATAGGTTAATGCCCTAGGTTTCACCCAAACTTGATTTTGTTCGTGTATGTGACATATTGCATGTTATGTGTTTGATTGATTGCCCATGTGAGAACTATTAGGCTTGGACATGTTAGAACCCCTAAAACATGATGTTTAGATGATTAGTAGGTTGTATTTCAAGTTTGGTTAAGTTTGGATCAATATCGTGGAAGTTACAGTGTTTTTAAGTAGAAGTGTGAAATCTGTATGTTGTAGTCTGTTCTGTGTTGCTTGCTGTTTTCACCCATACTAAGATCCGAATCTCAACTTCAAAATTGAAAGTGAATTCTAGGTAATTGTATCTATTTTCAAAACCCACTGGTTTTACTGCATTTTGAGTTCGTATGACTGAGATATGATAGTTTTGGTAAAGACGTGTCGGTAGTTTTCAGATTCAGTTTTGTGTAAATTAGTCTAACAATTTATTTTCAAGAACTAGGCTATACATAATATCTTGATATAATATTTTGCTCACTGTTTCCTTATGATACTAGGGACTACCCAGATTTTTTTTGTATTTTAAAGATAAGTTTTGAGCGATGTTTCATATCCTTTTCTAAAATCTACTTTTGCTGTAAATTGCGTGCTGTTCTATGTTGAACCCAGTTTTCACCCTATTTTCTTATGTTTTATGAAAATTATTTGTAGGATATGAAAGTTGTAAAATTTTGTCTATTTTCACGCCGTTTTGGCGAAATTGGATTTCGATTCACTGATTGCGAGATATGCTTGTTTTCGTACAGCAGTGTTGAGAAATTCCAGATTCGTCAAACTACGATTTTGTGTTACTTCTTATTTTGATGACTTAGCTATACTTCCTGGAATATTATGAAACTTATTATTTTGAGTCTATATCTATAGGGGATTACCCCAGATTTTTTGTGGAATTATTTGATGAGATTACATGCTGTTTTTATGATTTTGAAGTTGTTCCCCTGTTTTCTGGCTGAACATGAAATCTGTGTTCAAATCAGTTTTGAGCTGAGATGTTGTGAACTAGTATGTGACTTTGTTATACTCGTTGGATGCGTGTGGATGTCTAATTTCAAGATCCTTCGACAGATCATGATTTTCATGCCTGTAGTTCTTTGAATCACTGTTTTAGTGCTGATTGGTTTTGCTGTCCTGATTATGAACCTAGTCTATTTTGCTTGTATATGTGAACGTATATCATCCATGCCTGTATATTTATTTCCCGGAACCTAAACCTGATTATACCATGTTAGTTTGATACTGTTTCATGCTTATACCTGCCTGTTTGAAAATAATAATAAGTAATCAAGCCGGGGTTTATGGGACAGATCTAGTAGTGGATAGTGCAGAAACGTGTACTCAGAGGGAGACTTGTGTTTCCTGTATGACATGTTACCGACCATGTTTACCGACCAAGTATACCGACCAAGTTCTGTGATTCTGTGAATACCTGAGTACACTGCCCTGCATGGTCCCCTATGAAATCTAAAACGAAATTGCATTGACTGTAGCAACCATGTAGTAAAAGTATGGATGCATGTCGTGCAACCTAAATAGTAATCACACAAGTTTTAAACTTAATACTCGAACGTGATACTTGAACATGATACTTGAATAAGATACTTGACATGACACATGCTTGCTTGATACTTGACTACGTGATACCTGAGACTTGAAACATGATACTTGATACAAGATTACACGACACTTTACACTTGATGCATGTTTATAGGATACTTGTTTGCTTGACACTTGAGTTATGCCGTGTACACCTGACACTTTTACCATGCTAGTTTGTCTAGGTTGACATCATACCTGTACCATGTGCTAGTTAGTTTACCCCATTCCATGTGCTTGTATCCTACTCTATTTATGACCCGCGACTTGCAATTGATGGGTACTTGTGTTTTCTCTTTTCCTCTTTCCTACTTTCGTTGTATTGCAGATTTTAGAGGACAGGTTCCTGAAGGTATTGGCGAGATGATGTTTTAGATGCTGGAGATTATGCTTATTATTATTATTATTTCTTGTAGTTTCTTGAACAATAATTGTATTCATGTATTTGGAGTTATTATTTGTATTTGGACAATGTGACCCAGAATTATTTGTGTTATTCAGATCATGACTATTTGAGATTAATATATTTTATTTCAAGTATTCTTGTTGGTATTTGGTTCATATGTGCATGTGGTTGACTTTTCTGGCTTCCGACTCTGATTTTATTGTGATATGTTGTAAAGAATTCCTGAACAGCTTAAGGATGATTATAATCATTCACTGGGCTTTTGTTACGTGCTCGTATTCCGTATTTTTGGGAAGCGGGGCGTGACAGGATTTTTAGTGGTATCAGAGCATCAGGTTTGGCTAATGTATTAGTTGCCTAATATATTAGACAAGCTTGGCTCGAACTGGGATCTGCGCAACATTTCACCAACCATGCATGCATAAATGAATCATAAATCAACAGTGATCTGGATACTAGTCTTATTCCTTTCTTTTTGATCCCTTCTTATTCGATTCCTTGATTCCCTGTTTCTTTCGTCTCTTTTAGTCGTTCTCATTTGTTGATTCCTTATTGGGTATACTTTCATTCTTTCCGTACCCATATTCCTTTGATTCTTTCATTTATCTTCATTTGTTGACTTATTTTGAGTATCATGCTAGTTATTCTTTTCCTGTCATATTCTCTTCAAATTCTGCTTGTGCTCCTCGTTCCTCTTCCTTCATATTCAACTCCTTGATTTCTTATTTTCTTTCATCCCTTGTAGTCGTCCTCCTTTGTTGACTCTTTATTGAGTATAAAATTCATTATTCTCCTGCCTATATTTTCTTTATATATATACATATATATTTTCGAATATTTTGTGTATTTCGATTATTATTTATTATATTTTGGATCTTCTATAAAATTGTTTTCTAAAACGAAAATTTTGTTATTTCGAATAACCGTGTATTTAATATCACAAATTTCTACTCCGTACTTAAATTGAGCAGTCAATATCTAAGTACGTGTGGAAAATTGCATCATTTCGTTCATCGTTTTGTTGCAACTGGATGTCGAGATGGCAAACATGCAACTCGACGTCACTGGAGGCAAATTGCAACTGGATATCGGGGAGGCAAAATATGCAACCGAATATCCAGATGGTAACCTGCAACCTGATATCGTGGAGGCAAACCTGCAACTTGATGTCGAGAAGGCAAGACTACAGATGGATATAAATGAGGCGAACCCACATCAAAGAATTTCTACTACTATTATTGTTTTCCGTATTATTATTGGTATTATTATTATCATTGTTATTACTATTACTATTATTATTATTGTACTTTTCTTACTATTTTATTTTTGATGTTGATATTGAATTACTTTCACCAAAATGATGAGCCCTGAATTATTTTCTGTCTTATATTATTATCCTTACCAGTATTGTTAATATTTTATTATTATTATTATTTTTACCAGTATGTTTATGATGATTATTATTGTTATTATTATTTTTATTATTTTCTCATTATTATGTGTTGATTTTTTTTGTATTATTAATATTATTTTTGTTAATGCTCATTAGTTTTGACCTAATTATTTAAATTAAAGTCCTCCTCTAAATCCCAATTTTAATCTGGTGTCTCATTCTTTTCTTCCTGCTCGGATCGTCGCTTGTTATCACATGCTCTACAACGACTTGTCTGCAGCTTGGAACATCACCATCAGAGTGGCGCAGCAGAAGCGTGGTGGGCCCATAACCCACAGGTCCCAGGATCCTTTTGTTGCTTCTCTTTCTTTGCATTGTTTTGGTTTTCCCTATTTCTTGCAATTGTTCTCATCCGTTGACTTAATGTTGATTCAATTCTTTCCTGTCCTTTCTCTCTTTGATTTCAGAGTTGCCGACCCCCTTATTGCTTTTGTTATCTTGTGTTGATTCTTTCCTTTTGATACTTTTGTTCTCTTTCTTGCATTCCTTCTGACCCCATTGTTATCCCCTTCTTTCTTTTTCTGGTGTTGCCGCTGCCTTATCCCTTCCCCTTAGCCCTCTATTTTGTTACCCTTCTCCAGTTTGTTTGCTTTGCCTTTCCTATGTACCGCCTAAGCAAATTTCAATGACGAAATTTTGTTGTAAGGTGGGTAGGATTGTAACCCCTGTTTTTTTCAGTTTTGCATTTTGAAGTGCATTTTTCATTTTTGGAGTATTTTTATCTCTCTTGTATTTTTCAGAACCGTATATTGGATTATTTTCAATATATATATTATTTTTCTTTCATTTTTGAGCTCCTAGTGTCGGTTGTCATCATTTTTGTCGATTTCACCATTTTGAGTTATTTTCTCATTTTTTTGTCTTCGTTCAAATTTATTATTTATTTTGGTATTGTGGTGGACTTTTGGAGGTGATTTGACCGATTTTTGATTTTTGGCCCTTAAGGAGATTTTTAGGAGCCATAGAATTCATCAGATATTGTATCCCTAATTGAATTTGACCCAATACCCATTACCCAATTGTATACCTATTAATTCATATTCATACCCACTACCCATTAACCCATATTTAACCCATATATAATAACCCTAAACCCCTTTTAAACTCTAACCCTAATCTATTTTTCCTTCCTCCCAAAAGAAAACGGCCCCCTATCCTTCTCAATCCATCCCGGCCTGCACTTCACACCCAGGCCGACCTCCCTCTTGTTGTCCCTTGCCCTTGCCGATCACCACAAGCAACTCCATTCACCCGTTCGTCCACCATACTTCAACCCCAACCTACTTTTTCTCCTCTCCTTGTGGCCGACATCATCAAATCAGCACCACACCATCCCAAAACAGCACCCAACTCTCCCCCTTGCTGATTTGTGAAGTGGTTTTCATCCACTTTGGTTCGTGCATCAAGGAGTTCGATCGTAGGAGCTTTTCGGTTCGTGGGTTCGCTTGGAAACGCGTGGGAAGGCTATTTTGCTCGTGGGTTTTCTTCCTTGGACTCGTTGGCATCGTTTTCACTCCATTAGAGGCATGTAACTTGTACAAAAATTCATTAGGTTGATACAAGTCAAAAAGTTCACACCTAGAGTAGTTGGGTCTAGAGACGACAAAAAAATTGTATTTTTCTTGATGGGTTTGTCTCTATTGTGATAAGTTTGGCCATAGAGAACTTAGGACATGAAGTTTGATAGGTTAATGCCCTAGGTTTCACCCAAACTTGATTTTGTTCGTGTATGTGACATATTGCATGTTATGTGTTTGATTGATTGCCCATGTGAGAACTATTAGGCCTGGACATGTTAGAACCCCTAAAACATGATGTTTAGATGATTAGTAGGTTGTATTTCAAGTTTGGTTAAGTTTGGATCAATATCGTGGAAGTTATAGTGTTTTTAAGTAGAAGTGTGAAATCTATATGTTGTAGTCTGTTCTGTGTTGCATGCTGTTTTCACCCATACTAAGATCCGAATCTCAACTTCAAAATTAAAAGTGAATTCTAGGTAATTGTATCTATTTTCAAAACCCACTGGTTTTACTGCATTTTGAGTTCGTATGACTGAGATATGATAGTTTTGGTAAAGACGTGTCGGTAGTTTTCAGATTCAGTTTTGTGTAAATTTTTCTAACAATTTATTTTCAAGAACTAGGCTATACAAATATCTTGATATAATATTTTGCTCACTGTTTCCTTATGATACTAGGGACTACCCAGATTTTTTTTGTATTTTAAAGATAAGTTTCAGCGATGTTTCATATCCTTTTCTAAAATCTACTTTTGCTGTAAATTGCGTGTTGTTCTATGTTGAACCCAGTTTTCACCCTATTTCCTTATGTTTTATGAAAATTATTTGTGAGATATGAAAGTTGTAAATTTTTTTTTCTATTTTCACTCCGTTTTGGCGAAATTGGATTTCGATTCACTGATTGCGAGATATGATTGTTTTCGTACAGCAGTGTTGAGAAATTCCAGATTCGTCAAACTACGATTTTGTGTTACTTCTTATTTTTATGACTTAGCTATACTTCCTGGAATATTATGAAACTTATTATTTTGAGTCTATATCAATAGGGGTTATCCCAGATTTTTCGTGGAATTATTTGTTGAGTTTACATGCTATTTTTATGCTTTCGAAGTTGTTCCCCTGTTTTCTGGCTGAACATGAAATCTGTGTACAAATCAGTTTTGAGCTGAGATGTTGTGAACTAGTATGAGACTTTATTATACTCGTTGGATGCATGTGGATGTCTAGTTTCCATATCCTTCGACGGATCATGATTTGCATGCCTGTAGTTCTTTGAATCACTGTTTTAGTGCTTATTGGTCTTGCTGTCCTGATTATGAACCTAGTCTATTTTGCTCGTATATGTGAATGTATATCATTCATGCCTGTATATTTATTTCTCGGAACCTAAACCTGATTATACCATGTTAGTTTGATACTGTTTCATGCTTATACCTGCCTGCTTGAAAATAATAATAAGTAATCAAGCCGGGGTTTATGGGACAGATCTAGTAGTGGATAGTGCAGAAACGTGTACTCAGAGGGAGACTTGTGTTTCCTGTATGACATGTTACCGACCATGTTTACCGACCAAGTATACCGACCAAGTTCTGTGATTCTGTGACTACCTGAGTACACTGCCCTGCATGGTCCCCTATGAAATCTAAAACGAAATTGCATTGACTGTAGCAACCATGTAGTAAAAGTATGGATGCATGTCGTGCAACCTAAATAGTAATCACACAAGTTTTAAACTTAATACTCGAACGTGATACTTGAACATGATACTTGAATAAGATACTTGACATGACACATGCTTGCTTGATACTTGACTACGTGATACATGAGACTTGAAACATGATACTTGATACAAGATTACACGACACTTTACACTTGATGCATGTTTATAGGATACTTGTTTGCTTGACACTTGAGTTATGCCGTGTACACCTGACACTTTTACCATGCTAGTTTGTCTAGGTTGACATCATACCTGTACCATGTGCTAGTTAGTTTACCCCATTCCATGTGCTTGTATCCTACTCTATTTGTGACCCGCGACTTGCAATTGATGGGTACTTGTGTTTTCTCTTTTCCTCTTTCCTACTTTCGTTGTATTGCAGATTTTAGAGGACAGGTTCCTGAAGGTATTGACGAGATGATGTTTTAGATGCTGGAGATTCTGCTTATTATTATTATTTCTTGTAGTTTCTTGAACAATAACAGTATTCATGTATTTGGAGTTATTATTTGTATTTGGACAATGTGACCCAGAATTATTTGTGTTATTCAGATCTTGACTATTTAAGATTAATATATTTTATTTCAAGTATTCTTGTTGGTATTTGGTTCATATGTGCATGTGGTTGACTTTTCTGGCTTCCGACTCTGATTTTATTGTGATATGTTGTAAAGAATTCCTGAACAGCTTTAGGATGATTATAATCATTCGCTGAGCTTTTGTTACGTGCTCGTATTCCTTATTTTTGGGAAGCGGGGCTTGACATTATTGATGAGTTTTATATGCCGTTTCATACTTGTTTATGAAAGCTATACTTGCTGTATTTTGCTCGCTGTTCTGTAAAGAATCGTATTTTCACCCTAATTTTTTACTGTATGGAAATTATTTATGAAATATGAAAGTTAGTTTATCTTTTCTATTTTCATCTCCCTTTGGCGGATTTGGATTTTTTTTCACGGTTTGCGAGATATTACAGTTTTCGTATAGCTGTGTTGGGAATTCCAGATTTGCCAAACTATCATTTCTTGATGTTTTCTAATTTTTGATGATTGATCTAATTTCACGGGAAAATTATGAAACTTTATATTTTGATACTAGACAGATAGGAAAATATTCCAGATTTTTCGTGGATTTATTTATTGAGTTTTGATGCTATTTTCCTGACTGAGAATTTGATTTCCTGATTTCTCGATGAACGTGTTTTCTGTATTCAAATCAGTTTTGAGTTATGTTTTTGTGAATTAGTATATAACTTATTTATATTCTCTGGATTCGGTTGGGAGTCTATTTTCTAGACATTTTGACCGATTCAGATTTGCATGTTTGTAACCCTGGGAATCACTATTTTACTACAGTGTGGTCTTGTTGTCCTGAACTAGAGACTTTGCTATTTTATTCTTTTTGAACTATCTTGCACACGTACTTGTTTATCTTGCAACTTGCACTTATCACATGATCATGCCATGTTATTCTTGATATGTTTTGCACAACTACATGCTTGTTGGACACTAATAATAATAAAATAACCAAGCCGGGGTTAAGGGAAAGATCTAGTAGTGGATAGTGCAAAAACGTGTACTCAGAAGAACCTAGTGCTTATTGGAGCTTGTTTACATGTGGAGCTTGACACGATATACATGACACGTACACATATGACACTGGAGCTTGTTTGGATTTTGGACCTTGTTTACATGATACATGATTACATGATACTTGGAGCTTGTCCGTCAGTACAGTGCCCTCTTTGGTCCACTATGAAATCTAAAGCGAAATGTTTGTTATAGCAACCATGTGTTATATTTTTAGGGCGCATGAAGTGCTACCTAGATAGTAATAACAACAAGACTTGATACATGATACTTGAACATGATACATGCCTACTTATACTTGACTACATGATACATGAGAATTGATACTTGATACATGCTATATGATTACATGATTCTTGATACTGGTTACATGATTCATGACACTTGTTTATTTGAAACTCGACACATACTATTATACTTGCTCATCTTGCCATGCCATAATTTACATTCTGTTATCATGCTTATACCATGCTAGGCTTGTTACTTAGATTTATCTATCCCATGTACTTGTATCCTACATTATAACTAGCCCATAACTTGCAATTGATGGGTACCTTGTTTTCTTCTCCTTTCTCCTGCAATTCATTAATTGCAGATTAGGATGGTCGGCTGCTAGATGGTATTGGCGAGATGATGTATTAGTGCTAGATTTTCTGCTTTATTATTATTATTTATTGCTTGAATTAAATAAAAAGTACTTGATTACTTGGATAATTATCTTGTATTTGGGCGATGTGACCCAGGATATTTGACTTGTCTAGATTCTGATTTATTTGAGATTTATCTATTTTTGGTTTCAAGTAAATTTCTGTTGGTATCTTGTTTCAATTATGCATGCCTGGTTGTTTCTTTACTTCCGACTCTGATTATTCTTGTGATATGTTGTAAAGATTACTGAATAACTTATGGATGATGAAAATCATTCGCTGGGCCAATGTTACGTGCTCGTATTCCGTATTTTTGGGAAGCGGAGAGTGACAGAAACAGTGGGCAAGTCAGTTGCTTAAAACCGACCTAATATTATAAATAGTAATCCTCACTATGCCGTAAAATAACGATTCTTTTTACTTTAGCAACCACAAACTTAAATGCATCACAAAGTGTAAAAGAGTGACTATCCTAATCAAGTCAATGTATGCAATGACTTAATGCCTAATACAGATGTTTACGCTAAGATGACACTAATGCATACTTGTTCGGATTCTATGCATCACATACTATATAGGTCGGAGGGCAAGCACCAACGTACTCCACATTATAGGGTTAGATCCCTCGCCATGCAACCTACTACGATAACTACTACAAAATTTAGACACTTTGCAAGTATTGGCGCCCTTGGAATGCTGGAGACCAATCCCTCTCTGTGGATCATTCTGTGGTCCTTACGTCCATCATCCCGGAATACTGGGGATCGTCTCACTCCGCAGGTCATTCTAGAGCCCACATTGCACAAGTTTCCTATGAGCGTCACTCTCGTCGCGGAATATTGGAGATCATTCCCACTCCGTGGATCATTCTATGGCCCTTACGTCCAGCATCCCGGAATACTTGGGACTGTCTCTCTCCAAGGATCATTCTGGAGTCCATGACTCACGTTTGCACTCATTTCGTCATATCACCAACTAGTGCCAATCCTTAAGTTCAAGTTATCATCATTAAGAACTAGAGTTTAGCTTACCCACTGGTCTTAAACAAAACACTGAGACGGTCAACCTATACTGGTTACTTCCCACAATTTCATAAATTTTGACTGCCGGTAATATGGGATTCGCGCACCCTAGAATAGCAACCGTCTCAACTGAGACCACAATGTTACATCTAACCTCATCAGGATAATTCAAATCTTCATTCACAAACTCTTTCTTATTCATTTCTTTATATCCATAAACCATGAAGTAATCAATTACCACTCTAATTGTCCATTTAATCAATTATAGCCCTGTAGGCAAACCAAAAAATTCCTCTATCAAAGATTAATAACTACAAAATCTCATCAAGGTGAATCTAATTGTATTCCAAATTTTTTATTTTTCTTTAATCATACAAGAATCACATAATTAAAATTTGAAGTTCTTCAACACATTGTTTAACGTGAATTCCACTTCTAATTCTCACAAAATATATCAAAATATTATGGAAATATTTTATAAAGTCTAGATAATATTTTAGAGGATTAGAAAAAAATTTCCCAAATTTTTATGCTCATGAAAACTCAAAACATATCAAAAAAAGATATTAAAAGGGGCCAGGGTTCGAACCCACAACCAGGTGCACTGTGCACAGCGCTCGGAAGCTGCGTCGCGCACCAGTGTGCCCAAGGTCGATCTCTGATATGAACAGGAGTAAAATTATTTTGTTATACTTCTTTATTCACCACACTCTTTTACAAATTTTGATTTCTCAACTGTTTTGTATCATAAAAATCTAATTTTTTCCAGAATATATTCTTTCCAAAATACTGTATATTAGTACGTATTTAAACATATAAAACTCTTTTATATATATATATATATATATATATATATATATATATATATATATATATATATATATATTTGACAAATCGAATTTCCCTCCAAATTGTGTTAATGTGCTCCTACTACCAAACTTTAAATTTGTATAAAATATTGTCCCTCTTCAAAACATCTTTATAAATTTTTATACTATTATAATGCCCAAAATAAATACTAGTGTGATTATTTTCATATTTCTTCATTATAATAGAATCTTTAAAACTGTTTGTACACAATGCATTATTTTGACCCTTCCATGAACAATCCAATATGCACCAATTAGAAGATTTTCATTCCCACATCCCACTAGATGCTACTTTCTTTTTCCCTACTATTTAACAAGTATTTTTGCCATCAAATTGAAGTACAACAACATTTCTACAAGTCATGACATAGTTATACTAATATTGTGCAATCTACCTTCATCATATCAATCAAAATTTAACAACTAAACATATGTCAAATAAGCATGCATAATACTACTAAATTAGAAAGTAACAAGAAACACCCACCTCCTTGAAGAAAACGAAATTAGAACTCCTAGAATGAAAGCTCCTAGCTCCAACACGATTGCCTGGCACTTCTCCTCCTAGCAAAAGCAACTCCAAGCTCCAAGAATGAAGAAATCTGAAACCCTCTTGCTCTCTTTATTTTCCTCTCTCTTTGATTCTTTAGATTAGGTGCAAATATCATACAATAGGGGGAATTTATATAGGAAAATTGTGTAGCTAGAATTAACTCCACTACCCAAGTAACTACTCATGAACTCACCCCCACTCCTCCACTCTCCCACTTCTCCCAATGGCCGGCCAACTATAGGATGTCCAAGCATGTGCACGTGTAGTGCACATGCACACTCTTTCTCATTTATTTTACATTTTGTTAATTATTAGTAGCTACTAATTTGTTACAAGAAAAGTGTAGAAAAAGTGTACAAAATAAATGCAGGATTTATTAATGGGCTTCTCATTATTTTCTAGTGGGCTTCTTATTATTTTCTAGTGGGCTTCTTATTTATTTTCTATTTTTATTTATTCTAATGGGCTTAAATTAGTCTTTTAGGCCTATGGACTTTTAATTAAGAAAGAAAATAAGACAAAACAAATAAAAGGGAAAATTGTGCATAACTTAGGAAAATTTTTAGAACAAAAATGAGATAAAATTGCACGTGCGTTTCACATGCAAAAATGAAAAATGTATTTTTTATTTAAAAATTTACTACAGGATGTTACATTTTCGACCCTGTTGCTGCAGTAATTTGAATGAACTTTGTAAACATGAATTGTAGCTTCATGTGTCTACTTTCCAGAACATTCGATGGAATTGAATTCCGATATATAATCTGCTAGATATCTGACTTTCAGTACTACTAGGTCTGGATTTCCAAGTTCATAATTATATGTGTATCACCCTGATTTGTTAATAAAAAGAACATGTTAACAGTAAAATTAATATGTGAAATTAATTTTGCTGAAACTAGACATGCGTAAGAATCATCCTGATTTTTTTTTGAATTAATTGATAAGTTTCATGCCCGATACATATATGCGAACATAATCCATCATCTGCTTCCTGAACGTAAAATCTGTAAAGAATGAGAATTTGAACTCAGTTTCTGTGATTCTTATATATCGTGTATATGCACTGGAACCGGCAGAGAGTCTAGTTTCTAGAACTTCTGACGAATCCAGATTTTCCTTCCTGTAGCAGTGGGAATTCCCGTTTTTGTAAAGTAACATCATGTTGTCCTGATTGTATGTTTTGCATTGATTTAGTATAAATGCTTCTTGCTTTGCTTGTAATGAGTAGAAGTAGCCACACCTAGCATTACACAACCTTGACATCTTCTTGCATGCTCACATAGGATGAAATAAAATATTAACAAGCCGAGGTATAATGGGTTGACTTGGTAGTGAACAATCAGAGACTGTACTTGGTAAGGCCATTATTGTTTACATTGATTGATTGGAATGTGGAGTATCGATTGTTAATTACTGATTGTTAATTATTTATTGTTAATTATTGTTATCGATGCCGAGTACATGATCTGTTGAGTTCACCATCACAGTCTAAATGTTCACTTGTTTGCATGCACAGAACCTGTGGTATGGGATACAGTAGTACGTGCATTGGATATGTTAATAAAATGAATAATAATCCTATATTGATATTGCATGTTTGATCCCGTATACTGTCATCGATATTGATCATGAATTGTAATTATTGATTATTGCATAATTAAACATAGACCCTTGACATTATTGCCAACCCTTATTTTTTTGTTCTTGACTTTAATCCAGTCCTTTATTCTTGATATACCATGTTTTCTTGTTCTCTGTTTTTTGCTACTTGCTATCTGTAACTTGCTCTAACGGACATTATTTTTCTATTTTTAGATCACGAGTTTGCAGAAACTGAAGGAGCGATACCAGAAGGACTTGGTGAGCAACAATTTTAGAGAATGGAGCTCAAAAATTGACTGCTTGAATTATCTTTATGTTATTTTCCCTTTGAACATTGTTGTTGATATTGTACTTTGTTTATGGGCTTTGTTGACCCGAAGTTTGTTTTATCCCAGATGTTAGATATTATATTTTGAATTATTTCATTTATTATTGAAATTTTTCTTCGTTTAAGTGATTATATTCTCTTGCGTAGTTGTGACTGTTATTCATATTATTGAGTTAGATTGGTACAGCTTATGGATGGTGTTTACATCATTCGCTGGGCCTTCGTTACGTGCTTATATTCTCGTATTTTAGGAAGCGGAGCGTGACACCTTCATTGCCTTCTTTCTCAATCTTGAGTTGGAGTGATGGCAGACCTTGTTTCTATCCTGTTAGATGTGACAGTTTGCGCGAATATGTCCCGACTTCTTGCATTTATAACATATGTCCTTTTCTCTTCCTCCTCAAGACCTACCATATTTTTTGTATTTGAGATACTTACAAAATTGTTTGGTCAATAGTGTTATATCTTCATCTGATTTTTCATGATCTGACTCTACTTTTGATGACAGTGAAGATTATGCTTTCAGGGCAATGGTCTTTTCTTCGGTTTTGGGTTCAATCTCAATGTTCTGCCAGTACATCTTGGTTTCGATCATCTCCATCTCATAGGTCTTCAATTTTCCTTGGAAAGTGTAGTAGTCAAACTAATTTTCTTCAAGTGTCTCCCTCATTGCGGCAGCTTTTACATCTCATTCAGGTGTGAGACAGCTTATGAGTTTTCCGACCTTTCGGTCATCTTCCAACCCCTTACCTAAGCTCTCCAGCTCATGTGCGATAATGTCGAAGCGGGCAAGCATCTGATTTACGTTCTCACCTGGCAACATACGAAAAATATCAAATTTATAAAAGCATAAACTAATTTTTTTCTTTACCACAGATGCAATTCCTTCATGCCGTTTTAGCATGTTGTTCCAAATTTCATACGCCTTCTTGCAATTTCCCCCACATCGCATCAACTCTTCATTGTTTAGGCCTGCATATAGTGTTGTCATAACTTTGGAGTTTGCGATTTTTTGTGCTAGTTCAGCTTTTGTGAAAGCCCTCTTTCCGTCACTGACACGAATATCTATTTTGTTTATGCAAACATTTCATACTTCTTCTCCAAACATCTGCAAAAAATGAGACATACGAACTTTCCAAACATCATAGCATTTTACATCAAAATAAGGTGAATGTGTTAGACTTATCCCATTGAAGATAAATGGCTCCGACGAGTACAAATTTTCGGGATGAGGGATTTCGACCATTGGACATTTTGGTCAATCTTTTAAGCCTTTAATAAGAACCTCGCTCTAATACCACTGTAAATCATCCTAGGGGGGTGAATAGGGTGATTGTGCGGAAATTAAAAATTTTAAATAAAATGCATAAAGTAAAAGGATAGAGTAAGAGAAAGCAAATAGTGCAACGAGCAAGACACAATGATATAACGTGGTTCGACCCCCAGGTCTACGTCCACACCGCTTACTTATAGCAATTCTCCGCCACAAGCATTCTACTATACTTTAAACCCATATACAGTGATTCTTGAAATTCAGGCCGAGATACCTATTACACTCGCAGGGCTTCTTCAACTAAGTCCCGCAAAATTCACCGAAGTGGAAAAGAAAGAAAAACTTTAAAGATCTAAAAAGACCTTGACTCAAGAAAATAGTAAAATCTCTCACACTCAGAGTATTGATTGAATGATTAGTTCAGAAGAATTACAATAGCAAGGGATGAAGAATTATATTGAGGCGAATACACTATGAATTCGCCTTAATATATAGAGTGGGGAAAATGTATCTTTCCAAAAATGAAAAGATATTTCCAAAATAGTCAGATATGCACTGGAACGGTCGACCGTAATGATGGACAATCAACTGTTCATCTTTTAACTCGTAAGTCGAGCGATGACAAATTGACTGACTCATCTTTTCCACATAGATGAGTGGTCGACTATTGTTGCGGTCGACTGTGCGGTCGATGCTGTTGTGCAGATTCGACTTTTATTTGGCGATTTCACATTATATTCTTTTCAAAACTATTTTATCAATAAAAAAAACTTTACATATATTTTCCTCCCATAAACAGAAATAAATCAACTATTTTGGCTAGCTTTCTTGAAGATTTGAAGCACATGTATCTTGTTATGCAACCTTCATTGATTTTTAGGATTATGTCTCTTTTGCTTTATTTGAATTTTTCTTCTGGTTTTCCTTTTTCTATTGATCCTGCAAATTTCAACTGAAAATATTAGTTATAGATATGGCTAAAAATAGGGTTAAATCGGAACCATCCAATCGGGCTCGAATCTTAAAGATCAGGGGTAAAATAGTAATTTCACCTACAAGCGCATCTGAAGTGGGTAATGGGTCTTCTTTCCAAAGGCCCAATAACCCATGAACGGATCTATCTCAACTGGGTGCAGGTTTCAACCCGCAAAGAACCCGGTCCAGCTGGGTAGAATTAGGGTTTATGATTATACCTAATCAACGGCCTTGATTCACTTCTATCCATTCACTGGGAAGTAGGGATTTGATCTTAACCCGAAACTGGTCCCTAAGGCGGCTATAAATACCCCCATCCCCTACCATGAATAGGTAATCAATCTTTTTCCAGTAAAAGTTCATTCATAATCTTTTCTGATTACTGACTTGAGCGTCGGAGGGTGCGTCGCCGGGATCAACCCCGGTGTTTTGCACTTTTTGCAGGTTAACGGTAGGAGATAACGGTCGAACTCCGACGGAAAGATTTCAGGTTTGGCTATTCGATATCCCAAAGAATCCACAAATTCTATTTGTTTGCCCCCACACCAGATTTAGCGGTAACAGATTGGCGCCGTCTGTGGGAAACACGAGTAACAATCCTTCCTCTTCCCTTAAGATCACCTCCGGTCATGCCTCCTCGAAAACTGAGATCCAAGGGGTCCAACCGTGGACCCACTCCTCCTCAACCAAAATAGGAGATCCCCCTCCAAATCGTCCAGCCACAGGGGCAACTCCCACCACAACCTGATCAGCCCCCGCAACAGGACCAACCTCCTCTTCAGAACCTTCAACCCCAAAGGGCTCCGCTTGGGCCCCAGAATCCCGGCGCAGGGGCCTCTCTTCCCAACCCTCAGAAGCAACCTCCTCATCGAGACCGCATCTCCGTACACAATCCTTCTACCGATTCAATGGCATCTCCGGCCTTCCAAAGACCTCCGCAATACCCTGCTCAACCGGCAGAAAGAGGAGGACCTTCGCCACCGTTTAGATGAAAGGCAGGCCCGTGAGGGAGCCTCCCGCCCGGAACGTCCAAATGAGTGATCTCCTCATCGCCGCGACCATAGGAGGTCCCCTCCTTGCAGAGGGCGGAGAGAGTCCCCTGAGTACCATAGAAGAAGACACCATTCTCCTGCTGGTCGTCAGCCCCCGAGGGGCGATAACGGACCTATCACCCGAGCCGAATTTCAAGAGTTTCAGGCTACAATCATGCAGGCCCTCAAGCTCCGACCGAACAAAAACAATGCTCAGAGGGTCCCCACTCCCCCTCTGGTGCAAAGTCCTCGCCATCGGTCCTTAACCCCTCCTCAAGCTCCGAGTCACCGCCATCACAGTCCTTGCCATTCCCCTAGCTACCATCGTCGAACTCCGCCTTCCCCTTCCTACGAAGATGAGTCCAGAGGCTCGTTTGTCTACCGTTGAAGGGACGATGCGGTCTACCACCGTCTTCACGAGATGGAGAGGTACCTCGGCCAACTAGATAAAGAAGAGGAGCTGAGAGGAAGGACCCTCCGTCCAAGCCGACCTCCCTTCTCCCGAACAATCATTGAGCCACCCGTTCCAATAGGCTTCAAGCCCCCGCAGTTCGAGACCTGCTCTAGGGAGTCAGATCCTGTAGACCACAAAGAGAGCTTCAAGACCCTTATGTTGATCCACCAAGCTTCCAATGCTCTACTGTGCAAGACCTTCCCAGCTACTCTAAAAGGTCCGGCCCGGGAATGGTACTCTCGCCTTGCCCCATCCTCCATATTCTCCTTTGAACAATTCGAGACCCACTTCGTCACCCACTTCATAAGTAGCCGTCGCACTGAGAAGACTGGCATTTCACTATTCTATCTCAGTCAGAAGAAGGGCAAGAAGCTGAGAGATTATGTGAAGCGGTTTACCGTGGAAGCTAGGTCCATTGCCTCCAGCAACCAGTCGGTCGCTGCAGCAGCCTTCCAGTCAAATGTCCTTAGCTCAAGCCTTCGGTCCTCCTTGGCCAAGAAGCCCCTACAAAACTTCTCTGACCTCCTTCTCAGAAGCGAGAATTATATCCGGGCTGAGGAAGCTGAGCATCGCCCCACATTTGAGGGGTCTTCCTCCGGGACCAAGAGGAAGGTAGTTAAAGAAGAGGGAGCTAAGAAGCTCCAGAAGGATAGTGGGGGTCAGTGCCGCCCACCTCCCAGATTTAAGAAGTTTACCCCTCTTAACGCCAACATTTCTAACATTCTTATGGAGGTCGAGAAGGAAGGAGTTCTACCTCCTACCCCAAAGATGAACACCCCCGACAAGAAGAGGGACAAGGAAAAGTGGTGCCGATATCATCGAGACCACGGCCACGACACCAACGACTGTCGGGCCCTAAAGAATGAAATTGAAGCCCTCATCCAGAGAGGCCAGCTGTCTAAATTTGTGAGAAAGGACCGAATTGATCTTCCTCCACCCCCTAGGGGGCTAACAAGCGTCCCGAAAGGCACGAGGAGACTCCCGAGTTTGAAGAAGAGCGCGTCTTGCATCTCATTCATGGAGGTCCCATGGGAGGAACCTTCACCTCTTCCCGGAAGGCCTTCATATGAGAAGTCAATTCAGTTCATGGCATACCACCTCCCAAAGGCCTCAGAGTCCCAATCACTTTCTCAGAGGAATACCTGGAGGGAGTCCGAACCCCCCATTGTGACGCACTAGTGATCAACCTCCATATGGCAAATTTTAAAGTGGAGAGAATTCTGGTGGACAATGGTAGCTCCATTAACATCCTCTTCTTGGCGGCTTTCCGAGGGCTCAAGTTATCGCGGGACAGGCTTAAGCCCACTGGCTACATGCTCCATGGGTTCACGGGAGTGCCAGTGACTATCGAAGGGGTGATCACCCTCGACGTAACCGCTGACAAAACTCTGACTACCCGGACAGAGCCGATGGACTTCATGGTCGTCGACGTCCCAGGTGCTTACAATGTGATTCTAGGCCGACATGGCCTAGCTACTTTAGAAGCCGTCCCGTCGGCTTATCATCTCAAGATGAAGTTCCCCACCAAGTTTGGGGTAGGGGAAGTAAGAGGTAGTCAAGAGATGGCCCGCAAGTGTTACATGACCTCCACCGGGGATCTCGTCCTCTCCCTCGAGACTCTTGAGATTCCCCAAGGGAATGCCCAACCAATGTCCGAACCGGTGGATGAGATGGAGGAAGTGCTCTTTTTCGAGTAAGATCTGAACCGCAAATTCCTTATCAGCAAGACCCTCCCATCTGCCTTATGTTCCGACATAGTCCAATGCATCAGAAAGAACCATGACCTCTTTGCCTGGTCGGCTGCCAACATGCTAGGAATTTCCAAGGAGCTCCTCGTCCACCACCTAAGCGTTGCTCCGGGGTCCAAACCGGTCCAACAGAAAAGGCACAAATTTGCCCCTGAGCGCCAACAAGCCATAAAGGAAGAAGTGGACAAGCTCCTGAAGGCCCGATTCATACAAGAGGTTAACTATTCCGAATGGCTCTCTAATGTTGTTATGGTTAAGAAGGCCAACGGAACTTGGAGAATTTGTATCGACTTCACGGACCTGAACAAAAGCATGCCCTAAAGATCCATTTCCTCTCCCAAGCATCGACACCTTGATCGACACTACTTCGGGCCATGAGCTGCTCAGCTTTATGGACGCCTTCTCTGGGTATAACCGAAATCCGAATGTTCCCCCCGGATATCCCGAATACCTCCTTCGTCACCGATCAAGGGCTCTATTGCTACAGGGTAATGCCCTTCGGACTGAAGAATGCCGGTGCCACCTACCAGCGCCTAGTCAATAAAGTCTTCCAGAATCAGATCGGCCGAAACATGGAAGTGTATGTTGATGATATGCTCATTAAGAGCATCCATGGGGCCGACCATGTTGTCGATCTTCAAGAAGCATTTGATGTGCTGAGGAAGCATGACATGAGGCTCAACCCGAACAAGTGTGCGTTCGGAGTCTCGTCAGGAAAATTCCTAGGTTTGATGGTCAACGAAAGAGGAATCGAAGCCAACCCCGAGAAGATCAAAGCCATACTGGACATGGCCCCTCCCAAAAGTGTGAAAGAGGTTCAGAAGCTCACTGGTCGCCTCGCAGCCATAGGGCGCTTCCTGTCTAAGTCAGGGGAGAAGTGTCTTCCTTTTTTCAAAGCCCTCAGGGGGCTAAAGGCTTCCAATGGGGCCAGCAGCAGCAAGAATCATTCGATCAGCTAAAGGCCTATCTAGTCAATCCCCCTCTTCTCAGCAAGCCTATCCCCGGGGAAACACTCTACCTCTACTTAGCTGCCTCCGAGCAAACCCTCAGTGCTGTCCTAGTGAGGGAAGAAGACAAGGTCCAGAAGCCCATCTATTACGTGAGCAAGGTACTTCGGGATGCCGAGCTCCGGTAACCACGATTGGAGAAGATGGTGTACGCCTTGGTTATGGCAGCTAGGAAGCTCCGCCCTTATTTTTAGTCCCACTCAGTGGTCGTTCTTACCAACCATCTGCTTAAGCAAGTTCTACACAAACCCGAGACCTTCGACCGTCTGATGAAGTGGTCGATCGAGCTAAGTTAGCATGACATATCATACCAGCCTCGGACCGCAATCAAGGCTCAAGCCTTAGCTGAATTTATTGTTGAGAGCACCATACCAGAGGTCAATCAAGCAGAAAACGGGCCTCCTATCTGGACAGTGTATGTAGACGGGTTCTCTTGCAGCGAAGGGAGCGGAGCCGGGGTCATTCAGGCAGGCCCAGATGACCTCGTTCTTCAATACTCCCTCCGCATCAATTTTAAGGCCTCCAACAACGAAGCGGAGTATGAAGCCCTTATAACCGGCCTTGGCATGGCTCGCGAGGCAGGGGCACAATGTCTCCGGATATTCAGTGACTCGCAGCTGGTTGTGAACCAAGTCTTAGAGGAGTACGAGGCATGAGACGACCGAATGGCTAAGTACCTAGCCAAGGTCCAAAGTCTCATGGCTTCATTCGAAGAGGCCCAAATCCAGTGGATCCCCAGAAAAGAAAATTCCCAAACAGATGCCCCCTCCAAATTGGCCTCCTCCTCCCTTCAAGGTCTCGAGCAGACCGTCCTGATTGAAGTGCTCCTAAGACAGAGTATAGAAGAATAAACCCCCGACTCAATGGAGTCACTGCCCATCCAACTTCAGGACAACTGGATGAAACCTTTGATAGAATTCCTCAAGGATGGGCTTCTACCCGAAGACCCTAAAGAAGCCCGTCAAGTCCGAACAAGAACGGAGCGGTACACCCTTGTTGAAGGAGTCTTGTACAAACGCTCCTACACCCAAGTAGACGGTAGACCCTACTTGAGGTGCCTCTCCCTGGAAGAAGCCTCATATGTCTTGCAAGAACTCCACGAAGGTATAGACGGAGCCCATTCAGGGTCGAGGTCCCTTGCCCGGAAAGTGTTAAACTATGGGTACTTCTAGCCTACTCTCCTACAGGATGCCGAACGACATGTCCGACAATGCAGCTCCTGTCAGCAGTACTCTAACATTCGTCGCCTACCCCATGCTCAACTCACGTCTCTCTCAAGTCCGATTCCCTGTGCAATGTGGGGGATGGATTTACTAGGCCCGTTTCCACCAGCTCCCGGTCAACTCAAGTTTCTAGTCGTGGCGATCGACTACTCCTCTAAGTGGATAGAGGCTGAGCCCACTACAACAAATATGACATTTGATAGCATTCATAAAATGCTATAGTAGACCTACGATAGCATTTTACAAACGCTATCGAAAGCCCCGCTATAATAAGTCTATAGAATTTTGACCAAACGCTATAGAATATATAGCGTTTCTGGAACGCTATAGATTCTATAGCGTTTTACAAAACGCTATAGAATCTATAGCGTTCCGAAAATGCTATAGTTTCTATAGCGGTTTACAAAATGCTATAGTTTCTATAGCGTTTCGGAAACGCTATAGAAACTATAGCGTTTTGTAAAATGCTATAGTATTTATAGCGTTTCGGAAACGCTATAGTATCTATAGCGTTTCGGAAACGCTATAGAAACTATAGCGTTTTGTAAAACGCTATAGAAACTATAGCATTTCCGGTAATAGAATCAAACATACAGCATTTTTAAAACGCTATCGTTTTGATATTTGTGGTTTTTTACAGCATTTTAGGAACGCTATTTCGTTTTAACTGTATACAAAAAAAAAATCTACGGATACAAATAAAAATCAATTTATCGAAAATGTCAATACACCATTATAACTATAAAAGTTTCGCAAATTTGTGTACAAATATATAAAAACATACCAACATAAAAATATCTACACAATAAACTGATACAAAAATTCATCCAATAAGCTTAAAACTGACGACAAAAAATTCTTGAGTGCCTAACATCAACACAACTCGCAAACTTAAAACTAACGACAAAAAATTCTCGAGTGCCTAACATCAACACAACTCGCAAACTTAAAACTGACGACAAAAAATTCTTGAGTGCCTAACATCAACACAACTCGCATTCTTCGTTTCATCCACGACGTCTCCAATCTGCAAATGTAGAAGAAAAAATGTCAAACATAAGATTCATGTAGCCATAACTCATAACTCCTAACGGGCAAACTTAGTACTTTCATAACACGCATGTAGGATCATAATACAAATGCCTAGAGTTTGAAATATAAGAAAAGAAAAAGATATAAATTAAAATAAGTTAATATAACAAAAAAATATTTTTTTGCAAAAGTTCTCTGCGGTCAGATGATCTCTCTTGACAGCATGAAATTTTCCACTTAATGCTATAAAAATTTACAAAACCTATGAGATTATGGGAGATATACCTAATGTTTTCTAACATATATTTTCTTGGTTAATGCAGGGAAAATTTTGGAGTTCAATTCACCTACAGATCTTCTAAAAGATAAAACACCATCTTTCTCGAAGCTGGTCATGGAGTTCTTAGGAAGATCGCGAAATAGATACAACTAAAACTCCACCGAAAATGATCGGTGTTAGGGACATAGTGGAGCCAGTGATACAGTTAGAGTTCATCAAAACTAGAATTAGAGCATTTGTTCATCCTTAGTAGCTGATGTAAACAACAATAGAAGCATCAGGGCAGGAGCAACTAGTGCAGAACAGGAGATATACAGTGTCAGTGACACACAACAAAATAGGTTTGGGGAAAGAACAAATAGAAAATCAAAGAGCATGTTAAATAGTGTACAGAAACCAATAATCGCACTGTGTGCCAATAAAGTTGTATCTGTGATACAACATACTTAGGCTTTCAGCAGAAAGTGAATGTAATATGTTCAGATACTGTGTTCACATACTGTGTTCAGCTCTTTGGTGTTTACTATTTAATTATTTTGTGTGTAAGATGTCTTGTTACTTGTATTGAGATATATGTTGCTTTTTGCTTGTATTATGTCATTTGTGTTTGTTAGAGCCAAAGAGCTATAGTAGATTAGTGTATAGTTTAGAAATTATTGTGCAAAGTGTAATGTATGGTTACGTATATTTTGTGATATACATAGATTTGGTATTTTCCCTAATTTTCTATATTATTTTTTTGATTTTCTCATATATATATATATATATATATATATATATATATATATATATATATATATATATATATATATATATATATATGATCTTTTAAAAGAAATAGTAAAATGCTTCATCTCTATGGGTGTAGTGGTTCCAAAGTAGTGAAGAAAGAGTAGTCCAATTAGCATTGCCCATAATCTTATTACAATAGATGAATTACGACAGGACGGATAATATCATCTGACCTCTTTACGGAGACTTTTTTTCTTCAGCAAGCTCGTCTTGTAGCACCCAGCGAAGTAAAATCAATATGCATGAATGGAAAACTGGGATTATATAGCGTAAGAACAAGCAAAGAGCAGGTAAATGGGGGAAAAAAGCAATCATATATTGATAAAAAAAGATTACATACCATCTTACTGTGGCATTGCAGAAGTTGATTGCTTCAAATTAAATACTTTGTAATACTTTGTACAAATAACTGATAAGCAAAGTAATACTTTGTACTAGAACTACCAGCTACATATATGTTTTGAGTCTCAAATGGAAGTAAAGATGGCTCAGCTTTAAAACATAATTAACACTGGAAACTTCTTATATGTCATCACAAAATAAGTGAATGTAATATGTTCACATACTTAGGTTTTTCATTATGTTGTATTTGATGCCATGGAGAGCTATAGTTTTCTGAATATTAAGGTTGCCAAAGGCATATAAAAAACAAAGATGTTTAAAGCTTCCAGAATTTTGGTGTCAAATGTAATGAGCATGTACCTATTATCCTCCAGTCTATATAGTTATAGTACTGTTGCTGCAGAGATGACATCGTTTACTCTGGCTTGTTATGGACCAAGCTTTGACATAGCCGCAGGGAAAACTTCGTAATAACTTAATTGGCTGGGCAGTTTAGAAAACTGTTGGTTCAGTGACATTGATATATGAAACATTGTCGTTGGTAGACACAGACAGTGCTTTTATTCTTCTTAACACTTGCGGTATCCAGAATTGCTCTTATAATTTTCACCGTACTCCGCTAAAAAGAGTTTCTAAGTCTTCTAAAGGCATCTCATGTTTCTTCTGGTACCTACAATTGCACACTTCTTTCTGCCAGAAAGACTTTTTAAGATCCATCATCGGCTTTAATGTCTTGAAAAAGAGCATTTCAGTTCCTAGTTTTCATTCTATAACTTTAGACATTTTGTATCCCCAGTAATCTAACATCAATTTTCTATGATAAATTATCAAAAGCTCATTTTAAAATTTGGAAGAGAAGGTAAAAAATAAATAAAAAATAAGTGATTTATATTGGTTTTCATGCAACATAATGAAAAACAAACAAGGTAGAATAGGCTTGAACATTGAACGTGTCAACAACCTCGAGCACTATTCTAAAAAGGTACAAATCTCATCCCATCAACAGATATGTACATATCAGTTATTAGTAAACTAAAACAATATGGAGAAAGTAGTATCTGGCAGAAGGTACCATATTGGTGCTTGAGGTGATGACAGATCAAGAAATGGGTAAGGCCACCTGCAATAAAAGCAACTAAGTTTAAGTAAAGCTAAACTAGTTGCGAAGTAGTCATTTAATAGGATCAGTACTTTCGCTTTAACAATTAACATTACCAAATTGATATACAGGCATGAACAATCCACTGAAAAATGACAAATGTTGATGTCCATAAAAACTAATGGTAATACCAATCCATTGGTAATCTAGCATTTTATCCTTATTTTTGTCAAACATTTCCACTATAACTACAATCCATTGGTTAACATTAAAAAAAAAAACTAATGGTAATACCAAAATTCTGTTCATCCATTAGTGAACCAAGGCAAACAAGTTACAATTTCTGCTAGAGTAAACTAAATGATTAGGTAGCAAAATATCAGTTTAATGAAAAACTCATGGGACTACAAAAGAAAATGTAGACACATTCAAATTGAAACTATTATAACTAAACAAAAGAAATTACTTTTGATTAAGCAGAGGTTTTGTGGCTCATTTAATATATGTCATAACTAGAAGCAAACTGCATGTAGGAAACCTCAATTCACTAATTTCTCGTCACTTTCTTCATACGAATATAATTTATCGTAACTAACGATACTATAGCCAGCAAGGCTCCCCTAAGGAAAATACAGAACATAGAAGGACTCACATTAAGACATAAAATAATCACATTAGTTCAACTTACTTCTTCATGAACAGGCGCCAAAGGAGTATGTTCCGTATTGAGTGCAACAGGAGAACCAAGATCATCGACATCTGATCCGGATTCAGGTGCAGAAGTACCACTTTTTCTTCCCTGATTTATTAATAAAAAGGTTATAATCCCAACATAGAATGGATAATTGGCCTAAACAAACTAAAAAGAAAGACTAAGTCTTGCCTTCAAGGGGCGTAGTCTGGTGAAAGAGTCACATTTCCGTTAATCTGCCTTAGAAACGTTGCTTCAACACTAAGTGCAAGCTAACAATAAAAAAATTCAGTCGATAAATCACACAAACTTTCATTTATTGATCACGATGTCAGTTACAAAAGCAGGTTACACGTGAACTAAACATCTTGTGAACTAATGTGCAAGAATGTATAAATATCCATATAAGAACTCTTTACCTTCACGATAACGGGGTCATTCCATGGCCCTCGATTAGACCTAAGACAGCCTCCCTCATTAGTGCAAGTGCAAGAACCACCCAGGAAATCTGGCAGCTGGCTGTAAATCAACAGAGAGAACAATTCTGCTCAACGTACCCACAGGTTATGGTACAGTACAAGGGAGAAGAGTGTAAACGAATAGCAAAGTAGGTAATCAAGCATACCTAGCATTTTCTTGTCACAACTGAATGGCCACTTCAAATTATACAAAACATTGAATAAACATACAAAATATAGAATTGACATACAAAATATATTTCTCATAAGCTGATCCTACCAGTTTGTCCAGCGCAATCTGCTCAAGCTCCCTGTGACCATGTGACCATGTAAAAAACACTCATTGAAAAACAGAATTGACCAAGTTCAGAAGAAGGGAACTATCTTACAAATAAGTATTCTCAAAGAAACACACAGAATTCAGGGAAATTTTGGATACCTTTGTTGAAACTCTCTTGCTTTCCTTACAGCCTCATCGAGTTTCAACAGCATCCTTCTCTTCTTCAAAACCTTTTTGACCAATAGAATGATAGTTAACATGGGTAAGTGTTTTAGTTACAAGGGTCAGAAGATAAATTAAATATTAAATACGGGTAGACTTTACATTTAGCAACTGTTTGCTACATCCTTGCTATTCTTGCAAGACTATGCTAGTTTTTAAGTAAAAAAATATGTTTTCACTACTACTGCTATTTTTTACAAACCTAATATATGAACAAAATGGTATAGAACACTATCTAAAGCGCTAAATTAACAAAGTCAAATGAAAGCGTCAGAATCTAAAGAATTTCTAATTTGAGGTATAGTTCATATTGATTGCCAAGAAGTACCAACAGTGTTCTCTAACTAGAATTGATTATTCATAGTCATGGAGAGGTTGAGGACGATGCCTTAGAATCAAAACAAGAATAACTAAACTAGAAGTACAACATGTATGTATATGCTTTTTTCAATCTGCTAAACAAGTCAGACCAACAAGTCATAACCAAACAGTATGACATGTATGTGACTTTTTTCAATCCTGTTTGGTTAGAAGTTCTCTAACTAGAATATAACGTACATGCTTTTTTCAACTCTTCTCACTAAACACAAGCAATAACCCACTGCATTCAACATTTGGAACAACAATCAAGTACAACATGTCAACAAATTTAACAACTAAATGAAGCTTAATCATATTAAGAAACCCTAACTAAATCAAGTAATATCCCCCAGATCTGTAACTCATACCAAAAAAACCCTAATCGGATCAATCCAATCAGGAACTAGCTAACCTTAACTACAATTCCAAACATTATATGCAATACTAGTAAATCAAATTAAGGAATCTATGGTTTGGGATCGGAAAAGATACCTTCTTGGAGGTGGGTGGCGACGATGGCGGAAGGAGCGACGACGGGGGAAGGGGAGGGGGAAGGCGGCGCCGAAGGGGGCGGGTGGCGGCGATGGGGGAAGGGGACGCGGACGGCGGCACCGAAGGGGCGGGTGGCGGCGATGGGGGAAGGAAGAGGAGGAAAATCATTTTTGGTTTTTGGGGGTGACTTTGAATTTGGGATGGAAACCCTAACTAGAATCGAAGGATAATTGAAGAAAAACAAGAGGAGGGGGAGGAGGAGAAGATGAACTGGTTTGAGAATGATTTGGATTTTAATTAGAATTTTCTTTTTTACCCTTACCACTTAAGTTTATTTACATATATTATAGCGTTTCTAAAACGCTGTAAAAAATACAGCATTTTAAAAACGCTGTCATAGTTAAAAATAAATTTCAAAATTAATCAAAGATAGCATTTTATTCAGAAATGCTATTATTGATCACTTTCAATAGCATTTACACCTAAACGCTATAATAAATCCGCTATAGAAAGCCATATATATTGTAGTGGCCATTGGCTACGATCACTGAGAACAAGGTGCTGCAGTTCTTTTGGAAAAACATTATATGTAGGTTCGGCGTGCCTCAGGTCCTAATAACAGATAATGGAACACAGTTTACAGGGGCCGCATTCTGATCTCTGTGTGAATACCTCGTCATTCAGCAACGCTTCTCCTCTGTCTCCCATCCTCAATCAAATGGCCAAGTAGAAAATGCCAACCTGCAGATCCTCTCTAGTATCAAGAAGAGGCTGGATAAGGCGGCCAAAGGCTTATGGGCAGAACAGCTTCCCAACGTACTGTGGAACTACCGCACTACGAAACGGATCCCCACAGGTGAGTCGCCATTCAATCTCACCTGTGGGTCCGAAGTTGTGATCCCCTTGGAAGTTGGTCTACCATCTCCTTGCCTTATGGCCTACGAAGAACAGCAGAATGCCAGAGAGCTTCGGGCGAATTTGGACTTAGTTGATGAGCTCCGTGAAAGAGCTTCAATCCGCCAGCAAAACTACCGAAGAAGAATTGAGCAGACCTACAATGAAAGGGTCCGTCCCACCAATCTCAAGGAAGGGAACTTGGTCCTCAGAAAACTAGCTATCTCCTTCCCTAGCCAAAAGAGTAAGCTAGCCCCCAATTGGGAAGGACCCTACAAGATCACCAAGGTAGTTCGGCCCGGGACGTACCGTCTTGAAGACCTTGAAGGCAGAGAGATACCCAGGACTTGGAATGCCGACCACCTACTGAAGTACCAAGAGACCGCCTTAACGCCTCTCTGAGTAACTTCAAGTGTCGATCCATTCCCATCTTTTCACTTGTATTTTGTTTCTTTATTTTTGTCATTGTAATAACGGCTTGCAACTTAGAAGCAGTCGATTAGCAGTTATCAATAAAGATCTTCTTTTCCCCATATTTTCATTGTAAATTATTTTTATCTTTCTGTCTAAGGCCTTTAATCAAACTTACTCAAAACGACGTGTTTGGAGTCCAAAACTTGGCTCGATTCCGCTTCGCAAGCTCGCCCTTAAGCAAGCTAGAAGTGGTTCACCATTCGGAACTGCTCCCACAACCATTGAAACTTACTCAAATGACGTGTTCGGAGTCCAAAACTTGGCTCGATTCCACTTCGCAAGGTTGCCCATAAGCGAGCTAGAAGTGGTTCGCCATTCGGAACTGCTCCCACAACCGTTGAAACTTACTCAAACGACGTGTTCGGAGTCCAAAACTTGGCTCGATTCCGCTTCGCAAGCTCGCCCTTAAGCGAGATAGAAGTGGTTTGCCATTCGGAACTGCTCCCACAACCATTGAAACTTACTCAAACGACGTGTTCGGAGTCCAAAACTTGGCTCGATTCCGTTTCGCAAGCTCGCCCTTAAGCGAGCTAGAAGTGGTTCGCCATTCGAAACTGCTCCCACAACCGTTGAAACTTACTCAAACGACATGTTCGGAGTCCAAAACTTGGCTTGATTCTGCTTCACAAGCTCGCCCTTAAGCGAGCTAGAAGTGGTTTGCCATTCGGAACTGCTCCCACAATCGTTAAAACTTACTCAAACGACATGTTCGGAGTCCAAAACTTGGCTCGATTCCGCTTCGCAAGCTCGCCCTTAAGCGAGCTAGAAGTGGTTCGCCATTCGGAATTGCTCCCACAACCGTTGAAATTCACTCAAACAACGAGTTCGGAGTCTAACACTTGGCTCGATTCCGCTTCGCAAGCTCGCTCTTAAGCAAGCTAGAAGTGGTTCACCATTTGGAATTGCTCCCACGACCGTTGAAGCTTAAATGACGCACACGAAGTGTCTACAACTATACTAGACATGGGAGAAGAGTACTTGGAGGTGCTAAACCTTTGGTTCCTATGGTTCGTTTAAGTTAGACATTTCGTGCCTATAAGAAGAAAGATTTGCTTCTGATTTTGAGTAGTTGTTAAGAGTTGGAGGAGTTGTACTTGAATAGATGCCTACATACAAAGCACACAAACACAGAAGAGAAACAAGCTTTCACTTATATGAAATTTTAGCGTGCAAGAGCGTTCGAGTTACAAGACCAAGTTGTCACTATGAGGTGCTACAAAGACTCGAAGAAACATGATTACAACAACTTATTCAACGCTTCTTCGGAATGGGGATGTTTCGGTTCAGGGACACCAGCGGACGGCGTCGCCTAGCCTCTGAGCTCGTCTCTAAACCAACAAACCGGGATGCCTCTTCAGCACTGCCTCTGACCGTGGCCCCAACCGAAGCGCCACTAGACGAAGCAACCATCCCACTCTGAGCATCAGCCGGACTCTGCCTAACGGCAGGCTCACAAGTCGCGAGCTCATAAAACGAGATCCGCCTCTCGCTTTCTGCATGAGTAGATGATGTACTTCTGACATTAGGCCGCACGGGTTGCGGTTTAAGTCGAGCAACTTCCTCCTCGAGTTCGACGATCTGATCCTTCAAAAAGTTGTCTGTCACGGATATCATGAAGCGAGGAAGCCGAGGAGAGCCTGCCTCACCCGAGCTATCGGTGATGATTCAACGAAGATGGGCGACTTCGATGCTCTTGTCAACTGTAACCCTCTTCAACCTGTCGACCTCCCCCGTCAGCTCGTCGCGCTCGACCATCAACTTACCCACGATCACCGTTAATTCTTCCTCCTCCACCGAAAGCTCTTCTTCTACTATCTTCAGGTGGTGCTCTTCCACCAACAGTTCGCCTTTCTCTATCTCAGCGTCGAACAGCGCTTTTCGGAGCAATTCCACCTCGCCTTCAAGACGAACCTTGCGAGATCGCGTCCGTAGTTTTTTCAGCTCGGAGAAATACCCTCTTGCCGTTGCCTTAAGATCCTCTAGGTCCAACTCACTCTTGAGGAAACACTCTCGGCTACAAGAGAGGGCCCGCTTCGCTGCTTTCAAGTCAGAACGAAGACGAGCGACTTCGGCTACTGAACTCGACTCATCTACCTGAAAAACGAGAGCATATCAACACGAAGTACAAGAGGCGATGCCAAATTTCGAAAAACCTTCAGGTCAAAACACTCCAACACTTAGCCAAATTTCGAAGAAACTTCAGAGAGATTTCAAACAAAAATTTCATTCATATCAAAAAGCGGTGGCCAGTCCGCTACAAGGCAGTACAAGAGAAAAAGGAAAAAAAAATTCTACTACAAGAGCAAGAAGATCAAGGGGCCACCTTAGGCGGTAGGTCGGAAACAGGCACCTCGGTGGATGGCCCCTCATCCTCCTCCGCTGTTCCTTAGGGGTCGGCTATGACCTGGTCACCCCCTACTTTCGCCACCATAGCCTCGAGGTCGGTAGGACCATCGTTGCTTGTAGCTCATCCCATTCCTCTTCCTCCTCTTCCCCTTCGTCTTCTTCCTCTCCACCAGGCCACAACCTGTACCCCAGCCTTTCGAAGCCGGGGATTCGAGCCTCGACGTGCTCGAGCGCTCTAGCGTAAGACAACTCCATGTTCGCCGCCATGTGCTTCTTGGCCTCTGCCTCTATCTCCGTCCTCGCCTTCTCCATGGCCTCAGCCTGCTGCAGCTTCACTGCCTCCAAAGCTTTTGCCACTGCAACCTTCTCCTCGGCTACCTTTGCAACCTCCGAGGCAAGCTTTTCCTTCGCTTGCGCCAAAGCCACCTCGAGGTCGGTAACCTGGGCCGCCAGAGCATCTGAGCGACGCTGCTCAGCTTCGAGCTGCTTCACAGCCCTCGCCCTCTCGGCTTGGTCCTTGTCGCTGAGGGCCTTCAGCTCTCTCTCTTGCTCGGAATACTCCTCGAGAAGATGGCTGAAGTGGCAAGTAGCCTACACAATGAAGTAGTTAGAACACGACGAAAGCCGAGCTAAAGACTCAGAAAAATTTTGAATAAAAATTCGGAAACAGCCAAGAGGCTTACCGACATAAGTGACCGAGCAACCTCAAGGGCGTCGTCGCCCCTCGTTCCCGCCTTCAGCACAGCTCGGTCCTTCAGGGTCGGTAGGTGTCGGACAGCTTGCATGCTCATCCCCGAGTCTCCCAAGAAGCCATCGTGATTCTTCACCCGTCAGTTGGGGACGAACAGCTTCTTATGAGCCTCGGTCAGGATAACCTCGGCCTGTTCGGTCAGTGGTGGGGCCTCAAGCGCCAGCACCACCGTGATGGAAAAATCCTCACCTACAGGAGCAGATGGGGTCGGCTGGATAACTACCGCCGAAGATGATTCCCAAGAAGAAGTGGCGACGACCGCCGAAGGTTCCTTGGTGGGTCGGCCAGACGAGGGACCCGTGCTCGTCCTCTTCCTCTTCTTGCCGTCAGCGACTTTGCTTCTTTCGGCCATCATGCCCTTGAAGTCCATGTTCGGCGCCTCTGTCCAAGTGAAAAGGAAAACAAGTTAGAAAAAAGTATGCAAGGCATTAAATAAAAGAAAACCACAAAGTAAGATGTCAGGAGCGTACTCGGGTCGATCGGACTAAGGCCCGACCCGTGCAATACCTCCTCGGTAATCTCCCTCCAACTCAACATCGGGAGACCGATCAGCTTGGCCGCCACCTCCGCCTCGGCCGGGGTCAACACCGGCTCGGCCTTTGCGTACTTCGGCACATCCTCCTTCCACCAGGTCGGGAAGTCCCATGCCGAGGGCCCCTTTATTAGGAAAAACTTCCCCTTCCACGACTTTATCGAGTCGGGATTCTCTATCAACTTAACTCCCTTTCGAGGCGACAGGTAGTAGCGAGGCGGAAAGCCGAGCACGTGACGCCAGGTGTTCGGCATAAACTGTATCGAGGACAGACTGTACCACCAAAGGACTACCTTCAAGAAGGGATGAAGGGGGAAGACGGTGTTCGCTCGCACCCTGGGACCTCCCCTCGTTGCTAACCGGTCCCGGGGTGCGAGCGAACACCGTCTTCCTCCTGGACACATGCATCTTTGCCTATGACGCCCTAGAGATCCACGCTATGATGAACGCACCGGATCCAGCCACGTGGCTCAACGGCTCGTACTGAGCCGAGCCACAAAGACACTCTACCGAGCTACCGGGGGACCGACCTCTACATATAGAGAAAAAAGTTGCCGAGCCACTTTCACCGTCAGATTGTCTCAAAATTCGTGTCCAAATCTGATGAACGGTTCAGATCACGCCACTCCCACAAAATGACAAGATAACGTTTTCTCATGATCTAAACCCCGCCCTCGAGATCCGCGCTATGATGAACGCACCGGATCCAGCCACGTGGCTCAACGGCTCGTACTGAGCCGAGCCACAAAGACACTCGGCTGAGCTACTGGGGCACCGACCTCCACATATGGAGAAAAATGCCGCCGAGCCACTTTCACTGTCCGATTGTCTCAAAATTCGTGCCCAAATCTGATGAACGGTTTAGATCACGCCACGCCCACAAAACTATAAGATAACATTTTCTCGTGATCTGAACCCCGCCCTCGAGATCCACGCTACAATGAATGCACCGGATCCAGCCACGTGGCTCAACGGCTCGTACTGAGCCGAGCCACAAAGACACTCTGCCGAGCTACCGGGGCACCGACCTCCACATATGGAGAAAAATGCCGCTGAGCCACTTTCACCATCAGATTGTCTCAAAATTCCTGCCCAAATCTGATGAACGGTTCAGATCATGCCACGCCCACAAAATAACAAGACAATGTTTTCTCGTGATCTGAACCCCGTCCTCGAGATTCGCGCTATGATGAACGCTCCTGATCCAGCCACGTGGCTCAACGGCTCGTACTGAGCCGAGCCACAAAGACACTCTGCCGAGCTGCCGGGGCACCGACCTCCACATATGGAGAAAAATGCCACTTTCACCGTCATATTGTCTCAAAATTTGTGTCCAAATTTGATGAACGGTTCAGATCACGCCCCACCCACAAAATGACAAGATAACGTTTTCTCATGATCTGAACCCCGCCCTCGTGATTCGCGCCATGATGAACGTTCCAGATCAAGCCACGTGGCCTAACGACTCGACCCGATCTGCCGAGCCACCGAAGTGCTCGCCCGAGCTACCGAACAGCTTAGCCGAGCCACCAAGCTACTAAGAAGAAAAGGACGAGTTACCGAGCCACCGGAGTGCCCAGCCGAGCTACCGAACAGCTTAGCCGAGCAGCCGAACACCTATGGCTGAGGTACCGAGGTACCGACCTCCACATATGGAGTAAAATGACGCCGAGCTATCCCAGCCGTTGGATCGTTTCAAAAAACGTGCCAGAATATGATGGACGGCTCAGATCACGCCACGCCCACAAAACAACAAGATAGCATTTTTTCGTGATCTGAGCCGCCCTCCTCGTGATTTGTACCGTGATGAACGCACTAGATCTTGCCACGCAGCTCGGCAGATCATTACATACCGAGCCACCAAGCTACCGAAGACGGGGTGCCGAGGTGCCGAGGCACCGACCTCCGCATGCAGAGAAAAAGCCTGTCGAGCTACGTCAGCCGTCCGATCCTTCTGAAATTCGCGCCCAATGCTGATGGAGGGCTCAGATCGCGCCACGTCGTAAATCAGATTAAAAAATTAATTTTTATTTATTAAAAGAGAATTATTTATCTAAAAATTATGAAAAAATGATTAAAAATTCAGGAAAAATAATTAAAAATTCTAAAAAATAATTATAAATTCGGGGTAATATTTTTGAGCCCCTGGGTAAATAATTATTGCTTAGAATAGTTAATTAAGGCCCCCGAACAACGAATCACCACTTCGCAAAATTAAATAAATTTTCTGAAAAACAGATAAAAATCACCAAAGGTTCAGAAGAACTCAAGAATGACCTTGAGCATGCAACTAGCTCTGAAAATCACCATAATACCTCATACAAAGATTCGACACCCCTCATTTGAACTCCGATACAACTCCGCAAGCTATTAAAACAGTAAAACTACTCCTCAAAGGCTGATTAAACTCAGTCTTCGGAAGTGGGGGGCTCGTGATATGGCTAAAAATAGGGTTAAATCGGAACTATCCAAATCGGGCTCGAATCTTAAAGATCAGGGGTAAAATGGTAATTTCACCTACAAGCGGGAAGTGGGTAATGGGTCTTCTTTCCAAAGGCCCAATAACCCACGAACGGATCCATCTCAACTGGGTGCGGGTTTCAACCCGCAAAGAACCCAGTCCAGCTGGGTAGAATTAGGGTTTATGATTATACCTAATCAACGGCCCTGATTCACTTCTATCCATTCACTGGGAAGTAGGGATTTGATTTTATCCCGAAACTGGTCCCTAAGGCGGCTATAAATACCCCTCATCCCCCACTATGAACAGGTAATCAATCTTTTGCCAGTAAAAGCTCATTCATAATCTTTTCTGATTATTGACTTGAGCGTCGGAGGGTGCGTCGCCGGGATCAACCCCGGTGTTTAGCACTTTTTGCAGGTTAACAGCGGGAGATAACGGTCGAACTCCGGCAGAAAGGTTTCAGGTTTGGATATTCGATATCCTGAAGAATCCATAAATTCTATCTGTTTGCCCCTACACAAGATTTAGCGGTAACAGTTATAGATGATACGTTTTGTGCACACCAAACTTAGGGTCAACACCACCATCACCACCTATCCTTCATCCTCCTCCTCGAAACCACCATCATCAACCTCTACTTCTCAAAAAGGCGGAAAACATCAATTGCACAATCCATCAACACAATCCAAACCAATCCGGCATTCTTGAACAAATTAAACAATTTTTTTTTTCTTTGTAGCTTCCAAATACTTTTTTTAACATATGCATATAATGATTTCATCGAGTAAGAAGTTAAATTTAATCATTATCATTGTATAAAAATAAGAATTCAATATTGATTTTGTAATGTTGGGCAAAATCAAATTTAAGAAAGGCTGAGGTGAAATTAATGTGGGCCCCACTTTATTTATTTTTAAATGATAAAAGGTACTCCCTTCGTTTCAAAATATAAGTCATTCTAGTCTAATTTTTATTTTCAAAATATAAGTCACTTAAGGTTATCAATATAGCACTACAAACCACCCAGGCTTTCCCGACGTTTTTTTTGGCTATCCCGGCGTTTATAAACGCCTGGATAGACCGTAACGGCGTTGCTAAAAACGCCGCCAGAAATACCGCTATAGCAAGCGTTGGGACAGATATAAATTCTATCCTAGCGTTTTCTAGCACCGCCGCTATAGCCTATATCTATCCCGACATTTTAGTTGAAAAAATGCCGATATAAAGCTTTTATCAGGAAAAAAGGAAAATGTAATCTATCCCGACGTTTTTGACCAAAAATGCTGGGATAGGTTATTAATTTTTTTTGGAAAAACACCCTATCCGGGCGTTTATGTCTAAAAACGCCGGGATAGATAGGTATTTAAAAAAATTTGAATTTTAAAACATTTTTGTAATATAAAATTACCCTACATGAAATAAAATTTCATATATATGTTATAAAACAATATAGAACTCCTAATCCCATTCAATACAACCAATTAAATCAACATAAATATTTATCAACAAGTAGTTAGTTAAGCTCCTCAATGTTGTCATTTGTAACTCACTATACAAAGCAAAAAAAATCAAATTAAGCTATAAATACATAAAAATGAGCTCTAATTCAAGCAGCTATAAATACTTAGAGAATGAGCTTTACAATGACACTATACAAAATACAAGAGATCTACTTTGTCAATGCTCCTAAAACTGAAACTGAATGAAGCATGAAAACCTAGTTGATCTGGCCCAATCTAGTTGATTTGTCTACTTAGAAAATCCCATGATGTTATTTAAATTTAATCCTGTGAATTACACAAATTGACAAGGTCACCAAATATCCCAGTAGAATCAGATAACAGATATGACTGTCAAGAAAGCAAAACAAACAAACTTATCAACAAATGATCACATTACCCGATTACCTCTTCTTCTTCCCTGCTTCATCTGTTTGCTGTCTGAAATCCCCCAATCTTCGGATGAGGTAGTTGACTAGAAATAGAGGAAATAGAGTAGTCATGAGAAATAATGAACAAGTAGAAATCAACAACACAATTGCCGTCAAATTAAAGAATGAGTTGAAATCTTCAAGGTACTTACATCTGTGCCAACTGCAAGTACCATATGACATGGTATCAGCCCATGACCCTAAACATAATAGAACATGACCCAGGTTTGATTTCACTTACATTCTCCTAGAAGTGAGCAGGTACTTTAGACCTTGAAAACACACCTAAAAGAAGCAAACAGAGCGGACTTGGGCATTCTTAGTCCCAAAAATGTGCCCAACCTAACCCGTGAACACCATGGAAGGCATGCGGTTGTGGAACTTGTCAGCAATAGATTATCTATCAGATTAAATCACTTGATAAACATTGAATAGCCAAGGGAAATTGGTCGATATCAAGAGATTAAACTAGATAGCTCTCCAAATTAGACCATAAGCTTTTCACTTTCTATGTTAGAACTTCTAATACTTTTTACTCTGGAAGTGGTGGAGACATGTGGTCCTACAGCCACTACAAAAAACCAACAAAAAAGAAAAATAAACTACGTATCAGACAGCCTTTAACGAGAGTTCAGTTTAAATATAAGTAAAACAAAAAAAGAATTACAAGAACCGTTTCATAGCAACCATTCTATATATGAAGACCAAACCATGACTTCTTTACATCCCCCTAAGATGTTCCTTGTGCTTTGTAATCATGAAATTCATAATTAAGCACTCAAGGATGGGACTTACAAACACTGATCAAAACTGGAAAAGTCAGAAAAATATGTGCACAAGAATAATGACTACTACGAAGAATCATGCTGAATCCATGAAAGTGCACAACAACAATGTCTAGGCAAGCCAAAAAATATATATAGTAGTGAAAAATAAATGAAAAAGGTTAACAAGTTTAGTAAGATCAGTGACAAATTCAAGAATGATAGATACTTCTGGTTTCACCTGACTCATATGATAACGGCCTGCTATTGTCTACAGGTTCCATGTCTTGACCTCCTGGAGCAAAGCCTACAAAAGGGACGAGAAGCTCCCACATTTTACCTAGAGTTCAAGAAACTTGAGTTATCAAAATAACAAGATCATAAAACAAGCTAATGAAAACCTCTAAATTCATTTATAATATTGTGAGAAAGCGAAGCCAAGTGAAAAAACTAGCCTCGTAACTCCTTTACTGTCAGAAACCAGAGCAGTAAATCAAAGCTGCAGAGAATAGTTCAAACTTAGGACGGTAATAAAATAGATTCTAAATTAGTCTGATTGCATAATGAGAATGGTGGCATAAAATGGAAAGAAGATTCTATTATATAGAGGCTAAATTGAACATAGTTGTAGAGAAGTTACCATAAATTCCAGACAAACTATTCACATTATTCAATCAAGTTCAGTTTAAGAATGAAACAAAATACTGTATCTAAGAATTCTTTCAAACCAATATAAAATAAAGGGAAGTTTCCTTTTAACTTCAAAAAGTGTAAGATTAATCATAATGCGAACTCATTTCTACATCACGAAGCTAGCTAGTATAAATAAATTGATGGCATCATTACCAATCACTGGTTTACTTTTGATTAGTTAAGTGCAACCTAATCCTCAGTTTTCCTTTATTTGTAACTTGTAATAAGTCAATCTTTATTTCTGATCAACCGCACAATTTCATATATGTTGTCCACCCTCTTAAGCAGATATGGAGCTTGTAAAGGCTTGAGGACTTCGCTGCTTTTAAGCACAACAATGAATCATCAGAAATGTCAGTAATAACTGCATTTCTATTCTTTCTTGATTATAATTAAGATACACCTAAATAAGTTTTGTACCTCAGAGCTATTTAAAAAGTTAAAAAGTGAGATCAACTAAAAGATCAAATGATTTGTGGCCAATTTTCCACTGCTTATTTTTAGGTTTTCAATGTATCAGTGATATCGGTTTAACTGGCCTTAAAGAGCAAAATAGTATCAATTAAACACCTCATTCGCTACCTTACTAAAATTGCATATAGTATATGCAGATCAACATTCAAAGCTATTAGGAGTGATTCAATTCAAAATAGAAAAACAACTGAAAGTTATAAGGAGCGATTGGTTACATGCAGGTTGTGACTTTTCTTGGTCATATATTTCTCTCTCATTACGTAAATGTATCTATCAGTTGTTCTTTTAGGTATAGCCACATCTAATAGCGTTTCTTATTATTATTACTTTTTTGCCTTTTTGCACATTAACATGTCACATTACATACAAGGTTAGGTTGACCATTTGTAATAGTATACAAAGATAGATAGACCAAGATATACATCAAATAGCTTCTTCCTGCTCAAGTCTGATGTGAATGATTCCATATTTTTGGAGGCATTATCCGAAAAGAACAACTAATAGATACATTTACACAAATTTTAATCCTATTCTTTACCATTTTAATCCTACTTCTAACAGTTTACAATTACACAAGTTTCTCATCATTAAGAATGAATCTGACAATTTCCTCCAAAATTGGGGACTATTTATAACAATAATAATAATAATAATAATAATAAATATGAAATCGAGAGATGTCACCGAGAAAGAAGAAGCATACCTCAGGAATCGCCGGTGAAAGTCGCCGTGGACTTTGGATCGCCGGTCAAAATCGCTTGGGTAATGAGGAGGTTTACGGAGTGACGGTGGCGGGAGGAGGAGCGGGACGACGACGGCGGGAGGAGGGGGACGATGACGGTGGGAGGAGGGAGATTTAGAGATTGGGTTTGGTGAGAGACTGATTTAGGAGTTTTAGAGCGATAAATGATATATATATATATATATATTGTTGTATAAAATGTCCCTAATCTTCTTGTTAATCTGTCAAAACAAAATAAATAAAACTGATTTACCGGCCTATGGGGAAGTCGCGCGATACGCACTGCCCTAAGAGTTGATCCGCGGTCTTATGTGCAGACGCTTCGCAGATGCTCCTAGTGGTAAAACCCCCGGTATCACCGGCGTCCCGCTGTCGCACACAACGTCGGGAGATGACCCGAACTTAGCCTTGCCCAGAAGTACGGCGAAAAGGAAAAGAGCGGAAGCAGCGAACGGAAGAGGTTGCTGCGCTTGCGGATCGGGAAAGCAGCAAAGAAGATGGACTGCCGATTGTTGAAACAGCGAAGGAAATTATCAGTGCGGTGCGATTTTGAGGTTTTTCAGTAGTTTGAAACCGGAAGAGAGTTTGACATATAAATAGAGTAGAACGTGTGAACGTTGGAGAAAAAGAAGACATCTTTTTCGGATCTGAGAAACTGATCCAACGTTCATGAAGAATTAGTCAAAGAACAAAAAAATAAACAGCAAAAATAATTTTAGGATCTCAACCCGAACCCGAAGAGCAATTTCGGATCGGCATTCGTGTCCGCAGGTGCGGGCGCGCACACCCGTGCCCACTACGCGCGCCGAACCGAACCGGGCCGGACGGCGGCGGCGGCGCGCGCGTGTGGCCCACGGGTTCTCTCCACACCACACTAGACTACAATGGGATAAAGAGTGGTTTACAATATATACACTCACAAGGTGGTCTTAACCACCGATATGGGACTAAAGAAAAAAGAGGAATCTTGGGTTTGCATCAAAAACAGCCAACAATCCCCCCCCAAAACCAAGATTCAAAGGCAGTGATAACAAAAGAGTAATGATATAGAAGTTCTGGGCAAGAGTATACTATGCATAGATGAGATGGACTACAGCCTTGAATCTCACGTAGTGACTATTGTCTTTGTCTGAAGAAGTGCTTGATGGACTACGCCTTGAATCAGACTTCTTGACTCAGATTCAGAAAATAGCACACATAGTACGCTAGAGGTTCTCGGGTCTATCGGGTGGCGCTTTTGAATGGCCATGCGCACTTTTCCATATTCATGAGAGTTGTCTGGGATCGCCCTGTCCCATAGTCGCGGCCTTCACGACCTCTCATATAGGTAAGTCCTCAAAGGGTTGGGGATCGGAGTCAACCCTACATAATAATGTTTGGACCTATTAAGAGTTTAGAACTCATCCTAACCAGATCACACAGGAACACTGTCACCATAGGGATGGGATATCATTGTACAACCTCGTACAGCCACCTGGGCATTAATTTATGAGAATTTAATCTCTGGGTCAGTGTTCCATAATAGTCACCGAAGTCCAGCTTGTTTCTACCCATTGAACCGGCTTCTTGGGATCTCCAGTCAGACTCGGTTGGGTTGCCACTGCTGGTGACTTACTTATGGGCTTAACCCCATCCCCCTCGATGATTCTAGGATCAACGTCCTAGACAGACCCTTTGTTAAGTGGTCTGCAAGGTTCTTTTCTGACTTTATATAGTCAAGAACCACATATTTGCCTAATAGGCTCTTGATTGACTTGAAGCGCAGCTGCAGGTGCCTGTTCATCTTAGCATTCACAGAATCATGCTTTAGTAGTTCTATAACAGATTTATTATCACAGTTTATGGAAATAGGAGGAACAGGAACATTAGTAACAGGTATATGCATAATCAAATTTCTTAGCCATTCAGCTTCTGTACACGTAGTATCCAAAGCTATCATTTCAGAATCCATAGTACTTCTAGCTATGATGGTTTGTTTACATGAACCCCAGGAGATTGCAGCACCTCCTAAGGTGAAGACATATCCAGTTGTGGATTTCACATCATGTGAGTCAGTTACCCAGTTTGCATCTGAGTAACCTTCTATGATATCAGGGTGTCTAGAATAATGAAGTTTGTAATCTATAGTACCCTTAAGATATCTAAATACTCTTTCTAATGCTGTCCAATGTGACAGGTTTGGGTTGCTAGTATATCTACTAAGTCTCCCAACAGCAAATGCAATGTCAGGTCTAGTTCTATTTGATATATACATAAGAGAACCTATCATTTGAGAGTATCTATGTTGTTCTACAGGTGAACCTTCATTCTTCTTGAGAATGATACTACTGTCAAAAGGAGTACGAGCAGGTGCCTTCTCAAAATACTCAAATTTCCTTAGCATTTTCTCAATAGAATGTACTAAGGAGAGAGTATAACCCTCCTTGGATTTGGATACTTGCATTCCTAGAATCAGGTTAGCTACTCCTAGGTCTTTCATATCAAACATGCTAGATAAATAATCTTTAGTGTTATTTATTAACTCAAGTGTTGATCCTAGAATAAGGATGTCATCTACATACAAGCATATAATGACACAACTTCCATCAGTATTTTTAGAGTATATACATTTATCATACTCATTTGGTAAGAAGCCATATTCTAAAATCACTTTATCAAATTTGCTGTGCCATTGCTTGGGAGCTTGCTTTAGACCATAAAGAGATTTTACTAACCTGCAAACTTTCTTTTCTTGACCCTTAGCAATAAAACCTTCAGGTTGCTCCATGTAGATTTCTTCCTCTAGGTCTCCATTCAAAAAGGCTGTCTTTACATCCATTTGATGGATTATCAAGTCATGAATGGAGGCTAAAGCTAGAAGAGTTCTAATAGAGGCAATCCTAGCTACAGGAGAGTAGGTGTCAAAATAATCTAATCCTTTTTTCTGGGTGAAACCTTTGGCTACTAATCTAGCTTTGTATTTTTCTATTGAACCGTCAGCTCTAAGTTTCTTTTTGAAGATCCACTTGCAACCTATGGGTTTACTACCTAAAGGCAGGTCTGCTAAATGCCAAGTACTGTTCTCCATAATGGAGTTGTACTCATTGTTGATGGCTTCTTTCCAGAAAGGTGCATCAGGAGAAGATATTGCTTCTTCGTAAGTTGAGGGATCACCCTCTATCAAATAAGTGAAGAAATCTTCTCCTAAATTTCTTTCAATCCTACCTCTTTTGCTTCTTCTAGGTTCTGAGTCTTGATCAGGTTGAGAGCTAGAAGGTTGAGAATGGGAACTGGTAGAAGGAGGCAGGGAATGACTGGAGGGGTTGGAAGAAATTCTATCTTTAAAAGGGAATATATTCTCAAAGTAAACTGCATCTCTAGCTTCAATGATGGTATTATTAGAGATTTCATTTACTTCAGAATGAGTCACTAAAAATCTATTGGCATTGCTATCTAGGGCATATCCTATGAATACAGCATCTACAGTCTTAGGTCCAATCTTTCTCTTTTTAGGTTCAGGGATTCCTACTTTTGCTAGACATCCCCAGACCTTAAGGTAATGGACTCTAGGCGTTCTGCCTTTCCATAATTCATAAGGAGTCTTATCCTTTGACTTACTAGGGATCCTGTTTAGGATGTAACAGGCTGTCAATAAGGCTTCTCCCCACAAGTTATCAGGAGCTCCTGAGCTGAGAAGCATGGCATTCACCATGTCTAACAGAGTTCGATTCTTTCTTTCAGCAACTCCGTTAGACTGTGGTGAGTAAGGAGCAGTCACCTCATGAATTATTCCGTGTTCTTCACAGAAGTTAGTCATTTCATTTGAGGTATACTCTCCGCCACGATCAGATCTAAGGATCTTAATCTTTTTCTCTAATTGGTTCTCAGCTTCGGATTTGAAAACCTTAAATCTATCTAGAACTTCATCTTTGGTTTTGAGAAGGAAGGTATAGCAATACTTAGAAAAGTCATCTATAAAAGTGACAAAGTATTTCCTACCGCCTCGGGTCAAAACCCTATTTGAGTCACAAACATCACTATGAACTAGTTCTAGAGGATCAGAATTCCTCTCTATAGATTTGAAAGGCAGTCTGGAATGTTTGGCTTGAACACAAATTTCACATTTGTGTTTATTATCTACAGGAGACTTGGGAATAAGATCTAAGTTCATCATTCTTTTAAGAGAACCCAGATTCACATGACCTAGTCTACCATGCCAAACATTGGAAGATTCTATATTTGAAACAACAGGAGATGGATCAGATATTTTATTTATGGTGCTGAGAATGAAAAGACCATCCTTTACATATCCTTTCCCAATAAAAGATTCATTCTTAGAAAATACAATTTTATTTGCTTCCATTACAATTTTGAAACCTGACGCTACAAGAAGGGAACCACTAACTAAGTTTCTCCTAACGGACGACACATGAAGTACATCATGAAGAGCTAGATTTTTCCCTGATGTCATCTTCAGGTCTATTCTTCCTCTTCCTACAATCTGTGCCGTTGATCCATCTCCTAGGGTTATGCCTCCTCCACATGATTCCTGATAGTTTGAAAAACAGGAGCGATCAAATGAAACATGAACATTAGCTCCAGAATCCAACCACCAGTCATCAGAATGGTAAGAAATATTAACAGAAGGTTGGTAAGTCACAGACCTGAAGGAACTAGAAGATCCATTTAGAATCATGTTGGCTTCTGGTTTGGTAGAGCCTTTTCCCTTATAAGGAGTCTTCATTGGTTCCTTCTTCCTATGAAAGCAATTGAAGGATAGATGATTTGTTCTTCCACACACCAAACAAAACTTTTGTTGGTCCTGAGTCTGACCGAAGTTTCTAGTCCTGTGGTTTTGCTGGTGTTGGCGGTTTTGGTGGTTTTGGTGATTCTGGTGATGAGGCTGAAAGTTCTTTTTCTTGAAGGAGGTTTTCTTAGGCTTGTGAGGATTATTAGGTTTGGATTTGCCTTGGTTTGACACTACAAGGTTTATCTTTGCTTTAGACTCATTTTTAAGGTTTGACCTAAGTCTAAGTTGTTCTTCTGTTCTAATCTTCTTTAGGACTTGGGCAAAGGTAAGCTCACCCTGAGTATGAGTGAGTTCCTTCTTGACATCAGACCAAGAATGTGGGAGTTTGTCTATTAGGCAAGCTATCTTATATTCAGTAGAGAAGGTTGTGCCTTTTGCTTGAATATGCCTCACATATTCTTGGAATTCATGGATTTGGTCATTTATAGGCTTGTTATCTACCATGAAATACCTATTGAAAGCTGAAGAATTGAATCTTTCAATTCCAGCATCATCAAAACCATATTCATCTTCTAAGGCATCCCAAAGTTCTTTAGCATTTTTATATTCAAAGAATATGTCATAAAGGGAGTCAGATAAGGCACTTAGAATCCTATGAAAACAGTGGAAGTCTATTTCCTTAGGGGTTTTTGGTTTTTGAGAACTAGCGGATTCTTTAGGAGTTTGAGATGACAAAGTGGATTCAGAAACTTCTTTGGTAGACTCAAATTTGTCAGACTCAGTCGTGTTGGGTGTGGATCCATCAATTGCAGAAAGGAGACCTAAGGTGGTGAGCCAGAATTTTATCTGACTCTGCCACCTTTTAAAGTTGGTGCCATCAAACTTGGCTGGCTTGGCTGAAGCGGTCTCTTCTTTCCCAGTCATGATTTAGAAGTATAATAGTCTAGAGGCTGCGGAAATAATACTGTAGCTACTCAATAAAGGTATCGCGGGTTCTAGACAATAGTTTAATGATTTTGCTAATGAACCTAAACAAATCTTTTAGTCTATCAAGTTCTGATTAACTTGGGTTAGCTGTAGGAGTCGGTTCCCAGCTAGCGGTGGTCCGAAGACGCTTAAATACCGTGTCGCTTAGGGCTATTTACACCCGGTTGACAGAAGGACCCTTTAGGCTTGTTCCCAAATTTATCTTTCCTTTTAAGACCTTTAGATTTCTTTTAAGGAATTTGCAAAATCAATAACTATTCCTTATCTAAATGTTTAAAGGATACTAAGAAATATCTAGCACCACAGCTAATAATAGTCTTGATATTGTTATGTAGGTAGTAGTGCTATTCACAATATAACAAGACACTTAGTTATACTAGCAAATTGCAAGCTAATAAAACAAATGTACAGCAAGTAATATTCTAAGACTTTGAGAATATTAAAGTGAATCTAACAACACAAATTCGTGCCAACAAATTTTATGATTTAACAATAAATTAATAATGTAAGGATTTTAAAGCTATAGAGGAATCTATAGTGATGCAACAAAATTTAATTATCTGTCTCGAAATTGTGATTAACGAAGATAGTATTAAAGCTTCGGATTTCACTAATAATTTATTTATTTATTTAGCCCTTACAATATTAATAATGAAGCGAATTAACAGAATGTACTAAATTAACAGATTAACAATAAGCAATTATGATTATATGTGCTAATTAATCAGTTAATCAATATGTATATACTTAATCGACAGATCCTACAACTAAGTATATACTATGGATCTGTTCTATAGGATCATACAATTGTATTCTTAATTTCTAAGTAGACAGATAACAAAGGCAATTCTGTTTATAGGTAGCAATTAATCAGATTGATAATATGTATGTGCTAATTACCAATAAATACTAGTTTAATCTGATTAACAATCAGGCCGTTCTTAATTAACAAGATATGACAAACTAATGAGATTAACAGTACGGTTGTTCTTAATTAATCAGATCAACAATACGACTATTCTTAATTAATAAGATATGGTAAACTAGTCAGATTAACAAGATGGCTGTTGTTAATTAACAATTTATGCTAAACTAATCAGATTAACAAGATGACTGTTTTTAGTTAACAATATATGATAAACTAATCAGATTAACAATACGTGTCAACTCTTAGATTGTTGTATAAAATGTCCCTAATCTTCTTGTTAATCTGTCAAAACAAAATAAATAAAACTGATTTACCGGCCTATGGGGAAGTCGCGCGATACGCACTGCCCTAAGAGTTGATCCGCGGTCTTATGTGCAGACGCTTCGCAGATGCTCCTAGTGGTAAAACCCCCGGTATCACCGGCGTCCCGCTGTCGCACACAACGTCGGGAGATGACCCGAACTTAGCCTTGCCCAGAAGTACGGCGAAAAGGAAAAGAGCGGAAGCAGCGAACGGAAGAGGTTGCTGCGCTTGCGGATCGGGAAAGCAGCAAAGAAGATGGACTGCCGATTGTTGAAACAGCGAAGGAAATTATCAGTGCGGTGCGATTTTGAGGTTTTTCAGTAGTTTGAAACCGGAAGAGAGTTTGACATATAAATAGAGTAGAACGTGTGAACGTTGGAGAAAAAGAAGACATCTTTTTCGGATCTGAGAAACTGATCCAACGTTCATGAAGAATTAGTCAAAGAACAAAAAAATAAACAGCAAAAATAATTTTAGGATCTCAACCCGAACCCGAAGAGCAATTTCGGATCGGCATTCGTGTCCGCAGGTGCGGGCGCGCACACCCGTGCCCACTACGCGCGCCGAACCGAACCGAACCGAACCGAACCGAACCGGGCCGGGCGGCGGCGGCGGCGCGCGCGTGTGGCCCACGGGTTCTCTCCACACCACACTAGACTACAATGGGATAAAGAGTGGTTTACAATATATACACTCACAAGGTGGTCTTAACCACCGATATGGGACTAAAGAAAAAAGAGGAATCTTGGGTTTGCATCAAAAACAGCCAACATATATATATATATATATATATATATATATATATGGGGGGGGGGGGGGGGGAGTTGGAGATTTGGGGGTTCCATCCGACATTTTTTTTGTAAAAATGTCGAGATAGACCATCCTATACAGGTGTTTTATATAAACGAAGGCTCAAAACGTCGTAAAAGAGTGGGTTAAAAATAGAATTATTCTATTCCAGCATTTTTTAGAAACTCCAGGAAAAAACGCCATGATTGATGTTTCGTTTTGTAGTGTAGATATCTTGTTATTCTTAAATGTCTATCAATTAATTTTCTATGAGATTTTTAATTTTACCATTATCTTTTTATTTACTTATACTCCTTATTTTTATAGTGGATGGCAAATAGGACATTTTATAATTGATAGTTTATTTATTAACTTCAAAAACTAAGAATGTCTAGTACTTTTTTTCAATCCTATATTTTTTCATAATAGTCGTGTAAAAATTTAGAATGACTTATATTTTGGAAAGGGACGGAGTATCAAACATCCCACTTTTATGGTTTTTAATAATAAAAAGTACAAATCTGCCTAAGTTTCTCTCAATTTCCTGTGTAGAAGAGAGGATATTGGTTCGGTCATTTGCAGGTTTTGGGCCATATGTCACAATCGGGCAGTGAACAATCTTTTTTTTGTTTGTTTGGAGAAAGATCAACTTACGGTCTGAAGTGTATGTTCAAATGTACCAAACAAGCCCTAAAAATAACCCCCTCGCTTTTGATCTCAATCAGCCCTCTCCAAAGTTTTAATTTCCCATCAATTAACTCCTCATGGTCTTAGACTATAATGTGATGACATGAGATTACCATGTATTTTCTGACCCGTCCGTTTCATTTTAGTATTTAATTGTTAATTTTAATAGATAAAAGGACTAAGACGAGCACATCCTTAAAGAATGTAGGAGCCCAAATATGGACATTACAACAACAACATTAACAATAACAATAGCATTTTTTCCAACTAGTTGGGGTCAGCTACATGAATAAATCCTAATTTTCCATTCTGCTCAGTTTAGCACACTATCTTTTATGATGCCACAATCTATCGTATATTTTCTCACTATTTCCCCCGAAGTAAATTTATGTCTTTCCCTACCCCTAACTCTACCTTCAATACTTATCAAATCAATATTTCTAACTGTAACCCCCATTTCCGCCAATACGTATTTTCTGTGTATTTTTGAAATTTCGATTCTTTGTAAATTATTTTCTTTTTCTTTTAATTCTTTTGTTGGATTTCATATTAAAGTCTATTCTAATCAATAATGTTATTTGTAGTTATTTTCAAATTATTTTTACATTGTAATACAAATCCTATTATATTCTATCGTTTAACCTGATTTTCTTATGTGACTAATTACTTATACCAAGTTCAATTTTATTATTTGATTATTTATAACGTGTTAAACCCAAATCTTATTATTACCATTATTCCTTCTTTAATTGTTTATTAATTTGTGAAACCTATAGATCTTAACATATATTTTATTATTAGTATTGGAGTACGAATTTTATGTACACTATTTAATTTAATTATTAATATTTACTAATATATTGCTCTTTATTATATTTTTCCAAATCGAATACAATCTCAATTATTTTGTGAGATCCATACCTAATGTGTTATTAGTATTTGAGTATTTAATTTATGTGTTTTATTATTTTACTATTTGACTATTCATATTTTAGCCCAATACTAGATCTATTATTATTCATTGAATTATTTTGATTATTACTATTATTGTTGTTGTTGTTATTATTATTATTTTCATTGTTTATTAATGTGAGCCCAACTAATTAACCCAAACCCTATAGCCACTTTCTTATTGGATCCTATCCGTTAACCTTATAACCCGCTACCCAATAACCCACCATCTTAAATCCTATATATAATCTCGTCATTAACCCTAATAGTCATCTAATCCCATCATCAGCCGCCGCATATTTCATCTCCTTCCTCCTTCATATCTTCTTCGAAACCCAACATCGTCTCCATCCTTCAATCCTCCCGCCCCGTCTCCACCCCGTTCTCCTCGCCCAGCACTTAACACCATCCTCCTCGTCAAGCCTCGCCGTCCTCCATCCTCGATCGCACCACATTGCCACTGTCGACATCCACCCTCGTTCTCCATCATTGATTGCACCTCTCCCCGTCGTCGAAGTCGACCTCACCTCCTGTCGAATGTCATCCACTGCAACTCCATCGACTACAGCCCCCAACTCCACCCTGCTCATCCCTCTGCCGCCAGCAACCACCGAACTCCGAAGTTGCCCTCTTCCTTCACCGCCTACAGCACCCTCATCTCTCTGTTTCCATCCCCGTAGTCAGCACCTCGACCCCGTTGCCAACCCTCGTCGAAGCCGAAGTCCTTGTCGATTGCTATTAGTGTTCTTGCGGTGTGTATTGTGTTGGAAATCCGGCTATTTGTTGTGTTGGCAATCCAGCTGTTTGATGTGTTGGCAATCCGGCTGTTTGCTGTAAGAAGCTCGCCGTTTGTTGTCCAGCCATTCTGTACACGTGTGTCGCACGTGTTATTATCGTCGCACGTGTTCTTCTGTCTCTTGCATGTGTTTCCTTCGTCGCTCATCTCGCTTCCATTCATCGTCAATTAAGGCAAGTACCTTGTACATTTTTATGGTTCTGTACAAGCTTTTTATTTGACCTCCAGCAATTAGTAATGTTGCTTGATTATCGTGTTTTGAAACTCGTCCATGTTCATGAAAAATATCTTTACAAAATTCAATTGATTGAACCGTCGATTTGTTTATGCCATGAATCCCGCCATAATTAAATCACTCGATATGTATGTTGAATCGAATCAATCCATTTACCTCTATGGTTCGATGCCTATCAAAAGATCATAGATATCAAATTGTATATTTCTGCCCTATTGTCTGTTCTTACTTGTAGTGAGAATTTGACCTAGTTGCATTTTGAATCAGTTAGAACTTTATAAATAAGATATTTAGACCCCTAAGTCTAGTTTCTATAACTTTTGACGGATCTGAAATCCGATGTGTAGATTGCAAGCTATGTTGTTTTTAGTGTTGTGACGTTTTCGATTCTAGATTACTATTTTGAAGTATATTTTCTAGATTGACTAATTTAAATATCATGTTAAAAGTATAATTAATACCTGATATTTTCCAGTATGTTACTAAACATGCTTATGATTTATGATTTTTTAAAAAAAAATTCAATGAATTTGCAGTTAATTTTTATATACATAAATTTGACCTTGGCATGCTGCCTGAACACGAAATCTGTAAAGAATTGACTGTTTGACCTAGCCATTATACTTTTAATATATCATGTGTATATGTGTTAGAACTGGTGAGGAGTCTAATTTCTAGAACTCCTAACTGATCTTGAATTGCTTTTCTGTAGTAGCAGGAATTCCAGTTTTGGTGCAGCAACGTCCTGCTATCCAGATTTGGAGTTTTTGTTGTTTCAATATTTAGAAGTTTGTTTATGGCACTCAAACATGTTTTCCGCCCATTCTAGACCTGGTTCCTGTCCTTTTCATGTTTACCTGTCTCTGATTTTGCACATTCTTGTCTGTTTTGGTAAAAAGAATAAGTATCAAGCCGGGGTTTAAGAGAAAGATCTGGTAGTGGACAATATAGGCAAGTATACTCGCAAGGGGGCTCGTGTTTCCTATTTTTTATCTATTTATCTGTTTACATGATTACCTTGCTTCATTCTTCCCTATAGGAAGGTGTACTCGGAAGGGGGTCCGTGTTTCCCACCTGTTTGCATGAATTCATGATTACATGATTAATGAGTCTGTTTATCAGTTTCAGTGTATCTGTTTATCTATTTATATGAGGCCTGAGTACACAGCCCTATGGAATCCACCGTTAAATCTAAATGTAACTTATTTGTATGCAGCAACCATATGGTATGGGACGCATGAGTGATGCATTATTTAAGATTAAATAAAAGACTAAAGAATAATATGTTTCACCTGCATATTTCTGTCACCTGTTTATCTGATATCTGTTATAAGTTTACATGTTTATCTGATATCTGTTACAAGTTTACATGTTTATCTATTATCTGATCATGTTTACTTACTTACCAGTTTATTTGACCCTATTTACCTATTGCATTCCTTTCATGCTATGTTCTGTGCTCTTGATTCTTGTTTCCTACTCTGTATTCTTATATTCCTGTTCTTGTTCCCATTTTTGCTTGTACTACTTGTGGCCAGCAACTTGCTCTAACTGATGCTCCATCCATCTTTCTTTTGAGTTATGTTATACAAGTACAGACGATGGGTTACTAAAAGAACTCGTTGAGCTGTTATTGCATTGCATATTCTTAGGCTATTTGGTAAGTTCTTGTATTCGATATTGGTTATTGTATTATATTCTTATTTATGTGATTATTATTGCATTGTTGAATTACTAGAATTGTACAGCTTATTGATAATATGAGTTGACATACTTATATCATTCGCTGGGCCATAGTTACGCGCATGTGTTCTCGTATAATGGGAAGCGGGAAGTGACACTAACAGGAGTATTACTAGGTCTACATGTGACATGTCTAAACCACCTGAGGCATTTTCACTTAATTTATCGTGGATAGGAGTTACCTTTACTATGTCTATTATATGCTCGTTTCTAATTACATCAACCCTGGATTTATCATATGTAGCGCCCCCAATCCCCATACCGGGAACCGAGACCCTACTCCAGGAGTCGAACTTCAAAATAGCCACAATCACAGAAAGTACAGGAAAATTCAAACTTTTATTCCATATAAATGTTACATTTACAAGTGTTACAATATCCAAATGAAAATTACAAGATTTACAACAATATAATAGCACTTGCATATGTCCTTTGGATCCTTAGACCAACTCGAGCTCAGTAGTACCTGTAGATCAGCTCCGGATACCTACAAGGTGGGGAACGTCAGTACTTCGACTGATGCAAAGCTGATGATAACAGCGATCCTCTAAAATTCAATCGCAACCATAATTTATGCAAAAGAGAAAAGTGATGTGCCAAAATAAGGGTTTAATGGATTCGGGTTCTAGTGCAGTGGTATGCTATGACCCTATGACTAGATACAGCAATTCACATGCCTGACTCTAATGCAAGCAAGACTTTAGAGCACGAATGCATCCCATACTATATACGCCCCCAAATCTAGCGGTCTTTCTCCATAATTCAGGGATTCGAATCCTCGCCAGACATCCTACTCTTATACTCAACCAGTTCCCAATAGATTGTCCGTTGCTCAAGGAGGTTGCAGCTGGTCGGTCTAGTTCCGTCACTGTAGTGCCTAAGTGGTGTTCTTGTTTGCCACTTGGTACCCGCGTACGGACCTCTTCAGAAAGCCGCGTTGAAACTGGTCGCAAGACCGTGTGATTCATGTGTCCACCCCTAACTCGGGCTATGGACTGACGCATGCGTGTTCACCCCTAATCCGGGCTATGAACTTATATATACAAAAACAACAAAACCCACGTGCAAAGGAACGTGAGCGCCTCGGGGGTCAAGTCCCCCTAGCCTCCTGTACCTTACTCTGGCAAAACTTTGGAAATTAATAGATCGAGATACGAGCCGAGGACTCACTCATGAGTACCGAAAACGTATCCCTACAACAGGAAGGTACAACACCGACTATGGTCTGCTAGGACTAATGCAATTACCCAACCTCTTAATATGTTATTCTAATCCCAGCCTTACTCTAATCACTTTGGGTAATGATAAAATATTGCTTCCAAAACTTGCCTATCGACCTCTGGCCCTAGCGATACCAGTTTGGTTCGCTACTTCCCCAGCTTGGAATTGTCCAGCATTGTGGCCTGCATTCACCCCTAACCCGGCAATAACTGTGTGTTCACCCCTAACCTGGGCTATGAACTCATATAAATGGCACTGTTCGGATGTTCTACGCTTCGGTGGAAGTTTATAACTTAGGGTCGACAGATGCAGGGTATCCCTTACCCCAAGGTTTTGAATCTCGGATTTTGGACTCGTCTCGGCAAGGGGTGTTTCGTCTCGGATCGGAGATATCGAAGGAGATCTCAGAGAAATGGGATCATCTCGGATGTTCATTTCGGACACTCAATAAATATATTTTTTTTGTTACTAAACAATATATTAAATGTTCTACATGTCATTTAACATTAATGTGTCTATTTACTGCTTTCTAAAGCTCTATAACTCTTACTATTTGTTGCATTCTTGTTGCACTAAAACTCTATAACTCTTATTATTTGTTGCATTCTTGTTGCAGGCCCAAAATGAGATGACTTCGGTGTATACAAACAGCTAAACAAACTGAAAACAAGAGTCCTCCATATGTCAAATTAACCAAAATCTCACACCAACTTCACAAATTACCAATAGCATGCAGGTCTTTACTCTTTTCTACAGGACTAAACCTCATGTTTACTGTTCTGACTACAACAGGAATAAGCAATCACAGAAAGGGGATTTTTTGCTGGCCAACCATCGGACTAACTTATTCATAATAAAAGGATCTCATTAAGTAATGGATAACAGGACATGCTTTCAAATTTACTGTACATCTCAAAGATATATGTAACAGATATACTAATTCCAATAAAATATAGGAAGATGAATAAGGAACCTGTATGCACTCATTCAATGAATCCAACATGCTTGCACAAATTTCTGTCTCGGGCTCCTATTAACATAAAGATAGAATAATGTTAATGTCAGTTTAGGAAGATCAAAATCATGGAACTTGAATACATGGAGCCTGACATATTTCTATGATAAGTTAGAGATACCTTGTGCAAAGCTTCAACCAAAGCTGGGATTATGAAGTTAGGTAATTGTTTCACATATAATTCATCACGACCTTGCGCCATCCCTTTCTCCACTGCCAACTTAGCAGATCGTAGTAGCTCTGGCATAGCTGAATTCACAGATGTTCATTAAAAACCAACTCTCAATAGACAAAAGGAAGATTAGAATAAAATAAGTATACCAGACACAACAGCCCTTTTAACTTCTTTGTGGAAGTAAAATTTGAGAAGAGGCACCAAAATAGGAGCAACCTAAATTAAATATTTTTTAAGAGAAAATAATCATTTAAATTGGTAAGGAAGACAATGTGTGAAATGTCAACACTGATTAACTAACCTGATCGATCCATGGGTAGAAACCCTCCTTGAGCTCATCAGCATAACAACAGAGCATGTTGCAAGCTGTGGCCTTCTCCAAGACACTAGTCCGAATACCTATCCTTTTATCCCCAAGGGTAATGGTCTCAATGCTTCATTACAGTCATATACATATACATTTCAGAATACTAGAAGCATCCACTGACAACTAGTTTGTTTAATTTATTTTGCAGACCACGTGTCCAATTTATGGATTCAAATAATTGAATAAATAAATATGCAGACACAGACAGGCAAAAAAAGAGAAGCAGTTTTGTGGGTTTTAGGTAAGACTGTAAGAGATGTAAAGCATAAAATGGTAAAACTTAAAAGCATGGAAATAGAAGGTCAGTGTTAACTTGATCAAGACTCAAGTATACCTAGTTACTGAGTTTATAAGAATAATGGAAACTCCAATTCCATGATTTATTAAAAAAACAATAGCACTTAGGGTCGATACTCTTATCAGTCAGAGAAATAGACTGACGAAAATAGGTTCTGCTTTAATATCCAGAAACATGCACAACTGATGAAATTAAACTAGGAAAAAAAAGAACAGCGATTGTATTCCTTCTTCCTTGCCAACTGCAGTCACATTCTGAAATCAATGACACATACAGTGTTGTTAGAGAAACATGCAGCCCACATTTAGGTTGCTCCTTGCTCGTATAGATACTAATAAGAGAACATTTATTCTGCACAGCATTTTCAGTCTGGCCATATAATTGTTACATGATTTAAATGGATTTCTGATGTGAGTCCTACTAAAGAAGTGTTTCAAGAAGAAGATCCTCTGTGTATAAGCTACAAAGGTCATGCTTTTGGCTTTCACAATCACACAAAGCTTGAGCTAACTAAAGGTGTTTAAGCATAACTACAAATCATATCATACCTTAAATAACTAAAGGTGTTGAGCTTACTTGGGGCTGTTATGGGCAGAGCATTCAAAAGCAAGCAAAGCTAGCAAGGAAGTTGTCCTGTACAAAATAAGAGAATGACCAAACCAAAGTCAGATAATTCTGGCACATAAAAATATAAAATTATAACTAAGCATCTAGGAAGAGCATTATGCCAGCAAGATGATCTCTTAAATAGAAAACTGGAGTAACCTGGCTGGGTTCATCAATTATTCATCATGCAAAAGAAATGCTATTTACTATGAAAATACAATAATATATAAAAAAGAAAGAAAAGAAATCACTTGCAATCAAGGCAAATTCATACAAAAACACACATAAACATAAGTAGGCAAATTCATAGTTTCATACACAATGAAACAGTAAGTAGCAGTAAATGTAACACAATGAAACAGTAAAAAACACAAGCAACAGCAATAATAAGTAGCAGTAAGTAGCAGTAAATGTAATCAATCTTCATTCTCATGACCCTCATCTTCTTCACTTTCTGACTCGGATGTTGAAGTATCATCATTCGAGTCCAATGAAGGTTCTAACTCTCTGTCTTCTTGCTCAATGATCATTTTCCCTTTTGATGATGATGCGCCAATGCCATGAGACCTCTTTGCTTTCTTCGCTGCTCTTTGCCTTGAACTTGACCTTGGTCTTGGATCCACTCCCATATCCTTTTCAACATCCCTCCATCTCAATTGCTCCCCGGTAAAAACCTCATCATCAACCTCATCGTCTGTTTCACTTTCTACGGATGTTCTTGGAGGGTCTACCCATTCAACTACCCTCCCCTCATCCATGCTTGGATCCAAAAGAGGATCTCTTTTTCTATTAGCAAACTTTGCTTCAATTTCGGAATTGAACTTGGCATAGACTAATTTTTCCATTTTATCATGACTTAGCCTATTCCTCTTTTTCGAATGAACCTATGCAAAGGAAAGAAGAGAAATTCAATCATTATTTAATATAAAAAACACTAAAGAAATAATAAATTAAATCTCCTTGCTATATTGCTATATACTACCATCTCAAATGTACTCCAATTCCTTTCGCATCCGAATGAGCTAGTAGTTAATCCAACAATTCTCATGACCATTTTTTGTAGATCCGGTGCCGAGCACCCATGCAATTGCCACCAATTAACTAAGAAGAAATATAATTACATTATAACAATAACATTAAGAAATAAGAATAGTCAAAAAATTTACAATTTCTCATAAATCATAATTTAAATGATTCATCATACCTAGATCAAGAGAAGGATTTTGCATTTGCCTAAGAGCCATTGGCCTTCCAAAAGACTCACATCTATTTTAATATAGAGGCAATTGAGAGGTGATCTTCTCTTGCATTTCGGGATCATTTTCATACATCTTGTATGTAAATTGGGCGAAAGCATCTAAAAATGCTACTTTGTTCTTCATTTCGCCTCTAATTTGGTAATAGAAAAAAAGGATTCATGAAGTCACCAACCAAATGCAAATGAGACTTTAATTTATTATCTCATCGTGTGTCAATGATCTTATGAATAGAAAGATATTTCTTCTCATTTTGCTTAATTCCCATAGCAATTTCTTCCTTGCACCTCTCCAAATCACCATATAGCCACCCCATTGATGGTAGATTACTATCCGCCCGCCGAAGAACATTCATCAATGGCTAAAAAACCCTCAAAGCAAATGTGACATTCTTCCAAAACATACGACTATTCACAATATCTTTGACCTACATAATGTGAAACAAAAAAGTTAAAAAACTAATATTCTTACTTTCTTAGTTAAACAAAAATACTATTACCAAATAAATTCTAAAATAAAATTTATTATCTTCTTCACTTGTGTAGACTTGCAATGCGTATGTTCCTCCCAAAAATTTCCATTTACAAAGGATTTCAAACCTCTCCTATGCTCTTGTAGGCTTTCCAATGAAAGGAATGCGGTTGTAAATCTAGTCATCCCTGGTCTCACAAGGTCTAAACCATTTGTAGCATCCTTCCTCATAGTCTCGAGAATAAGAGTGTGGGCATACATAAAAACGGTGATATTCCTCCCCATTATGATTGCATTATGGATAGGCTTGATCTTTCCTATATCTTTCAATATGAGATTCACCATGTGTGTCGCACACCATGTCCAAAAGATAGCTGGTCGTGTCACTTTTAGAAGATTTGACGCCGCCACATTATTGGAGGCATTATCGGTCACTACTTGCCTACTTTATCAATTGCTTCATTCACGAATTCATAGATAAACCTTCCATCATGCACATTGCTAGAAGTATTTTTTGATTCAAAAAAAATAGTGCCATTGTAAGAATTAAGTACAATATTCATTATGCTTCGCCCTTTTCTATTCATCCATGCATCGGTCATGAGACTACAACCTCCCAACTTGCATTTATCCAGGTAAAATCCAAGATTTTCCTTTACTCTATTCACTTCCTTTGGCAAATAATGCATACTAAGTTCGTGAGGTGTAGGTACTTTCATATTCGGTCCGTACTTTCCAACCGCTTCTATCATTTCTTGAAAGGAAGTTGACTTAGCAACATTAAATGGTATGGCATTGTCAAAAAATTATCTTGCAACATACTCACTTGCATCCTCTCTCGCCGCCTTCTTCCAATGCTCATTGAGAGTAGTTTGATGAACTTGTACTCCTTTGCCTTTGTTTCCCGCAACCACATGTATGTCCATTGGCCCTTTAATTTTTGAACTATTGGATGAGCTCATTTGGCTAGGATGACTTTCCACATCTATTTCTTCTACATTAATGTATGTATCTCTTGATTCTCTTCTATCTCCTATTACCACATTATCTAGCATATTTTGTCGGTTTACTTGCTTTGAAATCTTGGCTTCTTTAATTGCATTCAAAGTAGCTAAGGCATTGGCTTTTACATGTTCCGGAACATTAGGACACTTGATAGTATTCCCACTAACACAAGCTAAATGCTCTTTGAGACGGCTTACTCCTCCACTAAAAGGTGGGTGACTACAATACTTGCACTTGGCTTTCCCCCCATTCACTCTCGTCACATGTTCCCAAATCGATCGAGTTTGGTTGACTTACTTACTGGAAAGCTTGTTGCTTCTTCCGATATTTTATGCTATATTGTAGGTGGTAGAGTACTAAAGTTGTGTCTAAAAACTACAATAAGAAGAAATTTTAATTAACAATTAACTAAGACAGAAAAAAAAATTTAATTAACAATAAGATAACAACTAACTCAGACAGAAAAAAATTTAATTAACACTTAACACTTCACAATCAAAATAACAACTAATAAGAGCTATTAAACATGTTCGTCAATTGCCACAATTCCACCGTTAACAGTTAACAACTAATTAATAGTTAACAATCAATTAAGTAATTAATAGAAGAACAGTTAACAACTAATTGAAGACGAAAATCGAAGAGAAAAGAAAATGAAGCCCAATAACAGTTAACAAATTAACACTTAACATAATAACAATTAACAGTTAATCAAATAAGTAATAATAGTTAACAATTAATAGAATAAGGGAATAACAGATAGAAAAGTTAATAATAGTTAACAATTAACAGAAAATGAAAATGAAGAAGAAGAAGAAGAGAGGGAGAGAGAGAGTGGGGGCTCACTAGCGACGAAGTAGAAGAGAGTTTGGTGAGAGCGTGAGCTTCAGTTGAGAGAAGGGGGAGCTTCAGTTGACAGTTGTTCGCGATGAAGAAGAAGAGAGAGCGCGAGAGATTCTTTGGCAGTTTGGCGTGAAAAGAAGGGGAGGTTGTTTCTTCTTCAGATCTTTGGCGCGAAAAGATGAGAGAGAGCGGGAGGTTGTTGACGAAGAGTCGAAGACGAGCTTCAGTTGGCGCGAAAAGATGAGAAGAAACTGGAAGATGAGCTTCAGTTGGCTGGCGGTGGAGATGGGTTGGCGTCGACGAAGACTGGAAGGCGACAAAGACTGGAAGGTTGGCGACGATGAAGACTCGAAGACTCGAAGGCGCGAAGCAATTACCAGAAGACTCGACGACGAAGACTCGAAGAAGAAGAAGTGGCGGGAGAGAAGTGGATAGAATAGAGATTGAGAACGAAAAGATAAGAGATTGAGAAGGGAAGAGGAAGAGATTAGTGATTTAGGGTTAGTTTATAGGGTAACGGGTAACGGGTTAGGGATTTAAGCCCCAAACCCATTAACTATTATTTCGGATGCGAAATAGTCAAATATCGGCCGATATGTATCGGGCGAAATATCGGACTTCTCGGTCGATATTTCCACTTTTCGGGTTCAAACGAAAAATGACCTGAAATTCTGATTTCGTTTCGCTAAAGCATCCGATACGAGATCTCGGCCGAAATGTCGGCCGATATATCCGAGATTTAAAATAGTACCTTACCCTAGTGACTAACTCGAGTCACACACCCATTATGGGCATCAACAACACCAACAACAAATACCAAACATCCCTAGAAAAGAGTTATCAACACTTGTAGTACACAGGGGAACAACTCACAATACCTAGTCAACAACCAGACTAAGCAACCTACGGGGTTTCTGCCCGAAACTTAAAAGGTCATAACTCCCTCGATACAACTCCGATTGGGGTGTACGAGCCCAATCCAGAAAGGTAAGAACCTAGGATACAACTTCCTAGTTGCTCATAAACTCAAATTCCATCATCTAGGTCCTCAAAATAGTCTCTCAAGCCTCAGCCTGTGTATTTGCTACACACGGGCTGCGCCTTACTGGTAGCATAAAACACTGTCTACTCATTAGAATGCTACAAACCCAAGTTTTATAGGGAAGGTGTGGACGTCCTAAAAAATCCTCCAGTTGGTCATAAGTCCAAAATATACCAATTGATCACCATAACACACACATCTCTCACAAATGTACCAAGTCACACACTAGGACTTTCTAAATCAGAGCACTCAGCTCAATTCTTGGTCTCTGTCCAGTATTAAAAAAATCACAATAAATCAACCACTTACTGGAAATACCTTAAATAGGTCTTGTTGGAAAGGTCTTGATGTCTACTACAAACCTCTAACGAAACAGTTCCTCACATTTTGCTCTTAAGGAGCCTCAAATGTACAATCTCTACAGGGTATCAAATTTGGCTGAAACTAGCACAGTACATGCTAATAAAATCATCATAACTTCTATACTCATCCAAATGACACAAAACTTACAGTGATGAAACTAGATATCATAGTGAACAACATGAAAAAGGTTTCATGTCCAAACTCCAAGCCTACACTGAGTTCTTCATATTTCAATTAAGCACAGAAATCAGCATGTTCTTCAGTTACAGCTCTAGCTACTGCTTAAAGATAAATTTTTAACATGCCTATAAATTCATCCAAACATTTCCCTGATTTTACTGTAGAATCTAGATACAAGTGGGAATACAAGTTAGAAATTTCATATTAAGAACTTGCTCCAATTAATTATGATAATTCTAACAATATCAGTCATCCTGTTAACCAACTGCTGATGCTGCCTTACAACACTGTTTCATAAATAGATTTTAATAAAATATCAAACCTTCTCAGAAAAATCCGAACTAATTCATGGACTATCTAGACACTTATAGGAACAATCTGTAAAAATTTCATGATCTAATTCCATGTGGTTTGCTCTCGGGGAAATCTAGAAAATAGCCTACAGATCAAGATTCTAGTTCCAGTTTCTGATTTCATCTTCCAAACTTCGTAGATATTCATCCTAGCACTTACTACCACACATGCATGCAAGAAATCAGTTAAGAAACATAGAGAAAGGTTTATAGTAACTCCCCACCCTGAGTTGATGTAGGGTAGTTGATTTTCTAGGGCTTTCCTTCCTTGAGAATCCCTCCTAGAGCTCCTTCTTCAATCTCTCTTCTTACTCTCCTTCTCTTCTTTGTTTCTTAGTTGAGTTCTGAAATTTCAGAACAAGAGAGATGGAAATGAGGGGTTTTTGATGGAGGAGTGAGTGAGGAAAGAGGGGGTGGGTGAGACCGGATTTAGGTAGTAGTCGGGGGGGGGGGGGGGGGGTAGGGTGTAGGTTGTTTTGGAGTGAAACCATGGGCTAGCCAATGATTTTAGGGTGTGTTGTGTTGGCTGCTCATTTTAATATTTAAATGGGTTCTTTGGATGCGAGACGAGGGGTTTATCGAGTGTACGCAAGATATACCCACCGTAGTATCATACAGTGTTATATTTGCATAGGCGTCGCACCAAAAACTAGTGTTTGTACCAGTATCGGTCCTCCTCATTCTCGTACGTCTTTTAGAACGCAACCCTCCTATGAACCACCCCGCAAACCTAACCGCACACCACGATAGCAAAAGTCAACCCAAAACACTGCAATCATGTGCACGCATACGGACAATATATATATATATATATATATATATATATATATATATATATATATATATATATCGTACAATTCGGGGTGTTACATCACTCCCTCCTTAGAGTCGTTCTATCCCCAGAACGTTCCTAGTGGGAGAAAAGAACAACAAATAAAATAGAAAACACTTAAAACAAATTCGGATATAAAGCCTTCATGCGGCTCTCCGGCTCCCACGTGGCTTCTTCCACGAACTGGTTCTTCCAGAGAACTTTGACCATCGGGATGACCTTGTTTCTCAGTACCTTGTCCTGATGATCAAGTATCCTGACTGGTTGCTCTCTACAGGAAAAATCTATCTGCAAATCTTTCGGAACCTTTGGCAACCGATCGCTTGAATCCGGCACATACTTCCGTAGCATAGAGATGTGGACCACGTCATGTACTTGAGATAATTTGGCCGGTAGCTCCAACTTAGAAGCCATTCTGCCAATCCTCTTCAGAATCTTGTCTGGTCCAATGTATCTTGGAGCTAACTTCCCGCCTTTTCCGAATCTGATAACTCCTTTTGTTGGCGACACCTTAAGAAATACGGAGTCACCTTCCTCAAATTCCAACTCTCTTCGGCGGTTGTCCGCATAGCTCTTCTGTTTGCTTTGTGCTCCTTGAAGCCTTTTCTGAATAAGCTCGATCTGTTCCGACATTTGTTATAAGATTTCTGGCCCATACATCTACCGCTCTCCTACCTCGAACCAACAAATTGGTGTTCTGCATCTTTGTCCATACAAAGCTTCATACCGGGCCATGCCAATGCTTGCCTAATAGCTGTTATTATAAGCAAACTCTACCAAGGCTAGGTATTTCTCCCAACTTCCTCCGAAGTCCAAAATGCATGCCCGCAACGTGTCTTCAAGAATCCTGTTGACTCTTTCCGTCTGTCCATCCGTCTGAGGGTGAAAAGCTGTGCTGAAGTCTGTTCTAGTTCCCAATGCTGACTGTAGACTTTGCCAGAATCGAGATGTAAATCTTGCATCTCGGTCGGATACTATCGACACTTGCACTCCATATAGCTTCACTACGTTCTCAATATAGATCTCAGGCCAGCCTCTCGACTGTCCAGGTCGTCTTTACTGAAAGAAAATGCACTGACTTTGTCAATTAATCCACAATCACCCATATTGAGTCATTCCCTTTAGGGCTCCTGGGTAATCTAGTGATAAAATCCATACTGATGTTCCCCCATTTCCATTCTAGAATGGGTAAAGGTTGTAGCAATCCTCCTGGTTTCTGATTCTCAGCCTTAACCTGTTGGCATGTCAGACATTTGGCGACAAACTCTACTATATCTCGCTTCATCCCTGACCACCAATAGTGCTGCTTTATATCATGATACATCTTGGTGCCTCCGGGGTGAATCGCAAGCAATGTGCAGTGAGCTTCCTTCATGATGTCTTCCCTTAACTCCTCATCCTTTGGTACACATAGTCTGTTACCGAACCATGGTGAACCTTCTCTTATACTGAATTCGGGCAATTTCCCTTCGTGCACTTGCTTGTTCATGTTTTCCATTTCTGGATCTTCGGTCTGAGGCTTTTTCACTTGCTCATTCAAGCTTGGTCGTAACACCAACTGTGCCAAAACTGTACTTAAGTGTTGTGTAACCACTTCAATGTTTGCCTGTCTGATCTCTTCATCTAGCTCTCTCCGGGTTGCTACTAATATAGCCATACTTCCCTTCCTGCTGAGCGCATCTTCTACCATGTTGGCTTTTCCTGGATGATATATAATCTCAGGCCTGATGTCTTCGAGTACTTCCAACCATGTCCTCTGCCTTAAGTTGAGATCCTTCTGCTGGTAGATATACTTTAAGCTCTTATGGTCAGTGTAAATTTCCACCCTTACTCCGTAGATATAATGTCTCCATGATTTCAAAGCAAAGATTATGGCTACGAGTTCCGAATCATGGGTCGGATAATTCTTCTTGTGTGGTTATAGTTGTCTCGAACCATAAGCTATAACCTTGCCCTCCTGCATTAGCACACACCCGAATCCCAAATACGACGCATCACTGTAGATGACGTAGTCCTTTTCCTCCTGAGGTAAAACCAATATAGGTGCGGAGATCAAACGGTTCTTCAGTTCCTGAAAACTCTCTTCACACTTCTCTGTCCAGTCGAAACTTTGGTTCTTCTTGGTCAAGGCTGTAAGGGGTACAGCTCTCCTTGCATAATTCTGGATAAACTTCCGATAATATCCAGTTATACCCAGAAAACTCCTTACTTCCTTCACCGTCTTTGATTGTGGCCATTCCTTGACTGCTTCTATCTTCTGAAGATCCGTTGTCACGTTCTCCTTAGAAAGGATATGGCCTAGGAATGCAACTTTCGATTTCCAGAACTCATACTTAGATAATTTGGCATACAACTGATGCTCTTGTAGCTTGCTCAAGACTGCTGTCAGATGTTCAGCTTGCTCCTGCTCTGTCCTTGAATATACCAAAATGTCGTCGATGAAGACCACGACAAATGAGTCAATAAACGGACGTAGAATTCTGTTCATCAAGTCCATGAAGATTGCTGGAGCGTTAGTCACTCCTAACGGCATTACCAAGAATTCATAGTGTCCATATCGAGTTCGAAAAGTTATCTTAGGTACATCCTTTTCCTTGACTCGCACTTGATGATATCCGGACTATAGATCAATCTTGAAAAATACTGCTGCCCCCTGAAGCTGATCGAACAAATTGTCGATCCTGGGAATTGGGTACTTGTTCCGAATAGTGACTTTATTCAATTCCCGATAATCAATATACATCCTAGATGACCCGTCCTTCCTCTTTACAAGCAATACTGGTGCTCCCAAGGTGATGCACTTGGTCTAATAAATTCCTTCTGCAAGTACTCTTCAATCTGCCTTTTGACCTCACTCTGCTCTACCGGCACCATTCGATAGGGTGCTTTGGATACTGGAGCACTACCTGGTTGAACTGTGATGCTAAACTCGACATCACGGTGTAGGGGAATTCCAGGTAAATCCTCTAAGAATACAAGTGGAGAACTCCTCACCACTGGTATCTTGTTTACCTCTTCTGGTACCCGTACTTCACTAGCAGCTGTAAAAGTCATTGCCTTCGATCTCTGCTCCCCGTGGAACACAAGTTCCACTTCTTCAGCTGAGATGACTACCTCCTTCTCCTTGCAGTCAATGCTTGCCTTGTGCCTCGACATCCAATCCATACCAATAATGACATCTGTTCCGGCAAAACCCAACTCCAACAAATCGATACTTAGGGTTTCTACGCTAATCTGGAGCTTACATCCCCTATAGCATAGACCTGTAGTAAGGATTGCCCCTGACAGCGTAGCTACCGTTAAAGCTAACTCTGGGACTGCCTTTTGTGTGCATCTTAATTTTCTCGAAAAAGATTTTGACACAAAAGAATGTGTCCATCCACTATCAAATAAGACCGTAGCCAAAATTCCATTTATATATATATGTCCTGTTATAACAGTTTGTCAATCCATCAACTTCCAAAAACCAAAATACAACTTTAGAACTTATACACCATTTGCTTACATACCAGTAATAACCCTTCCATCTTCTTCAGCATCCTTCTTGGTCAAGGCGAACACTCTTCCTTGACGGCATAGGCTTTTTCCCTCTGTCGGTTGCTCCCGACCCTGCCCTATGGCTGTTCCTTGCAATCTGGGGACAACTTGACTTGATATGCCCTTCTAGTCCACACTGGAAATATTTCACTGCATTCTTCCGGGGCATCGATCCACAAAGTGTCCCTGCTCTCCACAGTGATAGCAACTTCCGGGCTTGAATTCTCCCGTATTGGTACTGATTTTTCGGAACTTCTGGCCCTTGCCTTGCTTCTTGAACTTTAATGCTGGGGTAGATCTCTTCCCTTTGTTCCAGAACTATGTCCTTCCCTGATTCTGATTCATATCCGCCTCTGTCGCCGCAGCTCTTCTTACCAGCTTGTCAAATCGGCGAATGCCCAAGGGAACCATCCTTGACCTCAGTCCAGGCCTAAGCCCTTGCTCAAACCTCTGGGTCTTCTTTACTTCCTCCTAGACCATCTCCGGTGCATACCTCGATAACTGAGAAAACTTCGTCTCATATTCTCTGACGGACATATTTCCTTGCTTCAAGCCATGGAACTCCATTGCTTTCTCCTCTTGCACATCCAAGGGAAAATAGTACTGTCGGAATTCCTCAAGGAAATCTTCCCAAGTGATCTATCCTTCTCCAAGACCACGCTTAACAGACTGCCACCAAACTCCGGCATCCTTCTCTAGCAAGATTGTGGCTAGACGTACCTTGCTGTCTTCGGGAGTCATCAGAACCTCAAATACTGTCTCCACCTGACGTATCCAGTCGTCAGCAGCTATGGGATCGGCCTGTCCTTCGAAGACTAGTAGTTTCATCCTCCTAAATGATTCCACCATCTTCACTGGATTAGTGTTCATCGCAACTCTTGGTGCTCTTTGTGGTGGCGCTTGGTTCCTACTAGCCTCCACAAATGCTCCAATCATCTGATATACCCGAGTAAATTCTTCCTTTATATCAAGGCCAGTACCGTTGGTTCCACTGCCTTCGGCTTCAGTCTGGTCGCTCCGGTTGCTTCTAGTCCTTCCTGCCATCTGGAAGCTAATACAGACACCATCAACCAACAATTGTAATGCAAAACCCATAACACACTAGCATTGGTTAAAAGCATACTAGTTCCATTCATTTCAAAAAGGGTTTTACAATGATTTGTCACCATACAATCACATCATCATCACATGGGTTCATACTACACCCATCAAACAATAGCAGGTTAGCCTAGTTATTCAGAAAGGTTGTCCTCTATACACATCAAAAGAAATCCTACAACACTAGGGGAGGTCACTGCTCTCCTACTCCTAGCGAGTCGCCAACCTCGGAGCTATCCCTGGCAGTCATACGGTCTAACAAATCCTGCATGTCGCAGACCTGATTCCTCAGTGCCAGATATCTGCTCCGCAGCTGACCCAGTCTCACCTCGTACCAGTGCTTCAGAAGTATTACCCTCGTCTTCCATTTCCTCTTGGCCCTTTCTAGCTTGGCCACTCTCCTCTCAGCGGTTATCAATGCCCGTGCGAGGATCTTGAAGCGATCCTCTAGCTGCCCGTGGCTCCATTTGTAGGCGGCTAGCTCTTGGGACAACATGGTGATAAGCACTTTGGCCGTGGGCTGTGGGGGTGGAGGTGGAAGTGGGGGTGCAGAACCATGTCCATCGAACCATCCATTCGAGTGTCCATTGTCCAAGCTTGGCATCTGCAAGAGAAAATATGGGAATTAGTCCAGATACAGAAAAATTATAAAACATAAATTGTAAAAGCAACATTATGAATTATAATCATCAACTATCTGACTAAATCCAACTCTCGCAATGCATCTACGTATAATTTTCCTGCTGTGTTGGACTAATATTTGAAGTCTGCTCTGATACCAACTTTCTGTAGCGCCCCAAATCCCCAATACCGGGAACCTGAGACCTTACTCCAGGAGTCGAACTTCAAAATGGCCACACTCACAGAAAGCACTGGAAAATTTAAAACTTTTATTCCATATAAATGTTATATTTACAAGTGTTACCATATCCAAATGAAAATTACAAGATTCACAACAATATAATAGCACTTGCATATGTCCCACGGATCCTTGGACCAACTCGAGCTCTGTAGTATCTGTAGATCGGCTCCGGATACCTACAAGGTGGGGAACGTCAGTACTTCGACTAACGCAATGCTGATGATAACAGCGATCCTCTAAAATTCAATTGCAACCATAATTTATGCAAAAGAGAAAAGTGATGTGCCAAAACAAGGGTTTAATGGATTTGGGTTCTAGTGCAGTGGTATGAAATGACCCTATGACTAGATACAGCAATTCACACACCTGACTCTAATACAAGCAAGACTTTGGAGCACGAATGCATCACATACTATATACGCCTCCAAATCTAGCCGTCTTTCTCCACAATTCAGGGATTCAAATCCTCGCCATGTATCCTACTCTTCTACTCAACCAGTTCCCAATAAATTGTCCGTTACCCAAGGAGGTTGTAGCTGGTCGGTCTAGTTCTGCCACTGCAGTGTCTAAGTGGTGGTCGTTTTTGCCACTTGGTACCCACATACGGACCTCTTCAGAAAGCCGCGTTGAATCCGATCGCAAGACCGTGTGATTCGTGTGTCCACCCCTAACTCGGGCTATGGACTGACGCATGCGTGTTCACCCCTAATCCGGGCTATGAACTTATATATACAAAAACAAAAAAACCCACGTGCATAGAAACGTGAGCGCCTCGGGGGTCAAGTCCCCCTAGCCTCCCGTACCTTACTCCGGCAAAACTTTGGAAATTAACAGATCGAGATACGAGCTGAGGACTCACTCATGAGTGCCGAAAACGTATCCCTACGACAGGAAGGTACAACACCGACTATGGTCTGCTAGGACTAATGCAATTACCCAACCTCTTAATATGTCATTCTAATCCCAGCCTTACTCTAATCACTTTGGGTAAAGATAAAATATTGCTTCCAAAACTTGCCTATCGACCTCTGGCCCTGGCGATACCAATTTGGTTCGCTACTTCCCCGACTTGGAATTGACCAGCATTGCGGCCTACATTCACTCCTAACTCAGGTAATGAATGTGTGTTCACCCCTAACCCGGGCTATGAACTCATATGAATAGCACGGCTCGGATATCCTATGCCTTGGTGGAAGTTTATAACTTAGGGTCGACAGATGCAGGGTATCCCTTATCCTAGTGACTAACTTGAGCACACACCCATTATGGGCGTCAAAAATACCAACAACAAATACCAAACTTCCCTAAACAAGAGTTATCAACACTTGTAGTACATAGGGGAACAAGTCTTCAGAATACCTAGTCAACAACCAGACTAAGCAACCTACGGGGTTTCTGCCTGAAACTTAAAAGGTCATAACTCCCTCGATACAACTCCGATCGGGGTGTACGAGCCCAACCAAGAAAGGTAAGAACCTAGGCTACAACATCCTAGTTTGTCATAAACTCAAATTCCATCATCTAGGTCCTCAAAATAATCTCTCAAGCCTCAGCCTGTGTATTTCCTGTACACGGGTTACGCCTTACTGGTAGCATAAAATACTGCCTACTCATCAGAATGCTACAAACCCAAGTTCTATGGGAAGGTGTAGATATCCTCAACAATCCTACAGTTGGTCATGAGTCCAAAATATACCAATAGATCACCCTAACACACACATCTCTCACAAATGTACCAAGTCACACACTAGGACTTTCTAAATGAAAGCACTCAGCTCAATTCTTGGTCTCTGTCTAGTATTACAAAAATCACAATAAATCAACTACTTACTGAAACTAACTGAAATAAGTCTTGTTGGAAAGGTCTTGATGTCTACTACAAACCTCTTAGTAAACAGCTCCTCAATTTTTGCTCTTAACGAGCCTCAAATGTGCAATCTCTACAGGGTGTCAAATTTGGCTGAAACCAGCACTGTACATGCTAATAAAATCATCATAAATTCTATACTCATTCAAATGACACAAAACTTACAGTGATGAAACTAGATATCATAATGAACAACATGCAAAATATTTCATGTCCAAACTTTAAGTCTACACTGAGTTCTTTATATTTCAATTAAGCACAGAAATCACCATGTTCTTCAGTTACATCTCTAGCTACTGCTTAAAGATCAATTTTTAAAATGCCTATAAAATCATCCAAACATTTCCCTGATTTTACTGTAGAATCTAGATATAAGTGGGAATACAGGGTAAAAATTTTAGATTAACAACTTGCTCCAATTAATTATGAAAATTCCAACAATATCAGTCATCCTGTTAACCAACTGCTGCTGCTGCCTTACAACACAGTTTCACAAATAGATTTTATTTAAATATCAAACCTTCTCAGAAAAATCCGAAATAATTTATGAACAATTTAGACACATATAGGAATAATCTGTAAAAAATTTAATGATCTAATTCCGTATGGTTTGCTCTCGGGAAAATCTAAAAAATAGCCTACAGATCAAGATTCTAATTCCAGCTTCTGATTTCATCTTCCAAACTTCTTAGATATTCATCCTAGCACTTACTTCCACACATGCATGCAAGAAACCAATTAAGAAACCTAGAGAAAGGTTTAGAGTAACTCCCCACCCTGATTTGATGTAGCGTAGCTGATTTCCTAGAGCTTTCCTTCCTTGAGAATCCCTCCTAGAGCTCCGTCTTCAATCTCTCTTCTTACTCTCCTTCTCTTCTTTTTTTCTTGGTTGAGTTATGAAATTTCAAAACAAGAGAGATGGAAATGAGGGATTTTTGATGGAGGAGTGAGTGAGGAAAGAGGGAGTAGGGTGAGGCCGGATTTAGGTAGTAGGGGGGTATGGTGTAGGTTGTTTTGGAGTGAAACCATGGGCTAGCCAATTGTTTTAGGGTGTGTTGTGTTGGCTGTCCATTTTAACAATTAAATGGGTTCTTTGGATGCGAGATAAGGGGTTTATCGAATGTGTACGCAAGATATACCCACGGTAGTATCATACAGTGTTATATTTGCATTGGCGTCGCACCAAAAACTAGTATTCATACCAGTATCGGTCCTCCTCATTCTCGTGCATCTTTTAGAACGCAACCCTCCTATGAACCGCCCCACAAACCTAACCGTACACCACGATAGCAAAATCAACCCAAAACGCTGCAATCATGTGCACGCATACGGACAATATACATACATACATATTTATATATTTAAGTATCATACAATCCGGGGTGTTACACCATACATTCATCTTAGCGTCATCATCTCTCCTACACTTATTTTTTGTACATTTTGTTTCTTTATTACCCAACACTCTTCTTCATACATCATTGTTAGTCTAACATCCATCCTATAAAATTTTCCTTCAACTTCAAAGGTATATATTTTTCATATAAAACACCACCAGCACTTCTCCCGTTAAGACACTCTACTTGAATCATATGTATAACTTCTTCACAAATCTCCCAGTCTCTTTGTATTATTAAGCCCAAATATAGAAAATGGTCTCGCTTAGGTTTCGGTTTACCATCCAACTTCATCACTTCCTCATTCTGTTCCTAATATCACTAAAATTACACCCCATATACTCTGTTTTAGTTCTGCTTATTCTAAAGCCTCTAGTTCCAAAGTTTCTCTCCACAGTTCTAATTTAGCATTGATTCCTGCGCTAGTCTCATCCACTAAGACGACGTCATCAGCAAAAAGCATAGACCAAGGCACCTTATCTTTTATTCCTCGTGTCAATTCATCCATAAGCAAAGTAAAGAGGTAGGGGCTTAAAGCCGAACCAAGGTGTAAACCTACAATAATAGGGAATTCACTACTCTCTCCTGTGGTTGTTCTAATTGTGGTCAATGCCTCTTCATACATATCCTTAATCACCTCAATATACTGAATAGTTACTCTTTTGTTATTTTACACCCAGCGTACTATATCTCTAGAAACTTTATTATATGCTTTTTCTATATCTATAAACACCATATGTAGATCTTTCTTATTCTCCCTTTATTTTTCCATAAGTTCCCTCGGTACATAAATTGCTTCCATTGTTGACCTTCCAGACATAAATCCAAACTAACTCTCAGCCACTATTGTTTCTAATCCCAGTCTACGATCGACCACTCTCTCCAAAAGTTGTATCATATGACTCATTAATTTAATCATTCGGCAGTTTGGGTAACTTTGTATATCTCCTTTATTTTTATATGTAGGCATTAAAATAATCTTCCTTCATTTATCGAGCATCTTCTTGGTCGTCAAAATCTAATTAAATAATATTTTTAGCCAACTCACTCCTACATCCCCAAAACACTTCCAAACTTCAATGAATACATCATCCGGTCCTAAAACTTTTCATATTTTCACCTTTTCTAGAGCATTTTGAACATCTGAAATCATAATTCTACGGAAAATCATATGCTCTCCACAGTAAGTGATCTAATTAACAACAAAATGCTAACCCAATAAAATTTAACTACTAAAAAAACATTATTCCACTTGTTACATTTTATTTCATCGATTGGTCCTTCTAAAATTAATGTTCCCTTTATATGAGGGTTTCAATATTGGATTTACTTAGAGGTGGCAACCGAGCCGAGTCGAGGCCTGGCGTGCCTGTTGTCGTAGTGGTTCAGGTTTGGGTTTGGGCTGTAGCTGGTCGGGGCCCGGGCCATTTCAAATAGGTTGGAGGTTAGCCCAGAGCGGCCTCCTAGCCAGACCACCCGGGTCCTGGGCTGGAAAACTTTTGAAATTTTTGTGTTTTTTGCTGTTGTTATTTTTGTTATTTTTTATACTTGTAACTTGTTTATTTTTAATTTGACACATTTTTTCAGTTTTCCTGAACATAGATATTTGGATGTACAATAATCATCAATCATTTAAAAAGACTACTTAAACCTAGGACCTCATCGCTCTAAATTCCCTAAAATGTTTCTTACTACACAAATCTTCCATCTTTAATCTTCTTCAATTTTTTGGAGTTATCTTCAGTCTTCTTCAATCCTCAGGAGTTTGTTTTCATGATTCGTCTTTTGGAGTGATGCTACCACTTGAACCTTCTGTTATTCCTTGAGTCATCTCCTCCGATTTCATTCATTTTTCATTGCAAACTAGCATCTCCAAAGTCTCTAGTGTCATGTGATTCCTTTTCTCGTTCAATAACCGGCCACCATGCGAAAAATCACGTTCTGAAGTGACAGTGGACACCAGGGGGGTTAGTATATCTTTTGCCAAATGAGGAAGCATATAATATGATCCCATGTTATTTTCCCACCAAATGACCACATCAATTTCTTGCTCAAATGGCAGTGGAAGTTGTGCATTATACCAGTGAAGTTCACTAAGTGCAATAGTCCTAGATTTTTTAGTATGGATAAGATTATATATATCCATATCATCAGTTGCAATACCCGTACCTCTTAAAGAATATATCATACTAGGTGTGTGTTGGGAGTTAGAAGCAAATCCAAAATCTCTATCATAGATATTATATAAAATATATTAACTTAAAGTTAACTACAAATTCATCATAATCAAAAGTGTTAGCTTCTACCATACTATAAAATATATTAATCAAATTCTTCGTACCATCTAACTTGATACGATGATCTATTACATTAGCAACATAATAGAACCTAGGAAGAAGACAAAAATATTTAACAAATTTATTATAACCAAGAACAACAGGAAGACAAATGTAAGCATCATTCAACATTCTTTCAAAAGATCTCATCATCTTAAATATTGTAACTAAATGTCGTTAGAAGTGGACTCGTAAGATTTTAAAAATTGAAAAATTGAAATTTTAGAAGGTTCTAAAAATGCACATAAACTTTGAATATAAGCCAAACTGTAATAACTCATTTGAAAAAAATTCATGTTTTTTGCAATACAAAATTCATTTATAATTTCTTTGTATTCTAAAGAAAAAATAAGTAGATCGAAAGTAGATTTCCAATGGTGTTCTATATCTTCATGGAATTTTCTAAAATCCATTCCCTAAAACTCACATCATTAGTTAAATGCTTGAAGATTATGACCACTCAAATCTATGAAATGCACATAATCTCTTAGTGCACTCAAAGATGTATCGGCCTTCTCCAATGCATCTTGCACACACTATTTTAGAATATGACATCCATATCTAATATAAGAAAATCCAGGCTCTAAAGGATATAATGCATCCTTCAATGCAGAAATTGCCCTCGTATGATTTGAGGCATTATCAAAACTAATTACAAGAATTTTATCAGTAATAGAAAAATTAGTGTAACCCACATTCCCAATAATAAGTATTTTCCATGTATTTTCTATAATTTGATTTTTATAAAGTTATTTTTTGCTAAATTTATTTCGGATTTTATTAAAGTATTTTTTATTTGAAAATCTTATTCATTTCGAATAGTGGTGTATTTTGATCTTATTGATTGGTTATTTGTGTTTGAGCTCAATTTAAATATATTATTGATATTTGGGTTATTTCAATAAATTTATATTTTGTTATAGAATCTTATTATTATTATTATTATTATTATCGTTATTGTTATTTATTATTATTATTATTGTTATTCTTATTGCTATTGGTATTAATATTTATTATTGTTGTTGTTATTATTATTATTATTATCGGTATTATTATTTTTATCATTATTATTAGTATTATTATTATTATTATTATTTTGTTTTAAGCCCGAACATGCTCAATTTTATATGCATTTCACTATTTGATTTAATATATATATATATATATATATATATATATATATATATATATATATATATATATATATATATATATATATATATATATGTATGTATGTATGTATGTATGTATGTATATTTTAAATACCCTATTGTTCTTTCTTGATTATTTTCTTTTTTATTAAATTTGCCCTTGAAAAATTTCCGTTTTTCTTGATTGAGCTTTTCTTGTTGAACCTATTATCTTTTATTTTAATTGTGGGTACTTTTATTGGAATCCTATTGATTTTGATCTATCTCTTAATTGAACCCTAAAACCCAATTTCTTTTGTTTTTAACCTAAATTCGCTAATATTGGACCCTAATTCACCAACACAGTACCCTAATTGTACCCTATAAATACAATCCTAATGCAAATCCTAAAAATTACACAATTTTGAAGCCCTAGCCGCTTATTCTTTCTCCTCTCTCCTCTCTCTTATCTCCTCCCGTTCTCTCATAAATCTGGTGTGGGGGCAAACAGATAGTATTTGTGGATTCTTAGGAAAACTGAATAGCAAACCTGTTACCTGTTCTGCCGGAGTTTGACGCTGACTCCTGCCGTGCACCTGCAAAAAGTGCGAGACACAGGGGTTGTTCCCGGCGACGCACCCTCCGACGCTCAAGTCAGTAATCAGGAATGATTATGAGAGAGCGTAAAAACTGGAAAATGATTGATTACCTCTTAATGGAGATGGATGGGGGGTATTTATAGGTGCCGCTGGGATCAGATTAGGAATGTAATCCCCCTGTGGTTAGATAAGGAATGTAATCCCTAATCCCCAGTGAAGGGATAGATATGAATCAGGATCGTTGATTGGGATTTAATCAGAAACCCTAATTCTATCCCTTCTGGATCGGGTCTGCTACGGGCTGAAACCCGCACCTAGTTGAGGTGGATCCGTTCGCGGGTTAGTGGGTCTTTGAGGAGGAGAACCAGTACCCGCTTCAAACCCATTGGTAGGTAAAATTACCGTTCTACCCCTGGGCTTCAAGATTCGTGCCCGATTTGGACGGTTCCGATTTAACCCCATTTTTAGCCATATCAATGATATAGAAACTGTACTCGGATGACGACCCGTGATTATTACCGTTACCGTCATCGTGTAAGAGATTACACATGGCCCGTGTTATTACCGTTATCGTCATCGTGCAAGAAATTACACATGGCCCGTGTTATTACCGTTATCGTCATCGTGTAAGAAATTACACATGGCCCGTGTTATTACCGTTATCGTCATCGTGTAAGAAATTACACATGGCCCATGTTATTACCGTTATCGTCATCGTGTAAGAAATTACATATGGCCCGTGTTATTACCATTATCGTCATCATACCCAGTACATGAACTATAGAATCTACCACTTTAGTCTAAACGAAATTGATTGTATACATCGAACCTGTAGTATAGGATGCAGTAGTACATGCATTAGTTAGGATTAAAATAAATAATAGACTTAAGAATCACACGATATCGACACTGCATATTGTTCATCATTATTCCTATTGATACCAAATATTGCCTAAGTGTTATGGATATTGACCGTTGCATATTGTTACCGAATATTGAATCATTGTTGCACCCTTGCATCGATTACCGTGATATTGATTATTGATTATCGTGCCATGTTATTGATTCCTATTGCTCCATTGATTCATTGTTATACCGTTATTCCATTATTCCCTGCTTTCTCTACTTGCTGTCCATGACTCACTCTAAGGACAATTTTTTTCCTCTTTTTAGATGAAGTATATACAGGTAATGAAGCAGAATTGCCTGCTAGAATTGGAGAACAAACATTCTAGAGACTACTGCTTTCTAATTGCTTATTGCTTTAATAAACTTAATGTATTGAGACTTGTTATTATTTTGGATTGGATTATTATTGTTTTGGGCTTATGTCCCGAATTTTATTATTGTTTCCAGACGTTGGATTATTATTATTGTATTTAGATATTTTTATTGCTTCATTCCAAGTACTATTGTTCATGAGATTATTATTATTGCTTGAGCATTTATTCTGCATTGATTATATTGTTGAGTTAATCGAATAAACAGCTTATGGGTGACGTTAGTCATTCGCTGGGCCAATGTTACGTGCTCGTATTCCGTATTTTTGAAAAGTGGGGCATGACAATTAGTGCATGTTGTATGACATTTGATAGTTTGTGCATTATGAGAGTACATAACATATCCAAAATATATGATCATCTTTTGGAGGATTCAATTATTACCAATCTAATGACATATTAAACACATCATTGAAACATCGTTAATACATTTCTAGCAGTTATGGTTAACGAAATCCTACTAGTTAAACTAGTCAAAGTAGCACGTAAAAAATCCTTCAGGTTTCGATAAACTTTAAAACAATCGGATATAATGGTATTTCTAGGAATTCTCTTAAAATGGGGGTTTAGAGCAGTTATGTTAAATGCTTCTAGGTTCGTACTTTTGAAAGAAGAAAATGATAACTCGTCCTTAATAACAAGTTTTGTCATTTCACTAGAACGAGATCATGATCGTAACTAAAACTATGTGCCCGATCGGTCTGAGGGTTTCTATTTTGTTGGGTAAGATATTTTTTTAGTTCCTGGTGTTTATTGGTTTAATAGCATGCAAGTGTACCCATCCCAGTTCCCTTTATCCATCTATAAGCTATTCCACAATACTTACATCTATTTTTTCCCTCCTTTGAATTTGGGTCATCTTATTCCCATATATAATGACAGTGGACATCGGAAGTAGATTCTCTATGTTTTTGGGAAGAAGGTTGGTATAACACCCCAGGAATTTAAATGTATTATTTTTAAATATTTAATAATGTTAAATGGGTATATTTGACTATTTGATTTTTTTTTGGAAACTACTATTTTGCACGTACAAAACACGTGCAAATATTGTGAAATTCAAACTATAAATTTTTCATGTCAAAAATTATTTCTTCTCATTAAATTATAATATTTTTTATTTTTGAAATTTCTTGAATAAGAAAAACTATTTTTGAAATTGTTTTGAAAAAATAAGACTTTTTTTTGAAAATAAGCGATTTGGGTCAAGATGTGAGCCCATAAATTTGAATTTAAATTTTAAATGGCTGCCTAAGAGGGGCCGGTTAACCATGAGAATATGGGGGGATTAGGGAAATTAATTTTGGAATTAATTGATTGGATCCTAACTTAATTGATTTCCTAAATATCTAAATATGTAAATTAAGGGATTGTAGGGGGATTTATTTGCAAAAACCCCATGAAACCCTAGCATTTAATCCTGACCTGTATAAGAGAGGAATAGTAGGGTTTCGGCCTCTTCTTTTTCTTTGACTATTGTGTGATCTTTTGGAGCTTGGAGAGAGAGTTTTTGCATAAGGAGGAGAAGTGCTTTCTTGGAATTCTATTTCGAAATCTATTAGAGGTAGGCGTCTCTCTACCTCTCTTGTATTGTTCATTTTCTCATAGATACTGTAGTATCATGTTAGGACTCGCTTATTTGAATTTATGATGATGTTCTTAACATGTTTGTGATTATTGTTAAGTGGAAATTTGTACAGATGGTTTTGGATATAGGTTTGTGAATAATATGAATGAAAGTCCAATCTAGAATGCATGATGATCTAAATTTTATTGTTCTTGAATGATTTAATGATATTATGTAAGAAAGATCGAATTCTTATACATGGAAATTGATTAAGTGAACCTATACATTGTTGTGAGTGTTTAAATCGTAATGTATAATGTTAGATACATGAATGTGAAATAAATAAGGGAATTATCCATTTATTATTCACTGTTTTGATCGTAAGATTTTATGGATTGATAATTAAAAAATTTATGCATGATCTATTGCATATTTTGTCAAGGAAAAGAGCCATGAATAAGGGGGTTTATGACCTAGGGCTAATATGGTTGTAGACCTAGGGCTTTGGCCTATGTTTGAGGTCAAAATAGGGCATAGGGGACTCGACCTAGCTGTCGACTAGTAGCACAACAGTTGTTGTAGCTGCTGTCCACCAGCTGCAGCCCAAGGAGGGGCTCAGGTTCTATTGAGTGTGAGTTGGGGGGGGGGGTGCTAATATATATATATATATATATATATATATATATATATATATATATATATATAATTGATGGTATGATGATTAATTTGATTTTGATAAAGATTTCAAAGTGAAAGTTTCAGATTTTTGAGGATTCGAGTTTCAGAAATTTGCAAAGTTGAGTCATGCTGTCATGTAAGTAAAAAACATATTTTTGATTAATAAAATGCTCAGTTTGAGGAGTTGAATGTTTCATTTTTGAATGACAAATTTCCAGAATTTTCAAGAGAGTAATTTCAGTTTAAATGGATTGAAATTCTAGAAAATTGATTGAGTTTTATATATATACGAAAAGAAGAATTTAAAGGTGAATTTAAAGGATTATAGTGGATTAAACTTTTTCCCATAAAAGAAAGATTCTTTTACCGTAACGATGGTTTATTAAATATAAATGAAATGTTGAAGCGATTTTGTGGATGTACGATTGTTTTATTTTTGCAATGATTTTGTTTGAGGTTTTGATTTACAACCGTGGTGTTGTGGAAAAAGTGTTATTTTTAGAAAAGAGTAAATAAAGAGTTTTTCTTTTATATATAATAGAACCAAGTAGAGGTTCTTGATTGAAAGTTAAGAGTTTTTGTGAGAACCCTAGATGGATGCTTGTGGAATTGAGATGTGAGCACTAGAGGCTAAGCGAAACCCTAGGTTATCGGAAGTGGTTAGTTTGATTGTAAGAATTAGCCATAGGGGCTAGTGTTCCTAGTTTTTGTAAGTGATATCCGGTGGGGTGAGCTAGCTCTAGGTGGTTATGGTTACCTATGTTTGAACCTAAGGACAGACACTAGATTGAGAGTTGTGACGGAATTTGGACAGCATAAGTATGTGCTCTGTACAGTTGGGCGGATGTATTCCAGGACTGTATGATTTTGAGTCTCTCTAGTATGTTCACGCAATACATGTACAGTCTGGCGAAATGTATTCCGGGACTGGGTTCTATTTGTAGAATGTCTAGAAGTGAGATGGATTTTGTATGTTCTCGTAGTACACTTGTACAGTCGGGCAGGATGAGTTCAGGGACTGGGGTCAATTTGCAGAATATGCGGTATGTTCGTGCGGTACACTTGTACAGTCTAGCAGGATGAGTTACGAGGCTGAGGTCTATTTACAGAATGTATGGCATGGAGGTGATTATCTAGAATTAGAGAGATGCTTACGGGATGCTGGCGCGTTTACACTTGTACAGTTTGGCGAGATGTATTCCGGGGCTGGGCTCTATTCGCGGAGTGTCTAATCTTGCTTCTGTCACTGATATAGGATTGCATAGCAAGGGATTGAAACCTAAATGAGGTGAACGCTAAGGGCTTGCCCTCGAACCTATGTAGTATGGGATGCATAGAATCCGAACAGGTATGCATTAGTGTGCATCGAGTGCATTGTGTTTTCTTGAACTTTTTTTTATGTATCTTTGCTTGTTTACCTGACACACATTTATTCTTTCAGTTTCAGTATTAATTGTTGATTTATAATTCTTTTATTATTGTCTTTATTTGCGGAACTAGTGTGTGGTTGTGAGACTTTGGAGAGTCACTGCTTTTTTCAGCATTGCGTCAGTTGCATTCAGTTGATGTACCCACAGTTGTAACAGTTTTGCAGGATTGTAAAGTGTGTGGCTTGAACAAGGGTTAAAGCTTAGATTTAAGTGATGACTGGAGTTTGAATGTTCAAATGAGTTGTAATAGAAGTGTATTTAAAATTTCGATGTGCATTGTATTATGGACTGTTGTAAGGAAGTTTTAAATTTTCCTGTATTCGTACAGTGTTTGGTTTACATTTGAAGTAAAGATTCTGGATTTGTGCCTCTTATTAATGCTATGAAAATTAGGGGCACTGCAGAAGTATGGATGTGGATTCTGCGAGATTGTTTCTTCTAACGAAAATTGTATGTTTTGTAGACTCAGGGCAATGGCAGACCCCCGAACCATGAATGGAAACAATGGTGACAGAATTGAAAGTTCCAATGGAGGCAGGCTCGATTTGGAAACCGAGATTTCCAGAGTCTATCAGACTCTAAACGTCTTCATGACAGCTAGAGTAGGTCGGCACCACAGTGCAGGGCCGACAATTCCAAATGCAGATCTCATCAAGTAGGTGGAATCCTTTAAGTGAATGAAGCTGTCGGTCTTCAAAGGTCAAGCCGATCCCAATGCGGTTGACAATTGGATAAGGCATACGGAGACTATCTTCGAGGTGCTGGTGAACCTTGTGGCTAGCAAAGTAAAGTTGGCCACGATGCAACTGGAGAAAGACACGGGCGTGTGGTGGTAGCCCGAGAAGAGGACCTTCGGCACGGAGCCGGTGACTTGGGAGGCTTTCTTAGTAGAGTTCAGGGAACACTACTTTCCCCTGGACATTCAGGAGAAGAAAGTAATGGAGTTCATGAACCTGCATCACGGCAGCATGTCGGTGCGAGAATATGAAACATTCACGCAGTTGTCCAGGTATGCTCCTGAGCATGTGGTGGATGAGGCGAGGAATTCATGAAATTTCGAGCAGGGCTTGAGGCCGAACTTGAGGTCCTGAATGATACCATTAGGGATCAAGATGTTCGATTAGCTTATCAGGAGAGTGGCCATGACAGAGGCTGACATGAAGCAGTTTCAACAGAAGCAGGAGTCCTGGATCAGAAGCAAGAGGCCTGCAGCGGATGGTCAGAGTGGGAGGAAGTTCCCAGAGAAGAAGGGAGATTCAGCGAGCCTAACGAAGGAGGTGTGTCGGCTCAAGGGGTGACTTGTTATGGCTATAATGAGTCGGGCCATATCGGTCGGCATGGCCTAAAGCAGTGAGGACTCAGATTTGCTTTCAATGCAGCAAGGAGGGGTACATTCAGCCGAAACTGTCCGCAACGGAAGCAGAGTGGCACTGATGGGAACAAGTCACAGAGGCATGGGCGAGTATTTGCATTAACAGAGGAGGATGATGAGGACCGAAAATGTAATCACTGGTATGTAGTAATTTTAATTATTGATTGAAGTGTAATGAATGAAACTTTTGTGTAAGGATAATGTGAAGTATTGAATGTTAAATTCTTCATGTACCAGGACATGTTTTAATCAATGGAATAAAAGCAAATATTTTGTTTAATACCGGGTCTTCGCATACATTTGTGTCGCCCAAGTTTGCAAAAGTGTTAGGTGTGGAACCTAAAGTTTTTCCAGGTAGAGTCTTGTCGGTAGCAACGCCGTCAGGAGAGGAGTTGATTGCCAATCAATATTACATGGGTTGCAATATCGAGATTGGGGGAAGGCTTTTGGGAATTGATCTCATTGAGTTGGAGTTCTTGGAGTTGATGTGATTGTGGACATAGATTGGATGGCGACCTACGATGCCACTAACGAGTGAAAGAGTAAAGAGGTGGTGGTGAAGGCAATAGGAGGACCTACAGTGACTTTCCAAGCACTACAAAACGCACAGGCTATAGCAGCACTTTTACAAGGCTATAGCGGCATTTTTTGGCGCCGTTATAGCCTATAATGGCGCTTCTGAAATTGCCGCCAAAAATGCCATTACAGCGTGCGTCGTTATAGCTATATGGGCTATCGCGTCATTTACCGACGCCGCCGCTATAGGGTGTCCACCTATAACGGCGTTGCCAAACCGCCGTTATGGAGCATTTCCGTTTCAAAGTTTTTGAAAAAAGTAGAGCTATAGCGGCATTTTTCCAAGCGCCCGGATTGCTCTCCTAAATAATAGCTAGCATTGGTACCCTACAGCGGTGCTTGTCTAGCACCGCAATAGAGGATACTCAAAAGCAGTAGTATCTATTGCGGTGTTTCTTGGTAAACGTCCTGATAGGTCGGTTTTTTTTTTGGCATTTCGTTATAAAATTTTGAATTGAAAAAACCAGTAATTAATCACATATTACAAGTACATGTAATCATATTAAATTTAAATGCTTAAATCTTAAAATTAATAATAACATCATAATCAAGAACGAAAAGTCACACATCACAAAAAACAACTCAATAGAAAACAAAATATGTAACACATATAAACTGTCATACGAGTGTCAAATGTATATGTTGTACAACACTTAGTTATTACAAAATATAGATATAATTCCTACAAAACATTTTAAAAAAAGTCCAAATTCAAAAAACTACAGTAGGGGAGTCTCCTCGTGTGGCCCACTGTTGCTTCCAATTCCATCGTTATTTTGCCCTAGTGTATGTGCGTGACTGGAGACCGATGGAATACGCTGGCCCTGTAGAAAAGACATAAATATTTCATCATCATTTTGTCAAACAAAAGTAGTTGTTATTAGGGACTTGGATGGTGCAAAAGAGAGGCTTAATAAAGAAAATGGATGATTAATAAAGCAATTCATAAAATTAATACAAAAAATATGAAGTATATCAATAAGAAGCACAGTAATTATAAGATTGTAGTACACTAAACAATTAAACAAGAAAAGTACTTTTAAGCTTCAGTGAAATTCTGATAGTTGTTAAGTCGTTAAACTTATCATATATCATTTTCCTAGAATACCATATCGTATATCATATCCTATTGTAAAAAAAATCAAAGAATGGACTAAACTCCCATCAGATGCATTCTAGACACATATTCTGCAATCTAAAAAAGAAACCCAACTTAGTAACCTGAATCACAAGGTTTTCAAGTCTGAATTACGAATTACTACAAGAAATTGAAAAAATACACAACTTAGAAATACATCACAAAAGGAGATTAATAATAAATTAAAATGCTGAATGAAAAGACAATTTAATTAATTAATGAAGATATTATTACAGTACAAAAAACTCAATAATACAATACAGCAGACTAAGGGAATACATCAACCCGAGGAATGACACAGCCAGTACCAAACACAAAGATTTGTAAATGATTAAACTATTATTACGCAGCTGACACAACCTGACATACATCCTAAAAATCATCTATTTCCATGTCCTAACAAAGTAAACTTCACAATTTGTCCTTCATTTAAGGCCCATGCAACAAAGCAATTACCCTCTAAGATCATCCTGTAATAGGAGCATAGGATATTAATATTGAAGAAGACGAAAGACATTATATTCAATTTCAGTAAACATTCTCCCTGAAATCAAAGATAGAGCCAAAGCCCAAAATGAACATATTTAGATACATCGTAGTCTGCCCTGATAGTTTGGATAGAAAACTTACTGACTAAATTATACGAACACAGAGCCATCTATACTTGGACAATAATTCCTGCATCCTCCAAGTTTTGTACCATTAGATGGTGTGAGAGGAGGTTCCACCCACTACTTTTATGCATAAACTACGCTCAATGAATTCGATCGAAGTCATGAAATCTATCCCACTCAACTGGATAGTTTGTTTTTGAACAATAGCTATATAAAGAGACATACACAATAACTTTCTTCCGGTATTGTTCTAAAGTTTGTACCAATGCATGTTACATGTATACATTATTCCTCACCCTCGGAGACAAAAAATATCTCTTTCCTACTCTCCCTCAAAATATTTATACATATAATGAATAGGTGATCCACTAGATTACTATTAAGATCTTTATTCCCTAAAATAAATCTGCAGGGAAATTTGATTTGGTATTTACTAATTTTGTCAAACCTATATTTACCCAGAACCGGATCCCTAACCAACTTTAAAATTTTGCAGAATCGACTGTTCAAGCATGCTGAAAGCCATATACCCAATACCCGATGATATGGTTATACAGCTATAATTTTGGGGTTAATTGTACAATTGTTCGATACTCAACCAACCCTAACTATATTAAAATCAAAATCAACAGTATTATGCTTAAGCTTATTATAACAACAGTTCATCACCTGTATTGTTAAATCACTGATCCTGACTTGATTAAATTGACCAATCATGACCTCTATGAGATGAAAAATACAGGAACTCTTAACATTATCCAACTTGATTTGAACATAAAGCTAATGCCCTGCTAATTAATGTCTTTGAATATATGAAGTTAGAAGCTTCAATGAGGTAGTTTGTGACACATGCATTGTAAGACAAAAATTACAAGGTAAAAAATATCATATCAAAATTCTTAAAAGAAAGTGAACTTCCAAATAAAACCATATAGAAGTTGTCATCAGTTACTTCATTTACGTGGTAGAGTTAAATTGATGAAAAAGTTAAGAATGTTCATTGTTTAGTACTAGTGTACTACATCAAAAAATTTGTTCTCGACACTAATTAAATTTACGATCTTCACTATATATGTTAAAATAAAACTTCTGAAACAAATAAACTTTTCTGATAAATCACATTATGTTTGTGACATCTACAATGATATGTTTTGCACAAGTAATTAACTAAATATATATAGTGTTAAATATAGCTCTTAGTTTACCTTTCTATCGGTTACAAAGATTCTAAACTATGATTAGATTTTGGTTCATGTGATAATAATAAAAAAGGACCATAACATGCACATATCAATGGCAGTGTAGTGTCATCTCATTGTATAATGGAAGAAAAAAGGCTTAGCTAAATTTAGGCTCCTGCATTAGTTTTCTTTGCCTGAAATGAACTTATATATATGATGGTAGCCTAATATTAGGCATAATTCTCTAATAGGAAAAATTGTATAGAATGTGATTGATGGTATTCTATTTTTCTTCTTTCCATCTTCCCTTTTGTATTTGGCCATATATTTATGGGGGATAAGATCTGATTTTGGAAGCCTCGTTTCTAACAAATGTTAAATGATTGTACATTTGGCATTGTTAAAAATGTATCCTTTGCATATTGTTTCCCTAGAAACTAAATCTTCATAAAAATATGTTGATATGCAAGGTTTGAACATGTAATATAAAATGTATCCTAGTAGGGAACTGTAAACAGGAAAATTTGCACGTGAACTTACCTGCTTATCACTATGATTTGCGAACTTCAATATTGACTCCTTGACACTGCATTCAGAAACCAAATTTCTTTTTTACAAACTCATGTATTATTATGACATGATATAAAATACCAAATCTAATGATAGTACAATACAAGAAATATAAATTAAACAACATCAATACATGAGACCAATACGACTTATAATATCCCAAGAAGATAGGAAAGTTCAACCAACCCGAAGCATAAAAGAAAAGGATCAATTGCAATGCTCACTTAGCGCAATCTTATTAATTAGATGAAGTTTGATAAAGAATTAATGACTTTATTCAGAGATAATAATATACTATGACCATTTGCAGACTATTCTCATTATAATATTAGTGTCATTGGATTCAAAAATCTTCACCACACTCATGTTATCATTGTTAATCTTAGCAGGGGCCTTATATCTTATACCAATTACATAAATTTCAGTTGAGGTCGACCTACTAGCAACAGGTTTAGTCACCTCGACTTTCTCAAAAAGCTGTCATGTACATAAACATGATGATTTTATCCACAGTTGCAAAGACATTACACAGCTTCGGGAAAGGATTATCAAGTAGTTTTACCTATCTAAGGCAATAGACGATTTCATTATAGTCTTGAGACCTAAAAACCTACACACACACAAAAAAAGCACAACATCAGAGTACCATCAAAAGTATACAAATAACAACTTCCCAAATAACCAAATTAGTGTTCTCTTTTATACTTTAAGGGGTGATATTAGTATGCTATCTATTTGTTGATGGGTTTTTCCATCATGTTCTAGGCATCGTTCTTATAAAAACAAAAACAAAAAAAATGAACAGCCAAGAAGAAAAGGAAAATTTGAAAAAGATAAATAAGCAAATGATCAATGCCCACACCTTCACTTAAACTTGTATTGTTCTTTCCAATCCCTATCTTCATCCATGCATCCAGTTATTTTTTTTTTACCTTTCCCTTCATCTATTCCTCCTTAACCACCTAACAATTCATCTTTTCTTAAATGTTTTCAGGCATTTTCACATATTTTTTCAACAAGTTAATATATATACCGAAAAGTAGCCCATGTTCTTTCCTAATACTAGTCGTTCGCTAGGAAGATATGACGAGTGAAACTATATGGTACAAAATTTTCCCTGCTTATTAAATTTTTGGGTAATTTTAAGAAATCCAAGATTTTTCATCTTTAGTACCATTATCTGATCTATGCTTTCATATGTTCTTTTTTACATCATGCCACAGTATTTTGAGTTATCCTTCAAATGTAAAACAAGTTTGAACATTGCATGTGAGAATACTACGTCCAGCATGTATCTTCTCTTACAAAAAAATGGAAACAAATGAAAAAGAAAAAAACTAATGCCTCCAATTACCATTTAAGATTTGCACTAGAATCACTTCAACGTATTAAATCTATTAGCTACTTCCTACTCAAAAATCAAAGTAATTCTACAAGTTAACTAAAACAGCAAAATGATATAACACATTACTGGATAAAATGTTATATTACTGATGTGTAAATTATTCTCAATAAATTACATACCTTGCCAGATTATCACGAGACAGAAAAGAACTGTAATAACCAAGGCAAGCAAGTTATTATGTGAAGATGAGGATTTCCCATTCTTCATCCTCTTTAAAGCTTTCATCCGTTCGATCTTTTCCTTCTTCAGCTTTCATCCGTTCGATGCCGCCATCGCTGTCGATGTCGCAGCCACACCTAAAATTTTAATAGTTAAAGACAGAATCTTTCTTTAACACTCAATCACATAGACGAAAATATGATGAATACTCAATATCATTCATTCTCTCAATGCACACTCATGTTATCATTGTTAACTGAGTTATTAAGTAGTCCAATGTTGGAAAAGCATTTTTTATCAAAACAGAATCTAGTTCTTAATCCAAGATTAATACATTCTCACTCATTCACCATCACATAAACAAAGAATCACATGGCTTTCAAAATCTATACAAATTCAAACAAAATTCAAAAAAAGGAGTAAGATCTACCGAACCTGAAAGATCGATTCGAGAGATTGAGAAATTAGGATGCCCTTAGCTGCTTTCAAAGGACCACAACGGAGGACGGTGGAGATGGAGGTCGATGGCTTGGGAATCAAAAGAAGGGACAGGAGAGGAGAAAAGGGGGTGTTGGCATCGGGCTGAAGACGGCGACGGTGACAGCAACATCGACAGCGACGACGACAGCGACAACGACATCGATGGCGACGACGGCGACGGCGATGACAACGAAAATTGTTATGAGTTTCGATTTGGGATTTTGAGAGTTTTGGGGGTTTGGAGATTTGGGGTTGGAGGGATTTTGAGAGATTTGGATTGAGGGATTTTGATTTTGAAGGATTGAGAGATTCGGGGTTGGAGGGACTTTTGAGATATTTGGGGTTGGAGGGATTCTAAATAATTTGGAGAGACTCCATCCTGACGTTTTTCCCGACAATTTTTAGGCAAAATGTCGGGATAGCTAATAATTATTCTAGCATTTCCTCCAAACGTCGGAACAAATTGCCATGTTAGACCCATCGGGTTTTTGCGTGGGTCTATTGCGGCATTTTACTTAAATGCTGGTAAAAAAATGCCGGGATAGACCATTTATTTTGTAGTGAAGGGAGAAAGGATTGCAAGAATGTGGTAGCAGTCATGTCTAAGGTGAAGATTCCATACGAAGTCAGGGCGATTCCCGTAATCCGAGATTTCCCAATAGTATTCTGGGATGAGCGACTGGGGTTACCACCACAGCGTGATGTTTAGTTTTGCATCAACATTAAACCAGGCGATGCTACGATATCTAAGGCTTCCTACAAGATGTCACCAGTAGAGCAAGACGAGGTGAAGAATAACTTGAAGAATTGTTGCATAAATGGTTTATTAGACCGAGTGCTTCATTGTGGGGTGCACCAATTCTGTTAGTGAAGAAGAAGGATGGGCCAATGAGAATGTGCATTGACTATCGAGAACTCAATAAGGTGACGATTCAAAACAAGTATCTGCTTCCACAGATTGATGATTAATTTGTGCAGCTATGTTTTCAAAGATTGATCTACGGTCTTGCTATCATCATGTCTGAGTTAAGAAGGAGGATGTACACAAGTCTGCTTTTCGGACCCGACATGGGCATCACGAGTTCTTGGTAATGCCGTTCAGGGTGACGTATGCACCAGCAATATTCATGGATCTGATGAACAAAGTTTTGCGGTCGTTCATAGACTCATTCATCATGGTGTTCATCGACTAAAAACCTGGTATACTCGAAGTCAGAGGAAAAGTATGCCGAACACTTAGCAGAAGTTTTGAAGAAGTTGCGGGAACAGAATCTGTATGCCAAGTTGTCGAAGTGTGACTTTTGGAAGTCGGAGTTGGTATTTCTGGGTCACATCCTTTCTAAGGAAGGAGTGGCTACTAATCCTTAAAAAATTGAAGCAATGAAGAGTTGGCCTTGATCGACAACCGTAAAGGAGATGCAGAATTTCTTGGGATTAATAGGATACTATCGACATTTCATTCAAGGTTACACGCAGATAGCAGTTCCGTTGACAGGTTAGATCAAGAAAGGTTTGAATTACACATGGACGAAGCAGTGTGATGCTATTTCCCATAAGCTGAAGGAGAGGTTGACTTCAGTGCCTATTTCGGTGTTACCACGGGCGGGTGTAGATTATGATATCTTTAGCGATGCATCTTACAGAGGTCTGGGATGTGTTTTGATGCAAGAAGGGAAGGTCATTGTCTTTGGATCCAGGAAGTTGCATCCGCATGAGAAGAACTATCTGACACATGATTTGGAGCATGCAGCAATTAACTTTGCCTTGAAGCAGTGGAGGCACTATGTTTATGGAGAAAAGGTTAATATGTACACCAACCATAAGAGTCTGATGTACATCTACCAACAGAGAGATTTGAATCTACATTAGAGGCGTTGGTTGGAAGTGCTAGAAGATATTCGTCCTGAGATCAAGTATCACTCAGGAAAGGCGAATGTGGTGGCCGATGCACTTAGTCGGAAGAGCGGTCTGTCTCGTTTAATTATGACACAGAAGGAGTTAGCAGAGGCACTGGATCGGGCAAGGTATTGAAGTCGTATTGCATGGATTGGGGGCGTTTTTAGTGTAGTTGAGACTTCAACCTACCTTGAGGGAATAGATCATCGAGGGCTAGAATGCTAATGAAGAGATTCAGACAATGTTAGAACAGATTTCCATTTGCAAATTGTCAGAATTTTGTGTTCAAGATGGAGTTCTTTAAATGAGAGAGAGATTGTATGTGCCGGAAAGGGAAGATTTGAAGGAGAACATTATGAAGGAAGCACATACAACCTTATTATTAGTACATCCCGGAAGCACGAATATGTATAAGGACATCAAGCATGTTTATTGTGGCCAGGCATGAAGATGGATGTTGCCGATTTTGTAGCAAGGTGTTTGACTTGTCAGCAAGTCAATGTGGGGAATCAGAAACCTAGAGGACTATTGCAGCCTTTCCCATTCCAGAATTGAAGTGGGAGAATATCAGCATGGACTTCATCACAGGATTACTTAGGAGTCTGAAGGGGAATGACTCGATCTGGGTCATTGTGGACAGGTTGACCAAGTCAGCACATTTCTTGTCAATGAAGATTACATGGTCATTGGAGAAGTTGGCCGAGGTGTATATTGAAGAGATTGTGAGATTGCATGGAGTTCCTGTAATAATCATCTCCGACAGAGATGCAAGGTTCACATCAAGGTGTTGGAGGAGTTTGCAAACCGCTTTGGGGACCAGAACTAACTTTAGTACAGCATTTCATCTACAAACTAATGAACAAACCGAAAGGGTGAATTGAGTACCGGAGGATATATTGAGTTCATGTGTTATGGACTTCGGTGGAAGCTGGGAGAAATATTTAGCACTGGTGGAGTTGCATACAACAACAACTATCAAGCGAGCTTTGGCATGGCGCCATATGAAGCTTTGTACGGGAGGAAGTGCAGGACACCCGTCTGTTGGTATGAAGTTGGGAAAATGTAGATGTTTGGACCAGAGATCGTGCAGCAGACTTCAGAGAAGATCGAGTTGATCTGAAAAAGGAAGCTCAGAGCAGGTAGAAGAGTTATGCTGATGTTCGACGCAGAGATTTGGAATTCAAGGTTGGAGATACTAATTTCTTAACGTGTCACCAACAAAGGGAGTAATCAAGTTCGGGAAAGGAGAAAAATTGGCACCGAGGTACATTTGACCCTACAAGAATGTGAAGTAAATTGGTAAAGTAACTTACAGGTTGGAATTACCAGATGTTTGCACCAGAGATCATGCAGCAGACTTCACAGAAGATCGAGCTGATCCGAAAAAGGAAGCTCAGAGCAGGTAGAAGAGTTATGCTGATGTTCGCCACAGAGATTTGGAATTCGAGGTTGGAGATACTAATTCGTTAAAGTGTCACCAACAAAGGGAGTGATCAAGTTCGGGAAAGGCGAAAACTTGGCACCGAGGTACATTGGACCCTACAGGAATGTGAAGTAAATTGGTAAAGCAACTTACAGGTTGGAATTACCAGACGAGTTGGCATAGGTACACAATGTATTCCATGTGTCTATGTTGAAAAATTACATACCAGATCAGAATCATCAGTTACCTGAAGTGCTCGAAGGACTACAACTGAATTTGAGCTATAAAAAGCAATCTGTGGAGATCTTGGATCGTCGGGAGAAGGTTCTACGGAATAAGTTCATACCAATGGTCAAGGTGATGTGGAGGAACCAAATAAATAAAGAAGCTACATGGGAGTCTGAGGACCGGATGAAGAATGATTTTTAGGAACTGTTTGTGTAGGTTTCATGTTGTATTTGTTTGTTTTCCCCTACTAGCAGTAGTTCTGAGGATAGAACTCTTCTAAGGAGGGAGTAATGTAACACTCAAGAAATTTAATTGTATTATTTTCAATTATTTAATAATGTTAAATTGATATATTTGACTATTTTGACTGTTTTTTGGAAACTACTATTTTGCACGTACAAAACACGTGCAAATAATGTGAAATTCAAACTTTAAAATTTTCATGTCAAAAATTATTTATTCTCATTAAATTACAATATTTGTTATTTTTTGAAATTTTTTTAATAAGAAAAAAACTAATTTTGAAATTATTTTGAAAGAATGAGACTTTTTTTAAAATAAGCAATTTGGGTTAAGATATGAGCCCAAAATTTTGAATTTAAATTTTAAATGGCTGCATAAGGGGGTCGTCCAACCATGAGGATTTGGGGGATTTAGGGAAATTAATTTTGGAACTAATTGATTGGATCATAAATTAATTGATTTCCTAAATATCTAAATATCTTAAGGGATTCTATGGGGATTTATTTGCAAAAACTCCATGAAACCCTAGCTTTTAATCCTGACCTGTATAAGAGAGGAACAACAGGGTTTCAGCCTCTTCTTTATCTTTGACTATTGTGTGATCTTTGGAGCTTGGAGAAAGAGTTTTTGCATACGGAGGAAAACTGCTTTCTTGGAGTTCTATTTCGAAATCTATTAGAGGTGGGCATCTCTCTACCTCTCTTGTACTGTTTACTTTCTCATCAATATTGTAGTATCATGTTAGGACTCGCTTTTTTGAATTTATGATGATGTTCTTAGCATGTTTGTGATGATTGTTAAGTGGAAATTTGTAGAGATGGTTTCGGATATAGGTTTGTGATTAATATGAATGTAAGCCTAATCTAAAATGCATGATGATTTAAATTTTATTTTTCTTTAATGATTGAATGATATTATGTAAGAAAGATCGATTTTTTATACATGGAAATTGATTAAGTGGACCTATACATTACTGTGAATGTTTAAATCTTAATGTATAATGTTAGAACCATGAATGTGAAATAAGAAGGGGAAATTTATATTTATTATTCATTGTTTTGATAGTAAGATTTTATGGTTGATTATTTCAAATTTTATGCATGATTGCATATTTTGTCAAGGAAAAGAGCCATGAATAAGGGGTTTTATGACCTAGGGCTAATAGGGTTGTAGACCTAAGGTTTTGACCTAGCTTTGAGGTCAAAACAGGGCATAAGGGGCTCGGCCTGGCTGTCGACCAGCAGCACAACAACTGTTGTTGCTGCCGTCGACCAGCAACAGCCAAGGAAGGGCTCAGGTTGTGTTAAGTGTGAGTTGGGGTGTGCTAGGGTTTGAGAAATCCTTATATATATATATATATATATATATATATATATATAGTTTGAGAAATCCTTATATATATATATATATATATATACTAGGTTTGCCTGTTAACACGCGCCTACGGCACGTCTTCGGAACAATGCACCTGTTTTGATTATATAAAATAGTTTTGGAGATCCAGCAAATTAATTGAAGTAGCAAACATATTATATGAGGAAGCAGTATATCTACCTTTAAGCTCAACCATCGCCTTTTTTGATCATTAGCTTGAACTTACCTGGAATGCATATAGTTTGTTAGAAGCACTGCATAAAGTTTTTTTTAACTTCAGCATCACTTTTAGATGCTTGTAATAGTTATGCAAGGACATTATCATATAGGTTTTATAGAGCTTACTCTAATCTCATAACCACTATGAGTATGTCTAAACATAATGGTAACGCAAGTGCAGGTGTGAAGGTATCTACAATACCAATAATCTAAATATTTGTTTGTCTGAGACTTAGTTTGCAATTGAAATACCTCTTATTATTATTTCAACCAAAATGAAATACATGAAGTTCTCAAAACTCTAAACCAAGCTAATCATTTCTTTTATCTCCAATTTGTCTCCCTATTGCACCTTTATTAAAAAAAAAATCAAAATGGATAAATAACAAATTTACTTTAGCTGTCTTTCTTGAGTGGAGAGTTTGCACCCTTCACTGGTAAACTCCAGTCATCCCAATCCTATATATCCAAACATATACTACAAGTTCTTATATGTTATGTTATCCACGGTTTCTAATAACTAGTGAAGGGAACATTTCACGGTAGTATTTTCTCTTGTAGTAAAGAAATTAATGTTGCATATTTGCCAAGTTATTTTAGGTTGCTGGTCACCTTACCTGTCCTGCTATGGTTTGGAAGCCCAAATTAAGGTCACCAAATAATCCATTTCTCACTTGCGTACACCTTAAATCAAAACTAATAAAAAAAACTCATCAAATAAATCACCAAATTAAAATTTTTTAAACAAAAAAAAACAAACAAACATACCTCTCTGAACTTAGATACCATCCACACACAAAATTCGAGTCAGCAAAAAACAGAGTAATCCCCTACACACACAAAATTAAAAAATAGAATGAGAATTCGGTTAATGAGATAAAATTAGAGTCGTCGCATTGCATATAGAGACTCTCGATTCGGTGGAGGAGTGTAATACCCCAGATTTGGCAGCGAACAATCGACTGGTCGATGCTTCAGTCGACTGGTACTGCATATTTGAGACGGATTTGAGAAATTTAGTCCCACATGGGAAGTTTGATATGATAATTTGAGTATAAATATAATTAGCCAATGATCAAGAGTCACCTAATTGGTTAACCACCTTTTGAGAGGCAGCCTGTGGTGGGCAGTTGTACTACATAGTATCTAATTTGTCTTCTAAAAATATTAAAATTGTCTGAGTATTGGGGCGGGGCGTTACAAGGAGAGTCGCCGACACAGAGTCGCTTGATATTCGTGCTCGATTTGGTGGAGGGGAGGCATCGATACGGAATGAGAAGTAGATCAGATATCGACGACGCCCTCTTAATTGAGGTTCAACATTGGATTTAGATTTGGATTTGGATTTGCTTTGAGATTTTCAAATTTTCAAAATTTCAAAATTTTAAATTTTAAATTTGAAAATTTTAAAATTTTTAATTGTTTTAATTTTTAAAATTTTTAAAATTAAAAAAAAATAACTTTTTTAATTTTTAAAATATTAAAAAATTTCAAAAATATTTTAATTTTAAATTTCTTAAACTTTTTTCAAAAATAATTAATAACCTTTTTTAAGTTTTTGATTTTTATGAATTATTTTTAAATTTTTTAAAGTATTAATTTTTTTTTAAAAAATTAATTTAATTTTAAAAATTTTTAAAATTTTTAAAATTTTAAATTAATTTTGGTAAAATTTTTAAAAAATTTTAAATGATTTTTTATAAGTTTTGTTTTTTGAATTATTTTTAAATTTTTTTTTAACATTTTTTAAACTTTTTTAATTTTTATTTTCTTAATTTTTTGAATAGGAGAGAGAGAGAAATAATTAAATAAATAAAATAGTTGTTTTGGGTGGGGGGGAATTTGAATTTGAGTTTTGGGGGAAAACTTTTTTGGGAGGGAAAATGTGTTTTGTGAGATTAGATCTAGACCTTTGATTTTTGGAAGATTGAAGGAGAGCCACTTGACAGCTTTCTTTGTGTTTTATTATATACTAGATTTGCCCGTGGGCACGTGCCTACAGCACATCTTCAGAACAATACAAAACACGAAAAGCCTGTAAACAGTAAAACAACAATTATGTAGCTCAAGTTTGAATAGTATGACAATAATTAGTTGTAAATAAAAATCCATGTTTCCATTAGTATATGTTGAAAAATAATTATAAATGAGGGTATAAAATCTAACTTCTTAAAACTTTAAGTGTGGATTTGAAGAGATATTTATTATTTTCAAAATAACATGTGCAAAAAAAACATTAAAATTTTGAAAATCTAAATTTCTAAGTAAATATAGAAAGAATGGGAGAGAGAGATAGGGAGAGAGAGAAAGAGAGAAATATGAAAAAGTGAAGAGAGAAGAGAGAGATAGTAATAAAGTAATAAGTTTTTTAGTTTTGGGGGGAAAAATTTGGTTTTGGGGTTTGAAATTTTGGAGGGAAAATATGTTTTGTGAGGTTTGATCTAGGCCTTTGATTTTAGGAAAGATTGATTGTGAGCCACTTGATAGCTTTCTTTGTAATTTATTATATATATATATATATATATATATATATATATATATATATAGGGAGCCCTTCTGTTGAAAACTAATTTTGGTAAGAACACCGTGAGAAATCACGAAGTAGACCCCCCATGAAAAATCCAAACTGACCATCTCGTTCTGCACGCCTTAGATAGTATAACATAACGAAATCAAGTGATTTGAAGCACATTTGTCCATCCTTCAAATGGAGAAGAATTTTCAGCCATACAATTTTGCAATGATATAAATCATGGGCAAATGAACTTCAAATTACTTGATTTCTTTGTGTTATGCTATCTAAGGTGTGTAGAACGAGATGGTCAGTTCGGATATTTCATAGGGGGTCTAATCCGTGAGTTCTCACGAATTTCTCACCAAATTAGTTCTCAACTGAAGGGCTCCCTATATATATATATATATAATCTGATTTTGATCAAGATTTCAAAGTGCAAGTTTCAGAATTTTGAGGAAACGAGTTTCATAAATTTGCAAAGTTGAGTCGTGTTTTCGAGTAAGTAAAAAATATATTATTGATGAATAAAACAGTCAGTTTGAGGAGTTGAATGTTTTAGTTCTGAACAACAAATTTTAAGATTTATCAAGAGATTATTTTTAGTTTCCAAGAGATGAAAATTTTAGATTTTGGAACTATAAAAATTCAGATTTTAACGATGAATCCTAGAAACTTAAGAAGAGTTTGTTCAGTTTAAATGGATTGAAATTCCAGAAAATTGATTGAGTTTTATATATATATGGAAAGAAGAATTTAAAGGTGAATTTAATGGATTATAGTGGATTAAATTTTGTTTCCATAAAGAAAGAGTCTTTTACAGTAACAATGATTTATTAAATGTACGTGAAATATTGAAGAGATTTTGTAGATGTACGACTATTTTATTTTTGGAATGAAGTATTCCGTTTGAGGTTTTGATTTACAACCGTGGTGTTGTGGAAAAAGTGTTATTTTTAGAAAAAAGTAAATAAAGAGTTTTCTTTTGGATGATTGAACCAAGTGGAGGTTTTTGATTCAAAGTTAGAGTTATTGTGAGAACCCTAGATGGATGGTTGTGGAATTGAGATGTGAGCATAGGTGTTGAGCGAAACCCCAGGGTACTAGAAGTGGTTATTTTGATTGTAGGAATTAGCCAGAGTGGCTAGTGTTCCTAGTTATGGTGAGTGATGTCCAGTAGGGTGAGCTAGCTTTAGGTGGCTATGGTTACCTATGTTTGAACCTAAGGACAGACACTAGATTGAGAATTGTGACAGAATTTGGGCAACGTAAGTATGAGCTCTATACAGTCGAGCGGATGTATTCTGGTACCGTGTAATTTTGTCTCTCTAGTATGTTCGCATGGTACACTTGTATAGTCTGGCGAGATGTATTCCGGGACTGGGATCTATTTGCGGAATGTCTAGAAGTGAGATGAATTAGGTATGTTCGCGTGATACACTTGTACAGTCGGGCGGGATGAGTTGCAAGACTGGGGTCTATTTGCGCAATGTACAGTATGTTCGCGTGGTACACTTGTACAGTCTGGTGGGATGAGTTTCGGGACTGGGGTCTATTTGAGAAAGTATGGCAGGGAGGTGATTCTCCAGAGTTAGAGTGATACTTACGGGATGCTTGCCCGTTTACACTTGTATAGTCTGGCGGGATGTATTCCGTGGCTAGGGTCTATTCGCAGAGTGTCTAATCTTGCTTTTGTCACCGATATAGGATTGCATAGCGAGAGATTGAACCCTAAATGAGGTGAACGCTAAGGGCTTGCCCTCGGTCCTATGTAGTATGAGATGCATAGAATCCGAACAAATATGCATTAGTGTGCATCGAGTGCAATGTGTTTTCTTGAACATTGTTTTATACATCTTTCATTGTTTTCCTGACACACATTTATTCTTTCAATTTTAGTATTAATTGTTAATTTTAAATTCTTTTATTATTGTTTTTATATGTGCAGCAAGTATGTAGCTGTGAGACTTTGGAGAGTCGCTGCTTTTATCAGCATTGCGTAAGTTGCAATCAACTTAAATAACCACCGTTTTTATAGTTTTGCAGGATCGCAAAGTGAGTGGCTTGAATAGGGGTTAAAGCTTGGATTTAAGTGAATACTGGAGTTTGAATGTTCAAATGAGTTGTAATTCCGCTATGCAAATGAGTTGTAATAAATGAGTTGTAATAAAGTGTATTTAAATTTCCGATGTGCATTGTATTATGGACTGTTGTAATTTTTTTTAAATTTCCCTGTATTTGTACAGTGTTTGGTTTACATTTGAAGTAAAGAGTCTTGATTTGTGTCTCTTATTTCTATTATGAAAATTCGGGGAGCTACAATTGGTTTTCAATGTTTTGGGTTTCGGTATCTTCAACAAGGATTTCATGGAATTGTGTTTATGGATTAGCGGATTGGGAAAACTCTGGATAACTCTCTTTTTCTCTAATACTATCATAATCTAATTGTGGGATATAAGTGGTGCGGAATGTGGATTCTTCTACACTCTTTTGGCTACTTATATGTGAACGTGATGATGTCATTTGATTGTGTGAACGTGACTGATGTCATTTGATGAATTCCAAAAGAAAATTGAGAAGAGTATACTTCTTGTTGCAAGAGTGGTAGCTTGGTAGTTGAGAAAGAGAGAGAGTAGTTGATTCTTGTTAAACAGTTCTTCGAAAACTGTAAGAGTAGTAATAGCTCGTTGAATGTTTCTTAACTTCTTCTTGTTGAAGCTTGATTTGAAAAATATTGGAAACTTGAAAGAATTGTTTGGAATGAATTGAGAGAGTTGAGTGAACTGTTTGGAGATTTTTTAGTGAAGAAAATGGTATGGAATGGGTGTATATTTATAGATTTTCATAGGGGGCAATCTTGTAATTAAATAGAACTATTATAAAAAAAAACAACCAAACTTAACGGTCGCCCGTGCCGAGCCGATTGTTGAGCCCAGCAAGGCCTCGGGCCTTTATCCTATCAAGATCATTCAGGTTTTTTCAGGGGAATTTAGACCCGGACCGGCCTAGACCTCCAAAATACGGTTCGGGCCGGTCCTCAGCCCGATCCGAGCCTGACTTATCTGGCCCGGTTGCCATCCCTATATTTACTCTACAAATCTCGTTCCAATTGAGTTGCATGTCATGTTCAAGTTCTGTTTAACTCCGAAAAGTTGTGGGCTTTAGATTCAAAAACCCAATCCTGATAACATAAGATTATTTTCTGATTATTTGTCCTGCCCTACAAAATTTCAATAAATGGTTAAAGAAGATCATATATCCGGAATAATTCCACCCACTTTGAGCATATACAATGTGTATTTTCCACATAAACTGATAAACATATGGACATTTTTTAGCAGAAGAATAATTTATTTCCAAAATAAATAATCTATTACAGATCCAAGGATCCAGAGATTCCAAAACGAATATAATTTTCATGGATTGCCGTTCGTTTTGAAACCATGAATCCAAAATACAAGCTCCTACCAAGGTAACTAAGACAAGAGTCACGAGACCTCGCAACCACAACAAAAAAGTTTCTTCCTCACAAATCGTGTTATTCTCCCCATTTGTTCCGCAGCACAAAGTGGGTCCCACTGCCCTTGTTCCCGGCATTTCCTCTTCCCTCCTTTTTCTTTCTTTCTCACTCCCTCTCCCTCTCTTGCACATCATTATCTCATGGCCACTAGTCCCACAACCTCAGCCTATGGTACCACGCGACGCCGACTGCAGGAGTTGGACATCGAAAAGTCCATACATACTTCGGAAGACGAAGCATCATCGATCGACTTGGACAGTGAGAATCTAGACTACCAACCAGGGTCATTTTCCGGACCGAGCTCGTTGAGGTCTGCCATGATCAGCAGGAAGAGTAACAGCAAGGGAGGGAGGATCTCGAAATGGGATGTGTGGAGGACGAGGATGATGTGGTGTCTGTTGCTGGTATTGGCGGTTTTGTCGGTTATGAAGGTTTCAAAAATGGGGAGGAACTTCGGGGAGACGATGAACTTGGTGAATCATATTGGAGGGTTCAATAATAAGCCTCAGTATCTGAAGCAGGAGTTTATTAGAGAGGACGAAGAGAATCTGACGAGCCTGAGGTTGAGTATCAGGAAGCATTCTCAGCGAGAGGTAATATTCTTTAGATTTATTTGCACAAGAAAACACACTCAATTTCTATTATATCATTCGTCTCTAGATTCTTAGAGCAAAGGATTTCCATATCCCAAATAAATTTTTTTTAGGCCGAACCTCCCATTTTTTTTATGCCTGTCAATTCTAATCTATAAAGCTTACTGACCATCTGACTTTTAATAATATAGGCCTTTTCCAAGTTCGGAATGGAAAAAACAGATATGTTATGACTAAAACTATGGATGAACTATATTTTCTGGTACTTACAGTTCATGAGTAAAATTATGGATGAACTACATTTTTTTGTACTTAAGATGCATGTGTTTTTTTTAATGCAGTTTGAGAAAATTGGTTACCAAGCCGAAGTATTATGGGTTAAAAAGAAAGATTGAAAATTGGCTTTCTCCTTGGCTAAAAAAAACAAAAAGAAAAAGAAAATTTTCTCCTGATATGCAGTCTGAATGCCAAAAAAGAAAAAAGGGAAAAAAATGAGAGCAAAGTATGCGGAGCATTTATGATGTTAGTTAATTTCAATATTATGGTCAAAAGGACATGTTCTGTATGCTGATTATAGCTTTAGAACACCCTTCCCAAATTATGATAGCAGTGCCTTCTCGAGCTGAAGGTCAAGTTGAGGAGGGAATTTCACTCAATGAGACTATGATATCATAAATATTCCCTGAATCTCTCTAAAATTCAACAAGGTGGATATTACATTAGTCTATATATGAGATGTGTACTGTAAAATAATTTTGGTTCTGAAGCTGTTGTTGAGTAAGTTGTATGGTTTGAGTTTTTCTACTGTGGATCACACAGATAGCTGAGATCTGGAGGAGACCAAACAGTAAAGGCTTTCATCAGTGTATTGAAAGGCCTAAAGATAAAATCAGTATGTTCCATTCTCATTCATCGCTATTATAATTAGCATCATTAATACCAGTAAATTATATATGTATGAATCATTCATATTTCAGGGATTCCTGGTTCGCCCACAAATGGCTATCTCGTGGTTCAAACTAATGGTGGTCTCAATCAGATGAGAGCAGGGGTATGCACCAAACCCATATACTAATTTGTGTTTATTCTTGTCTTTTGCAATGTAAGTCATATTTGTACGTAATCCCAAACGTTCTATGGAGAAGAATTTATCTTTTCAACTGCAAAACTTTAAAGATTAGCACTTCATGCTCTTTAGTCTAGAGCATTACAGTTGTATATAAACCCCACTTTCAAGGGTTTTCACTTGTTAAACTTAGCGAAGATCTGTAATTTACATGTGTTACCGCTGTCCGGCTCAGTTGAGACGAGCGTTACTTTCTGAATGCAGATATGTGACATGGTGGCTGCTGCGAAGTTGATGAATGCAACATTAGTCTTACCTTCTCTCGATCACACTTCATTTTGGACAGATAGGAGGTAAAGTTTTTTTTTTTCATCTCTTTCCCTTAAAAAAATTATATATATATATAGGGAAAGGATCCGTTGCACACTACTTTGGTGCTCACTGAGTGAACACTACGCCTTCGGGCGTTCATATCGAAAATCCGAACCGTTCACATTGATCTACACATCTAAATTAGTCTAAATATGTAAAATCAAATCATTTGAAATTCATTTGCCCATCCATCATGTGACTATAAAAACAATGAATTTCAGCCATACAATTTTGTATCAATTCAATGAATGGGCAAATGAATTTCAAATGATTTGATTTTACATATTTAGACTAATTTAGATGTGTAGATCAATGTGAACGGTTCGGATTTTTGATATGAATGCCCGAAGGCATAGTGTTCACGCGATGAGCACCAAAGTAGTGTGCAACGGATTTTCGATATGAATGCCCGAAGGCATAGTGTTCACGCGATGAGCACCAAAGTAGTGTGCAACGGATCTTTTCCCTATATATATATATATATAGAGAGAGAGAGAGAGAGAGAGAGAGTCACCTTCCGTTGTGCATTAGACCCCCGTGTGCACTCGGCCTTCTCGCCTTTGTATTGACGATTCAAGCGTTCACATTGATCTACACATTTAAATTAGTCTAAATATGTAAAATCAAATTATTTAAAATTCATTTGCCAATTCATCATGTGACTATAAAAAACAACGATTTTCAGCCATACAATTTTGTAACACTTCAATGGATGGGCAAATGAATTTCAAATGATTTGATTTTACATATTTAGATTAATTGATATGTAGATCAATGTGAATATTTCAGATCGTCAATCCGAAGACGGGAAAGTCGAGTGTACACAGAAGCCTAGTGCACAACGGAATGGGACTCATATATTCATTGTTTGGACTTTGATATTCTTTTGTTCCGAATAAGGTCTGCAGTGAGTTCAAAGACATATTTGATTGGAAACATTTCATAGATGTCCTAAAGGAGGACATTGAGATAGTTGAGGCGGTACCATCAAAATATAGGAAACACAAGCCATATATAAAGACACCTAATTCCTGGTCTAAGGTAACTCGAATCTAGTGCTTGTTGGGTTGGCACTTTGACTGAATTGTGAACTGGATTTATCTATTTCTGCAGGCTTTCTATTACAAAAGATTCGAGAAAATTTTGCAGGACTATAAGGTGGTGAAGTTTACTCATACTGATTCAAGGATTGCAAACAATGGTCTTTCCCCTTCCTATCAAAAGATTAGATGTCGTGCAAATTACAAGGCCCTTCGGTATGCACCACAAATTCTTGCGTTGGCAGACAAACTTGTCGAAAGACTTAAAAACAACGGAGACAACTATTATATAGCCCTTCATTTGAGGTACTTTTTACGTAAAATCATTTTATTAAGGAAAATAATACATTTGAATAGATTCAAACTTTCCTTCTCTCAATTCATATTATAGATATGAAAAAGACATGCTCTCTTTTACTGGTTGTAACCACAACTTGACGTCAAAGGAAGCACAAGAACTCAAACACATGAGGTACATTGTGCCGCACTGGAAGGAGAAAGAAATTAATAGCACAGAGAAGCGATTATTAGGAGGTTGTCCCATGACCCCCCGAGAGGCTGCCATTTTGTTGAAGGCCATGGGATATCCTTCGTCAACAAACATTTACATAGCTGCTGGAAAAATCTATGGGGCCCACAGCATGGATGCCCTGCGGGCTGAATTCCCGAATATCCATTCACATGACACTCTGGCAACCGAAGAGGAGTTGGCCCCTTTTAAAATGTACCAGAATAGGCTTGCAGCAGTGGACTACATGGTGGCTCTTAATAGCGATGTTTTCATGTATACTTACGATGGTAACATGGCCAAGGCATTGCAGGGTCACCGGAAATTCGAAGGATTTCTCAAGACCGTCAATCCTGATAGGTATGCATCCTCCTCTATTCTTGTCCATTTGGTATATAATCTAGAAACTTAACTATTTGATATTGTTTCAGGCAAACATTTGTCAAACTAATAGACGAATTGGATGAGGGTGTGATAACTTGGGATGAGTTTCAAGACAAGGTGAAGGCGCATCATGCTGATAGACTTGGGCATCCATATGAAAGAAAACTCGGAGCAAATCCGAGGTTGGAAGAGAGCTTCTATGCAAACCCTCTCCCTGGATGTCTATGCAAATCAGTAAGAACAATTTGAAAGAAAACCAAAAACAAATCCTGCCCCTTTTTGATGATGATAATGGTACCCTAAACTGTGATGGGCAAATCTGATACAACATGAGTTGTCAGACATCTTTTGCATGGTCTTTTCATTTTTGCCAGATGAGCTGCAGGTATAGGATTATATTATTTTGCATTATTTTTCATTACTGCAAAATTAGTTGTAGGTATAGGTTTAGATTATATAGACTGATCAACTGTATAGATTTTTGTACTTTCAGATATAAACATTGTAAAACAGAAAAAATGTTTTTGAATTCTGAAAAGAGATTAGAATTTGGAAATTTATGTGAATTGTTTTCAGAACGTGATTGCTGTTATGATTGAACGATATATAAATTCATCTTTCGGGCAAATTTGTTCTTTAAAATGTAAAACTTTCAGCATTAATATGAGCATTTAGTCTAGTTGTCGAAATTATCTATGCATTTGGTATTGATCTTGATTGACAATTTGGCAGAAACTTTTAGCTATGAATTGGGTACAATCCAAACTGATTTGGGATACAATAACACCATATAAGAAATTAAGAAAAAAAAACTAGGGTTTATTAAGGCGTCTAATGCACACATCGGAAGCGACGCGCAAACAATATTGCAATACAAAATTTTCTCACAGAACCCTAATCACTATGAATCAAAACAATTTAGATCAAAATAAAAGGTTTTTTTTATTACTTTTCACCGAGACCAAGAACTCCTTTGCGGTAGTTTCAGTAATGAGATGCCCAAGTGTTCGTCCTCCAACGGTGATTCATGTCAAACCCTTATCGGAATACTGTCGTCCTTGATCTCAATCTTCTCTTAAGAGCAAGAATTTTTCTTCCCTATTTATGGAGGATTGGATCTTTATATGGTATGTAATCCTTTTCATATCAAAAGATATTCACAAAATATTTGTCCATATAATTATTGACCATAATGAGATATATTCATATCTCTTATTTAAGGTATTATATCATCTATAATATTTATTAGTTATGAATTCAAATATTCTAGAAAGAAAATATTTATCATTTAATCACGATGAACAAAATTTAATTATCTTATAAACAAATTGACAACCATATGACATTCTGTCCTAGTAGAACTAATTATCATATTTAATATATCTTCATATATCAAATTATCTTATTGTAAATTTTATCAAATAAAATTCAAAATTGAATTTTCCGAGAAAAATGCTTGTATTGCATGTGACATATTGGGCCTCACATTAAGACGGCAGTGAAGATATTAAACTTCTTTATTTCTCCACAAGTCATGAGTGACGTCTAGCAAAGTGTCATCACTACCCAGATAATGTGAGTTTGATTATTAAAATCAATTATACCATTTAGTGATTAGTTCTCATATGATTAAATCTTCCAATCGTACAAGATCCCGAAAAAGCTTAGGGTACAAATGTACGTCAAACCCTAACCACTTAATCATATGTGTCTGATATATTAGCAGTGTACTTAAATGAATACTTAGAAAATTCTTTCTAAAATTCTTTTTGCTATGGCAGTAGACTTCCCGAGTTACCACTTCATAAAATCACATAGGTCATTCCCTTCTTCTAATAGAAGTGATTAATTCCTTATTGATTGCTCACCCACTTTCATGAAAGCCTCACTATACCCAGAATACCCTACACATATTTTTGAAAGCCTCAATACCCAGAATAACCTACACATATCTTCGAAAGTCATGCTAAGAAATAAGCCAAAGCATAGAATGATTGACACAAAATGCTATGACAATCTCAGGTCTTGGATTACTTGTACCCACTATCACCCAAGGAATTATCTATTGACTATCATTTAGACTTTCCATTAGATATTCCTTTTAGTGAGTCAATTCAGTGAACTAAATTGTTTAGCACCTACACTCTTATATGAGATCAATTATCCTCTAAATTAGAGCTTATAACAAGTGTATTAGTTTTACCGTAATTATCGATGTCCAATCTCGGTAATCCTACGACTAGAAATGTTTTAGATTAATTGGACTAAGTTTAGGTCTCCCAGGCATGATCTCATCATGACCCTAAACACATTTAATTAATCCATGTACTTCATCATAATAGTAAATAAATTACATAAATAAGAGTAAGCAGCATATGATGAATAAAATACCTCAAACAACTTTATTAATCATGAATAATGTTTACAAGAGAATTGCCAATTTCATCTCATGCGATTAACTGTAGGGCACATTCCTAACAATCTCCCACTTGCACTAAAGCCAGTCGCCCCTATATTTAACACTCAAGCTATTAAGGTGTTGATCAAACTGCTGCCGCGTCATTGCCTTAGTTAAAGATTTGCCGTGTTGTTTGTCGTATCGACTCGTTCGATACTAACATCACCCCTCCCAGTGATTTCCCTGATGAGGTAATATTGCCGAAGGATGTGCTTGGATCTTTGATGAGATATGAGTTCCTTAGCTTCGACAGCAGCTCCAATGTTGTCGCTATAAAGAGGAATCAGTTGATTTACCTCCGGAATCACTCCCAACTCAGTGATGAATGTCTTCATCCACACCGCTTCTTTGGCAGCTTCACTTGTAGTAATAAAATTTTGCTTTAGTGACTGAATCAGCTATTGTTTGTAGCTTGGAACTTTTCCAACTTACTGCACCACCATTCAAGGTAAATACATACCCCGCACTCAATTACTATTATCTGGATCTGACTGAAAACTAGAATTAGTATAGCCTTCCAATTTCAAGTTCGACTCGCCATATATCAGAGAAACATCTCTCGTCCTTCTCAAGTACTTAAGAATGTTTTTCCCCGAGCATTCCTATCCAGGATCTGACTGGAACATGCTTACAATGCCTAAAGCATATGCAACATCAGGTATGGGTACATAGCATAGCATATATGATTGACCCAATGACCAACGCATAAGGGATGACTTTCATCCTCTCTCTTTCTTCAGGTGTTTGTGGAGACATCCTGTTTGAAAGATGTATGCCATGTCTTACTAATAAGTAACATCTCTTACTATCTTCAATGCTAAACCTTTTTAACACGGCATCTATGTATCTATACTGAGATAACCCATGCATCCTTTTAGACCTATCTCTATAGATCCTTATTCTTAGAATACAGGATGCTTCTCCGAAGTCCATCATGGAGAAATTTGTCAAAAGCCAAGTCTTGACCGATTGCAACATCGGGATATCATTCCCAATGATGAGTATATCATCCACATACAATACCAAAAAAGTAACTGCACTCCCACTGGCTTTCTTGTACACACAAGATTCGTTAATGTTTCGGATAAAATCAAACAATTTGATTGTCTCATCAAAACAGAATTCTAACTCCTTGATGCTTGCTTTAACTCATAATTGGATTTATGCAGCTTGCATACTTTGGTTTTTCCTACACTAGAGACAAAACATTATGGTTGTGTCATATAAACCTCTTCCTCTAAATCACCATTTAAGTTAGTTTTGACATCCATCTTCCATATCTCATAGTCATAATATGTATCTAGTAAAATCCTAATGGACTTAAGCATTTCTACTGGTGATAATGTTTCACCATTGTCAACACCTTGAGTTTGTCTAAAACCTTTCACCACTAACCTGGCCTTATAGGTCTCCACCTTGCCATCAACTCCAATCTTTCTCTTAAAGATTAATTTGCACCCAATGAGTATTATCCCTTTAGGTGCTTCCACCATAGTCCATACTTTGTTGGAATGCATATAGTCCATTTCGGGATTCTTGGCTTCTTGACACTTCTTGACATTTATTGCTATCAACATCTTTGATTGCGTCTAGATAAGTCTGTGGACCCTCAAAGATTATATGTTTCGTTCTCAATGACTGGATTCAATCTATTTGGTGTGCTTCGCATTCTTGTAGACTTTCGAGGATTTTTAGGAATTGGATGGGGTGTGACAAGTTCAGGAATATTTTGTGGATTTTCCACAACTCTTTGTGAGTCTTATTATAGGTATTGAACTTCACTACGTTCAATATTTCTCCCACTGCCCCTTTCTTGGATAAACTCATTTTCCAAGAAGGTAGCATGCTTACCAACAAGCACCTTTTGTTCAATTTGTGAGTAGAAAAAGTATCCTATAGTTTCTTTAGGATACCTCACGAATCGGCATTTTTCCGATGTCGCATCAAGTTTATTTGCATTAATTTGTTCATATAAACAGAACAACCCCAAATCTTAACATGTTTAAGAGTTGGTTTCTTTCCTCTCAATATTCATAGGGAATACTAGATACATATTTTGTTGGTACCTTATTGAAGAGGTACATAGCGCTCTCTAGAGCATATCCCAAAAAGGATATTGGAAGATCAGTGAAGGACATCATGGATCGCGTCATGTCTAACAATGTGCGACTTCTCCTTTCTTCTACACCGTTCAGCTAAGGTGTTGTAGGTGGAGTCCACTGAGAGAGAATCACATTCTCTTTTTTGCTAGATTGTTAATCTCATCTATTTTTCTTTTATGTGTGAGTTCCATACGAAAACCATTCTCATCAACTTTCAGAATTGCTAACCCATTATCAATATTCACAGTACCTTACAGCTAATTCGAATGATAAATAGAACAACTTTTATTCTTAAATAAAATCTCTAATCCTTATTCAAGCAACATTGGAGCAGAAATAATATTTCTAATGAAACTTGGAACATAATAGCAATTTTGCAATTCTAACTATTTTTCGGAGGGTAAACAAATACAAAAGGATCAAATAGCTAAGGCAGCAACTCTTGCTCCATTTCCAACCCTCAGCTCGTAGTCACCCTTTTGCGGCACTCTACTTCTTCGCAATCCCTGTAATAATTGCAAATATGAGAACCACAACTGGTATATAATACCCAAGAAGTAGAATTTGTTAATGACAAATTAATTTCAATAATGAACAGACCTGAAACAAAGGCTTCTGAAGCTTTCTTATTATTCAACTCCGCAAGGTAAACCTTGCAGTTTCTCTTTCAATAGCCATCCTTTCTGCAATGGAAATATGTGCCTTTGTCGGAGAACTTTTTCTCCTGCTTATTGCCACCTATCTATTTTATCATCTTTTTCTTGGGAGCAACTTACTTGTGCCATTCTGTCTTCTTCTTAGAAGCTCTTTCCATAACCATTACTTGACCCTTATCCTTCTTAAGATGTGTTGTCTTGTTTAGATCGTTACATTAATAACTGATCAGAACACAACTTAAAACCTTACAGGTATACGAATCGTTTAACATATAGCGTAGTGAAAGTAAGGATCGATCACATAGATATTGTAAGTAAATGACTGGATAATCAAATTCGAAGATGCAATTAACAAGTGAATGGTGGAGTGATTCATGTTGATGATTGATTATAAGTAAAATTTGTAGAAAATATAAAATTATGTAAAATAATAGTGAGATAACGTTAATGCATTCATATCCACCACTAACCTTCTGCCTAAACAACTAACATGTGCATGCAACAAGATAAATCAATGATGATGAAATTTGCCAAATCAAAGGGTGTTAGGATTTCTTAGGATCTTGTTGAGTTATTTGATGCAATCAACACAAACTACCAAGCACAATTGAGATCATACCAACACACCAAAGCACACACAAGTTTGTCCCGGTTGGGGCTTTCGCCTTAATTCGGGGGAGAAGAAACACGAAATATTATTCAACTAAAGAAGATTCAAGAATATTACAATCCTCACAACGACCCTCTCTCAACCCTCACCAGTAAGAACTAGTTGTTTACAATTGGAAAAACTCTCAAACTCCGCCTTCAATGAAGTACTCTTTCTTTTGGCTCTCATTAGAGGCCAACAACAACAATATGTAGAGATCTAGAGAAACCCTGGTTTGATATCATGATACAATAGCCGTTAGATATTACTGAAGAGATAACTCTATGATAAGAGCCACATGATCTAACTTGAAGAGCAAGTTGGGCTTCTAATGAATCAGCAAGATCCGAGCCTAAAACCCATTAGCACCGTAAAAGGTCGACCGTCAAACAAGACCGGTCGACTTTCCTCCTTGCGGGAAGACCCTGTACAGGGGATGGTCGACCGCACCCCAAGGTTGACCGACCTCAACTTGCTACTACTACTGTTGCTGACTGTTTCCTTCTCGCTTCATCTCCAACCGTCTCAATCCCTCCATTGTCTCATCGTCTTCGTATCCAACATAGTATGCAAGACGTAAACCCAACAATCACTACCTTGGATTGCATACTCATGAATCCACACTGTGTGATTTAAAACTCTTCTAGACCTTTTTTTCTCTTCCTTCAAATAACTCGTTTCGATGGTTTCCTCTGCTAGTTGAATCTATCTTCACCTTTTTTTTCCAGCTATATGCCCCCTCAAGGGCACACCCCAGTAAATGTAATAATGGAGGTACCACCCTCCACACGAACTCCACCTACATCAAGCATTTCTCCACCTTCCGACGATATTCGAACGTCACAGTCTCTCGAATGATTCTAGTGACGGCATACTAGATAATGCTTTAGGAACAATGGGCTTCGAAATACTTGCACAAGTTTTTCTATTCCTCCAAAGCTGATAGAGGTTGTGCTGACTCTGCTCAATCCCCCACTCACCCTTCATCACCTTATGATAACTTTCCCAAACTGATCAAACTCCACCTGGATCTATGTACCTGTAGTAAATTTCTTCTAGAGTTCTCATGGATAAAAGGCTTTGTTTCATCAAAGGAATATGCATGTCCTCCTCTAGTTTGTGTCCTCTTCCGTCTGTCATCTTCGACTCATTTGTTTTCTCACTCCTTACTTCACAAGCATTGTTAATCTTCATTCTCACACAACAACATAAGGCAAACTTTTAAGTAGAAATCATTACTTCACAAATCCTATCAACCTTCATTCTCACACAACGACATGATGCAAAATTGTAAATAGAAATCATCTCCCTCTCAGAGCAAACTTGAGAAGAACTAACTGAATCAAAAGAACAACCAGAATTCACATCTAAGGGACTTGAAACAAAAGCATTGTTCAATCCATCACCTGATTCAGAGGCACTGGATTTGGCACTCCTCTGACTCAACCGCTTGCAACAGTCTCTCATGTAATGCCCAATCCTTTTGCACAGGTGGCCATGGTGTAATGCCCGTAATTTCAAAGAGCATAATATATAGTATTGTCCCATATCGGGAATATTACTAGATTAAAATAATATAAATATAATTGCCTATGATCAAGAGTCACCTAATTGGTTAACCACCTTTTGAGAGGCAGCCTGTGGTGGGCAGTTGTACTATAAGTATTAGTTTGTCTTCTAAAAATAATAAAAATTGTCTGAGTATTGAGGCGGTGTAATATCCTAGATTTCTATTTATAATTAATTGAGAAGTTATTGATTTTACGTGATTTGCACGTATAAATTCTTGTACATTTTTCCTTAAAAATTATCTCTTTTATAACATGAACAAATGATCATTTTAAATTATTCTTTTTAATTTCTAAAAGCCTATTTTAAAAAGCATAAGGCCTATTTTTCTAATTCAAGCCCATCCTAATTAATTAAGTGTTTTATTAATAACCCATGGGTTAAGGCCCACTAATTAATTTACCTTTTAATTGGTATAACATGTAGTGTAGATACATTTAATAGATAATAAACTAATTAATCATGTACAACTTATTAATAGGGGGTACTATGGGAGACACGTGCATTGCACTAGCATGTGTCTAGTGGCCTAGGGGGTGCAGCCAGATGGTACAAGAGAGAGGGAGAGATGGAGAGAGTGGTGTAGTGGATGGGGTGGTTATGTGATCATAGGTAGTTGCTACAACTCCCTAACACATCCTAGCCTTCTATTCTTAACCATTTGATCTAATCCTAGCCATCTATTTTGTTCTAAAAAAAAGTATAAATACCCCCCCCCCCCTTCTCATGTAGTACATTAGAATTTTGATTAAAAGAAAGAAAGAAAAAGATTAGAGTGAGAAAAAGATTAAGAGTATTTGTAAGATTAAAAGAGTGAGAGTCCTTGTGTGTGTGTGCTCATCCAAGGAGGTGGTCGGCCTACTTCAAGATGCAAGAGAGAGGACTCGGGCTGCTAGTACAAGGAGGAGGAGACGCGTTGGTGGCTCAAACTAGGAGAAGGCTACATTAGTGCATTCTAGGAGATTTCTAGGAGTTTTTTATTCGTTTTTCTCCAAATAGGTGGGTGATTCACATGCTTCTACTTTAGACATCATGCTAGGGTATGGATTGATAGAATTGCTAAAGAAAAACTAAGTAGTTTACCCTCATGTTTTCTTCTTTAGAGAAGAAAAATTGTAGCTAAGAGAATGCTTGACAAATTGATTGGTAGTTGATAAAATTGTGATTTCCATGCTAAATTTGATCATGTTACCATGATATATATATACATTTGAGCCATGCTAAATTGAGAAATTTGTGTTTATGAAATGACTAGTTGATTGAATGAACTATGGAAACCTTATTGATGAAATTAATATAATATAATATAGAAAGAGGAGTTTATGTTCTAAAATTATTGTTTAATAATAACAAGTAAAAATAAAGAGAAAAAGTAATCTTTTTTGGAAACTTTGATTATAAATAATGTGAAAATTGCATTTTTGTTCTCAATGTCAAAAATATATCCATGATCTAGTTTAAATTGCAACCTGGTGTAATCGACAGTCGACTGTCAGATAATAAATTTTGGATTTTAGTTGCAGAACAGTCGACCGACTAGGTTTTAATAGTCGACTGCCCTGACTATTTATTTTCGAGTTTCAAATCCTCGTAGAACAGTCGACCGGCTATGTTTTAACAGTTGACTGCCCTGACAATTGGTTTTCGAGTTTTAAATCCTCGCAGAACAGTCGGCCGGCTATGTTTTAACAGTCAAATGCCCTGACTATTGGTTTTCGAGTTTTAAATCCTCGCAGAACAGCCGGCTAGCCTACCTCAACAGTCGACTATCACGGTTTTCGACTGATGAAATATTTAGAAAAAATAAAATAGTTTTCAAGTGTTCAAAAAAATTGAGAAACAAAAAATGTTAGATTTATTCTAAAAGTTCAAATAATGTCTAGACTTCATAAATAATTTTCCATAACCTTTGGCTTAGTATAAATGGGAATTTGAGACTATTGTGCAAGAAAGAACTTATTATAAATTATTAGCTTAAATTGTCTTTGGATAAAAAAAATGTATTGTTTAAAAGAGTTTTGAAATGAGACTTGGAAATGGAAAAATTGAAAGTGTGAATTTTGGATTTAGTATTGATAAAGTGAGAACAAGAGAATTATGTGGAAAGAATGAATTATGAAGGTGCTAAGTTGAAAAATGAATTTATTGTCTTATGCATGAAATTGTACATGAAAGTGAAATCAAATGTCGTGATGAATTATGGAAGATCTTATGAATATGAATACACAAATGCTATGAACATGAAATGGAATTGAAAGCTAGAGGGTAACTAAGCCTTATACCGGCATTGAAAGAATATCTTTGAGATGAGATATTGAAAGGAAATGACCAAGTTTGGGTCGTATTGTTGAATTGATGATTATGACCGGTATAGAGGGAATGCTGACTCTAGGGTATTGATTTTATTCATGATTCAATAATTAAGGATTAGATACATAGTAAAGATGTGATGAAAGTAAGAGAAAAACACGAGTATGAGGGTCTCGGAGCTACGGCGTAAGAGTATTCACAGGCTGTCTACACGATGCGTCGTATCATGACATGGATACGTCTCCAGAAGTCCGTACCGTAAGTGATGCTTGTGGGGTGTTTGGTGACTGTGGGTGGTGTCATGTCCAATGGCGGAGACAGAATTGTCCATAGGTTCTACACGATGCGTCGAGTCATGATGTGGGATTCCCCTCCAGGCTGTTTGGACATGAGCTCGTAACTCATAGAACATATAGGATACTTACTGTAGTTACCGTAGTAGTTTAAGTCATGGCGAGGGATTGAACCCCACAAGATGAAGAATGATTAAAGGCTTGCCCTCATACCTATGTAGTATGGGATGCATAGAATCCAAACAAGTGCGCATTAGTGTCATGTAATATAAATAACTGCATTAAGGACTAAGTGCACAGCACAACACGACAGCAATAGGATAATCTCTTTGTAGGTTTGTTTGTGATCAAGTTTGTGGTTTGTTAAAGTATTTGAGAATCGTTATACTGTTCGGCATAGCGAGGATGGCCGTGTATAGCATTTCGTCAGTTATAAGTAACTGACGTACCCACAGTTTCTATGCAGGATAAAGTGCATGAAAAAGACTAAGGAGGAATTGATGCTTAAAGAATTACTCAAGTGTTGTTGTATTTCATTCATGTAATTGTTGTAACTTTGCTTCCGCTGTTTAAAAATGTAACTCTGATGTAATAAAGTTTTAAATTCCTTATAAAATTGTACTAATAGAACTATAAAGATCATGTGGAACTTTGAATTCGGTCTTGTTTGGAATTCGGAGTGTTACAGGTGGGGCGCTACAAATGGTATTAGAGCCGACTTTCGACACCAGGTGTGGAAGGGGGCCTCCGTATGATTTGCGGTGTTGAGAGTCACTGATCTCTGAGATCGAGTATGATCTGCGGTATTAAGAGTCACTGATCTTCGGGATCGAGGACGACTCCACATCGGCTAGAAAGGCTGATCCTGCACTAGATGTGCACGCCCCGTACTCAGCGAGGATGCTGATTTCTAAAGGGGGTTTATGTAATACCCATAATTTCAAAGAGTATAATATATAGTATTGTCCCATATTAGGAATATTACTAGATTAAAATAATATAAATATAATTGCCTATGATCAAGAGTCACCTAATTGGTTAACCACCTTTTGAGAGGAAGCCTGTGGTGGGCAGTTGTACAATAAGTATTAGTTTGTCTTCTAAAAATAATAAAATTTATCTGAGTATTGAGGCGAGGCGCTACACATGGATCTTATTCCTACATACACTTTTCCTTCCAATCGAAGTACAATCCACCTCCAAGCAACTCACAGAAGTTGACTCCGATTTCTGACTCTCCTTCCTAAGTGCATCCTCCTCCAACCCCTTGATCATACCTGCTATGAAAAAATTCTCCTTGGTAGATTTCTCGTCTAGCACGGTTATCATGTTGGATGGATTTGGTGGTGAATATATCGAGTTGGAAACATTTAGATCATCTGCGTTGAACGCCCTTAGTTCAGATAACTCCATATGATCTAGAAAAGAGGTACTTTTCTACATTAAGAAATCCCATAACTTTCTTTTCTAGTGTATCCGACCCTGTAATGATGATCTCGAGTAGTCAATTCTGAATCTTGCCCAAAGACTCGCCGCGCTTCTCCTACATCAGATATTGCTCGTCGAAGACATACAGATTAAACCCAAGGCTTCTGAATAAATCTCTTCCCAATTCTCCTGCTTTGTGCCAATTGGTCTCCATTTATCTCCTTTTAGGACTAGATCCAAGTCCTGTTTAACCGATGCTTCATGCATGTCCTCCTTCAAGAGATCAAAGTTGATCTTGCCTTCAAACTGCTTGATTTTCGTGATCTGATCTGCCTTCTTCTCCAAGGAACTTGAACAAACCCTTGAATCCGAAGCTCTGATACCAATTGTTAGGATTTCTTAGGAACTTGTTAAGTTATTTGATGCAATCAACACAAACTACCAAGCACATATGAGATCATACCAAACACACCAAAGCACACACAAGTTTGTCCAGGTTGGGATTGTCGCCTCAATCCCAGGGAGAAGAAACATGAGATGTTATTCAACTAGAGAAGATACAAGAATATTATAATTATCGCAACGACCCTCTATCAAGGCTTACCAGCAAGTACTAATTGTTTACAATTGGAGAAACTCTCAAACTCTGCATTCAATGAAGTACTCTCTCTCTTGGCTCTCAATAGAGGCCAATAACAACAACATATAGAGATCTAGAGAAACCCTAGTTTGATATCTTGATACAATAGCTGTTAGATGTTACTAAAGAGATAACCCTACAATAAAAACCACACGATCTAACTTGAAGAGCAAGTTGGGCTTCTCATGAATCAGCCAATTCGAGCCAAAAACCCATCAACGCCGCGAACGGTCGACCGTCTAATAAGACCGGTTGACTGTCTTTCTTGCGGGAAGACCCTGTGCAGGGGACGGTTGACCGCAACCCAGGGTCAGTCGACCACAACCTGCTACTACTACTGCTGCTGATTGTTTCCTTCTCACTCCCACTCTATCTCCAATCGTCTCGATCCCTCCATCGTCTCATCGTCTTTGTATCCAAAATAGTATGCAAGACATAAACCCAACAAACGGTTTGGTCCACCACTTTATGATATGAATATTCCAAAGAAATGAATGAGGGTTTGGTCCACCTCTAATCCTTTTCATCCCTCAAAGGGTCTAGCATTATATCTACTAAGTTGTTCCTTAAGTAAGCATGTGCACAATGAAAATTGTCAAATACATGAATCCTAGAACATGGTATTTATTCCAGTTATTCATGATTATTAATTCTGACTGATGTATTATCTAGACCGTTCTTGTTACTTCTATGAACCCTAGACTCGGTCGTCTAAATAGATTCATATAATAAAATCAATTACAGAGGCTATCATACGGTGATCAAGCATAAAATATACTCATTGAGATTGACAATAAAATAGGAATTAATTATTCAAATCATCACATGACTATCTTGCAAACACATAAATCAATGTTTAGATATCATGGCTAGGGCTTCAACTAAGCCATCTAGTTACTCGTGAAAATACATGTCTTTATAATGAATGATGGAAATATTAAAAGAAAGAAGGAAAATAATAAAAACTCTTGATGACAGCTTCTTCGTTCAATCCCTCTCTTGAAGTTTGATCCAAGCATCCTATGTAACCCTAGAGTTCACTTTTGCCTATATATATGGCTCACAAGTAATCCCTACAAAGATAAACACAATACAATCAATTAAACCAGAAATCCACAACCCTAGATATCGCCAGTCCGCACATTGCGGCCAATTGCATTTTTTCCTTTCCAAGTCAGCGCACATGAGTGGTCGATGCCCAATCATGTAGTGGACTATATTTTTTTTCTCTGGCAAGTCAGTAACTAGGGGACTGCGTTTTCTTGCAGTCAACTGCTACCCCCTCTGCACCTCCTTTAATTTCTGCACAACTACAAAACAAAATAATTTTTCCAGAGCTACAGAACTCCGTTCATGACGTATGACCACTCATTTCAAAGAAGGCTCGAAGACCGACATCTTTGATTTAGAACAAAATTTGAGATTCGTCCATACTCTAGTTCTAAACAACCCTGCATTTTTCTCACTGGGTTGTTATTGCTGGTGTTTTGGTGCTTCGTATTTCGTGCTTCTTTATATCTTCTCTTTCTCCAACCCCAGGACTTTTGTGCCTACGTGTATTTTAGTCCATACATCTGAATAAAGTACTCAATAATCTAGAATTGTCTCGGGATGGCTCTTTCGTAATCATTGCTCTTTCCATTTGCAAAACAAAGAAACCATGATTAATCACTATACTCTAGATAAATTAAGCACTAAACTTATGAAATTTGCAGGGCTAAAATATAAATATTTAAGACCAAACAAATACCTCCAAACTTAGCTTTTTGCTATTCCCTAGCAAAACAAAACAAAATAAAAAATAAGTCAAAGAAGACTAAGACTAAACTAACTAATTTTGTAGGAATCGCGATTGCATTTAGCATATGCAACAACTCTTTTAACCCCTAGGTTACCCTAGTGGACGAGTGTTGTCTCGTAAGGGTTTCCAACGATGATACCCACAAACTTCACAAAGAAGTCCTAAGCAACCCAAATTTTTTTTTTCCAGAGAACTCACTGAAATATAGCTTTGTGCTTGAACCGAGCATTAAAACTTGTCTAAAACTTTGCTCAAGTGTTAATCAAGTTTCAAAAGTATCATACTTAAATTTTTGTGTGTGAGACAGTCAATGCCAATGCAATATGGTCATGATCGAAATTACATGCTCAGTTATGTTTCAACTCGAAAATCTCACAAAGACATACACTTACAATAAATGATTGGGATATTTAGGTTCACTCATGGTTATGTGAGAAGAATGATATAACAAAGTAGTAGATAGCTCACATAGGAGATGCATAAAGGGAAAGCTCTGTTTTTTAAATTTTTTTATACAATCAATCGAGAATCATATCTTATGAAAAATATCAATTACTTGAATGAATGAAAGAAAACCATATGCTTGCTTTTGCTACCACATCTCCACACATTTGACTGGCACAACTCCTAGGATCAAATAGGTCATATATGGATTGTAATGGGGCTAAGGGTGAGGGTTAAGACAAATGAAGGGTATAAGGAAAAACAAAAATTCTAAAGAATTAGTAGAATTTATATGGATCAAATATGTCTGATATGAATTTTTTCAAATTCCTTTTTTTTTTGTTTTTGTTTTTGTTATTTTTTGTTTAGAAACTAATTAACTAGCTTCCCATATTTTCATGACTAATTCCCCAAACTTCTCCTTTTGTAGCCTAATCCATTAACCTTGAACATAAAAAAAGTCTCTCTTATGAATTTGCTCATATGATTTTGTTCTACTAACCATATAGAATAAGATCAGGTAACCTATATATCTAGGTGAATGGCTCATGGATGATGTGGTTTTACAAACAAAAGGCTTACTCAGGCTTCAAAGGGGTACTAGGGGTTAAATAATGTAGGTTAGGCTATTTCGCTTTGGTGATAATTTCTAGGTGCCTTAATCATTTCCAAGTTGTTATGCATAATAACAAGTTTCAAAGAATAGCATAGTAAGTTCTAGTTCAATTCACATGATGTCAATTCAAGCAATCAACCAAATCAAGAATAATGAGATCACCAACATATATGAGTGTCACACCCCGCTTTCCTTTATACGGAAACACAGGCATGTAACTGAGGTCAACAAATAATATAAGTATGTCAACTCATATCATCCATAAGCTGTACAATACCAGTAAGCTCAACAATACAATAATAATTACGGGAATAAGAATGTAATGCAATAACCAATGTCTGAGATACATGAACTTACAAAAGTCCAAGAATACATAATGCAGTAAACAGTTAGACAAGATTCTTCAGTATCCCATCATCTGTATATGTGTAAACAATAACTCAAAAGAAATGAGAGAGTACCCATTAGAGTAAGCTATGGGCCGCAAATAGTAACAAGCAAAATATGGACAAGAAGCAGACATAATAGGGATAACAATAAGAACTGGCAATTCAATTATGGAACAAGTATGATAACAAGAAACAATATATGTAACAAGAAAGAAACAAGAGCTGAACAAGAAGGGAAACAAGAACTGGCGATGTAATTATAATACAACATGATCAAGTGTAATCAAGTAACAACTGAAACAAGTCTCAAAATATAACCAATCGGGAACAATGATTCATGTAACGGGAAACATGTCATATAAAGAGGAATCATGCAACTTGTAAACCGGAATTATATAAACTTGTAACATGTAACATGTAACTTGTAAATAGGAATCATGTAAATTGTAAACAAGAATCATAAGCATGTTCAGTGTTAATCTCAAGTCTAGCAATCTTTTATAAATCATAACTAATGCATGCAATCCTGCATCCCATACCACAGGTTTGGGAGCATACAATCAAGTTAACCTTTAGACTCTAATGGTGAATTCTATAGGGTCATGTACTTGGGTCTTGCAGTGACAATAATAAAAATCATTTCATGTCATGTAACCAGAATCATATCATATCATGTGACCAGAATCATATTATATCATGTAACCAGAATCATATCATATCATGTAAATATATAGAGAGTCACTATTACGGGAAACATGGGCCTCCTTTCGAGTACACTCTCCTATATTTTTCACTACTAGATTCTTTCCTTTATTACCCCGGCTTGTTATTCTTTTTCTATAATTAACCATGAATAATGCAACTAGTGAAACTGGTATCAGAATAGGATGAAGAAGGTATCAAGGTCTATGCAATGCATGCTATACAAGTTTAATTCATTAAATGCAAGAAAATAGACATATTTACAATTAAGAGCATGAAGTTATAATTTTAGACAACAATACGTTGTTGTACAAAAACCCACATTTTCGTTGCTACAGGAAAGCGAATCAGGTACCGTCAAAGGTTCCAAAAAATAGGCTTCATTCTGCTTCCAACGCATATTCACACGTCATATTATAATTAGGGTAACTAGGTTTACCAGTCAATTCTTTACTGGTATAAAATTCTGGCAGCAACATAGGGTCAAGTTCTTATATATATAAATCAACTTTAAATTCGTTTAAAATCTCATAAAAAGCATAAATCAATTCCTAATCATGTTTAGTAATACACTGGTAATTACAATGTCTTAATTCTACTGATATCATGATATTTTAATTAGTTAATCGAGAAGATATGCTTCAAAATAGTCATATAGAATTAGAAACATCACAGTACTATAAACAGTATATTTTTTAATCTACACATTGGATTCCAGATCTGCCAGAAGTTGTAGAAACTAGGTTCAGAGGGCTACAACTTTTATTTATAAAGTTCTAACAAATTTAAAGTGTAACTAGGCCATAGACTTGCTACGAGTTAGAACAAACAGCAGGGCAGAAGCACACAAATTGATGGTTACGATCTTTTGATGGGCATCGAATCATAGAGTCAACTTAATTGATTCAATGCAATATATAATGACTGATTTAAACATGGAAGGATTTCAAATTCGATGGTTCAATCAACTGAAACTTATAAAGAACACTTTCATGATAATGGACGGTAACAGGTTTGAAAACACGATAATCAAACATGAATACTTATTGCAGGAGGTCAAATAAAATGCTTGTACACAACAATAAAAATGTACAAGAGATACTTGCCTTAAAGGTGACGATTTCAAATGTAGCGGGACAGAGACGAAGGACAACGACAACACATGGCAATGCAAGATGATAGCACGATGACTCCGAACGGCAACAAGAGGATAATCGGTGCCAGGTTGAAGTGCAGTAAGAGGTGGAGTTTGGGTCGGCGAGTTATCGGCTTCGGTGCTGTGATGAACAACAGCAATGGTGGGGTGCTAGGGAGGAACAATGAGAGACGAAAATGGCAGCAAGAGGAGGCTGCTGTGCAATTGGGGAGGAGATCTGTGTTGTGCTTAGGTGTAGGTGGAGGGGAGCTGCAGTGTGGCGGCAGTAGACAGGGTGAGCAATGGGGGAGAGCTCGAAGGCAGCTGGTTGGAGCTATGGAGATGATGAGGTGGTGGTCAGGCGAGGGAGACATCAAGGTGGTGAAGCTCGAGGTTGCGGCAGAGCTCGGGTGCTGCCGACGGGGCTTGGAGGTGAGAGGAGGAGGCGTCGGGAGTTGGCGAGGAGGTGACAGTGAAAATATGGTGGAGCTCGGGGATGAGGTGTTTGCGGAGGTGGTGAATGCGGGATGGTGGCAATGGGGTCGCGACAATGGAGGGCTTGGGTTTGGGAGCAGCACACGTGCAAGGGAGGCGAGTGGATAGGAAGACGGTGGTGGAGAAGGTGGTGCGACAGTGGGGAAGGAGCATGCGGCAATGGGCATCGGTGATGACGGCAAGGGGACGCAGCGGGGTGAGGTGGTGAGGATGACGATCGGTTTGGTGTAGTGAGGTGGCGAAAGGCGAGCAGTGATAGGGTTGAGTGTGAGGGCGGTAATGGAAGGCTGTGGGATGCTATTGACGGACTGACGTTGGGTGTTGGTGGACGCGATGGAGGTGCAAGGCAGTGGGAGCGATGGGTGGTCGCACGTGGTGGTTGCGCTCGGGTTGCTTAGGAACCATTAGAGAAGAATAAGAAGATAGAGGAAGGAGTTGAGATTAAGAGGGGGGTTAGTTGAGAGATTAGATCTAGGTGATTAAGTGGAAATATAATTAGGATTAGTGGGGATATTGGTTAAGAGGTTAAGGACGAAGTGGGTTAGTTAGGAGAGATATGTATGGGGATTGTGTTGTTGTAGGGTTGAGGAATATACGGGTTAACGGGGTTGGGTATTCACATGTGGGCTTGGGTTTTAATATAAATAATTAAATAAGAATGAGCTATTGGGTTTTGGGTTAAAAGTTGGGCTACTCATAAACAAAATCAATGGATCAAATGATAATATAATAGTCTGAATTAGAATTTGGGTTTTATATTGGGCTTCATATCAATAGATGATAATAATAATAATAAAAGATAGCTTAAGACTTATGGGCTTTCACAAATTAATAAACAATCAAGAAAGAATAATAATAATAATAATAATAATAATATTATTATATAACAAAATATGATTTGGGTTTAACACATTTATTAAAATAATCCAATAATAATAATGTATTTGGTTTGGGCTAAAATACAAATAATTAACCAAATAAGAAAATAAGATTATCTTATAAAACTGAATATGATTTGTATTACAATAAAAAATCATTTAAAAATAGCTACAAATACAATTAATGATAAGAAATTGTCTCTAATAGGAGATCCAAAAAATAAATTTAAAACAAAATGAATTTAAGAAAACAGAAATTTTTATAGAGGATCGAAACACAGAAAATACACAGAAAATACGTATAGTCTGAACGGGGGTTACAATGATACAAGAAAGTATAAACTTAGTATTTTGCTCTCTCAATAATAGGCAATAGGCTCAAAACTCACAATTCACGCTATATAAGTCTACATATAACGAGGTATGCTACTCTCTTTCACAATTTTATCACATTGACATGACTAAGTGCAAAGAAGTTTTCCAACATGATTCACATGAAAAGTTATTAACCATTCTTTAAAAGTTTAGACAATGATTATTACTTGTTCTTCTCCCTAACCATATTAGTTAAGCTCATGATCTCATCATTGTTCTTGGAATTTATCTAAATGCAAAAACTACGACTCCAAACACAAAAAACAAAATTTTTTGATTTTTTTTAAAAAAATGAATAAAACTAGGATTCCTAATAACCCCAAACTAAAATGAAACATTGTCCTGAATATTTCAAAATAATCATGCCATGTCATTTAAGTTTAGTAATTTTTCGCATACAAATATGAGGCTCAATTTACTCTTATATATATGTGTGGTTTAGAACTTTCCTAAATATTGGATTACCTCCCAATAAGAGCTAAGTTTTACGTGGTGACTTTATGCAATGTTATCAATGATCTTGGCACTCCGTAGGGCTGTTACGACTTTGAGTTGCTCTTGACCCCTATGATTAGGTATGGTTTGGGATGGGAGGACACCTGCCTTTCCCTCACTCAGTTCTTTGGCTATTTTCCCTACCTGTGCTTCCAATTTCTGAATAGCTTGACCCTGATGGTTGCTTGTTTGTTGTTGCTGCTGCAGTAATTGAAGTACATTGCCCTCAAAGTCAAGTTTTTTGGTTCTTGAAGTATTTGAACCTGTGTTTGAGCTTGAAATTTCTCCCTTGTTTATAATTCCATTGTTGCCCATGTAGATTCTGAACATTCTGTTCGTTGCTTCATGAATAGTTGGGAATATTTCTCCACCTTCCATTGTAAGTCGTGGAGAATGGGTTATTCTTTGGCTGGTAATTTCCTTGTCCTACATAATTTGCATGCTCTTGATCTATAAAGGAGGAAATTGGACATTTTTCAGTAGTATGATCAGAATGAGAACAAATAACACATACCTCAGCTTTTGGAGTTTTATTAGCGCTCAAGGAAGATATTGCATTAACAAGCATGTCATTCTTATTGTTCATGATCGCCATCTCTGTATGCATACCATCATTACTAGAAATTTCGCAAACTCCTTGTTTCTTAATAGTGAAAATTGTTGCAAGTTCTCTCACTCGGTTCTTTGAATAACTCAATAGCTTCCTCACCACTCTTCTTCATAAGGATCTCATTACAAGATGAATCTACAATAGCTTTAATAGTATCATTAAACCCTCATAAAAATCTTGTACCTGATCATTCTTTGGTATTATGAGTAGGAAACTTGAGAAGTTTGTTCTTAAAGTCCTTCCAGACTTCAAAGAATAAATCCCCATCCTTCTGCTGAAAAAGTTGAATCTCCCTTCTCAGCCGCTTAGTCTTTTGGGCAGGGAAGAACTCTCTCAAGAACTTTGTTACCAACTGCTCCCATGATTGAATAGATCGTGGTTCCAAAGCATTATACCATAATTTAGCATTATATTTCAATGAAAATGAAAATATAATTAACCTTATTTTCTCGGGAGTGAGGCCATGGACACTCTGGGTTTTGGCAAAGACCAAAGAAATCTTACAAGTGAAGATGAGGATCCTTATCTGCTTTGCCACTAAAATGGGGACCATGCTGAGTAGTTGCGGTAAGAGATGCATGCTCCCAGTAACCTTAGGTTGAAAAGCAATGCAAGAGGGTTGTTCAATGTTTTTAGGAGTAAATTTATCCTACATTGGGACTCTAGGATGTGCTTCTTCGTCACCCATTTGTTGTTTTTGGAATAGCCTGTTGCCTTTATTGTTGTTTCAAGTTGCGTAGTGTAATCGAGATGGAGTGAGCGTCTTCCGTGCATACACCAAAGTAGTGCGGAAGTAATATTCTGAAACAGAGATAGTACCTAAATGAAAACACAAGTTGTCAGTAAAGAAATTTGACACCTTTTTAAATTGATTAGCAAGTTAAAATACCTAAACAATCCCCGGCAACGGCGCCAAAAACTTGTTGTCTCGTTTAGATTCTTAAATTAATAACTAATCTGAACAGAAATTAACACCTCGCAAGTATACGAATCGATTACCATATAGCGTGGTGAAAGTAAGGGTCAATCCCACAGAGATTGTTAGTAAATGACTGATTAATCAAATTCAAAGATGCGATTAACAAGTGAATGGTGGATTGATTAATGTTTTGATGATTGACTGTGAAATAAGTAAAATTCACAGAAATGATAAAATAATGGTAAAAGAACATTAAGACATTCGTATCCACCACTAACCTTTCTCCTACACAACTAACATGTGCATGCAACAAAATAAATCAATGATGATGAAATTTGTCAACCTAAAGGGTTTGGTCCACCTCTTTAAGATATGAATTTTCCTAAGAAGTGAATTAGGGTTTGATCCACCTATAATCTGTTTCATCCCTCAAGGAATCTAGCATGGTATCTATTAGGTTATTCCCTAAGTGAGCATGTGCACAATGAAAAACGACAAATACACAAATCCTAGAACATGGTATCTATTCAGGCTATTCATGATAATTAATTCTGAACGATGCATTATGTAGACATTTCTTATTACTTCTATGAACCCTAGACTCGGTCATCTAAATAGATTCATATAACAAAATCAATTATAGAGGCTATCCTATGGTGATCAAGCATAAAATCAACAAGATTGACAATAAAATAGGAATTAATTATTCAAATCATCACATGAATATCTTGCAAACTCACATAAATCAATGTTTACATATCATGGCTAGGGCTTCTGCTAAGCTGTAACAATAGAGTTAGTTAATCATGGTAATAAAATTCTTTACAATGAATGATGGAAACATTAAAAGAAAGAAGGAAAAGAGTTAAAAACTGTTGATGGCAGCTTCTTCATTTGATCCATATATAGAAGTTCGATCCAAGCATCCAAGCATCTTCTGTAATCGTAGAGTTCACTTCTGCCTCCATATATAGCACCCAAATAATCCATAATAAGATAAACATAAATTCAACCAATTGGACCCGGAACTCGCAACCCAAAATATCATCAGTCTGTAGATTGCGATCGATTGCGTTGAGAGTGGTCGACTACATTTGTTCCTCTCTAAGTCAGAGCACATGAGCGAGCAACTTCCCAATCATGCAGTCAACTGTAATCTTTTCTCTGGCAAGTCAGTAGCTAAGGTCGGTTGACTGCGTTCTCATGTAGTCGACTCCAACCCTTTCTATTGCTCTCTAACTTCTGCGTGTAGCTTAAAAAAAATGATTTCCCCGAAGCTACAGAACCCTGTTCATGATGTATGTCCACTCGTTTCGAAGAAGACTCGAATATCGACTTTTTTGATTTAGATCAAAGTTTGATATTTGTCCATACTCTAGTTCAAAACAACCTTACACGTTTCTGACTGGGTGCTATTATTGTGCTTCGTATTTCATGCTACTTTATGTCTTCTCTTTCTCCAACTCCAAGACTCATGTGCCTACATGTATTTGAGTCCTTAAATCCTAACAAAGTACTCAATAAGATAGAATTGGCTCGGGGTAGCTCTTTTGCAATCATTGTTCTTTCCATCTGCAAAACAAAGAAACTATCATTAATCGGTATACTTTAAAGAGATTTAGCACTAAGCTTATGAAGTTTGTAGGGCTAAAATATAAACATTTAAGACCTAACATATCCCTCGTAAGTTTTCAACATGTTCAGTAGCTCGGGGAGCGTTACATCCAACTTGTTCATGTGAAAATTGTTGATAAATTGTGAAAACGAATCAAGTAGTGATTGAAGTATAAATTCCTGACTTAGTTCTCCATCCTTCACAACATTCAACCTACTCAGTTTAATCATTTTTAGCACATGGGTTTGAATAGGTGAGCCTTCATTCATTCTCAAGCGGAAAAGCTGCTTTGATATCTCATATCTAGTTGTTCTATTTTGTTCACCATGCAACTCCTTGAGGTGAAGTGGAATGGACTTAACATCTATGTGTTCATGCTGCTTTTGCAACTCATTACACATAGAAGCCAGCATAATACACTGAGCTTCGACGTTGCACTTTTCCACTTCTCATAAGTAGCAATCTCTTCACTTGTTGCATCCTGTCCTACAAGTGCTTCAAGAGTAAGAGAATCAAGTATGTAGAAGATCTTCTCCTGAGTGGGAACAATTCTCAAGTTCCTTAACCAACCAACCAAGTTTGATCCGGTCAGCTTTTTGGCATCAAGTATGTCGTGCGGTGAAAGCGAAGTAGACATGATATATCTATAAAAAAACATCAACAAAAGAGCAAAAATACATAGATCAATAATTATTTATCATAATTATGCATAAACATGTGAGGTCGGGTTATTAAAATAGTTTGTCTCCTATTAAATTTATCGTGTTCCATAGACCTCTAAATGGAAACGGGAAACCTTATTGGACGGTTTCCTAGTGAGAATATAAAATCATATGTATCATATTAAGGCCTCATGTGTGTATGGCTAACTTTAATGGATCCATAGGTAGGTAACTCTTACCAATTACATCTCATGTAACTTCTATTTTTTTAGCCTCTAAGATAACTGCAGCCTTGTGTGTGCACAACAAACTATAAAATCTTAGTTAAGTCAACCCATCGTCTGATGTATTCCACGAAAAAGAAATCAAAATTGTGCGTGCACAACAAAGTGGTAACAGATGTTTATACATCTGTACATCACAAACACTTTACATTAAGAAAGCATCATACTAATTTTCATGACATGCCCCGTCTGTGCACAACAAACGCATCACAATCACTGGCATACTCTGTTTCTTACCATGATGGAAGGCATGACCTACATTCTTAATATATTGGTCATAACAACTTAATATTTAATCTGAGGGTAATTTATTTAGTTCATTAATCTAATCAATGCAGCCGATATTTTAGATTAACAATAAATAAATGGTTTATACTACCATAATAATTTCACAATCATCCTTATGGTTTAATCAGTCGAATATAAATGATTTGTAACCCCTGTTTCCGGTTATACGGATTTTTCTTGTATTTTTGTAGTGTTCTCTTTTCTATTTTAGTGTATTTTGGGTCTTAGACTTGTTATGGGCCTTCTATTACAATTTATTATTCGGGTATTATTGTTATTATTATTACTATCCTTGTTATCTTTTGTTAGTCCAATCCATTTCCAAGCCCATACTATTATCTACCCAAAACCATCTCCTTATTGGATCCTAAACCCAAATCCTAGTCTACCCAAACCCACAAACCCATATTCTCCCTAACAACCAACCCAGATCTCCTCCCCCACAATCCCCCGTATCTCCCTACACCCCCCACTATCTCCAACTACCCACTATTAATATTATATTATTATTTTTATAACCAATTTCCCCTTGTTCTCTCTCCCTCTCCCATCTCTTTCTCTTTTCCGCTCCTCTCCCCCGTTTCGAAACCAAAACACAGAACACCCACTTCGTCTTCCTCAACGAGCGCGCTACCACTCCACTAACCACTTCACTCTCGCCCATGTTCCTCCCCTGAGCGCGTCACCTCGCCGCACCCATCATCCGGTTGCTCATCGACCTCGTCCTCCATCCGGCGACCCCCACTCTCGTAACCAGCACCCAACACCTCTCTGCTACTCCTCCTCGCCGACCATCACCACTGCATCCCACTCGTCCTCATTCCCATCGAGCTGCCATTGCCACTCATCTCCTACCTCCATCGGCCACGTCACCGCCCCGCTCGTCTTCATCCTCTTACTGAAATCGCAGCCTACCACAGTTGCGAGCACCTCTCGCTCGAGCCACCTGAGCCTTGACCTCCCGCTATTGCCAAAGTCGTCTTCTTCCTCCTCCGTTCGAGCTCCATGCATCACCGAAACCCATTGAAGCACAGAGAACACCCCTGTCGTCGTCTTTCCCTGTTTTCTAGCGAGAATAGAGCCGTCGCCGAGCCTCGCCGTTGCCGTCGCATCCCGACCGCAGTGACATCATCGCCATCTGTCGTCGTCGCCCCGCCGCTGTGCCGCGCCATCGCCAGCCATCGTGGTCGCCGAGGTCTCTCCCGTGCTCTCTCCTTTGCTCTATGTCAAAGTGGGGAAGAAGAGTAGGTAGCGGTGGATTTTGGTGTTTGCTATGTTGTTGGGGGCGGATCCGAGATCGCTGTTTGTTGTTTTGCTGGATCCGTGTGGGTTGCTTGCTGATCCGCTCTGGTGAGTTGCAGTGTTTTGCTATTTTGGTGGAGTTTTGTGCTGTTTTGGTTTCGCACGTGTCTTGCCTGTGCTTTGGTTTGTTGCTCGGGATTCTGATCCTGTTATTTTTTTCGCATATTTGAATCTCGCACACAAAAGGCAAGTCCACTTGAACTCGTTTATTTTTCTAGTTCAAGATTATTGATCTCCTTCGCAAGTAGTTCGCTTCGATTATCGTAATATTGCTTTGTATACCTTTCGTTGGAGATATCGAGGGTTTACACGAACTAAACCGAAGTATCCTTGACTTGTGTCAATACCCATTGATTCAAACTCAAACTTGCATGCACACATGACATGAACAAATTGACTAGAACTTGCATATGAGATATATATATTGATATGAATACATGTTGATTGATTGAGATCTTGTGAATTGAATTGTGACATGATAATCTTGCCTTGTATACAGTAGAATTTCATCTCAACTTGCTGAACATGAATTGTAGCCCAAGATGTCTAGTTTACTGTCCCTTCGACGGAATAGAATTCCGAGTTATAGTTTGTGAGTTACTACTGCTTTAGTACTGTTGTGTTAGCTCTTTTCAGATTTACAATTACTTGTATTTTATCATGCACTGTATCATTTTGTTGCATTCTTATCGTCGCCTTGATACTCGTACACACACTTGCATGACCATGAATGAAATTATAAAATATTAAACAAGCCGGGGTTAATAAGGGTTGACTTAGTAGTGGATAATCTTATAAAATGTACTTTAGGGATGGCGAACGGGTCACTCGGGCCGGGCCGGGCCCAACCCGGACGGGTTGGGACGAATTCTTAACCGGGCCGGGCCGGGTTGGTCCCCTATACGGGCCGGGCCGGGCCGGGTTACATTCTTAATTGGATGGCCCGCCCAACCCGCGAACCCTTTAGGGCTTAACCCGGGTTGGGCCGGGTCGACCCGCGGGTTGGCCCGTATAATAATTTTTTTTTTTTTTTTAGTTTAAATTAAAATAATAATAATAATAATTTTTTGAATGTTGTATACTTGTATACAAACAATCATATCTTTGTTTGATGAATTATGAATACTACAATTCTTAAAAAATTATATTACTAAGTAAGTAGTATTAGTATCAAATTGAGGGATATTTCAAAAATTATGTTTGAATGTTACTAAGTAAGTAATTATATTAGTAAGTAATTTTGGGGAAATATCCCCAAGTAAGTAAAACTATCAAATATCAATAAGTAATTATAATACTACAATTCATTAAATTCAGTAATAATAATATTAAGTAATAATACTATAATTCTTCAAATGTCCCCAAATGATGTTTAATTATAATACTAAGTAATTAATAATATTAATAAAGAAAAAAAATCGTTGAAGAGTGAAGACTAATAATAAGATTGAAAGAGTGAAAATGACAACAAAATTTGGAATTTTATTCATATGAATTTAAGTTATACAATTTGAACAATTTATAACGAAATGAAGAATTCAATTCACAAATAAGTTTTATACAATAACATATTTGTTATATACAATTTAAATTGAGTACAAGTTTTCTAATTTGACATAACAAGAGAAAGCTATTGTAAGTGTTGTCATTGTTGTTGTTCTTGTTGTTGATCTTCGGGCGAGTTGCTCCCACTTGTTGAACTTAATAGTGCTTTTCCTTGCGTCCTATCTTCAGCCTTCAGCCAGTCTTCTGTGCAAACGAGCATCTCCAACGACTCCGGCTTCAACCTATTTCTGTAATCAGATAGAACCCTGCCACTTGTAGAAAATGCACTCTCAGAAGCAACTGTAGAGACAGGAGGAGTTAGCAAATCTTTAGCCATAATTGACAGAATACTAAAAGTGTGTTCATGTTCTTTCCACCACTGTAAAATATCTAGTGGAGAAATAGTAGGCTCAGTATCCTGTTGGTTATACCAATTTAATTCATTTGGTTGATTAGTCCTAGGTTTTTTAGATTGAATTTGTTCAAGTAAACTAAATGTTCTATCACCAATTCTACCTTTACCCTTACCTTTAGAACTACCAGTAGAAGAACTAACTACAGAAGTTGTACCACTAGAAGCAAAACGTCTATCATAATAATCATACAAGTTATTTAGCGTAGATTCAAACTGACCTAAAAAAGTAGTGCAATCAGTTGTTAATTCTACATTGTTCTCTAAAAAACCAAAAAACATTTCTATCAAATTTTTCGTACCTTCTAATTTGATACGAGGATCCATAACAGTAGCAACACAAATCAACATAGGAGGAAGAAAATAATACTTCAAAATTTTTTGAAATGCAGGTATTACAATGTCACTAATATAGGCATCATTTAACATTTCGTTAAATATTTGTACCATGCTAACTAATTCAATAAAAATGCTACTAGAAGTAGATTCATATGTTTTAGAAAACTTTAAAGTTGCGGTTTTAAAAGGTTCTAAAAATTTCAACAAAGATTCAGCAAAAAACCAATCGGCGGGAGTCATTTCAAAATTAGGCATATTTTGTGCGATACAAAAATCATTTACAACTGCTTTATATTCGGTAACAACATTAAGTAAATCAAAAGTAGAATTCCATTGGTGTCTAACATCCTTTGGAAATTTTCTAAAAGGAACTTTCCTAATTCTACACCAAGCTTTCCATTCTTGTAGAATGCTTGGTTTTAATGCAATGAAATGTACACAATTTCTAATTTTATGTATATATGGATCAGCTATTTTTAATGCGTCTTGAACACATAAATTTATAATATGACATGCACATCTAACATGAAAAATATTGTCAGATGGAGGGTTTAATACAGATTTTAAAGTAGTAATTGCTACATTGTTGTTAGATGCATTATCAAAACTAATAGCCATAATTTTATCGCGAATATGAAAAACATCACAAATTTCTATAATACGGTTTGCTATTTCGTCGCCACTATGGGGATACGGCAACGACGCAAGTGATATGATTCTTTTATTAAGAATCCAATCATTATCGATCCAATGATAGGTTATTCCCATCGTTGGAATATTGTTGACACCCGTCCAAACATCCGAAGTTAAACTAACCCTACAAGTTAAACTCCATAAAATTGCAATCAACGCGTCCTTCATTTCAACATACACTTTAAAACAATCCGATTTGCAAGTGTTTCTCGGAATTCTCCTAAAATGAGGGTTTAAGGCGGTTTGATTAAAGTTTTCCAAGTTCCTACTCTCGGGATAGGAAAATGGTAACTCTTCCTTAATTACTAATCGGGCCATTTCCCGACGAACAAGTTCGGGATCATAAGGGTGGCTATCTACTTGACCGGTCCTAGGGTTGATTTTTTGTTGGCCTTGTATTTGATCAAGAAGTTCTTTATGAGTATGTTGGATGTGCCTACTAAGTGTACCGGTTCCGTCACCCCTCTTGAATTTGTATTGTTTATCACATGATTTACACGCTTTCATACCTATACCCGGAGTCTTTTCGTCCGGGATATAATCATAAAACTTATGCCAATCGCTAGTTTCTCCTCTACTTTTCCTACTACTACGGGGTTGTGTGGTATCGGTTTGTTGTTGTTGTTGTTCTTCCATTTGTATGTCTTCTACAAATTCGTCATGTGTACCCCATTGTTCCATAGTAGGATCAATGTAATCTTGGGCGGGCTCACTAGTTGGGACAATTGGTGGCCTACGTGAAGAGGAGGAGGAATCTTGTCCGCTACGACCGCTACAGCGTGATCTAGACATAATGTAGTAATGTGGTATGTAAAAAAAAATCTACTAAGTAGTGGCGGTGAATTATACAAAAAAAAAACTAAAAAACAAGAGGGTTGAGAATCTTGAGATAGAGAAGTTCAAAAAACGAACAATAATTTTAACTACAACGCAAAAAAAAAATAGTAGAGAGATAGAGATATTTTGATACCGTTCACCGTGGAATACGCGTATATAAAAAACCGTGAAAATTAGAAAATAATAGACAAGATGGAGGAGCGCTTTGCCGATTTCGCAATTGAAGAGTTGAATTGAGAAGAGGTTGAAGTAGATTTGAGCCGATGGTTGAAGAGAGTTGAAGACGTTGAATTTTTTTCTCCGATACGACCAAAATTTGATCGTGTATACGCCTCCTTGTACACTTGTTTGATGATTACTACAATTGTTCATTTTTTTTTTTTTGATGTATAATAGTAGAGAGAGTAAGAGAGGAAGGTGTGATTTTTTTGGAGATTTTTGGGGGCTATTTATAAGGTTAGAAGTGGGTAAAAACAAAAAAAAAAATAATAAAAAAAAAAGAACAACAGCAAGCAACGGCTAATAGCCGTTACCTGCTGTCAGCCCAACGGCACCAACCCAACGGAATGAAACGGCTAGCGACCCGGTCGAATTCGCGGGTTTCGACCCGTTCGACCCGCGGGTCGAACGGTCGACCCGTCACGGGTCGGTGGGTCGAAATTCGCGGGTCGACCCGTGGGTTGGCGGGTCCAATTCGCGGGTTGACCAGGTTCGTGGGCCGGGTTACGCGAATCCAATTCGCATAAATAGCGACCCGGGTCGACCCGGTACTGTTCACCGGGTTCGACCCGAACCCGCGAAAGCCTTAACCGGGCCGGGTTCGTGGGCCGGGTCGCGGGTGGGTCGCCGGTTGACCCGGCCCAGTTGCCACCCCTAATGTACTTGGTAGGGCCCTTCTTCTGTACTTGTACTATTGACATGGAAAGTGGAGAAATACTTGTGAACTTGTTATCTTGTTATCTTGTTATCTTGTTATTATGTTATCATGTTATCTTGTTACACCGAGTATACGCTCTGTAGATCCCATCACTATGTCTAAAACGTACACTATTTTGCATGCACCAAACCTGTGGTATGGGACACAGTAGTATGTGCACTAGATAGGAAAATAAAATGCTAATAAACCTAAGTTGACACGTGTACAATTGACCATTGTCTATTTATATCGTTATTGCTTTTGGACTTTGATCTTGCTTCATACTCCTTGATGTACCATGTTCTCTTACTCTTTGCTTTTCACTACTTGCTTTCCATACTTGCTCTAAGGACATTTTCTTTTTCACTCTAGTTGATCCAGCTACAGGTGCAGAAGGAGATTTGCTAGGAGGCAGTGGTGAGCAGTTCTTCTAGGATTGGAGCATGAGCTGCTTTAAAATAAATTATCTTCTTCCATGTTATTCTTTTATCGCATTGTTATTCTTTTGTTGAACTTTGTATCCCGGGCTTGTTGACCTATAACTGTTGTTTATTTTTCGAGTTGTTGGTTATTATGTTGACTACTGCATGTTTTTATCTCAGTTATTGTTTATGTAATTATATTTATCTGCATGGTTGTGATTATTTCTTTCATTTTGTTGAGTTCAGACTGGTACAGCTTATAAATGATGTTAATATCATTCGCTGGGCCTTCGTTACAGGCTCGTATTCCCGTATTTTAGGAAGCGAGGCGTGACAGGTTTTTCGTGGTATCAGAGCCATGTTGGACTCTAACTAGTTTGGGATTGGATCCTGATTAGTTTGAGTTTATCCGGTTTGACTCAACAATATGTACAACACGCGTGAATCACGTGGATAATTGATAACCAACATATATCTGGATTCCAACATTTTTGATCCACTTTTGATTCCTTCATATTCAGTTCCTTCATTTCTTAGTTATTTCGTCCCTTCCATTCATTCACATTCATTGATTCCTTATTACTGGGTATAATTTTATTCTTTTCTGCCCATATTCCTTTGATTCTGCAGTTGTCCATTCTTTTCTTCCCGCTTGGTTCATCGATCGGCATCGGTGGATCTTCAACGATATGTTAGAGGCTTGTTTAATTCCTACGTTACTGTATATTTTTATGATATATTTATTGTGTAAATTTTCTATACTGCATATTTATTTTCTCATTCACATTTGCATTGTGCTTATGCATGTATTTCATTCCGTTTTCTCCCTACTTTTATAAATCATTTTCACTACTACTATTTTGTACTATTGTGTTTGATATTTATAATCTACACATCTATTTTGATATTCCATTGTGTGACTTTTAACTCCATTTCTTACTTTTCTACTATTTTTATATCACGAATTTCAAAACATAACATCATACTTAAATTAAATGTCCTATATCTCTGTGCATATGGAAGGTTACATCTTCCATTTCACCATTTCGGTGCAACCTAATGTCAAGATGACAAATATGCAACTCGATGTCAATGGAGGCAAATTGCAAATGGATGTTGGGGAGGCAAAAATGTGCAACCAAATATCTAGATGACAACCTGCAACCTGATGTCGTGAAGGCAAACATGCAACTTGATGTTAAGGAGGTAATATTTTCTACCTATTTTGCTAATTGATATTTCATGACTTTTACTTATATAATGAAACTAATGGTAAAGAAATATTTTCTTTATGACAATTTGTTTATACAATTACACTTTATGTTTCCATACAAATTGAACTAGTATAGTTGATTTTACTCTATTTTGTGTTTGCAATTTTTTTTTCATTTATGTTAAGATTGAGTACATCAAGTATGGTCTAAGTTTTCGTTCTTTTGTGAATTACTATTTATTGCCACCGTTTTCCAATTCTTTAATATTTTAGATTTCTCACTTACTTTTATTTCCACGTTGAATTAATGATTTGACACTTTTGTAATATTTGATGAACTCCTTCTAAGTCTTCCTGCATATATATATATATATATATATATATATATATATATAGGTCTATTTTGCTCGTTACCCATTAATGTGTTTTTAGAGTATTGATTATAATGTCAACATTCACTAATTATTATATGTCTTTTACATTCATTGTTATTAATATTTCTTTACTTAGCTAAATTTGTTCGTATTTCAATGTATCTTGACTGGTTATTTTTCCAAAACTATTTTTTATTTAACCTTTAAAGTTTGTATTCCTTTATTGTTTGTATGGTTATCAACCTTTTTATATTTGAGTTTTATCTCTTCACTTTTGACTTTTTATTCTATGTGAATAGTCTTTATGTTTTCTTACGATTGGGGATTAATGGTGTATTTTGACTTCACTTTCTATTTATAATTGATCGACTATATATATTCTTGTTTGATTTATTTATAGAGTTGATAAGCCAAATTCTTATTTTGTTTTATAAAGTTATTATTACTACAATTATTATTATTGTTATGGTTTTCGTTATTATTATTGGTATCATTATTATTATTGATATTACCATTGCAATTATTATTGTTGTTTTCATTATTTTATTATTGTTGTTAATATTGAATTACCTTCATACAAAAAAAATTGTTGAACCCATATTATATTCTTTCTTGCATTATTATTCTTACCAGTATTGTTAATATATATATATTTATTATTATTATTATTATTATTATTATTATTATTATTATCATCATCATCATCATCATCATCATCATCATCATCATCATCATCATCATCATCATCATCATCATCATCATCATCATTATTATTATTATTGCATTATTTTCATGAATGTATTGAATCCTATTCTTTCATGTATGTATTATCATTATTATCAGTATTTTTAACATTTTTAATTTTATTATTATTATTATTACCAGTATGATTATGATGATTTTTATTACTGTTATTATTATTGCTATTATTATTTTTAATATTATTGTTATTATTATTTTTATTGTTAATATGCGTTGTTATTATTATTGTTATTATTATTTTATTATTGTTATTACTATTCTATTATTATTGATATTATTATTTTTATTATTAATATTTGTTGTTATTATTATTTTTGTTAAAGCCTATTAGTTTTGATCTATAGCATATCTTTTAATTATTTAAATTGAAGCAAAACTTTATATTCATTTTGCATTATTTATTTATATCGATCTTGAGCCCATACTCTCCTTGATCCTGGTGTCTCAGTCTTTGTCTTCCTGCTCGGTTCGTCGATTGGTGTCATGTGTCTTATAGCGACATGTATATTTCTTGGGACATCACCATCGGCGTAGTGGAAGCGTGGTGGGCCCATAACCCACAAATCCCAGGATTCTCTTGTTGTTCCTTCTTCTTTGTCGTTCAGATTTTGTTCGTCCTTTTCACTCGTCATCTTTTGTCGATTTATTATTCGACGTCGATCTCATCTATGTTCTTTTCTTATTCTGGTGCTTCCATCACTTGAGTTTTCTTTTTTCTAATTTTCTTGCTTTGTTATTTCTTAAGTTTGCTTCGGTTTTGTCCTACTGCCTACCAGAATGAATTTCGAGGACGAAATTCTTCTTGTAAGGTGGGTAGGATTTGTAACCCTTGTTTCCGGTTGCACGGATTTTTCTTATATTTTTGTATTGTTCTCTTTTCTATTTTAGTGTATTTTGGGTCTTAGACTTGTTATGGGCCTTTTGTTACAATTTATTATTCGGGTATTATTGTTATTATTATTACCATCCTTGTTATCTTTTGTTAGCTCAATCCATTTCCAAGCCCATACTATTATCTACCCAAACCCATTTGCTTATTGGATCCTAAACCCAAATCCTAGTCTACCCAAACCCACAAACCCATATTCTCCCTAACAACCAACCCAGATCTCCTCCCCTACAATCCCCCGTATCTCCCTACACCCCCCCTATATCTAACTACCCACTATTAATATTATATTATTAACTTTACAACCATTTTCCTTCTGTTCTCTCTCCCTCTCCCATTTCTTTCTCTTTTTCGCTCCTCTCCCCCGTTTCGAAACCGAAACACTGAACACCCACTTTGTCTTCCTCAATAAGCACCCTACCACTCCACTTCACTCTCGCCCCTGTTCCTCCCCTGAGCGCATCACCTCGCCGCACCCATCATCCCATTGCTCATCGACCTCGTCCTCCATCCGGCAACCCCCGCTCTCGAAGCTAGCACCCAACACCTCTTCGCTACTCTTCCTAGCCGACCATCGCCTCTGCATCCCACTCTCTTCATTCCCGTCGAGCTGCCATTACTGCTCGTCTCCTACTTCCATCGTCTATGTTACCGCCCCCCTCGTCCTCATCCTCTCACTGAAATTGCTTCCTACCACAGTTGCCACCTGAGCCTTGGCCTCCCGCCATTGTCGAAGTCTTCTTCTTCCTCCTCCGTTCGAGCTCCAAGCATCGCCGAAACCCATCGAAGCACAGAGAACTCCCCCATCGTCGTCTTCCCCTGTTTTCGAGCGAGAACAGAGCCGTCGTTGAGCCTCGCTGTTGCCATCGCATCTCGACCGTAGCGACGTCGTCGCTGTCTGTCAACATCGCCCCGCACTGTGCCGCACCGTCGCCAGCCACCGTGGTTGCCAAGGTCTCTCCCGCGCTCTCTCCTTCTCTCTCTGTCGAAGTGGGGAAGAAGAGTTAGTAGCAGTGGATTTTGGTGTTTGCTGTGTTGTTGGGGGGGATCCGAGATCGCTATTTGGTGTTTTGCTAGATCTGTGTGGATTGCTTGCTGATCCGCTCTGGTGAGTTGCTGTATTTTATTGTTTTGGTGGAGTTGTGTGCTGTTTTGGTTTCGCACGTGTCTCGCCCGTGCTTTGGTTTGTCGCCCAAGATTCTGATCCCGTTATTCTTTTTGCATATTCAAATCTCGCACACAAAAGACAAGTCCACTTGAACTCGTTTATATTTCTAGTTCAAGATTATTGATCTCCTCCAAAAGTAGTTCTCTTCGATTATCATAATATTGCTTTGTATACCTTCCGTTGGGGATATCGAGGGTTTACACGAGCTAACCCGAAGTATCATTGACTCATGCCAATACCCATTAATTCAAATCCAAACTTGCATGCACACACGACATGAATAAATTGACTAGAACTTGCATATGAGATATATATAATGATATGAATACATGTTGATTGATTGAGATCTCGTAAATTAAATTGTGACATGATAATATTGCCTTGTATACAGTAGAATTCCATCTCAACTTGCTGAACATGAATTGTAGCCCCAGATGTTTAGTTTACTGTCCCTTCGATGGAATCAAATTTCGAGTTATAGTTTCTGAGTTACTACTATTTTAGTACTGCTGTGTCGGCTCTTTTCAGATTTACAATTACTTGTATTTTATCATGCATTGTATTATTTTGTTGCATTCTTATCGTCACCTTGATACTCGTACACACACTTACAGGACCATGAATGAAATAATAAAATATTAAACAAGTTGGGGTTAATAAGGATTGACTTAGTAGTGGTAATCTCAGAAAATGTACTCGGTAGGACCCTTCTTGTGTACTTGTACTATTGACATGGAAGGTGGAGAAATACTTATGAACTTGTTATCTTGTTATCTTGTTATCATGTTATCATGTTATCTTATTACACCGAGTACACGCTCTGTAGATCCCACCACTATGTTTAAAACGTACACTGTTTTGCGTGCACCGAACCTGTGGTATGCGACACAGTAGTACGTGCACTAGATAGGAAAATAAAATGCTAATAAACCTAAGTTGATACTTGTACACTTGACCATTGTTTATTGGTATATCGTTATTGCTTTTGGACTGTAATCTTGCTTCATACTCCTTGATTTACCATATTCTCTTATTCTTTGATTTTCACTACTTGCTGTCCATACTTGTTCTAAGGACATTTTCTTTTTCACTCTAGTTGATCTAGCTACAGGTGCACAAGGAGATTTGCCAGGAGGCATTGGTGAGCAGTTCTTCAAGGATTAGAGCAGGAAATGCTTTAAAATAAATTCGTTTTTTCCATGTTATTCTTTTATTGCATTGTTATTCTTTTGTTGAACTTTGTATCCCGGGCTTGTTGACCCGTAACTTGTTGTTTATTTTTCTAGTTGTTGGTTATTATGTTGACTACTACATGTTTTTATCGCAGTTATTATTTATGTGATTATATTTATCTGCGTGGTTGTGATTATTTCTTTCATGTTGCTGAGTTAAGATTGGTACAACTTATGGATGATGTTAATATCATTCGTTGGGCCTTCGTCACGGGCTCGTATTCCCGTATTTTGGGAAGCGGGGCATGACATAAATAATCATCCATCTTATGAATTACAATAATTATTACATATTATAAATGAAATGATAAATTAAACAACAACTTGTTTCTCATTCATCTTATGAATATTTAATGGATTATGAAATTAACTAAATCTCTTATTCATCATATTAATGAAATAAATTAATCGATATGACTATAAATTAAACAACTAGTATTTTATATGGTCATCACATGAACAATAGAAACAGACTTAAATATGCATGCTATTCAAATTGGGACAACAACATATTAATATAAATAATCTCTATAATTAATCTAATCATAAATTTCTATTAAATTCCTTTTGTGTGAAAAAGAAAATAATAGAAACAAATTTACTAAACAAAAAATATAATAATAATAAATAATAAAAATAAATAAGCATTAAAAAAAAGTTTGGGTCGGATCCAGAGCGGGTTGGATCGCATGCAAACCCGCAGCCGAACCCGTCCAGAACCCTTTCCTTCCGCCGCATGTGCACTACACGCGTTGGAGTGGTGGACTGGATTAAATCCAATCTGTTTCGCTTGAAACCTCACCTGGCCCGCTCCCTCTCACCGTATGCACATGCTCAACACGTGTTTAGGTGAAAACCGAGTTGGATTTCTAAAATCCAGATCCATAGCCTATCCAACCCGTCCTGACCCTCACCAGTAATGCCTATGTGCACAGCATGTGCGCACGTACCCTTCAAATAGGTACGTGCTATGCAGGTACTTGTGTTTTGATCCAAATCCAAAATCAACTCGACCTGACCCGCACGAACTCATAAGGTTAGGGTTTCTAAACCTTACGCCCCACGGCGGCAGCAGTCGGCCGACGTGCTACGGTGAACAAATTTATTTATTTATATTATTATTATTTTTTAAAAAATAATCAATCATCTTATGAATATTATTATATTAAATTAACTAATACCATTTTCATAAAGTAAAAAAACACAATTCTATTTTTTGTGTAATCTAATCTAAACCTTTTAGATCTAATATTTTTGGATTAATCAATCAATATGACATGAACGTTTCAATTATCACAACGATAACATGCAAATCTTAAACGATGATTGAAAGTTAGCTCTAGTACCACTTGAAGGGAATGTCACACCCCGCTTCCCAAATAGAATACAGAATACGGATACGCGATAAAAGCCCAGCGAATGATTTTCATCATCCGTGCTGTTCAAGAATCTTTACCACATTTACAAGAATCATCAGAGTCGGAAGCAAAAGTATCAACCAACATGCACATATGAACCAAAATACCAACAAGAATACTTGAAACCAAATATATAAATCTCAAATAGTCATGATCTGAATAAAACAAATATCCTGGGTCACATTGCACAAATACAAGAATAAATCCAAGTAATCAAATACAATATTATTCAAGCAAGCTACAAGAAATAATAATAAAATCCAGCACTAATACTTCATGTCACCAATATCGTCTGGAACCTGTTCTTCAAAATCTGCAATTCAACAATTGCAGGGAAGAGGAAAAGAGAAAACAAGTACCCGTCAATTGCAAGTTACGGGCCGCTTGTAATGCAGGATACAAGTACATGGGAAAAACTAACTAATCACATGGAATAAGTATGATGTCAAAATAAACAACTAGCATGGTAAGGTGAACAAGTATCATGTAACATATATCAAGAGTCAAGTAAACAAGTATCATGTAAACATGTGTCAAGTATCAAGTATCATGTAATCATGTATTAAGTGTTATGTATCAAGTCTCATGTAAACAAGTCTCATGTATCATGTAGTCAAGTGTCAAATAAGCATGTATCATGTTCAAGTATCAAGTAAGCATGTATCATATTCAAGTATCATGTTCAAGTCTTGTAGTGATTACTATCTATGTAGCACTTCATGCGCCCCATATTATAACACATGGTTGCTACAACAAACAATTTCACTTCAGATTTCATAGTGGACCATAGAGGGCAGTGTACTCAAGGATAAGTCAAGTAACAAGTATCAAGCACGAGTCATGTAATTGTGAATACGTGGCAGCAAGTAGTATCAACCACAAGTCACGTAATCGTGAACACGTGGCAACAAGTAGTATCAAGCATGAGTCACCTAATCGAGAACACGAGGCAACAAGTAGGATCAAGCACGAGTCACGTAATCGTGAACACGTGGCAACAAGTAATATCAAGCACGAATCATGTAGTCATGAACACATAGCAATAAGTAATATCAAGTATGAACCATGTAGTCATGAAACATGGCAACAAGTAATGGGAAACACGGGCCCCATTTCGAGTATACGTTTCTGAATTATCCACTATTCGATCTTTCCCTTAAACTCCGGCTTGATTAATTATTATTAATGTCAAACAAGCATGTAGGTCTACAAAATATATCAAGAATAAAATGGCATAATCTTGTGACAAGTTCAAGTTGCAAGATAAACATGTACTAGTACAAGATATCTCATGAAAGAATAAAATAAACAAATCTCAAGTTCAGGACAGCATGACCACACTGCAGTAAAATAGTGATTCCCAGTGTTCCAAAAATGCAAATCTGAATCCGTCAAGACATCTAGAAAATAGACTCCCAACCTAATCCAGCGAGTACAAATAAGTCATATAGTAATTTACAAAATCATAACTCAAAACTGATTTTAATCCAGAAAACACGTTCAGCCAGAAATCAGTAAAACCAATTCTCAGTCAGGAAAACAGCATCAAAACTCAATAAACAAATCCACGAAAAAATCTAGGGTATTCCCTTATATGTATAGTATCAGACTATAAAGTTTCAGAATTTTCCAGTCAAATTAGATCAGTCATCAAAAATCAAAAAATATCAATAAGCGGTAGTTTGGCAAATCTGGAATTTCCAACATTGCTGTACGAAAACTATAATATCTCGAAAACAGTGAAACAAAATCCAAATTCACCAAAAAGAGATGAAAATAGATAGAATAATCTAACTTTTATATTTCATAAATATTTTCCATACAATAAAAGGAATCAAGGAGAAAATACGATTCTTTACAAAACAGCAAGCAAAATACAGCAAGCACAGTCTTTATGAACAAGCATGAAATGACATATAAAACTCATCAATAAAATGCACCAAAATTCTGGGTAATTCCTAACTAGATAAAGAAACACTGACCAAAGTTTTGGTTCAAAATAATATATGTAGCATCAGTATCAAAATAATTTAGTCATCAAAATCATCGAAAAATAAAATCTGGAAAAGATCTACACCTTTGTAGAAAAACAGTCATATATCACACATACGAAAACAAAATCGAGCAAGGTCAAAGGGGTTGGAAAGCAAACGAATTTCTCTAAAACTCATGCTTTATACTGAAATTAAGATTCTGACCTTAATATGGTCTAAATTACTGATCAAGACAGATCATCGACAAAACACAGAATTTCCTTAAAAACCAAAATCAACATAGATTCAACAAAACTTGATCCAAACACAACCAAACATGAAATCGAGTCTACCAAGTGTCCAAACATCATGAAATAGGGTAATTAACATATCTAAAACAAGTATATCACATGGTTCTCAACAAATACCCAAATTCTCACAAGAAGTCTTACATACATTGTAACTACTGTTTCCTCGTATTTGTATTTTATACTGTATTTTGCCATATTGTACTCTTTTCATCTATTTGAGATCCGTATTTTATTTCTATTCGAATAAAATCGTTATTTTTGTCTCGACTCAATTTTGGGTCTTTTTATCAAATTCAATTGTGTGCCATTTGTATCGTTCTTCGTGGGAAATGGATCAATTCTTCTCATTTATCTCTCTAATCCCCATTTTATTGCATTTTGACCATTTCTCCTTTTGGGCTCTTTTTGAAACGGATCCCCTAAACCCACGAACCCGCAAACCCTATTATATAAACCCTAACCCTAATCAAACCCTATTACTGTTAAAACCTAATCTCTACCCCGCCGCTAATCACCTTCTCCAGTTTTCCTTCTCCACCTTTTCCGCATCACAACAACCACCACTGCCCCGTCCACCACCATCAACCAACGACTCCGAAACCCATCGCCATTACCCAACTCCGGACCCATCGCTCGACCCAATCCATCGTGAGATTCCATAGCCGTCGTCCTCAAACCTCCGAACCCATCCAAACTCGCCTGCACCCAACCTCGACGCCATTAACCGCCCCCTTCAATCCCGCTTCACCTCCATTACCATCGCCTCGCCGTCTCCTCATCACCTCGACCTCCGTCGCGTCGCCATCGCCTCTGCAAGCCACCGCCATCACCCTGTGCTACTCCTCCCCTGTTTCGCAGCGAAACAGAGTAGCCGCCGCCGTCGACTTCACAATCACCGCCGCCGCCTACCGTCGTCGACTGCTCCCCAGGCGAACCCTGACCAAGCTATCGCCGCCTTCAGTCGCCGTCGAACGAACCGGAAAAGAACGAAGAAGAGAACGAACAAAGAAGAAGGCGGAGGATTGGCGGGATTCGATCTCAGCCGTAGGATCGCGCCAAGATTCGCGTCGTGATCGCTGTCCCGTGTTCGCGCACAGCAAATCCGGAGTCGGTGTTCCATGTTTGGGATCAGATCCGCTGCTTTGGAAGAATCCGATTGGCTACGTTTCGGTGTTCCCTGTTTTGCCGCACCGAATCTCACTTGGGCGTTCGCTGTTCTGGGCGTCGATCCGGTGTGCGGGATAGTACTGATTGGGTGGGTTTGCTGTTCGCTGTTTTGGGCGCAGCGAATCCCGATTGGCTGTCCGCTGTTTTGGCTGATCCGATGTGGGGGAAAACTCGATCTTCGGTAGTTTTTCGCACGCGCTTTTTGAGGACTTATTCCGGAATTTTTCTACCCAAATTTCTACAACCAGTGGAGTTTATCATCGTCATCTAAGGCAAGTATCATTGTACATTTTATTGTTCTAGTACAAGCACCCTTGAAATACTACAAATAGTTAGATTGTGACTCCTCTTTGAAATATCGTTGTGGATCAACATTGAACCTCCAATTGACAAACCTAAGAGTCACAAAATTTTCTTGTAATTATCTTATAATCATTGGACTCTTTTACCCTTGGATACATGAAAACATAGACATATGAATTAAGGAGCCCTAAAATTTGTAGACGCATATATATTTAGCATTTTGACGAACTTGCAACTATTATGACTTGAAAAACATTTATTAGTTGCTGTTTTGACCTCCATGATCATGTATTTATGCTACTTAACAACTTAGACGCCAAATGACATTTTCCCATGAAATCTACATTAGTAAATTATTTCTCTGTGTTGCTGTCTGAATTTTCTTTTGCGGTTTCGACCCTTTTATCATTTGAATCTGGGACCGAGCCCTGAATAGAAATTGTAGATCCGGATGTGTAGATATCGATAGACTCCAAAATGTTTGAATTTGGAGTTACGGTCTAGGAGTTATGGCAGTTATACTGCGGCTGTGTCAGTAGATGCAGATTTGCAAAACTGCTGTGTACATTTACTTCGCAAATTTATTTAGCTGTGTAAACAGCGAGCGTTTGACACGAAATTTTATATGTAGTTGCTGGACACCCTATAGGACATACCCAATTTTTCTTAGAATTAATTTTCATTATTTTAACCCTGTTCTACCTGTATAAACTCAAATATACAATTCTGCCTGAACAAATGTAATAAGCCGGGGTTTGAGGGAAGGACTATAGAGTGGACAATATAGGTAAGTGTACTCGGAAGGGGGCCCGTGTTTCCCAAAGTTGTATGTTAAATGGAACTAAGTGCCACGTAGAACTAAGTGCCACGTTATGGAGACGGGGGCCACCTCTAGAGCCTACGGGGGCCACCTCTAGAGCCCATTACAAGGTTACATGATATATATTTGCGATCACATGGAACTAAGTGCCACGTAGAACTAAGTGCCACGTCATGGAGACGGGGGCCACCTCTAGAGCCTACGGGGGCCACCTCTAGAGCCCATGGTTGATCACCTGCGTGTTTGATGCCTGAGTACACCGCCCTATAGACTCCATTACTAGGTCTAAACGCAACTGATTTGACTGTAGCAACCATGTAGTAAAAAGATGGATGCATGTCGTGCTACCTAGATAGTAATCACACAAGACTTGAACTTAATACCTGATACATGATTATTCTGTTGCCTGATTATCCTGTTACCTGATTATCCTGTTACCTGATTACCTGTTTACCTGATATCTGATACATGAAACTTAAACATGACACCTGCAACTTGAAATATGAAACTTGATACGTGAAACCTGACACATGAAACATGATACTTGATGTTAGTTACCCCTACAGGTTCACCTGACATATGTTTTACCAATAGCAGTTGTTAACTAGCCTGTTTACTAAGAAGTCCTCCCTTGCTAGCTAATTTCTGGTTGTTCCCACTACTTGTTGTATCCCTGTTACATTCTTGATTCCAGTTCCTGTTCCCCCTACTTGTACTCGTTTTTACTATTTGTGGCCCTAGCTTGCACTAAGGGCATTCTCTCTTGTTTTTCCCTGTTTTCCCTTTATATTTATTAAGCAGACTTGGACAAGTTACCTGCTGGAATTGGCGAGCAGACATTTTAGGTTTTGCTTGGAGCAAGGACCTGTTTAAATAGTTGCTTTCTTTAAGGTATTTATTTTTTTCTGCTGAATAAGACTTGTTTCCCAGTTTATACTTGATCCAGACATGTGAACTATTTGAACATTATTATTTGTTTAAATTGTTTTCTGCTGCTTAATAAATTATTCATGCATGCTTGGTTATATATAAATCTGGTTATATTCTTGTTATGATGCTGAGTCGATCCTACAGCTTATGGATGATGTAAAAAATCATTCGTTGGGCTTCGTCACGTGCTCGTATTCCATATTTTTGGGAAGCGGGGCGTGACAAGGTTTTTAGTGGTATCAGAGCTCAGGTTTGGCTAATGTGTTAGTCTGACTAATACATTAGACATGCTTGACTCAGTCAGGATTAACTCAACATTAAACAGGCCATGCAACCACATGAATAATTTGATAATCAACTCGATCTGGACACAAGTCTTATCCCATTCATTTGATCCCTTCATATTTAATTCTTTGATTCATTGCTTCCTTCCATCTCTTATAGTCATCATGGTTTGTTGAGTCCTTATTGGGTACAATTTATTCTTTCCGTACCCATATTCTCTTGCTTCCGGTGCAAGCAATCTCTTATTTCTTCTTGCCTCGTTAATTCCTTCTTATTTCAACTCGTGTGTCGTTCACTGTTCCCTGCCTTGTATTCATTTTCATTTGTTGATTCATACTGAGTATCATGTTAGTTATTTCCTCCCTGCTATATTCTCTTCAATTCCGATTTTGCCCTCGTCCTTCTTCCTTCGTATTCAATTCCTTAATTTTCTTTTGTCCCTTCTAGTCATCATTCTCTTTACCTCCTTATTGGATGTAGCTTCATCTTTCTCCTACTTATTTTTCTCTTTATAATTATTTTTCCGAATACTTTCTATATTTCGATTATTAAATGTTATATTTATTGTCGATCTTCAATAAAAATGTTTCTCAACAAAGATTTTGTTATTTCGAACAATGGTGTATTTCAACTTCACTTTTCATTTTTGATCGACTATATGTTATTACTGAATTATTTTAGTAAGACAAATTCTTATTTTGTTGTACAATGCTGTTATTACTACGACTATTATTATCGCCATTATTTTCATTATCATTACTAGTATTATTATTATTGTTACTACTATTGATATTCTTATTGTTGTTTTCATTATTTTATTATATTGCTAATATCAAATTACTTCCACACAAAAAAATGTTGGACTCAAACTATATCTTGTCTTGCATTATTATTTTTACTAATGTGGTTGATATTTTAACATTACTGTTAATATTATTATTATTGTTATGACTCTTTTTGCGATTACTGTTATTATTACTGTTATGATCATTGTTATGATCATTGCTATTTTTATTGTCATTAGTATCGATATTTTTGTTATTATTATCGTTATTGGTATTGTTATTTTTACCATTATTATTATTATTATTATTATTATTATTATTATTATTATTATTATTATTATTATTAATTTGTTTTGAGCCTGATCATGCTCAATTTTATATACATTTCACCACTTCGGTGCAACCTAATGTCAAGATGGCAAATATGCAACTCGATGTCAATGGAGGCAAATTGCAGCTGGATATCGGCGAGGCAAAATGTGCAGCCGAATATCCGGACGGCAACTTGCAACCTGATGTCGTGAAGGCAAACATGCAACTTGATGTTAAGGAGGCAAGATTTTCTACCTATTACTAATTGATTTTCAAGACTCGTTACCTATATAATGAAACTGATGGAAAATGAATATTTTCGTTATTATTGGTATTATTATTATTATTGTCATTTCAATTGATGTTATTATTATTGTTTTCGTTACCTTTAGTGCCCTTATTATTATTATTATTATTATTATTTATTTATTTTTATTACTATCACTGTTACTTTATTGATAATATTGTTATTATTGCTATTATCATATTATTTATTATCATTATTGATATTATTTTTAATGCTATCATTATTATTATTATTGCATTATTTTAATGAGTGTGTTGAATTCTATATGTCATGTATGTATTATCGTATTATTAATATTGTTGATATTTTTTTTATATTTTTATTGCCTGTATGATTATGACGATTTTAATTACTATTACTATTGTTGTTATTATTTTTGTTATTATTATTATTTTTATTATGGTCATTATTACTTGTATCATTGTTGTTATTAATATTTTAATATTATTTTATTATTATTATTACTATTTTTATCATTATCATTGTTATATTTATTTTTGTTATTGTTATTACTATTCTATCACTATCGATTTTATTGTCGACATTTGTTGTTATAATTATTCCTATTAAAGTCATTAGTTTTGATATATATACTATATATTTTGATTATTTGAATTGAAGCTCAAGCCTTATATCCATTTTGCATTATCGCCTATCTCTATTTGGAACACATACTCTCCTTGATTCTGGTGCCTCATCCTTTCTTCCTGCTCGGATCGTCGCTTGGTGTCACGTGGTCTACAGCATGTCTGGAGCTTAGAGTGTCTCCATCAGAGTAGCACAGCAGAAGCATGGTGGGCCCATGACCCACAGGACCCAGGATCATGTTGTTGTTTCTCCTTTCTTGTATTGTGTTTTGTTCCATTCCTTGCACCATTTGCCGTCCCCTATCTCTTGCTTTTGTTCTCATCCATTGACTCATTGCGTGGTGCATCTTTCCCTTGTCGCTCCCTTCTTCGATTCCAGCTCTTTCTATTCGTTCACCTCCTTGCCTTGTTATCTTGCAAGTCTTGTGGTGTTCAGTGTTCTTCTTCGTTTTTGATACCGGTTATTTCCTTCTTGCATTCCATCCTGCCATCACGTACTCATTCATTATTGGATTCAATTCTTTCCTGTCTTCCATCTCTTGGTTTCAGTTCTGCCTACTCCTTCATTGTATTTATTATCTTGTGTTATCTAGATCCTTTAGATACTGTTATTCTCTTTAATGCCTTCCATTTTGAACTCGTTGTTATCCACTCCCTTCTTATTTTGGTGTTACCACCAAGTTGATTTTTCTTGGATCCCTTGTTTGTTACCCTCTCCTAAGTTGCTTTTACCCTATCCTGTGCACCGCCTAAGCAAATTTCGAGGACGAAATTTTTGTGTAAGATGGGTAGGATTTGTAACTACTGTTTCCCCGTATTTGTATTTTATACTGTATTTTGCCATATTGTACTCTTTTCATCTATTTGAGATCCGTATTTTATTTCTATTCGAATAAAATCGTTATTTTTGTCTCGACTCAATTTTGGGTCTTTTTATCAAATTCAATTGTGTGCCATTTGTATCGTTCTTCGTGGGAAATGGATCAATTCTTCTCATTTATCTCTCTAATCCCCATTTTATTGCATTTTGACCATTTCTCCTTTTGGGCTCTTTTTGAAACGGATCCCCTAAACCCACGAACCCGCAAACCCTATTATATAAACCCTAACCCTAATCAAACCCTATTACTGTTAAAACCTAATCTCTACCCCGCCGCTAATCACCTTCTCCAGTTTTCCTTCTCCACCTTTTCCGCATCACAACAACCACCACTGCCCCGTCCACCACCATCAACCATCGACTCCGAAACCCATCGCCATTACCCAACTCCGGACCCATCGCTCGACCCAATCCACCGTGAGATTCCATAGCCGTCGTCCTCAAACCTCCGAACCCATCCAAACTCGTCTGCACCCAACCTCGACGCCATTAACCGCCCCCTTCAATCCCGCTTCACCTCCATTACCATCGCCTCGCCGTCTCCTCATCACCTCGACCTCCGTCGCGTCGCCATCGCCTCTGCAAGCCACCGCCATCACCCTGTGCTACTCCTCCCCTGTTTCGCAGCGAAACAGAGTAGCCGCCGCCGTCGACTTCACAATCGCCGCCGCTGCCTACCGTCGTCGCCGCCGTCGACTGCTCCCCAGGCGAACCCTGACCAAGCTATCGCTGCCTTCAGTCGCCGTCGAACAAACCGGAAAAGAACGAAGAAGAGAACGAACGAAGAAGAAGGCGGAGGATTGGCGGGATTCGATCTCAGCCGTAGGATCGTGCCAAGATTCGCGCCGTGATCGCTGTCCCGTGTTCGCGCACAGCAAATCCGGAGTCGGTGTTCCATGTTTGGGATCAGATCCGCTGCTTTGGAAGAATCCGATTGGCTGCGTTTCGGTGTTCCCTGTTTTGCCGCACCGAATCTCACTTGGGCGTTCGCTGTTCTGGGCATCGATCCGGTGTGCGGGATAGTACTGATTGGGTGGGTTTGCTGTTCGCTGTTTTGGGCGCAGCGAATCCCGATCGGCTGTCCGCTGTTTTGGCTGATCCGGTGTGGGGGAAAACTCGATCTTCGGTAGTTTTTCGCACGCGCTTTTTGAGGACTTCTTCCGGAATTTTTCTACCCAAATTTCTACAACCAGTGGAGTTTATCATCGTCATCTAAAGGCAAGTATCCTTGTACATTTTATTATTCTTATACAAGCACCCTTGAAATACTACAAATAGTTAGATTGTGACTCCTCTTTGAAATATCGTTGTGGATCAACATTGAACCTCCAATTGACAAATCTAAGAGTCACAAAATTTCCTTGTAATTATCTTATAATCATTGGACTCTTTTACCCTTGGACACATGAAAACATAGACATATGAATTAAGGAGCCCTAAAATTTGTAGACGCATATATATTTAGCATTTTGACGAACTTGCAACTATTATGACTTGAAAAACATTTATTAGTTGCTGTTTTGACCTCCATGATCATGTATTTATGCTACTTAACAACTTAGACGCCAAATGACATTTTCCCATGAAATCTACATTAGTAAATTATTTCTCTGTGTTGCTGTCTGAATTTTCTTTTGCAGTTTCGACCCTTTTATCATTTGAATCTGGGACCGAGCCCTGAATAGAAATTGTAGATCCGGATGTGTAGATATCGATAGACTCCAAAATGTTTGAATTTGGAGTTACGGTCTAGGAGTTATGGCAGTTATACTGCAGCTGTGTCAGTAGATGCAGATTTGCAAAACTGCTGTGTACATTTACTTCGCAAATTTATTTAGCTGTGTAAACAGCGAGCGTTTGACACGAAATTTTATATGTAGTTGCTGGACACCCTATAGGACATACCCAATTTTTCTTAGAATTAATTTTCATTATTTTAACCCTGTTCTACCTGTATAAACTCAAATATACAATTCTGCCTGAACAAATGTAATAAGCCGGGGTTTGAGGGAAGGACTATAGAGTGGACAATATAGGTAAGTGTACTCGGAAGGGGGCCCGTGTTTCCCAAAGTTGTATGTTAAATGGAACTAAGTGCCACGTAGAACTAAGTGCCACGTCATGGAGACGGGGGCCACCTCTAGAGCCTACGGGGGCCACCTCTAGAGCCCATTACAAGGTTACATGATATATATTTGCGATCACATGGAACTAAGTGCCACGTCATGGAGACGGGGGCCACCTCTAGAGCCCATGGTTGATCACCTGCGTGTTTGATGCCTGAGTACACCGCCCTATAGACTCCATTACTAGGTCTAAACGCAACTGATTTGACTGTAGCAACCATGTAGTAAAAAGATGGATGCATGTCGTGCTACCTAGATAGTAATCACACAAGACTTGAACTTAATACCTGATACATGATTATCCTGTTGCCTGATTATCCTGTTACCTGATTATCCTGTTACCTGATTACCTGGTTACCTGATATCTGATACATGAAACTTGAACATGACACCTGTAACTTGAAATATGAAACTTGATACGTGAAACCTGACACATGAAACATGATACTTGATGTTAGTTACCCCTACAGGTTCACCTGACATATGTTTTACCAATAGCAGTTGTTAACTAGCCTGTTTACTAAGAAGTCCTCCCTTGCTAGCTAATTTCTGGTTGTTCCCACTACTTGTTGTATCCCTGTTACATTCTTGATTCCAGTTCCTGTTCCCCCTACTTGTACTCGTTTTTACTATTTGTGGCCCTAGCTTGCACTAAGGGCATTCTCTCTTGTTTTCCCTGTTTCCCCTTTATATTTATTAAGCAGACTTGGACAAGTTACCTGCTGGAATTGGCGAGCAGACATTTTAGGTTTTGCTTGGAGCAAGGACCTGTTTAAATAGTTGCTTTCTTTAAGGTATTTATTTTTTTCTGCTGAATAAGACTTGTTTCCGAGTTTATACTTGATCCAGACATGTGAACTATTTGAACATTATTATTTGTTTAAATTGTTTTCTGCTGCTTAATAAATTATTCATGCATGCTTGGTTATATATAAATCTGGTTATATTCTTGTTATGATGCTGAGTCGATCCTACAGCTTATGGATGATGTAAAAAATCATTCGCTGGGCTTCGTCACGTGCTCGTATTCTATATTTTTGGGAAGCGGGGCGTGACATACATGATCAAATCAAGAACGGGCAAAACCTAAATTAATTCATTTCATATGTGTCGTGAGACAACTATGGTCAAATCACTATAAAGACAATATCAATAAGGGGTTTCACACACGAATTGTCACTAGAATCCAACTACACTATTTTTGATTTGTATCATACAAATGAATTTGAGTATAAGTTACTTTTCTGAGAGACGACGATCGAATGAAGCAAGCACAAGAATAACGAGAACGGATCCCAGGGCATGGACACGAACACAACGAACGGATCATGAACCAATCACGAACACACAATCACGAACAAGATGAAGATGATCAAGATCACGAACACAATCGACGGCTAAGATCGAAGATCAAGATCAAGATGATCGGATCAGATCGGACGGTCAGATCTCTTGATGATGAAGATAATGATGAAATTCAAGATCGATCGATCGAACGGCTGCGATCAAAGGAAATTGATGATCATCATGATCGTGATGATCAAGAAGAGATCGGATGGCAGGGATCTAATCGGATGATCAAGAGGAGATCGACGGCCCACATCCAATCAAGCATGACGATCAAGATCCAATGAATGGCTAGAATCAAACCCAGGGGACATGATCATGATGATTAAGATGATCACGATGATCGACGGCTCACGATCAACAAGATCAAAACCAAACAAACATCAACCACAGATAAGGGGCTACACTGGCTTGGCGACCATCAGGTGGCGGCACACGGCGGCAGTGCCGGCGAGGGGACGGCACATAGGGGGAGCGCCGGCTGGCTGACGTTCGGGAGGAATGCCGGAGGTGTCGCGACTGGCCGAAGGGAAAGCGAAGACGGGGCTGGCATCGTTGCGACGTTGCTTTGCTGTGGTGCGGTGCTATCGTGGTGCAGCACCGCGACAGGAGAAGACCAGGGCGGAGGTTGGCGTGACTGCTGGACGAGGAGGATGGGAAGGAGGTCTGGAGATGAGAGCGGGAGTAGGGCAGCAGGGAGAGGATGAAAATAGATAGAATAGATAGAATAATCTAACTTTTATATTTCATAAATATTTTCCATACAATAAAAGGAATCAAGGTGAAAATACGATTCTTTACAAAACAGCAAGCAAAATACAGCAAGCACAGTCTTTATGAACAAGCATGAAATGACATATAAAACTCATCAATAAAATGCACCAAAATTCTGGGTAATTCCTAACTAGATAAAGAAATACTGACCAAAGTTTTGGTTCAAAATAATATATGTAGCATCAGTATCAAAATAATTTAGTCATCAAAATCATCGAAAAATAAAATCTGGAAAAGATCTACACCTTTGTAGAAAAACAGTCATATATCACACATACGAAAACAAAATCGAGCAAGGTCAGAGGGGTTGGAAAGCAAACGAATTTCTCTAAAACTCATGCTTTATACTGAAATTAAGATTCTGACCTTAATATGGTCTAAATTACTGATCAAGACAGATCATCGACAAAACACAGAATTTCCTTAAAAACCAAAATCAACATAGATTCAACGAAACTTGATCCAAACACAACCAAACATGAAATCGAGTCTACCAAGTGTCCAAACATCATGAAATAGGGTAATTAACATATCTAAAACAAGTATATCACATGGTTCTCAACAAATACCCAAATTCTCACAAGAAGTCTTACATACATGATCAAATCAAGAACGGGCAAAACCTAAATTAATTCATTTCATATGTGTCGTGAGACAACTATGGTCAAATCACTATAAAGACAATATCAATAAGGGGTTTCACACACGAATTGTCACTAGAATCCAACTACACTATTTTTGATTTGTATCATACAAATGAATTTGAGTATAAGTTACTTTTCTGAGAGACGACGATCGAATGAAGCAAGCACAAGAATAACGAGAACGGATCCCAGGGCATGGACACGAACACAACGAACGGATCATGAACCAATCACGAACACACAATCACGAACAAGATGAAGATGATCAAGATCACGAACACAATCGGACGGCTAAGATCGAAGATCAAGATCAAGATGATCGGATCAGATCGGACGGTCAGATCACTTGATGATGAAGATAATGATGAAATTCAAGATCGATCGATCGAACGGCTGTGATCAAAGGAAATTGATGATCATCATGATCGTGATGATCAAGAAGAGATCGGATGGCAGGGATCTAATCGGATGATCAAGAGGAGATCGACGGCCCACATCCAATCAAGCATGACGATCAAGATCCAATGAATGGCCAGAATCAAACCCAGGGGACATGATCATGATGATTAAGATGATCACGATGATCGACGGCTCATGATCAACAAGATCAAAACCAAACAAACATCAACCACAGATAAGGGGCTACACTGGCTTGGCGACCATTGGTGGCGGCACACGGTGGCAGTGCCGGCGAGGGGACGGCACATAGGGGGAGCGCCGGCTGGCTGACGTTCGGGAGGAACGCCGGAGGTGTCGCGACTGGCCGAAGGGAAAGCGAAGACGGGGCTGGCATCGTTGCGACGTTGCTTTGCTGTGGTGCGGTGCTATCGCGGTGCAGCACCGCGACAGGAGAAGACCAGGGCGGAGGTTGGCGCGACTGCTTGACGAGGAGGATGGGAAGGAGGTCTGGAGATGAGAGCGGGAGTAGGGCAGCGGGGAGAGGATGAGAGGGTGGTTGCAGGGTGCACACAGGAGGGGTTTGGTCGCTGGTCTGTTGGGCGGGAAAGAGAGAAGAGAGCGGGAGGGGTGATGGGTTCGGGAGGGTAAGAGGCGGCTGATAGGGTTAGGAAGATGAAGGGTTGAACAGGCAAAATATATAGGTTGGGTAGGATGTATACGGGTTTGGGTCTTTTATTGGGTACGGGTTGGGGTACTTTAGGGTGTGGGTTTAGGGTAATCAGGTATGGGTATTGGGGATTAGGTTAATATAATTGGGTTTGGGTTTAGAGAAAAGGGTAATGGGTTTATATTGGGTTTGGAAAATAAATAAATAAATAAATAAATAAATAAATGAAATAACAAATAAAAATATATAATTAGGATTTTATAGAAATAACAGTAATAGTAACAATAAAAGAAATCAAAGTAATAATATCAATAATAAGATTTGTATAAAAATCGTAGGAAATAGTTACAAATAAATTATTGATTAAAAATAAACTTTAGTGGAAGATTCAAAAATACATTTTAACGAAAAGAAATTTGAAAATGAAAAAAAAAATAATTTACAAAAATTTTAAATACAAAAAATAAACGAAAATACAATTTTGGGAAAACAGGGGTTACAGGGAAAACTAGGGTTTATTAAGGCGTCTAACGCACACAGCAGTAGCGATCTAATCGTGCAAACAACATTGCAATACAAAAAAAATCCATTAGCCAGAATAACTATGAAACAAAACGAATTATTTCAAAATAAAAGGTTTTTGGATTATCTTTCACAAATGCCAAGAACTCCTTTGTGGTGGTTTCAGTAATGAGACACCTAAGTGTTCGTCCACCAACGGTGATGCACACCAAACCTTTCTTGGAATACTGTCATCCTTTCTCTTGTAGTTTCTTTTGATTAGTAGGGGAACGAGTCTTAATCTTCTCTTAAGAAGAAGAACTCTTCTTTCGTATTTATAAAGTATTGGAGGTCATATCTTTATATAGTATATAATCCTTTTCATATCAAAAGATGTTCACAAAATATTTGTCCATATAATTATTGAACAAAATAAGATATCTTCATATCTTTTATTTAAGGTATTATATCATCTCAAATATTTGTTAGTTATAAATTCAACTATTCCAACTACTGAAATATTCTAGAATGAGAATATTCATCATCTAATCACAATGAACAAACTTTATTTATCTTATAAACAAATTGACAACCTTGACATTATGTGCTGGCAGAACTATTTGTCTTATTTAATATATCTTCATATATCAAATTATTCGATTGTGAATTTTATCAAATAAAAATCCAAATTGAATTTTCCGAGAAAAAAACTTGTATTGCGTTTGACCCATTGGGCCTCACATTAAGCCGGCAATGAAGATATCAAACTTCTTTATTTCTCCACAAGTCATGAGTGATGTCTTGCAAAGTGTCATGACTACTGTGGTGCGCACAGCAGAAGTTTAACATGCACCCCAAGACCTAGATGCACCAATAAAAAGATACCACAATAATCACTAGAACACAATAATATGCAGAGATAACCAATACTTCCTATTCCTTAAGAAATACGAAGATTACAAAGAGATAAAACTCTAATCTATCTATCACATTTGAAACACTTGGCACTCTCCTCTTTTAAAGTTGTACAATGATAATGGCATTCCGATTCTGATTACAAACACTATAGTCTACAGCCACTTATATAGCCTTCAAGTAAACCCTAAAAAATAAACACAAATACAATCTGTTGGACCCGAAACCTGCAGCCCAAATAAACACAGTGCCACTCACGGTCGAATGCACTCACATGAAGTCGAATGCAATAGTATCTTGCCAAAACAGAGGGCTGAGCAATTGAATGCATATGACGGTCAACTGTACCCTCCTATGTTTGTTGTTTCTTCACTTGCTGCAATGCTGCTATCTCTTACTGTTCTTCATTTTCTCTTCTTCTTCCAACTTCAACATAAGTGTCTACGCGTATTTGAGGCCACAGTCCTAACAACTACCCAAATAATGTGAGTTTGATTACTTCAATCAATTGTACCCTTTAGTAATAAGTTCTTGTACAATTAAATATTTTGATCATAGAAGGTCCCGAAAAACCTTAGGGTACGAATTAACGTCAAACCCTAACCAGTTTATCATGTGTCTGATACATTAGTGATTGACTCAAATGAATACTTAGAAACTCCTTTGTAAAATTCATTTTGCTACGGCATAGACTTCCCAAGTCAACACTTTATAGAATCCCATACGTCATTCTCTTCTTTTAATAAAAGTGACTGATTCCTTATTGATTGCTCACTCACTTTCATGAAAGCCTCACTATGCCCATAATACCATACACATGTCTTAGAAAGTCATGCTAAGAAATAAACCAAAGCATAGATTGACTGACACAAAATGCTATGACAATCTCATGTCTTAGGATTACTTGTACCCACTATCACCCAAGGAATTATCTATTATATCAAGACTTTCCATTAGATATTCCTTTTAGTGAGTCAGTTTAGTGAACTAAACCATTTAGCACTTACACTTAATATCTCTACATAATTAATTGTGAGATCAATTATCCTCTACTTTAAACCATATAACGAGTGTACTAGTCTTACCGGAATTGCCGATGTCCAATCTCGGTAATCCTTCGACTATGAACATTTTAAATTAATTCTATTAAGTTTAGATCTCGCAGGCAAGATTTCATCATAGCCCTAAACACATTTAATTAATCCATGGACTTCATTATAACAGTAAATAAATTACATAAATAAGAATAAGCAACATACGATGAATAAAATGCCTCAAACAACTTTATTAATCATAAATAATGTTTACGAAAGAATTTCCAATTTCATCTCATGTGATTGACTATAGGGCACATTCCTAACGAGAAACCTATTCAATTGTTTAGCAGTATTGTGTGTTTTTGCTATTAAATGTTTAGCATGTTAACTTTTTTTCCTGCACTATGACAGTATTTTTTTTCTTTTTGGCTTACTTCATTATATTAATTACTAAAGAATCTTATTCTATTCTCTCAATATATAAACAATGTCATCATTTTCAAATGAATATGACAAATAGAGATGAGAAATATGTGCAATTTACTTGTGCGGCCGCACAACTATATTTCAAATAGCTGTAAGCATAAACATTAGTGTCAATTGATTTATTGGGCGAAAATGATCCAGTCACAACCTCAACATTCTGTTAGGAATTTGGCACACTGGAGTGGAGCTTTAGGAGCGAGAAGCAACAACCGATCCAACGAACAATCAAACAAGAGATCAAACCAAGCACACAACACACACAATAGTGTCCCGGTTTGGGCGAGCCCTAAGCTGGAGGGAAAGAAGGGAGATATTATTCACCTAAAGAAGATTAAAAGAGTTACAAACTCTCTTGCTAAGCACATATCTATCTCTCAAGCCTCACTAGAAGATAATCTGCTGTTTACAATGGAAAACTCTTAATGAAGTACTACATCTCTCAATAGAGGCTGTTACAATATATAGAGATCTAGAGAAACCCTAAGTTTAGTCTTGATATAATAACCGACCGACATATCCTGAAGAGAGAGCCACACGATAGGAGCCACACGATCTAACTTGGAGTAGAAGATGGGCTCAAAAGATTTCCCAAGTATCAACCCAATAAGCTGCCAGCCACTGTCGGCGGTAGACTGCCCAAAGTGGCAGTCGACTGCAAAAGTCAAATCCCATCCAGAGTCCAGTGCATGCTTGTTGTTGTTGTTACTGCTGCTACTTCTTCTTCTATCGTTATTTTGACCTTCTTCAATTCACCGTCTTCTCTTCATATTGAACCCAAGTATGCAAGACATACATCCAACAACCTCCACCTTAGATTGTCATACTCATGCTATCAACATTGTGTGACTGACCAACTCTAGACAATTTCACTCTCCAGTTGTAAACAAACTTGGTTCAGTAGTTTTCTCAGCTAGTTGAATATATCTTTCACCTTATTTCACTAATCAGTATGCCCTGTCAAGGGCACCCCCTAGTATGCGTTAACATGGAGGAGCCACCCTCCACACGAACTCTACCTTACCCGAGGCACTCTCCACCTCTCGACGATATTCGAATGTTGTGGTTTCACTTTAGTGATTCTAGTGGTGGCAGAATAGATGACGCTTTAGGAACACCAGGCTTAGAAATACTTGTGCAAGATTTCATGTTTCCACAAAGCTTGTAAAGCATGCTGGCCTGACCCAATTTCCCTTCATCACCTTACGATGAGCTTCCCAAATAGACAGAACTCCACCTTGAGCTGTGTACCTGCAGTCGCGTGCTTCCATAATTCTCAAGGATATCAGATTCTATTTCAGTAGAGAAATATACATGACCTCTTTTAAAGTGTACATGTTTTCATCTGGCATCTCCAACTTAACTGTTACCTCACCAACTACATCACAAACCTCACTAGTTTTCGGTTTCACACAACGACCCGTTGTTGACTTGTATGTAGAAAATTTCTCCCTCTCGGAGCAAGTGTGAGTAAAACTACCCGAATCAAGAAACTAACCAAAATCCATATCTAAAGAAGTTGAAACAAGAAGACAGTCGAAAATTTCACCTGACTCATAAGCACTAACAATATTGGTGTTTTTCTTATTCAATAACTTGCAACAATCCTTCTTGTAATGCACATTCCTCTTGCAATGGTGGCAATAGATCCTACCTTTATGCGCACTTTCCCTTCCAATTGAAGAATCTTCCACTACTAAACAACTATTGGAAGTATACGCTGACTTATGAGTCTCCTTCCGAAGTTGATATTCCTCCAAACCCTTGATCACACGGGCCACCAAAAGACTCTTCTTGGCAGATTTTTCATGTATCTTGGTAGCTATCAAATGTTAGTATGAATCTGGTAATAAATATATCAAGTTGAAAGTTTTAACATCTTAGCTTAGATCATCTATGCTTATAACCCTCAGTTCAGATAACACCTAATTGAACTCCGTAATATAATCTTGAAAAGTTGTACCTTTCTTCATTAAGAAACAAAACTGTTTTCTCTTCCAATATATTCGATCCAGTAACAACGATCTCGAGTAGTCAGCTTTAAGTCTTGCCTATAGACTTACCATGCTTTTCCCCTCAAGGAAGTTGCACTTGACCTCGTCCACAGTGACAATCAGATTAAACTCAAGGCTCTCCAACAAATATCATCCTACATCTCATGCTTCGTGTCAGATGGCTTACCTTTTTCTCCCTCTAAGGCTGGATGCAAGACTTTTGCAACCAGTATGTTTACATGTCCACCTTCCAGAGATTAAAATTGATCTTCCCGTCGAACTGCATGATCTTCATGGAGATCTGATCTGTCATCTTCACCACGGAACTCGTCGGTTGAAGCTTTGATACCGGTTGTTAGGAATTTGGCACAGCAGGTGTGGATCTTTAAGTGCGAGAAGCGACAACCGATCCAACGAACAGTTCAACAGGAGATCAAACCAAGCACATGAAACAAACAATCTTGTCTCAGTTTAAAAAAACCTAATCTGGGGAAGAAATAAGAGAGATATTATTCAACTAGAGAAGAATACAAGAACTTATCTATCTCTCAATCACCACTAAAAGACAATCTATTGTTTACAATGAAAAACTCTTAATGAAGTACTACATCTCTCAATAGACTACAAAATAAAGAGATCTAGAGAAATCCTAAGTTCAGTCTTGATACAATAACAGTTCGATATATCTTGAAGAGAGAGCCACACGATAGGAACCATACGATCTAACTTGGAGTAAAAGATGGGCCTGAAAGATTTTCCATGAATCAACCCAACAAGCTGTCAGCTACCGTCGCCGGTCGATTGCCCAAAGTGGCAGTAGAGTGCAAAAAGTTGAATCCCATCGAGAGAGTCGAGACGGTTGACTGTCTTTGGCGGCAGTCGACTGTCAATTATGTTTCCTGCTTGCTGTTTTTGCTGCTACTACTTCTTCTTCCATCGATGCTTCGACCTCATTCACTTCAATGTCTTCTCTTCACATTGAACCTAAGTATGCAAGACATACACCCAACACATTCTCTTTACTTTCAACTAGTTATCTGCACGCGTGTGATGCATGCCCTAACATTTAACAACTAAAAATCCAAGATTTCTCAAACTAAAAATAACAATTTCATCTAAAAATTCAGACATTGTCAATCAACAATCTTATCTATAAAACAATCACTATTTTTTATGAAATTTTTTCCAATTTTTACCAACATACCTCTTCTGATTCCTCACTCCCCGACATTTCCCCCATGCACAATAATTTCACCTCACACCATTCAAAAACCTGAAACACACAAAAACATACAATGATCAATCTTTCCATCACCACATTCCCCCAAAATAAACTGCATTCTTCTATTTCAAAGTCAAGTTGTACCCCATATCCTTCACTTGTGTTCAAATACAAACATACCTATCCATCGTAAAAATTTCAAAATCTTCAACACATCATTATTTCATGCGAACCTCTCATCTACCAAAGAGTGTGAAAACGCAACAAACCACAACAAACATATAATCACATAACATTGAACAAAAAGGAAAACTTATAGCTTTGACCAATGAAACAACATACTCCTTCCCTGTCGGATTCGTCACGTTCGAAGAAACTCTGACCGTATAAAACCCATCCTCCTCCAACACCCTCTGCAACCAAAAATAAAACTCCACTAATTCATCAAAACTACTACTCAAAATCAAAACTTTCTTTAAAATCTCACCGTGAAAGCCTCCCTCTCCGTCGCCGTCAAGTTGTTCCTCAAAAACCTCAACTTCGTCAGCGACTACAACCACAATTACAATTACAAAACACTCAGCTTTACAAAATAGAATAAAAAACTCTGCAGCGGCTACAACCACAATCACAATAACAATCACAAAACCCTAAGCTCACAAAACAAAACAAAGAACTCTGCTTTAAGATTTAGATCAATTTTCACCTAGCCAGATCGATTGCAGGCGGTGAAGACACCAGCGGGGGAGAGGGAGGAGGAGTCAGAGGTATGCTCGAGAGTGAAGGTGATGTGCATTGACTTGGAGGAAGACGAAGAAGAAGGAGGGGGTTGGGGTTTGGTGTTGGGACTATGCCTCCGCCTTCGAATTCGCCATCGTTGAGGATGAGTTCGTCAGATTTGAAGGCGGAGGAAAGTAGGAGAGATAAAGGAGGACGAAGGAGACGAGAGGGGGCGGAGGATCGCCGAACTCATCATTGTCGTCGATGTCCATGGTTATAACTTTTTGGGTGACTAGGGTTTGGAGAGAGAGAGAGAGAGAGAGAGAATTGGGTTCGTGGGGGGAGGAGGGGGGGTTGAACTGTTGTTGTAATTTTTAATTAAGATTTAGTTAAGGTATAATAAGATTTTAGAATGTAAGGTTGAGATGTATAGAGGGGTTTAATCTGTACGGGCGAAGCACATAAGTTTTTTCCATAAATTATACAATCCCAACTCTCCCATTATAGTATTAGGAATTAGATATTAGAGATGTTTTAATAAGATATAACAACCTCAATGCATAATAATGATTAATTACCAATTCCCAATATCTGATATATAAAAATAGAGATAAAAAGAACACGTACAACACAATTGATAGCGAGCAAAATTACAAAACATGAATCACTCAATTCAATCGGAATATGACTTCATTAGTCCTAAGCAAAGGCAACGTCCACAGCGGATTATACCTCGCCAACAACCAACCCCCAACCACCCTATACTCATCCCTCTCCAACCAACCCCTCACCCGCCGCCACGCTAAACTTCACAACTCCATAATTCCTCTCCCCTTCGTCCTTCACCACCACCCTCTCATCCACCGGTCTCGGCACCTCCTCCGCCTTCTTGTATGTTGAACACAGCAATGTAAACTGCATGGTCACCTCCTGCATCGCCTGACATGACCACAGGGTTGTCATTGTGATTTTCTGAGAACTGTTGTTGGAGTTGGAGTTGGAGTTGATAGTGGTGATGACAGGGGTTGTCATAGGAATCTTTTCGGGTTTGGTGTTTTGCGGGTTGCCGAGGGCACCGATGTAGTTGGTGAGGATCATGAAGCTGTTGCCGCGGTTGTTGTTGAGCTAGGAAGGGGTGTAGGTGACTTGGGCACGGATGGTGGATATTTGTAGATTTCGTAATTGGGGGTGGCGGTGATGACTTTGTAGGGTGGGGTTTTGACGGTGATTTTACCCAATACCATTTTGCTTAGCTACTTGTCCTTCTCTTTTTGATTTGCTCTGGGTTTACTTCAAAGTTAATGAGAGTGAGATTCTTGGGGGGCAAGTTTCTTGTGCTGGGTACTTTTTTGTGGTGGGGGTCGTGGGTTGAGTCGTGGAGGGTGTTGATCCACAGGTTGTTGAGAGGAGAGAGCAGTCTATTGTGATTTGCTATGTAGCTTTACTAGATTAGATTAGATTCTTCATTTTCCTCCCCCCATCAAAATCTGTTTTTAATTTATCTTACCGATAAAAATATCTAGTAGCTTCATTAGCCCAAGTATACCCGAGAAGACTCTTCATTTATCTCCTCGTCTAGGTATTTGAATCCTCTCCGGTGAATAATTTGTTGGAGACGTCCCGTAACTCCATCCAGTCATACATTTTACATTAAAATTTGTGCCTCCTTATACGATCAATTTGATGTATAATTGGATGCGGCACTACTCTAGGCGGCTAGGCCTCTCCGGTAAAGTGTATTCAAATCCCTTCTCTACATATAACATGTCATTTTTTCTCTATAGGAAAAAATCATCTGCCCTATTGGTAGAAATACTTTATGCCAACAGATTTTAGGCTCACTTTTTTTCAAAAATCGTACACACTTAAAGAATTTTCTGAATTACAAGAGGTTTTTGGAAGGAGGCACAGATTTTGAGAAGAAGTTATTCAGATAACTCTTAGTAAAGTCCTTTTTGTCGAATTTCTTGGGAAGTTAATTTTGTTAGGGACAATTTATTGGTAGAAAGAGGTCAAATAGTGGGAAACAATATTTCACTTAAAATCCTATATTTTGGGCGCTTCAGGCCCTTCAAAATTGTAAGAGTTCTGTTTTATCATGGAAATCTTTTGCATGAACATGACTAAGAAAGCTATCAATTATTCTCAACAATTTTAAGTTCTTCTCCGAAATTAATTTTCAATCGACATGTTCCATAAGAGAGAATAGGACAGCTCATATTAGTATATGTATATACTACACATGTATTAACTAACAATGGGAATAAGTTGTTTTCACAGAAATACAATCCAGGGTCAACTATGTAAGCTGATCACTTGTGTGGAAGTTCATAATAGCATTAAAACTGCCTGTAAGTGAATGGGATGTTTTGTCATCATTTTGGATTAATAAAAGGTTTAAGCCAATGTGATACCTCCCCCCGCCCCGCCTCTCCTGGCCGCCCAAAACAAAAACAAAAACAAAAACAAAAAACAAAACAAAACAAAAGAAAAGAAAAGAAAAGAAAAGAAAAGAAAAAGTAAGTACTTACATACATTCATCATTGATTAATAAAAGGCTAAGGTCAATCCCCCCCTCCCGCCCCCCCCCCCCCCCCCCCCCCCCCCCCCCCCCCAAAAAAAAAAAAAAACAAAAAACAGAAAAAAAAAAACAGAAAAAAAAAAAAAAGAAAAAAAAAACACAAAAAACAAAAACAAAAAACAAAAAACAGAAAAAAAAAAAAGAAAAAAAAAACACAAAAAACAAAAACAAAAAGTGCTTACTTGCTTACATTATTGGCTCTTATGTCCTAGTAAGATATATTACATTTACTCAGTCTTATCTCTTCCAATTCTATCATGGTATAGAAGCATGGTAGATCTGCATCCTGCATCCTCTTGGATGCACACCGATTACATTCACTCAATCTTATCTCTTCCGGTAGAATTGCATCTTGCATCCTTTTGGATGCACGCCAACTTTATGTTATCAGTTATCACATGGGTTTAACACAATACAATTAGGATCCTCTCAAATATTAACTTTATTCATTTAATGCACATGAAATAACACCTCATTAGTGGGATACATTAAGATTTTTCCACCTATTCTTTCATGGACAGTGCCAAAAAGGTCTCCAAAGTGAATAAGTGTTAGAGCTAATTGGCTATCTGACCCACTTTTTGAAAATATTTGGCGAAACGATCTAGTTTAGAAAATATTTTGCGAAATGACCTAGTTCTTAATTAAATTTCTATAGTATACTTTCTATAATATTTTTTATAGGATGTGTGACCTTTCTTTAAATTCTAAAGGTTTTTGGGTTTTATTATAATTTCTAGTTTTATTATAAAATTTTTGTTTTCTATTCTATAGCTTATAAATTAGTAATTAATTCAAAGAAAATTACAGAAATTAAGTAAAAATTACTTACTTTGTACTGGCTCTGATACCAACTTGGGTGCAAAGCGTGAAATCTCCCCTAAAAAATAGAATTAAAGAGAGTATCAAAAAACTTTAAAAGTTTAAAGGATCAAAAATTTTAAAGATGATAATTTTATGTAAAATAATATTCTTCAAAATCATGTATATTGTCTATCTCAAAAAAATAATCAAACATATCTTCAAGATCTCCCATATAATCTAATTCTGACTCAGATATTTCACTATTACAATCATGTGGGGGTTCTTCGAGTTCTTCTGTATGTCTATTTCCTTCCCCAATCTGTTCATTTTCTTCTAGAAATTGTCTATATGCTGTTGTAGGGCTCCAGATATAACTACTAAATACACCATTTTCATAAAATAATAAAGATCTTTCATAAAAAGTGAGATCATCAATTATTTCGATATTTATATTACTTGTTTCTCCAGGATTTATTTGATTTATTGTTATAATTATTACTCGTTGTACACTAAAGAAGAATAATTTGAATTCATAATAATCATTATAATTTGAATTCATAATAATCATTCTCATGTTTGTTACTCTATGAGGATAATAAACATAAAAAACTAGCATTCTATCACTTCTTTGATAATTAATCATTAATTCAAAATTTTCTGAGGCAATACTCAAACTATTATTATCCATTAGTTCTATTGAACAACAATAATTATAAAATCAGGAGTAGAGAGAGATTTCTAAGGATACCCTAAAAATCGAAACAAAACGATCCATCATGCTTCCGACCTAGTTAAACTTCTCCGAGTTGCTCTGTATCAGTTACTACCAGTGGATAAAATACCTCTGGTATGCACCCCGATTTCAGTGCTCCTTTTACGTTCCTCCCATCTCAGGATTATTATGCTCTCAAGAGAGCTTCATCCGAGAGATACGTCTGGAACAACTCGTAGCACTTCGATATAGGCAACCACAACCTAGCTCGTTTCATGCTACTAGGTGTACAATCTAACTATAAAGGGTTACAAATCGGTCTTTTTGTAAGATCCGTCAGGCAGAGCCTTACAAAACTCTGCCTAAATAAGAAAAATTAGTTTTTCATACCTTATTTTGTACAAGATCTTGTAGTTGAACTCATAGGAAGATAATTTTATTTCTCCCAATTCCCTTACAGACTTCTCTTACAAACTTATGTGAAATTTCTTTTCTCCTAGATGGTCATGCTTCTACCTTACTCAGCCTACCCTTTTATAGACCAAGGGATCAGCTTACAACAAGTTTACATACGTCATTGCTTACATCACATGTCAAATAATTGATGCTTACATCAGTCTTTAATAATTGCTTTGTGGACTACTCTAGAAAAGAGATTCCTCCTGGCAGACATCTTCACATGCTCCACATTTGTGTTGAGTTCTGTCTTCACCAAGCTGCAGTAATATCCAGTTGTCTCTTCTGTCATTGTCATTGCTCCTGTAGATAGTATCTGTTACCAGCTGTCAAACAGCTCATGCTTATCTTATGGTTGTTTTATTTTTGCTATACTGTACATTTTTTTTTCTGGATCTGAGCTGTCATAGATCCATATGTTGTCATCTCTTAGTTTTATATCTTTTAACTCACAATACATGTTCCTGAAGCCCATTGCCCTTCTTTCTGGGATTAGTTTTTCAAATTCCTCAGTTTTATATGGTACAATATTTGATGCTCCATAGATCACTTGGGTGGTCATCCCTATTTTTATAACGTGTTCTGCTGGAAGCTCTTCATTGTCTTCAAGATATTCAGGGATAGCTGCAAACATTCTGAAATATATTTTTGAGGACTTTGTGAGGCCAAAATAACTCTTGGCTACTTTGTAAATTTCTCTTGGTAAGTGGAGCAGTTCCTCACATTCTCTGGACTGATAGATGCAATGAATAAGTCCTCTTTTGAACAATGCCCTGGTTGTTCTTGGATTAGCTCCTGGTAGGATGATGGCGTTCATATGTTGTTGTGATATGGTTTTGATGAACTGGTTCACCTCGGTACTTGGCATAGTTTTTGAATATATTGTAAAAATAATATTTTCATTAATACTTTGATAGGAGCTTTCTCCGTAAGAAGTGTCTCCTTGTATGAGGTCTTATTTGAGGATGTAAGTGCATCCTCTTTTAAGGAATGAGTAGGTGCGCCTATCTCACATTTTCTTACTAGGATTGTCCACCATATTTTCTGTGGTTACATGCTGACCTACATGCTGGTAGAATAGACTTTGGAGCCCGCATATTTGTAATTATAATTGATTAAATGCTCCTTTTATTTGTTCCATGGTTCCCTTGAGGCAAATAATATCCTGTTCTATTTGTTGGACTCTAGTTTCCATTCTACAACAAATGAAATAGTTAATTTCTTAACAAAAAATCAGCTAAAATGTTGTCTTTTCCTTTTATGTTTTCTATTGAGAAATCGTAATGTGTTAACTCCATTTTTAATCTTATCAATCTTTTGTTTGCTATAGTTGGGTCTATTATTTTGTTAATCCAACTTTTTGCTTTCGTATTATCTGTCCTTACTGTGAATTTCGTATGTATTATAAATAATTCAAACTTTTTTATAGCTTTTAAGATTGCTAGTAGTTCTTTTTCGTTTATGTGGTAATTTTGTTGGGTTTGTGTGAAAGATCCACTAGTATATCTGGCTAGTCTTTCATCTTGTTCTCCTATTTCAATGAATTTTAATACTGCTCCCCAATTATTTTCACAGGTATCTGTTTGTATTATCCATGAACATTCTTTAACAGGTAATCTTAACTTATTTAATTCTGAAGTCTGTTGTTTTAATATTTTAAGTTTTTCTTCATCCTCTAGGGTCCATTCCCATTTTTTAAACTTTTTAGTTTTTATTGTAACCAATTTGTTTTTGCTCAAAAATTTGGTATGTAACCTCTTGTTTGATTTAGTAACCCGATTATAGATTGTACTTCTCTTTTTTCTTTTAGCACATTAGGAAATGTCTTTATTTTTTCTGCTATATGTGGCTGTAGTTCTATTCCTTCGTGTAATAATTTTGTTCCTATGAATTCTATCTCAGTTTTGAACAATTCCATTTTCTTTTTTGATAGTATAATACCTGCATTTTTTACTATTTCTATGAATTTTAGTAGATACTCTTTATGTTGTTCCTCGTTTTCGAATCCTATTAGAATATCATCTACATATACTAATATGAAATTGTTGTATTTTTCAAATATCTTATTCATATATTCTTGAAATATTCCTGGACTGTTTTTATAACTGAATGGTAATACATTCCATTCATAGAATCCTTGAGGTGTACTAAATGTTGTTAACTGTTTTGAATCTTCTGTTAGTTTTACATGATAAAATCCTGATTTACAATCAAATTTCGAATATATTTTTCTTGTTCTTACTATGTTGAGTAGTTCTTGCATGTCTGCTAGTGGATATTCAAATCTCTTAGTATTTTTATTTAGTTCTTTATAATTTACTACCATTCGAGATTTACCTCTTTTTTCTTCTGAATTTTTTCTTACTATGAATGCTGGTGAAGAATGTGGACTTTGTGATTTTCTTATGTAATTATTTTTCATTAATTCTTTTATATGTATTTTGAATTCTTCTAGATCTATTGGAGTGTACCTTATAGGTTTAATTTTTATTATTTTGTTCTTATCTATTAACTCTATATATGCTGTGGGTTTACTTAAGTTCCATTTTGCCAAGGGGTTTTCTCCGCATAGATCTTCTAATTGTTTTTATAAAATTTCTTTTGTAGTTATTTCTTGAACTTGTTGTATTCTAGTTTTGTTTGGTAAATATTGATATTCACCGCGCTGGGTTGAAGAAACTCTGATGTGTAGCATGTCAGTTCTGGAATAAGGTTGGGTTATTCTAATTGCTATTGCTTGGTGTCGACAATGTGTTATAAATACAACTGATTTATGTGATATGGTTATATGATAGTATTATTGGAAAAAGTCATTTCCTAAGAGAACATCATTATTCATATCATCAAACTAGTACATTAATGGTATTTTTAGTATGTAATTTCCTATTTGGATATTAACATTTTGTTGATACTTATCAAGTATGATAGTTTATCCAATTAATCCAGTTATTGCTTTTTTATTATATCCATCTTGTTTCCATTTTGGTAGTATATTTTCGCGGCATAGGCTAGTGCCTGCTCCGGTGTCTATTAGACTATGATAGTTTCTTGATTGGTATCCTTCGTAAACAAATTATATTAGTATATATAATGTGTTTTTTGTTGCTCTTAATGGATTCATTTGTCCAATATTCTATTTATTACTATACTTTCATTGTTTACTGTTATTGTGATTTTTTCTTCTTGAATTGAGTAAGGTTGTACTGATGTAAGGAAGTAAGTTCCTAATAACATGGTGTTCTGGGTCTACGTGTAAGTGTAATAACATTTCATTTCTACCATTTATCCTTAGTGGCAGTATTATTTTGTGTACAATTGGATGTCTATTATTGTAATAGTCTAGGTAGTAATATGAGTTTTTCTAATGTCACTAATTCAATTGTTTTTATATTTGTTTGTTTAATATGTGAATTAGTAGCTCCTGTATCTACTAAGGCTACTTGTTTATTCCATTTTCCATTGTCATAATATTCTATTTCTATTTTAAATTGGTTATTATTTTGGTGTTCTAAAATATTTATTATTGGTATTAATTCCAATGCTTGTTGTTTGTTTCTTATTGATAGTGATCTCTTTCCGAACATTATTTGTGGTGCTTTTCCTTTTGCAATTTCTTTTGCTTTATTAAATTCAAATTCTATATAATTTGGTATAGTCATTTCAGGGTTTTCTCTAGCTGGTTTGTATCTTATAATTTCACTGAACAGCGGTTCTATTTTAAAATTATCTGTATTTCTAGATTTTTCTTCATGCTTATTAGTGAAAGCATAAATATTTATTATTTGTATACTCATAACTTTGTTTTTTCTATCATTTCTATTCCTGACAATCTGTGATACATGACTAGACTTTTGTCTTTATTTTCTTCTGCCGTGCTTATAGAGAAATTAGGTTTTATTGTAAATTTTATCTTTTGGTACATTAGGTTTTCTTGTACTAAATCTATTAAGACATCTTGTGTACTTGATATTATTCTATCATCCATTAGGTATATTTCCAGGGGTGTATTGATTCCTTCCTTAAAATAGGCTTTTATTATTATTTGTACAGCTCCTAAATGTATGTGTCTTAATGTTTTTCTGGTTTTGTCAATTATTTTTTTCATCACTTGTCTTATTATTCTTTCAGTTATTAATGGGATTATGATTTTTCCTTGTGTTTACTCAATGTGTAGGTTGTTCATTATTTCTGGCTATTATGATGGTACTTTTCTTTCTTTCGAATATTGGAAGTTTAAAATTTCCTTTTGGATTTATATCTAATTTGGTCGCTCTTATTTTATCGTATTTTTGTATGTCAAAGCACATTCTTTCTCTTACTTCTTCATTATTTTCTTCTTTTTCTGATAGTTCTTTTATTTCTGTTATTTTTGTCATCATGTTTATTTCACATTCTTCTGTTTCACCTTCACTACTTCCACTATCTTCTTCCATTACCATTATTTCTTCATCTTCACTTATTTCTGACCATTCTTCCCCATATTCTATGAGTTCATAATTTATGTTATTCATTTATTCAATTTCTTCTACGTATTTTACATTTTCTTTTTTCATTCTTTCAGAGCAATTTGGTGATATATGTCCTACCTCTCCACCTATGTAACAATTACATTTCTTAGGGTTTTTCGTATATTGTCTATTTTTTTTATTTTTTTATTCTTCTAAAGTATTTTTATAGGGTTTTTTATCTCTCTTAAAAGTTTTTCTATATTTTGGTTTATATTTTTGGATTTTGTGTTTAGTACTCTTTTTTGTATAATTATAATTATTATTACATCCCCGATGATTCGGTTTTGCATCTTCCCAACAAATTATTTGCTTATAAGTTCTGTAGTATTTCATTGTTGCTCTAGCATCTTGGCATACTTTATCCCTATAATCTTTTACAAATTGTGTTTTATATCCTAAAGTATCTACTTCTGGTTTTACTTTCTCACTTTTATCTGCACTGTATATGTTTCTACTCCATGGATCAGGTAGTTTTAGAAAGAATGAGTCCAAGATTGGACTCCGTTCTTCTTTTGTATTATAACTATCATGGAAATATTCTCTGAATTTGCACGCATATTTGTCAAAATAACACGTCGCATATTTCTAAGTTACTTAGTCTCCATCTTGCTTGATTCTTTTTGTATATAGTGTATTTTTCTCCTTTATCGTAGACACTGACATCTGTTCTTATTGTTATTTCGTAATTTGTAATTTTTTCTTTCAGACCTAAGGTTCGTTGTGCTGATGTTTCTTCAGTTCCTTTATCATCAGTTGGTCTTGATTTTCTTATAGTATTTCTCTCTTCTTCCTTTAGCCTATTCCACCATTTTGCCACTACTCCTATAAAGGTGGCTTCTATAAATTTCTTAAATGCGTTTCCTGTAAGATTTTGCCTAAATCCAACTATTAGTGAGTCCTTTACCCATTCTTCTGTTGTTCTATCTATGTCTTTTACGCAGTCTAAATCTAGCCATTCTCCATTTTCTAGCTATTCCTTTTTCGTCGTATTCTGTAGGTTCATATTTTGGAGTTTCTTTTTCTTTATCTCTTCCCAACTTATTATTTTTTGTGTTTTGCCATTTCTATGGTAGGTGATAAGGTCTTTTGTTAGGTGGTGACCTTAAGATTTCGTACATGTCATTTGGAAGTTCTGTAGGTTTTGCTATAATATTTTCTTTATCTTGGTCCATTTTTATTTCTTCATTTGTTATATCTAGATTTTTTAAGGCTTTTTTTTACTTCTATTGGATTAGGATTTACCCTTAAATCTTCTATTTCTAAAATATTTATATTAAGTTTTGTTATACCTTCTAATTCCTTCATACCTTCTTCCGTTATGCCTAATTGTTCTTCTGTGTAGTCAGTTGTATATCTACCTAATTCTTTTATATTTTTGTTTATGATTTTTAAATTTTTTCTTATAACTCCTACAAACTCAGGACCAATGCAATCTTCTTCCAACTCTTGTATGTTTATCATATAAATTTTTGGGCTTATATTTGGGCTTATATTTGGATTTAATCTAACTGCTTCATTGGCCATACATAGCCTAATATTTTGAATGCTAGTAGATGTTGGTAATACCAACTTGCTTCTTCGTTTCTGTAATCTAACACTTTGTATGCTATCTCTTTTTGTATTTTCTAAGTAGTTTATTAGTTATTTTACTTGTTATTAACAAATAATCTGATATTTCCCTATCAGTAATATATTTTCTTTCTGTTAATCTTCTATCAATGTATCTAATTTTAAAATTGGAAAGATTTTTTTATTTTAGTTTCTATATTTACTGTGAAATATCCAGTTTTCTAAGGTTAAGAGATATTATAGTTAGTTAGATATATTATAAGGTTATCATTTCTAAAGCAGAGCTATATTGAAAATTTTGTTTTTAGGTTATTATATTAATAGGGTTAGTTAGATATAATATTTTGTGAAAGTGGGTCAGTTGTCTAGTTATTTTTGGAAGTGGGTCGTTTTGCTAAATAATTATTGAAAGTGGGTTAGTTATTAGAGTTAGCTCTAAGTGTTACAGAGAACAAAATGATAGCAGATTAATCAAACAAGCCATTACTTTGAAATTTTATTGAAAACTGTTTGCTGCAAGAATTCAAACAATATCGAATTCAGTACAATCAAACTCCAATTCTATACAAAATACAAATTATCAAAAATAATCATCTTACGCAACCACGAAAGAACCATTATTCCAATTTTTCGAGGCTATATGAACCATTCTCTCCATTTAGGTTGAAAATCACTAATAAATTGTTCATAGTTTTACTTTTTTCATATTAATTTGGCCTCGAGATGTCAATGGAGAAACCTCAGAGCCTTTCATTTTCATAGGTCAGCAAAGAGAGAATAGGTTCTAGAATCGACAGCAATGAGCCTTAGAGCTGAAACTGCAGCAGCTACAGCTAAACAGCTAAACCCCACAACATTGAGCCAGTGCCAGGTCTTCTGAAGCACCGAAAGCTTATTCTTCTTTGCCCTCAAATACATGTGATTTGCAAGGACAAATGTAAGGGGAAATGTACTTAGTGCTCCAGTCAAGCTCATGAAATCTCCAATGAATGGTAGCAGAGCTGCCACAAAAGTATTCACTGTAAGGTAGCCTCCTCTTACTAGGATTCTAAACAATAAGTTGTGGAAGCAGAAAGCATTCTCTTTTCCTCGCCCATATTGTGTATCCAAGTATTCGTACATTGGACTCGCAAATATCTGAAGGCAAATGGGAAAATGTGAGCATGGAGAAATTGGCTCAAAAATATATCTGAAGATAATGTCAATGTATTTATTTGTAATCCAATACAACCAGTTTGTTTGTGCCAAGATACTGGGAATCAAGATTACAGTAAATAATGGCTACCAGTTCCATATTTTGTATCCTTCAATTTCGTACCTTCATATGTAATTCTAGAGCTATATCCCAGTTGCTGTGTATTATGCTTGACATTCATCAAATTATGCAACTTCGAATAGGAAATTTTACATTGACATGCCATTTCTGTATGTCACTCACTTATCAAACATTCATTGGATGACCCCCCTATGCAAAGTTTACAGTAATTTGAGCCATGAAGAAGCATTACTCGTACACTCATTTTGAGGTGTATAGAGGTATTGCACCACGGCCTCACAAAGAATTCCTAAATGATTTCTGTTAGTACAAATATGAAATAAGAATCGGAACAATACTTTGTAGGACATGCATTTTTATTCTTACAGCCTACTTGATATCTCGAAATTTGTATGAGAAGTCTTAGATATTTGATTACCTTTTCTCTCACAGATAAAGAAAATCAAAAATACCGAAATGCACAGGAATGCCATAGGAGAATGGGTTTTCATTGGTAAATCTGTGCCCACCTCAATAGTTAAGAGGTAATAAAATTTCATGGCCTACTCAACGATCATGGGGAATGTTTTTTTTTATTTATAAAAGATGACTAAAATCATCGCTTCATTAACGATCAATTAACGAAACAGAGAAGTTTTCATTACATATTACAACCTCCAATACTCAATCTAGTGAATAACCTAGTGGAATGTCAAGGTGTCTAATGATCATGGGGAATGTCAAGGTGCCTAATGATGCATTTTAAAATAAAAAATAAAGCAAAGAAAGAAAAATTAAAAAAAAACAATTGTGGTGCAAATATGAGAGCATACATGTAAAGCAATTACAGTCTGCAAAAAAACTGCAGTATTGGCAACCGTCTTAACCCAAATTGGGCCATTGACACTGTTGAGAAGATAAGTTGATGTTGAAGATCCATAAGCCCAATACCCCACGAAGGTGACAGCATATAATGGCAAAACACCAACCGTAAACTGAAACCAGAGCGCTTTGTCCATGTTCCTGATGACAGGAGGTTTTACTGTGGCCTGCAATTAATATAAAATTACATAAATAAAGTCATAGATTCAATTAAAGAAAAGCCGAAAAAAGTAATCGCAACTAGAGGGTTTAATATAAACTTTAGTTTTAAGAATGATAGTCCATCACCACTGAGCAATATCTTGGATGGTACTAGAGTGGTGCACAAATTGTGCATAGGTTGAGACCCTGGATTCGAGGCCTAAACATCTCCACCCCCCCCCCCCCCCCCCCCCCCCCCCCCGCCACCCCCAACACACACACATTTTTTAGACTTCCTCTTCTCTGATTTCCCCGTTGTCGCGCTGATCATCCTCTCGGACCAGCTACTGATCATCGCCTTGGTAAGCTATTGCCTCACCTACTAGCTAATCAGACGCGATATCGTGTTAACATTTTCTCTTTCATTGTAGTTGAGATTGTCTTTCATTAGGGAAGGGACCACTCCTTAGACTGTTTTAAGACAGGATAGGGAGCTCCTTCATGCACTCACACGTGTGTGTCATGCGTCTGTAATTTCCCACGCTCCCATTGTGCAGAGAGTCTGTCTGATAGCAATCAGGTCTGTCAATGTAATGGGCACTTGAACGAGCGGGGTGAAATGTGCGAAGTGCCACAAGAGAAAGAAGAAAGACTTTTCCCCATGTGGGAACTATGAATTCTTTAGTTTAGGAACTCTTTGCCGACTTCGTGAAAGATTATCATTATTGAATTACAAAGAAACTTCGCTCCTTACCCTAATACTTACGCCGGGCTCGCTCCTTAACTAAGAACTAGCCCCCCTTGCTTCTTGATCGACTTAGAGCAAACCCAATCTCACATTATATATTATATAATTATATTAATTTATATGAAATATGAAATTATATGAAATTATATGAAATTATATTTATATTACATAATTATATTAATTTATATGAAATTATATGAAAATGAAAATATGAAATATTATGTTATGAAATATGAAGAAAATAAATACCTTGATTCAATAGGAAATTGAAATATAAAATATGATTATGATATATAAAAAAATATGTATATAAATATGTAAATATGTAGATATAATAATATTATAATAATATATTAGAATATTAGAAAATATATTCTAATTATTAGAATATATAATAATAGAAATAGAATAAATAGAATAATATTAATATTGTATATTAATATTCATTAATAATAGAATGAAAATTGGAATCTAATTAGTCAGATATTTTCATTATTAGAATTAGAAAATTAGAATAAGACGAATAGGATTCTATATCTATAATATCTATATATCTAGTTTAGTATTAGTCATATTATAGTTATATAATATTTATGAATATGAAAATAATTCTATTTATATAACTAATTCTAACTAATATTTATATTTTATATAACGAATTCTAACTAATTTTATATTTTATATAACTAATTCTAACTAATTCTAATTATTTTAGTTATATTATTCTATATTAATAGATTCGAATTCTATTTTCGATTTTATTCCGATTAGAATATTATTTATGGCCAATATACCCCCAAAACAAAAAATAAAATAAAAAAATTGATAATCCTTCCACATGGTGAAAACTGTAGAATTTTAAAGGTAGGGAAATGTGTCCTCAATCTTCCATTAGTTAAATATTGCTTCTTTACCACCTCCCTCAATTTCATTTATGTTTCACCCCACCTTACAACTCTCTGTTAACTAACTTCAAAATGATAAACTAAAGTAAAGAATAAGAATTTTTTCCCCTTCAAAATTCGACAAGCATACTATAACTTGAGAAGGATAAAATAGTATCACGAAAGTAGACATTAACAGGATAATATGCAAACAGAAAAACTAACATGCTAAGGAAAAACATATATATGAGAGCTATTTCAGTCTTCACAGCAGTCAGTGTAGAAAAATGAATATATTACTCCCTCCGTTCCAAAATATAAGCCATACTAGCACTATTTTTGTTCCACAATATAAGTCACTTTAGGTTTTCAAGATAAATATCTTGTCTCTTCATATTAATTAATTAATAAATGTCTTGTCCATTAACTAATATGACAAGTCACTTCCAAATTTACTCATCTATTCGTACTATAATAGAGAACTAGATTTGCCCATGGGCACGTGTCTACGACACGTCTTTGGAACGATACAGCATAAGAAAAGTCTTGTAAACAGTAAAACAAGAATTATGTAGCTCAAGTTTGAATAGTATGACAATAATTAGTTGTAAATAAAAAGTCCATGTTTCCATTAGTATATGTTGAAAAATAATTATAAATGAGGGTAGAAAATCCAACTTCTTAGAACTTTGAGGGTGGAAAATGATGAAATTTAACTATTAAAGAGATATTTGTTATTTTCAATGTAACATGAACACTAAAAAAAACATAAAAAATCTGAAAATTTACAAATCTGAAATCTGAAAATCTAAATTTCTGAGTAAATAGAGAGAGAATGAGAGAAAGAGAGAAATAATTAAATAAATAAATGAGTTATTTTTTTTTTTTTGGGGGGGGGGGGGGGGGGGGATTTGAATTTGTGTTTTGGGGTTTTAATTTTTTTTTTGGGGGGGAGGGGGGGAATGTGTTTTGTGAGGTTAGATTTGGACCTTTGATTTTTAGGGGATTGAAGGAGAGCCACTTGATAGCTTTCTTTGTGTTTTATTATATAGATGATAAGTAGTAAGAGAGGAGGGTAAGTATGACATTTCACAATATTCTTAAAGGTCTATCAGTCATAGTCTAGTACTCTTACACAATCCTAGGTTATTCCTAACAAGTTGTGTAGAAACTTAGAAAGACTTATATTTTGGAACATAGTGAGTAGTACAGAATCAATAACAATGTCATCAAATTAACCGCGAAAGCCCACATTATACCAGTCTACTAGGAGGAAATGTCAAGAAAACTAATTTTCTTTTAACATTTTTTTTTGGGGGATGTAAAGGATTGAGTCAAAAGACTCCAGCCCATAAAATAATTATAAATAACGAGAATCATACATTGAGCCAGTTTACAAAAATACAATAAAATCATGCATACTCAAAACATTGAAAGCTGAAAGCTAATAAGGAAGTAGCTTCAACTCAAACGACCACAACGAGCAGGAATGAACCAAAATCAACCAATCAGCAGAACCCCCCATCTCGAAGCCATGCAATTCTTTAAAGCAATCCCGAGGGTGAAAAAGCAACAGAATCAAAATAAACAAGCAACCAAAGGTGCAAACACCATAGCAACACAATTGGCAGCATCCAAACCGGCAAAACCTGATTGGAATACCACCTCAGAAAGGCCAGCACACTCACAGAGAGAATAAGGAAATAGATCATAGAAGAGAACATAGAACATAAAAGGTAAATAGATCATTGTAAGATAAGCTAAAAAATAAACCAAAAGGCAGCGTTAAGGGAGATAATAACCCAGCAACAAGATCGAGTCGCAGGGAGAGCAAAATAGGAACCAACAGCAAGCGAAAGTAACAGCCATGAAAATGGGTAAATTTGGCATCAAAAGAAGGTAAAACTTGCTCACAAAACAGCCAAAAAGAAGGAAATAATGCCAAAGGAGTACCCCAAGAACCTTAGAACGTTAGCTCTACAAGAAAGGATAATCGAAAGTCAATACAAAGCCAGATCATAAAATTAGACTAAAAAAGGAGGAAAACCATGATTAGTGAAATAAATAGAAGCTTCATCAAGCTTATGAAGTTGAAGTTTAAGAATTTTAGATTCTTTAAGAATAGAAGCCCAGAATTTGGTGAAGAATAGAAAATCATCAAATAAGGAGTTAATAGTACGCGAAGTTTTGGAGAAAATTATGCTATTACGTTCCTTCCAAACTATCCATATTAAGGCCATCATGGATAAATCCCATGATGGCCGAAAAAAGCGCTTAACACGATGAGATCTCCAAATACTTCACCACGATGGGATGGCACTCGGCATACCAATAACAGTCCAAGCTTTCTTACAGATCGCCGATAAAGGAATAATGAAGGAACAATTAATGAATAAGTGCTTGGCATCCTCGTGTTGGGTGAGACAAATTTCTAATCCAAGGCAAGGTTTCTATTGTTGAGGATATCAACTGTCAGAAGTTTGTTATGAATAGTAAACCAAGTAAGAATCTTAACTTTAAGGGGGCAACACAGCTCCAAATAATATTGGAGAAAGGAGATATCACACCTCCTGAGTTGAGGAAATTATAAAAAGACTTAACCGTGTAAGAACCGGAATTAGGTCAACGCCAGGCAATTCCATCCTGAGGGTGCCAACTATAGTAGCGTAATAACAAAAGTAGGTTATAATAACTAAGGAAAAGAGAGATGGAGAGCTCTCTTGAAAGGGATATGCCATTCCCTTCGGTCGTCGTGGGAGACAAAATTTGCCTCCACCGAAGAGTGGTGGTTAGTGGCAAGTAAAAATAATTAAGGAAAATCAGATGCAATTTTGTTGTTACCAATCCAAAGATCGGTCCAAAATTTAACCGAAGAACTATTACCACATAATTTGTGCAACCCGCATTTAAACGGTTCGACCACTTTCCAAACTCCTTTCCAGAATGGAGAGACTGTGGAAGAAATAACGGATCCCAAACTTTGAGACGTTTATGGTATTTATGGATAACAATATATCTCCAAGCCAAATCATTTTGATTGATGGCTTTTCAAAGCCATTTCCCAAGAAGGGCTAAATTTTGATGCCTAAGATTAAGAATACCAAGGCCACCTTCATGCTTCAATTTGCAAATCAAATCTCATTTACAAAGATGCTTACCAGCTTTAAAGGTGGAAGACCTGAACCCAAAGAAGTTTCTCCTAATCTTGTCAATCCGCTTGATAACCCAGGAGGACATAGAAAAAGGGCATCATATACAGTGGGTTAGAAGACAGGACCAAATTAACGAGCACTAGTCTGCCGCCTCTCAAAAGCTGGCAACCAGACCAAACATTGAGTCTGGATTCGACATTATCGATCATTGGAATCCAAACATTTTTATGAAGCTTACACCATCTTAATGGGATATCAAGGTAAAAGATAGGGAAAGAAGCATAGCGCGGTAAAAAAGTGAGCAATCTCAATTTGATGATTGGTGGACCCACCAAGCTAAAAGACAGAGGTTTTATTGAAATTAATGGATGAACCGAAAGCCTTTTCGAAAATGTATAGGAGAAGCTTAAGGTTACGAAGGGTGGTGCCATTAGGTTTTGAAAAAAGTATAGTGTCATCCATGTATTGCAGATTGAGCACCTCTCGAAACCCTAGGAAACCTCCTAAACCTTCAATAATGTTAGCCTCCCACGCTCTAAGGAGCAGTTTGCTAAAAACATCAACCATAAGGGAGAATAGAAGAGAAGATATAGGGTCTCCTTGTCAGAGGCCCCTCTTACATTTACATTTATTCTCTTCAATGCCATTAGTAATGGAGGAAATACCGACGAACGGACTAGATTTAATCTAGGAAATCCATCTCGGACCAAATCCTCGGTGAAATAAAATCTCACAGAAACTCTCAATTCACTTTGTCATAAGCTTTCTCAAAGTCTAATTTAAGGAGAATCCCTTCAGTATTAGATCGGTGACAATCAGAAATAATCTATTAAGCACAAACCACGCTATCTAAGATAAACCTATCTTTAATAAATCTGGATCGAGCTGGGTCAATTAAAGGAGAAATAATCGATTTCAGACGATTAAAGAGAACTTTCATAACAATTTTAAAAAGGGGGTTAAGGAACTAATTTGTTTGAAGGTAGAGACCTTATTAGGTCCAATCAATTTGGGAATGAGCACAATGTGAGCATAATCAATCCTGTCGAAGGAGAATTGGTAATTGAAAAGGTCAGAGAACATATCAAAAAGGTCGTCCTTAAGTAGGTCCCAAAATTTTTGGAAGAAAAAGGCGGGGAACCCATCAGGTACAAGAGCGGAATCACTACGAGAAAAGAAGATGGCAAGTTTAATCTCTTCCACAGAAAAAGAAGATTCGAGGCTCGATAAGTCATGGTGCTCATCACCATAAAGTTTAATCCAATCAAGATGGATGAAACGAGAACCAGAAGAATCCATAAGGTTCTTGAAGAAAGAGAAAAAAGCTAAATGAAATTCGGAATTGGTGCTTAATTTAATATCATCATCAACAATGGAAGAGATGATTACATCTCTGTCGATGAGAAGCGAAGTTATGGAAGAAAGATGTGTTACCATCACCGTCAAGAAGCCATTTAATTTTAGCTCTATGTGCCCATCTGATATGCTCCTGATGAAGAAGAGAGTTAAAGTCTCTTTTACATGCACTTCTTTCATTTCGGAAAGAGTCCGAAATAGGGCCAAGTTCTTCATGGCTATCAATAGAGTGAATAGTAGCAAGAAAATAATTCTTCAAGGTGTGGGAGTTAGAAATTTTTTCCTTCTGCCATATTTTGCATCCATGCTTGACGGCATGAAGTTTAAGCAAGATACTCCCAAGACCATGAGATCCAATTACTGTTTTAAATTTCCTCCGATACGGCCGAAATTTCGGCTAGCTTGCCGATACGAAATCACATACTTTATACTCTATATCGTTTTGGACCGAAATGTGTAGATTTAGGCCAAAATTGCCGAAATATCGACCGAAATATTACCGAAATTAGCAAAATATCAATCGAAATAGACACACAAATGTTATTGTGAATATATATAAAAAAGTTGTTTTACTTTTTGCATATATATATTTCAATTTATGACCTTAAGCTAAGATAATATGAGAATTTCGTCTCGCTATTGTTTGTATATATGCAAAAGTAAGTTTATTAACTAATACTTTTTTTCTAATAAATGCAAATTCATTTTAGTTATATACTTACATTACATTCTCTTTTATATCGTTGTTAAATTATGTGAATATTTGCTGTAATTGATTCAAGTCATTAGTTACATTATACAATATTTTATTTGATAAATGACATGTAGGACATATAATATCTTATTTAGTAACCAAAAATAATATTTATTGATTATAGGAAATGAACATTCGATATGATCACATTTCCTCGGATCTCCTCCGATATCTCCGATTTGAGACGAAACACCCCTTGCCGAGACGAGTCCGAAATCCAAGATTTAAAATTATGGATCCAATAATAGAGGTAAGGCAATTAATAATAAGGTTGACAAAAATCTGGTCTTCCAGCCAGAATTTCTTAAACAAAATTTGAAGGGTTTGGAAAAATTGAAACGGGAATGAAGCACAATAGGGACATGATTTGAACAAGGATTCGAAAGTGCTTGAACAAAAGAGTTGTGGAAGAAGGATATCCAGTTCTGAGAAACGAGAAAGCGGTCTAATTTAGCCATAGTTGGCAAAATCCGCATGTTGGACCAAGTAAAAGCTCTACCATTAATAGGTAGATCGATAAGATCAAGAGAGTGAATACAATCATTAAACCAATCAAAGTCGCTCAAGTGGAAGACATTACCTAACCTTTCTTGGCCAATCAGGTGACATTAAAGTTGCCACAAAAGATCCAAAAACTATTAATACAACCAACAAAGGACATAAATTCAGTCCAGAAATCATGGTGAAGGTCTGTGTTAGATGGTCCATAAACCGAGACCACCGTAATGGTCCAGTTGAATTCTAACCACTGAAGGTTAACAAGGAAGAACTTAAGACACCAGAACGAAATTAGATTATAAAGAGAAGCTTTGAATCCAAGGAGTACCCCCACAGGAGTTGTTAGCATCAAGGCTAACCCACTGGGTAATCATCTTGCCACCTAGATAGCGCTTGATCGTAGGAGAAAGAGAAGCAATTTTAGATTCTTGGATTGAAATTAAGTCACAATGAATAGAAGATATCAACTAAATAATAGCTTCTTGTTTATGGGAACTACCCAACCCACGAATATTCCAAGAGACATTAATCGTGACGAAAGTTGTTCTCACGGGCTTTAGAAATTTCTAAGTTACGAATATCATCAACATAATCGGACCTGTTTGGGTCAACTATGACACCCATATGAGCTGCCAAGTCCAACATATCATCATTAGAAAGGGAATCAAAATGAATTTGATAGACCGAACTAAGGTTATCTGGATCAGCCTGGATGGGAGGAATCTTCAGGTTACGGATCTGAGCCGCTAAGGAGGCTTTAGAAGAAGACGGTAAGTGAGCAACATTTTTATCTCGGATACGAGCACCAGAACGAATGAAATGTGACAAACCCTTGTTTTTGGAATATTTCCTTTTCACAGGAAAGGAAGAAGTAGGAGACATAAAAGAGTTCCCACTTGAAATAGAAGACTCATCAGAGTGGACATTAGAAAACAGCTGAAGCGGAGCATAGTCGTCATAAGGTGACAATGAAGATTAAAAAGTATCCACTGAATGGGTGGAAATAGAAGAGCGGGGGGGGGGGGATCTTTAACCTTAGGCAAAAGGAGAAAAGTAGTAGAATTGGTCTCTAATAAAAACGTAGCAATGGAGTAATTATAAAAAAAAGTAAGGGCGAAAATAATGTGAATTACAACAATGAACATGGATAGAAAGTAATTAAAGAACTCCACATAAAAGGAACTAACAGCTTGCGAATTAAAATAAAATGCACATGCCAGAGGAGACAGGGAAAGTACCTTACACCCGATGGGTGTTTTAGATAACTTTTTTTCCTCATCAGTGAGGAGGCTATCGAAATCAACCCAATCAACAGTTAGCTGCTTGTCGGTTGCATCTGATTTCAGTAAAGTTGACAGTATAAAGCATAGATATCAGTACAGGGTGTGGGTACGACACGACACGGGTATGGGAATACATGATTTTACAAAAAAGTAGGATATTGGTGCATTGGTGGGTACGATAAATATAAAATAATTTATATTATATTTATAGATATAAAATATTTTTCTTATTAAGAATGCAAACATTTAAACCATTTCATAGAATTATAAGAATACATTATAATTATGAGCATTTTAGAGAAAAGAAATGATAATCTAACTATCAAATCTTTGGGTAGTCTTGTTTTGTGTTTGCGCATAATTGTAAACAACAAACTTTTGAAATCAGTCTAGGACCCCATGCATTTATTTAAATATAATTGTCTAAAAATTGTGAAAATGTATTTAAAAAATTGGGTGCTCCTTGGGTACGCACCCGGGAGTATCCAAGAAGTATCGGCACCCGATACGCACCCGACACGGGTACGTTGGCCATTTGGAAGTATTCGTGCTTCCTAGGTTGACACAGCAAAGGGTTTGGGAGGGGAGGAAGACCGAACCACAAGTTGGAATTTATCCCAATTGGCAAAGAAGTGTAGGTTAATATCAGGTCATTTACTAACAAGGACAAACGAGGTTGGGATACTAGCACCAGCCAAGGGTAGAAAGTTAGTCAGCATAGAGGAAGAGGAAATACCTGCAGTAGAAACAGTAGTAGGAGTAATCGAGAGCTGAGCTGAAGGTTTAGGATTCACTTGAAAGGAGAGAGTTGGGTTAATCCACACAAGGTTAAGGGCTTTTGAAGGGGATAGCACAGTGCTTGGAGCAGAAGCATGGTGACTACGATCAAAATTGAATTTTCTTTTTTCACGCTTCCCACCGCTTGACATACTCTTATGGTGGCCCTGGAACTTAGGGTTAGCGCAACCGAGAATGGAAAAAGAACCTTCCTTGAAGGTGGCTGAGATTTCAAGTAAATCAGCAGCAACAGGGGGGAGAGTAGCGACAGTGGGTAGAGTAGAGCCAATGATCGCTGGGTTGATGGTAACCGAGGAATCGTGGTAGGTAACTGAGATGAAAAACATAGTCCCCGAGCCTCAGGGAGTAAGCAGTAACTCTATCAGCAAGAGGTGTACATAAACATTCGGCCTCTACATGGAGGCATCCAGAAGCAAGAAGAGTAGTGGATGGGGTGCATGTGAGGTCACCGATGCATTTTGTCATGTCTGCTACAAGACGAGGAGAATCACAAAATGGGGATAAGCCCAATACCGAAACATTAGTTGGATGAGTTTGGAGTTCAGGAAGCGCTGATCCAGAGAATGGCCACTTACGGATCATAAGAGTGACCTATCTAACAGTGAAAGATTTTTTAACCAGCGGATCAAGTAAGATTTTTGAGGTTGGACATTTGATGACTATGTCACCGTTAGAGCAAGCGTAGACAGTCCAGGTCCACCCTGCGACATTGCAAGTGTTGCAAAGAAAAGAGTCTAAGGAGGAGTTGGAAATAGAACCCCCAAACAAGGAAACAACACCATGTTCTGAAGATTATCCCTCTTCAAGATCAGTTCCTGTGAAAGATCACAAAATACCATCAAAGGGGGCAAAGGGGACTTCGGAGGGTTAGCCACCAAAAGAAGCTGAGTATACGGAGGAGTGGGTAGAAGGGCAGAAGATTCAGAGAGTTTGATTCTCTTGGTTTTTTTAGCCTGGATGTTAGCGAGTTTGGCTTGGAGGGTAGGAAATCAAGAGCAGACAATACTTGGTCGGAGATCGGAGAACCCATAGGTATTCCAAGAAGATGGTGAAGAGAAAAGCATCGGTTCTTGGAGTGGCCCAGCTTGGCACAGAAGAGACACTTCATTTTGTTTGTACAAAATAGTTTGAAATGCCCCGATTGGAGACAGCGAAAGCAGTAGTGGGGAGTGGGTTTACTGGATTTTGAGGTAGAAGTTAAAGTGGAAGATGAGGAGGAAAATAGGCGGAAAGGGGAAGAAGAAGAAAGCCCTGGATTGTTCTGGAAGATGGGCTGACTAAAATTCATGGGCTTCTCAAAAGAAAAATAGGGGCTACACAAAATGCCTTTTATTAATATTTTTTTTAACAACTTGAACCCAAGATTCACCCATAGCAGCGCACAGCCCACAACAAGAAAAAGAGCAGAAGAGTTGACTCAGTCAACGAGAAAAGATACTAAACCGATCAAATGAAAGAAAGAAGAAGAATAAGCACAAAGGAATGGAATAGAGGAGGAAGGAAGAATGAAGATAATAAAAAGGAGATAAAATAAATAACAGACAATAGAGAAGAGGAAATCATAAACAGATAATTCGAAGAGAAAATACCACTAGTCACTCAGACCAGCAATGAAAATAACACCACAGTCTAACAAAGAATAGGGGAATAGCAAATTGGAGAAAAAATTAAAATCGGTAAAAGGAAAGAGGACTCACATAGAGGTTAAGTAAATTGAACCGAAGCACATACACTTCTAAGCAGTGGGCCACAATTAGACGAGGGATAGGAGAAACTAGCAAAACCTTCGCACATCGAAGTGAACGTCTAAGCCCAAAAAGGAAGCTAGATCTGGAAGATCTAGGACGAGAACAAGACGAAGGTGAAGGGCGCTTAGGGAGAAAAGGATCTAGATCACAGATCTGGGGAACAAGGCTCAGATCTAAGAGGAAAGGAGGATTTAACTCAGAAAATCGAAAGTTGGCAAGTGGAGCACAGAGAACTAAAGATGTCTAAGGAAGTGATCAGCTCAAGAGCGAAGAACAGATCACGGATGGGAAGAAAGATCCGATCTTGAGGGGAGATCAGAACTAGGATGACAAAGAAGAAGATTACAAGAAAGGAGGAATGGACTAGGGGAGAAAGATTAGGGCAGATTGCGGGAGGAATATGGAGAATTTTAAGAGTTTATGGAGGATGTTTTGGGGGAGTTCTGTAGACTTTCTTTTGTGATGTTACCCTACTGGCTTACTGCTTTGCGTCTTCACTGATTAGTAATTCTCTTATCATTCTTTCAACATTAGTGTAACAATTGGAAGAGTAGCAAAAATAACCGTAAATATGAATAAAGTTGGAATAAAATGATAAAATTGATAAAATTATGGAGGGCGTGAACACAATCCTATAACCAAATTGAACAGTGCAAGCTGTTGAGGAAGTATAAAGAGGAAGTGAATGAAAAAAACAAGAAATATTCATCATTAGGCCAAGGTATTGATTAAGATAGTTTGGAAGGGAATGAAAAACTAAAAGTGTTAGAAAATTTGATTTTGCTTCACTACCGATAGGATTGGCCAGGTATAGGTTCAGTATCAGGTCAGCAGTAGCAACGAGAATTTTATGTTCATAGCAAAACTAAATGCATTACGCTCTATTACCCACTGGCTGTCCTATAATCAAGGCAATTAAAATATCACAAAAATTGTTACAGAAAAGGGTTATCATGTATGGGCTTATTATGAGAAGCATTGGTAGGAAAATTCCTAATTCAATGCAACTGCGTATCCCAGGTTCCCAGAATTGGCCATGTCTTCCCTCGTAAAGACAACAACAAAGCCTTTTTTTCCAATTAGTTGGGGTCAGCTACATGAATCCTAGTTTTCCATTCTGCTCGGTTCAGCGCAATATCTTCTATAAGGTCACAAGCTATCATATCTTTTTTCACTGTTTCCATCCAAATTAGTTTAGATCTTCCTCTACCCCTAACTCTACCCTCAATACTTATCAAATCACTCTTTCTAACGGGGCACTACTAGGTCTATGTGTGACATGTTCAAACCGCCTGAAGCGATTCTGATGTAAAACTTAATCCTAAATAGAGAATTTTCAAGAATTTTAAAGGATTAATTTTACCAACATGTAATGTGGATCAAATTCGAAATTAAAAACATTTAATCGGTTTGATGGATTTTCAAGAATTGAATTAAGTTTAATAGGTCCAATTAACGATTCAGTTTTAACAATCAATAATTATATCCCTAAGCATTCTTAGCGAGTAAAAGATGCAATATTGATTTGTACTCTAATTATTAAGTAGAAACGCTTGCTCTCAATATTTGTGGACTACAGATAAATCAAATAATATATAGAGATGATAAGGTAGTAACACAAATATTTGAGAAGTGAAAAGAGTTTACCGGGGTTGCAGATAGGGAGTACAGTGAAGAAAGGTGGCTATGAAGGTTGGCTTGCGGCTATGGTCGGTCGAAGTGGAAACAGGGTAAGGGAGAAGATAAGGAGGCAGATCTCGGGGAGAGGAAGTTGGGCGGCTGCGGTGGTGGCTGACTTGGACTTGCGGGAGGCGCAGTCGTGGTGTCCGGTGGTTGTCAAAGTGGTTATGGCTGGGTGGCGGTGGATGTTGGTGGCGGTGGAGCGATGAGGCAGTTGTGGAGTGAGGGTCGGAAAGAGAAGGAGACCCGAGGAGGTCCACTGAAGATGAAGAGGTTGCGAGGGTTGATGGGGTGTGCGATGGATGTCAAGGAGACAGCGGTGGTGAGGTCGAAAATGGAGGGCAGGGTTTCGGTCGGAGCTTGGAGGAAGAAGAAGAGGAGAAGAGGATTAGGGTTTGGGTTTAATTTTATTTGGGGATTAGGGTTTAGGATTTTAATTTGGGGATTAGGGTTTGGAAATTGAAGTGGATTTGGGGGTAGTTTTAGAGTTTATCACAAACCCTAAAATTGGATTTCAATCGTATCACACAAAAAGAGAGATGAAGAGCAAAACTCAACACAATAATTTTTTTAATCAAGAATAACATAACTTCTCATTAATCTCAAGACCCATATATAGGCTCAAAACAAATCTTGATACAAATCTCAAAATATTCTAAAATCTCAGAAATATTCTAATGCATAAAAGAAAGATTACATATGGCTATAATTGCCAAAAACAAATATGGTACTGAAATAAAATACTAAGCTAATGAAGCAGCTGTCCTAGACGATGCCTGCGCTGATAAAAATGCCTGAATCGTCTTGAACCGATGTCCTCATCCAACTCCCCGAGTGGAAGAGGGCTCGACCCAGTCGAGTCAAAACTAGTCCTCCTGTCATAGTGCTCCAAAAGGTCTGGATCCAAGCGCTGGAACTCTTAACGATCTATCCAAGTATTCTCCGACTCTGGCTTATTTTTCCATCTTACCAAATACCACCGTCTCTAGTAGATATTATCTTATCATCTAAAATATTATCTAACTTTTCTGTCGGTGGGTTAGTATCAGGTAGTGGGGGTAATGTGGGAATCTCACCATTAGGCTGCAGAGTAGACTCATTTATAAGAAGATTTATATGGTTAAATTTTGGGCCTTCATAGGGTACTATATCTACAATACTGAAAGTCTTATGCCAAAACCTTCAGGAAGGCCAACGATATAGGCATTATCATTGATTTTATGAAAATTTTTAAATGAGCCTGCAACACGTGCATTCAACTTCTTAACGGGTCCAGCTGGAAACCGTTCCGGACGAATCCGAACCATCACTCATCACCCACATCAAAAGTTTTAAATTTCCTTCTAATATCTGCTTTTAGGTTGTAGTTAGAATTATTCTTATTAATTTTCTTGGAAATTTCTCTATGCAAGTCATGAATGTGGGATGCAAATGCAGATGCAGACTCTGAGACTCGGTGATGTTCTACCATGGGGACAAGATCTATAGGTTGCCTAGGACGATAACCATGTACAACTTCATGTGGACTCATGCCAGTGGTTCTATTCTTAGATGTGTTATAAGAAAATTCAGCAACCGTTAATTCTAAGTCCCAAGTTCCCAAGTTTTTTCCCACAAGAGTACGCAAGAGATTGCCAAGTCTCCGATTGACAACCTCAGTCTGTCCATCAGTTTGTAGGTGGAAGGCTGAAGAGAACTTCAATTTCATATCCATCTTGTGCCATAAGGTCTTCCAAAAATAACTCGTGAATTTCACATCTCTATCGGACACAATGGTTTTTGGCAACCCATATAGCTTCACAATGTTATCAAAGAAGATCTGAGCTATAAGAGATGCAACGAAAGTTTTCGAGCATGGGAGAAAGTGGGCCATTTTAGAAAAACGATCCACAGCAACAAGAATGGAATCGTGTTTCTTCGTATTTTCGGTAAGCCTAACACGAAATCTATACTCACATCTTTCCAAGGGCGACTGGAAACAGGTAACGAAGTATACAGGCCTGTGTTATGTTTTTGTTGCTTGGCAAGTTGATAAGTATGACATCTGTTAACAAGTCTCGCAACGTCTCTCTTTAGCTTTGACCAGTAAAACCTATGTTCCACAATACCAATGGTCTTGCAATGCCCAAAGTGTCCAGCAAGGCCACCAGCATGCAATTCCTAAATAAGATACTCTCGTAATGATGTACTAGGAATGCACAGTTTGGAGTGATAGAAGAGATAATCTAATAATCATCTATCACTGGAGTGATGCCATCCTTCAAAGAAGTGTAGATCTCGTGAAAATCTGGACAGGAGGCATACTCATCTTTTAATCTCTCAAAACCAGTAATTTCGGTGCGCAATGTAGATAAGATCATGTGACAATGACTTAGCGCATCCGCGACCTTATTATCAATCCCTTTTGTGTGTCTAATGGTATACGAATATTCTTGTAGGAACTCTACCCATCGAGCATGTCTCGGATTCAACTTTTGTTGAGAATTAAGGAATCTTAAGGCCTCATGGTCTGAGAAAATGACGAATTCTTGTGGCAGGAGATAGTGTCGCAAATAGCGAAGTGACTGAATTACCGCATAGAACTCCTTGTCATAAGTGGAGTATTTTTATTTTGCTTCGTTCAGCTTTTCGCTGAAATAAGCAACAGGATGACTCTTGACTGAGGACTCCACCTATACTAATACCAGAAGCATCGCACGTTACTTCGAAGACTTAAGTAAAATCAGGCAACCTCATGACAGGTGTCTGAGTCATTCTCTTCTTGATCTTTTTGAAGGCTTTCATGGCTTTTTTACCAGACAAATTCACCTTTCTTCAAACAGTCGGTTATCGGAGCAATAATTGTGCTAAATCCTTACACAAACTGACGATAGAAGGTGGCAAGACCAAGAAAACTCCGCACATCACGAATATTGTGGGGCTCAGGCCACTCAGTAATTGCTCGTATCTTTTATGGGTCAGTGGATATTCTCGGGCAGAAACAATAAATTCCAGAAAAATAGTCTAATCGGAAAGGACGGTACATTTGGTAGGATTAGCATAAAGCTGAGCCTTCCTCAAAACACCGTAAATTTGTCTCAAATGGTCAAGATGTTGCCTAACGGATCAGCTGTAAATGAAGGTATCATCAAAGTACACCACAAGTAACTTGCCCATAAAGGGACGGAGTACTTGCGCCATGACTCTCATAAATTTGCTTGGGGCATTCGTCATTCTAAACGGCAGGACCATCCATTGGTACAGGTCATCCTTCATCTTGAAGGCGGTCTTCCATTCATCACCAGGACGAATACGTATTTGGTGATAGCCACTTTTAAAATCAATCTTGGAAAAGATTGTGGCACCAGACATCATGTCCAATATGTCATCCAAACGAAGAATGGGAAAACGATACTTTACCATGATCTTGTTTATGGTGTGGCTGTCCACACACATATGCCAGGTTCCATCTTTCTTTGGCGTCAATAGAGCGGGAACAGCACAAGGACTTAAGCTTTCTCTGATGAAGCCCTTTGCCAATAACTTATCAACTTGCCTTTTCAACTCGGCATGCTCTGTCGGGTTCATCCGATAATGTGGCAAGTTGGGTATACTCGCTCCCGATCCCAGATAAATAGCGTGTTGGATGTCACGCAGTGGGGGTAACTAGTTGGGGAGGTCAGCAGAAAACACATCTACAAATTCATGTAGGACAAGAGTAACTTGAGGCGGGATGAGTGACTTAGGATCTTTAGGGACTTCTCTCGCTGTGAGTAGAAGAATTGTAGCCCCTTTGTCAATTTCTTTTGTGAGTCCCTTCACCCATATACGTTACTTCCATGCCCTTTCTTGAGGGAGCTGGTGTTGCTTCAGCCGGACCAGTTCGTGGTCTCATGGGTATGAGCTTTATTTTTAGTCCGTCGTGCTGAAACACACATTGGTGGATCGACCATATATGGTCACATCGTGGTCGTATAACCAAGGTCTCCCTAAAATAACTTGACCCACATCCATTTTGAGCACATCACACCAAATTTGCTCTTTGTAAGCTTTGAAGTCCACAGGAACCACACATCGATGTGTTACTTGGAGGGTTGTCGCATCAATCCAAGATACTTTGTATGGGCGTGGATGGGGTTCAACTTTAAGTCCGGTCTTAGCTAAGACCGCAAAAGAAACAGCGTTGGCGCAGCTCCCGCCGTTAACAATCATCTTGCAATTTTTGCTACCTATAGTCGTAAAGGTGTGAAATATAGCAGTGCGCTTCCAATCATCATCTTCTTTTGGCTGGGACAAAGTACATCTGACTACATTCAAGTGAGGTGATTGGATAGACCGAATATAGTGGAGATACTGGTCATCCTTTTCATCGCTGAAGTCATTGCTTGAAAACTCATTGTCGGAATCATCAGCGCTGACAGCGGTACCCTCTACTATATTGATCCTATTGGGGCTGGGACAGTTGCGAGCAACATGGCCGTATACCTTATATTTATAGCACTTAGTGAGAGGATCAACCTTAGAGTAGTCTTTTTCGGTGTTCTTACCCTTATTGTCATTTCTAAATGGATAGGAATGTGAATTAGGCTTGCTGGGATAAGATTTATTGGGGTACTGAGAAGATGAGGGCTTAGGCCTAGGGGTGTCGGTGGAGGTCATTCTAGAGGAATGATCTCTCGAATCGCTGGATTTATAATGAGAACTTGCTTTAAGGGAATCCATATCAAGGACAATGGCATAAGCTACACTAATGAGTCCACATTTCTATGAATTAGTTTATTCCTCAGATCGGCTCGTAATCCAGTCCTGAACCTAGAGAGAGTTTGTTCTTCGCTCTCTTTACCTAAGGCATTGCACCGAATAAGGAAGTCATCAAATTTATCAACATACTCTTGAGTGGATTTGCTTTCTTGATAGAGTTGGTTCCACGATCTAACAATCGGGTGTGGAACGATAACGGTACATATCTCTCAGTGAACTTCTCTTTCATGACTTCCCAAGTGGATATGGGTGTCAGGCCTCGGCCTCTACGGGCATCTCCAAGATTGGTCCAGTCAGTGTTCTAAAAAGCGGCCTAGGCGGCGCCTAGGTGCTAGGCGGCCCTCCAACGCTTCGCCTAGGGGCTAGGCATTTAAGAAAATCGGTTAATGGTTCTAGGCGGTTAAAAGCGGATCTAGGCGACGCGTAATCGGTGTAAGCGGGGCTAAGTGGGCTAGACCCACTTAGACCCGCTTAGGACTTCATTATTAAAAAAAAGGGATCCAACTTATTCCAATCCGACCCGCTCTAATACACTCAAATCCCTAAAACTTCTATTTCTTCTCTAAATCCCCCGTAAAAAAAACCTCAAATCAATTCTATTCTCTAAATCCCTAATTCCTCTTCTCTAAAACCCCCAAATCACCTCCTCCGCCTCCCTCTCGCAGTCGGAGGCTTACAGCTCGCAGCTCGCAATGCGCTTCAATTTTGACCTCCTCCGCCTCCCTCCTCCTTCGCCTCCGTCTTCGCAGTCGTTGCTCACAGTCGTCAACACAACCTCCTCCGCCTCCTTCCTCACAATCGCAGCTCTCACTACTCTATCACTCAGTCGTCAAAACCTCCTCCTCCACCTCCCTCATTGCAGTCGCAGCTCGCTTCAACTTCAACCGACGTCAACACAACCTCTCTCTCCTCTCTTCAGCTTCAAAGTCAAGTCGTCAACACAACCACACCCTGCCTCCCACCTTGATTCATCTCCGACGTCAACACTACGTCCTCCTCTTCTCTCTCAAACTTCTCCTGACGCAACCCTCCTCCATCCCCCGACTCAAGCCTCCCTGCTTCCCCACACTGTTTGCTCCTTGAACTAGAACAGCCTAACAGGTAATCCCCACTACTGATCTTCGTCATAGATTAATACTAGTCTAATAGATGAGTATAAGACTACAAAAAAAGAAAAAGACTAATAATAATACACCGATTCGATTTTGTAAAGCTCATCCTGCAATTGCAAGGATAAATATCAAGAGTAAGAATTGGTAACAACAAAACAAAACAAAATGATAATATATATAAATAAAATATATACATAAATAAATATATATATAATATATAAATAAAACCGCCTAGCGCCTAGCCGCTTAAGCTCCGCTTACAAGGCATAGGCGCTAGGCACCCATCGGCCGCCTGACTACCGCCTAGCGACTTTTAGAACATTGGGTCCAGTGTTGTTGAGTTTTATCCGTTAATTTCATAGTGGCAAATTTAACTTTCAGGACTTCGCTCATGTCAAACCACACGAAGTAGTGGTCCATGGCACGGATCCAATCGAGAAAAGCTTGGGGTTCCATGCGGCCTTCAAAAAGGGGAACGTCAGCCTTAATGTTCTTGTATTGTTCGTAAGGGTCACGATCTTGAAGTCAGCCGTCACGATCATTCCCTTAAGTGATCTGACGATTAGCATGAAGCTCAGGGACAACAGTTTGATTTAATTCTATTTTCTCAAGCCTCTGATTGATATTGGCAAGAGTTGCTTGAATGGTAGTTAGGGTTGCGGAAATATCAGAGTTGTCCATCTCAGTTCGGGGAGGGGCTCGCGGAAGTCTAGGGTTTCTAATTGGGTGGTTAGGGGAGACAAGAAAGGCTCTTCAGGATCTGTGATGGTGCTGCGAAGACGCATTCACCAACGGTGGAAAACTAGGGGTCGTGTGTTTGCTGAAATTTGGGAAAATGTGTCCTAAATGCACTTAAGTTTTTTTTTTAAAAATATGAAATGATCTAAAAAAAAGACAGATAAAAGACACTAAAAAAGATCCTAAATGAATGCAATAAATGATGCCTAAATGATGCAAGAACTAGGATTTTAAGAACCTTCGCTCTGATACCAAAATGATGTAAAACCTAACTCTAAATAGAGAATTTCCAAGAATTTTAAAGGATTAATTTACCAACATGTAACGCGGATCAAGTTCAAAATTAACACACTTAATTGGTTTGATGGATTTTCAAGAATTGAAGTAAGTTAAACATGTCCAATTAACGATTCAATTCTAACAATCAATAATTATATTCCTAAGCGTTCTTAGCAAGTAAAAGATACAATACTGATTTGTACTCTAATTAACAAGTAGAAACGCTCACTCCCAATATTTGTGGACGATAAATAAATCAAATAATATAATAGAGATGATAAGCCAGTAACACAAATATTTGAGAAGTGAAAAGAGTTTACCGAGGTTGCAGATAAGGAGTACAGAGAAGAGAGGCGGTTATGGAGGTCGGCTTGCGGCTATGGTCGGTCAGAGTGGAAACGGGGTGAGGGAGAAGATGAGGAGGCAGATCTCGGGAAGAGGAAGTTGGGCAGCTGCGGTGATGGCTGACTTAGGCTTGCGGGAGGCGCAGTCGTGGCGTTCGGTGGTTGTCGAAGTGGTTGTGGCTGGGTGGCGGTGGACGCTGGCGGCAGTGGAGCGACGAGCCAGTTGCAGAGTGAGGGAAGGAAAGAGAGGGAGACCCGGGGAGGTCCACTTTAGATGAAGAGGTGGCGAGGGTTGATGGGGTGTGCGGTGGAGGTCGAGGAGACAGCGGTGGTAAGGTCGGAGATGGAGGCTAGGGTTTCGGTCGAGGCTTGGAGGAAGAATGTAATACCCCGCAAAATAGCATATGGCTATTTTGCACTGTAACCCGTGCATTGACTAAGTACTGCGCACGATTACATTTTTCCTAGAAATTATCAGTTAAAATTGAGAGATTTCAGACATACGGGCTGTTCTGAATCCGATGAAGTAAACTCGGAATATCATCTCGATTAAACTGGAGTTTTGTCCCGATTATTTCCACCAGACAATTGTCGGGTGAAAATGATAATTTCTATAAAAAATGTATTTTTATGGATTTTAATTTATATGTATTAGTTATTTCAATTAGACTAGTGCTTGAATTGAATGTGAGTTGTATTTGTGCACTAGGGTATGGTAACCTAGGGTATGGTGACCTAGGGTTCCTTAACCTAGCATAGGGTTAGGAACCCTAGCATCATGATGATCATGGCTTGATCTTGATAAAGATCCAATGGTGGAAGTAAAACACCATGTGTAAGTTGACTTGGAATAGGAAACTTCCATGAAGTCTCCAAGGAAGCTTCCATGAAGTTTCCAAGGAAGCTCCCAAGAAGATTCCACTTATGAGTTGGCTTCATCTCCTCCACACACTCCACCTCTCCCCATCTTGGCCGGCCCCTATAAACCCCACTCCCATTCTCACTTCACTCCACTTTCAAGCTCCACTTTCATTCTCCTCCTAAGCTTTCTCCACTACTCCTTGTTCAAAAAAAATAAATACATATATATGTATGTAGGAAAGGAAGAAGTCTATAAGAAAAGGAGTAATATAGAAGGAGAAGAAGAAGTGTAGAAGAAGTGTTGGCCAAGCAAACAAGCAAACACAAGGAGCAAAGACAAGCAAGCAAGTAAAGCTAGGAGCCAAGCTACAAGGAGATCTTGCAACTTCAAGTGGGTGATCCTTGAACTCTTTTGTGTTTATTTTTGTTTTGGTATGAATGGATGTGTAGTAGTGGTAGACATGATTTTGTTGTCATGTTTGAGTATGAGGAATGCTAGGAAAAAAATAAATTGTATGGTAGAGAATTATTCTTTTGAAGTTTGATTGAGTAGCATGATTGTGAGGGTATATTGGGGAATTTCTTACGCCCAAACGGTTGGGAATCTTGGGCTAAAATTCTGGGGTATTGTTCTTCTATGTATGTAGAGTATCCATGATTTTTTTCGTAATATTTGGATACATTTTAGTAGCCCGAACAGTGGGACCAAATCCGGACAGTAAGCAGCCAGAATGGCTGCTGGCTGTGATGATTTTTGGGTGTCTTTCCGATTTTGTATCTCGGAAACGACAAGGCATTTTGAGTTGAAAATTTTTGTGGACGCTGTTGTATATGTCTACAACCATAGTCTTAAATTTCGTATTTTTCCGAGGTCGTTTGTTGCCCCGGAAAAATTGTAGAACGCGACTGGGCCGTAGGTGTCGGCTGAAGCTGACTGCGCTTTGTGCTGAAGTTCAAAAAGCCATAACTTCGTGTATGTTTATCATTTTGCTACGAAATTTTGGGAGTAGCTTGGGGTATGAGTCTATTTGATGAATCCCAAATTTTAGAATTTTTGGAAGTCATTTGATGAAGTTTCAAAGGTAATTAGTGAGGGGCAGTGAATACTCTGCTGAAACAGAACGGCTGAAATGTAGCCAGGTTTGAGGAGTCGTAGATCGTTGTGTGAAATGAATTTGAATGTGAATTTTGGACACGATGAAATGATATATGTGTAGATAGAGAATCTCAAATTTCATGATCGTTGGACTTAGGAATGATTTACTATTGAATTTTAAAGTAGGGTACGTTCAGCCTAGTACGAGTTGTCTAGTTCATAGAGATAGATATTCCTAGGCTTATCTGTTAAGAATTTGGGCGACTGGCCAACTGGAGAATTTCAGTAGGGAATCATAACTCGCTAACCCAATTAGGATTGGTAATTCCAGGTTGTGGGCTATAACTTTCCAAGGTGGACAGATTCGGCCTTGTCAATGAAGTATTGTTAGAAAAATCAACCCTTCCCGTGTAATGCCCCCAAGGGAAATTGGTGTCTGTGAGAACATTTAGAATTGAATCTGAGGACGTATTCAAATAGGAAGTTAAGGTAGACAATCCCACCTTCCCATAGGACCCGGAATTGAGTGATCTCGATAACCAAGCGAACTCTTATGATATTGGACAAATGCAGCAAGTGTGAAAAGGAACGTACTACTAAGAGTATATGAGGGATATTTGGATGTCGAGATGATTGAACTTGAGGAACTAGTCAACTGAAGAATTGTAAACTAGGGTCTTACCTTTCCAGAGTTAGAGATACCAAGCTATTCTGACTTGTGTGCTGGAAATTATGGACATTGTGAGTTTAGCAACCTATTGTCTAGACTGACTTCAAGGTTGGAGTTAACTCGGGGACTTGGGTCCTTTAAAAGAAAATTGAGGGAATCATCGACTAGGGGATGGCAACGGATCTCCTCACCCTTCTAGGAAGTTCTGAGCGTATTGGTTTCCGATGAGTGTAGCTGGGAACACAGCTACTGGTATTTCTTGATTGTTCCATCGGACCATTGATGAGGAACCCTCTGCCTACCGCAATATGGTGGTCGTGAGCTATCAGATTTAAAAGATGGGTTTTTAGCATTTTATTCGGAACTTAGGCAAGTTCCTGTGCATGTACTCATGGTGGACATGAGTGAGTTGGGATATAGCTCTGTTGGATTGTATTGGGTGTCTCGATGCCTGAGTCTGTCAAAAGTCCAGAAAGGATAATTATGTGCGTGCTTACCTTCACTAAATTATTACGTCACCAGGGCGCCGTTAGACCACTCACTGAGGGTCACGGGCCGGGATCATTTTTGGGTCGCTGACCTATGAAGGTATTGGGAATCGGTGGATGTGATTCCGGGATGGTTGTTACCTTGACAGACCAGTCAGGCTCGACTTTGTTGACCGACGCCGAGTGTGGTTGAATAACAACATATTTTCAGTAAACTGGATTGATTAGTTTTTCTTTTATTGTTTCGCTTGAAAACCGAATTGGTGTTAGGGGTGATTCCCTATAATCCAACTTGTTCTGAGAGTTAGCACTAAGTGGTGATACTGGTTGTCTCTTCCTGTCATTAGGGATACGCACTGCGGTGCGTATCTTGCACTGTTAATTCCTGAAGTACCATGGTAAGAACGGGATGCTGATATCCTGGCGGATCGGGGGTATTTTAGGACCTCCGAGGTCGTCATGTTCTATGTTGGTGGACACGAACGGATCAAAAAAAGGATCTTTGCGCAATGGATATACTTGCGGTATATCTGTAAGTTCGTTACAGCTTTCGAGGATGGTTCGACGCGGTAATTATTGGTGACTTCGGGGTAGCGCCCCGCATTATATTCTTTTATTTTATTTCACCTCCTCAACCATGTCATACTATCAGGAACGGGAAGTAGACCAAATTAGAATGCATTGCATAGCGAGGGTTCTAATCCCTAAACATGGAGACAACGGCTTGATTTGGAAAGTATGTAGTATGGGATGCATACATTTCCAAAGTCTCGCTTGCATTAGACTAAGTACGTTGGCTTGACATGGGTCACGTGTAGTATGGGATGCATGTGCATCCAGAATCTTGCTGACGTTAAATTAAGTGCATCTGTTCTGTACCTTGTGTTTGAATAGACTTTAGGTTAGATTAAGTGCATCTGTTTTATACTCTGTATTGTTGCATTAGTCACAGGTCATGACATACACGAACACTAGGAAATCAGGATGCACGTTGAATTTTCCATTCAAGATGAATTTGTGAGTATGATAGTTTGAGGATCGCTGTTTCCTTATCAGCATTGCGTCAGTAGAATTACTGACGTACCCCACCTTTTAGGTACATGGATATCAGGTCACGAGTATAGGAGAGCCCAAAATCAGCAGGGCATCCAAGTAAGTGGCAGTATGCACGTCTACCCCCCGAGCAGGTGCAGAATTATCAGGGTCGCGTAGCGGAAGGCTCAAGCCGAGGGACAGGTCCCAGAGGGGGCAGATAGACCACTCAACGGAATTTCGGCAGTTACCAAGGGATTGCCGATCTGAAGACAGCCAATGGCTTCACAAGGAATGTTTAAGTATTTTTGTAGTCAGTTGTAATAAAGTTATGTAATTTGTATTCCTTGTTCAAGGACAATTTGATATTTGTAATTATTAATGTAATTACTCTGATGGCAATAAAAATGTTTAAATTTCCATGTTATTTACTGTGTTGAGATGCATTTGAAGGCAATGATCTTGGTGATGTCACGGATGTCCGATAACGGGGATCCGGGTCGCTACAAAGAAGAAGAAGAGAAGAGGATTAGGGTTTGGATTTAATTTTATTTGGGGATTAGGGTTAAGGATTTTAATTTGGGGATTAGGATTTGGGAATTGAAGTGGATTTGGGGGGTAGTTTTAAAGTTTATCACAAACCCTAAAATTGGATCTCAATTGTATCACACAAAAAGATAGATGAAGAGCAAAACTTAACACAATAATTTTTTAAATCAAGAATGGCATAACTTCTCATTAATCTCAAGGCCTATATATAAGCTCAAAACAAATCTTGATACAAATCTCAAAATATTCTAAAATCTCAGAAATATTCTAATGCATAAAATAAAGATTACATATGGCTATAATTGCCAAAAACAAATATGGTACTGAAATAAAATACTACGCTAATGAAGAAGTTGTCCTAGATGATGCCTACGCTGATAGAAATGCCCGAATCGTCTTGAACCGATGTCCTTATCATGATTCTTTCTTAACTTATCTTGGATTGAAGCTACCTATAGCATGTCTCGTATATGCTCGTTTCTAATTCTATCCTTCCTTGTTTTACCACGCATCCATCTTAGCATCCTCATCTCCGCTACACTCATTTTTTGGACATGTTGATTCTTGGTTGCCCAATACTCTGCTCCATACATTATTGCTGGTCTAACAGCCGTCTTATAAAATTTTTCCTTCAACTTCAAAGGTACATGTTTGTCACACAAAACACCACTGGCATTTCTCCACTTAAGCCACCCTGCTTGAATCCTATGTATAACATCTTCGCAAATCTCCCCATCACTTTGTATAATCGAGCCTAAACGGTCTCTCTTAGGTATCTCTTGGCCATCAAGCTTCACTACTTCCCCCGTTGTATTCCGAATATCACTAAAATTACACTCCATATACTCTGTTTTAGTTTTGCTTATCCAAAAGCTTCTAGCTTCCAAAGTTTCTCTCCACAATTCTAATTTAACATTGACTCTAGCTCTAGTCTCGTCTACTAAGACGATGTCATCGGCAAAAAGTATATACCAAGGTACCTCATCTTGTATTCCTCGCGTCAATTCATTCATAACCAAAGTAAAGAGGTAGGGGCTTAAAGCCAAACCTTGGTGTAAACCTACTGTAATAGGGAAATCGTTGGCCTCTCATGTGGTTGTTCTAATTGTGGTCGTTGCCCCTTCATACATATCCTTAATTACCTCAATATACTGAATAGTTACTCTTTTATTATTCCTACCATACTATGTCTCTAGGAATTTTATCATATGTTTTTTCTAAATCTATAAAAACTATATGTAGATCTTTCTTATTCTCCCTATATTTTTTCACAAGTCCCCAGTACATAAATTACTTCAATTGTAAAGAAACTGAAGAAAATCAAATGACAATAATAGACGGACTGTTATATCCCAAACTCAATAAAGAAGGAAACAAGGCATGTATGATTTGCAATTTTAAAATACAAACTGCACTACGGCTTTGGAGAGGTACTTCCACCTACCTGTATCTCTGGCAGCATTCCTGTGTTGTAAGCAAAAACAAGACTTGCCACAGCACCAATGGTCCTAAAGATCTTAGATGTGTGAGATCCAGGAATATGGTAATCTCGAGCAGGAGTTCTCATTCCTATTTGAATAGATAATCACATAGAATGCAACATTAGTACCCTTGTGGTTAATTATTATGGTTCCTAGTAAATATTAAGAAAAGTATTGTTGACATAAATGAAACGAACATCAAGAAAGGACCTTGAAGATTAACATTTAACAGTATATCATTACCCTTATAAGTGCATCCAGTACCTTCTTAGTTATCAAGCACAGAAAGACGCTAGAAAAGGATGACAAGGATAGTATAACAATGCGTAAAAGAGCAATTTCTGCTATTCATATGCATTTATTCACTAAATACAAAATTGCTAAGTTTATATCTATTACGAAACATAATTTAGACAAGAATATAAAGTTGAATTAGTTGTACCATCCCTAAGTGACAGCACAAATGCTGCAATAATGTATATGAGACTGAAGAATGTTGAAAATCCCAACCAAATCCTTAACGCTGATAAATGAGGTATCCCAAAAGCAAATAGAGCACATACAAGTCCAGCAATTATGATACAGTAGGAAAGCTTCAATGCATCATCATCCCTATAAAGCACATATATGGCCTGCACAAAAGGAACTGCATATTAGAAAAATCACATCTATTTGAATAGTATCAACAATACTAGAGCACATGAGGTACATGACTGACTTCTCTCTATTCAATAGCCTCTATCTTATTACAACATGGTATCAGAGAAACCTTGAGTCCTATCGCAGTGAGCATATGTTAATAGTTAACTATAAGAAAATAAAATACCACTCCAAGGACAGGCTTCAGCCAAATGAGTGCGCAGAACTGCAAGGGTTTGTTAGATAACTCAACGTTTGGCAGGGATATTTCAGAGAAACATTATTTTTTGCTCCAGGTAAAGACCTATGCAAGCCTTGGACTTCAGAATAAAGTTTTCATTAACAAGGTGCAGCGTGATGGCTTGTCCCGGCTCAAATATGTTACAGTTTAAATATTTGATTCCATTTTATCTTTGATCCGTATAGAAAACCAAACCAAACTGACATACATCTTCAATTTCAAAAGCAAAATCAAATCATGTAGTATTATTCGAAGAGTTTAAGTTCATATACTGTTTGTTCGCAGTTCCCATATATCCTTTAGTTCTTCTAACAAGCATGACACCCTTCTTGAACATAAAGTATATGATCTTCGGTAAGAAGTGCATGCACAGACATACCAAAAAGAACAAGATGCAACATACCCACTCATGGAAAATTCTAAAATAATACGTCAATATAGAAAACATTATCTGGTACGATGTGCCCAACAAAATATGGCTCCAAATCTATGAAACATAGACACACCAACATGGTCAACATGCAAATGGATGCGAGAGATTTTTTTTTTGAAATACTATATTGTAATAACCAAATAGGTAGTCTAATGTCAAATAAGAGTATTAGATACAAGTGTTCGACAAGGCACAACTTCCAAATTGAACTGTACATGGTCAAATAGAAGTCTATGTGATTCATAGGATCTTAACCTTCTCTCCTTTCTAACATGATTGGTGTGTGCAATTATCCTTCTCTTGTTATAGGAAAAAAAACTCTTCAACTCTTTGAAGCTTGCCTATCAAGATGGTCCTCAATCCTTCTATTTTGTTTTTTCTTCAAATCAATGTTCTACCCTTCATTTATTCTAAATTAATATTGAAAGCAATAGCATCCACTGTTTTAAATTTCGGCTAGCTTGCCGATACGAAATCACATATTTTATACTTCATATTGTTTTGGACCGAAATGTCTTGATTTCGGATGAAATTGCCGAAATATTGCCGAAATATCGGTCGAAATAGACACTAATGTTATTGTGAATGGACAACTCTTTTAAAAAAAATTGCATATAAGTCTTTCAATATAGGATCTTAAACTTATAATGTGAGGATTTCATCTCTCTATTGTTTGTGTATATGCAAAGTCAAGTAAGTCTATTAACTAATACATTTTTTTCTAATCAATGCAAATTCAATTTAGTTAAATTTAGTTATATACTTATATTACATTCTATTTTATATTGTTGTTAAATTCTGTAAATATTTACCATAATTGATTCATGTCATTAGTTACATTATACAATATTTTATGATAAATGATATGTAGAATATATAATATTTTGTTTAGTAACAAAAAAAAATTATTGAGTGACCAAAATGATCATCCGAGATGATCACATTTCTCCGAGATCTCCTCCCGATATCTCCGATCCGAGAAGAAACACCCCTTGCCGAGACGAGTTCGAAATCCGAGATTTAAAACCTTGATAGCATCCCCCTCACTAAGCACACAAGCATGCAAATGAAATCAACACCAATCTTTAAATGCCTATATGGTAAGAAAAGAATTTGCATTTATTAAAAAGCACAAGGTAACCATCAGAAATCCAGATTTCCTTTTTCTTACCTTTAATGCTTGCCCAGCCAAAATAATATACCCTGTGTTGATCATGAATAAATTTACATACTGTAATCCCCATGTGAGAGCATACATTTTTCTGCCTGCAATGGCCAAAATAAAGGTGGAAATTATAAGCATGATGTCACTAAACTTCTCAGACTCAAGGCAACCCAAATTGAAATTTGATGTGAAAATTAGTACAAAAATTTGTATGTGAGATGGGAATTAGGAGGAAACGAGGAAGGCGCAAACAATTCCCTAGCCAAGACTACTCGGCAAAGAATACAGTCATCGCATTACATATCCTTATCAAATTATCTCTTCTCCCTTTTTTTTATTTTATTTTTTTATTTTTTTATATTTTTTTACAGTAGGGTAATCACCTCCTGATGTTCACTTAAAATATTATAAAGAACATGCCCAATTGAATATTAAAAGGATAAAACTAGTTAAATGATGAAACATACCATAGATATGACCAGCAAGATCTCTATATCGGATATGCCTTTTACCACCGATCTCGTGAAGATGAGAAACAAGCATATTAGCATAGAGAGATATAGAAGCTGCTAAAATCAAACCAGATACACCAGCTGCCCAACCTAAAGGAACCAAAACTGATCCAGAATACCCCAACACATATGCACTGTTAACCCCCGTTATCAGGACAAATCCAACTTGATACCAAGGATCTGATCAGCCAATATACAAGTGAAAGATCAGTACAAATCCCAATCGAGTAATAAAAAATTACATATGCTATCTTTTCGAACCAACATCATACAAAATTTTTAAAAATGTGATTTAATAATTTGGTGGAAGATTGATTGCACTCACTAGTTAGCTATTGATAGCTTAGAAAATGCATAGAGGATACAAGTGACATGTCTTAGATCATGTGACAGAATCAACATTTAAATACTTCAAAGAAATTCATGGTAATTATTTCAAGAAAAAGTTAATGCTAAATTTTCCAGAGAAAATACGCAAATGCTTACCCATATCGAGGGAACACTTCAACATTTTTATTTTTCTATTAAGGTGTGGGGAATTCCCACCCTGTTTCATTAAATTTAACTACTGAAACATTTTACATCAAAGAGTACTCACTTATAAAAAGGAGAAAAACTACTATTGACTTAGTCCTTGAAGTCAAAAGAGTTGCCGAAGACTGCTGCTATAAGTATTTCTCCTCCACTTCCATGATCATCTACACTGTAAAGTTTCTTTCACAATAGTTCCTTAAGCACACCCATAACCAATGAATCCAACCAAACCATCAATTCCTATGAGTATAAGCCATTAAAAAATCCTCACAAAGCGTTTTTTTCTTTTCTCAGTGGAGCCAAGCACAAATATCTCCACATTTAAATTTCTATAACTCAACTCTTTTAGCTAAAACATATATAAATTTTGATTGGTTCCAAAATTTCTAGGCTACGTTCCAAACCTATTTGTAAATTATGATTGTTGTATTTATTACATGATCATTTTAGTTCCTTGGTAAGCATATGTTTGGCATAATAAAAACATTTTTCTAATAACCTTTTCTATTACCAAAAATATGGATGAAGATCATATGAATACATATATGTGTATGCAATATACAATAGGTCGGCATCAGCTGTACATAAGGATCAGGGTATTAAAGCAAAGGGGCATATCGGTGCTTTTAATGACAGAATGATGCACATTCTTATGCTAGTATAGGTCTTTTAGAATTGGATAGGTGCAGGTGTGAATCTACTTAGAGCATCTGTAGTCGTTTGCCAAATATCGATAAAATGGATATTTGACAAACGAACGCGCTGCACTCGTTTGCCAAATATTCATTTTATCGATAAATCGCTACAGTCGATTGCTATAAATGAGAATCGATATAGCATTTATCGATAAGTGAGGGACGGCATTCGAAGTGCCGTCCCACGAAAAAAAATAATTTTTTATTCGTCGGACGGCACTTGAAGTGCCGTCCGTTCGAAAAAATTATAATTTTTTCGATTTTTTAACGCCAAAAAGTAATTTAAAAAACCCATCAAAAAGCACCTCGGACGGCACTCGATGTGCCGTCTGTCACCTTCCTCATTTCCCGAACGGCACTTCATGTGCCGTCCGTCGAGTTTTATTAAAAAAAAAATTTTTGCGTAACACCACTTGCATCAGCATTAGCTAAAACAGAAAACTCCAACGGAATTCAACACCAAAGAAAGGTCTCTTCTTTCTAATGTACACCTATTGACCACACAGTTGGATGGTTGATTGTCTGTACAGTTGGATGGTTGATTGTCTGTAGATCAAAGAATTGCAACTGATATCTATATCAGCCAAAACAAATCATGGAGCTGTGTTGGACGGCACTTCATGTGTCGTCCTTGACTTACGGTTGGCTTTTTCTTTTTCTTTTTTTTGGTTAACGGACGGCACTTCATGTGCCGTCTGACGAATGCAGGCATTTTTTTGGCGCTTTTCTCCTCCGACGGCACTTCATGTGCCGTCACTTAATATTATATTATAGTTTGCTAAAAAATAGCTTTGGACGAGTGCAGCATAATTGAAAATCCTATTTCTATTTATCCATATATGGATATTTTTACCGTAAACGACTACAGATGCTCTTAGACCTATATGTAAAATAAGTTTAGATTAGTGAACATCCCAACAATTCTGGGTATAAGGATGAGATGGGAAGAATCAGGCAAAGTACCATATCCGAGCTTTGCTGGCACACATATCCACACTGTAATGCGTGACAGGTTTAGCTGGATTGGGTGTGGATGTTAGTCTAGTTAGACATAAACATCGAGAAACATACGATTATTGGGCTTCCCAACAATTACAGGTTCAGTTAAATAATCACTGCAGTCGTTAGCTGCCTAACTTACTTACAGAACTTGAAAAATGGACTTACCAAACTATCACAATTGATGTGACTCTGACCAATCCACAGAACTGAATCTTGTGTCTCCCGAGGGTTATAAATGATATTAACTATTAGAATATCCTGTGCTAATACCAAGGCTTTGGTAAATAAAGACTTTGCCAAACAACTAAGAGAATGATAGAACCAAAAATCAGTTACCACAAAGCTTGTGCAAACATTTTGTGGTTGTGGGAAAACAACTTAAAGCAAGCCCTTAGAAAGGTAGTCCGATCCTGGGCATCATCAACCTATGAATGCTTAAGTAGGTTATTAGGAGTTCCTAGCCACTGTGGCATCCAAGTATAATCAAACAACATATTAAGGAAAAGCATATCAACGAGTCAACGGCACACATTAGCTCTACACTGTATTACTCTTTTCAGCACAAAAGTTATTACACAGGAAAAAATGATCCTTTGATCACGTCAATTAGGCATCAGCGATCAAGTGCAATTCAATCATCTATCTATTTTTCCTATTGATTTCCAGGAAAAACATCAGCACAAGAATTAATCATGGATTTCCTTTTTGCCTTGTTCACATTTTTTTCTCGAAAAAAATAGTACACATGTTCTCAGACATCCTTCCGCTCATATCTCAACTACCTAACAAACTATCATCAGTATTAGAAGGTAACAAGCTGTTTTAGCTATCTCAGTGCATATCAGTAGAATCGGAAAAGTTTTCCACAAACCTCCACATTCATGTGCAGCGTGGTGTTTTCAGCTGCAAAACAGAGAGGCTTTTTGAAAGAGAGGACACACATTTAAGCTCCGTTCGACATTGCTTTTGGAGGGTGCTTTTGGGTCTAAAAGTTTTTTAGGCTCAAAATAGATGTTTGACAAACTTAATTGAAACCGTGTTTATTCAGAAGTACTTTTTCTAAAACTACTATTTGTAGCATATTTCTTAAAATAGTGTGTTTAGCTTTTCAAAAATGCTTTTACTTACTAGAAAGAAATTTGAAATTAATCATAATTCTTTATGGCAGTACCAAGCACTTTTCGACGAAAACACTTTTTTTCGTAGCAATACCAAACAGAGTCTTAGCCATCTATCAACACAAACAACAAAACTACAGTGTCAAGTTAAAGTAGATTCAGGCCCGGCCCAGGCCTGATGCAAGTGAAACACTTGCATCAGGCCCCCAAAAAAAAAAAAATTTTTTGTATATGAGGGGGCCCCCATTTTCAAAAAAAAAAAATTTAGAAATGTGTATATGCGGAGTATATGTGAAAAAAAATCTAATACATAAGAGCATCCACAGTCGTTCAACGGGGAAAATGGCAAAATGCATTTTTTAGCGATCCATTTCTTCGTTTTGCTGCAGTCGTTCAAATGCTATAAAATGCATAAGTTAGTTAAAAAACAATCAGACGAAGCATGATGTTTCGTTTCGTACTAAAAAATTAATTTATACGGGCCGAAAGGTAGAAAATATTAATAAAAAATACGGGACGAAACATGATGTTTCGTCCCAAAAAAATATATATATAAAAAATAAACGAGACGAAGCATGATGTGTATTCCAACATTAAAAAAAAAAAAAAAAAATCGAAAGAATGGGTGGGACGACACATGATGTGTCGTCCTGTTTTGGGGGGGATTCATTTTAATTTTTTTTTTTTTTTAAGTGTGTGTTGCCATGGGGAATGTCTACTTTACCCCTTTGAGATACTTTACCCCTTTGTTGAACGGTATGAGTTGAAGGGTAAAAGTGTCCATCCGTTTTTTTTAGTTACTTTATTTTAATTCCCATTCCAAATAGTTACTTTATTCGGTTTTTTATTTATTTTAATTCGGACGAAACATCATGTTTCGTCCGATCAATTAAGAATATAAAAAATAATCCAGACGAAACATCATGTTTCGTCCGCTATAATATGCATTTTGCTATTTCGATTGCTATTTCTCCGTATCTACTGTAGCGCTTTTGCCAAAAAATGGCAAAATAGCAAACGACTGTGAGCGCTACAGTAGAAAAAAATGGCAAAAATGGCAATAAAGCAAACGACTGTGGATGCTCTAAGGGGCCCCCGTTTTCGAAAAAAAAAAATTTGAAAATGTGCATATGTGAGGTATATGTGAAAAAAAATTCTAATACATGGATCGGTTTTTTTTTTTTTTTTTGTATATATGGGGGCCCCTTTTTGAAAGTTTGCTTCAGGCCCCCAAAATCGTAGAGCCGGCACTGAGTAGATTGTTCCCTAATTTCCAGCGATATAGTCTCGCGACATTGCATTGTTGATGATGTCATAAGCTTTTCATATTTCTAGTGATCTCTGTTCTCAGTTTGTCAACCATGCAAATCTTGTTTCTAGCAGTGAATTAACTATGTAAATACTATATCTTACATTTTGGTTTTGTCCTGTCCAATTTAAATTAATTTAATACCTGGCCTTTCTAAATCCACAGTTTCTATCAAACCCATAAAACACCATCAAAATAAAGACCCCCACTCAAAAAATAAAATAAAAATTAAAGAAACCAACAAATGAAAAGAGTGTGGAATTAGGGATTTGTTTACCAGTACTGATTTGGTGGGCAGTCACATCCGAAGCTTCAACCCCCAACTTCTTCTCCTCTTCCACATCAACCATCAACGCCGCCATTGGAGAGCTTCTGTTTCTTCTCCAATGTCGCCCAGTCTCTCTATTTGAATATATAGAAAGAGAAAGCAGAGACAAGAAAAGCAAAAGGCGCACTAATCGATTTGTGTACGAAATTAAATACATAAGTAAATGAGGAGGAGAATAATGGCCACTCCCATTAATTTATTTTGTAATAAATGCATCAAAATATTCGAGATAGATAGATAGCAAAATGCTAGAAGACAGACCAATATGACATACTTGGTTACTTGGCGGCTCGAAATTACGTTTCCACGATTTGAGATAAAATTCGTGTTTTGATATAATCTTTATAATAATAATAATAATGTGATGTGATGTGGGAATTGGGATGCCGTAATTGATTGACTTATGTTGTAACAGGAAGAGATAGCAATAGAAGGGGTGGAGTGGGGCGGGGTGGGGACGGGGTGGAAGATTCTGTCAAAAAAGATCTTCTTGTAGGGTCCTGTATGAGATAGAGCTGGTATCGGGTTCTATAAGATCGGGTTCTCCACTAGTTGGATCCGAATCAGGTACCTCACAAGTTAAAAATTGGATCCAGATCTATACTTGCGGGACCGGTTCCTAGTTAAAAAAATCAGCGGTCCGGTAGCGGGAAATAAATATCTGTACTTAAATATTTTTCACCCGATACTCGACGGTTCTAACATTTTTTACACTTAAGTATAGGAATAAATATTATATTTACGCATCTATCTTCAACAATTACTATTACATGTATATCCCTAAAACCATATTATTCAAATTTCATATTTTTGGGGTATTTTTTAACGGCTCCGGGTCCGGATCCGGGTTGGTTCTATTTTGAGCGGACCGGACCCGGATCCGGAAGTGCATCGGGACTTATTTTAAGACCCGGACTCGTATAGATTGAGTCGATTCCTGTTCAATACCATGTCCGAATTAGGTTTGAGTATCGGGTAAATGTGACAGTGCTATTAAGAGCATGTTTAGGAGAGAGAGAAAAAGAAATAGAGTCCGTAACTAATTTTAAAGAATATGATAAAAAAGTGGTACTTCAATGAGTGCAATGCCGGACCAGAGATTTTAAGACCTGAGGCGAACTCCAAAAATGGTGCCCTCGAAACTTTAATGTTCAAAAAAAAAATTCATCAATAATGATACAATAGTATTATCAAAACAAATTTCAAGAAAAAAAAAAACAATAAATATCTTGATTTGGCAAACATTTGTAAAGGTAGAATGATAACCACATTGATCTTCTACTAGTTACTTTACAAATATTTAAAATTGAAATGAAATAAAAATCTTAACAGCATGTAAAGGTTATCTTTATTTTTATTTCATTTAATTTTAAATATCACTGTATGTCATTTCTATTCAAATATCTGTACTCACTGTATGTTATTTAACGAATTGCATTTCAATTTTCTACTAATTATCTTATTTTTATTTCAACTAAATTTTATCCAAAACTAAATAGAATTTAGAAATTCGAAGGGGAAACGATGATAATTGTACCTTCTCGGCTATCCACAGTTCAGAAGAATTTTCGACTTGAAAAAATTGGCTGTTTGAGAAATCCTATAAAGAGAAAGAGTGATAACCAAGTTTAAATAACATACAGTAATTTGAAATTAAAACTAGGAAGGGGGAAAACATGAAAAGCTAACCTTCTAGTGCTACTAGGGTTTTGAGAAAAATCACCAAATTGTTATTTGCTGCAAAAATTGTAAATTCTAAAAGGAGGCTGCAAAAATTATAGAGAGAGAGATGAAGAACATACAGTAATTTGAAATTAAAACTAGGAAGGTGGAAAAGATGAGAAGTTAACCTTCTTGTGCTACTAGGGTTTTGAGAAAAATCACCAAATTTCTATTTGCTACAAAAATTATAGAGAGGGGGATGAAAAACTCACCGTTGAATGTTGAAGATAGTGGGGCCCGCTTTTAGAAAAATTGTTTTCAGTGAGGCGCATTAAAAAAAGATAATGGGGCTCATTTTTGGAAAAAAAATGTATTCAGTGAGACCCATTGTCATGCTCCGCTTCCCAAAATACGGAAGTACAGGCACGCAACTAAGGTCCATCGAATGATATAAGTATACTAACTCATATCATCCATAAATTGTACAATTCAGTAAGCTCAACAACACAGGTAATAAAAATAATCACATGGACAATAATAGAATCCATAACCAATACCTGAAATACAAGAACTTACAAAAGGTCTGAGAACATACAATGTAGTGAACATTTCGCTAAGTTCCGTCAGTATCTCATCATCTGTACATGTATAAACATTAACTTCAAAAAAATAAAATGTGTCCGTTAAAGCAAGCTTAGGACAGCAAGTAGTAACAAGCAGTAAAAACAATAAAGCATGATATAACAAGGAACAAGGAAATAGGGAACTGGAACGATACAAGTAACAATTGTAAACTTGTACACAGAGAAAACAAGACTTCAAATTATATTCAATCTGTAACCAAGTGTTAATAAACAATAGTCGATGGTCAAAGATGCAATAGTTGATAATCAATAGTGCAAGGGTTGGTAAACAATAGTCAATCATCGTTGGTCGATAAACAATTAAACAATAATCAATTATATGGTCAATAGTCGATAACCAATGGTCGATAAAAAATAGTTGATAATCAATAATTAATAGTCGATAGTCAATAGTCGATAAACAATATTCATTGATCAATGGTCGATATTCAATAATAACAATCTTAGGTCTATTAGTCTTTTATTAACCTATCTAATACACGCAAGCCTGCATCCCATACCACAGCTTCGGGTGCATACAATCATGTGAACATTTAGACTATAGTGGTGAATTTTATAGGATTATGTACTAGGGTCTTACAATAACAATGACCAATGACGATGACCGATAACCAATACACGATAATCAGGATACTACAGTCAATAATCCGTAATCAACGATGACCAATAAACAATAACATGTCCGATAACAATGGCCAATACGGAAAACACGGGTTCCCTTCCAAGTACACTCTCATATATTGTCTACTACTAAGTCGTACTCTTATTACCTCAGCTTGTTATTATTTTATTATAATTAAACATGAACGTGCAATCGATGAAAATGGGTGTCAAGACGATATCAAGGAGGTATTAAGGGCTATGCAATACATGGTATGAAGTTCAATTCATTAGATGCAAAGTTAATCATATTTACATTTAAAAATTAATATAAAAATACAATTCTTGACAGCAATATGTTGCTGTACAGAAACTAACTTTCCCACTGCTACGGGAAAGCAAATCAGGTCCGTCTGGGGTTCCAGAAAATAGACTCTCTGCCGGTTCCAACACATATTCACACGACATATTATAATCACAACAACTATGCCTACCAGTCAGTTCTTTACGAGTCTACTGTTTAGGCAGCAACTTTGTATGAAGTTCTTGTGCATAATAATCGACTATAAATTTATTTAAAAATCTTATAAAAATGATACACTAACTCCTAACAATGTTAAGAAACATACTGTTAAAACACACATCTTAATTGCACTGGTAGCATATTATTTTAATCAATCAACCATAACGATATACTCCAAAATGATATTCTGGAGATTAGACGTTGCCGTCGTAAAATGTCAATATCTCGCAAACCGTAAATCGGTTTGTGAAACCAAGAGTTTTTCTAGAAACTAAATTCGAGGAGATACAGTTTACATGTAATAAGTTATAAATTTCAGTGTCAGAAACTGGTTCAAATTTTTAGTACAAGTCCAGGTCAGAGACAGGACAGGATATTTCGAGTATTCAATAAATGGTAAATTAACGGTTCTAGAGTTCAATCAATAACATGGCACGATAAAGAAGCTATGAGTTAGATTCGCCGATGAATGAAGGGTAGAAGTCGAGCATGAACTCAACGAAGAATCAATAACAAATTTCAACAATAAAACCAATAAGAACTACTTGCCAAAGATTCAAGGAAATACTTGAACACGAACAATAACGAAGTTCAAGAGATGCTTGCTTATACAATGGTTATGAGTGTGGACGAGCAACGGAAAGAGGAGAACCACAATGGCAACGAGAAGAAAGACAGCAACACACAACGGAAACCACGACAAGAACGACAGCAACAACTAGAATGACATCAATGACCCGCGACGTCGAGGCTTCGAGATGCGGTACACACCAACAAGGAAATAGCTGCAGCAAACTGTAACTAGGCGATGAGGAGGGCCTGCGGTGAAAAGCTTCAGTGTGAGGCTGCAATCGGGCATCGAGGCAGCAAGATGGGAGGCGACAGCGATGCAGCAACTAGCGGTGGCTGCGGTTGATGGAGAAGGAGAAGGTTGGGGTAGGTGGTTGTGATGACTGCGAGGAGGCAAGGTCGAGTGTTGTAGTGACGGTGGTCATGGTCGGCAGAGAGGCAAGGCGACAACTGGAGTGGTCAGGGTGTTCGAAGTTGATGGGGGGTAGAGGGTGATGGGGATTGGGTGTAGTTGTTAGCAGCAATGAGGTTTGAGATTTGTGGTGTAGCGGCGGTCGGGGTGTGCTGGTCGGCGACGCACGCGATTCTGTGATGAAGAGGAGAGGCATTTGGTTGGGCAAGGAGGTGAAGAACCATGGGTTTCGGTTGATAATGGAGGAAGAAGAAGAAAAGAAGAAGTGGTGGCTGATGAAGGGGATTAGTTAGATGATTAGGGTTAATATAGGGATTTGGGTTAATGGGTTAGGGTATAGTTTAATGGGTTTCGGATTAGGCATAAGAAATTGTATAAATATTAGGGGTGAATTATAAAATCAATTAGTTGATGAGAATTGCAAAGAGCAAATGTTGAATGATGAATAAAAATGTATGTATATGTAAGCTCTTAAAAATTACCATTTGGAATTATTTGTGTAAAAATAACTTCTAATATGGATAAAATCAGGGGTAATCATCTCTGGAAGTCTAAGAATTTATTTTATGAAAAATTAAATTGGAAGAAAAGTTTAGAAATAAAAAATAATTGAAAGAGTAAAATATGAGAATAAACAAAGAGTGGAGTTAAATGAATTTAAACTCATATACTATTAGGTAATGGCTTTGGCCTTGGTGGCTAGCGCAAGCGCCTTTGCGCTAGGTGCAGCCACATGTCGCTTGGGGGGTTCTCTGGTCGCGGGTTCGAGCCTGGGGTGGCTCTGCCTTGTTTGAAATTTATTGAAATAAAATCAGAAAACTGTTTTGGGTTATAAAAACAACTTCGAGAGTTTCTTAACATGACTGGGAGTTGGCACAGTGGTGGGCTTGCGATCCTAGGCACTGATTGGCCCTGCTTTGAATCCGAGTATCCTCTCTGGAGTTTTTCTTTTATTTTTTGAGATTTTACAAATTTTTAAAAAAATTGGGAAAATTCATAGAAACATTCTAAAATATTATTGGAACACTTGGAAATTATTTTATAATATTCTAAGAGATATTTTGAGAATTTTAAGATCATATTCATGTGTTAGATGAGATTTGAATTCAAGAAAAAGGTATATGATTAAAGATTTTGATGGGTTGGTATATAATAAAAATCAAAGTATGAGTGTGAGATTTAAATAATGAATTTCTAGTGATTAATCCTAAGAATTTTGGTATTAAGATTTGGATTTTAACTGGAGGAACATTAAGAACATTACTAAGGTGAATGAATTAGTACGTTAACCAAGGATTTGTTTAAAAGAATTTGATTTGAGGAATTGTTATTAATGTTGTAACACCTGTAATTTTAAAAATTTCTTAAATATTTGGTTTATATTATTTTATTTTGTGATTCTGAGCATATTTTCTTATATTAATTGGTTTTATTTTATTTTAGAATGATTAAATTGGAATTCGGGGTCAAATGGGAAAAAATTGAAATATAGGAGTTTTAATATGAGTTTTCTTAAAGGAGATGAATTCGTATTAACCCAAAATTTTCCCTCAATTCTAGTAAATAATAGAGGGTGGAATATTGTAATTGCGTGGTCCTAGCAAGAAGCTAGAAGTTTTGGAGTTATAGATTGAAATAACCCATGAAATATTACTTTTATTTGAATACGGGCTTAGGCCCAAGATCGAAAACCCTCCTAATTAACGAAATCTCCCATATTTACTGTAACGCCCCGAATCCCAAATACAACTGAATTCGAGAGTTCTACAGGATCTTTACACTTCATTTAGTACAATTTTACAAGGAATTTAAAACTTTTCACTTTACATCAGAGTTTACATGAAACTTTACACTTTACATTGCACAGCGGAAGTAAATTTACAACATTTAAGTAAAGTACAACAACATTGAACAATCTTTAAGCATCTGTTCCTCTTTAACCTTTATCATGTCATTTACCCTGCGTACAAAACTGTGGGTACGTCAGTTTATTTAACCGACGAACATTATACACGGCCATCCTCTCTATGCCGGAAATAGTATAACTTATTTTCCATATTTAACAAACACAAACTTGTCACATATCAAACTAAAGGGACTACCCTATTGATGTCGTGTTGTGATTGTGTACTTAGTCCTTAATGCAGTTATTTATATTACATGACACTAATGCACACTTGTTCGGATTCTATGCATCCCATACTACATAGGTCCGAGGGCAAGCCTCTTAATCGTTCTTCATCTTTGTAGGGTTCAATCCCTCGTCATGACTTAATCTACTACTGTAACTACGGTGAGTATCCTAGATTATCTTTGAGTACAAGCTCGTGTACAGAAAACCTGGAGGGGAATCCCACGCCATGTCTTGACTCATCAAGCATGCATTCTGTGGCAATTCAGCCTCCTTCATGGCACACGATCCTCTTGCAGTCACCAAACATCTCACAAGCGTGGCTAAAGTCCGATCATTACTGAGTAGTGCCCACGCCATGTCTTGACTCATCAAGCATGCATTCTGTGGCTCACACCCGCACCGTAAACTCTAGTTCTCATACTCGTGTTTTTCTCTCACTTTCATCACGTCTCCACTATGTACTAATCCTTAGTTTTTATTAGAATTATGAATAAAATCAAAGCTCTAGAGTTAGCCTCTCCACTAAACCGGACTTATTCATTCATTCAAACATGACCAACATTGGTCTTCCATTTCAAATTTCATTTTATTTCTTTCCAATTGCCGGGGGAGACTTAGCTACTCTTTTGTTTCAATTCCAATTCACAATTTCCAAAATTGAGCATTTACAGCTCATAAGTTCATCTTTATAATCATAACAGATTTTCTTTTTTTCAATGGCATGATCTCTAAATTTATTCATGAGTCCATAATCATACATGGAATTATATATTTCATCAAATATCAATTTCACATTTAAATCACATCACTAAATGAATATTCACATTTCCAAATTTTTACACTATTCTCCAATGAGAATAATTCACATCACATCACTACATATAATTTCTATCTTTATTACACTTCTTTTCTAACATCTTATTTCAAGTCCTTTTGCAAAGTGCAATTTTTCATAACAACAAGTGTAAATCCATAGTTCTAAATTATACATTTATTCTCAAAACATACTCCATTTCATCGCAAATTAATTTTCATAAATCCCACATATTTTTAGGATAATAGTCATATTTTTTCCATAATTTTTTAATCATTAAAAATCCTAAAAAATTTATTTTTCTCACAACATAATCACAAGCCGAGACCAAGGATCGAACCAGCGACCACAGGGAACCCAACCGAAGGCACAGACCACTAGGCCGAAGGTGCAAGGCGGTATAAAGAAGGCTGAGAGCATTAAATGCTCTCGGCTGCAGTTGTTTTTATTTTTAAAAATATGAAACAAAAGTATGGTGACAAGGGGATTCGAACTAGCAACCTGAGACCCGAAACCTACTGTAGCGAATAGAAGCATCCCAACCACTTGAGCTATGCGCTCAGGTTGTCAATAGTTCAACCCGAAGTCTATTTAAATTAATACTCTCTGTTTAGTAAACATTTCGATGTTCCACAAGCTCTCATTTCATTTTGCTTTTATAAAATTTGTTGTAAATTTCCAGATTGGCTATTCTCAACATAAATTATACTCCAGTATAATAAAAATAATTTTTTCAATAATTAAACATATATCTACCATACAATTTGGTTAAATTGTAAGTTACCACTACGATATTTTCTTTTTCAACATTTCTCATCAAATTTAGCAACACTAATCTTTTTATTAGCAATCAATCCTCTATTTTTAATCATTTCCCAAACATACAATCTATATCTTAATTCATCCATCACAATATTATCACAAAAGTTCATTTAAGCACATAAAGCAATATTGCCACTCTACTAACTCTTGCATATAATTTTTAATGTTAATAATGAAGTTTTCTTTACACAATCCATAGCCATAATCATGTCGCACACAACTTGTATTTTAATAATAGAACCACATACAATTGCATATCAACATTTCAATCAATCACTAGGTCATTTTTCCAATTAAATGTGTACTCTTATTAGTCTTTTTCATGCATCATTCTTTCCATTCAAATCTAGCATGCATTTCTAATTAGAAATATAGAAAATTTACCCACCTTAATTGGAGAGACTATACTTAGCAACACCTCCTAAACAAATGTCCTTGCAAAAGAACGATCCTCCTCCTTGATGCACGCACACAAGCCTCCACGATTGCCAACCCGAGAGCTCCTAGTGCCGGCCTCCTCTTGTTGCAAGCACAAATCCCACACACAAACTCAATCTTTTACTTACTTGTATACTACTAAATAATGTATTTTAAACTATAGGTTTGGAGAAATAATTAGTACAAAATAACTAGGCAGGGGGGGAGATATTTATACTAAAAATTTAGGAAAATGGAAAGCTAGGATTAACTTAGGAGTTAGAAGCAAATGGCTAAGATTTAAGGAGGAGTTATACTAACCACCCATGATCAAGTAACCACCACCACCATGACTCCACTCAAAATTTTGATTTTCCCTCCTAAGCTCCAAAACCGGCCTAGCACAAAGGTGCAATTTGCACGTGTACGTGCAACGCACATGCATGCATTTGCCTCCAAAAATTTGTACATTATATTTTTAAAAAAATCTTTAAATTGTATTCTACATTACAAGTTGTATTTAAAAATAAAATAGCTCATGGGCTTTAGTTTTTGGGCCAAAATAATAATTATAAAAATAGTAAATTGAATTAAATTTGGGCTTTAAGAAGAAAGGCTTTTTGTCTATTTGAAAAAGTTTATATAAAAATAATTAAAGAGCACATATATAAATATCTATACTCATTATAATGAAAATAATTACCAAAATATTGCACGTGCACACTACGTGCAAATAAATAATTTTCATTAAATGAAAATCGAGGCATTACATTTACTAGTATGCCACTCCTTCTCCCCCTCATTTCCCTGCTGGCCGAAACCCACCATCAGAAACCAAAACCCATTTTTTCCCCAAAAGAACCAAGATCGAAATTAAGCCTCCATCCACTTCAAGCTTAAAATTTCTTGGGGATTCTTGGAGAGTTTTGAGAGCTCTTCAGCGTGGTGGTATTAGTTTTTCGAGAGGACTTCGTGGAAGCATATTAATTTGTACCATTGGTTCTTGAGTTGTGTGTTCTGTAATTTCTTACATAAAAATCGTAGTAGAAAATTGTGTAGGGCATGTAGAACATGCTAGAGGTGAAAGATTTCAATTTCTATGGTAATAATGTGGAAATTTTATTAAACCTAGAGTTTGAGTTTAGAAAGGGTAAGGAGATTTGCATTTATTGTATGCTAATAATTATTTTGAATGATGTAGAAGTATATGGGATAATTTAGAGGCATTCATGATGAATTTTAACAATTGTTTGATAATTATAGGGAATTTTTCTGGTGTCGGGAAATTATAAAATTAGAGTTAGTGGTTTAAAAATAGAATAATTGTAGGAAAATATTGTAGCGCCCTGAATTTTCAATATAATATCTCAGAAATACGTGCACAATTCCCAGCATCTACCTCAATTGTAATAGTAAATATAGCCAAAACATAATTTTTTTTTCAACTTTTTTTACATTAATTCTTTACAAGGCACAGCGGAAAATTAAATACCTTGGATTACAAATTCTTTCTTTTACAACACATTCTTTTACAATTTACATAAGCCATAATATCATTCTATCTCATGCATCCAATTTCCAAGCTATAGGTACCTACCTGTAAAACATGAGGCTAGAGATAATCCTTACCCCCAAAACTATAGGGGTCAGCCATAATGGTGTGAGTGACATAAAAGAAATGCAACATAAGGTATAGAGTCATAAACAACATGTATTAACAGCAAGAATAAATGAAATAAGAAATAACAATAAATAAAACATAAAAACATCAAGTGAAACTAGACTAGGTGTCAAGTGTAGAAAAACAGAAAACAACATACATGAAACCATTTCAAGAAAACACCAATGCTATATGCTGACTCTCTAATGCATACTTATCGGATTCTATGCATCCCACTTTACATAGGTCCGGTGCAAGCCCTTATCGTTCTCCACTTGATAGGGTTTAATCCCCTGTTATGCAACTAATCTTACTATGATGACTGCTATGAGATATAGATAAACTGTGAGTATTAGCCCATGCCTCGATAATTCCGGAGGTCAATCTCTATCCACAGATAATTCCGTCACTCATACCTGGGAATCTTTGAGAATACCTCAAACCGCAAGCTATGACGCCTCATCACACGAATACCCCATAAGTGTCACCTCAACCCCGATAATTCTGAAGATCAATTCCACACTGCAGGTAATTCTAGAGACTAATTCACTCATACCTCGATAATTCCGGGGATTATCTCACACCACAGGCCATACTGAGGTCCATAACCCATGTTCCCATTTCATTATATCACAATCTAGTGCCTGTCCTTATCTTGTTAAGTTAATTAACTGTTTAATAGATTGTGAAATCTCCTAGAGTTGGTGTACCCTACCGGGCTTATCTCAACTGAACAACAACCAAAAATCTCAACCGCTAGTAGCTAAGGCCCACTCGATCTCTAAAGACTCATAACTCAACCATCAATACCAAAACTATCAATAAAACTCATAAATCCATCATCAAAATGTTTATAATAAGAAAAACGAAAAAATCTAAATCCATTTAATGTACTCGTGAAATTGCAGAATTCAAATAAAATATTAAACCCATCAAATAATAGAAAATCACATTTTTAAGTCGTAGAATATCACCAAAGCATCAATTCTTTTGAAAACACATATAACTCACTTAATAAGGTCATAAGAATACAATTAAAACTCTATTATAAATAAAATATAAATCTCTGTAAAATACTGTAATCTGTAGTAAAAATATCATCTAAAACAATAAAGCAATAATCTATAATATCGAGGAAATAACTGTTTAAAAGAAACGAAGAAAACTCAACAAAACGACTTAAAACAGCAGGTGCGGTCGAGTGCCCAAACAGTTCAAAAATAGGGCAGTCGACTGCCCCTTTTGAAAATTTTCAAAAAATAGCATGGCGGTCGACTGCTAGCTGATAAACAGACAGCTAGAAATTTGTGCATGTTTTCAACTGATACGTCGATAAATCTTTGTAAAATCAAAATTAAACTTCCTGAGATGCTAAAGTATGACTTGTACAAAGCATATATGAGTTTATAAAGCAATCAAAAACACATCATGATCTCAAAGAAGTGATTTTTCACAAAAAATCTTCAAAACAGCCACTATATATGTGTGTGTGTGTGTGTGTGTGTGTGTGTGTGTGTGTGTGTGTGTGTGTGTTCAAATAAGGATTTAAGCATCAATTTTAGCATTAGAATTCACCAAATAGGAGTATTATACTGTTCAAAACTATCTCAGTACCAAAACAACTCAAATCCAATCGAAAACTTCGCAAAAATCTCAAAATCCCAATTTCGGCCATAAGCATTAGACCCGAAATTCTAATTACTCAACCCTACTTCAAAATTTGGTTCTTTTGATTTAAAACTCATCCTGTAATTCATAACACTCATACATAGCCCCATACATCAGTTATCTCATAATTATATGCGATTATAACAAGCATTAGTCGAGTCTTGCACATCCAAAACATCATAACAGTGTGTGTGTATATACCCATCAGGAAAGTTGGGTTTTGTTCAATTTTACTCGTCCACATCATAAAAATCTCATAGTATTTGCCAAAACAGTAACAACATGAATGAAAGCAATCCTACTCATGATTAAAATGCAATTATCACAATCATTCATCAAGTTTTATTTATCAAAAATACCCAACGGTAAAGTATGTAAGCTTAGCAATAGTAAAAACCTATATATTGTTCAAATTGTGCAATTTCATCATAAAATCTCAATACAACAAGCAAAACAGCAAGTATGTGAAGGGAATTAACCTACTCATAATTTCTATTAGGTTCTTAACAAATTTCAAGTCATCTATATATAATTTTAATCACCCATGGCATGGTTTCATGAAAAGATTCAATTTTAAGTTCATCTACTCATCAAAATTCATTATATCTTCATACCATCATCTAACAAGCTTTCTAATAGACAAATCATCACATACAATATGCATAGAACAATAAGAAAACAAACATATGTCACTCACCTTATTGAAGAATCAACTGAAGATAATAAAGAAATAAGAAAATCCCTCATTTCGCAAGAAAACCAAGATCCTCGCTTTGAAAATCCAAGAAAATAATAATAAAGAAAACCCTTTGTGTTGTGCAGCAAAGAGACGGCTGCACCTCACCTTTAATAGGCTGGAAATAGGGTATCTAGGGTTTTTCAATATATTTGCAAAATATCTCTTTTAAATATATCTTTACATATATAAATCCTTATACTTGGAAATTAGATAAAATCAACTTAATTGAGATTTAAAAACTAAAAAAACTACCCTAATATTGGCTGGCACTATTTTTAAAACTCAGAAAACGAATTTGTACTTTTTGCCTTCTAAGTGATAATTTTGCAAAAAGATCCTTCTTTATCAAAACTTGCAAAATAAACCAAGTTTATTAAAACAAAATGTAAACTCTTTACCTCTGAGTTGACTAGGCATCATGCCCAGCCCAAAAATCCAAAAATCTAAAGTTTTCACTCCAAGTGATAATTTTGCACAAAAGTTCATCTTTTTGTAATATTTGCAAATAGGTCAGGTAATTATCAGAAAAATCCAAAAAATTCACGATTATTATCTAATAATAAATAATGGGTTTTCCCAAAATAATATTTGACTTTGAACTTCCGAAGAAAATATTTGCACGTGTTTTGCACCTGTAAAAAGATAAATTTCAGAAAAATATTTATTAAATCACCAAAAATCATTTTAATTCATTTATTAATCTTAAAAACATTATTTGAAAAATCCAAGGTATTACAAATATGTATATATAATAGTCTTTATTCCCGAGTTAATTTTGGGATATATAAGTTAATTTGGGACTTTTTATCCTTAAAAATATGAAATATTATTTGGAACTCCTCCGATCGAGGGATAAAATTGGGATTTGACTATAAGACTAGAGAATAGTTTATTTGTTATGCTTAGATATGTTGTATGTGAGGTATGAGCACATTGGATGTGAATTCGGGGAATAGATAAGGTGGGTTATGAGAAATGACTTACAGGCCGATAATTTTCTTAATAGGTATTCTAAAGTGAAGTTTGAGTAGCGACCGGGTGAGCGAGGAATGTCTTCTGGCTGGTTCCTCAGGTGAGTATCATACAACTCTATATTCTCTATGCTTTAGAAATTTTGGGGTATTCCGACCTATATAGTATTAATTATGGCCAAGTTTAATTTTAAAAGTAAAATACAATTTTTTTTAAAAAGGGTTATATGAGTTTTTGTGAGATTTTGAGATAGTAATGATTTTGGGTATATGAAACTTGATATTTAGGTTAATATGATGTGTTGAGGTTTTGTAGTATATAAAATAGATGGAATATGTTGTAGATATATAATATTGGCTATATGTATGTGATATGCCGTTTATTTAATGAATGATTGCTATATGTGTTGATTTAATTATAAATTTTGGGTATATAATGTAATGCCTCGATTTTTATTTATGAAAATTATGTATCTATTTTTATTATTTTCTTTTCTCACATGTTGAGCACGTGCAAAGTTAATAAACATACTATTTATAAGAATCTCATTTTTGGCATGAGCAATTGTTTTCATTTATTTTTTCTAAAACACTATTTTTCTCTAGCCCATTTTAATTAACTATTAATTGTGTTGTTTTGGCCCATGACCTAAGCCCACTATTTATGAAGCCCACAATTTATTTAATCAATTAAAGGACTCACACTTGTCATGTAGGGACAAAATGTGACCAAATTAATTTATTAAAATTGTACTTTTATATGGGGACTAGGTGGCACGTGATTGCACTATGGTGTGCAATGCACACTCTTTCAATGGGCCGGTTTGTGCATGGAGATGTGGGTAGTTATTTGAGTGTGTGGGTAGTTACCACAACTCCCTATTTTATCCTAGCCCTCCATCCTATAACTATCTACTAAATCCTAGCCCTCCAATCCACCCAAAATTGTGTATAAATACCCCTCACTTACTTGTATTCTACACTAAATTTCATTGTGAGAAGAAAATATATTTTTAAGAGAGTTGAGAGTGAATGCTTTTGGAGGCCGGCCATCACTTCAGAGGGAGCTTTCGGTGTGTAGCAAGGAGCAAGGAGGAGTCAAACTATCGCACTAGAAGGATTTACGGGATTTCGTTTATTTCGTCAATAAGGTGGGTGTTTCTCGGGACTTCTAATATAGAGATCATGCTAGGGCAATTTTGATTGTTATCATGCTTGTGAAATGTGGATTGATATGGTGATCATTATACTAAAATGCGTTGTGCTATACTTAGTATGAAAGATGTGAATGAATGAACTGAATTAATGAAATTTAAAGGATCAGACCTGACCTGTACAGTCGACCGGTCATGTGAATAAGTCGACTGGTACGAGGTGGATGTTTCCCATGACTTCTAAATTAAAATTCATGTTAAGATTGAGGATTTAATTGTGTAGGTATGTGCAAACTGAAGTGATAGAATGATTGCTAAATTGATATCTTCCATGCTGTACATAGTGTAGAAATTATGAACATATGAAAAAGGACTAAAGATGTTTAGAGAACTGGAAATTGCCTGTACAGTCGACCGATCATGTGAACAGTCGACTGGTACGATGAAATAAAATGTGTACAGTTCGGAATTTCATGAAATGGTGTTTTTAATGTGTGTCGTATCTTGACTTTCCTAGTATGTTAAATTCGGAGTTGATACCCATCTCCGTAGAAAAATAATGAGTAAAAGATGAATGTACGACTAGAAATTGTATTTGGATGAAAGAAAATACTAGCTATGTGAAATTTACATTTAATCGTAAGCTATATTGTGATGTTGGTAAATGAATAAGAATCACATGTTTGTGCTGATATTGAACATACTATAGTGTAATAAAAATGCTATGTGCTATTTGAAGAACAGAAGGAAGAGATAAGTCCTTAATTTGAAATTTAACTCTATTCAGTCGACCAAATATATGTAGCAGTCGACTGCACTGAACATGAAAAGTTGTGAAATTGAATTACCCAGAACAGCCGACCGATATGAACGACAGTCGACTTCTCCGTAATTTATATTTTAACTTCGAATGCTGCGGAACAATCGACTGGCCATGTGCAGCAGTCGACTCTTCCGAGCGATTATTGAAGAACTTTCTTTGGCTGAACAAGTCGACTGAGTATGCTCTAAGTTGACTGTCCAGATCACTTTTTGGCATATCAGAAATTCTATGATTTGTGTTATGATAAAGATTGTGAATCTTATGTTGAATATGGTTTGTGGCAGTTTAGAAGAAGTAAACTCAATTTTTCTTTGCATGAATTTATATGAAGTGAATCATTTATTAGAATTTGTGAAAGTTATATGAATGTAAAAATTATGAACATGAAAAGGGAAATCTACTGTGATTATGAAAATGAACTCATGAGCTGGAAATGCTCAATTTTTGGTAATTGTGAATTGAAATTGAAACAAAAGAGTAGCTAAGTCTCCCACCGGCAATTGGAAAGAAATGAAATGAAATGAAATTTGAAATGAAAGACCAAGGTTGGGTCATGTTGAATAAATGATTAAGTCCGGTATAGTGGAGAGGCTAATTCTAGAGCTTTGATTTTGTTCATGATTCTAATAAACTAAGGACTAGACACATAGTGGAGATGTGATGAAAGTAAGAGAATAAACATGAGTATGAGGGCCATCGGATTGGCGGCGTGAGAGTATTTCACAAGCTGTCTTCACGATGCGTTGTGACATGACGTGGATACTACTCCAGGGTATCGTCCCGGTGGCGACGCTTGTGGGGTGTTTGGTGACTGCGGGTGGTGTTATGTCCCATGACGGAGGCTGAATTGACCACAGGCTGTCTTCACGATGCGTCGTGACATGACGTGGGATTCCCCTCCAGGCTGTCTGGACATGAGCTCGTAACTCATAGAACATCTAGGACACTTACCGTAGTTACAGTAGTAGATTAAGTCATGGCGAGGGATTGAACCCTATAAAATGAAGTGCGAATAAGGGCTTGCCCTTGGACCTATGTAGTATGAGATGCATAGAATCCGAACAAGTGTGCATTAGTATCATATAACATAAACGACTGCATTAAGGACTAAGTGCACAATCACAACACGACATCAATAGGGTATTCCCTTTAATTTGATATGTGAACAAGTTTGTGATTTGTTAAGAAATGAGAATCGTTATACTGTTTCTGGCATAGAGAGGATGGCCATGTCTAATTCTCGTCGGTTGAATAAACTGACATACCCACAGTTTTGAATGCAAGATAAATGGCTTGATAAAAGCGAAAGAATAACTGATGTTTACAAATTATTCATTGTTGATGTACATTTATTTAAATGATGTTAATTGCTTCCGCTGTTATTACATGTAAATTACTGTGTTATATGCTTCCGATGTAAAATATAAAGTGTAAAATCTCTTGTAACTCTGATGTAAAATGGAAAGTCTTCAATTCCTTGTAAAATTGTACCGAATGAGACGAAAAGATCCTGTAGAACTCTCGAATTCATTTGTATTTGGGATTCAGGACGTTACATATAACCCGATGGAAATGACATATATATGGTGTTATGATGTATTAACATATATGGTGCGTATTTGTAATATATATGGGTGATAACTTGATGCAGTAAACTAAATAGCTTGGCATACTCAAAATAAATGATATGTGATAATGAAATGAGATAGTAATTCTCATGGTTAAAGTCAAAGATGTGGCAAATTATTTGAAATAAAAGATGAGATGTTGGGTGGTTCATGAAAATATGAAATGAAAATGATAATAACGGTTAAATTTCGTTGACCATTACCTACAAAAATCTTGGGGGTTTGGGCTAGACCTCCTTACACCCAAGGACCGGCTTGGGGTGCGGTGTTTATTACCCAAACTATGTTTGGGGTGCAGTGTTTTTATCGCCCAAGCTATCAGCTTGAGGGCCCGGTTATTACCCAGCTCGGCTGGGGTGTGGTGATATTCCATTGACGACAGATGTTGCGAGGAAGTACCCTAGTAAAACTAGGGGTGCGGTGTTTTCTTTCCCTCGTTGGCTTTGCCACGAGGAAGTACCCAGCTTTGCTGGGGTGCGATGTTTTCTTTTACCATGCTGGCTTCGGCAGGGAGGAAGTATCCAAGTTCTACTTGGGGTGCGGTGTTTCCCTCGCTGGGATAGGCTGGGAGGAAGACGTAGCCTCGGACGTGTAAGACTGTGTAAGCATCAATCCGCATATTTATGGGGCTGACGGCTTTCAGTATATTGGGATAATGTGGCTCACTGGTCGAAAAATTAATAAAATGAATAAGATGTGAAATGTGAATGAGAAAATGAAAGAAAGTGAAATGTGAATGTGTAAGTAAAGAAATCACATGATGTGAAATGTGAATGAGAAAATGAAAGATAGTGAAATGTGATAGTGTAAGTAAAGAAAGCACGTGATGTGAAATGTGAATGAGAAAGTAAAGATAGTGATATGTGATTGAGAAAGTAAAGAAAGAGTATAATAAGAAAATTAAAGTAAAGTATTACCCAGCTCGGCTGGGGTGTGGGGATATTCCCTCGATGATAGATGTCGCGAGGAAGTACCCTAGTAAAACTAGGGGTGCAGTATTTTCTTTCTCTCGTTGACTTTGCCATGAGGAAGTATCCAGCTTCGCTGGGGTGCGATGTTTTCTTTTCCCTCATTAGTTTTGCCACGAGGAGGTACCCAAACTATGTTTGGGGTGCGGTGTATTACCTGAAGAGAATGAGAGTTACAGTGAATTGTATTATGAGATGTAAGTAGATATCAAAGTAAAGTACTATAAAGTAAAAAAAAAATGAATGTTAAAGAAGGGTATTATGAGATGAAAATGAAAAGTGGAATACGTTGTATTATGAAATGGAAATGAGATGGTAAAGAAGCTGTATGATGTGAAATGAGAATGGGAAATTAAAGCAAGTGTATTATGAGTTGAGAATAAAGAGTAAAATAAGTTATATTATAAGATGTGATAGAGAAAGTAAATGAAGTAAATGATATCAAATGAATTTGAGAAAGTACAGAAAGTGTATAATATGAAATGAGAATGAAAAAGTAAAGTAAGTATGTGTGTGAATTAATATGAATAAAGTGAAGAAGATGTATTATGAGAATGAAACGTATAGTAAAGTGAATTATGCAATAAATATTAAAAGTAAGTGGTATTATGTGATGGGAATGGTTGATAAAATACAACCTGATTTGAAATGAGTTGATGCACCTTGGAATTGTGTCGAGGAACTACTCGCCTGCTATTTCCATGGAAATAGTGGGAACTACCTGCCTTGGCACAATTCCCATGGGTAATTTGGTGGGTTGTTGATATGATAATGTAATATGAGGCGTAAGCGAAAATGAAAGACAGATATATTATTAATATGAATGAAATGTAATTTGAGTTGTGTATGAGATGTGAATAAATGTGATGGTAGGAGAGGGGTTATAAGATAGGGATAAATGTGGTATTATGAGATTAGATCAACGTAATATTATAAGATTGAACGAATGTGATATTATGAGACTGAATGAATATGATGATATGTGACATGAATGTGATATAATGGGATTGATTACATGTGAGCTTATGCGATGAAATTGAATGTGTTATTATATAATTGAATGAATTGGAAATTGTGTGATGAGTATATATATGAACATGTTATAAAATGGATATGTGGCGAGTCAAAGATTCAAAGGGTTAATTCAGTACAAAGTTATCTTTATGATGTTTTTTTAAATTTAAATTCAGGTTCACTTAATTATCTTGATATTCGTAAGTTCTTTCTATTTTTCTTATATAGTTTAATTTATTTGCTAACTAGTAAATTATACTCACGCCAGTTATGGCTGACCCCTGCTATTTTCTGGGGGTTACGAGAGTCCCTCCCTGGGGATGGATGTCCCTAACCCTCTTGCAGTTACTGATTAGCAGCAAGGTGAGATACCGTAGTAGTTGTTTGGTTTTGATGGTTATATTTTTTCCATAGTCGAATGAGTTGTATATGTATCTATTATATATTTTTGTCCTAAGTTGTGTAAAGATGGAGATTAGTAGTTGGGTGATAGTTTGTATTATGGAGGAATATGTGTACAACCGTAAGAGGTAATAATATATATTGTGCTATGATGTATTATGAAAGCCTGTACCCACCTCTTTGTGGAGTACCAGGGTCTATGGTTGGTTTTTGAAAGGGTTTTCTAAAGTTTTTACGAAAATCCTATATGTTTTCGAAAAAAATTATGGTTTTAAAATAGTATCTTGAGTATTATGAGGAATTATGTCCCCAGAGCCCTATATATATTTGCTTGTGTGATGTTGAATGACTTGTCCTGGAGAGGATTGATATATTACAGGTACAATGATATTTATAATTGTTTGCAGAATTCTGTAAGGAATCTCTGTAAAGGGCTAATATTTCAGGGGAAACTCTGCTGAAATTTTTAATATAATCTATGAGTATTATTCTAAGTAAGAAATGGTATAAATAATAAATAGATTTTGGAAAGAATTTGAAAAAGGAATGGTTAAAAAAAATTGGGGTGTTACAAATGTTGTTATCGAAGTAGAATACTTCATGGTTTATAAATATGAAGAAAGTGGACAGAGAAAAATGATGGTTATTGAATAAAATATCTATGTTGAGGTTGGTTATAACCTATTTGATATCTAGAGTGAGATGGTTATTGAAATCTAGAGGGTAGTTGATAACTTTAGTGATCGACATTTGTGAATAAAGGAAATTTGAGAACTAACCAGTGTGGGTTGAGTTTCTCTTGAGAAGTAGCCAGTGTGGGCTAACTTTCTCTCGTGTTGATTTAAGTCCGGTAGGGTAAGCTAGCTCTAGGTTGTGATGATTTTTAATTAAAACGTAAAGATATGCACTAAGGGGAGATGTGATGAAGTATGGGAAAACATGGGTATGAGGGCCTTGATAGCATGGTGGGAGGTTATCTCCAGAATTATCGGGGTTGTGGCTCGTGGTGGAAGATATTCCTTCAGAATTATTGGGATCGAGGCGACACTCATGGGGTATTTGTGTGATAAGGTACCGATGACAGCGCGGTGTGACTTTCATCTCCAGACTTATCGGGGTGTAAGGCGTGATGGCTGAAAATCACTCGCGGTGGAAGAACGACTCTCAAGAATTATTGGGATCATAGCTCGCGGTATGGGTTTTCACCTCCAGAATAATCGGAGTACGACCCGCGGTAGGAGAGCGAATTCTCAAGAATTATTGGGGTGGTACTAGATACTCACAGGATATCTAAACCTTACATTAGTCACCGTAGTAGTATTTTCATAGCGAGGGATTAAACCATATATTGAGTACGATAAGGATTTGTCCTCAGACCTACGTAGTATGGGATGCATAGAATCCGAACAAGTATGCATATTCATATCATACACTGACTGTAACCCCTGTTTTCGTAAATACGTATTTTCTGTATTAAAATTTTTTGTAAATTATTTTTTTCGCTTTCAAAATCTTTTGTTAAAATGTATTGTGGGATCTTCTATTAAAATCTATTTTTGATCAATAATTTTATTTGTAACTATTTACTATGATTTTTATATTGTAATACAAATCTTATTATTGTTATTATTACTTTGATTTCTATTATTATTGTTGTTACTTTTATTATTATTATTATTGTTATTATAGTTATTGTATTTTTCTTGGTACTATTATTTATTTGTGTTCGTCGTCGCTTTTTGAACCCCTGTAATCTGTTATTTTGTTAATAGAATTCATTTTTGTCTTAAATTCAATTTTGAATTCTGATTTATCCATTTAAAATTCTTCTACTGCAATTTTATTGTTCTCCCTATTCAAATTTTGCTTTTTAATGTCCCTAAAATTTGTCTAAGTTTAATTATATTTTTATTGGTTATTTTTATTTCCCTAATAGATTTTAACCCAAACCCAATTACATTTCACCTAACCCTATTAGACCCGTTTACCCTAATACCCATTACCCATACCCTACCCGTTACCCCACACAAACCCTAACCCAACTATTTATATAAACTCCTGTATATCTCTCCCCGCTTACCATCAAACCCTAACTCCTTCAACCACCTATCTCGATCTTCTCCCATCCTCCTACTCCCTCGACCTCCTTCTAAACCCTTTGCCCTGTGCTCCCTGTGTCCCCGTCTCGACGTCGACAGCCGGCAGCAGCAGCCCCAGCGCAAGCTACCCCCGACCTGTCCCCTGTTCACGCTACCGTCGCCCCGTTTAGCCAGCCGCCCTAGCCTCCTCTCCCTGCCTCCCTGCATCGACCACAACAACAAACCCAATGACTAGTACTCCACCCATCAGCGACGCCCCTGCATCCCTCCTGCTCTCCCGTCCTCATCGCACCGCCAGTCTGCAGCATCCCGATGTTCCCTATGCTGTCTCCGCCTGATGCGCGCCAGCATCGGCCTCCCTTCGTCGTGATCACCTCAGTGCAGTTCCCCCTCCTTCCCTGCCTCCTCCTGATGCCACCTCAGATGGCGGCCAGTAGCAACAGTGCTGTGTTTCTCTCCCGAAGTCGACAACAACAGCCAGAGAGACAGCCCCATCATTGCTCTCTCCTGGTTGTCGTTGTGCCGTAGTTGCCGCCTGTCCCGATGCCGTGCCGCGTCATTGTCCCTGCTGCTGTACAGCGGAAGCCATTGATGGGTTGCTTTTTGATCAAGTTTTGATCAAGTGTATTGTGGGCCGTCCGATCTCCTCTTGATCATCATGATCATGATGATCATCTTCTTGATCCTTTGAATCTTGGCCGTATGATCGCGATCATCATCATCTTCATCACCATCCGTGACCTCAGCCGTTGATCTCTTGATCTCAGCCGTCCGATCATCTTGATCTTGATTGTCATCAAGATCTGTTAGTTTTGTTTGTGTGTTCGTGATTGGTGCATGATTCGTTTGCTTAAGTTCATGCCCCGACAACTATTCCCGTTATTCTCGTCTCCTCATCGCTTTCATCGTCAATTTCAGGCAAGTAACTTGTATTAATTTCTGTTGTATATACAAGTACTAAATCCCGCCTGTAGTGTAGGTTTGTTCTAGAGACAATTCTTGTGCAAAACCCCTGTTATAGCTTGTCTCTATGTGTTGATTTACCTGTAGTTGTCTCATTACACACACGACATGAAATAACTTAGAGATGACCACTTCTTAATGTATACATGCATGTTGTTCGTATGATGTCATGTGCTTGCTTGTGTTAGTTATAGTATGACTTGTTGTAGACTTGCTAAAGACCTTATACCATGTTGCTTGGATATCTAGTATACCATACTTCACACTTTGTTATGATTTAGATGAGTTTCATATAATCTAGTTGATTTTATGCATGAAGAATAATTCTGTCCTTGTTGTTACCTAATTTTTTCCCAGTATTTTAGACCCTATTAAGGTTAGTATATGAAAATTATTTGTGAATATTAATTATAAAGAATTATGTCTACTTTCCAGATTTTCTGACAGATCTCAGTTTCGATTTATGAGTTACGAGTTATGGTTATTTTACTACAGATGTGTTTAAAATTCCAGATTCTATTTTATATGAATTATGTATGGTTAATTATTTTTCTACTAGTGTTATAGATAATATTTTGGTCCAATATTTTGCTAAGTACAACTAGACTTGATTGGGTTTAACCTCTAATTTCACTGCACTATTCTATCTATGTTGGAAAATTATGAAACTTTATTTTCTATTACTAAACATACTAGGGAATACCCCAGATTTTTCTTGGATTTAATCAGTAAGTTTTTATATTGTTTTCCTATTTATGAATACAAACTTCTGATTTCTGGCTGAACATGTTTTCTGGACAAAATTCTATTTTGAGATTTGTTCTTGTCAAATACCATATGACTTATATATATATTTACTGGATTCGGCCGAGAGTCTATTTTCTAGATTTTCTGACGGATTCAGATTTGTATGTTTGTGGCAAAGGGAATTCTAGATTTAGTGCAATACTGTCTTGCTGTCCTGAACTAGAATTTTCGTTGTCCTAATCTTTTATGTATTGCCTATCACCTGTGCATGTTTAACTTTCAACCTAAACCTATTACTTGTTCATGCCATGTTATTCTTGCTCTGTTTTGTATACGTACATGCATGTCTGATAATAATAACAAAATAATCAAGCTGGGGTTAAGGAAAATACCTTAGTAGTGGACAATATAGGTATGTGTACTCAGAAGGGGGCCCGTGTTTCCTATTTTATATATTTGATTCATGTTGATACAAGAACCTGTTGCACTTTATGTTTGATTCATGAATCTGTGGATTCATTAACCTGTTGTACTTTATGCTTTGATGCATGGACCTGTTGGTTCGTGTATCTAATACCTGTTGATACATGAATCGGTTGATTCGTATACCTGTTTGATTCATGAACCTGTTGATGCATGAATCAGTTGATTCGTGTACCTGTCTGATTCATGAACCTGTTCCTGCTACCTGCTACCTGACGCTTGAGTACACGACCCTATAGAAACCCACCACTAGATCTAAACGAAAATTTCATGTATGTAGCAACCATGTGGTAAGAACCTGGGACGCATGAAGTGCTACCTAGATAGTAATAAATACAAGATTTGACATGACATGATACCTATTACATGATTACCTATTGCATGATTACCTGTACATGCTACTTGACACCTGTTACATGTTTACCTGCTTGCATGATACCTGTTACCTGTTACATGTTATATACATCTGTTATCTCGCCACATTACTTGATTCTGTTCATGATTCATGCTAGTTGTTCTATTTTGTTACCATGTTTATTCCATGCTATGTTGTTTATTCTTTTCCTGTATTTGTGCACAACAAGCGGCCTGTAACTTGCATTAACGTGCATTTTGTTTTCTTTTCCTTTTCTTGTAATTTATTAAATTGCAGATTTTGGTGATCAGCTTCCTGTTGGAGTTGGTGATCTGAGATTATAGTCATGGACTTCTTGCTACTATTACTATTATTTCATGTTGCTTATTTTGAATAAATGTACTCGTTACTTGCATTATTTTGTATTGGGCAGTGTAACTCCTATTTCCCCGTATTTGTATTTTGTACTGTTTTGAGCCTTATTGTACTCTTTTGCCTATTTTTGATATCATGTATTTCTTCTTATTGAACGGAATTATTATTCTGGTCTCAACTCGAATTTGTGGGTTCTTTTGTCAAATTCGATTGTGTGCCATCTTGCACCGTTCTTCATGAGAAATAGCCCGATTCTTCTCATTTATATCTTTAATCTCCATTTTAATGCATTTTGACCATTTCTCTTGTTGGGCTCTTTTTGAATCGGATCCCCTAAACCCTTGAACCCGCAAACCCGCTAACCCTAGTATATAAACCCCTACCCTAACCCTAATCACCATACTGTTAAACCCTAATCTAAACAACCCGCCGCTAATCATCTTCGTCTCCATCTTTCTCGCCATCAACCCATCTCCGTCCGTCCACTTCGTCACCCCCGACCTCGCCTCGTCTCCCTCTCGTCTTCTCACCACCACCTGACCATCACCATCGTTCTCGCCATCGAACTCAACCCCGAACCCATCGAACCCATCACCTATCCAACTCGCCGCTCCAACTCGACGACTCCCTCACCCTCACTTCGACTTCGACAGTTTCCCCGTCGCCTCGCCACCTCCAACACCCTCTCCGTTGCTTCGCCAGTCGCCGCCGAACCCCAACGCCATCGCCGCTCTCACTCTGTTCGAAACCACGAACAGAGCATCCACCGCCGTCGCCATCCATGGCCGCGCCGTCGCTTCTCGATGCCGTCGCCGCACTCCGTCTCAGCCGCAGTCTCCGCCGCCGAAGCACCACACCATCTCTCTCCCTCGCGCTCTTCTCAGTCGAACGAAGAACGAAGAGGAAGAACGAAGAAGGAGGAGTTGGGCGGGAATCGATCGCAGCCGTTGGATCGCGTCAAGATCTGTGCGCCGTGATGGCTGTTCTGTGTTCGTCCACACCAGATCCAGACCGCTGCACCCTGTTCTGGCCTCAGATCCGCTGCTTCCCAGCGATCTGATTCGCCTGGTTTGCTGTGCCGTGTTCTGGCCACAGCAGATCCCGATTCCGCTGTACGCTGTTCGTCCCAGATCCGCTGTGTGGGAATCGATCTGATTGGCCTGTTTCGGTGTTCCCTGTTCGTGCCGCACCAGATCCGAACTTGCTGTTCGCTGTTTTGGGCCGATCGTGTGCGCAAGGAAAGCTCGATCTTCGATCAGATTTTGCACGCGCTTTTCGAGGATATTCCCGGGGATTTTTCTACTCTTTTTTGCTTCAACAAGCGGAGATTTTAACCGTCGATTTAAGGCAAGTAACCTTGTACATCTTATTGTCCTAGTACAAGTCTCCTTGAAATACCACATGTAGTTAGTTTGTGACTCTCCTTTGAAATATCATAGTAAAACAATTTGAACCTTCAAACTCACCAATCTAAGAGTCACAAAACTTCCTCGTATTAAATAATAATTCAATTGGACTCTTTTATCTCCTTGAACTTGCGAATCACATGGACATATGAATTAAGGACCCCTAGAAATTGTAGACGCATATAAATTTAGTGTTTTGGCAATTTGTGATTATTATGACTTGGAAAATATTATTATTCGCTGTTTGATTCCCATTACCATGTATTTGTGCCACATAATGGTTTTAGACACCAAATTACATAATTCTATGAAATCTACATTAGTGAATTATTTCCCTATGTTGCTGTCTGGATTTTTCTTTTGCGGTTTCGACCTTCTTATCTTTGGAATTTGGACCCGAGCCCTGAATATGAAACGTAGATCAGGATGTGTAGATGTCGATAGACTCCAGAATGATTGAATTTGGAGTTACGGTCTAGGAGATATGGCTGTTATACTGCAGCTGTGTCAGTAGGCGCAGTTCTGTAAAAAACTGCTGTATATATTGACTTTGCGAATTATTTTAGCTGTACAAACAGTGTGCGTTTGACCCCAAATTTTGTGTGTAGCTGCTGGACATCATCTAGGACATCCCTAAATTTTTCTAGAATTAATTTACAACATTTACTTAGGTGTGCTTGCTTGATAAGAGTTAATAACAATAACAAGCCGGGGTTTGGGAAAGATTATAGAGTGGACAATATAGATACGTGTACTCGGAAGGGGGCCCGTGTTTCCCAATACTTGGTTCATGAACTTGTTGTATCTTGTTTGATTCATGGAGTCGGTTACTCGGCTCATGAACTTGTTGATTCTTGAACCCATTGTGCGGTTCTTGAACTTGCTTGTGGATTCGCGAACTTGCTTCGTGAACTTGTTATTTAATTTTCGATTCATGAACCAAGGCTTGCTTGATACTTGATACCTGAGTACGCCGCCCTATAAAATCCATTACTAGATCTAAACGAAAGTGCTTTGACTGTAGCAACCATGTAGTAAAAGAATGGATGCATGTCGTGCTACCTAGCTAGTAACTCACCACTAGACTTGAACTTGATAACTTGGACTCGATAACTTGAACTAGACTTGGACTTGAGAAACTTGAGCTAGATAACTTGACACTTGATACTTGGACTTGACATTTGAAACCTTGACATTTAAAATAACATATGACACTAGACTTGAGTTTGTCGCTTGATATTAGATAACCCTATAGACGCACCCGACATGTGATTCACAACTAGCAGTTGTTATCCAACCTAGTTATTAAGACGATCCCTCTTGCTAGCTAGTCTTTGAATTTGCCTACTACTCATAATTCTTGCTATATTTTTGATTCCAACTCTTGTCTTTTCCTTACTTGTACTTGCTTTCACTATTTGTGGCCCTAGCTTGCACTAAGGGCATTTTCTCTTGTTTTTCCCTTTGTTTCCTGTTTATGTTTATTAAACAGACTTTGGAGACGAGCTACCCGCGGGACTTGGTGAGCAAAAGTTCTAGTTTCCAAGTGGAGAAGGACTTGACTGGAACATTTTAATTTCTTGCATTATTAGTTTATTTGAATTATTATTTTTCTTGAAAAATTGAGAACTTGTAACGGGCCGATGTTCCCGAGTTTTACTTTGATTCAGACTTGAAACTACTTGGATGGTTTATTATAATTCAGTTGTTTCTGTTGCTAGAAAATTATTCATGCATGCTTGGTTTATATATCTCTCTTGTTATATACTTGTTGTGATGCTGGGTCGATCCTACAGCTTATGGATGATTGAGAAATCATTCGCTGGGCTTAGTCATGCACTCGTATTCCGTATTTTGGGAAGCGGGGCGTGACAGGCAGTATGACCCAGGATTATTGACTTGTTCAGATCTGGTTTATTTGAGATTATTTAAAAAAATTCAAGTAAATTCTGTTGGTATATTGATTCAGATATGCATGCGTGGTTGACTTCTCTTGCTTCCTACTCTGATTATTTCTGTGAAATATTGTAAAGATTCTGATAGCTTATAGATGATGAAAATTATTCGCTAGACTTAGTCACGTATCCGTATTCCGTATTTCCTTTTGAAAAGTGGGGAGTGACACTGACATGTTTAGAATAGTCACTTTTTACACTTTATTGTACATTCAAGTTTGTGTTTGCTAAAGTAAGAGAATTGCTGGTTTATAGCATTGCGTCAGTTATATGCAACAGACGTGCCTACAGTTTTCAAGTGTCGGACTTGGATTAGCAAGAAAATATAAAGATGAATTGATGCTGATGATTATTTCCAGAGTGAAATTGTTGAAATGTTTAAGTTGTATATATCGTGTTGTATTCATTTAATTTCCGCAGTGTATTCTATAAAGAACAATATCGTATAATGAAAAGTTTTAATTTCCTTGTAAAATTGTATGAAGTTGAAGTAAAAGATCCTGTTGTTCTACGAATTACATGTAAATGGAATTCACGGCGTTACATAGTGGTAACAGAGCTCGGTTAGACAAGAAGGCAATGTAGGAAGCATGATCAGGGATTCTCACTGTGTGATTGATGGCGAAGCATTGGCTCTTACCCTGACATGCCCAGTCGGCTGGCCACTGATGCGGTTGCAAAGTCTAGAGGCTGTTGGCATAAAACAAACTCTGAGGTTACCTTTGTGGCCATTACCGTCCTGTGCATTTTATTGGATTTCCGATCCCTTGCCATGTTAGTTTTCACCTTTTCTCTTTGAGATATAATTATATGTTATTGTTGTTTTTGCTTAGTAATTAAATCCAATTATAAAAATATGATGGAGTAAGTTTTCGAAACTATCTTATAAGTTTTGTATCTTTGTTTCTTCGCTTAGAGAAGTTCTGAGGACAGAACTTTTCTAAGGGGGGAGTGATATAGTACCCTGTATTTTCAAATATTATTTTAAAGATTTGAAAATAAATTAAAATGATTTTTGGAGATTTAATAAATAATTTCTAAAGATTTATCTTTTTTTTACACGTGCAAAACACGTGCAAATATTTTTGGTGTAAATAACCAATTTTATATTTTTAGTAAATTCTCCTAATTATAATGGAGTATATTCTAAAATTTGGGATTTTTCTGAGTAGAGAAACTATTTTTATAAATACCTTGAAAGGGAGGGGCTTTTATGTAAAAAGTCGTTTGAATCTTAAATAAATTATGAAAATTTATTTTTACTAATATTTTGGTTCTCCATGGTTATCATTTGAATTTAAATATATTTAGATTTTATTTAAAGTCGATTTGGTGGAGATTTAAACAAAAAGGGTGTTTTTGCAAATATGAAATTCATGTAGAATCTTGTGCAAATGTTTTTCTGGACAGTAAAAGTCAAATATTTTGATTGGAAAATATAATATGCATTATTAGATATTATTTCGGATTTTTCTAGATTTTTATGAATATTTTATGATGTAATTGCAAATATTACAAAAGGGAGGGCTTTTGTGCAAAATTGCCACCCTGAGTTGTAAATTCAAATTTTTCTTATTTACTGGGCTGTACTGGATTGCTGGACAACTCAGTGATAAAAAGATTTGATTTGGTTTTGATTCAGTTAACATATTTCAACTAAGAAAGGGGTTATATATGTAAAGTTATATTTGGAAGGATTCTTTTGCAAATATGTTTCTAAAACCCTAATCTTTCAATCCCGGCCTGTATAAAAGAGGGTGTGCAGCCATCATTCGCTGCACAACACAAGTTTTATTATATTTCTTATTTTCTTGGTGATTGAAGAGGAGATCTTGGATTCTTTGCAAAATAGGGGATTCTTCATTTTGCTTCGTGATATTCGCTTGATCTCTCCAACTATGTGAGTGACATTGTTTTGTTTTATTTGTTTTGTGTATGTTGTAGGTGAATGACATAATTATTTGTTGTTTTGTTTGCTTTCTTTGATTTGTGTATGACGTATGAGAATGATATGAATGTTTAGATTGATTTGGATGTTGAATATGTAAGTTGGATGGATGAACGAAAAATTGGATCTTTGATAAGAACCCTAGATATTTGTATGAGAATGATTTTAGATTTGTTGAGAACTTAATATAAATTATTAGTAGGCTAAAAATGTTGGATTATTGCTGATTTGGTTGAGTTTGATAGATGTCATGCATTAATTAAAATAAAGATGAGATTTTTGGATTATTGGTGAGTTGGATAAAAACAACTTGACCATGTTGAGGATAAATTTGTTTTTTTTATGAATCAACTATAGAAAATAGTTGAGATTGAGTTGAGGAATTTTGTCAATGATTAATGGTTTTGAGGATTTGAGTTATGAGGATTTAAATTGGGGATTTGTGATTTTTATAAAAGATGTTGTTTGGACTTGGATTTCTCAAATGCTAAGTTTAAATCTAATTACTTTGGTATTAATAATATTTGGAAAATAATACAAAGTTATTTTGTTATATGACTGATTCTTAAAAACCCTAGTTTTGACATATGTACGACCTAAATTCTTCAGACTGTAGGCCGACAGTCGACTGGTACGACCTTACAGTCGACTGATACGACCCAGCTGCTATGATCTTTAGTTCCCTTGAAAATCCGTTCTGGACAGTCGACTTAGACCCTTTTCAGTCGACTGGCACACTTAAAATTTATTTTTCAAAGTTATCGTAGATTTTCTCTGGTAAGTCGACTTATGACTTTTGCAAGTCGACTTATAACACTTAGAATATTTTCTTAAAGGTTTCTGGAATTTCTCTCTGGTAAGTCGACTTATGACCTTCTAAGTCGACTTATAATATCTTTTAAGTCAACTTATGACTTTTATAAGTCAACTTATATTACTTAACTTATTTTCTTAAAATCATGGAATTTTCCCTCTTGACAGTCGACTTACTTCAGTATTAGTCGACTGGTGCTGATGTGTTCTCATAAGTTTGAATGTTTCCTTCAAATGATTTATTCTTCAAATGTTTTAAGCTATACCTTATCTTCTATTTTAACACATGATTTCAAGATGTTAAGTTGAGCAGTTTCAGATGTGAGTTTGGTTGAGATATTTGAGTTGAGTCTCTAGAGGATGTGTGTGACCCTAGCATATCGGTGTTTGAGTTAATTATGTTTGGGTCTGTTGAGGCATTTAGTTGTTCAGATATTGAGTAAAGTCCGGTAGGGTACACCGACTCTAGGAGATTTGTTAAGTAATTAAATAACCCAAAAATGATAAGGACAGGCACTAGTGGTGATATGACGAACGGGAACATGGGTTATGCACCTCAGTATGGCTTTCGGTGTGGGATTTAATCTCCGGAATTATCCAAGTATCTTACTTAGGGTGTGGGATGTATCTCCGGAATTATCTCAGGTAAATTACCTGCGGTGTGGGATATATCTCCGAAATTATCCAAGTAGTTACTTGCGGTGTGGGATTGATCTCCGGAATTATCGGAGTCGAGGCGACGCACATGGGATATTCATGTGATGACGGTCATTGTTTCGGTGTGGGATTTAATCTCCGGAATTATCCAAGTGTCTTACTTAGGGTATGGGATGTATCTCCGGAATTATCTCAGATAAATTACCTACGGTGTGGGATATATCTCCGGAATTATCCAAGTAGTTACTTGCGGTGTGGGATTAATCTCCGGAATTATCGAAGCAAGGGCTAGTACTCACAGTTTATCTTTATCTCGTAGTGGTCATCGTGTTGGGATTGGTTGCATAGCGGGGATTGAACCCTATAATGTGGAGACGTTAAGGGCTTGCACCGAACCTATGTAGAATGGGATGCATAGACTTCGACAAGTACGCATTAGAGAGTCTGCATATAGAATTTGTGTTTTCTTGACTTGGTTTTATGTATGTGTCTTCCTGTTTTCTACACCTAACATGTAGTTAAGCTACACTCGATGTTTTCATGTTTTCCTGCCATTTCTTACTTCACAATACATGTTTAGTATATGTTATTCTCGTTCAGTATATGTTGTTTAGGAATCCATGCTTATTGTTTATTTATGTTGTTTGTTGTTTTATATCACTCACACCATTTATGGCTGACCCCTTTAGTTTTGGGGGTTAGGGATCATCTCTAGCCTCATGTGTTGCAGGTTGTTGCTTAGAGTTTGGGAGTTTGGATGCTTGAGTTAGCTTGGGAGATTATAAGTGATGTAATAGAGCCTTGTGTAAATTTTGCAAAGAGAAGTGTTGTAAAAGAAAGTTGTAATTCAAGGTGTTTGTAATTCCGCTGTGTTTGAAAAAGATTGTTGTAATGAAAGTTTGGTATAAAATTATTTGTGTTTTTGGGCTATGTGTACTGTTACATTGAAGTTGATGTTTTTGGGCTTGGGGAATGTACCACGTATTTTCTAAGTTATTATATTAGAAATTCGGGGCGCTACAACCACCTTGGTAGAGAATGAGGAGGATCGTGCTCTTTTTGGGTCTTGATCAAGGTATTCAGGTGCACTTGGCCGCCCATCGTCTCCGTACCTATGCAGATGGCTTGGAGGTAGCTCGAGCGACAGAGCAGACTCATGCTCGGGAGACCCCTTCTCAGCGGGTTGTGCAGTACCCTGCAGCTATTGCTGCCAGGCCTACTAGAGGTCCGATCAGGAGGCCATCTCCGGTCCTTGTCGTCAGGACAGCTCCCTACCGTCCTGCTCCTCCACGGAGGGATGTTGTTTGCAACTTTTGCTAGACCCCTAGGCAGTTGTGCAAGGATTTCAGGAAGGCCAACCACAGTTGTCTTGGTTGTGGTGCTTTTGACCACTTGGTTTGAGATTGTCCTCGGAAGAGGCACGACTAGGCCGCAGTCGAGCCAGTCCGTAGTCAGGTTAAGCCGCACCTTCCCCCGCAGCATCATAACGTCGGTCAGAGGACCACTGCTCCAGGGAGAGGTCAGGCTTTCAACTTGACAGCAGAGGAAGCTGAGACTGCGGAAGAGGTCATTGCAGGTATTCTTTTGTGTTTTCTTTTGTTGTTCTGTTATTTGTTCCTTATTTTATTTCTCTTGCATCTTTCTCCATGTTGTCTTTTCTGCATCATTTTCCATATTCCTTGGTTATCTTTCATCTGTTCATCTTTTTCCTTGTTTTGGCTCTATCTTAGATGTTATTCTTGTTCATTCTGTTCCTGCTCGTGTTCTTTTTGATTTCGGGGTAATCCATTTCTTTGTTTCCTCCCGCTTTGTGGATCAGCATCAGTTGAAGTGCAGTGTGATGGCAGTACCTTAGACCATCACCACAGGTGGCGGTGTTGTCTTCTTTTCCCGGGAGTGCAAGCAGAGTCCCATGGTGATTGGAAGTGCTAATTTCAGAGCAGATCTGATTGTGATCGGCAGTTCAAGGTTCGATGTAATTCTCGACATGGATTGGCTGGGTGAGACCCACGCAATCATTGATTATTGAGTTCCATATTGGGGAGTTACTCCTTAGGCGTGGTTAGAAAGTGGTTTTCGATGCAAGTTGTGCAATGGAGTTGCACTCAGGCTGTGAAGCTGCGCCTCTTATTGTGTGGGAACTTCTGGATGTGTTTCCAAAGGAGTTTCCTGGATTACCCCCGGATAGGAATGTGGAATTCGGTATTGAGGTTCAGCCAGGTACTGCATAGATATCGAAGAGTCCTTACGGATGGCACTAGTTGAGCTAGCAGGGCTGAAGGTGCATGTCCAAGGATTGCTGGATTTGGATTTCATCAGGCCCAGTGTGTCCCCGTGGGGCACTCCTGTCTTGTTTGTCAACAAGAAGGATGGGAGTCGTCGTCTGTGCATGGATTACCGTGAGCTGAACAGTGTTACAGTAAAGAATCAGTATCCGCTACCCAGGATGGATGATTTGTTTGATCAGTTGGGTGGAGCTGCTGTCTTTTCGAAGTTGGACCTTCGCTCTGGTTATCATCAAGTGAAGGTGAAGGCAGCTGATGTGCAGAAGACTACGTTCGGACCAGATACGGGCACTATGAGTTCCTAGTGATGCCTTTCGGAGTCATGAATACGCCAGCAGTATTCATGAGACTGATGAACAGAGTTTTCTCTACATTTCAAGATAGATTCGGGGTGGTCTTTATAGATGACATTCTAGTGTATTCTCGGAATCGAAAGGATCATGCTGATCATTTGAGGTTGGTTCTACAGACCTTAAGGGAGAATCAGCTCTATGGGAAACTCAGGAAGTGTGAGTTCTGGATTGATCGAGTTACCTTTTTGGGGCACATTATCTCAGGAGATGGTATCTCTGTTGATCCGACCAAGATTTTTGCGGTCAAGGATTGGCCTGTTCCTAAGTCAGTTTCGGAAGTGAGAAGTTTCCTTGGTTTGGCCGGGTATTATTGGAAGTTTGTCCAAGACTTTTTGAAGATGTCTGGTTCATTGACTAAGCTGGCAGGGAAAGATCAGAAGTTCTTCTGGGATGGAGCTTGTAGTGGAGGTTTTGCAGAGTTGAAGAGCTGGTTAACGTCAGTGCCAATGTTGACTATTCCGGATGGTTCGGGTGGTTTTGTGGTTCACTGTGACGCTTCTGGCCAGGGCTTAGGTGCAGTATTGATGTAGAAGGGTCGAGTTGTTGCTTATGTGTTCAAACATTTGAGGCCACAGGAGAAGAACTACCCTACCCATGATTTGGAGTTGGCTGCAGTGATCTTTGCTTTGAAGTTGTGGAGACACTATCTACTTGGAGACTGAGTGGAAATCTTTACCGACCACAAAAGTCTCAAGTATGTCTTCACTCAGAAGGAACTGAACATGAGGCAGAGGCGATGGTTGGAGTTGATGGCTGACTATGACATCAGTTTGCAATACCATCCTGGTAGAGTGAACTTGGTGCTAGATGTTTTGAGTAGGAGACCAGTACCATGTTCCTAACTCAGCAGAGAGAGCTTGTCGAGCATATAAGGAGGTTGGATTTGGATGTGATCTTACCAGGTTCTGATTGGAGTTGCATGATGCTTCAGTTGTAGTCGTTTCTTGTTGAGCAGATTAAGGAGGCTCAGGCAGGTGATGAGCAGTTGCAAGGGTTCAGAACCGAAGTTGAAGCGGGTACGAGGATCGATATGGTTATTCACTCAGATGGATCTCATCATTTTGGGTCCAAGTTGTGTGTTCCGAAGGGTGAGGTTTGCCAGAAGTTGCTTGAGGAAGCCCACCAATCATCGTACTCTATTCATCCTGGTGGTACGAAGATGTACCGGGACTTGAAGCTTCATTTTTGGTGGCATGGTATGAAGAGGGCCGTTGTGAGATTTGTGTCGTAGTGCTTGATCTACCAGCAGGTGAAGGCAGAGCATCAGAGGACCGCCAGACTTCTTCAGCCTCTTCCCATTCCGGAGTGGAAGTGGGAGAATATCACAATGGATTTTGTGATCGCTTTACCAAGGAGTCCTAAGGGTCACAACGCCATTTGGGTGATTGTGGACAGGTTAACCAAAAGTGCTCACTTTGTTCCCTTCAAAGTTGGACATTCTACTGAGAGCCTAGCTCAAAAGTACATGCAAGAGATCATTAGACTTCATGGGGTTCCAGTCAGTATTGTATCCAACAGGGATACGAGGTTCAGGTCACAGTTTTGGGAGAGTCTTCAGAGTATTCTGGGGAGTAAATTGACGTACATCACAACTTTTCACCCTTAGACAGATGGACAGTCAGAAAGGACCATCTAGAATCTAGAGGACATGTTAAGGGCATGTGTGTTACAATTTGGAGGTTCTTGGGAGGACCACTTGCATCTTGTAGAGTTCTCGTACAATAACATCTTCCAAGCCAGTCTTAAGGCTGCTCCGTTCGAGGCACTCTATGGTCGTAAGTGTCGGTCGCCAGTGTGCTGGGATGACATTGGCGAGATGAAATTGTTGGGCCCGAAGTTGATCACCAGGACGGTGGATGCAGTGAGTCAGGTCAGGAAGCATCTTCAAGCTGCGCAAGACAGATAGAAGCGATAGGCTGGTATTCATCGTAGAGCCTTGGAGTTTTAGGTGGGAGACCATTTTTTCTTAAGGTATCACCATGGCGAGGTGTCATTCATTTTGGTGGCGGAGGAAAGTTGAGCTCCAGGATCATCGGACCGTTTGACATCGTGGAACGAGTAGGCAAGGTGGCCCATCGTCTTGCATTGCCCCCCGGATTTTATCTGGAGTGCACGAAGTCTTCCATGTCTCACAACTAAGGAAGTATATCCGTGATGAGAGCCACGTGATTGACTACTCGAAGTTATCTGTGAGGTCGGATTTGACTTGTGAAATTCCCCCAGTTGCTATTGTGGATCAGCGGGAGAAGGTTCTGAAGAACAAGGTAATCAAGCTTGTTCGTGTTCCTTGGAATCCTCACTCGCCAGGTGAGTCGACTTGGGAGCTGGAGGAGGATATCCAGCGAAGGTTTCCTTATTTTTTTGTGTAGCTCTTGTTTTGCTGTTTTGCTTTTGTTATTGGATTTTTTTCATTTCTTCTGGGGTTACCCTATGTACTTCTGGTTGAATTTCGAGGATGAAATTCATCTAGTTAGGTGGGTAGGATTTGTAACCCCTATTTCTCATTATTGTATTTTTGATTTTATTAAATAAAATTCTTGATTATTTTATTGCATTTTTGTTTGTATTTATTTTCATTCCTTTTGTATTGTGTGTTGTTCTTCTCTCTCTTGTGTGTTGTTATTCTCCTTGTTCAATCTACAAATTTGTTCGTGAGCTTGTTTATTGTTTAAAACCTATTTCATGGCCTATTTGTCTCTTGTTGCATTTTTTTTCTTCCTATTGGATACTACCCAATTAACCCAAACCCATATTGACTCTATATTATCCCCCTAATTGCACCCTAAAGCTAATTACCAAAAACTTATATTTCCTCTCTCTCCTAGTCGTCCTCTACCTCTCTCCCTACTCTCGATCTCTCTCCTCCCGATCCCTTCACTGTCGTCGTCGTGTTCTCGACGCCGGCAGACCCCCCCCCCCCGATCCCCTCTCATCTTCTCCTTATCCCCTGGTCGCCACTGATCTCCGTGCTCCTCTATCCTCAAGCAGCGAGACCCCAGCCCCTTCGTCCCAGTCATCTCCCCCTATCATCGTCCCGCTGTGCTAGCCCCGCCGCCTAGTGCCACGACCCCCTGTCCCGTCCTCATCGTCTTCGTCTGTGGCCGACACCCGAGCACTGCTTGCTGTGTCATTGCTATCGTCCACCCTTGCTGTTGTTGCTGCTTTGTGTGCATGTATGTGAGAACATGTGCACCGCCATACTTTTGTTGGTTGGATCTTGCTCTCGTTCGTGTGTCAGGATCCATTCCCGTTATTCTAATCTTCATCTTTGTTTCCGTAGTCTTCATATCAGGCAAGTAGCTTGTATGTGTTCTTTATGTCATACAAGTTAAATACCGTGAGTAGTCTAGTATGAAAATGTTTGTACTCTCATGATGATCCTATCTTGTTAGTTTAACCGTTGACATCATCTTTTGGTCATGAGTAGTTACAATAGTTGACATCCGTTGCATGAAACCATTTAGATTAGATGACATCTTGACTGTATGCTTGTTGTGACATATCATATGTTGTGGTAATTGAATATGGATGCTTTGTATGATGTATGATATTATTTTAGACCATTGATTCACATGTCATGCTGATTTGAGTAACCCACATATCTCATGATTTTTATGACATCTTAGATTGGACCGATTGTAATTAAATTGTTTGATAAAATGCTTTAAAAAACTTTTGTTTATTGCTGTCCTATTTGTGTACAGTGAATTCGACCCTGTTAACATCAGTAAAATAAATAAGTTTGTGAACATGATTTGTAGCTTTCGTTTTCTAGTTTCCAGAACTTTCGACGGGTCTGAATTTAGATTTTTGATGCATGAGTTATTGCTTTTTTGCTGCAGTCATATCGTATATTCTAGATTCTGAACTATGTGATTTCTGTATGAAATATTATTTTAAAACTGATATTAAAAGTAGAATTTGAACTATATATTTTGCTAAGTATGTTCAGACATGATTGGGATCAATCCCTAATTTTTGTTGAATTAATTATTGAACTTTATATCTCATTTCATACTTGTGAAACACAACGATATATTTCCAAACTACATGCTGTTCAGTAAAGAACTATGTTTCCAACCTGATTCTATTCGTTTTTGATGAAAACCTTGTAAATATGAGCTGTAGCCTGATTTTTCTATTTTATCATCCTTTTAACGGATCTGGATTTCAAATTATATTTTATGAATTATCTCTATTTTGGTACCGCTGTGTCTGAACTTTCAGAATTGACATTTTGTCGCATTACTCTGTTTTAGCAATTTTGTTGACTATGCTATCTGTAATATAATTTCATGATATTTTATATTTTGAGACTAGATATGTTAGGAAGTCTTCCAGATTTTTCTCAAATTTAATTATGATGTTTTTAAAACCTTTCCATGCTTATAAACAAGATTTTGCATTTTCTGGCTGAACATAACTTCTGTATTAAATGCTGTTTTCAACCCTATTTCTGTGGCTAATGTATGACTTATTTATATATATGCTGGAATCGGCAGAGAGTCTAGTTTCTTGATTTTCTTATGGATCTAGATTTTCTATTCTATAGCAACGAAAATCTCGGATTTGGTACAGTAGTGTCTTACTGTCCAAAACTGAAAGTTCCGTTGTTTTGACTGTTATGAGTTGTTTTTATCAACCGTTTGTGTTCCTATTTCATCTCAGACTTATCCTTTGTTCTTTCCATGTTTTTATCCCTGTTTATATTTGTTCACATATGTTAATAATGAAAAATAATCAAGCTGGGGTTCTTAAAGGAAAAGATCTAGTAGTGGACAATATAGAAATGCATATTCGGAAGCGAACTCGTTTTCCCTTCTGTTTACTATGGTACCTACTATTTATCTCTAGATGGATGAGGGCATGATCCATGACACTGTTTGATGTTGAATTTACTGTTACTATTTGTCTGAATATACTGCCATATAGAATTTCCACTACAAAATTTTAAAACGAAACTTTTTGGTGTAGCAACCATGTGGTAAAATCTGGAACACATGAAGTGCTACCTAGATAGTAATGAACATTAGACATAAGAACAACTGTTTTCACTGTCACATCCTGTTACTGTTACTGTTGATCCACCCTGTTACTGTTACTGTTACTATTGATCCACCTATTACTGTTACTATTGATCTACCCTGTTACCGTTACTGTTGATCCATCCTGTTACTGTTACTGTTGACCACTTACTGTTACTGTTATACTCTTTCTGTTATTCTGCTATTTACTGCCATCTGTAGACTGTTATCTTTGTTGCCTTCTCCCTGTTAGTATTTCCTGCTTAGTATAATTTTTCCCTTCCATTTTACTACTTGTACTACTTGCAGCCCAGAACTTGCATCTAACGGGCATTATGTTGTCCTATTTTCCTATTTTCCTTGTAATTGCTATATGAGCATATTTTGCTGATCAATTGCCTACTGGAGTTGGTGAGCAAAAGTTTTGAGCTGCGCATTTAAAAGTTTGCTAAATGTTTTGATGAATTATTTTATATTCATGAACTATATTGAGACTTGTATTTGGGTTTGTAGTCCCAAGATTATTGTTTTGTTTAATATCTCGTATTTGTTGGGATATTTACTATTGTTGCAATAAATACAGTTGAGTTATAATTGTTTTTGCATGTCTGATTGAGTGTGTTGATATATTATCGTTGTGATGAGTCAAGCAGATCCTTATAGCTTATGGTGAAAACTATCTGCTGGGCTTAGTCTTCTCAAAATGGAGAAGGCATATGCTAGAACTCTGCAGGACGTCTGCGAGCGAGTCCTAGGTTTCGGCAGCTCGAGGTATGTGTTGTTCAAGACGGCTCCTACCTCGGCAGAGGAACATGAGGGGGAAGAGGAAGAAGAAGAGGACGTCATGGCAGAGACTTCGGGGGCTGCAGGGGGAGTTGGTGATGAGCCGCCCTCTCCTGTGCTTCCATCGACCAATGTGAACCCTTAACTCCTCTATTTCTCTTTTTTCATTTTTGACTTAGTTTTTTGTTTTTTTGTATTTGCCAAATCACGGACTGGTCAGCGCTTGATGTATTTTGACTTTTTGAATTGCAATGAAAACTCTTTTGGTGTTAGATACTTGTGTCTTCTTTACTGATTATTGTTTTTGATGTGTTGGATTTGAACTTTTGTGTCTTTATGTGTTCTGTGACCGTAGTTGTACTGTCATAGTAATTCAATGCTCTTTTCTACTAACAGGTCATTGTGTATGCTGGGTGCAATCCTTGTAAAGGGAGATTTTGCGTATCTATACTAAGCTACGCATGGTAGAGCTGGGACTTTCTTGCTCACAGGAGAAGAGCTCTAGGGCAGAAGTAGAGCTTGGCCATTTAAGGAGAGTGTTGATCCGAAGAGATATCGCAAAATAGGCGTTGTGACGAAGGTTTTCAGGAGAAACCTTTGGCTAAAGTGGATGATTATCCTTATGATACCAAAACTCCCATCGCTAAGGCGATGGTTGGGAGGAGCTCGGAAGTGAAATATCTTCGCTGTTCTTTGCTTGCGACTACCACCGAACGGGACGAGTTGAAGAATGTAATATTAGAGAAGAGCTTAGAATTGACTCAATTGAAGAAAGTAGTTCCCGAGATTTCAGGGGAGACCCTCCCTAGTGGTTCGGTGTGTGCTAGTACGTTTTGCTGGAAGATTATGGTGAAGAACGCCCAACGAAGAAGTGGAGATCCATCAGTTTAAGCGGCTACTTGAGGGGGTAAAGACGATGAGTACTTCCTGCTCCCGTGACAAGATAAACAAGGGAAGGTCGTCTCGCGAGTTGGATTTGCGCCTGTACAAGACCTCGAGAAATCCAGGAGATACCCTGAGTGGGGTGGCCAGTTTGTCAAGTGTTTCCTCTGTTGAAGAAGCGAGGCATGTTGATGGTCGTGTGGCTCATACACAGTCAGTGGGCTTGGCCTTTCCTTTCGAACAATCAAGGGAGCGGAGCGGTGCTCTTCTGCCCTGAGGGGGGCGTATGCCGCGTGTGTCTCTTAATAGAAACATACCTTTGCCATGAGGAGGGAAAGATGACTCCGGGGGAGACTTGTAATCTTGTAGAGAGTTGAAAATTTGTACGAGACTTGCAATCTTATAAAGACTTTTTCTCCAATAACGAAAATCTTGTAATCAGATGTTAATGTGAAACGAAAATCTTCTAAGTGTTGGTGCTTTGTCTCTTTATATTACATCTTCGTGTTTGAGGTTGTACACTCGAGTGGCGAGCCCAGCTCCGCATTCTTGCTTGGGGAAAGAGGCTAGAGTGGCCCTATGAACCACGAATGGACTCCGAACAAGGTGCCGATGAGTTTTGGAAGCATTCGAATGGCGAGCCGCACTCCGCGTACGTGTTCAGGGACAAGTCGCTGGGAGTAGTCGAATGGACTCCACACTTGTTCGGGTTGTTCTGGGAGCACTCGAGTGGTGAGCCAAACTCTGCATACTTGCTTGGGGGCAAGAGGCTAGAGCGAACCTGTGAACCACGAGTGGTCTCCGAACAAGGTGACGACGAGTTTTGGTTGTAGTCGAATGGAAAGCTGTGCTCCGCGTACTTGCTCAAAGGCAAGTAGCTAGAGAGACCCTATGAACCATGAATGGACTCTGCACTTGTCCATCAGGGTGCTTAGTGAGCATATGGTGTTGCTCGGAAGCGGACCATGTGTGCATTTCTTTGCTTGTATTCGGTAAAGTTACACAAGAATTTTGCAAAAGAAAAAAATTAAATTTTATTAAAAAATTAAACTAGGCAGCTGCTTGATTGCAAATCTTTATTACATGCTACGATCGTTATAATTGTCGGTTTTTATTACATGTTTGAACTAGCTACATGGGAGAGCGGTAAGCACCCTTATGGAACTTCATCAGGTGCTCAGCATTCCAAGTCCTTGATATCGTCTTCATACGGTCCCTCCCAGTTGGGGGAGACCTTTCCCTTCTTGCGTGGGTTGGATATCTTAAGCTTTTGAAGGAAATGGTCCCCTTCTTTGAGGTTGGCCGGACGGACCTTCTTGTTGTAAAACTTTTCTACCTTCTGCTGGTAAATGTTTCTTCTCAGGACATACTTCTCTCAGACTTCGTCAATGAGATCTAAGTTGGCCCGGAGGTCATTTGAACTATGCTCTTCATTGAAGGAAAGAAGGTGATGGGAAGGTTGTACTACTTCCAGAAGGATAAGAGCTTCTATGCTGAAGGTGAGATTGAATGGGGATTCTCCCATGGGGGTTCTCTTGGTGGTTTTGTAGGACCAGAGGATGCTCGGGAGTTCTTCGACCCATTGTCCCTTTGGGGCTTCACCAAGTCTCTTCTTGAGGTCATCCAAGATTTGCCGATTGGCGTTCTCAGCTTAGCCGCTGGTCTGGGGGTGTGAAACGAATGAGAAGCGTTTCTCAACTCCTAGATCGGTGCAATACTTTGGAACCCCTTGTCAGCAAATTGAGTTCCGTTTTTGGTGACTAGTGTGCAGGGAATCCCGAACCGACATATTATGTTCTTCCAAAAGAACTATTGGAACTTGTGCTCAGTGAGGTTGCAAGTGGTTCTGGCTCGATCCACTTTGTGAAGTAGTCGATGGTGACTACTAGGAAGATCCGTTGACATGTTGCAGGGGGGAAAAGGTCCGAGTAGGTCCATTCCCCACATTGCGAAGGGATAGAACTGGACATAGAGCTAAGGTTGGCTTATGGCATCCTTTTGATGGAGGAGTACTTCTGGCAGGGTAGGTATTGGCGGACACTTATGCTAGAGCATCAATGAGGAGGGATTGTAGAGGATTCTTTCAATAAATGTATATCTCTTCGCCCTTACCCGAATTATTCTTGCTTCTTTCTGATCCGCCAGGAGGACTCCCTTGTCGAGGAAGTCGACTAAGGGTTTCATCGAACAATCTTCGGGTGTCTAGGGGGTGATGGACATGAGGTCCAGTGCCTCATCTTCGATGCTTGGCTTGAGTAGGAGCTCAATCAGCACATTCTGGTCGAGCCCATCAAGTGAGGAGGAGACAAGCTTAGAGAGCGCATAAGCTTTCCCGTTTTCTTCATGCGGGATGCAGGTGACCGCAACTTCCTTGAAAGTAGCCATAGATTTATTCATGTTCACTAAATACTTGATCATGCGGTCATCCCGGGCCTCATACTCACCATGGATTTGGTTCACTACTAATTGGGACTCACTGAACACTCTGACCCTTTGTTCCCATGCCTTCTTTGCTAAGAGGAGCTCGACAATGAGGGCTTCATATTCGACCTCGTTATTGGAAGCTGGGAAATTGAGGCGCAGCAAGTATTGGAAGGTGAACTCATCGGGACCTAGTAGGATGACACCGGATCCACTCCCCTCGAGATAGGAGGACCCATCCATGTATACACTCCATAGTGGGGGGTTGTCTCCTTCTTTGGGTGGATCAGGGATAATGCTCTGTACAATGAATTCGGCTAATGCTTGGGCCTTGATGGCAATTCTTGGTTGATAAGTGATGTCATGTTGGCTTAGCTCGATTGACCATATTATAATTCTTCCGAAGCTCTTCGGCTTATGGATGAATTGCTTGAGCGGTTGATCAGTGAGGACCTACATATAGTGTGCTTGTAAGTAGGGTCGGAGCTTTCGGGCGGCCATTACCAGAGCGTAGGCCATCTTCTCCATCTTCGAGTATCGGAGTTCAGCATTATGGAGAACTTTGATCGCATAGTAGATTGGCTTTTGCACTCAGTCTTCTTCTCTTACCAAGACATCACTGAGAGTTTGCTCCGAAGTAGCCAGGTAAATGTAGAGTACCTCTCCTAGCTTGGGCTTGCTAAGGAGTAGAGGATTGACGATATGTGCTTTAAGGCCTTAGGAGGCAACTTGTTGTTCTTTTCCCCACTCAAAATCCTTTGCTCCCCGAAGAGCTTTGAAGAAAGGAAGTAACTTCTCTCCAAACTTGGAGAGAAAGTGCCCTATAGCGGCGAGACAGTCGATGAGCTTCTGGACTTCTTTGACTGTAGCTGGGGGAGACATGTCTAGTATGCCTTTGATCTTCTCAGGGTTAGCTTCGATGCCTCTCTGGCTTACCATGAACCTTAAGAACTTCCCCGATGAGAACCCGAAGGCACATTTTGAGGGGTTCAGCCTCATGTTGTTCATCTGATGCACATTGAAAGAATTTTCGAGGTCGGCCACATGGTCTTCTTTCCAGAGGCTCTTGACGAGCATATCATCAACATATACGTCCATTTTTCATCCAATTTTCTCCTTGAAGACTTGCTTTGCCAAGCACTGATACGTAGCTCTGACATTCTTTAGCTCACAGGGCATAAATTGATAGCAATACAGCCCTTGATCAGTGATGATTGATATCTTTGAGATGTCGGGAGGGAACATTCGGATATGGTTGTATCTCGAGAAGGTGACCATAAAGCTTAAGAGCTCATGGCCTGAAGTGACATCGATTAAGGCGTCCATGCTTGGTGGAGGAAAAGGGTCCTTTGTGCATGCTTTGTTCAGGTCGGCGAAGTCTATGCAAATTCTCCACTTTCCATTTACTTTCTTTACCATGACCACATTCACTAGACACTTGGGGTAGCTAACTTCCTGAATGAAGCTGGCGGCTATGAGCTTTTCTACTTCTTCTTTGATTGCTTGCTGCCTCTATGGGGCGAATTTGCGGTGCTTCTATTGGATGAGCTTGACTTCTAGGTTCAAACTTAAAGGGTTCATAATTAGGTCTTCGGATATGCCCGACATGTCTGTGGCTATCCAAGCAAAGAGATCCTGGTTCTCCCTTACAGGTGATGAGTTGGTCCCTGATCTGATGGGAGAGCGCCTTTCTCACCCGAAAACACTTAGCTTGGTCCTCTTGGGAGAAGGGAGTTTCCGCTATTTCATCTACTTGTTCAGAGCTAGCTTGTCCCCTGCCTTGAGGGAGTTCCAAAGCATCCAGGGGAAGGACCGAGCCCCCCATTGTGGCTATGTAATATGCCCGAGCGGCTTCTTTGCTCCCTTTGACTTCCTTTACTCATGTTGCCATAGGGAATTTCATCTTCATATGGTAGGCGGAGGCAACAGCGTGAAGGGCTGTTAATCCTGGGCAACCTGATGGCATTATAGGCGGACTTCATGTCGACTATCAAGAAATCCAGTGCTTTTGTGTGGGTGTCTAGAGCTTTCCCCACGGTCACGTCAAGGGTGACTATTCCTTCGATCTGAACGGGGGCTCCCGAGAATCCATGGAGGGTGTACTCGATGGGTTTGAGGCGGTCGCGTTTAAGCATGAGGCCCTCAAATACATTCAGGAAGAGAATGTTTACCAAGCTTCCGTTATCTACTAGGACAACGCACTTCATGGTTTGTCATGCGTATGCTGATCACGAGTGGTCGCAATGAGGTGTTTGAACACCTTCAAAGTCTTGGTCTGAAAATGTGATTAGAACCCCCCGAGTCCTTGGGAGGAGGGATATTATGCACTGAGTTCACTTCACGGACAAATTCTTTCTTGAGGAGTTAGATAATCCCCCAATAGGCCCCCATGAATTGAGTGGAATATCTCAATGTGCCCTGAGCCTTGGGACTTGGCTGGTTTCTCTGGTCGTTTATTGGCTCCTTTTGGAGGGAGCGGATCAATGTCATTTCCTTAAGCAAACTTGGCGAGGTACCTACGCTGAAGTAGCCCTTCGAGCTCATCCCCGAGGGATCAGCAGTCATCTGTGAGGTGCTCATGATCTTTTTGGAAAGCACACCATTTGTTCCTATCTCTTCTCTTGCTCGGGGCGTTCATCTTAGGAGGGGGTCGGAGGAGTCCCTCCATATCGACCTCCATCAGAATAGCAGATATTCTAGCATTAAGTGGGGTGTACTTCTTGAAGCGTGGCACTGGGGGTTGACGGCATTGGCCAGAGGCATCCGTTTGGGTCTTCCTGGGTCCTTCTTCATCGGTTGTCACGCCCCGCTTCCCAAAATACGGAATACGAGTACGTAATGTAGGCTTAGCGAATGATGTAAACACCATCCATAAGCTGTACCAGACTAACTCAGCAATAAGAACAACAAAATACAACCACGCAAGAAATATAACCACATGAATCAAAGATAAATTCCAATAATAAATGAAATAAACCCAACAATATAAATATCCAATATCTGGGGTCAAAACAAACTACGGGTCATAAAGCGCAAGAAACAAAGTACAAGTCATAACAATGTTCAAGAAAATAAATCTAGCAGCAAATAAAACTAAGCAGCGGAGATTGGTTCCATCTCTAGAAACGTTGCTCACCAATTCCTTTGGGAACAGATCCTTAAGTACCTGTAAAATCTTGATCTAAAAAGAAATAAAAGAGTGCCCTTAGAGCAATTCGTGGGCAGCAAGTAGAGAAAACAGAGGATAATAGGAAAGCATGAATATCAAAGGAAAGGAACATGGTCAAAGACAAAGGACAAAACAAAGACATGCAATAATATCAAAGGTGTACAATAATCACGCATGTAACGAGTGACGTCAAGACAAGATCAAGCATGAAATGCAGGTTATTAAGTGTTTTATTAATCTATCTAGTGCACGTACTACTGCGTCCCATTCCATAGCATCTGCGCAAGCACAGTGATCGTTCTAGACCGATGGTGAATTCACGGATCGTGTACTCAGCGTAACATAATAACATGGTAACGTGATAACATGATAATGTGATAACATGATAATCTTCTTCCATGAAAATCTCCTCCTTCCATGTCAAGTGTTCATGCGGGCAAGAAGGCCATACCGAGTACATTTTCTGATTGTTCACTACCAAGTCTACCCATAATACCCCGACTTGTTAATAGTTTATTTTCATCCTATTTGAGCTTGCAAGAGGGTTTCAATGTTGTATAATACTAAGTGTGTCTAATTCTATGCGCTACAGACAAAGCATGAGGCAAACACATCAAACAAGCATAATTCACATAATCAGGACAACATGACCTTGCTGTACTAAAGTACTGATTACAGCCACTACAAAATAGCAAATCTGAATCCGCCAGAATGACTAGAAAGTAGACTTCCACATGGTTCCAGAGAATATAATTAAGGCATATAAAAGATACAGGAACTATGGTGAAAACTCTATTCTATTCAGGTTTTATGTTCGGACAGCATGCAGTAAGTTGTGTTCAACTAATTATTTCAGGTCAGAGAACTCATTAATAAAATCTATAAAAATTCAGGGAAGTACCTATACATGTCTAGGTCCAGCCTAATTTATTTTAGATTTTTCTTTTACTGTTAACATGGTCAAATAAAATATAGAACAGCAGGATACGCATGCAATTGTGAATTTGGAATTTCTAACATGGCTGTACTAAATGTTGATATCTAGCAGATTACACATCGGAACTTAGATCCATCAAAAGGATGTTGAACTAGACATCAGAGGTTAAAAATTCATGTTTGTAAAGGAAATTCAAATTATGACATTATCATGTGTGAAAATCTGATTCAAAGTAAATAACTAACAAATCCAGAAATTGTCTTGACATGAATAGGAAAATAAATAAATCATATGATCCCATATAGCACGCAAATTGGTAATCAAGTAATCCTAGGTGTCAACATGCAAATGTCTAAGTTTATGATACAATTATCATAGGCATGGTATCAATTCATTGATCAACTTCAATTTAGCACATACAATTTATCATGTCCAAGTTATCAAGTAGTCCTATGCATGAATCTAGTTATTTAAATGTGCATATGCATGAAATAATGGGGACTAGGTTTTAGATCAAAGAGATAGCACGATGTTAAGAGTATATCGGGTTAGCTCGTGTAAACCCTCGATAAACTTAACTGAATTGTCAAAGCAGTTTGATAAGGAAATGGACGGGATCTACCTGCAGGAGACCAAATAAACTTGAACATAATAAAATGCTATATGGGATAACCGATCAGAATCCTGGGCGAAAACACCAACGACAAGTGCAAAACCCGTGCGAAGAAACCCAAGCAAACAAACAACGGCAACAGTAGCTTTGTGAAATCCCCACACCGGATCGGACAGTACACGGGATAGCGATCTCGGGATCTGATGTGCCAAAACACAGAACTGCAAAACCAACCAATGAATGATCTTCTTCAACCTCGGTAAGGAAAGAGAGAGAGAGCACGGCGGACTGCGGCGGTGCGGCACTGCGGCAGGGCACCAGGGCGAAGACGTCGGCATCACAGTCGGGAAGCAACGGCGGCGACGGCAACCTCAACGAAGGCAAACTCTGTTTTTCGGTTGGAAATAGAGAGTGATGACGACGGCGATTGGGGACTCAAACGGCGACGCTAGGCCTTCGGTGGGTCGGCGAGGGATGGCAGGACAATGGCGGGGTGCACGGAGAAGGGTTGGGGTGACGACGATGCGTTAAGGCAATGGCGAAGGTTCGGTGGATTGGGTTCGGTGAGGGGAACGGGGTGACTATGGGGGAAAACGACGGTGACAAGGGCGAGGGGATGGAGACGATGATGGTGGTGGTGATGGAGGTCGAAGGTGATCGGAGAAGCCAACGGGGGTAGGGTTTCGGTTTGGGTTTGGGGTCTAACGAAAACAGAGAGGGGAAGGAGATGGGATCGGGGAGAGAGAAATGGCGGAGAGAGAGAGGGAATAGATTTAGGGTTTATTTAATCGAGTATATATAGGGAATCAAGAATTAGAGTTTTGGGTTGAGATTTGGGTTTTGGGTATCGGTTTTGGCTCCAAAAAGAGAAAAATGAATGCAATGAAATGAGACGAACACAAAGGAGAACAAATCAGACTCAAAATAGAAAGAGCAAAATTACAAAGAGAATAGAATCCAACCAAAAGAACACAGATTGATCAAGAGAGAACAAAAGAACCCAAGAAAAGACAAAATACGCTATAACAAATGAATCCAAATACAATAATCAAAAGAAAACAAAATAGAGAAAAACCTAAAATAGGGCTTACAAATCCTACCCACCTTACAAAAAGAATTTCTTCCTCGAAATTCATACAAGAGGTACATAGGACCTAAAAGCTTCCTCTCGTCGATATCATCCCAACAGACCAGCGATCTACACTTGCGCCCATACAAAGCTTCGAATGGAGCAGGCTTGAGACTCGCCTGGTAACTGTTATTATAAGAGAACTTGGACAAGTGAAGATGATCCTCCCACGAACCTCCAAACTGAAGAACGCAGGATCTCAACATATCTTCTAGGGTCTGAATTGTCCTTTCTGACTGCCCATCCATCTGAGGATGGAATGCTGTACTGTAGCTCAACTTAGTACCCAAGATCCTCTACAAACTCTCCCAGAATTGAGACCTGAATCTCGTATCTTTATCCGATACGATGCTGACAAGAACTCCATGGAGACGAACAACTTCCTGAACGTACTGCTTGGCCAAACTATCTGTGGATTGACCCACATGGAAAGGAATGAAGTGAGCACACTTCCTCAGCCGACCCACTATCACCCAGATAGCATTATGTGACCCTTAGGACTCCTCGGCAAAGCTGTCACAAAGTCCATCGTGATATTATCCTACTTCCATTCAGAAATAGGAAGAGGCTGCAAAAGTCTTGCGGTCCTCTGATGCTCCACCTTCATCTACTGACAGATTAGGCACTGGGCGATGAATCGAGCCACATCCTGCTTCATACCATGCCACCAGAAATGCCGTTTCAAGTTCCTGTACATCTTGGTCCCACCAGGATGAATAGAATACGGGGACCGATGAGCTTCCTCGAGTAGCTTCTGCCTGACTTCTCCTCTAGGTACACACAACTTAGAGCTAAACCGAAGCGATCCATCAGCGTGGACAACCAAATCAGATCTCAAACCAGCTTCTACCTCACTCCGAAACTCCTGTAATTGCTGATCACTCCCTTGAGATGCCTTGATCTGCTCTACCAAGGACGACTGCAACTGCAACAACATAAGCTACCGATCTGATTCGGGAAGCAACACATACAAATCTAGCCTCTTCATGTCCTCCACTAGCTCCTTCTGCTAAGTGAGGAACATAGCAGTAGGCCTCCGACTCAAAGCATCTGGCACCGAATTTACTCTGCCCGGGTGATACTGCAAATTGATGTCAAAGTCTGCCATCAATTCCAGCCATCTCCTTTTCCTCATGTTCAACTCCTTCTATGTGAACACATACTTCAAGCTCTTGTGATCTGTGAAAATCTCAACTCTATCCCCAAGCAAATAGTGTCTCCACAACTTCAAGGCAAAAACCATTGCTGCAAGCTCCAGATCATGTGTAGGATAGTTCTTCTCATGAGGTTTCAACTGCCTCGATGCATAAGAGACAACCCTGCTTCGTTGCATCAGCAATGCTCCCAGACCTCTCCCCAAAGCATCACAATGGATCACAAAACCACCAGAACTATCGGGTATAGTTAGCACAGGCACTGACGTCAACCGACGCTTCAACTCGGCAAAGCTTCATCACAAGCTTCATCCCAGAAAAAATTCTGCTCCTTCCCGGTCAAACTGGTCAAGGGTCCAGCGATTTTGGAGAAATCCTGAATCAACTTTCGATAGTAACCAGCCAAACGAAGGAAACTCCGCACCTCAGGAACAGACTTCGGAATAGGCCAATCCCTGACCGCAGAAACCTTCGATGGAACCACAGAAATACCAGCACCAGAAATAATGTGGTCAAGAAAAGCAACCTGATCCAGCCAGAACTCACACTTCTTGAGCTTCCCAAACAGCTGGTTCTCCCTCAAGGTCTGCAGAACCACCTTCAGATGCTCAGCATGATCTACCCTTGTTCCATGAGTACACCAATATGTCATCAATAAAGACCCAAAAAACTAATCCAAGAACGGCGAAAACACACAGTTCATCAAACTCATGAACACAGCCGGTGCATTAGTCACTCCGAAAGGCATCACCAAGAACTCGTAATGCCCATACCTCGTTTGGAAAGCCGTTTTCGGAACATCCCCTGACTTCACTCTGACTTGATGATACCCGAAACGCAGATCCAACTTCGAGAACACCGAAGCACCTCCCGTTGGTCGAACAAATCGTCAATCCTTGGCAATGGATACCGATTCTTGACAGTAACATTGTTCAACTCCCTGTAGTCAATACAAAGCCTGCGGCTTCCATCCTTCTTACTGACAAACAGAACTGGGACTCCCCAAGGTGAAACACTAGGTATGACGAAACCCTTATCAACCAGCTCCTGAACTTGGACCTTTAGTTCCGCCAATTCAACCGGCGCCATATGATACAGACTCTTAGAAATAGTGGTTGTACCGGGCTGAACATCAATGTTGAATTCCACATCTCGGACTGGCGGCAGACTGGGAAATTCCTTGGGAAACACATCAAGGATGTCCCGTACAACTAAGGGTGCAACAACCCCATCAGAACCCAGCGACACAAGAGAAACAGCCTTGGGGTCCATCGAGTTCTTGACACGCCCTGACAGTGTCTCACCCGCATGGAAAACAAACTCTGGTTAACCAGAGAGCCTGAAAGTCACCTTCTTCTCCTGGCAATCAATCACGGCACAGGAAACACCCAACCAGTCCATGCCCAGAATGACATTGAAACCGAAGTTGGGAATCACAGTCAAATCAGCCGAGAACACCACACCACCAATCAGCAATGGGCTCTGCTTGCAAACCTTAGAACAGACAACGACACCTCCACCTGTGGTGATGTCCTAAGCTGCGGGCATAGCATCGCTAGCCAAACCATGCCGATCAACAAAGCGAGAAGAAATAAAAGAGTGGGTAGCACCCGAATCAAACAACACATGGGCTGGAAGAGAGAAGACTATAATCACACCTAGAAGAAGATCAAACAAAGAATAAGGTGCTAGCAGGATATGCACACGAATAATTGTACAAGGGAGGGAAAAACAACAACATGTAGAAATTTGAAAGAAAGAAAGAAAGTACAACTACTGTGATATACCTGCAACCACTCCAACAGTAACTTCTGCTTCCTCGGCTGTCAGGTTATAAGCCTGACCATGACCTCCAACCAGACCTCCTATAGGAGCCACACGCCTCTAATTAAAAACTTGCCTCTGCGGAGGAAGAGACAGCCTGCCCTGACTACGTGTTGGCACTCCTAGCAGAGCAGCACCAGCAACCGGAGCAGGAGCTCTGTTCCTCGGACAGTCATGAACCATATGCTTACTTATCCCACACACTAAACAGAGTCAGTTGGCCATCCTGCAGTCTCACTGTGAATGCCCAGTCTTATGACAGTAGCCACAAGTCTCAACACTCCTTGGGACAACAGGTGTGTATGGCTGTGCTCTGGCGGGAAGGGGCAGAACTGGCCTCCGAATAGGTCCTCTGGAAGGCCGAGCTGCAACAGGGTGCGAAACAGTCCTCTGAGGAACCCTAGACCTGCTGAGAGTCTGCTCTTGGATCCGAGCCGCATCCAGAACATCGGAATAAGCACGAAGCCGAAGAGCAGCCAAACGGTCTGGAGGGTAAAGCTTAAGCCCGACTGAAATCGACTAGCCCAAGCCTCATCAGTGGCAATGAGGGTAGGGGCGAAGCGACTGAGCTGAGTAAACTCTGCAGCATACTCGTCCACGGAACGATTTCCCTGATTAAGATAATGCTCAAATTAATACCGTTACAAGTGAAGTAGGTAACAACAAATGACATTTAAGAACATTATCTAGTTGACCTGAATTAGGAAAACAAACTGTCGCTCCATCTCTGCCTTGGTGACACTGGAAAAGAACTTCGCCATGAAGCTCTCAGATAAAGTGGCCTACTTAATGGGTAGTGGCATCCTTTCAGATTCAACCCACCACCAGATATGAGCGAGATCCACCAACTGGATGCAAACCACATCCACACGATCTGCCTCGGCAACACGAGCGGAGACCAGCAGTTGCGCCGTCCGGATAAGCCATTGCACGGCCTCCAACGGCGACTCACTACCCCAAAACTTATCTGGGTGCAGCCTCTTGAAATCCGCTACCATACCAGGCCTAGGTGGCAGAGCACCAGGTGTAGGTCCAGCGACATTCCGATTGGCTACCAAAGTGGCTCTCATCAGCTTATTGTGCTCCTGCTGAAGAGCCATCATTTGCTGGATCGTCTGGAGAATGGCAGCGTTGTCCGGCTGCCCATCCCCCAAGCGAGAAGAAGAATTTCCACGAGCCATAGCTTGAAAAATGATCAAAGATAGTCAGTACCCAGATTATATATTGGTTATTATATAAGTATTCATGTGATTATCGTGGTGTGCAAATCACTGAGTTAACCCGGCTAGAGCCAAACTCGACTAATATATCGATCAAAGCCAAACCTCGCAAAGATAATCATGTTTGATTGATATATTACTCAACTTGGCTCTGATACCACTAAAAACCCTATCATACCCAGCTTCCCAAAATACGGAATACGAGCACGTAACGTAGGCCCAGCGAATGATGTAAACACCATCCATAAACTGTACTAGACTAACTCAGCAATAAGAACAACAAAATACAACCACGTAAGAAATATAACTACATGAATCAAAGATAAATTCCAATAATAAATGAAATAAATCCAACAATATAAATATCCAACATATGGGATCATAACAAACTACGGGTCATAAAGCCCAAGAAACAAAGTACAAGTCATAAGAATGTTCAAGAAAATAAATCTAGCAGCAAATAAAACTAAGCAGTGGAGACTGGTTCCATCTCTAGAAACGTTGCTCACCAATTCCTTCGGGAACAGATCCTTCAGTATTTGTAAAATCTTGATCTAAAAATAAAGAAAAGAGTGCCCTTAGAGCAAGTCGTGGGCAGCAAGTAGAGCAAAACAGAGGATAATAGGAAAGCATGGATATCAAAGGAAAGGAACATGGTCAAAGACAAAGGACAAAATAAAGACAGACAATAATATCAAAGGTGTACAATAATCACGCATGTAATGAGTGATTTCAAGACAAGATCAAGCATGAAATGCAGGTTATTAAGTATTTTATTAATCTATCTAGTGCACGTACTACTGCATCCCAATCTACAGGTTCTGCGCAAGCACATTGATCGTTCTAGACCGATGGTGAATTCACGGATCGTGTACTCGGCGTAACATGATAACATAGTAACATGATAACATGATAACGTGATAATCTTCTTCCAAGACAATCTCCTCCTTCCACGTCAAGTGTTCATGTGGGCAAGAAGGCCTTACCGAGTTTATTTCCCAATCGTTCACTACCAAGTCTACCCATAATAATCCGGCTTGTTAATAGTTTATTTTCATCCTATGTGAGCATGCAAGAGAGTGTCAGTGTAGTATAATACTAAGTGTGTCTAATTCTATGCGCTACAGACAAATGAGGCAAACACATCAAACAAGCACAATTCACATAATCAGGACAGCATGACCTTGTTGTACTAAAATACTGATTACACCCACTACAAATAGCAAATCTGAATCCGCCGGAAGGACTAGAAAGTAGACTTCCACACAGTTCCAGCGAATATAATTAACGCATATAAAAGATACAGGAACTAGGGTGAAAACTCTATTCTATTCAGGTTTTATGTTCAGGCAGCATGCAGTAAGTTGTGTTCAACTAATTATTTCAGGTCAGAGAACTCATTAATAAAATCTATAAAAATTCAAGGAAACTACCTATACATGTCTAGGTCCAGCCTAATTTATTTCAGATTTTTTTTTTACTGTTAACAGGGTCAAATAAAATATAGAACAGCAGGATACGCATGCAATTGTGAATTTGGAATTTCTAACATGGCTGTACTAAAATGTTGATATCTACCAGATTACAAATCGGAACTTAGATCCGTCAAAAGGATGTTGAACTAGACATCAGAGGCTAAAAATTCATGTTTGTAAAGGAAATTCAAATTATGACATTATCATGGGTGAAAATCTGATTCAAAGTAAATAACTAACAAATCCAGAAATTGTCTTAACATGAATAGGCAAATAAATAAGTAAATTATATGATCCCATATAGCATGCAAATTGGTAATCAAGTAATCCTAGGTGTCAATATGCAAATGTCTAAGTTTAAGATACAATTATCACAGGCATGGTATCAATTCATTAATCAACTTCAATCTAGCACATACAATTTATCTTGTCCAAGTTATCAAGTAGTCCTATGCTTGAATCTAGTTATTTAAATGTGCATATGCATGAAACAATGGGGACTAGGTTTTAGATTAAAGAGATAGCACGATGTTAAGAGTATGTTGGGTTAGCTTGTGTAAACCCTCGATAAACTTAACGAAATTGTCAAAGCAGTTTGATAACGAAATGGACGGGATCTACTTGCAGGAGACCAAATAAACTTGAACAGAATAAAATGCTAGTTCAAGAAGAGACTTGCCTGTTATATTGTAGATTCAAATAACAAGAATAACAGGATCAGATTCCGGCCAAAAACACCAACAGCAAGTGCAAAACCTGTGCGAAGAAACCCAAGCAAACAAACAACAACAACAGTAGCTCTGTGAAATCCCTACACTGGATCGGACAGAACACGGGACAGTAATCTCGGGATTTGATGTGCCAAAACATAGAACGGCAAAATCAAACAATGAATGATCTTCTTTAACCTCGGCAAGGGGGGAGAGAGAGAGAGAGCACGGCATACTGTAGCAGCACGGCACTGTGGCGGGGCACCACGGCGAAGACGTCGGCACCACGGTCAGGAAGCGATGGCGGCGACGAAAACCTCGATGAAGGAAAACTCTGTTTTTTGGTTTGAAACAGAGAGCGACGACGATGGTGATAAGGGACTCGAACGGCGACGCTAGGGCTTCAGTGGGTCGGCGAGGGACGGCGGGACAATGGCGGGGTGCATGGAGAAGGGTTGGGGCGACGACGATGGGTTAAGGCAATGGCGAAGGTTCGGTCGATTGGGTTCGACGAAAGGAACGGGGTGACGAAGGGGGAAAACGACGATGATGAGGGCGAGGGGATGGAAACAATGATGGTGGTGGTGATGGAGGTCGAAGGTGATCGGAGAAGCCAACAGGGGTAGGGTTTTGGTTTGGGTTTGGGTTGCAACGAAAACAGAGAGGGGAAGGAGATGGGATTGGGGAAAGAGAAATCGCAGAGAGAGAGATGGAATAGTAGGGTTTATTTAATAGGTTATATATAGGGAATCAAGAATTAGGGTTTTGGATTGAGATTATGTGGGTTCTGGGTATCGGTTTTGGCTCCAAAAAGGGTAAAATGAATGCAATGAGATGAGACGAACACAAAGGAGAAAAAATCAGACTCAAAATAGAAATAGCAAAATTGCAAAGAGAACAGAATCCAACCAAAAGAACACAGATTGATCAAGAGAGAACAAAAGAACCCAAGAAAAGACAAAATACATTATAACAAATGAATCCAAATACAATAATCAAAAGAAAATAAAATACAGCAAAACCGAAAATAAGGTTTACATCGGTGCTCTTCTGTTTTTTCCTGGATGAGGGCACATTCTGTTCTTGGGGCCGGATGGTGTAACACCCCAAATTCCGAATAACACTGAATTAGAAGTTCCACAGGATCTTTACATTTCATTTCATACAATTTTACAAGAAATTAAAAACCTTTATTTCAACAATAATTACATCAGAGTCTTTTATATCAACACGCAGCGGAATAAATAAAATACACAATGATAAATGTACAACTGTAACAATTCTAGCATTTAAATTATCATCAGCATCAAAATCATCTTTATTTCTTCTTGTAAACTCCAAGTCCTGCATATAAAACTGTGAGCACGTCTGTTGCTTACAACCGACGAAATATTATACACAATCATCCTCGCTATGCCAAACAGTATAATGATTCTTAAATACTTTAACACACCACAACCTTGATCACAAACAAAGCGCAAGGAGACTATCCTATTGATGTCGTGGGTGCTATGCACTTAGTCCTTAATGCAGTTATTTATATTACATGACACTAATGCGCACTTGTTCGGATTCTATGCATTCCATACTACATAGGTCCGAGAGCAAACCCTTAATCATTCTTCATCTTGTAGGGTTCGATCTGTCGTCATGAATTAAACTACTACGGTAACTACGGTAAGTATCCTTGATGTTCTATGAGTTACGAGCTCATGTCCAGATAGCCTGGGGGGAATCCCACGTCATGACACGATGCATTGTGTAGAAACTATGGACAATTCAGCCTCCGTCATGGGACATGATACCACCTGCAGTCACCAAACACCCCAAAGCGTCGCTTGCGGTATGAACTCCTAGAGATGTATCCACATCATGACACGATGCATTGTGTAGACAGCCTATGAATACTCTCACTTCGTAGCTCCGAGGCCCTCATACTCGCGTTTTTCTCTTACTTTCATCACATCTCCACTATAGTGTAGTCCTTACAATTTTGTTTGTTTTAAAATAAAATTATCACAACCTAGAGCTAGCTTACCCTACCGGACTTAAACCAAAATAAAAGAGATAGTCAGCTTACTTGGCTACTTCTCAAGAGATGCTCAACCCACACTGGTTAGCTCTCAAATCAAAAATAAAACTGCCGGTCACTAGGATCTCGCCTAGCCTCTAGATTTCAATAACTATCTCTTGCTAGATATCAACAATATTTCATAATCAATCTCAAAATAATCATTTCAATTTTTTTTATTCACAAACTCTTTCTCAAAATATTTCTTTTATAATTTCATAACACAACATAAGTCAGTTCAACCTCTTAATCAATTTAATCACTTAAAACGTTGTATGCTCAAATAATCTCAATCAAGTATAGAGAATCATAAAATCTCATAATTATTCTTACTCAGCTTTTACATGTCAAAAATCAAATCCGAATTCAAGAAAATCCATTAGCCAAGACAGTGGCAGTCGACTGTTAAAAGTGGCTAGTTGAATTTTCTGTGAGACTTCAAAATTCAAGAACTAATAGTCATTTCAGTCGACTGTGGAAAAATGTCCAGTCGACCGACCTGCAAAACTTTGAAACTCAAGAACACAGTCAGTTCATTCGTCTGTTCTGTGAGACCTCAAAACTCAAGGACCAATAGCCAAGACAGTAACAGTCGACTGTTGAAAAGTAAACAGTCGACTGTCCTGCAGGAAAAATCCGAAAATTATTACCTGACAATCGACTATCGACTCTAGTTCGGTCGACTGTCGATTACACTAGGATGCAGTTTAAAGTGGATCATGAATTTATTTTTGACATTGAGAACAAGGTCATCTCCTAAACACAAATTTATCAATTTAGCATGGCTCAAATATATATATAACCTGATCAATTTTAGTATGGAAATTACAATTGTATCAACTAGCAAATCAATTTACCAAGAATTCACTTAATCTACAAATTAACATACCCAATCATAATTTAACAACTAAATCATATATTATTTAGCATGCAAATTCTACTCCTACATTAGGAAGGATTTAAGAAACACCCACCCAAGAAATGTTGATTTCTTGCAATTTGCACTCCTAGAATGATAGCTCCTAGAAACTCCGATTTGTCTCATCGGATTCGGCACGCAAGAGAATCACTCCTAGTCCACTCGGCCCGAACACAGCAAGCATCAACTCCATTTCGTCAACAACAACATGAGTAACATCATCTCCATCAGGAAAGTTAATTCTTCACTTATATGTACATATATATAATTTTGTGTGTGTGTGTGTGTGTGTATATATACACACACACTAATACAAATGATGGAACAAGATATAGATGTGAATTTGTAGAGTACACAGTGGGCTATGCTGGACTTGGGGCTCGGAAAAAACAGGAAATGCAAGAGAGAGAGGGGTTTCGGAAATACACAGTGGAAGGAGAGAAAGAAATAGGTATATATGTATACATATAGGTATAAATATGTATATGTATACACTCATTGTATAATGGATAATTGGAGAAAGCAAGGCATGTGCTGGATGCTTTTTGGTGGCTTTTTGGTTTCGGCAGAGGGAAAAGAGAATGATGGGAGAGATGAAGAGAAGAGTAGGGGAGGTGGGTACTTTATAAAGAGACTAATAGAGTAGTTATTAAAACTACCTCCCACTAGCAACACCACTAAATCCACTCAAATCAATTCGAAATTTGTCTTCCATCCTACTCTCAAAAATCAAAATTCTATTTTCCCTTCTCTTCAAAACAGCCCGACCACCTATCACCCATGCTCAACACGTGCATGTGCGATGCACTAGCACACACTCTTCTCAAATTAATTATTTAAAACATAAATCATATATACACATAATATGTACGTAAAAATTAGTTTAATTAGAATCTATAATGTTTCATGAACAAATAAATGAGGTACACACTTCAAAATATATTTTGAAAACAAATACGCTTAAATACGCATACCGAAACAAACACGTACTTTGCACGTGAAAGCATAAAAATACGAAATTCGGTTTTATTAACAGAAAAATATTAAAGATAATAAAAATACAATATAAAAAATATATATTTATTAATTTTTATATATTCTACGACGTAATCGTCTCGTACATAGAAAACATGTGCGTTATACGTACAAAGTATTTAGATCAAAATGCGAGAAAATGAATTTTCGTTTTATAAAATAGATTTGAATACCTAAAATAAATAATTAAAGCACATAGAAAATATTACACGTAGTGATGAAAACACATAATCGATACGTGCAACAAAAATAAGTAAAAGCACGTAAAACCCAGAGATTGAAATTTAATATTTTAGTTGACTTAAATTGGATAAAATATATGGAAAATGCATAAATAGTCAGAAATCACAATACGTAATAAAAAAAGTTACAAATATTATCAGTAACGGTACAAAATACACGTGCGTAACACACGAGGGCAAAATTATCATTTCCAATTTTACGGGGTGTTACAGATAGTGTCTTCCACTCGGATGTACTTCTCGACCCATGAGGTCTTTTGACAAGGGAAGCTTTCAGGTGATCGTGATTCACATTGTACCTAATGGCATGTAACATCCTGTAATTTCAAAAATAATAATAATAATAATAATAATAATAATAATATATATATATATATATATATATATATATATATATATATATATATATATAAGGTTGAGGGCAGACTTCTAAACAAATTAAAGTAAGGGGGCCCACGGTTTAAAGCAATGGCAGGTTGCTTGCCTGCCTTGTGATGACGTCACTCAGGTAACGTGGCCAAGCAGGGGCCCACTCGGAGGCTTGAAAGCTGTTATTCTGCTCTATCTCGATGACATGGAGCAGGGACCCACCATGGGGAGGGGACTGTGTACCAGGTAATTAAGAGAGAGTAGCGTAAGTGATTTGTATAGTCCCACATCGGGTATCAACTAGAATAAAATAATATTAAAATAATAATGCCTATGATCAAGAGTCACCAATCTGGTTAACCACCTTTCGAAAGGCAGCCTGTGGTGGGCAGTTGTACTATACTAAAAATAATTTTTCTGATAAATTGCATAAATTGTCTAGGCTAGGGGCATGGGCATTACAATGGTATCGGAGCCAACTTTCGACATCGAGTGTGGGAGAGCCTTGAGTTATGGACTCCAGAATGATCGGAAGAGCGAGACAATCTCCAGTATTCCAGGACGATGGACGTAAGGACCACAGAATGATCCATGGAGTGGGATTGGTCTCTAGTATTCCAAAGACGAGAGTAACGCTCACGAATTGCTCCACATCGACTAGAAAGGAGGATCCTGCACTAGATTGTGCATGCCCTGTGCTTAGCGAGGATGCTGATTTCTGAAGGGGGGTGTATGTAACATCCCGTAATTTCAAAATTATATATATATATATATATATATATATATATATATATATATATATATATATATATAATAATAATAATAATAATAATAATAATAATAATAATAATAATAATAATAATAATAATAATAATAATAAGGTTGAGGGCAGACATGTAAATAAATTAAAGTAGGGGGGCCCACGGCTTAAAGCAACGGCAGGTTGCTTGCCTGCCTTGTAATGACGTCACTCAGGTGACATGACCAACCAGGGGCCCACCTGGAGATATGAATGTTGTTGTTCTGCTCTCTCTCGATGACGTGGAGCAGGGGCCCGCCATGGGGAGGGGACTGTGTACACAGTAATTGAGAGTGAGTAGTGTAAGTGATGTAATACCCCGGATAATATAATACTTTTGTATATATATATTGTCCGTATGTATGTATATATTGCAGTGGTTGTTTTGATTATATGTGTATGAATGGTGGAGTGCGCTTATGTTTGCGTGGCGGTTCGTGTGGGTGGTTGCATTCTTGACAATGCACGAGAATGAGACGGACCGATACTAGTACATACACTAGTTTTGAGTGCGGTGGGTATGCAAATGTGTAATTGTATAATACCATAATGGGTATACTTTGCATGCACTCCAATCTAACATCTCATCTCTCATTTAGAGCTTGATCAAGACCAAACAATTTCAGCCCAAAACTTGTCTCAAAACCAAGAGCTAGACCATGGTTTTGGAGAAAACCACCTACCCCTACCCCCTACCCTCTACCCCTATGGCCGGCCCCCTCTTTTCCCCTTTCTTTCCTCACTCCCCTCTCATTAAAACCCCCTTCCTCCCCCTCCCAAGATCTAGAAATTTTAGGGAAAAAAAGGAATGAAAAGGAGAAAGAAAAAGAAAGAGTGGAAGGAGCAAAAAGGGAGGAGAAGTTCTCAAACTTTTGAGTTAGATTTGGAGAAGAAGCTCAAGACAACCACATCTTTTCAAGCCAATTCAGGGTGGGGAGTTCTCTAAACTTGTTCTTGTTCATTCTTATTCAATTTCTTGCATGCATGAGTAGTAGTAGTTTGTGGGTAGTTGATTTAAGAGTAGATTATTAGAATCTGAAACTAAAACAGAAACCCATGATCTGCATGCCTTAGTTCCGAATTTTCAGAGAACAAACTACTTGAAATTTGATGATGAAATTTATACAGAATGATCTCACACATGTCTATTTGTTACATGATTTATTTCGGAATTTTCTGATAATATTTGATATTTTAATAAAATCCATTTTGAGGACTGAGCCGTAAGGCAGGAATAGGATCTGTCTATTGTGATAACTGAACTTGTGGGAATTCTTATAGATAATTGGCTCATGATCTAGTTCTGAACGTTTTACCATGTTTTCTTGCATGCATCTAGACTCTATGAAAAAATCATGAAATTATTTGGATGAGGTTGCATGCATGTTCAAAATTAATCAATCAACAGTAGTTAAGACTGTAACTGAAAAATAACATGATTTTTATGCATGTTTAAAACAGATAAAACTCATTGACTACTTGGAATTTGGATATCAATATTTTTACATGTTGTTCATAATGATGTCTAGTTTCTGAAATGCAAATTTGATGACCATTTGACAAGTATGTGATTTGTGGTGGATTTTTTAGCATGTACTGTGCATAACACAGTCAGTTTTGACACTCTGAGATGATGGTACTTTTGAGGCTTTGTAAGAGTAGAATTTGAGGAAGTGGTCTATTAGAAAATTGTAGAAGAGCTTTCCAACAAGCCTTATTTGAAGAAATTCCTATGATTAAATTATTAAATATGATTTTTGCAAGGTTGGACAGAAACCAGGATTTGAGCTGAAGGCTCTGTTGAGTATTGTCTTATGTGTGGTTCTGTACACCTGAGCGTAATGTCTATTTTAGGGTTGTCAAATAATATAGTTTCGATTGGTGACAACTAGGAAGTTGTAGAGGACACTCACACCTTTCCACAGAACCTAGATTTGTATCATTCCGATGAGTAGGTAGTGTTTTATGCTACCGGTAAGGTGCAACCAGTGTACAGGAAGTATACAGGCTGAGGTTTGTGAGGCCAATTTGAGAATTTAGATGACTGAATCTGAGGTGATGCTCAACTAGAGAGTTGTAGCCTAGGTCTTTACCTTTCTAGATTGGGCTTGAAAACTCAAATCTAAGTTGTATTGTGGGAGTTATGATCTTTTGAGTTTCAAGAAGAAACACCATTAGTTTGGTTTAGCCATGGTTTTGGCTAAGTGTTGGTAGAACCATTTCCTTTGTATACCTAAGAGTCGATAACTCATTGTTTGGGGATGAATGGTGTCTTTGCTGGTCTTGTTGGTGTGACTCCTCTGGAGGTTTGTTGTGACTCGAGTTAGTTACCATGGTAGGGTGATACCCTACACTTATAGACCCTAGATATGAACTTCCGTCTAGGCGTTGGACGTCCAGTTTTGTGCCATCGAGTTATATTCATGCTGGTTGAGGATGAGCGCGGGCCATGGCGTGGGACGATTCTAAGTTAGGGGAAGTGGCGAGCGGGACTTGTGTCGTCGGGGCTAGTGGTCGATGGGCAGTGTTTGGAAAGCAATCTTTTACCTTAATGGTGAGTCTTGGACTAGAGGGATGTATTAGGGGTATGTACATTGCATTAGTACTAGCAGACCATAGTCAGGTGTTGTACGTTTCCTGTCATAAGGATACGGATTTGGTTCTTAGGTATGAGTTGGCGGTCTCGTATCTTGATCTGTTAATTCCCAAAGAGCCGGAGTAAGGAACGGGCGGTGCTCCTGTCGGATAGGGAGATTTTACCCTCGAAGCCGTCATGTTCCTATGCGCGTGGGTTTGTTCTTATATGAATCATTGACGTTATTAGGTGCATGGCCTGTACTGGAAGGTTATTAGGTACATGGTTTCATACCGGAAGGTTTAACACGGCTTTTTGAGTGAGGTCTGTACGCGGGTACTAAGTGGAAAACACGACCACCACTTTTGGGGACTGCAGTACGGAACTAGACCGAATGACTGCAACCTCCTGAGACACGAAAATCTATTGGGAACAACATGAGTACAAGGGTAGGATGCATGGTGAGGGATTGAACCCTACAATCAGGAGAGGCGAACTCTTTGGAAAGTATGTACAATGGGATGCATATGTTTCTACTGAAGTTGATTTTTAGGAAAGTACGTAGTCTGGGATGCATACGTTCCCAAATAAATTGCATTAGAGTAGGTGCATCGTGAGGATTCTTTGTTTGTGCATTAGATTAGGCCATGCTTGATTCTGGAACGTATGTAGTATGGGATGCATGCGGATCTAGAGTCCCAAAGTCTTGCTTGCATTAGAATAAGGCATTTGATTGATGCATTTAGTTGTTAGATCATGGCATACACGAACACTAGGGAATTAGGATGCACGTTTCTTTTCCAATTCAAGATGGTTTGTGGTTGCCAGTTTGGAGATCGCTGTTTCTTATCAGCATTGCATCAGATGAAGTACTGATGTTCCCCACCTTTTAGGTATCTGTCGTACCTTTCGAGCAGGTGCAGAAATATCAGAGTCGTGGAGCGGAAGAACCAAGCCGAGGAGCAAGCACCGGGGAAGCAGATTGACCACTCAGCAGAGCTTCGGCGGCGATCAGTCGATTACCATTCCAGGAGACAGCTGATAACTTATAAGAGGAGTTGGTAAATATTTTGTAATAAGATGTAATGAGTTAATATAATTTGTATTCTCGATCAAGAACAAGATATTGGTTGTAATCAATGATGTAATGACCTTATTTGGCAATAAAAAGTTTTTAAATTTCCGTGTTATTACTGTGTTGAGATGCATTTGAAGGCAAAGATTCTGGTTGCATCACGGATGTCTGGTAACGGGGATCTGGGGAAGTACGAAAGTGGTATCAGAGCTGACTTCAAATTGCAGGCTAACACAGTAGGAAATTTGACTTAAAATGCCAAATAGCTGGGTTTAGTGTGGATTGAAGGAAGGTCAAAACCATTATTGTTGCACTTTCCCACTTATGTTTATGATCTTCCCTACATACAGGACTAACCATGTGTGTTTTCTTTCTTTGAAGGGCATCCAGAAGAATCATAAACAGCCACTATGGAATGGCGGAGGACGAAGGCAGTAGGACCAACGGCACCAACCTTAATATGAAGCAGAGTTTACCCGTGTATACCAGATGATTGGAGCATTTGTGGAAGCTAGCAGAAACCAAGCATCGCCACAGGAAACACCATGGTCGATAAAGATGGTGGAATCATTCAAGAGGATGAAACTGCCGGTCTTCAAAGGACAGGCCGACCCAACAGCTGCTGACGACTAGATACGTAAGGTGGAAACAATATTCGAAGTAATGATGAGTCCAGAGGACAGCAAGGTTCTTCTAGCCACAATCTTGCTGGAGAAGGACGCCGGAGTTTGGTGGCAGTCCATGAAGTGTGGTCGTGGAGAAGGTCCGATCACTTGTGAAGATTTTCTTGAGGAATTTCGACAGCACTATTTTTCCATGGATATGCGGGAAGAAAAGGCGATGGAGTTCCACAACTTGAAGTAGGTAAATATGTCTGTCCGGAAATATGAGACAAAGTTTTTCCAGCTGTCACGGTATGCGCCAGAGATGGTTCAGGAGAAATCAAAGAAGGCCCAGAGGTTTGAGCAAGGGCTTAGGCCTGGACTGAGGTCGAGGATGGTTCCGTTGGGCATCCACCGATTCGACAATCTAGTAAAGCGAGCTGCGGTAACATAAATAGACATGAGACAAAGTCAAGGCGAGGCCGAAACGAAGAAAAAGAGGAAGAAGTACATTCTCACCCCTGACCAGGATGAGCGGAACTCAACTCACGAGCCTAGAAAACTTAAAGAGACTAGCCAGATGGTGGTGTGTTACTTTTGAAATGAACAAGGCCATTTCAAGAGTTAATGCTCAAAGAGAACCCATACAAACACTTGCTATAACTGCGAAGAAGCTGGGCACAAAAAATCGAATTGTCCACAACTGCAGGGGAACCCCAATGACCGGTTACCGAAGGTGGTTGATAAAGGGAAGAAGCCTATTCGCCAGGGACGAACTTCAGCTTAATTGGAAAGAAGTGTGAAGTTGTGCATGGTTTAATATTGTAATATATTTTTGTTAGTTGCATTTTTTTGCAAGCCATGAATGACGAATTTGTAATGTGTTCTGTAGCAAGATATTATGACTTTTTATAAAGCATAAAAGTTTTTAGGCATTTGGTCATCTTGTCTTGTGCTTATTTTATTAAGTGTTTGAGATAAGGCATAAACTTAAAATTTTTGTCTTCTCCTTGGTAAGCCTCGTTTTCTTCCAAGGAGGGAGTGGTCACTGATGTGAATATTTGTAAGTGTACAAAATCGCAACAAGTAGTATAGTTAAGTGAATAGAGTGTCGAACCCACAGGGACTAATTATTTCATTAAGTACCGAAATTACTAGATGAATCACTATTTGGAAGATCGAAATTAATAAAAGATAAAACAACTAAATTAAATTAATCTAAAGAAAACTAACTAAATTAATGAAGAGGGAGCGGGTTGTGAAATTTTTGTAATTTGTTAATGGCAAAATTAATTCTAGGACTTTTGACTTCACATAGTTTATCACACACAATTTATAACTCGATATGAATAAAAATATTATTTTTTCTAGTTGTAGACCAAAATCCCAAAATTATTCAATACTCTCTCTCAAGCAGTATAAAAAATATTCTCAACTAATTATTTGTCTTAGTTCATTCACAAATTATCAATTGAAAATTCATTAAGATCTATGGATTTCTTAACGGTCACATTAACGGAAGTTCGCTCTTATAAAGGTGTTTAATTTTTATTAATCACAAATTACCAGTTTGGTCTCTTCATGATTTAATAAATCATACAAATGTCTATCCACCAATTGTACGCATTAAGAATAAAAATCAACACACAACCATGAAAAAATAGAAAATAATAAGAAATCAAAATTGTGTTTTCAAAACTAGGCTACGTCAAAGCCCTAGAAAAATAAATTTAGTTCATAGTAAATTTGCAACTAACAAATATTGTCTTGGATTGCATTATAAAATTAGAGAGAAAAGAGATACAAAAAAGAGAATGCTTTTTATAAAAGAAATTGCAAACCGAACAACCTCGAACCGCGTTCCGAAAAGCAAAATCAATACTCTACTGTCCGTAGTCTCTTAGTTCCAAGCCACTGACGTCAGCAGCAAAACACCACGTGGGCTCACCTTGAACCGCGCGCTCCACTTCTGCTGTCTCCTGTACGCCGAGTCAGCCCGTCACGTTAGTGGGCTTCAGTGCGCCATGTCACGCCTGCACTAGCGAAACAGAGAGCCGCTGTCTTGAGCACAGAACCGAAACAAGACCGCCATGTCAGCGCATCATTTTCCACGCCGTGACACGTGAGCTTCGAACCCTGGAGTCTTTTTCCTGCCTCTCTGTCGCCTGGCTTGATCACTGAGCCCGAAGTGCGTGCTATCCATGTCTCTCTCTTTCGTCTTGAGTCTCGTGCAGCACAAGAGAAAAGTGCTCCCTGCTCTCCTACGAATATATTTTATTTTTTATTTGAAGTCAGCCATCTTTGTGTGGCGTCGTTAAGCGCTCCCTTCTTCTCTTGTTTTGCTCTTATATTTATAGACGTAGGAGACATAGGAATTAGGGTTTAATTTTGCAGAAAAATCCCAAATCTTTGTTTATTTGTTCTCGTCTTGGATTTGGTCTTTATTTCTTGCTCTTTTTGTCTTCTTTTTCTTTTTCTTCCAACATGTGCTGCACACACAAAATAAAATCAAAAATTATGATTTTAAAAATAAAATAAAAATAAAATTAATTAGTTTAAAATTAATTAAACTAACTAATGATCATATTAGCTCATTTAAACCCTTTTAAAATTGGTTATTGCATTTTCACCCTTCATTGGCAAATTAAAATTCAACAAAACAATAAAAAAATAATAAATAAATAGTTTTGCTTTGTTTGTTGATTTTTTTCCAAAAATCTTCACATTTTGCATCAAAAATCATATTTATTCAAAAATAATTAATTAATTGAAATATTATAGAAATAAGATGAATTATAAACAATATAAACAAAAACAAGCAATTTTAATGGGTAAATGAGTACAAATATTTGTATAAAAATTAGACACATCAAATACTGCCAAACTTAAGATTTTTCTTGTCCTCGAGCAAAAAGTAGAATCATGAACAAGGGAATAATAATAGTAGACTCAACCCATCACACTAAGAGATCTTATCATGCAAGCATCAAAATTTTAATTAAAAATATAAACAATAGCAAATAAAGTAAAATCAAGCATACCCACTTTCTCCAGTGCAATTATTTATTCATAATTCCAAACTCAATCAGATTTGTCATGCAATTAATCTAATTATAGTATGTAACAACTCCATCTGTGATTACCTTTTCTCACTACTACAAACCGAGTAGCAAACTAGAGTTTTTTTTTTCTCTTCTCTAAGTTGTCACTTGCCTTTTATGATGAATTCACCCGGTTACTCAACAAGTCACAAACTTAAAGTTCTTTGCATACTCATATTTCAAGTTGCCGTTTGACGCAAAAGTAAATATTTGTGATGAATACCTCTAGTTACTAAGCAACTCAAAACATTGGAGTAGATTGACTTTATTCATAATTTTTTTTTTCATTATTGCTCTATTTATAAACTCTGTTTAGGACTAGATCAAAGGGGATAATCACAAGAAAAAACATCACATTTTTCCTTTATGTATAATCGCATGACTCTTACAATTGTGTGTGAAAATTTTAAATTCAATAACTCTAAAGTAAATAAGTATGCTTAATCTTGCTTTATAAGCAATTGTCTATCCTAAAAAAAATTTATTTCAATGCTTATCACAATAAAGAAACCAAAAGTGTAATGGTCAGCCTAATTGAAATCTCTTTTGTTTTGTTTTTCTTTTCAAAAATATATAAAATAAAAATAAATTTGTAACCCTTCCCCCAAACATGAATATCACATTGTCATCAATGGGAAAGGAAAAGAAAAACAAAAAGAATGCAAAAAGTTAAGAATTTCTGCACCCGCGGCATTCAGTATTTTTGCGATATCTGGAGCTGTAGATGTCCAAATTGGTTGATTTTGTTTTTGTTGGAAAGCTAAGACAATTGTCTACAATTTCTCTTTGAATCAGTTTTTCAGATTCTGACTCCATACTGCTCAAAAACAACCATCAATGTAGGTGTATAAAACAGCTCCGCCCGGCGACTTCAAAATTATGCAATCCTACAACATAAAATCAAAAATTAAAATTATAATAAACTAAAAGAAAAATCAAATCTAAATGCAGGTAAAGAAAACATGGGTTGCATCCTAAGAAGTGCTAAGTTTTAAGTCTTCAGCCAGACTTGATAGTGGATGATTATGTGACGCCAAGATCCAACAACATCAAAACATCTTTTCTAATTCTTCTCTTCAGGTGTGGATCAGGTTCAAGCTTTAGTTTGAGGTGTTTCCTTCGTGATGATGACGTCTTTGATATCCCCACCTCTTTAATTTTTTGCTGAAAAAATGAATGAATAGATGGTGCAACATCCAAATACATAACATGTTCAAAAATATTTTCTTTCACATATTCAAAAGTTGCTAAATTTATTGGACATACTTCGATTGGTAATTTTTCAAATTTAGTCTTATGTTTCTCATCCAAAATTAAATCAATTTTACTTACTTGAATACACGACTGTTCTTCATGAGGAAACTTTATGAAATTAAAAACATCAAAAGTTACTTACTCATGCTGCATTTGTTCCTCCATAATTGGTTCTAACTGTTCTTCCTTTTCAACCACATTTTTTTCGCCATTTTCTTCTTGTGGTTGCTCAATTGTCCTCCCGCTGCTTAGTGTTTTTGCTTTGACATCTTCGTGGGGTTGACAATTGTGTTGCTTGGTAATGTTCCTGCAGTTCTTTCGTTAAGAAAATTTGAAATTTGACTAATTTGTACCTCAAGATTGTGAATGGAAGATGAAGTTGAATCTGCAACATTTTGGATTGCCGCATCTATCTTTTGTATATATTGTTCTGTCTTTTACATGTAGTGCATAAACATATCTTTGAGTGTCGGCTTCTTTTCTTGTTGTGGAAAATTTTGAGGTAGTCTAATTGCTCCTCCTTGATCGTTGTTCCATGGACAATTGGGGTGGTTTCTCCATCCTGGATTGTATGTATTTGCATAATGATTATTTTGCATTTGAAAGTTTGACACAAAATTTTCATGTTCGGCATTTGATGGAGCAAAAGGGTTCCCCACTTGACAATCTGTACTTGAATGATTTCCTGCACAAAGGTCACAAATCATATAAGATTGAATTGGTTTAAAATTCATATTTCCTACTTGTTTAGATAAAATATCAATTTTTGCATTTAAAGCAGAAATAGGATCAAGTTCAAAAACTCCCGTCACTTTTCATGGCATTGTACTTTCTTTAGACCACTGATAATGATTAGATGTCATCTCCTCTAAAAGCTCATAGGCTGCTTTATGAGTTTTGCTCATAAGTGTACTACCAGCTGCTGCGTCAACCATAGATCGTTGTGTAACTCCCAAACCATTATAGAATATTTGAATTTGTAGCCATTTCGGTAGTTCATGATGAGGATACTTTCTCAATAACTCTTTGTACCTCTCCCATGCATCATACAAAGGCTCAGTCTCAAATTGACTAAATGTGGTAATATCATTTCTTAGCTTCGCTATCTTTGCCGACGGAAAATACTTAGCCAAAATTTTTTGTGCAAGTCCCTCCCAAGTAGTAATACTACCAGGTGGTAGATAATGTAGTCAAGCCTTCGCCTTATCTCTTAATGAAAAAGGAAAGAGTCTCAATCTGGTTGCATCATCTGATACTCCGTTGTGCTTGAAAGTGTCACAAATTTCTAGAAAGTTTGCAATATGAATATAAGGATCCTCGTGCGGGAGTCCCCAAAATTGAACAGTTTGTTGAATCATTAGAATAATCGCCAATTTAATCTCAAAATCATTAGCTTCAACAACCGGCCTCTTTATGCTTGATATTGTCCCATGAATTGAGGGCATAGCATAATCTCTCAAAGCTCTGTTTTCATCGTTGTTCGTCATGATAATGTATTGTCCTGAAATATAAGTTGAAAAAAAAAGAAAAACTTAAAAAAAAATGAAAATAAAAGTAAGTAAAAAGAATATAAAGAGGTAAAATAATAATAAAACAAAAATAAAAACAAAAATCCAAACTAGTAATAATCTAGCAATTTTCAATATCAATAAAAGAATAACTAGTCCCCGGCAACGGTGCAAAAAACTTGATGTGAAAATTTGCAAGTGTACAAAATCGCAACAAGTAGTATAGTTAAGTGAATAGAGTGCCGAACCCACATGGACTAATTATTTTATTGAGTACCAAAATTACTAGATGAATCACTATTTGGAAGATCGAAATTAATAAAGGATAAAACAACTAAATTAAATTAATCTCAAGAAAACTAACTAAACTAATGAAGAGGGAGCGGGTCGTGAAATTTTTGTAATTTGTTAATGGCAAAATTAATTCTAGGGCTTTTGACTTCACCTAGTTTATCACACACAATTTATAACTCCATATGAATAAAAATATTATTTTTCCAAGTTGTAGACCAAAATCCCAAAATTATTCAATACTCTCTCTCAAGCAGTATAAAAATATTCTCAACTAATTATTTGTCTTAGTTCATTCACAAATTATCAATTGAAAATTTATTAAGATCTATGGATTTCTTAACAGTCACATTAACGGTAGTTCGCTCTTATAACGGTGTTTAATTTTTATTAATCATAAATTACCAGTTCGGTCTCTTCATGATTTAATAAATCATACAAAATGTCTATCCACCAATTGTACGCATTAAGAATAAAAATCAACACACAACCATGAAAAAATAGAAAAATAATAAGGAATTAAAATTGTGTTCTCAAAACTAGGCTACGTCAAAGCCCTAGAAAAATAAATTTAGTTCATAGTAAATTTGCAACTAACAAATATTGTCTTGGATTGCATTATAAAATTATAGAGAAAAGAGATACAAAAAGAGACTGCTTTTATAAAAGAAATTGCAAACCGAACAGCCTCGAATCGCGTTCCGAAAAGCAAAATCAATTCTCTACTGTCCGTAGTCTCTGAGTTTTGAGCCGCTGACGTCAGCAGCAAAACGCCACGTGGGCTCGCCTTGAACCGCGCGCACCACTTCCGCTGTCTCCTGTACGCCGAGTCAGCCCGTCACGTTAGGTGGGCTTCAGTGCGCCATGTCATGCCTGCACCAGCGAAACAGAGAGCAGCTGTCTTGGGCACAGAACCGAAATAAGACCGCCACACCAGCGCATCGTTTTCCGTGCCGTGCCACGTGAGCTTCGAACCCTGGCGTCTTTTTCCTACCTCTCTGTCACCTGGCTTGATCGTTGAGCCCGAAGTGCATGCTATCCCTGTCTCTCTCTTTCGTCTTGAGTCTCGTGCAGCACAAGAGAAAAGGGCTCCCTGCTCTCTTACGAAATATATTTTATTTATTATTTGAAGTCAGCCGTCTTTGTGTGGCGTCGTTAAGCGCTCCCTTCTTCTCTTGTTTTGCTCTTATATTTATAGACGTAGGAGACATAGGAATTAGGGTTTAATTTTGCAGAAAAATCCCAAATCTTTGTTTATTTGTTCTCGTCTTGGATTTGCTCTTTATTTCTTTCTCTTTTTGTCTTCTCTTTCTTTTTCTTCCAACACGTGCTGCACACACAAAATAAAATCAAAAATTAGGATTTTAAAAATAAAATAAAATTAAAATTAATTAGTTTAAAATTAATTAAACTAACTAATGATCATATTAGCTCATTTAAACCCTTTAAAAATTGGTTATTGCATTTTCACCCTTCATTGGCAAATTAAAATTCAACAAAACAATAAAAAAATAATAAATCAATAGTTTTTCTTTGTTTGTTGATTTTTTCCAAAAATCTTCACATTTTGCATCAAAAATCTTATTTCTTCAAAAATAATTAATTAATTGAAATCTTATAGAAATAAGATGAATTATAAACAATATAAACGAAAACAAGCAATTTTAATAGGTAAATGAATACAAATATTTGTATAAAAAATTAGACACATCAGTCACCGACCCTTAAGTAGTGCTACTGAGAGCTAGAAGATATGCTGAGAACTTGACTCGGGTACTAGAAGGGAGATATGATGAAGCATGAATGATCCTGAGTAGGGAGGCTCCAGAATGATCCACAGAGTGAGATATTCCCCAGCATTCCAAACGTTGGATGGAATAGGCCCCAGAATGATCTGTGGTGTGAGATTGATCTCCAGTATTTCGGGACGAGAGCAAAACTCATGGGGAAGTCGTGTAATGAGGTCGGCTCCAGAATGATCCATGGAGTGAGACATTCCTCAGTATTCCAGATCAGGGGTGAAATAGGCCCCAGAATGATCTGTGGAGTAGGAATTGGTCTCCAGTATTCCAAGGACGAGAGCGATGCTCATGGGGGAAAATTGTTTGACGTTGGATCCAGAATGATCCATGAAGCGAGATATTCCCCAGTATTCCGGAACGTGGGATGGAAAGAGGCCCCAGAATATTCTGTGAAGTGGGATTGATCTCCAGTATTCCAGGGATGAGAGCAACATTCACAAGCAGGTTAGTGGGACGTTGACTCCATAATGATCCAAGGAGTGAGATATTCCCTAGTATTCTAGACGATTGCTGAAATAGGCCCCAGAATGTTCTCTGGAATGGGATTGATCTCCAGTATTCGGAGGACGAGAGTAATACCCACGAAGGAATTCAAGGATAAGTAAGGGCTCCAGAATGATCCATGAAGTGAGATTTTCCCTAGTATACCAGACAAGGGTGAAATAGGCCCCAGAATGATATGTGGAGAGGGATTGATCTCTAGTATTTTGGGACAAGAGCAACACTCATGGGGAGTTCGTGTGGTGAAGGCTCCAGAATAATCCATGGAGTGAGATATTCCCTAGTATTTCGGAACGTGGGACGCAATAGGCCCCAGAAGGTTTGGTGGAAAGGGATTGATCTCCAGTAGTCCAGAATGAGAGCGAAATCCCCCAAAGTGATTCATCCCTAGTACGGTGGATGCGGGATGAGGCAGGCCCCAAAATGATCCACATGATGAGATTGATCTTCGGGATGGAATGATGCGTTGAGCACTTTAAGAGTCAGTTTTCGAGGGTGTTCCTCGAGGAATTGGAGGTGATCAAGGAAAGTATCTTCTGATCATTGACGATTGTCTGCTATTTTGCCCCTAGCGTCGTTCTGGGGACACAATGATTCTAAGGAGGGAGTAATATAATACCCCAGATAATATAATAATTTTGTATATATATATATATATATATATATATATATATACACACACACACAAAATCATTATATTATCCGGGGTAGTCCCTAGAACGACGCTATATATATATATAATGATATAATGATATATACAATATATATATAGCGTCGTTCTGGGGACTACCACTATATATATATTGTATATATCATTATATCATTATATATATATATAGCGTCGTTCTAGGGACTACCCCGGATAATATAATGATTTTGTGTGTGTGTGTGTGTGTATATATATATATATATATATATTGTCCGTATGTATGTATGTATATATTGCAGTGGTTGTTTTGATTATATGTGTATGAATGATGGAGTGCGTTTATGTTTGCGGGGCAGTTCGTGTGGTTGGTTGTGTTTTTGGTTATGTTTCCGATACTAGTACATACACTAGTTTTGAGTGCGGTGTGTATGCAAATGTGTAATTGTATAATAACACAATGGGTATACTTTGTATGCACTCGAATCTAACCGATCATCTCTCGTTTAGAGCTTGATCAAGACCAAACAATTTCAGCCCAAGACTTGTCTCAAAACCAAGAGCTAAACCATGGGTTTGGAGAAAACCACCTAGCCCTACCCCCTACCCCCTACCCCTATGGCCGGCCCCCTTTTTTCCCCCCTCTTTCCTCACTCCCCTCTCATTAAAACCTCTTTCTTCCCCCTCCCAAGCTCTGAAAATTTCAGAAAAAAAAAAGAAAGGAAAAAGAGAAAGAAAAAGAAAGAGTCTAAGGAGCAAAAAGGGAGGAGAAGTTCTCAAGCTTTGGAGTTAGATTTCGAGAAGAAGCTCAAGACAATCACATCTTCTCAAGCCAACTCAGGGTGGGGAGTTCTCTAAACTTGTTCTTGTTCATTCTTGTTCAATTTCTTGCACGCATGGGCAGTAGTAGTTTGTGGATGATTGATTTAAGAGTAAATTATTAGAATCTGAAACTAAAACAGAAACCCATGATATGCATGCCTTAGTACCGAATTTCCAGAGAACAAACTACTTGGAATTTGATGATGAAATATATACAGAATGATCTCACACATGTCTAGTATATGCATGGTTTATTTCAAAATTTTTGATGATGATTGATATTTTAATAAAATCCATTTTGAGGACTGATCCCTAAGGCAAGAACAGGATCTCTCTATTGTGATAACTGAACTTGTGGGAATTCTTATAATTAATTGGAACATGATTTAATTCTGAAATTTTTACCATGATTTCTTCCATGCATCTAAAATCTACGAAAAAATCTTGAAATTATTTGGATGAGGTTTCAAGCATGTTCAAAATTAATCAATCAACAGTAGTCAAGACTGTAACTGAAGAACAACAAGATTTTTATGCATGTTTAAAACAGATAGAACTCAATGACTACTTGGAGTTTGGATATGAATATTTTTGCATGTTGTTTATAATGATGTCTAGTTCTGTAATGAAAATTTGATGACCATTTGATAAGTATGTAATTTATGATGAATTTTTTAGCTTGTACTGTGCATAACACGGTCTGTTTTGACACTCTGAGATGATGGTACTTTTGAGGCTCTGTAAGAGCAGAATTTGAGGAAGTGTTCTATTAGAAAATTGTAGAAGACATATAGAGATTTCCAACAAGCCTTATTTGAAGAAATTCCTGTGAGTAAATTATTAAATATGACTTTTGCAAGGTTGGACAGAAACCAGGATTTGAGCTGAAGGCTCTGTTGAGTATTGTTTTATGTGTGGTTCTGTACACCTGAGAGTAATATCTGTTTTAGGGTGATCAAATAATATAGTTTGGATTGGTGATCAACTAGGAAGTTGTAGAGAACACTCACACCTTTCCACAGAACTTAGATTTGTATCATTCGGATGAGTAGGTAGTATTTTATGCTACCGGTAAGGTGTAGCCAGTGTACAGGAAGTACACAGGCTGAGACTTGTGAGGCCAAATTGAGGATTTAGATGACTGAATCTGAGATGATGATCAACTAGAGAGTTGTAGCCTAGGTCTCTATCTTTCCAACTTGGGCTTGAACACGCAAATCTAAGTTGTATTGTGGGAGTTATGATCTTTTAAGTTTCAGGAAGAAACACCATTAGTTTGGTTTAGCCATGGTTTTGGCTAAGTGTTGGTAGAACCATTTCCTTTGTGTACCTAAGAGTTGATAACTCATTGTTTGGGGATGAATGGTGTCTTTGCTGGTCTTGTTGGTGTGACTCCTGTGGAGGTTTGTTGTGACTCGAGTTAGTTACTAGTGTAGGGTGATACCCTACATCTATCAACCCTAGATAAGAACTTCCACCGAGGCGTTAGACGTCCAGTTTGACACCATCGAGTTATATTCATGCCATTTGAGGATGAGCGTAGGCCATGGTGTGGGACAATTCTAAGTTAGGGAAAGTGGCGAGCGGGACTTGTGTCGCCGGGACCAGCAGGTCGATGGGCAGAGTTTGGAAAGCAATCATCTTTTACCTGACTGGTTAGAGTGAGTCTTGGACTAGAGGGATGTATTAGTGGTATGTACATTGCATTAGTACTAGCAGACCATAGTCGGGTAATGTACTTTTCTTGTCGTAGGGATACGGATTTGGTTCTCAGGTCGTATCTCGATCTGTTAATTCCCAAAGAGCCGGAGTAAGGAACAGGAGGTGCTCCTGCCAGATAGGAAGATTTGACCCTCGAAGCCGTCATGTTCCTATGCGCGTGGGTTTTTTCTTATATGAATCATTGAAGTCATTAGGTGCATGGCCTGTACCGGAAGGTTATTGGTACACGGTTTACTACCAGAAGGTTTAACATGGCTTTTTAAGTGAGGTCCGTATGCAGTAACTAAATGGAAAACACGACCATTACTTTTGGGGACTGCAGTGCGGGACTAGACTGAATGACTGCAACCTCCGCAGACACAAAAATCTATTGGGACCAGGATGAGTACAAGGTAGAATGCATGGCGAGGGATTGAACCCTACAATCAGGAGAAGCGAAATCTTTGGGAAGTATGTAGTATGGGATGCATACGTTTCTATTGAAGTTAATTTTGGGGAAGTATGTAGTATGGGATGCATACGTTCGCAAATGAATTGCATTAGAGTAGGTGCATCATGATCATTCTTTGTTTGTGCATTAGATTAGGCCATGCTTGATTCTGGAACGTATGTAGTATGGGATGCATGCGGATCCAAAGTCCCAAAGTCGAGTGAGAGGATTGAATGGGACTCGACAGTGAAGCATCAAACATAGCTCTTAAGGGACTCCCCTTCTCTCTACCCCAGGTCAAGTAGGGAGGCACGTGTCTTCTCTGTCTTACGGCTAGTGATGAAGTGAGTGAGGAAGAGCTCCTCAAGTTGGTCGAAGGAGAAGATGGACCCTGGAGAGAGACGAGAGAACCATTCCCATGCGGATCCTTTCACGGTTGTTGGAAAAGTCTTGCAGATGAGAGATTTAGATGCTTGGTGGATCATCATGAGGCTTTTAAAACTCTCAATGTGGTCTACTGGATCGGTCTCCGCGTTGTAGGAGTCGAAGGCTGGTATCTTGAAGTTGTTCGGAATAGGTGCCTCGATGATTTTCCTGGAGAAAAGGGGCCTGAAGGGATGGTATGTTCCTTCATGTCATTCTTCTTCCTACTTCAGCAGCGCAAGACAGTCTTCCATCTTCTGGCATTGAAGGACAACATTGTCTAGCTTTTCGGATCTAGTGGACCCGTGTGACTCTTCACGCCGAGGAAGAGTGGGACGGCGTTGACTAGTTTGTCAGCTCCTGCTTGGAGTGGCGTTCAGGGCTTTAAGGATCACATCTTTGAATTCTCAAAACTCTGCCCGGGTGAAAAGTACTTCTTCCCCTCATTCTCTCCTGGGGGTTGTTCGGATTATTGAAGTAGGGTTCCCCCCCCCCCCCCCCCCCCGAGGGGGAGTTCTTCTGTGTTCCCTTGGAGAATGATGACTTCTTCGACCTCTGGGAGAGGGGGTTCTTCTGTGCAGTCTGGGGGAGAAGGTTCTTCTGCGTTCCTAAATCTGGGGAGAATGACCCCTTGTGTCTTCTTGGCAAGATGGATTGTCACGCCCCGCTTCCCAAAAGGAATACGGAATACCGTACGTGACTAAGCCCAGCGAATGGTTTTCACCATCCATAAGCTGTACGGATCTACTTGACTCAGCATAATAGTAAATATAAAAAAATACACAACCAAGCATGCATAAAAAATTATAAATAAACAGTATTTATATGCAATGGTAATGAATATTCCAAATAAATACAAGATCTGAAGAAAAAAAATAATATTCTGGGACTACAAGCCCAAATACAAGTCTCAATACAGAAATATGAATATGATAGTTCAAAACAAAATATTTAAGCAAGATTTTCCAATGTGTAACTCAGAACTTTTGCTCACCAACTCTAGTAGGCAAGCTATCACCAAAACCGGCTCATATAACATTTACAAGGAAAATAGGAAGACAGGAAAACATGATGCTCGTTAGTTGCAAGTTCTGAGCTGCAAATAGTACAAGCAGGAAAAGGAAAGGGAAATATGAAACAAAAACAGGAAGTACTGACATGGAGGAAAAGCAACAAAGGATGACAGTCTACAGATAATAGTAAATAGTGGGTAAACAGTAAAGAGTATAACAGTAACAGTAACGGTGAAGTCAACAGTAACAGGATAACAGTAACAGTAACAGGATGTGACAGTGAAATAGTTATTCTTATGTCTAATGATCATTACTATTTAGGTAGCACTTCATGCATCCTAAATTATACCACATGGTTGCTACATCAAACAATTTCGTTTTAAGATTTCTTAGTGGAACCTTATAGGGCCGTATATTCAGACAAACGGTAACAGAAACAGTAATAGAAAATAGTAACGGTGTCATGGATCATGCCCTCATGCATCCAGAGAAAAACAGTGGGTAACACAGTAAACACTGGGAAAACGAGTTCCCATCTGAATACATATTTCTATTTTGTCCACTACTAGATCTTTCCCTTAAAACCCCGGCTTGATTAGTTTTCATTATTATTAAATAGGTGTGAATGAACACAAACATGGCTAAAGACATGGTAAGAATAAAGGACAAGTCTAAGATGAATAGGAACACAAACGGGCGACAAAAGCAACATATAACAGTCAAAACAACGAAACTTTCAGTTCTGGACAGTAAGACACTACTGTACCAATTTAGAGATTCCCGTTGCTACAGAACTACAAATCCAGATCCGTCAGAAAATCTGAAAACTAAACTCTCTATCAAATCTGGCGCATATATACAAGTCATACATTAGGCACAGAAACAGGGTTGAAAATAGTGGTTAATACAGAACTTATGTTCAGCTAGAAAATGCAAAATCTTATTTATAAGCATGGAAAGGGTTTAAAAACATCATAATCAAATCTGAGAAAAATCTGGGAGATTCCCTAGCATATCTAGTCTCAACATATTAAATATCATGAAATTATATTACAGATAGTATAGTCAATATAATTGGAAAAACAGAGTAATGCAATAAAATTTCAATTCTGAAAGTTCAGACACAGCAATACCAAAACAGAGATAATTCACAAAATACAATTCGAATCCAGATCCGTCAAAAGGGTGATAAAATAGACAAATCAGGCTACAATTTATATTTACAATGTTTTCATCAAAAATGAATAGAATCAGGTTGAAAACATAATTCTTTACTGAACAACATGCAGTTTGGAAATATATCGGTTGTTTTCATAAGCATGAAATAAGATACAAAGTCATTAAATAATTCCACAAAAATTAGGGATTGATCCCAGTCATGTCTGAACATACCCAGCAAAATATAAAGTTCAAATTCTACTTTTAATATCATTTTTAAATTAATAATTCATACAGAAATCATATAATTCAGAATCTAGAATTCACGATATGACTGCAGTAAAACAGCAATAACTCAAACATCAAAAATCGGAATTCAGATCCGTTGAAAGTTCTGAAAAATAGAAGACGAAGCCTACAAATCATGTTTACAAATTTATTTATTTTTCTGATGTTAACAGGATCGAAATTACTGTACAAAATAGGGCAGCCGAACTATTGAAACCTCCTTCCTTAGTGAATTAAATTTTGCAGCCGAACTATTGCATGTGCGCCATACGTGCTAAAAAAACCAAGAAAATAATCAACCAGGAAAAAAAGTGGGCCCAGTGGGTCCTGGATCAACGGTCAACACCACGTGGCGTTGCCACAGCGTGTCATGTTAGCTCGGAGACGCTTCTGTTCGGTCCAACACTGGAAACGATGGTACTGATCTCCTCCTGATCCGCGCTCGCATGATCGACATTCTAGAATTCACCACGTGTCATTGTTGTAGCCTGCCACGTTAGTTCGAGGACATACGCCGAACAAATGTGCCCCCGATATGATTCAGTGCGAAATCGTTGAACGGTCAATGGTCAACACAGTGCCCTTGACAGTCAGATTTCCATGGATTTCGCGCCACATCACGATCAACACTCCAGATTTTCCATGTCATTAGGTATTTAATTAGTTCCTTTATTTAATTATTAAATGAAATTTATAATTTATAATTTTCGAAAAATTAATTAAAATCGTAATGAATTAATTAAAAGGTCTAAAAAAATTATTAATTCAGAAAAATATTTTTAAATTCCAAAAAATTAATTAATAATTTAGAATGATTAATTAAAATTTTTGAAAATTAATTATTAAATTTTGGAAATTGATGTAACCCCTGTGACTCATTATTGTATTTTTATTTGTAGTTAATTAAATTTCTAGTTGTTTTATTTCATTTCTGATTGTATTTCTTTTCGTTCCTTTTGAATTGTTTGTTGTTGTTCTCCTTATGATTCATATTTTTCTTGATTCAGCCTTTATATTCTCATTTGATTGATCTACATATTGTTCTTGACCTTGTTTATTGTCTAAACCTAATTCATGGCCTATCTATTTTATATTGGAATCTCTTCTTCCTATTGGATACTACCCAGTTAACCCGAACCCGCTTTGACTCTATATAACCCTCCTAAACACCCTAACCCTAATTATCTAAACCCTAATACATCTCTCTCTATCTCCTAGCCATCACCCCTACCCTACTCCCGATCCCCATCTCTCTTCTGGTCTCCCCCTTCCTTACCGTCGTCGTCTTGGACCCTACTGCCGACAGCCATCTCCTTTCCCCTCACTGCGGATCCTGTGTACCCCTGTGCTCCTTGTCCCCACTCGAGCCGCAACGACCATAGCTGCCTCACCGCTGCCGTCTTCCGCCCTTGTTGTGTCGCCTCTGTGCTGCACCGTCGTCGTCTTCTCTCTTGCCGAGGCCGACACCCAATGTGCTGAGCCACCTCATCGCTGTTGTCGTCACCCGGTGCTGTTGTCGACGCCCTTGCTATTGCTGCCATGCATGTATGTGTGAGACACGTGCACCGCATGTGTTTTGTGTTGGTGTTAGTTCTCGATCTTGTTCGTGTTGTCTCTTGTTCGTGTTTGGTGTTCGTTGTTCGGGATCCGTTCCCATTATTCTATTCTTCATATTCGTCTTTGTTATCAGGCAAGTAGCTTGTATGTAATTGTTTGTCATACAAGTTAAATACCGTAAGTAGTCTAGCATGCATTTGTTTTTGTACCCTCATGACGATCATATATCTTGTTAGTTGATCCGTTCCTTCATCTCTTGATCATGATTATTTCACATTAGTTGTCACCCATTGCATGAAAACAAATTAGATTAGATGGACATCTTGATTGTATGCTTGTTTGTGACACACCGTATGTTATAGATAATTTGTACTTGGATGCTTATTAGGTATATTATCTCATTATAGACTGTTAATTCACATGTCATGCGAATTGTATTTACCTATATACCATGCTTCGTATGACATCTTTGGTAGGATCGTTTGTAATTAAATTGTTTGATGAGATGCATGAAATAAGTTTTGTTTTACTGCTGCCCTATTTTTGTACAGTAAATTTGATCCTGTTAACATCAATAATATAAATAAATTTGAGAACTTGATTTGTAGATTTTGTCTTCTAGTTTTCAGAACTTTCGATGAATCTGAATTCCAATTTTCGACGCATGAGTTATCGTTGTTTTACTACAGTCATATTGTATATTCCAGATTTTGAACTATATGATTGCTGTATGAATTAATATTTTAAAACTGACAATAAAAGTATAATTTGAACTTTTTATTTTGCTGGGTATGTTTAGTTATGACTGGGATCAATCCCTAATTTTTGAAGAATTATTTAATGACTTTTACAACTCATTTCATGCTTATAAACCAATCGATATATTTTCAAACTGCATGATGTTAAGTAAAGAATTATGTTTTCAACCTGATTCTACATATTTTTGTTGAAAATTTTGTGAATATGAACTGTAACCTGATTTTTCTGTTTTACTACCCTTTTGACGGATCTGGATTTCGAATTGTATTTTGTGAATTATCTCTGTTTTTGTACAGCTGTGTGTGAACTTTCAGATTCGAAGTTTTGTTGCATTACTCTCTTTTCCCAATTATATTGACTATACTATCTGTAATATAATTTCATGATATTTTATTTGTTGAGACTAGATATGCTAGGGAATCTCCCAGATTTTTCTCAGATTTAATTATGATGTTTTAAAACATTTCCATGCTTATGAACAAGATTTTGCATATTCTGGCTGAACATAAGTTCTGTATTAAACGCTGTTTTAAATCCTGTTTCTGAGGCTGATGTATGAGTTGCATATATGCACTGGATTTGGCAAAGAGTATAGTTTATGTATTTTTTGACGGATCTTGATTTACTGTTCTGTTGCACCGGGAATCTCAAATTTGGTACAGTAGTGTCTTGCTGTCCAGAACTAGAAGTTTAGTTGATTTGACTGTTATAAGTTGTTTTTGTCGACCGTTCGTGTTCCTATTCTTCTTAGACTTTTCCTTTGTTTTTGCCATGTTTTTTTCCCTATTTTTGCTCACACCTGTTTAATAATAATGAAAACTAATCAAGCTAGGGTTTTAAGGGAAAGATCTAGTAGTGGACAATATAGAAATGTGTATTCAGAAGGAAACTCGTTTCCCCACTGTTTACTGTGGTACCCACTATTTTTGTCTGGATGCATGAGGGCATGATCCATTACACAGTTTGTTATTATTGTTACTGTTACTGTTACTGTTTGTCTGAATATACGGCCCTATAGGTTACACTACGAAATCTTAAAACGAAACGGTTTGATGTAGTAACCATGTGGTATAATTTGGGCCGCTTGAAGTGCTACCTAGATAGTAATAAACATTAGACATAAGAGTAACTATTTCACTGTCACATCCTATTACTGTTACTGTTGACCCATTACTGTTACTGTTACTGTTGCCCCACTGTTATTTCACGGTTTACTATTATCTGTAGACTGTCATCCTTTGTTCCTTTCTCCATGTCAGTACTTATTGTTTTGTTTTATTTTTTTCCCTTTCCTTTTTCCTGCTTGTACTACTTGCGTCCTGGAACTTGCAACTAACAGGTATTATGTTTTCCTGTGTTCCTATTTCCTTGTAATTGCTATATGAGTAGGTTTTGGTGATCGCTTGCCTACTGGAGTTGGTGAGCAAAAGTTTTGAGTTGCGCATTGAACAATTTTGCCTAATGTTTTGTTTTGAACTATTTATTCATATTACTGTATTAAGACTTGTATTGGGCTTGTAATACCAGAATATTATTTTGTTTCAGATCTCATATTTGTTTGGGATATTTATCATTGTTGCAAATAAATACCGTTGGTTAATAATTGTTCTCGCATGCTTGGTTGAATATATTGCTATATTTACTATTGTGCTGAGTCAAGTAGATCCGTACAACTTATGAGTGGTGAAAACCATTCGTTGGGCATAGTCGCGTACCGTATTCCGTATTCTTTTTGGAACGCGGGGCGTGGCAAGGTTTTCGGTGGTATCAGAGCTTCAGGTTTGGATAATGTGTTAGTTGACTAATACATTAGACATGCTTGACTCAGTCAGGATTTACTTGTTGGATCATGTAGGCAAGACAAATAACACTAGAGGGAGGATGAATAGTGTCGTATAAAAATTAATTAAGAAATTGAATTTTTCGTTCTGTTAAGTCGACTGAAAAGAGATATCCAGTCGACTGAAGTGTCAGATTAGAAGAGTATTTTATTGAGAGTTATGAGTCTGACTAGTCGACTTATAGCGGAAACCAATCGACTTGCCTGACAAGTTTTTGAACTAAAACTTAACAAAATTGAGATTGCAAGTGAAGAAAATAAAACCACAGAGAGAGTCAACCACAGAGAATATTGCGATGTATCCTGGTTCGGTCCTCCCGACCTACATCTAGTCCCCAAGCAACCCACTTGAGATTTTTTCACTATTCTTGAAAAAGTACAAGAATACCCTACGGCGGTTGACAACAACTATGTCAAACCCGTAGACTTCTCTCTCCACTAAAAAGAGCAAACCCACTCTACACCCTAGAGTGAAAAAATTGACTCTACAACCAAGAGCCCTACTCTCCAGCCGAGAGGACCACTCTCACAACCCGAGAGTGAGAACAACAACAAAAAGAGTTACAATAACCTATAGGCTTGTTTGTGATTTGTGATTTTGTGTGGTGGCTATTAGGTTAACTTCTTAAATCAGTCTAAAACGAATTCGATGTTATACTAGACTGATTTTCAGAGAACTAAGACTTAGAGAATATGTATGCCTTTTAAAAAGCTTTTTCTTCCTAAAAACAAAAAAGCTTGAAACTAAAGAAAATGCTTGGAACCTTTTCATGGTGATTCCTATACTCTATTTATAGAGAGGAATCAGAGGGATGTTGTAAAACAGTTCCCAAAACTATATTAAAACAGATAGAAAATCATTTGAATTTGAAAAACAAGTTTTTAAATTCAGAATACTGTCGAAACGACTTGAACAGTCGACTGGGTTGCCATAATGAATCAACTGGTCAGATCTTGTATGAGTTCAGACAATTTCGTACTAAGACAGTCGACTGGTTCCAAAGAACTGTTGACTTGTACTCAACAACTGAACTTATTCAAGCTTGTTTCGACCTTTTAACTTTGTAAAACACTTAATTATTAAAAGATAAGTGTGAGTGTGTGTGTGTGACAAGGCTATTACAAGTTCCTAAGACTCAAAGAATAAAAATTACAATTGTTACAAGACACTTTATATAAAATATTTGAAGCACTTGAGTCTTTGACTTGAGCTTGAGCCATTGTCTTTATGTCTTGAAGCTTGCTTGATCAAATGTGACATGAACTTTGATCTTTGTAGTCTAATCAATTCTCTTGAAAGCTTCATTGGATCAACTTTGCCTTTGTGTATTGCACCATGGTATTTATCTTTGATACATCCTGCAATATATATAGGTGGTAGCACAACTTTGCATTGTGTTGTAGTCATCAAAACCAAGAATCAACATTCTCTTCCTTTTTGATGATGACAACACAATAGCTTACAATAATAATAATAATTAAAAATGCTCCCCCTAACTAATGTACAACATGCACAAGTTAGAAATATGCACAAAACAAACACATCTTTTTCTCCCCCTTTGTCATCAACAAAAAAATAGAAGGAGGAAAGAAACAATAACATAATGGAAAGCATTACAGAAAGAACAAACACATTGCAAAACCATAACAAATTTATACAAAGGAAATTGAAGTACATAGTTTCAAATACTGCATAAAAGTGAAATACATAAAACATAATGAAAAATTACAACAAAAAAATAGAAAATACATCAAGTCAGTCTTCGTCTTCGTCAGCAGCACCTTGGGAGGCAGGCAGAGGAGGTGGAAATTGGTGGGTGAACAAGTGGGTTAGGTGAGCAAGACTGGCCTCAAGGGTATCCTGACGATCCATGAAATAGTTGAAAGAATGATAAAGACTCTCAGGATCAATAAAAACAGCTCTAGAACGAGACAAACTAGATGCAGAGGACCTATGACCTGAAGTGGCTAAAGGAATAGGAGGGACATTCCTTTCAGGAGACCTAGGAGGAGAGTTAAGAATATTCAAACGAGCTAAACTCGTACGATCAAAAGACTTATAATGAGTGACAACACTAGACTCATAAGAAAAACCAACTTTACTTAACTACCAACAGGCCATGCAATGCACGAAAAATTGATAATTAACTTGATCTGAATGCTAATTGTTTTGGGTGTTGTGCAGACCATGGCTCGTGGGAATGCTTCATCTTCTCGCTCGCAAGAAGACCATCCTGATTTGGCAGCTGTTACTCAGGTGCTCCAGCAGATTGCTCAGATGCAGCAGGAGCACAACGAACTGGTTAAGGCCGCTTTGGAGGCTGCTAATCGGAATGCTATTCCGACCCCCATTGTGCATGCCCCGGTAGTTTTTCCCCCTCGTCCAGGTACCATTGCAGACTTCATGAGGCTGCACCCTAATAAGTTGGTTGGTACAGAGATGCCACTTGAGGCTGAGCAGTGGCTGATACGGACGAAGAGCATGCTACAGGCAGCTAGGGTCGCTAATGCTGACCGTGTGGATGTGGTATGCGTCCAGTTGGTGGATTTGGCCTTCATCTGGTGGAGGGCAGAATCCAATAGACTAAAGCGGCCTATTGCTTGGGCTACTTTTGCTTACAGCTTTCTGAATAAATTCTTCCCCCGCATAACCCGGGTAGAAATGGAGCATCAGTTTCTTGCCCTGAAGCAGGTTGGTTGGTTGGTTGTCTGGTTGATTTATTAGTATTGTGTTTTGAGATTTTGTTGCATATTATATATGTAGTATTGTAACACCAAGTTTTTCTTGTAACAGGGCACTAGGTCCGTGGACGAGTACGCTGTAGAGTTCACCAGGCTTAGCCGCTTCGCTACCACCTTTGTGGCGAATGAGGAGGATCGTGCTCGGAGGTTCCTTTTGGTTCTTGATCAGGGGATTCAGGTGCACTTGGCCGTCCATCATCTCCATACCTATCCGGATGACTTGGAGGTAGCTCGAGAGACAGAGAAGACTCGAGCTCGGGAGACCCCTTCTCAGCGTGTTGTGCACTACCCAGCTGCTGTTGCTGCCAGGCCCACTGGAGGCCCGATCAGGATGCCAACTCCGATCCTTGCTGTCAAGATAGCTCCCTACCGTCATGCTCCTCCACGGAAAGATGTTGTTTGCAACTTTTGCCAGACCCCTGGGCACTTGAACAAGGATTACTGGAAGGCCAACCGCCGGTGTCTCAGTTGTGGTGCTACCGACCACTTGGTTCGAGATTGTCCTCGGAGGAGGCATGACCATGTTGCAGTCACTCCAATCCGTAGTCAGGTTAGGTCGCCATTTCCCCCTCAGCGTCAGATCGTCGGTCAAAGGACCGCTGCTATAGGGAGAGGTTAGGCTTTCAACTTGACAACGAAGGAAGCTGAGACCGCAGAAGAAGTCGTTGCAGGTATTCTTTTGTGTTTTCTTTTGTTGTTCTGTTATTTGTTCCTTGTTTTATTTATTTCTCTTGCATTTTTCCTTCATGTTATCTTTCTTGCATCATTTTTTCATATTCCTTGGTTATCTTTCATCTGTTCATATGTTCATCTTTTTCCCCTATTTTGACTATATCTTAGGCGTCATTCTTGTTCATTCCTTTTCGGCTCGTGTGCTTCTTTATTCCGGGGCAACCCATTCCTTCGTCTCCTCCCGTTTTGTGGATCAGCATCAGTTGGAGTGCAGTATGTTTTCGATAGCTTGGAATATCACCACAGGTGGGGGTGTTGTCGTCTGTTCCCGAAAGTGCAAGTACAGTCCCATGGTGATTGGAGGTACGGATTTCATAGCAGATCTGATTGTGATCAGCAGTTCAGGGTTTGATGTGATTCTCGGCATGGATAGGCTGGGAAAGGCCCACGCTATCATTGATGGCTAGCAAAGAAGGTTGTCTTCAGGATGCCAGGCCGTGCGGAGTTTGAGTTCCATGCTTGGGAGTTACCCCTTGGGCATGGACAGGAAGTGGTTGTCGATGTAGGTTGTGCAATGGAGTTGCACTCAGGCTGTGAGGCTGCGCCTCTTATAGTGCAAAAATTTCTGGATGTGTTTTCTGAGGAGTTGCCTGGACTACCCCCGTATAGAAAAGTGGAATTCGATATTGAGGTTCAGCCTGGTGCTGCGCCAATATCGAAGAGTCCCTACCGGATGGCACCAGTTAAGCTAGCAGAGCTGAAGGTGTAGGTCCAAGGATTGCTGGATATAGGTTTCATCAGGCCCAGTGTTTCCCCCTGGGGCGCTCCAATCTAGTTTGTCAGCAAGAATGATGGGAGTCATCGACTGTGCGTGGATGACCGTGAGCTGAACAGTGTTACAGTGAAGAACCGGTATTTGCTACCCAGGATCGATGATTTGTTTGATCAGCTGGATGGAGCTACTGTCTTTCGAAGTTGGACCTTCGCTCGGGTTATCATCAGGTGAAGGTGAAGGAAGCTGATGTGCAGAAGACTGCGTTCAGGACCAGATATGGGCACTACGAGTTCCTAGTGATGCCTTTCGGAGTCACGAATGTGCCAGCAGTATTCATGAATGTGATGAACCGAGTTTTCTCTCCATTTCTGGATAGATTCTTGGTGGTCTTCATAGACGACATTTTGGTGTATTCTCAGAACCGGAAGGATCATGCTGATCATCTGAGGTTGGTTCTGCAAACCCTTGATGGAGAATCAGCTCTATGAGAAACTTAGCAAGTGTGAGTTCTGGCTTGATCGAGTTACCTTTTCGGGGCACATTATCTCAGGCGATGGTATCACTGTTGATCCGTCTAAGATTGCTATGGTGAAGGATTGGCCTATTCCTAAGTCAGTTTCAGAGGTGAGAAGTTTCCTTGGTTTGGCCGAGTATTATCGCATGTTTGTCCAAGAATTTTCAAAGATAGCTGGGCCATTGACTATGCTGAGTGGGAAGGATCAGAAGTTTATCTGGATGGAGCTTGCAGTGGAGCTTTTGCAGAGTTGAAGAGTCGGTTAACGTCAGTGCCTGTGTTGACTATTTCAGATGGTTCGGGTGGTTTTGTGGTTCACTGTGACGCTTCTGGCAAGGGCCTAGGTGCAGTGTTAATGTAGAAGGGCCAAGTTGTTGCTTATGCGTCCAGACAGTTGAGGCCGCACGAGAAGAACTACCCTACCCATAATTTGGAGTTGGCTGTGGTGATCTTTGCTTTGAAGTTGTGGAGACACTATCTACTTGGGGACTGATGGAAATCTTTACTGACCACAAAAGTCTCAAGTGTGCCTTCACTCAGAAGGAACAGAACATGAGGCAGAGGCGATGGTTGGAGTTGATGGCTGACTATGACATCAGTTTGCAATACCATCGTGGTAAAGTAAACTTGGTGCCATATGCTTTGAGTAGGAGACCAGTTTCTATGTTCCTGACTCAGCAGAGATAGCTTGTTGAGCAGATGAGGAGGTTGGATTTGGATGTGATCTTGCCAGGTTCTGATCGGAGTTGCATGATGCTTCAGTTGCAGTCGTCTCTTGTTGAGCAAATTAAAGAAGAACAGGCAGGTGATGAGCAATTGCAAGGGTTTAGAGCCGAAGTTGAAGCGGGGATGAGGACCGATATGGTTGTTCACTCAGATGGATCTCTTCGTTTTGGGTCCAGATTATATGTTCCGAATGGTAAGGTTCGTCAGAAGTTGCTTGAGGAAGTCCACCAGTCTACTCTATTCATCCTGGAGGTACTAAGATGTACCGGGATTTGAAGCTTCACTTTTGGTGGCATGGTATGGAGAGGGCCGTGGCGAGATTTATGTCGCAGTGCTTGATCTACCAGCAGGTGAAGGTAGAGCATCAGAGGACCGCCGAAATTCTTCAGCTTCTTCCCATTTCGGAGTGGAAGTGGGAGCACATCACCATGGATTTTGTGACCGCTTTGCCGAGGAGTCCTAAGGGTCAACACCATTTGGGTGATTGTGGACAGGTTGACGAAGAGTGCTCGCTTCGTTCCCTTCAGAGTTGGACAGTCTACTGAGAGCCTAGCTGAGAAGTACATACAAGAGATTGTCAGACTTCATGGAGTTCCAGTCAGAGGTTCAGGTCGCAGTTTTAGGAGTCTTCAGAGTAGTCTGGGGAGTAAGTTGAAGTACAGCACAGCTTTCCATCCTCAGACCGATGGATAGTCAGAGAGGACCATCCAGACTCTAGAGGACATGTTGAGGTCCTGTGTGCTGCAATTTAGAGGTTCTTGGGAGGACCACTTGCATCTCATACAGTTCTTACATAATAACAGCTTTCAGGCCAGTCTTAAGGCTGCTCCGTACGAGGCACTATATGGTCGGAAGTGCAGGTTGCCAGTGTACTGGGATGACATTGGCTAGAGGAATTTGTTGGGCCCGAAGTTGATCACCAGGACGATGGATGATGTGACTCAGATCTGGAAGCATCTTCAAGCTGCGCAAGACAAACAGAAGAGACGGGCTGATGTCCATAGGAGAGCCTTGGAGTTTGAGGTGGGAGACCACGTTTTCCTTAAGGTATCACCGTGGCGAGTTGTCATTCGTTTTGGTGGCGGAAGCAAGTTATGCCTCAGGTTCATCAGACCGTTTGACATCGTGGAACGAGTAGACAAGGTGGCCTATCGTCTTGCATTGCCACTGGCATTATCTGGAGTTCACGACGTCTTCCATATCTTGCAACTGAGGAAGTATATCCGAGATGAGAGCCACGTGATTGACTACTCAAAGTTATCTGTAAGGCCGGATCTGTCTTGTGAAATTCCGCCAGTTGCTATTTTGGACCGGCGGGAGAAGGTGTTGAAGAACAAGGTGATCAAGCTTGTTCGTGTTTCCTGGAATCCTTGCTCGCCGGGTGAGTCGACTTGGGAGCTGGAGGAGGATATCCTGTAGAGGTTTCCTCATTTGTTTGTGTAGTTCTTGTTTTGTTGTTTTGCTTTTGTTGTTATTTTCTTTTCTTTTTGGGGTTAGCCTATGTACTTCTTGTTGAATTTCTAGGATGAAATTCTTCTTATTAGGTGGGTAGGATTGTAACCCCTGTGACTCATTATTGTATTTTTATTTGTATTTAATTAAATTTCAGGTTGTTTTATTTCATTTCTGATTGTATTTCTTTTCGTTCCTTTTGAATTGTTTGTTGTTGTTCTCCTTATGATTCATTTTTGCCTTGATTCAGCCTTTATATTCTCATTTGATTGATCTACATAGTGTTCTTGACCTTGTTTATTTTCTAAACCTAATTCATGACCTATTTGTTTCATATTGGACTCACTTCTTCCTATTGGATACTACCTAAACACCCTAACCCTAATTATCTAAACCCTAATACATCTTTCTCTCTCTCCTAGCCATCACCCCTACCATACTCCTGATCCCCATCTCTCTCCCGATCTGCCCCTTCCTTACCGTCGTCGTCTTGGTCCCTACTGCCGACAGCCCTCTCCTTTCCCCTCACCGCTGACCCCATTTATCCCCATGCTCCTTGTCCCCGCTCGAGCCGCAGCGACCATAGCCTCCTCGCCGCTGTCATTGTCCGCCCTTGCTGTGTCGCCGCTGTGCTGCACCACCGTCGTTGTCTTCTCCCTTGCCGAGGCTGACACCCGACGTGCTGAGCCGCCTCGTCGCTGTCACCGTCGCCCGATGCTGCTGTCGATGCCCTTGTTATTACTGCCATGCGTGTATGTGTGAGACACATGCACCGCATGTGTTTTGTGTTGGTATTGGTTCTCGCTCTTGTTCGTGCTGTCTCTTGTTCGTGTGTGGTGTTCGTTGTTCGCGATCCGTTCCCGTTATTTTATTCTTCATATTCGTCGTTGTTATCTGGCAAGTAGCTTGTATATAATTGTTTTTCATACAAGTTAAATACCGTAAGTAGTCTTGCATGCAATTTTTTTTTGTACCCTCATGATGATCATTTATCTTGTTAGTTGATCCGTTCCTTCATCTATGAGTATTTCACGTAGTTGTCACCCGTTGCATGAAAACAAATTAGATTAGATGGATATCTTGATTGTATGCTTATTTGTGACACACCGTATGTTATAGATAATTTGTACTTGCATGTTTGTTAGGTATATTATCTCATTATAGACTATTAATTCACATGCCATGCTGATTTGAGTTACCTATATACCATTCTTCGTATGACATCTTAGGTTGGATTGTTTGTAATTAAATTATTTGGTGAGATGCATGAAATAAGTTTTCTTTTACTGCTGCCCTATTTTTGTACAGTAAATTCAACCCTGTTAACATCAGTAAAATAAATAAATTTGTGAACATGATTTGTATGCTTTGTCTTCTAGTTTTTAGAACTTTCGACGGATCTGAATTCTGATTTTCGATGCATGAGTGATCGCTGTTTTACTACACTCATATCGTATATTCCAGATTCTGAACTATATGATTGCTGTATGAATTATTATTTTAAATCTGACATTAAAAGTAGAATTTGAACTTTGTATTTTGCTGGGTATGTTTAGTTATGACTGGGATCAATCTCTAATTTTCGTAGAATTATTTAATGACTTTTACAACTCATTTCATGCTTATAAAATCAATCGATATATTTTCAAACTGCATGTTGTTCAGTAAAGAATTATGTTTTCGACCGGATTCTACATATTTTTGATGATTACTTTGTGAATATTAACTGTAGCCTGATTTGTCTATTTTACTACCCTTTTGTCGGATCTGGATTTCGAATTGTATTTTGTGAATTATCTCTGTTTTCGTACTGCTGTGTGTGAACTTTCAGATTCGAAGTTTTGTTGCATTATGCTGTTTTCCCAATTATATTGACTATACTATTTATAATATAATTTCATGATATTTTATATATTGAGACTAGATATGCTAGGGAATCTCCCAGATTTTTCTCAGATTTAATTATGATGTTTTAAAACCGTTCCATGCTTATGAACAAGATTTTACATTTTCTGGTTGAACATAAGTTCTGTATTAAATGCTGTTTTAAACCCTGTTTCTGAGGCTGATGTATGACATGCATATGTGCGCTGGATTCGGAAAAGAGTCTAGTTTTTGGATTTTCTAACGGATCTAGATTTACAGTTCTGTAGTAACGGAAATCTCAGATTTGGTACAGTAGTGTCTTGCTATCCAGAACTGGAAGTTTCGCTTTTTTGACTGTTATAAGTTGTTTTTGTTGCCCATTCGTGATCCTATTCATCTTAGACTTTTCCTTTGTCTTTGCCATGTTTTTTTGCCATGTTTGTGTTCATTCACACTTGTTTAATAATAATGAAAACTAATCAAGTCGGGGTTTTAAGGGAATGATCTAGTAGTGGACAATATAGAAATGTGTATTCAGAAGGGAACTTGTTTTCCCACTGTCTACTGTGTTACCCACTGTTTTTGTCTGGATGCATGAGGGCATGATCCATTACACTTTATTTTATTATTGTTACTGATCCTGTTTGTCTGAATATACAGCCCTATAGATTCCACTACGAAATCTTAAAAAGAAACTGTTTGACGTAGCAACCATGTGGTATAATTTGGGACGCATGAAGTGCTACCTAGATAGTAATGAACATTAGACATAAGAGTAACTGTTTCACTGTCACATCTTGTTACTGTTACTATTGACCCATTACTGTTACTGTTATTTCACTGTTTACTGTTATTTGTAGACTGTCATCCTTTGTTGCTTTCTCCATGTCAGTACGTCCTGTTTTGTTTTATTTTTTTCCCTACCCTTTTTCCTGCTTGTACTACTTGCGGTCTGGAACTTGCAACTAACGGGCATCATGTTTTCCTGTCTTCTTATTTCCTTGTAATTGATATATGAGCATGTTTTGGTGATCGCTTGCCTACTAGAGTTGGTAAGCAAAGTTTTGAGCTGCGCAAGCTTAATGTTTTGTTTTGAACTATTTTATTCATATTACTGTATTGAGACTTGTATTGGGCTTGTAATCCCAAAATATTGTTTTGTTTTAGATCTCGTATTTGTTTGGGATATTTATCATTGTTGAAAATAAATATTGTTGGTTAATAATTGTTCCCACATGCTTGGTTGAGTATATTGCTATATTTACTGTTGTGCTGAGTCAAATAGATCTGTACAGCTTATGAGTGGTGAAAACCATTCGCTGGGCTTAGTCGTGTACCGTATTCCGTATTCCTTTTGAGAAGTGGGGCATGATAATTGAATAAAAAATTGAAAAATGATTAAAAATTGGAAAATACTTCAAAAAGTCTGAAAAAGTCACAAAAGTCCTGAAAATTTTAATAATAATTTTGGGTATTTTACAAACTCAGAATAACACCGTTACGCATCGAGCAAGATTCAAACGTCCATGAAAACTCCGATAAGTTCTATAAACCTTTAAAAACGGGCAAACTACTCCTCAAAGGCTGTGAAACTCAGTCTTCGAGAGTGGGGGGCTTGTGATATGAATAAAAATTGAACCAAATCGGGACTGTTCAAATTGAGCACGAATTTTAATGCTCTCATGTGTAAAACGGTAAATTTCACTAGAAATGGGTCCATGAACGAAAACGAAAATTGGCCCTCTCTCAAGCCCAATAACCCAAAACAGATCTGTCTTACCGTGTTGTTATAACAACCCAATATAAATGAGTTCATATTATTTAAATCTCTACTATTTTAATGGGAGAGTTTGCCACCAAACAAACTCCATTTGTAACCAAACAATCACGTGCATTGTAACACAACAAACACATGAAATGCACATGCATAACTAATATAAATGAGGTTTTAGGTTTGATGTCAAACAATGTCGATTTTTTTTATAAAATATATATTTATAAAGACGTGCATCGCACATATAAATTACTAGTATGATTTAAACTCATAATTATCCACAAGAGATTATTCAAAAACCATATCTCTTATTGTGAGAAGAGTTTCAACTCAATCTCTCCAACCATTCTTATCTTTTCATGAAGAAGAGATAATCAATTCAATCCAAAAACACTGGGAAGTAGAGATAAGTCATTATCTTGAAGCTGACCACCAAAGTGACTATAAATACCCCTTACCTCCACAAGAACCAGATAATCAGTATTTTGCGTCTAATCTTTATATTCTTGAGTTCTGACTTGAGCGTCGGAGGGTCTATCGCTGGGGTCAACCCCAATGTTTCAGACTTTCGCAGGTCAATCAGAGCAATCATCATCATCCAGATCATATCCAACAGTGCAACCGAGTTAGATTCAGGAGTTAACATCAGTTGGAAACAGTGGTGAAAATCAAAAAAATCAGCTTTTTATTGTTTTTAAAAGAATTCACATAATTTATTTGCTCTCACACAACAATTTGCAGCAATAGGGGGAAAACATGGAGGATATTTTCGGAAATGGTCAATTTGGTCATCTGAGTTTCGCCATAACAACTATAGAATTGAATGGTCGAAATTATTTTGAATGGACTCAATCAGCGAAAGTCTTTTTTGAAAGTTTTTTAAAAAAAACAGTGTGTTACCTGACAGGAAAAAAGGACCCAGAACCAAATGATTTCTCTTATGAGGATTGGGAAAGTGATCATTTGCTTGTAACAAATTGGCCTTTGCATTCAATGAAGCTGGCAATTGGTACATACAATATGTTTTGCAAGGAGGCGTAGGATTCAACAGAGTGAAGTTATTCTCAAAGGACTTACTCCAGATTCATCAACTACTGTTCTGATGAATTCTAGCTTTGTCAATTAAAGAGTACTGTGAACAACTGAATTAAAATGGAAGAAGTTAGATCATTACTCCACCAAAAGATTCTTTGGCAATTTGGAAAAAAATAATTTGACGAGAGAAGGTTGTTTTAACTCGTTGCGCGTTACCCAGAATAAGGCTCCGTTTGGTATTGTTATGAGCCAAGTATGATGTGGGCCAAAAGTGCTTTTAGGAACCGAAAGTGCATTTATATTCATGAATCATCGATTCAAGAGCCTCAGATTCTGTAACACGTTAATATCTACTTCAAGGGGAGTTAATTTTGCTGATATCTCAAGTTAGTAAAAGGGAGTTATAACCTAAAACCTAAACTATCTTTGAATTATGTTATTCAAGTCCCTTTATTTCCATCAAATTTATTGTCTGTTGGCAACCTTACAGGATAAATATAATGTAGTGTCACTTTTTCCTCTTCTTATTGTGTCTGTCTAGGGATGGCATTCGGGCCAACCGGGCAAGGTCGGGCCGAAAACTGTAGTTTGTAACCTCGGGCCGGTCTTTTGAGGGCCGGGCTAGCAGCAGTGGCGGGCCAAGCCGGGCCGGGCCTCGGTAGGAAAATGCCGGCCCCTGGCTCGGGGGCCGGGCCGGTTCGTTGCGGGTTCGCGGGTTAGACGGGCTTTTCATTTTTTTTCTTTCTTTCTTCGAGTGTTCAAAGATAAAAGGAAAGGAAAATGATGAACAATCGAGTTTTACACAGATAAAAAAGAGATTCATAAATTAAATTATTTTTATGAATTACAAACTTTCAAATTAATCAAATAGATAAGTAACATACAAATCTGAAATCTTATTAAATTACAATATCAAAATAAAAATAAATAAATAAATAAAAGGAAAATAAAAAAGAAAAAAGAAACATCAGCTAAAAATAAATTTGTTAAAAAAAGTGATTAATTCTTTCAGAAATAAAATTACCTAAGCTTTCTCAGGATCGATGCATGGACTAGCCAAGAAATCCAACCTAAAATATTATTTCATTAAAATTTTGATAGTATATATATATATATATATATATATATATATATATATATAATTAAGATCATTTGAAGTAGAAAACTTTTAGTCCCATATTGGTCAGATTAGAGAAGTGAGGAGGTGGACTTGGCTATAAATTGCTAGGGTGAGAGTTGGCAAATTGAGTAATGAGTAGTGATCAGTTAATTTTGATGTCTACTCTCATTTTTATAAAATTTTGAAATATTTTTCAGTATATCAATATGTATATACATATACTTTGCAGGATTAGCACACAAATTCAAATTTTTTATAAAAAGTTTGAAAAATTCAAAATTGGCCGACGGCTCGCGGGCCAGCCCCGACCGGACTGGGCCGGTTGAATCTAGTCCTGGGCTAGCTGGGCCGGACCGGATTCGGGCTTTTAGGGGGAAATGGTGAACCGGACCGGATCGGGTCTATTGGACGGGCTGGCCTCGGATTTGGGTGGGCCGGGCCGGGGCTGGTTTAGACCGACCCGAATGCCATCCCTATGTCTTTCAGACCTGGAAACGAACAAGTTGATTGGTAGTGGTCATGAAAAAATGGCTATTGTTTGATGAAAAAATGGTGGAAGAAATTGCTTGTGTTGGTCAATCTCCGCAAAAGGGTTGGTGAGTTAATTTTGTGGCATGACCGTTTGGGACAGGATCTCCATCGGTCTAAATTTATTGTTTCCTAGGTAATTTGAGTCTACTTTTTTACTTTCTTTTGTGTGATATGTTTGTCAAATATCTAGACACTGTAAACATCTTTCTCTCCTAGTTCTGGTAAAACTTCAACTCAGCTTCTGTCAGTTCACTCTGATGTTTGGACTGCGCCTGCCACATCCATAAGTTCAACCTGTTGGGCTAAACAATTCATTGCCAAGGTCTTTGATATTGTTTAAGATCTTGGACCACTGAAATATTTCTTGGAATTGTTAGAACCTGAATGTAAAATAATATGAAACTCCAACAAAATTGTGAAGAAATCCAATACAAGAAGAAAAACAGTAAGTAAATAACTTGTACAGAGTCAGATTTTAGAATCTCTGTCCTTAAAGCAGAATTCGCCCCGTAGTGTGACGGTTACCGGCGAATTGCTTCCCAGGATACAACTGTACCTTCTCTGAAGAATGCAGCACCCTTGCTTCAGAGACAACGAACTGCTGTCTGTGTGTACTCTCAGTTGACAGACACTGACTCAGAGCAGAGGAAGAAGAGAGGAAAATGTTAAAAATCTGTCTCTGTATAGAAGACTTCTGTCTGGATTTATAGAGGAAAGGTGGACTGGAGACTGTTCAGCAGCTGCCATTACTCTGTAACAGCAGAGTAATGGGGACTCTTCAGATTCATAACTGGTGAGCCATTACTCTGCTGTTACAGAGTAGTGGGCACCAGTTACTGAATCTGAAAAGCCTTTTCAGTTCAGTAGGGGAAGAGTTTGTCTGGGCAAAAAGAGATAAAATAAAAATTTAAGCCAGACCAGACCAGGCCGGAGCCGGAGCCGGAGCCGGGGCCGGGGCCGGGCCGGGCGCGCGCGCGCGCGCTGTGTGTTTGTCATTTTGGCTAAGTCCTCTCTCCACTACACGTTAGTGGTAATCCCCGGGCCACGCCCTTTAGTCCAGTTTTCTAGTATATATACTAGACAAAATCATTTCCAATTTTCGATATGGGACTATCTATTTTCTCCCAGTTGCCAAGTTAGTATATTTCAAGTACCCAACTTTGGATCAACATTTCTCATTCATACGGAATTCGTTTTTGGCAAGTGAGTATACTACAGAATAGTACTCGTCGAGAGGATCGCAATCCACTCATTTTTCGGTGCTGCCGGTGGCCGGAGCTTGCCGGAATCCGGCCCAGAAAACTGCAAAAATTAATTCCAACAATCCCCCACATGAATGGAAATTACCAGACCATGTAATCCAGACACGACAGAAAAAACAAAAACATGACAGAAAGAGAGTACATTCGGAAAATCACTGTATCAGGAATGTTAGTAATTTTTCAACTTTGAACCACCCTTAGTAATTAGCTATCGGATTCACTTGACCAGGTAGTGATCATGATGTCTTGAACTACCCGGGCGTTCATGTGAACCTAGACAATAACTATCACACAGTTTCATCTCCTCATAGAACTGAGTTCTCTTGTTGTGTTTATTTTGGCCTTGAACATCCCTGGTTAATCGTGAGTGAACTTGGAGAATGTAGCCTCTCTTCATTCTCCTAGAAACGGCCCCATTTCACACTCACAAGGTGATTGCCCATAAAGAGTATCCTGCTATACCCCACTTTTATTTCAAAGCTATAGGAATCATTAAAAGCCAAGCTTATCCTAACTATTTGCAGACAGCACTTGTTTTATCATCCTAAGAATGGGTATGAGATGTTAATCTCTCAATGCTTTCGTTGATTCAACAAGATTTAGTTGTCCCTTTGAACCTAGATCTTGGGATCTCCAATTTCTAGGTAGGGTTTCCATCAAGTATCCTCTTTCGTCATAGGCTTTAAACCCATTCCTCTTGATGATCTCACAACCTGCTCTCGCGATAGACCTTTAGTAAATGGATCCGCTAGGTTGTCGGCCGATTTAATATATTCTATAAAGATTACTCCATTTGAGAGCAGTTGTCTAATGGTTTTGTGTCGCCTTCTGATATGACGAGACTTACCATTATACATACAACTCAGTGCCCGTGCTATAACCGATTGGCTGTCACAGTGTACACATAAGGCAGGCACTGGTTTTTCCCACATTGGAATATCCTCTGAAAAGTTTCGAAGCCATTCTGCTTCCTCTACCGCTTTGTCTAAAGCAATAAACTCAGATTCCATGGTGGATCTCGCCAATAGCGTTTGTTTAGAAGATTTCCATGACACAGCTGCACCACCAAGTGTGAAAACATATCCACTTGTGGATTTTGAGTTCTTTGAGTCCGATATCCAGTTGGCATCACTGTAGCCTTCTAGTACTGCTGGATATCTGGTGTAATGCAGCGCATAACTCTGAGTATGTCGCAAGTAGTTCAATACTCTAGTTATTCCTTTCCAGTGACTTCGTCCTGGATTACTCGTGTATCGGCTCAGTACGTTTACCAAATGTGCTAGGTCCGGTCTTGTACAATTTGTTAGGTACATCAGACTACCAATTACACGTGTATATTCCAGTTGTGATATGCTTTCGCCTGTATTTTTGAACAGGTGAAGACTGGGATCGACGGAACTTTTTGCTGTCCCATTGGAATAATTCTTGAATCTTTCAAGTACTTTCTCAGCATAATGAGCTTGAGACAAAGTAATCCCCTCCGATGTCCTGGAAACTTTGATTCCTAGTATGACATCTGCAACTCCCAAGTCTTTCATGTCAAACTTGCCACTAAGCATGCTCTTAGTTTGTTTGATAATGTCGTTATTGCTTCCAATAATGAGCATGTCGTCTACGTATAGACAGACCAGAATGTATCCGTTTAGAGTACTTTGATGTAGATATATTTATCACATTCATTTATTTTGAAACCATTTGACATCATAACATTGTCAAATTTTGCATGCCACTGCTTTGGAGCTTGTTTCAGGCCGTACAGTGATTTTACAAGCCTGCACACCTTATTTTTCTGTCCAGGAACTATGTAACCCTCAGGTTGTTTTATGTATATTTTTTCTTCTAAGTCCCCATTTAAAAATGCAGTTTTAACATCCATTTGATGTATTTCCAGGTTACGTAGAGCTGCAATAGCTATCAACATTCTTATGGATGTTATTCTTGTAACTGGGGAATATGTATCGAAGAAATCTAGGCCTTCTTTTTGCCTAAATCCTTGAATCACAAGTCTAGCCTTATGCTTCTCTATTGAACCATCTGGTTTCAATTTTTGTTTGAAAATCCATTTGCATCCTAGAGCTTTACATCCAGAAGGCAAATCGACTAACTCCCATGTATGATTTTGCATAATGGAGTCTATTTTACTTTTGATTGCCTCCTTCCACATAGGAGCATCAGGCATAGACATGGCTTCCTTGAACGTTCTGGGCTCATTCTCTAATAGAAAGGCCGTCACAAAGTCAGGACCAAATGATTTTGATGTTCTAGCCCGTTTACTTCGTCTAGGCTCATCATTATTATGTTCTGGTTCATCAACTGAAGTGCTTGCATTCTCTTGTTCACGTGTACGTTTGGGGTACGTAGTATCCTTGCACGAAAACACGTGTTCAAAGAATGAAGCATTCCTTGATTCCATTATTGTATTTACATGGACATCCGGTATATCAGATTTATATACCAAGAACCGATATGCACTACTGTTGTGTGCATAGCCTATGAATATGCAATCGATCGTCTTAGGTCCGATGGTGACCTGTTTTGGGTTAGGTACTGCCACTTTTGCTAGACACCCCCACACTTTGAGTATTTATACGAAGGTAAATTACCTTTCCATAGTTTATATGATGTCTTGCCGGTTTTCTTGTGAGGTATTTTGTTGAGAATGTAGTTGGCAGTCAGCAATGCTTCCCCCCACATGTTTTGGGGTAAGCCAGAATTCAACAACAAGGCATTCATCATCTCCTTTAGAGTTCGGTTTGTGCTCGGCAGTACTGTTTGATTCGGGTGAGTAGGGAGCAGTTGTCTGATGAACTATTCCATGTTCCGAGCAGAACATGTTAAATGGTGCATCATATTCTCCTCCTCTATCACTTCTAACGATTTTAATCGTTTTGCCAAGTTGATTCTCAACCTCAAGTTTATATTCTTTGAATTTGTCCAAAGCCTCATTTTTGCTATGTAACAAATATACATAACAGAATTTTGTGCAATCGTCTATGAAAGTCACAAAGTACTTTGGCCACCTCTGGTCTGCACATATTTTAAGTCACACAGATCCGTGTGAATTAGACCTAGAGTTTCTGTGTTTCTTTCTACAGAACGCGATGGAGTTTTAGTGAGTTTGGCCTCCGTGCAAACTTCACATTTTTCTGAGTTATCTACCCTAAATTTTGGTAGCAAATTCATGTTAACTAATCTACGCATAGAATTTACATTAACATGGCCTAGTCTTTCATGCCAAACAGAGCAAGACTCAACAACATAGGCAATAGGAGTTATTTCATTAACTTTGGGAACAGCAGGAACAATAGTTTTAGGGATGACTGTCATTACATTAAACTTGAACAGTCCATCCTTTACATATCCTTTACCCAAATATACCCCATTCTTGGACAGTACAAAATTATCAGAAACAAGTACAACTTTAAACCCATTCTTGCTTAGCAAAGAACCTGATATCAAGTTCTTTCTAATGTCTGGGACATGCAGCACATTTGTAAGTGTTAGCTCTTTGCCTGAAGTGAAGGGTTTCGGGGCACAAACGCAGCGAAAAAGACAGATCCGAAACCCTAACCCATGGATCCGTGTACAAGACATGGCTAATAATGGATAAATAAAATTTTACCTTTCGGAGCTTTACGAAGGCTGAAAGATGGAGGTTGCAATCACCACGCAGCCCTAGTAGCTAGATCCGCGTCTCTAAGGCAGTCCACACGAACGTCCGATCGTCCAACGATCGAGGGAGCCGGTACTAGCCGATGATGCTTGCCTCTCTCTCTCTCTCTTTTGCCTCTCAACAGTTGAGCGGCTAGGGTTTTCTGTGGAAAACAGATTTGTCAAAGATCATCCTAATCCAATACATCTCTATGTATTTATAGGGAGAGATAAGAGGTGGGCTTAACCGTAATCAGTTTGGCTTCTGATAAGACCAATCTGATTTGGTTTTATCATTTAAATTCGAATTAACCGTAATCAGTTTGGCTTCTGATAAGACCAATCTGATTTAAATTCGAATTATCCTTTAATTAATTAAGTCCAACTCAATTAATTAAATAACTAATTTCGAATCATTTAAATTCCAAATTTAAATTAATACTCCTTTTAAACGTTCTATGTGTGTGACCCTTTAGGTTATTATTACGTTGGCAATAATTTTATTATCTTATAATAAAATTATAAACAATGAGCGGCATCTAGTAATACATCATTGCTACCCAAGTAATAATAATAATTGGTGATTCAATTAAACCTTTCGTGACTAATGTCTCCATGTAATATAATCCTTTTAACCTTGATATTATAGATTAAACTAGAGGCATGGGACGTGTCATCCTCTTAATAATTTAATCTTTATTTTCTTGATCGATGAGTAGACTATTCAAACAAATCAATATTTGAGCATGGCCATGCATTTCATAGTCTCATTCAAACAAGAGGCCGATAATATCGCTCCTAAAATTAGGAGGGTTAAATTCCTTCTAGATCATTCATATTTCTCACACGATTCATAATGAACCCAATACTATCTTTATCATTACCCGATTAAAGATAACTTTTGATAGAATCAAAGTACATTAATTTTCGTGTAGAAATATAATGATTTCAGGTCAGAGGACCATTACACCATTATCACAGTGAGATTACTTATGACACTTATTAATTCATTCCATGTAGAATCTCACAGTGGGTCTGTCCAGTACAATGTACTCTTACATTTACCTATGTATTGATTTTAGTATCTCTATACTAATGACCCATGAGAGGTGGTCATCAATCAATCAACATACTAGTCTCAATGTATTATTACTGTCCTAATAATAATAATACTCGACTAGGGACATTTAAGATTATTATACTATATATAATCTCATGGTCATATAGTTCGTATTAATAATCTAAGGACATTTATCATGCTAATATTTATAACGCAGTAAATACGAAGCATAATAAATTATTAATATAATCAAAAGAACATAATGTCAATAATACTGATCATTGTATTGCCTCTAGGGCACCTACACTAACAATCTCCCACTTGCACTAGAGCCAATCACTCATGTATCGAATACCAATGGAACTAGTGTGACCCTCGTGCTTCTGCTGCGACAAAGCCTTAGTCAGTGGGTCAGCTACGTTATCATTAGTTTGCACTTTACATATATGTATATCTCCTCGTTCATTAATCTCACGAATGAGGTGATATCTTCTAAGTATATGTTTTGCCCTGGAGTGCGATCTTGGTTCCTTTGCTTGTGCTATGGCTCCATTGTTATCGCAATAAAGATCGATAGGGTCTACGATCGATGGAACCACACCAAGTCCTGTGATGAAATTTCGGATCCAAACTGCCTCCTTAGCTGCTTCGCAAGCAGCAATATACTCAGCCTCCATTGTAGAATCAGCTACTGTTTCTTGCTTTGAACTTTTCCAGCTTACAGCACCTCCGTTGAGACAAAACACAAAACCAGACTGGGATATAGAATCATCCTTGTCTGTTTGGAAACTAGAATCAGTGTAACCTTTTACCACTAGTCTCTCTTCTCCCCCATATACCAAGAATGAATCTTTAGTCCTCTTCAAGTACTTAAGAATATTCTTGACAGCTGTCCAGTGACCTTCACCTGGATTAGACTGGAACCTGCTCGTCATACTTAAAGCATATGACACATCAGGACGAGTACATATCATTGCATACATGATAGATCCAATTGCAGAAGCATATGGAATCTTACTCATGCGATCCTTTTCATCCAATGTTTTAGGACTATTGTCACTCGAGATCGATATCCCATGAGACATCGGGACAAATCCCCTTTTAGCATCTTGCATCCCAAAACGATGCAGTACTTTGTCAATATATGTACTCTGATTTAGGCCGATCAATCTTCTGGATCTATCTCTATAGATCCTGATCCCTAATATATAGGTCGCCTCGCCTAAATCTTTCATTGAGAAATTTTTTCCCAACCAAGTCTTAACAGCCTGTAGAGAAGGTATGTCATTCCCGATAAGTAATATATCATCAACATATAATACTATGAATGCCACGTGGCTTCCACTAACCCTTTTGTAAACACAAGATTCATCTTCGTTTTGAATAAAGCCAAATTCCTTGACTGTCTGGTCAAAACGAATATTCCACCTCCTTGAGGCCTGCTTCAGTCCATAAATGGATCGACGCAACTTACATATCCTTCTAGCATCCTTTGGACTGACAAAACCTTCAGGTTGTGTCATGTACACATCCTCTTCAAGGCTCCCATTAAGGAAGGCCGTTTTGACATCCATCTGCCAGATCTCATAATCATGATAAGCTGCTATTGCAAGCAAAATCCTAATGGATTTGACCATAGCTACAGGTGAAAAAGTTTCATCATAGTCAATACCATGAATTTGCTTGAAACCTTTTGCAACCAACCTAGCTTTATAGGTCTGAACATTTCCTTCCATGTCGATTTTCTTTTTGAAAACCCATTTGCACCCTATAGGTTTTACCCCTTCAGGTGGATCAACCAAAGTCCATACTTGGTTATCATACATGGAATCCATTTCAGATTTCATGGCTTCTAGCCATCTCTCAGAGTCAGGACTGTTCATAGCATCTTGGTAGGTGAGGGGCTCATCTTGATCTATGAGCATCAAATCACCATTCTCTATTAAGAGAAATCCATAATATCTCTCAGGTTTATGGCGAATCCTACCAGATCTACGAACAATCTGTGTTTCTTGAGCAGTTTCATCTTGAATATTATCTTGAATATCCTGCTCAAGTTCCAATTCGGGTTCAACATTATCTTGTGGGTCTCGAGCTTCATCGAGTTCTATTTTCCTTCCACTGATTCTTTTGGAGACTAGCTCTCGTTCAAGAAACACAGCAGTGCGAGAAACAACTATTTTGTTCTCGGTCGGATTATAGAAGAAGTAACCCTTAGTTTCCTTCGGGTACCCCACAAAATAACACTTGTCTGATTTTGGTCCAAGCTTGTCAGAGATCATACGTTTAACAAACGCTTCACATCCCCATATTTTCATAAATGACATGCTTTGACGTTTCTCAGTCCATATCTCATATGGAGTCTTTTGAACCGCTTTAGTTGGAACTCGGTTTAGTGTATATGCAGCCGTTTCTAGGGCATAACCCCAGAAACTTATTGGAAGTTCAGCATGACTCATCATCGATCGTACCATGTCCAACAAGGTACGATTTCTCCTTTCAGAAACCCCATTCCATTGTGGTGTTCCAGGAGGAGTGAGCTGTGATACTATACCACACTCCTTTAAGTAATTCTTAAAATCATGGCTTAAGTATTCACCTCCTCGATCAGATCGAAGAGTTTTAATACTTCCGCCAATTTGCTTTTCTACTTCAGCTTTAAATTCTTTGAACTTTTCAAAGGATTCAGATTTGTGTTTCAAAAGATACACATATCCGAATCTACTGAAATCATCAGTAAATGTTATGAAGTAATAAAAGCCACCTCTAGCCATAGAACGCATTGGACCACATACATCACTATGTATTAGTTCTAATCGTTTGTTGGCCCTTTCACCTTGTTTAGTAAAAGGAGCTTTTGCCATTTTACCAAGTAAACAAGCATCACATTCATCGTATGATTCAAAATCAAACTTATCCAAAAATCCATCTTTATGTAGTTTGGATATGCGATTCTCATTTATATGGCCTAATCGACAATGCCAAAGGTATGTTTGATTTGAGTCATTTGCTTTAAGACGTTTATTCATATTATAGACGGGAGTAAGATCAAGATCTAGAACATATAAACCATTAAATAAACGTGCTACACCATAAGTTAAATCATTTAAAGCAAAAGAGCAACAATTGTCTTTTATTATAAACGAAAAACCCTTCTTGTCCAAACAAGAAATAGAAATAATGTTTCTGCAAATCGCAGGCACGTAATAACAGTTCTCAAGTTCTAAAATAAGCCCAGAGGGCAACGACAAATAATAAGTCCCTACGGCCAAAGCAGCAACCTTTGCTCCATTGCCAACGCGTAGGTCGATCTCTCCCTTTGCCAAAGATCTACTCCTTTGAAGTCCCTGCACATTAATACAAATGTGAGAACCACATCCAGTATCCAATACCCAAGATGTAGAAGTAGATAAATTGACTTCTATAACATGAATACCTGAATCAGAAATATTCAGAGATTTCACGTTCTTCAGACTTTCCAAATAAGCTGGACAGTTTCTCTTCCAATGACCTGGTTTCTTTCACCAGTGACAATCACCCTTATCAGGTTTAGCAACACCACCTTTAGGCTTGAGAGCTTTCTTGAAAGTGGGCTTGGAAGGAGCAACTGCATTAGATCCAATCTTTTTCTTGCCCTTCCATTTCCCCTTTCCCTTAGCACCTTTATTGCCCACCATCATTATGGGAGCATTCTCAGGTGCCTTTTGCATGTTGGCTTCAGTAGTTCTTAACAGTGCCAACAGTTCAGTGGGTGTTTTGTCTTGCTCGGTCATGATGAAAGTCATGATAAACTGGGCATAGTTGCTGTTCAAAGATTGCAATATAATATCTATTTGAGCCTCTCGAGAAAGCCCGGAGCCCAAACGGTCTAGGTATTCAAAATACCCAATCATCTTCAGAACATGCGGTCCAACCGGGTTATTTCCTTGCTTGCAGTTAAAGATTGCTTTGTACGTATTGAACCTTTCTTGACGAGCCTGTACTTGAAACATCGTCTGAAGATGCTCAAGCATAGCATAAGCATCCATATGCTCATGCTGCTTCTGAAGCTCAGCACTCATAGTTGCAAGCATGAGACAGGCAACATCTGTCGCATCATCAATATGCTTCTGGTAAGCATTTAGTTGAGCACGAGTTGCACTGTCACCAGGATGGACCGGTGGAGGAATTTCAACAACTTGGAGCTTACGCTCCTGCCTGAGGACAATCCTCAAATTCCTAGACCAGTCAAGGAAGTTTGTTCCTGTCAGCTTGTCCTTCTCAAGGACTGATCGCACGGAGAAAGAGTTGTTTGTGTTTTGTGCCATTTAATATCTACAATGTTAAAAATGCATAAGATAAGTTAGATTGTCAAATAATTAATAATTATGTTCAAGTGATTATGGTACATTCAACTTAATATACCTCCCACTATTTTGTTCAAACTAATAGCCCTTACTATTAATTCGGAAACTAATTTTCTAGTGAGCCAAGATCCATATTTCATTATGCCTTGAGTCAGCGTTGGCCAATTCTCCCAAAACATAACTATTTAGGTAGACAACATTTGTCAATTATATCACATATAATTCTTGGATAGTTTGGTGAACAACTATTGTTCTAATTTATCTAATAAACTTTTCGCCAAACTCTATGCTTCTAAGTTCACTATCCACAATCCTATTGTGACGACTTAGTTAAGTTGGACCCAATGATTAACATGACGAATATCACATTTATTCTTTCGCACCTAACCACGATTAAAAGGAGTGCTCTACTTTGGCAAACCCACCCCTTATGATCTAGGCTTTGATGAGTGTTAATTCATTGGAAAGCATCTAATTAACTTAATATTTTGTTAAGGGGTTTACTTATAAACGATCATGATCCTATCATAAAGAGATTCCCAATTGTTGGAACTAAATATTTCAAATCAAAATTCGTTGAATGAATGATTTCCAGATCAGAGGTTAACGCACAGACGGCATTATTGGCACCCCTTTTCTTACAGATTCGTGATCCGTTGTTGACAAAATCATTCAATCGTTGAATCAATGAAATTCATATTTAATTGCCGTGTTTCATAAACACGAGAATCTCATGATCGTTTGTTTAATGTTCATCTTCCATCGTTACAGATTTTATCTTGTTTAAGCAGGCATGGCATGGATGATGTATCTAATACATACATTAATACATTATTAATCTAATTGAAGCATGCATCACAATGTATTCTACAGAAACATTCATACATCAATATGTAAAGTGCAGTAAGTAAACGTGCTTGGTTATGGCCTTTATCCTACATGATCCTTTCAAGCTTATGAAAGGATCGAGGTCAATTTATGGTGGAAAACATAAATACAATTACATGTCTTCATTCTCCTTGGTTGCTCCATTTCTTGGATCGTCCTTCAATCTTCAATTACATTACATTGAATAAATGAAAACAACTTGTACTTATGTACTTACATAATAAAACTCGAGTTACATTCGAGATTATACAATTACAAGAATGAAGAGAACGACATGCAAGTCGTATTTACAAAACCAAAACATAAACCATTAATCTAAGGGTCTTAAGGCCATAACCAGCACCATGCTCAGGTAAACAATTAAGAACACACAAACATATATATGCAGCAGGGGTCCGGGGGCGGCAGCCCCTGGGCGGGGGTCCGGGGGCGGCAGCCCCAGGCGGGGGTCGATATCAGAAAATTTTTTTTAATTCCAGAAGACTATCCCTATTCAGAAATCATCGATTTCGAACAACAGATCATATCTTTTAGTCTCTGCCGCCACTGCATCATATACAGTTCCGGAACCATGTATCATATACATTCATATCATGTCCCAGTTTACAGATCGTGTCCAAACACTATCTGTCCATCAGTTTATATCACCATATAAACCAAACATCATGCATAACATACAAAATCGCTTACTGATCAGTCATAGCAGATTGTAAACATACCTATTTATCATCAAATCACAATATATATAGCATAACAGAATCATATATGATCGACATAACATATTATATCGACATATCATATAACTGTATCAAGGCAGATTCATAAAACATGCATACATGCATCGAATGCAGTAAACATGTAACCAAATCAGCCCCTTATACACGTAGCTCTGATACCATTGAAGGGTTTCGGGGCACAAACGCAGCGAAAAAGACAGATCCGAAACCCTAACCCATGGATCCGTGTACAAGACATGGCTAATAATGGATAAATAAAATTTTACCTTTCAGAGCTTTACGAAGGCTGAAAGATGGAGGTTGCAATCACCACGCAGCCCTAGTAGCTAGATCCGCGTCTCTAAGGCAGTCCACACGAACGTCCGATCGTCCAACGATCGAGGGAGCCGGTACTAGCCGATGATGCTTGCCTCTCTCTCTCTCTCTTTTGCCTCTCAACAGTTGAGCGGCTAGGGTTTTCTGTGGAAAACAGATTTGTCAAAGATCATCCTAATCCAATACATCTCTATGTATTTATAGGGAGAGATAAGAGGTGGGCTTAACCGTAATCAGTTTGGCTTCTGATAAGACCAATCTGATTTGGTTTTATCATTTAAATTCGAATTAACCGTAATCAGTTTGGCTTCTGATAAGACCAATCTGATTTAAATTCGAATTATCCTTTAATTAATTAAGTCCAACTCAATTAATTAAATAACTAATTTCGAATCATTTAAATTCCAAATTTAAATTAATACTCCTTTTAAACGTTCTATGTGTGTGACCCTTTAGGTTATTATTACGTTGGCAATAATTTTATTATCTTATAATAAAATTATAAACAATGAGCGGCATCTAGTAATACATCATTGCTACCCAAGTAATAATAATAATTGGTGATTCAATTAAACCTTTCGTGACTAATGTCTCCATGTAATATAATCCTTTTAACCTTGATATTATAGATTAAACTAGAGGCATGGGACGTGTCATCCTCTTAATAATTTAATCTTTATTTTCTTGATCGATGAGTAGACTATTCAAACAAATCAATATTTGAGCATGGCCATGCATTTCATAGTCTCATTCAAACAAGAGGCCGATAATATCGCTCCTAAAATTAGGAGGGTTAAATTCCTTCTAGATCATTCATATTTCTCACACGATTCATAATGAACCCAATACTATCTTTATCATTACCCGATTAAAGATAACTTTTGATAGAATCAAAGTACATTAATTTTCGTGTAGAAATATAATGATTTCAGGTCAGAGGACCATTACACCATTATCACAGTGAGATTACTTATGACACTTATTAATTCATTCCATGTAGAATCTCACAGTGGGTCTGTCCAGTACAATGTACTCTTACATTTACCTATGTATTGATTTTAGTATCTCTATACTAATGACCCATGAGAGGTGGTCATCAATCAATCAACATACTAGTCTCAATGTATTATTACTGTCCTAATAATAATAATACTCGACTAGGGACATTTAAGATTATTATACTATATATAATCTCATGGTCATATAGTTCGTATTAATAATCTAAGGACATTTATCATGCTAATATTTATAACGCAGTAAATACGAAGCATAATAAATTATTAATATAATCAAAAGAACATAATGTCAATAATACTGATCATTGTATTGCCTCTAGGGCACCTACACTAACAGAAGTCATTTTCAGCACTATCTTCCCTGTTCCTTCAATTTTGGAGGTGGAAGAGTTTCCCATGAACAGTTGTTCATCTTTGTTGCACTTCTGATAGGAAGTGAACATTTCCTTGTCCGAGCAGATATGTTTGGTGGCCCCAGTATCGTACCACCATTCACGAGGATTGCTCCCCACAAGATTGACCTCTGACACAACAGCACAGAGGTCCAGGTCAGAGATACCAGTGGACAAGTTCTCAGCTATGTGTGCGTGGAATTTTTCATTTCCTTTTACATGTCCTGTTTTTGAATAATTACTGTCCTTACTACGGCACTCAGAAATTTTGTGCCCCAACTTACCACACTTGTGGCATTTCCCAGCAAACCTCTTTGCAAGAGGTTTTTTGTTGGAGGCCTGTGGCAGACACTTCCTCTTCTTGCCCTTCTGTTCATGCTCCACCACATTGGCCTTTTCTATGGACTGATTTCCATAGGACCTCTCAGCCTTGCGATTCTCTTCTTCCATCCGCAACCTGATAATTAGATCTTCAAGAGACATCTCCTTTCGTTTGTGTTTGAGATAGTTCTTGAAGTCTTTCCACCCAGGTGGAAGTTTTTCAATGAACGCTGCAACCTGGAATGGTTCGCACAGCGTCATATTCTCTGCAGTAATGTCGTGCATTATAACCTGTAGTTCTTGGACTTGACTCACCACTGTTTTGGAGTCAATCATCTTGTAGTCCAAAAATTTGCCGACAATAAATTTCTTGGACCCGGCGTCTTCTGTTTTGTACTTCTTTTCCAGGGACCCCCACAGGAGTTTGGATGTCTTGAAGACACAGTAAACGTTCTAGAGAGAGTCTACGAAGCCATTCAGGATGTAGTTCCTGCAGAGGTAGTCGCACTGAGTCCACGCGTCAACTGCAGCAACGGAGTGTGCTTCCATTGGCGCCAGCATCGGGGCAGATTCATTGAGGAATCTGTCCAGCTTCAATGTGGTCAGGTAGAACTGCATCTTCCCCTGCCACTTTTTGAACCCAGTTCCATTGAACTTCTCCAGTTTTTCTCCCACGCTTATGTGCGTGGGCAGAACGACCGAATGTGCCGCAACCGATTGTGCAGTCACATTTTGGGTCACCGGTGTCTGGGTACTGAGAAGCCCAGTAGCAACTTCAGTGGGTGTGTTCTCCATGATCTGATTTGTTTCTTCTGAAATTGGTTGAAACAGAGATAGTTAGTTCTTATTTTTCCCGAACAGAACCTGTAAACAAACTTCACAAAAATTGTTAGAATCTGTGAGGAAAAATTCTGCTTTAAGATTGTTAGAACCTGAATGTAAAATAATATGAAACTCCAACAAAATTGTGAAGAAATCCCATACAAGAAGAAAAACAGTAAGTAAATAACTTGTACAGAGTCGAGATTTTAGAATCTCTGTCCTTAAAGCAGAATTCGCCCCGTAGTGTGACGGTTACCGGCGAATTGCTTCCCAGGATACAACTGTACCTTCTCTGAAGAATGCAGCACCCTTGCTTCAGAGACAACGAACTGCTGTCTGTGTGTACTCTCAGTTGACAGACACTGACTCAGAGCAGAGGAAGAAGAGAGGAAAATGTCAAAAATCGGTCTCTGTATAGAAGACTTCTGTCTGGATTTATAGAGGAAAGGTGGACTGGAGACTGTTCAGCAGCTGCCATTACTCTGTAACAGCAGAGTAATGGGGACTCTTCAGATTCATAACTGGTGAGCCATTACTCTGCTGTTACAGAGTAGTGGGCACCAGTTACTGAATCTGAAAAGCCTTTTCAGTTCAGTAGGGGAAGAGTTTGTCTGGGCAAAAAGAGATAAAATAAAAATTTAAGCCAGCGCGCGTGTGTGTTTGTCATTTTGGCTAAGTCCTCTCTCCACTACACGTTAGTGGTAACCCCCGGGCCACGCCCTTTAGTCCAGTTTTCTAGTATATATACTAGATAAAATCATTTCCAATTTCCGATATGGGACTATCTATTTTCTCCCAGTTGCCAAGTTAGTACATTTCAAGTACCTAACTTTGGATCCACATTTCTCATTCATACGGAATTCGTTTTTGGCAAGTGAGTATACTACGGAATAGTACTCGTCGAGAGGATCGCAATCCACTCATTTTTCGGTGCCGCTGGTGGCCGGAGCTTGCCGGAATCCGGCCCGAAAAACTGTAAAAATTAATTCCAACAGGAATTCAGGTGGAAAATTTTTTAAAAGGAATCTTTAATTTGCGAAAAAATATGTCTTGAACCTTCTTGAAGAGACTGGGATGTTAGGTGCTTGACCAGGAGATAGATAGCCCAGGACATGGTTAATCATCACATTCACGATGCTAGTTCTGATTCTGGAGAAAAAGAATTCCCTTTCAGTGGTTAGCTGGAAAGCTTATTTAATTACCTACCGATTACTCAGCCAGATATTTCTGAGGTTATTAGTACTATCAATCATCAGTATATGCAAGATTCTGACTGCTGATCATATTCTTGTAGAATGCTCCAGGCTATGGAATACTGCCTACTGCTCATTATCATTTTATCAGTCAAAAGATTATGCTGATTGGGTTAGAGCTGCCTATGATAGGAGGTCAAGAAGTGGATATTCCCCCCCTCCCCCCCCTGATGAACACAAGAATATTCACATTTAGAAGCAATAATCTTATTATAAATGCACATTTAAAAGCTCTATATGTGGTATTTAACTATTATTTTCTCTTTTCCATAGGAAACAGTCTATAACAGCAAAACGAAGCAAATTCAGGATTTTAAGGATGAAACACAGGAAACTGAAGGGATCAGTCGACTGATCATGCTTACAGGCGACTGGACAGAGGGAATCAAGTTTACACAACAGTCGACTGGGCTGATGAATCATGAAAATACTGAAGCCTTGACACGACCGACTTACATCCGAAGGCAGTCGACTGATAGGCGGCGGAGTAAACAGATAAGATATTCGAAGATTCATCCAAATCTAATTTCAAATCTATCTGAATCCAGATTTATGCAAATCAAATCTAGAGACTGGGGATTTCCAAGAGCACGTGGTTAACAGATAAGGAAGGAAAGAAGGAAAGAGAAAGAAATAAATCATCAAATAAAACAAAGAAGGAGTTTCCTGAAAAAGTGCAAAACCCTAATTCTCAGCCGTGTTCTATAAATATCAGAAAAGAAGCATCAACAGGGCACTCTGGCGGTTGGCTCTCTTCCACGTTCCAAAAACCACCGAATCACAAGAGTTCTGGGCATTCAAGTCATCAACCAGTGCATTATTCTATCAGCATCGAGGAAGGAGAGAGGAGATTCAGTATTCGAAGGCAGTCGACTGTGTGACAGCCAGTCGACCTCATTGCCGGACTTCATTAGTTTATTTCTTCTCCTTTTATTCTTTTATGTTGATCATGTATTCAAACTTGTTGATTAATAAAAGTATTATTATGTGGAACTACATTCTATAGTTGGGTAGATTGAAGCCGTAGTTATGTAGTGCTATATTCTTCTGAACTCTTCTATTTTACTTATTGATTGAATCCGTTTGTATTTGTATAGATTGACGGTAATCAAACTTGTTCTCAAAAGTCTGAGAGCAGTCGACTGACAAACAGAGCTAGAGAATATCAAGTTTGCATTACCATCTATCTGAATCTGTTATATGAGCATATTGAGACGACCCGTATCTCGTGCCCGTAATTGTAACAAAGGAATCTTTAGGGGTTCCTGGTTCAATCAACTTAAGGGATCTAGATCTGATACCAATTTCTAGAACCTTGAGTGTTTGTTCGTTTCCACTGATCTTATGTTTTCTTTAAGCATAACTTAGTAGATACCATGCTAAACACTTAATGAAAGAAACGAATTAGAGTAGATACCATGCCTAATTCTTGGCTTAGGGAAACAATACTTTGAGGAGTAGATACCATGCCCTTGAAGTGAACAAACATGAGTAATAAGAAGAAGTTCAGAAGGTGACTTAGCATTACTGACTATTGGTGGAGATCTAAACCCAACTACTTCATAAATATCTGTGATTCAACATTCCTTAATTTAGTTTAAATCTTTTTATTTCTTTTAGACTTTTAAACCAACCCTTTATGATTCTTAGTCTTTTTATTGATTAGTAAGTTAAAGTCTACAATCTCTGTGGGATCGACCCTTGCTATTGCTACGCTTTGTCAAACGATTCGTGCACTTGCGAGGTTTTTTATAATTTGTGTCTAGTTTAGTCTATTTATTTAGGTAACTAGATTGCACAACAAGTTTTTGGCGCCGCTGCCGGGGATTGTCTAGTATTTTAACTTACAGATCAGTAGGAAGTTTTTATTTTCTTTCTTTTAGTTTATTAATAAGTTTTTCTTTTAGGTTACAGGATTTTGGTGGATGCACGGAAGGAGATCACTTCGTCCAGAGCTACTACCAATTAACGCAGAAACAGAACGCACTTTGCACAGATTAGGTCGACTGATTGCGACCAACCAGTCGACTGCTGCACGAACCCAGTCGACTGCTCAGAGACCTAAGTCACAAGAAATCATGGCAGAAGAAATACCCAATCGCGTACCAATGCAGGATAAATTTACGCCTAAGAACATTGAACAACCCTCCTGCATTGCATATCAACCCAATGTCACAGGGAACATGCATCTATCTCCTCAGTTACTTAGTATGGTTCCCCATTTTAGTGGCAGACCTGATGAAGTGCCTCATCTCCATTTACAAGACTTTTTCGATCTTTGCAGGACACAAAGCGTCCAAGGGCTTACCCCTGAACAAATCAGGTTAATTTTGTTTCCTTTTTCCTTAAAACTTAATGCTAAACTATGGTATAATTCTTTGGAACCAGGATCAATAAACTCATGGGAGCAATTGGCGACAAAGTTCTTAAAAGAATTCTTTCCAGCCCAAAAGACCAAACAGCTGAAAAGGGAGATTCAACTCTTCCAACAAAAGGATGGAGATTTATTTTTCGAAGCCTGGAAAGATTTCAAGAACAAGCTTCTCAAGTGTCCAACACACAACATGCCTAAAGATGATCAGGTACAAGCTTTTTATGAAGGTTTAAATGATACTAATAAGGCAATTGTGGATTCAGCTTGCAACGGGATCTTGACGAGGAAAAGCGGCGAAGAGGCCATAGAACTATTTGAAGAACTCAGCGAGAATTCACAACAATTCTCAACAAGGAGGGGCCCTTCGAAAAAACAGGGAGTTTACGAAATTTCTAGTAGCAATAATATTCAATTGGAAATGGTAAACATGAATAAGAAAATTGATATGCTTGTTAATGCAATGTCTATGATGGGTGGAGTTAAAAATCAAACAAATGAAATTTGTGCAATTTGTTCTCATGTAGACCATACCACTGATACATGTCCCATGTCTTCCTTCACAGATCAGGAGCATGCAAATTATGTAGGTCGAGGAGTGTTTCCACCAAAGAACAACCCATTCTCAAACACATACAACCCAGGGTGGAGGAACCATCCAAACTTCTCATGGAGCAATAATCAGAATAATCAAGGGACTCAATTCACACAAGGACATGCACGGAATTTCCAAATGGAAAGTGGGATTGATAGGCCAGTTCAAGAACAGAAGAAGTTGGATTTTGAATCCACCGTTCTTCAATTGCTCCAACAACAACATCAAACAAGCAACCAACAAGGGCAAGCAATTCAGAAGTTGGAAACACAAATTGGCCAAATTGCTAAAGAGTTAAGCGAACGAAAGGCAGGGGAACTTCCATCACAAACTATACCAAACCCTGGAGGCCAAGAACAGCTCAAGGCAGTCACAACATTAAGAAGTGGTAAGATAATTGACAACAAAGTTGGAACACACACCGAAGAAAAAGAAGAACAACCATCAAAAATTGTGGGGTCCAACAAGGTAAGTGAAAAAGAAAGAACAGTTTTGCCACCATTCCCTCAAAGGTTAGTCAAACAAAAGAAAGATCAACATTTATTTGACATCTTTGAAACTCTCAGAAAGGTAAAAATTAATATCCCCCTACTTGATGCTATTAAACAAATCCCTTCTTATGCTAAATTTTTGAAAGAATGTTGTACTCACAAAAGAACATTTCAGGTTAGGGAGGATGTGGCTTTGACAGAAGAAGTGAGCGCTGTCTTATTAAGAAAATTACCTCCTAAATTAAAAGATCCAGGTAGTTTTACCATTCCTTGCAGGATTGGCGAGCACTTCTTTGAGAAAGCACTACTAGATTTGGGGGCAAGCATCAATCTTCTCCCATACACCATCTATGAAAAGCTAGGATTGGGGGAACTCCAACCAACATCCATCACGTTGCAGTTGGCAGATCGCAGTATCAAAAGACCTAGAGGTATTTTGGAAGATGTCCTAGTTCAGGTAAACGATTTCATTTTGCCTGCTGATTTTGTCGTGTTAGATATGGAGGAATCTTCAATGCCATCTTCTCTACCAATCATTTTAGGAAGGCCATTTATGAGTACGGCTGATATAAAAATTTGTGTCAAAAAGGGTACCATAAGCATGAAAATAAATGGAGAGAAGGTTGAATTTAAAATGTTTGATACACTGAAATTTCCACATGATGATCATGAATGCTATAATGTTGATGTGGTGCAGGATATTGTTGATCAAACATTTCAGGTACATAGCGTTGAACCATTACAGGCCATAATTACACAATCTCTAACTTTATCTAATGATGAACAGGAATATGATGACTAGGAAATTGCAGAGACAATACATCACCTTGACACTTCACAGTCACACTCAGGTAAGTTTGCACCAGTATTTGAAAAATTGGTGACTGATGACATTTTTGTTTCTGCAGACAAGTCGACTGGTGCACTGGACAAGTCGACTGCTGCAGAGGATCAGTCGACTGTCCAGACTGCTACCAGGGACCAGTCGACTGCACCAAGACTTGCAGACCCAGAGCTTAAGCAGCTGCCCGACCATTTGAAGCACGCATATTTGGGCGAGAACCAGACGCTACCAGTGATAATTGCTGCGAATCTAAGTGTACAGGAAGAAGATAAGCTGCTAAGGGTACTACGAGAACACAAGAGTGCAATAGGATGGACCATTGCAGACATCAAAGGAATAAGTCCATCCAGATGCATGCATCGAATACTCCTTGAAAACAATGCAAAACCAAGCAGGGAGGCACAGAGAAGGCTTAACCCAAACATGAAGGAAGTGGTAAGAGCAGAGATTTTGAAGCTACTAGATGTTGGCATCATCTACCCTATCTCAGATAGCAAATGGGTAAGTCCTATACATGTAGTGCCTAAGAAAAGTGGAGTCACAGTGGTGACAAATGAAGAGAATGAGCTTATCCCTACTAGAGTGACCACAGGATGGAGGGTATGCATTGATTACAGGAAACTGAACAATGAAACCAGGAAAGATCACTTCCCTCTTCCTTTTATTGATCAAATGTTAGAAAGATTAGCAGGATATAGTCATTATTGTTTTTTAGATGGTTATAGTGGCTATAATCAAATTGCTATTGCTCCAGAAGATCAAGAAAAAACCACTTTTACATGTCCTTTTGGTACTTTTGCATACAGGAGGATGCCCTTTGGATTGTGCAATGCTCCAGCTACATTTCAAAGATGCATGATGAGTATATTTTCAGACATGGTGGAAAGGTTCATCGAGGTATTTATGGATGACTTTAGTGTTTTTGGATCTTGTTTTGATGAATGCCTTAACCATTTGCAGCTTGTGCTTAAAAGATGTGAAGAATGCAATTTAGTGCTGAATTGGGAAAAGTGCCATTTTATGGTACAACAAGGTATTGTGTTGGGACACGTGGTGTCCAAAAGGGGAATAGAGGTAGACAAAGCAAAAATCGATATAATATCAAAACTACCCCCTCCCACTACAGTTAAGGGTGTTAGGAGTTTTCTAGGACATGCAGGGTTTTATAGAAGATTTATAAAAGATTTTTCAAAAATCTCCAAACCCCTTTGTGACTTGTTGACTAAGGATGTTGAGTTTGTATGGACAGAAAAGTGCACAAATGCTTTTATGACATTAAAAAATCTTCTCATTTCTGCACCTATTGTCATGGCACCAGATTGGAGCAACCCTTTCGAGCTTATGTGTGATGCAAGTGATTATGCTTTAGGGGCTGTTTTAGGTCAACGAATCAATAAGAAACCCCATGTTATTTACTATGCTTCTCGAACTTTAAACGATGCACAGCTAAATTATTCCACTACTGAAAAAGAAATGTTAGCTGTTATTTTTGCTATAGAGAAGTTTAGATCATATTTAATTGGTTCTAAAGTTATTGTTTTTACTGACCATGCTGCCTTGAGATATTTGTTTGCTAAAAAGGATGCTAAGCCTAGGTTGATCAGATGGGTGCTGTTGCTTCAAGAATTCGATCTTGAGATTAGAGATAAAAAAGGAAGCGACAATGTTGTTGCAGATCACATGTCCAGGCTACTACAGGAGGAAGAGAGAATTGTGCCCCCACTTAATGAAACTTTCCCAGATGAACATCTCTTTGAAATAAACTTATGCTCGGGGCAGTCGACTGGTAACAGGACCAGTCGACTGGTACCTCACTGCTCAAATTTTCCATGGTTTGCTGACATTGTAAATTATCTAACCGCTCATGTTTTCCCTCCAGGTATGACAAGTCAGGAAAGAAAGAGACTGGTGGCTATGTGCAAGCACTACTACTGGGATGATCCTTATTTGTTCAAATTTCGCCCTGATCAAATTATAAGAAGATGTGTGGCAGAAGAAGAGCAATTGAGTATTCTACAACATTGCCACCAATATGCATGTGGGAGACATTTTGGACCGAAAAGAACAGCACCTAAGGTACTGCAATCTGGATTTTATTGGCCTAAAGTATTCAAAGATGCTTTTTCTTTTTGCAGGACTTGTGACAAATGCCAAAGGACAGGCAACATCTCTTCTAAAAATCAAATGCCACTGCAAAACATCCAAGTGATCGAGCTTTTTGATGTTTGGGGAATCGACTTCATGGGTCCATTTCCTAACTCATTTGGTTATTTATATATACTTGTTGGTGTGGATTATGTGTCTAAATGGGTCGAGGCTGTCCCCTCAAGAACTAATGATCACAAAGTTGTTGTCAAGTTTTTGCAGGAAAATATTTTCACTAGGTTTGGTACACCACGAGCAATAATAAGTGATGGAGGGAGCCGCTTCAATAACTTTCCTTTTGCTTCTTTGATGAAGAAGTATGGTATTACACATAGAGTGGGCACCCCATATCATCCTCAAACTAGTGGGCAGGTGGAGATTAGCAACAGAGAAATCAAGAGCATTTTGGAAAAGACAGTCAACACAAGGAGGAAGGATTGGTCGTTGCGCTTGAACGATGCATTATGGGCCTATAGAACCGCATACAAAACACCCATTGGCATGTCACCATACCGTTTGGTGTTTGGAAAAGCCTGTCATTTGCCAGTTGAGTTGGAGCACAAAGCATATTGGGCCATCAAAAGGTTCAATTTTGATATGAAACAAGTAGGTGACAAAAGAAGATTACAACTAAATGAGCTTGAAGAATTGAGGCACGATGCTTATGAGAATGCAAAATTATACAAGGAAAGGACAAAGTTGTACCATGACAAACAGTTAGCAAGGAAGGAGTTTTACGAAGGACAGAAGGTATTGATATACAACTCAAGATTGAGACTTTTTCCAGGCAAGCTTATGTCAAGATGGTATGGGCCATACATTGTCACAAGAGTCTTTCCACAAGGCGCTTTGGAGGTTCATAGCAAAGAAAAGAATCAAACATTCAAGGTGAACGGGCATAGAGCGAAACCATACATAGAGATGAGCATTGAACCGCAAGAGGAAGATGTGAATCTTCAAACCGTTCAATACATGGCATGACCTCATCAAGTCTAGCTGAAGACAGAAAACACAGCGCTTATTGGGAGGCAACCCAATTTTTCAGGGGAGTATTTACACTTTCCCTTTATTTTCTTTCAGTTATTCATTATTATTTTTCTTTTAGTTATTTTTATTTTCTCCTTACTAGATGGTGACACATGCCTATTTTTAAATTTTCTTTCGAACATTGAGGACAATGTTCCATCTAAGTTTGGGGGTATTAGGGGTATTAGAGTCTTTTGAATTTTTTTTAGGATAAAACAATTTCTTATAAAGTAAGAAGAAACATACCTATTTACTTTAGGATTGTTGAGTTTCATAACTTCCATATAAAATTATATGAGTCATGCAATTATACATAATAAACAAATGTGATGCTTTTTCTGGTGATCATTCCCTTTAGATCTAGTCCTAAATTGAGTTTAAGTAAATAGAGTGATAAAAAATATATATATATATACTTGAATAAAGTCAATCTACTCCAATGTTTTGAGTGCTTAGTAACTAGGGGTATTCATCACCAATGTTTACCTTTACGTCAAACGGCAACTTAAAATATGAGTATGCAAAGCACTTTAGAGTTTGTGACTCGCTGAGTAACCGGGTGGATTCATCACAAATATTTCGCATTCGCGTAAAAAGGCAAGTGACAACTTTAGAGAAGCGACTAAAAAAATAAAAATAAAAAATTAAAAAAATAAAAAAAATAAAACTCTAGTTTGCTACTCGGTTTGTAGTAGAAAAAAGGGGATAATCACAGATTGAGTAATTACATACTATAACTATAATTAATTGCATGACAAGTGAGGTTGAGTTTGGAGTTATGAATAAACAATTGCACTAGAGAAAGTGGGTATGTTTAATTTTACTTTATCTGAAATTGTTTATACTTTTCTATGTTGATGCCCACATAGTAAGAACTCTTGGTGATTAAGGCTGTTATTATTATTATACCCTTGTTCAATAATTCTAGTTTGCTTGAGGACAAGCAAAAATCTAAGTTTGGGGGTATTTGATGAACACAAGAATATTCACATTTAGAAGCAATAATCTTATTATAAATGCACATTTAAAAGCTCTATATGTGGTATTTAACTATTATTTTCTCTTTTCCATAGGAAACAGTCTATAACAGCAAAACGAAGCAAATTCAGGATTTTAAGGATGAAACACAGGAAACTGAAGGGATCAGTCGACTGATCATGCTTACAGGCGACTGGACAGAGGGAATCAAGTTTACACAACAGTCGACTGGGCTGATGAATCATGAAAATACTGAAGCCTTGACACAGCCGACTTACATCCGAAGGCAGTCGACTGATAGGCGGCGGAGTAAACAGATAAGATATTCGAAGATTCATCCAAATCTAATTTCAAATCTATCTGAATCCAGATTTATGCAAATCAAATCTAGAGACTGGGGATTTCCAAGAGCACGTGGTTAACAGATAAGGAAGGAAAGAAGGAAAGAGAAAGAAATAAATCATCAAATAAAACAAAGAAGGAGTTTCCTGAAGAAGTGCAAAACCCTAATTCTCAGCCGTGTTCTATAAATATCAGAAAAGAAGCATCAACAGGGCACTCTGGCGGTTGGCTCTCTTCCACGTTCCAAAAACCACCGAATCACAAGAGTTCTGGGCATTCAAGTCATCAACCAGTGCATTATTCTATCAGCATCGAGGAAGGAGAGAGGAGATTCAGTATTCGAAGGCAGTCGACTGTGTGACAGCCAGTCGACCTCATTGCCGGACTTCATTAGTTTATTTCTTCTCCTTTTATTCTTTTATGTTGATCATGTATTCAAACTTGTTGATTAATAAAAGTATTATTATGTGGAACTACATTCTATAGTTGGGTAGATTGAAGCCGTAGTTATGTAGTGCTATATTCTTCTGAACTCTTCTATTTTACTTATTGATTGAATCCGTTTGTATTTGTATAGATTGACGGTAATCAAACTTGTTCTCAAAAGTCTGAGAGCAGTCGACTGAGGTGAGAGCCAGTCGACTGACAAACAGAGCTAGAGAATATCAAGTTTGCATTACCATCTATCTGAATCTGTTATATGAGCATATTGAGACGACCCGTATCTCGTGCCCGTAATTGTAACAAAGGAATCTTTAGGGGTTCCTGGTTCAATCAACTTAAGGGATCTAGATCTGATACCAATTTCTAGAACCTTGAGTGTTTGTTCGTTTCCACTGATCTTATGTTTTCTTTAAGCATAACTTAGTAGATACCATGCTAAACACTTAATGAAAGAAACGAATTAGAGTAGATACCATGCCTAATTCTTGGCTTAGGGAAACAATACTTTGAGGAGTAGATACCATGCCCTTAAAGTGAACAAACATGAGTAATAAGAAGAAGTTCAGAAGGTGACTTAGCATTACTGACTATTGGTGGAGATCTAAACCCAACTACTTCATAAATATCTGTGATTCAACATTCCTTAATTTAGTTTAAATCTTTTTATTTCTTTTAGACTTTTAAACCAACCCTTTATGATTCTTAGTCTTTTTATTGATTAGTAAGTTAAAGTCTACAATCTCTGTGGGATCGACCCTTGCTATTGCTAAGCTTTGTCAAACGATTCGTGCACTTGCGAGGTTTTTTATAATTTGTGTCTAGTTTAGTCTATTTATTTAGGTAACTAGATTGCACAACACCCCCCCCCCCTGCGCGCGCGCGCGCACACACAGTAATTAATTTACTGTCATGGAAAATTAAAAAAGAAGCAATGGCGGCTAGGTCATCTGCTGAAGCAGAGTACGGATAAATTCCTCTACATTCTTGTGAATTGTTGTGGTTCAAGTCTCTCCATGCATATATTGGAATTCTAGTGATATGGGCAATATAGAATCAAATCAGGACCGTTCAAATACACGAATCTTAAAGCTCCAAAGAGGTAAAACGGTAATTCCATTTATAAACGGGTTCAAGAACAAAAATTGGACATCTTTCAAGCCCGATAATCCAAAAACGGTTCTGTCTTACTGGGTCTTGGTGACAGCCCATTATAAATAAACTCAGATCATTTAAAGAGTTGTTTAAATGATTATCCCTAAGAGACGGTTTAAAACAAAATTTCTTATCGTGAGAGAATTTAAACTCTGTGTAACCCCTATTTTTTTATTTTATGTATTTTGGGTGTATTTTCTTTTTCCGTGTATTCATTCAGCTTGTATCTTTTTTTTGGACAGTATATTGGATCTTCTTCTTCAATATATTCATTTTATTGTTTTGTCGTCTTTAATGGAGTTCTTGATTCTGTTGTCTCCCATTATTTTATCTCTGGTTGATCAAGCTCTTATCTTGATCCCCTCGTTTTATACTGTTCAAGCCCTATTTTATTTATCCATTTCATGCCATCTCATTATTTTTGGATCACATTATATTTCTTTTATTTTGTTGTATTCATACCCCAAGACCCAAAGCCTATTCATAACCTATTGGATATTTTTCCTTAAACCCTATACCCATTAAAAACACACTAATTAAACCCATACCCGTTTGCTATACACCCCAAACACGTTACCCTATATTTTCTTTAACCATCAGTCGTCTCCCCAACCTAAACCCTAACTCCACCCTCTACCTTATGTATATATACCCATGCTAAGCATGTTCATCTTCATCACCAAGAAACCCTAGTCGCACTCCTTCTCCCCTGCACCCTCTCCCGATCCTCATCCTCTACCTCCAGCGCCTCTTCGTTCCTTCCTCTTTCCGCTGCGTCACCAGCCAAAGCAGCAACCTTGATGCCTCCTAGCCAGCACCGAGCACCCTGTGCTCCTCCCGAAGCTCGGCGACTGCACCTCCCTGCCGCGACACAGCTGCCAGTGTCTCCCTCTCTTCCAGCCTCCCGGTGCTCCCCCTTATCCGCTGCTCCTCCCAAACGCCAGCCGCCGCAACCCCCTCTCCTCTCCCCGTGCTCCTGTCTCCATCAACAGCGAGCAGCCACTTCCTGGTCGCCTGTCTCCCCTGAGTCGTGCTCCTGCCGCTGTCCGTCGTCTCTCTCTCTTCGTGTGCATGTGTGGTTCGTGGGTTGTGCTCGCTTTTGGGTTCGTGTGTTCGTTTCTCGTGTGCTCGTATTCTCAATCGTTCGTTATGTTCGTGCCCGGGAATCCATTTCCGTTATTCTCTTTGCTTTGTCATTTCCGTAGTCGTCTCTAAGGCAAGTAACTTGTATTCTTTTCTTTGTATAATACATGTACTAAATATCACCTGTAGTGTAGTTGTCTTCTAGAGATAATTCTTGTGTGAAACCCCTGTTATATCTTGTCTGTATTGTGTTGACCCTGCCTATAGTTGTCACATGACACTCCTGACATGAAATAAATTAGGGATGACCACTTCTTGTTGTATACATGTGTGTTGTTCATATGATTGTCGTGTGCTTGGTTGTGTTAGTTGTAGTATACTTGTTGTGGACATGTCAAATACCCTATATCATATTTCTTGGACATCTAGTATATGCTATTTCATGTTTGGTTGCGATTTGGACATGTTTCATATGATCTATGTTGATTTTATGCATAAAGGATATTTCAGTTTTTGTGTTTCCCCGTTTTTGTTCAGTATTTTGGACCCTATTAAGCTCAGTATATAAAAATTATTTATGAATATGAATTATAGATAATTCTGTCTACTTTCTATATTTTCCGACAAATCTCAGTTTTGTTTTATGAGTTTCGAGTTATGACTATTTTACTACAGATGTATTTAAAATTCCAGATCTAGTTTTATACGTATTCTGTATGGTAATTTATTTTTCTGCTGATTTTAAAGATAATATTTCGATCCAATATTTTTCTGGTTACAACTAGACCTGATTGGGATTAACCCTTAATTTTTGTGGATTTAATTGATGACTTTTACAAACTATTCTGTACTTGCAAACAACTACTATACTTGTAGAATTTTCTTGCTGTTCAGTAAATATACATAATTACGACTTGATTCTACTAGCTTTCTCTAAAAACTTTGTGAATATGAATTATATCCTACTTTATCTATTTTATCGCCCTTTTAACAGATCTGGATTTCGATTTATATTTTGTGAGATATTACTATTTTAGTACCGCTGTGTTTATAATTCCAGATTTACAAAACTATTGTATTTTGCTGCTTTCTAATTTTACTTGACTATGCTATCTATTTTGGAAAATTATGAAACTATATTTTTTGATACTAAACATACTGGGGAATACCCCAGATTTTTCTTGGATTTAGTCAGAGAGTTTTGATGCCATTTTCCTGTTTATGAATACGAACTTCTGAGTTCGGCTGAACATGTTTTCTAGATGTAAATCTGTTTTGAGACATGTTGTTGTGAAATATCACATGATTTATATATACTTGATGGATTCTTCTGGGAGTCTATTTTTCATATTGTCTGACGGATCCAGGTTTGCATGTTTGTGGCAACGGGAATCCTAGATTTATTGCAGTACTGTATGGCTGTCCTGAACTAGAAATTTCGTTGTCTCACTCTTTTATGTGTTGTCCTTCGCCTGTACATATTTATCTTTCAACCTGAAATTGTTACTTGTCCATGCTCTGTTATTCTTGCCTTGTCTTGTACACACACATTCCTGTTTGATAATAATAATAAGTCACTAAGCTGGGGTTTAAGAGGAAAAGATCTAGTGGAAAATACAAAAACGTGTACTCGGAAGGGGATCCATAGATCCTACGTGATTACTCGATACTTGATACTTGGAACTTGACACGTGATTTCTTGACACTTGCGCACTTGACATGTGATTACTTTCTACTTGCACACTTGACACTTAATACTTTGTACTTGGAGCTTAATACTTGATACTTGTCCCTAAGTACACTGCCCTCTATGATCCACTATAAAATCTAAAATGAAATTGTTTGAATGTAGAAACCATGTGGTAAAAATCTAGGACGCATGAAGTGCTACCTACATAAATATAATACAAGACTTGAAACAACATGATCACTTGACACTTGATACTTGTTACTTGTACATGATACTTGATACTTAACACTTGATATTTGTTACTTGTTTACATGATACTTGTTCACATGACACTTGATACATGCCACTTGCACTTGTTCATCTTGCCATGCTAGTTGTTCTATTTTGTTATCATGTCTATTCCATGCTATGTTGTTTACCCCTTTCATGTACTTGTGCCTGCACTACAAGCGACCCGTAACTTGCACTGACGGGAGTTTTATTTTCTTTTTCCTCTTTCTGTAATTTATTAAATTGCAGATTATGGAGATCAGCAGCCCGATAGAGTTGGTGATATGAGATTCTAGATGCTGGAGTTCGCTATTATTATTTCTTGTTGCTTATTTTGAATAATGTATTTGTTACTTTGATTATTTGTATTTAGGCAATGTGATCCAGGATTATTGACTTGTTCAGATCTGGTTTATTTGAGATTAATATATTTTGTTTCAAGTAAATTCCTATTGGTATATTCATTCATATGTGCATGCGTGGTTGACTTCTCTTGCTTCCTACTCTGATTATTCCTGTAAAATATTGTAAAGATCCTGACAGCTTATGGATGATGAAAATTATTCACTGGGCTTAGTCACATATCCGTATTTTGTATTCTCTTTTGGGAAGCAGGACGTGACACTCTGTTTCCTATCCAAAAACACTGGGATGGAGAGATAAAAGATTATCTCGAAACTGTCCCAAGGTGCCTACAAATACCCCCTACCCCGCCAGAAATAGGTAATCAAAATCTCTTTCATATTCTTCTTGATTTTTGACTTGAGCGTCGGAGGTTCTGTTGCCGGGATCAATCTCGGTGTTTCAGACTTTATGCAGGTCATCAGAGGTGATCTTCATCACACGAATCAAATCCTACGGCACAAACGAGTCAGATCGTCAAGTCAATCGCAGTCAAAGACAGTGTTGAAATTCAAAAGGCCGAATTCTTGATTGTTCCTAAAAAGAATCAACATCATCTGATTGCTCCAACACCGAAAAAAGCAGCAACAGATTAGCACCGTCTGTGAGAACTCAAAGAAATTCCGACTAGAATTCACCAGTAAAAAAACTACCTTCAGCCATGCCTCCTAAGGGGAAAGGGAAGGCGGCGGCCTTAAGCCGACGAGCCAACCCTTTTCCACCGCCTCCTCCTCTCGAGAACCTTCCTCCCATGCCTCACCAAGAGCAACCTCAGCAAGAAGAGCCTCTCCTCCAACAGGTTCAGCCTCCCTTCGGAGGAGCTACACCGGGGGGCTCTCGCCAAAGCCGTGTCGAACCATCTGCAATACCCTTTGTCCAGGGGCAGATCCAAGATTGAAAAGTAAGCGGGGTTGGAATTTTTTTCTTCACACTAGGTATGTAACTTTCAAAATATATATAAAGTTGCTATAGATACTAGAGAGGTAAAGTTGTTATAGATTCTAGATGAAATACAGTTAGGCTTGGGCCCAAAAAATAAATAGAAGACTCAAATATATATGGGGTGGGCTTTAAAACATGTTTAGGGAGGGGCTGAAGCATACAATCTACACTAATATCTAAAAAAAAAAATACAAAGAAATGTCAAAGTGTTGGGGGGCCTATAGCATACCTCAGCCCCCTTTGATCCGCCCCTACCTTTGTCGAAAACCAGAGTTCCGTCTACACCCCAACTCCTTCCACCTTGCCACAACCACAATCCGACCTTCGTCAGGTCATCATCAGCCGCCAGCAAGGCTCTGACCTTCGAATCCACCTTAATGAAAGGAGAGCCCACGAAGAAGATCTTCATTCCGAACATCATGGAGGCAAGAGAAGACATTCTTCTCGAAGTCCACAACACAGGAGAACTCCCTCTCCCAGGGGGCGGGGAAGAACTCCTTCCTCCAGAAGACAAAAAAAATCCCGCTCTCCTAGGGGACGAAGAAGCCACCGATCTCTGAGGGACCACAGAAGAACACCTCCTCGAGAAATAAGGCATTCAACTCCGACCAGCAGAGCACCCCCAGAAGAGGAAGGGAGGAAGAAGTACCTGTCACTAGAGCCGAGTTTTGAGAGTTCAAAGATAAGCTCCTCAAAGTCTTCAAAGCCACTCTCAGCAAGAGCCAACAAACCATCCTCCGTCATCCCACTACTCAACGTGAAGAATCCCACCGGTCCACTAAATCCGGCTGACAAGAGGATGTTGTCCTCCAACGCCTTAGAAAGATGGAAGACCGTCTAGCACTGCTGAAGCAGGAAGAAGAAAAAGTAGGAAAGAAGATGTCGTCCCGTCAAACCCTCCTTCTCCGGAAAGATTATTGAGGCCCCCGTCTCGGTTAACTTCAAGATCCCCACATTCGAGCCATATAACGAGGAAACTGATCCAGTAGAGAATGTCGAGAGTTTTAAAACTCTCATGATGGTCAATCAAGCATCTGACTCCCTCCTATGCAAAACTTTCCCGGCAACTCTGAAGGGCTCAACACAAGATTGGTTCTCTCGCCTCTCTTCTGGGTGTATATTCTCCTTCGATCAGCTTGAAGAACTCATCCTTACGCACTTCATCACTAGCCAAAAGTCAAAAAAACCAGTGCCTCCTTATTAGATCTGAATGAAAGGACGTTGAGTCCCTAAAAAGCTATGTTCATTGGTTCACCGCCGAGTCTAGATCCATTCCCTCACTCGATGCTATGGTGGCTACTGCTGCGTCCAGATACAATGTCAAGCATGATGACCTTAAAGCTTCCTTCATCAAAAGACCTCCTCGAGATTTCCCCGGCCTCCTTCAGAGAGTGGAGATGTACATCCGGGTCGAAGAGGTGATACGCCCCCAAGAGAAGAAGATGCCTTCATCCGGGTACAAACGGAAAGGCACTAACGAAGAACCCTAAAAATCCCAGAAGGATGCCTCGGGTCAGCACTGCCCACCTCCCAAGCCTCGTTTTGAAAAATACACCCTACTTAATGCAAGCATATCCATCATTCTTATGGAGGTTGACAAGGATGGAATCCTTCAACCTCTCCCGAAGATGAATGCCCCAAGCAAAAGATGGGATGAAACTAAGTGGTGTGCCTTCCACAAGGATCATGGTCACCTTATGGATGAGTGCTGAGCCCTTAAAGATGAAGTAGAGGCGTTGCTTCGACGAGGATGCCTTACCAAATTTGCTCAGGTAAATGACACCGAACCCCCTCCTCTAAGGGGACCCAACAAATGGGCAGTGAGGCCAACTAAATCTCAGGGGTCGGGGCAGATGGAGATATTTCATGCAATCCATGGATGACCTATGGGGGGAGCCTCCAGCTCATCTAGGAAGGCCTTCGTTCGAGAGGTAAATTCCGTACACAACATTCCTTCCCCGAAAGTTTCAGGAGTTAGCATCACCTTCTCAGATCGGGACTTGGAAGGCGTCCAAACTCCTTATTGCGACGCACTCGTAATCAGCATGTGTATGGCGAACCATGAAGTACGCCGAGTCCTGGTTGATAACGGCTGTTCGGTAAACATCCTCTTTTTGAATGTGTTTGAGGGCCTCAAACTTAAGCGGGATCGCCTCAAGCCTACCAGATACACCCTCCATGTATTCTCTGTAGCTCCCGTGATGATCGAGGGAATTTTAACTCTCGATGTTACTTTAAGGAAAGCTCTGACTGTTCTCATAAAAGCATTAGACTTCATGGTGGTCGACATGAAGTCTGCCTACAATGCTATCTTCGACCGCCTAAGGTTAGCGGCCCTCCAAGCGGTTGCATTTGCATACCACCTAAAAATGAAGTTCGCTACAATTTCAGAAGTAGGGGAAGCCAAGGGAAGTCAGGAAGCTGCTCGGGCCTGCTACACAACTACCATGGGGGGCTCGGTTCTTCCTGTCACGCCCCGCTTCCCAAAAATACAGAACATAAGCACGTGACATTGGCCCAGCGATCGACTTGCGTCATCCATAAGCTGTTTACCTATTCAACACAACAATAATAACAATACAAAACAATTGCACATGCAATTATATCAATCACATGAATAATAATACTTGGAATAAACGATATGAAATATCCAAATACAATAATCCAACATCTAGAAACAAATAATAATATCCGGGTCATAAGCCCAATACAATAATAAATCCAATCACAATAATAATAAGTCTCAATACAATAAGTCCAATGCAAAAATAATCAACTAGAAGCATAACTCTTTAGAAAGCTTGTTCTCCAATTCCTGCAGGCAATTCTCCTTCATTATCTGTGAACACTTCATCAAAAAAGAGAAGAAAAATTGTCCTTAGAGCAAGTCATGGACAGCAAGTAGAGAAAGTAAGGACCAATGGAATAACGATATAACAATGAATTCAATGTATCAATAGGAGTCAATAATAAGGGACAATAACAAATAATCAATATCAATAGTAATCGATGCGATGGTTATGAACAATGATTCAATATTCGATATCAGTATTCAATGGTCGAAGTCAATAACACTTAGACAATATTCAATATCAATAGAAACAATAATGTACAATATGCAGTAACGATGTTGTGTCAATTCTTAAGTCTATTAGTCATTTTTAATCCTAATTAATGCACGTACTACTGTGTCCCATATGTTCCATACCACAAGTTCGATACATACAATCAATTTCATTTAGAATTTAGTGGTGAATTCTATAGATCAAATATCGGTACGATAATCACTGATATGATAACAATATTGTGCACGATACATTATAATGATTCACTGATTTACTGATATACTGATACACTTATACGATACACGAAATATTGGGGTGTCATAGTCAGATTCCAATAATCAATCGATAAAACACTGGCAGACACGACCAATTTATCCTTCACTACTCAAGTCAATCCCTTAAACCCCGGCTTGTTAATTATTTTATCAATGTAACAATACATTATGCAATTAATGAAATTGGAAGAACGATAGTAACAATAGAGGAACAATAGGATGATAAATTTAGACAGGACAATTAGAATGATGGAAATAACACATTAGGATCATGAAATACAACATACATACTTTAATTCATTTAATACTATGATATATGTATAATTATATAAAGAAAATCTAGAAAACGAATTTCTGGACAGCAAGAGGCAGCTGTACAAAAATTAGTTTTTCCGCTGCTACAAAAATTAAAAACTGAAACAGTCAAAATTTATGAAAACTAGACTTCCACACGATTCCAACGCATATTTAAAATACAAGAACCGACAACAGTAGCTAGGTCAAACACATCATTCTTTACAGATTATATGTTCAGGCAGAAAATCGACATTATGTTATTTTATTTTTAGAATCAGCGAAAACTCAATAATAAAATCATCAAAAATATTCATTAGACTCCTAAACATGTTATCTAACATTCTAGAAATTATCAGAGCATTATTTTAACATTAAATTAACTTTTTGATAGATTGAAAATGAAACATACAAGAATCTAAGATTCTGGAAATAAAAACCCAGCAGTAGTAAAACGATCATAACTTTTTCAATACAACTCGAAATTTAGCGATTCAAGATGTTCTGGAAACTAGAGACATATGGCTACAACTCTCATTCAGAAAGTTATTTATTTTGAGATAAAATACTAGGTCAAAAATGACATGCAAAATACAGACAGCAAGTAACATACAGATTTTTGGGTATTTTTCATGAAATAAATTGATTCAACATGATGGGTATCAATTTTATAATCAATAAATCTTATAATCAACATGATGGGTATAATAGCATGGTAAATACAATTAAAACACACACATACACTATTTGACAACAACCAAACATCAATCTATCATTCAAACATACAACCCAGCAATAAAACTACGAAAGATTATTTGTGCGATGATTATATGCATAACCCTATTAACGATACTATATGACTACATGAAAGATTCAATCTTTGGAATCAAAAGTGGCACGAAGTTGAGGATAATTGGGTTAGCTCGTGTAAACACTCAATATACTCAACGAAAAGAGGAGAACAATATACGATACGAGGAGCATTTGGATCCACTTGTAAGAATTTCAATAAAAACTTAAATTTGATACAAGATTCAATTCAAGAGGAAAAGTGACTTGACTTTGAGACGGTAAATTCGAATATAAAGAATAACAAGATCGGAATCCTGGGTGACGGAACACGAACAATGCACGCATGAAACACATGCAAAGCCGTGCAACAACACACAACAACTTTAATCAGCAATTATACGTGCAATGCACGTAAAACCCCAACATAGTGAAAACAAACAGAGACGGTAGCAACGCAGTTGTAGAACTCCGTATTTTCAAATATTATTTTAATTATTTGAAAATGAATTTAAATGATTTTTGAGGATTTAATAAATATTTTCTAAGAAAATTATCTTTTGTACACGTGCAAAACACGTGCAAATGACTTTTTAGAAGTTTGAAAAATTAAGATTTCCTTATGAAAAATCATTATTTATTATTTGAAAATTATTTAGTATTTTTCGAGATTTTTCTGAAATTAATTAGTACTATTTGCAATTTTTGAGAAAAGAAGGACTTATTTGCAAAATTGACAGTTTTGAGGGTTAGAGTGCAAAATGCATTTTCTAGACTTTCCGATCAGTATTTGCTGAGTTTAGAAATATATTTTCTATTAGATCCCAATTTAAACGATATTTGAATTGATTTTCAAGAAAAGAATTATATATGTAAAAAGTATTTTTGGAAAGGATTATTTTGCAAAGAGGGAATAAAACCCTAATATTTTACTCCGGCATATATAAGGGATTTCTTATTCCCAGCCGTCATTTACAATATTTAGACTTTTGAGATTTGTTTGAGGAACAAGAAGAGGCTTTTTGGATCTAGCAAGGAGAAGAGCTATTTCGTGGATTTTCTTCAAAACAAGGTGAGTGGTTTGTTTTGTTGTTTTGTTTGCTTTGCTTGTTTTGTTTGTCTTGATTGATGGATGACGTAAGATCTTGTTATGCTTGTCTGTGATCATTATGCCATTATTTTGTTAGTCTCATTGAAGGTATGGTATGGATCTTTTTATTTGTTATGGGGGATGAGAACTTTTATTGATATTTGAACCATGTATGAGAAAATATTAAGATTTGTTGAGGAAATGATGATCTATGGGATCGTATTGTTGGGAGACATATTAAGAACTGATTTTGTTGTGATTGGATGGTAAACACCTGGACCTTATAGTTGTAAATCAGATTTGGATTAAGTTATGAAAGACATTTTGTTGAGAAAAACCCTAATGGGAGAATTAAGAATTGAGATCATGAGAATATGAGATTAGAGAAATTGATTGATTGAGTAATGTAACCATGAAGGAGATTATTGAGAATTGTTTATTTTGCCTGGATATAAATTAAATTTTATGATCGATGAATCTTTAGAATACTCCCGTTTGATTTTGTGTTCAGACCTATACTTTTTGTAAATCTGTAGCCGACAGTCGACTGGACTGCTAAGCAGTCGACTGGTACGAGCCTACTGTGTATTTTTAGTCTTTGGGAATTGTTCGGGACAGTCGACCTAGACTGAGGTCAGTCGACTGGTCTGCTATTTGTTATTTTGTTCAGTCCTTTCGGGACAGTCGACCTATGAACCCCTTCAGTCGACCGATATACTTAGATTATTTCTGATGAGAATTATCTGTTTTTGTCTCGGGGAAGTCGACTGATGACTTACCCAGTCGACTGATCATGCCTTAGTTTATTTTTGAGAAATGCGGGAATATGTCCTCTGGACAGTCGACTGATCTGATATGCAGTCGACTGGTCCTGAGAGATCTTTGTATTTGATTTTGAGATCTTTTGATTAGTGTTTGATTTTGAGATCTTTTGTACAGTCTTTGATTTTGAGATGTTCGGTTAAGAACATGATTTTGAGATATTCAGTTGAGCCACTTGTTTAGAGGGAATTTGTTCAGATGTTTGTTTTTGAGTCTCTAGAGGTATGTGGCTCTAGTATACCGGTGTTGAGATATTTGTTCAGTTATTTGTTGAGGCCCTTTGAGGCGAATTCTCAGTTATTCAGATTTTTAGTCCGGTAGGGTACACTGCTCTAGGAGATTGTTCAGTAACCCAAACTAATAAGGACAGGCATTAGTAGTGTCATGACGAATGGGAACTTGAGTTATGCACCTCAGTATGGCTTTTGATGTAGGATTTAATCTCCTGAATTATCCAAGTAGTTAACTTGTGATGTGTGATTTATCTCCGGAATTATCCAGGCAGTTAACCTGTGATGCGAGATATTTCTCCTGAATTATCCAAGTAATTATCTTGAGATGTGGGATTGAACTACGGAATGATCGGAGTCGAGGCGACGCTTTTGGGGTATTATTGTGATGATGAGTCTATGTTTAGATGTGGGATGATCTCCTGAATTATCCAGGGAAAATACCTGTGATGTGGGATCAATCTCCGGAATGATCAAGCATGGGCAAATTATCATAGTTTATCTTAATCTCTTAGTAGTCATCGTGGTCAGCATTTAGTCATGTTGTTTCCTTGAATCACTTTTATGCATTTGGATTTCCTGTTTTTACACACACTCGGCTTTTGGTTTTGGTATCACCCGTTATTCTTTTGTTGTTATTTCATACTTTAGTGTTTGATCGTTATTCGTTGGATATTATGTTTTAAGTTCGTTTATGTTATTTGTTGATTTGTTACCACTCACACCATTTATGGCTGATCCCGTAGTTTTGGGGGTTAGGGTTCAACTCTAGCCTCACATGTTGCAGGTTATTGCTTAGATTGGAGGTTGGATGCTTGAGTGGACAGTTTGAGACAATTGGATTATTTAGTGTTGGTGTAAAATTGTTAAGATATATTTGAATCATTATTGAGTTGTAAATAAAAGATAAATTTGTGTTGAGATGTTTAGACTTCCGCTGTAATTGAAAAGTTTGTTGTAATAAAAGAAAGAAAATTTTAGTGGTGTTGTTGGTGTTTATTGTTCTATTGAAGTGGATTGCTGGGATTTCGCCACTTATTTTCTAAGCTCTCATATTAGAAATTTGGGGCGCTACAGAGATTGGTATCAGAGCTCCGCTTCAATGTAATAATAGACTTAGTATGACAACCAACCTAGGTGTGGACACTAGAGAGTGAGTACCTAGGTGTGGACATCAGAGTGTGAGTATCACATAGAATTAAAATATGATGTTTGGTTTGAAATCATGGTTTGGGGTATGGTTATGGCTTTGCCTTGGGTAATGATTTGAGTTTGAATTGTGTGTGCGCTCTAACTTTACCCTCGTTTTGCAGTATTCAAAATGGTTGCACCCAGAGGTAGAAATGGTGGCAATAATGAGGATGGATCTGGTAGTTCCCGAGGGAATGGGATCGACCTTGAAGCTGAGTTTGCCAAAGTATATCAGACGTTAAATACGCTGATGGCACTCAATGTGGCGCAGCAGCAAGCGCAGCAGCAGAACCCGCCGCCAAATCATGGAGCTGGGCATGGATTGGTGAATGCCGACCCCATAAAGCAGATTGAATCCTTTAAGAGGATGAGGCCGCCAGTCTTTGAGGGGCAAGCTGATCCAACAGCAGCAGACGATTGGATTCGGAAGATGGAGACGATCTTCGAAGTATCGGAGACTCCAGCAGCCAGTAAGGTGAAGTTGGCTTCTATGCAGCTTGAAAAAGACGCTGGTGTCTGGTGGGAGTCACTGAAGAGGACTCTGGGAGATCAGCCTTTGACATGGAAAGCTTTTCTGGAGGAATTCAGAGATCGCTTCTTTCCTCTTGATGTTCAGGAGAAGAAGGCGACTGAGTTCATGAACCTTCAGCAGGGGAGCATGACTGTTCAGGAGTATGAGACGAAGTTTGCTCAACTTTCGAGGTATGCACCAGAATTGGTCATGGATGAAGCAAAGAAGGCCAAAAAGTTTGAGCAGGGCTTGAGGCCGAACTTGAGGTCAAGGATGGTTCCGTTGGGTATCAGGAGATTCGAGAAGCTGGTCAGGAGGGCCACGATGACTGAAGAAGATATGGGACTGTTTCAGAAGAAGCAGGAATCATGGAACCGGAACAAGAGGCCAGCATCAGGCCAGAGTGGGAAGGGATTCCCCGCGAAGCAGGCGAAGTTCAGTGGACCGGTGCAGAAGGCAGCTGGAGCTCAGGGAGTGACCTGCTACTACTGCAAGGAAGTAGGACATTACAGGTCAGCATGTCCGAAGTTGGCTGAGCATGTTTGTTCTCAGTGTGGGCAGACTGGACACTCAAAGCCCCATTGTCCACAACTGAAGAAAGATGGTTCGGGTGGAAACAAAGTCCCGAAGAGGCAAGGGCGAGTATTTGCATTGACCGAGGAGGATGCGAGAAACTCGGAAGATGTAATACAGGGTATGCAGGAATTTTGATTTCTTTCATTTTTGAATCAGTGTAATGAATAAAAGCTTTTATTTCAGAACAATTTAAGATTGAGTATCATTCTTATTGTAACAGGAGTTGTTTTAATAAATGGAATAAAAGCAAAGGTTTTGTTTGACACTGGATCATCGCATACATTTGTATCGCCAAGTTTTGCAAAGATCTTAGGTTTGGAACCTAAGTTATTTCCAGGCAGGGTTTTGTCGGTGGCAACGCCGTCAGGTGAAGAGCTAGTAGCGGATCGATATTACGAGGGCTGTGATATCGAGATTGGTGGAAGGATGTTCGGCATCGACTTGATCGAGCTACAAGTGTTGGGAGTGGATGTCATCGTAGGCATCGATTGGATGGCTATTTATGATGCCACAATTGATTGCAAGCAGAAGGAGGTGTTGGTGAAAGCACCAGGTGGACCTGCAGTAACTTTCCGAGGGAAGAAGAAGGTCCCGCAGGTGGCTGCAATGGTATCTAAGAAGTCTATTGCAGATGAAGTCGAGGGCATTCCGGTAGTTCGAAAGTTTCCTCAGGTGTTCTTGGATGATTTTCCAGGATTACCGCCGCAGAGAGATGTGGAGTTTTGCATCAATGTTCAGCCGGGGAGTGCGCCGATTTCCAAGGCTCCGTACAGGATGGCACCTGTAGAGCAGAATGAAGTGAAGAAGCAGATTGAAGAGCTTTTGAGCAAAAAGCTTATTAGACCGAGTTCATCTCCGTGGGGAGCACCAGTGCTGTTAGTCAAGAAGAAGGATGGGTCGATGAGGATGTGCATTGACTACAGGGAGTTGAATAGGGTGACTATTCAGAACAAGTACCCACTGCCGCGGATTGATGATTTGTTCGACAGGCTTCGAGGAGCAGCGGTGTTTTCGAAGATTGACTTGAGGTCAGGATATCATCAGGTGCGAGTCAAGGAGGAAGATGTGAGCAAGACAGCTTTCAGGACTCGTCATGGGTTGTATGAATTTTTGGTAATGCCATTCGGGATGACGAATGCGCCGGCAGTTTGCATGGACATGATGAATCGGGTGTTGAGGCCATTCATTGATTCCTTCGTGGTGGTCTTCATCGATGATATCTTGGTGTATTCAAAGTCGGAGGAGGATCATTCTAAGCACTTGACAGCGGTATTACAGACATTGCAGGAGCACAGCTTGTATGCCAAATTGTCGAAGTGTGAATTCTGGAAGTCTGAGGTAGCTTTTCTTGGTCACATTCTTTCTAAGGAGGGAGTGGCTACTGATCCTCAGAAAGTGGAAGCAGTGAAGGATTGGCCCAGGCCGACATCAGTGAAGGAAGTCAGAAGCTTCTTGGGATTAGCTGGTTACTACCGGAGGTTTATTCAGGGGTATTCTCAGATTGCACTTCCGTTGACAGGTTTGACCCGGAAGAGTGTGGCATTTGTGTGGACAGATAAGTGCGAGGAGAGTTTCCTTGAGTTAAAGGAAAGGTTGACTACTGCACCTATATTAGCATTGCCGCAAGCAGGGAAGGATTATGATATCTACAGTGATGCATCTCTCAGAGGTTTGGGATGTGTCTTGATGCAGGAAGGCAAGGTCATTGCTTATGGTTCGAGGCAGTTGCGTCCGCATGAGAAGAATTATCCGACGCATGACTTGGAGTTAGCGGCTATCATTTATGCCTTGAAACTATGGAGGCATTATGTCTATGGTGAGAAGGTCAATATGTACACTGACCACAAGAGTCTGAAGTATATCTATCAGCAGAGGGATTTGAATCTTCGGCAGAGGAGATGGTTGGAGGTATTGGAAGACATTCGTCCTGAGATCAAGTATCATCCGGGCAAGGCGAATGTAGTGGCTGATGGACTTAGCAGGAAGAGTTGTTTGTCAAGGTTGATCACTACTCGAAGAGAGTTGGCAGCAGAGATCGATCAGGCAGGTATCGAGGTGGTACTGCGAGGCTTAGGGGCATCTTTGGCTCAGTTGAGGCTGCAGCCGTCCTTGAGAGAAAGGATTGTGGAAGGTCAGAGATCAGATTCAGAGATCCAGAAGATGTTGCAGCAGGTTGCGGAAGGCAAGTTATCAGAATTTCGTGTCCAAGATGGAGTTCTTTGGTTGGGTGAGAGGTTGTGTGTTCCAGGTGATGCAGAGTTGAGAGAGAGTATCTTGCAGGAGGCACACAGCACATTGTTATCAGTTCATCCAGGAGGTACGAAAATGTACAGGGACATCAAACCACATTTTTGGTGGTCTGGTATGAAGCGGGATGTAGCAGATTTCGTGGCAAGGTGTCTGACTTGTCAGCAGATCAAGGCAGAGAATCAGAGACCTGGAGGTTTGTTACAGCCATTACCCATTCCAGAGTGGAAGTGGGAGAATATCAGCATGGACTTTATCACGGGTTTGCCGAGGAGTTCGAAGGGCAATGACTCGATTTGGGTTGTTGTGGACCGATTGACTAAGTCGGCATATTTTCTAGCCATGAAGATTACTTGGTCGATGGAGAAATTGGCTGAGTTATACATTGGAGAGATTGTGAGACTTCATGGAGTTCCTGTTTCGATTGTGTCTGACAGAGATGCAAGGTTTACTTCGAGGTTTTGGAAGAGCCTACAGGCAGCTTTGGGCACCAGGACTGATTTCAGTACAGCTTTTCATCGGCAGACAGATGGTCAGACGGAAAGGGTGAATCGAGTGCTGGAAGATATGTTGAGAGCTTGTGTTATGGACTTTGGTGGTAGTTGGGAGAGATACTTGGCATTGGTTGAGTTTGCTTATAACAACAGTTACCATGCAAGTATTGGGATGGCACCGTATGAGGCTTTGTATGGGCGGAGGTGCAGGACACCTGTTTGTTGGTATGAGGTTGGCGAGAGGCAGATGTATGGTCCTGAGATCGTGCAGCAGACGTCAGAGCAGATTGAGTTGATTCGCAAGAGGTTAGCTGAATCTCAGAGTCGGCAGAAGAGTTATGCTGACACTCGACGAAGAGATTTGGAATTTGAGGTTGGGGATGCAGTTTTTCTCAAGGTTTCTCCGACCAAAGGAGTAATCAGATTTGGTAAGGGTGGCAAGTTGGCGCCAAGGTACATTGGTCCGTACAGGATCGTGGAGAGGATTGGTAAGACCGCATACAGATTGAAGCTTCCAGAGGAGTTGGCTCAGGTGCATGATGTGTTTCATGTATCATTATTAAGGAAGTATGTGGCCGATCAGAAGCATCAGTTGGTAGAAGTTCCCGAAGATCTACAGGTGAACTTGAGTTACAAGGAACAGCCTGTTGAGATCGTTGATCGTAGGGAGAAAGTCCTTAGAAGCAAGGTGATACCTATGGTCAAGGTATTGTGGAGGAATCAACAGTTCGAGGAGGCTACTTGGGAGCCAGAGGATCGCATGCTGAATGATTTTCCTGAATTGTTTGAATGAATGTATTTCTTGTATGTGAATGGAATTCTTTGAATGATTGTACTATTGATTGACACATGATGTAATCTTTAATTTGATTGTGATGTTATATGAAATTATTTGGATTATGATCTATCTATGAAGTATTGTTTCCTTTTGTCGGTATGTGTTTGAACCCATTAGTAGTAGTTCTGAGGACAGAACTCTTCTAAGGAGGGAGTGATGTAGAACTCCGTATTTTCAAATATTATTTTAATTATTTGAAAATGAATTTAAATGATTTTTGAGGATTTAATAAATATTTTCTAAGAAAATTATCTTTTGTACACGTGCAAATGACTTTTTAGAAGTTTGGAAAATTAAGATTTCCTTATGAAAAATCATTATTTATTATTTGAAAATTATTTAGTATTTTTCCAGATTTTTCTGAAATTAATTAGTACTATTTGCAATTTTTGAGAAAAGAAGGACTTATTTGCAAAATTGACAGTTTTGAGGGTTAGAGTGCAAAATGCATTTTCTGGACTTTCCGATCAGTATTTGCTGAGTTTAGAAATATATTTTCTATTAGATCCCAATTTAAACGATATTTGAATTGATTTTCAAGAAAAGAATTATATATGTAAAAAATATTTTTGGAAAGGATTATTTTGCAAAGAGGGAATAAAACCCTAATATTTTACTCCGGCATATATAAGGGATTTCTTATTCCCAGCCGTCATTTACAATATTTAGACTTTTGAGATTTGTTTGAGGAACAAGAAGAGGCTTTTTGGATCTAGCAAGGAGAAGAGCTATTTCGTGGATTTTCTTCAAAACAAGGTGAGTGGTTTGTTTTGTTGTTTTGTTTGCTTTGCTTGTTTTGTTTGTCTTGATTGATGGATGACGTAAGATCTTGTTATGCTTGTCTGTGATCATTATGCCATTATTTTGTTAGTCTCATTGAAGGTATGGTATGGATCTTTTTATTTGTTATGGGGGATGAGAACTTTTATTGATATTTGAACCATGTATGAGAAAATATTAAGATTTGTTGAGGAAATGATGATCTATGGGATCGTATTGTTGGGAGACATATTAAGAACTGATTTTGTTGTGATTGGATGGTAAACACCTGGACCTTATAGTTGTAAATCAGATTTGGATTAAGTTATGAAAGACATTTTGTTGAGAAAAACCCTAATGGGAGAATTAAGAATTGAGATCATGAGAATATGAGATTAGAGAAATTGATTGATTGAGTAATGTAACCATGAAGGAGATTATTGAGAATTGTTTATTTTGCCTGGATATAAATTAAATTTTATGATCGATGAATCTTTAGAATACTCCCGTTTGATTTTGTGTTCAGACCTATACTTTTTGTAAATCTGTAGCCGACAGTCGACTGGACTGCTAAGCAGTCGACTGGTACGAGCCTACTGTGTATTTTTAGTCTTTGGGAATTGTTCGGGACAGTCGACCTAGACTGAGGTCAGTCGACTGGTCTGCTATTTGTTATTTTGTTCAGTCCTTTCGGGACAGTCGACCTATGAACCCCTTCAGTCGACCGATATACTTAGATTATTTCTGATGAGAATTATCTGTTTTTGTCTCGGGGAAGTCGACTGATGACTTACCCAGTCGACTGATCATGCCTTAGTTTATTTTTGAGAAATGCGAGAATATGTCCTCTGGACAGTCGACTGATCTGATATGCAGTCGACTGGTCCTGAGAGATCTTTGTATTTGATTTTGAGATCTTTTGATTAGTGTTTGATTTTGAGATCTTTTGTACAGTCTTTGATTTTGAGATGTTCGGTTAAGAACATGATTTTGAGATATTCAGTTGAGCCACTTGTTTAGAGGGAATTTGTTCAGATGTTTGTTTTTGAGTCTCTAGAGGTATGTGGCTCTAGTATACCGGTGTTGAGATATTTGTTCAGTTATTTGTTGAGGCCCTTTGAGGCGAATTCTCAGTTATTCAGATTTTTAGTCCGGTAGGGTACACTGCTCTAGGAGATTGTTCAGTAACCCAAACTAATAAGGACAGGCATTAGTAGTGTCATGACGAATGGGAACTTGAGTTATGCACCTCAGTATGGCTTTTGATGTAGGATTTAATCTCCTGAATTATCCAAGTAGTTAACTTGTGATGTGTGATTTATCTCCGGAATTATCCAGGCAGTTAACCTGTGATGCGAGATATTTCTCCTGAATTATCCAAGTAATTATCTTGAGATGTGGGATTGAACTACGGAATGATCGGAGTCGAGGCGACGCTTTTGGGGTATTATTGTGATGATGAGTCTATGTTTAGATGTGGGATGATCTCCTGAATTATCCAGGGAAAATACCTGTGATGTGGGATCAATCTCCGGAATGATCAAGCATGGGCAAATTATCATAGTTTATCTTAATCTCTTAGTAGTCATCGTGGTCAGCATTTAGTCATGTTGTTTCCTTGAATCACTTTTATGCATTTGGATTTCCTGTTTTTACACACACTCGGCTTTTGGTTTTGGTATCACCCGTTATTCTTTTGTTGTTATTTCATACTTTAGTGTTTGATCGTTATTCGTTGGATATTATGTTTTAAGTTCGTTTATGTTATTTGTTGATTTGTTACCACTCACACCATTTATGGCTGACCCCGTAGTTTTGGGGGTTAGGGTTCAACTCTAGCCTCACATGTTGCAGGTTATTGCTTAGATTGGAGGTTGGATGCTTGAGTGGACAGTTTGAGACAATTGGATTATTTAGTGTTGGTGTAAAATTGTTAAGATATATTTGAATCATTATTGAGTTGTAAATAAAAGATAAATTTGTGTTGAGATGTTTAGACTTCCGCTGTAATTGAAAAGTTTGTTGTAATAAAAGAAAGAAAATTTTAGTGGTGTTGTTGGTGTTTATTGTTCTATTGAAGTGGATTGCTGGGATTTCGCCACTTATTTTCTAAGCTCTCATATTAGAAATTTGGGGCGCTACAGAGATTGGTATCAGAGCTCCGCTTCAATGTAATAATAGACTTAGTATGACAACCAACCTAGGTGTGGACACTAGAGAGTGAGTACCTAGGTGTGGACATCAGAGTGTGAGTATCACATAGAATTAAAATATGATGTTTGGTTTGAAATCATGGTTTGGGGTATGGTTATGGCTTTGCCTTGGGTAATGATTTGAGTTTGAATTGTGTGTGTGCTCTAACTTTACCCTCGTTTTGCAGTATTCAAAATGGTTGCACCCAGAGGTAGAAATGGTGGCAATAATGAGGATGGATCTGGTAGTTCCCGAGGGAATGGGATCGACCTTGAAGCTGAGTTTGCCAAAGTATATCAGACGTTAAATACGCTGATGGCACTCAATGTGGCGCAGCAGCAAGCGCAGCAGCAGAACCCGCCGCCAAATCATGGAGCTGGGCATGGATTGGTGAATGCCGACCCCATAAAGCAGATTGAATCCTTTAAGAGGATGAGGCCGCCAGTCTTTGAGGGGCAAGCTGATCCAACAGCAGCAGACGATTGGATTCGGAAGATGGAGACGATCTTCGAAGTATCGGAGACTCCAGCAGCCAGTAAGGTGAAGTTGGCTTCTATGCAGCTTGAAAAAGACGCTGGTGTCTGGTGGGAGTCACTGAAGAGGACTCTGGGAGATCAGCCTTTGACATGGAAAGCTTTTCTGGAGGAATTCAGAGATCGCTTCTTTCCTCTTGATGTTCAGGAGAAGAAGGCGACTGAGTTCATGAACCTTCAGCAGGGGAGCATGACTGTTCAGGAGTATGAGACGAAGTTTGCTCAACTTTCGAGGTATGCACCAGAATTGGTCATGGATGAAGCAAAGAAGGCCAAAAAGTTTGAGCAGGGCTTGAGGCCGAACTTGAGGTCAAGGATGGTTCCGTTGGGTATCAGGAGATTCGAGAAGCTGGTCAGGAGGGCCACGATGACTGAAGAAGATATGGGACTGTTTCAGAAGAAGCAGGAATCATGGAACCGGAACAAGAGGCCAGCATCAGGCCAGAGTGGGAAGGGATTCCCCGCGAAGCAGGCGAAGTTCAGTGGACCGGTGCAGAAGGCAGCTGGAGCTCAGGGAGTGACCTGCTACTACTGCAAGGAAGTAGGACATTACAGGTCAGCATGTCCGAAGTTGGCTGAGCATGTTTGTTCTCAGTGTGGGCAGACTGGACACTCAAAGCCCCATTGTCCACAACTGAAGAAAGATGGTTCGGGTGGAAACAAAGTCCCGAAGAGGCAAGGGCGAGTATTTGCATTGACCGAGGAGGATGCGAGAAACTCGGAAGATGTAATACAGGGTATGCAGGAATTTTGATTTCTTTCATTTTTGAATCAGTGTAATGAATAAAAGCTTTTATTTCAGAACAATTTAAGATTGAGTATCATTCTTATTGTAACAGGAGTTGTTTTAATAAATGGAATAAAAGCAAAGGTTTTGTTTGACACTGGATCATCGCATACATTTGTATCGCCAAGTTTTGCAAAGATCTTAGGTTTGGAACCTAAGTTATTTCCAGGCAGGGTTTTGTCGGTGGCAACGCCGTCAGGTGAAGAGCTAGTAGCGGATCGATATTACGAGGGCTGTGATATCAAGATTGGTGGAAGGATGTTCGGCATCGACTTGATCGAGCTACAAGTGTTGGGAGTGGATGTCATCGTAGGCATCGATTGGATGGCTATTTATGATGCCACAATTGATTGCAAGCAGAAGGAGGTGTTGGTGAAAGCACCAGGTGGACCTGCAGTAACTTTCCGAGGGAAGAAGAAGGTCCCGCAGGTGGCTGCAATGGTATCTAAGAAGTCTATTGCAGATGAAGTCGAGGGCATTCCGGTAGTTCGAAAGTTTCCTCAGGTGTTCTTGGATGATTTTCCAGGATTACCGCCGCAGAGAGATGTGGAGTTTTGCATCAATGTTCAGCCGGGGAGTGCGCCGATTTCCAAGGCTCCGTACAGGATGGCACCTGTAGAGCAGAATGAAGTGAAGAAGCAGATTGAAGAGCTTTTGAGCAAAAAGCTTATTAGACCGAGTTCATCTCCGTGGGGAGCACCAGTGCTGTTAGTCAAGAAGAAGGATGGGTCGATGAGGATGTGCATTGACTACAGGGAGTTGAATAGGGTGACTATTCAGAACAAGTACCCACTGCCGCGGATTGATGATTTGTTCGACAGGCTTCGAGGAGCAGCGGTGTTTTCGAAGATTGACTTGAGGTCAGGATATCATCAGGTGCGAGTCAAGGAGGAAGATGTGAGCAAGACAGCTTTCAGGACTCGTCATGGGTTGTATGAATTTTTGGTAATGCCATTCGGGATGACGAATGCGCCGGCAGTTTGCATGGACATGATGAATCGGGTGTTGAGGCCATTCATTGATTCCTTCGTGGTGGTCTTCATCGATGATATCTTGGTGTATTCAAAGTCGGAGGAGGATCATTCTAAGCACTTGACAGCGGTATTACAGACATTGCAGGAGCACAGCTTGTATGCCAAATTGTCGAAGTGTGAATTCTGGAAGTCTGAGGTAGCTTTTCTTGGTCACATTCTTTCTAAGGAGGGAGTGGCTACTGATCCTCAGAAAGTGGAAGCAGTGAAGGATTGGCCCAGGCCGACATCAGTGAAGGAAGTCAGAAGCTTCTTGGGATTAGCTGGTTACTACCGGAGGTTTATTCAGGGGTATTCTCAGATTGCACTTCCGTTGACAGGTTTGACCCGGAAGAGTGTGGCATTTGTGTGGACAGATAAGTGCGAGGAGAGTTTCCTTGAGTTAAAGGAAAGGTTGACTACTGCACCTATATTAGCATTGCCGCAAGCAGGGAAGGATTATGATATCTACAGTGATGCATCTCTCAGAGGTTTGGGATGTGTCTTGATGCAGGAAGGCAAGGTCATTGCTTATGGTTCGAGGCAGTTGCGTCCGCATGAGAAGAATTATCCGACGCATGACTTGGAGTTAGCGGCTATCATTTATGCCTTGAAACTATGGAGGCATTATGTCTATGGTGAGAAGGTCAATATGTACACTGACCACAAGAGTCTGAAGTATATCTATCAGCAGAGGGATTTGAATCTTCGGCAGAGGAGATGGTTGGAGGTATTGGAAGACATTCGTCCTGAGATCAAGTATCATCCGGGCAAGGCGAATGTAGTGGCTGATGGACTTAGCAGGAAGAGTTGTTTGTCAAGGTTGATCACTACTCGAAGAGAGTTGGCAGCAGAGATCGATCAGGCAGGTATCGAGGTGGTACTGCGAGGCTTAGGGGCATCTTTGGCTCAGTTGAGGCTGCAGCCGTCCTTGAGAGAAAGGATTGTGGAAGGTCAGAGATCAGATTCAGAGATCCAGAAGATGTTGCAGCAGGTTGCGGAAGGCAAGTTATCAGAATTTCGTGTCCAAGATGGAGTTCTTTGGTTGGGTGAGAGGTTGTGTGTTCTAGGTGATGCAGAGTTGAGAGAGAGTATCTTGCAGGAGGCACACAGCACATTGTTATCAGTTCATCCAGGAGGTACGAAAATGTACAGGGACATCAAACCACATTTTTGGTGGTCTGGTATGAAGCGGGATGTAGCAGATTTCGTGGCAAGGTGTCTGACTTGTCAGCAGATCAAGGCAGAGAATCAGAGACCTGGAGGTTTGTTACAGCCATTACCCATTCCAGAGTGGAAGTGGGAGAATATCAGCATGGACTTTATCACGGGTTTGCCGAGGAGTTCGAAGGGCAATGACTCGATTTGGGTTGTTGTGGACCGATTGACTAAGTCGGCATATTTTCTAGCCATGAAGATTACTTGGTCGATGGAGAAATTGGCTGAGTTATACATTGGAGAGATTGTGAGACTTCATGGAGTTCCTGTTTCGATTGTGTCTGACAGAGATGCAAGGTTTACTTCGAGGTTTTGGAAGAGCCTACAGGCAGCTTTGGGCACCAGGACTGATTTCAGTACAGCTTTTCATCGGCAGACAGATGGTCAGACGGAAAGGGTGAATCGAGTGCTGGAAGATATGTTGAGAGCTTGTGTTATGGACTTTGGTGGTAGTTGGGAGAGATACTTGGCATTGGTTGAGTTTGCTTATAACAACAGTTACCATGCAAGTATTGGGATGGCACCGTATGAGGCTTTGTATGGGCGGAGGTGCAGGACACCTGTTTGTTGGTATGAGATTGGCGAGAGGCAGATGTATGGTCCTGAGATCGTGCAGCAGACGTCAGAGCAGATTGAGTTGATTCGCAAGAGGTTAGCTGAATCTCAGAGTCGGCAGAAGAGTTATGCTGACACTCGACGAAGAGATTTGGAATTTGAGGTTGGGGATGCAGTTTTTCTCAAGGTTTCTCCGACCAAAGGAGTAATCAGATTTGGTAAGGGTGGCAAGTTGGCGCCAAGGTACATTGGTCCGTACAGGATCGTGGAGAGGATTGGTAAGACCGCATACAGATTGAAGCTTCCAGAGGAGTTGGCTCAGGTGCATGATGTGTTTCATGTATCATTATTAAGGAAGTATGTGGCCGATCAGAAGCATCAGTTGGTAGAAGTTCCCGAAGATCTACAGGTGAACTTGAGTTACAAGGAACAGCCTGTTGAGATCGTTGATCGTAGGGAGAAAGTCCTTAGAAGCAAGGTGATACCTATGGTCAAGGTATTGTGGAGGAATCAACAGTTCGAGGAGGCTACTTGGGAGCCAGAGGATCGCATGCTGAATGATTTTCCTGAATTGTTTGAATGAATGTATTTCTTGTATGTGAATGGAATTCTTTGAATGATTGTACTATTGATTGACATATGATGTAATCTTTAATTTGATTGTGATGTTATATGAAATTATTTGGATTATGATCTATCTATGAAGTATTGTTTCCTTTTGTCGGTATGTGTTTGAACCCATTAGTAGTAGTTCTGAGGACAGAACTCTTCTAAGGAGGGAGTGATGTAGAACTCCGTATTTTCAAATATTATTTTAATTATTTGAAAATGAATTTAAATGATTTTTGAGGATTTAATAAATATTTTCTAAGAAAATTATCTTTTGTACACGTGCAAATGACTTTTTAGAAGTTTGGAAAATTAAGATTTCCTTATGAAAAATCATTATTTATTATTTGAAAATTATTTAGTATTTTTCCAGATTTTTCTGAAATTAATTAGTACTATTTGCAATTTTTGAGAAAAGAAGGACTTATTTGCAAAATTGACAGTTTTGAGGGTTAGAGTGCAAAATGCATTTTCTGGACTTTCCGATCAGTATTTGCTGAGTTTAGAAATATATTTTCTATTAGATCCCAATTTAAACGATATTTGAATTGATTTTCAAGAAAAGAATTATATATGTAAAAAATATTTTTGGAAAGGATTATTTTGCAAAGAGGGAATAAAACCCTAATATTTTACTCCGGCATATATAAGGGATTTCTTATTCCCAGCCGTCATTTACAATATTTAGACTTTTGAGATTTGTTTGAGGAACAAGAAGAGGCTTTTTGGATCTAGCAAGGAGAAGAGCTATTTCGTGGATTTTCTTCAAAACAAGGTGAGTGGTTTGTTTTGTTGTTTTGTTTGCTTTGCTTGTTTTGTTTGTCTTGATTGATGGATGACGTAAGATCTTGTTATGCTTGTCTGTGATCATTATGCCATTATTTTGTTAGTCTCATTGAAGGTATGGTATGGATCTTTTTATTTGTTATGGGGGATGAGAACTTTTATTGATATTTGAACCATGTATGAGAAAATATTAAGATTTGTTGAGGAAATGATGATCTATGGGATCGTATTGTTGGGAGACATATTAAGAACTGATTTTGTTGTGATTGGATGGTAAACACCTGGACCTTATAGTTGTAAATCAGATTTGGATTAAGTTATGAAAGACATTTTGTTGAGAAAAACCCTAATGGGAGAATTAAGAATTGAGATCATGAGAATATGAGATTAGAGAAATTGATTGATTGAGTAATGTAACCATGAAGGAGATTAATGAGAATTGTTTATTTTGCCTGGATATAAATTAAATTTTATGATCGATGAATCTTTAGAATACTCCCGTTTGATTTTGTGTTCAGACCTATACTTTTTGTAAATCTGTAGCCGACAGTCGACTGGACTGCTAAGCAGTCGACTGGTACGAGCCTACTGTGTATTTTTAGTCTTTGGGAATTGTTCGGGACAGTCGACCTAGACTGAGGTCAGTCGACTGGTCTGCTATTTGTTATTTTGTTCAGTCCTTTCGGGACAGTCGACCTATGAACCCCTTCAGTCGACCGATATACTTAGATTATTTCTGATGAGAATTATCTGTTTTTGTCTCGGGGAAGTCGACTGATGACTTACCCAGTCGACTGATCATGCCTTAGTTTATTTTTGAGAAATGCGGGAATATGTCCTCTGGACAGTCGACTGATCTGATATGCAGTCGACTGGTCCTGAGAGATCTTTGTATTTGATTTTGAGATCTTTTGATTAGTGTTTGATTTTAGATCTTTTGTACAGTCTTTGATTTTGAGATGTTCGGTTAAGAACATGATTTTGAGATATTCAGTTGAGCCACTTGTTTAGAGGGAATTTGTTCAGATGTTTGTTTTTGAGTCTCTAGAGGTATGTGGCTCTAGTATACCGGTGTTGAGATATTTGTTCAGTTATTTGTTGAGGCCCTTTGAGGCGAATTCTCAGTTATTCAGATTTTTAGTCCGGTAGGGTACACTGCTCTAGGAGATTGTTCAGTAACCCAAACTAATAAGGACAGACATTAGTAGTGTCATGACGAATGGGAACTTGAGTTATGCACCTCAGTATGGCTTTTGATGTAGGATTTAATCTCCTGAATTATCCAAGTAGTTAACTTGTGATGTGTGATTTATCTCCGGAATTATCCAGGCAGTTAACCTGTGATGCGAGATATTTCTCCTGAATTATCCAAGTAATTATCTTGAGATGTGGGATTGAACTACGGAATGATCGGAGTCGAGGCGACGCTTTTGGGGTATTATTGTGATGATGAGTCTATGTTTAGATGTGGGATGATCTCCTGAATTATCCAGGGAAAATACCTGTGATGTGGGATCAATCTCCGGAATGATCAAGCATGGGCAAATTATCATAGTTTATCTTAATCTCTTAGTAGTCATCGTGGTCAGCATTTAGTCATGTTGTTTCCTTGAATCACTTTTATGCATTTGGATTTCCTGTTTTTACACACACTCGGCTTTTGGTTTTGGTATCACCCGTTATTCTTTTGTTGTTATTTCATACTTTAGTGTTTGATCGTTATTCGTTGGATATTATGTTTTAAGTTCATTTATGTTATTTGTTGATTTGTTACCACTCACACCATTTATGGCTGACCCCGTAGTTTTGGGGGTTAGGGTTCAACTCTAGCCTCACATGTTGCAGGTTATTGCTTAGATTGGAGGTTGGATGCTTGAGTGGGCAGTTTGAGACAATTGGATTATTTAGTGTTGGTGTAAAATTGTTAAGATATATTTGAATCATTATTGAGTTGTAAATAAAAGATAAATTTGTGTTGAGATGTTTAGACTTCCGCTGTAATTGAAAAGTTTGTTGTAATAAAAGAAAGAAAATTTTAGTGGTGTTGTTGGTGTTTATTGTTCTATTGAAGTGGATTGCTGGGATTTCGCCACTTATTTTCTAAGCTCTCATATTAGAAATTTGGGGCGCTACAGCAGTGGCTCGAGGGCGGTGCTAGGTTGCGACTGGAGATAGTGGTAACCCACAGCGAGGGCGGCTGGCGGCCGGGACGGGGTGGTCGACGACGCTCACGGGAAGAAGTCGAAGAACAGGGGCTTTGACGGCATCCTCTATTTTGGAAGGAAAACAAAGGAAGTGAGGTCTGCAGGCTGCGGGGTTCTCGTTGGCGGTGGAGCTCGACTTCGGTGGCGGTGCACTGCGGTGAAGGGCAGCACATAGGGAACGAGGAGGCTGGAGGTCGACGGGAACAGAGATGATGCTGCGGAGTCAAGGTCGAGGGTTGACGAGGATGGGTGACGATGAGTGGATGGGTTCGATTGGCGTTGAGTTGGGTGAAGACGACGAGGTTCGAGTGGTGGAGATGAGGAGCTTTCGACTGACTGTAGGCGAGCATGAAGTCGAGGGGCGGAGCGATAAGGAGGAGGGCGCTTCGGAGGTTGGAGGGATGGTGAGGAGGGTGAAGACGGGAGGGCGGAGGTCGATTAGGAAGGAGGCAGTCGAAGAAGATGGAGAGACGGGGATGGGGTCACACGAGAGCGGGGGGAGAGGAAGAAAGGAGAAGAAGAAGAGGCGGTTGGGTTGTAGGGGGTAGCACAGTAGATAGGGTTAGGGTAGGTTAGGGGTTGAATAGTATTTATAGGGTTATTGGGATATAGGGTTGCGGGTTAACGGGTTTCATAATTCAATAGGAAAAGAATTAGGGTTTTGGGTTATAAATCAATTAGTGGGTATACATTCAATAAGGGAAAAATAATTAGCAATATAGGGTTTATAGAATAAAATAATAATAATAATAATATCAACAATAAAATAATAATAATGCAATTAACAAGAAAATAATACTGATAATGATAATAACAACAGTAATAATAGTATTAATGATAATAACAATAATAACAATAACAACAAAAACAATAATAGCAACGGAATTAATAATAATAGTAACAATAATAATAATAATAACCATAACAATAATAATGATAGTAATAATAATAATAACAATAGATGATATAAAATCAGAATTGGGCTTACCAAATTCATTAAATAATCCAAACAGTAATGATATATTTAATTTGGGCTAAAGTGTAAATAGTCTATCACTCAGGAATATAAAATAAGTTAAAATATATCGCTATTCGAAAATAAATATAATTGCCGATTAGAAAGTACTTTAATATAAAATCAAACCGAATTTAACACAAAATAAATTTATAAATAATCGAAATATAGAAAATATTCAGAAAATATGTATTTACGGGAACGGGGGTTACACTTCCACTCGATGCCTTCGAACTCCCCCTTGATATGGGACAAACTAGCTCCGAACCCGTGGAAGAACTCTTAGAAATCCCTTTCTTTGAAGAGGATACAACTAAGTGTTTCTGGGTGAGCGAAGCACTCCTCCGCCAAGTAAGGGAGCAACTTATTTTCTGCATCAGTAAGAATCAAGACATGTTCGCTTGGACCACCAAGGATATGCCGGGTATCGTCGAAGACTTGATCGTGCATTGCTTAAGTGTGGACCTGGAAGCCAAACCTGTCGAGCAGAAGCACCACAAATTTGTGCCCGAAAGGAAACAAGCCATCAATAAGGAGGTTGAGAAGCTCCTAGCAGCTTGATTCATCCAGGAAGTCAGTTACCCCGAGTGGCTAGCAAATCTTGTAATGGTTAAGAAGGCCAATGGCAAGTGGAGAATCTGCATAGACTTCACCAACCTCAACAAAGTATTTCCAAAAGATCCCTTCCCTCTCTCGAGCATAGACGCCTTGATAGATGCCAACCCAGGCCATGAATTATAAAACTTTATGGATGCTTTTTTGAGATATAATCAGATCCAAATGTTCCCGCCAAACATCCCGAAGATATCCTTCACCACCAATCAGGGGCTCTATTGCTACCGAGTCATGCCCTTTGGGCTGAAGAATGTCAGGGCCACATATCAATGCTTGGTGAACTAAGCCTTTAGAGAGCAGATCGTTCGAAATATGGAAGTGTACGTGGATGATATGCTCGTAAAGAACCTCAGCAAAGAAGACCATGTCGCCGACATCCAAGAAGCGTTCAATGTACTCCGGGTCAACATTAGGAGGTTGAAACCTTCGAAATGCGCCTTTGGGGTCTCCTCAGGGAAGTTCATGGGGTTTATGGTATGTCAAAGAGGAATAGAAGATAACTTTGAAAGGATCAAATCCATCCTCGACATGTCTCCCCCAGCTACGATTAAGGAATTCCAGAAGCTTACAGGCCACCTAGCCGCCATAGGACGTTTCCTCTCCAAGTCAGAAGAGAAAGGCCTACCTTTCTTCAAAGCGGAGCAAAGAATTTCGAGTGTAGAGAAGAACAACAAGCGGCCTTTGAAAGGCTTAAAAAGCATCTCACCAATCCTCCACTATTAAGTAAACCCACACCAGGAGAAATCCTCATCCTCTATCTAGCCGCCTCGGATCAAACCCTCAGCACTGTGTTAGTAAGGGAAGAAGAAAAGTTGCAAAGGCTGATCTACTATGTAAGCAAGGTGCTCCATGTTGTAGAGCTTCGGTACACAAAGATGAAAAAGATGGCATATTCTCTAGTAACGGCCGCCCGGAAGCTCAGACCCTACTTTCAAGCACACTCCATATGGGTCTCCACTGATCAACTGCTCAAGCAAGTTCTCTACAAGCCTAAAATCTCCAGAAGATTCATGAAATGGTTTATTGAGTTGAGCCAGCACGACATCGCCTATCGCCCGAGAACCTCAATCAAGGCCTAAGTCTTGGCCGAATTCATCGTCGAAAGCACGATCCCTGATCCTCCCGAGGATGGAGACAACCCCCACTTTGGAATGTCTACGTGGATGGGTCCTCTTACCTCAAAGGGAGGGGAGCAGGGGTTATCTTAATCGGATCTGATGAGTTCTTCCTCCAATACTTGTTGTGCCTCAGTTTCCCAGCTATAAACAATAGGCCGAGTATGAAGCCATGATTGCTGGTCTCCTCCTAGCAAAAAAGGTGGGGGCACGAAGAGTCAGAGTATTTAGTGACTTCCAATTGATGTAAACCATATCCGAGGAGAATACGAGGTGAGGGATGACCGAATGATCAGGTACTTGTCGTGTGTAAAGAAAATCATGCTCACTTTCCAAGAAGCTGAGGTCACTCGCATTCCACGAGAAAAAAATGGGCAAGCAGATGCCCTATCCAAGCTCGCCTCCTCATCATTCGATGGACTCGACCACACTGTACTGATCGAGGTCCTCCTGAAACCGAGCATCGAAGAAGAAGAAGCAGTCGAACTCATGCATGTCACCCCTCAAACACCCAAAACCTGTTGGATGAAACCTTTAGTCGACTTCCTTGACAAAGGGATCCTCCCGATGGATATCAAAGAATCAAGAAAGATTCAGGTACGGGCTGAAAGGTACGTACTCGTGGAAGGGGTTCTCTACAGGCACTCCTACACTCTGGTCGATGGTTAACCATACCTTCGGTGTCACTCACTCAAAGAGGCCGACTATGCCCTACAAGACTATCATGAAGCAATGGGCGGCAGCCATATGGATGCAAGTTCCCTTGCACAGAAGATCCTTAACCATGGGTACTACTGGCCCATTCTCCTAAGTGATGCTCAAGCTTATGTCCGCCAATGCCTATGTCAGAGACAATCCTCTGTAAAGCGAGTTCCTTAAGCCAACCTTAGCTCCATGTCAAGCCTCATCCCATTCGCAACCTGGGGGATGGATCTGCTTGGGCCGTTCCCTCCTGCCATAGGACAACAATCCTTCTTGGTGGTCACTATCGACTATTTTACAAAATGGATAGAAGCTGAACCACTAGCAACAATCACTGAGCACCGAATCTAATAGTTCTTTTGGAAGAACTTAGTTTGTCATTTTGGGATCCCTCGCATTCTAGTTACCAATAATGGGACTCAATTCATTGGTAAAAGGTTTCGCCAGTTCTGCACTGACTTGGGTATTGAGTAGCGTTTCTCTTCAATGTCACACCCTCAGATCAGTGACCAAGCTGAGAACGCTAATCGGTAAATCTTGGATGGTCTAAAAAAGATACTAGGTGAAGCTGCCATGGGACAATGGGTCGAAGAACTTCCGAGTGTACTCTGGTCTTATAGGACCACAAAAAGAACCCCCACAGGCAAGTCCCTGTTCAACCTTACATTCGGCACATAAGCTTTTATCCCTATAGAAGTCGGAATACCTTCTCCTCGCCTCCTCTCTTTCAACCAAGAACATAACTCGAACGACATTCGAGCTTATGTTGACATTCTCGTAGAAGTCCGAGAGAAATCCATCATCCGGAGAAATATCTACCAGCAAAAGGTAGAGAGATTCTACAACAAGAAGGTGCGTCCAGCCAACATTCAAGAAGTGGACCTTGTCCTCCAAAAGCTTGAAATATCCATCCCTTGGAAGAAGGGAAAGCTTGCCCCTAATTGGGAATGACCATACAAAGTCTCACAAGTTGTTCGCCCAGGAGCTTAACGACAAGAAGATATCGAGGACTTGGGGGGAAGAAGATATCGAGGACTTGGAACGCCAAACATCTCATGAAATAAAAGAGAGAGATTCTCCCTCGCCCCGTAGATAGCATCAAAACATGTAATAAAGGCCGATGATTATAACAGTCACAATATGTAATAAAGGTTTGCATTAAAGCAACTGTTTGGTTAAATTTTTCAATAAAAAGCACTTTTTTCTTTTTGCAAAATTCCTTGAACAGCTCAGAAACTCTGTGAACAATTCAACCTAAGGAAACCAATAATTTAAGACACTTGGTACGCCCCCGAGCCAACACCAATATATTAACTAAGCACTTCAACAGGCAATTGTCAGATCCATTCAGGATTCATAATGACGCACGAGCACACTTGCCCCCGAGTAAGTGTGAGGGTTATATCTCGCTGTACAAGTGCCTCACCAAGTGTGGAGTTCATTCATGGTTCATAGAGCCACCATAGCCACATACTCCCGAGCAAGTGTGCGGGGATTGGTTCGCCATTCGAGTGCTCCCGAAACTCGTCGTCATTTGGTTCGGAGTCCACTCACGGTTCAGAGGGCAATTCTAGCCACTTTGCTCCTAAGAAAACATGCGGAGTTAGGCCAGCCGTTCGAGTACTCCTGAAACAAACTTGGATAAGTGTGGAGTCCATTAATGGTTCATAGAGCCACCATAGCCACAAGCTCTAGAGAAAGTTTGCGGGGATCGGTTCGTCATTCGAGTGCTCACGGAACTCATCGTCATCCTGTTCGGAGTTCACTCACGGTTCAAAGGGCACTTCTAGCCACTTGCTCCTAAGAAAACGTGCGGAGTTAGGCTTGCCATTCGAGTACTCCTGAAAGAACTTTGGATAAGTGTGGAGTCCATTCATGGTTCATAGAGGCACAACAGCTACATGCTCCCGAGTAAGTGTGCGGGTATCGATTCACCAACTGAGTGCTCCCAAAACTCATCTTCACCGTGTTCAGAGTCCACTGTTCACAGATCCACTTTAGCCACATGCCCCAAAAGTGTGCGGAGTACGGCTTGCCGTTCGAGTGCTCCTGAAACAACCCATGGTTCATATGCTAAAGAACTCTAAAGGATAATTGCGGGATCCATTTAGGATTCATACAGTCGCACGGGCATACTTGCTCCGAAGCAAGTGTGTGGAGTATATCTCGTTATAAAAGTGACCTTTGAACCAAGTTAAAATCAATAAAACATAATTCTCAAGAGACGATTCTCAACCACTGTAAAATTTTATTTCACAAAAATTATTTGGATGCAAGTATTGTAGAAAGAACAAGTCTTTATAGAATTACAAAATCTCACTCGGCATCCCTTCAACTCTTCCGAGGCAGTGGGATATTCATCTTCAGGGTCACACGCAGTTTACGGCTTCCCACTGGAAAGCCAGCACGATCCTTTTCATCGAACCATCTGAAGCAACATCCAAACCCATAGATCAGGTCGCACCATTGGGGCCTACTGCTCGTTCTGCCCTACCAACCGACACTCCGCTGGAGGAGCCGATCACACCACTTTGAGCATCACCAGGGTTCCGCGGGGCCTAAGGCAAAAAGCTAGCTCGTGGAAGGACCTCCTCTGGGCATGCTCTTCACGAGAGCAAGAAGTGCTCATAACGTTGCCTCCATCTAGGAGTCGCTTCAAACGGTGGTTCTCGGTCTCTAGTTCAACAAGCCTCTCTTTAAGAGTGTCTTCCTTCACTTTAAATTTCAAACAAGGCACACCACTTTCTTTTGTCCCTTGCGAAAATTCAAAAATAGTCCTCCTAAGATGGGTTGCTTCTAAACTTTTCTCGAGCACTATGATCTTCAGCTTGTTTCTCACGGCTGGGACCGCAAACAAAGAGTGGTGAATGACTTTAAACTTCGAAGAATTCCCAACAGCTGCTCCACCTGGAGAGTGATCTTCCACACCAATCGGGGGTACTTCTCGGAGAATCTCATCATTACACCTAGCCTCGATATCCCTACGAGTCAAGACCCTTATCAAATGGCCAAGCTTTGCCTCCACTTTAGAAAGCCTCTCTCACGAACAGGAAAGCCCCAGCACCATCACCTGAAGCTTGGGACGAAGGAAGACTACTTCAAGATCTTGAGAATCTCATGCATTGTACACAATAACTGGCTGATGAAAGAGAATGATTGAAAAGTCTAACAAAGACAACCAAGTTACAGGATGTGCAAAAACTTAAGAAGAATCAAACATTACACGAGATAAGAATGCCTAAAAGAAATTTTATTACAGTGTAAAGATACAATAAAGTGGTGGTCAATCCGCTATTAGGCATTCATACAAAAGCAAAAACAACAAAAACAAAGGAAACAGACAACTATCTACAAAGAGGAGTCAAGTGTCCACCTCGGTGAACTGATCCACAGGAGTGGCAGACTCGCGACCACGCCTCAACTGCCTCCGGAACAACTACCATGGCGGACATGGGGTCTGCTATGACGACATGCTCCTCCTCCCCCTCCTCTTTCCAATCACCCTCCTCATCTTCTGAATTGCCTTTAACAGGGTCGTACAGATTATACTCCGAGCGATCGAACCCCGGGATGCATGCTCCAACGTGCTTAAGAGCCCTGGCATATGCCTGCTCCATGTTCGAAGCTAGGAACCCCACGGCTTCAGCCTTCGCCTCCTTCACCACATCCCTATTCTCCTTCGCAGCCCCCTCCCTCTCCTCGACTACAAGAGCCATCCCTCGGTCCGTCATCTCCTTCTCTTGGGCTGCCTGGTCATTGACCTTCACTAAGGCCGACTCCATCCGGGCGATATGCGATGCCTGGGACTCCGATAAGCGAATCACCTCCTTCAACGCCTTAGCAATCTTCGCCCGCTCAGCTCGGTCCCGGTCACTCACCGCCTTTAGCTCCTTCTCCTTCTCCGCCACCTTGCTTCAATAGGTGGCAAGTGATCTACAAAAAGGAAAAAGTATTCGAAGTTACGAAAGGAAAACCAACTCTATTATTTCAAGCACCAAAATGAAGTAATAAGAGCTTACTTCCATGTTTGCCCTGATTATCTCCAATACATTGTTGCCTACCGACCCTGCGTCCATCGCTGCTCTATCCTTTGGAGTCGCATGGTGGTGAATTGCCAGCATATAGGAGGCTGAGTCCCCAAGGAACCCATCGTGCTTCATCATGCGCCAATCTGGGACGAACAACTTCTTGTGCTCCTCAGTAAGAATTTCCTCTACCACCGCAGTAAGGGGTGGAGCTTCAAGTGCCAGAGCGGGCACCAAGAATGAATTCCCCAGTGGAAGGGGCAGGCAAAACAGAAGGTGGGGACTCTAAGTCTGCCACTGGAGAGGCGATTGCGGGGCCCCTCGTGACCTTTGCCACCAAAGATCTCACAGCCGATCTCTTCCTCTTTTTTCTCCTCAGGGGCTTTGCCACTCAACCATGCATGCTTGGCGATCATTGCTTTAAAGTCCATCTTAGCGGCCCCTGTGGTACGAGACACGAAGAGATTAAAATAGAGAATGAAGAAAGAGAAGAAGTAACTACGAAAGCAAGAGTAAGAAATAAAGGATAATCAAATATTCATACTAGGGTTGAACGGACGACGACCCCCCCGAAGAAAAAATCCTTTGTCACCTCCTTCCAACTCAAAGCAGGTTGATCTAAAAGTATCTTAACCATTTTGTCCTCTTCCGGGCTCAAAATGGGGTTGTATTTTACCCTCTTTGGTACTTCTTCCCTCCACCCCGTGAGAATCACCCACAGTTCACTTCTCCGAACCAAGAAGTATTTCTCCCTCGAATATTTTATTGTGTCAGGGTTGTTCACCAACTTCACCACCCACAAAGAGTAAGATAGAATCTAAATTCTGACCTACTCTTTTGGTGAATCTTTTAGAGCCTCCTCAAAATGCTAAGTCGAGGCTCAATCCTCGCTGCTTGACAATGCAATACGAAGCCATTCACATGTCTCCACATGTTCGGCATAAACTGGATCGGGCTCAAAGATTACCAACGGAGAACCTCGGTCGCAAACTACGTTAGCGGGAGACGGATGTCCCGCAAGAAATGCGTCGAAAAAAACGAAGCACATGTAACCCTTGTTTTCCTTTTTCTTGTATTTTGGGTGTATTTTCTTTTTCTGTGTATTTATTCATAGTGTATTCTCCTGTCCTCTTTAAAACCGTGTATTGGATCTTTATTTTCAGTATATTCATCTATTTGATTTGTCGTCTTTTAATTCGATCTTCTTGATTCAATTCGTCTACTTATTATTCCATTCCTGGTTGATCGAGCTATTATTTGTGATCCTCATTATTTAATTGTTCATGTCCTATTTGTTTATTCATTTTTGTTTCCATCTCTATATTGGATCTTTTAATATTACCCCTTTAAAGCCCTATTGGATCTTTAACCCAATGGCCTTAAACCCCATCATATTAAAACCCTATCCGTTACCCAGTTTACCCGTTATCACCCTAACACTATATTCTATCCCCATATATATATATATATATATATATATATATATATATATATATATATATATATATACCTGTTATGTTCCTAACCCCTACCTCAAAAACCCTAACAGCCGCAAACCCTTAACTTCTTCATCCCCTACCTCCTGCTTTTCAAAACCCTGCACTCCTGACCTCTCTTTTCCTCATCCTTGTGCACCCCCCCGGTCCCGATTCTCCTCCCTATGTGCCTGCAACCATGGCACCACCCTCCTGTGTCGTGCCACCCACAGCAGCGACCCCGTTCCCCTGCGTTGCCTCCTCCCGAAGCAGCAGCAACCACAGCGCGACCCCGTCGCCCTGTCTCCTCCCAGCGCCGCGACAGCTAGCAGTAGCATCCCTACAGCAACCATGGCACCACCCTCCTGTGTCGTGCCACCCACAGCAGCGACCCCATTCCCCTGCGTTGCCTCCTCCCGAAGCAACAACAACCACAGCGCGACCCCGTCGCCCTGTCTCCTCCCAGCGCCGCGACAGCCAGCAGTAGCATCCCTACAGCCAGTGCCCTCGACCAGGACCCCAGCCTCTCGACCATCGACCACTGCCTCCCATCATCGACTACCGCTCCCGCTGTCGGAGTTAAAGCCGACCACCACCAGTGCTGCATCGTGACCGGTGAGGCTGCATGATCACATTGGATCTCAGTCGCTGGATCTCCTCTGATCGGCCTTAACATCATCAAGTGAATCTAGGTCATCCGATCTGATCTGATCATCTCCATCACCACCAAGCAGATCCAGCCGTCTGATCTGATTTGATCTGATCATCATCATCATCATCATCATCATCATCATTAGGCTTGAATCTGGACCTTTGATCACCTTGATCGTGACCGTCGATCACCCTAGATCTTGATGTTTTGATCTCGACCCTTGATTGACTCGATCAACTCGTTCATCTTCTACTTGGTGAGTAAAACATTTGACCAGTTTTGTTCTCAATCATCAAATTGTCAATCATGATATATTTACTCCTTTGGTACTCTTCTAATTCTTATATGTTCTATATTCGATCTTGGCTGTTGGATTCGTTTGATCTTCATCTTGATCACCATCTTGAACATCGAGATCCGTGCTGATCGTGTTCGTGCCTGAGAATCCGTTCCCATTATTCTCTTTCTCTCTGTTGGGTTCGTCGTCAATTTCAAGGCAAGTAACTTGTATTCATTTTGTGGTATAATACAAGTACTAATGTCATGTCCTGCTTCCCAAAAAGAGAATACAAAATACGGATACGTGACTAAGCCCAACGAATGATTTTCATCATTCATAAGCTGTTCAGAATCTTTACAATATTTTACAAGAATAGTCAGAGTCGGAAGCAAAAGAAGTCAACCACGCATGCATATATGAATCAAAATATCAACAAGAATGCTTGAAACCAAAATATTATAATCTCAAATAATCCAGATCTGAACATGTCAATATCATGGGTCACATTACCTAAATACAAAAATAATCCAAGTAATCAAGTACAATTGTTCAAATAAGCAACAAAAAAATAATAATAGCAAAATCCCAGCACTAATATCTCATATCACCAACTCTATCTGGCATCTGATCATCCTGGTCTGCAATTAAATAAATTGCAGGAAGAGAAAAAAGAAAACAAACTCCTGTCAATGCAAGTTACGGCCCGCTTGTAGTGCAGGATACAAGTACATAGGAAAGATAAGCAAATAGCATGGAATAGACATGACATCAAAATATAACAACTAGCATAGCAAGATAAACAAGTGTAAGTAGCATGTATCAAGTGTCAAGTAAAATAAGTATCATGTAAACAAGTATCAAATAACAAGTGTTGAGTATCAAGTATCATGTATCATGTACAAGTAATCAAGTATCAAGTATCATGTTTAAGTGTCATGGTCAAGTCTTGTAGTTATTACTATCTAGGTAGCACTTCATGCATCCTAGTTTTTACTACATGGTTGGTACATTCAAACAGTTTCGCTTTCGATTTCATAGTGGATCATAGAGGTCAGTGTACTCAGGGACAAGTATCAAGTAATCGAGCTCCAAGCTCCAAGTATCATGTATCAAGTATCACGTGTCAAGTTGTGCAAGTGGCAAGTAATCACATGTCAAGCGTGCAAGTGTCAAGTAATCACGTGTCAAGTATCATGTATCAAGTAATCATGTAGAATCTGTGGATCCCCTTCCGAGTACACGTTTCTGTATTTTCCACTATTAGATCTTTCCCTTTAACCCCGGCTTGGTTATTTATTATTATTACCAAACAGGCAAGTGTGTGTACAAAACATGACAAGAATAACATGGCACGATCAAGTAATGAGTTCAGGTTGCAAGATAAGCATGTACAGGTGAAAGATAACTCATAAAAGACTGGAACAACGAAAATTCTAGTTCATGACAGTAAGACAGTACTGCAATAAAACTGGGATTCCCGTTGCTACAAATATACAAATCTAGATCCGTCAAAGAATCTGAAAAATAGACTCCCGGCCGAATCCAGCATATATATAAGTCATATAGTATTTCACAAAAACATGAGTCAAAACTGAATTGAAACCAGAAAACATGTTCAGCCAGAAATCAGAAGATTGCATTCAAAGTCAGGGACACAGTATGAAAACTCATTAATTAAATCCACAAAAAATCTGGGGTATTCCCCTATAAGTGTAGCATCATAATATAAAGTTTCATAATTTTTCAATATAAATAGTTTAGTTAAAAAAAATCAGAAAACATCAAGATGCAGTAGGTTTGTAAATCTGGAATCACAACCACTGCAGTATGTAAACAGCAATATCTCACAACCCATAAATCGAAATCCAAATCCGTAAAAAAGGTGATAAAATAGATACAGTAGGATAACTTTCATATTCACAAATATTTTACAAAAAACAAGTAGAATTAGGTCGAAAATCCGGTTCTTTACTGAATAGCAAGGAGAATCTGCTAGTATAGTAGTTGTTTATAAGTATAGAATAGTTTGTAAAACTCATCAAATAAATCCACAAAAATTCAGGGTTAATCTCAATCAAGTATAGTTTTACTGTGCAAAATATTGGATCAAAATAATACTTTTAACATCATGATAAAAATAGATTACTCTTCAGAATTCATAGAAAACAAAATCTAAAAATCTCTCTACACCTCTGTAGTAAAATAAACATAACTGTTGTGTAATCCAGCTACCTAATTAAATAGATAAAACTAGACACAAATTATAAAACCTCGCAAGTGCACGAATCGTTTATAAAAGCGTAGCAATAGCAAGGGTCGATCCCACAGAGATTGTAGACTTTAACTTACTAATCAATAAAGAGACTAAGAATCATAAAGAGTTGTTTTAAAAGTCTAAAAGAAATAAAAAGATTAAAACAAAATTAAGAAGTGTTGAATCACAAGTATTTATGAAGTAGTTGGGTTTAGATATCCACCAATAGTCAATAATGCTAAGTTACCTTCTGAACTTCTTCTTATTACTCATGTTTGTTCCCTTCAAGGGTATGGTATCTACTCCTTAAAGTAATGTTTCCCTAAGCCAAGAATTAGGCTTGGTATCTACTCTAACTCGTTTCTTTCATTAAGTGTTTAGCATTGTATATACTAAGTTGTACCCAAAGAAAACATAAGATCAGTGGAAACGAACAAACACTCAAGGTTCTAGAAATTGGTATCAGATCTAGATCCCTTAAGTTGATTGAACCAAGAACCCCTAAAGATTCCCTTGTTACAGGTTATGGGCACGAGATACGGGTCGTCTCAATATGCTCATATAACAGATTCAGATAGATGGTAATGCAAACTTGAATTTCTCAAGTTCTGTACGTCAGTCGACTGGCTCTCACCTCAGTCGACTGCTCTCAGAGCTTCGAGAACAAGTTTGATTATCATAAATCTATATCAATTCAATCAGATTCAATCAATAAGTAAAATAGAAGAATTCAGAAGAATATAGCACTACATAACTACGACTTCAATCTACCCAACTATGAAATTAGTTCCACATAATAATACTTTTATTAATCAACAAGTTTGAATACATGGTTAACATAAAAGAATAAGAAAGAGAAGGAATAAACTGATGTAGTTCGGCTAGATGGTCGGCTGGCTGTCACACAGTCGACCGGCCGTTCTTTTCTTAATGCTTGATCTCCTTTCTTCTTCTTTCTATGTTGCTGATAAAGTGCTTCTTGTTGATGACTCTGGAACTCTGCGATTCGGTGATTCAGGATGCGTGCGGAAGAGAGTCTTTTCGAGAGTCTCCTTTCGCTTCTTTCTTGATTGGTATTTATAGAACAAGAGAAGAGAATTAGGGTTTGTACTTTTTGTAGAGAAGTCCTCTTCCTTTGTTATTTCTTTCCTTATCTTCATCAGCCATTTATTTCTTTCTCTTTTTCTTCTTTCCTTCCTTATCTGCTCACCACGTGCTTCTTGCTTTGATTGTTTGAGAAGTTGTTATTCGCAGAAAACACCTGGGTTTGGATAACTTAATTTTGATTCGGATTTGGATGAGGATGCATCTGTTCTTATCTTCTGACTCGCCGCGTACCAGTCGACTGTCTTGGGACACAGTCGACTGTGCCGAGCCTTATCAAACTCTCTGTCCAGTCGCCTGGTTGAAGAGTCAGTCGACTGATCTCTGCTGTTCCCTGTATATCATCCTCTCAGTCTGTGTTAGTCTGGAATCTGCTTCGTTTTTTCTGCTTTTGGTTGTTTCCTATGGAAAAAGAGAAAAGAAGCATAAATACCACATATAGAGCATTTAAATGTCTAATTGCCTTAAGATTATTGCTCCTAAAAGTGAATAATATTTGGTTCATCAAATACCCCCAAACTTAGCTTTTGCTTGTCCTCAAGCAAAGAGTGAATTTATGAACAAGGGGATACTATAGACTCAACCACCAAGAATTCTTATTATGTGATCATCAACATAGAAAGGTATAAACAATTTCAGATAAAGTAAAATTAAATATCCCCACTTTCTCTAGTGCAATTGTTTATTCATAACTCCAAACTCAACCACACTTGTCATGTAATTAATTATAGTTATAGTATGTAATTACTCAATCTGTGATTATCCCTTTTCTCTACTACAAACCGAGTAGCAAACTAGAGTTTTTTTTTTTTTTTTTTTTTTTGTAGTCTCTTCTCTAAAGTTGTCACTTGCCTTTTTACGCGAATGCAAAACATTTGTGATGAATCCACCCGGTTACTCAGCAAGTCACAAACTCTAAAGTGCTTTACATACTCATATTTCAAGTTGCCGTTTGACGTAAAGGTAAACATTGGTGATGAATACCCCTAGTTACTAAGCACTCAAAACATTGGAGTAGATTGACTTTATTCAAATATATATATATATATACTTTATCACTCTATTTACTTAAACTCAATTTAGGACTAGATCTAAAGGGAATAATCACCAGAAAAAGTATCACATTTGTTTATTATGTATAATTGCATGACTCATATAATTTTGTAAGGAATTTATGAAACTCAACAATCCTAAAGTAAATAAGTATCCTTCTTCTTACTTTATAAGAAATTGTTTATCCTAAAAAAATTTCAAAAGACTCAAAAATTAAATAACCCTAATACCCCCAAACTTAGATGGAACATTGTCCTCAATGTTCGAAAGAAAATGTAAAGATAGGCATGTGTTACCATCTAGTAAGGAGAGACTGAAAATAAAAGATGAGAATAAAAAAAAATGAATGAATGAAGGAAAATAGAGGGAAAGTGTAAATACTCTCCTGAAAGTTGGGTTGCCTCCCAATAAGCGCTGTGTTTTCTGTCTTCAGCTAGACTTGATGAGGTCATGCCATGTATTGAATGGTTTGAAGATTCACATCTTCCTCTTGCAGTTCTATGCTCATCTCTATGTATGGCTTCGCTCTATGCCTGTTCACCTTAAATGTTTGATTCTTCTCTTGGCTATGAACCTCCAATGCACCATGTGGAAAAACTCTTGTGACAATGTACGGCCCATACCATCGTGACATAAGCTTGCCTGGAAAAAGTCTCAATCTTGAGTTGTATATCAATACCTTCTGTCCTTCATAAAACTCCTTTCTTGCTAGCTGTTTGTCATGGTACAACTTGGTCCTTTCCTTGTACAATTTTGCATTTTCGTATGCGTCATGCCTCAACTCTTCAAGCTCATTTAGTTGCAATCTTCTTTTGTCACCTGCTTGTTTCATATCAAAATTGAACCTTTTTATGGCCCAATAGGCTTTGTGTTCCAACTCCACTGGTAGATGACAGGCTTTTCCAAAAACCAAACGGTATGGTGACATGCCGATGGGTGTTTTGTATGCGGTTCTGTAGGCCCACAATGCATCGTTCAAGCGCAGCGACCAATCCTTTCTCCTTATGTTGACTGTCTTTTCCAAAATGCTCTTGATTTCTCTGTTGCTGATCTCCACCTGCCCACTAGTTTGAGGATGATATGGGGTGCCCACTCTATGTATGATACCATATTTCTTCATCAAAGAAGCAAACGGAAAGTTATTGAAGTGGCTCCCTCCATCACTAATTATTGCTCGTGGTGTCCCAAATCTAGTGAAAATATTCTCCTGCAAAAACTTGACAACAACTTTGTGATCATTAGTTCTTGAGGGGACAGCCTCGACCCATTTAGACACATAATCCACACCAACAAGTATATATAAATAACCAGATGAGTTAGGAAAGGGACCCATGAAGTCGATTCCCCAAACATCAAAAAGCTCGATCACTTGGATGTTTTGCAGTGGCATTTGATTTCTAGAAGAGATGTTGCTTGTCCTTTGACATTTTTCACAAGACCTGCAAAAAGAAAAAGCATCTTTGAATACTTTAGGCCAATAAAATCCAGATTGCAATACCTTGAGTGCTGTTCTTTTTGGTCCAAAATGTCCTCCACATGCATATTGGTGGCAATGTCGTAGAATATTCATTTGTTCTTCTTCTGCCACACATCTTCTTATAATTTGATCAGGGCAAAATTTAAACAAGTAAGGATCATCCCAATAATAGTGCTTGCACATAGCTACCAGTCTCTTTCGTTCCTGACTTGTCATACCTGGAGGGAAAACATGAGCAGTGAGATAATTTACAATGTTAGCAAACCATAGAAAATTTGAGCAATGAGATACCAGTCGACTGGTCCTGTTACCAGTCGACTGTCCCGATGATATGTTTATTTCAAATAGATGTTCATCTGGGAAATTTTCATTAAGTGGCGGTGCAATTCTTTCTTCCTCCTGCAGTAGCCTGGACATGTGATCTGCAACAACGTTGTCGCTTCCTTTTTTATCTCTAATCTCAAGATCGAATTCTTGAAGCAACAGCACCCATCTGATTAACCTAGGCTTAGCATCCTTTTTTGCAAACAAATATCTCAAAGCAGCATGGTCAGTGAAAACAATAACTTTAGAACCAATCAAATATGATCTAAACTTCTCTACAGCAAAAATAACAGCTAACATTTCTTTTTCAGTAGTGGAATAATTTAGCCGTGCATCGTTTAGAGTTCGAGAAGCATAGTAAATAACATGGGGTTTCTTATTGATTCTTTGACCTAAAACAGCTCCTAAGGCATAATCACTTGCATCACACATGAGCTCGAAAGGATGGCTCCAATCTGGTGCCATGACAATAGGTGCAGAAATGAGAAGATTTTTCAATGTATTAAAAGCATTTGTGCACTCTTCTGTCCATACAAACTCAACATCCTTAGCCAACAAATCACAAAGGGGTTTGGAGATTTTTGAGAAATCTTTTATAAATCTTCTATAGAACCCTGCATGCCCAAGAAAACTCCTAACACCCTTAATTGTAGTGGGAGGGGGTAGTTTTGATATTATATCGATTTTTGCTTTGTTTACCTCTATGCCTCTTTTTGACACCACATGTCCCAACACAATACCTTGTTGTACCATGAAATGGCACTTTTCCCAATTCAGCACTAAATTGCATTCTTCACATCTTTTAAGCACAAGCTGCAAATGGTTAAGGCATTCATCAAAACAAGATCCAAAAATACTAAAGTCATCCATAAATACCTCGATGAACCTTTCCACCATGTCTGAAAATATACTCATCATGCATCTTTGAAATGTTGCTGGTGCATTGCACAATCCAAAGGGCATCCTCCTGTATGCAAAAGTACCAAAAGGACATGTAAAAGTAGTTTTTTCTTGATCTTCTGGAGCAATAGCAATTTGATTATAGCCACTATAACCATCTAAAAAACAATAATGACTATATCCTGCTAATCTTTCTAACATTTGATCAATAAAAGGAAGAGGGAAGTGATCTTTCCTAGTTTCGTTATTCAATTTTCTGTAATCAATGCAAACCCTCCATTTTGTGGTCACTCTAGTAGGGATAAGCTCATTCTCTTCATTTGTCACCACTGTGACTCCACTTTTCTTAGGCACTACATGTATAGGACTTATCCATTTGCTATCTGAGATAGGGTAGATGATGCCAACATCTAGTAGCTTCAGAATCTCTGCTCTTACCACTTCCGTCATGTTTGGGTTAAGCCTTCTCTGTGTTTCCCTGCTTGGTTTTGCGTTGTTCTCAAGGAGTATTCGATGCATGCATTTGGATGGACTTATTCCCTTGATGTCTGCAATGGTCCATCCTATAGCCTTCTTGTGTTCTCGTAATACCCTTAGCAGCTTATCTTCTTCCTGTGCACTCAAGTTTGCAGCAATTATTACTGGTAGCGTCTGGTTCTCGCCCAAATATGCATGCTTCAAATGGTCGGGCAACTGCTTAAGCTCTATGTCTAGAAGTCTCGGTGCAGTCGACTCATCCTGTCCTCCAGTCGACTTGTCTAGTCCACCAGTCGACTTGTATAGTACACCAGTCGACTTGTCTGCAGAAACAAAAATATCATCAGTCACTAATTTTTCAAACACAGGTGCAAACTTACCTGAGTATGACTTTGGAGTTTCAAGGTGATGTATTGTCTCTGCAATCCCCCATTCATCGTACTCCTGTTCAACATTAGATAAAGTGAGAGATTGTGTAATTGTGGCTTGTAGTGGTTCAACGCTATGTACCTAAAATGTTTGATCAACAATCTCCTGAACCACATCAACATTATAGCATTCATGATCATCATGTGGTAATTTTAGTGTATCAAACATTTTGAATTCAACTTTCTCTCCGTTTATTTTCATACTTATCGTTCCCTTTTTAACACAAATTTTTATATCAGCTGTACTCATAAAGGGCCTACCTAAGATGATTGGTAGAGAAGATGGCATTGAAGAGTCCTCCATGTCTAACACAACAAAATCAGCAGGCAAAATGAAATCGTTTACCTGAACTAGGACATCTTCCAAAATACCTCTAGGTCTTTTGATACTGCGATCCGCCAACTGCAACGTGATGGATGTTGGTTGGAGTTCCCTCAATCCTAGCTTTTCATAGACGGTGTATGGGAGAAGATTGATGCTTGCCCCCAAGTCTAGTAGTGCTTTCTCAAAGAAGTGCTCACCGATCCTGCAAGGAATGGTAAAACTACCTGGGTCTTTTAGTTTGGGAGGTAATTTGCTTAATAAGACAGCGCTCACTTCTTCTGTCAAAGCCACATCCTCCCTAACCTGAAATGTTCTTTTGTGAGTGCAACATTCTTTCAAAAATTTAGCATAAGAAGGAATTTGTTTAATAGCATCAAGTAGGAGGATATTAATTTCTACCTTCCTGAGAGTTTCAAAGATGTCAAATAAATGTTGTTCTTTCTTTTGCTTAACTAACCTTTGAGGGAATGGTGGCAGAATTGTTCCTTCTTTTTCACTTACCTTGTTGGAACCCACAATTTTTGATGGTTGTGTTTCTGCTTCTTCTGTGTGTGTTCCAACTTTATTGTCAATTATCTTACCACTTCTGAGAGTTGTTACTGATTTGAGCTGTTCTTGGCCTCCAGGGTTTGGTATAGTTTGTGATGGAAGTTCCCCTGCCTTTTGTTCGCTTAATTCTTTAGCAATTTGGCCAATCTGTGTTTCCAACTTCTGAATTGCTTGCCCTTGTTGGTTTGTTGTTTGATGTTGTTGTTGGAGCAATTGAAGAACAGTGGATTCAAAATCGAACTTCTTCTGTTCTTGAACTGGCCTATCTATCCCATTTCCCAATTGGAAGTTCCGTGCATGTCCTTGTGTGAATTGAGTCCCTTGATTATTCTGATTATTGCTCCAGGAGAAGTTTGGATGGTTCCTCCATCCTGGGTTGTATGTATTTGAGAATGGATTGTTCTTTGGTGGAAACACTCCTCGACCAACATAGTTTGCATGCTCCTGATCTGTGAAAGAAGACATGGGACATGTATCAGTGGTATGATCTACATGAGAACAAATTGCACAAATTTTATTTGTTTGATTTTTAACTCCACCCATCATCGACATTGCATTAAAGAGTATATCAATTTTCTTATTCATGTTTACCATTTCTAATTGAAGGTTATTGCTATTAGAAATTTCGTAAACTCCCTGTTTTTTCGAAGGACCCCTCCTTGTTGAGAATTGTTGTGAATTCTCGCTGAGTTCTTCAAATAGTTCTATGGCCTCTTCACCGCTTTTCCTCATTAAGATCCCGTTGCAAGCTGAATCTACAATTGCCTTGTTAGTATCATTTAAACCTTCATAAAAAGCTTGTACCTGATCATCTTTAGGCATGTTGTGTGTAGGACACTTGAGAAGTTTGTTCTTGAAATCCTTCCATGCTTCGAAAAATAAATCTCCATCCTTTTGTTGGAAGAGTTGAATCTCCCTTTTCAGCTGTTTGGTCTTTTGGGCTGGAAAGAATTCTTTTAAGAACTTTGTCGCCAATTGCTCCCATGAGTTTATTGATCCTGGTTCCAAAGAATTATACCATAGTTTAGCGTTGAGTTTTAAGGAAAAAGGAAACAAGATTAACCTGATTTGCTCAGGGGTGAGCCCTTGGATGCTTTGTGTCCTGCAAAGATCAAAAAAGTCTTGTAAATGGAGATGAGGCTCTTCATCTAGTTTGCCACTAAACTGGGGAACCATACTCAGTAACTGAGGAGATAGATGCATGTTCCCTGTGACATTAGGTTGATACGCAATGCAGGAAGGTTGTTCAATGTTCTTAGGCGTGAATTTGTCCTGCATTGGCACTCGATTTGGCATTTCCTCAGCCATTGCTGTATGTGAACTGGGTCTCTGTGCAGTCGACTGATTCGTAGTGACAGTCGACTGGTGTGCTGCAAACAGCTTACCTAGTCTGTGCAAAGTGCGTTCTGTTTCTGCGTCAATAAGTAGTAGCTCTGGACGAAGTGATCTCCTTCCGTGCATCCACCAAAATTCTGTAACCTAAAAGAAAAATACTTAATAATAAAATTAAAAAGAAAGAAAGAAAAATAAAAACTTTCTACTGATCTATAAGTTAAAATACTAGACAATCCCCGGCAGCGGCGCCAAAAACTTGTTGTGTAATCCAGCTACCTAATTAAATAGATAAAACTAGACACAAATTATAAAACTTCGCAAGTGCACGAATCGTTTATAAAAGCGTAGCAATAGCAAGGGTCGATCCCACAGAGATTGTAGACTTTAACTTACTAATCAATAAAAAGACTAAGAATCATAAAGAGTTGTTTTAAAAGTCTAAAAGAAATAAAAAGATTAAAACTAAATTAAGAAGTGTTGAATCACAAGTATTTATGAAGTAGTTGGGTTTAGATATCCACCAATAGTCAATAATGCTAAGTTACCTTCTGAACTTCTTCTTATTACTCATGTTTGTTCCCTTCAAGGGTATGGTATCTACTCCTTAAAGTAATGTTTCCCTAAGCCAAGAATTAGGCATGGTATCTACTCTAACTCGTTTCTTTCATTAAGTGTTTAGCATTGTATCTACTAAGTTGTACTCAAAGAAAACATAAGATCAGTGGAAACGAACAAACACTCAAGGTTCTAGAAATTGGTATCAGATCTAGATCCCTTAAGTTGATTGAACCAAGAACCCCTAAAGATTCCCTTGTTACAGGTTATGGGCACGAGATACGGGTCGTCTCAATATGCTCATATAACAGATTCAGATAGATGGTAATGCAAACTTGAATTTCTCAAGTTCTGTACGTCAGTCGACTGGCTCTCACCTCAGTCGACTGCTCTCAGAGCTTCGAGAACAAGTTTGATTATCATAAATCTATATCAATTCAATCAGATTCAATCAATAAGTAAAATAGAAGAATTCAGAAGAATATAGCACTACATAACTACGGCTTCAATCTACCCAACTATGAAATTAGTTCCACATAATAATACTTTTATTAATCAACAAGTTTGAATACATGGTTAACATAAACGAATAAGAAAGAGAAGGAATAAACTGATGTAGTTCGGCTAGATGGTCGGCTGGCTGTCACACAGTCGACCGGCCGTTCTTTTCTTAATGCTTGATCTCCTTTCTTCTTCTTTCTATGTTGCTGATAAAGTGCTTCTTGTTGATGATTCTGGAACTCTGCGATTCGGTGATTCAGGATGCGTGCAGAAGAGAGTCTTTTCGAGAGTCTCCTTTCGCTTCTTTCTTGATTGGTATTTATAGAACAAGAGAAGAGAATTAGGGTTTGTACTTTTTGCAGAGAAGTCCTCTTCTTTTGTTATTTCTTTCCTTATCTTCATCAGCCGTTTATTTCTTTCTCTTTTTCTTCTTTCCTTCCTTATCTTCTCACCACGTGCTTCTTGCTTTGATTGTTTGAGAAGTTGTTATTCGCAGAAAACACCTGGGTTTGGATAACTTAATTTTGATTCGGATTTGGATGAGGATGCATCTGTTCTTATCTTCTGACTCGCCGCGTACCAGTCGACTGTCTTGGGACACAGTCTACTGTGCCGAGCCTTATCAAACTCTCTGCCCAGTCGCCTGGTTGAAGAGTCAGTCGACTGATCTCTGCTGTTCCCTGTATATCATCCTCTCAGTCTGTGTTAGTCTGGAATCTGCTTCGTTTTTGCTGCTTTTGGTTGTTTCTTATGGAAAAAGAGAAAAGAAGCATAAATACCACATATAGAGCATTTAAATGTCTAATTGCCTTAAGATTATTGCTCCTAAAAGTGAATAATATTTGGTTCATCAATAACTCGCAACCCATAGAAAGAAACTGAGATCTGTCAGAAGGGTTGGAAAATAGATAGAATTCTCTACAAATTATGTTCACAAAATATTTTCAAATACTGAACTTAATAGGATCTAAAATACTGATCAAAACGGGAAAACCGGCAAAACTGAAAATATCCTTCATGCACAAAATCAACTAGTTCACATAAAACTCATCCAAATCATAACCAAACATGAACTATAGTGCACTAGAATGAGTTCAAGAAATATGGTATAGAGTATATCACAAGTCCATAACAAGTCTACCATGAATAACACAAATGAGCACATGATATCATATGAACAACACGCATATATACAACAAGAAGTGGTCAATCCTAGGTTATTTTATGTCATGTATATCGTGAGGCAACTATGGTCGAATCAACACAATAGAGACAATATCAACAAGGGGATTCACACACAAATTGTCTCTAGAACCCAACTACACTACATGCGGTATTTAGTACTTATATTTCACAAAGAAAAGAATACAAGTTACTTGCCTTATAACAGACGACAAAAACGACGAAGCAAGAATAATGGAAACGGATTTTCGAGCATGAATACAACGAAAACGAGAATCACGAACCAAAACAAACTGCATGAACTCAACAAACACAAAGGTGAGCACACACAACTCAACAAACCAAAACACTCACTCAAGAGAGAGCGAGGGACGACGGACAGAAGACGACGAAGCACGGCACCAGCAAGGTGCTGTTGCTGCTGGCTTTCGGCGTCGAGAGCATGGGTAGGAGACGGGGAAGCAGGAGGCGACTGGCTGCTGACTGCATACAGTAGTGCGGCGATCGGGAGGAGCACAACACGTCGGGGAGTCGGCGACTGGACGGCAGGGGAAGGCTCGGGAGAGAGATGATCAGAGAGGGAGAGGGTGAAGTCGGTGGGGGGGGGGGGGGTCTACACACAGGGAGAGGGGGAAAGAGAGCGGGAGAACCAGAGGATCGGGATAGCACAGCAATGGGTTCGGGAGTCTAGGGTTGGATGGTAGGGATGAATAGCAAGAGTATATGAATATATATATGGGTAGAAGAGGTTGCACTAGGGTTTCCAATGAATGACGGCTGCATATAGGGGTCGGGTTTGGGTATGCAGCGGGTCTAGGTAGTTTAAGAAGGAAGTGGGTTGGGGATTAATAAATAGGGTATGGGTTTAAGGTGTATGTCTTAATTAACAGGGTATGGTTTAAATAATTAGGTTAGGAAAATGGGTATTAATGGATTTAAAACAAATGGTTTAAAAAAATAATTAAATAGGACAAGAACAGTATAATTAGGATTGAACAAATAGAAAATCTGGGATAAAAAATAAAGCTTGATCAATCAAGAAGGGAAGAAAGACAACTAGAAAAATCAAGAACTCAAATTAAACGATGAATCAACCAAACGAATATATAGAAGAAAAGATCCAAAATACGATCCAAAAGATACAAGCTGAAACAAATACAAGGACAAAGAAAATACACTCAAAATACACAAAATGGAAAACATGGGTTACAACTAAATACCGCTTGTAGAGTGGCTTTCGTCTTTAGATTCATTCTTGTGCAAAACCCTTGTTAGATCTTGTCTCTACTTGTTGATCCATCCGTAGTCGTCTTTGGTTACACACATGATATGAAATAACTTAGAAATAATTAGTTCTTGTTGCATATATGCATGTTGTTCGTGATTTATGAAGTGTCGTACGATCTTGTATGCATGATGCGTTAGTCGTAGTATGACTTGTTGTAAAGTTGTTAAATACACTATACCATGTTTTTTGGACATCTAGTATACCATATTGCATATTTTTCTATGATTTGGATGGGTTTTATAAAAACTAGTTGATTTTATGCATAAAGAAGATTTCTGTTTTTGTTGTGATCCAGTTTTGTTCAGTATTTTAGACCCTATTAAGGTCAGTATATGAAAATTATTTGTGAATATGAATTATAGAGAATTCTGTCTACTTTTCAGAATTTTTGACAGACTCACTTTCGATTTGTGAGTTGCAAGTTATTGTTGTTTTATTACAGATGTGTAGAAAATTCCAGATTCTGATTTATATGAATTCTGTATGGTTATTTATTTCTATACTAATGTTAAAGATAATATTTTGATCCAATATTTTGCTGAGTACAACTAGACTTGATTGGGATTAATCCCTAATTTTTTTGGATTTATGTGAAGACTTTTACAACCTATTCTATGCTTGCAAACAACTACTATACTTACAGAATTTTCATGTTGTTCAGTAAAGAACCTAAATATCAACCTGATTCTAGTTGTTGTTGACAAAATCTCTGTAAATATGAAATGTAGCCTACCGTATATATTTTACTACCCTTTTGACGGATCTGGATTACGATTTATATTTTGAAATCTATCACTGTTTTAGTACTGCTGTGTCTATGATTTCAGATTTACAAATTTGCTGCATCTTGCTGTCTTCTGATTTTATTTGACCATACTATCTATGTTGGAAAATTATAAAATTATATTTGCTGATACTAGACATACTAGAGAATACCCCAAATTTTTCTTGGAATTTTATCTGTATGTTTTTATGCCGTTTTTCTGTTTATGAATACAAACTTCTGATTCTGGTTGAACATGTTTTCTGGATACAATTCTGTTTTGAGTCCTGTTTTTGTGGAATACCATATGACTTTTATATATTTGATGGATTCGGCTGGGATTCTATTTTTTAGATTTTCTGACGGATCCAGATTTGCATGTCCGTGGCAACGGGAATCCCATATTTGGTGCAGTACTATCTTGCTGTCCAGAACTAGAATTTTCATTGTCTTAGTCTATTTTGAGTCTTCCATCACCCGTTCGTGTTCTTTATTCAACTTGTACTTGTCCCTTATTATCTCTCTGTTGCCGCTAAATTTGGTGTGGGGGCAAACAGATAGTATTTGTGGATTCTTAGGGAAACTGAATAGTCAACCTGTATACCTGTTCCGTCGGGGTTGATCGTCGATCCTGCCGTACACCTGCAAAAAGTGCGAGACACCGGGGTTGTTCCCGGCGACGCACCCTCTGACGCTCAAGTCAGTAATCTGGAAGACTATGAAAGAGCGCAAAAACTGGTGAAAGATTGATTACCTCTTAATGGAGATGGGTGGGGGGTATTTATAGGCATCTTAGGAAACAGATTAGGCATGTAATTCCTTGTGAATAGATAAGGAATGTGATCCCTAATCCCCAGTGAAAGGATAGATATGAATCAGGGCCGTTGATTAATATTAATCAGAAACCTTAATTCTATCCTGTCGGACCGGGGTTGTTGCGGGTTGAAACCTGCACCCGGTTGAGGTGGATCTATTCGTGGGTTATTGGATCTGTGAGGTGGAAACCCAGTACCCGCTTCTGACCCGCTTGTAGGTGAAATTACTGTCTTACCCCCGGACTTCAGGATTTATGCCCAATTTGGACGGTCTCGATTAAACCCCTACTTTTAGCCATATCACGAGCCCCCCACTCCCAAAGGCTGAGGGCGATCAGTCTTTGAGGAGTAGTTTGACTGTTTTAGTGGCTAGTGGAGTTGTATCGGAGTCCGAATGGGTGATTTTGAATCCCGAAGTGGGTGGTAAGGTAACTCCTTCTTTTTTAAAGCCATATGGTGTATCGAGTTTTTATCTATTTTTTCGGGCTATTTATTTGATTTTGCGATGTGTTAACTAATCGCTCGGGGGTCTTAGCCGTATATTCTAGGCAATAATTGTTTGTTCGGGGGCTCGAAAACATCCCTCCGAATTTTTAATTATTTTCTAGAATTTTTTGCTAATTTTTCCGATTTTTTAGCAATTTTTTAAATAAATAATACGATTTAAATAAATAAAAATCGATTTTTAAATACCGATTTATGACGTGATGTCATCTGGGCCTTTGATCAACGTGGAGCACGAATTTTCGAACGATCAGACGGTCCTTGTTCCTCGGCAGACTTTTTCGCCGTATACGAGGGTCGGCACCTCGGCACCTCGGCTCGGAGACTCAACTCCCCGGCTAGATGGGTCGGTACCTCGGTTCGGAGGATCCGAGGGACGTGGCGTCATCTGGGCCGTCCATCTCAGCGTGGATCCCCATAAAATGCTATCTTGTCGTTTAGTGGACGTGGCAGAATCTGGGCCGTCCATCATGACGAGCACGTTTTTTCACAAGATCCAACGGTTGATATGGGTCGGCGTGTTTTTTCGCCATATACGAGGGTCGGTACCTCGTCACCTCGGCTCGACCTTACCCTCTCCGAGGTGCATGGGTCGGCTCGGAGGATTGGTTCCTCGGCTCGGTGGATCAGCGCTTCGGCTCGGAAGGTCAGTGCCTCGGTTCGGAGGATCCGAGGGACGTGGCATCATCTGGGCCGTCCATCTCAGCGTGGATCCCCATAAAACGCTATCTTGTCGTTTAGTAGACGCGGCAGAATCTGGGCCGTCCATCATGACGAGCACGTTTTTTCACATGATCTAACGGTTGATATGGGTCGGCGTGTTTTTTTGCCATATACGAGGGTCGGTACCTCGTCATCTCGGCTTGGCGCGTCAGGGCTGTTTGGCCGAGGGGCTGAGTTGGCCGTTTAGAAGGAAATGTCTCTTGAGGGTTCCACCCTTCCGTGCCTAGTAGCTCGGCTGCTCGGCTGAGCTGTTCGGTAGCTCGGCTGGGCAAGCCGATGGCAGGCAGCTCGGAAGATACGCGTGGCCAGATCTGGGCCGTTCATCATGGTGCGCATCACGAGGATGGGGTTCAGATCACGAGAAAACGTTATCTTGTCGTTTTGTGGACGTGGCGCAATCTGAACCGTCCATCAGATTCTGTCGCGGATTTTTGAGAGATCCGACGGTGACTTCGCCTCGGGATGATTTTTTGCCATATACGAGGGTCGGTACCTCGTCATCTCGGCTCGGCGCGTCAGAGCTGTTTGGCCGAGGTGCTGAGTTGGCCGTTTAGAAGGAAATGTCTCTTGAGGGTTCCACCCTTTCGTGCCTAGTAGCTCGGTTGCTCAGCTGAGCTGTTCAGTAGCTCGGCTGGGCAAGCCGATGGCAGGCAGCTCGGAAGATACGCGTGGCCGGATCTGGGCTGTTCATCATGGCACGCATCACGAGGATGGGGTTCAGATCACGAGAAAACGTTATCTTGTCGTTTTGTGGACGTGGCGCAATCTGAACCGTCCATCAGATTCTGTCGCGAATTTTGGAGAGATCCGACGGTGACTTCGCCTTGGGATGATTTTTCGCCATATACGAGGGTCGGTACCTCGTCATCTCGGCTCGGCGCGTCAGGGCTGTTTGGCCGAGGTGCTAAGTTGGCCGTTTAGAAGGAAATGTCTCTTGAGGGTTCCACCTTTCCGTGCCTAGTAGCTTGGCTGCTCGGCTGAGCTGTTCGGTAGCTCGGCTGGGCAAGCCGATGGCAGGCAGCTCGGAAGATACGCGTGGCTGGATCTGGGCCGTTCATCATGGCGAGCATCACGAGGATGGGGTTCAGATCACGAGAAAACGTTATCTTGTCATTTTGTGGACGTGGCGTAATCTGAACCGTCCATCAGATTCTGTCGCGGATTTTGGAGAGATCCGACAGTGACTTCGCCTCGGGATGATTTTTTGCCATATACGAGGATCGGTAACTCGTCATCTCGGCTCGGCGCGTCAGGGCTGTTTAGCCGAGGTGCTGAGTTGGCCGTTTAGAAGGAAATGTCTCTTGAGGGTTCCACCCTTTCGTGCCTAGTAGCTCGGCTGCTCGGCTGAGCTGTTCGGTAGCTCGGCTGGGCAAGCCGATGGCAGGCAGCTCGGAAGATACGCATGGCCAGATCTGGGCCGTTCATCATAGCGCGCATCACGAGGATGGGGTTCAGATCACGAGAAAACGTTATCTTGTCGTTTTGTGGACGTGGCGCTATCTGAACTGTCCATCAGATTCTGTCGCGGATTTTGGAGAGATCCGACGGTGACTTCGCCTCGGGATGATTTTTCTCCATATACGAGGGTCGGTACCTCGTCATCTCGGCTCGGCGCGTCAGGGCTGTTTGGCTGAGGTGCTGATTTCATTATTTTGAAGGGGCGCAGTAGCTCGGTTGCTCAGCCGGGCTGTTCGATAGCTCGGCTTGGCAGACCGGTGGCCGAGTCGTCGACTTAGTGATTTGAAGAGTTTTTTGCTTCTCGTAACGTTGCAACTTTCCGCTTGTCGCTTTGGCTTCTTAGTGGGCTTTTTACGTTTCCCAAGGAGGCCCAACATTTCAGGGGTTATAAGTTTTCACCCCCACTCCCAAGCTCATTTCTTACTCTTTACTCCCAAGACTTTGCTTTTGTTCTTTAAGTTCTCTGCTAGCGGCGACTTTCGCTCCAAGGCGGTGCTGTTAGCTGTCGCGTGGGCCAGGCGATTTCCGGTGAGCGCATTCCGACCGTGAACGTCACTTCAAAGGTCAGTTTACTTAGTCTTAGCCTTTTTTCTAGAGATGTCACGAGTGAACTCGGGGAGTGGGGCCTCGTCCTCGGGCGATGATGGTGCCGAGGAGAGGAGGAGGTCGGAGATCCGGAGAAAGGGTAAACAGGTTGCCGAACCGTCTGTAGCCGAGGCGAGGCAGGAGAAGAAGAAGAGGAGGGTGGAGACCTAATCCCCCGTGGTTGAGGTGGTCGTGCAAAACCCAAAGCAAGCTCCCGAGATGGGACGATATCCCTCTGTTCTATCCGGGCATTCGGGCGTCAGGCAGTACGAGGGCGACCTTTTGGAGAAGGCGGTCTATGGAAAGTCGAAAATCCTCGAAGAACCCAACCTGGCTCTTCCCACCGAGGCTGACGAGCTTATTTCGGTGCTGTCCGAGAAGGATCTTCTTCGGATCAAAAAGGGATTCGCCATCCCGCCGGAGTACAAGCTGATGCTCCCCGGCCCCGGGATGCGAGCGAATTCCAAGTTGTCATCGTCGGACATGTGCATGTTCGACTTTGACTCCTTGAATGCCGGACTGCGTTTTCCGCTGCATCCTTTCATCCTCCAGATCCTCGGCTGGTTCTGCCTCGCGCCGACCCAATTCATGCCGAACACATGGCGTCACGTGAATGCTTTCTTGCTTCAGTGCCACAGAGCCGAAGTAGTGCCGGACTTGACAGTCTCCCGAGGCTTGTATCGGATAAACAGGCAGCACAAGACGGAGTATCGGTACTACTTGGGGCCGAGGAAGGGTGTTAGGATTATAGAAAACCCCGACTCAATTAAGGGTTGGAAAGAGAAGTACTTTATAATAAGGGGTGAGGCGATTCGGCATATTCCGACCCGGTGGAAAGTGGAGGTGCCGAAATTTGCGCGAGCCGACCTTGTATTGTCTGAGGCCGAGGAGGAGGTGGCGAGGAAGATTATGGCCCTTCCGCTGTTGAGTTGGAAGGAGTTGATGGAGGTGTTGTTCGGGTCCGGCCTAAGCCCCATCGACCCGAGTATGCTCCTGACATCTCACTTATTTTCGTTTTTCAAGTCTTTAGTTCGTCTTGCTGATTTGTTTTTTGTTGTCCGATGCAGAAGCGATGAAGATTGATTTCAACTCTATGATGGCCGATAGGTCCAAGCTGGCCGGGGGCAGAAAGAGGAAGAGGGCGACCGAGCCTGCCTCGTCGACTCCGCAGCCCACTGTCGCTTCTACCACCACCCCGCCTCCTCCTGCTACCGAGGTGCCTTCGGAGGTGGTTGTTGCCGAGGAGGCCTCGATCCCTGTCGCCCCGATCGTGATTGAGGGGGCGTTTGACGTCAACGCGGCGCTGGCGCTCGAGGCTCCTCCGTTGACTAAGGCGGCCGAGGAAATCTTGACCGAGCAGCACAAACAGTTGTTCGTGCCGAACTGGCAGGTGAGGAATCATGACGGATTCCTCGGCAACTCGCAGATGTCAGTGCAGGTCGTCAAGCACTTGGCGACCCCGAAGGACAGAGCCGCGCTGAAGGCGGGGACAGTCGGCGACGACACCTATGAAGGCGCTCGGTCGCTCGTTTCAGTAAGTGTCTTCTTGCGAATTTCTCCAAGTTTGTTGTTCGGCTTGCGCATCACTCTGATCGTTGTCTTTGTAGGCCACCTGCCACTTCGGCCACCTCCTCGAGACGTTTGCCGCGCCGGAGAAGGAGCTGAGGGCCGCCAGCGACAGAGACAGGACGGCAAAGGTCAGGGCGATCAAGGAACTTGAGGCCGAGCAGAGGCGAGCCGAGGCCCTGGAAATTTGGGTGGCCGACCTTGTTGCCGACCTGGAGAAAGCCAAGGGGCGCATCGACGCGAAGTCTGCCAAGGCCGCCAAGGCCGCCAAGGAGCTGGCTACGGCGCTGATGTCCTTGGCCGAAGAGAAGGCGGAGAAGGAGGCCTTGGCGACGAAGATCAGGGCCGAGGTGGAGAAGGAGGCCGAGGCCGAGGTGAAGAAGCACATGGCCGAGAACATGGAGAGGTCCTATCAGAGGGCACTCGATCATGTTCAGGATCGTGTCCCCGGCTTCGAGCGGGTTGGCTACAGACTGTGGCCAGGATCGCCTGCAAGCGGCGAGGAGGAGGGCGGCGAAGGCGACGAGGATGAAGGCGACGACGAGGAGGAGACCGACCCCCCTACGGCGAATGCCCGAGTCGAGGGGAGGATCGAGGGGCCATCTAACGACGTGCCCGAGGTCGACGCGGCGACGCAGGTGGACCCCTGATCCCCTCGCAAATTCTTTGTAATTTCTTGTTTTGTTTCTTCTTTCAAAAGTGTAATGCCTTTTGCGGACTGGCCACCGCTTTTAATGAATGAAAAATGTTTTGACTTCGAAATTTTGTCTAAGTGTTTGGTTCGGCAATATAGTACTTCAATGCTATCCCTTTCTCATTTCAGATTGCCGAGCAGGCTCTTATCACCTCGGCTGATCAGCGCCGAGCCAAGTTGTTTAAGCGGTCTCGGGAGGATCGTCTTGAGGGTGAGGTTCACCTGACGAGGAGGATACTTTACAACTTAGAGATTAGGCATAGTGAGGCGTTGGCCGAGCTGCACCATCTACGGATAGTCGAGGCCGAACTATCTGCTAAGGAGGAAGAGTTGGTCCGGGTCTCGGCCGAACGAGACGACTTTGCAAGGAAGGTAGAACAATTGCAAAGGGTGACGGTCGACAAGAGCACCGAGGTGACCCACTTGCGACGCGTCATATCTGACAGCGCCGAGTATCCTGGTTCGGCGAAACTTCCTCGATTCAAAGTGATTGTGAAGGACGACACGTTGAAGGACCGGATCGTCGAACTGGAAGAGGAGGTTGCTCGGCTCAAACCTCCGCCGGCGAGGGCTAATGTCCGGAGCACCTCATGCACTCGCGAAGAGATTGAGCGAGGGATCACGTTTTATCAAGCCGCGAGCCGGACTCCTATCATCGGCAGATCAGCAGCTGACGCCCAAAGCGGCGTAGCGGTGTCTTCAAGTGGTGCTTCGGTCGGTGCAACTGTCAGGGTCAGTGGCGAGGAGGCGTCTCGATTCGTTGGTCTGGAGACGAGCTCAGAGGTCAGGAAGCGCCGACCCAAGGTATCGCTGAACCGGAGCGTACCCCTTCCTCGGAGGCAGTAAACGGGTCGTGTCTTATCTTCGGATGTCTTTAGAACCGTCCTTCGGGCTGTTTTTCAAACTCTTTTGTTGTAATCTTTTTGCGGATTTATCCAAGTTACATTAATAAAATTGGAGTTGATTTATCCGAACTGTTATCTGCTGGCTTCTTATTGCATTGTAATCGCGCTAGCTAGGGTAGGCTCGAAACGAATCCACGAGGCAAGTGTTTGCTTTATCGAGCATCTTGGCCTCGAAATTCACACTTTTGCCGCGGTTCTGAATCTCGCTCGGCGCCTTCAGATATGGCGTTGAGAACGGTACCCCATAATTAATGCGCGGCGCTCCAGTTCCCTAGGTGCGACTTTTGGACTCCCGAGGGTCATAATGACGGTCTCTTGGGGGAATGCTCTAAATCCCACACGCCCCCTTGCAGTTTGTCATCGCAGTCTAGAGCTCTTGTGGCATCGACGGCGTCTGCCCTTGGGCGGATGCCAGCTTAGTGAAAAAATTTCGCCTCGAGAGGTTCGGAAGAGTGGTCACCCTACTGCCTTGTTCTTCTCCCGTTCCTGACGGCCCCGATGTAGGTGTCAGGGGCGAGGGAGGACAAGGCAGAAGAGTTGGCTACCGTAGTCCGGGCCCGAGGAAAAGGCTCTTCGGGAGGAGAGGTGGTCGCTCTTCCACCATGGTCTTCTCCTGACTCTGACGGCTCCGAGGCGGGTGTCAGGGTCAGGGGAGATCATGGTGGATGAGGTGATGACCAGAATCCGGAATTCGGGGGAGGTCCCTGAGAACCTTAATCCGAACTTTTAGAGACTAAGTTTTTGCTTCGTAATAGGTTGGCAGTGCTCATACGGCTCGTCGGCCGAGGCGATCGCGGAAGAAAGTTGATTCGGATTGCCGGTTGTTTAACGTTTGGGGCCGAGCGAGGTGAGGCGATCAGGGCCGTTGGATGGTGGCACGAATCTTGAGGCTGGTCCAATCCCCAAGAAAACGTTATCTTGTCGTTTTGCGGACACGTGACTGAATTAGATCCGTTCATCACGCCCTAGCACATTTTCTGAGACGACCTAATGGTGGTTTCGTCTCGGGAGGTTTTTTCGCCATATACGAGGGTCGGTACCCCGTCCGCTCGGCTCGACAGTCGTGGGGGCAGGTCGGAGTGGCCATCTAACCCCGGCCCGTTTGGGGACAAGCCGGGGAGGTAAAGTCAAGCCATGGGACCCCTACTATCGTTAGACTAGTTTAAGGGTTGTGGGAGCAGTTCCGAATGGCGAGCTACTTCTAGATCGCTTAGGAGCGATCATGCGAAGTAGAATCGAGCCAAGTGTTGGACTCCGAACCATTCAACGGCTGCGGGAGCAATTTCGAACGGCGATCTACTTCTGGCTCGTTTATGGGCGAGCCGAGAAAGTAAAGTCGAGCCGAGTGCTAGACTCCGAACCATCGTGAGGTTAGTTTAAAGGTTGTGGGAGCAGTTCCGAATGGCGAGCTACTCCTAGATCGCTTAGGAGCGAACTTACAAAGTAGAATCGAGCCAAGTGTTGGACTCCGAACCATTCAACGGCTACGGGAGCAATTTCGAACGGCGATCTACTTCTGGCTCGTCTATGGGCAAGCCGAGAAAGTAAAGTCGAGCCGAGTGCTGGACTCTGAACCATCGTGAGGTTAGTTTAAGGGTTGTAGGAGCAGTTCCGAATGGCGAGCTACTCCTAGATCACTTAGGAGCGAACTTACGAAGTAGAATCGAGCCAACTGTTGGACTCCGAACCATTTAACGGCTGCAGGAGCAATTTCGAACGGCGATCTACTTCTGGCTCATCTATGGGCGAGCCGAGGAAGTAAAGTCGAGCCGAGTGCTGGACTTCGAACCATCGTGAGGTTAGTTTAAGGGTTGTGGGAGCAGTTCCGAATGGCGAGCTACTCCTAGATCGCTTAGGAGCGAACTTACGAAGTAGAATCGAGCCAAGTGTTGGACTCCGAACCATTCAACAGCTGCGGGAGCAATTTTGAACGGCGATCTACTTCTGGCTCGTCTATGGGCGAGCCGAGGAAGTAAAGTCGAGCCGAGTGCTGGACTCCGAACCATCGTGAGGTTAGTTTAAGGGTTGTGGGAGCAGTTCCGAATGGCGAGCTACTCCTAGATCGCTTAGGAGAGAACTTGCGAAGTAGAATCGAGCCAAGTGTTGGACTCCGAACTATTCAACGGCTGTGGGAGCAATTTCGAACGGCGATCTACTTCTGGCTCGTCTATGGGCGAGCCGAGGAAGTAAAGTCGAGCCGAGTGCTGGACTCCGAACCATCGTGAGGTTAGTTTAAGGGTTGTGGGAGCAGTTCCGAATGATGAGCTACTCCTAGATCGCTTAGGAGCGAACTTGCGAAGTAGAATCGAGCCAAGTGTTGGACTTCGAACCATTCAACGGCTGTGGGAGCAATTTCGAACGGCGATCTACTTCTGGCTCGTCTATGGGCGAGCCGAGGAAGTAAAGTCGAGCCGAGTGCTGGACTCCGAACCATCGTGAGATTGAGGGGTTAAAAGCAGAGAGATGTAACAGTATCAAAAATACGAAAAACTTTATTTATTAATATCCAATGATCGGCTGCTTCTAAAGTTGCTAGCCGTTATTACAATGAAAAATAAAGGAAAAATCACTACTAGTAACAGGAAGGCAATGGTTCGACATCTCGGGTTACTTAGAAAGGCGTCGTTGCTCTCTCTTGGTATTTCAAGAGATGGTCGGCATTCCAAGTCCTGGGAATCTCCCTGCCTTCGAGATCTTCTAGCTTGTATGCACCGGGGCGGATCACTTTTGAGATCTTGTAGGGTCCCTCCCAATTCGGGGCCAATTTGCTTTTCTGTCCGGGGAACGAGATGGCCAATTTTCGGAGGACTAGGTCCCCTTCTTTGAGGTCCGTTGGGCGGACTCTTTTGTTGTATGCTTGCTCAATCCTTCTCCGGTAGCTTTGTTGCCGTATAGCAGTTCTTTCTCGGATTTCGTCTATCAAGTCTAGACTTGCTCTGAGCTCTCTAGCATTCTGCTCTTCTTCAAAAGCTATCAAACGAGGAGAGGGTATTCCGACTTCTAGGGGAATGGTGGCCTCGGACCCGTAGGTGAGATTGAACGGACTCTCGCCTGTTGGGGTCCGCTTTGTGGTGCGGTAGTTCCACAGCACGTTGGGCAACTGATCAACCCACAAGACCTTGGAACACTTGTCTAGTCTCTTCTTGATGCCTGAGAGGATCTGTCGGTTGGCATTTTTGGCCTGGCCATTTGAGTGAGGATGAGAGACGGAGGAGAAGCGGTGTTGTATAGCGAGGTCCTCACATAAGGCTCAGAAGGCAGCCCCAGTGAACTGTGTTCCATTATCTGTAACTATGACCCGGGGAATGCCGAATCGGTAGATCACATTTTTCCTGAAGAATTGAACGACCCTGTGCTCGGTGATTGTAGCCAGGGGCTCGACCTCTATCCATTTCGAGAAATAGTCGACTACCACGACTAGGAACTTTAACTGTCCGGGAGCTGGTGGAAACGGCCCTAGTAAATCCATCCCCCACATTGCGAAGGGGATCGGACTTGATAGGGAGGTGAGTGGTGCTTGTGGAAGGCATCGGATGTCGGAATACTTCTGACAGGAGCTGCATTGCCTGACGTGTCGTTCGGCGTCCCGTAGGAGAGTGGGCCAGAAATACCCGTAGTTCAATACTTTGCGCGCCAGGGCTCTGGAGCTAGAATGGGCCCTGCCAATGCCCTCATGAAGTTCTTGCAGGGCGTAGTCGGCTTGCCCGGGGGAGAGGCACCTTAGGTAAGGCCGACCGTCTACTTGGGTGAAGGAGCGTTTATATAGGATGCCTTCGATTAATGTATAACGCTCGGCTCGGGCTCTTATTCTTCGTGCTTCCTTCGGATCCTGGGGGAGGAGTCCGTCTCTTAGAAATTCGACGAGGGGTTTCATCCAATTGTCTTCGAGGAGAACAGGCAATGCTTCAACAGAGTCGAGTGCATCGTCCTCTATGCTCGGCTTCAGGAGGACTTCTATCAAAACAGTCTGTTCGAGGCCTTGAAGGGAAGAGGACACTAATTTGGATAGGGCATCGGCCTGAGCATTTTCTTCTCTGGGGATTCTTTGGATGAGGGCCTCTTCAAACAGTGCCATGAAACTTTTGACTTTAGCCAAGTATTTAACCATCCTGTCATCGCGGGCTTCATACTCGCCGAGGACCTGATTGACGACCAACTGAGAGTCGCTGAAGATCCGTAGGCATTGTGCCCCTGCATTTCGGGCCATTCCAAGGCCGGCTATGAGCGCCTCGTATTCAGCTTCGTTGTTCGAGGCTTTGAAGTTTATACGGAGGGAGTATTGGAGGATAAAGTCATCTGGGCCTGCCAGGATGACCCCTGCCCCGCTTCCCTCGTTACAAGAGGACCCGTCGACGTAGACCGACCAGACGGGTGGTCCCTTCATTGTTTGGCTGGACTCGGGGATAGTAGTTTCAACTATGAATTCGGCTAGTGCCTGTGCTTTGATCGCGGTCCGAGGCTGATAAGTTATATCATGTTGGCTCAGCTCGATCGACCACTTCATAAGGCGACCGGAAGTCTCGGGCTTGTGAAGAACCTGTTTCAGCGGCTGGTCGGTAAGAACGACCACCGAATGGGACTGAAAGTAGGGGCGAAGCTTTCTCACGGCCATTACCAGGGCATAGGCCATTTTCTCAATCTTCGGGTACCGGAGCTCGGCGTCCCGAAGCACCTTGCTGACGTAGTAGATGGGCTTCTGAGCCCTTTCTTCTTCTCTGACTAAGACCGCACTAAGCGTCTGTTCGGAAGCTGCCAGGTAGAGGTAGAGCGGTTCGCCAGGTATTGGTTTGCTGAGAAGAGGTGGATTGACGAGGTAAGCTTTAAGCTGGTCGAAGGAGTCTTGTTGCTGCTGCCCCCACTCAAATCCTTTAGCCCCCCTGAGGGCTTTGAAGAACGGGAGGCACTTCTCCCCGGACTTTGACAGAAAATGCCCTATGGCGGCTAGGCGGCCAGTTAATCTCTGAACTTCTTTGGCATTTCTTGGGGGGGCCATGTCCACTATGGTCTTGATCTTCTCCGGGTTCGCTTCTATTCCTCGTTGGCTAACCATGAAGCTGAGGAACTTCCCTGATGAGACGCCGAACGCACACTTGTTCGGGTTAAGCCTCATATTGTGCTTTCTTAAAACGTCAAATGCTTCTTGGAGGTCAGCCACATGATCAGTGCCTCGGATGCTTTTCACAAGCATGTCATCGACGTACACCTCCATGTTCCGGCCGATCTGAGCCTGGAAAACCTTGTTGACGAGGCATTGGTATGTTGCCCCCGCATTCTTTAGACCGAACGGCATGACTCTGTAGCAATAGAGCCCCTGGTCGGTCACAAACGAGGTCTTCGGGATATCCTGGGGGAACATTCTTATCTGATTGTAACCTGAGAAAGCATCCATGAAGCTGAGGAGCTCGTGTCCCGAGGTTGCGCCAATCAGAGTGTCAATACTCGGCAGAGGGAAGGGATCTTTGGGACAGGCCTTGTTGAAGTCGGTGAAATCAATACAAATCCTCCAAGTCCCGTTGGACTTCTTCACCATTACTACATTCGATAACCACTCCGGATAGTTCACTTCCTGTATGAATCGGGCCTTCAAGAGTTTGTCCACCTCCTCTTTGATAGCGAGCTGACGCTCGGGGGCGAATTTGCGCCTCTTCTGGTGAACCGGTTTGGACCCCGGATCAACGCTCAGGCGGTGGACCAAGAGTTCTTCGGATATACCGGGCATATCTGCTGCTGACCATGCGAAGAGGTCTTGATTGGTTCGGATGCATTTTACAATATCTGAGTATAGGGCGGACGGGAGGGTCTTGCTAACAAAGAACTTGTGGGTCGGCTCCTGCTCAGAGAAGAGTACCTCCTCCAATTCGTCCACCAGCTCGGAAGTCGGCCGAGCAGCATCTTGGGGGAGTTCCAGTGTTTCTAAGGAGAGGACGGGTCCGAGGGTAGAGGACATATAACACTTGCGGGCCTGCTCCTGATTGCCCCTTACTTCTCCTACTCCGGCCCGAGTGGGGAATTTCATTTTGAGATGATAGGCAGAAGGGACGGCTTCAAGGGCGGCCAGACCGGGCCGACCCAAAATGACATTATAGGCTGCCAGGGACATCTACGACCATGAAGTCCATGGACTCCGTTCGGGTAGTAGGAGTTTTGCTAGTGGTTACGTCGAGGGTAATCACCCCTTCAATAGACACTGGCACTCCCGTGAACCCGTGGAGCGTGTAACCGGCGGGCTTGAGTCTGTCCCGCGAGAGCTTTAGGCCTTTAAAAGCATTGAGGAAGAGGATGTTGACGGAGCTGCCGTTGTCTACTAAGATCCTCTCCACTTTGAAGTTGGCCATGTGGAGACTGATGACGAGTGCGTCACAATGAGGGGTGCGGACACCCTCAAGATCTTCGTCAGAGAAAGTGACTGGCACTCCGAGGCCTTTGGGAGGAGGGATGGTTCGGACTGAGTTGACCTCTCTTATAAATGCTTTCCGAGAGGAGTTCGAGGAGCCCCCCATTGGACCCCCATGGATGAGGTGGAGGACTCGCTCTTCCTCAAAGTCTGGCGTCTCTTCTCGTTCCGGATGCTTGTTAGCCCCCCGAGGCTGGGGAGGAAGTTCGGCTCGGTCCTTTCTTACAAACTTCGTCAGCTGCCCCCTCTGGATAAGGGCTTCGATCTCGTTTTTCAGAGCACGGCAATCGTTGGTGTCATGCCCATGGTCCCGGTGATAACGGCACCATTTTTCTTTATCCCTCCTCTTGGCGGGGGTGTTCATCCTCGGAGCTGGGGGTAAGATCCCTTCCTTTTCGACTTCCATCAGAATAGTTGAGACGTTAGTGGTGAGGGGAGTGAACTTCTCGAATCTGGGGGGTGGTCGGCGCTGGCCGGCATTATCCTTCTGGAGCTTCTTAGCCCCTTCTTCTTCTGTCCCTTTTCTCTTAAACCCGGAGGAAGACCCCTCCCAGTTGGGTTGATGCTCGGCCTCTTCGGTCCGGATGTACTTTTCGCTGCGAAGGAGAAGGTCGGAAAAGTTCTGTGGTGGCTTCTTAGCGAGGGAGGAGCGGAGATTGGAATTGAGGACATTGGATTGAAATGCTGCTGCAACGACCGACTGGTCGAGGGATGCTATGGATCTGGCTTCGGCCGTGAACCTCTTCACGTAGTCTCTCAATTTTTCCCCCTTCTTCTGGTGGAGGTGCAATAGGGAGATGTTGGTCTTCTCAGCCCTTCGGCTGCTTACGAAATGGGTGACGAAAAGGGTCTCAAACTGTTCGAAGGAGAATATTGAGGCAGGGGCAAGGCGTGAGTACCATTCTCGAGCTGGGCCCTTGAGAGTTGCGGGGAAGGTCTTGCAGAGGAGGGCGTCGGAAGCTTGATGGAGGAGCATCAGGGTCTTAAAGCTTTCGACGTGATCGACTGGGTCGGTCACCCCGGTGTAAGTCTCAAATTGGGGAGGTTTGAAGTCGAACGGCACAGGTGCATCCACAATGGTTCGAGAGAAAGGGGGTCGGCTGGGACGTAGAGTCCTCCCCCTAAGTTCCTCTTCTCGGTCTATCTGACCCAGGCGCCTCTCTACTTCATGAAGACGGCGGTACATGGTGTCACCCCTCCGACGGTAATCAGCCGAGTCCCTAGACTCGTCTTCGTATGAGGGAGAGCGAGGGCTACGGCGATGATAACTTCGGGAGCGGCGAGGACTTGGGGTACGCCAGGAGTTGCTAGGAGCAGGACGAGGAGATGGGGACCGTCGGCGAGGGCTTCGAACCGGAGGAGGAGATGGGGCCTTCGGCTCATTAGGGTTTTGACGGAGGTTGAGAGCCTACAGGACGGTCGCTTGGAACTGCTGGAACTCGGCACGAGTGATTGGTGCCTCATTGTTCCTGGGCTGTTGCCGACCCGTGGGGGAGTGTCTTCTTCGGTAATGCTCGGGGGACTCTTTCCTCCCCCTGCGGACGGGGGACCTGTAGTACCGGTGGCGCGGAGACCGCTCGCCCGGATGATGCTGGCGGGAGGTTCCCTCTCGGGCCCGCTTTTCATCCAGATGGTGGCGGAGGTCATCATCTTTCTGGCGGTTGAGGGCGGTATTGTGGTGACCAGAGGCTCGGGGATGATGGGAGGCCATAGAGTCCGTGGAGGCATTGTGGATGGAGACATGCTCTTGATGAAGAGGTTGTTTCTGAGGGTTAGGACCCTTTGGATGCGGCTGATCAGGAGGGGGAAGGTCCTGTTGTAGCGGGTCTTCCGCTGTAGGGGGAAGTTGCCCTTGTGGTTGAGCGGGATTATGGGGGACTTCTTGCTGCTGATCAGGGTTGGATCCTTGGTTGGACCCCCTTGACCTGACCTTCCGGGGTGGCATGGCTAGAGAAGATCTATTCACCAGGAAGAGGAGAGGTTTCTATTCGTTAGTTTCCCACAGACGGCGCCAATCTGTTGCCGCTAAATTTGGTGTGGGGGCAAACGGATAGTATTTGTGGATTCTTAAGGAAACTGAATAGTCAACCTGTATACCTGTTCCGTCGGGGTTGATCGTCGATCCTGCCATACACCTGCAAAAAGTGCGAGACACCGGGGTTGTTCCCGGCGACGCACCCTCCGACGCTCAAGTCAGTAATCTGGAAGACTATGAAAGAGCACAAAAACTGGTGAAAGATTGATTACCTCTTAATGGAGATGGGTGGGGGGTATTTATAGGCGTCTTAGGGAACAGATTAGGCATGTAATTCCTTGTGCATAGATAAGGAATGTGATCCCTAATCCCCAGTGAAAGGATAGATATGAATCAGGGCCGTTGATTAATATTAATCAGAAACCCTAATTCTATCCTGTCGGACCGGGGTTGTTGCGGGTTGAAACCCGCACCCGGTTGAGGTGGATCTATTCGCAGGTTATTGGATCTGTGAGGTGGAAACCCAGTACCCGCTTCTGACCCGCTTGTAGGTGAAAGTACTGTCTTACCCCCGGACTTCAGGATTCGTGCCCAATATGGACGGTCTCGATTAAACCCCTACTTTTAGCCATATCACTCTCCATGTTTCTTGACTTGTTTGTGCACGTCCATGCTTGCTTGAATAATAATAACTAGAAATAAGCTGGGGTTTAAAAGGAAAGATCTGATAGTGGAAAATATAGAAACGTGTACTCGGAAGGGGATCTATAGATCCTATGTGATTACTTGATACTTGATATTGGGAGCTTGACACGTGATTACTTGACACTTGCACACTTAACACGTGATACTTGGTACTTGGAGCTTGATACTTGATACTTGATACTTGTCCCTGAGTACATTCTATGATCCACTATGAAATCTAAAATGCAACTTGCATGAATGTAGCAACCATGTGGTAAAAATCTGGGATGCATGAAGTGCTACCTAGATAGGACTAGGTACAAGACTTGAACATAATCACTTGACACTTGCTACTTGCTACTTGTTACATGTACATGATACTTGATTCTTGACATTTGTTACTTGTTACTCGTTTACTTGATGCTTGACACTTATTACATTTCACTTGCATCGGTTCATCTTGTCTTGCTACTTGTCATGTTCTTGATTTAGAGTTAGTCCTCTTTTTTGTTATTAGATCCTTCCCATGATATACTTGCTTTCTCTGTCACTCTATTCTTGTTTATCTTTCCTGTACTTGTTGCCTGTACTACAAGCGGCCCGTAACTTGCATTGACAGGCGTTTTGTTTCTCTTTCTTTTTCCTGCAATTTGTTAAATTGTAGATTATGGTGACCAGCTGCCCGATGGAGTAGGTGATCTAAAATTCTAGTTGGCTAGAGCTTTTGCTATATCTATTTATTTCTTGTTGCTTATCTTGAATAATTTTACTTGGTTACATGGATATTTGTATTGGGCTTTTTGTCCCAGACTTGTGTTTTTGTTCCAGACATGATTATTTGAAATTTAGTATTTTTGTTTCTTCTCAAGTAATCTTGTTGACTATATTGATTCAGTTATGCATGTGTGGTTGACTATTTCTCTTGTATATCTCTTGTTTATACTTGTGCTTGTTGTAAAGATCCTGACAGCTTATAAATGGTGCAAGCCATTCGTTGGACTTGTGTCGCGTATCCATATTCGGTATTCCTTTTTGGAAAGCGGGGCGTGACAAGATTTTTAGTGTTATCAGAGCCCAGGTTTGAATAATATATTAGCTTGACTAATCTGTTAGACATGTTTGGCTTAATCAAGGATTGGCTCAACAGTACACAGACTATGCAGTAACCTGAATAAATTATAATCAACTCGATCTGGATACTAGTCTTGTTTCGTTCATTCAGATCCCTTGATTCCTTGCTTTTTTCGTCTCTTAGTCTTGTGTTGTTTCTTCTTTATTTTTGATACCGGTTACTTCTTTCTTGCATTCCATTTTGCCATCATGCACCAATTCATTATTTATTTCAATTCTTCCCTGTTCATTCTCTCTTTGATTCCAGTTCTACCTACTCCCTATCTTACTTTGTTATCTTTTGTTGTTTCTTTCCTTTTGATACTATTTATTCTCTTTCATGCACTCCATTTGACACCATTGTTATCTACTTCCTTCTTTTTTTGGTATTACCACTACATTGTTTTTTTCCCTTTAATTCTCTATTTTGTTGCCTTCCCCCAGAGTTTACTTTTGCCTTGTCCTATGTACCACGTAAGAAAATTTCGAGAAAGAAATTTTGTTGTAAGGTGGGTAGGATTTGTAACCCCTGTTTTTCTTTTTCTTATATTTTGGGTGTATTTTCTTTTTTCGTGTATTTATTCATAGTGTATTCTCCTGTCCTCTTTTGAACCGTGTATTGGATCTTTATTTTCAGTATATTCATCAATTTGATTTGTCGTCTTTTTATTCGATCTTCTTGATTCAATTTGTCTGCCTATTATTCCATTCTTGGTTGATCGAGCTATTATTTTTTATCCTCATTATTTAATTGTTCATGTCCTATTTTGTTTATTCATTTTTGTTTCCATGTCTTTATTGGATCTTTTAATATTACCCCCTTTCAAGCCCTATAGGATCTTTAACCCAATGGCCTTAAACCCCATCATATCAAAACCCTACCCGTTACCCATTGTACCCGTTATCACCCTATCCATATATTCTATCCCCATATATATATATATATATATATATATATATATATATATATATACCTGTTATATTCCTAACCCCTACTCAAAAACCCTAACAGCCGCAAACCCTTAACTTCTTCATCCCCTACCTCCTTCTTTTCAAAACCCTGCACTCCTAACCTTTATTTTCCTCATCCCTGTGCACCCCCCCCCCCCCCCCCCCCGGGTCCCGATTCTCTGTAACACCTCGCAAAATTGGAAATTACAATTTTGCCATTGTGTGTTACGCACATGTATTTTGTAACGTATTTTCACCACGTATTTTGATTACTGATTATTTATGCATTTTCCATGTCGATTTTACCCTATTTTGGGTCAACCAAAAATATAATACTTCAATCTTTGTATTTTTACGTGCTTTTTATGTGTTTTTGATGCACTTATCAATTGCGTATTTTTCCATCACTAAGTGTGATATTTCTATGTGTATTGACTATTTATTTTATGTGTTCAAACTCGTTTTATAAAACGAAAATTCATTTTCTCCTATTTTGATTAAAATGCATTTTTTGAATTTTGCACGTATGATGCACGTGCAAGTTTTTATTATCATTTTGTTATTCTCATTTACAAATTTTTAGCATGCATAAGTTTTAATTAGCCTTCTTTTGATCCATGGACCTATAGATTAAAATCTAGCTCATTGGGAGGGGAGCCCACTAGATAATTAAATTAATTAATTAAAAATGAGCCCATGTAGCAAGCCCACTAATAAAATCACATTTTTAGTTAAACATGCACTATTACATGACAAGTTACAAACTATAATACACATTTAGAGTTATAGAAATGTGTTCATATTTGTTTGTGCATGTGTGCATGCACACACAAATGTATTTGGACCATTTTTTGGGCAAGATGAGAGAGTTAAGGCTTATAGGAGTGGGGAGATGAGAGGTTGGGAGTTTTAGGAGTTAGGAAAATTGGAGAGGTTGAATGATGAGTTGAGAAAATAAAGAGATGGAGATTAAATTTGAATGATTTATTAGGTTGTGAAATTTTGCAAATGAGACCCTAACCTAGACCTATAAATAGCACCCATTTCTTCTCATTCTTCACACCAAAAAAAATAAAAGAAATAAGAGAGAAAGAAAAGAAAGAAAGAAAAGAAAGAGAGTGAGAATCCTTTTGCTTGGAGGAATTGCTAGAGAGAAGAAGCCATTGCTAGGAGAGGGAGCTTGCTAGGAGGAGAAGACATTGCAAAGAGTTTGTCTTGGAGCTAGAAGTAGTGTTCCCATCCTTCCTTTCAATTGATCAAGCTTCACATAAGGTGGGTGTTCTCTTGATTTCTAATTATAGAAATTTGCATGCTAATAATGAATGAATAGTATGGGAATTTGAGATGAACTATATGATTGTATGTAGTAAGAATGATAGTGAAACATGCATGATAAGTAAGATAAATTATATTATTTTAATTGTGTATGAGAAAAGAGTAAATTAATTACTTTTGGCCACACACAAGTTACATATAATTGATTGTATGAAAGATGTTAGGAATTCTTCTTATGACACGCAAATGAAATTTGTAATGTTAATTGGATACCAATAAACTCTTTTGATTGTTCATACAATATATAATGTGATATTTTCGAATAAATACAAAATGTATGTTATTAGTAAAGGGAAACAATTTGAAAATTAGTTCTTTCTCAAAAAAAAAACATGAGTTGGATATCTATGAGTTACTGTTAGAGAATAATCTCAGTTTATATAAATTTATTTCAGTCCAATAAAAGATTTGATTAATTAGATAATCGAGTTTTTATGAAATAAAAGAGATCGCAGAAAGTTGTAACAAAAGCATATGAATATATTACATATCAATGGGCGCGGTTGGCATAGCGGTCTGGCGTTGGAGATGTGGGTCAGTAGGTCGTGGGTTCGAAACTTGCGATCCACAACTTTTTATATTTTTGTTTTATTAATTCATAACTTGAGATTTTAGTATAAAGGGAATCCAGTGAGAAACTTAAACATCAGGTCCAAATGGACTAGTTGGTCGGCACTGTGATCCTTGGGCTCCGGCTGATTGTACACGGGTTAAAACCCTAGTGGGGGTTTTTAATTATTTTTTTGAGTTTAAGGGGTTTTTGGTGAGAAACAAAAATTGGGAAAAATACTATTATTTCTATAAAATGATTTAGAACTTACTAAAATTAGTATCAAGATTTTTCATGTATAATTGAGACTCTAAATTGGAAGGTTTGAAACAGAAAGTAAGTAAAGGTTTATGTTTTATTATTAAGAAGAGTATGCCCCTATTTTAGAATATATATGCTATGTGAATTTTAATGCCTCTTGAATAGGTTGCATTTGATTCTTAGAGTTATTCCATGAGTTTTAAATTACAAGTGAGATTTATTGGTAGAATAAGAATAAATTATTCATGTGAATGAATTTATCTTGATGTGATTATTCACTTATGCGAATTAAGAGTATTTGGTATATGAATTTGTTATTTGTGCTTAAGTTATTAAAGAGATTGATGATGGATGAAAATTTGTTCATGAAAAAGATTTATTGTTATTAAGGAATCATGAGTAGCATTAAATGAAACATTGATCATTTGTGAAGATAATAATATCTAAGTTTAAGACATGTTTGATGAGGGTGTGAATACCCATGTTTCTTGTACATGAAAGTTTATCATTAAGAATTAGTAAGACCTCGGTTACCGGTAATATTGGAAGAAAGATTTTGAGATTTGATTTCGAGATATTACCATCGGGCGATCTCGTATTTTTTGTGAACAAATCCGGTAGGAGGTAAAACTGATTCTAGGATTGATAACACATTCATGTCTTGAACTAAAATAATTAGGCACTTAAGTGAAGATGTAGTAAACCTGGGCAAACGTAAATGGGTTGCTCTATATAGTCGGCGGTGGATCTCCGTGGCTATAAACCCAGTTGGTGGACTGTGATTGCTCTGTGAAAGACGGGCTTTTATATTTAAATTTGGGATTATGAGGACGGGTCAGTAGTGGATTCCGGGATCTTGAGTAATCGGGAGGATTGTTTTTGTTTTGCCGTACTCCAATAGCCAGAGAGGCTGGGGCTAGAGGGTCATTTGCGGGAGTATTCTCACGATATAATAGCCGGGGAGGCTGGGATCTGTTATTATATCCGTGGAAATAATCTAAACTTTGTTTATTACAGGGTAGTTTTCATGGCGAGGGATCGAACCCTTTATGGTGGAGTACGTAGGCACTTGCCCTCGGACCTATGTAGTATGAGATGCATAGAATCAGAACAAGTGTGCATTAGTATCATCCTAGTGTAGAATGTGTGCATTAGGCATTAAGGCATGACATACACTTACATGTTTAGCGTAGTCACATCAACACTTTATTTTTCATTCAACTGTTATGTTTTTATTAAAGTATGGAGATCGTTATACTGTTCTCGGCATAGAGAGGTTACTCGTATATAATATTTCGTCGGTTGTAATCAACTGATGTGCCCACAGTCTTATATGCAGGTAATGGAAGTTCATGAAACTCTAAAGTGGATATACTGATGCTGTTTAAAGATGGTGTAATCATATTCACTGTAATTTATTTTATCTTCCGCTGTGTATCAATGTAAACAAACTCTGATGTATTATTGAGAAAAGTTTTAATTTCCTTGCAAAATTGTACAAAGTGAAGTAAAGATCCTGTGAATCTCAAATTCGGCTTTATTTGGAATTCAGGGTTTTACATTCTCCTCCCTGTGTGCCTGCAACCACGGTGCCACCCTCCTGTGTCGAGCCACCACAGCAGCGACTCCCGTTCCCCTGCGCCGCCTCCACCCGAAGCAGCAGCAACCACTGTGCGGCCCCGTCGCCCTGTCTCCTCCCCGCGTCGCGACAGCCAGCACCTTCGACCAGCACCCCAACCTCCCGACTGTCGACCACTACCTCCTACCATCGACTACCTCTGCCGTTGTCAGAGTTGAAGCCGACCACCACCAGTGCTGCATCGTGATCGATGAGGCTGCATGATCACGTTGGATCTTAGTCGCCGAATCTCCTCTGATCGGCCTCATCATCATCAAGTGAATCTAGGTCGTCCGATCTGACCTGATCATCTCCATCACCACCAAGCAGATCCAGCCGTCCGATTTGATCTGATCGGATCATCATCATCATCATCATCAGGCTTGAATCTGGACCTTTGATCACCTTGATCGTGATCGTCGATCACCCTTGATCTTGATCTCTTGATCTCGGTACTTGATCGTCTCGATCATCTCGTTCATCTTCTACTTGGTGAGTTAAACATTTGATCCACTTTTGTTCTTATTCGTCAAATTGTCAATCATGGTATATTTACTCCTTTGGTACTCTTCTAATTCTTATATATTCTATATTCGATCTCGGCCGTTGGATTCGCCTGATCTTCACCTTGATCACCATCTTGATCATCGAGATCTATGCCGATCGTGTTCGTGCCCGGAAATCCGTTCCCGTTATTCTCTTTATTCCATTAGGTTCGTCGTCAATTTCAACGCAAGTAACTTGTATTCCTTTTGTAGTATAATACAAGTACTGAATACCACCTGTAGTGTGGCTTTCGTCTCTAGATTCATTCTTGTGCAAAACCTTTGTTAGATATTGTCTATACTTGTTGATCTATCCGTAGTCATCTTTGGTTACATACACGACATGAAATAACATGGAAATAATTAGTTCTTGTTGCATATATGCGTGTTGTTCGTGATTTATGAAGTGTCGTACGATCTTGTATGCATGATGTGTTAGTCGTAGTATGATTTGTTATAAAGTTGTTAAATATCCTATACCATGTTGCTTGGACATCTAGTATACCATATTGTGTATTCTGTTATGATTTGGATGTGTTTTATATAAACTTGTTGATTTTATGCATAAAGAAGATTTTTGTTTTTGTTGTGACCCAGTTTTGTTCAGTATTTTAAACCCTATTAAGGTCAGTATATGAAAATTATTTGTGAATATGAATTATAGAGAATTCTGTCTACTTTTCAGAATTTCTGACAGACCTCACTTTCGATTTGTGAGTTGCAAGTTATTGTTGTTTTACTACAAATGTGTAGAAAATTCCAGATTCTAATTTATAAGAAATCCGTATGGTTATTTATTTTTATATTGATGTTAAAGATAATATTTTGATCCAATATTTTGCTGAGTACAACTAGACTTGATTGGGATTAACCCCTAACTTTTGTGGATTTAATTGATGACTCTTGCAGACTATTCTATGCTTGTAAACAACTACTATACTTGCAGAATTTGTATGCTGTTCAGTAAAGTACCTAAATTTCAACCTGATTCTAGTTGCTTTTGATAAAATCTCTGTGAATATGAAATGTAGCATACCGTATTAGTTTTACTAATCTTTTTGAAGGATCTAGATTTCGATTTATATTTTGTAATGTATCGCTGTTTTAATACTGCTGTATCTATGATTTCAGATTTACAAATTTGCTGCATCTTGCAGTCTTCTGATTTTATTTGACCATACTATCTATGTTGGAAAATTATGAAATTATATTTTCTAATACTAGAAATACTAGGGAATACCCTAGATTTTTCTTGGATTTAATCAGTAAGTTTTTATGCCGTTTTCCTGTTTATGAATACAAACTTCTGATTTCTGGCTGAACATGTTTTCTGGATACAATTCTGTTTTAAGTCTTGTTTTTGTGGAATACCATATGATTTGTATATATTTGCTGGATTCGGCAGGAGTCTATTTTCTAGATTTTCTGACGGATCTAGATTTGCATGTCCGTGGCAACGGGAATCACAGGTTTGGTGCAGTACTGTCTTGCTGTCCAGAACTAGAATTTTCATTGTCTTAATCTATTTTGAGTCTTTCATCACCAGTTCGTCTTCTTTATTCAACTTGTACTTGTCCCTTTTTCGTCTCTCCATGTTTCTCTACTTGTTCGTGTACATCCATGCTTGCTTGAATAATAATAACAAGAACTAAGCTGGGGTTTAAAGGGAAAGATCTAATAGTGGAAAGTACAGAAACGTGTACTCAGAAGAGGATCTATAGATCCAACATGATTACTTGATACTTGATACTTGGAGCTTGACACGTGATTACTTGAAACTTGCACACTTGACACGTGATACTTGGTATTTGGAGCTTGATACTTGATACTTGATACTTGATTACTTGATACTTGTCCCTGAGTACACTACCCTCTATGATCCACTATGAAATCTAAAACGCAACTTGAATGTGGTAAAAATCTGAGATGCATGAAGTGCTACCTAGATAGGACTAGGTACAAGACTTGAACATAATCACTTGACACTTGCTACTTGCTACTTGCTACTTGTTACTTGTACATGATACTTGATTCTTAACATTTGTTACTTGACACTCGTTTACATGATACTTGACACTTATTATATGCCACTTGCATCTGTTTATCTCGCCATGCTACTTGTCCTGTTCTTGATTTAGAGTTAGTCCTCTATTTTGTTGTTAGATCCTTTCCATGCTATACTTGCTTCCGCTGTCACTTTATTCTTGTTTATCTTTTCTGTACTTGTTGTCTGCACTACAAGCGGCCTGTAACTTGCATTGACGAGCATTTGGTTTTTCTTTCTTTTTCATGCAATTTGTTAAATTGCAAACTATGGTGATCAGCTGTCCGATAGAGTAGGTGATCTTAGATTCTAGTTGGCTATAGCTCTTGCTATATCTATTTATTTCTTGTAGCTTATCTTGAATAATTGTACTTGGTTATATGGATATTTGTATTGGCTTTTTGTCCCAGACTTGTGTTTTTGTTCCAGACATGATTATTTGAAATTTAGTATTCTTGTTTCTTTTCAAGTAATCTTGTTGACTATATTGATTCAGTTATGCATGCGTGGTTGACTATTTCTCTTGTATATCTCTTGTTTATACTTGTGCTTGTTGTAAAGATCCTGATAGCTTATGAATGGTGCAAGCCATTCGCTGGACTTGTGTCGCGTATCCGTATTCTGTATTCCTTTTTGGAAAGCGGGGCGTGACAGCATATGTCAGGAGGAAGGGGCGTACATGCTCTAATGCCAGGACCGGGAAAAAGTAGGTCAAACTTCTTCAGGATCATGAAACACTCCCGAATACAGTGCAAATCCTCCTTTGTAAGCATTGTAGATATGTCGTCCACCTCTGAGTGCTCGTAAGGCTTGTTTTCCTCTTACAAAGGCACCATCCCGTGCACCACTCTCAACAAGAGGTCGGCTGAGTAGTCTCGAACCCTACCAAGGCTCGACAGCACTCCCCCGCTTCTCTCGTTCTCTCAACTATTGTCTCAACCACCACCGACCTTGCCACACTCTTCCCTTTATCTACCATCGGGGAAAGAATCAGTTGTCGATCTCCGCCATGACCCGAGGGGAAAGTCTCATTTTCCGAAGATTCCCTTGAAATCTTTGATAAAATAATATATATAAGCTAATATATATATGTCTTTTACCTTGATGTGACAGCTATGGTAGGAAAAGTTCGTCGAAAAAAGCAACGCATGGCCACGACTGCTAGCAAGACAGCCTAAGAGCAAATTATTTTTTGAAGTGAGAAGTGAGAAAATGAGGAAAGAAGAGGGAGGGGAGGAGTCTTCAACACGGTCAATGAGACACATGCCGCCCAACTGAACCACCTTCAACATTCGGTGGCAGGCTCCGATCAAACGTGTCTCCGATTGTGAAATCACGCAAAATCGTTAACCTGTCAACGGTTAACGGAGCATGTCTCGCCCAGCCGAACCACCTTCAACGCTCAGTGGCAAGCTCAGAGAAAACACGTCCCCGATCATGAAATCACAAAAAATTGTTGACGGTCAATGGTCAACGAGACAAGTGTCGCCCGGCTGAACCACCTTCAACGTTCGGTGGCAGGCTCCGAGCAAATGTGTCCTCGATCGTGAAATCACACAAAATCGTTGACCGGTCATCTTCAATGGTTATCAGGACAAGTGTCGCCCAGCTGAACCACCTTCAACGCTTGGTGGCAGGCTCTGAGCAAACGATTCCGCGATTGTGAAATCACGCAAAAATATTGACTGATCAATGGTCAAAGGTCAACGAGACACGTATCGCCCAGCCAAACCACCATCAACATTCGGTGGGCTCTGAGCAAACACATCCCCGATCATGAAATCACACAAAATCGTTGACCGGTCAACGATCAATAGAACACGTGTCGCTCAGCTGAACCACCTTCAATGTTCGATGGCAAGCTTCGAGCAAATGTGTCCCCGATCATGAAATCATGCAAAATCATAGACCAGTCAACGATCAATGGTCAACGGAACACATGACGCCCAGCCAAACCACCTTCAACGTTCAGTAGCAAGCTCCCAGCAAACACGTCCCCGATTGTGAAATTATGCAAAATCGTTGACCGGGTCCATGGTCAACGGTCAACGGGACACGTGTCGCCCAGCCGAACCACCTTCAGCGTTAGGTGGTAGGCCTCGAGCAAACATGTCCCCGATCGTGAAATCACGCAAAATTGTTCACCGGTTAATAGTCAACGGGACACGTGTCGTCCAGCCGAACAACCTTCAACGCTTGGTGGCAGGTTCCGAGTAAACGCATCCCAGATCGTGATATCACGAAAAAACGTTGACCAGTTACCGGTTAATGGGACATGTGTCACCCATCCGAACCACCTTCAACGTTCGGAGGCAGGTTCCAAGCAAGCACGTCCCCAATCGTGAAATCACGTAAAATCGTTGACTGGTAATGGTTAACGGTCAACGGGACACTCGTCGCTCAACCGAACCACTCTCAATGCTCAGTGGCAGGCTCCGAGAAAACGCACCCCCGATCCTGAAATCATGCAAAATGGTCAGCGGTCAACGGACACGTGTCAAGATCAACACTCTACCATTCGATCTTAATGATTTTCGAACCAGCCTTGATCGGCGCTCCAAATTGTGCCACGTCATCAGGTATTTAATTAATTTCTATATTTAATTTTTAAATCGAATTAATTATTTAAAAATTTCAATAAAATAATTAAAAATCTTCAAAATTAATTAAAAATTCTAAATTAATAGTTATTAATTTGAAAAAACATTAAATTCTAAAAAAATAAATATTAATTTCGAATAACTAATTAAAATTTTGAAAATTAATTAAAAAATTTGGAAATTAAATAAAAAATTCTGAAAATGATTAAAAATTAGGAAAACTCAGAAAAATCTGGAAAAACCATCGAAAATCCAGAAAATTCTAGAAATAATTTTGGGCATTTTATAAGCTCAGAATAACATCGTTACATTCGAGCAAGGTCTAAGTTTCCCCGAGAACTCTGATAGGTTCAGTAAATCATTAAAACCAGGCAAACTACTCCTCAAAGGCTGTGAAACTCAAGTCTTCGGGAGTGGGGGGCTTGTGATATGGGAAAAATTAGAACTAAATCAGGACCGTTCAAATCGGGCACGAATCTTAAAACTCTCAGGGGTAAAATGGTAATTCCACCTATAAACAGGTCCATGAACGGAAATTGGGCCTCTTTCGAGCCCGATAATCCAAAAACGGGTCGGTCTCACTGGGTCTTGGTGACAACCCATCATAAATAAATCCAGATCATTTAAAGAGTTATTTAAATTCATGATTATCCCTAAAAGACGGTTTAAAAAAAAAAGCTCATATCATGAAGGAATTTAAACTCTGTTTTCTATCCGAAAACACCGGAAAGTAGAGATAAATGATTATCTCGAAACTGTCCTAAAGTGACTATTTATACCCCCTACCCCCGCCAGAAAGTGGTAATCAATATTTATCTCCACAAAAGCTCTCTCATATTGTAACCCCTGTTTTTCTTTTTATGTATTTTGGAGTGTATTTTTCATTTTTGTGTACTTTTATATCTCTTGTATTTTCAGAATCGTATATTGGATTTATTTTCAATATATATTCTTTTTCTTTTCATTTGAGCTCCTTGTGTTATTTGTTCGTCGTTGTGGTTCGTTTTTACCATTTTTGGGTTCTTTTCTTCAATTTTGGCCTCATTACCTTCATTATAAATTTCTCATGTTGTTGTGATGGATTTTTTGGTGGTTTTCCCTAAACCTATGATTTTTGATCCCTAATGAGATTTTTAGGAGCCATAGAATTCACTATAAATTGTATTCCTATTTAAAACCCACCCAATACCCATTACCCATTTGTATACCTATTACTACATAACCAAACCCACAACCCATTAGCCCACTTTAAACCCCATATATAATACCCCAATCCTAATAAACCCTAACCCTAATCATTTTTCTCTCTCCCTCTCCTAATTAGCATCCCAGCCTCCTTCTCTTTGGTGTGCATCTGGCCTCTCCCTCCCTTGCTACTCCCGGCCTGTGCATACATCCCCCAAACCGAGCCCCCTCCTCCACTATCCGACCACCATCAACCATACAACTTCCATCTCCATACAAACCCTACAAACCCCCATCACCTTTCTTGTTGGCCGGCAACCACAAACACCACCATCAACCATACAACTTCCATCTCCATACAAACCCTACAAACCCCCATCACCTTTCTTGTTGGCCGGCAACCACAAACACCACCATCAATACCAAAATCATCACAAAACTCTTCTTTTGGGTGTTTCTTCAAGTGGGTATTCTCCACTTTATTCATTGCATCAAGAGGATTTCGTTCATGGGAGTTTTGGTTCATAGGTTTGCTTGGATTCGCGTTTGGAGCGTTTTGGTTCGTGGGTTCTCTTCTATTCGCTTTGGAACATTCGTCATCTCCCTAACAAGGCAAGTAACTTGTACTACAATTCATTAGGTTTTTACAATTCAAAAAGTTCACATCTAGTGTAGTTGGGTCTAGAGACAACGAAAATTTGTGTTATCCTTGATGGGTTTAATCTCTATTGTGATAACTTGGCCATAGATGACTTATAACACCAAGCTTGATAGGATAATAACATAGGTTATGTCCAAAACTTGATTTTGATGCATGTATGTGATTATTGCATGAGTTGTGTTTGACTGAATTCCCATGTGAAAATAATAGGTGTGGACATGTTAGTAACCCTAAAACATGATGTTTAGATGTTTGGTAGGTTGTATTTCAAGTTTGGTTGTGTTTGGATCAATATTCATGAAGTTATGATGTTCTTGATTTGAGGTGTGGAATCTGTATTTGCTGCTTGTTCTGTTTTGATTGTTGTTTTCGTCCATGCTACAGTCGAATCTTAATTCCAAAATAAAAGATGGATTTTAGATAATTTTGTCTATTTTCAAACTCCAATGGTTTTACTTGATTTGGAGTTCGTATGACTGAGTTATGATGGTTTTGGTACAGATGTGTCGATAGATTCCAGATTCTGTTTTGAGTCAATTTTGTTAACAAATTATTTTCAAGAACTATTCTATACATAATATCTTGATATAATATTTTGATGAATTTTTGATGAATTTTAAAGACAAGTTTTATGTGGTGTTTCATGCTCTTTTCTAAAACCTACGCTTGCTGTATTTTGCTTACTGTTCAGTAAAGAACTCTATTTTCACTATACTTCCATATACTGTATGAAAATTCTTTGTGAAATATGAAAGTTAGTAAATTTTATCTATTTTCATGTCTTTCTAGCGGAATTAGATTTCGTTTCACTGATTACGAGATATCCTAGTTTTCGTACAGCAGTGTTGAGAATTCCAGATTCGTCAAAACTATGTTTTCGTATTGCTTCTTATTTTTTATGGCTGATCTATACTTATTGGAATATTATGAAACTTGTTACTTTGAGTCTATTCCTATAGGGGAATGCCCCAGATTTTTCGTGGAATTATTTGATGTGTTTTCATGCTGTTTTCATGCTTTTGAAGTTGTTCCTCTGTTTTCTGACTGAACATAAATTCTGTATTCAAATCAATTTTGAGCTGAGTTGTTATGAACTAGTATGTGACTTATTTATATGCGTTGGATTTATGTGGATGTCTAGTTTCCAGATCCTTCGACGAATCTAGGTTGCATTACTGTAGAGTCCAGAATCACTGTTTTAGTACTGACTGGTCATACTGTCCTGATTATAAACATACACTGTTTTGCTCTTATATGTGACTCTATATTATCTATGCACGCTGATTTTTTTCCTGAACCTTATACTGATTATACCATATTAGTTTGACACCATTTAGTACACATTCACGTCTGTTTGATAACAATAAATAAAAGTAACCAAGCCGGGGTTAAGGGAAGATCTAGTAGTGGATAATATGGAAACGTGTACTTGGAAGGGAACTAGTATTCCATACTGTTACTGTTACTGTTTACCGACCCTGTCTACATTACTTCTTATGTAAGAAGGTGTAGAGTAGAAGAGAACCACTAGGTTCTGACTGTTACTGTTTTCTGACCTTGTCTACATTACTTCTTATATGAAGGTGTAGAGTAGAAGAAAACCACTAGGTTCTGACTGTTACTGTTACCGATACCTGAGTACACTGCCCCATCATGGTCCCCTATGAAATATTACTAAGCAAAACTGTTTGTTGTGGAAACCATGTGATATAATTTGGGCGCATGAAGTGCTACCTAACTAGTAATACACACAAGACTGTAAGAACATAAACTGATACTGTTAGACTGACACTGTGAGACTGATACTGTTAGACTGAGACTGTTATACTGAGACTGTTGGACTGATACTAATATACTATTATCCTGATTCACTGATATACTGAGATACTGTTACTAGAGACTGTTAGCTACCCTATGACACTGCCTTTGACATAAAACAACTGTACTGTTAGGATACCATGCTAGATAATCTGTTGATGGATTATGCCATGCTTTTAGTTAGTTTTCCATGTGCTTGTATCCTACATTATTTGTGAACCGCGACTTGAAATTGACGGGTACTTGTTTTCTTCTTTTTCCCTTTTCCTGCAAATTTACTAATTGCAGATCAGGACGGTCAGCTGCCAGAAGGTATTGGCGAGATGATGTTTTGGAAGCTGGAGATTCTGCTTTTATTATTATTTTTTACTGTTGCTTGAACAATGAATAAGTTGTATTTGGATATTGGATATTATTTGTATTTGGGCAACGTGACCCAGGATATTATTTTTCTCCAGACTCTGATTTATTTGAGAATATTGTATTTGGATTCAAGTAAATTCCTGTTGGTAATTTGTTGCAAGTATTCATGAATGGTTGTGCCTTTTTGCTTCCGACTCTGATAAATTCTGTGATATGTTGTAAAGAATTCCTGAACAGCTTATGGATGATGAAAATCATTCGCTGGACTTTTGTTACGTACTCGTATTTCGTATTTTTGGGAAGCGGGGCGTGACAGGGTTTTTAGTGGTATCAGAGCATTGGGTTTGGTTAATGTATTAGGCAACTAATATATTTGACAAGCTTGGCTCGAACTGGGATCAGCACAACACTTCACTAACCATGCATGCATAAATAAATCAATTATTATCAACATTGATCTCGATACTAGTCTTATTCCTTTCTTTTTGATCCCTTCTTATTCAACTCCTTGATTCCTTGATTCTTCTGTCTTTTTCAGTCGTCCTTTTTGATTGATATCTTGTTGGGTATGTTCATTCTTTCGTACCTATATCCTTTTGATTTTGGTGCCATTCATTCTCTTTCCATTTTTCTGCTTGGTCCGTCATTCGGCATCGCGGGATGCTATTGGCAGAGTCTTCTCGATCAGAGTGGCGCAGCGGAAGCGTTGTGGGCCCATAACCCACAGATTCCAGGATCATATTGTTGCTTCTCCTTCCTTGTATTGTTTTGGTTTTCCTTATCTCTTGCAATTGTTCCCGTCCGATGACTTATTGTTTGATTCAATTCTTCCCTGTCTTTTCTCTCTTTGATTTGAGTTCTGTCGATTCCCTTATTGCTTTGTTACCTTGTGTTGATTTTTTTTTCATTTGATACCGTTTGTTTCTTTTCTTGCATTCCATTTGACCTCCTTGTTAGCCATTTTCTTCATTCTTTTTCTGAAGATGCCGCTGCTTGTTCTTTCCCCTTTAGCCCTCTGCTTTGCTACCCTTTCCCCAGTTAGTTTGTTTTTGCCCTGTCCTATGTACCGCTTAAGCAAATTTCGAGGTCGAAATTTTGTTGTAAGGTGGGTAGGATTGTAACCCCTATTTTTCTTTTTATGTATTTTGGTGTGTATTTTTCATTTTTGTGTATTCTTATATCTCATGTATTTTTCGGAATCGTATATTGGATTTATTTTCAATATATATTCTTTTTCTTTTCATTTGAGCTCCTTGTGTTGTTTGTTCGTCATTGTGGTTTGTTTTCACCATTTTTGGGTTCTTTTCTTCATTTTTGGCCTCATTACCTTCATTATAACTTTCCCATGGTGTTGTGATGGATTTTTCGGTGGTTTTCCCCAAACCTATGATTTTTGACCCCCTAATGAGATTTTTAGGAGCCATAGAATTCACTATAAATTGTATCCCTATTTGAAACCTACCCAATACCTATTACCCATTTGTATACCTATTACTACATAACCAAACCCACAACCCATTAGCCCACTTTAAACCCCATATATAATACCCTAATCCAAATAAACCCTAACCCTAATCCTTTTTCTCTCTCCCTCTTCTAATTAGCATCCCGGCCTCCTTCTCTTTGGTGTGCATCCAGGCCTCTCCCTCCCTTGCTACTCCTGGCATGTGCATACATCCCCCAAACCGAGCCCCCTCCTCCACATCCGACCACCATCAACCATACAACTTCCATCTCCATACAAACCCTACAAACCCCCATCCCCTTCCTTGTTGGCCGGCAACCACAAACACCACCATCAACACCAAAATCAACACAAAACTCTTCTTTTGGGTGTTTCTTCAAGTGGGTATTCTCCACTTTATTCATTGCATCAAGAGGATTCGCGTTTGGAGCGTTTTGGTTCGTGGGTTTACTTGGATTCGCGTTTGGAGCATTTTGGTTCGTGGGTCTCTCTTTGCTTTGGATCGTTCGTTGTCTCCCTAACAAGGCAAGTAACTTGTACTATAATTCATTAGGTTGATACAAGTCAAAAAGTTCACATCTAGTGTAGTTGGGTCTAGAAACAACCAAAATTTGTGTTCTCCGTGATGGGTTTTGTCTCTATTGTGATAATTTGGCCATAGATGACTTATAACACCAAGCTTGATAGGATAATAACATAGGTTATGCCCAAAACTTGATTTTGATGCATGTATGTGATTATTGCATGAGTTGTGTTTGACTGAATGCCCATGTGAAAATAATAGATGTGGACATGTTAATAACCCTAAAACATGTTGTTTAGATGTTTGGTAGGTTGTATTTCAAGTTTGGTTGTGTTGGATCCATATTCATGAAGTTATGATTTCTTGATTTGAGGTGTGAAATCTGTATTTGCTGCTTGTTCTGTTTTGATTGCTGTTTTCGTCCATGATATTGTACGAATCTTAATTCCAAAATAAAAGATGGATTTTAGATAATTTTGTCTATTTTCAAACCCCACTAGTTTTACTTGATTTGGAGTTCGTATGACTGAGTTATGATGGTTTTGGTAAAGATGGGTCGATAGATTCCAGATTCTGTTTTGAGTCAATTTTGTTAACAAATTATTTTCAAGAACTATTCTATACATAATATCTTGATATAATATTTTGTTCAGTATTTTCTTATGATATTAGGGACTACCCAGATTTTCGATGAATTTTAAAGACAAGTTTTATGTGGTGTTTCATGCTCTTTTCTAAAACCTACTCATGATGTATTTTGCTTACTGTTCAGTAAAGAACTCTATTTTCACTATACCTCCCTATACTGTATGAAAATTTATTGTGAAATATGAAAGTTAGTAAATTTTATCTATTTTTATGTGATTTTAGCGGAATTGGATTTCGATTCACTGATTGCGAGATATCCTAGTTTTCGTACAGCAGTGTTGAGAATTCCAGATTCGTCAAAACTATGTTTTCGTATTACTTCTTATTTTTTATGGCTGATCTATACTTATTGGAATATTATGAAACTTGTTATTTTGAGTCTATACCTATAGGAAAATACCCCAGATTTTTCGTGGAATTATTTGATGTGTTTTCATGCTGTTTTCATGCTTTTGAAGTTGTTCCCCTGTTTTCTGACTGAACATAAATTCTGTATTCAAATCAATTTTGAGCTGAGTTGTTGTGAACTAGTATGTGACTTATTTATATGCATTGGATTCATGTGGATGTCTAGTTTCCAGATCCTTCGACGGATCTAGGTTGCATTACTGTAGTACTAACTAGCCATGTTGTCCTGATTATAAACATACACTGTTTTGCTCGTATATGTGACTGTATATTATTTATGCACGCTGATTGTTTTCCTGAACCTTATACTGATTATACCATATTAGTTTGACACCATTTAGTACACATTCACGTCTGTTTGATAACAATAAATAAAAGTAACCAAGTCGGGGTTAAGGGAAGATCTAGTAGTGGATAATATGGAAACGTGTACCTGGAAGGGAACTAGTATTCCATACTGTTACTGTTACTGTTTACTGACCCTGTCTACATTACTTCTTATGTAAGAAGGTGTAGAGTAGAAGAGAACCACTAGGTTCTGACTGTTACTGTTTTCTGAACTTGTCTACATTACTTCTTATATGAAGGTGTAGAGTAGAAGAGAACCACTAGGTTCTGACTATTACTGTTACTGATACCTGAGTACACTGCCCCATCATGGTCCCCTATGAAATCTTACTAAGAGAAACTTTTTGTTGTAGCAACCATGTGATATAATTTGGGACGCATGAAGTGCTACCTAGCTAGTAATACACACAAGACTGTAAGAACATAAACTGATACTGTTAGACTGACACTGTGAGACCGATACTGTTAGACTGAGACTGTTATACTGAGATTGTTGGACTGATACTGATATACTGTTATCCTGATTCACTGATATACTGAGATACTGTTACTAGAGACTGTTAGCTACCCTATGACACTGCTTTTGACATAAAACAACTGTACTGTTAGGACACCATGCTAGATAATCTGTTGATGGATTATGCCATGATTTTAGTTAGTTTCCCCTTGTGCTTGTATCCTACATTATTTGTGACCCGCGACTTGCAATTGACAGGGTACTTGTTTTCTTCTTTTTCCCTTTTCCTGCAAATTTACTAATTGCAGATCAAGACGGTCAGCTGCCAGAAGGTATTGGCGAGATGATGTTTTGGAAGCTGGAGATTCTGCTTTATTATTATTATTTTTTACTGTTGCTTGCACAATGAATAAGTTGTATTTGGTTATTGGATATTATTTGTGACCCAGGATATTGTTTTTCTCCAGACTCTGATTTATTTGAGAATATTGTATTTGGATTCAAGTAAATTCCTGTTGGTAATTTGTTGCAAGTATTCATGAATGGTTGTGCCTTTTTGCTTTCAACTCTGATAAATTTTGTGATATGTTGTAAAGAATTCCTGAACAGTTTATGGATGATGAAAATCATTCGCTAGGCTTTTGTTACGTACTCGTATTCCGTATTTTTGGAAAGCGGGGTGTGACACATATTCTTCTTGATTTCTGACTTGAGCGTCGGAGGGTCTGTCGTTGGGATCAATCCTAGTGTTTCAGACTTTTTGCAGGTCATCAGAGGCGATTGTCACCACACGAATCAAATCCTACAATGCAAACGAGTCAGATCGTCAAGTCAAATGCAGTCAACATCGTTGAAAAAATCAAATTCTTGATTGTTCCTAAAAAAGAATCCACATCGTCTATGTAACACCCCGTACTCAAGAATGTATATAAATAATATTATATATATATATAATATGGTGGGTAGAGGGTAGTTAGGCTTATAGAGTTGTCTATGGGGTTGGTTGCATGTGAATTTATTTGTCCATGTGAGGGTGAGAAGAAGTGGGGGGTTGGCTGCATTTGGAGTGTGCCCCCAGGGGTGGTGGTATGCTGCCACGTGGAAAGAAAGAAGATGAGGGAAGTGTGCATGGCACGTGTACGTGCATGGATGTGTGTGGTGGTTGTTGCATTTGTCCCACATCAGAAAAGTGAGTGAGAGAAATTGAGTTTAAATAGGATTGCTAATGATAAATAGGTACCTATTGCCACTTTTTGTGAACCACGCCTGTGGCAGACAGTTGTTAGAATTTTATTTGTTCGCGTATACAACGCATGTGTAGCCGCGTGCGCAGCTGAGCGGGGCCCGGAGTGGTACAAATGGTATCAGAGCCGACTTTCGACATTGAGTATGTGCAAGATGTACGTCTGAGATAGAGCGAGGTTGGTACAGGTCGCCGGGTAAGGACAGTACAACTAGCAGAATCATGGTAGTCCTCTCCACATCGGTTAGAAAGATATTCTGGATCAGGTTGCAAGTCCCGGGCTCAGAAAGGACGCTGAGTTCTTAAGGGGTAACACCCCGTACTTAAGAATGTATATAAATAATTATATATATATATATATATATATATATATATATATATATATATATATATATAAGGGGAGAAGCCCTTAGTGTCATTTGTAAATATACCACTTTATTTGTAAATCTACCACTTTACGTGTATTGCACGTGCAACACACTCTCCCGTTATACACTTTATTTAAATCTACCAATTTACGTGCATTACACGTATAACTCAAACTCTCTCATTATACTTTTTATATTACTTTAGAAAATATGTATTTATTAACACGTGCTATATTATATTACTTTAAAAAATTATATATTGATTAAAACGTGCATCGCACGTGTTAACTACTAGTATATGTATATACTAGATTTGCCCGTGGGCACGTGCCTATGGCACTCTTCGGAATGATACATCATATAAAAGTCTTGTAAACAGTAAAACAACAATTATGTAGCTCAAGTTTGAATAGTAAAACAATAATTAGTTGTATATAAAAGTCCATGTTTCCATTAGTATATGTTGAAAAATAATTATATGGGGGTGTAAAATTTAACTTCTTAGAACTTTGAGTATGGAAAATGATGAAATTTAACTGTTGGTGAGATACTTTCTATTTTTAATATAGTATGAGCAATAAAAAATGCATAAAAAATCTGAAAATTTACAAACCTAAAATCTGAAAATATAAATTTCTAAGTAAATAGAGAGATAATGAGAGAGAGAGGGAGAGAGAGAGAGAGAGAAATAAATGAGTTCTTTTGGGGATTTGAATTTGAGTTTTGGGGGAACTTTGGGCGAGAAAATATGTTTTGTGAGGTTAGATCTGGACCATTGATTTCAACCATATTGAATGAGAGCCACTCGATAGCTTTCTTTGTGTTTTATTATATCTATATAATAAAACACAAAAAAAGCTTAAAAAGTGGCTCTCCTTCAATCCCCCAAAAGTCAAAGGCCCAGATCTAACCTCACAAAACACATTCCCCCCCCCCCCCCCCTCCCCCACCCCACCACACACACCAAAAGTTTCCCCCAAAACTCAAATTCAAATCCCCCACCCAAAACAACTCCTTTATTTATTTAATTATCTCTCTCTCTCTCTCTCTCTCTCTCTCTCTCTCTCTCTCCTATTCAAAAAAATAAGAAAATACAAATTTCAAAATTTAAAAAAATTGAAAAACTAAAAAACTAAAAAATTAAAAACTTTAAAACTTTAAAAATAATTCAAAAAAATCAAAAAGTTATAAAAAATTATAATTTTTGAAAAAAAATTTACAAAAATTAATTTTTAAAATTTATAAAATTTAAAATTTAAAAAAAATTTAAAAAACAAAAAAAAATTTAAAACTTTAAAAACTTTAAAAATAATTCAAAAAAATCAAAAACTTATAAAAATTATATTTTTTTTAAAAATAAAAAAAAATGAAATTTAAAAATTTAAAAATTTTAAAAATTTTTGATAATTTTAAATTTTTAAAATTTTTGAAAATTTTAAATTTTTAAAATTTTTGAAAATTTTAAAAATTAAAAAAATAAAATGATAATTTTATTTTTTTAGAATATTTAAAAATTTTAAATTTTTTTTTAAAAAATAGAAAATTTAAAATTTTGAAAATTTGAAAATTTGAAAATCTCAAAGAAAATCCAAATCCTGATCCAATGTCGAACCACAATCAAGAGGTCGTCGCCGATATCTGATCCATTGCTGATTCCGTATCGGTGACTCCCCTCCACCAAATTGATCGCGAATATCAAGCAATTCCGTATCGGCAACTCCCCTCCACCGAATCGAGTGCCTCTATATGCGATGCGACAACTTTAATTTCATCTCATTAACCGAATTTTCATTCTAATTTTTAATTTTGTGTGTGCAAGGGATTACTCGGGTTTTTGCTGACTCGAATTTTGTGTGTGCATGGGATCTAAGTTCAGAGAGGTATGATTGTTTAATTTTAGAGTTTAATTTTTTTTAATTTGGTGATTTATTTGATGAGTTTTTTATTAGTTTTGATTTAAGGTGTACGCAAGTGAGAGATTGATTATTTGGTGGCCTCAATTTGGGCTTCCAAACCATAGCAAGACAGGTTAGCTGACCAGCTACCTAAAATAACTTAGCAAATATGCAACATTAATTTCTATATTACAAGATAAAATACTATCGTGAAATGTTCACTTCACTGATTATTAGAAACCATGGATAACATAACATATAATAACTTTTAGTATATGTTTGGATATATAGGATTGGGATGACTGGAGTTTACCAGTGAAGGGAGCAAACTCTCTACTCAAGAAAGACAACTAAAATAAATTTTTTATTTATCCATTTTGATTTTTTTTATAAAGGTGCAATGGGGAGACAAAGTGGAGATAAAATAAATAATTAGCTTGGTTTAGAGTTTTGATAACTTCATGTATTTCATTTTGGTTTAAATGATAGTAAGAGCTATTTCAATTGCAAACTTTGTCTCAGACAAACAAATATTTAGATTATTGGTATTGTAAATACCTTCACACCTGCACTTGCGTTAGCATTGTATTTAGACATGCTCATAGTGGTTATGGGATTAGAGTAAGCTCTATAAAAACCTATATGATAATGTCCTTGCATAACTATTACAAGCATCTAAAAGTGATGTTAAAATTAAAAAAAACTTTATACAGTGTTTATAACAAACTATATGCATTCCAGGTAAGTTCAAGATAATGATCAAGAAGGCGATGGTTGAGCGTAAAGCTAGATATACTACTTTCTCATATAATATGTTTACTACTTCAATTAATTTGCTGGACCTCCAAAACTATTTTATATAATCAAATCATGTGCATCGTTCCGAATACATGTCTTAGGCACGTGTCACCGGGCAAACCTAGTAGATATATATATAGATGGTGAGAAGAGCTCCGTATTGTGAGCAAGAGGTCTGAGCCATTCGATCGTGATCCAGTGGTCGAGATCAGCTCCGCTCAAATATAAGTGAGAAAGGGGCTGTAACACCCCAAATTTTTTTTTTGTTTTTTGTTTTGACAAAACTAAACCTCTAAATTCAATTCTATCAATTTTTCTATCACTTTAAACATAAAATAAGATAAGTATATTTCAAATAAAATTTTGGCAAAGTCTCCCCTGAAATTTCTGCCCCGAAACACAAAAGGCTTACGGAATTCTGCTATAAATTCCGTAGCTCACAACATAGGCAATATAATCATAGGCTCCCCAAGCCAAAATGAGCAGAGTCACACAGGCATTATAAATATCATGCATTGGGGGCCAAACTCATAACAGAATATCAAATACCAAATAAAAACCATAAATTTCTTTGAAAACGAGGTAAAACTTTTGGAAAAACCTTTGTAAAACCTACCACAGGGCCCGGTACACCACAACGAGATGGGTACGGGTCAAGAACATACCATACTACCCCACACTATACTCACCGTCGACATCCAGGTACTAATACATTCAAATTACAATTTAAACCACAAATTTCACTATTTACCTAACTAATTTTATACAAAAATTTTAAAATAAAAACTCCACCCTACAAATCTACACTTCACCTTTGCGCTGCTAAGAACCTGTAACAGTGGGGGATCTAGGGTAGTCCAGAGACTCCCTAACCCCCCAAACACTAAGGGGTCAACCATTTCTGGTGTGAGTATAGTTATTAATCTAATAATAAATTAAAATGGTATAAAAAAAATAATTTAAACTTACAAACATCAAGTTAAGATGATGCAACCTGAATTCTGAACATAACAACATCACCAATATGATGTTATATCAAATACTTTTCCAACCTGCATTCAACTATATAATTATCCATAACTTCACACATTTCACTATATGCTTCACATCAACCTCGTATATATCCGTATTTTACATTCGTATAGTACGAATATTCATCTTTCCACAATTATCATCATAACAGCATTTCGTTATTTATGCGAATATCACCATTTTCTGATTGCATACATCGCTCGCATCCAAACAACAATACAATCTACCTCATCATAACATCTCATTACATGTATTTATTTTTTGGTATAACATCACGTTTATCTGTTTTTATAGCATCATAAACATATGCATTCATTCCCAGAATATCGCACTCAATTATGTCGTATAACACGAACATCACATTTCATTTCACTTTGCGAGGTACTTGCATTTCATCACATCATTAACACATCACTAATTAGAATTCTTATTCTCATTGCATCAAAAGCATGGTTTATAGCTCATTCTCGTCTCATTATATCACTTAGTTACTACTCAATCATATTGAGAATTAAACTTACTTTCATTATCACTTATTTCTCAAGTTAACATTAATTTCACTTTCATTCTCATCAATTTATGCTCCATATCCCCAAATATAGTTTGGGCAATAATATATCACACCCCAAAGCCGATAGCTTAGGTAATAATCACCACACCCCAAACACATAGTCTGGGTAATATCACATCACATCTCAAGCCGATAGCTTGGTTATTAATTTACTTCAATTACTTTTCATCTTCACTTTATTTAATTCTCCATGTCCATTACACTTTACCGATATTAGATTAACTACTCACCATCTCACCCTACAAATTATGTCAAGGCAGGTAGTTCCCACCATTTCCACAGAAATAGCAGGTAGGTAGTTTCTCGACACAATTCCAAGGTGTATCAACTCAAATCATACTGTATTTTACTTAATAATCATTTACATAATATAATTACTTCATACTATTCATATTAACACACGTCTCTTTTACTTTTTCATTTTAAATTAACCACATACACTCGTATTCCTTCATATTCATTTTCATTCACAACCACTTTCTTTCACATTCACAATTCACGTTCCACTTTCTTTACTTTCACATTTATTTACACTTAGTTATTTTATTTGTTTGTTGACTAGTGAGCCACAGTATCCCAACATACTGAAAGCCGACAGCCCAGTAAACACGCGGCCCGATGCTCACACAGAGTCTTACTCGTCTGAGGCTACGTCTTCCTCCTAGCCGAACTAGCGAGGGAACCACTAATCCCAAGTAGAACTTGGGTACTTCCTTCCAGCCGAAACGAAGAGGGAAAAATCACTGACCCCAGATAAACTGGGTACTGCCTCGCGATGGCTATCATCGAGGGAATAACCGGGCCTCAAGCCGATAACTTGGGCGATAAAAACCACTTACCGCAAACATAGTTTGGGTCCACTTACCCCAAGCCGGTCCTTGGGTGATAGGAGGTATAGCCCAAACCCCCCGGATTGCTGTAGGTACTGGTTAACAAAACTATCGACCAGTGAGCCACAGTATCCCAACATACTGAAAGCCGACAGCCCAGTAAACACGCGGTTCGATGCTCACACAAGTCTTACTCGTCCGAGGCTACGTCTTCCTCCTAGCCGAACTAGCGAGGGAACCACTTACCCCAAACATAGTTTGGGTCCACTTACCCCAAGCCGATCCTTGGGTATTAGGAGGTCTAGCCCAAACCCCCAAGATTGCTATAGGTACTGGTCAACAAAACCTTCTGTTATTAGCATTAATCATTTCATCTTTTCAGCTTACTTCATCACACAAGCATTTCACTTTTGATTCACAAACTGGTCATGTCTTTGACTTTAACCACGTGAATTAGTAACACATTTTATTAGCACGTACTATCTTATCCTTTATCTTCATATCATCATACCACATTATGCATACACCCTGTTATTCAACACATAAACTCATCATATCATATTAATGCATAATATTAATGCGCCAAGATATTTATTTTTCCATAACATCTCACATTAAGAATACCATATTATTCATTACCTCACTGTACCATATATAGGCATACGCCAAGTTATAACATTAATAAGAGAACTACATTAGGTTATTCCATATCGTAAAAGTATCAAAATGTATACTTCATCGCATTATAATATCATATTATTACCCATTAATTCACTTCGAACATAGTTATAATGCAAACATATACCCACTTACTAATTTCATCAATTATCACATCACGAGTCAATATCATGATATATATATATATATATATCACAAACATACACCACATATGCGGGTTTCCAAGAAAAGGGGCCAAAATCACTTATTTCCTCTAATTAAATCTCATAATATCCAATTATAGCATACTAGCTCATACACCATATTCCATGTAAGTAAAATCACCTATAAGGGCCTATATGTCCCAAAACACGCACAAGACATGCACTATAAATACACGGGTTTCCAAAATATGATCACAATCACTAATTTCGTCTAATTACATCTTATAACATCCATCCATAGTATGCTAGCCCCCACACAAGGCTTCGCATATACCAAATTACCTATATCGGCAAACATGCACGAAACATGCACGGGATAAAAAATATGCATAAACAATTCAATATATTTTATACATCAACACATCACATTAACCCATAATATAGATTTTATATACTTAAAATAGTTAAATTCACAAAATATCTCAAAAACCCGTTTTCGGACCCTTAAAAATCCGTATTTTCATTAAAAATCAATTTTTGGCATAACTTCTACAAAATATATCAAAAAGCCACAAAATTTGGCCACAATATAAAATATTTATAGATAAAACATACTCACCTGACGGATCGAGCAAACGATGTCCCACGTCCGCCCGGTAGCCAGTCGAAGTTCAACTTTTTCCACATAATGGAAAAATTATAGGACCGATTAGCATAAAACTCAAAACTCGACCTACGGACCTCCAAATTTGAATCCGTCTTCACCCACACGTCAAAAATGATATAAGTAGGTGAGCTACATCGATAGATTTCGAATTAAGGTCCCATACAAAAACTTACTCATCGATCGGAGGAGCCCTTTAAGGAAAATCCCCAAATACCTACTTGCGTTCATCCAATTCTCCTAATTTCTCAAATTAGGGTTAAATAATAGTAATAAAACTCAATAATACCTCAGAATCTGACAAATTTTCTCCTAAATCTCGCTAGGGCATTTCATCGAACACCCGGCGTGCACAATACACATATACTCTTTCTCATTCGATTTGATTGAGAATTAAGCCTACAAAACTCATCTTAAATTTATATTAATACTTTCATAATATTCTGCACCCTCAAATGCATTTTCTACAATTTTTAGAATCGAGTTTCCTACCCGATTTCATAAACCCTAAAATCCGAGTTTATGCCAAAATTAGAACTTCACATTTCCCTCATGATAATTCAAATCTTCAACTCCTAGCATGTTCTATGCGCTCTCTACACCTCCCTACATCAATTTCTAGTAAATAAAATGAAAAGCATACAATTTAATAAACTAACATACAATTTCTCATACCTTCTTGAAATCTTCTTGAAAAACCAACACCGCTACGAGCTAAAGCACCCTTCAATGAGCCATCCCCTCAATTTAATTTGAAAATTACGAAGAATCGGAGGGGATTTGGATGGGGGAGAGGGAGGCCGGAGTGGGTGTCGGGAGGAAGAAACGGGAAAGGGAAAAGAAAGAAAGAAAGAAGGAAAATGGGGAGGTGGGGGTTTTTTTAAATTATATTATGTATATTAATAATAATAAGGTATATTTACATATAAGCCCTCCAAATCTGAAATATTACAAATAAACCCCAACTCTTTTCTATGATAATACGAACAATACAAAATACATTAAAATTAACTTATAATAATCCCCCATAATTATAAAATAAAATAAACAATATTTATTCACATAAAATCTCAACTCATGGCCCCAATATATCAATAATACCCATCTACCACAAATATCCATACCAATATCAATATTTTAAAAATAAAATAAAATAAGATATGACTTAAAAATAATTCTCACCCCTACAAAATATAAAAACAAATATTTTCGGTATTTTAAAATCCGAGGTGTTACAGGGGCAGTTTGGGTAATTTTTTCATTTCTTTCTCTGCACTTCTCTTCTCTTCTCTTCTCATCTTCTCCTTCAAAAAATCATTCCCTAAGAGCATCCACAGTCGTTGAGGGTCAAAATATGCATAAATGGATAAATGAATATAGTAAAGTTATGTTTTGCTGCAGTCGTTGAATACTATTTTTTATAAAAGGTGCGACGGCACTTCAAGTGCCGTCCGAGGGAAAAATTCGGCCTCGATGTGCAAATAAAAAATTACAAAAAATTACAAAAAATTACAAAAAAAATACAAATAACTGCAAATAACCCCCTACACTGTGGGACGACACTTCAAGTGCCGTCCAAGGGAGAGGTGAGTTTTTTGGGTTTTTTTTATTGGGAAATTAATTTTTTTTGGTGGGATGGCAATTCAAGTGTTGTCCGACCATTAAAAAAATAATTTTTTTTTATGCGACGGCACTTCAAGTGCCGTCCGACAATTAAAAAAAATATTTTTTTTGGTGCGACGGCACTAGAAGTGTCGTCTCTCATATATGCATATTTCTCATTTGGCCAACGACTGCAGTGCTGTTTTTGGTCAAATATGCATATTATGCATATTTAACAAACGACTACATATGCTCTAAATTCCCGACTTTAACTGAACCTAGCTCCACCTTCATCTTCCCCGCCGCTGGACGCCCAAATCCACCCCAACTCTCCTCCCCGCCGCTCGACGCACCTCCCCGACGCTCAACACCCCCAAATCCTACCTTAAATCCCGACACCCCCAAACCCTGCCTCAAATCCTGCTCGAAAATCCTCCCCGGCAACCCAAGTTGACGGCGACCCCGAAATCCAAGCTACTGCGTCCATCCAACAAACTCTCAGGTATTGAATCCTAATCCCAGTTTTCGTGGGTTTATGAATTTTTTTGTTTTGATTAATTTCTAGTGAAAGGATGGAACTTTATGGTTGCATCTCTTGTTATTTGAACACTGTATGTTGTACATTATTTGTTTGTGAAATGCCCAAGTTAGTGTCTTGAATCATTTTTAGTGGGGATTGAGTATTTTTCTTTGTACATGCTATGATTTTGTTGTTGTGGTCAATTCGTCTTCTAATTTGTAATAGGCTTATAACTTTGCATATATAGTTATGTGAGCCTTTTTTTGTTGCAACGTACTTATTTGTGGAAAAGTCCAAGAGATTTTGCTTTGTAGATGCTATGATTATGTTGTTGTTGTCAATTTGTCTTCTAATGAGTTTGTTTATAGCTTTGCATAAAACTTGTTTGTGAAAATGCCCAAGTGAGTGTCTTGAATCACTTTTAGCACATATCAAGTAGTTTGAGTGTCTTGAATCACTTTAGCACATATCAAGTAGTTTGCTTTGTAACTGCATATAATTTAACTTGGTAGTGGTTTTTTAATATGAATAATCCCTATTGAGTTAGTTGCCTCATATCTTTATTCTTTAAATTATTGTTGTATATAAGGTTTGATGAATTACCCTAATCTTGATGTTTACAGGAAAACTAATGGAAACACGTTTCTTCGCTATGAACAAACTACCACCAAGCCATGATTCAATTGTTTTCTTTTTTGATGAAATGAGAAACTTAGTTTGTTTATGGCCAATGCACGACATTGAAATGTCGATGACCTTAGTGATTTAATTTGATAGAAATGTTGAGTCGATGCAATCGATATTGTTTCTGTGTTTGCATTCTGCGTCTAAAATATATTGGATGTTTTTATCTGTGTGTGATGCTACTACGACTTCTTACATGGTTGTGCGATTTGTTTCTACTTGTGAGTTAGTATGGTAGTTTGATGCGGACGTTGAAGGTGAAAAATGGTTGTTGATGACTTTTGCTTTGAGAAAGTGAATTATGTATTACATTAGATAGATGACATAGCAGGAGAGGAAACAAGGATATGATTGCTCATAATAAGCACTTTAATCCCACTTCATCCTTCATATTACCATTGATAGTTATACGATTCTTCAATTCCCTGTTCCTATATGGATGATGATAATATAATGAAGTTGATGATAAAATGATGATGAATTGTGGGCAACTTGGTTAGTCTTCATATGAGATAAAATTTGATATGGATTGGATCGGGGAATTGACTGTTCGTATTTGAGTCAATGCCATTACTTTCTATTCTGTTAGATGATTCCATGATTCCCTAATTTCTGAAATGCACTAATCAATCATCTAGCAAAAGTGACAGAAAATCCATAAACAATATCCCTTGTACATCTCTACTACTATAATGGGAGAACCCCTTAGTCAGTAACCGCGTCAGTAACCCAACCCGTGCAACGCACGGGTTGGGTTACTTTGGTAAATATTTTCGAAAGTGGACCTGTTTGGTAAATATTTCCGAAGGCGGTTCAGTTTGAAAATTATTTTCTTTTTAATTATGGACTAACTTGGGACAATATTTTCGAACGTAGACCTGTTTTGTAAATATTTTCGAAAGTGGATCGGTTTGGAAATTATTTTCTTCATACCTTTTCATGATCCTTCAATTTTTTCCACGTGCACGTGTGCACGTGTATAATACTAGTAATATAAAACGAGGGTTTAAATGGAATAGCACTGATAATTTGATCGTCATTTTCTTTTTCGCTCCCAATTAACAAACATATAATCAGTACAAATTACATAAATATATCTTATTCAGGATCAAAGCGCTGATAAGATATCCGCAGAGATCATGCCTTCGTTTAACTTCATTCTCTCACTAACTTTTAGAAACCAACAAGCAGGTACCAATATCAAAATACCTGTTCTGCCAAAACTGCTAAAAAGGAACGTAATTGAAAACACAATTCACACCTTCACCCACATATTCAAATCCATAACATTGATATTAAATCAAGCAAGCTAAACGAAGAATGCAAAATATGAGACTTTTAGTAAATACGTGGTACTCTAACATATCTACCAAAACAAAGTATTCAATATCTCTACTCTCTACTATTTTAATAGGAGAGTTGGGATTGTAACAAACAAACCCTAATTTTGTAACTATATAAACACGTATAATACACGTCCAAATTATATCCAATAAATAGATTATACGTCCAAATTATATCCAACAAATATAAATGTGCACCGCACGTGTAACCCAAATCAAAACATTCAAATATAAACAATTTTTTTTTCTTATTCAATATATATTCATTTAATTTGATGACTTCACTTTTTTTTAGATGTGCATCGCACGTACATTATACTAGTATTGAAAAAGGTAAGAGCTAACACAATAATACATTAAGCAGTAAAGAAATTATACAAAATTGTGAGCAATTCATGGAAATTTTCCACAAATAAAAAAACCCAAGTAAAAAAATCAGCAAAGACAAGTATAATAATGAGTACATAGTATAAAATGAGCTTCCTTTCTTACTTGCTTTTCATGACAGTCAAGTAAAAGTGCTCATTAATAAAGTTCCTTAACAAAATGTTCTTTGCAGTATAAATATTGTTATTGCCTCCAATTTCGTCAGATATGTCAATAATAGCATTGAAATATCCCAAAATGATGATGAAGAGAAGGGTAATAAATCATAAAGATAGTTAAGCTCCATTTTATTACAACTAGCATATATTACATTGGGAAGCTCCATAATGGTTCAGGTCATATCCTTAACAAATACTGCAATCACAATCTCCACCAGAAAGCCTCTACCAAAACACTAGACAGTTGCAAAAATCTAAATACCACTATCTTAGCATTCTAAATCTTGTTGAAGGCCACGATATCGCAACTTTGGATATACTTATTAGCAGGCTCAACTGTAAGTTGTTCCTCAATAAGCGAGTTCACAGACACGAGGTCATCGACGATGGTCATCATGATCTGCAGCTTCTTAATGCCATATCCAACAGCAACAGGTTTAGCTGCATTCAAAAAAGAGTGAAGAAACATTGATCAGAGCATAATATGACATTGGAATTAAAAATGCATTTAAGTTAAGAGAAAAGAAAAAAAAAATGGCTTAGAAATACAACATCAGTTTTAGTTGTGAATGCTAATATATAAAGGCCAACCTTCAAATGATTTAACCTTTTCTATATAGTTGCGTGCATATGTTTAGGGATGGCAAGTGGGCCAGGTCAATCGGTGACCCGCCTGCGATCCGCCCGTTGAACCCGGCCCGTTTAAGGGTTTGGCGGGTACGGGTCGAACCCGTGTACAGTAACGGGTCGACCCGGATCGACGAAAACGCGAATTCAACCCAGACAACCCGGCCCGCGAACCCGTTACTGTTCACCCAACCCGCATGCCAACCCGCGGGTCACGAACCGTTGGACCCGTTCGGGTTGACCCTACGGGTCAAACGAATCGTTAGGGGGCGGCACTGTAGCACAAAGAGCAAAAACGGCTATCATAGCCGTTTTGCTTGGATTTTTTTGTTTTTTTGGGTTTTTTTGTTTATTTTGAGCCTATAAATACCCCCCAAAACCCCTTAAAAAAATCACACCTTACTCTCTTACTGTCTCTACTATTATAAATTATTTCTAAGGAATTTTTCAACAATTGAAGTATTCAACAAGCAAGTCTTCAACAAGGCATATACACGATCAATTTTCGATCGTATCGAAATCAAAATTCAACGTCTTCAGCGTCTTCAACTCGCTTCAACTCTCATCAATTCTCCTTCAAGCTCTCCTCAACTCTTCAATTCCGGAATCGCTTATTTCTAGTTCTACTTCTATTCTTATTTTGACGGTTTATTTTACATACGCGTATTCCACGGTGAACGGTATTAAAATTTCATACCTATCTCGTTATTTTTTTTTGTTGTAGTTAAAATTATTGTTGGTTTTTTGATCTTCTCTATCTCAACCCTCTTGTTTTTTAGATTTTTTTATATAATTCACCGTTCCTACATTGCGTATTTTTTTTTACATACATTAGTACATTACTACATTATGTCTAGATCACGCGGTAGTGGTCATAGCAGGAAAGATTCTTCCTCCTCTTCTCCTAGGCCACCAATTGTCCCAATTAGTGAGCCCGCCCAAGAGTACCATAATCCTACTATCCAACAATGGGGTGCACACGACGAGTTTGTAGGTGACATACAAGTAGAAGAAGAAGAACAACAACAACCAAGCGAAACCACACAACCCAGTAGTAGTAGGAAAAGCAGAGGAGAAAGTAGTGATTGGCATAAGTTTTACGATTATATCCCGGATGAACAAACTCTGGGTATAGGTTTGAAAGTTTGTAAAACATGTTCTAAAACATACAAATTCAAGAGGGGTGACGGCACCGGTACAATTAGTAGACACATCCAACATAACCATAAAGAACTTCTTGCTAACCTACCCGACCAACAAAAAATCAACCCTAGGACCGGTCTAGTTGATAGCCACCCTTATGATCCCGATCTTGTTCGTCGGGAAATAACCCAATTAGTCATAAAGGAAGAGTTACCATTTTCCTATCCCGAGAGTAGGGACTTGGAAAATTTTAACCAAACGGCCTTAAACCCTCATTTAGAAGAATTCCGAGAAATACTTGCAAATCGGATTGTTTTAAAATGTACATCGAAATGAAAGACGCTTTGATTGCAATTTTATGGAGTTTAACTTGTAGAATTAGTTTAACTTCAGATTGTTGGACGAGTGTCAACAATATTCCAATGATGGGAATAACCTGTCATTGGATCGACAATGATTGGATTCTTCAAAAAAGAATCATATCACTTGCGGCGTTACCGTATCCCCATAGTGGCGCTGAAATAGCAAACCGTATTTTAGAAATTTGTGATATTTTTCATATTCGCGATAAAATTATGTGTATTAGTTTTGATAATGCATCTAACAACAATGTAGCAATTACTGCTTTAAAATCCGTATTAAACCCTCCATCTGACAATATTTTTCATGTTAGATGTGCATGTCATATTATAAATTTATGTGTTCAAGATGCATTAAAAATAGCCGATCCATATATAATTAAAATTTAAAATTGTGTACATTTCATTGCATTAAGTCCAAGCGTTTTACAAGAATAGAAAGCTTGGTATAGGCTTAAAAATGTACCTTTTAGAAAATTTCCAAAGGATGTTAGTGTAATGCCCCGAATCCCAAATACAATGAATTCGAGATGTTCTATAGGATCTTTTCGCTTCCTTTAGTACAATTTTACAAGGAAATTTGAACTTTTCACTTTACATCAGAGTTTACATGAATACATTACAATTTACACTGCACAGCGGAAGTAAACTTTACAACAATGAAACGAAAGTACAACAACATTGAATAATCTTTAAGTATCTGTTCTTCTTTAATCTTTATCATGCCATTTACCTGCATATAAGACTGTGGGTACGTCAGTTTATTCAACCGACGATCATTATACACGGCCATCCTCTCTATGTCGGAAATAGTATAACTTATTTTTCATATTTAGCAAACATAAACTTGTCACATATCAAACTAAAGGGACTACCCTATTGATGTCGTGTTGTGATTGTGCACTTAGTCCTTAATGCAGTTAATTATGTTACATGACACTAATGCACACTTGTTCGGATTCTATGCATCCCATACTACATAGGTCCGAGTGCAAGCCCTTAATCGTTCTTCATCTTTGTTGGGTTCAATCCCTCGTTATGACTTAATCTACTACTGTAATTACGGTAAGTATCCTAGATGTTCTATGATCTACGAGCCCATGTCCAGGCAGCCTGGAGGGAAATCCCACGCACTGACACGACGCATCGAGCAGGCAATCTATGGACAATTCAGCCTCCGCCATGGAACAATGGCACCACCCGTAGCCACTCAAACACCCCACAAGCGTCGCCGCCGGGACGATAATTCTGGAGTAGTGCCCACGCCATGTCTTGACGCATCAAGCAGGCAGCCTGTGGATCACTCTCACACTGCCAATCCGATGGCCCTCATACTCGTGTTTTTCTCTTACTTTCATCACATCTCCACTATGTACTAATCCTTAGTTTTTATCAAAATCATGAACAAAAATCAAAGCTCTAGAGTTAGCCTCTCCACTAAACCGGACTTATTCATTCATTCAAATATGACCAACCTTGGTCTTTCTTTTTAATTTTTATTTCATTTATTCCCAAATGCCGGGGGAGACTTAGCTACTCTTTTGTTTCAATTTTTAATTCACAATTTCCAATTTGAGCATTCCCAACTCATAAATTCCTATGTTGAGTTATCATACTCAAAAGTATTTCTCTTTCCCAATTATGATTTCTAATTCGTTCAAATAGTCCATAACTATACATGAAATTCAACTATTCATCTTGTAACTCATGAAATGTTATTTTCACATAAAAACCTACATCATTAATTATTCAATCAAAGGTGAACATTTACACTTCGTAATTTCCACACTATTCTCAAATGAGAATAATTTGCATCATATCACACAAAATAATTTCTTTTTGCCAAATTAATTTTCTAATCCTTCATTCTTTTTGCAAGATATAATTTCACAAAAATATAAATATAAAACCATAGTTCTATTTACACATTTTATTCTCAAATCATGTTTTGTTTCATGCAAATAATTCCCAAATTATTTTTCATAAGTCCTACACATTTTTAGAAAAATAACCATATTTTTTTTCCATAATTTTTGGATCACTAAAACGTTAAAAAATAAGTTTGTCCCAATCTTGCCGAGGGCAAGATTCGAACCCAGCACGCAGAGAACACAGCCAAGGGCACCGGCCACTAGGCCAACTGCGCCAGCAGTATCAAAGGAAAACAGAGAGTATTTAATGCTCTCGGCCACTGATTCTTGTTTTAAAAATTCATGAAATAAAATATGGTGCCACAGGGATTCGAACCGGCCACCACAGGGAACCCAAGGCTACTATAGCGATCAGAGCCGTCCAGACCACTTGAGCTACGCACTCAAGTTGTCAAGAACGCAACTCAAAACTCATTTGAACCAATTCTCTCTGTTATTAAAACGTCTCGATGTTCAACTAGTCCTCATTTCACTTTGCTTTTATAAAAAAAATACTGTAAAATTCCAGATTGATTATTTTTTTGTCTAATTTACATATCAGTATGAAAAAAATACTTTTTTCAACAATTAAAACACATTTTCATACAATTAATTCGAATTCTACATTATAACTACCACATTCTTCATTTCGACATTTATTAACAAATAATACCACTAATCCCTTTATTAGCAAACTTCACATTAATTCTCTGTTTTTAACCTTTTACCAAACATACTAATCTATATCTTAATTCATTTATTTCAATATCACACTATGATCCATTTAATCACATGAAGTATCATTGCCAATCTACTAACTTTGTGTATATAATTTGTGATGTAGATAATGAGACCTTCTTTAACAAACCATGGTTATAATTAATCCATACAAACTTAGAATTTTACTAATCAATCACATACAATTACACACCCATATTCCAATCAATTCATAGGTCAATTTTCCATTAAAGCGTACTCTTATTAATATTTTCCATGCCTCATTCATTCAATTTAATCTAGCATGCACCCCTAATTAAAATATAGAAAATTTACCCACCTTGTATGGAGAGAAAAATACAACTAGCAATCCCTAGACGAATGTCCTTGCGACGAATTGCTCCTCCTTGAACACGTGCACACAAGCCTCTAAGCACACCCAAACAAACCGAGCTCCTCCTTCCTTGATGCCGGCCTCTCCCTCTTCTAGTTGCAAGCAAAAATCCCACACACTCTCAATCTTTTAACTCACAAAATCACTACTAGATAATATAATTTAGACTATAGGTTTGTAGAAAGTAATGGGCACAAGAATGACTAGCCATGAAGGGGGTATTTATACTAAAATCTTGATGGAATGGAGGGCTAGGATCAAGTAAGTGGTTATAAGATGGAGGGCTAAGATGAAAGTAGGAGTTACATTAACTACCCACAACCAAGTAACCACCAAGCATGATCTCCACTCAAATTTTTGGTTTCCCTCCCAAAAAGATCAAAACCGGCCATCATAGGAGTGCATATTGCACGTGTACGTGTAGTGCACGTGCATGCAACTAGGTCCAAATATTGTACATTTTATTTATAAAAATAAACTTTAATTTTGTATTCTACATTACAAGTCATATTAAAAAATAAATTAACTAATGGGCTTTAGTTTAATGGGACAAAATAATTATTATAAAATAATAAATTAAATTAACTTTGGGGTTTTAAAAGAAAAGGCTTTTTTTTAATTGAAAGAAAGCTTTGTGAAAATAATCTAAAAGCACATATTTAAAAATCCATACTCATCATAATGGAAATAATCATAACACTTAATTCTACCAAAATATTGCACGTGCACACTACGTGCAAAATAAATAATTTTTCATTAAATGAAAAATCAGGGCATTACAATTAGACACCGATGGAATTCTACTTTTGATTTACTACATGTTGTTACCAAATATAAAGCAGTTGTAAAAGATTTTTGTATCACATTTCATATGCCAAATTTTGAAATGACTCCCACCGATTGGTATTATGCCGAAGCTTTGTTGAAATTTTTAGAACCGTTTAAAACTGCAACTTTAAAATTTTCAAAAACATATGAATCTATTTCTAGTAGCATTTTTATTTCATTAGTTAGCATGATGCAAACATTTAACGAAATGTTAAATGATACCAATGTTAGTGAGATTGTAAAACCTGCATACAAAATTTTTTTGAAGTATTATTTTCCTCCTCCTATGTTGATTTGTGTTGCTACCGTTATGGATCCTCGTATCAAATTAGAAGGTACGAAGAGTTTGATTGAAATATTTTTTGCATTACTTGAGAAAAATGTAGAATTAGTAATTGATTGCGCTTCTTTTTTAGTTCAGTTTGAATCTACATTAAATAACTTGTATGATTATTATGATAAACGTTTTGCTTCTGATAGTACAACTTCTGTAGTTAGTTCTTCTTCTGGTACTTCTAAAGGTAAGGGTAAGAGTAAATTTGGTGATAGAACATTTAATTTACTTGAACAAATTCAACCAAAAAAACCTAGGACTAATCAACCAAATGAATTAAATTGGTATAACCAACAAGATTCTGAGCCTTCTTCTTCTCCACTAGATATTTTACAATGGTGGAAAGACCATGAACACACTTTCAGTATTCTATCAATTATGGCTAAAGATTTACTAACTCCTTCTGTCTCTACAGTTAGTTCTGAAAGTACATTTTCTTCAAGTGGCAGAGTTCTAACTGATTACTGTTGGATCCTGTAAGCAAGGCAATAAACAATAGAGGGGGGGTGAATAGTGTTTATAAAAATTATAAAACGGAATTAAAATAATCTTCTGCTCAGTCGACTTAAAATGGTGAACAAGTCGACTGACACAACAAAAGAAGGATAATTTTAAGAGAAGTCTGAGGAGTCGACTTAGAGAAGAGATAGTCGACTTAACACACAAATTTCACAGATTAGTACGAGTCTGACCAGTCGACTTAAAGAAGTACACAGTCGACTGCCCAGACAAGTTTCACGGAAAAGATTATAAACTGAGAAAATGGAAATACAAGTAGAGAGATACAACCACAGAGTGCACACGATGTATCCTGGTTCGGTCCTCCCGACCTACATCCAGTCCCCAAGCAACCCACTTGAGATTTTCCACTATTCTTGAAAAAGATTACAAGAATACCCTATGGCGTTTAGACAACAACCTTGTCCAACCCGTAGTCCTTTCTCTCAACCAGAGAAAGCAACCCACTCTACCACCAAGAGTGACAAACCTGACTCTACACCCTAGAGTCCTACTCTTCAACCGAGAGGAGAAAGAAAAAACAATAAAATTGTTTACAATCAACCTATAGCCTTGTTGTGATTGTGATATAGTACGTGGCTAATTGGTTGACTTCTAAATCCAGTCTAAAACAAATTCAATGTTATGCTGGACTGAAGACAGAGAACCAAGACTTAGTGAGTTTTGAAAGCTTTTCTCTATTAAAAGCACAAATCTTAAAAATTCTTCTCAAAAATTGCTTGGGACCTTTTAAAGGTGATTCCTAGGCTATATTTATAGACTAGAATCCCTGGCAGTTAAAAGCAGTTACTCATAATCGTTTGATCAATGGACAAATAACGGATAATCAATGGACAAATAACGGATAAAACCTTTAAATTTGAAAAACAGCTTTTGAAATCAGAAAGCTATCGAAATTACTTGAACAGTCGACTGGGTTGCCTCTATGAGTGGACTGATCAGAGTTTGAATAAGATCAGGCAGTTTTGTACAGACTCAGTCGACTGAAAAAAGTGGCAGTCGAGTGGTACTCAACAGCTGATCTGGTTCAAGCTGTTTCGACCTTTGATTTTGTAAACACACAGTTATAAAAAGTATATGTGAGTGTATGTGTGTGTGACAAGGCTGTACATCATTCTAAGACTCAATAAAGAGAAAAAATATTACATTTGTTTACAAGACGCATAAATAAATGACATTGAATCTTTGGTCTTGACTTGAGTCTTGAGTCTTAAGTCTTGAGTGAAGCTTTTAGCCTTTGTCTTTCTCTGAAGCTGTGCTTGATCATTTGTTCAGCTTTAGAGTAATAAGGCCTTTGTGTATCTTTTGATACAACCTGCAATTATATATATATAGCATAGCACAGACACATTTTGCATTGTGTTGTAATCATCAAAATCAAGAATCAACATTCTCCCCCTTTTTGATGATGATAACACAATAGCTGATAATAATAGAAGATAGAAAAATACAAGCATTCATATGCTCCCCCTATCAAAAATACATCATGCATAAATTAACAATTATCACAAAAATTGACAATTCTCTCCCCCTTTGTCATCAACAAAAAATACAAAAATGGGAAGAAAGAATAATTCTCTTAAACAACATAGCACACAAACAAAATTAATTTATAGCAACCGAGTCTTTAAAACTAGTACAAAATACCAAAATACTAAAGTGCAACAAGAAAAGTACATAGTAAGTAAAAGCAAACAACTCATCAGTCTTCGTCCTCGTCATCGGTGTCATTTTGAGAGGGAGGTGGAAATTGAGCAGTGAAAAGATGAGTAAGATGAGAAAGTTAGGATTCAAGAGCATCTTGACGATCCATGAGATAGTTTACAGCATTATAAATACTGCGTGGATCATCAAAATCAGCTTGGGGGCGAGAAGAGCTAGAAGCTAAAGATGGTCGAGCAGAAGTGGCTAAAGGAACTTGGGTTTGGGGAGAAGTCCTAGTGGTAGACCTAGGTGGAGAATCAAGAAGCTTCATGCGTGCTAAACTTGCACGATCAAAGCATTCATAGTGCTTGACAACATTGGTCTCTGAATCGAGATCGATATCATAAGCACAGAAAACAAGAGTAAGTAAAGCACCATAGGGAAGAAAAGTGGAGTGAGATTTATGAAGTCTAGGAAAGATGATACGACCCCAATTAACATTTAATTTACCAAAAATTGCATATACAGCTTGTTGCAATTCCATGGAATACTGGTCATAACTCCCTGTTTTAGGGAATATTATAGGACAGTATCCGTGCAACAAGTTTTGCAATAGGGGTAATTGATTTATTAGTCATAGGGGGTTCATGGTTGGGCAAATAGATTTTAGATAAGATGGATGCATCATCCATTATGATTTCTCCTAAATCAATTCCTTCATCATCTATGCCCATAATCAGATTAATTCTCTCATATGTGAGTTTCATCTTCTTATTTTTCACAGAAGAATAAATTATTACTTCACCATCATCCGATTGAACCACCCTCATATTTGTATAAAATAGATAAATGAGTTGAGGGTAATAATGGGATTGATTTTCTAAGGACAAGAAATCATAAAGACTACAATGTTGGAATAGAGACAAAAGGTTAAACCTATCAAGATCATTAAAATTAACAAATCTACCCGAAAAATAACCATGGTACAAATGATATACCATTTTACTATAAGATCGAGGCTTCTAAGATATTGAGAGTAGTCCTTAGAGGAAGAACCTTCATCAACATGAGAGGTTTTTGATCTTTTGGGTGCCAATATAAGAGTGAAGGTGAAGGAGAGTTTACCAACAGGAAATGCAAAGAATCAATCCGCAAGGGAACAAGAAATCGACTAGTAGATACTGGATGAGAGCAGCAACACAAGGAGTCAACTTCTTCTCTTTTCTTCTCTTCTCTTCTAGTTCTCCAGATCTGGGTGAAAAATTTGGGGTAAAAGTGATAAGAAGGGAGGTAGTGTTTTAGGGTTTTAACTTGATGGGAACGGCTGAGATTGAAGGTAAAATGAAATCAACAGCCAAGAATGGTCAAAGGCGAGTCAAAAGATGAATAGACATCTCAAAATTAGTGCGACGATTCGAATTTGAAGATAGAAAGAGTCGTGATAGTCGACTGTTCTTAGTATACAGTCGACTTAGTCAAAAGAAAAAGAAAACCATATATAATTATCACTACTGGTTAGTCGACTGGTTGAACATCTCTGTCGACTGTCCAAAAAAAAAAAAAATTAGTATAGAAAACGATATGTGGAAGTCGACTGAATAACATGTGCAAGTCGACTTATAAAAATAAAATTCAACAAATATCAAGAAAATCACATATCCCTAGTTCTCTTCTTAAAGTAATAAAGGTATCTTCTTTAAGGGGTTTGGTAAAGATATCAGCTACTTGTTTATCAGTAGAGATAAAGTGTAAAGAGATGTCTCCTTTTAAAACATGATCATGTAGAAAATGATGTCAAATATCAATATGTTTCGTACGTGAATGTTGAACCGAATTTTTAGATAGGTTAATGGCACTGGTATTATCACACATTATTGAAGGTCTTTCAAAAGAAATACCATAATCTAATAGAGTTTGTTTCATCCACAAAATTTGTGCACAAGCCAAACTTGCAGTGATATATTCAGCTTCTGTAGTAGATAGGGATACCGAATTTTGCTACTTACTGCACCAAGAAACTAGTGAATGTCCCCCAAAATGACATGTCCCACTAGTGCTCTTGCGATCAGTTTTACTGCCAGCAAAATCAGCATCACTATACGACCAAAGATGAAAATTATTGGTGCGTGGATAGAATAAACCATAATCAGATGTGCCTTTAATATATCTTAAAATTCATTTCACAGCTTTCAAGTGAGATTCTTTAGGACTTGACTGATATCTAGCACACAAACATACACTGGACGTAATATCTGGTCTACTAGCAGTTATATATAAGAGTGAGCCAACCATACCTCGATAGAGTTTCTGATCGACACTCTTACCTAATATATCTTTGTCAAGGGTAGTGGTAGTAGCCATAGGTGTGGCTTTACTACTTGTGCTATCCATGTTAAACCGTTTGAGTAATTCCTTTGCATATTTTCCTTGATTAATAAATATGCCATATTGTGACTGCTTAATTTGTAGTCCAAGAAAATAATTGAGTTCACCTATGTGACTCATCTCAAACTCGTTTTCATGGTGTTAGCGAACTCTTGACATAGATTACTATTAGTAGAGCCAAAAACTGTATCGTCAACATATATTTGTATGATTAAAATATCATTCTTAATTCTCCTAATAAACAAAGTAGTATCTAATTTACCTATCTCAAAACCTGTTTCTAAAAGAAAAGTCTTCAATCGATCATACCAAGCACGAGGTTCTTGTTTAAGACTGTATAGCCTTTTTCAATTTAAAAACATGGTTTGGAAATTGTTCATGTTCAAAACCTGGTGGTTGTTTAACATAAACATCCTCTTTTATAAACCCGTTAAGGAATGCACTTTTAACATCCATTTGATAAAGTGTAAAATTCATAAAACAAGCAAAAGATAATAAAATACGAATAGATTCTAATCTAGCAACAGGAGCATATGTTTCATCAAAATCTATGCCTTCTTCTTGATTATATCCTTGAGCAACTAGTCTAGCTTTATTCCTAACAACTTGTCCTGATTCATCTAACTTATTTTTGAATACCCATTTAGTACCAATAATAGTATGATCAGGAGGTCGTGGAACTAAATCCCATACATCATTCCTTATGAATTGGTTTAACTCATCTTGCATGGCATTCATCCAAAATTCATTCTCACATGCTTCTTGTATATTTTTCGGTTCAAAATCCGACAAGAAAGCTGTGTGAGATATCATATTAATATGTGATCTTGTCTGAATACCATGTGAGATGTCACCAATTATTAAGTCATGAGGATGATCTCTAACTTCAACAAAAGATTTTGGTAAAGTTTGAGATATCACAATAGGATCAGTCGACTTAACAGGCTCCTTAGTCGACTGTTTTACATCAGTCGACTTGACTTCCTTATCGGTCGACTTATCTGCGAGACTAGTTTGTTCTAAGGATGTAATTACTTTATTCATAGGTGATAAATTAGTTTCATCATCTTTAATTAAATTTGATGAAGGTAGAGATTCATCGAATGTAACATGCATTGATTCTTCAATAGTCATTGTTGACTTGTTGAAAATTCTATATGCTTTACTCCTATTTGAGTATCCTATAAAGATACCCTCATTAGATCTAGATCAAATTTATCTAAATTATCTTTAGTGTTCAGAATAAAACACTTACAACCAAATATTTTAAAGTAAGAGAACTTAGGAATTTTATTAAAAAATAACTCATAACAAGTCTTTTTTAGCTTAGGTCTTATCAAGATCCTGTTTAAAACATAACAAGCTGTAACAACAGCTTCAGCCCAAAAATACTTAGGTAAATTGCTTTCAACAAGCATGGTACGTGCACATTCTTACAAAGTCCTATTCTTCCTTTCAACCACTCCATTTTGTGGTGAAGCTTTAGGAAATGCAAATGAATGAGTTATACCATTCTTGTTGCAATATTCTGTAAACGTTTCATTTTCAAATTCTCCACCATGATCACTTCTAATAGTGACTATGGTTAGAGACTTTTGATTCTAAATTCGTTTACAAAAATTTGCAAATTCATCAAAAGCATCATTTTTATGTTTTAAAAAGAAGGTCCAAGTGAATCGTGAAAAATTATCTACTAAAACAAATACATATCTACTTTTATTTAAAGAAGCAACTCTAGTAGGGCCAAATAAATCCATATGAATTAATTCGAGTGGCCTACTAGTAGAAATTACTTCTTTTGTTTTAAAAGTATATTTAATTTGTTTACTTAGTTAACATGCATCACATAACTTATCCTTTTTAAAGGATAGTCTTGGCAGCCCTTTAACTAGGTTGTACTTAGATACTTTAGAGAGATTTTTCATATTCACATGACCAAAACGTCTATGCCAAAGCCAAGAATTATTATTAGAAGCTACTAAACAAAAATCATTTGAAAACTCATTTGTATTCAAACATAACTCATAAATGTTGTTTTTCCTAAAACCTTGAAAAATAATGTTTTGCATAGTGGAATCATAAATTAAGCAAGAATCTTTTTCAAACACAATTTTATAACCTTTGTCACACAGTTGACTAATACTTAACAGATTATGTTTAAGTCCACTAACTAATAAAACATTTTCTATAGAAGGGTTAGTGTCCTTACCGACCATGCCGATTCCTATGACTTTTCCTTTATTGTTATCACCAAAAGTAATTGTTCCTCCATCAATGCTTTGTATGGTAGATAGGAGGTTGGCATGACCAGTCATATGCTTAGAACATCCGCTGTCAAGTATCCAACGATCTTTCTTTGGTACCTATAAAATATTCAATGTAAATATGGTATCCTTTTCATTGGGTCCAAAAGATATTAGTTTGTGGAAAACCAAACCCATGATGAGTTTGATTTTCCACCATAAGCAGGAATGAAATTAGAAGAATTACATATATTCAGCATATATGAGTTTATATAGGCAATTTTATCTTTCGAACTCAAATTGACTGGAACCCATATATGTTTGCTCTGTCCAGTCGACTTTATAACACCTTTCAGTCGACTTCTACTATATGTAAGTCGAATGGATGGTAATATAGGTCGACTTATATGAGGTTTTGGTCTTGTTGAATAAGACTCAGTACCTCTGGACAGGCGACTGGTGGATGGATACAGTCGACTTGACTGAACTTTAGATTTGCTTTTATCAATAGAACTTACAAACTTAGGCTTTTCAAAGAACTCATACAATTTATGTCTAACACTAGAAAAAGATACAGGTTTATTTATACTAGTGTTCTTAGAAGAATGATCTTTTTCAAGAGATTTTTTAAAACCAAGTCCAAACTTTTGACTAGATTTTACTTGATTTTGAAGAACATCGTTTAAATTCTCTTTTCCTTTATTAAACTTAGATACATTCTTGGATATCTCTTCATAATTCTTCTTTAGAGGTTCAAGATCCATATCTAAACTTGAAATACGAGAATTTAAAGATTTTACTTCTTTATCAAGGTTAAGATTCTCCTGAGAAAGTGTTTGATTAACTTTCTCTAGGTTCTTAACTCTAATCTTTTCCTTTTTCAGTTCTTGAAAAATGTCATTGAATGCATCAAGTAAATCATCTGAATCACACTCATTACTTACTAGATTCTGTGATGCCATGAAGCACACGTTTGCAACCTCGTTGGTCTCATCAATTTCTTCTTCTGAAGAAGAATCGCTGTCATCCCAAGTTGCTTGATATGCCTTTTTGTTTTTGGCAAACTTGTTCTTTGTGTACTTATCCTTCTTGAAGTTGGATATCTTTCCCTTAGACTTTATGTTCTCTAGTGGACAATCCTTCTTCATATGGCCTATTTTGTTATACCTGAAATAAGTTGGAGGATCATTAGAATCTTTAAATTTTGAATTGAACTTACCTTTCCTTAGAAATTTTTTGAATCTCCTTGTGAACATGGCAATCTCCTCCTCATCTTCTTCTTCATCTTCGGAGTCTGACATGGCTTTGAATGCTAATGTCTTTTTCTTTGACTGTTGTGGTTCGGCATCCTTCTTGCGTTCTTCAATTTGTACCTCATAAGCCATTAGATTTCTCACAAGATTCTCAAGAGAAAGTTGTGATAAATCATTGGCCTCTTTTATGGTAGTGGTCTTCTTTTCCCATTTGGGGGTAAGTGCACGGAGTACTTTTCTCACCATCTCTGCTTGAGTGTATATCTTTCCAAGTGCCACAAGTGAGTTTGTAATGTCTGTAAATCTAGTAATCATCTCGGACACACTCTCATTCTTCTTCATGCGGAATATTTCAAACTTGTGAACAAGAACAGATATTTTAGATTCTTTCACTTTGTTTGTTCCTTCATGAGTTACCTCTAGTGTGTGCCAGATTTGATGTGCGGTTGTTGCATTCGACACACGGTTGAACTCCTCCTTTGTGAGAGCACAGAATAATGCATTCATTGCTTTTGCATTGTTTATTGTTTGGTTCTTTATGTCGTCGTTCCATTGTGCATATGGAATAGTAGGAGTGGTGTACTCTGTTTCCATCATGTTCCATATTTCATAGTTGATGGATTGTAGGTAGATCTTCATTCTACACTTCTAATAATTGTAATTTGTTCCATCGAAGAGAGGTGGCCTTTGTGTAGATTGGCCTTCATGGTACTGATTTGCATTTGAAGTAGTTGCCATTGCACTCAACCAGGCTCAGATACCAAGTGTTGGATCCTGTAAGTAAGGCAATAAATACTAGAGGGGGGTGAATAGTGTTTATAAAAATTATAAAGCGGAATTAAAATAATCTTCTGCTCATTCGACTTAAAATGGTGAACAAATCGACTGACACAACAAAAGAAGGATAATTTTAAGAGAAGTCTGAGGAGTCGACTTAGAGAAGAGATAGTCGACTTAACACACAAATTTCACAGATTAGTACGAGTCTGACCAGTCGACTTAAAGAAGTACACAGTCGACTGCCCAGACAAGTTTCACAAAAAAGATTATAAACTGAGAAAATGGAAATGCAAGTAGAGAGATACAACCACAGAGTGCACACGATGTATCCTGGTTCGGTCCTCCCGACCTACATCCAGTCCCCAAGCAACCCACTTGAGATTTTCCACTATTCTTGAAAAAGATTATAAGAATACCCTATGGCATTTAGACAACAACCTTGTCCAACCCGTAGTCCTTTCTCTCAACCAGAGAAAGCAACCCACTCTACCACTAAGAGTGACAAACCTAACTCTACACCCTAGAGTCCTACTCTCCAACCGAGAGGAAAAAGAAAAAACAATAAAATTGTTTACAATCAACCTATAGCCTTGTTGTGATTGTGATATAGTACGTGGCTAATTGGTTGACTTCTAAATCCAGTCTAAAACAAATTCAATGTTATGCTGGACTGAAGACAGAGAACCAAGACTTAGTGAGTTTTGAAAGCTTTTCTCTCTTAAAAGCACAAATCTTAAAAATTCTTCTCAAAAATTGCTTGGGACCTTTTAAAGGTGATTCCTAGGCTATATTTATAGACTAGAATCCCTGGCAGTTAAAAGCAGTTACTCATAATCGTTTGATCAATGGACAAATAATGGATAAAACCTTTAAATTTGAAAAACAGCTTTGAAATCAGAAAGTTGTCGAAATTACTTGAACAGTCGACTGGGTTGCCTCTATGAGTCGACTGGTCAGAGTTTGAATAAGATCATGCAGTTTGTACAGACTCAGTCGACTGAAAAAAGTGGCAGTCGACTGGTACTCAACAGCTGATCTAGTTCAAGCTGTTTCGACCTTTGATTTTGTAAAGACACAGTTATAAAAAGTATATGTGAGTGTATGTGTGTGTAACAAGGCTGTACATCATTCTAAGACTCAATAAAGAAAAAAATATTACATTTGTTTACAAGACGCATAAATAAATGACAGTGAATCTTTGGTCTTGACTTGAGTCTTGAGTCTTAAGTCTTGAGTGAAGCTTTTAGCCTTTGTCTTTATCTGAAGCTGTGCTTGATCATTTGTTCAGCTTTAGAGTAATGAGGCCTTTGTGTATCTTCTGATACAACCTGCAATTATATATATATAGCATAGCACAGACACATTTTGCATTGTGTTGAAATCATCAAAATCAAGAATCAACAATTACAGGAATCGCTTGAAGCCGGACACGTTAGAGATGCTCGTTTGCACAGAAGACTGGCTGAAGGCTGAAGATAGGATACAAGGAAAAACACTATCAACGTCCACAAGTGGGAGCAACTCGCCGGAAGAACAACAACAACAATAGCTTTGCTTGTAATAGCAACTCGACCGACACGTTAGAAATTGTATTATATCTTTGCTTGTTATGTTAAATTAGAAAAATTGGAGTCAATTAAAATTGTATATAAGAAATATGTTAGTGTATAAAACATATTTGTGAATTGAATTCTTCATTTCATTAGAAATTGTGAAAATTGTATAACTTAAATCCATATGAATAATATTTCAATATTTTTTGCCAATTTCACTCTTTCAATCTTATTATTAATATTATGATTTTTAATGTTTATTAGTATTATACTATTATTATTATTATTATTATTAATATTTTAAGTTAAAAACTTAAAAATATTAATAAAAAAAACCTAACTATCTAAACGGGCCAACCCGCGGGTCGACCCGACCCGACCCGGGTTGGACCCTAAAGGGTTCGCGGGTTGGGCGGGTCACCTAAAACAACTTTAGGCCCGCCCTGGCCCGGCCCAGCTAAGTCGCCAAACCGGCCTGAACCCGCCCAAGTCAAGGTCCAACCCCGGCGGGTTCGACCCGGCCCAGCCCGTTAGACCCGAATGCCAACCCTACATATGTTCTATTTGTTTTTTTGGTCTCTTAGTTAAAACTTAGAATTTTTTTACTTTTGATATTTATTTGCATCTTTCAGGGAAGGTATTTGCTATTGCACAAGAATCCTTCATTTTATAAGTATCTTATGGAAGGTTAAAAAGTTTACTTTTAGACATTTTAAAACATTACTAAGTCGCCGTCGGCTTTCTTCTTGCAGTATACCAAGTGTTATATCCAAGAGATAGTAGATTGAGATTGATGGCTTCAATCTAACATAAATGGTGAGAGTATATATAGTAGTAGATTGCAAAAGAATTTATAGTAGATAATGGTAATTATAAAGTTGCTCATATTTAATAGGTGCATGATAATTGCAAAAAGAAAGCTTAACTCCTTTTATCAATGTTTTAGTTCAAATGATAAGAGGTTTGAAAAATTCATAAAATTAACCTAAAACCCATTTGTAGCAAGATAACCTAAGCATAATGCAATTCAATTAACCTAAAACCCATTTCAAAGAATTGTCAAAGGGAGTTGTTTGCAACTAACCAAGAATGTTAACATAGACTCACCCATATTCATTCAAGCCTAGTCACAACATAATTGAACAAAATGTTACCCTGAAATAGAAGACCACTACTGCAGCAAGTTTTAAATTGAAATGACTAACAGTTTACAAGTGAAGATAACCCAATTAACTGTACATATCTCATTTACAATCACTTAACACATCAAACAACTAACCACAACACTACAAAACGCACAGGCTATGGCAGCGTATTTTGGCATCGTTATAGCCCATAACGGCGCTTATGAAATCGCCGCCAAAAATGCCATTACAGCGTGCATCATTATAGCTATATGGGCTATCACGGCGTTTACTGACGCCGCCGCTATAGGGTGTCCACCTATAACGGCGTTGCCAAACCGCCATTACAGGAGCATTTCCGTTTCAAAGTTTTTGAAAAAAGTAGAGCTATAGCGGCGTTTTGTCGAGCGTCGGGATTGCTCCCCTGAATAATAGCTAGCATTGGTTGTAATACCCCAGACCAGCCGACTGGTACTGCCAGCAGTCGACTGGTAGAGGACAGTCGACTGGTACTGCCAGCAGTCGACTGACTATTGAGATTTGTGAGTAGATTTGAGAAATTTAGTCCCATATCGGGAATTTGCAAAGATAAATTGAGTATAAATACTATTGCTGAGGATCAAGAGTCACCAATCCGGTTAACCACCTTTTGAGAGGCAGCCTGTGGTGGGCAGTTGTACTACATAGTATTTATAGTTTGTCTGAGTATTGGGGCGGGGCGTTACAAATGGTATCATAGCCGACTTTCAACACCGGGCGTAGTAGAGGGCCTACGATCTGCGGTGCTGAGAGTCATTGATCTCCGGGATCGGTGTTGAGTGTGGTATCCGATCTGCGGTGTTGAGAGTGACTGATCTCCGGGATAAGGGACTATACTACATCGGCTAGAAAGGGCGGTCCTACACTTGAGGTGTGCCCTGTACTCAGCGAGGACGCTGATCCCTAAGGGGGGGTGTATGTAATACCCTAGTTTGGAGCGAACAGTCGACTGGTTGGTATAGCAGTCGACTGGTCTGCTCGGAATTTGAGATTGAGATTGAGATTGAGAAATTTAGTCCCACATGGGAGGTTTGATAGGATAATTTGAGTATAAATACTATTAGCCAATGATCAAGAGTCACCAATTCGGTTAACCACCTTTTGAGAGGCCGCCTGTGGTGGGCAGTGGAACTACATAGTATTTATGATATGTCGGAGCATTGGGGCGGGGCGTTACAAATGGTATCAGAGCCGACTTTCGACACACCGGGTGGGGGTGTATCTGCACGTCGAGGGTGCCTCCGAGGGAGGGGGGCCTATTCGTGGGGTACATATGTTTGCGTGTCGAGGGTTTGCGGGCCTATTCACGGAGCATGCCGGGTGCTAGAAAGGGCGGTCCTACACTAGATGTGTGCCCTGTGCTCTCAGCGAGGACGCTGATTCCTAAGGGGGGGTGTATGTAATACCCCAGACCAGCCGACTGGTACTGCCAGCAGTCGACTGGTAGAGGACAGTCGACTGGTACTGCCAGCAGTCGACTGACTATTGAGATTTGTGAGTAGATTTGAGAAATTTAGTCCCATATCGGGAATTTGCAAAGATAAATTGAGTATAAATACTATTGCTGAGGATCAAGAGTCACCAATCCGGTTAACCACCTTTTGAGAGGCAGCCTGTGGTGGGCAGTTGTACTACATAGTATTTATAGTTTGTCTGAGTATTGGGGCGGGGCGTTACAAATGGTATCATAGCCGACTTTCAACACCGGGCGTAGTAGAGGGCCTACGATCTGCGGTGCTGAGAGTCATTGATCTCCGGGATCGGTGTTGAGTGTGGTATCCGATCTGCGGTGTTGAGAGTGACTGATCTCCGGGATAAGGGACTATACTACATCGGCTAGAAAGGGCGGTCCTACACTTGAGGTGTGCCCTGTACTCAGCGAGGACGCTGATCCCTAAGGGGGGGTGTATGTAATACCCTAGTTTGGAGCGAACAGTCGACTGGTTGGTATAGCAGTCGACTGGTCTGCTCGGAATTTGAGATTGAGATTGAGATTGAGAAATTTAGTCCCACATGGGAGGTTTGATAGGATAATTTGAGTATAAATACTATTAGCCAATGATCAAGAGTCACCAATTCGGTTAACCACCTTTTGAGAGGCCGCCTGTGGTGGGCAGTGGAACTACATAGTATTTATGATATGTCGGAGCATTGGGGCGGGGCGTTACAAATGGTATCAGAGCCGACTTTCGACACACCGGGTGGGGGTGTATCTGCACGTCGAGGGTGCCTCCGAGGGAGGGGGGCCTATTCGTGGGGTACATATGTTTGCGTGTCGAGGGTCTGCGGGCCTATTCACGGAGCATGCCGGGTGCTAGAAAGGGCGGTCCTACACTAGATGTGTGCCCTGTGCTCTCAGCGAGGACGCTGATTCCTAAGGGGGGGTGTATGTAATACCCCAGACCAGCCGACTGGTACTGCCAGCAGTCGACTGGTAGAGGACAGTCGACTGGTACTGCCAGCAGTCGACTGACTATTGAGATTTGTGAGTAGATTTGAGAAATTTAGTCCCATATCGGGAATTTGCGAAGATAAATTGAGTATAAATACTATTGCCGAGGATCAAGAGTCACCAATCCGGTTAACCACCTTTTGAGAGGCAGCCTGTGGTGGGCAGTTGTACTACATAGTATTTATAGTTTGTCTGAGTATTGGGGCAGGGCGTTACATTGGTACCCTACAGCGGCGCTTGTCTAGCACCGCAATAGAGGGTACTCAAAAGCGGTAGTATCTATTGCTGCGTTTCTTGGTAAACGCCGCAATAGGTCGGTTTTTTTTTTTTGGCATTTCGTTATAAAATTTTGAATTGAAAAAACCAGTAATTAATTGCATATTACAAATACATGTAATCATATTAAATTTAAATGCTTAACTTTTAAAATCAATAATAACATCATAATTAAGAACCAAAAGTCACACATCACAAAAAACAACTTAATAGAAAACATTATATGTAACACATATAAACGGTCATACAACGAGTGTCAAATGTATATGTTGTACAACACTTAGTTATTACAAAACATAGATATAATTCATACAAAACATTTTAAAAAAAGTCCAAATTCGACAAACTACAGCAGGGGAGTCTCTTCGTGTGGCCCGTTGTTGCTTCCAATTCCATCATTGTTTTGCCCTAGTGTATGTGTGTGACTGGAAACCGATGGAATACGCTGGCCCTGTAGAAAAAACATAAATATTTCATCATCAATTTGTCAAACAAAAGAAGTAGTTGTTATTAAGAACTTGGATGGTGCAAAAGAGAGGCTTAATAAAGAAAATGGATGATTAATAAAGCAATTCATAAAATTAATACATAAAAATCTGAAGTATATCAATAAGAAGCAAAGTTAATTATAAGATTGCAGTACACTAAACATTGAAACAAGAAAATCACTTTGAAGCTTAAGTGAAATTCTGATAGTTGTCAAGTCGTTTTACTTATCATATATCAATTTCCTAGAATACCATATAGTATATCTTATCCTATTGTAAGAAAAATCAAAGAATGGACTAAACTCCCATCAGATGCATTCCAGACACATATTCTGCAATCTAAAAAAGAAAACCAACTTAGTAACCTGAATCACAAGGTTTTCAGGTTTGAATTACAAATTACTACAAGAAATTGAAAAAAGACACAACTTAGAAATACTTCACAAAAGGAGATTAATAATAAATTAAAATGTTGAATGAAAAGACAATTTAGTTAATTAATGAAGATATTATTACAGTACAAAAAACTCAATAATACAATACAGCAGACTAATGGAATACATCAACCCGAGGAATGACACAGCCAATACCCAACACAAAGATTTGTAAATGATTAAACTATTATTACACAGCTGACACAACCTGACATTCACCCTAAAAGTCATATATTTCCATGTCCTAACAAAGTAAACTTCACAATTTGTCCTTCATTTAAGACCCATGCAACAAAGCAATTACCCTCTAAGATCATCCTGTAATAGGAGCATAGGATATAACTATAGAAGAAGACGAAAGACATTATATTCAATTTCAGTAAACATTCTCCCTGAAACCAAAGATAGAGCCAAAGCCCAAAATGAACATATTTAGATACATCGTAGTCTGCCCTGATAGTTCAGATAGAAAACTTACTGTCTAAATTATACGAACACAGAGACATCTATACTTGGACAATAATTCTTGCATCCTCCAAGTTTTGTACCATTATATGGTGTGAGAGGAGGTTCCACCCACTACTTATATGCATAAACTACCCTCAATGAATTCGATCGAAGTCATGAAATCTATCCCACTCAACTGGCTAGTTTTTTTTGAACAATAGCTATATAAAGAGACATACACAATAACTTTCTTCCAGCATTGTTCTAAAGTTTGTACAGTGCATGTTACATATATACATTATTCCTCACCCTCAGAGACAAAAAAATCTCTCTTTCCTACTCTCCCTCAAAATATTTATACATATAATGAATAGGCGATCCACTAGATTACTCTTAAGATCTCTATTCCCTAAAATAAATTTGCATGGAAATTTGATTTGGTATTTACTAATTTTGTCAAACCTATATTTACCCAGAACCGGATCCCTAACCAACTTTAAAATTTTGCAGAATTGACTGTTCAAGCATGCTGAAAGCCATATACCCAATACCCGATGATAAGGTTATACAACTATAATTTTGGAGTCAATTGTACAATCGTTCGATACTCAACCAACCCTAACTGTATTAAAATCAAAATCAACAGCATTATGCTTAAGCTTATTAAAACAACAGTTCATCACCTGTACTGTTAAATCACTGAGCCTGACTTGATTGGGTTTGCCATATAAAAGAAAAGGCTGAGTGATATAAGAAATCCTACTCAATCTCAGGTTTCACTTCTCTCATAATTCTCTAACATTCTAGTAGACTCTCTATGTCTCTAATGAGATCCACTAAACCCTAACTCCAAATTTCCAATGAGATATGCTGATGCCCAACCCCCTAAACCCCAAAAACTTAAAGCATTAAATTTCATGACCTTTACCACTCTAAATTGCCAACTCAAGATTACACATTCGGATAAGAAGGTTAACAACCAAAATAAACCTAAGAACGTTAGTCTGAAGTGGTCGATTTCTAAGCGGCATTTCAGAATAGGTATTCATGAGAATATTAGAGTCCTACATCCTATGTAATTTCAATTTGTACAATACTAACATTGACTCTTATTTAATTTAAATTAGTTAAAAAGTGGGTATTTAGTTATAGAATACTGTCCGGTGCTTGAGTGGGAATTCCTTGTGACTGTTGCCCGATTAACGTCGCCATTTGAGCCATTTGAGCCTCCAGACGTGCCATTGTTGCCTTCAGCTGATCAACATCGTCCTGTGTGAGCCCGAACCCACTGGAAGAACATGTACGAGAACCAAAAACACTGGTGGGTGTTGGTCCTAGCCCAATCCCACGGACACGACCAGGACGCTCGCGTCCCTTCAATTCGGAGAGAACTTGACACTGTAGCATCAATGGATCGGCGGAAGAAGAAGATGACATTTTCTCAATCTTCTTTCTGGCATCCTTCTGCAAAAGATACCAAAGACAAATTTAATGTTCAAAATTATTTTATTTAAAGGATTAAATACCAAATTAAAATTAATTTGAAAGCTTTTTATTTACCACAATATCGGCTGCCACATTATCCCTAAATTTTCCATCCTTACCCATGTGGGTAGTTTCAAAAAAAATCTACATCACCAACCCTCTCTCCCTCATTTGATGCATCCTATATACAAGTAAGATCAGTATTTAAAACTATTAAAAAAAATGAATTGGATGTCTTAGTAATAAAAGGATGTCTCCACACCATGGACTATATATGTAACCCCTGTTTTTCCAAAAATATATTTTCTGTATTTAAAATTTTCTCAAATTATTTTTTTACGGTTTTCAAATTCTTTTGTCCAAATGTATTTTTTTTTGGATCTTCTATTTTTAAAATCTGTTTTCGATCAAATGAATTTATTTGTATCTATTTTAAACAAATTCTATGTTTTAATGCAAACTACATTTTGTTATAAATATTATTTTTTAAGTTATTGATTAGTTTATTTTTCCATTGGATTTTAATACCCCATTTTTTAAAAATTCTATATAACCATACCCATTATCCTATCCTATTTAATAACCTATAACCCAAATACCCAACTATATCCACTACCCTGTTAACTTTCATAACCCAGACCCGGTTACTCTACCCTACCCGCAAACCCATCAGATCAAATACCCAACTAACTTTACCCAATACCCGATATTACCCAACTCGTCTCCGAACCTAACCCTATTCCTATATAAACCTGTATATGACCCCGACTTCTCATATTCTCCGCATTAAACCAATCCCCCAGCCGCCTCCTCTCCTCTTCGTCCCTGTCCCCTTGCACCTCCCGACCACCAAGCCATCTATTCCCTTCGTCTACCCCTGCTCATCTCCTCCCCTTTGCGCGTGCCTCCGCAGCGACTCTATCCTCCCTGTCGTACTCCACAGCAGCCTGCGCCACCACAGGCAACCCTCCACCCAGGTCTTCTCCTATCGCGGCGCTGCACCACGACAACACTGCACTACAGCGAGACAATGCCACGACGATGCTCCCCTATGCACTCCAGTCTCGACAGTGACTGTAGCGCAGGTGCACTGGCCTTCCCTCCTCGCCGGCAGCCACCTGCGGCAACCCCTCGATGCCCCCGTCGTTCCCCATTGTCCTCCAAGACTGTAGCACCTTGCCGTCGTTGCCCCTGCACGCCGCCCGCTGGCTACCGCCAAGCCCGCACAGAGCCATCACTGTGTGATGTTGATTTGATCATCTTTCATCGTGGACCGCCCGATTGATCTTGGTTCTTGATCATCTTTGATTTGGGCCATTGATTCTTGATCTCTTGTTGTGGGCCGTCGGATCTTCACGATCTCATCTTGATCTTCTTGATCATGGGTTAATCTTGGCCATCCGTGGGATCTTGATCATCACCTTTGATTTTGGACCGTTGGATTGCTTCATCATCATCTTGGAGTTTTTTGATTTGCTTTGTTTGGTGGCCGTCCGATCGTCGATCTGACCTGATCATCATCATCATCATCAAGATACTGGCCACATCTCGATCTTGATCTTGATCTTCGATCAGAGTCGTCTGATCTGATCCGTGATAAGCCCGCAAGTGCACGGTTGTATCGCGTAATAAAAAGATCGTTCCCACAGGGACTTTGTATTGATTACCAGTCTCTTCTCACAATGATGATTAGCTAAACTGAATCGTATTTAAAATGACAAGTTGTTGGAAAAATGAGTAATGATTAAATTTCAATAACAGAGAAAATAAACTCTTGGGATTATGGTTCTTCACAATGACAATTATCAATAAAATCAATTTTTCCTAATGCTATGAGTGCTGGATTTTTTAAAGGCAAATAAGCTAATGTAATTGTTGGCTTCTTTCAAAGAACAACAACGTATTTAAGCAAATAAATGACCTATTTTCATGGTAGAAGTATTAGCAAAAACCCATTAAGAGCAGATATTTTTCACAACCTCAAGAGAATAAAATCTATTTTCATGATTCGATTCCCTTGTTCAATCTTATAGTTCTAATATCAAACTTCACCTTTCAGTACTTCGCTTGATATCTAGAATTATGCAAACATAAACCTTATACTTGCAAGCAATTATAATACTAAGATTGAATTAAAAAGAAACAACAACTCACAACAAAAGGGAAAATCAAAACTATCAGTAATTCATCATTGGATTCGCCACAATCCCAAGATAAAAGAAACTACTCAAAGCTTAAGCCAAAGAAAAGTTGTTGAACATACTACAAAAGAACATGAGTTTTGCCTGAAGAGAAAATGGAGAGAGAGAGAGTGAGAGAGAGTCCCCCCCTTTGTGGTTCTAAAATCCTATATTTATAGCCTAGTTTCCCCCCTAATCAAGTGCCATTACAACCCCTTTAAGACCCATAAAGAAAGAGTAACCGATTCAGCCATTATTAGGAGCTGTTACAGAATTCTGCCATAAATATGGCCATAATGCGCAACACTGGGGGGTCATAATCTTCAAACTGTGACTCTTTAGTGGATTCTGGACGAATTACGGCCATGTTGGTAAACACTGGGGGGTCATAATTGTCTCTATTTCTTCAATTGTCCTTCCAACTGTTTCCCACGAATTATGGCTATGTTCTTCAACACTGGGAGGCCGTAATCCATTCTGTTTGCATCACAATCAGCAACTCTTCAACTCCTTTTTCTACAAATTAAAATATAAACCAAAAGGTAATAAAAATAAAACATAAATAGAAATAAACCACTAATAAAATCTATTTAAAACAAGTTAAAAACTAGATAAATTCTAACTTATCAAACTCCCCCATGCTTAGATCTTTGCTTGTCCTTAAGCAAATCACAACAAATGGCCAGACTTGGAAATTCCTTATTTCGACCACACCAATTCAAAGTTCTTTGATGGTATCTAATGACACAATTTTCACAATTTCAACATACTACTTATTGAAACCTATTGTATAGCATTATCATATGGTTCAAGGCATCAAAACATTGAGAGAGACCTAAATGATTACTCTTGGTCTTGTCATTTTTTGGCTTAGTTTTCCAGCATCTTTTGCTTGGGTCCTCCACTCATATGCAAACAAAGCAATTTCCACACTTGGTCTCAAAGGAGTGCCGTTGTTTCCCAGTAGCCAATCAGTCTCAAAAGGGTACAAAGAGTATTTCCCTAGTAACCTATGACCTCAAAGGGGTGTTGAGCTATTCTTCTCTCTTTTTTTTTTAGCACTTTTTTTTTTCAGCTCAACACAGACATTTCTCCAGTAACCAATGTGCAGTGAGTGTCACCAAGGGAACTAAAAATTAAATTTAGTTAGATATTTTCAAGGTTCTTCCCAACTATCCTAATGCCAAAATCCATCTAGGTTGTGTGTGTATGGCCCCAAAAAGTAGTAAAGCTGTCAATTGTGCTCATTGGATACCAACCAATTAACTAAGTAGTGCAAAAAAAAATGATTTCCAAGGAGGCCAATTCAAGAAAATGTTCACAACAAAGACTGCACATGGGAAGAAAGATAAAAGCTAGAAGACTGACACAGACATATGCAAGAAAGAAAATAAAGAAATAAAATAAAACAAAAGAGAGAAAAGCAATACTCCCCTGTCTTGAGGTCACCATCAGTAGTGCCTCTTCTTTTCTTTTACTGTCAAGCTACGGAAGCGGAGGAAAATGGCCTTGAGAAATATGCCAACTATACATAGCTGACATCATGGTATTCATACTGTCCAAAACATGCCCTTGTCTTTGCTGCTCTTCCTCCATGGTTGCCATCCTAGCATTCAAGTCAGGATTCTCATGATGATGAGATGGAGATGGACTGTTAGGTTCTGAAGGGGGAGGAAGTTGCAAATATGGCTCTTCTGGTTCATCAATGACTCCCTCAAACTTCCAATTAGCTCTATTCCTCACTGTGGTTCTGACTGGATTCGGCAATGCCATTGTAGAACCATCCGGGAGTATCAAATGGTAAACATCATTCAGCTTGGTAATCATTTTTATCGCCAGACAAGCTTCCAAATTAATTCTGGTATTTCCCTGCAATTCAGCTAGCTCACTGATTTGATTAGTATAATTTAGAGTAATTGCTATAGGGGTGATTAATCCACCAATGACAATGCCCCCCTTGCTAGCCTTAGCAACACGCTCAAATTGCCTTGCCAAATAAGCACCAATATCAACATCATGATTTTCCATCATTGCCCACAAAAAATAAAGCTCACTTTGCCTAGCCACTCCCTCACTTTCCCCCCTACCAAACAATGTATTTGCCATTAATCTCTGGACATATTTGAAACAGGGATTATAAATGCTGGAAGCCTTGGCTAGAGCAGCCTGATAAGTCAATTTACCAGATATCTCCTCCCAAAAATCATCGTCCCTGAAACCTTTTGGAAACCTTCTAGCACCCCCCTCAGGCAAGTGGTATATAGCATTAAACTCAGATAGAGTCAAAACATGTTCATTATTAGAGAGTCTAAATGCTATCCTACCCGTCTCCCAATCTCTCCCTGAAATGATGTGGGTTTCAATAGAACTCAAAAATTCCAAAGTTAATTTCACATAAGTGGGAGATTTCAAAGATATAAAATAATTCCAACCCACCCTATCAAACATCCATCTAACATCATCAAGCAATCCTAGGGTTTGTAATGCATTATCATCAACATACCTAGTTGCAAAAATCTTCCTCTTAACAAGCATATTGTACCTATCCCTTTGCTCATTATCGCGAAATTCAATACCCATATGGATTAGGAACAAGATTACCTCTGGGTCTTCTAGGATTTTGGGTAGACCCACCTCTGGAAGTTGAACCCGTGCTTGTTCTTGCCCTCTTTGTAGCCATTGTTGAAGAGAATGGAAAACTCCTCAAGAGAATTTCGCACCTGCTAGAACAGAGAAAATTTTGGGTGAAATTAAAATTAGATGAAGAAATTAGAATGGGTCTAGTGAAAATGGTGAAAGGAGGGAAGGATTTGGGAGATTAAGAGAGATTAGAGGAGCGGGGAAGAAGAAGAAATGGTGGAGGAAGAAGGAAGAGGCGGGTGGGAGAAGAAGAAAAAAAAAAGAGGTAAAAAAAAAAAAAAATTTAGGGTTTTGGGTGATAAAATATGTAGAGGCAGAGGCCGAATTATGGCCATGTTGGTAAACACTGGGGGGTCATAATGCTCTCGGTGAGATTCCTTGGCCACACGGCTTGGCCGAATTATGGCCATGTTGAAGAACACTGCCAGGCCATGTTTGGTACAGATTTTTCTTTTCTTCCACACACTTGCATTATGGCCATAATAGATAACATGGGTGGCCCATAATCATCAAAATTGTCCCCCCTTGCTCACAGATCTCCCAATCATCAAGTTCCAACCCCTACCTACTAAAAGAAAAATAAAAGAAACAGATTAAAAACTTGGGTTGCCTCCCAAGAAGCGCTTGTTTATGGTCATTAGCTCGACCCCTTTTCTTTTTGTTCATTGTGGTGCTTGAAGGGTGAAGCTCATTCCCTTCTCTATTGGATCATCCGTTGGAGCACCTCCAAATTGATTTTGCTGCACCATGGAAAATAGAGAGGGCTTCAACTCGAAGTTGTTTGCCTCCACTGTCGGGCAAGTGATACTAGATTGCAAGCCATTGGTGTTGGGAGCAGCGAAATCCTTCAAAGTCCTAGAATTTTCAGCAGCCATGCTTGGTTCACTTTTTGATTCGGTCCTTGCCTTGAGTTGCTCTCTTCTTCTTCTATGGAAAAATCTTTCTATCTCATTTACTGGCTCAACAAGATCCCCAAGACTTCGGATCCTTCGCATTCAACGAGAGAATTAGCAAATAACAAGGAAAAAAGTAAAAAGTTTAGTTTAACCGGAATAGTGAAAAGAAATCAATATCAATAACAAATAGTCCCCGGCAGCGGCGCCAAAAAACTTGATAAGCCCGCAAGTGCACGGTTGTATCGCGTAATAAAAAGATTGTTCCCACAGGGACTTTGTATTGATTACCAGTCTCTTCTCACAATGATGATTAGCTAAACTGAATCGTATTTAAAATGACAAGTTGTTGGAAAAATGAGTAATGATTAAATTTCAATAACAGAGAAAATAAACTCTTGGGATTATGGTTCTTCACAATGACAATTATCAATAAAATCAATTTTTCCTAATGCTATGAGTGCTGGATTTTTTAAAGGCAAATAAGCTAATGTAATTGTTGGCTTCTTTCAAAGAACAACAACGTATTTAAGCAAATAAATGACCTATTTTCATGGTAGAAGTATTAGCAAAAACCCATTAAGAGCAGATATTTTTCACAACCTCAAGAGAATAAAATCTATTTTCATGATTCGATTCCCTTGTTCAATCTTATAGTTCTAATATCAAACTTCACCTTTCAGTACTTCGCTTGATATCTAGAATTATGCAAACATAAACCTTATACTTGCAAGCAATTATAATACTAAGATTGAATTAAAAAGAAACAACAACTCACAACAAAAGGGAAAATCAAAACTATCAGTAATTCATCATTGGATTCGCCACAATCCCAAGATAAAAGAAACTACTCAAAGCTTAAGCCAAAGAAAAGTTGTTGAACATACTACAAAAGAACATGAGTTTTGCCTGAAGAGAAAATGGAGAGAGAGAGAGTGAGAGAGAGTCCCCCCCTTTGTGGTTCTAAAATCCTATATTTATAGCCTAGTTTCCCCCCTAATCAAGTGCCATTACAACCCCTTTAAGACCCATAAAGAAAGAGTAACCGATTCAGCCATTATTAGGAGCTGTTACAGAATTCTGCCATAAATATGGCCATAATGCGCAACACTGGGGGGTCATAATCTTCAAACTGTGACTCTTTAGTGGATTCTGGACGAATTACGGCCATGTTGGTAAACACTGGGGGGTCATAATTGTCTCTGTTTCTTCAATTGTCCTTCCAACTATTTCCCACGAATTATGGCTATGTTCTTCAACACTGGGAGGCCGTAATCCATTCTGTTTGCATCACAATCAGCAACTCTTCAACTCCTTTTTCTACAAATTAAAATATAAACCAAAAGGTAATAAAAATAAAACATAAATAGAAATAAACCACTAATAAAACCTATTTAAAACAAGCTAAAAACTAGATAAATTCTAACTTATCAATCCGATCGCCTTGATCTCTTGATCTCTTGATCTCATGATCTCAGTCGTCCGATCGTGTTCGTGGATTATTTGTTCTTTGGATTCGTGATCTTGTTCGTGATCGTGGTTCGTGTTCGATCCGTTCGTTGGTTCGTGCCCGGGAATCCGTTCCAGTTATTCTCTTTCTTTCGTTGGATTCATCGTCGTCTTCCAGACAAGTAACTTGTATTCCAATTCATTTGTTTGATACAAGTCAAAAAGTTTACCTACAGTGTAGTTGGGTCTAGACACGACTCTTGTTTGTATTTTTCTTGATGAGTTTTGTCTCTATTGTGATATTTTGGCCATAGAAGACTCACGACACAATTTTGACATGATTTAACCTAGGATTCGCCCGTTTTTGATTTGGAACATGTATGTGAGACTTGTGTACAAATTTGTATTTTGGTTGAGATCCATGTGAAATACTTGATGTAGACATATTAGATACCCTAGATCATGATGTTTAGACACTTGGTAGACTCAATCTCATGTTTGGATGTGTTTGATCAATTTTCTTGAATCTATGTTGATTTTGTTTTAAGGGGAAAAGTCTGTATTTTTGGCAATGTTCTGTTTTGTTTGCTGTTTTCGACTGTGTTACAGTCAGTATCTTGATTTCGATATAAAACAAGAGTGTTAGATAGTTTCGTCTATTTTCAAACCCCTCTGACCTTGCTTTTGCTTGATTTTGATTTCGTATGACTGAGTTATGACCGTTTTAGTACAGAGGTGTCGATCTTTTCCAAATTCTGTTTTTCGGTAATTTCGATACAAGCTATTTTCAAGAACCATGCTATACATATTATTTTGATCCAAAACATTGGTCAGTATTTCTTTATTAAGTAAGTGATTACCCAGAATTTTGGTGAATTTTATTGATAAGTTTTATGTGATGTTTCATGCTCGTTTCTAAAATCTATACATGTTGTATTTTGCTCGCTGTTCTGTAAAGAACTTTATTTTCCCTATGATTCCGTACCCTGTATGAAAAATGTTTGTGAAATGTGAAAGTTAGTAAATTCTACCTATTTTCATATCTCTCTAGCGGAATTGGATTTCAATTCACTGATTACGAGATGTCTTAGTTTTCGTACAGCAGTGTTGAGATTTCCAGATTTGCTAAACTATGTTTTCTTAATGATTTTGTATTTTTGATGACTGGTCGATTCTTACTGGAATATTATGAAACTTTATATTTTTATTCTAAACATATAGGGGAATACCTCAGATTTTTCCTAGATTTAATTGATGAGTTTTGATGCTGTTTTTCTGATTAAGAATTCGTTTTCCTGATTTCGAACTGAACATGTTTTCTGTTTTCGAACTTATTTTGAGTTAAGATGTTGTGAAGTACTATTGACTTAATTATACTCGTTGGATTCGTGTGGATGTCTAGTTTCCAAATCCTTCGAAAGATCTAGATTTGAATTTCTTTAGCGACAAGAATCATTGTTTTAGTACTGATCTGTCATGCTGTCCTGATTACGAACATACATTATTTTGTTCGTTTATGTGACTATATATCATCCATGCATGTTTATTTGTTTCCGTGAACCTAATAATGATTATACCTTGTTAATTTGACACTATTTCGTACACATTCGTGCATATTTGATAACAATAATAAAAGTAACCAAGTCGGGGTTTATGAGAAAGATCTAGTTGTGAGAAAGCATAGAAATGTGGACTTAGAAGGAAGCCTGTATTTCTCATATCATTATCTGTTATCTGACCCTGTCTATTTTACTTCTTATATGAAGTTGTAGAGGAGAAGAGAACCACTAGGTTCTATCTGTCTGTCTGAATCTGTTATCTGACTCTGTCTACATTACTTCTTATATGAAGGTGTAGAGAAGAAGAGAACCACTAGGTTCTATCTGTCTGATCTGATTATCTGATATCTGTCTGAATCCTGAGTACACGGCCCTATATGATCCCCTATGAAATCTAAAGCAAAATTGTTTGTTGTAGCAACCATGTGTTATGTTTTTGGGGCGCATGAAGTGCTACCTAGATAGTAATCACACAAGACTTATAAGAACATGACATCTGTATCTGAATCTGAAATCTGAAATCTAAGTCTGAATCTGAATCTGTTATATGTATCTGGCTATCTATTATCTGATTATCATTTCCTGTTATCTGTCTAACATTATCACTTGACACTATTACTTGACACTATCTGTATATCTGTTTGCATACTATTTGACATTTGACACTTGACACATGTTAGTATTTCATGCTTGTTGATTCTGCTATACCATGCTATATCAGTTTCGCTATTAATTAGATTTGTTTAGTTTCCCCATGTGCTTGTATCCTACATTATTTGTGACCCGCAACTTGCAATTGACGAGTACTTGTTTTCTTCTTTTCTCCTTCTCCTGCAAATTTACTAATTGCAGATCAGGATGAACGACTGCCAGATGGTATTGACAAGATGATGTATTAGTGCTGGAGTTCTGCTTTATTATTATTATTATTATTGCTGCTTGAACATTGAATAAAACTGTATTTGTTTTCTTGGATATTTATTGTATTTGGGCAATGTGACCCAAGATATTTGTTTTATTCAGATCATGACTATTTGAGATTAATATATTTTATTTCAAGTATTCTTGTTGGTATTTGGTTCATATGTGCATGTGGTTGACTTTTCTGACTTCCGACTCTGATTATATTGTGATATGTTGTAAAGATTCTTGAACAGCTTATGGATGATGAAAATTATTCGCTGGGCTTTTGTTACTTGCCCGTATTCCGTATTCTTTTTGGGAAGCAGGGCGTGACAGAATTTTTAGTGGTATCAGAGCACCAGGTTTGGCTAATGTATTAGTTGCCAATTATATTAGGCAAGCTTGGATCAATCTAGAATCGGCACAACATTTCACCAACCATGCATGCATAAATAAATCATAATCAATATTGATCTGGATACTAGTCTTATTCCATTCATTTGATCCCTTCTTATTCGATTTCTTTGAATCCTTATTTCTTCCGTCCCTTTTAGTTGTTCTCATTGGTTGATTCCTTATTGGGTATAGTTTCGTTCTTTCTGTACCCATATTTCTTTGATTCTTTCATTCATCTTCATTTGTTGATTCATTTTGAGTATCGTGCTAGTTATTCTTTTCCTGCTATATCCTCTTCAAATTCCACTTGTGCCCCTCGTTTCTCTTCCTTCATATTCAATTCTTTGATTTCTTATTTTTTTTCGTCCCTTGTAGTCGTTGTCCTTTGTTGACTCTTTATTGTGTATAAAATTTATTTTTCTCCTCCCTGTATTTTCTTTATATGTATATGTATTTTCGAATTTATTGTGTATTTCGAATATTGTTTGTTATATTTTGGATCTTCTATAAAATTGTTTTCTAAATTTTTTTTTGTTATTTCGAATAATTGTGTATTTTTAATATCACAAATTTCAAATTGTAACTTCGTACTTAAATTGAGCAATCAATATCTAAGTACGTATGGAAAATTGCATCATCTCATTCATCGTTTTGTTGCAACTGGATGTCGAGATGACAAACATGCAACTAGACGTCAATGGAGGCAAATTACAACTGGATATCGGTGAGGCAAAATGTGCAACCAAATATCCAGATGGTAACCTGCAACCTGCTGTCGTGGAGGCAAACCTGCAACTTGATGTCGAGAAGGCAAGTCTACAGATGGATATAGATGAGGCGAACCCACATCAAAGAATTTTTACTATTATTATTATTGTTTTCCTTATTATTATTAGTATTATTATTATTGTTGTTATTACTATTACTATTATTATTATTGTATTTTTCTTACTATTTTATTTTTGATGTTGATATTGAATTACTTTCACCAAAATGATGAACCCCAAATTATTTTCTGTCTTGTATTATTATCCTTATCAGTATTGTTAATTTTTTATTATTATTATTATTATTTTTACCAGTATATTTATGATGATTATTATTGTTATTATTATTTTTATTATTTTTGTCATTATTTTTTTTTATTATTATGTGTTGATTTTTGTATTATTAATATTATTATTGTTATCATTTTTTTCTTCCTGCTCGGATCGTCGCTTGGTGTCGCGTGGTCTAGAACGACTTGTCTGAAGTTTGGAATGTCACCATCAGAGTGACGCAGCGGAAGCGTGGTGGGCCCATAACCCACAAGTCCCAGGATCATATTGTTGCTTCTCCTTTCTTGTATTGTTTTGGTTTTCCCTATCTCTTGCAATTGTTCTCACCCGTTGACCTATTGTTTGATTCAATTCCTTCCCGTCTTTTCTCCCTTTGATTCCAGTTCTATCTACTCCTTTATCTTGCTTTGTTATCTTGTGTTGTTTCCTTTCTTTTGATACTGTTTATTCTCTTTCTTGCATTCTGATTGACATCCTTGTTAGCCATTTTCTTCATTCTTTGTCCGATGCTGCCACTGCTTTGTTCCTTTCTCTTTAGCCCTCTGCTTTGTTACCCTCCCCCAGTTAGTTTGTTTGCTTTGTCCTATGTACCGCCTAAGCAAATTTCGAGGATAAAATTTTGTTGTAAGGTGGGTAGGATTGTAACCCCTGTTTTCCCAAAAATGTATTTTCTGCATATTTTCTGTATTTAAAATTTTCCCCAATTATTTTTTTATGGTTTTCAAATTCTTTTGTCAAAATGTATTTTTTTTGGATCTTTTATTTTTAAAATCTGTTTTCGATCAAATGAATTTATTTGTATCTATTTTAAACAAATTCTATGTTTTAATGCAAACTACATTTTGTTATAAATATTAATTTTTAAGTTTTTGATTAGTTTATTTTCCCATTGGATTTTAAAACCCCATTTTTTTAAATTCTATATACCCATACCCATTATCCTATCCTATTTAATCACCTATAACCCAAATACCCAACTATATCCACTACCCTGTTTACTTTCAAAACCCAGACCTGGTTACTCTACCCTACCCGCAAACCCATCAGATCAAATACCCACCTAACTTTACCCAATTCTCGATATTACCCAACCCGTCTCCCAACCTAACCCTATTCCTATATAAACCTGTATATGACCTCCGACTTCTCATTTTCTCTGCATAAAACCTATCCCCCAGCTGCCTCCTCTCCTCTTCGTCCCTGTCCCCTTGCACCCCCCTGACCACCAAGCCGTCTATTCCTTTCGTCTGCCCCCGCTCATCTCCTCCCTGTCGCACGCGCCTCCGCAGCGACTTTATCCTCCCTGTCGCACTCCACAGCAGCCTGTGCCACCACAGGCAACCCTCCGCCCAGGTCTTCTCCTGTCGCGGCGTTGCACCGCGATAGCACTGCACCACAGGAAGACAATGCCGCGACGATGCTCCCCTGTGCGCTCCAGTCTCGGCAGAGACTGCAGCGCAGGTGCACTGGCCTTCCCTCCTCGCCGGCAGCCACCTGTGGCAACCCCTCGATGCCCCCGGCATTCCCCGTTGTCCTCCACGACTGCAGCACCTTGCCGGCACTGCCCCTGCATGCCGCCCGCCGGCTGCCGCCAAGCCCGCACAGAGCCATCGACTGTGTGATGTTGATTTGATCATCTTTCATCGTGGACCGTCCGATTGATCTTGGTTCTTGATCATCTTTGATTTGGGTCGTTGATTCTTGATCTCTTGTTGTGGGCCGTCGGATCTTCACGATCTCATCTTGATCTTCTTGATCATGGATTAATCTTGGCCATCCGTGGGATCTTGATCATCACCTTTGATTTTGGACCATTGGATTGCTTCATCATCATCTTGGAGTTCTTTGATTTGCTTTGTTTGGTGGTCGTCTGATCGTCGATCTGACTCGATCATCATCATCATCAGTAAGATACTGGCCACATCTCGATCTTGATCTTGATCTTCGATCAGAGTCGTCTGATCTGATCCGATCGCCTTGATCTCTTGATCTCATGATCTCAGCCGTCCGATCGTGTTCGTGGGTTATTTGTTCTTTGGAATCGTGATCTTGTTCGTGATCGTGGTTCGTGTTCGATCCGTTCGTTGGTTCATGCCCGAGAATCCGTTCCCGTTATTCTTTTTTTTTCGTTGGATTCATCGTCGTCTTCCAGGCAAGTAACTTGTACTCCAATTCATTTGTTTGATACAAGTCAAAAAGTTTACCTATAGTGTCATTGGGTCTAAAGACGACTCTTGTTTGTATTTTTCTTGATGGGTTTTGTCTCTATTGTGATATTTTGGCCATAGAAGACTCACGACACAATTTTGACATGATTTAACCTAGGATTTGCCTGTTTTTGATTTGGAACATGTGTGTGAGACTTGTGTGCAAATTTGTGTTTTGGATGAGACCCATGTAAAATACTTGACGTGGACATATTAGATACCCTAGATCATGATGTTTAGACACTTGGTAAACTCGATTTCATGTTTGGATGTGTTTGATCAATTTTCTTGAATCTATGTTGATTTTGTTTTAAAGGGGAAAAATCTGTATTTTTGGCACTGTTCTGTTTTGTTTGCTGTTTTCGACTGTGTTACAGTCAGTATCTTGATTTCGGTATAAAACAAAAATTTTAGATAATTTCATCTTTTTTCAAACCCCTCTGACCTTGCTTGATTTTTGATTTCGTATGACTGAGTTATGACTGTTTTAGTACAGAGGTGTCGATCTTTTCCAGATTCTATTTTTCGGTAATTTTGATAACAAACTATTTTCAAGAACCATGCTATACATATTATTTTGATCCAAAACTTTGGTCAGTGTTTCTTTATTAAGTTAGGGATTACCCAGAATTTTGGTGAATTTTATTGATAAGTTTTATGTGATGTTTCATACTCGTTTCTAAAATTTGTACATGTTGTATTTTGCTCGCTGTTCTGTAAAGAACCCTATTTTTACTATGATTCCGTACACTGTATGAAAAATGTTTGTGAAATGTGAAAGTTAGTAAATTCTATCTATTTTTATATTCCTTTGGCGGAATTGGATTTCGATTCACTAATTGCGAGATATCTTTGTTTTCGTATAGCAGTGTTGAGATTTCCAGATTTGCTAAACTATGTTTTCTTAATGCTTTTGTATTTTTGATGACTGGTCGATTCTTACTGGAATATTATGAAACTTTATATTTTGATTCTAAACATATAGGGGAATATCTCAGATTTTTCCTAGATTTAATTGATGAGTTTTGATGCTATTTTTCTGATTAAGAATTCGTTTTCCTGATTTCGGACTGAACATGTTTTCTGTTTTCGAACTTGTTTTGAGTTAAGATGTTGTGAAGTACTATGTGACTTAATTATACTCGTTGGATTCGTGTGGATGTCTAGTTTCCAAGTCCTTCGACAGATCTAGATTTGCTTTTCTTTAGCGACAAGAATCATTGTTTTCGTACTGATCTGTCATGCTGTCCTGATTACGAACATACATTATTTTGTTCGTTTATGTGACTATATATCATCCATGCATGTTTATTTGTTTCCCTGAACCTAATACTGATTATACCATAATTTGATACTATTTCGTACACATTCATGCATATTTGATAACAATAATAATCAAGCCAGGGTTTATGGGAAAGATCTAGTTGTGGGAAAGCATAGAATTTGTACTTAGAAGGGGGCCTGTATTTCTCATATGATTATCTGTTATCTGACCCTGTCTACATTACTTCTTATATGAAGGTGTAGAGGAGAAGAGAACCACTAGGTTCTATCTGTCTGTCTGAATTTGTTATCTGACCCTGTCAACATTACTTCTTATATGAAGGTGTAGAGAATAAGAGAACCTCTAGGTTCTATTTGTCTGATCTGATTATCTGATATCTGTCTGAACCCTGAGTACACGGCCCTATATGATCCCCTACGAAATCTAATGCGAAATTGTTTGTTGTAGCAACCATGTATTATGTTTTTGGGGCGTATGAAGTACTACCTAGATAGTAATCACACAAGACTTATAAGAACATGACATCTGTATCTGAATCTGAAATCTAAATCTTAATCTGAATCTGTTATATGTATCTGGCTATCTGTTATCTGATTACCTGTTATCTATCTGACATTATCACATGACACTATTACTTGACACTATCTATATATCTGTTTGCATACTATTTGACATTTGACACTTGACACATGTTAGTATACCATGCTAGTTGATTCTGCTATACCATGCTATATCTGTTTCTGCTATTAATTAGATTTGTGTAGTTTTTCCATGTGCTTGTATCCTATATTATTTGTGACCCGCAACTTGCAATTGATGGGTACTTGTTTTCATCTTTTCTCATTCTCCTGCAAATTTACTAATTGCAGATCATGATGGATGACTGCCAGATGGTATTGGCGAGATGATGTATTAGTGCTGGAGTTCTGCTTTATTATTATTGTTATTATTGCTTGAACATTGAATAAAAGTATATTTGTTCTCTTGGATATTTATTGTATTTGGGCAATGTGACCCAGGATATTTGTTTTATTCATATCATGACTATTTGAGATTAATATATTTTATTTCAAGTATTCTTGTTGGAATTTGGTTTATATGTGCATGTGGTTGACTTTTCTGGCTTCCGACTCTGATTATATTGTGATATGTTGTAAAGATTCTTAAACAGCTTATGAATAATGAAAATCATTCGCTGGGCTTTTGTTACGTGCCCGTATTCCGTATTCTTTTTGGGAAGCGGGGCATGATAATATACCTATAATAACTATAATAAAAAGACTTCAAAAAAAATTGAAGCGTTGTTTACCAGCTCATCTCGAACTACCGCAAAGCTGGCTCTCCCAGTAGTGTGCTTCAGTTTCAACATCTTTCGGCTTTTTATGCTGATTTCAGCCTTTCTCTGTTAATGATTATAATTCGCAACATCAATGAAAATATATCATAAATAAAATACAAAAGGATGGAAGTTGCGTTAGTATATACCTTTCCCGTATCACTTTAAAAATTGACTAGAAATTGCCAATCTTGCAGTGTCACACCGATGGGAACCGCCCTCGCATTCTCAGCCTCGGTCCTCTCTGGCACATAGTACTTTCCTTTTATGAAGCTCTTGTGGTCCCTCCATTTCTTAGAGACCGATTTATCCACCCATCCGTTAACAACGTTAGCGTAAGAAAATTTTTGCTACAAAATAACATTAATAAGATATATATATATATACAGAAAAATGTAGCTATTGATGAATCCCTATAGGTAATGTGGGATATTCTTGTAGTGCACAAACCTGAATCCATATCCAGTTCCAAAATAGTCAACTACAGCTTCATAGACATGCCAAGCAACATATACATATCTACGTTCCTCAAACGCTATGCGAATTGCATTGCTAATACTACAAACTGCAATTCTAACTCTTCCAGTGGCACAATGGCATTGCTAATACTTCAAACTTCTATTCTAATTCTTCTACTGGCACAGTAGCGCCTTCCCTGATATATAGAGGGGTTTTCCATTCTCACAAATAACTAGCAGTCAGTATTAAACTATGTAAAAAGTATTTTCCATGGGCATGTAGCATAATCACACATTTTTCCAAGTTTCTTCTAATTAAGGTTTGCTTGGTAGCTTTCAATTGGGCCCTTATTAGAGAATTTGCACTGATTTAGTATGATTATGATCTGTCAGAATTATCCATCATGGAAGTAACCAGCTCAACTACCCACTTGAGGATTTTAATTCAAAGGATGCTCATAATGAAGACAATGGTTGTGCCAGATAATTTCAACAAAACCTTTATTAGGATTTTTACCGAATGAAAATAAATAACTGCACACAAAAATTAGTAGTAGTAACAAACATCAATTCTTGACCATCTATATACAGAATAATTTCCATCTATATAATATAAACAAATCATATGAATTCTCTTCAGCTTTTTATCCTTTTTGTTTTTGTTTTGGTAAGGATCAGCTTTTATCCTCGATACATAAAAAGGTTACTAAGATAAGCATGAGAAGAACTTTTACCTGCCTAGGAAGCTCAGGTTTATGCACTCTGAAAATTTACTTCTCAAGCATTATAAATTATAACCATCCATGACCATGAGTAGCTAGTATTGTCTATAAAAGACTTCCGTTAAATAAAAGATATTTTTTGACAGAAGGATGCAATTTTAAGACTGGATGCTCAAAAAGGTAAAAGAATCTATGATTTCCTTTTCATTATTTCAAATTCTAATTAGTGTAAAATTTTTTCTAAAGGGGCTAAAAATTGACGGTAAAAACAGAGAAAGAATGAAGACATCAGCTGAAACTATAGGGATGCACAGAATGTGTTGTACATATAGGCAATCCTGAATTTTGTTTCAAAGAAATTAGCTAGAAGTGTATTCAACAAAAGTAATCCTGAATTTTGTTTCTCAGGATATTCAAAACAGAAATATCATTTATTGTGTGTGTATACATTTTAATGAAGCTATGAGCTATGATAAAAAAAAAGTTATTAATTAATTAACTTCTCCAATCTAAAATTTTTGAAATGAAACTTATCATTAAGAATTTAGTCAACGTATCTGATATGGCTAAAAATGGGGTTAAATCGGAACCGTCCAAATTGGGCACAAATCTTGAAGCTCAGGGGTAAAACAGTAATTTCACCTACCAACGGGTCTGAAGCGGGTACTGGTTATCTTCCCCGAAGACCCACTTACCCGCAAACGGATCCACCTCAACTGGGTGCGGGTTTCAACCCGCAGCAAACCCGGTCCAGAAGGGATAAAATTAGGGTTTCTGATTAAATCCTAATCAACGGCCCTGATTCATATCTATCCCTTCACTGGGGATTAGGGATTACATTCCTTATCTAACCACAGGGAGATTACATTCCTAATCTGATCCCAGCGGCGCCTATAAATACCCCCCATCCATCTCCACTGAGAGGTAATCAATCTTTCTCCAGTTTTTGCGCTCTTTCTTAATCATCCCTGATTACTAACTTGAGCGTCGGAGAGTGCGTCGCCGGGAACAACCCCGGTGTCTCGCACTTTTTGCAGGTGAACGGCGGGAGTCAGCGGTCAAATTTCGGCGGAACAGGTATACAGGTTTGCGATTCAGTTTTCCTAAGAATCCACAAATACTATCTGTTTGCCCCCACACCAAATTTAGCGGCAACAGTATCTCAAAACAACATATATATTTGATTTCACACAATTCTTATAAATATAAAATTCACATAGAGTTTTCCCTAATTTTCAAAATCTTTTCAGTGTACATATATGACAAAAAGTTAATAATACACTATTCAAAGCATATTTATGATGTATCTTCTTAATTAGAAAAGCATAAATTAAAAATCTGTTGTATATATCCCATAAATTTCTCTTTCATCTCATATAATTTCAACATGACTTTCCGAAGCTAGAACCAGTAATTATATACCTTAATAATAGAGAACGCTTCCTCCTTGGTGGTTTTTGGAATTTTTGACCAAGTCTCGTAGTATAAGGGAAGTAGCCAAGAATTTCTTGCTATTACCCCGCAAAATTTACCGAGCTTGCTCCCGCCAACTCCAGTCGGCTGACCAGATCCATTGTTGCTCATTACTATCTTCTCATCATTCTGGAGTTTCCATACCTCCTTCATCTTGGTCGGTCCTCTCATCCTCACAGTGGTGGGCGTGCTATCCTCACCGACGTCGACTGTAGTGTCATTTGTATGCGCCGTACCTCCACTTTCTCCTGTAGGGTGCTCAGTGGAAGGTCCCATGCTGGGAGGATCTACCAGCTCCTCCTGCCTAATCGTGACCACCTTCCTTTTTCTTCTAGCCATCTATCACCTGTTTACAAACATTATAAAAGCCAAAAAATAAATATAAGAAAATATACATGAAACAATGAATATTTAAGGAAATATACATGAAACAATAAATTGAGACAAGTCATTTAACATAAATATATAAAAATCACAAATTATCACAATATACTAATAATTTGTAAATGATTGATACTCAATTGAACTGATACAAAGACAAGAAATATTTTAAGATACTATATCAACAAATGTCGTCAAATATGTCACTCTCTTCTCCATCCGTACGTAGCCACGTAGGGCCACTACTATAATAAAAAAATGTTTACATCAAATGTTGGAAACTCAGTAGTAGTGAAATTATTCATAACATCAACGTCATCATCATCTGAATCGTCCCCCAATTGAAATAAATCTCTTGGTTGTATAGTTAGTGCCACTTATAATTTTGGCACTATTGGGTCTTGAATGTAGAAAACTTGGAGCACTTGAGACGGAAATACAAATGGTTCATGGCTAATGTGTGTCCCAGTGTGAATTAGATGTACAAAATTTATAATTGTAAAACCCAACTTATCCACTTTGATGTAATTTAACCCAGCCCAATCTCCATGAAATAAGACTACTCGAAAATGCCCGTAATAATTCAAATCTATAATATCTGTGAGCATCGCATAATAGTCAACATCTCTGTCTACAGGATTCGTGTCATTTTTAGAGGCATAGCTTCTAGTTTTTGAAGTAACTACAATGCCACTATTTTGAGACTTCAAATTTCTTTCACGATCCTGAGTACAAAATCTGAAGCTGTTGAATATGCATCCATTATATCTTTTAACCATTTTATGGGGACCTTTGACAAGAATCTTTATTTTAAGTGTCACCTCATCATCACTCAACGAAGAAACCTAAAATTACAAAGTAAGATCATATTAGTATAAAACTTAAACTTTAAAAAATATAGTCATCCAATCCACGGGACGGTGACTTACATGAGTTTCAAACCACTTGTGGAATTTTTCATTCATTAACTTATGTTGCTCACGTGGCTTCAATGCTTTTGGTCTGTACCTTCATTTCATTATCCTGATAAATTCACTGGGAAAAAAATAAAACGAATGGATATTAAAAAGTCTTTTACTACTTCCTAATTGTCAGCAATAAATTCATTTTAATCCAAATTCAACTCACACTCGATATGGCTCGCATCATGCACTTTGATCCAACACATATCGATGTGCTTGTTCCCATGTTAAGTCATCTAACTCAAATGCATCAATTTCTCCGAAAGTAGTGCCAGCGGTCTGGAAGAGACATTTAGCCCCTTTGAGGTTTGAAGTGTCTGAGTTTCTCCTTGGTCTATTAAGACATGTCTCCACACCATGGAGATACCTTGAATAGAAATTGGAGCACTCATCTAAAAGATACCTTTCTGCAATTGAGCCTTGTGGATAAGCTTTATTTTTAACATAACTCTTAATTTGGTGAAGGTACCTAAACAAGTATATCTGAATTACAAAACGTATGGAGGAATAGCATAAAAGAACTAACAAAATTGTTGGTTTAATGATGCATGAAGAATTACCTCTCAATGGGATACATCCAACGGTAATGTACTGGTCCACCAAGTCTTGCTTCATCGGCAAGGTGGATTACTAAGTGAACCATTATAGTGAAGAATGATGGGGAAAATATCATCTCCATTTGACAGTGTCAAGGCAGCATGTTGTTCCAATTTGTCAATATCTTCAACATGTAGCATTCTAGAGCAAAGTCCTTTATATATGCTACATATATCTTTCAGGACAGAAGTAACTGGCTCACACATTGAAGATCTCAAAGCCACATGAAGGATATCTTGCATCAATATATGGTAGTCGTGTGACTTTAGACCTTGCAGCTTCTTCTCCTTATAATTTACACATCTTGCTATATTAGATGAATAGCCATATAGGAATTTAAGCTGCTGTAAAACTTTGCAAAATATCTCCAACTCCCTTTTTGACATTGAGTAGATTACAGGGAGGAAGTCGTAGCCATTGGGTAATTCTTGAGGATGCAACTCATGCCTTATGCCCAATTCTACTAAATCAAGGCGAGACTTAAGATTGTCCTTCGTCTTCCGATCATCCTCCATAACTGTTCCTATGATATTTTCACCTATGTTTTTACCAAGATGCATCACATCTATGTTATGACGTAGTAGGGTGTACTCCCAATACGACAACTGGAAAAAAAATACTCTTCTTCTTCCATGATCCTGATCAACATGATTGTCACACTCATCCGCATCACATAAATCGATGTTCTCATGTTGTTCATCTCTAGCCTTCTTCTTAGATGCTTTAATTACTGCCGGATCCTTTGACAAAGTGAATTGATGTCCTTCTAGTCTCCTTAACACATCTGACTCAGACAAAGATCTTGGAGCATGTCTCTACTCATCGGTACCATCAAATGTCGATGTTTCTGCTCTAAAAGTATGTGTGTTAGACAACCATCTCCTATGAACCATATAGCAAAACTTTTTGCCTTTACACAACCACTTTGAATCTGTTTGCTCAACACAACATGGACAAGCATAGCGTCCTTTTGTGATATAACCAGATAAGCTTGCATATGCAGGAAAATCGTTTATTGTCCAAGTCAACCCCACTCGGAGACGGAAACTTTCTTTAGATGTTGCATCATAAGTTGTAGCACCCTCCCACAATTGGAATAATTTATCAATCAACGGCTGCAGATACACATCTATATCATTTTCTGGGCTTTTTGGTCCAGGAATAATCATGGACAAAATGAATGATGATTGTTTCATGCACAACCAAGGGGGAAGATTATATGGAGTTAATACAATGGGCCATATGCTGTAGGTGCTACTCATTTGCCTAAATGAGTCAAAACCATCACTGGCCAATCCTAGTCTCACATTCTGAGGATCTTCAGCAAAATCGGGATATCTTTCGCCAAATTTTTTCCAAGATGTAGAATCAGCCGGGTGCCTAAGAATCTCATCCTTCTTGTGACCTTCCGCATGCCATCTCATATCGGGATATCTTTCGCCTCATCTGTTTGCTGATCTTCTCTGGGCGTTTGTACCCATTTTGAAGTACCGCATACTTCACATTCTTCGAGAGTCTTCTTATCCCCTCTAAATAACATACAATCATATGGGCATGCTGGTATCTTCTCGTACCCTAAATTAAAATACTTGAGAAATTTTTGTGTGGCATGGGATGAATTTGGGATTTGGATTTCAGGAAAAGCTTCATTCAACAATTTAAGAAGCAAGTTGAAGGACTTGGCAGACCATTCATTAGGTATTTAATCTAAAACATTCTAACAATAAAGGAAAACTTTGAAAACTGAGTGCAATCACGATATAAGGGAGTATTTGCATCTTTTAACAACTTATTAAAGACTTCAAATTCTTTATTAATTTCTTCACCATGCATTTCTTCTGCATCCGCACCACCAGGAACAAATGTTTCTGCTGACTCATCGCAAACTTGGTTGATTGGATTGTTTGTGTGGATTTGAAAGTTATGAAATCTCATACCATCTTGCACTAAAGAGTGCATCTGATCGACAACACTTAGCTGACTTGTAAATAAAGATGCGTCTTCACGTACAACTGTACCATTAGAACTGACTGAGCAGACTCTCCATGACAAAACCAATTTGTATACCCCGGTAAAAAACCATTGCAAATCGTATGTGTCTCAACTACGTCACATGTAGGCTCTCTTTTTGGGTGCGACTCTGATTGGGCCATGTGTGACGTTGCGTGGGTGAGGTAGAAGGAGGGGAGTGGCAAATTTTCAAATCCCACAGGATTCGCTTCAGGTGGGTGGGCGCGTGCCGTAGAGGTGGGTGCTCAAAGCTTGCTTGACGGACATACAATTAGTTGGTCCTCGTAGGTTAGAGTGAGAGCTGATTATATGTACTGGTTATTTCGCTTCATGTTTTTTTTTTCTTTTCTGTTTGTAAGTTGTAACTTGCCCCAGTATGTTGAGATTATTTTGTTAATTTCTTATTAATGAAACAGGGTGGCCTTATTCCACCTTTTCCCTAAAAAAAAAACTACGTCACATGTTCTCAAATCACAATTTGAACACCGAACACATGGACACAAAATTAAGTTTGGGTCAGGAGAATTCGTCTTTACAAAGTTAATAAAATCTTTCACGCCATCCCGATATTGCATAATCTTTCACACCATGCTTTTTGTCAAATAGTGCATACTGATACTCTGCTTAAAGAGAACCATAGTGAAAGCATGACGTTAATTAGGCTCCAAATTGTGAACCCATCAGCAGTTGTGTGCTAATTGATAAGTAGATTAGGTATTCAACAAATTTTTTTTCCATTCAAACAATATAATTGACGAACTATAGCAAATTAGATTCAGGCTTTCCCCTTTCTTTTTGTGCGTATGCACAGTATAGATGCAGGTTTCCCCTTTGCTTTTAAATCCTTGTTCAAATTATGGTTGGAACTCATTGTTTGTGTATGCTAAATTTGTAGACTACTGTATATACCTGTATGGGTATATATACATATATAATTAGTTATATTAGAGTATGTTTACTGATGCATTTAAAAGATCTAATCTACTTATCAATCATCAGGGAACCAGTTATGGTTTGGATTAAGAAATAGGTTGCTAAGGTTTGAGTTGGGTATCAGTTCTTCCAAACTGCAGATTACCACTACTGCACTGTTGTGCATGTGCACATTCATCTTCACTTATTCATCCAGTGTCTAATTAGTTTCTTTGTGACTGCTGATGGACCATCTTTTATATAGACACATATGCTTCCATTTCAATAAAAGATCAGCTTATATGGACCATCTTTTATATAGACACATATGCTTCCATTTCAATAAAAGATCAGCTTATATATATATATATATATATATATATATATATATATATATATATATATATATATATATATATATATATAGCTCATCTTTTACAACCTGCAGACCAATTGCTATGCTTACTGCATATACTTAGATTCTTATAAAGATCACTTTCCTATAACTTGCATATTGTTTATAGTTAAATTCCTATATCCTGCATAGAGTTCAAACTTCTGTAACTGCATATATATATATTATATCAGTAAAGAGACTATGCATATCCTGTGTTTTTTTTACTTCAACTCAGTGAAGAGGGAATTCTATATATATGCTCATATTTTTTTCAAATCAGCGAAAATGGGTTTGTTCTACATCTACTAAAACCTGGACATGCCTCAATTCAATAAAAGAGATTCTTCTACATTTTCTACATCTGCATATGATACATTTCAGTTAAAGACCATCAATATATCTGTATATGTTTCATTTCCAATTAAAGGGCATCCTTTCACATCCCGCATACACTCCTATTTCAGTAAAGAAAATTATAAACACATATGTTTCAACTCAGTAAGAGAGATTTTCTATATATATCATAGGTATATATATACATATACTACTCTTCAGTAAAAAGGTTTATACTTGTATCATATATGTAAACACATCAGTGTAAGGTCTTCTTATATATATACCTTATATATATAACTGCATATGTTCATTTTCTATATATTTCTGCATATGGTTTTTTTTTTACAACCTGAATTTACTTCAACAAAAAGTATTTTCCCATAACTGCATATATTTCAACTCCTATAACCTGCATATAGATCATCTTTTATATAACTTGCATAATGCTTAATTTTCAACAAAGGGCATCTTCTTTATAATCTGCTTATGTTTCACTTCAGATAAGTAAAGGGAATTCTATATGTCTATCATATATATATACATCTATATACTTCACTAAAAAGGTTTATATATATCAGACAGATACACATATGGGTATTTCATATAAGATAGATACACATATGTGTATCAGATAGATACACATATGGATACTTCACTAAAAAGTTTTTTCTAGTTCAAGCCTCGACCAAAAAATCAATCTTATAAGAATTTTTTCTCAAGTATAAATTTTGAAAAACTCAACATGCACATGAAAATAATGAAGAATTCTTCTTCGAACCTGATTTTCGTCTCAAGTTTCATTATGTTATTGTTAAATTCAAACATGTATAGTGCAATCCATGTTCAAATCATGAACATGTTATTTTATCATCTTAGTTTATGTATTCATCAAACCCAATTGAAAATAATCCTAAAATTCATAAAACTTCATTTGGCCGAGAGGAGGAAAAACATGTATAGTGCAATCCATGTTCAAATCATGAACAATAATGAAACTAAGGACATCTAGAAGAATTCATACCACAAACCACTCAATAATAGTTGAAGAGCGCTGGCAACGGCAAGGGCAGCAGCGATCGATAAGGCCAGTCGAAGGAGGTGCGGCAAGGAGCTGCGAAGGAGGAGCTGCAAAGGAGGAGCAGCGAGGGTGGTGCGGCGCGAGGGAGTTGAGGCAGTGAGTGGTGAGGGGAGAGACAGTCGTGGTTGGGTCGTCAGTGGTGAGGGGAGAGAGTGGTGAGGGGAGAGAGCGGATTTAGGAAGTAGAGCGGCGATTATTTTGGAAGTAGAGTGCGATCGAGCGGGATTATTTGGGAATTAGAGCGGTGAACGAGGGTTTAGGTTAAAAAAATTAGGGAAAATAAAAAGGGGGTGGGGGTTTAGAGCAGGGTGAATCCCAGGACATTATTTATCCTACCCCTATAACGGGGTGTTTACATAACTGCCGAGATAGGTGATAAAAAAAACAGCGACTGTGCGACATAGAGGTCTGTCCTGGCGTTTATATTAAAAATGCTGCCACTGCTTGAGTCTATAGCAGCATTGTTGTCCAACGCCGTTACAGAGAGTGTGTTTTTATAAAATAAAATTAATCTATACTTATAGCAGCGTGTTGTTGAAACGCCGGGAAAGATAAGCCGCTAGAGGCCTAGCGGTTTGTAGTGCAAATACAGGAATTGATTAAAAATTTCCAAAATAATAATAATAATTGAGCTCCGGTTCTCAGTTCTGTAATATGGTTTGGATTTGGGTGGAGAAATGGAACTCGGGTTTGGATGAAGTTTGGAAAATTATCAATGAAAGTTAAACAAATGTATTTAATTAAAAAAAGTCAAATAAAGAACAAGAATTAACTCACTGTGAAGATGGGGATGGGTGGAGGTCGTTGTGAATCTCTACGGTGGAGAGGGGTGTCGGGGGTCTAAGATTTTGACGAAAAAGAGGGACGTTGGAGGCGTCAGGATCAGGGGCTTTGACGAAAGCAGAGAGTGGCGTCGGGGGCGTCGGATGAAGGCGGAGGAAGAGTTTCAGAGGTTAGGGATTAGAGCTAGGATTTGGAAATTTGGGGGGAATTGGACTCACAGCTAGGGTCTGGGAGGAGAGTCAGGGGCCTTTGATTTACTTATGGCGGGAAGGAGGAGCGGCAGCACATTCGATATGGGGATTTTGGGAGGAAGAAAGAGGTAGGGTTTTCGATTTGGGGGTGAATAGAGTGCAGGAATGAGTGTGAGAGAAGAAGGGGAGCAGATTTCTACATTTTTGTGAAATCCCCAAAACAACCTTCATAACTTAGATAGATTCAACATTTGAGCGGAATAGATCTTAGCGATCGGATCACGATCCAATGGCTGAGAGATTTGCTCACGATAAGAGCTCTCTTCTCACCATCTCATAATAGACTCAATATATATATATATATATATATATATATATATATATATATATATATATATATATATATATATATATGGTGAGAAGAGGGTAGTTGGGTCTATAGAGTTGTCTATGGGGTTGGTTGCATATGAATTTATTTGGCCATGTGAGGGTGAGAAGAAGTGGGGGGTTGGATGCATTTGGAGTGGGCCTCCCGGGGTGGTGGTCTGCTGCCACGTGGAAAGAAAGAAGGTGAGGGAAGTGTGATGTGTGTGTGCACGTGCATCGCATGTGCATGTGCATGGACGTGTGTGGTGGTGGGTTGCATTTGTCCCACATCCAAAAGGTGATCGAGAGAAAGTGAGTTTAAATAGGATTACTAATGATCAAGAGGTACCTAAATTGCTATAACCCCTTTTGTGAAGCATGCCTGTAGTGGGCAGTTACTAGAATATTATTTGTTCGTGTATTGAGTGCACGTGTTGCCACGTGGACAATTGAGCGGGGCCCAGAGGTTACAAATGGTATCGGAGCCAAATTTCGACACCGAGTGTGTGCCAAATGTAAGCCTGAGAGGGAGCGAGGTTGGTATAGGTCGCCGGGTAGGGACTGTACAATAGTCTTTTCTACATCGGCTAGAAAGAGATCCTGGATCATGTTGCAAGTCCCGGGCTCAGCGAGGACGCTGAGTTCTTAAGAGGTAACACCCCGCACTCATGAATTCATAATATATATATATATATATATATGGTGAGAAGATGGGAGTTGGGCCTATAGAGTTGTCTATGGGGTTGGTTGCATGTGAATTTATTTGGCCATGTGAGGGTGAGAAGAAGTGGGGGGTTGGCTGCATTTGGAGTGGGCTCCCCGGGGTGGTGGTGTGCTGCCACGTGGAAAGAAAGATGGCGAGGGAAGTGTGTTGTGCGTGTGTGCACATGCATGGATGTGTGTGGTGGTGGGTTGCATTTGTCTCACATCAGAAAAGTGAGTGAGAGAAAGTGAGTTTAAATAGAATTGCTAATGATCAAGAGGTACCTAAATGGCTATAACCCCTTTAGTGAAGCACACCTATAGTGGGCAGTTGTTAGAATTTTATTTGTTCGCGTATTGCACGCACGTGTAGCCGCATGCGCAGCTGAGCGGGACCTGGAGGAATTACAATCTGATTGCTCCCACACCGAAAAATGCAGCAACATCGAGTTTCCTCACCTAGGCTCCTTCATTTTCATAATGAAGCTACATTTCATACTGCACCAAATCTAGTATTTCATGAACGAAAAAATCATTAAAATTAGTTGTCACTTTATGCATGAGAAGATTTTGGCAAAACTTACTCCAACGTCTTTTGTCAATGCAGAAGCTCGATCGGTAAATTGATATTTTTACAAAGGTCCTCCATAAGATGTTTGTTGCAAGCTCATATTTTTTGTTTATACTCACCTGCTTAGTGGTTGTGGTCGGGGTTACTAGACTGGGGAGTCCTACAAGGAGTTTTCTGTCATTATATAAGAAGTGTTTTGTTGTCTTCGTCTATGTGTTGAACATATGTTAGCTACATTCTAACCCTCTGACCTTTTTTTTTCTTCTTGTTTTTCTTGAGGTGGTCTCTTCTTTCAACTTATGATCATCTCTAATCGTACTTATTCTCTAGATAATCATGAAATATTTAATTTATGAAGTAAAATTCATCAAGTTCAAGAGATTTCTCGGTTCCATACTTCAAGAGTAATGCTTTAGGGTGCGTTTGTTTTGATATTTAGAATAGAGTTTTCTGAATAGAGTATTCTGAATAGAGATATTCTGAATATGAGTCTAAAAGCTGTTTGTTTATACTATATTCTGAATATTGATATTCTGAAAGCTGTTTATCTGAAAGTGAGAGTTTAGAAGCTGTTCTGTTATATTTCTTGCTGAAAACTGTTATCTGGTAGCTGTTTTCCTGAAAAAGCGAGTTTAAAAGCTGTTCGGTTATATTTCTAGCTGAAAACTGTATTCTGAAAGCTGTTTTTCTGAAAATGAGTGTTTAAAAGCTGTTCGGTTATATTTCTAGCTGAAAACAGTTATCTGAAAGCTGTTTTTCTGAAAATGAGTGTTTAAAAGCTGTTCGGTTATATTTCTAGCTGAAAACAGTTATCTGAAAGTTGTTTTTCTGAAAAAGAGAGTTTAAAAGCTGTTCGGTTATATTTCTAGCTGAAAACTGTATTCTGAAAGCTGTTTTTCTGAAAAAGAGTGTTTAAAAGCTGTTCGGTTATATTTTTAGCTGGAAACTATTATCTGAAAGCTGTTTTTCTGAAAAAGAGAGTTTAAAAGCTGTTCTGTTATATTTCTGACAATTTTGAATATCAATTTGAAATAATAATAATAATAATAATAATAATAATAATAATAATAATATATAATAATAATAATAATAATATATATGATATGGCTAAAATTGGGGTTAAATCGAGACCGTCCAGATCGATCACGAATCCTGAAGCACGGGGGTAAAAAGGTAATTTCACATACAGATGAATCCAAAACGGGTATTGGGCCTCCTTCTCACAGAACCAACCACCCGCGAATAGATCCACTTCAATTGGGTACGGGTCCCGACCCGATACAAGCCCAATCCACCAAGAAGAGAATCAGGCCACTGATTTGGTCAAATCAATAAGCCTGATTAGCTCTCACCAGGAAATCAAGGCCTAACTTCCCAAAACAGAATAGGAGAATTTTTCTCCTATTTGTTAGGCAGGAAATTAGGCCCCAAATCATTCCAAAGGCGACTATAAATACAACCCTTCTACCACCGAGACCAGGTTAATCACTTTTTCACCACTTAAGCTCTTTCTTGATCTTTTCCTGATTACTGACAAGAGCGTCGGAGGGTGCGTCGCCGGAATCAACCCCGGTGTTTCGCACTTCCTTGCAGGTTGTGCCAGGAGCAAGGAGATCGAGTCAATCGTTCAGGTGTTTCCCGGACTCACAAATTCTATCTGTTTACCCCCACACCGAAATCAGCGGTAACAGATTGGCGCCGTCTGTGGGAAACCACCACACGAACGACCTCAGCTTCTCCTTCATCGCCTCCCATCGCCATGCCTCCGAAGAAGAACAGATCCAAAGGATCCAACCGGGTGGCCAACCCCGCCGACCCTACGGAGGATACCCCCGTCAACCAAATTCCCCAATCTGGGCTTCCTCCGCCGACCCAACCGGTCCAGCCTCCTCATCCTCAGCAGCAACCGAACCATGGTCCCGCCGGTCTCAACGGCCAGAAGCTGAAGCAGCCCATCCAGGACCATGTCTCGGTCCATAACGGGTCCTCGGACTCGACGGCCTCCCATAACCCCGACCGGAACCGCCAGAAGGAGAACGACCTCCGCACGCACCTTGACGAGAGGCGGGCCCGAGCGGAGGCCTCCCGACAGCGTCAGGGCGAGCGGTCACCTCGTCGCCGAGACAGATAGAGATCTCCGTACCGGAGAGGCCGAGCGGCATCTCCCGAACACCGAAGGAGGAGGCCGCGCTCCCCCGAGGATCGGCATCGTACGAGGGACCGTGAGGTACCTATCAGCCGTGCCGAGTTCCTCCAGTTTCAGGAGACTGTACTGCAGGCCCTGAACGCCCGTGCCAACAACCAAAACCCCCCGAGGGTCCCAACACCCCCTCGGATTCCCAGTCCTCACCGCCGGTCACGAAGTCCTCTCCAGGCTCCCAGTCGTCAGCAACATTACAGTCCCCGCCGATCCGAGGGATACCGGCGCCGAAGTCCACGCTCTCCCTCTTATGATGAAGAGTCCGAAGGGTCATACGGTTACCGGCGAGGGGACGATGCCTTTGACCGCCGCCTCCATGAGGTGGAGAGGCGCATTGTCCGTATGGACCGAGAAGAGGAGTCCAGAGCAGGGACTGTTCGCCCAAACCGACCGCCCTTCTCTCGAACAATCATGGAAGCTCGCATACCGAGGGGTTTCAAACCTCCACAGTTTGAAACGTACTCAGGCGAGTCCGACCCAGTAGATCACGTCGAGAGTTTTAAGACTCTGATGCTGATCCACCAAGTCTCCGATGCCATACTCTGCAGGACCTTCCCGGCCACCCTTCGGGGTTCGGCTCGGGAATGGTATTCCCGGCTTGCCCCCGCCTCCATCTTTTCATTTGAGCAGTTTGAGACGCTGTTCATAACTCACTTTGTGAGCAGCCGACGGGCCGAGAAGACGAGTCTCTCCCTTCTGAACCTCCGACAGGAAAGGGGAGAGAAGCTGCGTGACTATGTGAAGAGGTTCACTGCAGAAGTCAGGTCGATCGCCTCCTTAGACCAATCCGTGGCAACAGTGGCGTTCCAGTCGAACGTCCTCAACTCCAACCTCCGCTCGTCCCTAGCAAAGAAGCCGCCTACCAACTTCGCCGACCTCCTACTGAGGTGCGAGAAATACATCCGAGCCGAGGAGGCCGAGTCCCTCCCGAACTTCGGAGGACCCTCCTCCGGCTCGAAGAGGAAGGCAACGGAGGAAGAGGGGGCCAAGAAGACTATGAAGGACGGAGGCGGCCAGCGTCGTCCTCCCCCCAGGTTCGAGAAATTCACGCCCCTCACAACTAATGTCTCCACCATCCTCATGGAGGTAGAGAAGGAGGGGGTCCTCCCTCCAGCCCCGAGGATGCACAAACCGGCGAAGAGGAGGGACAAAGACAAGTGGTGTCGGTATCACCGGGACCACGGGCACGAGACGAATGACTGTCGGGCTTTGAGAGATGAGATCGAAGCTCTCATCCGAAGGGGGCAGTTGGCGAAGTTCGTGAAGGCTAACGATCGGACAGATCGGAACTCTCCTCCCCCTCGGGGGGCTAACAAGCGGCGCGAAGTAACGCCTGAGTTCGAAGAAGAAAGGGTTCTGCACATGATCCACGGGGGTCCCATGGGCGGCAACTCTAATACGTCCCGGAAAGCCTTCGTCCGAGAGGTGAACTCGGTCCACGGTGCTCCTCCTCCCAAGGGCTTCGGTGTGCCCGTGTCCTTCTCCGACGCTGATCTCGAAGGAGTCCGAACCCCTCACTGTGATGCCCTCGTCATCGACCTCCGCATGGCCAACTTCAAGGTGCAGAGGATTTTGGTTGACAACGGGAGTTCGGTCAACATTCTATTCCTCTCGGCCTTCCAGGGCCTCCAGCTGTCCCGAGACCGTCTCAAACCGGCCGGATACACTCTACACGGGTTCACGGGGGTCCCGGTAACCATCGAAGGGGTAATAACCCTCGACGTTACTGCGGGGAGCACCCCTACTACCCGGACCGAACCCATGGACTTCATGGTCGTTGACGTCCCGGCAGCATACAATGTCATCCTCGGTCGCCCCGGCCTGGCCGCCCTTGAGGCCGTCCCATCAGCATACCATCTGAAGATGAAGTTCCCCACTCGGTCGGGAGTAGGGGAAGTCAGGGGGAGCCAGGAAACAGCCCGGAAGTGCTACATGACTTCCACCGGGGGACCAGTGCTTTCGCTCGAGACCCTCGAGATCCCCGAGCCGAAGGCTCGCCCAACGTCCGAACCAGCGGACGAGTTGGAAGAAGTACCCTTCTCCGACGAGGATCCGAGCCGGAAATTCCTCGTCAGCAAGTCCTTACCGACCGTGCTATTCTCCGACCTTGTGAGATGCATCCGGGGTAACCGCGACCTATTTGCTTGGTCGGCCGCGGATATGCCCGGCATCTCCGAAGACTTGCTCGTCCACCGCCTAAGTGTCGAGCCGGGGTGCAAACCGGTTCAGCAGAAGAGGCGAAAGTTCGCTCCCGAGTGACAGCAGGCAATCAAGGAGGAAGTGAATAAGCTGTTGAAGGCCAAGTTCATCCAGGAGGTGAATTATCCCGAGTGGTTGTCGAATGTTGTGATGGTCAAGAAGTCCAACGGCTCGTGGAGGATATGCATCGACTTCACCGACCTCAACAAAGCGTGTCCGAAGGATCCCTTCCCTCTCCCGAACATCGACACCCTAATCGACGCCACCTCGGGCCATGAGCTCCTCAGCTTCATGGATGCCTTCTCGGGCTACAACCAAATCCGGATGTTCCCTCCGGACATCCCGAAGACCTCCTTCGTCACCGACCAAGGCCTCTACTGCTACCGAGTAATGCCGTTCGGTTTGAAGAACGCGGGAGCCACCTACCAGCGCCTCGTTAACAAGGTCTTTCAGCATCAGATCGGCCGAAATATGGAGGTGTACGTCGATGACATGCTCGTCAAGAGCATCCACGGTACCGACCATGTAGCCGACCTCCAAGAGGCGTTCGGCGTGTTGAGGAAGTACAACATGCGGCTGAACCCGAACAAGTGTGCGTTCGGAGTCTCCTCTGGCAAGTTCCTCGGTTTCATGGTGAGCCAACGGGGGATTGAAGCTAACCCCGAAAAGATCAAAGCCATATTAGACATGGCCCCGCCTCGGAACGTCAGAGAAGTGCAGAAGCTCACCGGTCGGCTCGCAGCCATCGGTCGGTTCCTCTCCAAGTCAGGGGAAAGGTGCCTTCCCTTCTTCAAGGCACTCCGAGGCGCTAAGGGATTTGAATGGGGCGAGGCACAGCAAGCGTCGTTCGACCAGCTGAAAGCCTATTTGGTGAACCCCCCTCTGCTCAGTAAGCCGGTCCCAGGCGAGCCTCTCTTTCTCTACTTGGCAGCCTCCGAGCAGTCCCTGAGCGCTGTCCTGGTCAGAGAAGAGGACCGGACCCAGAGGCCAATTTACTACGTGAGCAAGGTACTTCGGGATGCTGAACTCCGTTATCCGGGGATAGAAAAGATAGCCTACGCCCTCGTCATGGCAGCAAGAAAGCTTCGGCCCTACTTCCAATCTCATTCAGTCATCGTCCTCACCGATCAACCACTCAAGCAAGTCCTCCATAAACCCGAAACCTCGGGCCGGCTGATGAAGTGGTCGATAGAGCTGAGTCAGCACGACATCTCCTATCAACCTCGGACGGCAATTAAGGCGCAGGCCCTCGCCGACTTCATTGTAGAATCCACCATCCCCGAGGTCGGCCACGTCCCGAGCGGACCCCCCATTTGGACAGTCTTTGTGGACGGATCCTCTTGCAGTGAGGGAAGCGGCGCCGGCATCATCCTGAACGGCCCCGATGGCTTTGTCCTACAGTACGCGATCCGCATGAGCTTCAAGGCCTCGAACAACGAGGCGGAGTACGAGGCACTCATAGCCGGTCTCGGACTCGCGCGAAGCGCTGGGGCGCATCGTCTCCGGATTCACAGTGATTCCCAGCTAGTCGTGAACCAGGTCATGGGCGAGTATGAAGCCCGGGACGAGCGGATGGCGAAGTACCTCGCCAAGGTCCGGGATCTCATGGGTCGGTTCGAAGAAGCCATCATCCAGCGGGTCCCTCGGGAAGAAAACGCACAGGCCGATGCACTTTCCAAGTTGGCCTCGTCCTCGTTACAAGGACTCGAGCAGACCGTACTAATTGAAGTCCTCACTAAGCCGAGCATCGAAGACGAGGCACTAGGCTCGGCGGAGTCATTGCCAGTCATGCTGCAAGACAACTGGATGAAGCCACTGGTAGAATTTCTAAGGGACGGAGTTCTGCCCTCAGATCCCAAAGAAGCTCGCCGAGTTAGAACCCGAGCCGAGCGCTATGTCTTAATCGAGGGCATCCTATACAAGCGCTCCTTCTCCCAAATTGACGGCCGACCATATCTACGATGCCTCTCTCCGGAACAGGCCGAATATGCCCTACAGGAGCTTCATGAAGGGATCGGCGGGGCACACTCGGGATTTAGGTCCCTGGCCCGAAAAGCTCTGAATTATGGGTACTTCTGGCCGACACTTCTCCAAGACGCCGAGCGACACGTTCGGCAGTGCGGCTCCTGCCAGAGACACTCCAGCATCCGACGCCTCCCTCAAGCCAACCTCACCTCCCTATCGAGCCCTATCCCCTTCGCGATGTGGGGAATGGACTTGGTAGGGCCTTTCCCTCCAGCTCCGGGTCAGCTCAAGTTTTTAGTCGTCGCAATCGACTACTTCTCGAAGTGGGTCGAGGCCGAGCCCCTCGCCACGATAACCGAGAACAAAGTGGTGCAGTTCTTCTGGAAGAACATTATATGCAGATTCGGCGTCCCGCGCGTCCTCGTGACAGATAATGGGACCCAGTTCACTGGCTCAACATTCCGAACCCTGTGCGACGACCTCGTCATTCAACAGCGTTTCTCGTCCGTCTCGCACCCCCAGTCGAACGGACAAGCCGAGAACGCTAACAAGCAGGTCCTTGCGGGGATCAAGAAGAGGTTGGACAAGTGCTCCAAAGGGCAGTGGGTCGACCAACTCCCTAATGTGTTGTGGAACTACCGCACAAGCAAGCGGACGCCCACTGGAGAGTCCCCTTTCAGCCTTACTTATGGGGCCGAAGCCGTAATACCCCTCGAGGTCGGAATTCCTTCCCCTCGGCTCATCGCCTATGACGAAGCACAGAATGCCAGGGAACTCAGAGGAAACTTGGACCTGATAGATGAACTGAGGGAAAGGGCATCGATTCGGCAGCAGAATTACAGAAGGCGAGTCGAACTAGCCTACAACAAGAAAGTCCGACCCGCCAACCTTGAACAAGGAGACCTGGTGTTGAGAAAGCTAGCCATATCCCTCCCCAGTCAGAAGGGCAAGCTAGCTCCGAATTGGGAAGGGCCGTACCGGGTCGCAAAAGTTGTTCGGCCTGGAGCATATCGACTTGAGGACATGGATGGTAGAGAGCTCCCGAGGACCTGGAATGCCGACCACCTCCTGAAATACCAAGAGAGCGCCCCGGCGCCTCTCTAAGTAATCCGAGGTGTCGCGCCATTCCTCTCCTTTAACTTGTAACCTGTTCTATGAATCCTACTATGTAAAACGGTTCGCCGTCAAATATCAAATAAAGAAAGTTCCATTTTGTTTTTGAATTTGCCTGTTTTTTCCTCCCCTCTTTACTATACCGATGGTTCGGAGTCCAACACTCGGCTCGACTTTACCTCCTCGGTTCGCCTCCGGACGAACCAGGGGTAGATCGCTGTTCAGAATTGCTCCCACAGCCGTTGAACTATACCGATGGTTCGGAGTCCAACACTCGGCTCGACTTTACCTCCTCGGTTCGTCTCCGGACGAACCAGGGGTAGATCGCCGTTCGGAATTGCTCCCACAGCCGTTGAACTACACCGATGGTTCGGAGTCCAACACTCGGCTCGACTTTACCTCCTCGGTTCGTCTCCGGACGAACCAGGGGTAGATCGCCGTTCGGAATTGCTCCCACAGCCGTTGAACTATACCGATGGTTCGGAGTCCAACACTCGGCTCGACTTTACCTCCTCGGTTCGTCTCCGGACGAACCAGGGGTAGATCGCCGTTCGGAATTGCTCCCACAGCCGTTGAACTACACCGATGGTTCGGAGTCCAACACTCGGCTCGACTTTACCTCCTCGGCTCGTCTCCGGACGAACCAGGGGTAGATCGCCGTTCGGAATTGCTCCAACAGCCGTTGAACTACACCGATGGTTCGGAGTCCAACACTCGGCTCGACTTTACCTCCTCGGTTCGTCTCCGGACGAACCAGGGGTAGATCGCCGTTCGGAATTGCTCCCACAGCCGTTGAACTACACCGATGGTTCGGAGTCCAACACTCGGCTCGACTTTACATCCTCGGCTCGTCTCCGGACGAACCAGGGGTAGATCGCCGTTCGGAATTGCTCCAACAGCCGTTGAACTACACCGATGGTTCGGAGTCCAACACTCGGCTCGACTTTACCTCCTCGGTTCGTCTCCGGACGAACCAGGGGTAGATCGCCGTTCGGAATTGCTCCCACAGCCGTTGAACTATGCCTAAGGTCCGGAACACGCATCCAGACCACTCCTGACCGACAGCCGAAGGTCGAAGGCGAACATATCCGGCCGGCATCCGAGCAAGTGCCTTCCCGAGCTGGTAAACGGGGAAAACACACTTCCTCCTCAACTTTCGTGCCTGATCTTCATCAGACGGCTCAGATCGTGCCACTCGCGCAAAACGACAAGATAACGTTTTCTTGGAAAACGAGCCACCTCGAGATCCGCGCCTACATTCAACGGCTCAGATCTCGCCACGGCGAAATAGCACTCTCGAGAACATCGCCGTGTCAGACCCACTAAGCGACAAATCGCCGTACCCCTGGGGATCCATTCGACTAAATAGACACACTCAGTTCAGATAGTTCGGCACGGCCAACACAGTTATAAACAAAGACAGACGTTCAAAAGAACACCGAAAGGAGATTTTATTAAATATCGGCGTACAGTACAAAATAGACCATTACAAAAGTGTCGGCAAGCAAAACATACACCCCCCGACCCACTACACTTGTCTTTCATAAAAATGCATCCTCTCCATCTTGTTCGCTCTCCTCGGCAGACGGTTCCTCCGCCTCACCTCGAAGCTTCGCCATTTCCGCCCGCAGCTGTCCCATCTCCGAGAGCAAGTCGTCCCGTTCGGCGATGAGCTTCGACTGAATGTGCCGAATACTTTTGACCCGAAGAGCATTGCTGAATGCGGTCTGCGAGTCCTCGTCCTCGCCTACGGGGCTCAGCTCGACGATCTTGCTCTCCAAGCGTTGTGTTTCGGCCTCCCGGAGACTGAGAACCAACGAAAGATGATTCCACTCGCCCTCGGATCGGCGTAGCTTCAGATCGACACTCCTGGGGCTCAGAACCACCGTCCCAGAAGTCGCCTCGGATGCGGTGTCATCATTCGGACGCCCTGAGTCCGACCCATGGATCGCCGCGACAAGCTGAAAAATAGAAAAAACGAACAAAGCGTTTTCAATACAGTGGCGAAGACAAACACTTAAAAAGTTTTTCAGAAAGTTCTACATTCAGACATAATAGTGTTACAGACGGTCGACCGACCCTACAACTAAGTTATTACAACGGCCAACAGAAAGGAAAAGCGACGCAATCAAGTCCTCTTCGGAAGGGGAATGCTTCGATTTAGGGAAACGCGAGGACGACGAGGCCGACCCTCTGAGCTCGACCCCAAACCAACGAAGCGCGACCCCCCTTCGCTGCTAGTCCTAACAGCTGCGCCGACCGATGCCCCGCTCGACGAGACAGCCGCGCTGCTCTGAGCGTCAGTCGGACTCCGCCTGGTCGTTAGCGGGCGCGTCGCGAGCTCATAAAACGTGATCCCCCTCGCACTTTCCTCGCGAGTGCACGACGTGCTACTAACATTAGCTCTCTCCGGCGCAGGTTTAAGCGACGCGATCTCCTCCTCCAGTTCGATAATCCGATCCCTCAGGACGACGTCCTTCGCCAATTTCTTTGATCGAGGGGCCTTCAACGACCCGGAGGCATTGGGACTATCAGTTGCAAGCCGCCGATAGTGGGTGACCTCGATCCCCCTATCTACCGTGATCCTCCTGAGCATGTCGACTTCAGCCAATAGTCTCTTACGCTCAGCCAAAGCCCCTCCAGCTCGGAGGCCATCTTCTCCCTTTCCGCAGAGCGCTCTCTCTCCGATAGCTCCAAGTGTTGTACCTCGTCCAAAAGGTCGTCGTTCACGCTTCAAGTTGGCCAATTCCTTCCGAAGGAAGACCAGCTCCGTGACCGGACCAAACACCACCTGAAAAGTGGAAATAAATCCGAGGCCCAACAGTTGGAGAAATTTACGCCCAAAACACCCGAAACGCACACTAAGTCCGAGGCTCAACACTTGGACAAATTTTTGGCCAAACCAAATACTTTTTCATTCAAAACAAGGGCGGTGGCCAGTCCGCGATAAGGCTTACAAAAAGAAAACAAAACCAAAAAGACTGAAAGTAGGAAGACAACCGAGTCAGGGGTCGACCTTTTTGCCGCTCGGATTCGTCGACCCCTCGGCCTTGCCGTCGCCGTCACCCTCGTCCCCGCCTTCGCTCCAGCTCTCCTCCTCGGAGAGTTCCTCCCCCTCGCCCTCGGCTTCGGTCTCACCATCACCTTCGGCGGGTTCTGTTTCACCATCGGGTCCGAGTAAACCCTCGGTGATCCCTTCTTCCCCCTCCACGGGCTCGTAAAAGTCATAGGAGGACGAGTCGAAGCCGGGGTTCTTCGCGGCTACATGGGTCAGGGCGCGGCCGTAGGCGTCCAGCATATTCTGGATCATGTGCTGCGCGGCCTCCTCTTGCACGGCCTTCTTCACCTCCTTCAGCTTCCTCAGGTGGTTGGCCTTGATCCTCTCGGCTCTCTTCCGAGCAGCCTCCCCTTCCGACCGAGCCTTGGCCAGCTCATCCTTCAGCCCGGTGACCTCCTTCTCAGCTCCCGACCGAGCGCTGGCCAGCTCCTCCTTCAGCTCGGCCACCTCCTTCTCAAACTTGGCCGCCGTATCCTTCGACGATTGGATAGCGTCGGCCAGCTTCTTCTCCAGGTCCTCCGCTTCGGCGACTCTCTTCGTCGAAAGAAGCAGCTCGGACTCAAGCTGCTTCGCCACCCGAACGCGCTCCGTCCTCTCCTTCTCCTTCTCCTGATCCTTCCTCGCCATCTCCTCGACCAGCCAGCTGAAGTGGCAGAGGGTCTGGAAGAGAACAACGCGTTAAAATCCGAGCCCAAGAACTTAGGAAAAAAAAATCTCCATGAAAAATATGAACGAAGAAGGGTTCGACACACTCACCGACATAGTGCTCTGAGCCATCTGCATCACGTTGTCCCCTGCCATCCCGGCCCTCAGGGTCGCTCGGTCCTTCGGGGTCGGCAGGTGCCTCACTGCCTCCATGCAGATGTTCCCGTCGCCCAAAAAGCCGTCGACGTTCATCACCTGCCAATCAGGGACGAAGATCTGTTTATGACGCTCGGTCAAGATCTTCTCCGCGCCGGGGGTGAGTGGGGGAACCTGGAGGGACAGCGCATCGGCCACTCCGAACTCATTGCTCGATGGACCAGGAGCGTCCGCCTCCGGGGTAGGAGCAGTAGCACCCGGGGCCGAAGGATCGAGGTCCACGACACCACCCTGCTCGGGGACTGCCACCTTTGCCGAAGGGACAAGAACCTCAACCTCTCCCTCCTTCAGGACCGCAACCTTCGGTTGATCGGCTGCCTTCACTACCGAGGCCTTCTTCGAAGCTCGGCTGTCCTGAGGCGCTGCCGACGGCCTCTTCTTCTTCTCCTGCTCGGACCTGCCCTTCGCCACCAGAGCCTTGTAATCGAGCTTCATGGTCTCTGCAAGAGTCGAACGAAAAAACTTAGAAAAATTGAATGCAAACTTTACGGAGAGAAGTATAAATACCAGAAGCGTACGAGGGTCGATCGGACTGAGACCCCCACGGAACAGATGCTCTTCGGTGATATCCTTCCAGCTAAGCGTCGGCAGAGCAAGGATCTTCTTCTGGACCTCGGCCTCTGCAGCGTTCAGCGGAGCGTCCTTCTTTGTACGCTTGGGTAGTCCGTCCGCCCAAACTGTCGGTATCACCCATGGCGTCAGATTCCGAACGAGGAAGTATTTGTCCTTCCAGTGTTTGATCGAGTCTGGATTCTCGATCAGCTTCACGCCCGGCCGGGGCGAAAGATAAAACCTCTTCTCGTCTTTCCTCGGCTGGACGGGTCGGAAGAGACTCCGAAAGAGGTACATGGTCGGCTTGGCGCCGATCTCTTGGCATCGGAGGAGGAACGCCACAACTTGCCTCCAGGTGTTCGGCATCAGTTGAGCGGGACTCAGACCATACCAAACCAGGACCTCAACCACGAACGGGTGGAGGGGAAAGCGAAGACCGGCAATGAGGGAGTCTACCGGGAAGACGCACATGTCCGGAGAGGACCCAGTGTTGGCTCGGAACCCCGGCCCAGGGAGGAGCAACGTGTACTCAAGAGGGATCCGGAAGCCCTCTCGGACCAGACGAAGGTCCCCTTCGGTAAGAGTCGAGATCTTGCGATCGACCTCGGATAGCTCCCTAGGCTCGTTCTCCTCCACCAGTTTAGCCGTGCCTTGGGTGACCTTCTCCAAGATGTCCTCAGTATAATCCCGGACTCCTCCCACGCTCGACACGGCGATGGGCTGCCGACCGAACTCCCCCGCTCTCTTCGGCGTCTCCACTATAGTAATTACGGCTTTGCCCTTTCGGGACTCCGCCGTGACTTCCTGGGGCACCTCGGCCACTCCACCCTCCGCGTCCGGGCGAACAACGTCCTGCTCGCTCGGCTCCACTACTCCTTTCTCTTTCTCCCCTCGGCCAACGGCTTGCTCCGAGGCGGGGGTCTCAACCGAAATCTTAACCATATTTTCCTAAAGAGAGAAGGGAAAGAGACTGACCTTGAATTGACAGCTACGGTCGGAAACTTCGCCAGAACCAGGAACGCTACCGCGACAGCTAGCGACACCACCAGGGAGCTAAAGACCTCGAAGCAAAGTAAATACGAAAGAGAGAGAGTAAAAGTGAAAAGTGAAGACTTGGTCAAAGGGGGGGTAAAGATTTATAGTGAAAATGAGGCGCCTCTTGGACTTCCAGAGCGACTTTTGGGCTACTCTCGAAGCATCTCGAAGGCCCACCACAAAGTCAACCAGCTCGGCAAGATGGGACGGGAATCCGAGCTGCGAGCAAAACCGAACGTGGCTGCAATAGAGTCCGCTCGGTATCCGTGCAAGTGCCTTCCCGAGCTGGTAAATGGGGGAAACTCCTTTCCCCCTCAACTTCCGCGCCTGATCTTCATCAGACGGTCCAGATCTCGCCGAGAGCACTAAACGACAAGATAGTGTTTTTTTGGAGAACGCGCCCCATCTCGAGATGCGTGTCAGCATCCGGCGGCTCAGATAGCGCCACGTCGCTCGGACGATCGGGACCTCGGACGCCTCGCCTATGCATAAAAGAACCTGGAGAATTTTTGATTATGTTTTAAGGCGCCGCCCTCGGCAGGCGCCCCCCGGGTCCCGTGCCTCGGTTGCCATAACCCCGACAACAGGCCCCGGTCAGAAGCAGATCAGAAGCAGATCGGCACTCCCCCCATCTCTAACTCCCCCGGGCTGACCTCCGTCAAAAGCCATCAGCCCGAGAAGGAAGACAGAGATGGGGGGGAACCCACCAACACTCAGAGGTCGGAAGAGACGCACCATCCCGAGCTAGTTGGTTGCAACTGGAAGGCTCGGCTTGTCGAAAGACTCTAACAGCGGCGCCTTCACAGTTGCAACAAACGGACTCAGATGGCCCGGAGATCGACATCAGACGGGGGTCGTCACTCTCCCACCAAGATCTCTGCCTACTTCAACACTCACTTCGGAGCAACCGAAGAAGGCAGAAGATCTTGGTGAGAGAACGGCGACCCGTCCTTGGAAGAGGTCCGCACCCCGGGTCCGGACCACGGCCGTCGACGCCACTGTCTTGTTGCCCCCACCCCTCACACCCCTTCGGAGCAGGGAGGGATGGGGAAACAACAAGACAGCGGGGCGACCGCCCGTCCTTCCGGGAAGGCCCATCCCTCGGGTCCGGACTACGGTCGTCACCACTCTTGCCTTATTCTCCTCCGCTCCCGACACCCACTTAGGGACCGTCCGGAACGGGAGAAGAATAAGGTAAGAGAGCGACCACCCGTCCTTCGGAGATAACTCATCCCCCGAGCGCGGACTACGGTCGTCACCACTACTGCCTCGTTCCCCCTCGCTCCTGACATCCACTTTGGGGCCGTCAGGAACAAAGGGAAAACCAGGCAGAAGAGCAACCACCACTCCGAACTTCAAGAGAGAAGCTACCCAAGGCAGATGCCTCCGAGGTCTGGGACCCAATTTGGTTGTGACGAAAATGACAAAAGAGATGGGGTACTTATAGCCTGCCCCCTATAACCAGCCATTACTACCCTCGGAAATTGAAGCGCCGCGTTTTAATTGAGGGAATTATTGATCCCCGGAAGTCGGAGCGCCACGCATTAATCAAAGGGGTTATTCTTAATGGCCTGGGGAAGAGGAATGCAGCACAAACCCCGAGCGCCATTAATACCCTCGGAAGCGAGATCGCCTCCGAACAGATAGCGCCACGAGATCGCCTTCGGTCGGCTGCCGAGCAGAGGCCTTCCCGAACTGGTAAATGGAGAAAAAAAGGCACCGAGCTACCTCAGCCGCCGGATCTCTCAGAAATTCGCGCTCCCAATGGCGAACGGCTCAGATTGCGCCACGTGCGCTAGAAGACAAGATAGCGTTTTCTTGGGAACCGTTCCCGTCTCGAGATGCGCGCCCACATCCAACGGCCCAGATTACGCCACGTCGCTCAAGCCCTCGGTCGGCTGCCGAACCCCCATCCCTTCGGTCGGCTGCCGAGCAGAGGTCTTCCCGAACTGGTAAACGGAGAAAAACGCTGCCGAGCAGCAGCAACCGTCAGATCTTTCCGAAATTCGCGCCCTTCCGCGATCAACGGCCCAGACCGAGCCACGTCATAAATCGGTATTTAAATCATTTTTTATCTATTTAATTTGTTTTATTTGTTTAAAAATTGCGAGAAAATTGTTAAAAATCCGGGAAAATTAGCCAAAAATTCTGGAGAGTAATTGAGATTTAGGGGGCACATTTTCAAACCCTTGAACGAACAATTATCGCCCAGAATGTACGGCTAAGGCCCCCGTATGATTAGCAGACGCATCGCAAAGTTAAACAAATAGTCCGAAAAAAATAGATAAAAACTCTTGAATACCCGATGTCACCAGAAAACCGCCAGCGGCGTCAAAAGTTGCCTCACTACCCCCTTTTCCAGATTCAAAATCCCACGTCTGGACTCCGATACAACTCCATCAGCCACTAAAAGCAGCTAAACTACTCCTCAAAGTCTGATCACACTCAGTCTTTAGGAGTGGGGGGCTCGTGATATGGCTAAAATTGGGGTTAAATCGAGACCGTCCAGATCGATCACGAATCCTGAAGCACGGGGGTAAAAAGGTAATTTCACATACAGATGAATCCAAAACGGGTATTGGGCCTCCTTCTCACAGAACCAACCACCCGCGAATAGATCCACTTCAATTGGGTACGGGTCCCGACCCGATACAAGCCCAATCCACCAAGAAGAGAATCAGGCCACTGATTTGGTCAAATCAATAAGCCTGATTAGCTCTCACCAGGGAATCAAGGCCTAACTTCCCAAAACAGAATAGGAGAATTTTTCTCCTATTTGTTAGGCAGGAAATTAGGCCCCAAATCATTCCAAAGGCGACTATAAATACAACCCTTCTACCACCGAGACCAGGTTAATCACTTTTTCACCACTTAAGCTCTTTCTTGATCTTTTCCTGATTACTGACAAGAGCGTCGGAGGGTGCGTCGCCGGAATCAACCCCGGTGTTTCGCACTTCCTTGCAGGTTGTGCCAGGAGCAAGGAGATCGAGTCAATCGTTCAGGTGTTTCCCGGACTCACAAATTCTATCTGTTTACCCCCACACCGAAATCAGCGGTAACAATATATAATAATAATAATAATAATAATAATAATAATATATATAATAATAATAATAATATATATAATAATAATAATAATAATAATAATAATAATAATAATATATATAATAATAATAATAATATATATAATAATAATAATAATAATAATAATAATAATGATAATAATAAATAATAATAATAATAATAATAATAATAATAATAATAATATATATAATAATAATAATAATATATATAATAATAATAATAATAAATAATAATAATAATAATAATATATATAATAATATATAATAATAATAATAATAATAATAATAATAATAATAATAATAATAATAATAATAATAATAATAATAATAATAATAATAATAATAATAATAATAATATATATATATAATAATAATATATAATAATAATAATAATAAATAATAAATATAATAATAATAATATATAATAATAATAATAATAATAATAATAATATATATAATAATAATATATATAATAATAATAATAATAATAATAATATATATAATAATAATAATAATAATAATATATATATATAATAATAATAATAAAGGAGGTGAGAAGAGAGTAAAGGAGGTGTTTTGGAAAATAGGGGGTATGAGTATTCTGAATAGAGATTGGGAATAAGACTTAAAACAAACGCCAACTCAGAATAGAGTATTCTGAATACTCTATTCTGAATATCAAAACAAACGGATGAATGTGCACATGCTGATCTTTTATTGAGATCCTATTGGAGAGTTCCCCCACCTACTCAATCTTCCTCTACCTATTGGAGTGTGCCACCTAAGGTAGTGTAGAGAAATATGGTGAAATTGGTAGTGGATGTAGCATTACTCATGTTAATTTATATAGATTTTAAGTTTTTGTGTCTGTATATTTTGAATAGACATAAGTTAAAAAAATATTATTGATTCCATTTTCATGGAGTCACATGCTACAAGAAGCAATTTTCATCAACAACATCTTCTAGCGTGAATTTTAGGGCAATTTTGAATCTTCTTTGATCCAGACCATTCACTCATCCCTCCTCCCAAAATCAGTTAGAACAGAATGATCTAAACGTGGAACAATTATGTTGCTGCTTTTTTCGGTGTGGGAGCAATCAAATGATGTTATTTCTTTTAAGGAACAATCAAGAACTGACCTCTTGAATTTCAACAGTATCGACTACTTTTGACTGCAGTTGATTTCTCGATCTGACTGCGCCGTTGGATTTAACTCGTGTAGTGTTGATCGCCACTACTAATTTGCAAAAAATCTGAAACACCGGGATTGATTCCGACGACAGACCCTCCAACGCTCAAGTTAGAAATTAAGAAGATTATGAGGGAGCCTTTTGTGGAGAAAATATTGATTATTTGTTTCTGGTGGAGGTAGTGGGGTATTTATAGTCACTTTGGTTAGTTTCAAGATAATGATTTATCTCTACTTCCCGTTGTTTTTGGATTGAATCAGTTATCTCTCCTTCATGAAGAGATAAGAGTGGTTGGGGGGATTGAGTTTAAACTCTCCCCAGAAAAATAGATATGATTTTTGAATCGTCCCTTATAGATAATTATGCGTTTAAATCATTTTTAGATAATTTGAAATCATTCTTATTGGGCTGTTATGACAACCCAATAAGACATACCCATTTGGGCTGTTGGGTTCGAAAGAGACCCAAGTCCCGTTTATAAACCTATGTTTAGTGAAATTACCATTTTACCCTTTAAACTTTTAAGATTCGTGCCTGATTTGAACGGTCTCGATTTGGTTCGTTTTTTACCCATATCACAAGCTTGCCACTCCCAAAGACTGAGTTTCACAGTCTTTGAGGAGTAGTTCGCCCATTTTTAAGGGTTTACAGAACTTATCAGAGTTCCCGGGGAAGTTTGGATCTTGCTTGAGGTGTAACATTGTTATTCTGAGATTTTAAAATACACAGAATTAATTTTAGAATTTTCTAGATTTTTTTATAGTTTTTCCAGTTTAGTCTGAATTTTTTATAATTTTTAATCATTTTTTGAAAGTTTTATTCAATTCTGAAATTAAATAATTAATTTTAAAAAAACTTAATTAATTATTCACAAATTAATAATTAATTTTTTCGAATTTTAAATATTTTCTTCCAAATTAATAATTATTTTTAAAAGTTTAATTAACTTTTTACGGTTTTAATTATTTTTTAAATTTATATTTAATTTGATTTAATAATTAAATAAAATAATTATTTAAATTCCTGATAACATGGTAAAATCTGGCGTGGCACAAAAATCACGGAGACCGAGCGGTTGGGGCGTGTTGACCAGTCAACACAAAACCATGGTTTTTATATCGGGGGCACGTTTGCTTGGCGCGCTCCACTGAACTGCTTTGATGCTTCGGTGAATCGACATGTGTCTCGTTGACCATTGACTGGTGACCGATCAACGAGTTTTGTTCCATTTTAGATCAGGGACACGTTTGTTCGGCGCGCTCTGCCGAACCACTTCGATGTTTCGACTGCGCGACACATGTCCTTTTGACTGTTGACCGGCCAATGGTTATACTTCATATTTTGATTAGGGACAAGTTTGTTTGGCGCGTGGTTCCGAGTTACTGTGATGCTTCGGCTGCGAGACACGTGTCCTGTTGACCGTTGGCCGACCAACAGTTGCTTTATTTTTTAATCGGGGACACACATGTTCGGCGCGTTGAACCGAGCTACTTTTGTAACCCCTGTTTTCGCAAATACGTATTTTCTGTATTTAAAATTTTGTAAATTATTTTCCGCTTTCAAATCCTTTTCGTTAAAATGTATTTTTTAATCTTCCACTAAAGTTTATTTTTAATCAATAATTTTATTTGTAACTATTTACGATGATTTTTATACCCTATTAGTGTTGTTGTTATTAATGTTCAGTATTATTATTATTATTGTTATTTTATTATTATTATTATATTTGTTATTATTGTTATTATTATAATTACCTTTGATTGTTATTTTAAAAATCTATTTCTATTGTATTTAGTAGCATTTGAGTATTAATTTAATGCATACAAACTGATTATTTGTATTACTATATTATTTTTGATCTATTCATTCATTATTTTCCTAAAAGTCCAAACCATTTTCTTATTGGATTTCTTCTTAAACCCTATATGCCTTAATACCCATTTACCCATCTGCATTAGCCCATAACCCGTTTGCACCCTCTACCCAAAACCTGTTTGCTCCCCAAACCCTTCCAGCCGTCACCTTCACAACCCAACTTTAAACCCTATTATATTTCCCCCCTGTATATATATATATATATATATATATATATATATATATATATATATACCCATGCCCCTTCAACCCTAAACTCCAGCTGTTTCATATTCTCATCTCCTCCTCCCGATCCTGCCTATCCCCGACCTCCAAGTCTGCCGCCTCCTGAGCCCCTGTTGTGCCCTTGCAACCCCCGTGCACCCTTTCCTCTCCATCCCTCTCCTTCCCCTTGCACCGCCTTGCCCTGTCGTCGCCTTGCATCCCGACTCACCTTTTGCATCGCCAGCGAAGCCAGCACAAGCACTGCGATGTCTCCCTGCCGTATCCTCCTCTCGGCGACTGCACCGTCAGCAGCACATTGCAGCCTTTCCTCGGCAGCGACACCCTCGATGCCCCACCAGTCTGTGCCCCTCCCGAGCTCTATCCATACGACACCACAGCCAGTCAGCTGCAGCGCCTTGCTCCCCCGAGGTTGACCTGAGAACAACAATAGCAACCCACCACTGTGTGCTGTGCTTCTCCCCCTGCCGACAGTCCAGTCCAGCGGTGCCACCGACTGCCGTCGCCCCCTTGCCATTGGGTATTGCCGTTTGTGTTTCGGGTGGTGTGCACGTGCATCTCCCGTGCATGTGTTGCTTGGTTGAGTGGTTCTCGCTTCATATTCGTGGTTCGTGTTCGATACGTTTGTTGGGTTCGTGCCTGGAAATCTGTTCCCGTTATTCTTGCTTTTGTACTGTTCCCGTCATCGTCTCTCAGGCAAGTAACTTGTATTCTTTTCTTTGTGTAATACAAGTACTAAATACCGCATGTAGTGTAGTTGGGTTCTAGAGACAATTCGTGTGTGAATTCTCTGTTATATATTGTTTCTATTGTGTTGATTCTACCATAGTTGCCTCACGACATACATGACCTGAAACAATTAGGGATGACCACTTTCGGATGTATATATATGTATGCTATTTTGTGATATTGTGTGCTTGATGTGTTATTCATGTTATACTTGTCATGGACTTGCAAAATACTCTATACCATTTTGTTTGGATTCAGGTTTGGGTTCATTTGGATAAGTTTTACATGAACTAGATGATTTTATGTTCGAAGAATAATTCTGTATTTTTCTGTTACCTTGCTTTTGATCATTATTTTAGACCCTATTAAGGTCAGTATATGAATTTTATTTGCGAATATGAACTGTAGAGAATTCTTTCTATTTTCCAACCCTTCTAACAGATCTCGGTTTCGTTTTACGAGTTATGAGTTATGTCTATTTTATTACAGAGATGTAGAGAGATTTTCAGATCTTGTTTTCTATGAATTTTGAAGAGTAATCTAATTTTATCATGATGTTAAAAGTACTATTTTGATCCGATATTTTGCACAATACACCTAGACTTTGATTGGGATTAACCCTAAATTTTTGTGGATTTATTTGATGAGTTTTATAAACCACTCTATGTTTCCAAACAATTACTATACATGCAGAATTTTCATACTGTTCAGTAAAGAACCTGATTTTCAACCTAATTCTATTTGCTGTTTGTAAAATGTTTGTGAATATGAAAGTTAGCCTACTATGTCTATTTTATCAACCTTTTGGAAAATTTGGATTTCAATTTATGATTTGTGAGATATTGCTGTTTTCATACCGCAGTGTTCATAGTTCCAGATTTACAAAACTACTGCATCTTGATGTTTTCTGATTTTTATCAACTAAACTATTTATATTAAAAAATTATGAAACTTTATATTCCGATGCTGCACATATAGGGAAATACCCCATATTTTTCGTGGATTTAATTAATGAGTTTTCATGCTGTTTTTCTGACTTTGAATACAATCTTCTGATTTTTGGCTGAACACGTTTTATGGATTCAATTCTGCTTTGAGACTTGTTTTTGTGTAATACCATATGACTTATATATATTTACTGGATTCGACCGGGAGTCTATTTTCTAGATCTTCTGACAGATCCAGATTCGCATTCCTGTGGTAGCGAGAATCTCTATTTTGGTGCAGCAACGTCTTGCTGTCCTGAATTGATATTTTGCCATGTTTAAATATTTGCATGTTGTTTCTTGTATTGTGTGATTTAGAACATGTTCCTTGCATTATATGAGACCTTGATACATCCTTGTCTTGTCCTGATTTTGTTCTCGTTATCTCGTGATCATGTATATTTTTTAATAAAAAGTAACAAGCCGGGGTTAAGGAAAAGATCTAGTAGTGGACAATATAGAAAAGTGTACTCGGAAGGAGGCCCGTGTTTTTCTCATTTGGAATTTGGTATATGATTTTGGATTACATTTGGAATTTGGTATCTGATTTGGTTAATTTGGAATTTGGTATGTCATTTGGTTAATATGATTTGGATTACTTGATGCCTGAGTACACAGCCCTATAGAATTCCCTACGAAATTTAAACGTAACTTGTTTGAATGTAGCAACCATGCGGTAAAAACCTGGGATGCATGAAGTGCTAACCTAGATAGTAATAATACAAGACTTGACATGACATAATACTTGATACATGAATACCGGTACATGTTACTTGATACCTGTTACATGTTTACCTACTTGCATGATACATGTTACCTGTACCCTGTTAGTATATCCTGTTACTTGATTTTGTTTCCTGATTCATGTTAGATATTATATTTCTGTTAACATGCCTATTTCATGCTATGTTAGTTCTGCTATTATTTTATATTTGTTTATATTTTTCTGTACTTGTATCCTGCACTACAAGCGGCCCGTAACTTGCATTGACAGGAGTTTGTTTTCTTTTTCCTCTTCCTGCAATTTGTTAAATTGCATATTTTGGAGATCAGCTGCCTGATGGAGTTTGTGATATGAGATACTAGTTGCTGGAGTTTTGCTATTTATATTTCCAGTCATTATTATTATTATTTCCTGTTGCTACTTGAATGATGTATCTTGTACTTGGATGATTTTGTATTTGGGTAATGTGACCCAGGATTTTTGACTTATTCAGATCTGATTTATTTGAGATTAATATATTTTGTTTCGAGTAAATTCTGTTGGTATTGGTTCATATATGCATACGTGGTTGAATTTTCTTGCTTCTGACTCTGATTATTCTTGTGAAATATTGTAAAGATCCTGACAGCTTATGGATGATGAAAATCATTCGCTGGGCTTAGTCACGTATCCGTATTCCGTATATTCTTTTGGGAAGTGGGGCGTGACAAGATTTTTAGTGGTATCAGAGCCCAGGTTTGGCCAATATATTAGTTTAACTGGTATATTAGATAAGCTTGGCTCGATCTGGAATTGGCTCAACAGTTCACAAACCATGCATACATAAATGAATTATAATAAACTTTGATCTGGATGCCAATTGTTTTTGGTTTTGTGCAGATTATGGCTCGTAGTGGTTCTACTTCTCGTCTTTAGGATGATCATCCCGGATTTGAGGTCATCACCAATGTGTTGGAACGGCTGATCAATATGTAGCAGAACCACAGTAACTTGGTGATGGCTTCTTGGATGCTTCGGCTGTGCGACACGTGCCTCGTTGACCGTTGGCCGGTCAACGATTTTGCTGTATTATTTTTATTGGGGACACGTTTGTTCAACACGTGGATCACAACTACTTTGATGCTTCGGTTGCTCGACACGTGTCTCGTTGATCGTTGACCGGTCAACGGGAAGTGGGCGAGTTGGGTAGGCTTCCTTGCTCATTGTCGTGTCTCGGCAGTATTCGAGATTACTCTGCTGATCTATTGGGACGAGTTGAGCATGGGATGATGCCACATTATGAGGGTAATAAGCCCCATGAGCACTCGGAGGTGGATGACATATCCTCGATGCTTATAGAGGACTTAGGCAGTATACGATAGTGTTTTATGATCCAGATGGAGTTCGATCTTGTGTTACAAGGCCCTGGTGTTAGATCTTGTTCGCCGACCTCCCCTGATATGTGCTTTTTCCCGTTCAATACTTTTCTTGTCGGGCTCCGTCTCCCCCTTCCTCGTTTGTGAGTGAGGTTTTGAGGTGGTATTCTTTGAGTCTTATTCAGTCTATACCGAACATGTGGAGACATGTGAACGACTTCGTGTTGCACTGTCAGACGGCGGGAATCGAGCCGTGATTGAATGTTTTGAGGATGCTCTACAAGATCCACCAGAAGAACAAGTCGGAGTTCAGACACTATCTCACTCCTCGTTAGGGGTGAGGCTGCTTGACAACCTCGAATCGATCAAGTATTAGAGGGATAAATATTTCATTGTTCGCAGTCGTGAGCCGTAGGGGATTCCCACGAGATGAAGAGAGGATGTGCCGAAGAGAGCAAAGACTGATCCAGTTTTTAGTCCAGAGGAGGATAAGATGGTCACAGTTTTTTTTAGATCAACGAGCTCTGAGTTGGAGAAAGGTGACAGAGAAGTTTCACTTCAGGGGGGTTTCAGTCTGATCAACCATAGTACGCGTATTTGTTTTATCTTTGCCCTTTACTTTTGCTTTCGTAGTTACTTCCTCTTTCCTTTTCTTTTCTAATCACTCAATGTTTTGTTTGGCAGGAGCAACTGACGTGGATTTTGATGCGATCATCACCAAATGTGTGGGGTTAAGTGGCAAAGCCCTCGAAAAGAAGAAGAGGAAGAAAGCAGCCACCAGACCTACAATGGCGAAGGTTGCGAGGGGATCGAGGAGCGTTGCTCTGGTGGTGAACTTGGAGTCTCCACTTGCTTCTTCGGTTGCCCTGACTGTCGGTCGATTTTGTTTTGCAGTGGCTCTCGCGCTTGAAGCTCCTCCCCTTACTATGGAGGCTAAGGCGATCCTTACGGAATAGCACAAGAAGATCTTGATCTCAGATTGGCGAGTTATATGCAGGCAATTCACCACCTCGCGACCCCGATGGACAGAGCTGCGATGGCTGCGGGGTTATTTGGCGACTTTGCCTTGGAGATAGCCAGGGCAATATGGCGGCATGTCTTTATAATTTTCTTTCTACATTGGACATTTTATGAAGCGATAGTAGTTGTTGTCCTTTCCGTGACTTTGAATTGTTTCTTCTTGCAGATCACTTCTCATTTTTGCCACTTGTTGAAGGAAGTGGCGGATCAAAAGAAGGAGCTGAAGGCGGTGAGTGATAGGGACATAGCAGAGCAGGCGAAGACTGCTAAGGAGTTGGAGACGGCAATGCATTTAGTGGAGACTCAGGCGACGAAGATTGCGCTGCTGGAGATGGCTTTGGCGAAGGAGAAGGAGCAGGTGGCGCAGGAGAGGGAGAAGGCAGCTAGGGAGAGGGAGAGTGTCGCGAAGGAGAGAGAGGCCGCGGTGAAGCAAGAGAGGGCCGAGGCAGAGGGGTTCTTGGCCTCGAACATGGAGAAGGTGTATGCCCGAGCACTGCGGCATGTCCGCGCGCCAGTCCCTAGCTTTGATAGTTCTGGGTACTCCTTGTATGATGCAGTTCCCACCTTCGAGGAAGAAAAGGATAAGGAGGAGGAGGAGGACGTCCTAGAAGATCCCTTCACCATGATTGTAGTGAGTCCGGGGCGGTTGAGGGAACTGGTGGCGCGTCTTCTCCTCCCATGGGGCTATCGACTGAGGTGGATCCTTGACTCCTCTCATAGCTTGTTGTTTTTACTTTTTTATTTGCTTTTGATTTTGTATGAATGCCTAATATCAGATTGACCACCGCTTGGTGTATCTTTACACTGCAATGAAATCTTTTTTTTAGTGTTTCGCATCTCGTGTTGGATTTAGGCTCTTGAGTTTTTGTGTATTCTGTGACCTTGGTTGTCTCCATTAGAGTGATCTACCGTTCTTTTCCATCAGAAGGTTGTTATGTATTATGCACGTGACTCTCGCTACAACGAGAATGCCCATCTCCGTTCCAAGCTCCAGGTGACTGAGCTAGGGCTCGCTTGTTCACGGGAAAGGCTTTTTAAGGCGGAGATAGAGCTTGGCCACTTGAGGAGAGTGTTGACCCGAAAGGATACCGAAGCGAGGCGTAACAATAAGATCCTCCAAGAGGTACCTCCGGTTGGTGTGGAAGATTATTCTTCATACGAAATGACCACTGGAAAACCTTTGAGGCTTAAGTCCTTCGTCGCTCTTTGCTTGCGGTAACCACTGAAAGAGATGAGTTGAAGAACGTGGTACTTGAGAGGAGCTTAGATGCGGCTCATCTGAGAAGAACTATTCTTGAGTTTTCAGAGGGGACTCGACTGAGTGGTTCGATGTACGCGAGTGTGCCTCATTTGAAATTTAAGGTGAAGGATGACGCTGTCAAAAAGGCTCCTTGAACAAGAGGTAGATATTCATCGATTGAAGCAGCTTCTCGAGGGAGCCAATATTAGGAACACTTCTTGCTCTTGCGAAGAGCATGCTCAGGGGTAATTATTTCATGAACTGGCTTTACATTTGCCTGGGGTTCCACAAAATCTAGGAGACATCCAAAGCGGGGTGGCCGGTTTGTCAAGCAGGACTTTGGTTGGAGGGGGGCACGAGTAGTAGACCCTGAGGGTATGACCCAATCAGCGGGTTTGGACATCTTTTCAGATGAATCGAGGGAACGAGATAGTGCTCGGGTGCCTGTGGGAAACTGTAGACCGCGTTTGTCTCTTAAGTGGAACATCCATTTGCCATAAAGGAGTAAATATGGCATCGAGTGAGACTTTGTAATCTTGTAGAGACTTGTTCTTCGATAAAACTTGTAATCAATTTGTAATCAGATTCTTCTTATGAAATTAGCTTTTCCTAAGTGTTTGAGCATTGTCTCTTTGAATTACGTCTGTTTAAACTTGCGGTTGTTACAGGATCACTCTATGAACTGTGAATGGACTCCGACTAAGGTGACATCAAGTTTTGGGAGCACTTGAATGGTGAGCTAAACCCCATACACTTACTCGAGAACATGTGACTAGAGCGGTGATGAGTGTAATTTATACCTGATTTTATTACTGTTTTTACGGATAAAAAATGTGAGTTCGTGTTTATTTATTTGAATTTCATGTTCTTTCTACTTAATTTTATTTATTTATTTGTTTTTGAATAAATGAGATAATTGTTAGGATTATGGACTCAAATACTCAAATGCTTATAAAATTTATTTTCTTAATTTAAAGGGTTAGATTAGAAATAACTTAAACTAAGTTTAATTAAACTTATTCTTTTATTTTTGAACTTGTGCCAATATGTCAAATAATTTTGTGACATTTGTGTGTACATTTGTACAACAACAACAACAACAGCAGCAGCAACAACAACAACAACAACAAAGCCTTTTTCCCAACTAGTTAGGGTCGGGTACATGAATCATGGTTTTCCATTCTGTTCGGTTTTGCGCAATATCTTATGTAAGGTCACAATCTATCATATATTTTCTCACCGTTTCCACCCAAGTTTGTATAGGTCTTTCTATACCCCTAACTCTACCTTCAATACTTACCAAATCACTCTTTCTAATGGGGGTACTACTAGGTCTATGTGTGATATGTCCAAACCACTTAAGGCAATTCTCTTTTAACTTATCTTGGACTGGAACTACTTTTAACATGTCTCGTATATACTTGTTTCTAATTCTATCCTTGTATGTACATTTGTGTAGAATCAAAATAAAAACCCGTGCATACCACATTTTAACAAAGGAGGGAATAATGATTAAGCATAAAGTTTTAAATTAGTGTAAAATGGTGAAGTTAGTGGGTGGTTATGTTAAAAACATGTGTAGTTTATTTTTAAAATAAAACAACTCCTCTCTCTCTCTCTCTCACATTTATACCCAATCCGACAAATACTATTATGAGATTAATTTTTATTTTTTTGTTTTGTTGTGAATCAATGTCAATTGGCTTGGAATTCTTGTATTGGAAGGAGAGGTGCTAGAAGTTCATAATTTTAAGAGAATCATTTGAGGTGGGCATTCCTTAACTTTCTAATTTGTTCTAGTTAGAATTTGCATGCTAGATAAATGTATATGTGTGGGTGTTCCTTAACTTTCTAATTTGTTCTTGTTAGAATCGCATGCTAGATAATCTATATAAATTGAGTAATCATGCTTACATTATGTGTGTATTGTTGTTAGATTATGTGTTGTTAGTTAATTGTGTGAAAGTATGATATGACTAACTTAGAAACGTTTTTATGGTTGCTGACCTGAGTTTTAGTCTCACTTCAAAAAATCATTTCTTTTTATCTAGGTGGATTCTAAAGCTAAAAATTTTATATGAGTATCCCGTATATATCAAGATCATCTCCTAAAACTTTCATAATTTTTGGATGTCGTTTGGTATTTTAATAAAATCTGAACTTAGTGCTGGTTAACAGTTTTGGCTAGTTTCTGGAAATTTGTATACCTTCCGGTTTTTTATCATTTCAACATCCTATATGAAGTATTTTGAGGAAAATCAAAACTGACAATTTGAAGTAGACTCGTTAAAATTTCTTTAGAGTATAAGAAATCAAATTTACATGCAGTATGAGATTTTAAGTGATTTTTATAAGTAGCAAGAGCTGCAGTTTTCGGATTCTAAACCTATTGATTTGCAAATGGATTTTGACGAATTAATTGTACTTATATTTAGATGATCTTAACTACAATATTGTAGTAGACTCATTTAGGTTTCATATGAAACTAAGAAATCTATTTTCTGATAAGTATCTTAATTTATATGATTTTTACAAGACCATTGAGTTGCTGTCCAAAGTTAGTTGAACATTCAAATAGAGGATTCTACCTTGGAAAGAAGTTGATAGAGAAATAAGGCTGGGGCATTGGTTAGAGCATGTGGCTTAGGACCATTGAGGTCGCAGGTTCAGGTCTTGGTGAGCTCTGATTGGGTTGTATATACTGTTTTTGAAATATAAATTAATTTTTGGGAAAATATTTTGATGGTAATTTGTAATTTTTTTTGATTAATTTTCCTACATAGATAAATGATTAAACACATATTTGGGAATTGGATTTGAAATATATGAATGGAGATTATGCTAACTAATTGCGGCTTGTGAAGTCCTATTATACTAGGATTGAAAATTTTTGATTGAAGAGAAGTAATCGGGTCGATTGAGAACGACTAGTTTATGAAAAGAATAAAAGAAGAATTGGGAATATGAATGAATTGAATTCCAATGATTTTGGAAACGGTTATGGATAACCAAGAAAGTTATGTAAATGTGTGGAATCTGGAGGCTGAGCGAGATTCAGTCTAATGAAGCCAAGTGTGATCAGTTGGAGATCGACGGTCGTGCAGTGCGTAAGGGACCAAGAGTACCTGCATGTTTTGATTATGTAAATTTGAGACTTGGCCAGTGTGGGCTAACGTTCTCGTGTATTGATTTGAGTCTTGTAGGAAGGTAAGCTAGCTATAGGTGATATTATTCATGTTGTAAATGTAAGGTCACGCACTAGAAGAAAATATGATGGAAATAATGATGAACATTTCCAGTAAAGAGCTTGCAGTTCCTAGGGATACGGATGGGGCTGAGGTTACGCTAGGTAAATCCACATGTGTGGGCTAGGGGTATGCCTGTCCTGTTTGCGAAAATGCAGGTAAAGAACTTGCGGTTCCTAGAAATGTTCAGAACTGAAGATACGCTCAGAAAATCCACGATGTGTGGGCTAGGGGTATATCGGTAAGATCCATAGTTATGAGAGATTGACTTGATGGGGTTCGTGGCTGAGGATACGCCTGGTAAATCCACGATGTGTGGGCTAGGGGTATACCGGTAAGGTCCAATATCCTAGGGGTGTGACTCACACGTGATTATGCGTTGGATTACATTCATTGGGTTTAGGTTTTGCATAACATGGGATTTAACCCTATAATGAGGTGAACACTAAGGGCTTGCCCTCGGACCGATGTTGTATGAGCGGCATAGAATACGAATATGTGTGCATTAGTCGAGCATTGTGTGCATTTGTTGCTTTCTTGGATACTTAGTTTATGCCATTGTTTTATGCATTTTGATTTCTGTTTCATGGCATACACTTATACACTTAAATTATATTCACTTTCTATTTTTAATTTATCTTTGTCATTATTGATTTTATTTTGTGCATCATGTTTTTTTATTGTTAAAGTTGAGGATCACTTTGTCATAGCATTGCATCAGTTGCCTTCAACTGACATGCCCACAGTTCTCATGTTTTTGTCGGATTTGGATTCGCAAGCGACGTGGGTATGAGTTAATTTGATGTCGATGGATGTTGCAAGATTGAATTTTTTTAATGATATAAGGTGTATTTTATATGTAAATTTTCGCAGCGTATTATAAAGAATAGCATTGTAATGATTTTTTTTTTTTAAATTCTTTGTATTTTTTTATGAAATTGAAGTAAAGACCCTAGTTGTGCTACAAATTACCGGTGTTCAGAATTTGGGGCATTACAGTCTGCTGGTTCGGAGCTGGCTTGTCCCTTGTCGAGGGGGAGTTCTAAGGCATCGAGGGAGAGGAACGAGCCCCCCATTGTGGCGGCATAGCACACCCGACTAGCTTCTTGGCTTCCCCCTACTCTTGCGGCCGTGGGGAACTTCACGTTCATGTGGTAGGCCGAGGCAACTTCTTGAAGGGCAGCTAATCCTGGGCGACCGAGGATGGCATTGTAGGCGGACTTCATGTGAACCACCATGAAGTCTAGCGCTTCTGTGCAAGTAGCTAGAGCCTTTCTAAGGTTACATCAAGGGTAACGATTCCTTCGACCGGTACAGGGGCTCCAGAGAATCCATGGAGGGTGTACCTGCCAGGCTTGAGGCAATCTCTCTTGAGCTTGATGCCTTTAAACACATTCAGGAAGAGGATGTTAACTGAGCTACCGTTATCGACTAGAACTCAGCGCACTTCATGGTTTACCATACACATGTTGATTATGAGCGCGTCGCAGTAAACTGTTTGGATACCTTCTAAGTCTCGATCCGAGAATGAGATGCTGGCTCCTGTGCTTCTTAGAGGCAGGATGTCATGCACTGAATTTACATATCAGATGAATGCTTTCTTTGAAGAGCTAGAGGTGCCACCCATAGGTCCTCCATGAATAACATGAAATATCTCCATCCGTCCCGATCAGTGGGACTCGGTTGGCCTCTTTGCTAGCTTGTTGGCTCCCCTCACAAGTGGAGGTTTAGTGTCGTTCACTTGTGAAAATTTGGAGAGGTATCCTCATCGGAGCAACGCTTCAACCTCGTCCTTGAGGCCTCGGCAGTCATCTGTGAGGTGACCATGATTTTTGTGAAAGGCACACCACTTGGTTTTATCTCTTCTCTTAATCGAGGCATTCATCTTGGGGGGAGGTCAACAGAGCCTGTACTTGTCAATCTCCATGAGGATGGAAGAGATATGGCATTAAAGTGGGGTGTACTTCTCAAAGAGATGCATGGGAGGCGGGCGACACTGGCCTGTGGCATTCTTCTGGGATTTTTGGGGTTCATCTACATTGGGGCCCTTCCGTTTATTCCTAGACAAAGGTATCTTATGTTCTTGGGGGTGGATTGCCTCTTCTACTCGGATATACTTCTCGACTCTTTGAAGAAGGTCAGAGAAGTCTCGGGGAGGTCTTTTGAAGAGGGAAGCCTTGAGGTCATCGTGCTTCACATTGTACCTAAAGGTGGCCATGACCACTATTGAATCGAGTGAGGGAATGGATCTAGACTCAGCTCTGAAGCATTGAATGTAGCTCTTGCAGGACTCCCCATCCCTTTGTTTTAAATCTAGTAAGGAAGCACCGGTTTTCTTCGACTTATGTCGGGTGATGAAGTGTGTGAGGAAGAGCTCTTCAAGTTGGTCGAAGAAAATTTTAGATATTGGAGAGAGACGAGAGAATCACTCTGGCGTAGTGCCCTTCAAAGTTGCTGGAAAAGTTTTGCATAAGAGGGAATCAGATGCTTGGTGGATCATCATGAGAGTTTTAAAACTCTCGTTGTGGTTTACTGGGTCAGTCTCCCCATTGTATGGCTCAAATGTTGGAATCTTGAAGTTGACCGGGACAGGAGCCTCAATGATCTTTTTGAAGAAGGGGGGGGCCTGATGGGATGATATTTCCTGCCTTCCTTCTTGTTGCTTAAGTTGTTCTAAACGATCTTCCATCTTTCGAAGGCGTCGGAGAACAATGCCCTCTTTCTGATCGGATCTAGTGGATCCATGAGACTCCTCACATTTTGGAAGGCTAGAGTGGTGAGGACAGGGTCATCTGGTCTTGGAAGGAATTATGTCGAGGGCTGGGTCATCTGGTCTTGGGAGGAATTATGTCGAGGGCCTAAAGATTTTCATCTTTGAACTCTCGGAGTTCTGCTCTGGTGATATGTACTTCCTCCTCCCTCCCTCTTCTAAGGGCTGTTCTGCTAGTTGGAGTTTGAGGCCTCCTCTCCTAGGGAGGAGTTCTTCTACGGTCCCTTGGGGGAACGGTGGCTTCTTTGCCTCCTAGGAGAAGGGGGTCTTCTTCGCCTTCTGGGAAAAGGAGTTCTTCCGCGCCCCCTTGGAGAGGGGGACCTTCTAGATCGTGGCCTTCGTGGAGAGAAGCTTATCCTACTTCCCCGCTGTTCTGGATGAGGGGATTCTTTAGGAGTTCTCCTTTCGTTCAGGTGGGTTCGGAGGTCAGACCCTTGCTTGCGGCTGATGATGACCTAACAAATATCGGGTTGTGGTTGAGGTAGTGTGGAAGGGGTTGGGGTATATACTGAACCTCTGTTTTCGACGATGAGTCTTGCGGGTGGTTCGGGACGATTTCGGCGGGAGCCCCCCCGGTGCAGCTCCTCCGGATGGAAGCTGAACCAGTTGAAGGAGTCTCTTCTTGCTGGAGTTGTTGGGGTTGCTCTTGTTGAAAGGCAGGAGGATGTTCCCCATGTGGAGGAGGTGGAGGAAGAGGGTTGTCTTGTCGGCTTAAGGTCGCTGCCTTCCCTTTCCCTTTAGGAGGTATGGCAGAAAGTATTTTTATGCCAGTGAGTACTGGCCGAAATTCTTTTGCTGTTCCCATAAACGATGCTAATATTTGCTATTTTTTTCGGTGTATGAGCAAGCAAATGATGTGGATTCTTTCAAGGAACAATCAAGAACAAACCTCTTGACTTTCAACGGCATTGGACTGAGTTGACTTCTCGATCTGACTCGTTTGCATCGTTGGATTTGACATGTGTGGTGATGATCGCTTCCACTGACATGCAAAAAGTCTGAAACACCGGGATTGATCACGATGACAGACCCTTCAACGCTCAAGTCAGAAATCAAGAAGATTATGAGAGCTTTTTCTGGATAAAATATTGATTACTTATTTCTGGTGGAGGTAAGGGGGCTCTTTAATCGGTTTTAAGATAATGATTTATCTCTACTTCTCGGTGTTTTTGGATTGAATCAGTTATCTCTTTTTCATGAAGAGATAAGAGTGATTGAGGAGATTGAGTTCAAACTGCCCCCAAGATACGAGATATGATTTTTGAATCATCACTTATGGATAATTATGAGTTTAAATCATATTTAAATAATATGGATCTATTCTTATTAGGCTGTTATGAAAACCCAGTAAGACAGACTCGTTTTGGGCTGTTGGGTTCGAAAGATATCCAATTCCCGTTTACAGACCCGTTTTTATTGAAATTACCGTTTTACTCCTTAGAGCTTTAAGATTCGTACCCGATTTGAACGGTCCAGATTTGGTTCTATTTTTACATATCAAATTATAATCTCAAATAACAAAGTCCAATAAAATCTAAATTAAAAAAAGAGATATCATGAGTCATTTTTGTTCAAATTAATGGTCGTAAAGATACATGGGGAGAACATTTTTATGCTCTTTTTTATTGAAATTTTAATTTTTTTGAGAGAGTGTGTGTAGGTAGGGGTAATTTAGTAAATTTTCCCCAGTTTCCATTAGGGTTAACTGGACATTCCTTATTTGACACTAGATAAACCAAGTACTATATATTTTAAGTGGTAATTATGTAAATAGTAACTAGTATAATGCACAGACCTTTTAAGAAATTGTACATTATCTTGGAACTTATTAATTGACATACTTTATTCTCAAAACACATGCATGAAGAACATCATTAAAAAAATGGTAACCGGAAGTTGAAACATAATAAACAATTTTTGTAAAATTTCGGCAGAATCTTTTCAGTACATAAAGATTATTTTCTGCACATACAACAACAACAAAGTTTTTTTACCGACTAGTTGGGGTCGACTACATGAATCATGATTTTCATTCTGTTTGGTTTAGCACAATATCCTCTGTAAGGCCACAAGCTATCATATGTTTTCTCACCATTTCCACCCACGTAAGTTTAGATCTTCCTCTACCCCTGACTATACCATCAATATTTATCAAATCACTCTTAATAACAGAGACACTACTATGTCTACGTGTGACATGTCCAAACCACCTGAGGCAATTATCTCTTAATTTATCTTGAATATGAGCTACCTTTATCATGTCTCGTATATGCTCGTTTCTAATTTTATCCTTCCTGGTTTACCACACATCCATCTCTTCATCTTCATCTCCGCTACACTCATTTTTTAGACATGTTGTTTCTCTGTTGCCTAACACTCTTCTTCATACATCATTGCTGGTCTAACAAATGTCCTATACAAATTTTCCTTCAACTTCAAAGGTATACAATTGTCACACAAAACACACTAGCGCTTCTCCACTTAAGCCACCCTGCTTGGATCCTATGTATAACATATTTATAACTCTCCTCATCCTTTTGTATAATGTTACCTAAATATCGAAAACGATCTCTTATGTATATCTCTTAACCATCAAGTTTCACTGCTTCCTCATTTCTATTTCAAATTTTACTAAAATTACACTCCATATACATACACCAAAGTACCTCATCTTGTATTCCTCGCGTCAGTTCACCCATAACTGAAGTAAAGAGGTAAGGGCTTAAAGCCAAACCTTGATGTAAACCTACTGTAATAAGGAATTTGCCACTCTCTTATGTGGCTGTGGTTGTGGTTGTTCTAGGTCTGATCATTCTCCCTTCATGCATACCCTTAATCATCTCAATATACTGAATAGTTAGTCTTTTGTTATTTAACACCCAATATACTATGTCTCTACGGACTTTATCATATGCTTTTTCTAGATCTATAAACGCCATATGCAGATCTTTCTTATTCTCCCTATATTTATTCATAAGTCTCCTCAGTACATAAATTGCCTCCAAAAATATTCAACAAAAGACAAAAACAAATCCACTTATCTCTCAGACATTGATCTAAACTAATTCGCATACACTATTGTTTCTAGTGTCAGTCTATGTTCAAACACTTTCTCCCAAAATATCATCGTATGACTCATTAATTTAATCCCTCTATAGTTGGAGCAACTTTATATGTCTCATAATTTTTATATATATGTACTAAAATATTATTCATCCATTCATTGGATATCTTTTTAGTCCTCAAAATCTCATTAAACAATCTTGTTAGCTAACTCGCTCCTACATCCCCAATACACTTCTAAACTTTAATGGGTATACCATCCAGTCTTGAAGCTTTTCGTGCATAAACATCATGTAAAAAAAATTGGCAGAATCTCCCTTGTTCATAAAGGTTTTTTCATGTATATACATATTTAATATTATAAGGTTCCTAAATATCAAAAACATTAAGCATTTCAACATTCACAAATCCATAAATAGTTCATACATATTATCAAAGATTCAAATAAACCACAATATAAATAAAATAATGTAAAGAAAGGTAATCTCAGAATGCTGAAAAAATTTAAACACAAGTTTAAGAAAATGATTCCCAAAGCCAGTTGATGTGGGTAAGAATAAAACCCATTCTGAGCCGTTTGATCTCCTCAGGATGCACGAATCCCCCTAGATCGGGCATGCAGACCCTATGAGTCTTCTGCTGTTTCAGCAGGCCAAACATGCCCACAAGAGATGGTTAACTCGGCCCATTAGGGTAAGGGTTCCCTCTCTCTGCCTATAAATACCAGGCAGCCACCTCCTTTAGAAAGGTAATATAGTTTTTTACTCTCAAAACCCTAGCTTTCATTTCTTCAAGTGACTGACTAGCTTTCATTTCTAGGTGTTTCGCAGGTGTTCGAGGCGGCTAGCCACCAACAGCACCACCTCTCTTGCCCCTCACAAAATTTTTGTCTCTGATCCAAATCTATTGTTGAGATCTGTCTCTCCCTCTACAAATAACAAAAACTCACATCTGTTGCTCCCACCACAAAATCAACTGCATCAGGTTGGCATCGTCTGTGGGAAGAGACAGACTGATTCGGTTCCTGACTTGGATCTCACCCTGACGCCATCCCCTTCCATGGTACCCAAAGCCAAGGGAGAACCCACAGTCGTGTGTCATGCTGATCCTCCTCTTCATCCTTCTCGCAGTCACAAGAACACAGGGCTTTCGAAGGCCGCGAGCCGAGGTTCTGTTAGGATCGGGTCCGAGCACTTCACGCTCGGTCACAAGACAATTCGAGCGCCCAGCGGTTGATGTCCTTCGGTACGTCATCAATAATCAACAGACTGTGGATGACCTCCAGCATCAGCTCAGCTGATTGAGGGATGGTGCTTCCCCCTCCAACTAGGCTTTGACCCAAAGCATTCACCCATCCCAGGGTCGGGATCAGTGGCACAACCACTCCCTGAGAGATCGTCCATCCCCGAACTATCAAGGCGAACAAGTCCCGATCATGAAAGCTGAGTTTCAGGAGTTCAAGAACGAGGTCTTCCAGGCCCTTTGAGGCGCCCCCAGAACCGAGCATCGAAACAAAAACCTTTGCTAGAAGGAAGCCCAGGGCAGTGAGTCTCATGGCTCGACCCGCTCGCCAAGACGGGATTATGCCGTCTTTCAGCACCTCCAAGTGATGGAGGATCACCTCATTCGGATCGGCGAGGGTGGGGGACAATCTAACCAAAGATATTAGCCTACCCGACCCCCGTTCTCCTTTCGAATCCTCGACGCTGAGATTCTGTGGAATTTCAGACCGCCTTAGTTCGAGACATACAATGGAGAGTCTGGTCTTGCTGATCACATGGAAGGGTTCGAAACCCTTATGATGACTCACAACGTCACAGATCCTCTCGTCTATCATGCATTCCATGCCACATTGCATGGCCCAACACTGGAGTGGTTCTCAAAGCTTGCCCCCAACTTGATTTTCTCATTCGACCAGCTCGAGGCGAGCTTCCTTGCTCATTTCGTGACCAATCACAAGGTCGAGAAGATGAGCGTGTCCCTTCTGGACCTCAAACAGAAGGCAGGAGAGTCCCTTCAGGACTTTGTGCAGAGGTTCACCACCGAGGTTAGGGCGGTCTCTTCTCTCAACGTTGACATTGCGTCTATGGCGTTCCGGCACAATGTTCGCCACGGCCAGCTGAAGGCCTCCTTGGCAAAGAAGATGCCCATTGCTTTTTCCGACCTTCGCAATAGGGTAAAAAAGTACATCTGAGCCGAGGAGGCTCTGCGCCCTGTAGTCCTAAAAGAAACTCCAACCAAGGGAAAGAGAAAGTTCGATGAAGGCTCATAAAAAAGAAGAGTCAGAAGGATGCATTCGGTGAAAGACAACCACCTCTTGTCCCCCGCTTTGAAAAGTTCACTCTGCTGACTCAGAGTGTGTCAGCCATCCTAATGAAAATTGAGGATAAGGGGATCATTCGCCATCCTCCCCATCCTAACAACCACAAGAAGAGGGACCAGAGATTCTACTATCGGTTCCAACGGGACCATGGGCACGAAACTTGTAACTGTCGAGCCCTCAAAGACGCCATTGAGGCCGTCATCCAAAGGGGTACCCAAGGGAGTTCACCAGGACTAACGTGAGGGCTTCGCCTCCTCCCTGGATTGCCAATGTAACATCCCGTAATTTCTAATATATAGTATATAAAAATATATATAGTGGGTGGCTGATGGCAAAAGTGAAATAAAAGTGAATAGTAGAGTGGGAGAAGGGGGCCTACGAGGGTTGTGAACAGATGATTGTACTGTTGGCTGACGTCGGTGTGACGTCAGCATGGGGGCCACGTGCATAGGATGGGTTTTTTGCTCTGTATTGCGTGCTGATGTGGGGTGTAAAGTGGGCCCACCTGTGTGTTTCTCTAAGGAGAGAGAACAGAGAGAGAAGGAAAAATAATCCCACATCGAAAATCACACGAGAATAAAATAATAATAAATATAATATCCTATGATCAATAGTCACCAATCCGGTTAACCACCTTTTGAGAGGCAGCCTATGGTTGTACTATACTATAAATAATTTGTCTAATAAAATGTATAAATTGTCTGAGCTAGGAGCAGGAGCGTTACAAATGGTATCAGAGCCAACTTTCGATACCGAGTGTGGGAGAGCCGTGAGTTATGGACTCCAGAATGATCGGTGGAGTGAGACAATCTCCAGTATTCCGAGATGAAGGACGTAAGGGTCACAAATTGATCTGCGGAGTGGGATTGGTCTCTAGTATTCTAAAGACGAGAGCAACGCTCACGAACTGCTCCACATTGACTAGAAAGTAGATCCTGCACTAGATTGTGCATACCCCATGCTCAGCGAGGACGCTGATTTCTGAAGGGGGTATATGTAACATCCTGTAATTTCTAATACATAGTATATAAATATATATATAGTGGGTGGCTGATGGCAAAAGTGAAATAAAAGTTAATAGTAGAGTGGGAGAGGGGGGCCCACGGGAGTTGTGAACGGATGGCTGTAGTGTTGGCTGACGTCGGTGTGACGTCAGCATGGGGGCCACGTGCACAGGATGGGGTTTTCTGCCCTGTATTGCGTGCTGACGTGGGGTGTAAAGGGGGCCAACCTGGGTGTTTTTCTCAGGAGAGAGAATAGAGAGAAGTGAAAAGAATCCCACATCGGAAATCACACTAGAATAAAATAATAATAAATATAATAGCCTATGATCAAGAGTCACCAATCCTGTTAACCACCTTTTGAGAGGCAACCTATGGTAGGCAGTTGTACTATACTATAAATAATTTGTCTGATAAATTGTATAAATTATCTGAGCAAGGGGCAGGGGCGTTACACCCAATAGACATCCAGAGGTGGAACCCGAGCCCGAGGGAGCCGGTAGGCCGACCATTCTTCACTGTGTCAACGGTGGACCCATGGAGGGAGAGTCTAACACCTTCCGCAAGGCCTTCGTACGGGAAGTTAACTCAGTCCACAACTATTTGGCCCCCAGGGATGAAGGACTGGCAGGCTCATTCTCTAGCGAAGACCTAGAAGGCATCAGACTGCCTCATTGTGATGCCCTAGTAATCAGCCTCGGCATGGTTAATCACGAGGTCTACCGCATCCTCATCGATAATGGAAGCTCGGTCAACATCATGTTCCTGGCCGCATTCGAAAATATCTCACTCTTTCGTGAAAGGATGTACCTGGCCAGGTATACACTCCACGGGTTCTCGGGCGTTCCTGTACCAGTTGAGGGAATCGTCCCTCTTGATGTCACAGCCGGAACGACCTTAACCATCCAAACATAGGCAATGGACTTCATTGTGGTCGAAGTTAAGGCGGCCTACAATGCCATCCTCGGCAGACTCGGTCTCCGCTCCATCCAGGCGGTGCCCTCCGCCTATCAGCTGAAGATGAAATTCCCTACCAACCACAGGGTTGACATTGTTTGAGGCAATCATGAACCAGCTCGTTCATGTTAGATGGCCGCAGTGGGGGGCAGGGTATTTCCCCTTGACGAAGTCGAACTTCCGTCTGACATGAGTTCGTTGGGCTCGGAACCCGTTTGACTGGCAAAGGCCCGTATAAGGTATCCCAAGTGGTATGCCTTAGCACGTACCGACTCGAAGACCTGGAGGGCAGGAAATTCAAGAGACCCTGGAACGCCGAGTACCTTATCAAGTTCCACGAGGGGCCACAAAGGCCAACATAGTCGTCAGTGATGAAAGCAGGCACTACCCACTTTATGTACCTCCTTTTATGTAACCAAGCAAGTAAAAGGATTGAAGTTTCTTTTTTTTTTAGTCAGAATGTCACGCGTTTACTTCTCCAAACGAGGGATTCCTCATAATCTCTCACATCCTCGCCACTCGGCTTGGACTTCGAGCCCTAACAAGGGATTTCTCACAACTTTCACATCCTTGCCGCTCGGCTTAGACTTCGAGCCCTAACAAGAGATTTATCAATCTCTCATGTCTTCTCCGCTCGGCTTGGACTCCGAGCCTTAACAAGGGATTTCTCTTAATCTCTCACGTCCTCGCCGATTGGCTTGGACTTCGAGCCTTAATAAGGGATTTCTCACAATCTCTCATGCCTTCGCCGCTCGGCTTGGACTTCGAGCCCTAACGATAGATTTCTCAATATCTCAGGTCCTCACCGCTCGGCTTAACCTTCGAGCCCCAACGATAGATTTCTCAATCTCTTAGGTCCTCGCCGCTCCGCATCGACCTCAAACACTACCAAAAGATTTCTTAACCTCCCAAGTCCTTACCGTTTGGCGTCGAACTCGAACCTCAGCCCTTGCAAAAGTTTTAATTATATTTACAGCCCTCGCCTTAGACAAGGACCTCGATGTAATGCCCTGCCCCAATACTCAGACAATTTTATTATTTTTAGAAGACAAATTAGATACTATGTAGTACAACTGCCCACCACAGGCTGCCTCTCAAAAAGTGGTTAACCAATTAGGTGACTCTTGATCATTGGCTAATAGTATTTATACTCAAATTATCATATCAAACTTCCCATGTGGGACTAAATTTCTCAATATCTTATCAAATCCGCGTAGACCAGTCGACTGCTAATCCAACCAGTCGACTGTTCGCTGCCAGATCTGGGGTATTACACTCGAGCTCCATGCCCTGAGTTGATTCCTCTTCCACCCGCTGACGGGAAGGGATAAAGCAGCCTTCAATGCTGTTACTCCTGACTATCAGCGGGTAATAGAAGAACCACTAGTCATGAGAGCTCTCTCTTAATTGAGAATGAGAAATGGATAGGGGAGGGGTTATATAGCCTAAGGGAAAGTAGGAGCTCGATAGTCGTGATGCTGATGTGGACGAATTTGAACCGTTCACCAACATCTAATGGCCCAGAAAGGTGTCAATAAATCTACCAGGGCGAAACATTTTGCTTTCCAATGAGGCGCATTTATGACAATCCATCAATTCACTTGGAAGATGATACATCTCCTGATCCAGTCCATCAATGTCCTCAAAAGTTGAAACATCTCCCATTCAATAGGTACTCTCGCCAACACATCCAGAACGAAGCCGAGCCCAAAAATCGAAAGGATCATTTTATTACAACATATAGAAGTTCATTGATACAATCGGCGAGGCCCTATGATTTGTGATTGCAACATAGTTACAATATGTATGAAAATTACAACTGATATAAATTCGGCCTACCCCTCTGCTTGGAGGGCCTGAGGACTGGTGCAAATCAGTTCGAGCGTAATCAAAGGCGTTTGTTCATCGACGAGCCCATCAAGATCACTATGAGTTGCTAAAGTGGACGCTCCAACAACATAGCTCTGAGCAGGTCTCAGCAGCTCCAGCTTCAGGTTCGAAGACGGACCCCCGTCGGAGGGCCAACCACTCCCAAAAGAAACAGGTTTGGGATCCACTTACTCCGAGCACGACCTTCAATCTTTGTATCTCCAATTCCTTCTCCACTATCACCTCGCGAAGGAACGACTCTGAAGTGCGGCGTTGAATGGAAGTGAGAGATCTCGACTACCTGGACTCAACATCATCCAAGTTTCGGTCAAAAATCATCTTCTTCAGATGGGCTAATTCCAAGCTCAGCTCTTTTGACCTATTCATGAAGTAAGTGAGTGTCGCTTCCCTATCCCAGCCTTCTTTGTGATAACGCACCAAACTAGCCTCAAGGGATTTCATGCGATCCCTGAGGTGTTTGAGCTCAGCGTTACGATTGTTGGACAAAAAAAGGTTGACCATCTGGCATAAAATCAAAAGAAAAATCATTTAGAGCTTCATAGACTTGGTCAAATCACAAAACGTCCCCAAAGAAAAGAGAAAGAGGTTGGCCCAAAAATGTTTTTTCCATTCATTTAAAATCGATACAAAAATTGTGGTCAGTCCGCATTTGGCAAAATACAAAAAGCAAACATATAAAAGGGGAAACTACTGTTGAGTGGAAGGGAGCACCTCATCGTTCACCGTGACATCGACATCAGGGTCGACCACTGGTTATTCTTCCTCCTCACAAGGCTGACAACCATCGTTCTCCTCTTCATCTCCCCTGGGAGTTGGCAGAGGCTCGTCGTACTTCATCCAATAGAGAAATTCGTCGAGGTCATACTTGGGATACTTGCGTAGCACGTGCACAGTGGCCCGATGGTATGCTTTGTTCTGAGTTTCGATGACCTTGTCCATGGCGGCTGTAATCCCCATTCCCGCTAATAAGTATTTTCCGTGTATTTTTTATAATTGGATTTTTATAAATTTATTTTGTGCTAAATTCATTTCAGATCTTTTATTAAAGTGTTTTCTAATCGAAAATTTTATTCATTTAGAATAATGGTGTATTTTGATCTTATTTTCTATATCTTATTGATCGACTATTATTGGATTATTTTAATATTATTGGATTATATTATTATTATTATTATTATTATTGGATTATTTTAATAAATTGTTAAACCCGAATACTATTTTATTATATAATTTTATAATTATTATGATTATGATTATTAATTGTTATTTCTTGATTATTTATTTAAAGTTCATTTATCGCATTATTTTATTTTCGTACTCGATCTAATTTTCTTGGCGAATTCCAATTTATTTTCAAGCCAATTTATATTCTGTTCATTTCTATTATTTATTTAATTATTTGGATTTAAATTTTCATTCATGAATTATTCTTTTCTTCTCGTTGAGCTATCTGCCTTGTGGATTTTATTTTATTGGATTGTGGTTATTTTATTTGAACCCTATTATCTTCAAACTCATCTCTTGTTGAACCCTAAAACCCAATTTCAATTGTTCTTGACCCAAAACCGCTATTATTGGATCCTAAACCACTAACCCAACACCTTAATTGTACCCTATAAATATAATCCTATTGTAAACCCTAAAAATTGCACAATACAAACCCTAAGAGCCACCTAATCTCACTTCTCTCTCCTCTTTCTCTCTCCTCTCTTCTCTTTCTTTCTCCCCAATCTGAACCCAATCCCTGACCAGCCTTCCCCGTCAATTTCCGGTGCTGCCTCTCCATCGAACTACTCCCCGACCTCCCGTCAACACCACCCTGTCGACGCCAGCACACCCCGACCCTCCTCCTCTGTCCTCGACATCAACAGCCAGCCAAACCCCCAACCCAACCTCCCCTTGCTCCCAATCCCGTCGACCAGCTCCGTAGTGCCGCCCTGTCCCCGTCGCGCTGCCACCTGCATTGTTGACGACCACCAGCATTGGCCAAACCCAAGCCCCTTTGCTGCCATTGCAGTTGCTGCCTTTTCTCTCTCTCCTTTGCTGTTATTGCTTTGTCTCTTTGAGCACGTGGCTTGCACGTGTTAACTTGTGGGTTCGTGGGTTTGTTGCTTCGGGATTCTTATCCCATTATTCTTGGTATTCAATTTCATCGTTTATAAGGCAAGTCACTTTCCGTCTTGAATTGCTAATTGTATCAAATTCAAGAATTTTATTAAAACTCCGCAAGTAGATCCTATTCGTTATTGTATCATTGTATTGACTATCTTGCGTTGGGTCTATTGAGGGTTTACACGATCTAACCCCAATATTCTTGACATTGTGCTTCTATTGACTCTAAAGATTGAACTTTTCATGTATCCATATAGTATCCATGATTGGAGTACTCATATGATCGTCACACAATTAAATTATCATAGGAAGAATTGCTAGGTTGTATGTTTGATTGATCATTTGTCGTTTGATTGATGTTAAATTGGTGTGTGTATGTGATTTTATTTTTATTTATCATGTTTTACACCCATCATGCTGATTATAAGATCTATTGACTATAGAATTGATGTCCATCATGTTAATTAATTTGTTTCATGAAAATATCCCAAAACCTGTATGTTGTGTGCTGGCTATATATTGCTTGTCATTTTCGACCCAGTAAATGATTTCAAAATAAATAACTTTCTGAATAAGAGTTGTAGCCTTATCCTTCTAGTTTTCAGAATATCTTGAATTTTTAAATTCTAAGTTGTGTAGCAAAAGTTATGCCCATTTTACTATAGCTTTCATTTACAGATTTTCAGATTCTTGTATAATTGATGTTTAAACTATTAAAAGGTTGATCATATGTTAAAATTTTGCTATGATAATTTCCAGATTGTTTCTTAACATGTTTAGGAGTCTAGAAAATATTTTTAATAAATTTATTATTAAATTTTTGCTGATTCTAAAATTATAATAACATGATGTCGAATTTCTGCCTAAACATGAAATCTGTAAAGAACAATGTGTTTGACCTAGCTACTATTGTCGGTTTTTAAACTTTAAATATGCGTTGGAACCGTGTGGAAGTCTAGTTTTCAGAGTTTATTACGATTTCAGTTTTTGAGTTCTGAAACAGCAGAAAACTGCATTTCTGTACAAACTACTCTTGCTATCCAGAATTTTATATTCCAGATTTTAATAGATTAATTGTTTTATATCATAATATTGCATGAATTAAAGTGTGCATGTTGCATTGCATGATCCTAATATCCGATTATCATCATTCTAATTTTCTGTTCTATGTTATTGTCATATTGCTCTCCTATTGATACTATTGTTCATCTCATGTCTGAAATTGCATATTGTATTGTTGTATTAATAAAAAAAGTAACAAGCCGGGGTTTAAGGGTTGACTTTAGTAGTGAACAATATAAGGACTGTACTCGGAGGAGGGGCCCGTGTTTTCCTATTTATCGGTCTATCTTCTATCGGTCATATCGGTCATATCGATCATCGGTTGATTATAGATTACTGATTACAGTATCTCGATTGATTCGGCCATCGGTCATTAATTATCGGTCATTATTGTATATCATTGCCGAGTACATGAACTATAAAATCCACCACTAAGTCTAAACGTAACTTGTTTGTATGTAGCAACCATGTGGCAAATGAATGGACGCATGAAGTGCTGCATTAGTTAGGATGAAAATGATTAATAGACTTAAGGATTGACACCACATCGACATTGCATATTGTTCATTATTGTTCCTATTGATATCAAATCTTGGCTAAGTGTTATTGATATTGTTCATTGAATATTGTTATCGACTATTGAATCATTGTTTACAACTATTGCATCGATTATCCTGATATTGATTATTGCTATTGTCCCATGTTATTGATTCCTATTGATCCATTGATTCATTGTTATATCGTTATTCTATTGTTCCTTGCTTTCTCTACTTGTTGTCCATGACTTGCTTTAAGGACAATTTTTCTCCTATTTTTAGATAAAGTGTTTACAGGTGTTGATGGAGAGTTGCCTGATGGTTTGGAAGAACAATATTGGTGAAGGAATTGATAGCATCGCCGCTTAATAAATAATTGTTTTGTCATGAAGACTTAATTATTGAACTATTGTTATTTCATTGTATTGTGGTTTTTTGACCTGAATATTGCTATTATTTGTTTCCAGATGTTGGATTATTAATATATTTGGATATTTCATATTGCTTCATTCCAAGTATTTTTGTTTACGAGATTATTATTATTGTCCGTGCAATTGTTCTGCATTGACTATATTGTTTTGATCGAATAAAAAGCTTATGGGTGACGTTAGTCATTCGTTGGGCCAATGTCATGTACTCGTATTCCGTATTTTTGGGGAGTAGGGTGTGACAGCGGCGGTCTTCACCTCCTTGATCTTCTTCTCGATCTCCACCTCCTCCTTCCTGCTTGGAGCTTCGCTTTCGGTAAGGGAGGTCAGTTTCGCCCGAAGAGCCTGCTCACGAGCTTAGGCAATATCAGCATGCACTTTCTGCTCCTTCATGTCGCGCTCATAACGTTGAGCGTTCTTCACTTCCTGCTGGAGATTAAGAGCATGTAGTCTCCTCAACTGGACCCCAAAAATTGTCGCTTGTTAACGAGTGGCAAAGACTTAGAAATTTACAGGAGGAAATCAATTTTGAAATTATGAAATTTGTTAACACTTACCACCATATCGGCTTGAGCCCACCTCATGTGGCATGTCTCAGTTGTCTCGGTGGCAAAGCCCTCCCAGTCGTGAGGCATGGCAAGTTGCTCCACTGCCTCGACCGCTATGGGTTTGGTTCGTAGAAGGCTTATGTGGTCGGAATCTTGAGGTTCGGTTTGTAGAAGGCTCATGCGGTCAGAATCTCTTATGGAGTTGGGCTCCGAATGGTGAAGTACCTATTCTTCCACCCCTTAATAGAATCCGAATGACAATGTACGACCCGGTTATGGGGAGACGTAATATATGCAGTCATGCGTCGATGAAAAACTCACACTAAGGGAGGCTCGGAAATACTTCAACTTCATTGGCACTCCACTCTTTTCGCTAAGCAAGATGTAGCACAGAAGCTGCTTCTAAGAATTGCGGCTGTACTGGACTGAACTTAGACCAATTTACACCTCCTTCACAAATGGATGCAACAGCAGCATCAAACCTGAATCGAATGCATCAGCCGAAAACATACAAAACCATTCAGACAGGGTATCAGCAGGTCGAAGCCCAGGGTTCGACAACATCAACTCATACTCTAAGGGAATGCAGTATCTCACCTGTATCAAGGGAAGATCTGTTCTTGCCACTATGCTCTGCTCATCGTCGATCTTCAGTTTTGGTCGGCTCAGAGAAGAGGCATGTACCCCATACCGAACTTTGCCTTCAAGATCGTCAGGGTACATCCTAATCGAACCCGGTTGTTGAAGATAGGGAACATCTAACTCATGTTTCGAGAAGAATTTAGGTGGGTACATAGGGCTGTCTAGAAGGGTCCACTTTAGCTTTTTCCTTTGGGTGCATATGATTGCAGTGTTTTAGTTGATTTTGCTATCGTGGTGTGTGGTTAGGGTTGCGGGACGGTTCATGGGAGGATTGTGTTATAAAAGATGCATGAGAATGCGGAGGGCCAATACTAGTATAAACACTAGTTTTCGGTACGATGCCTATGCAAATATAATATCGTATGATACTACGATGGATATACATTGCATACGCTCGATAAACCCCTCGTCTCGCATTCAAAAGAATCCATTTAAGAATAAAATGGGCAGCCAACACATCCCACCACAAAACCATTGGCTAAAGCCATGGTTTTGGCTCAAAACCACCCTACCACCCTATCCTACTCCCTCCTTGAAATCTGGCCTCACTTCTCCCCCTCTTTCCTCCTTCATTTCTCCATCAACCCTCCCCCCCTTCCACCTCTCTTGCTCTGGAATTTCAGAACTCAACCAAGGAAAAAAAGAAGAGAAGGAGAGAAAGAAGAGAGATTGAAGAAGAAGCCTTAGGAGGGATTCTCAAGGGAAGGAAAGCTCAAGAGATCAACTACTCTTCATCAACTCAGGGTGGGGAGTTACTCTAAACCTTTCTTATTGTCTCTTGATTGAATTCTTGCATGCATGTATGGTAGTAGGATGAATATCTAAGAAGTTTGAACGATGAAATCAGAAACTGGAACTAGAACTTGATCAGAATGCTAATTTCTAGATTTTTCCGAGAGCAAACCACAAGGAATTAGACCATGAAGTTCTCATGGATTGTTCATATACATGTGTAGATGGTTCATGTTTTATTTCGGATTTTTCTGTGAAGGTGTGATATTTTAATAAAATCTAATGGTAGAACTGTGTCGTAAGGCAGAATTAGCAGTTGGTTAATAGGATGACTGATATTGTCGGAATTTTCATAATTTATTTGAGCTTGTTCTTAATATGAAATTTTTACCCTGCATTCCCACTTATATATAGATTCTACAATAAAATCAGGTAAATGTTTGGATGAATTTATAGGCATGGGAAAAATTGATCTTTAAAACAGTAGCTAGAGTTGAACTAAAGAACATGCTGATTCCTGTGCTAAATTGAATTATGTAGAACTCAGTGTATACTTGAAGTTTTGACATGAAACCTATTGCATGTTGTTTATTACGATCTCTAGTTTCATCACTGTAAATTTTGTGTCATTTGGATGAGTACGGAATTTAAGATGATTTTATTAACATGAACTGTGCTGGTTTCAACCAATTTTGATACCCTGTAGAGATTGTACATTTGAGGCTCCTTAAGGGCAAAATTTGAGGAATTGTTTCATTAGGGATTTGTAGTAGACATCAAGATCTTTCCAACAAGACCTATTTGAGGTGATTCAAGTAAAGGGTTGATTTACTGTGGTTTTGTGGTTTTTTTAATACTGGACAGAGACTAGAAATCGAGCTGAGTGCTCTGATTTAGAAAGTCCTAGTGTGTGACTTGGTACCTTTGTGAGAGATGTGTGTGTTAGGGTGATCTATTGGTGTATTTTGGACTCATGACCAACTAGAGACTTGTAGAGGACATCCACACCTTTCCATAGAACTTGGATTTGTAGCGTTCGGATAGGTGAGCAGTGTTTTGTGCTACCGGTAAGGTGCAACCCGTGTACAGGAAGTACGCTGGCTGAGGCTTGAGAGACTATTTTGGGGATCTAGATTATGGAATTTGAGTTTATGATCAACTAGAAAGTTGTAGTCTAGGATCTTACCTTTTCGAATTGAGCTCGTACACTCCAATCAGAGTTGTATTAAGAGAGTTATGACCTTTTTAATATTCGGATAGAAACCCGTAGATTGCCAAGTCTTTGGTTTTGACTAGGTATTGTGAGGACTTTTCCTTTGTGTACTATTAGAGTTGATAACTCTTGTCTAGGGATGTTGGTATCTGTTGTTGGTGTTGTTGACTCCCATAATGGGTGTGTGACTTGAGTTAGTCACTAGGGTAAGGGATACCCTGCATCTGTCGACCCTAAGTTATAAAGTTCCGCCGAAGCGTAGGACATCCGAGCCGTGCCATTGAGATAAGTTCATAGCCCCGATCAGGGGTGAACATACATTCACAACCGGGGTAGGGGCGAATGTAGGTCGTAATGCTGGACAATTTCAAGCCGGGGAAGTGGCGAACTGGACCGGTATCACCAGGGCCAGAGGTCGATAAACAAGTGGAAAACAATCGTATCTTTTACCCAAAGTGATAGAGTAAGGCTGGGATTAGAGTGACATATTAAGGGGTTGGGAAATTTCATTAGTCCTAGCAGACCATAGTCGGTGTTGTACCTTCCAGTCGTAAAGATACGTTTTCGGCACTCATGAGTGAGTCCTCGGCACGTATCTCGATCTGTTAATTTCCAAAGTTTTGTCGGAGTAAGGTACGGGAGGCTAGGCGGATTTGACCCCCGAGGCGCTCACGTCCCTATGCACGTGGGTTTTGTTGTTTTTGTATATATATGTTTATAACCCGATTAGGGGTGAACACGCATGCGTCAGTCCATAGCCCTGGTTAGAGGTGGACATGGGAATCATACGGTCTTGCGATCGGATTCAATGCAGCTTTCTGAAGAGGTCCATACGCGGGTACCATTTGGCCGACATGACCACCACTTAGGCACTGCAGTGGCGGAACTAGACCGACCAACTGCAACCTCCTTGGGCGACGAACAATCTATTGGGAACTGGTTTCGTACAAGAGTAGGATGCATGGCGAGGGTTCGAATCCCTAAATTGTGGAGAAAGAAGGCTAGATTTGGGGGCGTATGTAGTATGGGATGCATTCGTGCTCCAAATTCTTGCTTGCATTAGAGTCAGGCATGTGATTTGCTGCATCTAGTCATAGGATCATGGCATAACACTGCACTAGAACCCGAATCCATTAAACCCTTATTTTGGCACATCACTTTTCTCTTTTGCATAAAATTATGGTTGTGATTGAATTTTAGAGGATCGCTATTATCATCAGCTTTGCGTCAGTCGAAGTACTGACGTTCCCTACCTTTTAGGTATCGGTTCTACCTTTCGAGCAGGTGCAGAGATATCAGAGTCGCGCAGCAGAAGCCTCAAGCCAAGGAGCAAGACTTAGGGGAGCCGATGGGCCACTCAGTGAAGTTCAGCAGTAATCAGTCGATTACCTTTCCAGGAGGCAGCTGATAGCTTTACAAGTAGAGTCTGTAAATATTTGTAACAAGTTGTAATGAGCGGATGTAATTTGTACTCCTTGTCCAAGAATAATGTATCGGTTGTAACCAATGATGTAATGACTTTATTTGGCAATAAAAGGTTTTTAAATTTTCGTGTTATTATTGTGTTGAGATGCATTTGAAGGCAAGGATTTTGCTGAGTTTCACGGATGTCCGGTAACGGGGATCCGGGGCACTACAACTGTTGCCAAATTTCCTAGACCGTGACGTCAACGGCCCATGCACTGATCACGTGACAACTATTGCCAAATTTCCTAGAAAATTTCCCAAGCATAACTTGCTCAGCACTCGATATTAACCTCGAGCAAGCTCCTAACTTTCATACAAGCTCACAGGGTATGACGCTCGGCATTAACTTCGAGTCAGCTCATCTCTCTCGCACAGGGTTCGATGCTCGAAATTAACTTCCAGCCAGCTCCTGTCCCTTGCACTAAGCTCGGCGCTCGACATCAACCTCAAGCGAGCTCCTAGCTTTCATATGAGCTCACAGTACTCGATGCTGGGCATCAACCTCAAGCAAGCTCCTAGCTTTCATACAAGATCACAGGGTTCGATGCTCGGCATTAACTTCGAGCTAGCTTCTGTCTCTCGTGCTAAGCTCGGCGCTCGACGTCAACCTCGAGCGATTTCCTAGCTTTCATATGGGCTCGATACTCCACATCAACCTCTACCCAGCCCCTGTCTTTCACGCTAAGCTCGGCACTCGGCATCAACCACGAGCAAGCTCCTAGCTTTTATACAAGCTCACAGGGTTCAACGCTTAGTATTGACTTTGAACCAGCTCTTGTCTTTCATGCTAAGCTCGACGCTCGGCAGCAACCTCGAGCGCTAACCTTGAGCTAAGCCCTAGTCTCTCGCACTAAGCTCGGTGCTCGACATTAACCATGAACTAGCTCCTGGATTTTGTGTCAAGCTCGATGCTTAGTGCTCAACGTTTACCACGATCCAGCTCCTGGATTTCGTGCTAAGCTCAGCACTTGCCGCTCGGCTCGAAACTTCCTCACAGGAGCTCAGCGCTACGGACTCCGAGGCCAATTTCACGGATGTTCTACGGAGATCTGTTGCCCTACTCTCGGGCACACTTATTAGCTGAACTTTTCTTTCATGAGATTCTCACGCCACGCTTCCAAAAAAGAATACGGAATACGGATATGCGACTCAATCCAGCGAATGATTTGCATCATCCATAAGCTGTTCAGAATCTTTACAACTGTAATGCCCCTACCCCTAGTTCAGACAATTTATACAATTTAGAAGATAAGTTAGATACTATGTAGTACAACTGCCCACCACAGACTGCCTCTCAAAAGTTGGTTAACCGATTAGGTGATCATAGGCTATATTATTTATATATTATTTTATTATAGTTTACTCCCAATATGGGACATTTTTACTCCATATACCACTGTTTTCTCTTTCTGCCACGTGCAGACCCAATCTCGGGGCCCCACACTCCAACTCCGGAGAGACACAACAGCAAACATCGCAGGTGGGTCCCCCAGGAATACTGATATCATCAAGCTGACCAAGTCAAGCATACTTCTCTGTTTTGCATTCACGGGTGGACCCCCAACAATGCACTATTCAATACAATTCCATTTCACTACATTTAATTCCATAGAAATTTTACCATCAGCCAACCTATTATATATATATATATATATTATATTTTTGAAAACTACGGGGTGTTACACACACCCCCCTTTCAGAAATCAGCTTCCTCGCTAAGCACGAGCATGCACAATCTAGTGCAGGATCTCCTTTGTAGCCGATGTGGAGCATCTGCTTTTCTTATCTGCCCTCCCTGGGCAACCACAATCACAGAGATTCATCGCCGACTGGGTATATAGTCCCGAAGTCCACCGTCAGACTAATCATAACAAGCAACCATAGGCACGGAGATCCACCACCGACTGGGTCTGTAGTCCAAATATGCAACGCCCCGAATTCCAAATATGGCCGAATTCAAGATTTTACAGGATCTTTACTTCACTTCGTACAATTTTACAAGGAAATTAAAACTTTTCAACAACATCAGAGTTCATTACACTTTGTTTACACAGCGGAAGAATAAAAGATTACAATATTGAAAAAAAAAATACATCTTATACAACTTTATTAAATAGATCATCGATTGCATCATAATAGCTTTATTCCTTCATGAATAGTCCATTACCTGCATAATAAACTGTGGGCATGTCAGTCACTTACAACTGACGAAATTGTTACTCAGCTATCCTCTCTATGCTGTACATATAACGATCTCATTATTTTAACAAAACCACATAAGTTGAATGAAGAATATAGTGTTAAATTGTGACTAAGCTAATCATGTAAGTGTATGTCATGCCTTAATGCCTAATGCACACATTTTTATACTAGGATGACACTAATGCACACTTGTTCGGTATCTATGAATCCCATACTACATAGGTCCGAGGGCAAGCGTCTATGTACTCCACAATAAAGGGCTCAATCCCTCGCCATGAAAACTACCCGATAATAAAACAAGGTTTAGATCATTCCACAAATATGGGTTCCAGCCCGCCAGCTATTCTAACGGTTCCCTCATCGTGCTAATCATCCCGCAATTGCCCCCTAACCCCGGTATACGTATATACATTGGAGACTGCAAACTATCCGTCCGACTACACCAAGTCCCGGATTTAAATATATAAACCCATCTCCCACAGAGCAACCTCAGTCTGCCGACTGGGTTTCTAGCCATGGAGATCCACCACCGACTATATAAAGGCAACCCACTTGCGTTTGCCTATGTTTACTACATTTTCACTTATGTGCCTAGTTATTTTAGTTCAAGAATTGAATGTATTATCATTCCTAGAATCAGCTTTACCTCCCACCGGACTTGTTCACAAAAATACGAGATCGCCCCACGGCAATATCTTGAAATCATATCTCAAGATCTTTCTTTCAATATTGCCAGTAACCGAGGACTTACTAAATCTTAATCATAATCTTTCATGTACAAGAAATATGGGTACACATACCCTTTAATAAGCATGTCTTAAACCTAGATAGTTTCATCTTTCAACTTAGTCACAAAATAATCATAGTCTCGACACTATTCATGATCTAGTCATTTATTCTTTTTAAATAAACATTCATTTTAAGAGCACAATTTCACCACATGAATTGTTATAACAAAATCTAAGTCATCAAAATGTCTTTGTTCATTATAAAATATTTCTTAAATAAACTACAAGTGTAATCTCAAAGAAAATCACTTCACAAAAATATTACTTTATTTCCTTCCCTACAAATGTACCATACTCCAAGTTTCATTTTCTTTTTATATCTCAAAATACACTAGAAATATTTTTAATACAAACCATTCCTTTACATATCCATAATCAGGTTTTGATTAGAATTCCCCTAAAATCAATTTATTGAAATGAAGAAGGAACCAATAAAAAATAAATAAATAAAAGAATGGGCCTGGGTTTTGAACCCACTACTGGCCGGCAACACAGCCAACGCCTAGAACCCATCCCCACTAGTCGTTAAGTCCATTTGGACTTTTGTCCTAATTCGAGATGATTAACCCCTTATAAGTTTGGTTCAATTTCGGAAAATATTAATGAGTGAAACAAAATAAAAGGCGTCTGTCAAGTTTTGAACTCAAGACCTCTTACAATTAGTGTTCTGTAGCGCACTGGCTAACCAGTAAGTCCAAGTGTATTTTCTGTTTAGAAAATTTACTAAACTACTTTTGGTCAACTTTTCAGAAGGTGTTTCTTTTTCCCATGAAACTCGTTTATTCAAAAGATAAAATCTTTCTAATAGTCTTGAAATACTCTTTTTCTTGATATTAGATTGTTAAAAATAGAGAAAAAAATCAACAATTTTCAAATTCATTTAAAATACTATTTTTACTCATTTAAATAATTCTCTTTTTCACAGACTTAGGTCCTTTTTTAACAACTTAAAAAAAAGAAACTAGTGTTCATAACAATTTGTTGTGTTCTCACTTTTACCCAAATTTACACTTTCATAACAGTACTAGTGTATCATTCGAACATGAAAATTTCACAAGAATACTCTTTCATGCAATAGTTTATATTCTTCTCAATTAGGTTATATAATGTCAATACATTACAAAGCACTAACTAAGATTTCTTTCTTTCTTATTTCTTAGTTATCAAAACATAATGTGGTCAACATGTTTCATAAGCACAAAATTTCGCAAACACTCTAACATGGTTTATAACATAAAAGAGTTCTTCTTTTTAATTAGCATGGTATCTATTTCTTAATTGCAGCAAACTATCTTCACCCATATCATATTATGCTAGCATGAATTTTATTTATAATTTTCACATCAAAAAATTCCCTTTATATTACTCATTTTAGCATGCATATCATATATTAGAAAATACTGAAATCACCCACCTTATGTGAAGCTTGAACAATGAAAGAAAAGAGAACACAACTTCTACCTCCAAAGACTCCTAGTAAGACTTCTTCTCCTAGCAATGACTTCTTCTCCTAGCAAGCTCCCCTAGCAAGAATTTTCTCCAAGCAATAGAACACTCTTAGTCTCTTTCTTTTTTTTCTTTCTTTTCTTTTCTTTTGATAATGTTTTTGGTGCAAATGAGAATGAGAAATGGGAGCTCTATTTATAAGATTTTGTGAGGGTCTAAAGTGCAAAAATCCCACCCTAATAACTCTTTCTTTTAATTCATACAATCCTCCATTTTCCTAACTCCTAAAACTTCCATCTCTTCACCTTTCCAACTCTTCACAAACTCAGCTCCCATAACCTCCCAAACTCTCCAACTCCCCACTATGCTACACCCGGCCCCAAGCAAGTGTAACCCGGCCTAGTTTAGGTGTGTGTGCATGCACACATACACATACAATTTTATTACAATTCTATAACTTTAAATGTGTACTAAAAGTTGTAACTTGTCATGTAATAGTCCAAGCTCAACTTAATTTGTGTTTTTATTAGTAGGCTTGCTTCATAGGCTCACTTCTAAATAATTAATTTAATTATCTAGTGGGATCTTCTCCTAATGGGCCAGATTTTAATCTATAGGTCCATGGATCAAAAGAAGGCTAATTAAAACTTATGCATGCTAAAAATTTGTAAAAGAGAATAACAAAATGAGAATAAAAATTTGCACGTGCATCATACGTTCAAAAATCAAAAAATGCATTTTTTAAATTTAAAATAAATAGTGGGGTGTTACAACACTCCCTCCTTAGAATAGTTTCGTCCCCAGAACTACACTTAGGAGTGAGAGAAGAAAAAGAAAAGTTTACAAAATTTTCAGTGGAAAAGTTCAGGGTGATTTTTCATCATCTTTTCCTCTGATTCCCACGTAGCCTCCTCAACAATCTGGTTCCTCCAAATGACTTTGACCATAGGTATCATCTTGTTTCTCGAGACCTTTTCTCGACGATCCACGATCTCAATAGGATGCTCAGCATAGCTCAAATCCAGTTGTAGATCTTCTGGCACTTCTGGCAAATGATGACTTGTATCGGGGACATAACCTCGTAGTATGGACACATGAAAAACATTGTGTACTTGGGCCAACTCTTCCGGTAGTTATAACCGATAAGCTGTCTTCCCAATTCTCTTCAATATCTTGTAGGGTCCAATGTATCTCGGGGCTAATTTTCCTCCCCTTCTGAAACGAATTAGCCCTTTAGTCGGAGACACCTTCACAAAGACATAGTCACCTTCATCAAACTCCAGGTCTCTCCTCCTGTTGTTGGCGTAACTCTTCTGCCTGCTCTATGCGTCGATCAACCTCTTTCTGATCAGCTCGATCTTTTCTGAGGTCTGCTGCACAATTTCTGATCCATACAGCTCTCGTTCTCCCACTTCATACCAACAAACCGGTGCCCTGCATTTCCTCCCATAAAGCTTCATATGGCACCATTCCAATGCTTTCCTGAAAGTTGTTGTTGTAGGCAAACTCTACAAGAACTAGATGCCTCTCCCAGCTGCCTCCGAAATCCAGCACACAGCACCTCAACATATCTTCTAGCACCCTGTTGACTCTCTCAGTCTGCCCATCAATTTGAGGGTGAAAAGCGGTACTGAAATCAGTCTTTGTCCCCAAAGCTACTTGAAGACATCTCCAGAAATACGAAGTGAAACGTGCATCTCGATCGAATACTATTGACAGCGGGACTCCATGAAGCTTCACAATCTCGCCAACATACATCTCTGCCAGCTTCTCCATTGACCAAGTAAGCTTCATTGCCAAAAAATGAGCTGATTTGGTGAGTCGGCCCACTATCACCCAAATTGTATCATTGCCTTTGGAACTCTTGGGTAGACCTGTGATGAAATCCATGCTGATACAATTCCATTTCCACTCCAGGGATGGGTAATGGCTGCAACAAACCACCGGGCTTCTGATTCTCTGTCTTGACTTGCTGACAAATTGCACACTTAGCAACAAACTCGGCTACATCTCGTTTCATCCCTGGCCACCAGAAGTATAGCTTTATATCCTTGTACATCTTAGTACTCCCTGGATGTACTGATAATAAAGTGGCATGTGCTTCCTGAACAATACGCTCTTTCAGTTCTGCTAGATCTGGCACACACAGCTGCTCGCCATACCACAGCACTACATCCTTCACCTGGAACTCTGACAATCTGCCAATACCCACTTGCTCTATCATCTTCTGAATCTCTAGATCTGTCTTCTGACCATCAATAATTCTGTCTTTTAAAGTTGGTTGAATCCTCAATTGAGCTAAGGAAGCTTCCACACCTTGTAAGACCACTTCAATCCCTGCTCGATCAAGCTCTTCTACTAATTCCTTCTGAGTTGTGATCAGCTGTGACAAACTGCACTTTCTGCTGAGTGCATCTGCCACAAAATTTACCTTGCCTGGATAGTATTTGATCTCAGGTTGGATATATTCCAACACTTCTAACCATCTTCTCTGTCTCAGATTCAGGTCCCTCTGCTGATAAATATATGTTTCAGACTCTTGTGATCCGTGTACATATTGACCTTCTCTCCGTACATGTAATGCCTCCATTGTTTCAAAGCAAAGATGATTGCTGCCAGCTCCAAATCATGGGTTGGATAATTCTTTTCATGTTGTCTTAGCTGCCTAAACCCATAAGCAATTACCTTCCCTTTCGGCATATCTTCAAACTTCTGCTGTCGCTCTTCCTTGTCCCAGCGAGTGATGTGGTCCAACTTGGCGAAATGTCCATCATTCACGAGTCGGACCTTCTCAAGCTCGCACACTTGAAAGTTCAATTCCCGGATGCGTTCCTTGTCTTGTGCCCGTTGTAACTCCAAGTGGTTAACTCTCCACTTTTGAGCGTCCAACTCCCGTCGAAGAGAAGTAACAATGTCATTTGGGTTATCTGGAACAAGTTCTTCTTCAGGGGAGTCTTCGGGAAGATCAGGCGGAGGTGGAGTAATCTCCCTGGACTCGGGAAATTCTTGTTCTATCTTGAATGGTTCTTCTTTTTCCTCCTCCGGTTCTTCTTCTGGGTCTTCTTCTTCTTTCATTGGTTATTCCTCCTCATCCTCGGGGTGGACAAACCAAGGTGCCTCATTCTGGTGATCATGCCGATTGGCCATCTTATAGGGAAAAATGTCATCTCATAGAGCAACGCAAACATAATTTTAAATCTCTACGAGTTGAAACTCACATGCTAGTGTCCACTCTAGGGTGTCGTTCCTTATAAATTTGTACTACTTGTGAAGCATGCTCTGATATCATCTGTAACGCCCCTGCCCCTAGCTCAGACAATTTATACAATTAGAAGACAAGTTAGATACTATGTAGTACAACTGCTCACCACAGACTGCCTCTCAAAAGTTGGTTAACCGATTAGGTGACTCTTGATCATAGGCTATATTATTTATATATTGTTTTATTATAGTTTACTCCTGATATGGGACATTTCTACTCCATATACCACTATTTTCTCTCTCTCCCACGTGCAGACCCAATCCTGGAGCCCCACACGCCAACTCAGGAGAAACACAGCAACAAACAGCGCAAGTGAGCCCCCCAGGAATGCTGATATCATTAAGCTGACCAAGTCAAGCATACTTCTCTGTTTTGCATTCACGGGTGGACCCCCCAACAATGCACTATTCAATACAATTCCATTTCACTACATTTAATTCCAAAGAAATTTTACCATCAGCCAACCTATATATATATATATATATATATATATATATATATATATGAGCCTTCTTCCGTTGCAAACGCTACTGTAACGTTTACAAACCTACACACCACTTAACCCGTCATTGGGAATGACGGGTTAAGTGGTGTGCACACGTTTGCACGACATTTGCATTTGCAACGGAAGATAGCGCTATATATATATATATATATATATATATATATATATATATATATATATATATATATATATATATATATATATATTATATTTTTGAAAACTACGGGATGTTACAACAACAAATCTCAGAATAATCAGAGTCAGAAGCCAAAAGAATCATCCTCACACCGACATATATATTTCAAAACAAAACAAAGTGCTAACAGAAATTAATTGAAATCCATTATTATAATAGTCTCAAATAAACAGATCCGAACAAGTTAATCTCATGGGTCATGTTGCCCAAATACAAATAAAATCCAAGTACTCAAATACATCGTTCAAAAGCAACAGATAATAATAATAGCAAAAAGAAGTCCAGCACTAATATTTCATTTCTCCAAGACCATCGTGCAAACGACCACCCTGATCTGCAATCAATAAATTGCAGGGGAAGGAAAAAAGAAAACAAGTACCCATCAATTCAAGTTATAGGCCGCTTGTAATGCAGGATACATGTACATGGAGAACTAAACAACTAAAATAATAGTAGAAACAGATATAGCATAGTATAACAGAATCAACTAGAATGGTATACCAACATGTGTCAAGTGTCAAAAGTCAAATAGCATGCAGACAGATATACGGATAGTGTCAAATAATAGTGTCACTGATAGTATCAGACTGATGACAAGTAATCAGATAATCAGGTAATCAGATAGCAGATACAGATAACAGATTCAGATATCAGATATAGATATAGATACAGATGTTAGATACAGATTCAGATTCTTATAAGTCTTGTATTAATTACTAACTAGGTAGCACTTCATGTGCCATCCTTTTATCACATGGTTTCTACATTCAAAATAGTTACGTTTGTAGATTTCGTAGGGGATCATATAGTGCTGTGTACTCAGGGTTCAGACAGACAAATGTTAGATGCAAAATCCAGACAGACAGAACCTAGTGGTTCTCTTCTTCCCTACACCTTCCTATAGGAAGTAATGTAGACAGGGTATAGAATAACAATCACAGATAATCATATGGGAAACATGAGCCCCCTTCTATGTACACATTTCTATGCTTTCCCACTACTAGATCTTTCCCATAATCCCAAGCTTGATCATTTTATAATTATTATCAGACAGATGTGTATGTGCATGAAACAGAGTAAATCTAGCATGATATGTCGACCCACAAGTTTAGAATAACTGATAAGGATGTACAGATGGTAAGATAGTCACATAAGAGAATAAAATAGGGTACTTCCAAACTCAGGACAGCACGACAGTACAGTACTAAAACAGTGATTCCCGTTACCACAAATATCAAAACCTAGATTCGTCAGAGAATCTGTAAAATAGACTTCCAACCGAATCCAGCGAATACATATAAGTCATGTAGTGTTTCAGAAAAACATAACTCAAAACTGATTTGAAACTAGAAATTACGTTCAGCTAGAAATTAGTAAATCAAATTCACAGTCAGGAAAATATCATCAAAACACCTCAAATAAATCCAGAAAAAATCTGGGGTATTTCCCTATATGTCTAGTATCAGAATATAAAGTTTCAAAATTTTCCAGTAAGATTAGTTTAACCAACAAAAATCAGAAAATATCAAAAAACGATAGTTTGGCAAATCTAGAATTCCCAACACTACTGTACAAAAACTGTAATATCTCGCAAACCGTGAAACGAAATCCAGATCCATTAAAGAGAAATAAAAATAGAAAAAAAAAAGATAACTTTCATATTTAATAAATATTTTTCATAGAGAAAAAGGAATTAGGGTGAAAATATAAATCTTTTCAGAACAGCGAGCAAAATCCAGCAAGTATAGTTTTTATAAATAAGCATGAAACGGTATATAAAACTCAGCAATAAAATCCACTAAAATTTTGGTAATCCCTAAATAAGTATAGAAATAATGTGCAAAATTTCAGATCAAAATAATATGTTTAGCATTAGTATCAAAATAGTTTAGTCATCGAAATCATCAAGAAACGAAATCTGGAAATATAATACACCTCTGTAGTAAAGCAATCATATCTCACACATATGAAAACGAAATCAATCTCTGTCAAAAAATTTGGAAAGAAGGCAGATTTCTCTAAAAATGATGTTTAATGCTGAAGTTAAGATACTGACCTTAATATGGTCTAAAATACCAATTAAAACTGATCACTGACAAAATACAGATTTTCCTCTTAACAACAAATCAACATACAACATACGAAACTTGTTCCAAACACAACCAAATATGTTATAGAGTCTACTAAGTGTCCAAACATCATGAAATATGGTATATAGCATGTCCACAACAAGTATATCATATGGATCCAAACAAACACCCAAATTCTCTTAATTATCTCACAAATATAATCACATCAAGAACGGTCAAAACCTAAGTTGTTTCATCTCAAATTTGTGTCGTGAGGTAACTATGGTCAATAGCACTATAGAGACAATACTCATTAAACATACATCACACACGAGTTTTCTCTAGAACCCAACTACACTACAAGCGGAATTTATGACTTGTATCATACAAAGGAATTGAGTACAAGTTACTTACCTTAACCGAAGACGAAACAAACACCAAGAATAATGGGAATGGATTCCCGGCAATGAACAAAATCCAAGAACGAAGATCACGAGCCAAAGCAATCACACAACCACACGTGCAACCCACGTGCACGTGCAACCCAAGAAAGAGAGAGAGGGCGGTCGGGAATGGCAGTGGCAGCACTGGCCGATGCTGGCGCTGCTGCTACTGCCGATGCGCGATGCCGACGGATGGAGAGACAGAGAGAAAGAGAGATGGAGTGCTCGGGAGATGGTGGGGTTTCGGCTAGGGTGTTGGTCGGGATGGCGACGGAAGTAGGGGAAGGTGCAGTGGATTGGGTGTCAGCTAGGGGCAGTTGGAGAGGGGGGGTGCAGGTCAGGATGGGGTTGACGGTGCACGGACAGAGAGAAGGGGAGATTGGGGGTAGGGTAATTAGGGCTAGGGTTTAGGTAGGGGGTTAGTTTATATAGGGTTTGGATTAGGTTTTTAGTAGGATTGTGTGTAATTGGGTATTGGGTGTATTTGGGTTTATTAGGAGTAGCAGTAGGAGATTGGGTTGTAGGCTAATTTGGCCTTAGTAGTTAATTGGGGATCAAAAGCAATATGAATAACAATAGGATTAGCAACCAAAACACCACGAGCACTCAACAAAACAAAATAAGAGAGCAAGAACCAATGAAGAGCGAAATAATAATAACGATCAAGAACAAATCAAGGAACAGAAAAATAAATCACAAGAAGATCAAAATGAACAAAAATGAATATATATAAACAACTCTAATATACGGTCCAAAATACAAGAGTATAAATACTCAAGAAAGAAGAAAAAAATACACCAAGAATATGAAAAATAAAAAACAGGGGTTACAATCCTACCCATCTAACAAAAAGAATTTCGTCTTCGAAATTCAAAAAGAAGATACATAGGGTAATCCCGAGAGAAAAAGAAAAGAAAAGAAAGAAAAACAAAGCAAAACAAAACAAAACAACCACTACTCAAACAAATGAGAAAACTTCTGCTGAATCTCCTCCTCCAGCTCCCAAGTCGACTCACAAGGAGAGTGAGGATTCCAAGCAACACGAACCTAGCTTGATGACCTTGTTCTTAAACACTTTCTCCCGCCATCCACAATAGCAACTGGCAGAATCTCACAAGTCAATTCTGGCTGCACGGTCAACTCAGAGTAGTCGATCATGTGACTCTCATCGCGGATATATCTCCTGAGTTGTGAGATATAGAAAACATCGTGCACTCCTGATAATGCTGGCAGCAAAGTGAGACGATAGGCCACCCTGCCCACTCGCACCAAAATCTTAAACAGTCCAATAAACCTAGGGCTAAGCTTGCCCCCACCACCGAACCGAATGACACCGCGCCACGGCGATACCTTAAGGAAAACATGGTCACCAACAACAAACTCCAAAGCCCTCCAATGGACTTCAGCCCACCGCCTCTGCCTATCCTGAGCTGCCTGAAGATGCTTTCTGATCTGAGTCACATCATCAACTGTCCTAGTGATCAACTCCAGACCCACCAACTTCCTCTCACCAATGTCATCCCAGCATATTGGTGATCTGCACTTACACCCATAAAGTGCCTCGAACGGTGCAACTTTAAGACTGGCCTGAAAGCTGTTATTGTACGAGAACTCTACGAGATACAAATGGTTCTCCTAAGATCCACTGAACTGCAACATACAGGACCGGAACATGTCCTCAAGGATCTGAATAGTCCGCTCTGACTGTCCATCAGTCTGGGGATGAAAAGCTGTTGTACTTCAACTTACTCCCAAAACTAGCCTGAAGACTCTCCCAAAACTGAGATCTGAATCTCGTATCCCTGTCGGATACAATACTGACTGGAACCCCATGAAGCATGACAATCTCTTGCATGTACCACTCAGCAAGGCTCTTAGTAGACTGACCGACGCGAAAGGGAATGATGTGAGCACTCTTCGTCAAACGGTCGACAATCACCCAAACAGCATTATGACCCTTAGGACTCCTCAGCAAAGTAGTCACAAAATCCATGGTTATATGTTCCCACTTCCACTCCGGAAAAGGAAGCGGTTGAAGAAGTCCAGCGGTTCTCTGATGCTCTGCCTTAACCTACTGACAGATCAAACACTGAGCAACAAACGGAGCTACAGCCCTTTTCATACCATGCCACTAGAAATGAAGCTTCAAATCTCAATACATCTTAGTACCGCCAGGATGGATAGAATACGGAGACTGATGAGCTTCCTCAAGCAACCTCTGACGAACTTCACCCTTAGGGACACACAACCGGGAACCAAAACGAAGTGAACCATCAGCATGAATAACCATGTCCGTTCTGGACGCAAACAACATCAGCTCGAAAACCCTGCAACTGCGCATCACCAGCCTGAGCCTCTTTGATCTGATTAACAAGAGAAGACTGAAGCTGGAGCGCAAGACAACTCCGACCAGAACTCGGCAACAAAACCTCCAAATCCAACCTCCTCATCTACTCAATGAGATCACTCTACTGAGTAAGAACCATAACTGTCGGTCTCCTGCTCAAAGCATCTGGCACCAAGTTTACTTTACCAGGATGGTACTACAAACTGATGTCATAATCGGCCATAAGCTCCAACCATCGCCTGTGCCTCATATTTAATTCCTTCTGGGTGAAAACATACTTGAGACTTTTGTGGTCTGTAAAGATCTCCACTCGGTCTCCAAGTAAATAATGTATCCACAACATCAAAGCAAAGATCACTGCCGCTAACTCCAAGTCATGAGTAGGATAATTCTTTTCATGTGGCCTCAACTGTCTCGATACATACGCAACGACACGGCCCTTCTGCATAAGAACTGCTCCAAGACCCTTACCTGAAGCAACACAGTGAACTACAAATCTGCCTGAACCATCTGGAATAGTCAACACCGGCGCTGACGTCAATCTGTTCTTCAACTCAACAAAAGCCTCATTGCACTCACCAGACCAACAAAACTTCTGATCATTTCCTATCAGTTTAGTTAACGGCCCTGCAATCTTTGAAAAATCTTGGACGAATTTTTGATAATAGCCAGCAAGACCAAGAAAACTCCGCACGTCGGAAAACGACTTAGGAATAGGCCAATCCTTCACAGCAACAATCCTAGAAGGATCTATAGAAACACCGTCGCCAGAAATAGTGTGCCCCAAGAAAGAAACCCTACTGAGCCAAAACTCGCACTTGCTGAGTTTTCCATAGAGCTGATTCTCTCTCAAAGTCTGCAGAACCACTCTAAGCTGCTCAGCATGATCTTCACAATTCTGTGAATATACTAGAATTTCATCGATGAAGACCACCACAAATCTATCCAAGAATTGAGAGAAAACCCGAATCATAAGACTTATGAATACAGCTGGCGCATTAGTGACCCCGAACGGCAACACAAGATACTCATAGTGCCCGTATCTAGTCCTGAATGCAGTCTTCTGTATATCGCAGCCTTCACATTGACTTGGTGATATCCAGAATGAAGATCCAACTTCGAGAAAATAGCAGCCCCACACAACTGGTCAAACAAATCATCGATCCTGGGCAAAGGATACCGGTTCTTCACAGTAACATTGTTCAGTTCCCGATAATCAATGAACAGACGATGACTACCATCCTTCTTGTTGACAAAACGGACCGGAGCACCCCAAGGCCAAACACTTGGTCTGATGAAACCCAAATCATGCAACTCTGAATCTGCACCTTAAGCTCTGCTAGCTCAACCGGTGCCATCCTATAGAGACTCTTCGATATCGGCGCAGTACCAGGCTGAACATCAATACCGAACTCCACATCCCTATCAGGGGGTAAGCCAGGCAACTCATCAGGAAAAACATCCAAGAAATCTCGAACTACTAGGGGTGCAGCCTCACAGCCTGAGTACAATTCCATCGCACAATCCACCTGTACCACTGTAGTCTTTGCTCGGCAAGGGGAAGACTCCCGTCCGTTTTAGGGATTGGCGACTTACCCATTCAGTGACTTTGGCACTGGACGTTCCCAAAATGGGTACTATCGGGTCGGGTGAATTAGAGAATAGACAGACGCCTGTTGGCATTCCAGCCTTCCTTCTCCTTTCAGGGCCTATCCAAAAGAGAATCGACATGGAACTCAAATTCTGCTCGATCTGAAATTCTGAAAACAACTTTCTTGGCACGGCAATCAATGATGGCATGGGCTTCACCCAACCAATCCATACCCAAAATGACGTCAAATCCTGAATTCCCAATTATAATCAGGTTGGCTTTGAAAATTTGCATCTCCAATAACAACGGGACATTGCCTACACACACGGGAATAAATGACAACACCACCACCTGTCAGAATGTTCCAAGCCTCAGATATGTTGTTACAAACCAACTGCTGGTGAGCGACAAATCGCGAGGAGACAAAAGAATGAGTTGTCCCAAAATAAAAAAGAACATGGCCGGGAAAAGTGCAAATAAGGACGACACCTAAGGAATCAAAGACACGGAGAAAAGAAAAACTAGACAATCAAGGGTGAGGGAAAAACAACGATGTAGGTAAATAAAAGAAAGAAATAAAGCAAGACCAAAAGAAAACAAATAAAAGAACAAAAAGTGAAAGCAATAAAACAACAAAAGCAAAATATACCTGCCACAACTCCTTCAGCTATCTCAGCATCCACAACAGTCAAGTTGAAAGCCTGACCTCTCATCGGAACAATGGCCCTCTGACCGGCAATCTGTCGTTGAGGAGGAAGCGGTGGCCTAACTGGACCACGAGCTAGAGCTGTCTGCTAGACAGGACCCCTGGCTGGAAGAGCCACAAGCTGCTGTGGGCAATCCCGCACTGAATGATCGGTAGCAGCACACCTAAAGCATCGGCGAGAGGCACAGAAACAATTCTTACGCACATGCCCAGATATCTGGAAAAAGTCACAGAAACCACCCCTCGGAAAAACCAGCAAAAGGATACGAGCTGCCCTGACAGGATGGGCATGCATAGGCATCCGAACAGGACCAACAGAAGGCCTAGCAACAGCAGCGAGAACAGTCTGCTGAGAAGAAGTTGAACCACCATGAGCCTGCTCCTGAGCTCGAGCTGTCTCAAGAGCTTCAACATAAGTACGCAAACGAAGAAAGACAAGATGCCTCTTGATATCCTGCTCAAGCCCATTCGTGAATCTACGAGCCCTATCCTCTTTGGTAGCCTCAAGAGCGGCAGCGAAGTGGCTAAGTCTACAGACCTGGAACCCTGTTGCAAGAAGTCTCATGTTACAACATTGTTTGAACAGTTATGTAACAAATTCCAAAATAGAATAATTACTTGACCTGTGTACAGGCCAGGAACTGCTGCTCCATCTCAACTCAAGTACTACTGTGAAGAATTTCTCTAAGAATCACCGAGTGAAGGTAGCCCAAGCAATAGGCCTCTCAAGTCGCTCGGACTCAACCATCCACCAGATATGAGCCAGATCCACCAACTAGATGGAAACCACATCCACCCTATCAGCCTCGGCAACACGAGCCGCTAACAGCATGCGCTCAGTCCGAATCAACCACTGTTCAGCCTCCAAAGGCGTCTTAGTGCCGGAAAAATGATCGGGATGCAGCCTCATGAAATTCGTGATTGTATCTGGACGAGGCGGAAGAGCAGCCTGCATAGGCACAGCGGAAATCTGAACCAGAGAAGCTTCTAGAGCAGCCATCACTAGATCACTGTGGTTCTGCTACTGATTAATTAGCCGCTCGAGCACAGTAGTGATAGCCTCAAATAGATCAGGCTGAGACTGAGAAGGACCCCTACGAGCCATAGTCTGCACAAAAATCAAAACAATTAGCATTCGGATCCGAGTTGGTAAAAATTTCATTTTGTATATATATGTATATGTGTGTGCGTGTTTGTGTGTGTGTGTGTGTGTGTGTGTGTATGTGTGTGTGTGGTTGATGAAATGTTGTGCAGATCCCAGTACGAGCCAAGCTTGTCTAATGTATACATTAGCCAAACCTGGGCTCTGATACCACTAAAAGTCTTGTCACGCCCCGCTTCCCAAAAAATATACGAAATACGGATACGCGACTCAACCCAGCGAATGATTTGTATCGTCCATAAGCTGTTCAGAATCTTTACAACAAATCTCAGAATAATCAGAATCGGAAGCCAAAAGAATCATCCTCACACAGACATATATATATCAAAACAAAATAAAATGCCAACAGAAATTAATTGAAATCCATTATTAAAATAGTCTCAAATAAACAGATCCGAACAAGTTAATATCCTGGGTCACGTTGCCCAAATACAAATAAAATTCAAGTACTCAAATACATAGTTCAAAAGCAACTGATAATAATAATAGCAAAAGAAGTCCAGCACTAATATTTCATTTCTCTAATACTATCAGGAAAACGACCACCCTGATCTGCAATCAATAAATTGCAGGAGAAGAAAAAAAGAAAACAAGTACCCGTCAATGCAAGTTATGGGCCGCTTGTAATGCAGGATACAAGTACATGGAAAACTAAACAACTAAAATAATAGCAGAAACATATATAGCATAGTATAACAGAATCAACTAGCATGGTATACCAATATGTGTCAAGTGTCAAAAGTCAAATAGCATGTAACACCCCGAATTCCAAATAAGACTGAATTCGAGTTCCACAGGATCTTTATACTTCATTTCATACAATTTTACAATGAATTTAAAACTTTATTTTAACAATAATTACATCAGAGTCTTTTATATCAACACGTAGCAAAATAAATAAAATATAACAATAATAATGTACAATTATAACAACTTTAGCATTTAAGTAATCATCAGCAACAAAATCATCTTTATATCTTCTTGTAAACTCCAAATCCTGCATAAAAAACTGTGGGCACGTCAGTTACTTACAACCGATGAAATATTATACACGGTCATCCTCGCTATGCTGAACAGTATAACGATTCTTAAATATTTTAGCAAACACAAACTTGATCACTAACAAAGCTGCAAAGGGACTATCCTATTGATGTCGTGTTGTGCTGTGCACTTAGTCCTCAATGCAATTATTTATATTACATGATACTAATGCGCACTTGTTCGGATTCTATGCATCCTATACTACATAGGTCCGAGTGCAAGCCCTTAATCGTTCTTCATCTTGTAGGGTTCAATCCCTCGCCATGACTTAAACTATTACGGTAACTATGGTAAGTATCCTAGATGTTCTATGAATTACGAGCCCATGCCCAGACAATCTGGAGGGGAATCCCAAGCACTGACATGACGCATCATGCAGGAAATCTATGGACAATTCAGCCTCCGTCGTGGAACGATGGCACCACCCGTAGTTAGCAAATACCCCACAAGCGTCGCCCCCGGAACGATAATTCCGAAGTAGTGCTCACGTCATGTCATGATGCATCAAGCAGGCAATCTGTGAATCACTCTCACACTGCCAATCCGATGGCCCTCATACTCGTATTTTTCTCGTACTTTCGTCACATCTTCACTATGTATCTAATCCTTACAATGTTTGTTTTAAAAGAAAATCATCACAAGCTAGAGCTAGCTTACCCTACCGGACTTAAATCAAAATAACAGAGACAGTCAGCCTACTTGGCTACTTCTCAAGAGATGCTCAACCCTCAACGGTTAGCTCTCAAATTCAATAATAAAACTGCCGGTCACTAGGATCTCGCCTAGCCTCTAGATTCCAACAACTATCTCTTTCTAGAGATCAACAATATTCCATATTCAATCTCAAAATAATATTTCCATTTCTTTTATTCACAAACTCTTTCTCCAAACATGTCTTTTATAATCTCATAACACAACATAGGTCAATTCAACCTCTTAATCAATTTAATCACTTATCACATTGTGTTCAAATCAAGTAATCTTAATCAAATATTAATAATCATAAAATCTCATATTTAATCTTACTCAACTTTCACATGTCAAAAATCAAATCCGAACTTAAGAAAATCCATCAGCCAAGACAGTAGTAGACGACTGTTAAAGGTAGCCAGTCGGCTGTTCTGCGAGACCTTAAAACTCAAGAACCAAAAGCCAGTTTAGTCGACTGTGGAAAAATGTCCAGTCGACCGTCTTGCGAAATTTTGAAACTCAAGAACACAGTCAGTTCAGTCGACTTTTGACAAAGGGTCAGTCGACTGTCCTGCAAAACTTCAAAACTCAAGGACCAATGGCCAAGATAGTTGCAGTCGACTATGGAAATGTAGACAGTCTACTGTCCTACTGAGAAAATCCGAAATTTAATACTTGATAGTCGAATGTCGACACTAGTTCGGTCAACTGTTAATTGTACCAGGTTGCAGTTAAAGTGGATCATGAATATATTTTCGACATTGAAAAGCAACGATGATTTCTTCACAATTTGACAACACACTTTCCACAAAATGGTGTATTATTAAAAGCTCGATCTTTCAATTGATTTGTACTCATTCAAAAATTAGTTCTTTTTCCAGAACATTTTTCTATAAAAATACAGTATAATATATTTATTTAAACTCTATAAAATTTTCTTTTTGACAAAGTAACACAATTCTCTACCAAATTGTATTAGAAAGCATATCTCATTAATTTATAAATAAAATGTTCGTTCTTCATTCCAAACTTCTTCATAACAATTATAAATACTCATGAAATACACATTAGTGGAATTTATTCTACAATTCTTTACCACACTAGCATCATATATTTGCATTATTCCCACTATTATTCAAATCATGCACCATACAATCACGATTCATTAAATTGCAAATATTTTAGCATACAAATATACTAACATCCATTATAACAAATTCTAAAGAAATAAATTAAGCAATTTACATCTACCACACCAATTAAGATTTAGTAATTAAACTCTACATTAATTAGCATGAAATTTCATCATACCAATTCAACAAATAAATTGTATATTATCTAGTATGCCAATCTACTCCTAATTTAGAAAGGATTTTAGAATCACCCACCCAAGAAATGTTGATTTCTTGCAATTTTCACTACTAGAAGGAGTGCTCCTAGAAACTCCGTTTTACCTCCTCGAAATCCACGCCTACGAAAAAGCTCCCCAACTCTCCATTTCTCGGCCAAACAACAGCAGCACCTCCTTCTTCCTTTTCAGCAACAACAGGGAGGCATCTCCTCCGTAATGCACAACAAGAATGGATAGCACTCTCCCATCTCCATTTGGCATGTTGCAGGAAACCCAGGAGGCATCTCCATCTCACATCTTCATATACATAAATGTATATATCTATTTATGTATGTATATATATACATAGTTATATATATGTAAGTACATAGGTATTGCATGTGGTGGGTGGAGGAGCACATGCACTGGGTGCTTGCTGGATGGGGATTTGGGGTGCTCGGATGTTGACAGAAGGAGGAAAGAAAGAATGGGAGAGAAATGTGAAGAAATTGTAAGCATATGTATCTATACACATATATTTTGAATGGTGAGTGATGGATGGAGAAGCACAGTGTGGCTCTGGATTTGGTTTCGGATTGATTTCGGCAGAGAGAAAGAGGATGAATGAGGAGGATGTGTATAAGGATTATTATATAGGAGACTATAGGAGTAGTTATAATAACTACCTCCCACATGAACACCACTAACTCCACACTCTAAAATTCAAAACTTGTTTTTCCCCCTACTCTAAAAAATCAAAATTTGTTTTCCCTCTACTCCAAAACAATCCAGTTTTCCTCTCTCTTAAAAATAGCCCGGCCCCAAATTAAGTGTGTACATCGCAGGTGTGCACGTGCACGTGCTTTGTGTACACTATAAAAATAAATTATTTATTCAATTTAAAACAAATGTAATATGCATAAAAATTTACTTAAAATTTATATTTTTCATACATGAATAAAATAGGCACACATTTCATGAAATTTATTTTGAAAAAGGACACGCCCAAATACGTGCACCGAAACACGTGCGTTACATGTAAAATATCAAAAATACGAAATTCGGTTTTCTCAATAGAATAATGTTAAAGGTAATAAAAATAATATAGGAAATTATATTTACTAATTTTCATATGTTCTACGACGTAATCACTACGTACAAGAAAAACACGTGTATTACACGTAAAAAGTATTTAGATCAAAATGCGAGAAATGAATTTCTGTTTTATAAAGTGGATTTGAATATATTAAATAATTAATTTAAACACAAAAAATTTCACCCATAGCAGTGGAAACACATAATCGATACGTGCCTCAAAACACGTAAAAAGCAAGTAAAACCCAGATATCGAAATTTAATATTTTAGTTTAACCAAATAGGATAAAATCAATACGGGAAATACATAAATAATCGGAATCCAAAATACGTAGTGAAAACATGTTACAAAATATACATGCGTAACACACGATGGCAAAATTGTCATTTTCAATTTTGCTGGGTGTTACATAGCATGCAGACATATATACAGATAGTGTCAAATAATAGTGTCACTGATAGTATCAAATAATAGGTAATCAGATAATCAGATAGCAGACACAGATAATAGATTCAGATATCAAATACAGATATAGATACAGATGTCAGATAAAGATACAGATTCAGATTCTTATAAGTTTTGTATTAATTACTAACTAGGTAGCACTTCATGTGCCATCCTTTTATCACATGGTTGCTACATTCAAAATAGTTATGTTTTTAGATTTCGTAGGGGATCATATAGGGCCGTTTACTCAGGGTTCCGACAGACAAATATCAGATGCAACATCCAGACAGACAGATAGGACCTAGTGGTTCTCTTCTTCCTACACCTTCCTATAGGAAGTAATGTAGACAAGGTACAGAATAACATATCACAGATAATCATATAGGAAACACGTGCCCCCTTCTACGTACATAATTCTATGCTTTGCCACTACTAGATCTTTCCCATAAACCCCGACTTGATCATTTTATAATCATTATCAGACAGATGTGTATGTGCATGAAACAGAGTAAATCTAGCATGATATAACCGATAAGCATGTACAGATGGTATGATAGTCACATAACAGAACAAAATATGATACTTCCTAACTCAGGACAGCACGATAGTACAGTACTAAAACAGCGATTTCCGTTACCACAAATATCAAAACCTAGATCCGTCAGAGAATCTGAAAAATAGATTTCCAACCGAATCCAGCGAATACATATTAGTCATGTAGTGTTTCAGAAAAACATAACTCAAAACTGATTTGAAACCAGAAATTACGTTCAGCCAGAAATCAGTAAATCGAATTCACAGTCAGGAAAACAGCATCAAAACACCTCAAATAAATCCATGAAAAATCTGAGGCATTCCCCTATATGTCTAGTATCAGAATATAAAGTTTCAAAATTTTCCAATAAGATTAATTTAACCAAAAAAAATCAGAAAATATCAAGAAACGATAGTTTGGCAAATCTGGAATTCCTAACACTGCTGTACGAAAACTGTAATATCTCGCAAATCACGAAACGAAATCCAGATCCTTCAAAGGGAGATGAAAGTATACAAAATAAGCTAACTTTCATATTTAACAAATATTTTTCATACAGAAAAAATAATTAGGGTGAAAATACAAATCTTTTCAGAACAGCGAGCAAAATCCAGTAAGTATAGTTTTTATAAATAAGCATGAAACGGTATATAAAACTCATCAATAAAATCCACCAAAATTATGGGTAATCCCTAAATAGGCTTAGAAATACTGTGCCAAATTTCATATCAAAATAATATGCTTAGCACTAGTATCTAAATAGTTTAGTCACCGAAATCATCAAGAAACGAAATTGGGAAATATAATACACATCTGTAGTAAAACAATCATATCTCACACATACGAAAACGAAATCGATCTCTGTCAGAAAATTTGGATAGAAGACAGATTTCTCTAAAAATCATGTTTAATGCTGAAGTTAAGATACTGACCTTAATTTGGTCTAAAATACCAATCAAAACGAATCACTGACAAAATATAGAATTTTCTCTTAACAACAAATCAACATACAACTTACGAAACTCATTTCAAACACATCCAAACATGTTATAGAGTCTACTAAGTGTCCAAACATCATGAAATAGGGTATATAGTATGTCCACAACAAGTATATCACATGGATCCAAACAAACACCCAAATTCTCATAATTATCTCACAAATATAATCACATCAAGAACGGTCAAAACCTAAGTTATTTCATGTCAAATTTGTTTCGTGAGGCAACTATGGTCAATAGTACTATAGAGACAATACTCATCAAACATACATCACACATGTGTTGTCTCTAGAACCCAACTACACTACAAATAAAATTTATGATTTGTATCATACAAAGAAATTGAATACAAGTTGCTTGCCTTAATCGAAGACGAAACGAACACCAAGAATAACTGGAATGAATTCCCGACAACGAACAAAACCCACGAACGAAGATCACGAACCAAAGCAATCATACAACCACACGTGCAACCCACGTGCACGTGCAACCCAAGAGAGAGAGAGAGAGAGAGCGGTCGGGAGTGGCGGTGGTAGCACTGGCCGATGCTGGCGCTGCCGCTGTTGCTGCTACTGCCGCCGCTCGAAATACAAGAAGCGTATAAATACTCAAGAAAGAAGAAAAAGTACACCGAGAATACGAAAAACAAAAAACAGGGATTACAGAGATTAAGCTATTCCTTGAAAGCAGGCGTACCTAGCCTTCTAAGAGTGGGCAGCCTATGATGTGGGTAAAAATTCAGCCCAATCTGAGCCGTTTGATCTCCTCAGGATGCGTGAATTCCCCTAGATCAGGCATGTAGACCCTATGGGCCTTCTACTGTTTCAGCAGACCAAAAAGACCCACAGGAGATGGTCAACCCGACCCATTAGGGTTAGGGTTCCCTCTCCCTACCTATAAATACTAGGCAGCCACCCCCCTTAGAAAGGTAATGTAATTTTTCCTCTCAAAACCCTAGCTTTCATTTCTTCAAATGACTGACTAGATCTTCGGAGGGCCTATCACCAGGATCTCTCCCGGTGTTTCTAGGCTTTTTGCAGGTGTTCGAGGCGGCCAGCCACCAGCAGCACCACCTCTCCTGCCCCTCACAAAATCCCCCTTTCCTGATCCAGCTCTGTGGCTGAAATCTGTCTCTCTATCTACAAATAACAAGAACTCACATTTGTTGCTCCTACCACTAAATCAGTAGCATCACCAGTCTCATATACAATTCATACATTTAAAAAAGAATAAATAACTGCTGAAACTACACAAAAAGTTCACCATGATTAGTATGTACATACAAAGATTCGTGAAAGTGTTCAATATAAGCATTTTCTTCATAACTGTCTCCGATTTGTATCTCCGATCAACTCTCTATAACCAAAAATGAGAAAGAACAAATAAATGCAAACAAATCAATATTACTTTCAAACATAAGGGTAACTATGTTAAAGATTAAAAAGGGAAGACCACAATGATGTACTTACCATGAAGACCAACACTATTTTGTTTTGTTGTTGTTCTGCAACAACGGTGAAACATGTCATTAACTTCGTTAGCTCATTCTCATCCGGGCTATTATAGTATTTAGTCATTGGTCTGTAAACAATAAAAATCAATAATGTCTACATTAATACAAAAGATTAAGCTATCAACTACTGGCGCATCCTTACCTTTGTGTAATTAAGTTCTCAGAAATGTCATTCTCCTGCATGACCATCTTCCTGATCTAAAATACAATATTGCATACTGTTAAATTTAGTTTCAGGAATTGATTTATTACATAATCTTTTTAAAAAACAACGTAAACTTTAAATTACCTCAACTGTATTTAAATTTCTTAGATGTTCAGATGATCTATTGACAGATGGTGTACTAACAGCTGCTTTTTTATCCTTCCACTGAGGTGAACATATTATCACTCCTAGTACGCATATTGAGCGGATCCCAATCCTTTTCGTTGCTCTCCTCAGAAGCTAACTTTAATTAAAGTCATGATCCGATATTTTCAATCTTTTTATCCTAAGCTTTTTCATTTTTTTCCTCAGCACGGTAGGTCTCCCTGTTTAGTAATTTTTCCCCTGTTTCCATTAGGGTTAACTGGACATTCCTTATTTGACACCAGATATATCAAGTAAGATATATTGTAAGTGGTATTTTATGTAAATACTGTAGTAATTTGTAGGTGGCTATGGGCCAAGTTCTGAACTATATACAGCGATATTTTTTTAAATTTAAATCTACATTTAATATGCACAGCCAATTTAATTCGAACTTGGATCATTTTAATACCATGTGTTGCCGCTGAATTCGGGTGTGGGGGCAATAGATGAGATTTATAGGTTCTTGAGGAACTCACACAGGTTGACCCCTTCTTCTTCCTTGCAAATTTGTTGGCTCCTTGGTGCTCCCTTGAGACCTGCACAAACGTTCGAGACACGGGGATGGATTCCGGTGACGAACCCTCCGACGATAAAGTCAATACACAGAAAAAATCAAAGGAAAAGAGCTTAAGTGTGCAAAGTGTGATCACCTTTTACATACAGTAGGAGGTAGGGGGTTTTTATAGTCGCCGTGGGGATCTCTTTCAGGATAAGAGTGAATCCCTAGTTCCCGGTGTGGCTGGATAGGGGTAGTTTCAACCGCCTCCTCAAGATAAGGACGAGACAGGATTTCCTCCTATCCTGTTGAACTGATCCTGAACGGGTTGAGACTCGTTCTCAACTGAATAGATCCGTTCATGGGTTAGTAGGTCCAAGAGGAGAGACCCGGTTCCCAATTCGGACCCGTCTGTAGGTGAAATTACCATCTTGCCCCTGTGACTTTAAGATTCGTGCTCGTTTTGAACAGTTCCGATTTAACCATATTTTTAGCCATATAACGAGCTTCCTACTCCCAAACACTATGTGTTAAAGCCTTGTGGGAGCCGTTCTCTTGTTTCAATGGCGTATAGGGCTTTATCGGAGTTCTCAACGGGTGTTCGAATCTTGTCTGAGGGGTGATGTTGCTTTTCTGAGCTGGCAGCATGCCCAAGTTCGCTTTTAGGCTCTTCTGGACTTTTTTGGTGATTTTTCCCAATTCTATATTATTTTTTCGGACCATTTATTCAATTTGACAAAGCGATGATTTGCCTTTCGGGAGCAATAACGAAACATCCTAGCCCTATTTATTTATCCAGGGGTCCAAAAATGTTCCCCTGAATTTATAAATATTTTCTAGAATTTTTAACTATTTTTTCCGTATTTTTAATCATTTTTTCGCAATTTTTTGAATAAATAAATCGAATTAATAAATTAAATTCGGGTTTTAATTACCCAATTATGACGTGGCACAATCTGAGCTACTCATCAGCTTCGAGCGCGAATTTCGGGGAGATCCAATGGCTATGGTTGCATAAAAGCTGATTTTCCCCTATTCGGGGTCGGTGGCAAGGATCCTCGGCAATGTCGCCGACCCCTGCTAATAACCTCAGGGAGCTGACGCGTGCCAGGAAGGAGGTTGAAGTCGAGGCAAGGTTCGGAGTCCCTGCTGAGGTCTAGCGGTGCTTCGAGGTGGCGATACGTGTCAAAAGAGGTTCGGCGAGGCTTGCCGAAATCCGAATGAGCCATTTTCCCTATATTCGAGCATCGGTGGCAAGAGCACTTGGCAAAGCATGCCGAAGTGCACATGAGATTTTTTCTCACATTTGAGCGTCGGTGCCAAGAACGCTCGGCGAAGTATGGCGTAGTCTGAGTGAGATTTTTTCTCACGTTTGAGCGTCGGTGCCAAGAATGCTCGGCGAAGTGTGCTGAAGCCCAAGTGAGATTTTTTCTCACGTTTGAGCGTCGGTGGCAAGAGCGCTCGGCGAAGTGTGCCGAAGTCCGAGTGAGATTTTTTCTCACGTTTGAGCATCGGTGCCAAGAACACTCGGCGAAGTGTGCCGAAGTCCGAGTGAGATTTTTTCTCACGTTTGAGCGTCGGTGCCAAGAACGCTCTGCGAAGTGTGCCGAAGTCCGAGTGAGATTTTTTCTCACGTTTGAGCGTCGGTGCCAAGAACGCTCTGCGAAGTGTGCCGAAGTTCGAGTGAGACTTTTTGTCACGTTTGAGCGTCGGTGCCAAAAATGCTCGGCGAAGCGTGCCGAAGTCCAAGTGAGATTTTTTCTCACGTTTGAGCGTCGGTGCCAAGAATGCTCGGCGAAGTATGCCGAAGTCCAAGTGAGATTTTTTCTCACATTTGAGCGTCGGTGCCAAGAACGCTCGGTGAAGTGTGCCGAAGTCCGAGTGAGATTTTTTTTCACTTGATCATCGGTGCCAAGAACGCTCGGCGAAGTGTGCTGAAGTTCAAATGAAATTTTTTCTGACGTTTTAGCATCGGTGCCAAGAATGCTCGGCGAAGTATGCCGAAGTCCAAGTGAGACTTTTTCTCACGTTTTAGCGTCGGTGCGAAGAACGCTCGGCGAAGTATGCCGAAGTCCAAGTGAGATTTTTTTTCTCACATTTGAGCGTCGGAGCCAAGAACGCTCGGCGAAGTGTGCCGAAGTCGGAGTTAGATTTTTTCTCACGTTTGAGCGTCGGTGCCAAGAACGCTCGGCGAAGTGTGCCGAAGTCCGAGTGAAATTTTTTCTCACATTTGTGCGTCGGTGCCAAGAACGCTCGGCGAAGCATACCAAAGTCCAAATGAGATTTTTTTCTCACGTTTGAGCATCGGTGCTAAGAACGCTCGGCGAAGTATGCCGAAGTCCGAGTGAGATTTTTTCTCATGTTTGAGCGTCGGTGCCAAGAACGCTCGGCGAAGTGTGCCGAAGTCATGACTTGTCGACAGTTCGGGGATGATAGTTGGCCGTTTAACCGTTGGACTTCTGACCATTTGACTGTTGGCCATTAATGAGGCGGTAAAACTCCTTTGTCGTTTTGTGGTAAATGGGCCTGACTGTTGGGCTTTTGGAGCCCACTATTCTCGTTTTGTGTGCCAGCTCTATAAGACTCCATCCCCCCCTCATTTGTTCACTTCTCAGATTTTTACTCAGGCAACAATTTTTACTGACGAGAGCTTCCGGCGACCACTGACCATTTTCCGGTGATTTTTTCGACCGCAGCTGTCACTTCAAGGTAATTAAACACTTTATTTTTTAGTCAATTGGCTTCCTCCCCCTACGTTCAGAGCCCTCCCCTTCTGCTATCGACGAACCGTCTCCGAGCCAGGTTCTTCTCGTCAACAGGGGCAAAAGAGCCGAAGATCCTGCTTCGGTGGTAGCAAAGATCATAGTGGAGAACCCAAACAAGATGTGGGAGTTCGGGAGACTGTCAGGCATTCTGACGGGGTTCCACAGGGTTCGGGAACTTTCAAAGGAACATACCGAACGGATCGTATACGGGAGGGGGCAGAGTTTTGAGGAGAACACCGCGAGGGAGACCTCGGAAGTCGATGACACCATCTCGATCCTCAACGAGGCAGACTTGGTGGCGATCCGGGAAGGTTTTCAGATCCCTGAAGAATTCGAACTGATGCTGCCAGGTCCCGGGGTGAGGGCCAATTCGCCGATGCCGGTGAATATGTGCTTCTGGCCGGTCGACGCCTTCATTGCCAGAGCACGCCTGCCACTCCACCCTTTTGCCGTCCAAGTCTTGCGGTGGTTCAAGGTTAGCCCCATCGAGCTCATGCCGAATGTATGGAGGGTTATCAACAGATTCGCACTCCATTGCCAAGCGGCCGAGATCGAGCCGGACCTGAGGGTTCTTCGGACGCTGTACCGGCTCCATCAGCAGCACAAGTCGGAGTTCAGGTACTATTTGGCCCTAAGGCACGGTGCTCAGCTCGTCAGCTGCCCTGACTCAATAAAACATTGGCGAGATAAGTACTTCATCATTTGGGGTCACGAGTCGTAGTGTATCCCCTCGGATTGGATTGAGGAAGTGACGAAGAGGGTAAGAGAGCTTCCGGTGCTCTATCCCAATGAAGAAGAAATGGTTCAGGTTCTCCTTGACCGACTGAAGTTCGATTGGAGGGACCTGACGAAGGAGGTGCTCTTCAGTTGGGGCTCAGTCGCATAGAACCTAGTATGCGGTTTTCCTTTTTAGTTTTTCTTTCCTTATTTGGTTTTAACTTGCATTTTAACCATACTTTTTCTGTCATAGAAACTATGGATTACGAAGCGGTGTTGGCTCAGAGGACGGCACTCGGCAGCAAGGCTCTGCAGAAACGGAATGGGGTTGTCACGAAGGTGACTTCCCCGAAGCCAAAGATAGTCGACAGCGCTGTCCAACAGGCATCGGCTTCGGCGACGGTGACCCCGAGGGTGGCCACTGCGGTGACCTCGGTATCGGCCGAGGTAAGCGAGTTCCCGATGGCAGCTGCTCTGCTGATGGCTGAGGTAGAAGTGTTCCTGACTGAGGAACACAAGAAAATTTTCGTTCTGGACTGGCAGGTCCGGAAGTTGGACGGATTCCTCGGCGACTCGACATCGAGTATGCAGGCCATCAAACATCTGGCGATGCCGAAGGATCGTGCTGCCATGGACGCCGACAGCGTGGGAGACGATGTGTTCGAGATCTCCTGAGTAGTGGTGTCGGTGAGTAGCTTGGATGAATTACTTGTGTATTCGTCTAGTTTTCTTGCTAACTTGTCTTCTTTCTGCAGATAACCTGTCACTTCGGTCATCTTATGGAGAAGATCACCGAACTTGAAAAGGACCTGAAGAAGGAGGTCGACAGGGCTCGGGCCGAGAAAGCTCGGATCGTGAACGAGCTCGACAGGCTGAAGGTCGAGGCAGATGGGAAGATGACGGGGTTGGAGTACCTTGACGGCCTTGTGAAGAAGCTCGAGGATGATCTGCTCCGGCAGAAGGAGGCGACGGTGAAGCAGCAGGAAGAAGCTGTCGAAGCTGCCAAGATCGCGGCCGCAAAGGAGGCTGAAGCCGCAACCATGGAGAAGGCCCAAGGGTTCCTCGCGACCAACATGGCCAAGGCCTATGCTCGCGCCATCGACCAAGTGACCGAGCGCTTCCCTGAGGTTGACTGCTCCGGGTGGCGGCTCTTCCCTGACCACGTCGATGGCTTTGACGAAGAGTCAGACGAGGATGAAGGTGGGGACGAGGATGCGGATGCCGAGGTCGAAGTCGTTGGCGACGGTCATGGATCCGAGGTTACCCCCATTGCGATTGTCGCTCCTTCAGAGGAGTCCGACTCCGCAGCTGCGAGCTACCACGAAAAAGAGGTCGCACCTTGATTTCAGTCTTTTCCACCCTTTTTTTTCTTTATATATTAGTGATGTATCGCCTAATTGCGGACTGGCCACCGCTCTTTTGAATGAATGAAATCTTTTTTCTTTAAATTTGACTAAGTGTCTCTGTCGCTTTGCCTTGAAGTTTTGGCTACGTGTTCACAAAATTTTCAAAATTTGGCTAAGTGTTCACGTCGCCTTGCCTTGAAATTTTGGCTAAGTGTTCACTAAATTTTTAAAATTTGGCTAAGTGTTCACGTCGTCTTGCCTTGAAATTTTCAGATCGTCCAAGTGACGCAGCTCGCCGAAGTGCCTTATGTGACCGAGGTGACTCGTCATGAGGCTAGCCTAGGGGTGATGAAGTTGTGCCTTGCTAGGAGCCGAGAGAGACTTTACGAAGTCGGGTGGGGGCTTCGCAGAGCAGAACGCGAGCGGAATCATCTGCGACTAGTCTTAGGCCGTCGAGATCTCAAGATCCGGCGGTTAGAAGAGAGGCTCAGGGAGACGACCCCCGAAGGTGATGATTATGGTTCGTCGACAGCCGTTAACCTCGGCCTGAGGCTTAGGCGACTCCGTCATTCTCTGACGAAGATGACGGCAGTGAGAGATGAACTCACAGCTGAGAGAGACGAACTGACGGCAGCGAGGAACGAGCTTTCGGCGGAGAGAGATGAGCTGACAGCAGTGATGGAAAAGCTGGCAGCAGAGAGAGATGAGCTGACAGCAGCGCTGGACAAGCTGACGGTAAAGAGAAACGAGCTGAAGAGGGTGACTGTCGACAAGAGCATTGAGGTTACTCATCTCCGTTGGGTTATCACCGACAGTTCTGGTGGTACGGGCTCGACGCGGCTCCCTCGCTTGAAGATAGCTGTGAAGGACGACTCACTGAAGGAATGAATCGTTGAACTTGATGAGGAGGTCGCTCGTCTTAAGCCCCAACCTGAGCAGGTCAACGTTAGAAGCACCTCGTCACGCGGGAAGAGAGCGATAAAGGAATTTCTTTTTACAAGCTTGCGACTCGCTCGCCCGTTACCCATCGGAGCCTTGGTGATGCACAAAGTGGGGTGGCTACTTCGTCGAGCGGAGCGTCTGTTGGGGCCCATCAGAAGCAATGCAGAAGATGCGTCTCAACTTGCCGGCCTAGAGACGAGCGCCGAGGTGAGACATCGGCAGTACAACATTCGTCGTCCCCTAGTGTCTCTAAACCGAAGTATCCCCGCCCCTAGGAGGCATTAATAGTTTTCTGTAGTCTTGTACTTTTTGTTCTTCAAGTTGTGTATCTCGTCGTAAGGATGAGTAGTTAGTCTTGTAATTAGACTTGTTCCTCAAACTTCGATGTAATAATACTTGTTTTGTGAACTTGCGCATTTTGCTAGAATTTTTAGTTGTCATCAGCTGTCGGAGCAATGGTGATTCGCTCATTACTCGCTTTGGGTGCAAGTACTTGGAGTGGAGTCGAACCAAGTGTTGCACTCCAAGCTTGTCGTTTTGAGAGTGTCAACGGTTGTGGGAGCAATTCGGAATGGCAGACCACTTCTTACTTACTTATGAGCGAGTAATTTGAAGCGGAATCAAGCCAAGTGTTGGACTCCGAACTCGTCATTTTAAGAGTGTCAATGGTTGTGGGAGCAATTCCGAATGGCGAACCACTTCTCACTCGCTTATGAGCGAGTAATTTGAAGCGGAATCGAGCCAAGTATTATACTTCAAACTTGTCGTTTAAATGAGAGAGTCAACGGTTGTGGGAGCAATTCCGAATGGTGAACCACTTCTTACTCGCTTATGAGTGAGTAATTTGAAGCGGAAACGAACCAAGTGTTGGACTCCAAACTCGTCGTTTAAATGAGAGAGTCAATGGTTGTGGGTGCAATTCCGAATGGCGAACAACTTCTTACTTGCTTATAAGCGAGTAATTTGTAGCGGAATCGAGCCAAGTGTTGGACTCCGAACTCGTCGTTTTAAGAGAGACTTTTTTTGCAAGTAGAGTTAGACTACCCAAAAAATAGATAATTTGCTAGGTAGAGTTAATTTACTCAAAAGATAGGGAAGTTGTAAGGAGAAACTTCTCCTTATTGGAAATAACCGGGCGGCCACTTCTAAGTTGCAGACTGCCTTTATATTTTGATTAAAAAGAAGATACAAGTAAGGTTTTTGCAATCCTGGGGAAGTTGCTTGGAGCGGCGTTTAGACACCCTTTCGGTACTTCATCAGGTGCTCAGCGTTCCAAGTCTTTGGCATCTTCCTGCCCCCCGGGTCTTCGAGTTGATACGCACCCAGGCGTAAAACTCTGGAGACCTTATATGGTCCTTCCCAAGTGGGTGCCAGCTTGCCTCTTTCGCTTGGATCCGAAATTGATAACTTTCTCAGCACTAAGTCCCCTTCCTTTAGGTTGGCTGGTCGTACCTTCTTGTTATAAGCTTGAGTGATCCTACGATGGTAGGTCTCCTGGTAGATTGTCACTCTCTCGCAGATCTCGTCAATAAGGTCTAGGTAGTTGTGAAGCTGGTTCGCGTTCTGCGCCTCATTGTAAGCTATGAGTCGAGGTGAAGGCAGACCCACCTCCAGAGGGTTAAGAGCTTCTGATCCGTATGTGAGGTTGAAAGGGGACTCTCCCGTTGGAGTTCTTTGGTGGTGCGATAGCTCCAAAGCACATTGGGGAGTTGTTCGACCCATAGCCCTTTGGTGGACTTGTCGAGCCTCTTCTTCAAATCTGAGAGGATTTGTCAGTTCGCGTTCTCCGCTTGGCTGTTGGACTGGGAGTGCGCTACTGAGGAGAACTGCTGTTGAATCTCGAGGTTGGTGCAAAAGTCGTGGAAGGCCACTCCTGTAAATTGGGTCTCGTTGTCGGTTACGAGAATGCGAGGTACCCCGAACTGACAGACAATGTTCTTCCAAAATAACTTCTGCACCTTGTTCTCGGTGATCGTTGAGAGAGGTTCGGTCTCTATCCACTTGGAGAAGTAGTCTACCGCTACCACCAAGAACTTCAGCTAGCCTGGTGCGAGAGGGAAAGGTCTGAGCAAATCCACCCCCACATTGCGAATGGGATTGGGCTCGCCAAGGAGGCAAGTTGTGCTTGGGACAGGCGACGGATCGGGGTGAACTTCTGGCAGGAGTCGCACTGGCGGACGTACTCCTCGAAATCACTTAATAGTGTGGGCCAGAAGTACCCGTAGTTCAAAAGCTTCCGGGCAAGGGATCTCGCTCCCAAGTGCGCACCACATAGACCATCATGGGCTTCCCTTAGGGCGTAGAGTGCTTCTTCCGGAGAGAGGCATCTCAGATAGGGCCGACCATCGACCTGGGTGTAGGAGCATTTGTACATGACCCCATCCAGGAGTGTACCTCTCTGCTCGTGCCGTGATCCTCCTTGCTTCTTTCAGATCTTTGGGAAGGATTCCATCCCGGAGGTAATCTAGGAGGGGCTTCATCCAGTTTTCCCTAAGTATTAGGGGGTAGGCTTCCCTTGGCTCTGAGCCATCTTCGTCGATGCTTGGTTTGAGAAGGACCTCTATTAAGATGATCCATTCTAGACCTTGGAGGGATGAAGAGGCGAGCTTAGAGAGGGCATCCGCTTGCGCATTTTCCTCTCAGGGAACTCGCTGGAATTGAACATCTTTGAATAGAGCTAGAAGCTCCCTCACCATCACCAAGTACCTAGCCATGCGGTCGTCTCTCGCCTCGTACTCCCCGGACACTTGATCGACCACTAACTGAGAGTCGCTGAAGACCCTTACTTGTTTGGCACCCGCCTTGCGAGCCAAGCAGAGCCCCGCAATTAAGGCTTCATATTCCGCCTCATTGTTTGATGCTTGGAAGTTGAGGTAGAGGGAGTACTGGAGGACAAAAGCATCGAGCCAGTTAGGATGACGCTGACCCCACTTCCATCGGCCCAGGAGGACCCGTCCACATAGATGTTGGATCCTGTAGGCAAGACAACAAACACTAGAGGGGGGGTGAATAGTGTTTAATAAAAACTGCGGAAATTTTTCTCGGTGCAGTCGACTGAGTTAAGTACCAGTCGACTGATATGTTCAAAATAATTGGAAATAACAACTCTGTGCAGTCGACTGATGAATGAAACAGACGACTGAAAGCACAATGAAACTACAACTACAAACGGCACTGACCAGTCGACTGATAGTGCAAGGAGTCGACTGTCCAGAAGCTTTTTGCAGAACTTAAATAAACAAGAATGAATGCAAACACAAGATAATCAATCACAGAGTACACAAGATATATCCTGGTTCGGTCCTCCCGACCTACATCCAGTCCCCAAGCAACCCACTTGAGATTTCCACTATTCTTGAAAAAATACAAGAATACCTTACGGCGTTACGACAACAACCTTGTCTAACCCGTAGTCCTTTCTCTCAACCAGAAAAAGCAAACCCACTCTACAACCAAGAGTGAAACAAAACTGACTCTACAACCTAGAGTCAAAAACACTCTCCAACCGAGAGCAAGAGAACAAGAATACTTTACAGTCAACCTATAGCCTTGTTGTTGTATGTGTTGATGCACCTGGCTAACAAAATAGGTCGACTTCTATACTCAGTCCAGAGCGAATTCAATGCTATACTGGACTGAATGTAGAGAACCAAAGTGTATGAACTTGAAAGCTTTGTTTCTCACAAAAATTATCACTTAAAAACTTTTTCAAGAGTGCTCGGATCTCAAAGTAAAATTCTGTAGATCTTTTCAGTGAGATCTGAACTCTACTTAAAGAGTTTGATCTCCTGAACGTTGGGAAACAGTTACTCAACTGTCAACCAATGGATCTGAGCTTTTGAGTTTGAAAAAATTTGATTTTGAAAAACAGAAAACGGTCAAAAGCTCTCGAACAGTCGACTGGGTTGCCATATGAGTCGACTGATCAGAGTTTGAATAATTTTAAACAGTTTTGTACTATCAGTCGACTGGCAGAAGCTTAAGTCGACTGGTACTCAAGAGTTAAAATTCTTCAAACTGTTTTGACTCTTTTTGGGGGTTTTTAAAGAGATACACATTATGAAATTTTGAGTGTGTGTGTGTGACAAGGCTTTACAATCAGACTAAGACTCAACAATAGTAAAAAATACAATGTTTACAAGACACAATAATTTAACACATTTGAGCTTGAAGTCTTGAGTCTTGAATTGAGTCTTGATCCTTGTCTTGAAGTCTTCATCTGTATCCTTTTGAGCTTGTTCATTTGTTCAGCTAGAATTGTCTTTGGTATGTACACTACAATGTTAGCTGTATAACATAGACATATGTTGCACTGTGTTGTGATCATCAAAATCAAGAATCAACATTCTCCCCCTTTTTGATGATGACAACACAATAGCTGATAACAATTTATATAGCAACATACAAGCATAGGTTTTAAAAACTTCCCCTATTAAAAACACAATATGCATACATAAAATAGATGTTATTATAAAGAATGTATCAGTCGACTGAACAATAGATCAGGCGACTGAACAGAATATGAAAATATAACAAATGCAGTTAACAAGTATCACAGATGCAGCAGTTAGCAGCAGTCGACTGTATCCCTTGGGGAAGTCGACTGACCAGAGATATTTCAATACTCAGAACAGTGTAACAATGTTAACATAAGCAACACATAACACAGATAGATAAAATATAACTCAGATATTTCTCTCCCCCTTTGGAATCATCAAAAAGCACAAAGTAACAAGCTTTTGCATTAAAGAGAAAAACAATGATAAAGTCTAATACATAAAAACAAATGCATTAAAAAGAAAAGAAACAAATACATAATAGAAAAGAAAATAAGAAATCTTCAATCTTCTTCATCGGAGTCTTCATCGTCTTCTTGAGAAGGAGGATAAAATTGAGAGTTGAAGAGATGAGTGAGGTTGTCAAGCTTAGAGTCAATGTGATCTAGCTTGGAATCAACAGTGGCTGAATGTTTCATTAGGTAGGAAACACAGTCGTAGAGAGTACGAGGGTCATCAAAATTTGCTTGAAGAAGTGGATCAGAAGAGGTAGAGGGTCTAGAACTCGATCCTATTGGAGCTTGAGAAAGAGGAGGAGACCTAGGGGGTGAACGGGTAGGAGCATCAAGGAGTTTCATATGTGCCAGACTAGCACGATCGAAACACTCATAACGAGAAACAACATTTGTCTCCGAATCAAGATCAACACCAAAAGCTATAAAGACTCTAGTAAGAAGACCTCCAAAAGGTAAAAAGCGAGTGTGATCTTGATTAAGTTTAGAAAAGATAACTTGACCCCAGTTAACAGCAATTCTACCAAAAATTGCATATATAGCTTTTTGTAATTCAATAGAATATTGGTCATAACTACCCTTTTTAGGAAGGATGTTATAGGCTAATATTCTACCTACAAGCTTAGCAATTGGTTTGATATTTTTGCTTGTCATTGGAGGGCCATGATTAGGTAGGAAAATTCTAGATAAAATAGAAGCATCATCTAAAAGAATGTCATCAAGAAATAATCCCACATCATCAATACCCAACATCTCATTAATCCTAGTCGGTGTGAGTGTCATTTTAACATTCTTCACAGACGAACGGATTAAGACATCCCCATCTGGTTTTTGGACTACTCTCATATTTGTATAAAACAAATAGATGAGTTGAGGATAGAAATTAGGTTGGTTTGATAAAGATAAAAAATCATAAAGACTGCAGTTTTGGAATAAAGGGATGAGATTGAAACGATCTAGATCATTAAAGTTTACAAATCTTCCAGGGAAGATTGTAATGGTATAGAAGACATACCATCGATCAATAAGATCTGGACTCAAGAGATATTGAGTGTAGTCTTGGGAAGAAGAACTATCCTCGTGAGATCGTTTAGATCGTTTGGGTGCCATGAAAAGAAAGTGGAAAGGATTTTACCTATGAAAAAGAGAGATTCGAGCACAAACAGCACTGAGAGAGTAGATCACCTTCTTCTCCAAAAGCTAGGGTTTTGAAATTGGGGGTAAAGGCTTGAGAATGGTAAGGGGTAAAAACGGCTGGTAAAGAGGGTTTTGACTGCGAGTGAACGGCTGAGATCAAAGAGAGGTGAAATCGACGGTGGAGATTAGAGATCACGGGTGAAAAGATAGGTGAATTCCATCTCAAAAGACGCGATGAATAGTCGCTGAAGACGATTTAGCTCGCGACAGTCGACTGGTAGGGAGATCAGTCGACTGGGTCGAGAAGAAAATAAAAAATTTTATATCTACTAATCAGTCGACTGGTATAGGAATCAGGTGACTGGTCAGATGAAAAAATGGTATGTTTTAAAAGGCCAGTACAGTCGACTTATTCAAGAATACAGTTGACTTAATAGTAACAATTTTCAGCAAATATCAACAAAATCACAAATTCCAAGTTCTCTTCTTAAATTAATGAATGTATCTTCTTTAAGGGGCTTGGTAAATATATCTGCTACTTGTTTATCAGTAGAGATAAAGTCTAAAGATATATCTCCTTTTAAAACATGATCACGTAGAAAATGATGTCGAATATCAATATGTTTCGTACGTGAATGTTGAATCGGATTTTTAGATAAATTAATTGCACTGGTATTATCACACATAATTGAGGGTTTCTCAAATGAAATACCATAATCTAATAAGGTTTGTTTCATCCATAAAATTTGTGCACATGCCAAACTTGCAGCGATATACTCAGCTTCTGTAGTTGATAGGGATACGGAGTTTTGCTTTTTACTGCACCAAGATACTAGGGAATGTCCCAAAAAGTGACATGTACCACTAGTACTCTTGCGATCAGTTTTGCTTCCAGCAAAATCGGCATCGCTATATGACAAAAGTTGAAAATTATCGGTGCGTGGATAAAATAAACCATATTCAGATGTGCCTTTAATATATCTTAAAATTCGTTTCACTGCTTTTAAATGAGACTCTTTAGGACTAGATTGATATCTAGCACATAAACATACGCTGAACATAATGTCTGGTCTACTTGCAGTAATATATAAGAGTGAACCAATCATACCACGATAGAGTTTTTGATCAACCCTCTTACCTAATAAGTCTTTGTCAAGAGTAGTAGTAGTAGCCATAGGTGTGGATTTACTACTAGTACTATCCATGTTAAAACGTTTGAGTAATTCCTTTGCATATTTGCCTTGATTGATAAATATGCCATTTAAGGACTGTTTAATTTGAAGTCCAAGGAAATAATTGAGTTCACCCATGTGACTCATCTCAAATTCATTTTTCATGGTATTAGCAAATTCTTGACATAGATTATTATTAGTAAAACCAAAAATTATATCATCAACATATATTTGTATGATTAAGATATCATTCTTAACTCTTTTGATAAACAAAGTAGTGTCTACTTTACCTATTTCAAATCCTGTTTCTAAAAGAAAAGTTTTCAGACGATCATACCAAGCACGAGGTGCTTGTTTAAGACCGTATAAAGCCTTTTTCAATTTATAAACATGATCTGGAAAGTGTTCATGTTCAAAACCTGGTGGTTGTTTAACATAAACATTTTCCTTAATAAACCCATTAAGAAAAGCACTTTTCACATCCATTTGATAGAGTATAAAATTCATAAAACAAGTAAAAGATAATAAAATACGAATAGATTCTAGTCTAGCAACAGGAGCATATGTTTCATCAAAATCTATACCTTCTTCTTGATTATATCCTTGAGCAACTAATCTAGCCTTGTTCCTTACAACTTGTCCTGATTCATCTAACTTATTTTTGAATACCCATTTGGTACCAATAATAGTCTGATCGGGAGGTCTAGGAACTAAATCCCATACATCATTTCTTATAAATTGGTTTAGTTCATCTTGCATGGCATTCATCCAATATTCATTCTCACAAGCTTCTTGTATATTTTTCGGTTCAAAATCCGACAAGAATGCTGTATGGGAGATCATATCAACATGTGAACGTGTCTGAATACCATGGGAGATGTCACCAATTATTAAGTCATGAGGATGATCTTTAACTTCAACAAATGACTTTGGTAAAGTTGAAGATATCACAATCGGATCAGTCGACTTGACTTGTTCTTCAGTCGACTGCTTTACGTCAGTCGACTGGAAGAGCTTATCAGTCGACTTATCAAACAGATTAGTTTGTTCTAAGGATTTAATCACATTATCTAAAGGTGATAAATCAGTTTCATCATCTTTATTTAAGGTTGATGAAGGTAAGGATTCATCGAATGTAACATGCATTGATTCTTCAATAGTCATTGTAGACTTATTGAAAATTCTATATGCTTTACTCCTATTTGAGTATCCCAAAAAGATACCCTCATTAGATCTAGGATCAAATTTGTCTAAATTATCTTTTGCTTTTAGAATAAAACACTTACAACCAAATGTCTTAAAGTAAGAGACTTTAGGAATTTTATTAAAAAATAACTCGTAACAAGTCTTCTTTAGTTTAGGTCTTAGAAGAATTCTATTTAAAACATAACAAGCTGTAGCAACAGCTTCAGCCCAAAAATGCTTTGGTAGATTGCTTTCAACAAGCATAGTACGTGCGCATTCTTGCAAGGTCCTATTTTTCCTTTCAACCACTCCATTTTGTGGTGAAGCTCTAGGAAATGCAAATGAATGTGTTATACCATTCTTGTTGCAATATTCTGTAAATGTTTCATTTTCAAATTCTCCACCATGATCACTTCTAATAGTGACTATGGTTAGAGATCTTTGATTTTGGACACGTTTACAGAAATGTGCAAATTCCTCAAAAGCATCATTTTTATGTTATAAAAAGAATGTCCAAGTGAATCTTGAAAAATCATCTACTAAAACAAACACATATCTACTTTTATTTAAAGAACCAACTCTAGTAGGGCCAAATAAATCCATATGAATTAATTCAAGTGGCCTACTAGTAGAGATTACTTCTTTTGTTTTAAAAGTAGATTTGATTTATTTTCCTAGTTGACATGCATCACATAACTTATCCTTTTTAAAGGATAGTTTTGGCAGTCCTTTAACTAGGTTATATTTAGATAATTTTGATAGATTTTTCATGTTCACATGTCCAAATCTTCTATGCCATAACCAAGATTCATTGTTAGAGGCTATTAAACAAAAATCATTTGAAAGATCAATTGCATTCAAACACAATTCATAAATATTATTTTTACGACAACCTTGAAAAATAACATTTTGCATAGTAGAGTCATAAATCAAACATGCATCTTTTTCAAAAACTATTTTATATTCTTTATCACACAATTGACTAATGCTTAAAAGATTATGCTTTAAACCACTAACCAATAACACATTTTCTATAGTTGGGTTAGAAGTTTTACCGACCATGCCAATGCCTATGATTTTGCCTTTGTTGTTATCTCCAAAGGTGACAGTTTCTCCATCTATACTTTGAATGGTGGACAGTAGGTTGGCATGTCCTGTCATGTGTTTTGAACATCTGCTGTCTAATATCCAGCGTTCTTTCTTGGGTACCTATAAAAAGTTTAAGGTAAATATGGTACCCTTTTTATTGGGTCCAAAACACATTAGTTTGGGGGAAACCAAACCCATGAAGAGTTTGACCTTCCTCCATAAGCAGGAATATAATAAGTAGAATTACACACATTTAACATATATGACTTAATATAAGCAATTCTATTATTCTGATTTAGACTGACTGGAACCCATACTAACTTGTTCTGTCCAGTCGACTTACCAGTGTTGTTCAGTCAACTGTTGGGGTACATCAGTCGACTGGTTGATACACTAGGTCGACTTATAAGAGGTTTTGATCTCGTTGAATAAGATCCAATTTCTCTGGACAGACGACTGGTTGTATGGTTCAGTCGACTTAACCGAACGGTAGTTTTGCTTTTATCACTAAAATTAACAATCTTAGGCTTTGCAAAGAAATCATACAACTTGTGTGTAACACTAGAAATAGATGCTGATTTAGTCTTACTAGTGTTTCCAACAGGAGATTCTTTTACAGAGGATTTTTTAAAACCAAGTCCATATTTTTGACTAGATGTGACTTGATGATGAAGCATATCATTTAAATTCTCTTTGCCTTTGTTAAACTTAGATACGTTCTTTGAAATCTCTTCATAATTCTTTTTGAGAGTTTCAAGATCAGTATCTAAACTTGCAATGCGAGAATTTAAGGATTTTACTTCCTTATCAAGGTTAAGATTTTCTTGATTAAGTGTTTGATTCACTTTCTCAAGATTCTTAACTCTAATTTTCTCTTTCTTTAACTCAAGAAATATTTCATTAAAAGTATCAAGAAGATCTTCGGAATCATAATCATTACTTACATGCTCTTGTGCAGCCATGAAACAAACATTTTCCACTTCGTTATTTTCATCCGTTTCTTCTTCAGAAGATGAATCACTATCATCCCATGTAGCTTGATAAGCCTTCTTGTTCTTGGCAAATTTGTTCTTTGGATATTTGTCCTTCTTGAAGTTGGATGATTTTCCCTTGTTCTTGGCATTTTCTAAGGGACAATCTTTTTTCATGTGACCTATTTTATTGCACCTGAAACATGTAGGAGGGTCATTAGAATCTTTAACTTTAGAATGAAACTTACCCTTCTTTAAGAACTTCTTGAATCTCCGAGTGAACATTGCTATTTCTTCTTCATCTTCTTCCTCATCTTCTGAGTCTGTCATGGCTTTAAAAGCCAATGATTTCTTCTTTGCTTTGTGTGATTCTGTATCTTTCTTTCGATCTTCAAGTTGGACCTCATATGCCATGAGATTGCCAACAAGATTCTCGAGAGAAAGTGTTGACAAGTCATTCGCTTCTTCTATTGCTGTGGTTTTCTTCCCCCATTCTGGAGTGAGTGCACGTAGGACTTTTCTAACCATCTCTGCTTGAGTGTAAGTCTTTCCAAGTGCCACAAGAGAGTTTGTGATGTCTGTGAATCTGGTAATCATCTCGGACACAGTCTGATTGTCCTTCATTCTGAACATCTCAAACCTGTGGACAAGAACAGAAATTTTAGACTCTTTTAATTTATTCGTTCCTTCATGTGTTACCTCGAGTGTATGCCAAATTTGATGTGCGGTTGTAGCATTGGATACACGGTTGAATTCTTCCTTTGTAAGTGCACAAAATAATGCATTCATTGCTTTGGCATTGTTCATAGTCTGATTCTTTTGATCATCATTCCATTGTGTATATGGAATGGTAGGGGCAGTGTATTCCGTCTCTGTCATTTGCCATATCTCGTAGTTGATTGATTGGAGATAGATTCGCATTCGGCACTTCTAATAATTGTAGTTCGTTCCATCAAATAGTGGTGGCCGTTGTGTAGATTGGCCTTCATGGTACTGATTTGTATTTGAAGTAGTTGCCATAGCCTATAACCTTGCTCTGATACCAAGTGTTGGATCCTGTAGGCAAGACAACAAACACTAGAGGGGGGGGTGAATAGTGTTTAATAAAAACTGCGAAAATTTTTCTCGGTGCAGTCGACTGAGTTCAGTACCAGTCGACTGATATGTTCAAAATAATTGGAAATAACAACTCTGTGCAGTCGACTGATGAATGAAACAGACGACTGAAAGCACAATGAAACTACAACTACAAATGGCACTGACCAGTCGACTGATAGTGCAAGGAGTCGACTGTCCAGAAGCTTTTTGCAGAACTTAAATAAACAAGAATGAATGCAAACACAAGATAATCAATCACAGAGTACACAAGATATATCCTGGTTCGGTCCTCCCGACCTACATCCAGTCCCCAAGCAACCCACTTGAGATTTTCACTATTCTTGAAAAATTACAAGAATACCCTACGGCGTTACGACAACAACCTTGTCTAACCCGTAGTCCTTTCTCTCAACCAGAGATAGCAGACCCACTCTACAACCAAGAGTGAAACAAAACTGACTCTACAACCTAGAGTCAAAAACACTCTCCAACCGAGAGCAAGAGAACAAGAATACTTTACAGTCAACCTATAGCCTTGTTGTTGTATGTGTTGATGCACCTGGCTAACAAAATAGGTCGACTTCTATACTCAGTCCAGAGCGAATTCAATGCTATACTGGACTGAATGTAGAGAACCAAAGTGTATGAACTTGAAAGCTTTGTTTCTCACAAAAATTATCACTTAAAAACTTTTTCAAGAGTGCTCGGATCTCAAAGTAAAATTCTGTAGATCTTTTCAGTGAGATCTAAACTCTACTTAAAGAGTTTGATCTCCTGAACGTTGGGAAACAGTTACTCAACTGTCAACCAACGGATCTGAGCTTTTGAGTTTGAAAAAATTCGATTTTGAAAAACAGAAAACGGTCAAAAGCTCTCGAACAGTCGACTGGGTTGCCATATGAGTCGACTGATCAGAGTTTGAATAATTTTAAACAGTTTTGTACTATCAGTCGACTGGCAGAAGCTTAAGTCGACTGGTACTCAAGAGTTAAAATTCTTCAAACTGTTTTGACTCTTTTGGGGGTTTTTAAAGAGATACACATTATGAAATTTTGAGTGTGTGTGTGTGACAAGGCTTTACAATCAGACTAAGACTCAACAATAATAAAAAATACAATGTTTACAAGACACAATAATTTAACACATTTGAGCTTGAAGTCTTGAGTCTTGAATTGAGTCTTGATCCTTGTCTTGAAGTCTTCATCTGTATCCTTTTGAGCTTGTTCATTTATTCAGCTAGAATTGTCTTTGGTATGTACACTGCAATGTTAGCTGTATAACATAGACACATGTTGCACTGTGTTGTGATCATCAAAATCAAGAATCAACAATAGACGGTCCAGACGGAGGGGTCGATAGGCGATTTGCATGAGTCGAGGATGGTGTTCTCCACGATGAACTCGGCCAGATCTTCGGCCTTTATCGCCGTCCTGGGCTGGTAGCTGATCTTGTGCTGACTCAGCTCGATGGACCACTTCATGAGCCGTCCGAAAGTCTCCGGCTTGTGGAGAACCTGTTTCAGTGGTTGATTGGTAAGGACGACCACCGAGTGGGATTGGAACTAGGGGCGGAGCTTTCGGGCCTACATGACCAAGGCAAGTGCCATCTTTTCCAGTTTCGGATAACAGAGTTCGGTGTCATGGAGCACCTTACTCACGTAATAGATGAGCTTTTGCATCTTATCCTCTTTCCTCACGAGGACTGCGCTGAGCGTCTGCTCCGAAGCTGCGAGGTAGAGGTAGAGGACCTCTCCAGGTGCCGGCTTACTTAGAAGCGGCGGGTTGGATAAATACTCTTTGAGCTTGTCAAAGGACTCCTGTTGCTGTTGCCCCCACTCGAAGCCTTTAGCCTCCCTGGGGGCTTTGAAGAAGGGGAGGCACTTTTCTCCGGACTTGGAGAGGAATCGCCCAATTGCGGAGAGGCGCCCCGTGAGCCCTTACACCTCTTTGATGTTGGAGGGGGAGCCATTTTGAGAATGACTTGGATCTTCTCAGGGTTGGCCTCTATACCCCTCTAGCTGAAAATAAACCCCAGAAATTTGCCTGATGAGACACCGAACGCACACTTGTTCGGGTTTAGTCTCATATTGTGCCTCCTGAGCACCTCGAAGGCTTCTTGAAGGTTGAGGGTGTGCTCCTACCCTTGAGTGCTCTTGACTAACATGTTGTCAACGTAGACCTCCATGTTTCGGCCAATATGGTCCCGGAAGACCTTGTTCACCAGGCACTGATAGGTAGCCCCCGCATTTTTCAAGCCGAAGGGCATAACACGATAGCAGTATAGGCCTTGGTCCGTCACGAACAAGGTCTTCGGGATGTCCGGAGGGAACATCCTGATTTGGTTGTATCCTGAGAAGGCATCCATAAAGCAGATGAGCTTGTGCCCGGAAGTCGCATCGATCAGGGCGTTGATGCTGGGAAGAGGAAAGGGGTCCTTCGGACACTCCTTGTTGAGATCAGTAAAGTCAATACATATCCTCCAACTTCCAATGGCCTTCTTGACCATTACCACGTTGGAGAGCCACTCAGGATAGTTCACCTCCTGAATAAAGCGGGCGTTAAGGAGTTTCTCAACCTCCTCCTTGATCGCCAGTTGTCTCTCGAGGGCAAACTTTTGCCTCTTCTACTAGACAGGCTTGATCCCTGGGGTGACGCTCAGTTGGTGCATTGAGAGTTCCTCCGAGATCCCGGGCATGTCTGCTACAGTCCATGCGAAGAGGTCGCGATTCTCCCATATGCACCGGGAGATATTTTGCTTTATGGAGGGGGAGAGAGCTTTGCTGACGCGGAACATCTTAGTGGTGTCTTCTTCGGAGAAGGCCACTTCCTCCAATTCGTCCACGGGCTCGGAGATAGTTTGGACGCCTTCTTGAGGAAGTTCGAGCGCTTTCAAAGAGAGAACCGAACCCCCTATCGAGGTCATATAGCACTTCTGAGCCGCTTCTTGGCTTCCCCTTACTTCTCCCACTCCTGAGGGGGTGGGAAACTTCATCTTCATGTGGTAGGCTGAAGGGATGGCTTGAAGCACGGCCAAACCTGGTCTACCCAGGATAACATTATAGGCGGCCTTGACGTCGACCACCATGAAGTCCATTTACTCTGTGCGAGTTTTCAGGGCCTTTCCAGCCGTTACGTCGAGGGTTATAATTCCATCGACCGTAACCGGGACCCCAGTGAACCCGTGGAGAGTGTAGCCCGTGGGCTTGAGTTGGTCCCTGGACAGTATGAGGCCTTTGAAGGCTTCCAAGAAAAGGATGTTGACAGAGCTGCCGTTATCTACCAAGACGCGACGAACTTCGAAGTTCGCCATGCGGAGATTGATGACGAGGGCGTCGCAATGGGGCGTGCAGGATGCCCTCCAGGTCCCTATCGGAGAACGTCACCAGGACTCCGAGGCCCTTTGGGGGAGGATGGCTCTGCACGGAGTTAACCTCCCTTACGAAGGCTTTTCGAGAGGAGTTGGAATCTCCCCCCATTGGGCCCCCGTGTATCAGGTTCAAGATGCCCTCTACTTCGGCCTCCGGAGTCTCGGTGCGCTGCTCATTTCGCCTGTTAGCCCTCCGAGGCAGTGGGGTCGGATCGGCTCGGTCCCTTTTTACGATCCGATTGAGTTGCCCTCGCTAAATGAGGGCCTCGATTTCATCCTTCAAGGCCCGACATTCATCTGTGTTGTGACCGTGGTCCCGATGGAAACGACACCACTTACTTCGGTCCATCTTCTTTGCTGGAGTATTCATCCTTGGGGAAGGCGATAGGAGGCCATCGTTTCCTATCTCCATAAGGATAGCAGATACACTCGTATTAAGCGGAGTAAATTTCTCGAACCGAGGAGGAGGATGCCGCTGACCCCCATTGTCTTTTTAGAGCTTCTTAGCTCCTTCTTCTTCTACACCCTTCTGCTTGTTCTCGGAAGATGAGGCCTCGAAGGTGGGGTGGCGGACGGCTTCTACCGCTCGGATGTACTTCTCGCTCCGAAGTAGGAGCTCTGAGAAGTCCCGAAGGGGCTTCTTGGTGAGAGATGCCCTGAGGTCAGCATTAAGGACGTTGGACTGGAAGGCAATGGTGGCGACCGTGGGTTCCAAAGAAGCAATGGACCTGGCCTCGGTTGCGAAGCATTTGACATAATCCCTTAGTCGTTTGCCCTTATTTTGGCTGAGGAACAATAGGGTGTCGTTCGTTTTCTCGGTGCGCCGACTGCTCACGAAATTCGTGAGGAAAAGACCCTCGAACTGGTCGAAGAAGAAGATAAATGCCGGCGCAAGCCGAGAGTACCATTCCCTAGCCGGCCCTTTGAGAGTGGCCGGGAAGGTCTTGCAAAGGAGGGAGTCAGATGCATGGTGGATCATTATGAGAGTTTTGAAACTCTTAATGTAATCTGCGGGGTCTGACTCCTCAGTATAGGTCTCGAAATGTGGATGCTTGAAGTTGTCGGGAACTGGAGCCTCCATAATGGTACGGGAGAATGGGGGCTTGCTCGGACGAAGGTCTCTTGCATGTCGCCCCTCGTCTCGGTCGAGCTGGCTGAGGCACCTCTCCATCTCATGGAGACAGCGATAGACCGAGTCCTTCCTTCGGTCTTGTCTGGCTGAGCCCCGGGACTCGTTCTCATGTCGAGGAGGGCTAGGGCTGTGCCGGTGATGGCTCAGAGTAGGAGGCAGACTGACTGAGAGACGGGGGTGACTTGGAGTAGGGCGCGGACTGCGGGAGTGGCGATGGTGATCGGGAGAAGGACGGCGATGGCTCGCAGCCTGCCTAGGACTTCGGAAGCGGCAAAGATGGTGAGGAGCCGGTTGAAGACTACGAGAGCGGTGAGGATGGTGAGGAGCTGGCGGAGGACTGGGTGCCCTACGGCTATTGTTGGGGGCAACATTGAGAGCCCGGAGGACCGCCTCCTGGAATTGCTGGAATTCCGCCCTTGTGATGGGGCTTCATGCTCATGAGGGTCCCGAAGTGCATGGCGACCTACCGAGGTACGGCTCTGTCTTGGGCGATGTTGGGGCGACTCTCTCCATCTACCGGGAGAATTGGACCCCCCTCGGTTGGATCGGCGTGGCGAACGGTCCCTGGCCTGCTCGCGGCGAGGGTTCGACTATTGGGCCCGCCTCTCCTCCAGATGGGTACGGAGATCGGGTCCGTGCTCGGTCTACTGATTGTTGATAACGTTCTGCAGATCTTTTGGAGTGGGGGGAGTATAAGAAGCCATGGAATCAGTGTCGGCATTGTGGATCGAACCTGATGGACATGTTGCTTGTGACGACTCCGTCGAGAGGGTTCCCCCACTGCAGCCTGGGGTCCCAGAGACTGCTGGATGGACTGCGGAGCCAGAGGATTAAGCTGCTGGGTTGGTTAGTCGGGATGGGGGAGATCCCCCTGCGGAGGAGGAGGAGGAGGATGAGAAGAGGTTGTCCTTCGGTTGGAGTTTGTGGGTCTCTTCTTGGGAGGCATGGCTGGGAGTAACGTGGGTTGAAGGAGGAAGGCGAGATTGCTTGTCGAGTGAGTTCCCACAGACGGCGCCAATCTGTTACCGCTGAATTCGGGTGTGGGGGCAATAGATGACATTTGTAGGTTCGTGAGGAACTCACACAGGTTAACCCCTTCTTCTTCCTTGCAAATTTGTTGGCTTCTTGGTGCTCCCTTGAGACCTGCACAATCGTTCGAGATACCGGGATGGATCCCGGCGATGAACCCTCCGATGATCAAGTCAATACACAGAAAAAGTCAAGAAAAAAGAGCTCAAGTATGCAAAGTGTGATTACCTTTTACAGTAGGAGGTATGGGGGTTTTTATAGTCGCCGTGGGGATCTCTTTCAGGATAAAAGTGAATCCCCTAGTTCCCGGTGTGGCTGGATAGGGGTGGTTTCAACCGCCTTCTCAAGATAAGGACGAGACAGGATTTTTTCCTATCCTGTTGAACTGATCCTGAACGGGTTGAGACCCGTTCTCAACTGAACAGATCTGTTCATGGGTTAGCGGGTTCAAGAGGAGAGACCCGGTTCTCAATTCGGACTCTTCTATTGGTGAAATTACCATTTTGTCGGTGTGATTTTAAGATTCGTATCCATTTTAAACAGTTCCGATTTAATTCTATTTTTAACCATATCGCCATGTGAACTTTAAATAGTAACCGAGAGTTTAGTATTTATAGGTACAAACTGCATTGTGTTGAAGAAAAGGACTTCCTTTAAAAATGTTCTCAAAGGTCTTGATGACAGGTAGCTAGGTGCTAAAATAGAGGTCAGCAAAGAAAAACTTTTCTTAGTGCGTTGTTCTTTCAGTTAATTATTGTTGAATCTTCTCTTTGCAAAAGTGATAACAGCGAATCACTTTACTACTGATCAATGTTAAAAGATGGATAATGATGATCATGATTGGACTACTTCGGCGTGTCGTTGAGTAGAATGGGACCCTAAGAGCATCTGTAGTCCGTGGGCTAAATACCCAAATTTTGAAAAAATTTGGAATAAGAGAGCTGCAGTCGTTGTTCAAATACTCAAAATTTCAGTGTACGATGAACAGTACATTGCCAAATATAACAGACGATTTAGCAAAAGCCAAAATATAGCTAACGGGAAATTTTCGTTCGTCCTTGAAAAGAGACGAAGGATAATATCCCGTCGCTTTAATTTTTTTTTACTGGACGATAAACAATGTCTCGTCGTTTATTATAAAAAAAAAAAAAAAATGGGTGTCGGACGGTGTATTATACAGTATTATACACCGTCCCAACCATTTTGAATAAGACAAAAAGGTGTTGGACGGTGTATAATCCACCGTCCTTGTCATTTTTTCATTTTTTTTGTCTTCTAGTGCCCAGATTTTTTTTTTAATTTTATTTTATTTTTAAACAGTACTTGGACGATATATAATCGGTCGTTCGGCCATATTTTAACTTTCAACGACTGCAACGCGCACCTATATTTTCTATTTCCAAAAGCTAAATACCCAAAAAAATAGCTTAGAACGACTACAGATGCTCTAAGCAGACATTTGTGGTTTGAGCTCCATGAGGAGTCAATGATGATGTTTCTTTTTTTTATTAATTATTTAAAGCTTTGGAGATGTTTATAGCAAGGATCGAGATCTAGCCATAATTTTACTATATTCTACTATTCTACTGTTGTACTCCCTTAAGTTTCAAATTTTAAATCATTTTAACTTTGTACGCATCTATTGACAAAAAAGATACTAATGTTGATGATTTTTTAAGCTCAAAAATAAACTATCAATTGTATAATATTCAATTTGTCATTCTCTATAATTTTAGTATTATTCATTTTATAAAAAAGATATGAGTAAAATTGAAAATCTAATAAAAAAGTGTTTGATGGATATTTAAGAATGATCAGATATTTTCCTCCAAAATCTAAAGTGACTTATATTTTGAAACCAAAAAAAGTAAAATAACTTATATTTTGAAACGAAGGGAGTATTAAACATTGCTTGATAACAATATTATAAAATATTATTATATTAAGAATTAAAAATGAGTCATTTTGATAAAATTAAAGGTTTATATCTATATCTTATTTTATTATATCTATATCTTATACTAATATGAGAGAGAGTCTACCCTCAATCTCCTTTATTTATTTTGAAATAGAGAAAAGAAAAGAAAAGTAGGGATTCCTATTTAACTAACACGTTTACTACGCACAGTTTTATTAAAAAATCAAAACAAAATAAAAAACCCAATTCATTAAACATGGTCTCTCCCCCCTTTCACTTTCTCAATCTCACAAAATCTCAAGTCTCTTCCCAAACCCACCTCATCCCCTAACTTAGAATTAGATTTTTAAGCAACCACAATTCATAAAATTATATTTATATGATTTTTCTTAGTCTATCATTTTTCCCTTAACATGTGCTATAATACATGATTTATAATGTACAACCAATTTACTGAATATTAACGATGTTATAATATACATGTTAACATAAATTAGTTGAATTTGTGACATCTTTTCATTGCTTGCATTTTTTAGTTTTAGTAATATTCAATTGGATAACATTATTGTTTGACAGTGATTCTCTAAACCATCTGCTTATATGAGGATGATAATGAAGATTTTAGTAATACAGTAGGGATGATATTTATAAGTTTCTCTGAATTCTCTCACGCTTTTTTGGAGTTTTATATAATTTTATGAGTCCCTCAAAACTATATTAGGTTGTGCAATTTGCACAGGGTAACACTAGTATTAATAGGAGAGAGAGTCTACCTCATCTTTTCCTTCTCTATTTTACAATAGAGAAATGATAGAAAAAATAGGGATTCATATTTAACCAACACGTGCACTTTTCACAATTTTATTAAAAAACCAAAACAAAATAAAAACTCGAATTCCTCAAACATAGTCTCCTCCTCTCCCAGTTTTTTAATCTCATAAAATCCCACGTCTCTTCCCAAACCCACCCCAATCACCTAACTTAGAATTAGATTTTTAAGCAAACGCAATTCATAAAATTATTTTTATATGATTTTCTTAGTCTATCATCTTCAGGGTCGTTCCTGAGGTATTTATGGGTCAGGACGAAGAAAAGAAATTGTGCCGCGTATAGACACATCTGTATTTTTATATATATTAATAAAATATGATTAAGTTGTCGCAGGTTGGCGGGCATAAAACCCCATATTGAAACTCCACTTACCTAGTCATTATGTTTTCATTCTAACTATAAACACAGTATCCTAAATAATTAAATCCATGAGTTAAGAACAATGGTTTGGTCTCATTAGTAAGTCAAAGACAATGGTCATTACCATTATAACATAAAACTATATCTCTGATCAAACATAATCATTCCACAGATGATTTCAAACAGTTGACAATAGTAATGTGACTGATAAAACAGAGTTGGTAAGTAGTCTTTAAATGTATGATTATAGCAAATAATGTTATAAGTAGTGATGCTCTCGGATAAGGATATATCCCATTCAATCCATATCTGAATCCGAAATTTTGCGGCTACGAATATAAAACATCTGTATCTGGGTGGATATGGATACGGATTCAGATACCCAACTCTAAAAAAAAATCGGATACTGATACGGATATGGATATCCATAAAAAAAGCGGATGCGGATATGGATATCGGCTTAATTTTATATATTTTTATTTAATAAATATCTATATTTATTTATATACTGCGTGGAACCCCCCCCCCCCCCCCCCCCCCCCCCCCCAAAAGTGCATGACTCACCAAATCCCCATTCCCTAACCCTAATCTTCTAAATTTAGCAAACCCAACTTCTCGACACCTCATCGTTCGATCTCCTCAACACTGCGACACCGTCGAATACTCCGACCAAGCTTTTTACCCATCGCCGTCGATTACTCCTTACCGTTGATTACTCTGCCCAAGCTCCACCCCAAGCTCCACCCCACATTTCGATTACTCCGCTCAAGCTCGCCGTCGATTACTCCGCCCAAGATCCAAATAAAAAAAATTCCCAAATCAGAAACTCTATTTCTCCCTCTTTGCTGATGTTCGCTGCCATTGCCGTCGATTACTCCTCGTCGTCGATTAACACATGGTAATGTATGGGGTGATGAGAATTGTTTATTTCCTAGATTTTTTAATAAGGTAAAGAAATAGTGTTATGTGCAACTACAACAACAATGCCTTTGGCCTCAAATTTTGTTTCCACAGTTCTGAATTGACAGAATTGGTATAAGGGAATACATTGTGTTGCATTAGCATTAGGCCTTTCTTGAGAGGCAAATATTTATAAAGTGTAAAAGTGCATACTTAACTGCATATGTGGTACAGAGAATAGTAGGTCTTACAGTATATCATAACTAGAATATACTATGTAATAATAGAATCATATGTACTATACATATACTACAAAATTCTGTGGACTATTTTTTTGTTATTTTCCTTGATAAGTATTATTGGTCTTTGTTTAATTTTCTGTATATGTGAACTTTGGCTTCTTTGTTGTTCATGTACACAGGAGAGAATCGAGAAAAATATTTGATATAGCCAAGTTGTTGTACATTAGTAGCATGAATTTATGATCATGCCGTCAATTTTAGGCTTGTAGAGAATGAGAACAAATTTCTTTAGAGGTGAAACGAGTGCTTTTTTGTATCTTATGCCAAGTGTCAAGAACTTATGATTCTGGTATTGGAATCTAGATTTGTTTATTTCTTTTTAGTAATACCTTATTACATATTCTAGTATTAGAATTAAGATTTGTAGTACTTGGTTCAAAATTCTTCTTTTCAACTTCCCTTTTCAACCTACTAATATTCTTACTTAATTTTTGTTTCATATAGGTGGAGCTTATCGGGTACTCAACTGCAGCAGATTCTCTTTGTCTTGTATATGAATTCTCTGAAAATGGTACATTAAGAGATTACCTTCATAATCCTTCTGTAAGGGGGTATTAATCTTTACTATTAGTAACTGATAGTTGAGGACGTGTTGTATGTTGTATGGAAAAGCTATATCGAGTGCAATGCATGTACCATAGGGTCCACTTTTAGTAATTTATATCTAACATTAAGTGGGGATTTCATCTTCCCCGCCTTGTTTCCGACATGTTGTTCATGACAACCAAATATCTGTCTCTGAAGCAGATATTCAATGCCTCATCTACATGTGTAAAACACATGCATGTAACTAATATCAGCATGTGTTTTAAATACTGTCAAGTGACATTTCCAGCCACATGCGAGTCCTTTTTTTTTTCTATCTTACAAAATATATAACTATGGCAGGTCGCATAAGCCTCTTTCTTGGAATTTGAGATAGCTCTTGATGTGGCAATTGATGTCTAGAAATAGTTCAATTGATTCGCTATCTCCAATTGTTTATGCAGTTTTAACTTGTCAGATGCTTTTGATAAGGTTGCAGGTTTTTGATTGGTTAAACTACTTGAGCATTCTCCAGAAATTGGTGCAGCAACATCAAAGATTGTTGGAACATTTGGCTATCTAGCTCCAAAGTGAGTCTTCATGTTGTCAGTTGTAGCCAACCTCTAAATACTAGTTACACTGGATGATTTCAAGCCTCTATTAATAAGAGACCTAATTGACTCTTAGAAATATATAAATATTGAAATAGATATGTTCAAGATGGATGTGTGACACCAAAGGCTGATGTCTTCACAATGGTTCCTGAGGACTACTAATGAGTGATCCAAGTTGTGAGGGACTGATACAGAATAAAAATTTAAGAACTGATATAACTGAGTTATGCTAGGGGACCACTGCAAATTTTCTTGCTATGGTGAGAGAACTTAATGTATTTGTTGAAACTATTCTAATAGGGATGCACCGAAATATGGCATGCATAGGATGGCTTCACTATGTTTTGATGGACTTATATGTTTGGATTAATGTTTCTTTTTTTTTTTTTGCTAACCATGAATGCAGGATCTACGAATGATTGTATCTTGGTGTTACATCAACTTTTCAAAATGGAGAACGAGTGATCATATCTTGTTGTCAGATTGCATTTGAAGTATGTCTAGTCGTTTTAACAATTGCAGTTTCGTTCTCAACCATTTTAAGCTGAAATAATGGAAGAGTATGTCTCTCTCTTTCTCTCTCTGATTAATTACTGAATCTTAATATGATAGTATCAGTTAGCTTAAGTTACTGTTTTCTTAATATGATTTGATACATGTTACAGATTTAAAGTAACAAAGGAAGTACATCAATTCAAAGGTTATATAGCAAAGTCATATTACATGGCACTTCGTCTAGGTTTCATAATAGTGAATATTTAAATGTCCTTGACATTGTCTCTTTTCCTATTTGAGAAACTTATTAGTGAGAGTATGAATGATCAAGTGTTCAAAGTCATCAGGCTAGCATTTTTGTCTTTCTCCTTCACTTATTATCTCTCCACTGTCACTTCCTGTATTGATGAGGATTGAACATGTTAAATCTTGAATCCCCAAGAAACCAAAAACATTAAAAGAAAAAAAAAGTCAAAGATAAAGAAAGAGAAATAATGGTAAGTTGTTTATTATAATAATTTCTTGGAACAATTGAGGCATTGAGCCAAATTTATGTACAAGTACAAATTCTGCTATTTTTTAAAGAATGAAGAAAGAAATTATACATTGTCAGTGTTAAGTTTTCTCAATTACTACATTTCTTCTCAAGTGCTGTATTTTTCAATGACGCCACATCGTCCTGATGCAAAAAGTTAAGAGTCAGATTCAAACCAATGCAAAATAGACAGGTAAGTGCGTATTGTATTCATTTTTTTATAAGAGTTGTATATATTTAAAATAAATTTTCATTCACCTCTTTTATTCTGTTGATTTTGATTTTGTGATTAGATATAAAAATCGATATCCACAATTCAGTGATATACATGTCTAAGTACTAGTTAAGAAAAATAAATAGCAAAAACTTTATATTGATATCCGAATTCATATCCGTTATTTGGTAGACCGTATCCGATTCGCATTCGTATTTGAAAACTGCGGATACGAATATGATCCTCATTTTCTAAGTCATATCTGTATCCGTATCCGAATCCGTCTTTAGAATGCGGATACGGATGTTGGTATAGACAATATCCGATCTGTATCTGATCCGAAAGCATCCCTAGTTATAACGGGTCTATATTTACTTTATTTTTAGTTCTATATTTACATTTTAAAAATGGTCTATATTTACTTTATTTTTAGGTCTATGTAAGTTGGTTAAAATTTATCGAATTTATTTCAAATTTTATATACAGTAAGGATTAGTTTGGGTAGTAAAATTGACAGTGATTATGTAAATTAGTAAGAAAATAAGGATTATTTGAGAAGTAAAATTTATGGTGATTATTATGAAAATTAGTGTAAGAAATAAGGGTAATAATGTAAAAAGGACAATTAAAAATATATAAGAAAATAGATGACAGCTATGGGATTTGAACCCACATCCTTTCACCAGAGCATTAAATCTAGTAGCTTAGACCACTCGGCCAAACCCTCACCCTAAAATTATGAGTTTTTGTTCACATTATAATTATTAATTTTTGTGCCCCTCTTCTGAATTGGGTAGCTTAGACCACTCGACCGGCCCTAACATGTGATATAATTGATGTGTCTAATTTATATACAAATATTTGTACTCATTTACCTATTAAAATGGCTTGTTTTCGTTGATATTGTCTATAATTCATCTTATTTCTATATGATTTCATTTAATTAATTATTTTTTGAGAAATAATATTTATGATGCAAAAAGTAAAGATTTGTGGAAAAAATCAACAAATAAAGTAAAATAATGGATTTATCGATTTTTATTGTTTTGTTGAGTTAAAAGGGCGACAAATAATTTTAAAAGGATTTTTATAAGCTAATATGAGTTGTAGTTAGTTTAATTAATTTTAAACTAATTAATTTTATTTTATTTAAAAATCCTAATTTCTGGTATTATTTTGTGTACGCAGCAGCACATGGCGGGCAGAAAAGGAAGAAAAGAAAGAAGAAGAAATAAATAAAAGTCTGGATTAAATAATGAAGGAAATAAAGAAAAAGAGTGGGGTTTTCTGCAAAAGTGCAAACCCTAATGCTTCTCTCCGTTCTCTATAAATACAAGGCAAAGAAGAGAGGATTAATCAGGAGGTGACGGCTGACTTTTATAAAAAAAATAAATAAAAAAAAAAAAATTAAAACAGCAAGAAAGAGAGAGACGCTGCAACATCAGAGCACAACAAGGAGAACGCTGCACGTGGCGTTGGCTTTCTTCTCGCGTGCGCCCATTCTTCTTCTCTCTCTTGCTGTGGTCTCAGAACAAAAGAGCAGGGGAGGCTGCACGTGGCGTTCAAGGGCAGTAGCAGCAACATCTGACCTGGCGCTGGGCCCCACCAGACGACCAGGCGCTGACTTGTCCCTCTGACGAGACAACCGCTGCAGTTGCGCTGCAACATCAGCGAACGGTTTCCAAAGCTGACAGGAAACTTTTTGACGATCTGACTGGCATGACTATACGACACCAGAGAAGCCATGAGACGAGGCACGGGTGTGACAGGCCTGAACGCTGATGTGGCGACTCTGACTAGCATAGAGACAGAAGGGAGATAAAGACTTCAAGTTTGCATTATTTCTATATTTATTTGTATCTCTTCTTCTCTAATTTTTACGATGCAATCCCAAACAAATATGAACTGAATTTATTGTTCTAGAGGCTAAGGTGTAGCCAAGTTTTGTAGAACACAAATTTTAATTCCTTATTATCACTCTATTTTTCCTGGTTGTGTTTTAATTTTTATTATTTATGCGTACAACATGGTGGATAGACATTTGTATGATTTTTCAAATCATAAAGAGACCGAACAGGTTATTTGTGATTAATAAAAATTAACACCGTATATTGGAGGACGTGACCGTTAAGAAATCCAATTTTTCAATTAATAATTTGATGGATAGGCGAATGATTAATTGAGAATAATTTTTAGACTACGTTGATAGAGTGGTTAATATCTTTAGGATTTTGGTCGACAATTGGGAAAGATAATATTTTTTATTTATAAGGAATTATAATATGTGTGTGTGATAAACGAGGTGAACCAAGAGCCCTAGAATTAATTTTACCATTAAACAAAGTACAATAGCTTCATAGTTTCACAGCCCTCTCCCTCTTCACCAATTTAGTTAGATTTAGTTAGATTAGTTTAATTTAGTTATTTTATCCTTATAAAATTCGATCTTCCAAATAGTGATTAATCTAGCGATATCGGTACTCAGTAAAATATCTTGTCCCTGTGGGTTCGACACTCTACTCACCTTTCTATATTACTTGTGCGATTTTGTACACTTGCAAATATTCAGCATCAAGTTTTTGGCGCCGTTGCCGGGGACTAGTTATTCTTTTATTGATATTGAAAATTGCTAGATTGTTGCTAATTTGGATTTTTTTTTGTAATTATTTTTATTTTATTAACATTTTACATCTTTATTTTCTTTTTGACTAACTCTAACTTTTACTTTTTTTTATTTTTTTATTTTTTTATTTTAGTTTTTTTTAGTTTTTCTATTTTTTTTTTCTTTTTGTTTTTCGATACTTACATTTCAGGACAAACACGTACATTGCCATGGCGAACGATGAAAATAGGCCTTTGAGAGACTACGCTATGCCCTCAATTTATGAATCAAGCATAAAGAATCCGGTTATTGAAGCTAACGATTTTGAAATTAAACCGGCGATGATTCTAATGATTCAACAGACTGTTCAATTTTGGGGACTACCACACGAGGATCCTTACGCTCACATTGCAGACTTTTTGGAAATTTGTGACACTTTCAAGCACAACGGTGTATCAGACGATGCAATTAGATTAAGACTCTTTCCTTTTTCACTACGAGATAAGGCGAAGGCTTGACTACATTATCTACCACCCGGTAGTATTACTACTTGGGAGGGACTTGCACAAAAATTCCTAGCCAAGTATTTTCCTCCAGCAAAGACAACAAAACTACGGTTGATATTGTGACATTTATGCAATTTGAGACTGAGTCTTTGTATAATGCATGAGAAAGGTACAAAGAGTTATTAAGAAAGTGTCCTAATCATGAACTACCGAAATGGCTGTAAATGCAAACATTTTATAATGGTTTGGGAGTTACACATAGATATATGGTTGACGCAGCAGCTGGTGGTGCACTGATGAGCAAAACTTACCAAGCAGCCTATGATCTTTTAGAGGAGATGACATCAAATCATTACCAGTGGTCATCAGAGAGAACGATGCCAAGAAAAGTGGCTGGAGTTTTTGAACTTGATCCTTTTTCTACTTTAAATGCAAAAAATGATATTTTATCTAAACAAGTAGAAAATATAAATTTTAATGCTATTCAATCTAATATGATTTGTGATCTTTGTGCAGGAAATCATTCAAGTTCAGATTGTCAAGTGGGAAACCCTTTTGCTCCATCAAATGCCGAACATGAAAATTTTGAAAATTTTGGGTCAAACTTTCAAATGCAAAACAATCATTATGCAAACACATACAATTCAGGATGGAGAAATACCCCCAATTACCCATGGAACTACAATCAAGAAGCAGTTATACCACCTCAAAACTTTCCACAACAAGAAAAGAAGCCAGCATTAGAAGAAGTGCTCAAGCAATACATGCAAAAGACAGATCAAGCAATTCAAAATATTGCAAATTCAACTTCGGCTTCCATTCACAATCTTGAGGTACAAATTAGTCAAATTTCAAATATTCTTAATGAAAAAACTGCAGGAACATTTTCAAACAACACAGTTGTCAACCCCAAGGAAGATGTCCAAGCAATAACACTAGGAAGTGGGAGGACAATTGAGCAACCACGAGAAGAAAATGAAGAACATAATGTGGTTGAAAAGAAAAGTGAGATTGAAAAAATTGTGGAGGAACAAATTCAACATGAGCAAGTAATGTATGATATTTTTAATTCCATAAATTTTCCTCCTGAAGAACAGTCATCTATTCAAGTAAGTGAAACTCATTTAATTGTGGGCGAGAAACATAAGGCTAAATTTGAAAAATCACCAATTGAAGTATGTCCAACAAGTTCAGAAATTTTTGAAACTAAGAAAGAAAATATTTTTGAACATGTCATTTATTTGGATGCTGAACCTTCTATTTATTCATTTTTGCAGCATAAATTCAAAGAGGTGGGGGAATCAAAGACATCATCAACACGAAGGAAATGCCCCAAATTGGAACTTGAACCTGATCCACACCTGAAAAGAAAAATTAGAAAGGATGTGTTAATGTTGTTGGATCTTGACGTTACATAACCATCTCACCCCTATGTCTGGTTGAAGACTTAAAACTTAGCGCTTCTTGGGAGGCAACCCATGTTTTCTTTTATTTCATTTAGTTTTGATTTACCTTTTAGTTTATTTTATTTTAATTTTTGATTTTATCTTGTAGGATTGCATAAATTTTGGAAGTCGCCGGGCGGAGCTATTTTGAACGCATGCATTGATGGCTGTTTTTGAGCAGTTTGGAGTCAAAATCTGGAACAGTGCTTCAAAGAGAAGTTGTAGCCTATCTTCTTAGCTTTCCAGTAAAAAACAATTCATCCCATTTGGACATCTACAGCTCCAGATATCGCCAAAACACTGAATACTGCGCGTGCAGAAATTTAAAGACGAATCAGGGGAGAAATTCTAAACTTTTTGTATTCTTTTTGTTTTTCTTTTTCCTTTCCCATTGAGGACAATGTGATATTTAAGTTTGGGGGGAAGGTTTACAAATTTATTTTTATTTTTATTATTTTAGAAAAGAAAAACAAAATTTTAAAAGGATTATAATTAGGCTTACCTTTACACTTTTGAGTTCTTTATTGTGATAAGCATTGAAACAATTTTTTTTGGGATAAACAATTTTTTTTATAAAGCAATATTAAGCATACTTATTTACTTTAGGATTATTGAATTTCAAAATTCCTTACAAAATTGTATGGGTCATGCTATTATACATAAAAGACAAATGTGATGCTTTTTCTCGTGATTATCCCCTTTGATCTAGTCCTAAACAGAGTTTAAGTAAATAGAGTAATAATGAAAAAAATATATATATGAATAAATTCAATCTACTCAAATGTTTTGAGTTGATTAGTAACTAGGGGTATTCATCACCAATGTTTACTTTTACGTAAAACGGCAACTTGAAATATGAGTATACAAAGCACTTTAAGTTTGTGACTTGTTGAGTAACCGGGTGAATTCATCACAAATGTTTTGCATTCGCATCAAAAGGCAAGTGACAACTTAAAGAAGAGACTACAAAAAAAAAAAAAAAAAAAAAAAACTCTAGTTTGCTACTCGGTTTGTAGTAGAGAGAAGGGATAATCACAGATTGAGTTGTTGCATACTATAATTACATTAATTGCATGACAAATGCGATTGGGTTGGGAATTATGAATAAATAATTAAACTGGAAAAAGTGGGTATGCTTAGGTTGACTTTATTTGCAATTGTTTATATTTTTAATTGAAATTTTGATGCTTGCATGATAAGATCTTATAGTGTCTTGGGTTGAGTCTACTATTATTATTCCCTTGTTCATGATTCTACTTTTTGTTCGAAGACAAGCAAAATCTTAAGTTTGGGGGTATTTGATGTGTCTAATTTATATACAGATATTTGTACTCATTTACCTATTAAAATGGCTTGTTTTCGTTGATATTGTCTATAATTCATCTTATTTCTATATGATTTCATTTAATTAATTATTTTTGGAGAAATAATATTTTTGATGCAAAAAGTAAAGATTTGTGGAAAAAATCAACAAACAAAGTAAAATAATGGATTTATCGATTTTTATTGTTTTGTTGAGTTAAAAGGGCGACAAATAATTTTAAAAGGATTTTTATAAGCTAATATGAGTTGTAGTTAGTTTAATTAATTTTAAACTAATTAATTTTATTTTATTTAAAAATCCTAATTTTTGGTATTATTTTGTGTACGCAGCAGCATGTGGCGGGCAGAAAAGGAAGAAAAGAAAGAAGAAGAAATAAATAAAAGTCTGGATTAAATGATGAAGGAAATAAAGAAAAAGAGTGGGGTTTTCTGCAAAAGTGCAAACCCTAATGCTTCTCTCCGTTCCCTATAAATACAAGGCAAAGAAGAGAGGATTAATCGGGAGGTGACGGCTGACTTTTATAAAAAAAATAAATAAATAAAAAAAAATTAAAACAGCGAGAAAGAGAGAGACGCTGCAACATCAGAGCACAACAAGGAGAACGCTGCACGTGGCGTTGGCTTTCTTCTCGCGTGCGCCCCTTCTTCTTCTCTCTCTTGCTGTGGTCTCAGAACAAAAGAGCAGGGGAGGCTGCACGTGGCGTTCAAGGGCAGCAGCAGCAACATCTGACCTAGCGCTGGGCCCCACCAGACGACCAGGCGCTGACTTGTCCCTCTGACGAGACAATCGCTGCAGTCGCGCTGCAACATCAGCGCACAGTTTCCAAAGCTGACAGGCAACTTTTTGACGATCTGACTGGCATGACTATACGACACCAGAGAAGCCATGAGACGAGGCACGTGTGTGACAGGCCTGAACGCTGATGTGGCGACTCTGACTGGCATAGAGACAGAAGGGAGATAAAGACTTCGGTTTGCATTATTTCTATATTTATTTGTATCTCTTCTTCTCTAATTTTTACGATGCAATCCCAAACAAATATGAACTGAATTTATTGTTCTAGAGGCTAAGGTGTAGCCAAGTTTTGTAGAACACAAATTTTAATTCCTTATTATCACTCTATTTTTCCTGGTTGTGTTTTAATTTTTATTATTTATGCGTACAACATGGTGGATAGACATTTGTATGATTTTTCAAATCATAAAGAGACCGAACAGGTTATTTGTGATTAATAAAAATTAACACCGTATATTGGAGGACGTGACCGTTAAGAAATCCAATTTTTCAATTAATAATTTGATGGATAGGCGAATGATTAATTGAGAATAATTTTTAGACTACGTTGATAGATTGGTTAATATCTTTAGGATTTTGGTCGACAATTGGAAAAGATAATATTTTTTATTTATAAGGAATTATAATATGTGTGTGTGATAAACGAGGTGAACCAAGAGCCCTAGAATTAATTTTACCATTAAACAAAGTACAAGAGCTTCATAATTTCACAGCCCTCTCCCTCTTCGCCAATTTATTTAGATTTAGTTAGATTAATTTAATTTAGTTATTTTATCCTTATAAAATTCGATCTTCCAAATAGTGATTAATCTAGCGATATCGGTACTCAGTAAAATATCTAGTCCCTGTGGGTTCGACACTCTACTCACCTATCTATATTACTTGTGCGATTTTGTACACTTGCAAATATTCAGCATCAATAATGCATGATTTATAATGTATAACTTATTCACTAAATGTTAATGATGTTATAATGTACTTGTTAATGTTAATGATATTATAATATATTTGTTAACATAAATTAGTTGAATTTGTGACATCTTTTCATTGAATGCATTTTTTAGTTTTTGTAATATTTAATTGGATAACATTATGGCTTGACAGTGATTCTCTAAACCATCTGTTTATAAGAGAATGATAATAAAGATTTTAGTAATTGCGGTAGGATTAAATTCATGAGTTTCTTCTAATTCTCTCACACTTTTTCGAAATTTATATAATTGTTTGAGTCCTTCAAAACTACTTTAGGCTCTACAATTTGCACAGGATAACACTAGTAATAATTTTAAGGAAACTAAAGATTGTTTTGGGTCCCCACAGGGCCTGTAAGGCCGTAAGATTTTAAATTGTGTTATCAGTACTGTCAAATAATTGTTTTTATTGGAATTCTAATAATGACCAAACAGTGTTATATTAAAATGAAATCCAAGCTATCAAATACTCTCTCCGTTTTAAAATATAAGTCATTCTAACTTTCTACACTTATATGATTATTAAGAAACAATATAGGATTGAATAAAAGTACTATATATTCTTAGTTTTTGAATCTCATAATTGAGTCATCAATAGTACAATGTCCTATTTACCCTTTTCTATAATTTTTTATTACTTCTTTTACAAAAAAAGACTAGGGTAAAAATTGAAAATCTCATAAAAAATTGATTCATGGACATTTAAGATGGAAAAGATATCTTATCGAAAACCTAAGTGACTTATATTATGAAGAAATAAAAAACTAGAATGACTAATTTTGAAACGGAGGGAGTGATATATATAAATTTTTGAGGTGCTTTCGACAATTCGACCAGTTAATATTAGTAAGGAATAATTTTCGGGTAATGCTATACCCACAACCAATTTTACTACTTTTCTCTTCAACTATCTTAGGTGACACACTCCTATCAGAGAGTTCTACCACTTATTCTAGACATACTCTCCAATAATAATTTGCCACCTAAAGTAGTGAAGAAATTTATAGTAAAATTGATATTGGGTGTGGCATTACCCATAATTTTCATTAGTGACAATGAAACTTTGTCAGAGTTACATTAGTATATGATTCTACCGTAGATGCTTTCTTCTGGAAACAGAAAGGAGAAATGGAAGCCGCTTCACGTCTAATGGTTTTGAAATTGCACATTTGGGGGAGCTTCAAAGCAGCGATTAATGCTGTAATTACTCTCAGTTATCTTAATCCTTTGTATCTGGATGTTCAATGTATTATATGGTTATCGCACTGTTTGCTTTGGCATAGCTGATGCTGCGGCTTCTTAGGGAATAGCTTGTTGTCCTCTAACTGCTTGGTTTTTGGTTGTCACTGCAGCATCTCTATTTCTAACTGCTTGGTTTTTGCCTTTTTGCATTGAGTTTATTTTAGTTGGGAGGATTAGATGGTGAGTGTTTTTATTGCTAAGAGGGGGCGCAATCGCAGTTCGCCCTCCCATGCCGCTCCATTCCTCGAGCTCTCTCCGGAGAGCTTGAAGATTATATGTTTTCTGCTGTTTTGTTCGGCTCTTCAAGGTTTCCTATCTATCTCCTTCCAATTATGATAAATCTCTTCCTTTATTTTCTGAAAATGATTGTTGTTGTGTGGGCTAGTAGTTCCCTCAGGGAGGCAACTCTGAGAACTGATCCTAAGGACTATATCCTCTTGGCTGTTCTCTCCACTATCTCTATTGCTGCTGTTGTCCACGGATGTAAGCGCTTGAGCTGCTTCTGGATTACTTCGATGGCCCTTGTTTGTTTCCTGGGTTGTTCTTGCAGGGCGCGAGGCTAGCAAGCAGGACCTTCTGCCGCGGCTTTTGGAAGCGGCCGGAGGTGTCTAATCGTTTTTGAGCAAAGCACTGTTAGGAACTCTGGTAGACCCCATTGGCTGCCCTTCATTTGGCAGGCGTAGCTCTTTTCCTCTGGCTAGACCGCTTCGAGCCATTCTCTGCGGAACCACCTCATGTAATTATAGCTCTTAATTTTGTTGCCTTTACGGCCATAGATCGCATTGGTTTTTGATTGTCGTATTAATTGTTTTACATCTTGTAAAACTTTCCATTTCTTATCATTTGTACATTAACTGAGCTATTTAATATATTTTTTTGATGGCTGGAGCCTTTCGGCTCTATCCGATATATCAAAAAAAAAAGAAATTGCACATTTGCCCTAATCATAATGTATCATGTATCCTTTTAAAAGTGCACATTTGCACTAATCATAATGTATCATGTTAAAGCAGTGAAACACCTATAGTGCACGCATTTTTATCTCATAGAACGATAAATTTAGTGAACGCATTTTTATCTCGTACAATGATAAATTGAATGCAGCTCATACATTATCTCCAATCTTTTTTCTCTAATATGATAATGGAAGAAGACTTTAGTGTTATTTGTCAATCTACCAACACATGTAACGCACGTATATAACTAATATAAAGGTGGTTTCAGGTTTGAGTCATCCATACGTCGAGTTTTTATTTATTTAAATTTTATTTTTTATCATTCTTTTAAAATTTTTGATCATTATTTTTTATTTTTAAAAATTATTAAAACGTGCATCACATGTGTAAATTACTACTATATATATATATGGGTTAAGGACGAACAAACACCTAAAGTTTATATGTATTTTCTGCACATACCTAAAATCAATATAATATTCCAATAGCACCCAAAGTTTTAAAAATTGGATCAAAAAGCACCCGTGTTAAGTTTTCCGTTAAGTTAATGGAATATTCTTCTCATTTAAAATAGTGTGAAATGTCAGTTTTGCCTATATCTCTTGACGAGTTTAAATTCCGCCATCTCCACTGCCATCTCCACAACACTACAACACACAAGGGATTTTCTGGCATTTTTCTGATATTCACCGGTGTTTTAAAACGCCGGTGAATAATTCACCGGCGTTTTTAAAATCTCCAGTGCTAATGCCGCCGAAAAAGGCGTCGCAGAAAAGGGGGGGTCTACACCGGCGTTTTTTACGAAAGCCGGTATTTTTGTAAGTTACACTGGCGGTCGCAAAAATGCCGGTGTAAGGCGTATTCAAGATTGCCCTCTTCTTCCCCTATAATCATTCTACACCGGCGTTTTTACAAACGCCAGTGTAGGTATATAAATTTTAAAAAAATAATATTTTTTTAAAAAAAACATGCAGCACTCTTACAATCAAAACCAGAATCTGGAGTTCAAATTATTGAATTACAAAGAGTGAAAAAGAATACTTTCACTGTCAAATTCAGGCAAAAATGCTACTAACTGAAATGAAACTTATACTTTTATATACTCATGAGATAACTGTCAATTGAAACCACAACATAAGTTCAAACAGAAATCTTTCATCACTAGTCACTCCTCTGTAAATCATAGTATGCAACTTCAGTTACATAATCCATCTCATCATCACTTAAAACCATACGGCAGAGAACAATCTCATTTTCAAACCCAAGCAACAAGCATGAACATTACGTTAGAAACTGATACTAATGTAGACATCATGATATAATTGTATATAAAGTTTAGATAAAAAAATTTCCATCACTAGTCGCTCCTAAAAAAATCATGGTGTGCAACTTCAGATACGTGAACCATCTCATCTCCAAATTCAGACAAAAACGCAACTAACCCATCTCCAAATGCATAACAATTTCAGTTTATTCTGAAGGCTATAAACCCCTTGCATGTTGACATTCAACCAAACTTCAAACAAGCACACACTATGCAGTGAGAGAATTTGAGAGTTCATTTCATTAACTACTGGATCATATATACTTCATCAAAACACAATATAACTAGCATCGGTTAATTATCTTAAAAAGTTGTCAAACTGCAAACTTCTTTCGATTGCAGATAAGAAAGCAAACTCAAACTGAAGAATGAAAAAAATGAAAAGGAAAAGTATGATGATTTTATATGCTAATTTTATATGCCCAGATCCCACTACATTTTTTCGTGATCAAATCTATATATGCTAATTTTATTATATCTATATATGCTGGAGGTCCCCAAAAGCAAATTAAAAATCATCACTACTTCATAAATAATATGAAAGAAGAAAGTAGACTTGTAGATACAAACATGAATAGATAGGCCAACCGGCCTACAAACTTAAGAATTTTAAGACTCCGTTTGAATGTGTGCATTTGAATTGGAGTAAGAATCCATTTACATCTCTAAAATATTTCCCATAATTTAGATAACTCTAATGAACTTTCATTGTAATGTCAAATGAACCAACAACATTAAAAGTGAATATAGTTTTGTTCACTGGATGGGTGGCCTATGCATAATAGCATCCTACACCCACATGCATTTGCATATACATACATGAGTGAAGAAACTATAAAGATACCATATAGATATCATAACTGAAGAATCAACCTAACATATGTGACCTATGCTTAATAGCATCACACAAATTTTCACTACACACTCCTTTCAGACGAAGAAGCACTGGAGGGACATAAGAATCCATTCCCTTAGTAACAATTGCTTTCCTATTAAGCAACTCCTAAATAAGAATCCTTCACATATTAGCAACAGTTCAGTATTACACTTGGAGAAAAGAGAAACTAAGACATTAATGAATACGGTCAGGACTCTTGAGGAGCGTCTACTTCACTGGATTCCTTACTCCTCTAATTGAAGTACACCCATTATCCGAAGATTTAAGATGTCAACCCCATAGTTTTTTGCACTTCAGCATACATCCCTAACACCCAATCGAACAAAAATGGCATCCAATTTGTCCCAACCATCAATCTGTTCTTCTTATCCATCCTCATTATAGATACCCAGAATTCTCAAACTAATCCATTCTCAAATTCTCAAATTCTCTACCTCCCAAATTCTCAAATTATCTACCTCACAAACTAACAAATTCTCTAAATTCCTAAATTCTCTACTTCACAAATTAATAAATTCCCAAATTCTCAAATTCATACCTAGGGGGTTTGCAAGATGGAGGAAGATGATGGTCATCGGAGAGACGGAGCAGGAACGGCGAGAGCGACTGAAACGACGACGTGGGGGGGGTGGGGGGGCGTGGTCGAAGCTAGGGTTTGTGAGAGAGACGTGGGGTTAGGACATGATTTCGGCTAGGGTTTGTGATTGGGGCTAGGGTTTGTGAGATAGAGAGGGGAATGGCGACGTGGGGAAGGGGGGATGGGGGGTACGTGTAACACCTCGGATTTTAAAATACCGAAAATATTCGTTTTTATGTTTTGTAGGGGTGAGAATTATTTTAAGGGATATCTTATTGATACTGGTATGGATATTTTAATTGAATTGGTGTAGATGATATGTTGAAGCCAAGAGTTGAGATTTTATGTGGAGAAATATTATTTATTTTATTTTATAATTTTGGAGGATTGTTATGAGATGATTTCATGTATTTTGTATTATTAGTATTATTAAAATATAAAGTTGGTGTTCATTTAAAATATTTTAGGGTATTGGGTGTTTATTTGCTAATAGCCCTTATTTAATTATTATTATTATTAATATTTTTATAAACCCCCCCATCCTCTCCTCCTTCCGTCTCCCGTCATTCTTTCGTTTCCATTCCCGATCGAAACCAACCCCGAACCCCACTTTCGGCCTCCACTTGTCCCCGCTCAAATCCACTTGGATTCTTCACCAAATCCAAATTAAACTGAGGGATATGCTAATTGAGGGGTTCTCTACATCGTGGAAGTGTCGGATTTTTGAAAGGATTTCGAAAAGGTATATCCTATTTTATTTATTCGTATGAAATTAAGTGTGGTTAGTTTTATTGAGTAGGATTATTATGGTAGAGAGATTTAGAGGTGTTGGAAGTGGAAGGTTTGAGGAATTAGTGGATTGTTAGAGAAATTATAAGTTGTTAGTAAATTAGGGTTTTGAGTTTGAAAAATAGAGATATATATATATATTAGAATTATCTCTTATATGGTGGTAAAAATTGTAGTGAGCCATTAGAATAAAATGGGGAGTAGTGATTTTAGCATAAACTCGGATTATAGGACTTATGAAATTGGGTAGGAAACTCGATTCTAAAAATTGTAGAAAATGCATATGAGGGTGTAGAGTATTATGCAAGGATTAATATGAATTTAGGATGATTTTTATAGGCTTCCAGCTCAATTAAATTGAGTAAAATGGATTATAAGTGAAAAGTGCACGTCGGGTATTTGGTGAAATGCCCGAGCAATATAGAGGTGAGAATTGGATGAATTCGGTGGTGTAGATGAGTCCCATTATTGTTGTTAACCCTAATTTGAGATATTAGGACAAGGGAATTGATGAAATTAGAAAATAGAAAATTTTCCTATTAGAAAGCCTCCGATCAATAGGTAAGTTCTTGTATTGGGGTTTGAATTTGAAATCCGTCGATGTAGCTCGCCTACGTATGTTATTTGTGACATGTGGGTTAAGACGAATTTGAATTTGGAGATCCGTAGGTCGAGTTTTGAGTTTCATGCTAATCGATCCTATAATTTCCTATTTAGGTGGAAAAAGTCGAACTTCAACTGGCTACAGGACGGACGTGCGACATCGTTTGCTCGATCCGTCAGGTGAGTATGTGTATTATAAGTATTTCTATATTGTGGCCGAATTTCGTGGCCTTTTGATATATTTTGTGGGAGTTATGCCAAAAGTAGACTTTTATTGAAAATACGGATTTTAAGGATCCAAAATGAGTTTTTGAGATATGTAGTGAAAGTGACTATTTTAAGTATATAAAATCTATAGAATGGGTTATTGTGATGTGTTGAAGTATAAAAATTAATTATATTGGATTGGTTATGCATACTTTATCCTGTGCATGTTTTGTGCTTGTTTGGGGCATATAGGCCCTTATAGGAAATTATAATTACATGGAGCATGGTGTGTGAGCTAGTATGCTGTAATTAGATATTATAAGATTTAATTAGAGGAAATAAGTGAATTAATGGGCAATAATATGACATGAAGGTTTATAGGTTAAACGACTTGGTGTATGTATATATGTGATGTACTGAGATGATAATTATATCGTGGACATCAGATGTGCATCAAATGCAAGATAAAAGGTAAGATGGTAAGTGTTAATAAAATGTGTTATTAATTCACATTATTAAAGTTAAGAATGTGGCAATTGTCTAATTAAAAGCTGTGATGCTTTGTGTTGATTTAATAAGATGAAAAGATGAGATAACAAATGGTTTTGTTGACCAGTACCTACAGCAATCCTGGGGGTTTGGGCTAGACCTCCTAATGCCCAAGGACCGGCTTGGGAATAGTGGACCCAAACTATGTTTGGGGTAAGTGGTTTTTATCGCCCAAGCTATCGGCTTGAGGCCCGGTTTCCCTTGATGATACCCCAGGTGGGACCTGGGAGAGCAGATACCTCCGGTGGGACCGGAGAGAGATATGATACCTCAGGGTAGACCTGAGAGAGTTGATACCCCAGGATAGACCTGGGAGAGCAGATACATTCGGTGGGACCGGAGAGAGATATGATACCTCAGGGTAGACCTGAGAGAGAGTTGATACCCCAGGATAGACCTGGGAGAGCAGATACCTCCGGTGGGACCGGAGAGAGATATGATACCTCAGGGTAGACCTGAGAGAGAGTTGATACCCCAGGATAGACCTGGGAGAGCAGATACCTCCGGTGGGACCGGAGAGAGATATGATACCTCAGGGTAGACTTGAGAGAGAGTTGATACCCCAGGATAGACCTGGGAGAGCAGATACCTCCGGTGGGACCGGAGAGAGATATGATTCCTCAGGGTAGACCTGAGAAAGAGATGATACTTTAGGATAGACCTGGGAGAGCAGATACCTCCGGTGGGATCGGAGAGAGAGATTATACCCAATGATAGACCTCGGAGAGCAGTTACCTCCGGATGGACCGGAGAGAGAGTACCCAAGTTCTACTTGGGGTTAGTGCTTCCCTCGCTAGTTCAGCTAGGAGGAAGACGTAGCCTCGAACGAGTAAGACTCTGTGTGAGCATCGGGCCGCGTGTTTACTAGTCTGTCGGCTTTCAATATATTGGGATACTATGGCTCACTGGTCGACAAACTAATAAAATAAATAAGTGTTAATAATAAATGTGGAAAGTACAGAAAGTGAATTGTGAATTGTGGATGAGAAAGAAAGTAGTTGTGAATGAAGTAAATGTGAAGGAAAACGAGTTATGAGTTAGTGTATGAAAAGTACTGATAAATGCAGTACGTGGTTAATTTAAAATGAAATAATAAAAGAGACATGTGTTCTTATGAATAGTACGAAGTAATTGTATTATGTATGTGATCATTCAAGTAAAATACAGTTGATATGTGTTGTACCTTGGAATTGTGTCAATGAACTACCCGCCCGCTATTTCTGTGGAAATGGTGGGAACTACCTGCCTTGGCATAATTCGCAGGGTGAGTTGGTATGATAGTGGTAATGATTAATGGAAATGAAGAATTAAGTAAAGTGAAGATGATAAGTGATTGAAGTGAATTAATAACCAAGCTATCGGCTTGAGATGTGATGTGATATTACCCAAACTGTGTGTTTGAGGTGCAGTGATTATTACCCAAGCTATCGGCTATGAGGTGTGATATGTTGTGGCCCCAAATTGTGTTTGGGGATTTAGTGAAAATGATAATAAGCCATATTGCTTATAAGAATGAGAATTACTAAAGGGGTATAATGAGATGGGAATGAGCTATAAAACATGTTTTTGATGTAATGAGTATAAGCATTCTATTAGTGATGTGTTAATGATGTGATGAAATGTGAGAGCATTGCAATAAGCATTAAGATGTTATATTTGCGTTATAAGACTTGAATGAATGTGGCATTATGAGAATAGAAGCAGATAGGTAAGAAGTGATACTTGTTGTATTTTAATAAAATAAATACCTGTATGATGAGATTGGTTATGAAATTGGTTATTAAGAGAGTATGTGTATTATGAGTTGTATTCAAAAAAATGGTTATTAATGAAAGGAGTAATAACATCATGTAGTTATATTCATATAATGCTATTATGACGATCCTTGTGGAAGAATGAATATTTGGGTTAGAGAATTTAAATTGAAAAGTAATGGATTGTATGTGTATTCGTACTATGCGGATGTAAAATAGGTATATATATATATACGAGGTTGATGTGAAGTATATCATGAAATGTGCGAAGTTATGGATAATTAAATAGTTGAATGCAGGATTGGCAAAGTATTTGATAGATCGTTGTATTGATGATGTTGTTGTATTCAGGATTCAGGTTGCATTATATTAACTTGGTATTCGTAAGTTTAAATTACTTTCTTTATACTATTTTAATTTGTTATTTGATTAATAACTATACTCACACCAGAAATGGCTGACCCCTTAGTGTTTGGGGGGTTAAGGGAGTCTGAGGACTACCCTACATCCCTCACTGTTACAGGTTCTCATCAGTGCAGAGGTGAGGCGTGGATTGGTAGGGTGAAGTTTTATTTTAAAAATTTGTACTAATTATTTATGTAAATAGTAAAATTTATGATCTAAATTGTATTATAGATGTGTAAGCATGTATATGATGATGATGAGTATAGTGTGGGGTGGTATGGTATGTTTGTGACCTGTACCCATCTCGTTGTGGTGTACCGGGCTCTGTGGTAGGTTTTACAAGGATTTTTCTAAATTTTGACCTCGTTTTTCAAAGAAATTTATAGTTTTTATTTGATATGTGATAATCCGTTATGAGTTTGTCCCCCAAAGCATTATTTTATATTGCCTCTATGTTTCTGCTCATTTTGGCCTGGGGAGCCCATGAAATTATTGTGTGTATTGTGAGCTACGGAATTTTGAGCAGAATTCCGTAAGCTATTTGTGTTTCGGGGCAAAATTTACAGGGGAAACTCTGCCAAAATTTTCCCTGAAATATAACTTTCTTAGTTTATGATTAATGTGATATAGAAATTGAAAGAATGGAATTTCGAGGTTTAGTTTTCAAAAAAAAAATTTAAAAAAATTGGGGTGTTGCAGTTGGTATCAGAGCTTAGGTTAACTAGGAATTTGTTAATCCTAGTGATCTTGCCATGTGAGTATGGGTTCATTATTGCTTAGTTGGAGATAGAGAGTGTATATTATGTTGGTGTTTTGTTGTAGAGTAGATTATATCGTGGAATGGTGCGATCCTCATTAGACTTTGGTCTGACCTTGAGTCAGCATTTCCTTTCATGACCCTGCATATGGGTTGACCTCAGTAGAAATTCCGGTGTGACATTGTGTACTATTGGAGTATTTTATTATATCGATTGCTGTGTGCTGTAAGGGGTATTCCCTGGAAATTTTGTGTGGGTCCTATGGGCGTATGTCCTATAGGTGTATATTTTATAGACTGAGGAGTGATGTGTGGTTCTGGTTTATCCCATATTTGGGGAGATAGATTGATTGTTTGGGAAAGGTTATGCAGGTCATATGCATAGTTGGGGTATGATGCAGGGAGGATTCGGGTGAGACCGCCCGATGAACCCAGTTTTAGACTGTATGTAATGCCTTGGACGATGAAAATTATGCCCGTTCGGGTTCAGTAGAAATATCTAAGGCGAAGATTGAGATTGTTGATGGGGTTTGCAAAGTTTTTGATATATTCGAAGGGGTTTTTTGTCCCCCACCTTGGTGAACTCTAGAGTTCAAGGTTGATTTGATATTTGGTGTGACTTCTATTTCTAAAACAGCTTGTGCTCTAGCACTTTAGGAATAAGGAAAGATGAAAGAGAATTTGAGGTGATGCTTTTGGAAAGGATTCTCGGTTCAAGTGATACGCTGTAGGGTGCTTCTGCGGTATTGTAACAAAGAAGGTAGTTCACCGAGAAGGTGTACTAAGTAAGGTGATTATTAAGTATTTATTGTTGAGAATAGATAATTGGTTGGATTAGTTGTAGAGAGTGTCATTAATCTCTCGATTAGAGTTGCACACCGTGTACTATCAGATAATCCTTGAAGAGGGAAAACATCTCAGGAATTGTTTTTCGTACTCGGTATGAATTGTATGAGTTCTTAGTGATATCTTCTGGATTGGCGAACGTCCCTGTAGTTTTTATGAATTTGACGAATTGGACCTTTCACCCTTATATTAACAGGGTATGATTGTATTTGTATATGATATTTGGTGTATTTTCGCAGTGTGGAGGAGCATAGATGGCACCTCCGAACTGAGTTGTAGACTCGTTGGGACTAGAAGCGGTATGAAAAGTGTATAGATTGTCATTTTTGGGAGTGAGAAGTGTGATTTTGGAGGACACATTGTGTCTGTTGAAGGCGTATTTGTGGATCCGAAGAAAATTACAAAAGGTGAAAAGACGGGAAATACCCTCGGATGTGTTGGAAATTCAAAGTTTCTTGGTTTTAAGTGGCTATTATCGGAGGTTTATTCATCGGTTTTCTATTATTGCTGTATCGATAACTCATTTTATCATAAAGAATGAGCCGTTGGTATGATCCGAACAACGTGGAAAGATATTTTCAAGGGTTAAAGGAAGATGAACGACAGCTCATGTTTTGATCATCCCGAGAAAGGAGTGCATGTAGTACCGGATCAGGTGGAGTTTGATGCCTGAAGGCACGCTTGTGGCTTATATCTTGAGGCAGTTATGGTTATACGGGGCGCGTGAATTACGCAGATTTGAAATTAGTGACAGTAGGGCATGCATTAAAGGTGTTGAGAAATTTGTTTTTCAGAAAATAGTTTTAGCTTTTTCTGTGATCGTAAGAGTTTGAACATTTGTTCGTGTAAATGATTTGAGCAGGAGGCACTAAACATGGCTTGAGTACTATGGTAGCTTGGTATGGAAATAAAATACCACCCGGGGAAGAAATAAGGTGATGAATGCTATAAATGGAAAGAATGTTTTGTCTTAATGACGTCCCAAGAGTGGACGGTGTTCAATTCAATAGATCAATTTGATTTTGTTTCAGTAGTAGTGGTTGATCCGACCCTATATATCGGTAGTTTATCAATACAGTTGTTTATCCTACAGTTGACCAGCCAAACTTGAATTCAAAATTTCTGTTTGTGACAGAGGATGCATGGTTGAATTCTGGATGAGATTAATGAATGTGATGCAGATTGGTCAGTAGGCAATAGAAAATTCTTGTTATTATCGTAGATTTGGTGTTCTTGATGAGGATGGCCTGTGATGGAGAGTGTTCCTTATGCTCGGTATGTTGTCATTCTTGGTGGCATGAAGATGAATCAAGATTCCAGGAGAATAATTTTGTGGTCCGGAACAAGGAAGAATATTAATTATTAGGTGAGCATGGATAAGCCTCTTTTGAGGTGTGTAGTGAACAAGAGAAAAGGTGACGCCCATCAGCGGCGAAAGCCTATTGGAGTTAGAAATTGAAGATTTGGGTATTCTTGAAAGTATCCTTTATTCATGGAGTATGTCGTTTTAGAAATCGGGAAAAGTTAGACCCGAGGTATGATGGCCCTTCAGAGTTTTAGAAAGAATTGGAATTGTGGTATATTGTTTGAAGCGTATCTTTGAGATATCGGGCATTCTTGATGTAATTCTTGTTTCTATGTCGAGAAAGTGTGAAGGATCTATCTTAAGTGTGGAGCCGTTGTAGATTGAAGTCCAGCTGGATGTGGCATTGGATGTGACAGATCCTATGAGGCCAGTGGTTATTATAGATCGATAGTGTGATCGACCAGACGACAAGTTGTGCAGTTGTTAAAGGGGCAATGAAGTTCTGATGCAGATAGTGTCCTTGGAATCTTAGGAAATGGTGAGGGGTAAGTATCTTGACTTTGTTCGAGGAGTTTTCTTAAACCCCATAGCTCGAGGACGAGCTTCTTTTGAGGTGTGTAGAATGTAACACCTCGGATTTTAAAATACCGAAAATATTCGTTTTTATGTTTTGTAGGGGTGAGAATTATTTTAAGGGATATCTTATTGATACTGGTATGGATATTTTAATTGAATTGGTGTAGATGATATGTTGAAGCCATGAGTTGAGATTTTATGTGGAGAAATATTATTTATTTTATTTTATAATTTTGGAGGACTGTTATGAGATGATTTAATGTATTTTGTATTATTAGTATTATTAAAATATAAAGTTGGTGTTCATTTGAAATATTTTAGGGTATTGGGGGTTTATTTGCTAATAGCCCTTATTTAATTATTATTATTATTAATATTTTTATAACCCCCCCCCCCCCATCCTCTCCTCCTTCCTTCTCCCGTCATTCTGTCTTTTCCATTCCCGATCGAAACCAACCCCGAACCCCACTTTCGGCCTCCACTTGTCCCCGCTCAAATCCACTTGGATTCTTCACCAAATCCAAATTAAACTGAGGGATATGCTAATTGAGGGGTTCTCTACATCGTGGAAGTGTCGGATTTTCGAAAGGATTTCGAAAAGGTATATCCTATTTTATTTATTCGTATGAAATTAAGTGTGATTAGTTTTATTGAGTAGGATTATTTTGGTAGAGAGATTTAGAGGTGTTGGAAGTGGAAGGTTTGAGGAATTAGTGGATTGTTAGAGAAATTACAAGTTGTTAGTAAATTAGGGTTTTGGGTTTGTAAAATAGAGACATATATATATATATATATTAGAATTATCTCTTATATGGTGGTAAAAATTGTAGTGAGCCATTAGAATAAAATGGGGAGTAGTTATTTTAGCATAAACTCGGATTATAGGACTTATGAAATTGGGTAGGAAACTCGATTCTAAAAATTGTAGAAAATGCATATGAGGGTGTAGAGTATTATGCAAGGATTAATATGAATTTAGGATGATTTTTATAGGCTTCCAGCTCAATTAAATTGAGTAAAATGGATTATAAGTGAAAAGTGCACGTCGGGTATTCGGTGAAATGCCCGAGCGATATAGAGCTGAGAATTGGATGAATTCGGAGGTGTAGATGAGTCCCATTATTGTTGTTAACCTTAATTTGAGATATTAGGACAAGGGGATTGAAGAAATTAGGAAATAGAAAATTTTCCTATTAGAAAGCCTCCGATCAATAGGTAAGTTCTTGTATTGGGGTTTGAATTTGAAATCTGTCGATGTAGCTTGCCTATGTATGTTATTTGTGACATGTGGGTGAAGATTGATTTGAATTTGGAGATCCGTAGGTCGAGTTTTGAGTTTCATGCTAATCGATCCTATAATTTCCTATTTAGGTGGAAAAAGTCGAACTTCGACTGGCTACAGGACGGACGTGGGACATCGTTTGCTCGATCCGTCAGGTGAGTATGTGTATTATAAGTATTTCTATATTGTGGCCGAATTTCGTGGCCTTTTGATATATTTTGTGGGAGTTATGCCAAAAGTAGACTTTTATTGAAAATACGGATTTTAAGGATCCAAAATGGGTTTTTGAGATATGTGGTGAAAGTGACTATTTTAAGTATATAAAATCTATAGCATGGGTTATTGTGATGTGTTGAAGTATAAAAATTAATTATATTAGATTGGTTATGCATACTTTATCCTGTGCATGTTTTGTGCTTGTTTGGGACATATAGGCCCTTATAGGAAATTATAATTACATGGAGCATGGTGTGTGAGCTAGTATGCTGTAATTAGATATTATAAGATTTAATTAGAGGAAATAAGTGAATTAATGGGCAATAATATGACATGAAGGTTTATAGGTTAAACGACTTGGTGTATGTATATATGTGATGTACTGAGATGATAATTATATCGTGGACATCAGATGTGCATCAAATGCAAGATAAAAGGTAAGATGGTAAGTGTTAATAAAATGTGTTATTAATTCACATGATTAAAGTTAAGAATGTGGCAATTGTCTAATTAAAAGCTGTGATGCTTTGTGTTGATTTAATAAGATGAAAAGATGAGATAACAAATGGTTTTGTTGACCAGTACCTACAGCAATCCTGGGGGTTTGGGCTAGACCTCCTAATGCCCAAGGACCGGCTTGGGAATAGTGGATCTTTTTTCACCAATAATTCCTCCATTTAGGATCAAGACTGTCCTAGTTTCTAGGATCATAAATATTCAATGGAACATTCTCAATGCCATCGCCATTGCCATTCAAGCTAGGTTCCTTCACATTTTCTTCCATAAGCTTCCCAACATTTTCTCCTACACGTTCATCAACATGTTCTTCAACATATTCCTCCTCCATAGGTTCCTCCATATGTTTCTCTGCTTCTGCTACTACCTCTGTAGATTCCTCCTCATTATTTTCAACATTATTCAATTCAGAATCATTCATTTTTTCAATAACATAATGATCTACATTAACTGAATCTTCATTAACTGGACATTGTGGGTTTTTTACAAAAAATCTATCAAGAGCTCCTCTTTGATCTTAGACCAATTGCTCTGATTTTCTTCTTTTTATGTGTTTAGCATGACTAAAATCATATTCCTAATGGGAGGCATTCTAGATTTCTAGAAATATATCACAAGAGGAAAAAAAACATAGAACACAATTTTATCAACATCGAATAATTTCAATATGTTTAGACACCCTAAATCTGATACTCATATCATGAATGATTGCACAAAAAGTTACCTCAATTGAATAATATTTGTGGAAGAAAAAAAATCATAGTAAATTACCTTTGAGAATTGCAAACTTTGGAGTTTGAAGGATGACAATCAATTATGAAGAGTGAGAGAGATGATGTTGCATCACTGAAAAAAATGATAAAGAATGAACCTTTCATTTATATGTGAGAAAGTTAAAAAGTTGTGAAGAATAGGGTTGTTTTTCTTTCTTTTCTTGGGAATTCTGAGCGTCAGCAACAAAAAGCAAAAAAGGGAGTTGGGGGATAAAAAACAGAGTTGAGTTGATAATTGGAGCTAGGTCACGCACGAGTATGTACATTACAACAAAATAGGGATTAAAGTTAGGGTTTAGCACTAACTTGGGGATTGATTAAGGTAAGTTAGCCCAACCTACTTGTATGTGGGCCTCCAGCTGACTATGCATTTGAATCGATGCAATTGCTTGGAAAAAATAAAAGAAACAAAAAATCCGACCAGATTGCTTCGAACCTGTGGCCATTTAAAATCCTTGATTGGTCTTAACTAACTGAGCCATTATGCTAACTATTTATACAGTATTTTTTTGTTACTTATTTAAAATTCGTATGGTATACTAAATTTCGGGGGGCCCTATGCGCTTGCACCACTTGCCCACCCCCAGGACCTGCCCTGATACTTTTTGGGACCCTTGTCAACGATCCACAATGTTCACATTACTATTTATGTCGTAATATATATGTCGGTATAATTAAGTAGTTTGGAGATTGTTTATCCATGCTTTGAATGGTTGCAAAATGAACAATTTGTTAATCACATACAAAATTTGATTGTACGATGCATGATTTAAAAGTTTCTAAATGAGTTGATATTTTGTACACATACGTCTTATGACATAAAAAATAAAATGAACGATATAGATCGTCCATATTGTTAAGTTTAATAGAGAGAATGAGAAAAGATTATTGGGTTGATTATAACTTATTATAATATCTCCTCTATATAGGAGAGAAGGAAAAACTAAGCTAATACATATTCTGATATGGGAATAAACTAAACTGAGTAATGTAATATCTAATATAATATCTAACATCCCATCTCAAACTCACGGTGGGTCGAACTGTGTGAGTTTGCTCACCTAGTATCGAAACCTCTGGATAGTGTGAGATTGGTGAAAATGTCTGCTGTCTGCTGTAAAGAGGTCACAGAATGAAAAGAAATGGTCTCTGCATCAAGACGCTCACGAACATAGTGGCAATCAATATCAATGTGTTTTGTCCGCTCATGAAAAACTGGGTTGCTTGCAACATGTAAGGCACTTCGGTTATCATGATGAAGAGGAGTAGCTCTTGTAAGAGTGACACTCATATCTGATAATAGCCACCAGGCATGAACAATCTCTCTAGTTGTAGCTGCCATCGCTCTGTACTCAACTTCTGTGAAAGAACATGCAACAACTGTCTATTTCTTACTTCTCCATGAGATCAGTAATCTCCAAGAAATAGACAGAAACATGTGTAGACTATCTGGTAGTAGGATTACCCGCCCAATCTGAATCAGAATATGCACCAAACTTCAGTCTAGTTATAAAAGTCATGAATAATGAGCGAGTGATAGGGCCCCGAAGATATATAAGGATTTGAAGAAGAGCACTGTAGTGAACTGATCGAGGAGCTGAAACAAACTGACTGACAATACTGACTGCATGAACAATATCGGGTCTGGTCATGCATAAATAGACAAGCTGTCCAACAATTTTCCTATATCTAGTGGGATCGGGAATGAGCTCACCAAATGTGGGATGAAGCTTCATGTGAAGCTCTAAGGGAGTATCAGCTAATCGACTATCAGAGAGATATGCAGTGAAGATAATGTCTGATGTTTATTTATGCTGAGAGATAAGTAACCCCCGAGATCTGTGGGGAATCTCTAGATCTAGAAAATAGTATAGTCTGCCAAGATCCTTCATATGAAACTTCTGGTGAAGGTATTTCTGAGTAGATGCAATGCCTGCGGAGTCATTGCTGGTGTATGCCCTAGAGGCCAGTTGTGTATTGACATTACTAGTTTACATTGCATTATAATATTTATTTCATATATGAGGTATTTCATTTATTGTGTTGTTTATTGTGATTAAATGAGCATAATAAAGTCCTTAGAATAGTAGGTTCAATACCATGGAATATCAAGTGCATGACTTGATTGTGAGATCCTATTGGTTGTAATTAGAACACTATTCTTAAATGTCCATAGTCAAGTATTATTGTGAATTAGGACAATAATAATGCATAGAGACTAGTATGTGCGTAGACTGATGACCATATTTCACGGGTCATGGATATGAGATATCAAGTCTTCACATGGGTACATATTAGAGTAATAATGTACTGGACTTGTAATACCCCCGATTTTTAAATAATATTTTTAATATTAATAGATGAATTAAAATGATTTTTGGGATTTAATAAACATTTTTCTGAAATTTATAATTTTACACGTGCAAAACATGTGCAAATATTTTCTTGGAAAATTCAAAGTCAAAAATTATTTTGGGGAAACTCATTATTTATTATTAGATATTATTTGTGAATTTTTTGGATTTTTCTGATAATTATTTGACCGATTTGTAAATATTACAAAAAGGATGGACTTTTGTGCAAAATTACTACTAGGAGTGAAAACTCCAGATTTTTGAATTTTTGGGCTGAACATGATGCCTAGTCAACTCATAGGTTAAGAGTTTAATTTTTGTTTTAATAAATTTGGTTTATTTTGCAAGTTTTGATCAAGAATGTTCTTTTTGGAAAATTGCCACTTAGAGGGGCAAAAGTGCAAATTCGTTTTATGGTATTTCAAAACAGTGCCGGCTAGTTATAGGGTAGTTTTTCTTCTTTTTAAATCTCAATTAAGTTGGTTTTATTCAATTTCCAAGTATAAGGATTTATATATGCAAAGATATATTTATAAGAGGTATTTTGTAGATCTATTCAAGAAACCCTAGATACTTGGAATCCCTGACCTATATAAGGTGAGGTGTAGCCATCTCTTTGCTGCACAACACAAAGGAATTTCTTATTATTATTTTTCTTGGAGTTTTAAAGCGAGGATCTTGGTTTTCTTGTGAAATGACAGATTTCTCTTATTTCTTTATTATCTTCGGTTGATTCTTCAATAAGGTGAGTGACATGTATTTGTTTTCTTATTGTTCTAAGTATGTTGCATGTGATGATTTATCTATTAGAAAGCATGTTAGATGATGGTATGATGATATATGAATTTTTGATGAGTAGATGAATTAAAAAGTGAATCTTTTCATGAGATTACACTATTGATGATTAAAACCCTAATTAATGACTTGTGATTGTTAAAGAACCTAATAGAAATCATGAGTAGGCTGGTTTCTTTCCGATTATTACTAATTTGGTTGATTATAATGAATGATATGTTGTATAATGCACAAATTGAGCAAAGGTGAGATCTTTACCGTTGGTTGTAGATATATACACACTGTTGATAAGTTTTGATGGATAAAACTTGATTGTTGCATGTTATAATTGTATATATTCACGAATAAATTATTGGGATCAGTAGGGTTTGTGTATAACAAGTTATGGAAGGTTTTATTGAATCAAAAGATCGAATTTTTGAAGTAAAGAGGAGGTTGAGTTCTTTAGGTCTGATTACTAACAGACTGAAAATTGGGTTTTGTGGATTTTGTGAAGTTTTGATTGGATTTGTGTTGTTCAATATTGAATCAATTTGAAACCTTTTACTAATCTTATTTGATGGAGTTTTGATGCTTAACTGATGCACAAATACACATATACACACTTTTACTGATTTTGAAGAATTTTGTGAAAGATTTACTATTTTGAGATCTTGATTGTTTTAATGTGTTTTATAAACTCCTATATGTTATACAAGTTATATCCAACTATCTCAGAAATTTAGTTTTTACAAATTTGCATTTTTATAAAGTAAATCAATGTATCAGTAAAACATGCACAACCTTCAAAACTGCAGTCTATAGGGATCGACATTCGACTGTCCATTTTCCAATAGTCGACTGTCACCATCTTGACTGTTGGGTTCCTTGAGTTTTTGGATTTTCGCAGGACAGTCGACTGTCCATTTTCCAACAGTCGACTGTCACTTTCCTAACTGATGGTTTTCTTGAGTTTTCAGATTTTTGCAGGACAGTCGTCTGGCCATCTTTCAACAGTCGACTGTCATTACTCTGGCTGATGGATTTCTTGAGTTTTCTGATGTTTTCCTTAAATGATTGGTTCTTCGATATTGTGGGTTATTAATCTACTGTTTTTAAATGATGTTTTACTACAAATTACTGTATTTTACAGAAAGTTATATTTTGTTTCTAATAGAATTTAAATTACATTTGTATGACTTTATAAAGAGAGATATGTGTGATTTTCAAAGGAATTGATGTTTCGTGATATTCTACGACTTAAAAATATAATTTTTGCTACTTAATGAATTAGTATTTTTAGTAAAATATTTTGGAATTCCATGAGTACATCAATGGATTTGGATGTTCTCGTTTTCTTGTTATAAATGCTTTGATGTGGATTTATGAGTTTATCGAAAGTTTTGGTGTTGATGGTTGAGTTATGAATCTTTAGAGATTGAGTGGAGCCTTAGCTACCGGCAGTTGAGATTTTGGTTGTTATTCAGTTGAGTTAAGCCCGGTAGGGTACACCAACTCTAAGAGATTCAAAATCTAATAATTAATTTACTTAACAAAATAAGGAAAAGCACTAGAATGTGATATGGTGAAATGAGAACATGGGTTATGGACCCCAGTACAGCTTACGGTGTGAGATAATCCCCGGAATTATCGAGGTGTGAGTGAAATGGTCTCCAGAATTACATCCGGTGTGGGATTGATCTCCGGAATTATCGGGGTCGAGGCGACACTCATGGAATATTTGTATGATGAGGCGCCACAGCTTGCGGTGTGGGGTATTCTCGAAGATTCCCAGGTGTGAGTTAAATAGTCTCCGGAATTATCTGTGAATATATATTGACCTCCGGAATTATCGGGACATGGGCCAATACTCATAATTTATCTATATCTCGTAGTTGTCATCGTGGTAGGATTAGTTGCATAATGAGGGATTAAATCTTATCAAGTGGAGAACGATAAGGGCTTGCATCGGACTTATGTAGAGTGGGATGCATAGAATTCGACAAGTATGCATTAGAGAGTCAGCATATAACATTGGTGTTTTCTTGACTTGGTATTTATGTATGTTGTTTTCCTGTTTTTCTACACTTAACACTTAGCCTAGTTTCACTTGATGTTTTCATATTTTATTTATTGTTATTTCTTATTCCATTATTACTTCTGTTGATACACGTTGTTTATGACTCTATGCCTTATGTTTTACTTATGTTGCATTTATTTTATGTCGCTCACATCGTTATGTCTGACCCCTGTAGTTTTGGAGATTAGGGTTATCCCTAACCTCATATTTTACATGTAGGTGCTTATAGCCTGGGATTTGGATGCTTGTGCTAAATTAATGTTGTGGCTTATGTAAATTGTAAAAGAATGTGTTGTAAAAGAAAGAATTTGTAATTCAAGGTGTTTGTTTTTCCGCTGTACTTTGTAAAGAATTAATGTAATAGGAGTTGAAAAATTTATCTGTGTTTTGGCTATATTTACTATTACAATTGAGGTTGATGCTGGGAATTGTGTCACGTATTTTTGAGATATCATATTGGAAATTCGGGGCGCTATAGGACTGACCCACCATGAGAACGCTGCATGGATCGTTACGTAAGTGTCATAAGCGGTTCCCACAGTGACCATGGTGTATGTAGTCCTTTGACTTGAAGTTACCTACATGATAAGTTGTACGTTTTAATGTCTTCAAACGTTGCCTATAATAAGGTGATTATAAAGTCAACTATTGGATATATTACAAATCATGCGGAGGGATGTGAATGACTTAGATAGGATTTGTTATTCTTACATAACATGAGCGATATCTATGGTCCCCTTGATTAAGTGAGACTACAAAATGCATGGCCATGCTCAAATGAGTCAATATGAGATACTGAGCTTATTTGTTTTAGTAAGTCTACTCGGAGATCAAGAAACCAAAGATTGAACTATACATGGGTGACACGCTCTATACCTTGTGGTCAATTAAGATATTTGGACAAAGGGACTAGACTATATGGTAACATTGGTCACGGATAGGTTATGTCAAGTTACTGACATACCCACTACTTGAGTAGCAGTGATGTATTGCTAGATATCGCTCACCATTTGTAATTAGAATATGATTTTAGTATCACTGTCAACGTAATGGTAACCTATGGTTCACACACTTAGAATGGATCGAAATTGGGATTTAAATTCATAAGATGAATTTAATTGGGAATCCATGTAAGATTTGAACTCCTGACATTGGTTGGATATTTAATTAGATTAAATGGGTTGACTAAAGTTTAGAGGCCCACACACGAATTTGTTCTAGGTCGAATTATGAGCCCAACAAGCTCGTTACTCTCTTAGGGTTGATTTACTGCAACTATATATATGATATATTTCTGTGGAAAAGTTACATATGAGAAAACCCTAGCCGTCACAGAAATTGTGAGAGAGAAATCGTGAGGAACAACCCCATCCCGTAACTAGCACCACGGTGTGAGGAAAGCTTGATTTTGGTATGTTCGTGTGGATACCGTAGAGGCACTGCAACATTGTAGTGCTGTGATCGACATATCTTGGAGACAGCAGATCCATCCTTAAGGTATAACTCCTAAACACATTTTATGGTTTTTGCATGGATCCATGGCTAGGTTTCAATATTTTGTAATTTTCCGCTATTTATTCAATTTGTGTTTGCCACTGAAACCTAATAGTGGGAGCTGAGCCACTTGCGAAACCATAATTCGGTTATGAAAGATATGTGACTATTTGTGATATGTTCGCACTTTTGGTAAAAAGATTCATATGTGACATAATTTTTGCAATAGTTGCAATATAAGGATTCTTTTATGTGTTGGTTGTTAACACAAATGCCGCACTAGGGTAGCCATCGGTTTGGAACCATTGACAACCCTGGAAAGATGTGATTTGCAGTGACGTTAAGGTTTCTAAAAGCATGAATAGTTCATGCACCTGCATCGTCTCCTGTGGTATTAGGGTTTCTTAAAACATGAAGGGTTCACGCTCTGGCAATGGTAAGGGATATGAGGCAATTTTTGCTTCGGGGCGCTGCCCTACGACCCCACAAGGGGCGGCCTCCCCTTAACCCCCGTGACAGCTCTGCGTAGGGCAATAATGATTCTCCAAAAACCAATCCTTTTTAAATAAACTAAATAAAATCATAACAACATATTCTTTGATTATTATGTTCTGTGATGCATGGTGCATGGTTGTGGCCTTAGTTCTGTGATGCTTGGTTCTATTCTGTGATGCATGGTTTATATTCTGTGATGTATTGTTTATATATTTTGGTATTTAGAATACGACCTCCGTGTCCGTCCTTTCTCTCTACATTCGCAATGTAATCATTTCTCTCTAAACTCCAATTGTACATTCTTTCTTTATATGTAAATGTTATCTCACTGAGGAGGCAAAGAATTGTTTATCTTACAAGGACAAGATTAGGAAGTTGCTTGGAGAAGACGGTATAATCCCTTTGTTCTGTTATTGATACTCTTATTGGCTTGAGAGAATCAATGTGTTCGGGCCACAACCATGTCACATAAATTTTATGCTTTTAATTTTTTATGAGATGCATTGTTGTATGTTAATGGATGATGAATGGTGAGATCAATTAATAAAATAACAAAAAACCCACAAAGTAAATATTAAGTTTCAATAAGATGCCTGCCAATGAATGGCACTCGTCTAGGCTAGGATCGATTAAGTGTAGGTCTGCCAAAGCAGGGTGCCTTTATCCATCCTAGTGAGACGCGATGAGATAAAAATAATATTCAATTGCCAACCATTGGGTCTGACTTAACTAAACTATTTCAATAGGATTGAAGGTTTAGAGGCATAGAGTTGGGCTTTGGTTGATAAGATAGATTAGAGTAAGTGTTATTCACCTAACTATCCAAGAGTTGCATATGATGTACTTGGGAAATGTTCCCTACCTAAATAACTGAATTTTGGGTGATCAGCCAAAGTTGACTCAGAAATAGGTGAAATATGGATCTTGGCCTACTAGAAAATCTTACGATGGGATTTTCCGAGTCAATGAGGAGGGTCGTTGATTTGAATAAAATAGTAGGAGGTATATTTAATAAAAGAACTTATTAAATATTTCAATGTCATGATACATACTCTGCATATTTCTGTTGATGGTTAAATATTTCTTACTTTGGATATTTCTGTGAAATAATATTTATTTTGCATAATTCTGTTGATAGATTACCATGGCATCCAACACATCAAGTAACCTATCATTGCGATCTGTCCTTGAGAAGGAAAAACTATTCGGGAAAAATTTTCTAGACTGGTAAGGAACCTAAGGATAGTACTTAGGCACGAGAAAAAGTTGTATTTCTAGATCAGCCTGTTCCTGAACCACCTACTGCAAATGCGCCTCGCACCGAAAAGGATGCTCATAAGAAACATCAAGATGATGCCTTGGACGTTGGATATCTCATGCTAGCCACCATGAACGCTGAGCTTCAGAAGCAACATGAGAACATGGATACCTACGATATGATCGTACACCTCAAGAGGCTCTATCAAGAGAAGGCTAGCATAAGAGGTATGAAGTCTCAAAGGCATTGTTTCAGTGCAAACTGGCAGAAGGAAGTCCTGTTGGAACTCATGTGCTCAAGATGATTGGGTACATAGAGAATCTTGAAAGGCTTGGTTTCCCATTGGGTCAAAAGTTGGCACTGACTTGGTCCTGCAATCATTGCCGGAAAGATAGTCAATTCTTCATGAACTACAATATGAATGAAATTGACAAACCTCTGCCAGAATTGCTAAGCATGTTGAGAACTGCTGAGCAGAACATTAGTAAGGGAAAGACCATTTTGATGGTTCCACATGCCAAAGGTACGGGCAAGGTCAAAAAGTAGATTAAGAAACCCAAGGGCAAGGGGAAGGGCAAGGGAAATTCCAAGCCCAGCACTTCTGCCTTGAAACCTAAGGGTGGGGTGGCCAAGGAGGGCACATGCTTCCACCGTGGTGAGACGGGACAATGGAAGAGGAACTGCCATAAGTACCTGGAGAAGCTTAAGAAAAAGAAAGGAAATGAGACTTCCGCTACAGGTATTTTTGTTACAGAATTCAATTTGTCTACCTCTTCATCTTGGGTATTAGATACTGGACATTTGTGTAAATATGCAGAATCTCAAAAGGAGTAGACCATTGGCTAAGGGCGAAGTTGACCTACGAGTTGGAAATGGAGCAAATATTGCTGCTTTAGCTGTAGAAATTTGTCATTTATCATTTCCCACTGGGCTTATTATTAAATTAGAGAACTGTTATTTTGTTCCTGCTATTAGTAGGAATATTATTTATATTTCTTGTTTGGACAAGAAGGCTTTTTTCATTTATAATAAAGGACAAAAGTTGTTTTATTTATTTGAATGATATTTGTTATGGTAGTGCACAATTGAGTAATGGACTTTATATTCTCGACCTCGAAATGCCCGTCTATAATACAAATACTAAGAGGTTCAAGTCAAATGATACGAACCCAAATTATCTCTGGCATTGTCGTTTGGGCCACATAAATGAGAACTGCATATCCAAAATCCATAAAGATGGATTCTTGGACTCATTTGATTTTGAATCATATGAGATATGTGAACCTTGGTTGTTGGGCAAGATGACAAAAACTCCATTCACTGGAAAAGGTGAAAGGGCTAGTGATCTATTAGGTCTCATACATAATGATGTCTGTGGATCTTTCAACACATTGGCTAGAGAAGGTTTTCAGTACTTCATTACATTTACTGATGATTTCAGTAAATATGGGTTTGTGTATCTCATGAAACACAAATCAGAATCATTTCAAAAGTTCAAAGAATTCAAGAACAAGATACAAAACCAACTTGGTAAAAGTATTGAAGCCATTCGATCAGATCGCAGAGGTGAGTACTTAAGCCAAAATTTTGATGACCATCTAAAAAAGTGTAGGATAATATCTCAACTCACTCCTTCTAGAACACCGCAATGGAATTGTGTCTCTAAGAGGAGAAACTAGACCTTGCTAGACATGGTCCGATCCATGATGAGTCATACAGATCTTCCTAGCTTCTTCTGGGGACATGCTCTATTAACAGCTACTTTCACACTTAACCGTGTTCCATATAAAACGGTTCAAGAGACACCATATGAGATATGGACTGGGAGGCGTCCTAGTGTCTTTTATGAAGATTTGGGGCTGTGAAGCCGATGTAAGGCACCAAGTCCCTGATAAACTTGGTCCCAAATATGATAAATGCTTCTCTGTAGGATATCCCAAGGAAACCAATGGATACTATTTCTACAATCCAACCAGAGGCGAAGTGTTTGTCGCATGGACTGTTGTATTCCTAGAGAGAGAATTCGTCTCCAAAAAAACCAGTAGGAGAACGATAGAACTTGAAAAAATTCAAACTTCACAAAGTAGCAGCGAACCAATGATGAAAAGGGGGCAGACTCACAAACTGTTGTGGAACAACCACCTGCTCAAGTAACACACGGCCTACGTAAGTCTAGTAGGATACCTCATCAACCCGATAGATATAGATTTCTCGTGACTCAACATGGTGATATATTACTTGTGGATCAAGATGAGCCTACGACCTATAAGGAAGCCCAGATTCTGAGAAATGGCTTGAGGCCATGAGATCTGAGATGTTATCTATATATACCAACCAAGTATGGACCTTGGTAGACCCACCTGAAGAGGTAAAACCTATTGGGTGCAAATGGGTTTTCAAGAAGAAAACTGACATGGATGGTAATGTGCATACCATTAAGGGGCGGTCGGTGGCTAAAGGTTTCAAACAAGTTCATGGTGTAGACTATGATGAGACTTTTTCCCCAACTGCCATGCTTAAATCCATTCGGATCTTACTTGTTGTTGCAACATATCATGATTATAAAATCTGGCAGATGGATGTCAAAACTGCTTTCCTAAATGGAAATCTTCTCGAGGATGTGTACATGACACATTCTGAGGGTTTTGTCACTCCAAAGGATGCTAAAAAAGTGTGTAAACTGCAACGATCTATTTATGGATTAAAGCAAGCTTCTAGGAGCTTGAATCTTCATTTTGATGATGCAATAAAAAATTTTGGTTTCATCAAGAAAGAAGATTAACTTTGTGTCTACAAGAAGGTTAGTGGGAGCACAGTTGTATTTCTGGTATTGTATGCAGATGACATACTATTCATTGGGAATGTCATCCCTAACTTATAGTCTGTAAAGACTTGGCTAGAAAAATGCTTTTCCATGAAGGACTTGGGTGAAGCTATCTATGTATTAGGTATCAAGATCTATAGACATAGATCAAGGAGAGTGCTTGGCCTAAGTCAGTGTACATATATAGACAAAGTATTGAAATGCTTCAATATGCAAGAGTCCAAGAAAGGATTTATCCCTAAGTCGCATGGTGTAAGCCTGCCGAAGGCTCAATATCCTTCTACTTAAGATGAGAGAGACTGCAAGACTAAGATTCCATATGCATATGCAATTGGATCTATTATGTATGCCATATTATGTACTCGTCTAGATGTCTCATATGCTTTGAGCATGACGAGCAGGTACCAGTCAGATCCCAGTGAGAGTCATTGAACTACTGTCATGAACATCCTTAAGTACTTAAGAAGGACTAAGGATTTGTTCTTGGTATATGGAGCTGAGGAAGGGCTTGTTGTAAAGGGTTACACTGACTCTAGCTTCCAGTCCGATAAGGACGACTCCAAATCATAATCAGGTTTTGTATTTTGCCTAAATGGTGGAGCTGTGGGCTGGAAGAGTTCGAAGAAAGAGGCAGTAGTTAATTCCACCACAGAGGCTGAGTATATTGTTGCCTCTAATGCAGCAAAGGAGGTCATTTGGATCAAAAACTTCATCACTGAACTTGGCATGGTTCCTAGCACTGTGGACCCACTGGACCTCTATTGTGATAACAATAGGGTCATTGCACAAGCTAAGGAGCCTAGATCTCACCAGTGATCCAAACATATACTTAGGCTCTTCCATCTAATTTGAGAGATCATCGATAGAGGAGATGTGAAGATATGCAGAGTACCAACAGATGGTAAAGTCGTTGACCCACTTACAAAGCCCCTTGCATAGCAAAGCATAAGGGTCACACTAGGTTTATAGGCATTAGATTTATGTTTGATTGGCTCTATTGCAAGTGGGAGATTGTTGGTGTATTGACATTACTAGTTTACATTGTATTATGACATTTATTTCATATATGAGGCATATCATTTAATGTGTTGTTTATTTTGATTAAATGAGCATAATAAAGTCCTTAGAATAGTAGGTTCAATACCATGGGATATCAAGTGCATGACTTGATTATGAGATCCTATTGGTTGTAATCAGAAAACTATTCTTAAATGTCCCTAGTCAAGTATTATTGTGAATTAGGACAACAATAATGCATAGAGACTAGTATGTGCGTACTAATGACCATATCTCACGGGTCATAGATATAAGATATCAAGTCTTCACAAGGGTACATATTAGAGTAATAATGTACTGGACTGACCCACCATAAGAACGTTGCATGGATCATTATGTAAGTGTCATAAGCGGTTCTCACAGTGACCATGGTGTATGTAGTCCTTTGACTTGAAGTCACTACGGTTCCCTACATGAGAAGTTATATATTTTAATGTCGTCAAACGTTGCCTATAATAAGGTAATTATAAAGTCGACTATTGGATATACTACAAATAATGCGGTGGGATGTGAGTGACTTCGATAGGATTTGTCCTTCTTACATAATAGTAGCGATATCTATGACCACTTGATTGAGTGAGACTACAAAATGCATGACCATGCTCAAATGAGTCAATATGAGATATTGAGCTCATTTATTTTAGTAAGTCTACTCGGAGATCGAGAAACCAAAGATTGAACTATATAAGGGTGACACGCTCTATGCCTTGTGGTCAATTAAGATATTTGGACATAGTGACTAGACTAAATGGTAACATTGGTCACAAATAGATTATGCCAAGTCACTAACATACCCACTACTTGAGTAGCAGTGATGATATCGTTCACTGTTTGTAATACTAGAATATGATTTTTGTATCACTGTCAACGTAATGGGAACCTACAGGGTTACACACTTAGAATGGATCGAAATTGGGATTTAAATTCATAAGTTGAATTTAATTGGAAATCCAAGTAAGACTTGGACTCCTGACATTGGTTGGACATTAAATTAGATTAAATGGGCTGACTAAAGTTCAGAGGCCGACACACGAATCTGACCCAGGTCAGATTATAAGCCCAACAAGCTCGTTACTCTCTTAGGGTTGATTTACTGCAGCTATATATATGATACATATCTGTGGAAAAGTTACATATGAGAAAACTCTAGCCGTCACAGAAATTGTGAGAGATAGATTGTGAGGAATAGCCCCATCCTGCAGCTAGCACCACGGCATGAGGAAAGCTTGGTTTTGATCCATTCGTGTGGAAACCATAGAGGCACCACAACATTGTAGTGCTGTGATCGACATATCTTGGAGACAGCAGACCCATCCTTAAGGTATAACTCCTAAACATGTTTTATGGTTTTCTCATGGATTCATGGCTAGGTTTCAATATTTTTGTAATTTTTCTACTGTATATTCACTCTGTGTTTTCCATTGAAACCTAACAGTCATCCCCTGTAATAATCATATCATTAACATATAGTAGTAGAATTACCCTCCCTGTGGTGTTGACTGCATAAATATAGAGTGGTCCTGTGAACTCTGACTGAAACTAGCCTTTGTGATATCACGGTGAAAGCACTCAAACTAGGTTTAAGAAGCCTATTTCAGACCATATATAGCTTAGTATAGACAACAAACATGACGAGGATATGTGGTAAGGCCACATGTAAAAACCTCAGATAGGGTACCATGTAGAAAGACATTCTTCATGTCCATCTAGTATAACGGCCATTGACAGATGGCACGACGGTAAAGGGAGTACGAACTGTAGTCATCTGTGCAACTGGAGCAAAAGTCTCTTCATAATCAATGCCATACTCCTGAGTAAATCCTCGGATAACTAGATGAGTCTTATGCTACTCGATGGAGCCATTAGGTCAATATTTGATCTTGAAGATCTACTTGCAGTAAACTGGCTTGATGCCTGCTAGTAGCAGAACAACATCCCAAGTGCCAGTCTGATTAACTGCATGAAACTCTTCTGCAATAGCCTCCCGCCACTTGGGATATTGAATCTCTTCCTAATAGGTTCTGGGCTCACGTATGGAGTATATAGCGGTGAGATATGCATGAAATTGTGGTGAGTAAGAGGCAAGGGTTGCAAAACCAAACTGGTCAGAATGACCAGTGGCATCAGGTGTATAACATGCCAGTGGGATACCCGAAGTGGTATGTATAGACTGATGGAACTGTGGTGGATGTGCAAGGTATGGAGGTGAGGTCGGTGGGGTTGGTGCATGCGGTTATGGTGATGCAGGTGATGTGGGTGCATGTCCCTGTGGTGATGCAGGGGATGTGGGAGGTGCCTCTGTAGGGGGGTATGAGTCGTAATGTCTGTATAAGATGAAAGAGGAGCCAAAGGAGTGGGATCGAAGGGAATGCATGAAGATGTGTCCGGGGAATCAGAAAAACTAGTATCCTCAGGAGAGGATAGGTAATAAGGAGAGTCTTCCACAAATGAGACATGACAGGAAATAAGGACACGACGCACCAAGGGATCAAAACAACAATAACTTTTGTGCTCAGAATTGATACATAGATGGACACAGTTAGCTGCCCAGACGGTCAGCTTCGTACGCTTGGTTGGAGGAAGAATGACGTAATAGTTACACCCAAAGGTACAGAGCATACTGTAGTCCGGTGGTGACTGATGAAGAGCCTCATATGGTGTCATAGCAGATATGGTAGAAGAGGGAGTGATGTTAATGAGATTGATACAAAAGCATAACAGCTTTAGCCCACAAAGAACGAGAAACATAAGAGGAGAGTAAAAGAGCGTGAGGTGTCTCAAGAATGTTGGTTCCTGTAGGCAAGGCAAGAAACACTAGAGGGGGGGTGAATAGTGTTTTATAAAAATTTAAAAAGCGGAATTGAGAATTTCTTCTGTTCAGTCAACTTGAAGGGATAAACCAGCCGACTGAGTCGACAAAAGAAAAGTATTTTAAAGAAGTCAGAGAAGTCGACTTATAGATGAGATAGTCGACTTAATACACAAATTTCACAGATTAGTACGAGTCTGACCAGTCGAGTTAAAGAAGTACACAGTCGACTGTCCAGACAAGTTTCACAAAGAAAATTATAAACTGAGAAAATAAAAATGCAAGTAGAGAGATACAACCACAGAGTGCACACGATGTATCCTGGTTCGGTCCTCCCGACCTACATCCAGTCCCCAAGCAACCCACTTGAGATTTTCCACTATTCTTGAAAAAGATTACAAGAATACCCTACGGCGTTCAGACAACAACCTTATCCAACCCGTAGTCCTTTCTCTCAACCAGAGAAAGCAACCCACTCTTCCACCAAGAGTGACAAAACCCGACTCTACACCCTAGAGTCCTAATCTCCAACCGAGAGGAAAAAGAAAACAATAAAATTGTTTACAATCAACCTATAGCCTTGTTGTGATTGTGATATAGTACGTGGCTAATTAGTTGACTTCCAAATCCAGTCCAAAATGAATTCAATGTTATGCTGGACTGAAGACAGAGAACCAAGACTTAGTGAGTTTTGAAAGCTTTTCTCTCTTGAATGCACAAATCTTAAAATTATTCTCAAAAATTGCTTGGGACCTTTTGAAGGTGATTCTCAGGCTATATTTATAGGCTAGAATCCCTGGCAGTTAAAGACAGTTACTCATAACCGTTTGATTAACGGATAAATAACGGATAAAACTTTTAAATTCGAAAAATAGCTTTTGAAATCAGAAAACAGTCAAAAGCACTTGAACAGTCGACTGGGTTGCCTCTATGAGTCGACTGGTCAGAGTTTGAATAAGATCAGGTAGTTTTGTATCGACTCAGTCGACTGGTATAAGTTGCAGTCGACTGGTACTCAACAGCTGATCTAGTTCAAGCTGTTTCGACCTTTGGATTTTGTAAACACACAGTTATAAAATGTTATATGTGAGTGTATGTGTGTATGACAAGGCTGTACATCATTCTAAGACTCAATAAAGAGAAAAATATTACATTTTTACAAGACACACATAATATATGACATTTGAAGCTTGGTCTTGACTTGAGTCTTGAGTGAAGCTTTTAGCCATTGTCTTTATCCGGAGCTGTGCTTGTTCATTTGTTCAGCTTTAGAGTAATGAGGCCCTTTGTGTATCTTCTGAAACAACCTGCAATTATATACAGCGTAGCACAGATACATTTTGCATTGTGTTGTAGTCATCAAAATCAAGAATCAACATTCTCCCCCTTTTTGATGATGACAACACAATAGCTGATAATAAAAAAATAATACAAGCATTCATATGCTCCCCCTATCAATAATACATCATGCATAAATTATCAGAAAAATTAACATCACAAAACAAAAATGTATGTCAGTCGACTTATCACAAAAATGTCAGTCGACTTATCACAAAAAAATTATCAATAGAGAGTAGATTATCAGTGTTCTCTCCCCCTTTGTCATCAACAAAAAGACAAAAATGGGAAGAAAGAATATTTCACTTAAACAAAATACCACACAAATAAAATTAATTCATAACAACTGAGTCTTTGAAACTAGTACAAAATACCAAAACACTAAAGTGCAATAAGAAAAATACATTTTAAGAAAAAATAAAAAATTAAAAAAACTCATCAGTCTTTGTCTTCGTTATCGTCATCGTCGTCATCTTGAGAGGGAGGAGGAAATTAAGTGGTGCAAAGATGAGTAAAATGAGAAAGTTGGGTTTCAAGAGCATCTTGATGATCCATGAGATAGTTAACAGCATTATAGATACTGCGTGGATTATCAAAATCGGCTCGGGGGTGAGAAGAGCTAGAAGCTGAAGATGGTCGAGCAGAAGTGGCTAAAGGAACTTGGGTTTGGGGAGAAGGCCTAGTGGTAGATCTAGGTGGAGAATCAAGAAGCTTCATGCGTGCTAAACTGGCACGATCAAAGCATTCATAGTACTTGACAACATTGGTCTCGGAATCGAGATCAATATGGTAAGCACAGAAAAACAAGAGTAAGTAAAGCACCATAAGGAAGAAAAGTGGAATGGGACTTATGAAGTCTAGGAAAGATGACACGACCCCAATTAATATTTATTTTACCAAAGATTGCATATACAGCTTGTTGCAATTCCATGGAATACTGATCATAACTCCCTGTTTTAGGGATAATATTATAGGACAGTATCCGTGCAACAAGTTTTGCAATAGGGGTAATGGATTTATTGGTCATAGGGGGTCCATGGTTGGGCAAATAGATTTTAGATAGGATGGATCCATCATCCATTATGATTTCTCCTAAATTAAGTCCTTCATCATCTATACCCATAATCAGATTAATTATTTCGGATGTGAGTTTCATCTTCTTATTTTTCACAGATGAATAAATTATAACTTCACCATCATCCGATTGAACCACCCCCATATTTGTATAAAATAGATAAATGAGTTGAGGGTAATAATGGGGTTGATTTTCTAAGGATAAGAAATCATAAAGACTACAATTTTGAAATAGAGACACAAGGTTAAACCTATCAAGATCATTAAAATTAACAAATCTACCTGGAAAAATAATCATGGTACAAATGATATACCATTTTTCCATAAGATCAGGGCTTCTAAGATATTGAGAGTAGTCCTTAGAGAAAGAACCTTCATCAACATTAGAGGTTTTTTGATCTTTTTGGTGCAATAATATAAGAGTGAAGGAGAAGGAGAGTTTACCAACAGAAAATGTATGGAATCAAACAGCAAAGGAACAAGAAACCAACTCAAGACAGCAGCAACACAGGAGTCGACTTCTTCTCTTCTTCTCGTTCTCTTCTAGTTCTCCAGATCTGGGTGAAAATAGTTGGGGTAAAAGTGAAAAGAGGGGAGGTAGTGATTTAGGGTTTTAACTTGATGGGAACGACTGAGATCGAAGGGGAAATGAAATCAACAGTTTAGAATGGTCAAAGGTGAGTCAAAAGATGAATAGATTTCTCAAAATCGGTGCGACGATTCGAATTTGAAGACAGAATGAGTCGCGATAGTCGACTATTCTTACTATGCAGTCGACTTAGTCGAGAGAAAAATATAATTAACACAACTGGTCAATCGACTGGTTGAACATCTCAGTCGTCTGTTCAGAAAAAAATAAGTAACGATATGTGGAAGTCGACTGAACAACATGTGCAAGTCGACTTAAACAAAAATAAAATTCAACAAATATCAAGAAAATCACATATCCCTAGTTCTCTTCTTAATGTATTAAAGGTGTCTTCTTTAAGAGGTTTGGTAAAGATATCAGCTACTTGTTTATCAGTAGAGATAAAGTCTAAAGAGATGTCTCCTTTTAAAACATGATCACGTATAAAATGATGTCGAATATCAATATGTTTCGTATGCGAATGTTGAACTGGATTTTTAGATAGGTTAATAGCACTGATATTATCACACATTATTGAAGGTCTTTCAAAAGAAATACCATAATCTAATAGGGTTTGTTTCATGCATAAAAATTTGTGCACAAGCCAAACTCGCAGCGATATATTCAGCTTTTGTAGTAGATAGGGATACAGAATTTTGCTTCTTACTGCACCAAGAAACTAGTGAATGTCCCAAAAAATGACATGTCCCACGATCAGTTTTACTGCCAGCAAAATCAGCATCACTATACGACAAAAGTTGAAAATTATCGGTGCATGGATAAAATAAACCATAATCAGATGTGCCTTTAATATATCTTAAAATTCGTTTCACAGCTTTTAAGTGAGATTCTTTAGGACTTGACTGATATCTAGCACACAAACATACACTGAACATAATATCTGGTCTACTAGCAGTTATATATAAGAGTGAGCCAATCATACCTCGATAGAGTTTCTGATCGACACTCTTACCTAATATATCTTTGTCAAGGATAGTGGTAGTTGACATAGGTGTGACTTTACTACTTGTGCTATCCATGTTAAACCGTTTGAGTAATTCCTTTGCATATTTTTCTTGATTAATGAATATGCCATTTTGTGACTGCTTAATTTGCAGTCCAAGGAAATAATTGAGTTCACCCATGTGACTCAGCTCAAATCAACATATATTTGTCTGATTAAAATATCATTCTAAATTCTTCTAATAAACAAAGTAGTATCTACTTTACTTATCTCAAAACCTATTTCTAAAAGAAAAGTCTTCAATCGATCATACCAAGCACGAGGTGCTTGTTTAAGACCGTATAAAGCCTTTTTCAATTTAAAAACATGGTTTGGGAATTGTTCATATTCAAAACCTGGTGGTTGTTTAACATAAACATCCTCTTTTATAAACCGATTAAGGAATGCACTTTTAACATCCATTTGATAAAGTGTAAACTTCATAAAACAAGCAAAAGATAATAAAATATGAATTGATTCTAATCTAGCAACAGGAGCATATGTTTTATCAAAATCTATGCCTTCTTCTTGATTATATCCTTAAGCAACTAGTCTAGCTTTGTTCCTTACAACTTGTCCTGATTCATCTAACTTATTTTTGAATACCCATTTAGTACCAATAATAGTATGATCAGGAGGTCGTGGAACTAAATCTCATACATCATTCCTTATGAATTGGTTTAATTTATCTTGCATGGCATTCATCCAAAATTTATTTTCACATGCTTCTTGTATATTTTTCGGTTCAAAATCTGACAAGAAAGCTGTGTGAGATATCATATTAATATGTGATCTTATCTGAATACCATGAGAGATGTCACCAATTATTAAGTCATGAGGATGATCTCTAACTTCAACAAAAGATTTTGGTAAAGTTTGAGATATCACAATAGGATCAGTCAACTTGACAGGTTCCTCAGTCGACTGTTTTACATCAGCCGACTTGACGTCCTTATCAGTCGACTTATCCGCGAGACTAGTTTGTTCTAAAGATGTAATTACTTTATTTAAAGGTGATGAATCAGTTTCATCATCTTTAATTAAATTTGATGAAGCACATGCATTGATTCTTCAATAGTCATTGTTGACTTGTTGAAGATTCTATATGCTTTACTCCTATTTGAGTATCCTATAAAGACACCCTCATTAAATCTAGGATCAAATTTATCTTAATTATCTTTAGTGTTCAGAATAAAACACTTAAAACCAAATATCTTAAAGTAAGAGACTTTAGGAATTTTATTAAAAAATAACTCATAACAAGTCTTCTTTAGCTTTAGCTTAGGTCTTATCAATATCCTGTTTAAAACATAACAAGCTGTAGTAACAGCTTCAGCCCAAAAATACTTAGGTAAATTGCTTTCAACAAGCATGGTACGTGCACATTCTTGCAAAGTCCTATTCTTTCTTTCAACCACTCCATTTTGTGGTGAAGCGTTAGGAAATACAAATGAATGAGTTATACCATTCTTGTTGCAATATTCTGCAAACGTTTCATTTTCAAATTCTCCACCATGATCACTTCTAATAGTGACTATGGTTAGAGACTTTTGATTTTGAATTCGTTTACAAAAGTTTGCAAATTCATCAAAAGCATCATTTTTATGTTTTAAAAAGAAGGTCTAAGTGAATCGTGAAAAATCATCTACTAAAACAAATACATATCTACTTTTATTTAAAGAAGCAACTCTAGTAGGGCCAAATAAATCCATATGAATTAATTCGAGCAGCCTACTAGTAGAAATTACTTCTTTTGTTTTAAAAGTAGATTTAATTTGTTTACCTAGTTGACATGCATCACATAACTTATCCTTTTTAAAGGATAGTCTTGGCAGCCCTTTAACTAGGTTATACTTAAATACTTTAGAGAGATTTTTCATATTCACATGACCAAAGCGTCTATGCCAAAGCCAAGAATCATTATTAGAAGCTACTAAACAAAAATCATTTGAAAACTCATTTGTATTCAAATATAACTCATAAATGTTGTTTTTCCTAAAACCTTGAAAAATAATGTTTTTCATAGTGGAATCATAAATTAAGCAAGAATCTTTTTCAAACACAATTTTATAACCTTTGTCACACAGTTGACTAATACTTAACAGATTATGTTTAAGTCCACTAACTAATAAAACATTTTCTATAGAAGGGTTAGTGTCCTCACCGACCATGCCGATTCCTATGACTTTTCTTTTATTGTTATCACCAAAAGTAACTGTTCCTCCATCAATGCTTTGTATGGTAGATAGGAGGTTGGCATGACCAGTCATATGCTTAGAACATCCGCTGTCAAGTATCCAACGATCTTTCTTTGGTACTTATAAAATATTCAATGTGAATATGGTACCCTTTTCATTGGGTCCAGAAGATATTAGTTTGTGGAAAACCAAACTCATGATGAGTTTGATTTTCCACCATAAGCAGGAATGAAATTAGAAGAATTAAATACATTCAGCATATATGAGTTTATATAGGCAATTCTATCTTTCGAACTCAAATTGACTGGAACCCATATATGTTTGCTCTGTCCAGTCGACTTTATAACACCTTTCAGTCGACTTCTACTATATGTCAGTCGACTGGATGATAATATAGGTTAACTTAAATGAGGTTTTGGTCTTGTTGAATAAGACTCAGTACCTCTGGACAGGCGACTGGTGGATGGATACAGTCGACCTGACTGAAATTTAGATTTGCTTTTATCAATAGAACTTACAAACATAGGTTTTTCAAAGAACTCGTACAATTTATGTCTAACACTAGAAATAGATATAGATTTATTTATACTAGTGTTCTTAGAAGAATGATCTTTTTCAAGAGATTTTTTAAAACCAAGTCCAAACTTTTAACTAGATTTTACTTGATTTTGAAGAATATCGTTTAAATTCTCTTTTCCTTTATTAAACTTAGATACGTTTTTCGATATCTCTTCATAATTCTTCTTTAGAGATTCAAGATCCATATCTAAACTTGAAATACGAGAATTTAAAGATTTTACTTCTTTATCAAGGTTAAGATTCTCTTGAAAAAGTGTTTGATTAACTTTCTCTAAGTTCTTAACTCTAATCTTTTCGTTTTTCAGTTCTTGAAAAATTTTATTGAATGCATCAAGTAAATCATCTAAATCACACTCATTACTTACTTGATTCTGTGATGCCATGAATCACACGTTTGCAACCTCGTTGGTCTCATCGATTTCTTCTTCTGAAGAAGAATCGCTATCATCCCAAGTTGCTTGATATACCTTTTTGTTTTTGGCAAACTTGTTCTTTGTGTACTTATCCTTCTTGAAGTTGGATGTCTTTCCCTTAGACTTTATGTTCTCTAGTGGACAATCCTTCTTCATATGACCTGCTTTGTTATACCTGAAACAAGTTGGAGGATCATTAGAATCTTTAAATTTTGAATTGAACTTACCTTTCCTTAGAAATTTTTTGAATCTCCTTGTGAACATGGCAATCTCCTCCTCATCTTCTTCTTCATCTTCGGAGTCTGACATGGCTTTGAATGCTAATGTCTTTTTCTTTGACTGTTGTGGTTCGGCATCCTTTTTGCGTTCTTCAATTTGTACCTCATAAGCCATTAGATTTTCCACAAGATTCTCAAGAGAAAGTTGTGATAAATCATTGGCCTCTTGTCTTCTTTTCCCATTCGAGGGTAAGTGCACGAAGTACTTTTCTCACCATCTCTGTTTGAGTGTATATCTTCCCGAGTGCCACAAGTGAGTTCGTAATGTCTGTAAATCTAGTAATCATCTCGAACACACTCTCATTTTCCTTCATGCGGAACATTTCAAACCTGTGAACAAGAACAGATATTTTAGATTCTTTCACTTTGTTCGTTTCTTCATGAGTTACCTCCAGTGTGTGCCAAATTTGATGTGCAGTTGTTGCATTCGACACACGGTTGAACTCCTCCTTTGTGAGAGCACAGAATAATTCATTCATTGCTTTTGCATTGTTCATTGTTTGATTCTTCATGTCGTCGTTCCATTGTGCATATGGAATAGTAGGAGCGGTGTATTCTGTTTCCATCATGTTCCATATTTCATAATTAATAGATTGTAGATAGATCTTCATTCTGCACTTCCAATAATTATAATTTGTTCCATCGAAGAGAGGTGGCCTTTATGTAGATTGGCCTTCATGGTACTGATTTGCATTTGAAGTAGTTGCCATTGCACTCAACCAGTCTCTGATACCAAGTGTTGGATCCTGTAGGCAAGGTAAAAACACTAGGGGGGGTGAATAGTGTTTTATAAAAATTTAAAAAGCGGAATTGAGAATTTCTTCTGTTCAGTCGACTTGAAGGGATAAACCAGCCGACTGAGTCGACAAAAGAAAAGTATTTTAAAGAAGTCTGAGAAGTCGACTTATAGATGAGATAGTCGACTTAATACACAAATTTCATAGATTAGTACGAGTCTGACCAGTCGACTTAAAGAAGTACACAGTCGACTGTCCAGACAAGTTTCACAAAGAAAATTATAAACTGAGAAAATAGAAATGCAAGTAGAGAGATACAACCACAGAGTGCACACGATGTATCCTGGTTCGGTCCTCCCGACCTACATCCAGTCCCCAAGCAACCCACTTGAGATTTTCCACTATTCTTGAAAAAGATTACAAGAATACCCTACGACGTTCAGACAACAACCTTATCCAACCCGTAGTCCTTTCTCTCAACCAGAGAAAGCAACCCACTCTTCCACCAAGAGTGACAAAACCCGACTCTACACCCTAGAGTCCTAATCTCCAACCGAGAGGAAAAAGAAAACAATAAAATTGTTTACAATCAACCTATAGCCTTGTTGTGATTGTGATATAGTACGTGGCTAATTAGTTGACTTCCAAATCCAGTCCAAAACGAATTCAAAGTTATGCTGGACTGAAGACAGAGAACCAAGACTTAGTGAGTTTTGAAAGCTTTTCTCTCTTGAATGCACAAATCTTAAAATTATTCTCAAAAATTGCTTGGGACCTTTTGAAGGTGATTCTTAGGCTATATTTATAGGCTAGAGTCCCTGGCAGTTAAAGATAGTTACTCATAACCGTTTGATTAACGGATAAATAACGGATAAAACTTTTAAATTCGAAAAATAGCTTTTGAAATCAGAAAACAGTCAAAAGCACTTGAACAGTCGACTGGGTTGCCTCTATGAGTCGACTGGTCAGAGTTTGAATAAGATCAGGCAGTTTTGTATAGACTCAGTCGACTGGTATAAGTGGCAATCGACTGGTACTCAACAGCTGATCTAGTTCAAGCTGTTTCGACCTTTGGATTTTGTAAACACACAGTTATAAAATGTTATATGTGAGTGTATGTGTGTGTGACAAGGCTGTACATCATTCTAAGACTCAATAAAGAGAAAAATATTACATTTTTACAAGACACATAATATATGACATTTGAAGCTTGGTCTTGACTTGAGTCTTGAGTGAAGCTTTTAGCCATTGTCTTTATCCGGAGCTGTGCTTGTTCATTTGTTCACCTTTAGAGTAATGAGGCCCTTTGTGTATCTTCTGAAACAACCTGCAATTACATACAGTGTAGCACAGATACATTTTGCATTGTGTTGTAGTCATCAAAATCAAGAATCAACAAAGAATGTGACGATGCTTGCGTTCAGCTACACCATTGTGTTCATATGTGTGAGGGCATGACTGCTGAAAAAGTATGTCGTGAGACTAATGAATCAATCTAATAGTAGTGGAAGTGTACTCATGAGCACCATCTGAGTGAAAGACTTTGATGCACACACCGAACTAAGTATGAATCATGGTCTTAAAGACATGGCAAATGACAGAAATCTCTTGTCGGTGGCTCATAAGGAACACCCATGTATAGCATGTGAAGTCATCGATGAAATTAACATAACAGATGTAGCCTTTGCTAGAAGGAACATGAGATGGTCCCCAAATGTCAGAATGAATAAGTTGAAATGCATGGGTGGACTGAAAAATACTTTTATTACTAAACGGAAGGGCAAAGTGTTTTGCCAACTTACAACCCTGACAAACAGATAAATGAGTAAAATTAAAATGACCAAGAGCACCATTACAGACTAAACTTTTTAAATGAGACTCAGTGACATGACCTAAGCGTCTGTGCCACAAGTCGGCATAAGAACATACGACACTAGCAAAACTAGAACTAGAACCATGAGAATGAAGAAAATCTAGTTTATATAGATGACCGCATTAGCTAGCCTGCCCAATCGTATGGCCAGTTTGAGGATCCTGTATGGAACATCCCAAAGAAGTAAAGGTTACGGTAAGGCTACTTTTGCATAATGCACTAATGGAAATAAGGTTCATGGATAAGTGAGGGGCATAAAGCACGAAAGGTAATGTGCGAGTGGAAGTGCTAATAAATCTTGAGTGTATAGTGACGGAGAGTGAGAGGGAAGTGCAGTGCTAGTGGTGAGGAGTGTATAATTGCATGTAAGATGATGAGATGCACCAGAATCTAAAAGTCTGGAACAATTTATATTAGGAGTAACAAAGAAAGTAGTGGTAGGGGAGCCAGCATTGATGAACTGACCCGAGTTCGAAAGTTCTAGCTGGACGTCGCTGATGATTGTCATAAAGAGCAGGAGAAGGCAGGAATGGAGTAACAACCACTGGACAAGGTGTACAAGAAGGAATACTGATCGGAAGTAAACCATGTTGCTTCCTATGTTGCTGTGCCTAAACCAGAAGTTAGGGATGCTAGGTAAAGCACTCACTATCAGTATGATCGTTCTACTAATAGTGGATGCAAAAACATAGATGACATATGCGCTCAAAGTGGAAAACCTGCTTGCAAATAGTGCAAAGCTGACTGAGGTGATCAGGGACGCTGCGATGGTCGGAAGGATGAGGCATGAGACTAGTGCGAGGCTTACAGGAGGAGGTGATACAAGGGTCGACGGCAAGAACACTCTCACTGCCGAATGTCGGGGTAGAGTCAGGAGTTGGGAGAGCACGCAACTGGGTTTCTCCAGAACAAGTTCAACAATAGCAGCCTGGTCTAGGTGGATCAACTGACTGCATAGGGACCGATACTCTGGTCTAAAGCCAATCATAAAGAACATAAACTGGCGACGTTCATGGGTAACACGAACATCACTATCCTTTAGTTGTTGTAACTCGTGCTAGATATTACCCATGGCTGTGAAATGATCCTAAATGTTGTGATCACCCTGACAATCAAGAACGAACTGAACAAGGAGCTGGTACTCACGGGCTCCACTAGCTTGAACATACTAGGTGGTAACCTGGAGCCGAAGAGCCTTGGCAGGACAAACACGAAGAAGATCAGCACGAAGAGTGCAGTCGATAGAGGAGATGATGAAGGTGATGATCCGACGATCGTGATCATCCCAATTGGTCTGGGAGGCGTAGATTAGTTTCTTCTCTGCTTTAGTTACGGTATTAGCGAGATCTTTGGGATGAGTAGAGCCATCACTGTTACTCCATAAAGAATGGCCAAGAAGAGTGGCCTCAATAAAGGCTGACCAATCTGTCCAATCCTTACCAAAGGAAAGGGGAAAGTCGGTGTAGACTGAAAGATACTAATGAAATTGGGGTTCCATGGAGAAACACAAGTACCTTCAATATTAATATAATGATTATTATTATTATTATTATTATTATTATTATTATTATTATTATTATTATTATTATTATTATTATTATTGTTGTTGTTGTTGTTGTTATTTTCAGATGACGAACAGCGGCGGCGTCGGCGGTGGCAGCGGCAATGGACGGAGCGGGAGTAAAGAGAAGTAAGGTTAGGGTTAAGGATAGGAATTTTGGGTTTGGATTGGGTTTGGGTTGGTTTTCGGGTGTGGGTTGGATTTTGTGTGTGTGTGTGTGTGTGTGTGTGAAAATAGATCGGGCTACGGGTTGAGTGGAGTTGATAGGGTAAGGGTAATTACGGTTGGGTTGGGTTAGGATTTGAAGAGATATGAAAGTATATAGCGTCTAGGGTTTTTGAAGATTGGAGGGGTAGGCGGCTAGGGTTACGGGTAGGGTAGTGTTAGTGGAGAAGGGTGGTTATCTAGCATGAATAGAAGGCTGGGCGGTTATGGTTATGGGTAGGGTAGTGTTATTGAGGAAGGGTGGTCGGCTAGCGTGAAAGGAAGGGTGGGTGGCTAGGGCTTCGGGTAACGACAGTTTCTGTAACGGATGTGGAGAAGGGATTTGGAAGAGATGTCTTCGACAGTTGGGTTGAGATGGTTCCCGGAGTTGGGTTCAGGAGAGGAGTTGGGTGTTCGGGTATATGGAGGCTAGGGTTAGGGTTAGGGTGTTTGGGATTTTGTAGCTTTTCTTGAAGAAGGAGAAGAAGTTTGATATTCTTACTGTTGTTGATGGGTTTCTTGTTGTTGTTGCTGGCTCGTGCTATTGTTGATGTCGTTATTGTTGTTGTTGTTGTTGTTGGCTCTTGTTGTTGTTGAAGTCAGCAAGAAGAGGATTTGTATAATAAGGTTAGAGATTAGTGAGGGGAAGGAAAATTAAATATTAGTGCTCGAATACCATATTAAGGTTAATAGAGAGATTGAGAAAATATTATTGAATCGATTATAATTGAGTACAATGTCTCTTATATATAGGAGATTAGCAAAGACTAAACTAATACATATTCCGATATGAGACTAAACTAAACTGAGTAATATAACATCTAATATAATATCTAACACATATAAAGTCTCACTATATAAGTATAAGTCTTATATATATGAGAAAGTTTCCTCCTACATTCTATCTTTCATATATATATATATATATATATATATATATATATATATATATATATATATATATATATATATGAGAAATGCTCCATTGAAAACGCTACTGTAGCATTGAAAATGTGAAAACAACCTAGGCCTAGGTGGTTTTCACGAGTTTTCACAACATTTCTGTTTTCAATGGAGCATTGCTCTATATGAGCAATATATATATATATATATATATATATATATATATAGTCCCCTTCCATTGTGCACTCGTGTGCATTCGGCCTTCCTGCCTTCGTATTGACGATCCGAACCGTTCACATTGATATACACATCTAAATTAATCTAAATATGTAAAATCAAATCATTTGAAATTCACTTGTCCATCCATCATATGGCTATAAAAAACAACGATTTTCAGCCATACAATTTTGTAACACTTCAATGGATGGACAAATGAATTTCAAATGATTTGGTTTTACATATTTAGAATAATTTATATCTGTAGATCAATGTGAACGGTTTGGATCATCAATACGAAGATGGGAAGGCCGAGTGCACGCGGCAGCCTAGTGCACAACAGAAGGGGACTATATATATATATATATATATATATATATATATATATATATATATAGTGTAAATTTTAGAAAACCCTACTGAGTTTTATTGATTTGGCAGAAAACCCTACTATTTTTTTGGGCAGAAAACCCTACTAAACTTTATTTTCCATTAGTAGCCACAGACGCCGTTATCTTTAGCTTGAAATGTCTAAAATATCCCTAGGTGACTTAACAAGACTAACCCTCTTCTTCCAGTAAAACCTAAACCCAAATTCGTTCTTCTTCTTCTTCAGCCTCCTCCTCTAAATTCCAATATCCCAAACCCTAAATTGAAAAAAAACACTCAAAATGGTCCACCAGCACCACCAAACCCTACCTCCCTTGCACATGCGGCCCACCTCAACTCCATGGTCGCTTCCTTCGCCCCTCTCGTAGCAGACCTCCTTTCCTTCCCTTTACCTACCATCGCCGCCGTCATTGCAAGCAGCCCTAATTTCCATATATCAGCAAGAGAGAGAGAGAGAGAGAGAGAGAGAGAGAGAGATGAGGCTATGGGAAGGGATGTACCGCATGCTAAAGCGCCACAACTCTGACTACGTCACCTTCATCATCGCAAGTGCCTTCGTCGGTGAACGGGTGAGCTCTGTCCCTCATTTTTTGATCTAATTTAATTTGGGGGATTATTTTGAATTTGATTGAAGTTGCAGTTGATTTGATTTAGGCGAACTTGTAGTTGATTTGAACTTGCTAAAATTGTAGGCTGTGGATTACTGTGGATTTGTATTGGTACCACTTGATTAATGAGTAAGAAGCCCCCTAAATTTTTTGTTTGTTGTAAACATACTTCTTTGAGACATTGACTTGATGAATTGTGTTGATCATCATTGGGGTCCCGCCGTGGGATTACAATCACTCCATATTTTGGAATTTTCGTTATGTAGCAATGAAGTCTTGTTTTCTCTGTTTCTTCGAGAGAAGGGAGTCTCCTCTGTATATGAGATGATTGCCTAATGTTGCCGCTAAATTTGGTGTGGGGGCAAACAGATAGTATTTGTGGATTCTTAGGAAAACTGAATAGCAAACCTGTTACCTGTTCCGTCAGAGTTTGACGCTGACTCCCGTCGTACACCTGCAAAAAGTGCGAGACACCGGGGTTGTTCCCGGTGACGCACCCTCCGACGCTCAAGTCAGTAATCAGGGATGATTAAGAAAGAGCGTGAAAACTGGCAAAAGATTGATTACCTCTCAATGGAGATGGATGGAGGGTTTTATAGGCGCCGCTGGGATCAGATTAGGAATGTAATCCCCCTGTGGTTAGATAAGGAATGTAATCCCTAATCCCCAGTGAAGGGATAGATATGAATCAGGGTCGTTGATTAGGATTTAATCAGAAACCCTAATTCTATCCCTTCTGGACCGGGTTCGCTGTGGGTTGAAACCCGCACCCAGTTGAGGTGGATTCGTTTGCGGGTAAGTGGGTCTTCGGGGAAGATAACCAGTACCCGCTTCAGACCCGTTGGTAGGTGAAATTACCATTTTACCCCTGAGCTTCAAGATTCGTGCCCAATTTGGACGGTTCCGATTTAACCCCATTATTAGCCATATCACGAGCCCCCCACTCCTAAAGACTGAGTTTGATCAGCCTTTGAGGAGTAGTTTAGCTGTTTTAATGGCTAGTGGAGTTGTATCAGAGTCCAAATGGAGGGTTTTGAATCTCGAAGGGGGTAGTGAGGTGATTTTTCAAGCTGTAATCTTCTCTAGATATCCGGCGGTTTTTATCAATTTTTTCGGATTATTTAGTTAATTTTGCGATGTGTTAACCAGTCGTTCGGGGGCCTTAACAACACTTTTTAGGCAATAATTGTTCATTCAGGGGTTCAAAAATATTCCCCCGAATTTATAATTATCTTCTAGAATTTCTAGTTAATTTTCCCGAATTTTTAGTATTTTTTTCGCAATTTTTAAATAAATAAAACGATTAAAATAAATGATAACTAATTTTTAATACCGATTTATGGCGTGGCGCAATCTGGGCCTTTGATCAGCGCCGAGCGCGATTTCCTGGGCGATCAGACGATCCACGCTCCTCGGCAGATAGTTTCTTCATATACGAGGGTCGGTTCCTCGTCCCCTCGGCTCGGCCGCTCGGTGCCTAGCTCGGAATCAGCCAAACTACGTGGCGTGATCCTGAGCGTCCATTTCAGCGTGAATCCCTAGAAAATGCTATCTTGTCGCTTAGTGGGCGTGGCAAGATCTGAGCCGTCCATCATGACGAGCGCACTTTTTGACAAGATCCAACGGCTGAGGAGGGCCGGCGGATTTTTTCTCCATATACGAGGGTCGGTTCCTCGTCCCCTCGGCTCGGCTGCTCGGCGCCTAGCTCGGAATCAGCCGAACTACGTGGCGTGATCCTGAGCGTCCATTTCAGCGTGAATCCCCAAAAAATGCTATCTTTTCGTTTAGTGGAAGTGGCAAGATCTGAGCCGTCCATCATGATGAGCGCGCTTTTTGACAAGATCCAACGGCTGAGGAGGGTCGGCAGATTTTTTCTCCATATACGAGGGTCGGTTCCTCGTCCCCTCGGCTCGGCAGATTGATGCCGCTAGCCGAGGTATGGAGTGAGATGTTTTGAAGAGTCTTGGCTTTGAAGCGTCACCACCCTCCGGCTCAGTAGCTCGGCTGCTTAGCCAAGCTGTTCGGTAGCTCGGCTAGGCAGGCCGGTGGCAGGCATCTCGGAAGGTACACGTGGTCAGATCTGGAGCGTACAACATTGCGTGAATCACGAGGGCTGGGTTCATATCACGAGAAAACATTATTTTGTCGTTTTGTGAGCGTGGCGCAATCTGAACCGTCCATCGTGTCTTGACACGAATTTCGGAGAGATCCGACGGTGATTTGTCCACGGAAGGATTTTTCTCCATATACGAGGGTCGGTTCCTCGTCCCCTCGGTTCGGAAGCTCGGTGCCTTTAGCCGAGGTATGGAGTTGGACGTTTTGAAGCATCCTGGATTTGAAGCGTCGTTGCCCTTCGGCTCGGCAGCTCGGCTGCTTAGCCAGACTGTTCAGTAGCTCAGCTAGGCAAACCGGTGTCACGCAGCTCGGAATGTACACGTGGTCAGATCTGGGGCGTCCATCATTGCGTGAATCACGAGGGTTGGGTTCAGATCACGAGAAAACGTTTTTTTGTCGTTTTGTGAGCGTGGCACGATCTGAACCGTCCATCGTGTCTTGACACGAATTTTGGAGAGATCCGACGGTGATTTCGCCTCGGAAGGATTTTTCTCCATATACGAGGGTCGGTTCCTCGTCCCCTCGGTTCAGAAGCTTGGTGCCTTTAGCCGAGGTATGGAGTGAGATGTTTTGAAGAGTCCTGGATTTGAAGCGTCGTCGCCCTTCAGCTCGGCAGCTCGGCTGCTTAGCCAGGCCGTTCAGTAGCTCGGCTAGGCGAACCGGTGTCACGCAGCTCGGAAGGTACACGTGGTCAGATCTGGGGCGTCCATCATTGCGTGAATCACGAGGGTTGGGTTCAGATCACGAGAAAACGTTATTTTGTCATTTTGTGAGCGTGGCACGATCTGAACCGTCCATCGTGTCTTGATACGAATTTCGGAGAGATCCGACGGTGATTTGTCCTCGGAAGGATTTTTCTCCATATACGAGGGTCGATTCCTCGTCCCCTCAGTTCGGAAGCTCGGTGCCTTTAGCCGAGGTATGGAGTTGGACGTTTTGAAGCATCCTGGATTTGAAGCGTCGTTGCCCTTCGGCTCGGCAGCTCGGCTGCTTAGCCAGGCTGTTCAGTAGCTCGGCTAGGCGAACCGATGTCACGCAGCTCGGAAGGTACACGTGGTCAGATCTGGGGTGTCCATCATTGCGTGAATCACGAGGGTTGGGTTCAGATCACGAGAAAACATAATTTTGTCGTTTTGTGAGCGTGGCGCGATCTGAACCGTCCATCGTGTCTTGACACGAATTTTGGAGAGATTCGACGGTGATTTCGCCTCAGAATGATTTTTCTCCATATACGAAGGTCGGTTCCTCGTCCCCTCGGTTCGGAAGCTCGGTGCCTTTAGCCGAGGTATGGAGTTGGACGTTTTGAAGCATCCTGGATTTGAAGCGTCGTCGCCCTTGGGCTCGGCAGCTCGGCTGCTTAGCCAGGCTGTTCAGTAGCTCGACTAGGCAAACCGGTGTCACGCAGCTCACAAGGTACACGTGGTCAGATCTGGGGCATCCATCATGGCGTGAATCACAAGGGTTGGGTTCAGATCATGAGAAAACGTTATTTTGTCATTTTGTGAGCGTGGTGCGATCTGAACCATCCATCGTGTCTTGACACGAATTTTTGAGAGATCCGACGGTGATTCGTCCTCGGAAGAATTTTTCTCCATATACGAGGGTCGGTTCCTCGTCCCCTCGGCTCGGAACCTCGGTGCTAAAGCGAACTCAGTAGCTCGGTCTCTTAACCAGAATGTTCGGTAGGTCGGCTAGGCGAACCGGTGGCCGAGTCATGGACTTGAGCGCTTTGTGGAGTCTTTGTTGTGAAACCGAAACGTCGCAACTCTCCGCTTTGGCGCTTTGGCTTCTTAGTGGGCTTTTTAGATTCCCAAGGAGGCCCAACATCATATTGGGGTTATAAGCTCTCACTCCCCCACCCCCAAGTTCATTGCACTTTTTACTCCAAACTTTACTTTCACTTTCTGTGCTCTCTGCTAGCGGCAATTTTTGCTCCAAGGCGGTGACGTTAGCTGTCGCGTAGGCCAGGCGATTTCCGACGAGCTTATTCCGACCATGAACGTCACTTCAAGGGCACGTCACGTCAAGGTCAGTCAACTTGCCTTAGCTTTTTTATAGAAATGTCAAAGGTGAACTCGGGGAGTGAGGCCTCGTCCTCGGGCGATAGTGGTGCCGAGGAGAGGAGGCAGACGGAGATCCGAAGGAAGGGGAAGCAAGTAGCCGAGCCATCTGTGGCCGAGGTGAGGAAGGAGAAGAAGAAGAGGAGGGTAGTGGCCCGATCTCCTGTGGTCGAGGTGATTGTGGAGAATCCGAGGCAAGCCCCTGAGACAGGCCGATACCCTTGTGTACTGTTCGGGCACGTTGGGGTTAGGTAGTACGAGGGCGACCTCATGAAGAAGGTGATCATCGGCCAGTCGGAGGTTTACGAAGAGAACAACCCGGTTCTGACTACCGAGGCGGATGAAATTGGATCGGTGCTATCCGAGAAGGACCTGCTTCAGATCAGAAAGGGGTTCGCCATCCCTCCGGAGTACAAGCTAATTCTCCCCGGCCCTGGGATGCGAGCGAACTCCAAGCTGTCGTCGTCGGATATGTGCATGTTCGACTACGACTCTCTGAACGCCGGACTGCGGTTTCCCCTGCACCCCTTCATTCATCTGGTCCTCGGGTGGTACTGCCTCGCGCCGACCCAATTCATGCCGAACACATGGCGTCATGTGAACGCCTTCCTGCTCCAGTGCCGCAACGCCGAGGTCGAGCCGGACCTGACGGTCTTCCGAAGTATGTATCGGATAAATCGGATGCACAAGATGAGCATTGATACTACCTGGCACCGAGGAAGGGTGTTCGGATTATAGAAAACCCGGACTCGATCAAAGGCTGGAAGGAAAAGTTCTTCATATTGAGGGAGCCATCGATCCTGCAAGTTCCGAGCCGATGGAAAGTAGAGGTGTCCAAGTTTGCGAGGGCCAACCCAGAACTGACTGCGGCCGAGGAGGAAGTGGCGAGGAAGGTCGTAGCCCTCCCGATGTTGAGTTGGAGGGAGATGACCAAGGAGGTGCTGTTCGGGTCAGGCCTTAGTCCGATCGACCCGAGTACGCTCCTGACATCTCGTGTTATTTTTATTTTTATTTTATTTTCTAAGTCTTTAGCTCATCTCACTAACTCTTAATTTGCTTGCTGTCCGATGCAGAGGTGCCGAAGATGGACTTTTTTGGCCATGATGAATGAGAAGGGTAAGGTCGCCGATGGGAGGAAGAGGAAGAGGTCGAGCACAACTGTTCGTCAGGCCGGCCCACCAAGGTTGCTTTGACCACCACTCCGCCTCCCCTAGTCGCTGAGGCACCCTCATCGACGGTGGTTGTTGCCGAAGGGCCCTCGGCTCCTGTCGCCACTACCCCGGTCGGTGAGGCCTTCAACATCACGGCGGCATTGTCGCTTGAGGCTCCGCCGTTGACTCCTCCGGCCGAGGTGATCTTGACTGAGCAGCACAAGTAGCTGTTCGTTCCGAACTGGCGAGTTAAGAATCATGATGGATTCCTCGGAAACTCGTAGATGTCGATGCAGGGAAAAAGAAAATGTCCAACTTAGAGTTGTCAATTATATTCTTTATGGAAATGGAAAGTCAATTCGAGGAATTTCTCACACAAATATTCAATTAGTTCAGACTTTCTTAGTTTTGAATTGGGACCAAGAAAAAAATGGTTCTATAGAAGAAGTTCATGCTTCCTTTGTTGAAGTAAGGGTAAAAGATCGAGCCGCGCTGCACGCGGGGACGGTCGGCGACGAAACTTATGAGGTCGCCCGGTCGCTCGTATCGGTAAGTCGCGTGTACCTTTTCTATAGAATTTCTCTAAGTCTGTCGTTCGGCTCTTACCATGTTCTCACCATCGTTTTGTTTTGGCAGGCCACTTGTCACTTCAACCATCTCCTCGAAGCGTTCGCCGAACAGGAGAAGGAGTTGAAGGCCGCCAGTGATAAGGACAGGGCGGACAAGGTGAATGCGGTTCGGCAGCTCGAAGCGGAGCAGAGGCGAGCCGAGGGCTTGGAGGTCCAGGTGGCCGATCTTGTGGCCGACCTAGAGCGAGTCAAGGGTCGGCTCACTGAGGAGGCTGCCAAAGCCGCCAAGGCTGCCGAGGAGCTGGCAGCGTCAGCGAAGGCTCTGGCCGAGGTGAAGGCAGAGAAAGAGGCCTTGGCAACGAAGATCAAGGCCGAGGTCGAGGCCGAGGCGAAGAAGCACATGGCCTCGAACATGGAGAAGTCCTACCAGAGGGTGCTTGACCATGTTCAGGACCGCGTCCCTGGCTTCGAACGGGTCGGCTACAGACTGTGGCCCGGATCCCCATCAGACGGCGAAGAGGAGGGAGGCAAAGGTGACGAGGTAGAGGGTGACGACGACGAGGAGGTGGTCGCCGACGCTTTGGCGACAAACCCCCAGGCCGGGGCGAGAAATGAGGGGCCATTTGGCGAAGCGCCTGTGGACGACAGTCTAAAGGATAGGATCGTCGAGCTCGAGGAGGAGGTGGCTCGACTGAAGCCTCAGCCTGTGAGGGCTAATGTCCGCAGCACTTCTTGCACTCGCGAGGAGAGAGAACGGGGGATCACCTTTTATGAGCTAGCGACTCGTGGGCCAAGTTATTGGTCGGACAGTGGCCGACGCACAAAGCGGAGTAGCTGTTAGCTCGAGCGGGGCCTCGGTCGGAGCCACCGTTAGGGTTAGTGGCGAGGCAGCGTCCCAGTTCGTCGGCCTAGAGACAAGCTCGGAGGTGAAAAGACGAAAACCGCGATTGTCTCTGAATCAGAACGTCCCTGTTCCGAGGAGGCACTGAACGAGTGGCGTCGAGCCTTTTACTTCTTGCATCGTCTCTGTTGTTGTAATAACATGCCTTGTAAATTTATTTAGTTGCTTTCCCACTGTAACTGTCTGCCTTGTAAATTTACCAAGTGTCTTAATAAAATCGAAGTTGCTTTGTTCATTGTTGTGCCGTGGTCGCCTTATTCTTGACGCCGAACCATAAGGACCCACAGTTGTCTTCTTTGTAGGTTTTAGCTGCAGAACTTTAGTTTTTCGCTCGGAGTATACCGAGGTGACTGTGCACTTCCGAGGTGCGATAGCTCGGACATCAGATTCCGCCCACGTGGCAACATCTAGACGGTCGATCATGATCGTGGTACGTATCACGAGGTGGGAGGCACGAGTTCCAAGAAAACACTATCTTGTCATTTTGTGGACACGTGGCATGATCAGATCCGTTCATTACGTTCTAGCACGCATTTTGAGATGATCCAACGGCAAAATCGGTTCGGCAAAATTTTTCTCCATATACGAGTGTCGGTTCCTCGTCTGCTCGGCTCGGGGTTTTGAGCGAGCGCAGTTGAGCCGAACGATGGATTCCGAACCACCGTTAGAGTTGCTCGACGGTTGTGGGAGCAGTTCCGAACGGCGACCTACTTCTAGCTCGCTTACGAGCGATCTTGCGAAGTAGAGTTGAGCCGAGTGTTGGACTCCGAACCATCGGTAGATTTGTTCAACGGTTGTGGGAGTAGTTCCAACGGCGACCTACTTCTAGCTCGCTTACGAGCGATCTTGCGAGGTAGGGTGAGCCGAGTGTTGGACTCCAAACCATCGGTGGAGTGAAGAGTAAAGGCAGAGAGATGTACGCAATTTTTACAAGTAAAATATGAAAAAACTTTCTTTATTGATGACTAAGCCGGCTGCTTCTAAAGTTGCGAGCCGTTATTACAAGAGAAAAATAAAAGAAAATTATTACAAGTAATAGGAGAGGAACGGTTCGACATCTCAAAGTACTTAGAGAGGCGTTGGTGCTCTTTCTTGGTACTTTAAGAGATGTCGGCATTCCATGTCCTAGGGATCTCCCTGCCTTCGAGGTCTTCTAGTCTGTATGTGCCGGGGAGGACTACTTTGGCGATCTTGTAAGGCCCCTCCCAATTTGGGGCCAATTTGCTCTTCTGTCCTGGGAATGAGATGGCCAACTTTCTGAGGACCAGGTCCCCTTCTTTGAGGTCCGTGGGGCGGACTCTCTTGTTGTATGCCAACTCGATCCTTCTTCGGTAGCTTTGTTGACGAATGGCAGCTCTTTCTCGGATCTCATCTATCAGGTTTAGACTTGCTCGGAGATCTCTGGCGTTTTGCTCTTCTTCATAAGCTATTAGACGAGGAGAGGGTATTCCGACCTCTACGGGGAATGATGGCCTCGGACCCATAGGTGAGATTAAATGGGCTCTCTCCTGTGGGGGTCCGTTTGGTGGTGTGGTAGTTCCACAGCACGTTGGGAAGCTAATTGACCCATAAGACTTTGGAACACTTATCTAACCTCTTCTTAATACCGTAGAGGATCTGTCGGTTAGCATTTTTGGCTTAGCCATTCGACTGGGGATGAGAAACGGAAGAGAACCGGTGTTGGATGGTAAGGTCTTCGCATAGGGCTCGGAAGGTAGCCCCGGTGAATTGTGTTCCGTTGTCTGTTATCAGGACCCTAGGGACGCCGAATCGGCAGATCATGCTCTTTCAAAAGAACTGAACAACCTTGCTCTCGGTGATCGTGGCCAGGGGCTCGACCTCTATCATTTCGAGAAGTAGTCGATTGCCACGACTAAGAATTTGAACTGTCCGGGAGCTGGCGTAAATGGCCCTAGTAAATCCATCTCCCATATTGCAAAGGGGATCGGACTTGATAGGGAAGTGAGTGGAGCTTTTGGGAGGCGTCGGATGTCGGAGTACTTCTGACAGGAGCTGCATTGCCGAACGTGCCGTTCGGCATATCGTAGGAGAGTGGGCCAGAAGTATCCGTAATTCAACACATTGCGGGCCAAGGATCTGGATCCCGAAAGTGCCCCGCCGATGCCCTCGTGAAGCTCTTGTAGGGCGTGGTCGGTCTGCTCGGGAGAGAGGCATCTCAGGTAAGGCCGGCTGTCTACCTGTGTGAAGGAGCGTTTATATAGGATACCTCCGATTAGTGTGTAACACTCAGCTCGGGTTCTCACTCTTCGAGCTTCCTTGGGATCCTCGGGGAGGAGTCCATCCCTTAAGAATTCGATGAGGGGTTTCATCCAGTTGTCTTCGAGCTTGGCTTCAGAAGGACCTCTATCAAGACGGTCTGCTCGAGACCTTGAAGGGAGGAAGAGGCTAGTTTAGAGAGGGCGTCGGCTTGAGCATTTTCTTCCCGGGGTATGCATTGGATGAAGGCTTCTTCAAATAGTGCCATGAGGCTCTTCACCTTGGCTAAGTATTTAACCATCCTGTCATCATGTGCTTCATACTCGTCGAGGACCTGATTTACGACTAGCTGAGAGTCGCTAAAAATCCGGAGGCGTTGGGCCCCGGCATTTCGAGCCATTCCAAGGCCGGCTATGAGTGCCTCGTATTCTGCTTCGTTGTTCGAGGCCTTGAAGTTGATACGGAGGGAGTATTGGAGGATGAAGTCATCTGGGCCTGCCATAATGACCCCTGCCCCGCTTCCCTCATTGCAGGAGGATCCGTCCACATAGACCGACCAGGCGGGTGGTCCCTTCACTGTTTGGCTGGACTCGGGGATGGTACTCTCAACTATGAATTCTGCTAAGGCCTGAGCCTTGATCGCGGTCTGAGGCTGATAAGTTATATCATGCTGGCTCAGCTCGATAGACCATTTCATAAGGCGACCCGAGGTTTATGGCTTGTGGAGGACCTGCTTCAGCGGTTGGTCGGTTAGAACAACTACCGAATGGGACTGAAAGTACGGGCAAAGTTTTCTCGCGGCCATCACCAGGGCGTAAGCCATCTTTTCTATTTTCGGATAGCGGAGCTCGGCATCCCGAAGTACCTTGCTCACGTAGTAAATGGGCTTTTGAGCCCGGTCTTCTTCCCTTACCAAAACTGCATTGAGGGTCTGCTTGGAGGCTGCCAGGTAGAGGTAGAGGGGTTCACCGGGAATCGGTTTGCTGAGGAGAGGGGGATTGATGAGGTAAGCCTTGAGCTGGTCGAAGGACTCCTATTGCTGTTGCCCCCATTCAAAACCTTTAGCCCCTCTGAGGGCTTTGAGGAAGGGGAAGCATTTTTCCCCGGACTTCGAAAGAAAGTGCCCTATGGCGGCTAGGCGGCCTGTTAACCTCTGAACTTCTTTAACATTCTTGGGAGGGGCCATATCTAGTATGGTCGTGATTTTCTCAGGGTTTGCATCAATTCCTCGTTGGCTAACCATGAAGCCGAGGAACTTTCCTGACGAGACTCCGAACGCACATTTGTTCGGATTGAGTCTCATGTTGTGCTTTCTCAGAACATCAAACGCCTCTTGGAGGTCGGTTACATGATCAGGACCTCGGATGCTTTTTTACAAGCATGTCGTCAACATATACTTCCATATTGAGTCCGATTTGAGCTTGGAAAACCTTGTTGACGAGACGTTGGTATGTGGCTCCGGCATTCTTCAAACCGAAGGGCATGACCCTGTAGCAATAGAGGCCCTGGTCGGTCATGAATGAGGTCTTCGGGATATCCTGAGGGAACATCCGAATCTGGTTGTAGCCTGAGAAGGCGTCTATGAAGCTGAGGAGCTCATGTCCCGATGTGGCGTCGATCAGAGTGTCAATACTCAGAAGAGGGAAGGGATCCTTGGGGCAAGCCTTGTTGAGATCGGTAAAATCAATGCAAATCCTCCAAGTCCCATTAGACTTCTTCACAATTACTACATTCGACAACCACTCGGGATAGTTCACCTCTTGTATGAACCGGGCCTTCAAGAGCTTGTCCACCTCCTTTTTTTTGGCTAGCTGGCGCTCGGGGGCGAACTTGCGCCTCTTCTGCTGAACCGGTTTGGACCCCGGAACAACGCTGAGGTGGTGGACTAAGAGCTCTTCGGAAATTCCGGGCATGTCTGCAGCTAACCAAGCAAAGAGGTCTCGGTTCCTTCGGATGCACTATACAATGTCCGAGCATAGGGCGGACGGGAGGGTCTTGCTTACAAAGAACTTTCGAGTTGGATCCTGCTCAGAGAAGAGCACTTCCTCCAATTCGTCCACCGGCTCAGACGTCGGTCGGGAAGCATCTTAGGGGATTTCCAGAGTTTCTAAGTAGAGGACTGGACAGAGGGTAGAGGTCATGTAGCACTTGCGGGCTGTTTCCTAATTGCCTTTTACCTCCCCTACCCCGGCCCGAGTTGGAAACTTCATTTTGAGGTGATAGGCAGAGGGGACGGCTTCAAGGGCAGCTAGGCCGGGCCGACCCAGAATGACATTGTAGGCTGCGGGGACATCTACGACCATGAAGTCCATCGACTCTGTTTGGGTAGTAGGAGTTTCGCCAGCGGTTACGTCGAGGGTGATCACCCCTTCAATAGTCACTAGCACTCCCGTGAACCCATGGAGCGTGTAGCCAGCGGGCTTGAGTCTGTCTCGGGAGAGCTTCAGGCCTTTAAAAGCGGCGAGGAAGAGGATGTTAACGAAGCTGTCGTTGTCCACTAGGATCCTCTCTACTTTGAAGTTTGCCATGTGGAGGCTGATGACGAGTGCGTCACAATGAGGGGTGCGGACACCTGCAAGATCTTCGTCTGAGAATGTGACGAGCACTCCGAGGCCTTTGGGAGGAGGGGTGGTGCGAACCGAATTGACTTCTCTTATAAATACCTTTCGAGAGGAGTTTGAGGAGCCCCCCATTGGGCCCCCATGAATGAGGTGTAGGACACGCTCCTCTTCGAAGTCGGGCATTTCATCGCGCTCCGGACGCTTATTAGCCCCCCGAGGCAGGGGAGGAAGTTCGGTTCGGTCCTTTCTTACGAACCTGGTCAGCTGCCTCCTCTGGATGAGGGCTTCTATCTCATTTTTAAGGGCCCGACAATCGTTGGTGTCGTGGCCGTGGTCCCGATGATAACGGCACCACTTCTCTTTATCCCTTTTCCTTGGCAGGGGTGTTCATCCTCGGAGCAGGAGGTATGATCCCTTCCTTCTCAACTTCCATCAGAATGGTAGAGACATTCGTGGTAAGGGGAGTGAACTTCTCGAATCGGGGGGGAGGTCGGCGCTGGCCGGCATTATCCTTCTGGAGCTTCTTGGCTCCTTCCTCTTCTGTTCCCTTTCTCTTAAACCCGGAGGAAGACCCCTCCAAGTTGAGGCGGTGCTCGGCTTCTTCGGCCTGAATGTACTTTTCACTTCGGAGGAGGAGGTCAGAGAAGTTCTGTGGGGGCTTCTTGGCGAGGGAGGAGCAGAGGTTGGAATTGAGGACATTGGACTGAAATGCTGCTGCAGCGACCGACTGGTTGAGGGATGCAATAGACCTGGCTTCAGCTGTGAACCTCTTCACATAGTCTCTCAACTTCTCACCCTTCTTCTGGTGGAGGTACAGTTGCGAGATGCTGGTCTTCTCAGTTCTACGGCTACTTACAAAATGGGTGACGAAGAGGGTCTCGAATTGCTCGAAGGAGAATATTGAGGATGGGGCGAGGCAAGAGTACCATTCTCGAGCCGGACCTTTGAGAGTTGCGGGGAAGGTTTTACAGAGCAGAGCATCGGAAGCTTGATGGATGAGCATTAGGGTCTTGAAGCTCTCGATGTGATCGACGGGGTCAGTTTTCCCGGAGTAAGTCTCAAATTGAGGAGGCTTGAAGCCGATTGGTACGGGTGCATCCATTATGGTTCGGGAAAAAGGAGGTCTACTAGGACGAAGGGTCCTTCCTCTAAGTTCTTCTTCTCGGTCTAACTGACCCAAGCGCCTCTCCATCTCATGGAGACGGCGGTACACAGCGTCGTCCCTTCGACGGTAATCAGCCGAGCCTCTAGACTCGTCTTCGTACGAGGGAGAGCGGGGGCTACGACGTCGGTAGCTCCTGGAGTGGCGAGGACTTTGTGCATGCTGGGAGTTGCTGGGAGCTGGAGGAGGAGATGGGGACCGTCGGCGAGGACTTCGGACCGGAGGAGGAGAGGGGATCTTGGGTGCATTGGTGTTGGGACGGAGATTGAGAGCTGGTAGGACGGTCGATTGGAACTGCTGGAACTCGGCACGGGTGATGGGTGCCTCATCGTTCCTAGGCTGTTGCCGACCTGCAGGGGAGTGTGGCCTTCTTCTGTAATGCTCGGGGGACTCTCTCCGCTCCCTTCGGGCGGGGGACCTTCTATATTCTCGGCAGTGAGGAGATCGCTCATCTGGACGGTGTTGGCGGGAGGTTCCCTCTCGGGCCCGCTTTTCATCCATATGGCAGCGAAGGTCCTCATCCTTCCGCCGATTGAGGACGGTGTGGTGGTGATCTGAAGCTCGGGGATGGTGAGAGGCCATAGAGTCTGAAGAGGCGTTATGGATGGAGACATGGTCCGGATGGAGAGGCTGTTTCTGCGGATTGGGACCTTTGGAGGTTGTTGATTCTGCGGAGGAGGTAGGTCCAGTTGAAGAGGGTCCACGGCTTGAGGAGGAAGTTGCCCCTGCTGTTGAGCAGGCTGGGGGGGAACTTCTTGTTGCTGATCAGGATTGGGTCCTCGGTTGGACCCTCTGGATCTGACTTTCAATGGGAAGAGGGGAGGTTGCTATTTGTTAGTTTCCCACAGATGGTGCCAATCTGTGACCGCTAAATTTGGTATGGGGGCAAACAGATAGTATTTGTGAATTCTTAGGAAAACTGAATAGCAAACCTGTTACTTGTTCCGTTGGAGTTTGACGCTGACTCCCGCCGTACACCTGCAAAAAGTACGAGACACCGGGGTTGTTCCCGGCGACGCACCCTCCGACGCGCAAGTCAGTAATCAGGGATGATTAAGAAGAGCGTGAAAACTGGCAAAAGATTGATTACCTCTCAATGGAGATGGATGGGGGGTATTTATAGGCACCGCTGGGATCAGATTAGGAATGTAATCCCCCTGTGGTTAGATAAGGAATGTAATCCCTAATCCCCAGTGACGGGATAGATATGAATCAGGGCCGTTGATTAGGATTTAATCAGAAATCCTAATTCTATCCCTTCTGGACCGGGTTCGCTGCGGGTTGAAACCCGCACCCAGTTGAGGTGGATTCGTTTGCAGGTAAGTGGGTCTTCGGGGAAGATAACCAGTACCCGCTTCAGACCCGTTGGTAGGTGAAATTATCGTTTTACCCCTGAGTTTCAAGATTCGTGCCCAATTTGGACGGTTCCGATATAACCCCATTTTTAGCCATATCACCTAATATTTAGTGATTGTAACCACTATGTGGATTCTCCATGGACCATCAACACTATTTATTTTTATTTTTTTTTTCATAATATTCTTGCTAGTAAAACTTCAACCAAACAGTGCATGGATAAGTAGCATCTAAGTGACTAATTTTGTGTAAATATACATTTTTATGATATAAGAAGTGATGCATGAGTGTTATTGCTTTTAGATTTAATATTATGAATGTTAAGCTCAAGTACGCTTGGTTAAACCAGAGTATGCGAGATTGTAGAAAAACAGATGGAATTAGAACCACATCTTGCATGACGCCATGAGTAATAGGTCTATAAATTACTTGATATTGTTGTTTGTGCATTTGATGACATAAGAAGTAAAATGTAGTGTGTGGGTCGTCTTTATAGGGTCTCATTGAGAGATTACTACTTTCATACATGAGGGAATTTTACTTGTACTCTATGAAGTTCCCTTTTGCCAATTCCGATAGAAAATAGAGTTTCATTTTTGTGTATGAGGTGATTCCTTCAAATTGTTTGATTGTAATAACTTTGTGGGATACCATATGGATGATCTACGACATTCATTTCGATTTTTATGCCATCATATGCACGGAATAAAATATCAAGTTGTTTGAAGAGATTTTATTCAATAAAATTTCAACCAAACAATGCATGTGTAAGTAGCCTCTAAGCGACTAATTTTGTGTAAACATACATTAAATGATAATAGAAGTGATGCATGAGTATCTAAAGCTTGTAGATTGAAGATTATGAATGTAAGCTCAAGAACACTAGTTTAAGCTCAGTTATGCTAGGTTTTGATTTTGATTGAATCTTATGAACACTGTTTATTTTGATTTTTATGTCATAATATGCTTTCTAGTAAAATTTCAATCAAACAATGCATGAGTAAGTAACCAAACAATGCAAAAGGCAAAGGTACTATTAACATACCCTAGAAATCTTTGCTCTTGCGTATGACATATCTTGGAATCTGACTAATGGGATAGAACTGTCACCTTACTTTGCTTTATTCTGAAAAGCACAAGGTCCACTTTGTTGATTATTAAAGAACTGGAAATCATGGTTTGTTCAAAGTTCTATCTATATAGAAAGAACTTGCACGTTCTATGTAAAAGTGACTGACAGAAGTAGCAATTATTGTCTCGGATGATAACTTACGGTTGATTAAGACTGGAATCATGCTTTTCAGTTTTACAAACTTAAAAGCCTGAGAAACACAACTTGATGATTGATTACTGTGTCCTAGAGGTCCATCCGCTTATAGAGAATAAAGTCTTGCCAATTTATATTTTAACTTGGAAACTCACTTGCTTTACATTGTAAGATCTTGGCATATGTTTCTTGTGAATTACTCAAAAGCAAAAATAGGAACAATATCATGTACATTATACATCATTTAAAACTTAGACACGGTCAGGTTAAATCAATGCTTGATAATTAATTGTTTATATTTTTTGGGTCCTCAGGTTAAAATGTTACTTAGCCAGTAATCACATTTAGCTTGACTACGTCTATTGTTGACAAAAAACCTTTTGCTAATCTTTATTTGTTACATTCTAAAGTCTCTGCTAATGATCTTTGAGACTTGTTTTTGCAGTCAGTGTGAGTGAAGTTGAAGCACTATATGAGCTGTTAAAGAGCATTTGCAGTTCTATGATATGAGTTGTTCAAGAGCATTAGCAGTTCAGTGTGAGTAAAATTCATACTGCTGCTTCTGTTTGTGTGCTATGTTTATGTTGTTTATGAGCATTTTGGGATATGTTTATGTTATTCCAGGCATCTTGAGCTCTGTTTATGTTGTTTATATGCATATTAAGCTCTGTTTATATTGTTTCCAGGTATCTTGAGCTCTATTTATTTGGTTTATATGCATATTGAGCTCTGTTTATATTGTTTCCAGGTATCTTGAGCTCTGTTTATTTGGTTTATATGCATATTGAGCTCTGTTTATGTTGTTTTGAGCTCTCTCATCAACAGTTTTTTAGCTCTGTTTATGTTGTTTTGAGCTCTCTTATCAACAATTTGTTTGAGCTTTAAAGTACATGCTTGGTTCATAATTCTGATTATTTTGGGAGTCATGCTTGATTCAATTGAAAATTTTCTAAATCCTTGTTATATACAAGAGTGTTCTGAGCCTACAATTACTTGCAAGTATTTTGAGTTAAGTTGCGTTAATAGTGTTGTTATCTTGCATAAATAATTACAAACAGCTAGTTAAACCCTTTCATTCTTGTTTATTGCAGTTTGTACAGTGGCTGAAGGTGTTGACAAATGCCAAAAATAGGATGCATATTGAGCTGCTAGCTAATGCTCCTGTTTTTATGCTATGTATTTATTTCGTATAATATTATATGTAACAAATTTATGTGCATTCTCACAGTATGTACATGAAAAATGTTTAAGTTGTTTATGTTGTTTATGAGGTCTGTTTATGTTGTTTCCAACCATCTTGAGCTCTGTTTATGTTGTTTATGAGCATTATGAGCTATATTTATGTTGTTCCCTCTTATGTTGTTTCCATACATCTTGAGATCTGTTTATGTTGTTTATGAGCATTATGAACTATATTTATGTTGTTCTCAGGCATCTTGAGCTCTATTTATGTTGTTTGTGAGCATTATGGGCTCTGTTTATGTTGTTTTCAGGCACTTTGAGCTATGTTTATATTGTTTGTGAGCATTAGGAGCTCTGTTTATGTTGTTTCCAGGCATCTTGAGCTTTACTTATGTTGTTTGTGAGCATTATGAACTTTGTTTATGTTGTTCCCAGGCATCTTGAGCTTTGTTTATGTTGTTTGTGAGCATTATGAGCTCGGTTTATGTTGTTCCTAGGCATATTGAACTTTGTTTATGTTATTTATGTTGTTTGTGAGCATTTTGAGCTCTGTTTATGTTGTTCCCAGGCATAGTGAGCTCTATTTATGTTGTTTATGAGCATTATGACCACTATTTATGTTGTTTACAGGCATCTTGATCTCTGTTTAATATGTTTATGAGTATTATGAGCTCTGTTTATAAAGTAATTTCACAATTTTAAATGATTTTTTGTTCAAAATTTTTCAAAAATTGAAGAAATTTTAAGGAATTAAAAAAATAAGTGATGAAATTTCCCGAAATTTTTCTCTTAATCTCCCAATTTTCCAAAAAAAAACACCCCAAAAATGGCATAAGGGTATTTATAACAACTGCATAAGGGTATTTTCGTCATTGAAAAATTGACACGTCAGGCATTTTTTTCAGATAACAACCCAAAATTAATGGAGTAGGGCTTACTGCCTAAAGGAGCAAACTTAAGTAGGGTTATATGCCCCAAAGAAACTGGGTATGGTTTTCTGCCATAGGGATAAAACTTAGTAGGGTTATCTGAAATTTACCCACATATATATATATATATATATATATATATATATCCTTCTAAAATCACTCTTTCTTACAGACATACACACACACGCACACATACAGAGGAAGATAGAGAGAGAGATAGAGAGAGAGAAGTGAGCAATATATTTGTACGAAGAAATTTTCTCATACAAAGTGATATGTTAAAACAATAACCCTTAGATTATAGGTTTGTTAAAGAGGGTGGTGCCAAGTCTGTGAGGGTGTTGCACTTCTTTACCTTCTTCGAAGTGTCAGACACACACAGGTAAAGTCTCTTAGTAATGTGTAATATGATTCAAATTTTTTTGCTAGAAGTTACGACATATATTTTTTTTAAATTAATTTTTTTTTAAAAAGAGTGATATAATATAATATTACTCTTCATCTTCTTCTAGGAGCCACAACAAAAAAATTAAGTTAAATTAAAAGTAGCGATATAATATAATAAAATCTTTCACCTTCTTTGTAATATCCCGGTCGGATTTTATATTTGTATTATTATTATTTTTAAAATTAAGATATTTTAATGGAAATTTCTTGGTTTTACTAATAAAAACTTATCTGTGAATATATACTAGTAAGTATATATATGTATTATATCACTTTTGTGCACTTATACAAAATCCTATAAAATGTGTTTTTGAGAAAATCTCTGTAAAATATCGGGTTGGTATTAAAAATTATTATTTTATTTTTATTTTCAGAATTGAAATATTTTGTGTGGATATTACCCGGTTTTACTAATAGACATTATCTAAATATATATACTAGTCTGTATACATCCGTATTGTATCAAATTGGTACTGAAATCTTCCGAACCGATAATAAAATTTATTTTTATTATTATTTTCGGAATTAATTTATTTTTATACGATTGTGCGGTTTAACAAACAAAAATTATCGGTATATATATTAATAGATATGTATGCGTATTGTATCGATTTCGTACGTTTGTACAAATTGTGTAGTATGTGTTTTGGAAAAAATTATCTTATTTTTGTCATGATTAATCAAAAATGGATAGCTAGGATTTGTTTTGTGGGTTTAAATTAGGGTTTAGGATTAATGGAAATACAAATGAGGATTAATAGGTGTGTTCTACTAGAACTCTCCTCCACCTCACCCCTCCACCTCATCGAACCATAGGCCGGCCACCCCTTGATCCAAGGGGCGCTTTGCAAAAAACCCTAGTACATTTTACACCCTCCCCCTCTCATTCCTCCTATAAATACCACCCCCCCCCCCCCCCCCCTCCCCCTCTTCACCTCTTGCCTCTTTTGCCAAAAGAAAAAAATAGAGAGGAAAAGAAAGAGAAAAAGAAACCCTAACTAGAGAGTTCTTCATTTGTAGGTTTTCTATAGGAGCTAGGAGGAAGGAGAATGATACTTGTCTAGTTCTTCTTACAAAGAATCAAAGGTGGGGGTTTCTCTACTTCTTATTTACTTTATTTTTTGTTCTCTTTTTATTTGTTGTATGTTGTATGTGTATGTTCTAAATCACTTGGACTAAATCTTATGCATATAAATTGTTGTATGGATGAAAGTGATCACATGAAAAGATGGATGGTAGAACTCAAACAAATAACATAAAGGTTGAATCATTAAGACCTTGTTATAGTTATTGTTGTTGTTATGGTTATTTTGCTAAACTAAAAACTTGGACTAATTGATTTGTGCATATGAGTAGTGTGGATCAAGATTGATCACATGAGAAGTTTTGAAGGGGGGGAACTCACTAAAAACCCATAAAGATGGAATCTTTAGCTTGATATGATTATTATTGTTATTATTGTTAGTTTTGTTAACACAAAACTATACAACTTGGACCTAAACTATGAGCATATATGATTAGTGAAATGAGAATACTTACATACCCAATTTGGGGTTGTAGAACTCAACAAGCTAATAAAAGATGAGTTTTTTTGCTATATGTTGCTCTCTACCATATTAAAGATCAAGTCTTTACTAACCCTAGTTAATAAAAAGTGGACCTTGTTATATGTAGGAACTTGTAGATTAAAGAAAAGTAGGTTTTGTAATTGTCACGCCTCACTTCCCAAAAGACAATACGGAATAAGGATACGTGACAAAAGCCCAGCGAATGATTTTCATCATCCTTAAGCTGTTCAAGAATCTTTACAACATATCACAGAAATAATCAGAGTCGGAAGCCAGAAAAGTCAACCACATGCACATATAAACCAAATACCAACAAGAATACTCGAAATAAAATATATTAATCTCAAATAGTCATGATCTGAATAAAACAAATATTCTGGGTGACATTGCCCTATACAAGAATAAATCTATGTAATCAAATACATTTTATCCAAGTTCAAGCAACAGATAATAATAATAATAAAGCAGAAACTCCAGCACTAATGCATCATCTCGCCAATACCATCTGGTAGCCATCCATCCTGATCTGCAATTAATAAATTTGCAGGAGAAGGAAAGAGAAAAACAAGTAACCGTCAATTGCAAGTTATGGATCACAAATAATGTAGGATACAAGCACTTGGGGAAAACTAACAGATCTAATTAATAGTAGAAACAGACCAAGCATGGTATGGTAGAAATCAACTAGCATGGTATACTAACATGTGTCAAGTGTTAAGTGTCAAGTGTCAAATAGTATGCAGACAGATATACAGATAGTGTCAAATAATGGTGTCCCATGGTAGTTTCGACAGATAACAGATAACCAGTTAATCAGATAATAGATAGTCAGATACGTATAACAGATTCAGATTCAGATTTCAGATACAGATACAGATTTAAATTTTTATAAGTCTTGTATTAATTACTAACTAGGTAGTACTTCATGTGCCATATTTTTATCACATGGTTGCTACATTCAAAACAGTTACGTTTGTAGATTTCGTAGGGGATAATATAGGCTGTGTACTCAGGGTTCAGACAGATATCAGATAATCAGATCAGACAGATAGAATCTAGTGGTTCTCTTCTTCTCTACACCTTCCTATAAGAATTAATGTAGACATGGTCAGATAGCAGATCCAGACAGACAGATAGAACCTAGTGGTTCTCTTCTCCTCTACACCTTCATATAGGAAGTAATGTAGACAGGTTCAGATAACAGATAATCATATGGGAAACACGGACCCCTTCTAAGTACACATTTCTATGCTTTCCCACTAATAGATCTTTCCTATAAACCCCAGCTTGGTTACTTTTATTATGGTTATCAGCAGACATGAATGTGTACAGAATATGTCAAATAAACATGTTATAATCATTATTAGGTTCAGGGAAAGAAATAAACATGCATAGATAATATACAGTCACATAAACGAGCAAAACAGTGTGTATGTTCATATTCAGGACAACATGGCAGTACAGTACTAAAATAGTGATTCTGCTACTACAAACATCCAAATTGTATCCGTCAAAGGATCTGAAAAATAGACATCCAGACGAATCCAACGAATATAAATAAGTCACATAGTACTTCACAACATCTTAATTCAAAACAGGTTCGAAAACAGAAAACATGTTCAGTCAGAAATCAGGAAAACGAATTCTCAGTCAGAAAAACAACATCAAAACCTCTCAATTAAATCCATGAAAAATCTGGGGTATTCCCCTATATGTCTAGAATCAAAATATAAAGTTTTAGAATTTTCTAGTAAGAATAGATCAGTCATCAAAAATACGAAAGCATCAAGAAAACATAGCTTAGCAAATCTGGAAATCTCAACACTGCTGTACGAAAACTAAAATATCTCGCAACCAGTGAAACGAAATCCAATTCCGCCAAAGGGATATAAAAATAGATAGAATTTACTAAATTTCACATTTCACAAATATTTTTCATACAGTATACAAAATCATAGTGAAAATAGGATTCTTTACATAACAGCAAGCAAAATGCAGTATGTATAGATTTTAGAAACTAGCATGAAACATCACATAAAATTTATCAATAAAATTCTCCAAAATTCTAGGTAATCCCTAACTCAAGAAAGAAACACTGACCAAAGTTTCAAATCAAAATATGTATAGAATAGTTCTTGAAAATAGTTTGTTATCAAAATTACCCAAAAAACAGAATCTGGAAAAGAACGACACTTTTGTACTAAAATAACCATAACTTAGTCATACGAAATCAAAATCGAGTAAGGTCATAGGGGTTTGAAAATAGACAAAATTATCTAAAACTCATGTTTTATACCAAATTCAAGATACTGACTGTAGTATAGTCGAAAACAGCAAAAAACACAGAACATCCAGAAAATACAGATTTCACCCTTTAAAACAAAAACAACATTTTTCAAGAATATTGATCCAAACACATCCAAACTTAAAATACAATAGTGTCTAAACATCATGATTTAGGGTTATTAACATGTCCACGCATACTATTTCACATGGGTATCAACCAAAACACAATTTCATCCAAATTTTCACCTACACGACTAGAAATCATGAACGGGCGAATCCTAGGTTATATCATGTCAAGATTTGTGTCATGAGTCATTCATGGCCAAATTATCACAATAGAGACAAAACTCATCAAGGAAAATACAATCTAGGGTTGTCTCTAGACCCAACTACACTATAAGTGAACATTTTGACTTGTATCAAATAAATGAATTGGAGTACAAGTTACTTGCCTGAAAGACGACAAACTCAACCAAAAGAAAGAGAATAACGGGAATAGATTCTCGGCAACAAACCAACGAACGGATCGAACACGAACCACGTTCACGAACAAGATCACGAATCCAAAGAACAAATAACCCACAAATACAATTAGATGGCTGAGATCATGAGATCAAGAGATCAAGGTGATCAGATCAGGTCGGACGATTCTGATCGAAGATCAAGATCGAGATGTGATCAGTATCTTGACGATGATGATAATGATCGGGTCAGATCGACGATCAGACGGCCACCAATCAAAGCAAATCAAGGAACTCCAAGATGATGATGAAGCAATCCAACGGTCCTAAATCAAAGGTGATGATCAAGATCCCACGGATGGCCAAGATTAAACCATGATCAAGAAGATCAAGATGAGATCGTGAAGATCCGACGGTCCACAATAAAAGTGATAATCAAGATAGTGATCAATGGCCCACGATCCACTTGATCAAAACCCATGATCCAAATCAACAAGATCGAATGGCCCACAGCAAAGTTGATCACGAACGGACGGCCCATATTGATAGTTGGTCAAAACTCAACATGATAGCAACTCAGCGAAGTGGTGTGCACTGGCTTGTTGAAACGGCGGGTACAGTGGACGATGGGGTGGCTGCACTGTGAAGGATCGACGCTATCGCCGGCATCGCAGTGAAGACGGGAGGAAGAGCGGAGTTGAGCGGAGAGGCAGGGCACTGCAGGGTGTCGTCGCGACTGGCTGAGCAACGCAGGGGGGGGTGCTGTGCCTGCTGCTGCCAGTCGAGAGGAGCGCAGGGCGCATTGGAGTCGCATCGTGCTGAGGAAAGGAGGAGGGAGAGCCGGGGGACGGTGCAGTTGCTGGTGCGCGCTGTGGAGGCTGGTGGGGAGGCGCTGCAGGCTGTTGCGGAGGATGGGGAAGAGATCGAGAGAGAGAGGATGATCGGGAGGAAGATGGAGGGAAGGTGATGCGGCACAGGGAAAATAGCGGCTGGGTAAAGATGAAGAGTCTGTATGGGTTTTAATAGGTTAGATGATTAGGGTGGGTTTTGGTTTGGGATTAATAACGGGTAATGGGGGTTTATGAAGGTAATGGGTATTGGGGGTTTTAATGCTAACGGGTTTGGGCTGGATATTAATGGGTATGCGGATTTAGTAACGGGTGGGTTTAAGTAAATGGGGATTTGGGGTTTTAAAAATAGAGTTTAATTGGGTTTTAGAAAGAAAATAAATAAACAATAAATAAATAAACAACCAATAAAAATATACCATTGGGATTTTAGAGGAATAATAATAATATGAGTAATGTTACCGCTAAATCTGGTGTGGGGACAAACAGATAGAATTTGTGGATTCTTTGGGGTTTCAAATAGTCAAACCTGAAACCCTTCCGCCGGAGTTTGACCGTGATCTCCTGCCTTTTACCTGCAAAAAGTACGAAACACCAGGGTTGATCCCGGCGACGCACCCTCCGACGCTCAAGTCAGTAATCAGAAAGATTATGAATGAGCTTTTACTGGCGAAAGATTCATTACCTCTTAATGGTGGGGGATGGGGGTATTTATAGCCGCTTTAGGGACCAGTTTCGGGATGAAATCCCTAATTCCCAGTGAAAGGATAAAGCGCATCAGGGCCGTTGGTTAGATATAACCATAAACCCTAATTCTATCCTGCTGGACTGGGTTTCATGCGGGTTGAAACCCACACCCAGTTGAGATGGATCCGTTCGTGGGTTATTGGGCTTTTGAAAAAAAGACCTAGTTCCCATTTCAGACCCATTTGTAGGTGAAATTACCGTTTTACCCCTGAGCTTTAAGATCCGTGCTCGATTTGGATGGTTCTGATTTAACCCTATTTTTAGTCATATCATGAGCCCCCCACTCCCGAAGGCTGAGTTTAACCAGCCTTTGAGGAGTAGTTTTACTGTTTTAATGGCTTGCGGAGTTGTATCGGAGTCCAGATGAGGGGTGATGAATCTTTGTATGAGGTATTATGGTGATTTTCAGAGCTAGTTGCACGCCCAAGGTTGTTCTTGGGCTCTCATGGACTTTTGGTGACTTTTCTTAATTTTTATCTATTTTTCGGACGATTTATTTAATTTTGCGAATCGTTGATTTATCGTCCGGGAGCCTTAATTAATTATTCTAAGCAATAATTATTTTTCCAGTGGCCAAAAATATTTCTCCAAATTTACAATTATTTTTTAGAATTTTTAATTAATTTTTCTGAATTTTTAATCATTTTTCGCAAGTTTTAAATAATTAATTCGAATTTAATAAATAAAAATTAATTTTTATATATATTAATGACATGGCGCGATCTGGGCCTTTCATCAGCCAGCTGAACGAATTTCTGAAGGATCGGATGGCCGGAGTGGCTCGGCGGCGTTTTTCTCCGCAAGCGGAGGTCGGTGCCCCGGTAGCTCGGCCTGTCTTCCTTGGTAGATCGGTGCTTCATGACCTGCCGAGCTACGTGGATGAATCTGGAGCGTCCATCACGTCGCGAATCACAAGGAGGGGGGTTCAGATCACGAGAAAATGCTATCTTGTCATTTTGTGGATGTGGCGTGATCTGAGCCGCTCATCATGTTCTGGCGCGACTTTTAAAACGATCCAACAGTTGGGGTAGTTTGGCAGTCGTTTTTCTTCAAATGTGAGGGTCGATACATCGGTAGCTCGACTGAGCACTCCGATGGCTCGGCAGCTCGGCCTCTGCTTCTTAGTAGCTCGGTGGTTCAGCTAAGCTGTTCGGTAGCTCGACTGAGCACTCCAGTGGCTCGGTAGTTCGGGACGAGCCGTGGGACTACGTGGTTTGATCCGGAGCATTCATCATGGCGCGGATCACGAAGTTGGAGGTTCAGATCACGAGAAAACGCTATCTCGTCATTTTGTGGGCGTGGCGGGATCTGAACCGTCTGTAACGCCCCGAATCCCAAATTACTGAATTCAAGATGTTCTACAGGATTTTTTCACTTTCTTCACATACAATTTTACAAGGAAATTTAAAACTTTTCTTTTACATCAGAGTTTACAACACATTACATTTGAATTTACACAGCGGAAGCAAAATGTACAATATTTACATAAATGAACAACAGCATAATGAACTCTTTATGCATCCATTCCTTTTACATGTAGTTATATCCTGCATAAAAACTGTGGGTACGTCAGTTTATTCAACCGACGATAATTATACATGGCCATCCTCTCTATGCCAGAAACAGTATAATGAGTCTCATTCCTTACAAATCACAAACTTGTTCAACATAAGCATGCAAATAAGAGGGAACTTTTAATGATGTCGTGTCGTGATTGTGCACTTAAATCCTTAATGCAATTTACTTAATTAATCATGACACTAATGCACACTTGTTCGAATTCTATGCATCCCATACTACATAGGTTCGAGTGCAAGCCCCTTAAACGATCTTCATTTTTGTAGGGTTCAATCCCCCGCCATGACTTATTCTACTTCTGTAATTCCAATGAGTATCCTAGATGAATCTATGAGTACAAGCATGTATCCTGGCCCCTGGAGTAGAATTTCGCGCCATGTCTTGACTCGTCAAGCATGCATTCTGCGACAATTCAGCCTCCTCCCTGAACACACTCCTCTTGCAGTCACCAAAACATCCCATAAGCGTGACTAGAGTCCGATCATTACTGAGTTGTGCCCGCGCCATGTCTTGACGCATCAAGCATGCATTCTGCGGCTCACACACCCGCACCGTACCCTAGCTTTCATACTCATGTTTTTCTCTCATCTTCATCACCTCCACACTATGTATTAATTTAATTAGAATCATGAATGAAAATCAATCTCTAGAGTTAGCCTCTCCATCATCCGGACTTATCATTTCATTTCACTTGACCAACCTGGTCTAATTCTCAATATCATTTTATTCACTGCCGGGGAGACTTAGCTACTCTTCCATTCAATTTCACACTCACAATATCCAATTGAGCATCATCAGCTCATCATTCATTTTAGAGTCTCACAGACTTTTCTCATCATGATTTCACATTTCATAATTTCATTTAATCTTCCATTTCTCATCTATGATTCATTTACACCATTCATGCAACCATAAGCAGAATCCATTGACTTTAATCATACAGTTCACAATTACCAACAGCAAAATAACATGAATTCAAATATGTCAAAGTCCTTTCTGTACAGTCGACTTGGAAGAACACCAGTCGACTTATACAGTCGTATACAGGGTTATCAAAGGCTCGGGATAGTCGACTATGTACACTACCAGTCGCCTGTCCCGCAACTTTCAAGTTCACAATATTAGTCACACAACAGTCGACTGTTCACACCTCAGTCGTCTGTCTTAACAATTTCAACAGCATAATTCTATGTCCAGATCAGTCGACTTGCTACACGCAATCGGTCGACTGGACAGATCTAATTTCAATAAATCATTTACAGTTCTTACGTGCATTTCATCATGATGTCAACTAACAGTACACAAAGTTCATGTTTCACAGACAAGGTCTCTTATCATTCAGTAACACTACAACATGGATCATCAAATTACTACCATGTCCTTTCCGTTAAGGAAAATACTTTAAACATGCATTCACATATGCCCATAATGTCTTAAAACAATAAAGATGTAAATCCCAAGTCATCAAACTGGGTCCACACGATGAAAATATATCAGTTTATGAAACTACCCAACAGTCACAGTCAGATTTGAGGTACTAGTCGACTTAACACACTATCAGTCGACTGCTTCGACAATTCCAAAATTATTAATTACCATGAGCTCTTTTTTATTCATTTACCTTCCCTCCAGCATATGTGTCATAGGGAAACCATGAAAATAGTAATCATACCATCATGTTCATTTATACATACATTTATCATTGCATTCATGCGAAATAATGTCTCGTACCAGTCGACTGGCTCACATGGCAGCCGACTGTACCGACAGTCTCGTTTCAATATTAATAGCAAGTTCAAGCAATTTCTACTGCATTTAAATCACTTTTATAGCATAATATCAATCATAGCCATTGTAGCATTATTCCTACATTAGAAGTCCTGAGAAACACCCACCTTGTATGAAGAAATAAACCGAAATCCCGCAAAGTCCTTCAATAACACAGCACTTCTTGTTCCTTTGCTCCACACCAAAATCTCCAGCAATGCTGCTTGCTTCCACAGAAGAGCTCCCACACAACTCACAGATACTCTCTTTAAACTCAGGAAATTTTAAGTGTAAAAGAGATAGGGAAAGTAGGGGGGTATTTATACTAGAAGACAAATAAGATGAAGGGTTGAGATCTATTAGGGAGTTGGAGGATTAAGGGCTGAGATTGATTTGGGGGTTGCAAAAACTACCCACAACTCAGGGTAACTACCCATGATCTAGCCCACTCTCTCCCAAAACCGGCCAAAGAGTTGTGCCTAATACACGTGTACATTGAGTGCACGTGTACTCATAACCACACCCTACAAATAGCATATTTAATACCCGGGATAAAAATAGAGCAAGAAAAATGTTACATTACAAGTTGTGGAAAAATAATAAGAGAGTTTACAATCCATGGGCTTACAACCAAATTGGGCCAAAATAAATTTTATTAAAAGAAAAATAGACAAATTAACATTGGGCTTTAAAGCAAGTAATTTATAGAGAAAAATATAATTTATACATCATGGAGTAATAGCCACGTGCTACACAAGCATACTAAAAAAGAATTAATCTTCATATATATATTAAGAAAATCGGGGTATTACACCGTCCATCATATTTCGGCGCGAATTTTGGGACAATCTGACGGTGAAAGTGGCTCGGCAGCATTTTTCTCCAAATGTGGAGGTCGGTACCACGGTAGCTCGGTAGAGTGCCTCGGTGGCTCGGCTCGTTACGAGCCGTCGAGCCACGTGGTTGGATCTGGAGCGTCCATCAAGGTGCGGATCTCGAAGTTGGAGGTTCAGGTCACGAGAAAATGTTATATTTTCATTTTGTGGGCGTGGCAAGATCTGAACCGTCCATCATATTTCGGCACGAATTTTGAGACAATCTAACGGTGAGAGTGGCTTGACGGCATTTTTCTCCAAATGTGGAGGTCGGTGCCCCGGTAGCTCGGCAGTGTGCCTCGGTGGCTCGGCTCGTTAGGGATTGCCTACTGCCACGTCGAGTGAACCGTCGCGACCTTCCTTTGAATCATCACAGCTCTCTTCATTTTATCGTTCCGTCTCCCCTAATGGGCCCCCAAGCATTGCAAAAGCCCAACCGTTGCCTTACTGGCTATAAGTTCTCAACCCCCTCACCCCTTAGCTCATTCTTTCACTTTTCACTCTCAATATCTACTTTTGCTCTCGAGTTGCTCTGCTAGCGGAGATCTGAGCTCAAGGGTGGTTGTGCTAGCTGTTGCAAAGGCCAGGCAATTTCCGGCGAACCTTTTCTGACCGTAAACATCACATCAAGGTCAGTTCGCTTAACCTGAGATATTTATTCTTCGAGATGTCACGGGTATCCTTGGGTAGTGAGGCATCCTCCTCGGGAGGTCGGAGTGCCGAGGAGGGGAGAGAAGTGGTGAGCCGAAGGAAGGGGAAGGAGATAGTAGGGTCGTCTGCGGCCGAGGAAGAGGGGAAGGATGTGGTTTGGTCTTCGTTCGTCGAGGCGGTGGTGGAGATTGTGAAACAGGTGGGCGAGCTGGGTCAGATGCTGACCATGTTATCCGATCACGGGGGAATAAGGCAGTACAGCGGTAAGCTGCTAACCAAGGCTGTCTATGGTCGTTCAGAAACCTACGAGGAGAACAACCCGAGGGAGGTTACCGAGGTGGACGATATCCCCTCGGTTTTAACCGAGCGGGACCTACTCCAGACTCGGAAGGGTTTCGCCATTCCTTCGGAGTACACCTTGATTCTCCCCGGCCCGGGGGTGCGAGCGAACACCGCCTTTACGCTGAACCTTTGCGTCTTCGCCTATGACGCGTTGAACGCCAGCCTACATTTCCCCCTTCACCCCTTCGTCACTGTGGTTCTCCGGTGGTACGGGCAATTTCCTATCCAGTTCATGCCGAACGCGTGGCGCCATGTGCTTGGGTTTCTGCTTCAGTACCGGACGGCAAAGGTGGAGCCGCAGCTCGTCATCCTCCGGAGTTTGTACCAGATCAACAGAATGAGTAAGCTCGAGCCGCGCTTCTATCTGTCGCCTCAGAAAGGCGTCAAGCTGATCAAAAATCCCGACTCGATAAAGTCGTGGAAGGGGAAATTCTTTCTGATCAAGGACCCCTCGGCATGGGACTTCCCGACCCAGTGGAAGGAGGAGGTACCAAAGTACGCAAAGGCCGAGCCGGTGTTGACCCCGGCCGAGGCAGAGGTGGCGGCGAAGTTGATCGGTCTCCCGATGTTGAGTTGGAGAGAAATGACTGAGGAGGTGCTGCACGGGTCGGGCCTTAGTCCGGTCGACCCGAGTACACTCCTGACATCTCTCTTTATGCTTTACTTTCTTTAATGCCTTGTATTATTATTTTTTCTAACTTGTTTCTTCCTCTCACTTCGACAGAGGCTCCGAAAATTGACTTCAAGGCGATGATGGCCAAGCAAAACAAGGCCGCGGATGCCAAGAAGAGGAAGAGGACGAGCGCGGGTCCCTCGTCTGGTCGACCCACCAAGGCTCCTTCGGCCGTGGTAGGTACGGTCGACCTCACTTCTCCTCGACAACTGACCCCGGCTGCCGTTGTTCCTCAGTCGGACCTGTCCGAGGGCTTCTCTGTCTCGACGGCACTGGCACTCGAGGCCCCTCCCCTAACCGAGCATGCCGAGGTTATACTGACCGAGGTTCACAAGAATCTGTTCGTCCCCGATTAGCGGGTGATGCACCATGACGGCTTCTTGGGGGACTCGGCGATGAGCATGCAGGTTGTTCGCCACCTCCCGACCTTGAAGGACCAAGCCGCCCTGAAGGAGGGGATGACAGGTGAAGACGCTCTCGAAGTAGCTCGGTCGCTTATGTCGGTAAATCTTCTTTGCTGTTCAAAAAAAAAAAAAATCTTGAAAAATTACTAAGTCTTTAGCTTGGCTTTTGTCGCATTCTAACTCTTTCTTTGTGCAGGCCTCTTATCATTTCAGCCACCTTCTCGAGGAATATGCCGAGCAAGAGAGGGAGCTGAAGGCCCTTAGTGACAAAGACAGAGTGGAAAGGGCCTTAGCGCCCCGATTTCCATATACTGGGAAACCGAGACACGAGCCAGGACCTTTTCATTCAATTAGTCACAATACACAGAAACAAGAAAATTTAAAACTTTTTATTAACTCAATATTACAGGCCGAATGTTCCCATTAATACAATAAATTACATCAGAGTATACATGAATGTAAAAGATAATCATTGGTCTCTTCACTTGTAGATCGCGCCTCAACTAGAGCCCTTCCAATTTGAACTCTTGTATCCACAACCTATTAAAGTGGGGACATCAGTATTCACTGACGCTTTAAGGCTGATATCATAGCAGCGGATCTCCAAAACAAGCATATACAAACATGGTAAAATATGTCGGTGTAGTTTAAGTGTTCGTGAGTGCAGTGACTAGAATCTAATAAAATGTCAACTAACCTAGGATGCTCCTATTCCAATGTAATGTCCCCTAAACTAGGATGCTCCTATTCTAATGTATTGTCCCCTAAACTAGGATGCTCCTATTCTAATGTCAGCAAGTCTCCGAAGTCAACATGCAGCCCATACTACATGCGACCCTTCTCAAGCCGTTTCTCCATATATAGGGATTGAACCCGCGTTATAAATTCTAATTGTACACAACCTGTTCCTGATAGATACAGCGTGACTGATGAGGTTGCAGACGTGGTCAAGTCCCACTAACGCAGTCCGCCAGTGGTGCTCATGTTTGCCACTGCTACCCGGCTAACCGGACCTCACTCAAAACTAGACGAACCCAATGTATCGAGCGTAATTACAAAATCCAAATTCATAGGGTCTCGCAAGCGCAGGGTAGCGCGAAGCCTACCCTGTGGCACCCCTGGGGTCTCGCAAGCGCAGGACTGCCCAATGCATCCTGTGGCACCCCAAGCCACGGTACTTCAGGAATTAACAGTGCGAGATATGCAACCCGTGCTCCCAACTTGTGAGACGGCACCGTACGTATCCCTTTGACAGGAAGGCGCAACCCAATAACACCACCTAAGATCGGCCCCAAAGAAAGGTTTGGTCGTACGGTGCACCCTCTACCAACTCCCCTTCTTTCTGGCAAAAAGGTTAAGTAATGATTTTATAAGTCACTACCCTAATGATGTTACTACTCCTATGCAAGCTTACATAATTTCCAACTTAGATTATCATGGTCCAACTCGTGGTCCCTCGATCCAAGACTCGAGTAACGAGATCACTCTCACTCATCCCTACCCCTAACTTGGATTCTACCAACACTCTCGGTGTAATATCCCGGACGGATATTACCTTATATAAATTATTATTTTATTATTATTTTATTATTATTTTGTTTTAAATCCAAAATTGGAATATTTTGGTGATTTTCACCCGGTTCGTTCATAGACATTATCTGTATCCAGATATCGGTCAGTGCACATCCGTATTGTATCAAATTGATACCGTGACCTTCCGAACTAATAATAGAATTTATTTTATTATTATTTCCAAGAGCAAACTGTTTTTATACGGATTATGCGAAGATTTTCGGTATACAGACATATATGCGCACATACGAGTAGTATGTCGATTAGTACATTATACAAATTGCGTGTTGTGTATTTTTGGACAACACTTGTCTTTGTTATGGAAAAAACCTATTAGATTGTTAGGGTTTATAAGTTGTTAACCAAGGTTAAAAGTGCATGAGAGAATTAGGAGAAAGAAGCTCCCTCACATAACACCTCCACCACATAGCACCTTACCTCCACCTCACCCCTACCCTCGTACAAGGTATGGCCGGCCCCCATTTGGTGGGAGGGCCTTTTTGCAAATGTGTGTGTGTACATTTGTATTTTCCACCCTTTCTTCCACCTATAAATACCCCCCCTTTCTGTAATACCCCGATTTTCCTAATAAGATTATTTATGATATGTTTGTGTAGCATGTTGTCTATTATTTTCTTCACATGATGAATAAAGTGTATTAATTTCTATAAAGCATTTTTCTTGAAGCCCAATGTTGATTTACTTATTAAAAATATTTATTTTGGCCCAAATGAACTTAAGCCCATAAATTTAACCTTTTATTTCTCTACAGCCCATCTGGTGTAACACTTTTATACATTATATTTTTGTACAATTTTATTAGTGTGGGTGTGCATGCACGTGCATTTCGCATACACGTGCATTGAGCACTTTTCTTTTGGCCGGATTGTGGGTAGAGTAGTGGCATCCATCATGGGCGGTTGTGTGTGAGTGTGGGTAGTTTCTCAACTCCCGAATGCATCTCCACCTTTGATCTTGTAACTCCCCTATTAATCTTAGCCTTCTATTCTATCTTTTTTCTAGTATAAATACCCCTCCTATTTCCCTATCTCTTTTACACTAAAATTTTCTAAGATTAAGTGAGAGTATTTGTGAGTTGTGTGTGTGCTGTGTTGTGGAGGTCGAGTAGTATCTGAGGTTCGGTGTGGAGCAAAGGAGCAAGGTGCAAGGAGCAAGAAGGCGTTCACTATCTTGTGGAGCTTTGCGGGATTTTCGATTGTTTCTTCATATAAGGTGGGTGTTTCTCAGGACTTCTAATGTAGGAAATTATACTATGATTATGTGAATGCTACCATGTTATGAAAAGTGAATTGAATGTAGTTGAAATTGCGTGAACATGCTATTAATATTGAGAACGGGACTGTCAGTACAGTCGACTGCCATGTGAGCTAGTCAACTGGTACGAGACAATTATTTTATGATGTGGTGATAAACATGTATGCAAATTGACATAATGGTGTGATTACTAAGTTGTATTTTTCTATGACACATATGATGGAGGGAAGGTAAATGAATGAAAAGAACTAATGGTGACTAATAACTTAGAATTGTCGGAGCAGTCGACTGATACTGGATTCAGCCGACTGGTATCGTACTTGTGTATGACCGTTTGGAAGTTCCATGAATTAAGATATTCTATTTATGTAGACCTAGTATGATGACTTGAGATTTATATCTTCACTATCGTAAGAAGGTATGAGCAATGTGAACGCGTGTTTAAAGTATTTTTCCCTAAAGAAAAGAGCATATTAGTAACTTGAAAATTCATGCTGTAATGTTACTGAACAAGAAGAGACTCTGTTTATGAAACATGAATTTATGTATATGGTAAATTGACATCATGATGCAAGTGCACGTAAGAACTGTAAATAATCTCTTTAAATTGAAAATGGATCTGTCCAGTCGACCGAATGCGTGTAGCAAGTCGACTGATCTGGACATAGAATTGTGCTGTTAAAATCTCCAGGACAGACGACTGGTTGATGAACAGTCGACTGTCATGAGGACAATATTGTGAACATGAAAAGTTGCGGGACAGGCGACTGGTTGAGTACAACAGTCGACTATCCCGAGCATTAAATGATGAACCTGTATGTGACTGTATAAGTCGACTGGTGTTATTCCAAGTCGACTGTACAGAGTGGATTTTGATATATTTGAATTTCATGTTATTTGCTGTTGGTAATTATGAACTGTATGATTTAAATCGATGGACTCTGTTTATGGCTGTATGGATTATGTAAATGAATCATAGATGAGAATTGAGAATTAAATGAAAATATGAAAGGCTAAAATCATGATAAGACAGTCTGTGAGACTCTAAAATGAATTATGAGCTGAGGATGCTCAATTGGATATTGTGAATTTGAAATTGAACGAAAGAGTAGCTAAGTCTCCCCGGCAGTGAAATGAAATGATATTGAAAAGAAGACCAAGGTTGGTCATGTGAAATGAAATAATAAGTCCAGGTTGGTGGAGAGGCTAACTCTAGAGCTTGATTTTTATTCATGATTCTAATGTAACTTTAATACATAGTGTGGAGGTGATGAAAGTGAGAGAAAAACATAAGTATGAGAACTAGAGTTTTACGGTGCGGGTGTGTGAGCCGCAGAATGCATGCTTGATGAGTCAGGACATGGCGCGGGCACAACTCAGTAATGATCGGACTTTAGTAACGCTTGTGGGATGTTTTGGTGACTGCAAGAGGATTGTGTTCAGGAAGGAGGCTTGAATTTTACCACAGAATGCATGCTTGGTGAGCCAAGACATGGCGTGGGATTCCCCTCCAGGGTCCAGGATACATGCTTGTACTCATAGAATCATCTAGGATACTCATTGTAATTACAGAAGTAGAGTAAATCATGGCGAGGGATTGAACCCTATAAAAATGAAGAACGAATAAGAGGCTTGCCCTCGAACCTATGTAGAATGGGATGCATAGAATTCGAACAAGTGCGCATTAGTGTCATGTGAAGATTAAATAATTGCATTAAGGTTTAAGTGCACAATCACGACACGACATCTCTAAAAGTTCCCTTTTTGATTTACATGCTTATATTGAACAAGTTTGTGATTTGTTAAGAAATGAGATTCATTATACTGTTTCTGGCATAAAGAGGATGGCCATGTATAATTATCGTCGGTTGAATAAACTGACGTACCCACAGTTTTGTATGCAGGATAAATTACATGTAAAGAGGAATGGATGCATAAAGATCTTATTATGTTGTTGTTCATTTATGTAAATATTGTATATTTTGCTTCCGCTGCGTAAATTTAAATGTAAGCTGTTGTAACTCTGATGTAAAAAGAAAAGTTTGAATTTCCTTGTAAAATTGTACTCAAAGAAAGTGAAAAGATCCTGAAGAACATCTCGAATTCAATGATTTGGGATTCGGGGCGTTACAGAGTGGTATCAGAGCCACGTTTTCTACGCTTTCACACTTGTACAAATTTATAAGGAACGACACCCTAGATGTGGACATTAGAGTGTGTGTTTGAGTTTAGAGATTTAAATGTAAGTGACTTATATTTGTGTTGCTCTATGATTTATGCTTCTTCCTCTCTATCTCTAAGATGGCTGATCACTTCGACCCTGCTGGAGGCGACGACTGGCATATTATTGAGGAAGAGTACCATCCTGGACAGGCTGATTCTGAGGATGAGTACCATCCTGGGCAAGCAGATTCTGATGATGAGGAGTACCCTGAATCTCGAGAGATCACCCCACCTCCAGATTCATCTGACGATTCTTCTTCCGATGAAGAAGAGGGACCAGCTCTGAGTGGCACTGTGGCTTCTCTTCAGAGGCAAGTGGATACCCTGAAGTATAGAGTTGGAGCTTTGGAGGCTCAGCTGGCGCAGCGGAAGGCCGATTTCTCTGTTCTCAGTCACCGAGTGTGGTAACTTGAGAAGAGAAAGAACCTGACCGATGTGTTGAAGGACCAAGTGGATGAACTGCGGGAAGAACTTCGAGCAGCGAAGAGGACCCGTAGAGATTAGATTGTCCTAGTTTCTATTTTCTTCTATTCTGATGTCAAAATGTTTTCTTTTAATTCGAATGTATAAACTTTGAAATTCAATGAAAAGCAAGTTGGTTTAATTTCTTGTCTTATACTTCGAATTTGATGGATCTTTTGCATCAGAATATGTCGAGAAGAGGAGCTAGGAATGGGGAAGGTTTGGATCTGGAGACCGAGCTTGCAAGGGTCTACCAGACGCTTAATGCAGTGGCGGCGAACCAAGGAAGGGGACCGGTGAATCCAGTACCCGAGGCAATTAAGCTAGTAGAATCGTTCAAGAGAATGAAACCACCTGTGTTTGAGGGAAAGTCAGACCCAGATGCGGCTGACAACTGGATCCGTCAAGTGGAGACGATCTTTGAGGTGTTGGAGACACCGGAGGGCAGCAAGGTCAAGTTGGCGACTTTGCAGTTGGAGAAGGATGCGGCTGTTTGGTGGCAGTCGATGAAGAGGACCATGGGCGGCTTGTTGCTTGGCTGGGAGGAATTTCTGGAAGAATACCGCAGCCATTATTTCCCCTCCAACGTCTAGGAGAAGAAGGCCATGGAGTTTCTGTCACTTCAGCAAGGCAGCATGTCAGTAAGGGAGTATGAGACTAAGTTTACTCAGCTCTCCAGGTATGCTCCAGAACTGGTGATGGATGAGGCGAAGAAGGCTCGCAAGTTCGAGCATGGTCTGAGGCCAAGCTTGAGGTCTCGTATGATACCTCTTGGTATCAGGAGATTCGATAAGCTGGTGAAGAGGGCACTACAAAAGAAAGTAGCTTTCCCGGCACTTTTTTACGTCTATACCGGCATTTTTTTACGCCGGTGAAACTTTCACCGGCGTTTACAATAGCGCCGGTCCAACTGCCGCCGAAGCGGGCGTCACTGAAACGAAGGGGTCTACACCGGCGTTTTTGGTGGACGCCGGTAAATGTTAGGACTACACCGGCGGTCATAAAACGCCGGTGTATATCGGTCTCTGGGTGCCGTTCTTGTGTACCTATATACATACACCGGCGGTCGTAAACCGCCGGTATTTATCCATTCACCGGCGTATATGAAAACGCCGGTGTAGATCGAAAGTATACCGGCGGTCAGGAAACGCCGGTGTATGTGCGTTTATGAGCGCCTGCTTTTCCCTGTTTACGAACACCGGCGCGACCCAAAAATGCCGGTGTAGATGTATACGCCGGCGTTTATAAAACGCCGGTGTACGCCTGTGCCGTTACAGCTGAAAACTTTCGTCGGCGTGCGCTGAAACGCCGGTGTATCGCACACTCCACCAATTAAATTATATAGACCGCCGTTTTTTAAAATGCCGTTCTGGCTATGCCCGTTTATTTTCGATACTCCGCTTTTCCGTTCGATTTCAATTCACAGTTTCATTTACAAAACCTGTAAACTAATTCTCACAACTGATTCAATCAATTTCGTTGCATACTACTGCGCAAACCACAACCAAACACAAGAATAATTAAAGATAATCAAGTTTCACACGTGTCATATCAACGTCCAAATTCATTGATTAATTAACAGTGTCATAATTAACAAATTAGTATAGAGACTAACATCCAAAATATCCAAACAAACCAGTCTGACAAATATCCAAAATATCACAAATTCAAAGTATGACATAACTCTCATAAAAAAAAACCAGTCTGACATAACAACAGCAAGGCGGAGGACATAAGAACAACAACCATACAGCAAGGAGGACATAAGAACAGCAAGGAGGACCGCAGATTCATACCCCTCGAGTAGCTTCAGCTCTGATCATCAGAATTTCCTTCATCTTGACGACCGCTCTGTGAAAAAAAAACAATAGTTTAATTGAACAGTAGATCACAATACAGAATATACATATTTTTTGAACTTGCAAAAAGAACTACCTGTATCTCGAATTATAAGATCAAAGTGCCAACTGCAAATGGAATTGTTAATGATATATATAGAGGTAAAATAATTACATTGCAATGCTAAAAATTCCGTACTTAATTTTGTTTTTAAATATATCTAAAATAACAAAACAAATGAAAATTCAGTATCTAACTTGAAACCTTTATATTCTCCTCTGATTGGGAATATCTACTATCTAAAACAATAAAACAAATGAAAATTCAGTATCTAAGCATGTCCTTCATGGATTGTTGGGTCAATCCATGAAACTGTCATCGTGGACAGAAACCAAATATAAGAAAAATAAGAAAAATAAGATAGGGCTCATATCAAGTGTATTTTTAGGGAACTGTCATCGTGGAAGGAAACCAAATATATATAGAAGCCAGAAATGGAAACAGAAAGAAGAAAGGTAGAGACTTTGGATACACCAGGCTACCATAGCGGCATTTTCCTCATCTCTCTCTCATCCCTTATTTCCCTTCAGCACACGAACAGAAAGAGACATCAGCAACCACCTTAAGAGCGACAAGAACAACAATAATAATAAATTATTATGAACAAGATGTCTCTATATGGGTTTCCAGATCTCCACTCGAGCCCACTCTTTCTAATCACAGCCCAATTAAGAACATAGACAACATCCACTAAACAATCCAATCATAGCCCAGTCAAAATTTGCCATCCTGGATCTTAATGAAATACGCTTCATTAACAGTGAAAGAAAATGAGGATGCTAGTAGCATACTTAGTTTGGAAGTGAACCCATTTTTTGTTAAAAAATCATGCCAAAGATGGCAATCAGCTTCATTAACAGTATCTGAAAATGAAAATTTCCATTAACTGAGCTTATATGTTGCTCTACTAATTCACTGTGCCCAACTAAATCTAAAACCCAATTGTTGTGCGTATCTGGAGGATTTTGGCATACGTACCTATAGCATCCTCAGTTCACAGTAAACCCGTTTTGGTCAAAAAAACATGCCAAGATCACAATCAGATGCATGAAAATAAGCTTCACTAACAACAAAAGAAGAAACTGGGGATGCTATGCAGCATACTTAGTTTGGAAGTGAACCCATTTTGTGTTAAACAATCAGGTTACATTGACAGTATCTGAAAATGAAAATTTCTCCATTATCTGAGCATATATGTTGCTCTACTACTTTTTTAGCCCAACTATATCGCAAAACCCAAGTGTTGTGCATATCCGGCCGGTGAATTTTGGCATACGTACCTATACAATATCCTCAGTTCACAGTGAACCCATTTTTGGTATAAAAACATACATGCCAAGAAGACAATCAGGTGCTTGAAATCAGCTTCACTAATAGTTAGTGAAAATGGGACCATAAAATAGCTTAAGAAGACCATCAGGTTTGTGAAGTAAGCTTCACTAACAGTGAAAGAAACTGGGGATGCTATGCAGCATACTCATTTTGGAAGTGAACCCATTTTGTGTTAAAAAAACCATGCCAAAGATTGCAAGCAGGTTACATTGACAGTGTCTGAAAATGAAAATTTCTCCATTATCTGAGCTTATATGTTGCTCTACTACTTTTTTAGCCAAACTATATCGCAAAACCCAAGTGTTGTGCATATCCGGCCGGAGGATTTTGGCATACGTACCTATACAATATCCTCAGTTCACAGTGAACCCATTTTTGGTATAAAAACATACATGCCAAGAAGACAATCAGGTGCTTGAAATCAGCTTCACTAACAGTTAGTGAAAATGGGACCATAAAATAGCTTAAGAAGACCATCAGGTTTGTGAAGTAAGCTTCACTAACAGTGAAAGAAACTGGGGATGCTATGCAGCATACTCATTTTGGAAGTGAACCCATTTTGTGTTAAAAAAACCATGCCAAAGATTGCAAGCAGGTTACATTGACAGTGTCTGAAAATGAAAATTTCTCCATTATCTGAGCTTATATGTTGCTCTACTACTTTTTTAGCCCAACTATATCGCAAAACCCAAGTGTTGTGCATATCCGGCCGGAGAATTTTGGCATACGTACCTATACAATATCCTCAGTTCACAGTGAACCCATTTTTGGTATAAAAACATACATGCCAAGAAGACAATCAGGTGCTTGAAATCAGCTTCACTAACAGTTAGTGAAAATGGGACCATAAAATAGCTTAAGAAGACCATCAGGTTTGTGAAGTAAGCTTCACTAACAGTGAAAGAAACTGGGGATGCTATGCAGCATACTTATTTTGGAAATGAACCCATTTTGTGTTAAAAAAACCGGTTACATTGACAGTATTTGAAAATGAAAATTTCTCCATCATCTGAGCTTATATGTTGCTCTACTACTTTTTTAGCCCAACCATATCGCAAAACCCAAGTGTTGTGCATATCCGGCCGGAGGATTTTGGCATACGTACCTATATAATATCTGATGACCACAGTGAACCCATTTTTGGTATAAAAACATACATGCCAAGAAGACAATCAGGTGCTTGAAATCAGCTTCACTAACAGTTAGTGAAAATGGGACCATAAAATAGCTTAAGAAGACCATCAGGTTTGTGAAATAAGCTTCACTAACAGTGAAAGAAACTGGGGATGCTATGCAGCATACTCATTTTGGAAGTGAACCCATTTTGTGTTAAAAAAACCATGCCAAAGATTGCAATCAGGTTACATTGACAGTATCTGAAAATGAAAATTTCTCCATTATCTGAGCTTATATGTTGCTCTACTACTTTTTTAGCCCAACTATATCGCAAAACCCAAGTGTTGTGCATATCCGGCCGGAGAATTTTGGCATACGTACCTATACAATATCCTCAGTTCACAGTGAACCCATTTTTGGTATAAAAACATACATGCCAAGAAGACAATCAGGTGCTTGAAATCAGCTTCACTAACAGTTAGTGAAAATGGGACCATAAAATAGCTTAAGAAGACCATCAGGTTTGTGAAGTAAGCTTCACTAACAGTGAAAGAAACTGGGGATGCTATGCAGCATACTTATTTTGGAAATGAACCCATTTTGTGTTAAAAAAACCGGTTACATTGACAGTATTTGAAAATGAAAATTTCTCCATCATCTGAGCTTATATGTTGCTCTACTACTTTTTTAGCCCAACCATATCGCAAAACCCAAGTGTTGTGCATATCCGGCCGGAGGATTTTGGCATACGTACCTATATAATATCTGATGACCACAGTGAACCCATTTTTGGTATAAAAACATACATGCCAAGAAGACAATCAGGTGCTTGAAATCAGCTTCACTAACAGTTAGTGAAAATGGGACCATAAAATAGCTTAAGAAGACCATCAGGTTTGTGAAATAAGCTTCACTAACAGTGAAAGAAACTGGGGATGCTATGCAGCATACTCATTTTGGAAGTGAACCCATTTTGTGTTAAAAAAACCATGCCAAAGATTGCAATCAGGTTACATTGACAGTATCTGAAAATGAAAATTTCTCCATTATCTGAGCTTATATGTTGCTCTACTACTTTTTTAGCCCAACTATATCGCAAAACCCAAGTGTTGTGCATATCCGGCCGGAGAATTTTGGCATACGTACCTATACAATATCCTCAGTTCACAGTGAACCCATTTTTGGTATAAAAACATACATGCCAAGAAGACAATCAGGTGCTTGAAATCAGCTTCACTAACAGTTAGTGAAAATGGGACCATAAAATAGCTTAAGAAGACCATCAGGTTTGTGAAGTAAGCTTCACTAACAGTGAAAGAAACTGGGGATGCTATGCAGCATACTTATTTTGGAAATGAACCCATTTTGTGTTAAAAAAACCGGTTACATTGACAGTATTTGAAAATGAAAATTTCTCCATCATCTGAGCTTATATGTTGCTCTACTACTTTTTTAGCCCAACCATATCGCAAAACCCAAGTGTTGTGCATATCCGGCCAGAGGATTTTGGCATATGTACCTATATAATATCTGATGACCACAGTGAACCCATTTTTGGTATAAAAACATACATGCCAAGAAGACAATCAGGTGCTTGAAATCAGCTTCACTAACAGTTAGTGAAAATGGGACCATTAAATAGCTTAAGAAGACCACCAGGTTTGTGAAATAAGCTTCACTAACAGTGAAAGAAACTGGGGATGCTATGCAGCATACTCATTTTGGAAGTGAACCCATTTTGTGTTAAAAAAACCATGCCAAAGATTGCAATCAGGTTACATTGACAGTATCTGAAAATGAAAATTTCTCCATTATCTGAGCTTATATGTTGCTCTACTACTTTTTTAGCCCAACTATATCGCAAAACTCAAGTGTTGTGCATATCCGGCCGGAGAATTTTGGCATACGTACCTATACAATATCCTCAGTTCACAGTGAACCCATTTTTGGTATAAAAACATACATGCCAAGAAGACAATCAGGTGCTTGAAATCAGCTTCACTAACAGTTAGTGAAAATGGGACCATAAAATAGCTTAAGAAGACCATCAGGTTTGTGAAGTAAGCTTCACTAACAGTGAAAGAAACTGGGGATGCTATGCAGCATACTTATTTTGGAAATGAACCCATTTTGTGTTAAAAAAACCGGTTACATTGACAGTATTTGAAAATGAAAATTTCTCCATCATCTGAGCTTATATGTTGCTCTACTACTTTTTTAGCCCAACCATATCGCAAAACCCAAGTGTTGTGCATATCCGGCCGGAGGATTTTGGCATACGTACCTATATAATATCTGATGACCACAGTGAACCCATTTTTGGTATAAAAACATACATGCCAAGAAGACAATCAGGTGCTTGAAATCAGCTTCACTAACAGTTAGTGAAAATGGGACCATAAAATAGCTTAAGAAGACCATCAGGTTTGTGAAATAAGCTTCACTAACAGTGAAAGAAACTGGGGATGCTATGCAGCATACTCATTTTGGAAGTGAACCCATTTTGTGTTAAAAAAACCATGCCAAAGATTGCAATCAGGTTACATTGACAGTATCTGAAAATGAAAATTTCTCCATTATCTGAGCTTATATGTTGCTCTACTACTTTTTTAGCCCAACTATATCGCAAAACCCAAGTGTTGTGCATATCCGGCCGGAGAATTTTGGCATACGTACCTATATACCATCCTCAGTTTATGGAAGAAAAATACGAATAGGGCTCATAGCAAGTGTAGTTTTAACTGGAATTGTCATCGTGGAAGGAAACCAAATATAGAAGCCAGAAAGAGGAATGGTAGAGAATGAGGATACACCAGGCTAACATAGCGGCATTTTCCTCATCTCTCTCTCATCCCTTCTTTCCCTTCAGCACACGAACACATAGAGACATCAGCAACAACAGCAAGAGCGACAAGAACAACAACAATAATAAATTATTATGAACAAGATGTCTCTATATGGGTTTCCAGATCTCCACTCCAACTCGTCTCTTTCTAATCACAGCCCAATTAAGAACAATTGTTCACAGTCACTGTTAAAGAAACATATATGCTCAGATTATGAAAAATTTTCATTTTCAGATACTGTTAAAGAAGCTGATTTCATGCATCTGATTGCAATCTTTGGCATGGTTTTTTTAACACAAAATGGGACTACTTCCAAACTAAGTATGCTACATAGCATCCCCAATTTCTTTCACTGTTAGTGAAGCTTATTTCACAAACCTGATGGTCTTCTTAGGCTATTTTATGGTCCCATTTTCACCTCCTCCAAATCAGTACAACAACACGACTGAACAATCCTTGTTTGCAGGTCATACAATGTCATCTATACCAGGTTATGTGCCAAAATGGGGTTGGGCATACGATGCAAGGCCGACAAGTATTAGTTGTTTGTGAGTATGCAATAGGATGCAGCTATGAACATGGGCTCATATCAAGTGTAGTATTACGGACTGTCATCGTGGAAGGAAACCAATTTAATATAGACTACCATTCCACTATTTTGAGACTTCAAATTAGATTCACGATCCTTAGTACGAAATCTAAAACCATTGAATATGTATCCTCCGTATCTTTTGACCATCTGATAGGGACCTTTGGCAAGTACTTGTATTTTAGATGACGCACCTTCAGGACCCAAATAATGTACCTATTAATTTTGCGCAAATCGTATCAACACCATAGAAAATGTAGACATAATAAAGATTAACTTGCATAACTGTAATTCACCTACATGAGATTCAAACCACTTATGAAATTTTTCATTCATCATCTTGTTTTGTTCACGTGGTGGTAGTCTTCTTGGTCTAGCCCTTCGTTTGATGTCCCTGACAAATTCGCTAAAAAACAAGCAATTGAAATTAGGAATAACAAAAGTATCAAAAATATCGAACTCCGCGGTTTTCACTATATTCGATTTACATTCAAAAGCAACTTACTTTCGAAATGGTTCCACTGATGCATGATGGTCTAGCACATATCGATGTGCCTGTTCCCACGCTAAGCTATCGAGCTCAAATGCATCAACTTTACCAACAGTGGTGCCAGCGGTATCAAAAAGATATTGTGCACCATCAAGGTTGGAAATGTCTGGATTTCTACGTGGTCTACTGGAAGATGTCTCCACACCAGGCAAATACCTGGAAAAAAAATGTGAGCACTCCTCTGATAGATATCCCTGGGCTATTGACCCTTCAGGATATGCTCTATTTTTCACATAACTCTTTAGCCGGTATAGGTACCTGAACATGTACAATTAATAAACTAGAGCGGATTAGGGGATTAAAAGAAATGAGCTTTTGAAAATTCAATTTCGCAAGATGAACGAATTATTTTACCTCTCAATGGGGTACATCCACCGATAGTGAACAGGACCACCGATTCTGGCTTCACCAGCAAGGTGGATTATCAAGTGAATCATAATAGTGAAAAACGATGGAGGAAATATCATCTCCATTTTACTAAGTGTCAATGTCGCCTGCTGCTCCAATTGGTCCAGATCTTCAACACGAAGCATTCTTGAGCAAATACCTTTATATATGCTACAAAGATCTTTCAGGACAGTAGTGACTTGCTCACACATTGAAGACCTTAGGGCCACAGGAAGGAGATCCTGCATTAGGATGTAGTAGTCGTGTGACTTTAGACCCTGAAGCCTCTTCTCTTTAAAGTTGACACATTTTGCCATGTTAGAAGAATAGCCATCGGGGACTTTAAGTTCAAGTAGTACTTTGCAAAACAACTCCAACTCCGATTTTGACATTGAATAGATTGTAGGAGGTAGGAGCACTTTCCCGTTCGGCAATTCTTCTGGGTGCAACTCATGTCGGATGCCCATTGACTTCAAATCAAGTCGGCTCTTGAGATTGTCCTTTGTCTTCCGATCATCTCCCATAACTGTTCCTATACAATTCTCACCAATATTTTTTCCGATATGCATCACATCTAAATTATGTCTCAGTAAGTTGAATTCCCAATACGGCAACTTGAAGAAAATACTCTTCTTCTTCCATGCACCTAAACTCGTCAAGTTTTGATCCTCATCCTCGCCATATAGATCGATGTCCTTATCTTGCTCCGGCCTTGCCCTTTTCTTGCCCTTTGTCCTGACTTCTGGTTCCTTTCCATATTTGAATTGATGACCATCTACCAGCCTCAAAATATCTGAACCAGAGGAAGACCCAGGAGCATGTTCCCACTCGTCGGTGCCATCAAATGTCGCTGCCTCTGCCCGAAATATATGTGTGTCAGGCAACCATCTCCTATAACCCATATAGCAAAACTTTCTGCCATTGTACAACCACCTTGAACTAGTTTGGTCAGCACAACATGGACATGCATAACGTCCTTTAGTACTATATCCAGATAAATTTGCATATGCTGGAAAATCATTGATTGTCCAAGACAACACGGCACGAAGAGAAAATGTTTCTTTAGCCACAACATCATAGGTTGGAACACCCACCCACAACTTCTGAAGTTCATCTATTAACGGTTGTAGGTACACATCTATATCATTTCCAGGACCTTTCGGTCCAGGAACTATCATGGACAAAATAAATGAGGACTGCTTCATGCATTTCCAAGGCGGCAAATTGTATGGTATCAACACAACCGGCCATATGCTGTATGTACTACTCATTTGCCTGAAAGGGTTGAAACCATCACTAGCTAGTCCAAGTCTCACATTCCGAGGATCTTCCGCAAAATCAGGATATCTTTCATCAAATCTTTTCCAAGATTGAGAATCAGCAGGATGTCTAAGAATCCCATCATTAGTGCGGCCTTCAGCATGCCATTTCATATCAGAAGAAGTTTTCGTGGACATAAACAACTTTTGTAACCTAGGAATCAGAGGAAAGTAACGCAATGTTTTGGCCGGCTTCTTTTTCCTACTTCGCTTAGTAGATCCACTGGCTCCCTCGTCTTGATTTGGTCTTTCTTTCCATTTCGAAGAACCACACACTTCGCAATTCTCCAGACTTTCCTTACCACTCGTGAAAAGTATACAGTCATTTGGACATGCTGCTATCTTCTCATATCCTAGATCGAGAGAACTTAGGAATTTTTTGATTTTATAGGCTGAGTTTGGAATACAGATTTCAGGAAATGCTTCATTCAACAATTCAAGTAGCATAGTTAAGGACTTAGCAGACCACCCGTTTAAACATTTAATCTGAAATAGTCTGACAATGAATGAGAACTTAGAAAATTTGGTGCAGTCGCGGTACAACGGGATACTAGCATCTTCAAGTAACTTAGCGAAGGATTCTTGCTGCTTATTATTTTCATGGGTGGGGCCAGACATTTCCTTGTCCACCCCACCACCAATCTGGTTTGTTTCTGTTGACTCATTGTGAACTTCGGTTGTTGGGTCATTGGTGTGGAAAGGAACATTATGAATCCCCATGGCATCTTGTAACAAAGCATGCATCTCATCGGGAACGCTTAAGTCTTCGTTCACTAAGGGCTCAGCCTCATTTTCTAATACAACCGGACGAACAGGAGCTGTCGTATGATCCTCTCCATGACAAAACCACCTTGTGTACCCTTGAAGAAAACCGTTGACAGCCAAGTGTGTATGTACTATGTCACATGTCCTCAGCATACAATTTGTACAGCGAAGGCATGGACAAAGGATTAGGTTGGGATCACGGGAATGTCGTTTGGCAAAGATAATAAAATCTTTAATACCATCACGGTACTCCTTGGATAATCGTGGTTTACTAATCCAACTTCTATCCATTATATCAATAGCACACAGTCTGAAATTAAAATTTGATATATTAAATAGTAATAACAGTAAAAGGCATTTTGTATATTAAATTTCACCTATTTGAAAACTATCCCTAGCTGCAAATAAATAAACGATATAATCTTTAACTGTAAAATAAAGAAATTGTGGCTCCAAAAAATGTACAAAAAAAAACCTACATCTTAACACAATCTACTCTATTCACCAAACCCTAAACGACCTTTTGTGGAAATGATCACAACCACCTTAGACGGTATTTTATCGCACACCCTGTGTTCGAGCATAAAAAAAAATCGACTATAGTCTCCCCTGTATTTGGCTTTCCGTTCAAGGAGATGATGATGGTAAAGGGTATTTTGCTGATGAAGAGGAATCGGCCGAATAATGAGCGCGTCGTGCTGTAACTACGGTAACAAGAAGATCTGATGACTCATGAACTATTCTGTTCATGACTACTAATAATCACTTATCTCATAATAATAATAATAATAATAATAATAATAATAATAATAATAATAATACTAAACAAAAGAAACAGTAAAAGAAAAATTAAAATGTCTAGTATGTAAGCATATATTTTGCAGACTGAACCAATTGTTGTACATAGCCGGAGGATTTTGGCATAGAGCTATAGCATCCTCAGTTCACAGTGAACCCATTTTGGTCAAAAAAAACATGCCAAAATGACAATCAGATGCATGGGATAAGCTTCAATTCATTAACAGTGAAAGAAACTGGGGATGCTATGCAGCATACTTAGTTTGGAAGTGAACCCATTTTGTTAAAAAACCATGCCAAGGATTGCAGTCAGGTTACTTTAACAGTATCTGAAAATGAAAAATTTCCCATTATCTGAGCTTATATGTTGCTCTACTACTTCTTCAGCCCAACTAAATCTAAAACCCAATTGTAGCCGCATATCCGGCCGGAGGATTTTGGCATACGTACCTATACCATCCTCAGTTCACAGCGAACCCATTTTGGTAAAAAAAACATGCCAAGATGACAATCAGATGCATGAAAATAAGCTTCACTAACAACAAAAAAGGAAAATGGGGATGCTAGCAGCATACTTAGATTGGAAGTTAACCCATTTTCGTATAAAAAACCATGCCGAAGATTGACAATCATGTTACTTTAACAGTATTTGAAAATGATAAATTTTCCATTATCAGAGCTTATATGTTGCTATACTACTTCTTCAACCCAACTAAATCTAAAACCCAATTGTTGTGCGTATCCGGAGGATTTTGGCATACGTACCTATAGCATCCTCAGTTCACTTAGTCTGGAAGTGAACCTATAGAAACTGGGGATGCTATGCAGCATACTTAGTTTGGAAGTGAACCCATTTTGTGTTAAAAAACCATGCCAAAGATTGCAATCAGGTTACTTTAACAGTATCTGAAAATGAAAATTTCCCATTACCTGAGCTTATATGTTGCTCTACTACTTCTTTAGCCCAACTAAATCTAAAATCCAATTGTTGTGCATATCCGGCCGGAGGATTTTGACATACGTACCTATAGCATCCTCAGTTCACAGTGAACCCATTTTGGGTAAAAAAACATATGCATGCCAAGAAGACAATCAGATGCATGAAATCAGCTTCATTAACAGTGAAAGAAAACGGGTATGCTATGCAGCATACTTAGTTTGGAAGTGAACCCATTTTGTGTTAAAAAACCATGCCAAAGATTGCAATCAGGTTACTTTAATAGTATCTGAAAATGAAAATTTCCCATTAACTGAGCTTATATGTTGCTCTACTAATTCACTGTGCCCAACTAAATCTAAAATCCAATTGTTGTGCATATCCGGCCGGAGGATATTGGCATACGTATCTAGAGCATCCTCAGTTCACAGTGAACCCATTTTGGGTAAAAAAACAAACATGCCATGAAGACAATCAGATGCATGAAATCAGCTTCATTAACAGTAAAAGAAGATGAAAATTTCCATTATCTAAGCATATATTTTTCTATTAATTCTTCATCTCAACTAAACCGTTCATGCTAAGGAAATCGAAATGAATAAACTGAAAAAAGCTGCCTTTTTTGGAAAATAAGGGAAATCAAGAGATCATACCGAAGAGAGAGAGAGGGAGCGGGGCAACGAGGGCGGGGGCGTAGGAGAGAGAGAGAGAGGGGGCGACCGCCGATTCACCTCCAAATAGAGAGAGGGAAGAAGGAAATCGAAAAGGACGAAGGGAATAAGGGACGATTTCGAATGGTCGAAGGCCGTCGAAGAGGACGAAGCGGCGGAGGCAAACGCGCGGGAAGTAGAGCGAGGAAGGAGGAAAACGAAGCGCCTCTTTCCTCTTTTTTTTTTGGGTAATGGGAAAATGGCGAGCAAAAGATTAGGGTTCGCGGGTTTTATTCCCAGTTATTCACCGGCATTTTAATTGGAAACGCCGGTGAATGTGTCCGTATATTCGCCAGCGTTTATAATAAAAAACGTCGGTGAATGATAAACTTCACCGGCGTGTTTAGGTAAAACGCCGGTGAATACTAACATACGCCGGCGTTTTAAATCGACCGCCGGTGTATGACCATCCCATCTGGCGCCCAATTCCTACTCGCTCCCTACCCCGGCGCTACTAGTAAAACGCCGGGGAATAATCGCCGGTAAAAGCAGTCTCTTTTGTAGTGGGGCGGCAGCGACGGAGGCGGATATGGAGCAGTTCCATGTTGTTCAGAACCGGAGGAAACAACTGGCAGTCCGGGAAGAGGCCTGCACCATCGGGGAGTTTCAAGGGGCAACCATCTGCACAGAGGTTCAAACCGACAGGGGCGAACGCTGTCAGTGTAGCTGGAAGACCTGGAAACGATGTAGGGAGACCTTCTGCAGTCACTTGCTTTAACTGTGGTGAAGTGGGACATTACCAATCTCGATGTCTCAAACCGCGGACTGGCAATCACAATGTGCCAATATAGCAGACTGGGAAGAGGTCGTACCAGTCAGGGCGAGTATTTGCTTTGACGGAAGCTGATGCTGAGGAAGCGGATCAGGTCATCTCTGGTACGAGGGCTGATACTTAGTGTGGTTTTGTCATTTCTCCTTCCCGTTATATTGTGAAACTGTTATGTAATGATATGTATTATGTAACAGGAGAACTCTATCTTAATGGAAAGAAAGCTATTGTATTGTTCGATACTGGATCCTCTCATACTTTTGTGTCTCCTAGATTTGCTAAAGTGTTGGAAGTTGAACCGAAGATTTTTCCAGGCATGATCTTAGCAGTAGCTACTCCATCAGGTGAAACTTTGACCACTGATCGGTATTATGCTGATTGCGAGATAGTGATTGGGGATCAAATCTTTGGCATTGATCTGATCGAGCTGACTATCTTGGGAGTCGATGTTATCATTGGCATTGATTGGATGTCGGTATACAGTGCAAGCAACGAGTGTAAGACCAAGACGGTGACAGTGAAGGCTCCAGGTGGACCTGAAGTCATGTTCCAAGGGAAGTTGAAGTGTTCTAAACTGGTGGCAACTATCCGCAAGGAAGAGACTCCTGTGGAATTGCAAGGGATTCCTGTGGTTCGGGACTATCCGACAGTGTTCTTGGAAGATTTTCCTGGGTTACCTCTGCATCGTGATGTAGAGTTCAGCATCACTGTTCAACCGGGAAGTGCACCCATTTCTAAGGCACCGTATAGGATGGCTCCAGTGGAACAGGATGAAGTGAAACGGCAGATTGAGGAACTGTTGGGAAAAGGCTTTATTCAACCTAGTGCGTCACCTTGGGGAGCACCAGTGCTTTTGGTAAAGAAGAAGGATGGATCGATGAGGATGTGTATCGATTACCGGGAGCTGAATAAGGTCACTGTTCAGAACAAATATCCGATTCCTCGAATTGATGACTTGTTCGATCGTCTACAAGGAGCAGCTGTATTCTCCAAAATAGATCTTCGATCAGGATATCATCAAGTGCGAGTGAAGGCTGAAGATGTGCACAAAACTGCATTTAGAACTCGGCATGGGCATTACGAATTCTTAGTTATGCCATTCGGAGTGACCAATGCACCCGCAATCTTCATGGACTTGATGAACAGAGTTCTGAGACCGTTTATTGATTCTTTCGTCGTGGTGTTTATCAACGATATTCTCGTGTACTCCAAGTCTGAGGAGGAGCACACTGAGCATCTGGCAGCAGTTTTGCAGAAGTTGGAAGAGCAGAGGTTGTATGCCAAGTTATCCAAGTGTGATTTCTGGAAATCTGAAGTGGCATTCCTAGGTCACATCCTTTCTAAGGAGGGAGTGGCAACTGACCCTCAGAAAATAGAGGCAGTGAGAGATTGGGCTAGGCCTACTACAGTGAAGGAAGTCAGAAGTTTTCTTGGGATGACTGGATACTACAGGAGATTCATTCAAGGTTACGCTCAAATAGCTATGCCGCTTACTGAGTTGACCAAGAAGAATGTGAGCTTCAAGTGGACTGAGCAATGTGAGACGAGTTTTCAGGAGTTGAAAGATAGACTGACTACTGCACCTATTTTGGCTTTGCCTAGAGCAGGTGTTGAGTATGATGTTTATAGCAATGCTTCACATCGGGGGCTTGGTTGTGTCTTAATGCAAGAAGGTAGAGTAATCGCTTATGGGTCTAGGCAACTACGACCGCATGAGAAAAATTACCCGACTCATGATCTGGAGTTGGCTGCGATTATCTTTGCTTTGAAGCAATGGAGGCACTATGTGTACGGTGAGAAGTTGAATATGTACACGGACCACAAGAGCTTGAAGTATATATACCAGCAGAGGGATCTCAATCTGAGGCAGCGGAGATGGTTTGAAGTGCTCGAGGACATGCGACCTGAGATCAAGTATCATCCTGGAAAGGCTAATGTTGTTGCTGATGCACTTAGTCGCAAGAGCAGTTTGGCCAGTTTGATCACAACTCAGAGGCATCTGATTGAGGAGTTGGATCGAGCAGGTATTGAGGTTGTCTTGCAAGGATTGGGAGCGTCTTTATCTCAGTTGAAGCTTCAGCCTACTTTGAATGCAAGGATTATTGCAAGTCAGGAAGTTGATGCTGATATCTTGGAGATGAAGGAGCAGGTTGGTGCTGGCAGGTTGCTCGGTTTTCAAATCAGGGATGGAGTGCTGTGGTTCGGAGATAGGCTGTGTGTTCCAGATCAGGCGGACCTGAAAGAGAGTATTCTTCAGGAGGCGCATGCTACTCTTTTGTCGGTACATCCTGGGAGTACTAAGATGTACAAGGACATCAAACAGCATTTCTGGTGGTCAGGTTTGAAGCGGGATGTGGCCGAATTTGTCGCGAGGTGTGAGGTTTGTCAGCAAGTCAAGGCCGAAAATCAGAGACCCGGAGGTCTATTACAGCCGTTACCTATTTCGGAATGGAAGTGGGATAACATCAGTATGGATTTCATTACGGGGTTGCCTAAGAGTTCTAAAGGCAATGATGCAATTTGGGTTATAGTCGATCGGCTTACCAAGTCCGCTCACTTTTTGGCGATGAAACTCACTGCTTCGATGGACAAGTTGGCTGAGATGTATGTGGGTGAGATTGTCCGACTTCATGGTGTTCCCTCAACCATTGTGTCTGATCGAGATGCGCGGTTTACTTCGCATTTCTGGAGGAGTCTTTAGACAGCTTTGGGTACCAAAACAGTTTTTAGCACTGCTTTTCATCCACAGACCGATGGGCAGACCGAGAGGGTCAATCGTATTCTTGAGGATATGCTTCGGTGTTGTATACTAGACTTCGGAGGCAGTTGGGAAAGGCATTTACCTTTGGTAGAGTTTGCCTACAACAACAGTTTTCAAGCTAGCATTGGGATGGCGCCGTATGAAGCTTTGTATGGCAGGAAGTGCAGGACTCCTGTTTGCTGGTATGAAGTTGGGGAGCGTCAGTTGTTTGGTCCTGAGCTTGTGCAGCTGACTTCTGAGAAGATTGATCTGATCAGGAAAAGGTTGGTGGAAGCTCAGAGCAGGCAGAAAAGCTATGCAGACAACCGGAGAAGGGACCTTGAGTTTGAGGTTGGTGACTTCGTCTTTCTAAAGGTATCACCCAGTAAAGGTGTGGTTCGTTTTGGCAAAGGCGGGAAGTTAGCCCCGAGGTTTATAGGCCCATACAAGATATTGAAAAGGATCGGGAAAACTGCTTACCGGCTTGAATTACCGGAAGAGTTGTCTCAGGTGCACAATGTCTTCCATGTGTCTATGCTGAGAGGTTATATTCCAGATCCGAGTCATCATTTGCCTGAAGTGCCGGAAGGTTTGCAGTTAGACCTGAATTACATCGAGACTCCTATTGAGATTGTTGACCGTAGGGAGAAAGTCTTGAGGAATAAGACGATACCAATGGTCAAGGTAGTCTGGAGAAACCACTTGGTTGAAGAGGCTACTTGGGAATCTGAGGAGAGGATGTTGAAGGACTATCCTGAGCTTTTTGCTTGATTGTATTTGTTTGATTGCATCTTTGTATCTCTTGTTGTTGTGGTGTTTTCTGTTTTCTCGCTCTTGGCTGTAGTTCAGGGGACGGAACTATTCTAAGGAGGGAGTGATGTAATACCCCGATTTTCCTAATAAGATTATTTATGATATGTTTGTGTAGCATGTTGTCTATTATTTTCTTCACATGATGAATAAAGTGTATTAATTTCTATAAAGCATTTTTCTTGAAGCCCAATGTTGATTTACTTATTAAAAATATTTATTTTGGCCCAAATGAACTTAAGCCCATAAATTTAACCTTTTATTTCTCTACAGCCCATCTGGTGTAACACTTTTATACATTATATTTTTGTACAATTTTATTAGTGTGGGTGTGCATGCACGTGCATTTCGCATACACGTGCATTGAGCACTTTTCTTTTGGCCGGATTGTGGGTAGAGTAGTGGCATCCATCATGGGCGGTTGTGTGTGAGTGTGGGTAGTTTCTCAACTCCCGAATGCATCTCCACCTTTGATCTTGTAACTCCCCTATTAATCTTAGCCCTCTATTCTATCTTTTTCCTAGTATAAATACCCCTCCTATTTCCCTATCTCTTTTACACTAAAATTTTCTAAGATTAAGTGAGAGTATTTGTGAGTTGTGTGTGTGCTGTGTTGTGGAGGCCGAGTAGTATCTGAGGTTCGGTGTGGAGCAAAGGAGCAAGGTGCAAGGAGCAAGAAGGCGTTCACTATCTTGTGGAGCTTTGCGGGATTTTCGATTGTTTCTTCATATAAGGTGGGTGTTTCTCAGGACTTCTAATGTAGGAAATTATACTATGATTATGTGAATGCTACCATGTTATGAAAAGTGAATTGAATGTAGTTGAAATTGCGTGAACATGCTATTAATATTGAGAACGGGACTGTTGGTACAGTCGACTGCCATGTGAGCCAGTCGACTGGTACGAGACAATTATTTTATGATGTGGTGATAAACATGTATGCAAATAGACATAATGGTGTGATTACTAAGTTGTATTTCCCTATGACACATATGATGGAGGGAAGGTAAATGAATGAAAAGAACTAATGGTGACTAATAACTTAGAATTGTCGGAGCAGTCGACTGATACTGGATTCAGCCGACTGGTACCGTACTTGTGTATGACCGTTTGGAAGTTCCATGAATTAAGATATTCTATTCATGTAGACCTAGTATGATGACTTGAGATTTATATCTTCACTATCGTAAGAAGGTATGAGCAATGTGAACGCGTGTTTAAAGTATTTTTCCCTAAAGAAAAGAGCATATTAGTAACTTGAAAATTCATGCTGTAATGTTACTGATCAAGAAGAGACTCTGTTTATGAAACATGAATTTATGTATATGGTAAATTGACATCATGATGCAAGTGCACGTAAGAACTGTAAATAATCTCTTTAAATTAAAAATGGATCTGTCCAGTCGACCGAATGCGTGTAGCAAGTCGACTGATCTGGACATAGAATTGTGCTGTTAAAATCTCCAGGACAGACGACTGGTTGATGAACAGTCGACTGTAATGAGGACAATATTGTGAACATGAAAAGTTGCGGGACAGGCGACTGGTTGAGTACAACAGTCGACTATCCCGAGCATTAAATGATGAACCTGTATGTGACTGTATAAGTCGACTGGTGTTATTCCAAGTCGACTGTACAGAGTGGATTTTGATATATTTGAATTTCATGTTATTTGCTGTTGGTAATTATGAACTGTATGATTTAAACCGATGGACTCTGTTTATGGCTGTATGGATTATGTAAATGAATCATAGATGAGAATTGAGAATTAAATGAAAATATGAAAGGCTAAAATCATGATAAGACAGTCTGTGAGACTCTAAAATGAATTATGAGCTGAGGATGCTCAATTGGATATTGTGAATTTGAAATTGAACGAAAGAGTAGCTAAGTCTCCCCGGTAGTGAAATGAAATGATATTGAAAAGAAGACCAAGGTTGGTCATGTGAAATGAAATAATAAGTCCGGTTTGGTGGAGAGGCTAACTCTAGAGCTTGATTTTTATTCATGATTCTAATGTAACTTTAATACATAGTGTGGAGATGATGAAAGTGAGAGAAAAACATAAGTATGAGAACTAAAGTTTTACGGTGCGGGTGTGTGAGCCGCAGAATGCATGCTTGATGAGTCAAGACATGGCGCGGGCACAACTCAGTAATGATCGGACTTTAGTAACGCTTGTGGGATGTTTTGGTGACTGCAAGAGGATTGTGTTCAGGGAGGAGGCTTGAATTTTACCACAGAATGCGTGCTTGGCGAGCCAAGACATGGCGTGGGATTCCCCTCCAGGGTCCAGGATACATGCTTGTACTCATAGAATCATCTAGGATACTCATTGTAATTACAGAAGTAGAGTAAATCATGGCGAGGGATTGAACCCTATAAAAATGAAGAACGAATAAGAGGCTTGCCCTCGAACCTATGTAGAATGGGATGCATAGAAATCGAACTAGTGCGCATTAGTGTCATGTGAAGATTAAATAATTGCATTAATGTTTAAGTGCACAATCACGACACGACATCTCTAAAAGTTCCCTTTTTGATTTACATGCTTATATTGAACAAGTTTGTGATTTGTTAAGAAATGAGATTCATTATACTGTTTCTGGCATAGAGAGGATGGCCATGTATAATTATCGTCGGTTGAATAAACTGACGTGCCCACAGTTTTGTATGCAGGATAAATTACATGTAAAATGGAATGGATGCATAAAGATCTTATTATGTTGTTGTTCATTTATGTAAATGTTGTATATTTTGCTTCCGCTGTGTAAATTTAAATGTAAGCTGTTGTAACTCTGATGTAAAAAGAAAAGTTTGAATTTCTTTGTAAAATTGTACTCAAAGAAAGTGAAAAGATCCTGAAAACATCTCGAATTCAATGATTTGGGATTCGGAGCGTTACACTTTCTCCACCTTGTCTCATTTTAGAAAGAAAGAAAGAAAGAAAGAAAGAAAGAAAAAGAAAGAGAGAACACCATACTAATTGGAGAGTTTTCTTTGTAGGTCTTCTTAGGAGTTCTTAGATGCTAAGGGGAAGGAGAAGGAGCATAGGCTAGTCCTTCCTACAAAAAGATTAAGGTGGGGGTTTCTCTTTGTTTGGTTGTTTGTTTGTTTGTATTGTGGTTTGACTTCTTCTTACCCTCCTTGTTTTGTTTTCTTTGGTTCTTTTGAGAATGGTTTGTATTGTTGTATGTATGTTTGTAAATGGTAATAACCACATAAAAAGAAAAGAAACAAATGGTAGTGTTAAATACACATAAAGATTAAATCTTTATAGTTTTGTGTTGTTAATTGAACTAAAATGACATAAGGTATATGGACTTGAACATACAACCGTTTAGAGTTGTAGGACTTGATATGAACTATACATGAAGCATATGAACATTTATACAACCATTTTTGGTTGTAGGACTTGTATTGGACCTTGACTAAAAAGATAAGCATATGTTGGTTGAACCAAATGAAGGTTCTTACCTTATTTTTTATTGTTGTTTTCTTTTATAATCTTAAAAAGAACCTAAATTAGATGTTAGTTTTAATTATGAAAAAGAAATCACTAGTTGTAGAATGAATAAAAAGATCTCTTTTTATGATCACTAGTAATAAATAAATGCTAATAAAGAATAGTAGACATTTAAGTAGTAGTATATTAAAATAAAGTAGTAGTAGTATGTTGAAATAAAATAGTAGTATTATGTTAAAATAAAGTATTAGTAGTAGTAGATAGTTGTAGATGTTTATGTTATATTCATGGTTAACATAAAGTAGTAGTAGTAGTAGATGATAAAAAGAAGTAGTTGTAGATGTTTTATGTTATGATCCATGGAAAATAAAATAGTAGTAGTAGTAGTAATTTAGTTGTAGATATTTATGTTATAGTAGAGGCTCATGGTAGTAGTAGTAGTGATATGTATGTTCAAATAAAGTTTTAGTAGAGGTTTATGTTCAAATAAAATTGTAGTAGATGTTATGTTTCAATAAAGATGGTAGATGTTCATGCTTCATGCTAAGTTAGTAAGTATCATGCCTAGATAGTTGTAGGAAAAAATCATGCACCATTGTTGTTCATGCTTGGTTAGCAGACATACATGCTTAGAATGTTGTAGGATTTATTCTAAAAATACCTACCATGTTTAGGAATGATGTATACCATGCTAAGTGTATATTTATGCTTAGAATGTTGTAGGATTTATTCAAAAAATACCTACCATGTTTAGGAATGATGTATACCATGCTAAGCGTATATTTAGGCTTAGAATGTTGTAGGATTTATTCTAAAAATACCTACCATGTTTAGGAATGATGTATACCATGCTAAGTGTATATTTATGCTTAGAATGTTGTAGGATTTATTCTAAAAATACCTACCATGTTTAGGAATGATGTATACCATGCTAAGTGTATATTTATGCTAAGAATATTGTAGGATTTATTCAAAAAATACCTACCATGTTTAGGAATGATGTATACCATGCTAAGTGTATATTTATGCTTAGAATGTTGTAGGATTTATTCTAAAATTCCCTATCATGCTTAGGAATGATATCCATGCTAGGAGCGTTGTAAGTTAATTACTAAGTAGATGCCATGCTCACATTGTTGTAGGATGGATGCTAATTAATCTACCATGCTAGGAATGTTGTAGGTTAATCACTAAGTAAATACCATGCTCACATTGTTGTAGGATTGATGCTAATTACTTACCATGTTTAGAAGTATATATATATATATATATACTTAGGAATGTTGTATGTTCATACTAGTAGTTATCCATGCTCAGTAGTCATTCATGCTTAATAAGATTCATGCTTAGATGATAGTAGGAAAGTAGTATACCATGATAGATTAATTTGTCTATGCTTAGATGATAGTGGGAAAGCATATACCATGCTAGATTAATTTATCTATGCTTAGATGATTGTAGGAAAGCATATACCATGCTAGATTAATTTATCTACGCTTAGATGATTGTAGGAAAGCATATACCATGCTAGATTAATTTATCTATGCTTAGATGATTGTAGGAAAGCATATATCATGGTAGATTAATTTACCTATGCTTAGATGATTGTAGGAAAACATATACCATGTGTAACTCCTGTTTCTCCGTAATTACATTTTATACTGTAATTTCCTCAATTGTACTCTCTCGTCTATTTGAGATCCTGTAATTTGTTCAGATTGAATAAAATCATTATTTTTGTTTCAACTCAAATTCTTGGTCCTTTTATCAAATTCATTTGTGTCCTATTTGTGTCCTTATTCATGAAGAATTTACCATTTCTTCTCATTTGTATCTTTAATCTCCATTTTAATGCATTTTGACCATTTCTCTTGTTGGGCTCTTTTTGAATCGGATCCCCTAAACCCTTGAACCCGCAAACCCGCTAACCCTAGTATATAAACCCCTACCCTAACCCTAATCACCATACTGTTAAACCCTAATCTAAACAACCCGCCGCTAATCATCTTCGTCTCCATCTTTCTCGCCATCAACCCAACTCCCGATCGCCTCTCCGTCACCTCCGAACCCATCCCCAACTCGCCTACACCAACTCGACGTCTCCCTCACCCTCACTCTCGACTCCGACCGTATCCCCATCACCTCGCCGCCTCCAACACCCTCCCGGTTGCTCGCCACACACTGCCGAACACCTCCCCTGTTTCGAACCCACGAACAGAGGAGCACGCCGTCGTCGCTTTCCGTCACCCTCGCGCCTCCGCCTTGCCGCCGTCGCTGCGTCGCTTCCCGACGTAGTGCCACGTCGAAGAACCCCACCGTCGCCGCTCTCCCTCACGCTCAGTTCGTCGAAGAAGCAGCGAACGAAGGAAGAAGGAGGAGGAAAAGGCGGGAGCGAATCACAGCCATCAGATCGCGTCAAGATCCGCGCTATCAGAGCCCACCTGATCGCTGCGCGCTGTTCTGCCATAGCGGATCCAGGCTCGCTGTTCGCTGTTCTGGCCCCAGATCCGCTGCGTCGAAGCTTCCTGATTCGTCCGTCTTGCTGTCCCGTGTTCGTGCCGCACCAGATCCGAAGCCGCTGAACGCTGTTTTGGGCCGATCCTGTGCGCGGGAAATCTCGATCTCTGATCAATTTTTGCACGCGCTTTTTGAGGACATCTTCGGGAATTTTTCTACTCAATTGCTTCAACAAGCGGAGTTTATAATCGTCGATTTAAGGCAAGTAACCTTGTACATCTTATTGTCCTAGTACAAGTCTCCTTGAAATACCACATATAGTTAGATTGTGACTCCCTTTGAAATATCATAGTAAATCAATTTGAACCTTCAAACTCACAAATCTAAGAGTCACAAAACTTCCTCGTATTAAATAATAATCAATTGGACTCTTTTATCTCCTTGAACACATGAATCACATGGACATATGAATTAAGGACCCCTAAAATTTGTAGACGCATATAAAGTTAGTATTTTGACGAATTTGCGACTATTATGACTTGAAAAATATTTATTAATTGCTGTTTGATCTCCATGATTATGTATTTATGCTACTTAACAACTTAGACACCAAATTACATATTTCCATGAAACCTACATTAGTAAATAAATTCTGAATGTTGCTGTCTGAATATTCTTTTGCAGTTTCGACCCTTTTATCATTGGAATTTGGGCCCGAGCCCTGAATATGAAATGTAGATCCGGATGTTTAGTTATCGATAGACTCCAAGTTGATCGAATTTGGAGCTACGGTTTAGGAGTTATGGCAGTTATACTGCAGCTGTGTCAGTAGACGCAGTTTTGCAAAACTGTTGTATATATTTTCTTTGCGAATTATTTCAGCTGTGTAAACAGCGAGCGTTTGACCCCAAATTTTATATGTAGTTGCTGGACACCCTATAGGACATCTCCAATTTTTCTTAGAATTAATTTATATTATTTCACCCCTGTTTCACATGTATAAATACAAGAACACAAAATCTGCCTGAACAAATGTAACAAGCCGGGTTGAGGGAAAGACTATAGAGTGGACAACATAGGTAAGTGTACTCGGAAGGGGGCCCGTGTTTCCCAAGTTGTATGTTAAATGGAACTAAGTGCCACGTAGAACTAAGTGCCACGTCATGGGTGACGGGGGCCACCTCTAGAGCCTACGGGGGCCACCTCTAGAGCCCATTATATGATTACATGATGTATGTTTGAGATCACATGGAACTAAGTGCCACGTAGAACTAAGTGCCACGTCATGGGTGACGGGGGCCACCTCTAGAGCCTACGGGGGCCACCTCTAGAGCCCATGGTTGATCACCTGCTAGTTTGATGTCTGAGTACACCGCCCTATAGACTCCATTACTAGGTCTAAGCGCAATTGATTTGACTGTAGCAACCATGTAGTATAATGGATGCATGTCGTGCTACCTAGATAGTAATAATTACAAGACTTGAACTTGACACCTGTCACTTGATACCTGATGATATGATACATGAAACATGACACCTGAGACTTAAAGCCTGGAACTCGATACTTGGACTTGACATTTGAAACCTGACATTCAAAATAACATATGACACTAGACTTGAGGTTGTCGCTTGATATTAATTACCTTTATAGGTGTACCTGACATGTGATTCACCACTAGCAGTTGTTATCCAATCTAGTCATTATGATGTTCCCTCTTGCCAGCTAGTCTTTGAATTTGCCACTACTTCTCATAACTCTGCTTATTCTTGATTCCAATTCTTGTTTTCCCTTTCTTGTACTTGCTTTTACTATTTGTGGCCCTAGCTTGCACTAAGGGCATTTTCTCTTGTTTCCCCTCTTGTTTCCTGTTTATCTTTTATTAAACAGACTTTGGAGATGAGCTTCCCGCAGGAATTGCTGAGCAAAGGTTCTAGTTTCCAAGTGGAGAAGGACCTGACTAGAATATTTAATTTCTTGCATTATTTGTTTATTTTGGATTATTATTTCTTGAGATTTGAGAATTTGTAACGGGCTGATGTTCCCGAGTTACTTTGATTCAGACTTGAAACTACTTGGATGTTTATTCATATTTCAGTTGTTTCTGTTGCTAATAAAGTATTCATGCATGCTTGGTTTTATATCTCTCTTGTTATATATACTTGTTGTGATGCTGAGTCGATCCTACAGCTTATGGATGATGTAAAAATCATTCGCTGGGCTTTGTCACGTCCTCGTATTCCGTATTTTGGGAAGCGGGGCGTGCTCGTATTCCGTATTTTGGGAAGCGGGGCGTGACATGGTTTTTAGTGGTATCAGAGCTCAGGTTTGGCTAATGTGTTGGTCCGACTAATACATTAGACAGGCTTGACTCAGTCAGGATTAACTCAACATTAAACAGGCCATGCAACCACATGAATAATTTAATAGTCAACTCGATCTGGATACAAGTCTTATCCCATCCATTTTGATCCCTTCATATTCAATTCTTTGATTCATTGCTTCTTTCCACCTCTTGCATTCGTCCTGATTTGTAAATTCCTTATTGGGTACAAATTTATTCTTCCGTACCCCTATTCTTTTGATTCTGATGCAAGCGATCTTTTATTTTCTGCTTGCCTCGTTGATCCCCTCTTATTCCAGTTCGTGTGACGTTTATTGCTCTTCGTGCCTTGCATTCTTCTTCAACTGTTGACTCACTCTGAGTATCATGCTCTGCCATAATCTCTTCAATTCCGATTTTGCCCTCGTCCCTCTTCCTTCGTTTTCAATTCCTTAATTTTCTTTCGTCCCTTCTAGTCATCCTCCTCTTTAACTCTTTATTGGGTATAGCTTCATTTTTCTCCTACTTATTTTTCTCCTTATAATTATTTTTTCCGAATACCTTCTATATTTTGATTATTAATTATTATATTTATTTTCGATCTTCTATAAAGATGTTTCTAAACAAGGATTTTGTTATTTCGAACGATGATGTATTTTAACTCACTTTTCATTTTCAATCGACTATATATTTCTACTGAATTATTATTTGATAAGACAAATTCTTATTTTGTTGTATAATGCTATTATTACTACCATTATTATTATTGTTATTATTTTCATTATCATTACTAGTATTATTATTATTGTTACTACTATTGATATTCTTATCGTTGTTTTCATTATTTTATTATTATTTTCGATATTAACTTACTTCCAAAAAAATTGTCGGACTTAAACTATATCTTGTCTTACATTATTATTCTTCTAGTGTTGTTGATATTTTAATATTATTGCTATTATTATTGTTATTATCATTCTTTTGCGATTTCTGTTATTATTACTGTTATGATTATTGTTATTATCATTGTTATTCTTATTGTTATTAGTATCGATATTTTATTATTATTATTGTTATTGGTACTATTATTTTTATCATTACTATTATTATCATTATTAATTCATTTCGAGCCTAAGCATGCTCAATTTTATATACATTTCACCATTTCGCTGCAACCTAATGTCGAGATGGCAAATATGCAACTCGATGTCAATGGAGGCAAATTGCAACTGGATATCGGCGAGGCAAAATGTGCAGCCGAATATTTGGATGGCAATCTGAAACCTGATGTCGTTAAGGCAATATGCAACTTGATGTTAAGGAGGCAAGATTTTCTACCTATTACTAATTGATATTTCAAGACTAGTTACTTATATAAATAAAATCGATGGCAAAGGGATATTTTCATTATTATTGGTATTATTATTATTATTATTATTGTTTTCATTATCTTCATTACTATTATTATTATTATTACTATTGTTATCATTATTACTATTTTTATTGCTGTTATTTTTATTGTGTTCATTATCCTTATTGTTATTACTTCTATTATTATTACTGCTATTTCATTATTACTGATACTATTACTATTATTATTGCTATTGTGTTCGTTATTATTATTGTTGGATTGTTATTATTAATGTTATTACTATTGCTGCTATTATTTTTGTTCTTACTATTTTTGCTATTATTGTTACGGTTATTTTATTATTGTTGATAGTATCAATATTATTGCTATTACTTTTATTATTATTGTTATTACTTTTAATGCAATTATTATTTCTATTATTACTGCATTATTTTCATGAATATGTTAAGACCAACACTTTCGTGCATGGATTGTCAGTATTTTTGATATTTTTTTTATTTTTATTATTACTTGTATGATTATAATAATTTCAATTATTGTTATTTTTATTGTTATTATTATTATTTTGTTATTATTATTGTTACTATTTTTATTATTATCATTGTTATTATTAATTTTATTGTTATTATTGCTATTCTATTACTATGGTTATTATTATTATTGATATTTGTTGTGTTATTATTTCTGTTAAAAACCATTAGTTTTGATATGTATCCTATCTTTAATTATGAAAATTGAAGCTCAAGCCTTATATCCATTTTGAATTATTGTCTATCTCTAATTGGAGCCCATACTCCCCTCGATCCTAGTGTCTCAATCTTATCTTCCTGCTCAGTTCATCGTCTGGTGTCACGTGGTCTACAACGACATGTCTGCAACTTGGAACGTCACCATCAGAGTAGCGCAGCGGAAGCGTGGTGGACCCATAACCCGCAGGTCCCGGGATCCCCTCGTTGCGACTAGTCCTTAGTATTGTTGCTCCCCTCTATGTTCCTTGTATTCATCCCCATCCGTTGATTCACTGAATGATTTGATTCTTCCCGGTCATTTTCCCCTCTGATTGCAGTTCTGCTGACTTCTTATCTTGCTTTATTATCTCATGTTGTCCTCATCCGTTGACTAGTTGCCTGGTTCATCTTTTTCTTGTCCATCCTTTCTTCGATTCCAACTCTATCTATTTCTTCATCTTTTTGCCTTGTTATCCCGCAAGTCGTGTGTTGTTCATTCTTCATTTTTGATACCGGTTACTTCCTTCTTGCATCCCATTTTGCCATTATGCATCATTCATGATTTGATTCAATTCTTTCCTGTATTTTCTCCCTTCAATTCCAGTTCTGCTTACTTCTTTATCATAATTGTTATCTTGTGTTATTTCATTTCTTTGATGCTGTTTATTCTCTTCCATGCCTTCCGTTGGACCTCTTTGTTATCCACTCCTTGTTTTCTGGTGTTTCCAATGCTTTGATTCCACTCCTTTTAACCCTTTGTTGTTACCTTCCCCTAAATTGCTTTTGCCCTGTCCTATGTACCGCCTAAGCAAATTTTGAGGACGAAATTTTTGTGTAAGGTGGGTAGGATTTGTAACTCCTGTTTCTCCGTAATTACATTTTATACTGTAATTTCCTCAATTGTACTCTCTCGTCTATTTGAGATCCTGTAATTTGTTCAGATTGAATAAAATCATTATTTTTGTTTCAACTCAAATTCTTGGTCCTTTTATCAAATTCATTTGTGTCCTATTTGTGTCCTTATTCATGAAGAATTTACCATTTCTTCTCATTTGTATCTTTAATCTCCATTTTAATGCATTTTGACCATTTCTCTTGTTGGGCTCTTTTTGAATCGGATCCCCTAAACCCTTGAACCCGCAAACCCGCTAACCCTAGTATATAAACCCCTACCCTAACCCTAATCACCATACTGTTAAACCCTAATCTAAACAACCCGCCGCTAATCATCTTCGTCTCCATCTTTCTCGCCATCAACCCAACTCCCGATCGCCTCTCCGTCACCTCCGAACCCATCCCCAACTCGCCTACACCAACTCGACGTCTCCCTCATCCTCACTCTCGACTCCGACCGTATCCCCATCACCTCGCCGCCTCCAACACCATCCCCGTCGCTCACCACACACCGCCGAACACCTCCCCTGTTTCGAACCCACGAACAGAGGAGCACGCCGTCGTCGCTTTCCGTCACCCTCGCGCCTTCGCCTTGCCGCCGTCGCTGCTTCGCTTCCCGACGTAGTGCCACGTCGAAGAACCCCACCGTCGCCGCTCTCCCTCACGCTCAGTTCGTCGAAGAAGCAGCGAACGAAGGAAGAAGGAGGAGGAAAAGGCAGGAGCGAATCACAGCCATCAGATCGCGTCAAGATCCGCGCTATCAGAGCCCACCTGATCGCTGCGCGCTGTTCTGCCGTAGCGGATCCAGGCTCGCTGTTCGCTGTTCTGGCCCCAGATCCGCTGCGTCGAAGCTTCCTGATTTGTCCGTCTTGCTGTCCCGTGTTCGTGCCGCACCAGATCCGAAGCCGCTGAACGCTGTTTTGGGCCGATCCTGTGCGCGGGAAATCTCGATCTCTGATCAATTTTTGCACGCACTTTTTGAGGACATCTTCGGGAATTTTTCTACTCAATTGCTTCAACAAGCGGAGTTTATAATCGTCGATTTAAGGCAAGTAACCTTGTACATCTTATTGTCCTAGTACAAGTCTCCTTGAAATACCACATATAGTTAGATTGTGACTCCCTTTGAAATATCATAGTAAATCAATTTGAACCTTCAAACTCACAAATCTAAGAGTCATAAAACTTCCTCGTATTAAATAATAATCAATTGGACTCTTTTATCTCCTTGAACACATGAATCACATGGACATATGAATTAAGGACCCCTAAAATTTGTAGACGCATATAAAGTTAGTATTTTGACGAATTTGCGACTATTATGACTTGAAAAATATTTATTAATTGCTGTTTGATCTCCATGATTATGTATTTATGCTACTTAACAACTTAGACACCAAATTACATATTTCCATGAAACCTACATTAGTAAATAAATTCTGAATGTTGCTGTCTGAATATTCTTTTGCGGTTTCGACCCTTTTATCATTGGAATTTGGGCCCGAGCCCTGAATATGAAATGTAGATCCGGATGTGTAGTTATCGATAGACTCCAAGTTGATCGAATTTGGAGCTACGGTTTAGGAGTTATGGCAGTTATACTGCAGCTGTGTCAGTAGACGCAGTTTTGCAAAACTGCTGTATATATTTTCTTTGCGAATTATTTCAGCTGTGTAAACAGCGAGCGTTTGACCCCAAATTTTATATGTAGTTGCTGGACACCCTATAGGACATCTCCAATTTTTCTTAGAATTAATTTATATTATTTCACCCCTGTTTCACATGTATAAATACAAGAACACAAAATCTGCCTGAACAAATGTAACAAGCCGGGTTGAGGGAAAGACTATAGAGTGGACAACATAGGTAAGTGTACTCGGAAGGGGGCCCGTGTTTCCCAAGTTGTATGTTAAATGGAACTAAGTGCCACGTCATGGGTGACGGGGGCCACCTCTAGAGCCTACGGGGGCCACCTCTAGAGCCCATTATATGATTACATGATGTATGTTTGAGATCACATGGAACTAAGTGCCACGTAGAACTAAGTGCCACGTCATGGGTGACGGGGGTCACCTCTAGAGCCTACGGGGGCCACCTCTAGAGCCCATGGTTGATCACCTGCTAGTTTGATGCCTGAGTACACCGCCCTATAGACTCCATTACTAGGTCTAAGCGCAATTGATTTGACTGTAGCAACCATGTAGTATAATGGATGCATGTCGTGCTACCTAGATAGTAATAATTACAAGACTTGAACTTGACACCTGTCACTTGATACCTGATGATATGATACATGAAACATGACACCTGAGACTTAAAGCCTGGAACTCGATACTTGGACTTGACATTTGAAACCTGACATTCAAAATAACATATGACACTAGACTTGAGGTTGTCGCTTGATATTAATTACCTTTATAGGTGTACCTGACATGTGATTCACCACTAGCAGTTGTTATCCAATCTAGTCATTATGATGTTCCCTCTTGCCAGCTAGTCTTTGAATTTGCCACTACTTCTCATAACTCTGCTTATTCTTGATTCCAATTCTTGTTTTCCCTTTCTTGTACTTGCTTTTACTATTTGTGGCCCTAGCTTGCACTAAGGGCATTTTCTCTTGTTTCCCCTCTTATTTCCTGTTTATCTTTTATTAAACAGACTTTGGAGACGAGCTTCTCGCAGGAATTGCTGAGCAAAGGTTCTAGTTTCCAAGTGGAGAAGGACCTGACTAGAATATTTAATTTCTTGCATTATTTGTTTATTTTGGATTATTATTTCTTGAGATTTGAGAATTTGTAACGGGCTGATGTTCCCGAGTTACTTTGATTCAGACTTGAAACTACTTGGATGTTTATTCATATTTCAGTTGTTTCTGTTGCTAATAAAGTATTCATGCATGCTTGGTTTTATATCTCTCTTGTTATATATACTTGTTGTGATGCTGAGTCGATCCTACAGCTTATGGATGATGTAAAAATCATTCGCTGGGCTTCGTCACGTGCTCGTATTCCGTATTTTGGGAAGCGGGGCATGACACCATGCTAGATTAATTTATCTATGCTTAGATGATAGTGGGAAAGCATATACCATGCTAGATTAATTTATCTATGCTTAGATGATTGTAGGAAAGCATATACCATGCTAGATTAATTTATCTATACTTAGATGATTGTAGGAAAGTATATACCATGCTAGATTAATTTATCTATGCTTAGATGATTGTAGGAAAGCATATACCATGCTAGATTAATTTATCTATGCTTAGATGATTGTAGGAAAGCATATACCTTGCTAGATTAATTTATCTATGCTTAGATGATTGTAGGAAAACATATACCATGCTAGATTAATTTATCTATGCTTAGTTGATAGTGGGAAAGCATATACCATGCTAGATTAATTTATCTATGCTTAGAAGATTGTAGGAAAGCATATACCATGCTAGATTAATTTATCTATGCTTAGATAATTGTAGGAAAGCATATACCATGCTAGATTAATTTATCTATCCTTAGATGATTGTAGGAAAACATATACCATGCTAGATTAATTTATCTATGCTTAGATGATTGTAGGAAAGTAGTATACCATGCTAGATTAATTTATCTATGTTTAGATAAGTGGTATATAATGCTAGATTAATTTATCCATGCTTACATGCTAGTAGGAAAGTTGTATACCATGCTAGATTCATTTATCTATACTTAGATTGTAGTAGGAATCATTATACATGCTTATAATATTGTAGGATTGATGTTTATTTAACCTACCATGTTTAGAACATTGTAGGAGTGTTATGGTTGGTGGTTATGTTATGTACCATAATTAGATTGTCATACGTAGATGCTTGCAATTGTATGCCATGCTTAAAGTACTATAGGTTGAAGTAATAAGGATTTGGGAGACCACTAGTAATAGTTGGTTTGATAAAGATTGTTATGTCGCCTTCGGTTTTTTGTTAGTAGAATACCGATCATAGACTATTAGTAGATTCTTCTGTTGCTTCTAATAATAGAAGATCAAGTTTGCTAGTAAGCACGTTTGGTTGCTTCTAGGATTGATTTACTGTATGGTTGTTGTTGTGCTCGTACGTGGCTCGACTGGCCCGTATGTAGCTATGGGTCTCATACGTAGTTTATTTGGCTCGTATGTAGGTTGTTGTCTCATACGCGGCTCGACCGGCCCGTGCGTAGCTGTTGGTCTCATACGCGGCTTATTCGGCTGGTATGTACGTTGTTATCTCCTACGAGGCCCGCCTGGTTCGTAGGTAGTTATTGTTTCATACGTAGCTTATTGGCTCGTATGTGGTTGTTACTCGTGTATAGCTTGTTAGCTAGTACACAGTTCGTTGTGCTCGTCTAGGGTGATATTACCACCCTAAGGGCTATCGACCATCAAGACATATATTTTCTTACCCTAAGGAACTGTGGAGGAGTCACTCCTTGTGTACCGTCGAATCTTAACCAGGGTAGGTTGATCGAGGACCGGAGTATAGACGGAATCCAAGTTTAGGGTAGCGGCATGCATGTATATTCGCACGGCCGAGGTCTTGGATCGATGGGCCAGGAACCGGATCCCAAAGGATTCTGGTAAGTCTAGGTTGAGCAGCCTAGTAGAGTTGTCTTGCGAAGTCTACTTTAAAGGCCTAGCATGTTGTGTTTATAATATTGTCATCCCTAGGATTGTTCGAGTCAGGGACATCATTAGGATAGTGACTTATAAAGATCATTTTACTTAACCCTTTTGCCGGGAGCGAGGAGTCGGTTGTCGGGGGCCCCTTAAAACTAACTCGTCCCTTGAGGCAGATCATAGGTGGTGTATTGGGTTGCGCCTTCCTGTCAAAGGGATACGTACGGTGCCGTCTCACAAGTTGGGAGCACGGGTTGCGTATTTCGCGCTGTTAATTCCTGAAGTACCGTGGCTTGGGGTGCCACAGGATGCGTTGGGCAGTCCTGCGCTTGCGAGACCCCAGGGGTGCCACAAGGTAGGCTTCGTGCTACCCTGCGCTTGCGAGACCCTATGATTTGGATTTTGAAATGATGCCCGATACGTTGGGTTTGTCTAGTTTTGAGTGAGGTCCGGTTGGCCGGGTAGCAGTGGCGAACATAGACACCACTGGCGTACTGCATCAGTGGCACATGACCACATCTGCAACCTCATCGGTCACGTGTAGGTGTCAGGAACAGGTTGTGTACAATTAGAAGTTCATAACGCGGGTTCAAATCCCTGTTTATGGAGAAACGGCTTGAGATGGGGTCGCATGTAGTATGGGCTGCATGTTGCTTCGGAGACTCGCTGACATTAGAATAGGAAGCATCCTAGTTCTATTTAAATATCGCATTAGAGTCTAGTCATAGCACTCACGAACACTTAAACTACACCAACACCATTGCTATATTTTGTATGTTGTTTGGGAGATTCGCTGCTATATGACCAGCCTTTAAGCGTCAGTGAATACTGACGTCCCCACTTCCATAGGTACTGGATCGCCGAAGTACAAAGGCAAGATTCAGGAGGACTCAAGGCAAGGAGTTCCGCTGTAGTATATGTATTGATTATCTATTAGTTGAGAAGTACTCAAGTGAGAGTCACCAAGTGTTGTTCTTCATTCCTCGTACTCTGATGTAAATTGTTGAAGGTTGAATACTTGGAAATGTAAAGGTAATATTATAACTCTATTGTAATGTATCGCAGTGTATAATGTTCAGACTATAATACATTGGGTGTTGAATGAACAATTTTAAATTCGCATGTTTTTCTATGTATTGTGACTAATTGAAGAAAAGACCCTGGCTCGTGTCACAGTTTCCCGGTATATGGAAATCGGGGCGCTACACTCGGCCCACGATCAACCTACATCGGTTAAGATCCGTCGATGCCCGAGGTGAGATCTATCCATTTACTCTAAGGTGGTAGGATGTGGTCTTGATGGTCGATGACCCCTAGGATAATTTGAAGACCTTAGACTAGCTCTTTATCAAGCTAACAATTATTAGAACTTTCCAACCCTTATTACCCTAAATGAAAGTGCTCACATGCTATGATTCCATCTTAAAGTAGAACCTCACCCGACTAGAGTCCATGGGTTTTTTTCCCAAACAACATAAAACATGGGTACATTTCAACATGTAACTAGGATGCTATACTATACCATTCAAGCATGTATGGCTCCTTACTAACATTAACTACAACGAGGTAGTTACTACTACAATTTCAACATGACTCTTCCTTATTACTTAACCTATGGCAATTCAAGCATGGTATGCAATTGTAAGCATCAACCTACAACAATTAATCATGGTATATATGACATAACCATCAACTTACAACATTCTTAATTATGAATGCGATTTTGCATGCACTTGTAACAATCTTAAGCATGGATAGTTACTACAATGAACATACAACATTCCAAGGCATGGTAGGTATTCTAATATTAATCCTACAACATTCTAAGCATGTGTATAGACGTAGCATGGTATACATCATTCCTAAACATGGTAGGGATTTTTTTATATAAATCCTACAACATTCTAAGCATGTATATAGACTTAGCATGGCATACATCGTTCCTAAACATGGTAGGGATTTTTAATATAAATCCTACAACATTCTAAGCATGTATATAGACTTAGCATGGTATACATCGTTCCTAAACATGGTAGGGATTTTTAACATAAATCCTACAACATTCTAAGCATGTATATAGACTTAGCATGGTATACATCATTCCTAAACATGGTAGGGATTTTAAATATAAATCCTACAACATTCTAAGCATGTATATAGTCTTAGCATGGTATACATCATTCCTAAACATGGTATGCTACTTTAACATTAACATAAAACATGGTGTACATTTTAGTAACATTCTAGACATGTATACTAGTTAAGTATCAACCTATAACATAGCATGAGTTTCTACAACAATTCTAGCATGGATAGAACATAACATAAAATTTACTACAACTAACCATGGATAGTTACCTTAACTTAAGCATGAGTATCTACTATGTTTTAAGCATGAATATCATTAAGCATGGATACCATTAAGCATGAATACCTACTAACTCAAGCATAAACAACAATTAAGCATGGTATTTTCTAATCATCTAAGCATGGTTAACTAGTTACTAGTTATTACAAGGACCATTTATCTTTCCTTCTTTCATTCTTTCTTTATGATCTACAATTACACATAATGAGTTGCAAACCTACTTAGCATTCCTTTCTTTTCCCTTTTTCTTTTGTAACCAAAAATTAGCATTTCAAGTAGAGAGCAAATAGCAAAAGAATAAGGGTTTATTTGTTGAGTTTACTACTTCAATGCATATAAAAAATTCTACTATGCTTATGTCAAGTTTGAGTTCTACATCCCAATGGGTATGTACACATATATGCATATGTTCATGTCAAGTTGTTCATTCAACAATCACAATCAACTCCACCATTCCTCCTTCTTATGCCATTGTTCCATATGCTTAGTGAAATAGTCCAAGTAGTTAGTTCTTTTATTAGTCAAACAATAACTACTAACAACATTCTTTCCTTATGTGTTCCATGAAAGTTCTTATCATTCTTTTCCCTTTTTTAGGTGGTTATGCTACAACATACAAGATAAGAAACCCATACAACCACACTACTATAAAAACAACCACACCAAAAGAAAAGTAAACAAGGAGGATATGAAGAAGAAGAAACATCAAAACAACAATTCAAACAAACAAACAAACAAAGAGAAACCCCCACCTTAATCCCTTTTTTGATGGAAGAACTAGCTAGCACTCCTACCCTTTCCCTTAAGCTCTTAGAACTTCTACTAAACCTACAAGGAAAAACTCTCAAGTTAGTAGTTCACTCATTCTTTTTCCTTTCTTTCTTTTTGTCTTTCTAAAATGAGACAAAGGTGGAGGGAGGGGGTATTTATAGGTGGAGAGAAGGGTGGAGAGTGCAAATGTGCACACACACAATTGCACAAAAGTCCTCCCCCAAATTGGGGCCGGTTTTGCCTAGGGGAGGAATGGATGAGGTGGAGGTATGGTGAGGGTATGGTGTTTTAGGTGAGGTGGAGGGTGATGTGGAAGAGAGAGAGTTCTAGAAGAATTTCTTAATCCCTTGTGTCTTTTAACCCTAAGTTTAACTATCTAACAATTCCTAATTATCAATTAGGTTGTCATGGCTAAAAGATAACTCTACATGAAAGAAAATAAAAATAATCAAGTAGTTGAATACTAATAAAATAATATTATTAATAGTCGATCGGGATATTACAGTGAAGCTGCAACAAGCCAAGGCCGTGGAGAAGGCGAGGGCGAAGATTGAGGCCGAGGCCAAGAAGCACATGGCGGCCAACATGGAGCAATCTTACGCCACTGCGCTCGAGCACGTCAAGGCTCGAGTCCCCGGATTCGATAGGTCGGGGTATGGGCTATGGGGCCCGGTCGCCAAGCCTGATGCAGAGGAAGAAGCAGAAGGAGACAAGGAAGAAGAGGAGGGGGACGAGCGACAAGGTGCCGACGCTCCTGCCAACCCTAAGACTGTGGTGGTGGAGGAAGGGGACGACGAGGTCGCGGTCGGCCCCCGAGCCGGAGTAGCAGGGGACGAGGAGCTACCTTCCGAGCTACCCCTCAAGGTGGCCCCTTGATCTTCTTCATTTTTGTAATCTTTTTTTTTTATGTACTGCCTTGTAGCCACCGGTTTTTGGTATAAATAAAATTTTTGTTTTTGGCAAACTCACTAAGTGTTGAAGTCTGTTTTGAATCTTTCCGAAAATAGTTTTGTCTTGAGATTTGGCTAAGTGTTGAGCACCGCCGTTTGTTCTTCGTGTTAATATGCTTCCACTTTTCAGGTTGTTGAGTTGAGTTCAACAGCTGAAACCTCACGTCTTCGCGCTGACTTGAAAGCAGCAAAGCTGGCCCTCTCCCGCAGCCGAGAGTGTTTCCTCAAAAGCGAGTTGGAACTAGAGGATCTCAAGGCAACATCGAGAGAGTATTTCTCCGAGTTGAAACAACTACAGCAGCGAGCTCGCGAGGTTCGTCATGAAGGCAAGGTGGAGTTGCTTAAGAAGATGTTGTTCGACGTTGAGAAGGAGAAAGATGAGCTACTGGCAGAGGCTCATCACCTGAAAATAGCAGAAGAAGAACTTTTGGCAGAGGAAGAGGAGTTAGCTTCTGTGGTGGGTAAGTTGATCGTCGAGCACGACAAGCTGTCGGCGAGGGTTGACGAGTTGAGGAGGGTTACAGTCGACAAAAGCATCGAAATGACCCATCTTCGTCGAATTACAACCGATAGCTCTGGAGCCGCAGGATCCGCTCAACTCCCTCGTTTCAAAATAGTTGTGAAGGACGCTACTCTGAAGGATCGAATCGTTGAGCTCGAGGAGGAAGTGGCTCGACTCAAACCTCGGCCTAAATGGGTTAACGTCAGAAGGACGTCGTGTACTCACGAAGAGAGTGATAGAGGGATCTCGTTTTACGAGCTTGCGACTCGCTCGGCTGCTGTTAGGCGTAGCCCGGTTGATGCTCAAAGCGGGGTGGCTGCTTCGTCTAGTAGTGCTTCGGTTGGGGCCACGGTCAGAGGCAGTGCTGAAGAGGCATCTCGGTTTGTTGGTCTGGAGATGAGCTCCGAGGTTTGGCGAAGCCATCCCCGGGTATCTTTGAACCGAAACGTCCCTGTTCCGAAGAAGCATTGAATAAGTTGTTGTAATTATGTCTCTTTTGTAGCTCGTCGTAGCTTTGTCTTGTAACTCGAGTTTCCTTGTACTTTAAACTTTATAAAAGTGAAGGCTCGTGTTACTCTCTTGCACTTGTGGGTTTGCATGTTTTGCTACTACTTGTTATTTGTTTGGTACTACGTGTAACTTGCTTATGAGCAAGTAGTAGAGGCGAAGCTGAGCCAAGCTTTAAGCTATGCATTCTTTGTCAGAGCAGGTCCCGACGGTTGTGGGAGCCGACCATCTAAAGGTTTTGCGTGGATCTTGATGTAGAAGATGGAGTGGACCACGAAAAAATGCTATCTTGTTGTTTTGTGGACGTGGCCAAATCTGAGCCGCCTGATATGGCTAAAAATGGGGTTAAATCGGAACCGTCCAAATTGGGCACGAATCTTAAAGCCTAGGGGGAAAACGGTAATTTCACCTACCAACGGATCTGAAGCGGGTACTGGTTATCTTCCCCGAAGACCCACTTACCCGGAAACGGATCAACCTCAACTAGGTGCGAGTTTCAACCCGCAGCAAACCCGGTCCAGAAGGGATAGAATTAGGGTTTCTGATTAAATCCTAATCAACGGCCCTGATTCATATCTATCCCTTCACTGGGGATTAGGGATTACATTCCTTATCTAACCACAGGGGTATTACATTCCTAATCTGATCCCAGCGGCGCCTATAAATACCCTCCATCCATCTCCATTAAGAGGTAATCAATCTTTTTCCAGTTTTCACGTTTTCATAATCTTTCCTGATTACTGAATTGAGCATCGGAGGGTGCGTCGCCGGGAACAACTTCGGTGTCTCGCACTTTTTGCAGGTGTACGGCAGGAGTCAGCGTCAAACTCCGACGGAACAGGTATACAGGTTTGTTATTCAGTTTTCCTAAGAATCCACAAATACTATATGTTTGCCCCTACACCAAATTTAGCGGCAACAGATTGGCGCCGTCTGTGGGAACCAAACGAATAGCAACCTTCCATCTTCCCGTTGGTCAGATCTTCTCCAGCCATGCCTCCTAGGAAAGTCAGATCCAGAGGGTCCAACCGAGGACCCAACCCCGATCAGCAACAAGAAGTTCCCCCTCAGCCCGCTCAACAGCAGGGGCAACCTCTTTCTCAGGCAGAGGACCCACTCCAACAGGGCCCGCCTGCTCCTCAGAACCAACAGCCTCCCAAAGGTTCCAATCCGCAGAAACAGCCTCTCCATCCGGACCACGTCTCCATCCATAACGCCTCTTCGGACTCTATGGACTCTCACCATCCTCGAGCTTCCGATCACCACCACACCATCCTCAATCGGCAGAAGGATGAGGATCTTTGCCGCCATCTGGATGAAAAGCGGGCCCGAGAGGGAACCTCCCACCAACACCGTCCGGATGAGCGGTCTCCTCACCGCCGAGAATACATAAGGTCCCCTACTCGAAGGGGGCAGAGAGAGTCCCCCGAGCATTACAGAAAAAGGCCACACTCCCCTGCAGGTCGACAACAGCCTAGGAACGATGAGGCACCCATCACCCGTGCCGAGTTCCAGCAGTTCCAAGCGACCATCCTACAAGCTCTCAATCTCCGTCCCAACACCAATGCACCCAAGATCCCCTCTCGTCCTCCGGTCCGAAGTCCACGCCGACGGTCCCCATCTCCTCCTCCAGCTCCCAGCATCTCCTGGCATGTGCAAAGTCCTCGCCGCTCCAGGAGCTACCGTCTTCGTAGCCCCCGCTCTCCCTCGTACGAAGACGAGTCTAGAGGCTCAGCTGATTACCTGTCGAAGGGACGATGCTGTGTACCGCCGTCTCCATGAGATGGAGAGGTGATTGGGTCAGTTAGACCGAGAAGAAGAACTTAGAGGAAGGACTCTTCGTCCTAGCAGACCTCCTTTTTTCCGAACCATAATGGATGCACCTGTACCAATCGGCTTCAAGCCTCCTCAATTTGAGACCTACTCTGGGGAGACTGACCCCGTCGATCACATCGAGAGCTTCAAGACCCTAATGCTCATCCATCAAGCTTCCGATGCTCTGCTCTGTAAAACCTTTCCCGCAACTCTCAAGGGTCCGGCTCGAGAATGGTACTCTCGCCTCGCCCCATCCTCAGTATTCTCCTTCGAGCAATTCGAGACCCTCTTCGTCACCCATTTTGTAAGTAGCCGTAGAACTGAGAAGACCAGCATCTCGCTACTGTACCAGAAGAAGGGTGAGAAGTTGAGAGACTATGTGAAAAGGTTCACAGCTGAAGCTAGGTCCATAGCATCCCTCGACCAGTCGGTCGCTGCAGCAGCATTTCAATCCAATGTCCTCAATTCCAACCTCCGCTCCTCCCTCACCAAGAAGCCCCCACAGAACTTCTCTGACCTCCTCCTCCGAAGTGAAAAGTACATTCAGGTCGAAGAAGCCGAGCACCGCCCCAACTTGGAGGGGTCTTCCTCCGGGTTTAAGAGAAAGGGAACAGAAGAGGAAGGAGCCAAGAAGCTCCAGAAGGATAATGCTGGCCAGCACCGACCTCCCCCTAGGTTCGAGAAATTTACTCCTCTCACCACCAATGTCTCTACCATTCTGATGGAAGTTGAGAAGGAAGGGATCATACCTCCTGCCCCAAGGATGAACACCCCTGCCAAGAAAAGGAATAAAGAGAAGTGGTGCCGTTATCACCGGGACCATGGCTACGACACCAATGATTGTCGGGCCTTGAAGAATGAGATAGAAGCCCTCATCCAGAGGGGGCAGCTGACCAGATTCGTGAGAAAGGACCGAGCCGACCTTCTTCCCCCGCCTCGGGGGGCTAATAAGCGCCCGGAACGCGATGAAACGCTCGACTTCGAAGAGGAGCATGTCCTACACCTCATTCATAGGGGACCCAATGGGGGGCTCCTCAAACTCCTCTCGAAAGACATTTATAAGAGAAGTCAATTCGGTTCGCGCCACCCCTCCTCCCAAAGGCCTCGGAGTGCCCGTCACATTCTCAGACGAAGATCTTGAAGATGTTTGCACCCCTCATTGTGACGCACTCGTCATCAGCCTCCACATGGCGAACTTCAAAGTGGAGAGGATCCTAGTGGACAATGGCAGCTCCGTTAACATCCTCTTCCTTGCCGCTTTTAAAGGCCTGAAGCTCTCCCGAGACAGACTCAAGCCCGCCGGCTATACGCTCCATGGGTTCACGGGAGTGCCAGTGACTATTGAAGGGGTGATCACCCTCGACGTAACTGCTGGCAAAACTCCTACTACCCGAACGGAGTCGATGGACTTCATGGTCGTAGATGTTCCCACAGCCTACAATGTCATTCTGGGTCAGCCCGGCCTAGCTGCCCTTGAAGCCGTTCCCTTCCGCCTATCACCTCAAAATGAAGTTTTCCACTCGGGCCGGAGTAGGGGAAGTAAAAGGCAATCAGGAAACGGCCCGCAAGTGCTACATGACCTCTACCCTCGGTCCCGTCCTCTCCTTAGAAACTCTGGAGATCCCCCAAGATGCTGCCCGACCGACGTCCGAGCCGGTGGATGAATTGGAGGAACTGCTCTTCTCAGAGCAGGATCCAACTCGCAAGTTCTTTGTTAGCAAGACCCTCCCGTCCGTCCTATGCTCGGACATTGTACAGTGCATCCGAAGGAACCGAGACCTCTTCGCTTGGTCAGCTGCAGACATGCCCAGAATTTCTGAAGAACTCTTAGTCCACCGCCTCAGTGTTGTTCTGGGGTCCAAACCGGTTCAGCAGAAGAGGCGCAAGTTCGCCCCCGAGTGCCAGCTAGCTATAAAAGAGGAGGTGGACAAGCTCTTGAAGGCCCGGTTCATACAAGAGGTGAACTATCCCGAGTGGTTGTCGAATGTAGTAATGGTGAAGAAGTCTAATGGGACTTGGAGAATTTGTATCGATTTTACCGATTTCAACAAGGCTTGCCCCAAGGATCCCTTTCCTCTTCCAAGTATTGACACTCTGATTGATGCCACCTCGGGCCATGAGCTCCTCAGCTTCATGGACGCCTTCTCAGGCTACAACCAGATTCGGATGTTCCCTCCGGATATCCCGAAGACCTCATTCGTGACCGACCAGGGCCTCTATTTCTACAGGGTCATGCCCTTCGGTTTGAAGAATGCAGGAGCCACATACCAACGCCTCGTCAACAAGGTTTTCCAAGCTCATATCGGCCGCAATATGGAAGTATATGTTGATGACATGCTTGTGAAAAGCATCCGAGGTCCCGATCATGTAACCGACCTCCAAGAGGCATTTGATGTTCTGAGAAAGCACAACATGAGACTCAACCCGAACAAGTGTGCGTTCGGAGTCTCGTCAGGAAAGTTCCTCGGCTTCATGGTCAGCCAACGAGGAATCGAAGCAAACCCTGAGAAAATCAAGGCCATATTAGACATGGCCCCTCCCAAAAATGTTAAGGAAGTTCAGAGGTTAACAGGCCGCTTGGCCGCCATATGGCATTTTCTCTCGAAGTCCGGGGAGAAATGCCTCCCCTTCTTCAAGGTCCTCAGGGGGGCTAAAGGTTTTGAATGCAGAAAACAGCAACAGGAGTCCTTCGACCAGCTCAAGGCTTACCTCGTCAATTCTCATCTCCTCAGCAAACCAATTCCTGGAGAACCCCTCTACCTCTACCTGGCAGCCTCCGAATAGACTCTCAGTGCCGTTTTAGTAAGGGAAGAAGACCGGACTCAAAAGCCCATTTACTATGTGAGCAAAGTACTTTGGGATGCTGAACTCCACTACCCGAAGATAGAAAAGATGGCTTATGCCCTGGTGATGGCCACGAGAAAGCTTCGCCCGTACTTTCAGTCCCATTCGGTGGTCGTTCTAACCAACCAACCGCTGAAGCAGGTCCTCCACAAGCCAGAGACCTCGGGTCGCCTTATGAAGTGGTCTATCGAGCTGAGCCAGCACGATATAACTTATCAGTCTCGGACCGCAATCAAGGCTCAGGCATTAGCAGAATTCATAGTTGAAAGTACCATCCCCGAGTCCAGCCAAACAGTGAAGGGACCACCCGTCTGGTCGGTTTATGTGGACGGATCTCCTGTAATGAGGGAAGCGGGGCAGGGGTCATTCTGGCAGGCCCTGATGATTTCATCCTCCAATACTCCCTCCGTATCAACTTCAAGGCCTCTAACAATGAAGCAGAATACGAGGCACTCATAGCTGGCCTTGGAATGGCTCGCAACGCAGGGGCGCAATGCCTCAGGATCTTTAGCGACTCTCAGCTAGTCGTGAATCAGGTCCTCGGCGAATATGAAGCACGTGATGACAGGATGGTTAAATACTTAGCCAAGGTCAGGAGCCTTATGGCACTGTTTGAAGAAGCCTTCATCCAACGCATACCCCGGGAAGAAAATTCTCAAGCCGACGCCCTCTCCAAACTAGCCTCTTCCTCCCTTGAAGGTCTCGAGCAGACCGTCTTGATAGAGGTCCTTCTGAAGCCAAGTATAGAGGACGAAACTCCCGACTCTATGGAGTCGCTGCCTGTCCTGCTCGAAGACAACTGGATGAAACCCCTCGTCGAATTCTTAAGGGATGGACTCCTTCCCGAGGATCCCAAGGAAGCTCGAAGAGTGAGAACCCGAGCTGAGCGTTACACACTAATCGGAGGTATCCTATATACACGCTCCTTCACACAGGTAGACGGCCGGCCTTACCTGAGATGCCTCTCCCCCGGGCAAGCCGACTACGCCCTGCAAGAACTTCATGAGGGCATCGACGGGGCACATTCGGGGTCCAGAGCTCTAGCGCGCAAAGTGTTGAATTACGGATATTTCTGGACCACTCTCCTACGAGACGCCGAACGGCACGTTCGGCAATGCAGCTCCTGTCAGAAGTACTCTAACATCCGACGCCTCCCACAAGCTCTACTCACTTCCCAATCAAGTCCAATCCCCTTTGCAATGTGGGGGATGGATTTACTAGGGCCATTTCCACCAGCTTCCGGACAGTTCAAATTCTTAGTCGTGGCGATCGATTACTTCTCGAAATGGATAGAGGCCGAGCCCTTGGCCACGATCACCAACAACAAGGTTGTTCAGTTCTTTTGGAAGAGCATGATCTGCCGATTCGGCGTCCCTAGGGTCCTGATAATAGACAACGGAACACAGTTCACCGGGCTGCCTTCCGAGCTCTATGCGAAGACCTTGCCATCCAACACCGGTTCTCCTCCGTTTCTCATCCCCAGTCGAATGGACAAGCCGAAAATGCTAACCGACAGATCCTCTCCGGCATTAAGAAGAGGTTAGATAAGTGTTCCAAAGGCTTATGGGTCGATCAGCTTCCCAACGTGCTGTGGAACTACCGCACCACAAAACGGACCCCCACAGGAGAGAGCCCATTTAATCTCACCTATGGGTCCGAGGCCATCATCCCCCTAGATGTTAGAATACCCTCTCCTCGTCTAATAGCTTATGAAGAAGAGCAAAACGCCAGAGAGCTCCGAGCAAGTCTACACCTGATAGATGAGATCCATGAAAGAGCTGCCATTCGTCAACAAAGCTACCGAAGAAGGATCGAGTTGGCATACAACAAGAGAGTCCGCCCCACGGACCTCAAAGAAGGGGACCTGGTCCTCAGAAAGTTGGCCATCTCATTCCCAGGTCAGAAGATCAAATTGGCCCCAAATTGGGAGGGACCTTACAAGATCGCCAAAGTAGTCCGCCCTGGCACATACAGACTAGAAGATCTCGAAGGCAGGGAGATTCCCAGGACTTGGAATGCCGACCATCTCTTAAAATACCAAGAGAAAGCACCAACGCCTCTCTGAGTATTTCGAGAGGTCGAACCGTTCCTCTCCTATTACTTGTAATGATTTTCTTTTATTTTTCTCTTGTAATAACGGCTCGCAACTTTAGAAGCAGCCGGCCATTAGTCATCAATAAAGAAAGTTTTTTATATTTTACTTGTAAAAAGTGCTTACATCTCTCTGCCTTCCCTCTTCACTCTACCGATGGTTCGGAGTCCAACACTCGGCTCGATCCTACTTCGCAAGTTCGCTCGTAAGTGAGCTAGAAGTAGGTCGCCGTTCGGAACTGCTCCCACAACCGTTGAACAACTCTACCGATGGTTCAGAGTCCAACACTCGGCTCAATCCTACTTCACAAGTTCGCTCGTAAGCGAGCTAGAAGTAGGTCGCCGTTCGGAACTGCTCCCACAACCGTTGAACAACTCTACCGATGGTTCGGAGTCCAACACTCGGCTCGATCCTACTTCGCAAGTTCGCTCGTAAGCGAGCTAGAAGTAGGTCGCCGTTCGGAACTGCTCCCACAACCGTTGAACAACTCTACTGATGGTTCGGAGTCCAACACTCGGCTCGATCCTACTTCGCAAGTTCGCTCGTAAGCGAGCTAGAAGTAGGTTGCCGTTCGGAACTGCTCCCACAACCGTTGAACAACTCTACTGATGGTTCGGAGTCCAACACTCGGCTCGATCCTACTTCGCAAGTTCGCTCGTAAGTGAGCTAGAAGTAGGTCGCCGTTCGGAACTGCTCCCACAACCGTTGAACAACTCTATCGATGGGTCGGAGTCTAACACTCGGCTCGATTCTACTTCGCAAGTTCGCTCGTAAGCGAGCTAGAAGTGGGTCGCCGTTCGAAACTGCTCCCATAACCATTGAACAACTCTACCGATGGTTCGGAGTCACACACTCGGCTCGATCCTACTTCGCAAGTTCGCTCGTAAGCAAGCTAGAAGTAGGTCGCCGTTCGGAACTGCTCCTACAACCGTCGAGCAACTCTAACAATGGTTCGGAGTCCAACACTCGGCTCGATCCTACTTCGCAAGTTCGCTCGTAAGCGAGCTAGAAGTAGGTCGCCGTTCGGAGCTGCTCCCTTAATCATCGAGCAACTCTAACGGTGGTTCGGAGTCCAGAGTTCGGCTCAACTGCGCTAACCCATATACCCCGAGCCGAGCGGACGAGGGACCGACCCCCACATATGGAGAAAAATTCTGCCGAACAAATTTCACCGTTAGATCATCTCAAAATGCGTGCTAGGACTTGATCAGCAGATCAGATCGTGCCACGTGTCCACAATACGAAAAGATAGTGTTTTCTTGGAACTCGTGCCTCCACCTCGTGATACGTACCACGATCATGATCGACCGTCTAGATGTTGCCACATGGGCTGAGTCTGATGTCCGAGCTATCGCACCTCGGAAGCGCACAGTCGCCTCCGTATACTCCGAACAAAAAACTAAAGTTCCACAGCTAAAACACTCGTAGAAGATAACTAGGGGTCCTTATGGTTCGAGTAGAGCAACTACGGCACAACAAGAGCAAAGCAACAACGATTTTATTGAAACAAAGTGCTAAATTTACAAGGCAAAGAGTTATAGCGAAAAAACGACTTGACAAATTTACAAGCTATGTCATTACAACAAGGAGACGATGCAAGAAGTAAAAGGCACGATGCAACTCGTTCAGTGCCTCCTCGGGACAGGGACGTTCCGATTAAGAGACAATCGGGGTTTCTGTCTTTTTATCTCCGAGCTTGTCTCTAGGCCGACGAACTGCGAAGCCGCCTCGCCACTAATCCTAACGGTGGCCCCGACCGAGGCTCCACTCGAGCTAACAGCTACTCCGCTTTGTGCGTCGGCTGCTGTCCGACCAATAACTTGGCCACGAGTCGCTAGCTCGTAAAAGGTGATCCCCCGTTCTCTCTCCTCGCGAGTGCAAGAAGTGCTGCGGACATTAGCCCTCACAGGCTGGGGCTTCAGTCGAGCCACCTCCTCCTCGAGCTCAACGATCCTATCGTTCAGAGTATCGTCCTTAACCATTATCTAGAATCGAGGGAGTTTTGCCGAACCGGGGCACTCAGCGCTGTCGGATATAATACGACGTAAGTTAGTCACTTCGATGCTGTTGTCAACCGTGACCCTCTGCAGCTGTTCGACCTTCCTCACGAGCTTGTCTCGCTCGGCCCGCACCGAGGACTAGCTCCTCCTCCTTCATCGAGAACTCCTCCTCGACTATCCGTAGGTGATGAACCTCGGCCAGAAGCTCACTGTACTTCTTCTCTACGTTGAGCGACACTCTTCGGATCAGCTCGATCTCACCCTCGAGTCGAGCCTCGCGAGATTGCCTAAACAGCTCGGCACGACGTCGAGCTGCTACGGTATTGGGGGCATGATCGAGGATCTGAAATACAAGAACGTCACAATTGGGAGACTATACACCGACCCAAACACTTGGACAAATTTGAAATAAAATTTTCATTCATAAAAAGAAGAAGCGGTGGCCAGTCCGCAAAAAGGCGTTACATTTTTGAAAGGAAAACAAAAAAAAAAAGACGAAAAGATCAGGGGTCCACCTGCGTCATCGGCTCTGTAGCGCCCCGATTTCCACGTAACCGGAAAACCGTGACACATGCCAAGATCTTTCCTTCAATTAGTCACGATACACAAAATGCTGGAAATTTAAAACTTTTCTTCAACACAGAGTTATCACGCAATAATTACAAATATCAGTTTGTAATACTAACTGTAGCGCCTGCCCTTTTTCCTTTTTGACTCCAAACTCAATTCTTCCAATTTCTATATCACCTTAAACATAAACTAAAATAGTTATGTTTCAAAGAAAAATTGGGCAGAGCCTCCCCTATAATTTCTGCCCCAAAACAGAAAAAGCTTACGGAATTCTGCTCTAAATTCCGTAGCTTACATCACAGGCAATAATATTACGGGCCCCCCAGGCCAAAATGAGCATCATCACACAGGCAATATATATATATGCTCTGGGGGCCAAACTCATAACGGTATAACAATTATCAAATAAAAACCATAAATCCTTTTGGAAACGTAGTAAGTTTTTAGAAAATAACCTGTAACAACCTACCACGACGCCCGGCACTCCACGACGAAATGGTTACGGGTCAAAACCATATCCTGCAGCCTCACACTATACTCTTCATCATCATCCACATACTTATACATCAAAAATACAATTTAAAGCATAAATCTTTACTATTTACAGTTAAATCATAACAACGAATTATAACTAGAGCTCCACTCCACGGAGACCTGTACCTACACCTCACCTCTGCACTGCTGAGGACCTGTAACAGTAGGGACCTAGGGTAGTCCATGGACTCCCTAACCCCCAAACACTAAGGGGTTAGCCATTTCTGGTGTGAGTATAATTTATTAAATAAATAAATAAATTAAACTTTACAAGTAAAAACATAACGAACTCACAAATGTCAAGATCAACAAATCTTACTTGACATCTGAACATGTAACCTCATAAATGGGAATTCACATCCAATACTCTCTGAGCCATCACCTGTATGTATATCCATACCCACTCACAACATACTTATCTTTAGTAATCATTTGAATAACCCCTCTCATAATACAAATATCGATTTTATTGCATAATATCACGTATCACATCATAGAAATATGCATTCATTCGCATTCTACCACATTCATTCATGTCCAACCAAGCATCTCATTGCACATTACCATTTACATGCATTTCAGCACAATATACTCCACATACCAAACTTAGTTTGGCAATAACATATCACACCCAAAGCCGAACTTGGGTGATATCACATCACATCCCAAGCCCATAGCTTGGTTATCAATTTACTTCAACTATCACACTCGCAATTCATCTTGAATGGAAGAGATACGTGTACATATAATTGATGTGCCAATGTATGTTATGACTTAACTCTAATGCAAGATTACTTAATACAATGATGCTCTTATTCTAATGCAATGTCAACTAAACTACGATGCTCCTATTCTAATGTCAGCAAGTCTCTGAAAGCAACATGCATCACATACTACATGCGCCCCATCTCAAGCCGTTTTCTCCATATATAGGGATTGAACCCGCGTTATGAATTCTAATTGTACACAAACTGTTCCTGACAGATACAACGTGACTGATGAGGTTGCAGACGTGGTCAAGTCCCACTAATGCAGTTCGCCAGTGGTGTCCATGTTGCCACTGCTATCCGGCTACCGGACCTCACTCAAAAACCTGACGAACTGTCGGGGATATTGCTGACAGGGGAGCCCCCTGCCGCCCCCTGGTCGGACCGTAGTCCATGGCCTGTTCGCCCTCTTGGCATAGGACCTGACGGAGTTCCGGGGGTCCATCCCCCTAGCTCCGCCCGCCTTATCATGGCACTTCAGGAATTAACAATCAGGATACGCAACCCATGTCCCCAACTAGTGAGAAGGCATCGTACGTATCCCTTTTGACAGGAGGGTACAACCCAATAAGACCACCTATGATCAGCCCCAATGAAAGGTTTGGTCGTAGGGTGCACCCTACTACCAACTCCCCATCTTTCTGGCAAAAAAGGTTAAGTAATGATTTTATAAGTCACTACCCTAATGATGTAGCTACTCCTATACAGTCTTACATAATTTCCAATTTAGATTATCATGGTCCAACTCGTGGTCCCTCGATCCAAGACTCAAGTAACGAGATCACTCTCACTCATCCCTACCCCTAATTTGGATTCTACCACACTTTCGGCCCACGGTCAACCTACATCGGTTAAGATCCGTCGATGCCCGAGGTGAGATCTATCCATTTACTCTGAGGTGATAGGATGTGGTTTTGATGGTCGCTGACCCCTAGGGTGATGATATCACCCTAGATGAGCACAACAAACTGCGTATTAGCTAAGAAGCTACATACGAGTAACCAAAAATACATATGAGCTAAACAGCTACGTATAGGACCAACAGCTACATACAGGCCAGTCGAGCCGCGCATGAGACAACAACATACATACGAGCCAAATAAGCTGCGTATGAGACCCACAGCTACATACGGGCCAGTCGAGCCGCGTATGAGACAACTGTAACGCCCCGAACCCCAAAATTACTGAGTTCGAGATGTTCTTCAGGATCTTTTCGCTTTTCTCGAGTACAATTTTACAAGGAAATTCAAACTTTTCTTTTTACATCAGAGTTACAACATCTCACATTTAAATTTACACAGCGGAAGCAAAATATACAACATTTACATAAATGAATAACAACATAATGAGATCTTTATGCATCCATTCCTCTTTACATGTAATTTATCCTGCATACAAAACTGTGGGTACGTCAGTTTATTCAACCGACGATAATTATACATGGCCATCCTCTCTATGCCAGAAACAGTATAATGAATCTCATTTCTTAACAAATCAACAATCTTGTTCATAATAAGCATATAAAATCAAAAGGGGAACTTTTAGAGATGTCGTGTCGTGATTGTGCACTTAATCCTTAATGCAATTTATTTAATTTTCACATGACACTAATGCACACTTGTTCGAATTCTATGCATCCCATACTACATAGGTTCGAGGGCAAGCCTCTTAATCGTTCTTCATTTTCTGTAGGGTTCAATCCCCCGCCATGACTTACTCTACTTCTGTAATTCCAATGAGTATCTTAGATGATTCTATGAGTACAAGCATGTATCCTGGCCCCTGGAGTAGAATTTCGTGCCATGTCTTGACTCGTCAAGCATGCATTCTGCGACAATTCAGCCTCCTCCCTGAACACACTCCTCTTGCAGTCACCAAAACATCCCACAAGCGTGACTAGAGTCCGATCATTACTGAGTTGTGCCCGCGCCATGTCTTGACGCATCAAGCATGCATTCTGCGGCTCACACACCCGCACCGTACCCTAGCTCTCATACTCATGTTTTTCTCTCACCTTCATCACCTCCACACTATGTATTTAAGTTACATTAGAATCATGAATAAAATCAAGCTCTAGAGTTAGCCTCTCCATCAACCGGACTTATCATTTCATTTCACGTGACCAACCTGGTCTATTTCTCAATATCATTTCATTTCACTGCCGGGGAGACTTAGCTACTCTTTCGTTCAATTTCAAATTCACAATATCCAATTGAGCGCCATCAGCTCATGATTTCATTTTTGAGTCCCACAGACTTTCTCATCATGATTTAATCTTTCATAATTATTCATTTAATTCTCAATTCTCATCTATGATTCCTTTCACATAATTCATACAGCCATAAACAGAATCCATCGATTTAAAAGCATAAAGTTCATCATTACCAACAGTAAATAACATGAATCAAATTATCAAAAGTCCACTCTGTACAGTTGACTTGGAAGAACACCAGTCGACTTATACAGTCACATACAGGTTCCTCATAAAAGCTCGGGATAGTCGACTGTTGCACTCAACCAGTCGCCTGTCCCGCAACCTTCCATATTCACAATATTATCCACATAACAGTCGACTGTTCATTAATCAGTCGTCTGTCCTGGAGATTTCAAACAGCATAATTTCCAAGTCCAGATCAGTCGACTTACTATATGCATTGGTCGACTGGACAGATTCGTTTCAATTAGGGAATTTATTTACAGTTCTTACATGTACTTGCATCATGATATCAATTAACAGTATGCATCAATTCATGTTTCATAAGCAAAGTTCCTCTCGTTCAGTAGCATTCACAGCACAATTTTCTCAGTTATTAACATGCTCTTTTAGAGAAAACTACTCTAAACATGCATTCACATTGCTCATACTTTCTTACAGTCATAATAGGTCTATATAAATGAAGTATTTTTATTCCGGGAACTTTCAAACAGTCATATTCAGAAATGAAGCACCAGTCGACTTAACACCAAGTCAGTCGACTGCGCCGACAACTTCAGATATTTATCACTATTAGTTCTTCTCATTTATCTTCCCTCCATCATGTGTGTCATAGGGAAATCATATACATTTAATAATCACACCATCATGGCTATTCACACACATGTTTATCAGCATATTATAAAAATAACGTCTCGTACCAGTCGACTGGCTCACATGGCAGTCGATCGTACCGACAGTCTCGTCTCAACATTCTTAGCATGTTCAAGCAATTTCTACGGCATTCAAATTACTTTTTATAACATAATATCAATCATGATAATTATAGCATTACTCCTACATTAGAAGTCCTGAGAAACACCCACCTTAAATGAAGAAATAAACGAAATCCCGCAAGTCCTTCAATATAGCTCAGCACTTCTTGCTCCTTTGTCCCACACCGGCTCCTCAGCAATGCTGCTTGCCTCCAGAAAAGCTCCCACACAACTCACAGATACTCTCTTGAAAACATAGGAAATTTTAGTGTAAAAGAGATAGGAAATAGGAGGGGGTATTTATACTAGAAAATAGATAGAATAGATGGCTAGGATTAATAGGGGAGTTGGAGAATCAAAGGCTGAGATCTAATCGGAAGTTAGGAAACTACCCACACCTCAAGATGTAACCGCCCATGATCCTAGCCACTTCTCCACCAATCCGGCCAAGCTTAAGTGTCTTGTGCACGTGTACATGAAGTGCACGTGTACACACACAAAACTCTAAAGAGTACATCTAATCCGGGAAAATAAGAGGAAAAACTACATATATACAAGTTGTGAAAATAAAAGGTTAAGTTTATGGGTTTAAATACATTTGGGCCAAAATATGCATTTTTATAAAGGAAAATAAACAAGTCACATTTGGGCTTTGAGAAGAATGTTTCATAGGAAATGCTACACTTTATTTATCATGGAGAAAAGTAATGATAATAGGCTATCATAAGAAAAATAATTACCCTTTCATATATTAGGAAAAATCGGGGTATTACAATAATAATATACATACGAGCCAAATAAGTTGCGTATGAGACCCACAGCTACATACGGGCCAGTCGAGCCACGTATGAGCAAAAACTACATACAAACAACCATTAAGGTAGTCAAACCTAGAAGCAACCAAACATGCTTACTAGCAAACTTTATCTTCTATAATTAGAAGCAACAGAAGAATCTACTATAATCAACTTAGCATGGGTTTCTTCTAAAATCAACTCATCATGGCATACCTACTATAATCAACTCAACATGAGTTTCTTTCTAAGATCGACTCAAACATGATAGGTTTTACTGGAATGTCACGTAGGCATGAATGGGTTCTTCACACAACTCCAGCCTGGTGTTCTACTACAACTGAACCATGGGTTTCTTTCTACAACCATTCAAGCATGGATTCTTACTATATCACAAGTGTTAGTTCTTCCTCTACAAAAATCCAAATCCATAGGATGGGTCCTTTTTATTCGCTACTACTAACAACTAGAATGGGTTCTTTTTAGCATACACAAATAATATAGCCCTGAGAATGGGTTCTTTCTCAGCCTACAACAAGTAATCAACATAAAGGTGTGATCTTTTAACCCCCTACCACTGACAACATCCAAAGATTGTTTCTTTATCATACTACAACTAACATAATCATCAAGTTGGGTTCTTTTAGCATCCACAATTTACTCAACTCTCAAAATGGGTTCTTTCTCAACCTCTAACAATTCATACCCAAAAGATGGGTTCTTTTAACATCCACAATTTACTAAACCCTCAAATGGGTTCTTTTCTTCACCTACACCAGCAGTACCCTAAGGATGGTTCTTCCTACACATACATAAGTAGATAAGGAGAGCAAGCAACTAACTTAGAAGTAGAGAATCCTCACATACATAACGAATCCATTATATAGGTTTTATATACTTAAGGATAGTAAATTTCCCCATACGCCTCATCCATAAATCATGTCACCTCTTCAGTTCATCCAACTTCTTTAAAATGTCAATTACGTATATAGAACCATATACACCATATCTTGATATCCTCATATGATTGTAACTCATCCCCATATACACATATATGTTATTCAATCCTCCCTTAAATATCACTTCATAAATAAATCATACTCACCATATTCTTACAATCACAAGATACGTAATAAATCGATACTCACATAATTCTTAATATACAAAAACACGTAATAAATTAACACTCACTATTTTTCTTAAAACACAACAATATATCTAAATAAATTAAACTCACTATATTTCTTAAAACACACAAATATATATAAATTAAACTCACCATATTCCTTAACACACAAAATATGTAGATAAATTAGTACTCACATATCCATCAAACCACAAAAATATATAATAAACCAACTCACATATTCATCAAACCACAAAATATATAAATATACTAACTCACTATATTTTTATAATCACGAAATACATATAATAATATAACTCACATATATCTTTAAACCATGAAAATATATAAATAATATAACTCACATACTTTTGCGAAGATCCAAAGCGCTGTGCCACCTCGCATCCAATGGTCGCAATATATCCTATCACCAAATTTCAAAGCAATTAAAACTCAATTTATCCAAACCAATCATAAAAGCTAATAACGCTATCCCAAATATCACAAAAGCGTTTATTGAACGCTTGGGATATACACGTGCGATGCACGTGGTAATCTAATGCCTATGGTATTTCATCCCCAAATAATTACTAAATCGCCCCCAAAGTATTCTAGTAGCTCAACTATGATTTCTACTACTATCCAAGAATTAATTCATATCCATATAATTCTCTTTTACAAACTCAAATCCCTAATTTACTAACAACTCACAATCTCTCTAATAACCTACTAATTTCTCACATCTACAATTTCTAATATCTCTAAATCTCTCTACCCTAACATTCCTACTCAATAAAAATTAACCCAACTAAATTCTATACAATAAAATAGTTAGGGTTTTACCTTCCCGAATCCAATCGAAAATCCAACGCTACCACCATGTAGAGAATCCCTCACTTAGTCTTCCCCTCACTTTAATTTGGATTTGACGAAGGATCGGAGGGGATTTGAGGTGGGGAGGATCTTTGCGATCGATGGGTTCCTGGGGTTCGGGATCGAACAGGAAGGGAAGAAGGGAAGGAGAAGAAGGAGATGGCGGAGGTGTGGGTTTCCCGTCGGTTGGGTGTGACTCGGGGAAGGAGAAGGGAGGAAGAGGCTGGGGTGGGTTCTCTTCGATCGGAAGGGAAACGGAAGGAAGGAGGAGGAAGAGGGGAGGTGAGGGTCGGGGTTCTTCGATTTCGGCTGGGACGAACGGGAGGAGGAGAAGGTCGGGTGGGTTCCATGGGTTTGGGATTGAAACTGGGAAGAAGAAGAGAAGGAAGAAGAAGGAGAAGGGAAGGAGAGAGAGAAAGGGTTTTTTGTAAAAAAAGAGAATTAAACAATAATAGATAGATAAATATCTAAGGGAATGTTTCGTATAAGCCCTCTATCTTTAATACATTTCCAATAAAACTCAACTCTCTATTTTAATAATCCAACAATACAAAATACATTGAAACTACTTTGTAATAATCCGTATAAAAATAATTTAAATTCGAAAATAATAATAAAATAAAGTAGATAATATATCTTATATTTCTCAATCAAAATAATTATTATCGAAAATACATAATCGCGCGAAATTCTCAATCGCGCACACATTTCGTTGCAAAATAGCCATATGCTATTTTTCGGGTCGTTACATCACTCCCTCCTTAGAATCGTTCTGTCCTCAGAACGCTGCTAGTGGAGAGGAAGACAACCACAAACATCAATGGTTCACGAGACATTTTTCCGAACCATCTTTAGTTCCTCGAGTGATATTCTCGGAAATTGGTCTTCTATCAAGTTGAACTGTTGTCCTTCAGTCCTCTGGACAGACCCACTATGAATTTGATACTGACATTCTACTGCTCCTGCTCTGGAGTAGACAGTGGCTGCATTGCCTTGCTCTATTCTTGTCTACAAGTGATGTTGATTCGCTCCTTGATTACGACTTCTGTTAGTTGGTGACCACTCCCTCCTTAGAAAGGACGAAGTCACACATTGCCGCTTAAGCCCCTGAGCAGCTCCTCTTGGTGACCTTACTAAATTGTTAACACGATTGCCCTCTGTCTGAGCAAGATTTCCTCCATGGCGTGCTCTTAGTGGCTGCTTAATCATAAGCAGATCTTGGAAAATCTGTCGCTTCAGTGCTTTAATCCCGGCATTTCCTACCTAAGCCTTCTGACTTGCTCACTTGGACTCGGTTGCAGCTCCCACCGTGCCAAAACTGAGCTCTAAACTTGAGTAATCACTCTGATACTGGCTTGCTGGATCTCGCCATCTAGCTTCTTGCTTCCTTCACGGTCTTTATCTCGGTCTTTTGCAGTCCCGTAGCCACTCCCTCCTTAGAATAGGGCATGGCCTACGATCATTACTTCAAACTTCCAGGATTCTCTCCTGTAATTTGTCCGAAGCTGATGCTCCAGATGGTGTATTCAAACAAACCAAATCTAGAGTTGCCTCCCGCACACAACTCAAACCTTGAAAAATAGTTCGGTCAAAAGAATATGACGAACCACAGCTGAACAAAACAGTTGTATGGATTCCATATATATATATATATATATAAATCCAACTAGTTACGAAAGTGTTTCATCATACCTTACTTCTTAGTCCAAAATAAATTTCAAAAATACAACTTTTACTTAGTTGCAGTTCTATATGCACATACCGGTACTAGTACTCCTGCCTTCTACAGCTTGCTGGTAGTAAGTGCGAACTCTACCCTTGGTGAACAGGCTCCTTTCCTTTATTGTTCATCTTCGAGGTTGATCTGCCATTCCTCCGGTGAAGCTAGGGAATATCTGGTCGGATACGACCAATCCTCTTCCACATTTGTAACATGTATGGGTATCTATCTGAGTGTCCTTCCTCGAACACCGATTCTTAAGATGACCATGCTCACCACATAAAAAAATAACTTCCTTTCCTGGTGCCTCCAAGGTTGCCCTCCGTTTTCTGAGTCTTCTGCTTCTGACCTTGGTCCTTAATCCTGATGCTGGTGCAGATCTTGTCCCTTGTAGTCGTGAACAGACTGATTTCTTGTGCCCGACTCTCTCACAAGGATTGCATACTACAACCTTGGTGGTCTCTGGGATTTGCTCCCATTCATATTGTAGTCATGCCAACCTGGAATTAAAGTGTTCCTACTCCTTTGCTGGGCCTGCTAATATAACTCCGAATGCATCACCCAGTTACTTAGTCTTGACGACCTTTCCTAATCACGTACTTCCTAAGCTTCCTCATTTCCCGATGTATGCTGGCTGCCGCCGCTGTGTGTTGATCCATACTTAGTCCATGCGGTGGTGAAATCTCCTTCGGCTCTGCGCCCAAGATTATCGGATCATCCAAGGATATCGGTTCACTTTCTTTCACCAGCACATTCTCGGTAAGGATATCCTCGAACACCATTCATGTGGTTAAAGGATAGTAACACATACACTAGGATTAGTCCAGATATAGTAAAATTATAAAACATAAGTGGAAGGAGACAACAATATGAATTATAACTATCTACAACTAGCTAAAACCCGACTCTTAAAGGGCATTCAAGTTTAATTTTCCTACTGTGTTGGACTGTAAATTGAAGTCAGCTCTGATACCACTCTGTAGCGCCTCGATTTCCACGTAACCGGGAAACCGTGACACATGCCAAGATCTTTCCTTCAATTAGTCACGATACACAAAATGCTGGAAATTTAAAACTTTTCTTCAACACAGAGTTATCACGCAGTAATTACAAATATCAGTTTGTAATACTAACTGTAGCGCCTGCCCTTTTTCCTTTTTGACTCCAAACTCAATTCTTCCAATTTCTATATCACTTTAAACATAAACTAAAATAGTTATGTTTCAAAGAAAAATTGGGCAGAGTCTCCCCTGAAATTTCTGCCCCAAAACAGAAAAAGCTTACGGAATTCTGCTCTAAATTCCGCAGCTTACATCACAGGAAATAATATTACGGGCTCCCCAGGCCAAAATGAGCATCATCACACAGGCAATATATATATATGCTCTGGGGACCAAACTCATAACGGTATAACAATTATCAAATAAAAACCATAAATCCTTTTGGAAACGTAGTAAGTTTTTAGAAAATAACCTGTAACAACCTACCACGACGCCCGGCACTCCACGACGAACTGGTTACGGGTCAAAACCATATCCTGCAGCCTCACACTATACTCTTCATCATCATCCACATACTTATACATCAAAAATACAATTTAAAGCATAAATCTTTAATATTTACAATTAAATCATAACAACGAATTATAACTAGAGCTCCACTCCACGGAGACCTGTACCTACACCTCACCTCTGCACTGCTGAGGACCTGTAACAGTAGGGACCTAGGGTAGTCCATGGACTCCCTAACCCCCAAACACTAAGGGGTTAGCCATTTCTGGTGTGAGTATAATTTATTAAATAAATTAATTAATTAAACTTTACAAGTAAAAACATAACAAACTCACAAATGTCAAGATCAACAAATCTTACTTGACATCTGAACATGTAACCTCATAAATGGGAATTCACATCCAATACTCTCTGAGCCATCACCTGTATGTATATCCGTACCCACTCACAACATACTTATCTTTAGTAATCATTTGAATAACCCCTCTCATAATACAAATATCGATCTTATTGTATAATATCACGTATCACATCATAGACATATGCTTTCATTCGCATTCTACCACATTCATCCATGTCCAACCAAGCATCTCATTGCACATTACCATTAACATGCATTTCATCACAATATACTCCACATCCCAAACTTAGTTTGGCAATAACATATCACACCCCAAGCCGAACTTGGGTGATATCACATCACGTCCCAAGCCCATAGCTTGGTTATCAATTTACTTCAACTATCACACTCGCAATTCATCTTGAATAGAAGAGATACGTGTACATATAATTGATGTGCCAATGTATGTTATGACTTAACTCTAATGCAAGATTACTTAATACAATGATGCTCTTATTCTAATGCAATGTCAACTAAACTAGGATGCTCCTATTCTAATGTCAGCAAGTCTCTGAAAGCAACATGCATCCCATACTACATGCGCCCCATCTCAAGCCGTTTTCTCCATATATAGGGATTGAACCTGCGTTATGAATTCTAATTGTACACAACCTGTTCCTGACAGATACAACATGACTGATGAGGTTGCAGACGTGGTCAAGTCCCACTAATCCAGTTCGCCAGTGGTGTCCATGTTGCCACTGCTATCTGGCTACCGGACCTCACTCAAAAACCTGACGAACTGTCGGGGATACTGCTGACAGGGGAGCCCCCTGCCGCCTCCTGGTCGGACCGTAGTCCATGGCCTGTTCGCCCTCTTAGCATAGGACCTGACGGAGTTCCGGGGGTCCATCCCCCTAGCTCCGCCCGCCTTATCATGGCGCTTCAGGAATTAACAATCAGGATACGCAACCCATGTCTCCAACTAGTGAGAAGGCATCGTACGTATCCCTTTTGACATGAGGGTACAACCCAATAACACCACCTATGATCGGCCCCAAAGAAAGGTTTGGTCGTACGGTGCACCCTACTACCAACTCCCCTTCTTTCTGGCAAAAAGGTTAAGTAACGATTTTATAAGTCACTACCCTAATGATGTAGCTACTCCTATACAGTCTTACATAATTTCCAATTTAGATTATCATGGTCCAACTCGTGGTCCCTCGATCCAAGACTCAAGTAACGAGATCACTCTCACTCATCCGTACCCCTAATTTGGATTCTACCACACTCTCGGCCCACGATCCACCTACATCGGTTAAGATCCGTCGATGCCCGAGGTGAGATCTATCCATTTACTCTGAGGTGATAGGATGTGGTCTTGATGGTCGATGACCCCTAGGGTGATGATATCACCCTAGATGAGCACAACAAACTGCGTATTAGCTAAGAAGCTACATACGAGTAACCAAAAACACATACGAGCTAAACAGCTACGTATAGGACCAACAGCTACATACGGGCCAGTCGAGCCGTGCATGAGACAACAACATACATACAAGCCAAATAAGCTGCGTATGAGACCCACAGCTACATACGAGCCAGTCGAGCTGCGTATGAGACAACAACATACATACGAGCCAAATAAGTTGCGTATGAGACCCACAGCTACATACGGGCCAGTCGAGCCACGTATGAGCAAAAACCACATACAAACAACCATTAAGGTTGTCAAACCTAGAAGCAACCAAACGTGCTTACTAGCAAACTTTATCTTCTATAATTGGAAGCAACAGAAGAATCAACTATAATCAACTTAGCATGGGTTTCTTCTAAAATCAACTCATCATGGCATACCTACTATAATCAACTCAACGTGAGTTTCTTTCTAAGATCGACTCAAACATGATAGGTTTTACTGGAATGTCACGTAGGCATGAATGGGTTCTTCACACAACTCCAGCCTGGTGTTCTACTACAACTGAACCATGGGTTTCTTTCTACAACCATTCAAGCATGGATTCTTACTATATCACAAGTGTTAGTTCTTCCTCTACAACAATCCAAATCCATAGGATGGGTCCTTTTCATTCGCTACTACTAACAACTAGAATGGGTTCTTTTTAGCATACACAAATAATATAGCCCTGAGAATGGGTTCTTTCTCAGCCTACAATATGTAATCAACATAAAGGTGTGATCTTTTAACCCCCTACCACTGACAACATCCAAAGATTGTTTCTTTATCATACTACAACTAACATAATCATCAAGTTGGGTTCTTTTAGCATCCACAATTTACTCAACTCTCAAAATGGGTTCTTTCTCAACCTCTCACAATTCATACCCAAAAGATGGGTTCTTTTAACATCCACAATTTACTAAACCCTCAAATGGGTTCTTTTCTTCACCTACACCAGCAGTACCCTAAGGATAGTTCTTCCTACACATACATAAGTAGATAAGGAGAGCAAGCAACTAACTTAGAAGTAGAGAATCCTTACATACATAACGAATCCATTATATAGGTTTTATATACTCAAGGATAGTAAATTTCCCCATACGCCTCATCCATAAATCATGTCACCTCTTCAGTTCATCCAACTTCTTTAAAATGTCAATTACGTATATAGAACCATATACACCATATCTTGATATCCTCATATGATTGTAACTCATCCCCATATACACATATATGTTATTCAATCCTCCCTTAAACATCACTTCATAAATAAATCATACTCACCATATTCTTACAATCACAAGATACGTAATAAATCGATACTCACATAATTCTTAACATACAAAAACACGTAATAAATTAACACTCACTATTTTTCTTAAAACACAACAATATATCTAAATAAATTAAACTCACTATATTTCTTAAAACACACAAATATATATAAATTAAACTCACCATATTCCTTAACACACAAAATATGTAGATAAATTAGTACTCACATATCCATCAAACCACAAAAATATATAATAAACCAACTCACATATTCATCAAACCACAAAATATATAAATATACTAACTCACTATATTTTTATAATCACGAAATACATATAATAATATAACTCACATATATCTTTAAACCATGAAAATATATAAATAATATAACTCACATACTTTTGCGAAGATCCAAAGCGCTGTGCCACCTCGCATCCAATGGTCGCAATATATCCTATCACCAAATTTCAAACCAATTAAAACTCAATTTATCCAAACCAATCATAAAAGCTAATAACGCTATCCCAAATATCACACAAGCGTTTATTGAACGCTTGGGATATACACGTGCGATGCATGTGATAATCTAATGCCTATGGTATTTTCATCCCCAAATAATTACTAAATCGCCCCCAAAGTATTCTAGTAGCTCAACTATGATTTCTACTACTATCCGAGAATTAATTCATATCCATATAATTCTCTTTTACAAACTCAAATCCCTAATTTACTAACAACTCACAATCTCTCTAATAACCTACTAATTTCTCACATCTACAATTTCTAATATCTCTAAATCTCTCTACCCTAACATTCCTACTCAATAAAAATTAACCCAACTAAATTCTATACAATAAAATAGTTAGGGTTTTACCTTCCCGAATCCAATTGAAAATCCAACGCTACCACCATGTAGAGAATCCCTCACTTAGTCTTCCCCTCACTTTAATTTGGATTTGACGAAGGATCGGAGGGGATTTGAGGTGGGGAGGATCTTTGCGATCGATGGGTTCCTGGGGTTCGGGATCGAACAGGAAGGGAAGAAGGGAAGGAGAAGAAGGAGATGGCGGAGGTGTGGGTTTCCCGTCGGTTGGGTGTGACTCGGAGAAGGAGAAGGGAGGAAGAGGCCGGGGTGGGTTCTCTTCGATCGGAAGGGAAACGGAAGGAAGGAGGAGGAAGAGGGGAGGTGAGGGTCGGGGTTCTTCGATTTCGGCTGGGACGAACGGGAGGAGGAGAAGGTCGGGTGGGTTCCATGGGTTTGGGATTGAAACCGGGAAGAAGAAGAGAAGGAAGAAGAAGGAGAAGGGAAGGAGAGAGAGAAGGGGTTTTTTGTAAAAAAAGAGAATTAAACAATAATAGATAGATAAATATCTAAGGGAATGTTTCGTATAAGCCCTCTATCTTTAATACATTTCAAATAAAACTCAACTCTCTATTTTAATAATCCAACAATACAAAATACATTGAAACTACTTTGTAATAATCCGTATAAAAATAATTTAAATTCGAAAATAATAATAAAATAAAGTAGACAATATATCTTATATTTCTCAATCAAAATAATTATTATCGAAAATACATAATCGCGCGAAATTCTCAATCGCGCACACATTTCGATGCAAAATAGCCATATGCTATTTTTCGGGTCGTTACTGGCTCGACCACAGGCCCTTCACCGGACGGCCCCTCATTTCTCGCCCCAGCCTGGGGGTTTGTCACCACTACATCGGCGACCACCTCCTCGTTGTTGTCGCCCTCTCCCTCGTCATCTTCCTCCTCTTCGCCTTCCCCCCTCCTCGCCGTCTGATGCGGACCTGGGCCACAGCCTGTAGCCGACCCGCTCGAAGCCGGGGACGCGGTCCTGAACGTGGTCGAGCGCCCTCTGGTAGGACTTCTCCATGTTCGAGGCCATGTGCTTCTTCGCCTCGTCCTCGACCTCGGCCTTAATCTTCGTTGCCAAGGCCTCCTTCTCCACCTTCACCTCGGCCAGAGCCTTGGCTGTCGTCGCCAGCTCCTCGGCAGCCTTGGCGGCTTTGGCAGACTCCTCAGTGAGCCGCCCCTTTACTCACTCCAGGTCAGGCCACAAGATCGGCAACCTGGACCTCCAAGCCCTCGGCTCGCCTCTACTCTGCTTCGAGCTGCCGAACTGCCTTCACCTTGTCTGCCCTGTCTTTATCACTGGCGGCCTTCAACTCCTTCTCCTGTTCGGCGAACGCTTCAAGGAGATGGTTGAAGTGACAAGTGGCCTGCCAAAACAAAAAAATGGTGAGCACAAGATAAGGACCGAATGACAGACTTAAAAAAATTCTCAAGAGAAACTTACCGATACAAGCGACCGAGCAACCTTATAGGTGTCATCGCCGACCGTCCTCGCCTTCAGCGCGGCTCGATCTTTCGGAGTCACCAAGTGTTTGACGACCTGCATCGACATCTGCGAATTCCCGAGGAATCCATCATGATTTTTGACCCGCCAGTTTGGAACGAACAGCTGCTTGTGCTGCTCGGTCAAGATTACCTCGACCTGAGCAGTCAGTGGCGGAGCCTCAAGCGACAACGCCGCAGAGACGTCGAAGGCCTCACCGACCGGGGTAGAAGCGACAAGAGCCGAGGGCTCTTCGACAACAACCACCGTTGATGAGGGGACCTCAGCAACCGGGGGAGGCGGAGTATTGGTCGAAGCAACCTTGGGGGGCCGGCCTGACGAAGCAGTTGCGCTCGGCCTCTTCCTCTTCCTCCCATCAGCGACCTTACCCCTCTCGTTCATCATGGCCATAAAATCCATCTTCGGCGCCTCTGTATCGGACAGCAAGCAAATTGAGAGTTAGTGAAACGAGCTAAAGACTTAGAAAAAAAAATGCGAGATGTCAGGAGCGTACTCGGGTCGATCGGACTAAGGCCTGACCCGTATAGCACCTCCTCGGTCATCTCCCTCCAACCCAACATCGGGAGGGCCACGATCTTCCTCGCCACTTCCTCCTCGGCCGCAGTCAGTTCCGGGTCGGCCCTCGCAAACTTTGGCACCTCTACTTTCCATCGGCTCGGAACTTGCAGCATCGAGGGCTCCCTCAATATTAAGAACTTCTCCTTCCAGCCTTTGATCGAGTCTGGGTTTTCTATAATCCGAACGCCGTTTCTCGGTGCCAGGTAGTATCGATGTTCGGTCTTGTGCATCCGATTTATCCGATACGTGCTTCGGAAGACCGTCAGATCCGGCTCGACCTCGGCATTACGGCACTGCAGCAGGAAGGCGTTCACATGGCACCACGTGTTCGGCATGAATTGGGTCGGCACAATGCAGTACCACCCAAGGACCAGACGAATGAAGGGGTTCAAGGGAAACTGCAGTCCGGCGTTCAGAGAGTCGTAGTCAAACATGCACATATCCGACGACGACAGCTTAAGTTCGCTCGCATCTCAGGGCCGGGGAGAATTAGCTTGTACTCCGGAGGGATGGCGAACCCTTTTCTGATCCGGAGCAGGTCCCTCTCGGATAGCACCGATCCAATTTCGTCCGCCTCGGTAGTCGGAACCGGGTTGTTCTCTTCGTAAACTTCCGACTGACCGAGGATCGCCTTCTTCATGAGGCCGCCCTCGTACTGCCTAACCCCAGCGTGCCCGGACAGTACACAAGGGTATCGGCCCGTCTCAGGGGCTTGCCTCGGATTCTCCACAATCACCTCGACCACAGGAGATTGGGCCACTACCCTCCTCTTCTTCTTCTCCTTCCTCACCTCGGCCACAGACGGCTCAACTACTTGCTTCCCCTTCCTTCGAATCTCCATCTGCCTCCTCTCCTCGGCACCACTATCGCCCGAGGATGAGGCCTCACTCCCCGAGTTCACCCTTGACATCTCTATAAAAAGGCTAAGGCAAGTATACTTACCTTGAAGTGACGTGCCCTTGAAGTGACGTTCACGGTCGGAATAAGCTCGCCGGAAATCACCTGGCCCACACGACAGCTAACGCAACCGCCTTGGAGCAAAAATCACCGCTAGCAGAGAGCACAGAGAGTAAAAGTGAAAGCTTGGAGTGAAAAGTGAGAAATGAGCTTGCGGGCGGGGGAGTAAGAACTTATAACCCCAGTGCGACGTTTGGGCGTCCTTGGGAACTTAAAAGCCCGCTAAGAAGCCAAAGCGCCAAAGCGGAGAGTTGCAACGTTTCAGTTTCACAACAAAGACTCCACAAAGCGCTCAAGTCCACGACTCGGCCACCGGTTCGCCTAGCCGACCTACCGAACAGTCTGGTTAAGCAGCCGAACTACTGAGTCCGGTTCAACACCGAGCTTCCGAGCCGAGGGGACAAGGAACCAACCCTCATATATGGAGAAAAATTCTGCCGAGGCCAAATCACCGTCGGATCTCTCCAAAATTCGTGTCGAAACTCGATGAACGGTTCAGATTGTGCCACGCCCACAAAATGACAGGATAACGTTTTCTCGTGATCTGAACCCAATCCTCGTGATCCACGCAATGATGGACGCTCAAGATCCGACCACGTGTACATTTAGAGCCTCCTACCACCGGTCTGCCTAGCCGAGCTACCGAACAGCCTGGCTGAGCAGCCAAGCTACTGAATTGCGAGTGTATGTGTTTTCAAAGCCAAGACTCTTCAAAACGGCCAACTCCATACCTCGGCTAACGACACCGTGCCTCCAAACCGAGGGGACGTGGAACCGACCCTCGTATATGGAGAAAAAATCTGCCGACCCTCCTCAGCCGTCGGATCTTGTCAAAAAACACGCTCGTCATGCTGGACGGCTCAGATCTTGCCACGTTCACTAAACGACAAGATAACATTTTTTGGGGATACGCGCTGAGATGGACGTACAGGATCACGCCACGTGGTTCGACTGATTCCAAACTACGTACCGATCTGCCGAGCCGAGGGGACGAGGAACCGACCCTCGTATATGGAGAAAAAATCTGCCGACCCTCCTTAGCTGTTGAATCTTGTCAAAAAATGCGCTCGTCATGATGGACGACTCAGATCTTGCCACGTTCACTAAATGACAAGATAGCGTTTTTTGGGGATACGCACTGAGATGGACGTCCAGGATCACGCCACGTAGTTCGGCTGATTCCGAGCCATGTGCCGACCCGCCGAGCCGAAAGGACGAGGAACCGACCCTCGTATATGAAGAAACTATCTGCCGAGGAGAGCGGGTCGTCTGATCGCCCAGAAAATCGCGCTCAGGCGCTGATCAAGGGCCCAGATCGCGCCACGCCATAAATCGGTATTAAAAATTAGTTTTTATTTATTTTAATCGTTTTATTTATTTAAAAATTGCGAAAAAATTACTAAAAATTCGAAAAAATTAGCAACAAATTCTAGAAAATAATTATAAATTCGGGAGAATATTTTTGAGCCCCTGAACGAACAATTATTACCTAGAATGTGTTGATAAGAACCCCGAACGACTGGTTAACACATCGCAAAACTAAATAAATAATTCAGAAAAATAGATAAAAACCACCGGATGTCCAAAGAAGCTCAAGAGCAGCTTACAGCTTCAAAAATCACCTCACTACCCCCTTCGAGGTTCAAAACCCTCCATTTGGACTCCGATACAACTCCACTAGCCATTAAAACAGTTAAACTACTCCCCAAAGGCTGATCAAACTCAGTCTTTAGGAGTGGGGGGCTCGTGATATGGCCAAAAATGGGGTTAAATCGGAACCGTCCAAATTGGACACGAATCTTGAAGCCTAAGGGTAAAACGGTAATTTCACCTACCAACGGGTCTGAAGCGGGTACTGGTTATCTTCCCCGAAGACCCACTTACCCGCAAACGGATCCACCTCAACTGGGTGCGGGTTTCAACCCGCAGCAAACCCGATCCAGAAGGGATAGAATTAGGGTTTCTGATTAAATCCTAATCAACGGCCCTGATTCATATCTATCCCTTCACTGGGGATTAGGGATTACATTCCTTATCTAACCACAGGGGGATTACATTCCTAATCTGATCCCAGTGGTGCCTATAAATACCCCCCATCCATCTCCATTGAGAGGTAATCAATCTTTTTCCAGTTTTCACGATCTTTCATAATCTTCCCTGATTACTGACTTGAGCATCGGAGGGTGCATCGCCGGGAACAACCCCGGTGTCTCACACTTTTTGCAGGTGTACGACAGGAGTTAGCGTCAAACTCCGACAGAACAGGTATACAGGTTTGCTATTCAGTTTTCCTAAGAAACCACAAATGTAGAACCCCGTATTTTCAAATATTATTTTAATTATTTGAAAATGGATTTAAATGAATTTTGAGGATTTAATTGATATTTTCTAAAAGATTTATCTTTGGAACACGTGCGAAACACGTGCAAATAATTTTGGTGTAAATATACAATTTGATATTTTTAATAAGTTTTCATACTTATTATGGAGTGTATTCTAAATTTTGGGATTTTTCTGAATAAAGAAACTATTTTTACAAATATCTCGAAAGAGAGGGGCTTTTATGTAAAAAGTCGTTTGGATCTTAAATAAACTATGAAAATTCGTTTTTACTGATATTTTGGTTCTCCATGGTCATCATTTGAATTTAAATATATTTGAGATTTCATTTAAAGTCGATTTGGTGAAGATTTAAACAAAAAGGGTGTTTTTGCAAATATGGAATTTATGTAGAATCTAGTGCAAATGTTTTTCTGGAAGGTAAAGGTCAAATATTTTGATTGGAAAATAGAATATGTATTACTAGATATTATTTCTGATTTTTCTAGATTTTTATAAGTATTTTATGATGTATTTGCAAATATTACAAAAGGGAGGGCTTTTGTGCAAAATCGCCACCCTGAGTGTAAATCCGGAATTTTCTTATCTCTGGACCGTGCTGGATTGTTGGAAAACTTTGTGGTAAAAGGATTTTATTTAGTTTTGATTTATTTAACCTATTTTGACTAAGGAAGGTTATATATGTGAAGTAATAAATTGGAAAAGAGACTATTTTGCAAAAGTACTTCAAAACCCTAATTTCTTCAATCCCGGCCTGTATAAAAGAGGGTGTGCAGCCGTCATTCGCTGCACAACTCCAGATTTAATATATTACTATTTTCTTGGTGATTGGAGAAGAAGTTCTTGGATCTAGCAAAGGAAGGCTTTTTGTGGATTCTTCTTGATTCTAAAAGGTGAGTGATATGGACTTGTTTTGTGTATGTGTATGTTGCATGCTGTTTTGTTTGATATTTTCGTATTTTGTATGAAATCGATGCCATGATTGTAATTCGTAATATGTATGTGAGATCCATGAAAGATTAGTAGATCTCGATTGACAATTCTTGATTTGCTTGAAACATGATAAGATTTGAGTATAGTTATGAAAATAAGAAAATGGATGGATGAATCTCTGGAACTTGGGATTACGAATTGGATTAGACTTGAGTTGAGAAAGAAATTTGATATTGAGATAGACTCCAGTATGAATTATTGATGACAGACCTAATTTGTGAGATCTGTAGGTCGACAGTCGACTAGAATTACGTATCAGTCGACTGGTATGACTCTACTTTTGTACATTTAGTCTTTTGAGGATTCGTTCGGGACAGTCGACTGGGACCCTATTCAGTCGTCTGGTCTGCTGAATATTTTGTTTGTAAAGTATTGAGTTTCTCGTTTGGATAGTCGACCGATGATTTGTTAAGTCGACTGATTAGCACTTGGATTGTTTCTTGAGAATTATTGATAATTGTTTCGGGTAAGTCGACTGATGGTTGATTAAGCCGACTTACTGCACTTGTAAAATCTTGGATATTGGTTCTCGGGGCAGTCGACTTACTATAGCATAAGTCGACTGGCGCTGATGAGTTTTCATGATCTTGAAGGTTCTTGATATCTTAGTTTGTTTGTAGATGGATATGTTCGTCGGTGTCTTGGCATACCGGGTTCGTATTCGATCTATACCATCTTAGTTTGTTTGTAGATGGATATGTTCGTCGGTGTCTTGGCATACCGGGTTCGTATTCGATCTATACTATCTTAGTTTGTTTGTAGATGGATATGTTCGTCGGTGTCTTGGCATACCGGGTTCGTATTCGATCTATACCATCTTAGTTTGTTTGTAGATGGATATGTTCGTCGGTGTCTTGGCATACCGGGTTCGTATTCGATCTATACAATCTTAGTTTGTTTGTAGATGGATATGTTCGTCGGTGTCTTGGCATACCGGGTTCGTATTCGATCTATACCATCTTAGTTTGTTTGTAGATGGATATGTTCGTCGGTGTCTTGGCATACCGGGTTCGTATTCGATCTATACCATCTTAGTTTGTTTGTAGATGGATATGTTCGTCGGTGTCTTGGCATACCGGGTTCGTATTCGATCTATACCATCTTAGTTTGTTTGTAGATGGATATATGGATATCCGATCTATGGCATTATTGATCGATTGTTGGACATACATTGTGGTACTGAGAATTATTGACAGTTGGACATATTCTGAGTTGTGGGGATTACTGTTTGTTCAGAACAGTCGACTGGTGCATTATACAGTCGACTGTACAGTGCAGTTGAGCTGTACTATTTTGAGAGCGATTGATTGATTGATACTTGATCGTTGGTATTGTTTCTTGACTCGGCTTCACGCATGTACTGGCCTATCGTTCTTGTTTCATATTATATGTTCAGTTTATGTATTTTAGTTCAGTACTTGTTGTAGAGAATTTATGTTTATTGTTTATTTATGTTTGTTGTTTATATCACTCACACCATTTATGGCTGACCCCGTAGTTTTGGGGGTTAGGGTTCAACTCTAGCCTCACATGTTGCAGGTTGCTTAGAATTGGAGGCTTGGATGCTTGGGTTAGCTATAGAGATTATGAGTGTTATAATAGAGCCTTGTGTAAATTGTTGTAAGAAGAGTTTTGTAAAAGGAATTGTTTAATTCAAGGTGTTTGTATTTCCGCTGCAATTTGAAAAGATTATTGTAATAAAGATTTGGAATAAAATGATTTGAGTTTTGGTCTATGAATATTGTTACATTGAAGTGGATCGCTGGGAAAGTGCCACGTATTTTCTAAAGTTTCGTATTTAGAAATTCGGGGCGCTACAACAAATACTATCTGTTTGCCCCCACACCAAATTTAGCGGCAACACTGCCTGATCAAGATCTTGCGTGAATTTTGGGGAGAAAGTTGTTTTTCCCTAATACACAGCTCGGAACGCGAGTCGCTCGGGAATGTATGTCTGAATATCTTTATCAGTTATCCAGTCGAGTGAAGCAATGGGGAATGTACAACTCCTCCAACTTTTGACAACTACTCAGAATCAGAAGCAAATCTCCCTTCTTATAGGCACGGAATGTCAACCTCATGAACTTAAGATTGATAAGCAGTGCTATGGTTCTTGTAGCCTCCCCTATATTAGGGCCACTGCGAATTGTGAGAGAAGCCAGTTTCTTGCAGTGGGGGGCAGCCACTTGAAGAATTACTTCAACTTTAAACGAACCATAAGAACCAAAGGTTAGCTCCTCCAAGTACTCTTCTCTCATGTCTAGTATAGTTGTACAAACGACCAGTTATCCAGCCAAGTGATTTTGATTCCAAACGCGTCATTTGAGTAAAGTTTCAACGGTTGTGGGAGCGGTTCCGAATGGCGAACCACTTCTAGCTCGCTTAAGAGCGAGCTTGCAAAGCAGAATCGAGCCAAGTTTTGGACTCCGAACTCGTCGTTTGAGTAAGTTTCAACGGCTGTGGGAGCAGTTCCGAATGGAAAACCACTTCTAGCTCGCTTAAGAGAGAGTTTGCGAGGCAGAATCGAGCCAAGTTTTGGACTCCGAACACATCGTTTGAGTAAAGTTTCAACGGTTGTGGGAGCAGTTCCGAATGGTGAACTGCTTCTAGCTCGCTTAAGAGCGAGCTTGCAAAGCAGAATCGAGCCAAGTTTTGGACTCCGAACACGTCGTTTGAGTAAGTTTCAACGGTTGTGGGAGCAATTCCGAATGGCGAACCACTTCTAGCTCGCTTAATAGCAAGCTTGCGGAGCGGAATCAAGCAAAGTTTTGGACTCCGAACACGTCGTTTGAGTAAGAGCGATTAAAGGCCTTAAATAGAGAGATACAAATAATTACAAGAAAAATATGGGAGAAAAGAAGTTCTTTATTGATAACTGTTAATCGGCTGCTTCTAAGTTGCAAGCCGTTATTACAATGAGAAAGTAAAGAAACAAATACAAATAAAATGATATGAATGGCTTGACTTTTGAAGGTACTCGGAGAGGCATTCGGACGCTCTCTCGGTACTTCAGTAAATGGTCGGCATTCCAAGTTCTGGGTATCTCTCTGCCATCAAGGTCCTCTAGACGATACGCTCCGGGACGGACTACTTTGGAAACTTTGTACGGTCCTTCCCAATTCGGAGCTAGATTACTCTTTTGAATAGGGAATGAGATAGCTAGCTTTCTGAGGACCAAGTCCCCTTCCTTGAGATCTGTGGGACGAACCCTTTTGTTATAGGCCTGCAAAATCCTTCTCCGATAATTTTGCTGGCGAATAGAAGCTCTTTCACGAAGCTCATCAATCAGGTCTAAATTTGCTCGGAGTTTTCTGGTGTTCTGCTCTTCATCATAGGCAATAAGGCGAGGAGATGACAGACCAATCTCTAAGGTATTACAGCTTCGGACCCATAGGTGAGATTGAAGGGCGACTCTCCTGTGGGGGTCCGTTTCGTAGTGCGGTAGTTCCATAATACGTTTGGAAGCTGTTCCGCCCATAAGCCTCTGGCCGACTTATCTAGTCTCTTCTTGATCCCGGAGAGGATCTGCCTGTTGGCATTCTCTACCTGGCCATTTGACTGAGGATGGGAGACGGAGGAAAAGCATTGCTGAATGCCAAGGTCTTCACACAAAGATCGGAATGCTGCCCCTGTAAAATGTGTTCCATTATCTGTTATTAGGACTCGAGGTACGCGAAACCGACAAATTACATTTCTCCAGAAGAACTGTAGCACTTTGTTCTCTGTAATTGTAGCCAATGGCTCGGCCTCTATCAACTTAGAGAAGTAGTCGATTGCCACGCCTAGGAACTTGAACTGACCCGGAGCTGGTGGAAATGGACCTAGCAAGTCCATCCCCCACATTACGAAGGGAATCGAACTTGAGAGTGATATGAGTTGTGCTTGGGGTAGACGGCGAATGTTGGAGAAACTACTGACAAGGGCTGCATCGCCTAACATTTTGCTCGGCATCTAGGAGTAGGGTAGGCCAAAAATATCTATAGTTCAATATTTTCCTGGCGAGGGACCTCGATGCTGAATGGGCTCCGCCTATACCTTTGTGAAGCTCTTGCAAGGCATAAGCGGCTTCTTCCGGGGAGAGGCATCTCAAGTAAGGTCTGCCGTCTACTTGGGTGTAGGAGGGTTTGTACAAGACTCCTTCAATAAGGGTGTACTGTTCCGCTCTCGTTCGGACTCGACGAGCTTCTTTAAGGTCTTCGGGAAGGGTTCCCATTCCTGAGGAATTCTATCAAGGGCTTCATCCAGTTGTTCCGGAGTTGGACGGGTAGCGACTCCATCGAGTCGGGGGCTTCCTTTTCTATGTTTGGTCTTAGGAGCACTTCGATCAGGACAGTCTGCTCGAGACCTTGGAGGGAGGAAGAGGCCAATTTCGAGAAGGCATCTGCTTGGAAATTTTCTTCTCTAGGGATCCGCTGAATTAGCGCCTCTTCGAATGAAGCTATGAGACTTTGGACCTTGGCTAGGTACTTAGCCATTCGGTCGTCTCGCGCTTCGTACTCCCCTAAGACTTGATTCACCACCAGCTGCGAATCATTGAATATTCGGAGACGTTGTGCCCCTGCCTTGCGAGCCATACCGATGCCGGCTATAAGGGCTTCATACTCCGCTTCGTTGTTGGAGGCCTGAAAGTTGATGCGGAGAGAGTATTGGAGAACGAAGTTGTCTGGGCCTGCCAGAATGACCCCGGCTCCGCTCCCTTCGGTGCAAGAGAACCCGTCTACATATACTGTCCAGATGGAAGGCCCATTCACTGCTTGACTGACCTCTGGGATGGTGCTCTCAACAATAAATTCAGCTAAGGCTTGAGCCTTGATTGCGATCCGAGGCTGGTAAGATATGTCATGCTGACTCAGCTCGATCAACCATTTCATCAGACGGCCTGAGGTCTCGGGTTTGTGTAGAACTTGCTTAAGCGGCTGGTCGGTAAGAACGACCACCGAGTGAGATTGGAAATAAGGGCGGAGCTTCCTGGCTACCATAACCAAGACGTATGCTATCTTCTACAATCTTGGATAGTGGACCTCGGCATCCCGAAGTACCTTGCTCACGTAATAGATAGGCTTCTGAGCCTTGTCTTCTTCCCTCACTAGTACGGTGCTGAGGGTTTGCTCGGAGGCAGCAAGGTAGACGTATAGTGTTTCTGCAGGGATAAGCTTGCTGAGGAGTAGGGGAATTGACTAGATAGGCCTTTAGCTGATCGAACGATTCTTGCTGCTGTTGGCCCCACTCGAAGCCCTTAGCCCCCATGTGGGCTTTGAAGAAAGAAGACATTTTTCTCCTGACTTAGATAGAAAGAGCCCTATGGCTGCGAGGCGCCCTGAGAGCTTCTGAACCTCTTTCACACTTGTAGGGGGTGCCATGTCCAGTATGGCTTTGATCTTCTCGGGTTGGCTTCGATTCCTTTTTGGCTGACCATGAAGCCTAGGAACTTTTCCGATGAGACTCTTAACGCGCACTTGTTCGGGTTGAGCTTCATATCATGCTTCCTCAACACATCGAATGCTTCTTGGAGATTGGCAACATGGTCGGCCCCATGGATGCTTTTACCTAACATATCATCAACATACACTTCCATATTTCGGCGGATCTGATTCTGGAAGACCTTATTGACGAGGCGCTGGTAGGTTGCACCGGCATTCTTCAGCCCGAAGGGCATTACCCTGTAGAAATAGAGTCCTTGATTGGTGACGAAGGAGGTCTTCGGGATATCCGGGGGGAACATGCAGATTTGGTTGTAACCGGAGAAGACATCCATGAAGCTCAAATGTTCATGGCCCGAAGTGGCGTCGATCAAGGTGTTAATGCTGGGGAGTGGGAAGGATCCTTAGGGCATGCTTTGTTCAGGTACGTGAAGTCGATGCAAATTTTCCAACTTCTGTTGGCCTTCTTAACCATAACAACATTAGAGAGCCATTCGGGATAGTTGACTTCTTGTATGAACCGGGCTTTGAGAAGCTTGTCCACTTCTTCCTTTATGGCTTACTGGTGTTGGGGGCAAATTTGTGCCTCTGTTGCTGGACCGGTTTGGACCCCGGAGCAACGCTTAGGTGGTGGATAAGGAGCTCATCGAAAATTCCTGGAATATCGGTAGCCGACCACGTGAAGAGGTCATGGTTCTTCCTGATGCATTGGACTATGTCAGAGCATAGGACAGATGGGAGGGTCTTGCTGATAAAGAACTTGCGGTTCGGATCTTGCTCGGAAAAGAGCACTTCCTCCAGCTCATCCACCGGTTCGGACATAGGTTGGGCGTTCCCCTGGGGGATCTCAAGGGTCTCGAGGGAGAGGATAGGACCCCCGGTGGAGGTCATGTAACACTTGTGGGCCATCTCTTGACTACCTCTTACTTCCCCTACACCTGACTTGGTGGGGAACTTCATTTTAAGATGATAAGCCGACGGGGCGGCCTCTAAAGCAGCTATGCCAGGTCGGCCTAGAATCACATTGTAAGCAGCTGGGATGTCAACGACCATGAAATCCACCTGCTCTGTCCGGGTAGTAGGAGTTTTGCCAGCGGTTACGTCGAGGGTGATCACCCCTTCGATAGTCCACTGGCACTCCCGTGAACCCATGGAGCGTGTAGCCGGAGGGCTTGAGCCTATCCCGCGATAACTTGAGTCATCAGAAAGCCGCTAGGAACAGGATGTTAACGGAGCTACCATTGTCCACCAGAATCCTCTCCACTTTAAAATTTGCTATATGGAGGTTGATCACTAGTGCGTCACAATGGGGGGTTCGGACTCCCTCCAAGTCTTCATCTGAGAAAGTGACCGGAACACCGAGGCCTTTGGGAGGGGGTCTGCCATGAACCGAATTGACTTCTCGTATGAAAGCCTTTCGGGAAGAGTTGGAGGTTCCTCCCATCGGACCTCCATGAATGAGATGCAAGATGCGTTCCTCTTCAAACTCGGGAGTCTCGTCGCGCCTTTCGGGATGCTTGTTAGTCCTCCTGGGGGGTGGAGGAAGATCAATTCGGTCCTTTCTTACAAACTTAGACAGCTGCCCTCTGTGGATGAGGGCCTCAATTTCGTTCTTCAGGGCCCGACAGTCGTTGGTGTCGTGGCCGTGGTTTCGATGATATCGGTACCTACTTTTCCTTGTCCCTCTTCTTGTCGGGGGTATTCATCTTCAGGGCAGGAGGTAGAACTCCTTCCTTCTCGACCTCCATGAGAATGGTAGAAATGTTGGCGTTAAGAGGGGTAAACTTCTCAAATCTGGGAGGCGGGCGTTGCTGGCCCCCGTTGTCCTTCTGGAGCTTCTTAGCTCCCTCTTCTTCAGCTGCATTTCTCTTGGTCCTGGAGGAAGACCCCTCAAAAGTGGGGCGATGTTCAGCTTCCTCAGCCCGGATATACTTCTCGCTTCTGAGAAGAAGGTCGGAGAAGTTTTGCGGGGGCTTCTTAGCTAGAGAGGACCGAAGGCTTGAGTTGAGAACGTTTGACTAGAAGGCCGCAGCGGCGACCGATTGGTCGAGGGAGACAATGTACCTAGCTTCCATGGTAAACCGCTTCACATAATCTCTCAGCTTCTCACTCTTCTTCTGACTGAGATAGAGTAGCGAAATACTAGTCTTCTCGGTGCGGCAGCTACTTACGAAGTGGGTGACGAAGAGGGCCTCAAATTGTTCAAAAGAGAATATGGAGGATGGGGCAAGACGAGAGTACCATTCTTGGGTCGGACCCTTGAGAGTAGCTGGGAAGGTTTTGCACAATAGAGCATCGGAAGATTGGTGGATCAACATGAGGGTCTTGAAGCTTTCGATGTGGTCCGCGGGGTCTAACTTCCCAGAGTAAGTCTCAAACTGCGAGGGGCTTGAAGCCTATTGGAATGGGCACCTCCATGATTGTTCGAGAGAAGGGGGGTTGGCTTGGACGGAGGGTCCTTCCTCTCAGCTCTTCCTCTTTATCCAGTTGGCCGAGGCACCTCTCCATCTCATGGAGACGGCGGTAGACCGCATCGTCCCTTCGACGGTAGCCAAGCGAGTCTCTGGACTCGTCTTCGTAAGAAGAGGAGCGTGGAGTTCGGCAATGGTAGCAAGGGGAATGACGAGGACTATGATGGCGGTGACTCGGAGCTTGAGGAGGGGTTAGGGACCGATGGTGAGGACTTTGGACCGGAGGAGGAGTGGGGACCCTCTGAGCATTGTTGTTGTTCGGCCAGAGGTTGAGGGCCTGCAGGATTGTAGCCTGGAACTCTTGGAATTTGGCTTCGGTGATAGGTCTGTTATCGTCCCTCGGGGGCTACCGGCCAGCGGGAGAACGATGTCTTCTTCGATGGTACTCAAGGGACTCTCTCCGCCCCCTGTGAGGAGGGGACCTCCTATGGTCACGACGATGAGAAGATTGCTCATTTGGATGTTCCGGGCGGGAGGCTTCCTCACGGGTCCGCCTTTTATCCAAATAGTGGCGAATGTCCTCTTCTTTCTGCCTGTTGAGGAGGGTATTGCAGAGGTCTTCGGAAGGCTGGGGGTTGTGAGATGCCATTGAATCGGTAGAAGGGTTATGTATGGAGACGTGGTCACGGTGAATGGGTTGTTTCTGAGGATTGGGACGAGAGGTCCCTACACCGGCATTCTGGGGCCCGAGCGGAGCCCTTTGGAATTGAAGGTTCTAAAGAGGAGGTTGCTCTTGTTGCAGGGGCTGATCAGGCTGAGGAGGGAGTTGCCCCTGCTGCTGGACGGTTTCGAGGGGGACCTCCTGTTGTGGTTGGGAGGAGTGGGTCCACGGTTGGACCCTTTGGATCTCAGTTTTCAGGGAGGCATGGCTGGAGGTGATCTTAACCAAGGGAAGAGGAAGGATTGCTATTTGTGGGTTCCCACAGACGGTGCCAATCTGTTACGGCTAAATCTGGTGTGGGGGCAAACAGATAGAATTTGTGGATTCTTTGAGATGTCGAATAGTCAAACCTGAAACCTTTCAACCGGAGTTTGACCGTGATCTCCCACCGTTCACCTACAAAAAGTGCGAAACACTGGGGTTGATCCCGACGATGCACCATCCGATGCTCAAGTCAGTAATCAGAAAGATTATGAATGAGCTTTTACTGGTGAAAGATTCATTACCTCTTAATGGTAGGGGATGGGGGGATATTTATAGCCGCCTTAGAGACCAGTTTTGGGATAAAATCCCTAATTCCCAGTGAAAGGATAGAGCGAATCAGGGCCGTGGGTTAGGTATAACCACAAATCCTAATTCTGTCCTGCTGGACTGGGTTTCATGCGGGTTGAAACCCGCACCCAGTTGAGATGGATCCGTTCGTGGGTTTTTGGGTTTTTGGAAAAAAGACCTAGTTCCCATTTCAGACCCGTTTGTAGGTGAAATAACCGTTTTACCCCTGAGCTTTAAGATCCGCACTCAATTTGGATGGTTCCGATTTAACCTTATTTTTAACCATATCAAGTAATAATAAGAAAAAAATGCTAATTGTATTACAATATAAAAATCATAGGAAATAGTTACAAATTAAATTACTGATCGAAAAATTTGATTTTAGTAGAAGATCCAAAAAAATACATTTTGACAAAAGAATTTGAAAATCGGAAAAATAATTTGCGAAAATTTTTAAAATACAGAAAGTATATAAAAATACATTTTAGGAAAACAGGGGTTAAAGTAATATGTAGGAACTTGTAGATTAGAGGAAAGTAGGTTTTGTAATATGCAGGATTTGTAGATTCAATAAAATTTGATTTTTGTAATATATAAGACTTGTAATTCATAAGAAAGTAGTCTTTGTAATATGTAGGCAAAGTCCTTAATAATTCTTATAAGTTTTCCTTCCATGCATGCTTGAGTTGTAGTTGTTCTAGTAAAGATTTCAAAAAGAACCCATGCTTGAGTTGTAGTTGTTCTAGAAAAGATTTCAAAAGGAACCCATGCTTGAGTTGTAGTTGTTCTAGTAAAAAACCCATGCTTGAGTTGTAGTTGTTCTAGTAAAGATTTCAAAAAGAACCCATGCTTGAGTTGTTGTAGTTGTTCCAGTAAAGATTTCAAAAAGAACCCATGCTTGAGTTGTAGTTGTTCTACTAAAGAACCCATGCTTGAGTTGTAGTTGTTCTAGTAAAGATTTCAAAAGAAACCGATGCTTGAGTTGTTTTAGTTGTTCTAGTAAAGATTTCAAAAAGAACCCATGCTTGAGTTGTAGTTGTTCTAGTAAAGATTTCAAAATGAACCCATGCTTGAGTTGTTGTAGTTAATCTAGTGAAGATTTCAAAAAGAACCCATGCTTGAGTTGTAGTTGTTCTGGTAAAGATTTCAAAAAGAACCCTTGCTTGAGTTGTAGTTGTTCTAGAAAAGATTTTTAAAAAAAATCCATGCTTGAGTTGTAGTTGTTCTAGTAAAGAACCCATGCTTGAGTTGTAGTTTTTCTAGTAAAGATTTCAAAAAGAACCCATGCTTGAGTTGTAGTTGTTCTAGTAAAGATTTCAAAAGGAACGCATGCTTGAGTTGTTGTAGTTGTTCTAGTAAAGATTTCAAAAGGAATCCATGCTTGAAATGTTAGTAGTTTGAATCATGCACTTTATTATGAGTAATAAGTATTCCTTGTGCTCATAAGTCATGCAATAAGTATTGGTCTGTCTCATACGTAGCTCACTTGACTCGTATGTAGTTGTTGGTTCATGCGTAGCTCATTCAGCTAGTATGTAGTAAGTGTCTTGAATAGATAGGCGATGAGTGGATCCGAGGAGATCTTGTGAAGTCTAGGTTGAGTCTTGGTAGATTGTGTCAACAATTGTCACACTCTCTTGAAGAGCGATACATGCGGTGCTTTTTCATGATAAGTTGGAAGCAAAGTGACATGTCTCGCTTGTTTAAATCTTTTGGATCCGTCTCATGGCAAGTTGAGAGTACGACTCTAGGTTGAGATTACCTTGTAGCTCGTACGACCCCATTTGATTGGTTAGGGTTAGTGATATCGTTAAGGTAGCAACTGTTACTTAACCATTTTTTATCTATGAATTGCCGAAGGGTGAGAGTTGGTGTTTGGGGTGATACCTTATAATCTGACTTCTCCTATAGGCCGATACTAGGTGGTGTTATTGGGATGTATTCCCCTGTCAAAGTGATATGGGCGGTGCTTTTTCATGATTAGTTGGGAGTACGGGATCCGTATCACGGCTGTTAATTCCTGAAGTGCAATGATAAGAATGGGAGGTTTTCCTAAGAAAAAGGACCCTATGATTCCGTCAGGTTCTATGCCTTCTCATGATGACTTGAGGACACGGCTCAAGGTTGTCTAGTATCTTGGGGTTCTTGTTGGCTTTTGAGTGAGGTCCGGTTCGCTGGGTAAATAGTGGCAAACATAGACACCGCTATTGTACCGCAGTAGCGGAACTAGACCGTATCTGCAACCTCACCAGTCACGTTGTATCTGTCAGGAACATGAAGGGAACAAGAGTAGAATTTCTAACGCGGGTTCAATCCCTATATATGAAGAAATGGCTTGATATGGGGTATATGTAGTATGGCTTGCATAGTGTTCCAGTGTCTTGCTTGCATTAGAATAAGAGCATCATTGCATTAGTTAATCGTGCATTAGAGTCTAAGTCATAGCATACACCGACACATCAATTATATAGACACGTTTCTCTTTTCATCAAATGTTTTTTTTCAAAGTTGAGAATCGTTGCTAGTCATCAGCCTTAAAGCGTCAGTATATGTACTGACGTCCCCATTTCAATAGGTACTGGATTGAAAATCTACAGGTACAGGATTCAGGAGGACTCAAGGCAAGAGAAGCAAAGTATTGATTTCAATTGTAATTTATTTATGTTGAGGAGCATCCAAGTGAAAGTACCAAGTGTTATACATTATTTATTGTACTCTGATGTAATTTTTATTGAAAGTTTGTAACACTTGGGCCTGTATGGCATTATTGTAACACTGATGTAATGTATTATAGTTTTATAACATTTGGACTTGTAATACACTTGTGATGAATAAAAAGTTTTAAATTTTCCAGTTTTTCGGTGTATTGTGGCTAATTAAAGGAAAAAGTTCTGGCTTATGTCACAGTTTCCCAGTGTATGGAAATCGGGGCGTTACAGAGTGGTATCAGAGTCGACTTCAATTTACAGTCCAACACAGTAGGAAAATTAAAGTTGGATGCCTTATAGGTGTCGGGTTTTTAGCTATTTGTAGACAATTATAATTCATATTGTTGTTTTTTTTTTCTACTTATGTTTTATAATTTCTACCAGATGTCTCGCGGAACTTGAAGCGGTAGAACCGACCCGATTGAGGGCGAAGGTAGTGGTGGCAATGGCACAGGTCTGGATATAGGGTCACAATTTACTCGTATGTACCAGGCATTTGGAGACCTGGCAGAGGCAAGCCGAAACAATGTGCAAAAACAAGGAGCACTCGCAGTTAACTGGGGGAGTAGCAACTACCGACCCTATCATGATGGTCGAATCTTTCTGAAAGATGAGGCTGCCTATTTTTGAGGGCCAGGCACATCCGAAAGCAGCTGACGACTGGATTTGTCAATTCGAGACAGTGTTTGAGGTGATGTTGACACCGGATGACAGCAAGGTCAGATTGGCAAGCATTCTACTAGAGAAAGATGCCGGGGTCTGGTGATAGTCGGTGAAGAGGGGCATGGGCGAAGGACCCATTACATGGGAAGACTTCTTAGGGAAGTTCAGGCAGCACTACTTTCCTTTGGATGTGCAAGAAGACAAGGCCATGGAGTTCTTCAACCTGAAACAGGGAAGCCTGATGATTCGTGAGTACGAGACTAAGTTCATACAACTGTCCCGGTATGCTCCAGAGATGGTAGAAGATGAGGTGAAGAAGGCCAAGTGATTCGAGCAAGGGCTCAAACCTGCACTCAGAACCAGGATGGTACCTTTGTGCATTCGGAGGTTCGAGAAGTTGGTCTGCCGTGCGGCAACGATGGAGCTTGATATGAACCGAGGACCAGAACCGCAATTGAATGCTGGAGGGTGGAACAAGGGAAAGAGATATGCACCAGCATCAGGATTCGAGAACCAAGGTCAAAAGAAGAAGATTCAGAAACCCGACAACAAACTCGGAGGCACCAAGCCAGGGAGCTGTTTCCTGTGTGGGGAGCAAGGCCATTTCCTGAGCCAGTGCCTAAGGAAGGACCCTCAGATGGATACTCATGTCTGTTACAAATGTGGAAAGATTGGTCATATCCGACCAGATTATCCCCAGTTTCAGAAGAATAGCAACAGATCAGCCCCAGAGATGAACCACAAAGGAAAGGAGCCACCTCGCCAAGGCCGAGTGTTCGCACTTACAGAAGATGATGCCAATGAAGGCGAGAAAGTTATCACCAGTGTGGAAAGAAGGGGATACAACTAAGTTTAGAAGTTGTATTTTGAATTTTATTTAGACTGAAGAAGTTATATATGATGTAACACTTTTTGTAACCGAATGGAATTATATATATATGTGTGGAATCCATGCAACGGTTTGTTCAATATAAGTTCATCATGTTCCCTGTGTCTGTGTTATTTTGTATCAGCTGTTTTCATTTCTCCTGACTAAACATAGTTCTCTGGACAGAACTATTCTAAGGAGGGAGTATTGTAATATCCCGGTTGGATATTATATTTGTATTATTATTAATTTTAAAATTAAAATTCTTTTATGGAAATTTCTTGGTTTTACTAATAAAAATTTATCTGTGAATATATACTAGTAAGTATATATATGTATTGTATTGGTTTTGTGCACCTGTACAAAATCGTGTAAAATGCGTTTTTGAGAAAATGACTGTAAAATCTCGGGTTGATATTAAAAGCTATTATTTTATTATTATTTGAATTCTATTTTCAGAATTGAAATATTTTTTGTGGATATTACCAGTCTGTATACATCCGTATTGTGTCAAATTGGTACTGGAATCTTCCGAGCCGATAATAAAATTTATTTTTATTATTATTTTCGGAATTAATTTATTTTTATACGGATTGTGCGATTTAACAAACAAAAATTATTGATATATATATTAATATATACATATGCGTACTGTATCGATTTCGTACGTTTGTACAAATCATGTAGTATGTGTTTTGGACAAAAATATCTTATTTTTGTCATGATTAATCAAAAATGGATGGCTAGAATATTTTTTGTTCTACTAGAACCCTCCTCCACCTCACCCCTCCACCTCATCCAAGCATAAGCCGGCCAACCCTTGATCCAAGGGGCTCTTTGCAAAAAACCCTAGTACATTTTACACGCGCCCACTCTCATTCCTCCTATAAATCCCCTGCCCCCCCCCCCCCCCCCCCCCTCTTACCTCTTTTGCCAAAAGAAAAAAATAGAAGAGGAAAAGAAAGATAGAAAGAAACCCTAACTAGAGAGTTCTTCATTTGTAGGTTTTCTATAGGAGCTAGGAGGAAGGAGAAGGATACTTGTCTAGTTCTTCCTACAAAGAATCAAAGGTGGGGGTTTCTCTACTTCTTATTTACTTTGTTTTTTGTTCTCTTTTTATTTGTTGTATTGTAACCCCTGTTTTTTGTTTTATGTATTTTTAAGTGTATTTTTCATTTGGTGTATTTTTCTCTCCTTGTATCTATTGTATTTTTTTTTGAACCGTATATTGGAATTTGTTTTCAATATATATTCATTTATTTCATTTTGAGCTCCTTGTGTTGATTTTTGTTCGTCTTTTGTTTCGTTCCTCATCTATTATTGCTTTTCTTTCTTTGCTTCTTGTCTTCTTTATCTTGTGCTCTTGGGTGCTTATGGTGGTGTTGGTTGCTCAACCTATTCCCAACCTTATTGTTTGATCCCTAATAGATTTACCAAAGCTAAATTAAACATAATCATATTTGAGATCCGATTCAATCAATCCATATCAATACCCATTAAACCATCCTATTACTACTCCTAAAATACCCATTTACCCAATTACCCAATAACCCAACTCCTTAACCTTAATCCTATATATATAAACCCCTCACACAAACCCTAACCCTAACACCTAAACCCTCTCTCTCTCGCCCCCCCTTGGTGGCTGCACACCCGAGACCCCAACCCGGCCGGCACCCCAGACCCGACCCCCTCCCTCCGCCTGAACCTTGGCCGAGCCCACCTCCGACCCTACTTCCGATCTCCATCCCCCATTTGATCTCCATCCCCCATCCGATCTCCATCCCCATTGCTGATCAACACTCTCAAGCCTCATGCACAGCAAGTTCACATCTTTCTTGTTGTGGGTTTTCTCTTCTCTTGCTTTGAGATGCATGACGTGTGTTCATGCTATTGTTCGCAGGGTTCGTTGCTCTTGGATTTGGATTCTCTTGTTCGTGGATTTTCGCTTGGTTGCTCGGGAATCCGTTACTATTATTCTTGGAGTTGTTTCATCTCCAATTTTAGGCAAGTAACTTGTACTCCAATTTATTTGTTTGATACAAGTCAAAAATACCACCTATAGTGAAGTTGGGTCTAGAGACGACTCTTGTTTGTGTTATCTTTGATAGGTTTTTTCTCTATTCTAAAAACTTGACCATAGTTGCCTCACGAGACAATCTTGACATGAATTAACTTAGGATTTACCTGTTCTTGATTTTGATCATGTATGTGAGACTTTTGTGAGAATTCGTGTTTTGGTTGTGACCCATGTGAAATACTCAGCTTGGACATGCTAGATACCCTAATTTATGATGTTTAGACACTTGGTAGACTCGATTTCATGTTTGATTGTGTTTTGAAAAAGTTTTGTATGATATATGTTGAGTTGTTGTTAAAGGGTAAAAATCTGTAGTTTGACGCTGATCTGTTTTGGTTGCTGTTTTGGACTGTCTTGAAATCAGTAACTTAATTTTGGTATAAAACATGAGTTTTAGAGAATTTCGTATATTTTCCAACCCCTCTAACCTTGCTTGATTTCGTTTTAGTATGAGTGAGTTATGACTATTTTACTACAGAGGTGTCAATCTTTTCCCAGATTTTGTTTTCGATGATTTTGATGACTAAATGAATTTGATACTGATGCTACCTATATTATTTTGAACCAAAACATTGGTCAGTGTTTCTTTATCTAGTTATGGATTACCCAAAATTTTGGTGGATTTTATTGGTGAGTTTTATGCGTTGCTTCATCCTCGTTTATGAAAACTATACATGCTGTATTTTGGTTACTGTTCTGTAAAGAATTATGTTTTTACCCCAGTTTCTTTTACTGTATGAAAAATATCTGTGAAATATGAAAGTTAGTTTATTTTATCTATTTTCACCTCCCTATGGAGGATTTGGATTTCGTTTCACGGCTTGCAAGATATTTTAGTTTTCGTACAGCAGTATTCGGAAATCCAGATTTTCCAAAGTATCGTTTCTTGATATTTTCTTATTTTTGATCACTAAACTAATTTTACTGGAATATTATGAAACTTTATATTTTGATTCTAGATATATAGGGAAATACCCCAGATTTTTCCTAAATTTATTTGAGATGTTTTGATGTAGTTTTCCCGACTGAGAATTCGTTTTCCTGATTTCTGACTGAACATGTTTTCTGTTTTCAAATCTGTTTTGAGTTATGATGTTGTGAATTACTATATGACTTATTTATACTCGCTGGATTCGTGTGGAAGTATATTTTCCAGATTCTTCGACGGATCCAGTTTTGGAGGTTGTAGCAGCGGGAATCACTGTCTTTGTACAACACTGTCTTGCTGTCCTGAATTAGAAAACTAGTTGTTTTACCCTGCTATGTGTTATCTTGTACCTGTACTTGTTTATGTTGCACCATGAACCTGATACATGTTTATACCCTGTTATCGTTGCTTTGTTTTGAAACACATACATGGATGCCTGCCTGATTATAATAATAAATGACCAAGTCAGGGTTAAGGGAAAGATCTAGTAGTGGAAAATGTAGAAACGTGTACTTAGAAAAGGACCTGTGTCCTGCCTGCCTGTTACGTGTTCATGACTACATGATTCACGATCCTGTTACCTATACCTGACTGCATGCTTCCCTATAGGAAGATGTACTCGGAAGAGAACCACTAGGTTCTACCTGTTCCTGTTATACCTGTTTCCTATACCTGAGTACACTGCCCTATGGACTCCACTATGAAATCTAAAGCGAAACTGTTTGTTGTAGCAACCATGTAGTAAAAGCTAGGATGCATGAAGTTCTACCTAGATAGTAATATAATAAGACTTGACATAACCTATTTACCTGTATACCTGATACTTGATTATCCTGTTACATGATTACCTGTTTACCTGTAGACATATTACTTGATACCTATTACAAATTTACCTATTTACCTGTGTACTTGACACTTGATACATGAGGCCTGTACATGTGAGTATACCATGCTACTTGTTTCTATTTTCCTGATTCATGTTAGATATTATAGTTCTGTTGACACACTTATACCATGCTATGCTTGTTACTTAGAATTATCTATCCCCTGTACTTGTATCCTACATTATAAGTGGCCCGTAACTTGCAATTGACGGGTACTTGTTTTCTTTTTCCTTCTCCTGAAAATTTACTAATTGCAGATCAAAATGGTCGACTGCCAGATTGTATTGGCGATATGAGGTATTATTGCTGGACTTTCTGCTTTATTATTATTATTATTTGTTGCTTGAACTTGAATAAAATGTACTTGATGACTTGGTTATTTATTTGTATTTGGGTGATGTGACCCAGGATATTTGACTTGTTCAGAATTTGATTATTTGAGATTATTGTATTTGGTTTCGAGTAATTTCTGTTGGTATCTTGTTTCAATTATGCATGTCTGGTTGTATCTTTCGCTTCCGACTCTGATTATTCCTGTGGTATGTTGTAAAGATTCCTTAATAGCTTATGGATGATGAAAACCATTCGCTGGGCTTTTGTTACGTATCCGTATTCCGTATTCTTTTTGGGAAGCGGGGGCGTGACATGTATGTTGTATGTGTATGCTGTAAATCACTTGGACTAAATCTTAAGCATATAAATGTTTATATGGATCAAAGTGGTCACATGAAAAGATGGATGGTAGAACTCAAACAAATAACATAAAGGTTGAATCTTTAAGACCTTGTTATAGTTATTGTTGTTGTTATGGTTATTTTGCTAAACTAAAAACTTGGACTAATTGATTTGTGCATATGAGTAGTGTGGATCAAGATTGATCACATGAGAAGTTTTGAAGGGGATAACTCACTAAAAACCCATAAAGAATGAATCTTTAGCTCGATATGATTATTGTTGTTATTATTGTTATTTGTGTTAACACAAAACTATACAACTTGGACCTAAACTATGAGCATATAAGATTAGTGAAGTGACAATATTTACATACACAATTTGGGGTTGTAGAACACAACAGGCTAATAAAAGATGAGTTTTTTTTTGTTGTATGTTGCTCTCTACCATGTTAAAGATCAAGTCTTTACTAACCCTAGTTTATAAAAAGTGGACCTTGTTATATGTTGGAACTTGTAGATTAAAGAAAAGTAGGTTTTGTAATATGTAGGATTTGTAGATTCAATAAAATTAGAAATTTGTAATATATAAGACTTGTAATTCATAAGAAAGTAGTCTTTGTAATATGTAGGCAAAGTCCTTAATAATTGTTATAAATTTTACTTCCATGCATGCTTGAGTTGCAGTTGTTCTAGTAAAGATTTCATAAAGAACCCATGCTTGAGTTGTAGTTGTTCTAATAAAGAACCCGTGCTTGAGTTGTAGTTGTTCTAGTAAAGATTTCAAAAGGAACCCACGCTTGAGTTGTTGTAGTTGTTCTAGTAAAGATTTGAAAAAGAACCCATGCTTGAGTTGTAGTTGTTCTAGAAAAGATTTCAAAAGGAACCTATGCTTGAGTTGTTGTAGTTGATCTAGTAAAGATTTCAAAAGGAACCCATGCTTGAATTGTTAATAGTTTGAATCATGCACTTGATTATGAGTAATAAGTATTCCTTGTGCTCATAAGTTATGCAATAAGTATTGGTCCGTCACATACGTAGCACACCTGGCGCGTATGTAGTTGTTGGTTCATGCGTAGCTCATTGGTCTCGTATGTAGTAATTGCTTTGAATAGATAGGCGATGAGTGGATCCGAGGAGATCTTACGAAGTCTAGGTTGAGTCTAAGTAGATTGTGTCAACAATTACTACACTCTCTTGAATAGGGACACGTGCTTGATGATGAGTTGGAAGATAAGTGATATGTCTCGCTTGTTTAAATCTTTTGGTGCTGTCTCATGGCAAGTTGAGAGTACCTTGTAGCTCGTACGATCCCATTTGATTGGTTAGGGTTAGTGACATCGTTAGGGTAGTAATTGTTATTTAACCATTTTTTTATCTATGAATTGCCGAAGGGTGAGAGTTGGTGTTAGGGGTGATACCTTATAATCCGAATTTTCCTATAGGCCGACACTAGGTGGTGTTATTGGGATGTATTCCCCTGTCAAAGGGATATGGGCAGTGCTTTTTATGATTAGTTGGGTACATGGGATCCGTATCTCGGCTGTTAATTCCTGAAGTGCCAGGATAAGAATGGGAGGTTTTCCAAAGGAAATAGACCCTACGATTCCGTCCGGTTCTATGCCTTCTCATGATGAGTTGAGGGCATGACTCAAGGTTGTCTAGTATCTTGGGGTTCGTGTTGGCTTTTGAGTAAGGTCCGGTTCGCCGGGTACGTAGTGGCAAACATAGACACCACTATTGTACCGCAGCAGCGGAACTATACCGTATCTGCAACCTCACCAGTCACGTTGTATCTGTCAGGAATAGGAAGGGTAGAAGAGTAGAATTCGTAATGCAGGATCAATCCCTATATATGAAGAAACGGCTTGATATGGGGCATATGTAGTATGGGCTGCATACTGTTCCAGAGTTTTGCTTGCATTAGAATAAGAGTATCATTGCATTAGTTAATCGTGCATTAGAGTCTAAGTCATAACATACACCGACACATCAATTATATATAAACATTTCTCTTTTCATCAATCTGTTTGTTTAAAGTTGAGAATTGCTGCTAGTCATCAGCCTTAAAGCGTCAGTATATGTACTGACGTCCTCATTTCAATAGGTACTAGATTGAAAAGCTACAGGTACAGGATTCTGAAGGACTAAAGGCAAGAGAAGCAAAGTGTTGATTTCAATTGTAATTTATTTATGGTGAGAGCATCCAAGTGAAAGTACCAAGTGTTATACATTATTCTTTGTACTCTGATGTAATTTTTGTTGAAAGTTTGTAACACTTGGGCTTGTATGGCATTATTGTAACACTGATGTAATGTATTGTAGTTTTATAACATTCGGACTTGTAATACATTTGTGTTGAATAAAAACTTTTAAATTTTTCTGTTTTTCTGTGTATTGTGGCTAATTGAAGGAAAAGATTCTGGCTTATGGCACAGTTTCCCAGTATATGGAAATCGGGGCGTTACATTCTTCTAGCAGCTACAACAACTTATAAACACTTGAGAGAAAAACTAAGGCTACACCCACAATCTTTTCTACAATCTTTTTTCTTAACAATCTTAGGTGGCACAGTACTATTGGAGATATCTACAACATACTCTACAATAACCTCCAATAGTATGGTAAAGAAAAAAGTTGTAGAATATATTAGGGGTGTAGCATTATTGTGAGAGAAATTAATAAATTTAAGATTAAAGCATGCAGTATGTACTTCTCCTATAACTAAAAAAGTCATTACTTCTACATTGTACTTATAGAGCTTAGATATAATGTACATATTGGAGTAGATAACATGGTATCATTTCTCTCTATATATACATAGCTTTCTGATGTATATACATATAAGGGTGTGCACGAGTTGGGGTTGGGTGGGTTTGTAACAATTTTCAAACTCAATACACTTTATTGTTCAAACCCATAACCAAATCGAACCTGTGTGATTTTATTCTCTTATACCCAAACCCGGATACATCGGTTTTGGGTTGGTTTGGGTGGGTTTTCGTTTCTATGGGTTGGGTCAGTTATGTCAGATAGACCCAATATTTTTGCCTTAATAAATACATTTTTACTCATTTTTAACCATTTAAGATTAATGGTTGAGAGTAATATCATAAAAACACAAATTTTAACCTTCTACCAAATTAGATTGACGGTTGAAAATTCGTCCTAATGTATAGGGTAAAATTCAGTAAACCCTACCCAATTTTAATGAGTTTGCAGAAAACCCTATTCATATCTCCTTTTTGCGGTTTTCCATACTAAGAACCAAAAGTAGTTGAGCTTCACCCTACTTTATCCAAAATCTTTATAAATTAGTGTTTTGAAGGTTTTTTTTAAAAAGTTTTATACCTAAAATATCCTTGGTTGGTTAATTAGGTATTAGAGGGACTATAATGTGTAATTTTCAAAAATTTGGTGAACATATAGAAAATATTTTATAGGAAGTCCATTAATTTTGAAATACAAAATTTCAAAAAACACTACAAAATGCTGGGGCTTTCCCAACAAATTTTTTGTAACCTATCCTAGTGTTTTTAAATGTACGGATAGATCGTAATAAAGTTTTGGAAACGCCGTCAGAAACGTCGGCTATCCCGTGTCGGGATCGATAAATAGTCTGTCAAAGTGCCGCGATAGACCCCCAGAAAGCCGATGTATCCTATCCTATCCTATCCTATCCCAGCATTTTTTGTAAAAACTCTGGGGTTGGTTTTTTTTTTTAAAAAGAAAAATTATAACCTATCTTCGCATTTTTTTATACAAATACACCGGGACAGGTGTAAATTTTGTTTTCTATTTCCTTTTTTCCAGTTTTTTTTCCCTTTTTTCATTTTTGTACCTAACTTAATGAACAAAGGAGATATACAAAGTAGATTAAAATTATTCGATACATGATTTAACCCCAGACAATATGAACATGCAGGCAATGCCAAGTTATATAATCTAGAAAAATAGAAAATACGGATCCTGTGTCTAGTGATGAACATTGACTAATTATTTTTTTAGAATGACGTAAGGCACTTGCTTCGTCTACAATTTCATGGACAACAAAGCTAATGCCCAACAGAACCAACCATCATTCATATTGATATGGCTAAAAATGGGGTTAAATCGGAACCATTCAAAATGGGCACGAATCTCAAAGTCCCAGGGGCAAGACGGTAATTTTGCCTACAGACGGGTCCGAATTGGGAACCAGGTCCCTCCTCTTGGACACACTAACTCATGAACAGATCTGTCTAGTTGAGAACGGGTCCCAACCCATTACGGACCAGTTCAACAATATTGGAGGAAATCCTGGCTCTCCCTGATCTAGGAGAGGTGGTTATAACCACCCTTATCCTGCCACACCTGGAAGTAGGGTTTCACTCTTATCTTGAAAGAGATCCCTCTGGCGACTATAAAAACCCCCCTGCCTCCTACTGTTAAAGGTGGTCACACTTTGCACACTTGAGCTCTTTTCCCTTGACTTTTTCTGTGTATTGACTTGATCGTCGGAGGGTTCATCGGCGGGATCCATCCCGGTGTCTCGAACGTTTGTGCAGGTTTCAAGGGAGCACCAAGGAGCCAAAAAATTAGCAAGGAAGAAGAAGGGGTCAACCTGCGTGAGTTCCTCACAAACCTACAAATCTCATCTATTGCCCCCACACCCGAATTCAGCGGCAACAGATCGGCGCCGTCTATGGGAACTCACTCGACAAGTAATCTCGTCTTTCCCCTTCAACCCATGTTACTCCCAGCCATGCCTCCTAAGAAGAGACCTACAAACTCCAACCGAAGGACAACCTCTTCTCATCCTCCTCCTCCTCGTCTGCAGGGGGATCTCCCCCATCCCGACCAACCAACCTAGCAGGTTCGAGTCTCCATCCACAATGCCGACACCGATTCCATGGATTCCTATACTCCCCTACTCCAAAGGATCTGTGGAATTTGATCAACAATCGGCAGACCGAGCACGAACCTGATCTTCGTACCCATCCAGAGGAGAGGCGGGCCCAAGATTCGAAACTTCATCACGAGCAGGCCAGGGACCATTCGCCACGCCGATCCAACCGAGGGGGTCCAACTCTCCCCGTAGATGAAGAGAGTCGCCCCAACATCGCCCAAGATGGAGCCACTCCCCGGTAGGTCGCCATGCATCTTGGGACCATCATGAGCAGGAGGCCCCCATCACAACGGCGGAATACTATTAATTCCAGGAGGCGGTCCTTCGGGCTCTCAACGTTGCCTCTAACAATGGCCGTAGGGCTCCCAGTCCTTCGCTAGCTCCTCACCATCCTCGCCGTTCCCGTAGTCCTCGACCGGCTCCTCACCATCCTCGCTGCTCTCGAAGTTCTAGGCAGGCTGCGAACCATCGCCGTCCTTCTCCCGATCACCACTGCCACTCCCGTAGTCCGCACCCTACCCCATGTCACCCCCGTCTCTCAGTCAGTCCACCTCCTACTCTGAGCCATCACCGGCGCTGCCCCAGCCCTCCTCAACATGAGAACGATTCCTGGGGCTCGGTCAGACAAGACCGAAGGAAGAACTCGGTCTACCGCCGTCTCCATGAGATGGAGAGGCGCCTCGGCCAGCTCGACCGAGACGAGGGGCGACATGCAAGAGACCTTCGCCTGAGTAGGCCCCCATTCTCTCGTACCATTATGGAGGCTCCAATTCCCGACAACTTCATGCCTCCACATTTCGAGACCTATACCGTGGAGTCAGACCCCGCAGATCACATTGAGTTTCAAAACTCTCATGATGATCCACCATGCATCTGACTCCCTCCTTTGCAAGACCTTCCCGGCCACACTCAAGGGGTCGGCACGGGAATGGTACTCTCGGCTTGCACCGGCATCTATCTTCTTCTACAACCAGTTGGAGGGTCTTTTCCTCACGCATTTCGTGAGCATTCGGCGCGCTGAGAAGACAAGTGACACCCTATTGTTCCTCAACCAAAAGAAGGGCGAATGACTAAGGGATTATGTCAAATGCTTTACTGCCGAGGCCAGGTCCATTCATTCTTTGGAACCCTCAGTCACCACCATCGCATTCTAGCCCAACGTCCTCAATGCTGACCTCAGGGCGTCCCTCGCCAAGCAGCCCCCTCGGGACTTCTCAGAGCTCCTACTCCAGAGCGAGAAGTACATCCGAGCGGAAGAAGCCATCCGCCGCCCCACCTTCGAGGCCTCATCTTCCGCGAATAAGCGGAAGGGTGCAGAAGAAGAAGGAGATAAGAAGCTCCAAAAAGACAATGGGGGTCAGCGGCGTCCTCCTCTTCGATTCGAGAAATTCACTTCGCTTAACGCGAGTGTATCTGCCATCCTCATGGAGATAGGGAACGATGGCCTCCTACCGCTTCTCCCAAGGATGAATACTTCGGCAAAGACGAGGGACAGGAGTAAGTGGTGCCGTTTCCATCAGGACCATGGGCATGACACAGATGAATGTCGGGCCTTGAAGGATGAAATTGAGGCCCTCATTAAGAAAGGGCAACTCAACCGGTTCGTAAAAAGGGACCCGTCCGATCTGCCCCCGCTGCCTCGGGGGGCTAACAGGCGAAATGAGCAATGCACGGAGACTCCAGAGACTGAAGTAAAGGGCATCTTGCACCTGATACACGGGAGCCCAATGGGGGGAGATTCGAACTCCTCCCGAAAAGACGTCGTAAGGGAGTTTAACTCCGTGCAGAGCCATCCTCCTCCAAAGGGCCTCGGTGTTGGGTTTTCGGGGCATAAATGCAGCGGATTGAAACAATAAAATCGAAACCCAATCGCAGGATCCATGCAAAACAAGACGTTTAATTCGTAGATGAACGTTTACCTTAAAACGAAGCTTTAACAGTTGAGAAAGGATGACTAATGGAGGTCCAAGCTCCTTGAATCACCACGCATCCCGCTCACGCGATCTACGCTCTATCGGTATCCACACGAACACTTGGTCTTTGAAGGAGCGATGTACTAGCATCCGAAAACCAAATTCTCTCTATCTCCATCTTCTTCTCTCAAAACGGCTAGGGTTTTTCTCTAAGCCTTAAAAACTAATTTGAGAGTTTAAGATCTTTATATAGAGAGACAAATCTGGTTTTTCTAAAGCCCAATCCTATTGGGCTTTTATTAAAATTAGAATTCCTAATTAAATAAATAATTAAGTCAAACTTAATTAATATTCTAATATAATTCTAATTCTAATCATTAGTAAATTTGAAATTATATTTAATTAATTAATTAAGTCCCACTTAATTAATATCATAAATAAATTCAAATTACTATTTAATTTAAATTCATAATTTAAATCAAATCTCCTTCAAGCGTTCTTGTGTGTGACCCTTTAGGTTATTATTACGTTGGAAATAATTTTAATATCCAATAATAAAATTATAAACAATGAGCGGCATCTAGTAATACATCATTGCTACCCAAGTAATAATAATAATTGGTGATCCAATAAAACCTTTCGTGATTAATGTTTCCGTGTAATATAATCCCTTTAACCAAATATTATAGATTAAACTCGAAGCATGTTCTCAGTCATCCTCTTCAACATTTAATCCGGGTTTCCTTGATCAATGAGTAGACTATTAAAACAAATCATTATTCGAGCATGGCCATGCATTTCATAGTCTCACTCAATCAAGAGGCCAATAATATCTCTCCTAATTATAGGAGGGTTAAATCCTTTATCTATCATTCATATTTCTCATACGACTCATAATATACCCGATGTCCACTTTTATCATCACCCGGTCAAAGGTAACTTTTAATGTAGTCAAAGTATATTAATCCTCGTATAGAAATATAATGATCTCAAGTCAGAGGATCATTACACCATTATCACTGTGAGTCTTTCTTATGACTTTATTTAAACATGAAGAATCTCACTGTGGGTCTATCCAGTGCCATGTAGAATCTTACATGCACCTATATTCTTGACTTTAGTATCACTATACCTATGACCAATGAGATGTGGTCATCAGTCAACAAACATACTAATCTTCATGCATTATTATTGTCCCATAATGACAATGCTTGATTAGGGATATTTAGGAATATAAACACTATTCATATAATCTCATTTTTAAGTCACATACTTAAAGATATAGAATACGTATTATATATTCCAAGGACATTTATTACTCTAACATTTTTATCGCAGTAAATTAAGACATAATAAATTAACATATAATAATCAATAGAACACAATCATTAATTAACAAAAGTATTTCCTAGAAGCACAATCACATTGTCTCTAGGGCACTAACACTAACACTCGGAGTCCCGGTGACGTTCTCCGATAGGGACCTGGAGGGCATCCGCATGCCCCACTGCGATGCCCTCGTCATCAATCTCTGCATGGCAAACTTCGAAGTTCGTCCCGTCTTGGTAGATAACGGCAGCTCCATCAACTTCCTTTTCTTGGAGGCCTTCCAAGGCCTCCCGCTGTCTAGGGACCAGCTCAAGCCCGTGGGCTAAACTCTCCATGGGTTCACCGGGGTCCCGGTTATGGTCGAAGGAATTATAACCCTCGAAGTAACAGTTGGAAAGTGCCCGATAACTCGCACGGATTAAATGGACTTCATGGTGGTCGACGTCATGGCCGCCTATAATGTTATCCTGGGTAGACCAGGTTTGGCCGTGCTTCAAGCCATCCCTTCAGCCTGCCACATGAAAATAAAGTTCCCCACCCCCTTAGGAGTGTAAGAAGTGATGGGAAGCCAAGAAGCGGCTCGGAAGTGCTATATGACCTCGATGGGGGGTCCGGTTCTCTCTTTGGAAGCGCTCGAACATCCTCAGGAAGGCGGCCAAACTATCTCCGAGCATGTGGACGAATTGGAAGAAGTGGCCTTCTCTGAAGAAGACACCACTAAGATGTTCCGCATCAGCAAAGCTCTCTCCCCCTCCATAAAGCAAGATATCTCTCGGTGCATACGAGAGAATCGCGACCTCTTCGCATGGACTACAGCAGACATGCCCGGGATCTCGGAAGAGCTCTCAATGCACCATCTGAGCATCACCCCTGGGGTCAAGCCTATCCAGCAGAAAAGTCGAAGGTTTGCCCCCGAAAGGCAATAGGCGATCAAGAGGAGGTTGAGAAACTCCTCAACGCCCGCTTTATTCAGGAGGTGAACTGCCCTGAGTGGCTCTCCAACGTGGTAATGGTCAAGAAAGCCAAAGGAGTTGGAGGATATGCATTGACTTTACTGATCTCAACAAGGCATGTCCGAAGGACCCCTTTCCTCTTCCCAGCACCACGCCCTGATCGATGCGACTTTCGGGCACGAGCTCCTCAGTTTTATGGATGCCTTCTCAGGATACAACCAAATTAGGATGTTCCCTCCGGACATCCTAAGACCTCGTTCGTGACGGACCAAGGCCTCTACTGCTACCGTGTTTCCTTCGGCTTGAAAAATGCGGGAGCTACCTATCAGCACATGGTGAATAAGGTCTTCCGAGACTAGATTGGCCAAAACATGGAGGTTTATATCGACGACATGTTGGTCAAGAGAACTCGAAGGTAGGAACACACCCTCGACCTTCAAGAAGCCTTCGAGGTGCTTAGGAGGCACAATATAAGACTAAACCCGAACAAGTGTCCGTTCGGTATCTCATCGGGCAAATTTTTGGGATTTATGGTCAGCTAGAGGGGCATAGAGGCCAACCCCGAGAAGATCCAAGCCATTCTCAAAATGGCTCCCCCCTTCAACGTCAAAAAGGTGAAGAGACTCACGGGGTGCCTCGCCGCGATCAGGGCAATTCCTCTCCAAGTCCGAGGAAAAGTGCCTCCTCTTCTTCAAAGCCCCCAGGGGGGCTAAAGGCTTGGAGTGGGGGCCGCAGCAACAGGAGTCCTTTGACAAGCTCAAAGAGTATTTAGCCAATCCCCACTCATGAGTAAGCTGGCACCTGGGGAGGTCCTCTATCTCTACCTCACAGCTTCGAAGCAGACGCTCAGTGCGGTCCTTGTGAGGGAAGAGGATAAGATGCAAAAGCCCATCTATTACGTGAGTAAGGTGCTCCGCGATGCCGAACTCCGTTATTCGAAGCTGGAGAAGATGGCACTCGCCTTGGTCATGGCAGCCCGACAGCTCCGCCCCTACTTCCAATCTTACTCGGTGGTCGTCCTTACCGACCAACCGCTGAAACAGGTTCTCTACAAGCCGGAGACTTCCGAACGGCTTATGAAGTGGTCCATCGAGCTGAGCCAGCACAACATCAGCTACCAACCCAGGACGGCGATAAAGGCCCAAGCTCTGGGCCAAGTTCATCGTGGAGAACACCATCCCCGACTTAGGCGAGTCGCCTGTCGACCCCTCCGTCTGGACCGTCTATGTGGACGGGTCCTCCTGTGCCGATGGAAGCAGGGCCGACGTCATCCTAACTGGCTCCGATGCTTTTGTCCTCCAGTACTCCCTCCTCCTCAACTTCCCGGCATCAAACAATGAGGTAGAATATGAAGCCCTAATTGCGTGGCTCTGCTTGGCTTGCAAGGCGGGTGCCGAACAAGTAAGGGTCTTCAGCAACTCTTAGTTAGTGGTCAATCAAATGTCTGGGGAGTACGAGGCAAGAGACGACCGCAAGGCTAGGTACTTGGCAAAGGTGAAGGAGCTTCTAGCTCTATTCAGAGATGTTCAACTCCAGCGGGTTCCCAGAGAGGAAAACGCGCAAGTAGATGCCCTCTCTAAGCTCGCCTCCTCGTCCCTCCAAGGTCTAGAATGGACCGTCTTAATAGAGATCCTTCTCAAACCAAGCATCGACGAAGATGGCTCGGATACAATGGAAGCCTACCTCCTAACACTTGGGAAAACTGGATGAAGCCCCTCCTTGATTACCCCCGGGATGGAGTCTTTCCTGAAGATCCGAAAGAATCAAGGAGGATCAGGACACGAGCAGAGCGGTACACACTCCTAGATGGGGTCATGTACAAATGCTCCTACACCCAGGGTGATGGTCGGCCCTATCTGAGATGCCTCTCCCCGGAAGAAGTGCTATACGCCCTAAAGGAAGCCCATGATGGTCTATGTGGGGCGCACTTGGGAGCGAGATCCCTTGCTCAGAAGCTTTTGAACTACGGGTACTTCTGGCCCACACTACTAAGTGATTCCGAGGAGTATGTCCGCCAGTGCGACTCCTGCCAGAAGTTTGCCCCAATCCTTCGCCTACCCCAAGCACAACTTGCCTCCTTAGCAAGCCCAATCCCATTCGCAATGTAGGGGATGGACTTGCTCGGACCTTTCCCTCCGGCACTAGGCTAGCTGAAGTTCTTGGTCATAGCAATAGACTACTTCTCCAAGTTGATAGAGGCCGAACCTCTCTCAACGATCACCGAGAACAAGGTGCAGAAGTTCTTTTGGAAGAACATTGTCTGTCGGTTCGGGGTACCTCGCATTCTCGTAACCGATAATGGGACCGAATTTACGGGAGCTGCCTTCCATGACTTTTGCACCAACCTCGGGATTCAACAGCGGTTCTCTTCAGTAGCGCACCCCCAGTCCAATGGCCAAGCAGAGAAAGCGAACCGACAAATCCTCTCAAGCTTGAAGAAGAGGCTCGACAACTCCACCAGAGGGCTATGTGTCGAACAACTCCCCAAAGTGCTTTGGAGCTATCGCACCACCAAAAGAACTATGACGGAGAGTCCCCTTTCAACCTCACATACGGATCAGAAGCTTTTATCCCTTTGGAGGTGGGTCTGCCTTCACCTCAACTCATAGTTTACAACGAGGCGCAGAACGCGAACCAGCTTCGCAACTGCCTAGACCTCATTGACGAGATCTGCGAGAGAGCCGCAATCTGCTAGGAGACTTACCGTCGTAGGATCACCCAAGCTTACAACAAGAGGGTACGACTGAACAACCTAAAGGAAGGGGACTTAGTGCTGAGAAATTTATCAATTTCAGACCCAAGCAAAAGAGGCAAGCTGGCACCCAATTGTGAAGGACCATATAAGGTCTCCAGAGTTATATGCCTGGGCGCGTATCAACTTGAAGACCCGGGGGGCCAGGAAGATGCCAAGGACTTGGAATGCCGAGCACCTGATGAAGTTCCGAGAGGGTGTCTAAACACCGCTCCAAACAACTTCCCCAGGATTGCAAAAACCTTACTTGTATCTTTTTTTTAATCAAAATGTAAAGGCGGTCTGCAACCTAGAAGCGGTCGCCCGGTTATTTTCAATAAAGAGAAATTTCTCCTCACAACTTCCCTATCTCCTGAGTAAACTAACTCTACCTAGTAAATTCTCTATTTTTGGGGTAGTCTAACCCTACTTGCAAAAGAATTCTCTTTTAAACGACGAGTTCGGAGTCTAACACTTGGCTCGATTTCACTTCAACTACTCGCTTATAAGCGAGTAAAAGTTGTTCGCCATTCGGAATTGGTCCCATAACCGTTGACTCTCTCTTTTAAACAACAAGTTCGGAGTTTAACACTTGGCTCGATTCCGCTTCTACTACTCGCTCATAAGCGAGTACGAAGTGGTTCGCCATTCAGAATGCTCCCTACAACCATTGACTCTCTTTTTTAAACGATGAGTTTGGAGTCCAACACTTGGCTCAATTCCACTTCAACTACTCGCTTACAAGCAAGTAAGAAGTGGTTCGCCATTCGGAATTGCTCCCACAACAGTTGACTCTCTTTTTTAAACGACGAGTTCGGAGTCCAACACTTGGCTCGATTCCACTTCAACTACTCGCTTATAAGCGAGTAAGAAGTGGTTCGCCATTCGGAATTGCTCCCACAACCGTTGACTCTCTTTTTTAAACGACGAGTTAATAGTCCAACACTTGGCTCGATTCCACTTCAACTACTCGCTTATAAGCGAGTAAGAAGAGTTTCGCCATTCGGAATTACTCCCACAACCGTTGACTCTCTCTTTTAAACGATGAGTTTGGAGTCCAACACTTGGCTCGATTCCGCTTCTATTACTCGCTCATAAGCAAGTAACAAGTGGTTCGCCATTCAGGAGTGCTCCTACAACTATTGACAACTAAAAATGCTAGCAAAACACACGAATACGAAGACAAGTATTATTTCAATAAAATCTGATGACAAGTCTAGTTACAAGACCAACTGCTCCTCTATGCAGCGAGAAACAACACTTGTGAAGTTAAAAGAGCAAGACTCCTAAGGCCTACTTCAGTGCCTGCGAGGCGCGGGGATACTCCGGTTGAGAGACACCCGATGTTGGCAAATGTTGTACTGTCAATGTGCCCCCTCGGTGCTCGTCTCTAAGCCGGCGAGTCGAGAAACATCATCGGCACTCGCTCTAACGGTGGCTCCAACCGACGCCCCGCTGGCCAAGGCCTGTCACCCCACTTTGTGCATCGCCCGGGCTCCGATGCATTGACGGCGAGGGACGCGCAAGCTCATAGAAAGATATCCCTCTATCACGCTCTTCCCGAGTGCAAGAAATGGATCTGACGTTGCTCTGCTCGGAACGCGATTGGAGATGAGGAACCTTTGCCTTGAGCTCGATGATGTGCTTTTTGAGCGAGTTATCTCTCACCTTTATGTCCAGACGAGGCAGTCGAACCGAGCCGGCCCCTCGGGAGCTATCGGTGACTGCCCGCCGAAGGTGAGCAACTTCCTGCTCTAGACGAGGGTCACCTTCTTCAGCTCGTCTCTCCCCGCTGTCACCTCCGATAGAGAGTCGCGAAGGCGCTTGAGCTTCAGGCCAAGGGTGGCTTCTGTAGACGAGCCCACATCCTCACCTTTGGGGGTCCTCTCTTTGATCCGCCCCTCCAACCACCTCTTCTCTATGTCTCGACGAACCAAGGCCGATCTCAGGTGCTTCAGCTCGTATTTCGCCTTACGGAGGTCCGACTCCACTTCATGAAGACGCTCTCGGTTCCGCTCGAGCCCTAATCTCGTCGCCCCTAGACTAGCTCATAGGCGTGCAACTTCGGCTATCTGAGGAAACTCGACGACCTGCAATGCATCGACAATCTGAAAAGAATCAGAGCACAGGGGCCACTGAGATTCACAGCACTCTAACACTTAGAAAAAACAAGAGAGTTCGAAACTTGCTCAACACATAGTCAAAAATAGAGAACTTTCATAATATTTTAAAGTTGAAGCGGTGGCCAGTCCGTAGTTCGGCAATACATAAAATAAAATAATAATAATAATAATAAAGGCGACTGAGTCAAGGAGCCACCTCGAGGTGCTACTCCGAGGCACCCTCGCTCGGCAGTGATGAGCACCACTTCGGGGTTCACCTCCTCCTCGCCGTTGCCCTCAGCTTCACCATCCTCCCCCTCGGGCTCGACTTCCGCCAGAGGGATGACCTCCTCGCCCTCTACCGGATCGTAAAAGTAGTATGTCGAACCGTCAAAGCCGGGGAGCGAGCCGCCACATGCTTTAGAGCTCGACCGTAGGCCTCCTCCATATTTTTCATCACATGGGTCTCTGCCTCGTCCTGAATGGCTTTCGTCGCCTCTGCCACCTTCATCTCCTGCCCCTTCAGCGCCTCCTCGGATGCCGTCATAGCTTTCGCCAGCTCCTCCTCGTGGCGAGCCTTCTCCTTCTCCAGTGCCTTGACCTTGGTTGTCTCGGTCGCTGAGTGCTTGAGCGCTTCGGCAAGCATCATCTCGAGGGCACCCACCTTAGCTGCTCATAATGCCAAAAGCTGTTGTTCGGCCTTGAACAGCTTCACTGCCTTGGAGCGCTCTGACTGCTCGCGATCGTTTGCCACCTTCATCTCCTTCTCTTGCTCGGTGAACTACTCGAGCATATGGCTGAAGTGGCAGAGGGTCTGTGAATAAAACAGAAGAATATGAGAACTCAAAGATCGTTAACTCTGAAGCTGAAGAGAACAGAGCGGGGCTACTTACCGACGTCGTCGATCAGGCAATCTCCAAGGCATCATCGCCGACTGTACCTGCCCTTAACGCCCCGTTGTCCTTCGGGGTCGGCAGATGGCTTACCCCCTGCATGCACATCCCCGCATCACCGAGGAAGCCATCCAGCTTCATCACCCGCCAGTCGGGGACGAAGAGCCTCTTGTTCTCTTTGGTAAGGATGACCTCCACCTCGGCCGTGAGCGGCGGCACCTCCAGGGCCAGAGCGGCACCGGCCGAGAACGCCCCGCTCGAAGATCCCGAGGCTTCAGCCGAAGGGAGCGTGACTTGCAGCTCCGAGGGGGCGTTGCTAACTAAGTCGACAACAGCCGCTAGCGCCGAGGGCACTCGTACCGTTCAGCCGGAAGGAGGCCCCACCGTAGTCCTCTTCCTCTTTTTCGTGTCTGCACCCTTTGCCGCTACCGCGCTCCTCTTCGCCATTAGGGCTCGGTAGTCCTTACCGGGGCTTTTGTACATCAAGAAAAACTGAGCAAAAGAGTTAGTGAAGGAAAAAAAAGTAAAGGAGCGTACTGGGGTCGATCGGACTGAGACCCCCACCGAACATGACCTCCTCGGTAATATCCTTCCAACCAAGGGTTGGAAGATCGAGGATCTTCATCACTATCTCCTCTTCTTCTTTAGTAAGCACCGGTCCGACCTTTGCCCACTTCGGAACGTCCTCCTTCCACGCCGTAGGAAGACCCACAGCTCGGGACCTCGGATCAGGAAGTACTTCTCCTTCCAATGCTTGATGGAGTCAGAGTTCTCGATTAGTTTAACCCCCTTCCTCAGCGATAAATAGTATTGATACTCCATCTTGCTCATTCGGCAAATCCGGTAGAGGCTGCGGAGGAGGACGAGTTGGGCCTGCACACCGACCGCCTGACATTGGAGGATGAAGGCAATGACATGCCGCCATATGTTCGGCATGAACTGCACGGGGCTCAGGCCGTACCACTGCAACACCTCGACCACGAAAGGCGGAAGCGGTAGCTGAAAGCCAGCATTGAGTGTGTTGTACGATAAGACGCATGTCTGGCGATGTCCCCGTACATGCTCGGAAGCCGAGGCCAGGAAGTAGCAAAGCATACTCCTTCGGGATGCAGAATCCTTTTTTGATCCGATGAAGGTCCACTTCGGTCATGATCGAAGGGATCTCATCCACCTCGGAAGGATCCCTAGGGCTGTTCTCCTCGTACACCGCGGCCATCCCATGCACTGCCTTCTCCAAAATATCCTCGGGGTAGCTCCTGACCCTACCGAGGCTCGACAATGTTGACGGCAGCCGACCCAGCACTCCTGCTCCCCTTGGAGTCTCCACTATCATCGATACAACGGTTGACTTAGCCACTTCCTTCCCTTTCCTCAGTGTGACCACTACGGCCCGGTCGGTACCTTGGTCCGAAGTGGAGGTCTCGTCCCCCGATGACGCTCTAGACATTTCAAGAATCGGTTTGAAATAACTAACCTCGAAGTGACGTTTACGGCCGGAATATGTCGCCGGAGATTAAAAACGCCTGGCCGCGAAAGCTAGCAGCGCCGCTCGAGAACAAGAATGGCTTTAGCAAAAGTGAAGTAAAAATAAAACTGTAAAATGAGCGGAAAGAGGGTTGGTGAAAACTTATAAGTGTTAAAGTGAGATTCGGGTGGGCCTTCGAATACTTTGGGCTCTCGTAACGACCCATCAGAAGTTCAAACGCCTAGCTCTGAAGTCAAAACGTCCCTTGTCTCAAGATTCGTGCATGATCTCTAGATGAACAGCTCAGATTGTGCCATGTCGCTCGGAGTCTCAATCCGAGCTGCTCATACGAGGAAAATCACACCGAGCAGCATGAGCCATCCGATCGCCTCGTGATTCGTGTCGAGATCTGATGGACGGTCCTGATTCGGCCACACTAACCAAAATTATGTTTTCTCGTGATCCACGCAGTCGTGCCTCAAGATTTGGGCATGATCTTTAGATGGACGGCTCAGATTGCGCCACGTCGCTCAGAGTCCCAATCCGAGCAACTGGCATTCCGAGCTGCTCATACGGAGAAAATCACGCTGAGCAGCATGAGCCATCCGATTGCCTCTTGATTCGTGCCGAGATATGATGGATGGTCCTGATTCAGCCACGCCAACCAAAATCACGTTTTCTCGTGATCCACGCCATCGTGCCTCAAAATTCGGGCATGATCTCTAGCTGGACGGCTCAGATTGTGCCACGTTGCTCGGAGTCCCAATCCGAACGACTAGCATTCTGAGCTGCTCATATGGAGAAAATCACGCCGAGCAACATGAGCTGTCTGATCGCCTCGTGATTCGTGCCGAGACCTGATGGACAGTCCTGATTCGGCCACGCAAAACAAAATCATGTTTTCTCGTGATTCACAACATCGTGCCTCAAGATTCGTGCATGATCTCTGGATGGACGGCTCCGATTGCACCATGTCGCTCGGAGTCCCAATCCGAGCGACTGGCATTCCGAACTACTCATACGGAGAAAATCACGCCGAGCAGCAAGAGCTGTCCGATTGCCTCATGATTCGTGCCGCGAGCTGATAAACGTCCCTGATTTAGTCACATGACCAAACGTGAGATCCACTGTCAGATGATCTCGGGATTTGTGCCGCACCTAGATGGACGCCCCAGATTGTGCCACATCGCTCGGAATCACAATCCAAGCGACTGGCCTTCCGAGCTGCCCATACGGAGATTGTCTCACCGTGCAATATGAACCGTCGGATCACTCAAAATTTCGAGCTAGATGTTGATGGACGGTCGAGACTCGTCCATGTCGCTCAGTGCCACCCTGTCGTCTGATCATCCCGAACCGCGCACCGACACCAATGGACGGACAAATTTGGCCACATCATAAGATCGGGAAAAATAACCAAAGGTTCAGAGCAACCTAAGAGCCACCCTCAGGCACGATACCAGGTTAGGAAGACACCATTTTGCCCCTCAGACAAGATTCCATCTTCTGGAAGCTCCGATAAAGCCCTATACGCCATCAAAACAACAAAACTACTCCCACAAGGCTGTAACACACAGTCTTTGGGAGTGGGGGGCTCGTGATATGGCTAAAAATCGGGTTAAATCGGAACCATTCAAAGTGGGCACGAATCTCAAAGTCCCAGGGGCAAGATGGTAATTTCGCTTACAGATGGGTCTGAATTGGGAACCAGGTCCCTCCTCTTGGACCTGCTAACTCATGAACGGATCTGTCCAGTTGACAACGGGTCCCAACTCGTTAGGAGCCAGTTCAACAGGATTGGAGGAAATCCTGGCTCCCCCTGATCTAGGGGAGGTGGTTATAACCACCCTTATCCTGCCACACCTGGAAGTAGGAATTCACTCTTATCCTGAAAGAGATCCTCCTGGCGACTTTAAAAAACCCCCTGCCTCCTACTATTAAAGGTGATCACACTTTGCACACTTGAGCTCTTTTCCCTTGACTTTTTTTGTGTATTGACTTGATCGTCGGAGGGTTCGTCGCCGGGATCCATCCCTGTGTCTCGAACGTTTGTGCAGGTTTCAAGGGAGCACCAAGGAGCCAAAAAATTAGCAAGGTAGAAGAAAGGGTCAACCTGTGTGAGTTCTTCACGTACCTACAAATCTCATCTATTGCCCCCACACCTGAATTCAGCGGCAACACATATTTATCAACAAGTTGTTAGTTATCTATGTAAATTTATGTCAATCTTGAATCAATGATATCAAGCATAAGAAGAAAAGAAAAAAGGAAAAACTACGTATATTTTGATTGACCTCGATTTGCTTGTATCGTTCTAGATATCTCGATCGGTTGCCATGTACAAGTGTAAAACCGTCCCTTTTCCAATGTAACAATCAACCCAAAAAAAAAACGAGCAGCTCCTCAATGTTGTCATCTGTAACTCACTCTACAAAGCAAAAATAATCAAATTAAGCCTAAGATAACTATGAAAATAAAGAGAAAATCAACAACAACAACAAGAAGAAATACCTCATTATGATTTATATTGCAGAGTCTGGTCTTAGAGGTTGTTGGCTTTTGCTGAGTGGATTGTCAGTTTGCATGTACTGCAACATTATGGCCATAATTTTTTGTTGAGAAAATAATTTGTAAGCCTGAATACCTTAAATCAACTTTTGGAAAGTATCGCACAGTTCTGGAATGGACTGAATTGATCGTCTTGACTGCAGGAAGAAGAAAGTGTGAGAACGGCTCGAGGCGTGGATTGCACTTTCTTTAGGAAGTTATTCGGCCAATTCTGGAGATGAATCATTGATCATCGAGCACTTCCCCAAGGATACAATGAGATTTTGTTTACAGTGTTGCCTAATACTCCAATGACAACACTTACCAACTTGCACCCCAAAAAAGAAAGGAATCGCTTAATAACTGAAATGAGGAAGAAATACTGTTTTTCTCTGTATTTTTTTTAACAGGAATCCTCTTTTCATAACCAAAGAAGAGAAAAATGTTTCCCTATATTTTTTTCCATTAAAACCATGATTTATTTTAATCATAACATATTCTTAACTGCCACATAAACATTTCATTGAATTTCTCTTTACTGGTAAAAAATGCCTAGTAGCATTTGATGAGAAAAACATTTTTGATCTGTTCAAAATCCAAAAATTTAAAGCCAGTGTAAAATAAACTTTTTTTAAGAGACCCCCAAGGCCCTAAGGCTTAGCCCAGTCAAATATATATATATATATATATATATATATATATATATATATATATAATATGTAGATGATGAGAATTGATCCTCCAACCTCATATAAGCCCAAAACTTTAACCATTGGGCCACAAGACAATGTTGATAATAAACAATAAAATAAGTGTTTTAATGTATACTAAATTCCAACGATCCCCCTCTTATATATTTAAAACAATAATTTGAAGAGAAGCGGTTTTTCAAAAGTATAGAACCATGCATAAGTAAGGTGTCCGAAGACTTAAACATTACATAGTGGACAATCCCCAAAATGCAAGAAGAATCCGTGATCTTAAGTCTTGAACTCATTTCCCGTATTCACATAGTGATGGAAAACCACACATGATTCTACTAGGTGCAAATTCTAAATGCCAGCACATTCCGGCCTTGTGCATTATCCCAGTAGGTGAATGCTATACAGAATCAACCCCATTCTCATAGAAGCGGCCACACTTCACAATCACCCCGATGAGTCTATCAAAATTGCTCTTGTACCTCGACACTCCTCTCATACAGAGATATAGAACTCACTAAGAGCTAAGCTCATCCTTTACTAACGCTACAAGACATCATGCACATACACATCAAGATGGACTAAGGAGTGGTAAACTCCTGGGTTGCATGATTCCAATCACAGTATGGTTTGTTTTTTCCTATTGAACCAATGTCTTGGGGATCTCCAGTCGTATAGATTGGGTTCCTACCATATGTGATTCTAAATGGGCTTCAGTCCCATCCTTATCGATGTGTTTCAAACTATGTCTCAAGACAATCCTTTCATCAAAGTATCTGCAAGGTTACTTTCCGATCTCACAAAATCCACAGTGACAGCACCAGATGCGAGGAGCTCTCTCACCGTATTGTGCTTGGGACAAATCGCTAATCTCTTACCGTTACAGTAAGTGTTTTGTACTTTGGCTATGACAGCAGTACTATCTGAGTGAATTATGATCGGATGTATAGGCCTACTCCATGAAGGAATATAAGACAAGCGGTTCCTCAACCGGCTTGCCTCCTCACTAGCAGTAGCTAGAGCAACTAACTCAGACTCCATAGTAGAGTAAGTTAGGATAGTCGGTTTCTTTGACCTCCAAGAAACAACACCACCGGCAATACTTAAAATGTATCCACTTGTGGCTTTGGAATCATCTGAAAATGAATTTCAGTCTGCATTGCTAAATCCCTCAAGGACAGTGGGAAACCTCTCATAATGTAGTCCTAAATTCATGGGCTTTTTCAAGTCCCTCATGACTCAATAGCATTCCAATGCTCAGAACCAGGACAACTAGTAAATCTACATAATACCCCTACGGCATATGCAATGTCATGTCTAGTGCAGTAAGTAGCATAGCGAAGACTACCAATAATACTAGCATATTCTTTTTTTCTGACTGCAGCACCAGAATTTTTCAAAAGTTTAACCTGAGGGTCACTAGGTGTACATGCATGTCTATGGTCAAAGTAATTGTATTTCTTCAAGATCTTCTCAATGTAATGAGACCGATCAAGAGTAATACTAGTCTTAGTACGTGTGATTTTTATGCCTAAAATAACATTCGCCTCACCTATGTCCTTCATATAAAAATTTTGACTAAGCATAGATTTAGTCTCTAAAATTAATTCAAGCGAAAGAACCACAAATGAGTAAATCATCTACATATAGACAAAGTATAATACAACTATTAGTAGATGCATTATAATAAAGGCATTTATCAACATTATTAACAAAAAAACCATTTAAGAGTAATAATTGATCAATTATGTCATGCCACTGTTTAGGAGAATGCTTAAGACCATATAGAGTCTTATTCAACTTGCAATCTTTATGTTCCTGCCCTGGAATCACAAAACTTTCAGGCTGATCCATATAAAGTTCCTCTTCAAGTTCTCCATTAAGGAAAGTTGTTTTAACATCCATCTGGTGAATCGTAAATTATGCACAGCAGATATAGCTAATAAAACTCTAATGGTAGTCACACGAGTCACAGGAGAGTAAGTGTCAAAGAAGTCTATATTTTCTTTTTGTACATATCCTTTAGCTACTAATCTAGCTTTACACTTTTCAATAGTACCATCTGGTTTTAATTTCCTCTTAAGAATCCATTTACGCCTTATAGAATGATTACCACGAGGTAAGTCCACTAACTCTCAAGTACCATTAGAGGTTAGTGAATCCATCTCGTCATTTATGGCTTCTTGCCACAAATCGGCATCAGGTGAAGTTAAGGACTCTTTGATAGAACTAGGGTCAGATTCTAAAGTATATACAACATAATCATAACCAAAATCTTTAGTAGTGCTAGCACGTTTACTTCTACGAGGTTCAGAATCTATATTATGAGAATAAACATTAAGAGGTGTATTAGCGTGAGGTACACTTGAAGAAGTAGAGGGTTGTGAACCCCCACTATTACCCTCACTGTTCCTCAATAAGTAAGGAAATTTATCATCATAAAAGTCAACATCTAAATATTCAATAATCACATTATTCAAGTCTAAAAATCTTGAAGCCTTACTGTTATCTTCATAACCAATAAAAACACATTCATATGCTCTCTTGTAAGTTTGAATCTTTTAGGATCAAATTTTCTAACATATGCTAAACAACCTCAAACTCTAAAATAATCAATATTAGGCTTTCTATTTCACCATCATTCGTATGGTGATGTATCAGAAGATAGATGCGAAATTCTTTTTAAAACATGGCAAAATAGAAAAAAGAGCAATGTTCTAATAAGCGGCCTAGGCGGCCGCCTAGGTGGCCGCCTAGGCGGTGCCTGAGCGCTAGGCGGCCCTCCAACGCCTCGCATAGGGGCTAGACATTTAAGAAAATCGGTTAATGGTTCTAGGCGGTCAAAAACAGGTCTAGGCAGCGCGTAATCGGTGTAAGCGGGTCTAGGCGGGCTAGATCCGCTTAGACGCGCTTAGGACTTAATTATTAAAAAAAAAGGGACCCGACTTATTCCAACCCGACCCGCTCTAATACACTCAAAACCCTAAAACTTCTCTTTCTCCTCTAAATCCTCCGTAAAAAGAACCCCCAATCAATTCGATTCTTTAAATCCCTAATTCCTCTTCTCTAAAGCCCCCAAATCAACTCCTCCGCCTCCCTCCTCGCGGTCGGAGGCTCGCAGCTCGCAACACGCTTCAATTTCGACCTCCTCCGTCTCCCTCCTCCTTCGCAGTCGTTGCTCGCAGTCATTGCTCGCAGTCGTCAACACAACCTCCTCCGCCTCCCTCCTTGCAGTCGCAGCTCTCACTCACTCTGTCACTCAGTCGTCAAAACCTCCTCCTCCACCTCCCTCCTTGCAGTCGCAGCTCGCTTCAACTTCAACCGACGTCAATGCAACCTCTCTCTCCTCTCTTCAGCTTCAAAGTCAAGTCGTCAACACAACCACACACTATCACCTGCCTTGCTTTACCTCCGACGTCAACACTACGTCCTCCTCTTCTCTCTCAAACTTCTCCTGACGCAACCCTTCCCCATCCCCGACTCAAGCCTTCTGCTTCCCCACACTGTTTGCTCCTTGGACTGGAATTGCCGAACAGGTAATCTCTGCTACTGATCTTCGTCATAGATTAATACTAGTCTAATAGATGAGTATAAGACTATACAAAAAAAAGAAAAAAGACTAATAATAATACACCGATTCGATTTTGTAAAGCTCAACCTGCAATTGCAAGGAGAAATATCAAGAGTAAGAATTGGTAACAACAAAACAAAACAAAATGATAAAATATATAAATAAAATATATACATAAATAAATATATATATAATATATAAATAAAACTGCCTAGCGCCTAGTCGCTTAAGCTCCGCTTACGAGGCCTAAGCGCTAGGCACCCATCGGCGGCCCGACTACCTCCTAGCAACTTTTAGAACATTGTAAAAGTGCTTCACCTCATAAAGATTTGGGTGCACCTGAACTTGTAAGAGAAGCAACTACTAATTCAGTAAGAGTTCTATTCTTTCTTTAAACTTTTCTGTGACCCCCGTTTCCGATTATACGGATTTCTCTTTCTCTATTCTCCGTATTCGTGTATTTCAATTTTTCGATAAATTCTTTTATTCTCTTGAACCTCATTGCTTTCATTTGAATATCCGATTAATTTGTTTGAACCCAAAAACTTCAATCCATACTATTATTTATTACTATTTAATTATTTGTTAGTTTATTATGTAAACCCCAAACACAAATTATACTTCATTTTTCTTACTAATTGATATTTTGATTAATGCATAAAAATGCTATTCAATTCTATAATCTTGTTTCTTTTCTTATTTGATTAACCGTCTATTTTGTGAACACTAGAATTCTAATACATTATGTTGTATTTATTAGTTTTGAGTATTTAACAATGGGTACTATTATTTTAAAACTGATTTACTTTATTTGAAGCCTAAAACCCATTAATTAATTTATTACTTTTAGAATCCAAACCCAAACCCGTTAGCTCATTTTCTTAACCCATACCATGAACCGTTAACCCGTTACCCTAATCCCACATCATAATTCCCCTATATATATTAATTATCATTAACCCTAATTAGTGAACTAACCCCCACCCCCCCCCACAAGCTACCTAATCCTTCTTCATCCTCTGTTCGACTTCGACCTCCGTGCACCCTGAGCACCACCCCGCACCGCTAGCACCTGAACACATCGCCGCTGGCTCCTCATGTCGAGCTTCTCCACCCCGTCGAGCCCCTCGGTACCCTCTCCTTCACTACAGCACCACCTCACCACCTCGCCGCCTACTCCTCCACTCTGTTGAGCCCTCATCGACGCTCGCTTCCATCACCCCGTCGTCGCTCTGCGCCCACCGCAACACACCATCCCGCTCGTCGCTCTGCACCACTGCCCGCACCTCGCCACCCTCAGTGATCACCCTCCTCACCACCTGCAGCCTCCACTCAAAACTCCACCTCCTCATCGCCCCCAGTCTCGACCATCGCTAGCGCCCTCCACCACAATGCCACCACCGTAGCCCCCATCCGATGTTGATCTCTTCCACCGGCTGAACTCTCCCTCCGACTGCACCTCCTCACCTTGCTGCCCCGTTCGTCGTTGCGCACCCCACAACCGGATGCACCTCACTGCCATTGTCCTCCACCCCATCGACTCCCCATCTCCGACTATAACACCCACCAACCACCACAGCCTGACACCCCCTTGCAGTCCAGTCCATCGCAGCGCCAAAGTCAACTCGTCGTTGCTGCGTATTGTCATTGTCGCCCTTACTGTGGTTGATGTTGTCTCTTGTGTTGCCCGTGATGTCATTGTTGTTGCCGCCACTATTACCATCGGGACTCGTTCCTATTATTCGTTCATATTCGGGATTGTCGTCTATAAGGCAAGTTTCTCTTGAACCAAATTTGTGTTCTATTTCAAGAATTGTCTTTGATCTCCTCAACTAGTTCTTATTTTGTTATCATATCTTTATTTGCTTGATACCCTTCAAAGAGAATATTACGGATTCATCGGCGAAACCAAGTAGTAGTTTCTTTTCGTGTCATTCCCTTGATTCAAACCCAAGTCTTGTCATATATTTTCATATACATACACTACACGAATACATAGATACATCGATTAGAAGCATGTTAGATAGGGAATGATGATATGATGATACGAATGCTTTTCGATTGGATATGATGTTTCATGTTATGTAAATAATGGAATGATGGTTGTCTCATTAATAGTAGAATTCCACTCTAAAGATTGAGTATAATTTCATGTTAATTATTGCCATGAAGTTATATACATGTGCTCTTCGTTTTGTTACTAAATAATAATAATCTAGCTGCTGGTCTGCTATTTGTTCCATGTTGCTTTGAGTTTTTGATCTAGTTTCTGTTATAATTTAATAAAACATTGTAAACAACATTTGTAGTCCTCTGAATCTATTTTCCAGAACTTTTTACGGATCTAAATTACGATTTATAGACTGCAAGTTATCATGTTTTTAGTACTGTTAGGTTCTTAATTCCGGATTGCTGACTAAAGGCACACCGACATGATTTACAATGCAGAATAAAATGTTAAGATCATAATGAAAACTTGTTAATTAACCAGGATGTTTCTATACATGATTGGGAGTGACTTTATAATTTTTATAAGATTTTAAAATGAATTTACAGTTAATATATTTATATATGAACCTTGCATTGAGCTACTGCCTAAACAATAGACCAGTGGAGAACTGTTTGTTTGACCTAGCTACTGTAATTATAAAATATCGTGTGAATATGCATTGGAACCGACAGAGAGTCTAGTTTCTAGAATCTCTGACAGAACCTGATTCGCTTACCCATAGCAGCAGGAAAGTTGACTTTTGTACAACAACATCTTGCTGTCTAGAAATTGCAATCTTCATGTTTAATTGTAAATCTGTTTAAATCTTGCATTGCATTGCATACCATCCATGGTACATTTATTGATACCTCGTTGATATCGTTTCTTGATACTTGTTCCATTGATTGCACATTCATGATTCATGTTAATAGATTGATAACAAGCCGGGGTAATAAGGGTCGACCTAGTAGTGAACAATATAGGAGAGTGTACTCGGAAGGGGGCCCGTGTTTTCTATATTGGTCATTGTTGCTGGACATGTTATTATTTATTGGTCATCAATTGGTTGTGGATTACTGACTACACTATCCCGATTATATCATGTATTCTTCATTGGTCATCGGTCATCTTTCATTGGTCATTGGTAATTGTTATTGCAAGACCCGATTACATGACCCTATAGAATTCACCATTAGAGTCTAAACGTTCACTTGATTGTATGCACCCGAACCTGTGGTATGGGACTCAGGGTTACGTGCAGTAGATAGGATTGGTAAAATATTGATAGACTTCAGATTAACACTAAACAAATGTATGATTACTGTTTACAAGTTACATGATCTCTGTTTACATGTTTACATGTTTTTCCTGTTACTTTTTTAAATGTTACACTTGCTACTTGTCCCATGCTTGATCATATGATTTCTTGTTCATGTTGCTTGTTCCTTGTTTAATTTTTCTCTTCTTGTTACTACCTGCTATCCGTAACTTGCTATAACGGACAATTTTTTTCCCTCCTCTAGTTGATAAGCTTACAGGTACAGGAGAAGAATTGCCAGAAGTAATTAGCAATCAAATATTCTAGAAAATGGAGATGAAATGCTATCCTACATTATTTATCTTATATTATGTTTATCACTAGATACATTGTATTCCGGGCATTTTTTACCCGAAGTTTATTTCTTCTGGATGTTGGTTATTTTGTGGTTACTGCACGAATCACTTATGTTACTCTTGTTTATGTGACTATATTTTGCCTTCGTGATTGTGATTATATTCATGTTGTTGAGTTGACTATTTCAACTTATGAATGATTTGTTTACATCATTCGCTGGGTCTTTGTAACCCCTGTTTTTTGTTTTTCGTGTTCTTGATATATTTTTCTTCTTCTTGAGTATTTGTACTCTCATATATTTTTCTTGGACCGTCTATTGGAGTTGTTTTCAATATATATTCATCTTATTTCATTTTGAGCTCCTTGTGTTTGATTTGTTCGTCTTTTTGCTTCATTCTCCATCGATTGTTGTTCTTTTCCTCTTTACTTCATTATTGTTCTCTTTATTTTGCTCTTGGGAGTTCATGGTGTTTTGGTTGGCTACCCTAGTCCTAATCCTATTGCTTTTTATCCCTAATTGATTACCAAAGCCAAATTAACCTACAATCCTATTTTGAATCCTATACAAATTGACCCTAATCAACCCTATTTGGATAAATCCTATTTCTACTCCTATTGGATCCAATTAAATCCAAATACCCAATTACCTACATCCTATTACTAACCCTAAACCAAAACCCTATATAATCTCTAATCTCTCTCCCTAAAACCCTAACCCTAACTCTCCCTCACCCGGCCTCCCTCTCTCTCTCCCCGACTGCGCCACAACCCCAGCTGACCCCACCTTCGGCTGCACAACCCCCGATCATCCCCCTTATGGACTGCACCCGACCCCTATCCCGACCATCTCCACCCGATCGACTTCCCCCTGGCAGATCGACCACGGTAGCCGAGCACCTCCATCCTCTATTCAACCTCGTCTCTCTCCCCCTTGGCTGTCCGCCGGCGTTGACCAAGAGCAGCAGCCAGCAGCCAAGAGGCATCCGCCTGACGCTCTCTCTCTTGCTTCGTCTTTGCACGTGGGTTGTTTCCATTCGTGGATTGTTCGTGGATTTGTTCGTTGTCGGGATCCGTTCCCGTTATTCTTGGTGCTCTTCGTTTTTGTCTTCGGTTAAGGCAAGTAACTTGTACTCAAATCCTTTGTATGATACAAGTCATAAATTTCGCTTATAGTGTAGTTGGGTTGTAGAGACAACTCGTATGTGATGTATTTTGATGAGTATTGTCTCTGTAGTGCTATTGACCATAGTTGCCTCACGACACAAATTTAATATGAAACAACTTCGGTTTTGACCGTTCTTGATGTGATAATATTTGTGAGATAATATGAGAAATCGTGTGTTGGTTTGGATCCATGTGATAGACTTATTGTGGACATGCTATATACCTTATTTCATGATGTTTGGACACTTAGTAGACTCTATAACATGTTTGGTTGTGTTTGGGACGAGTTTCACATGTTGTATGTTGATTTGTTGTTAAAAGGAAAATTTGTATTTGTCGATGATCAGTTTTGATTTGTATTTTAGACCCTATTAAGGTCAGAATTCTTAATTTTTGTATTAGACATGAATTGTAGAGAAATTTATCTTCTTTCTAAATTTTCTGACAGAGATCGATTGCATTTTCGTATGAGTGAGTTATGGCTATTTTACTACAGAGGTGTATTCTATTTCCAGATTTCGTTTCTTGATGATTTTGATGATTAAACTATTTTGATACTAGTTCTAAATTTATTATTTTAACCTAAAACTTTGCACAGTATTCCTATACGTATCTAGGGATTACCCAGAATTTTAGTGGATTTTATTGATGAGTTTTATACGCCATTTCATGCTTGTTTATGAAAGCTATATTTGCTGTATTTTGCTCGCTGTTCTGTAAAGAATCATATTTTCACCCTATTTCCTTTTACTGTATGAAAAATATTTATGAAACATGAAATTTATCTTATTTTGTCTATTTTCATCTCCCTTTGACGGATTTGGATTTTTTTTCACGGTTTGTGAGATATTGATGTTTTCGTACAGCAGTGTTAGAAATTCAAGATTTGCCAAACTATCGTTTCTTGATTTTTTCTGATTTTTGTTGACTGAACTAATTTTACTGGAATATTATTAAACTTTATATTCTGATACTAGACATATAGGGGATTACCCCATATTTTTCCTGGATTTATTTGTGGAGTTTTATTGCTGTTTTCCTATCATTGAATACGATTTACTGATTTCTGGCTGAACGTATTTTCTGAATTCAAATCAGTTTTGAGTTATGATTTTATGAAATATTATATGGCTTATATATAATCTCTGGATTCGTGTGAAAATCTATTTTCTAGATTCTTTGACAGATTCAGATTTGGATTTCTGTAGTAACGGGAATTGCCTTTTTAGTATTGTACTGTCATGCTGTCCTGAATATGAACATACACCGTCTTGCTCGTTTATGTGACCGTATATCATCTATGCATGTTTATTTATTTTCCTGAACCAAATAATGATTATACCATGATAGTTTGATACTATTTCATGCACTATCATGTCTCAAAACCATAATAAAAGTGATCAAGCCGGGGTTTCTTAAGGAAAGATCCAGTAGTGGAAAATATGGAAACGCGTACTTGGAAGGAAACTAGTGTTCCATACTGTTATTGTTACTGTTACTTTTATTACTACTGTTACTATTATTTTTTCTACTACTGCTACTGTTACTGATACCTGAGTACACTGCCCCATTATGGTCCACTATGAAATCTAAAAGCGGAACTGTTTGTTGTAGCAACCATGTGTTATATTTGGGGCGCATGAAGTGCTACCTAGTTAGTAAAACACACAAGACTGTAAGAATATAAGATTGATACTATTAGACTGATATTGTTAGGCTGATACTGTTATACTATTACACTGATATACCGAGCTTACTGTTACTGGACACTATTAGTTGCCATCTGACACTATACTTGACACATTCATTTGTACTGTTAGTATACCATGCTAGTTGACTTTGTTTTACTTATTCATGCTAGTTATTACTGTTGATGTATTATACCATGCTATATTTATTTCCGCTGTTATTTTAGATTTGACTATTCCATGAACTTGTATGCTACATTATAAGTGGTCCATAAATTGACGGGTACTTGTTTTCTCTTTCTTTCTCCTGCAATTATTAATTGCAGATCAGGATGGTCAGCTGGCCGACGGCATTGGCGAAATGAGATACTAATGCTGGATTTCTTGCTTATTAGTATTACTATTATTGTTGCTTTGAATAATGTATTTGAGTACTTGGATGATTACTTTGTATTTGGGCGATGTGACCTAGGATATTTGACTTGTCCAGACTGATTCATTTGAGCTTAATGTATTTTATTTCAAGTAAATTCTGTTGGTTTAGTAATTCAATTTTGCATGTGTGGTTGACTCTTTTGCTTCCGACTCTGATTATTTTGTGAGATGATGTAAAGATTCCTGAATAGCTTATGGATGATGCAAATCATTCACTGGGTTGAGTCGCGTATCCGTATTCCGTATTATTTTTGGGAAGCGGGGCGTGACAGCCTTAGTCACGACCCCATAATTTATTGTATTTAGGGAAGTGGGGCATGACATATTCCATTAGATTCACGTGAATAAGGTGCAGTAGTCTCATGAATAATTCCTAATGATGCATATAATTGTTTGAATTCATTGGAATCTCTTACTACGAAATCTCTTAATATTTCTTTCAAATTGATTTTGCACTTCTACTACATAAGTTCTAAACATGTCAACTGCTTCACTCTTATGTGCCATAAGATAAACATGGGTATAATTGGAATGATCATCAATAAACGTAATGAAACTTCTTTTACCATTTCTAGTTAAAGTTTCATCCATCTCACATATATCAGAATGTATCGAGTTTAGAATATTTGTTTCTGTAGCTACACATTTATGTGAAGTTTTAATTATCTTAGCTTGACTATAGAAAGTATATTTCTCAAATTCATTTAAGTCAATTTTCGGTATTATGCCTAGTTCGCTCATATTATTTACCAATTTCTTATTAACATGACATAGTCTAGAGTGTCATAAATTAACTGAAGACAAGGAGTAAACGGAAGTATTATTCTTATTCATTTCAATACTAAGCTTAAACATCCCATTACAAGTAAATCCCTTTCGCACAAACATGTCATTCTTAGTTATAACATACTGGTCACATCCGATCCCTGATGAAACCCAGCCTTGTTGAGAACGTATCTAGAAACCAAATTCTTCCTCATATCAAGATTGTGCAAGACATCCTTGAGTGTTACAATCCTACCAGAGGTAAACTCCAAGTCCACCTTTCCAGTGCCCCGCACATTGATGCAATGAGAATCACCAAGTTGCACTTTCTGATCTTTAGTCTCCTTATAAGTTTTGAACCAGCTGCGCTCATAGCATACATGCCTAGTAGCACCCGTATTAGCCCACCACTCGTCGGTTACAGCAAGCATGTTGATCTTAGTGATCATGGCCACTAAAGGCCCTTCAATAGCATTTGCTTGTGGTGCAGGCACACGCGATCGACTGTTCCTAGCGATATGTCCAAAGCAGTGACACTTCCAACACTTGATAGGATCTGTTCCATTGTTATTAGTTTAGGCTTGCTGGTTATTTTCCTTATTCGGATTCTGACGTCCATTGTGACCATTCTGACGGTTGTTTGAATTGAAATTCCGAGTAGTATATTTCTTGAACGGCTTGTTCTTTGGTTTCAGATGGACCTTTGCTTTGTTCTATTGAACAAACAAAACATCCACTTTCTGGTATTGTTTCATGGATTCCTCCTCAACTCTAAGCCTTGTTATCAAATTCTCCATGGTTAGTTCCTTTGATTTGTGTCAGAGGATATTCTTGAAGTCTTTCCAACTAGGTGGTAACTTGTCAATCATCACAGCTACTTGAAATTGCTCATCAAGAGGTATACCCTCTGAAATGATGTCATGAACAATGTGTTGTAACTCATGTGATTGATTAGTTACCAGCTTGTCGTTGATCATGGTGTATTTGAGATAGCGACTGAATGCGAATTTCTTTGAGCCAGCCTCATCCGTGTCATATTTCTTTTGCAATGCCTCCCAAACGGATCTACCCGTATCGGACTGTAAGTATATAGTTTTTCAAATAGCCCATTCAAGATGAAATTCCTACACTTAAAGTCGGCATCCTTCCAGTCTGAAATGTTATCTAAGATTTTCTCTTTTTCATGAACATCAACTAGTAGGGCAGTCGTTGCTAAGAACATAGGCAACTTCCTTCAGCGAAAGGTAGAAAAACATCTTGTTCTTCCATCGCTTGAAGTTGAGGCCAGCAAATTTTTTGGGTTTGTTTTATCATACTTGCAGTCAGATACTACAACCATTACAGATTACTAATAAAAATAACTTCTTAAAATTGTTGAGAAAATGATTAGTAAACCTGAATACCTCAAATCAACTTTCTGAAAGTAGCGCACGGTTCTGGAATAAATTGAATTGATTATCTTTGACTGCAGCAAGAAGAAAGTGTGAGAACGGTTCGATGTGTGGATTGCACTTTTTTTAAGAAGTTATTCGGTCGATTCTGGAGATGAACCGTTGATCACCAAACACTTCCCCCAGGATACAACAAGCTTCTATTTACAGTGTTGCATAATACTCCAGTGGCAACACGTACCAACTTGCACCCAAAAAAGAAAAAAGGAATCGCTCAATAACTGAAAGTTGGAAGAAATACTGTTTTCTCTGCATTTTCTTTTTAACAGAAATCTTCTTTTTGTAACTAAAGAAGAGAAAAATGTTTCCTTTATTTTTGCCATTAAAAACATGATTTATTTTCATCATAACAGATTCTTTACTGCCATAAAAATGTTTCATTGAATTTTTCATTACTGGTAAAAAATGACTAGTAGCATTTGATGAGGAAAACATTTTTAATCTGTTCAAATTCCAAAAATTTAAAGCCAATATTTTTTTTAAGAAACCCCTACGACCCGGTCGGTTAAACATATATAAATATCTATATATATATATGAAAGATGGGAATTGATCCTCCAACATCACGTGAGCCCATAACTTTAACTATTGGGCCACAAGATAATATTGACAATTAACAATAAAATAAGAGTTTTGTTATAAATAAATTATTTAGTGTGAATTGTCTATTGAACTCCCCCCACTCTTTTCACATTCTCCACCACCACCACTACATTCATTCATATTTATTCATATGTAATAATTATGTAATTATCTCTTTGTATTCTTTGTAAGCCTATAAATAGGCCATTGGGTGAATCATTTGTAGAGAGATGAGAAACCTATGAATGAGAATAATCTTCTTTCATCTTGTCTCTTTTTTCATTGTTTATTGTTTCTATTCTTTTATAATACGTTATCAGCACGAGGCTCTACTTCAACTATTCGAGAGCTGCTAAATTAGGGATCAACTGATGAAGGTTCAGTCGAAGTTCCCTGAGATCATAAAAGAGGTGAGGGGAAATGGTTGCTTAATGCACTGGACTTGAACAGCAAAGCTCTATCCCCTGCATCTGCTTATGATATATGCCTGAAGTTGAAGGAAAGAGGGATCCTTGCAAAGCCAACACATGACACTATAATTCGATTGGCTCCTCCACTATCTATAAGGTAAGCATCTATCAGCCTAAGAGTTTCCATCAGACAAAATGATGATTATAAGAACTCGGTTCCGCTTTCTACTACATAGGCCAGCTAATGTTAATGATTTCCCCATAGAATTTTGTTTGCCTATTTTATAGGTTGCACAGGTTAAGATATGTCATTCAGATACTAGTTGTTTAAAGTGATTTTGTTAGTTGCTATTATGTGTTTTTTTATTATTTTATTTTAGTGAAGTAACTATTAGGAAACAAGTAAACAGGATTATTAAATCAATTAATCTTCCTACTTGACAATTTTATAATTTTGAACTGTAAAGATATGTTATTCACAAATTTTATTTCTTTTATCTACTTGATAGCTATGATGCTCATATTAATCTCAATTAAATAGTAATTTCTAGCTTGAAATAATTATAAGTTGTTTGGTATTATCTGGTAGTCTGCTACCATCGTATTAACAATGTATACCTCCACTTCTTCATACCATTGAAAGTACATCAAATAATATTTAAACAATGAACTTTTGACTTAATAGGTGTGTATATTCTTAATGGTGTTGCCATATTTCACACCAAATCATGAATCATGCAAACACAAATCAGTTTATTAGAAAAAATATGATTTATTGATGGAACGGGTTTCCTGGTTATTTTAGTTATCTAGGAAATGTCAATCTGACCTGTCCCTTCTCGTTTTTCTATTATTTGCCCACAACCAAAAATAACAAGAAACCTGATAAGAGACGAGATGCAGGGTTAATTTTTTTTTCTTTATTTAGATTATGAATATGTATCAATCCAAGATTAAAGTTGGGGATATATGTCTTGCAGACAGTGCTACTACACACACCATTCTTAAAGATAAGAAATATTTTTGTAATCTGAGAAATGATCAAGCACATGTCAATACCATATCAGGCTGTGCATAAATAATTGAAGGCTCTGGAAGAACAAATTTTATAATGCCAAAAGGCACAAAATTCATAATTGAAAATGAATTATTTTTGCCTAAGTCTCAAAGAAACTTATTAAGTTTTAAAGATATTCGTCTAAATGGATATCATATTGAGACTATGAATGAAAGGTATTAAATATTTTTGTATTACCTCAACTATGATGGGCAAAAAGTGTGTGTTAGTAAAATTACCAACTTTCTCATTTGGATTGTATTATACAACTATAAGAATGGATGAATCATATATTACAGTAAATATGAAGTTTACTGATACTGTAAACCAGAAGTTTACAGATATATTTAAGGTTCGGCATGATCGGTTAGGTCATCCCTGTTCAACAATGATGCGGAAAATTATTGAGAAATCATGTGGTCATTCATTGAAAAACCAGATGATTTTTCAATCCCATGAATTTTCTTGTGTTGCCTGTTCCAAAGGAAAATTAATTACAAGGCCCTCACCAGCCAAAATAAAGAACGAATCACTATCATTTTTAGAACGAATTCATGGTGATATATGTGGTCCGATTAATCCTCCATGTGGACCGTTTTGGTATTTTATGGTTCTAATTGACGCATCAACTCCATGGTCACATGTGTGTTTATTATCATCTCGTAATTTGGCTTTTGCAAGATTACCTGCACAAATAATTTGTAACGCCCCGAATCCCAAATTACTGAATTCGAGACGTTCTACAGGATCTTTTCGCTTCCTTCACATACACTTTTACAAGGAATTTTAAAACTTTTCTTTTACATCAGAGTTTACAACACATTACATTTGAATTTACACAGCGGAAGCAAAATATACAATATTTACATAAATGAACAACAACATAATGAACTCTTTATGCATCCATTCCTCTTACATGTAATTATATCCTGCATAAAAACTGTGGGTACGTCAGTTTATTCAACCGACGATAATTATACATGGCCATCATCTCTACGCCAGAAACAGTATAATGAATCTCATTTCTTACAAATCACAAACTTGTTCAACATAAGCATGCAAATAAGAGGGAACTTTTAATGATGTCGTGTCGTGATTGTGCACTTAAATCCTTAATGCAATTTATTTAATTAACATGACACTAATGCGCACTTGTTCGAATTCTATGCATCCCATACTACATAGGTTCGAGGGCAAGCCTCTTAATCGATCTTCATTTTTGTAGGGTTCATCCCCCGCCATGACTTATTCTACTTCTGTAATTCCAATGAGTATCCTAGATGAATCTATGAGTACAAGCATGTATCCTGGCCCCTGGAGTAGAATTTCGTGCCATGTCTTGACTCGTCAAGCATGCATTCTGCGACAATTCAGCCTCCTCCCTGAACACACTCCTCTTGCAGTCACCAAAACATCCCACAAGCGTGACTAGAGTCCGATCATTACTGAGTTGTGCCCGCGCCATGTCTTGACGCATCAAGCATGCATTCTGCGGCTCACACACCCGCACCGTACCCTAGCTCTCATACTCATATTTTTCTCTCACCTTCATCACCTCCACACTATGTATTTAAGTTACATTAGAATCATGAATAAAAATCAAGCTCTAGAGTTAGCCTCTCCATCAACCGGACTTATCATTTCATTTCACTTGACCAACCTGGTCTAATTCTCAATATCATTTCATTCACTGCCGGGGAGACTTAGCTACTCTTTGTTCAATTTCAAATTCACAATATCCAATGGAGCATCATCAGCTCATAATTCATTTTAGAGTCTCACAGACTTTCTCATCATGTTTAGCCTTTCATAATTATTCATTTAGTTCCCAATTCTCATTTATGATTCCTTTCACATAATTCATACAGCCATAACCAGAATCCATCAATAAAAGCATAAAGTTCATCATTACCAACAGTAAATAACATGAATCAAATTATCAAAAGTCCGCTCCTGTACAGTCGACTTGGAAAAGTACCAGTCGACTTATACAGTCACATACAAATTCCTCATAAAAGCTCGGGATAGTCGACTGTTGCACTCAACCAGTCGCCTGTCCCGCAACCGTTCATATTCACTATATTATCCACATAACAGTCGACTGTTCAGTAATCAGTCGTCTGTCCTGGAGATTTCAAACAGCATAATTTCTAAGTCCAGATCAGTCGACTTGCTACACACATTGGTCGACTGGACAGATCCATTTTCAATTTAAAGAGATTAATTACAGTTCTTACGTGTATTTGCATCATGATATCAATTAACAGTATATATCAATTCATGTTTCATAAACAGAGTTCCTCTTGTTCAGTAGCATTCATAGCACAATTTTCCCAGTTATTAACATGCTCTTTTAGAGAAAACTACTCTAAACATGCATTCACATTGCTCATACTTACTTACGACAATGGAGATATAAATCTCAAGTTATCATCATGGGTCTACATAAATAGAATATCTTTATTCAGGGAACTTTCAAACAGTCACATTCAGAACGAAGCACCAGTCGACTTAACACCAAGTCAGTCGACTGCGCCGACAACTTCAGATATTTATCACCTTTAGTTCTTTTTATTGGTTTACCTTCCCTCCATCATATGTGTCATAGGGAAAAACATACATTTAATAATCACGCCATCATGGCTATTCATACACATTTTATCAGCACATTATGAAAAGTAATGTCTCGTATCAGTCGGCTGGCTCATATGGCAGTCGACTGTACCGACAGTCTCGCCTCAAATTTAATAGCATGTTCAAGCAATTAATACCACATTCAATTCACTTTTGTAACATGGTATCAATCATGACAATTATAGTATTATTCCTACGTTAGAAGTCTTGAGAAACACCCACCTTTTATGAAGAAAAATAACGAAATCCCGCAAGTCCTTCAATATAGCGCAGCACTTCTTGTTCCTTTGTTCCACTCCGACTCCTCAGCAATGCTGCTTGCCTCCACAGGAAACTCCCACACAACTCACAGATACTCTCTATAATCTCAGGAAATTTTAGTGTAAAAGAGATAGGGAATAGGAAGGGGTATTTATATAGAAGATAAATAGGATGAAGGGTTGAGATCTATTAGGGAGTTGGAGGATTAAGGGCTGAGATTGATTTGGGGGTTGTAAAAACTACCCACAACTCAGGATAACTACCCATGATCCTAGCCACTTCTCTTCCCAAAACCGGCCAAGGATTTGTGCCTAATACACGTGTACATTGAGTGCACGTGTAAGCACAAGTCACACACAAATATACCCGGAATTTAATGGAGAAAGAAATGTTACATTACAAGTTATAGAAGATAATAAGAGGGTTTAAAATTCAATTTGGGCCAAAATAAAGAAAGTAAACAAATTAACATTGGGCTTTAAAGCAAGTATTTTATAGGGAAAAATATAATTTATTCATCATTAGCCACATGCTACACAAGTATACTATAAAAGAGAAATAATCTTTAAATATTTAGGAAAAAGTCGGGGTATTACATCACTCCCTCCTTAGAATAGTTCCGTCCCCGGAACTACAGCCAAGAACGAGACGAAGAAAACACAACAAGAAGAGATACAAAAATATAAAGATACAAAATACAAAATACAATCAACAAGACAATCAAGCAAAAAGCTCAGGATAGTCCTTCAACATCTTCTCCTCAGATTCCCAAGTAGCCTCTTCAACCAAGTGGTTTCTCCAGACTACCTTGACCATCGGTATCGTCTTATTCCTCAAGACCTTCTCCCTACGATCAACAATCTCAACAGGAGTCTCGATGTAATTCAGGTCTAACTGCAAACCTTCCGGCACTTCAGGCAAATGATGACTCGGGTCTGGAATATAACCTCTCAACATAGACACATGGAAGACATTGTGCACCTGAGACAACTCTTCCGGTAATTCAAGCCGGTAAGCAATTTTCCCGATCCTTTTCAATATCTTATATGGGCCTATAAATCTCGGGGTTAACTTCCCGCCTTTGCCAAACCGAACCACACCTTTACTGGGTGATACCTTCAGAAAGACGAAGTCACCAACCTCAAACTCAAGGTCCCTTCTCCGGTTGTCTGCATAGCTTTTCTGCCTGCTCTGAGCTTCCACCAACCTCTTCCTGATCAGATCAATCTTCTCAGAAGTTAGCTGCACAAGCTCAGGACCAAACAACTGACGCTCCCCAACCTCATACCAACACACAGGAGTCCTGCACTTCCTGCCATACAAAGCTTCATACGGCGCCATCCCGATGCTAGCCTGAAAACTGTTGTTGTAGGCAAACTCTACCAAAGGTAAATGCCTTTCCCAACTGCCTCCGAAGTCTAGTATACAACACCGAAGCATATCCTCAAGAATACGGTTGACTCTCTCGGTCTGCCCATCGGTCTGTGGATGAAAAGCAGTGCTGAAATCTGTCTTGGTACCCAAAGCTGCCTGAAGACTCCTCCAGAAATGCGAAGTAAACCGCGCATCTCGATCAGACACAATAGTCGAAGGAACGCCATGAAGTCGGACAATCTCACCAACATACAACTCAGCCAACTTGTCCATCGAAGCCGTGAGTTTCATCGCCAAAAAGTGAGCGGACTTGGTAAGTCGATCGACTATAACCCAAATAGCATCATTGCCTTTAGAACTCTTAGGCAATCCCATGATGAAATCCATACTGATGTTATCCCACTTCCATTCCGGAATAGGTAACGGCTGTAATAGACCTCCGGGTCTCTGATTTTCGGCTTTGACTTGCTGACAAACCTCACACTTCGCGACAAATTCGGCCACATCCCGCTTCAAACCTGACCACCAGAAATGCTGTTTGATGTCTTTGTACATCTTAGTACTCCCAGGATGTACTGACAAAAGAGTAGCATGCGCCTCCTGAAGAATACTCTCTTTCAGGTCTGCCTGATCTGGAACACACAGCCTATCTCCGAACCACAGCACTCCATCTCTGGTCTGAAATCCGGGCAACCTGCCAGCACTAACCTGCTCCTTCATCTCCAAAATATCAGCATCAACTTCCTGACTTGCAAAGATCCTTGCATTCAAAGTAGGCTGAAGCTTCAACTGAGATAAAGATGCTCCCAATCCTTGCAAGACAACTTCAATACCTGCTCGATCCAACTCCTCAATCAGATGCCTCTGAGTCGTAATCAAGCTGGCTAAACTGCTCTTGCGACTAAGTGCATCAGCAACAACATTAGCCTTTCCAGGATGATACTTGATCTCAGGTCGCATATCCTCGAGCACTTCCAGCCATCTCCGCTGTCTTAGATTGAGATCCCTCTGCTGGTAGATATACTTCAAGCTCTTATGATCCGTGTACATGTTCAACTTCTCACCATACACGTAGTGCCTCCATTGCTTCAAAGCAAAGATAATCGCAGCCAGCTCTAGATCATGAGTCGGATAATTCTTCTCATGCGGTCGTAGTTGCCTAGACCCATAAGCGATTACTTTACCCTCTTGCATTAAGACACATCCAAGCCCCCGATGTGAAGCATCGCTATAGACATCATACTCAACTCCTGCTCTAGGCAAAGCCAAAATAGGTGCAGTAGTCAGTCTATCCTTCAACTCCTGAAAACTCGCCTCACATTGCTCGGTCCACTTGAAGCTCACATTCTTCTTGGTCAACTCGGTAAGCGGTACAGCTATCTGAGCATAACCTTGAATGAATCGCCGATAATATCCAGTCATCCCAAGGAAACTTCTGACTTCCTTCACTGTAGTAGGCCTAGCCCAATCTCTCACTGCCTCTATCTTCTGAGGGTCAGTTGCCACTCCCTCCTTAGAAAGGATGTGACCTAGGAATGCCACTTCAGATTTCCAGAAATCACACTTGGATAACTTGGCATACAACCTCTGCTCTTCCAACTTCTGCAAAACTGCTGCCAGATGCTCGGTGTGCTCCGCCTCAGACTTGGAGTACACGAGAATATCGTTGATAAACACCACGACGAAAGAATCAATAAACGGCCTCAGAACTCTGTTCATCAAGTCCATGAAGATTGTGGGTGCATTCGTCACTCCGAATGGCATAACTAAGAATTCGTAATGCCCATGCCGAGTTCTAAATGCAGTCTTATGCACATCTTCAGTTTTCACTCGCACTTGGTGATATCCTGATCGAAGATCTATTTTGGAGAACACAGCTGCTCCTTGTAGACGGTCGAACAAGTCATCAATTCGAGGAATCAGATGCTTATTCTGAATAGTGACCTTATTCAGCTCCCGGTAATCGATACACATCCTCATCGATCCATCCTTCTTCTTTACCAAAAGCACTGGTGCTCCCCAAGGTGACGCACTAGGTTGAATAAAGCCTTTTCCCAACAGTTCCTCAATCTGCCGTTTCACTTCATCCTGCTCCACTGGAGCCATCCTATACGGTGCCTTAGAAATGGGTGCACTTCCCGGTTGAACAGTGATGCTGAACTCTACATCACGATGCGGAGGTAACCCAGGAAAGTCTTCCAAGAACACAGTCGGATAGTCCCGAACCACAGGAATCCCTTGCAATTCCACAGGAGTCTCTTCCTTGCGGATAGTTGCCACCAGCTTAGAATACTTCAACTTCCCTTGGAAAGTGACTTCAGGTCCACCTGGAGCCTTCACTGTCACCGTCTTGGTCTTGCACTCGATGCTTGCACTGTACACCGACATCCAATCAATGCCAATGATAACATCGACTCCCAAGATAGTCAGCTCGATCAGATCAATGCCAAAGATTCGATCCCCAATCACTATCTCGCAATCAGCATAGTACCGATCAGTGGTCAAAGTTTCCCCTGATGGCGTAGCTACTGCTAAGATCTTGCCTGGAAAAATCTTCGGTTCAACTCCCAACACTTTAGCAAACTTTGGAGACACAAAAGTATGAGAGGATCCAGTATCAAACAACACCACAGCTTCCTTTCCATTAATATAGAGTTCTCCTGTTACATAACATACATCATTACATAACAGTTTCACACTATGAACGGGAAGAAGAAATGAGAAAAGAAATCACACTAAACATCAGCCCTCGTACCAGAGATGACCTGATCCGCCTCCTCAGCATCAGCTTCTGTCAAAGCAAATACTCGCCCTGACTGGTACGGCCTCTTCCCAGTCTGCTGTATTGGCACATTGTGATTGCCAGCCCGTGGTTTGAGACATCGAGATTGGTAATGTCCCACTTCACCACAGTTAAAGCAAGTGACTACAGAAGGTCTCCCTGCATCGTTTCCAGATCTTCCAGCTACACTGACAGCGTTTGCCCCTGTCGGTTTGAACTTCTGTGCAGATGGTTGCCCCTTGAAACTCCCCGATGGCGCGGGCCTCTTCCCAGACTGCCAGTTGCTCTTCTGGTGCTGAGCCACATGGAACTGCTCCATATCTGCCTCCGTTGCTGCCGCCCTCTTCACCAGCTTATCGAATCTCCTGATACCAAGAGGTATCATGCGAGACCTCAAGCTCGGCCTCAGACCATGCTCGAACTTGCGAGCCTTCTTCGCTTCATCCATCACCAGTTCTGGAGCATACCTGGAGAGCTGAGTGAACTTAGTCTCATACTCCCTTACTGACATGCTGCCTTGCTGAAGTGACAGAAACTCCATGGCCTTTTTCTCCTGGACGTCGGAGGGGAAATAATGGCTACGGAATTCTTCCAGAAATTCCTCCCAGCCAAGCAACAAGCCGCCCATAGTCCTCTTCATCGACTGCCACCAAACAGCCGCATCCTTCTCCAACTGCAAAGTCGCCAACTTGACCTTGCTGCCCTCCGGTGTTTCCAACACCTCGAAGATTGTCTCCACTTGCCGAATCCAGTTATCGGCCGCATCCGGGTCTGACTTTCCCTCGAACACTGGTGGTTTCATTCTCTTGAACGATTCCACTAGTTTAATTGCCTCGGGTACTGGATTGACCGGCCCCCTTCCTTGGTTTGCAGCCACTGCATTCAGCGTCTGGTAAACCCTTGCAAACTCGGCCTCAAGGTCCAAACCTTCCCCATTCCTTGCTCCTCTTCTCGACATATTCTGATGCAAAAGATCCGTCAAATTCGAAGTATATAACAAGAATTTAAACCAACTTTCATTTCATTGAATTTCAAAGTTTATACATTCGAATTTAAAAAAACATTTTAACATCAGAACAGAAGAAAAAATAGAAACTAGGACAATCTAATCTCTACGGGTCCTCTTCGCTGCTCGAAGTTCATCCCGCAGTTCATCCACCTCATCCTTCAGCACATCAGTCAGGTTCTTTTTCTTCTCAAGTTCCCAAATCCGATGGCTAAGAACAGAATAGTCAGCATTCCGCTTCTCCATCTGAGCCTCCAAAACTCCAACTCTATACTTCAAGGTATCCACTTGCCTCTGCAGAGAAGCCACAGCGCTACCCAGAACTGGTCCCTTTTCTTCATCGGAAGAAGAAGAATCGTCAGGTGAGTTCGGCGGTGGGGTGATCTCTCGAGATTCAGGGTACTCCTCATCATCAGAATCAGCTTGCCCGGGGTGATACTCGTCCTCAGAATCAGCCTGTCCAGGATGGTACTCTTCCTCGATAATATGCCAGTCGTCGCCTCCAGCAGGGTCGAAGTGATCAGCCATCTTAGAAATAGAGAGGAAGGAGCATAAATCATAGAGCAACACAAATGTAAGTCACTTACATTTAAATCTCTAAATCCAAACACACACTCTAATGTCCACATCTAGGGTGTCGTTCCTTATAAATTTGTACAAGTGTGAAAGCATAGAAAGCGTGGCTCTGATACCACTCTGTAACGCCCCGAATCCCAAATTACTGAATTCGAGACGTTCTACAGGATCTTTTCGCTTCCTTCACATACACTTTTACAAGGAATTTTAAAACTTTTCTTTTACATCAGAGTTTACAACACATTACATTTGAATTTACACAGCGGAAGCAAAATATACAATATTTACATAAATGAACAACAACATAATGAACTCTTTATGCATCCATTCCTCTTACATGTAATTATATCCTGCATAAAAACTGTGGGTACGTCAGTTTATTCAACCGACGATAATTATACATGGCCATCATCTCTACGCCAGAAACAGTATAATGAATCTCATTTCTTACAAATCACAAACTTGTTCAACATAAGCATGCAAATAAGAGGGAACTTTTAATGATGTCGTGTCGTGATTGTGCACTTAAATCCTTAATGCAATTTATTTAATTAACATGACACTAATGCGCACTTGTTCGAATTCTATGCATCCCATACTACATAGGTTCGAGGGCAAGCCTCTTAATCGATCTTCATTTTTGTAGGGTTCAATCCCCTGCCATGACTTATTCTACTTCTGTAATTCCAATGAGTATCCTAGATGAATCTATGAGTACAAGCATGTATCCTGGCCCCTGGAGTAGAATTTCGTGCCATGTCTTGACTCGTCAAGCATGCATTCTGCGACAATTCAGCCTCCTCCCTGAACACACTCCTCTTGCAGTCACCAAAACATCCCACAAGCGTGACTAGAGTCCGATCATTACTGAGTTGTGCCCGCGCCATGTCTTGACGCATCAAGCATGCATTCTGCGGCTCACACACCCGCACCGTACCCTAGCTCTCATACTCATGTTTTTCTCTCACCTTCATCACCTCCACACTATGTATTTAAGTTACATTAGAATCATGAATAAAAATCAAGCTCTAGAGTTAGCCTCTCCATCAACCGGACTTATCATTTCATTTCACTTGACCAACCTGGTCTAATTCTCAATATCATTTCATTCACTGCCGGGGAGACTTAGCTACTCTTTGTTCAATTTCAAATTCACAATATCCAATGGAGCATCATCAGCTCATAATTCATTTTAGAGTCTCACAGACTTTCTCATCATATTTAGCCTTTCATAATTATTCATTTAGTTCCCAATTCTCATTTATGATTCCTTTCACATAATTCATACAGCCATAACCAGAATCCATCAATAAAAGCATAAAGTTCATCATTACCAACAGTAAATAACATGAATCAAATTATCAAAAGTCCGCTCTGTACAGTCGACTTGAAAAAGTACCAGTCGACTTATACAGTCACATACAAATTCCTCATAAAAGCTCGGGATAGTCGACTGTTGCACTCAACCAGTCGCCTGTCCCGCAACCGTTCATATTCACTATATTATCCACATAACAGTCGACTGTTCAGTAATCAGTCGTCTGTCCTGGAGATTTCAAACAGCATAATTTCTAAGTCCAGATCAGTCGACTTGCTACACACATTGGTCGACTGGACAGATCCATTTTCAATTTAAAGAGATTAATTACAGTTCTTACGTGTATTTGCATCATGATATCAATTAACAGTATATATCAATTCATGTTTCATAAACAGAGTTCCTCTTGTTCAGTAGCATTCATAGCACAATTTTCCCAGTTATTAACATGCTCTTTTAGAGAAAACTACTCTAAACATGCATTCACATTGCTCATACTTACTTACGACAATGGAGATATAAATCTCAAGTTATCATCATGGGTCTACATAAATAGAATATCTTTATTCAGGGAACTTTCAAACAGTCACATTCAGAACGAAGCACCAGTCGACTTAACACCAAGTCAGTCGACTGCGCCGACAACTTCAGATATTTATCACCTTTAGTTCTTTTTATTGGTTTACCTTCCCTCCATCATATGTGTCATAGGGAAAAACATACATTTAATAATCACGCCATCATGGCTATTCATACACATTTTATCAGCACATTATGAAAAGTAATGTCTCGTATCAGTCGGCTGGCTCATATGGCAGTCGACTGTACCGACAGTCTCGCCTCAAATTTAATAGCATGTTCAAGCAATTAATACCGCATTCAATTCACTTTTGTAACATGGTATCAATCATGACAATTATAGTATTATTCCTACGTTAGAAGTCTTGAGAAACACCCACCTTTTATGAAGAAAAATAACGAAATCCCGCAAGTCCTTCAATATAGCGCAGCACTTCTTGTTCCTTTGTTCCACTCCGACTCCTCAGCAATGCTGCTTGCCTCCACAGGAAACTCCCACACAACTCACAGATACTCTCTATAATCTCAGGAAATTTTAGTGTAAAAGAGATAGGGAATAGGAGGGGGTATTTATATAGAAGATAAATAGGATGAAGGGTTGAGATCTATTAGGGAGTTGGAGGATTAAGGGCTGAGATTGATTTGGGGGTTGTAAAAACTACCCACAACTCAGGATAACTACCCATGATCCTAGTCACTTCTCTTCCCAAAACCGGCCAAGGATTTGTGCCTAATACACGTGTAAGCACAAGTCACACACAAATATACCCGGAATTTAATGGAGAAAGAAATGTTACATTACAAGTTATAGAAGATAATAAGAGGGTTTAAAATTCAATTTGGTCCAAAATAAAGAAAGTAGACAAATTAACATTGGGCTTTAAAGCAAGTATTTTATAGGGAAAAATATAATTTATTCATCATTAGCCACATGCTACACAAGTATACTATAAAAGAGAAATAATCTTTAAATATTTAGGAAAAAGTCGGGGTATTACATAATTCGGTTGCGGGCACATTTTCTTGATTATCCGATAAAGACAATTCGTCTTGATAATGCTGGTGAATTTACATCCCAATCTTTTATGAATTATTGTATGTCAATTGGGATAAAAGTGGAACATCCAGTAGCTTATGTTCACACTCAAAATGGTTTGGATCCAATGGATTGCTAGACCAATGCTTATGAAATCAAATCTCCCCGTTTGGGCCTGGGGACATGCTGTTTTACATGCAGCACAACTTATACGCATCCGGCCAACTAGTTATAATGATAATTCTCACTTACAATTGGTTCATGGTCAGGAACCAAATATTTTCCATTTAGGAATTTTCGGATGTGCGGTATATGTCCCAATTAAACCACCACAACGCACAAAAAATGGGACCTCAAAGGAGGACGGGAATATATGTTGGGTATGAATCTCCATCTATAATCAAGTATATTGAATCGACGACTAGAGATTTGTTTACTGCAAGGTTTGCAGATTGTCACTTTGATGAATCACTATTCCCAACATTAGGGGGAGATAATAAAGTGTTGGAAAAAGAGATTTCATGAAATGAATTATCATTGAAAAGTTTAGATCCTCGAACAAAAGAAAGTGAATTAGAAGTTCAAAGGATAATTCATTTGCAAGGTATTGCAAATCAACTGCCAGACGCATATACTGACCACAAAAGAATAACAAAATCTCATATTCCAGCTGTGAATGCTCCTGTCAAAATTGATATCCCTGAAGGGTAACCTATAATTGCTAGTGAGTCTAAGGCACGCTTGAAGTGTGGTAGACTACTTGGTAACAAAGATAAACATCTCGAAAAAGAAAAGGAGCAAATAACCATGATTGTCAAATCGAGGATGTCTCTCCAGAAGAGAACATTGACATAGTTAATAATGAAGAGAATCAGGTACCTGAAATTAATGAAAATGAAGAGATCTCGATTAACAATGTCATTACGGGAAGAAGAAGATGGGACTGGAATAATATAATTATCGACAATATTTTTGTATATAATATAGCGCGCAATATTATAAATGAAAACGAGGATCATGAACCTACCTTTGTGGAAGCGTGTAGAAATAGAAATGATTGGCTAAAATGGAAAGAGACAATTAAGTCTGAATTACACTCGTTTAAAAAACGAGGAGTTTTTGGACCTGTAGTCCGAGCACCATAAAAAGATCAAACCAGTAGACTATAAATGGGAATCTGTACGAAAAAGAAATGAACGAAATGAGATTACTAGATATAAAGCACGGCTTGTCGTACAAGATTTTACCCAGATGCTTGGTGTTGATTATGAAGAGACATATTCTCCTGTGGTGGATGCAATAACATTTCGATATTTGATATGTCTGGAAGTACATGAAAGACTTGAAATGCGCCTCATGGATGTGGTGACAGCCTATTTGTATGGTTCGTTAGACCATGATATATATATGAAAATCCCTGAAGGATTTAAAGTGCCAGAAGCACATAATGATAATTCCCGAGAAATTTACTCAATTAAGTTAAAACAAGCGTTATATGGATTGAAACAATCAGGACGGACGTGGTATAACCGTCTGAGTGAATTTTTAATAAAAGAGGGTTATAATAATGATCCTATATGCCCATGTGTCTTTATAAAAGGTTTAGGATCAAAATTTGTTATAATTGTTGTTTATGTTGATGATTTAAATATCATCGGAACTCCTGAAGAGTTATTACAAGCCGTGCAATGTTTAAAGAGAAAATTTGAAATGAAAGACCTTGGAAAAACAAGACATTGTTTAGGTCTTCAAATTGAACATTTGAAAGATGGGATTTTCTTGCATCAATCCACTTATCTGGAAAAAGTACTTAAAAGGTTTTACATGGATAAAGCTCATCCCTTAAGTACTCTCATGGTAGTGAGGTCATTAGATGTTAATAAAGATGTGTTTAGACCTTGTGAGGAACATAAAAAACTACTTGGTTCTGAAGTACCATATCTTAGTGCCATTAGAGCATTGATGTATCTTGCTAACAATACACGTCCTGATATATTTTTTGCGGTCAATTTATTGGCAAGATATAGTTCCTCACCAACTCAAAGACATTGGAATGGTGTGAAACATATATTTAGATATCTTTGAGGGACCATGGATATGGGCTTGTATTATTCTAACCAGTCCAAATTAGATTTAACTGGGTATGCAAATACAGGATATTTATCTGATCCACATAATGCCCGATCTCAACTTTTATATGTGTTCACCTATCACCCCAAAATTTTGGAAATTCTTCTTCTTCACTCATATAGAATCAAGCGAACAGCCGAAACATATTTCACCAGAAATTCTTCTTCACTCATGTTTCAATTAAAAGGGTGAAATCATTGTTAACCAAATAGAATCAAGCGACAATCCAGATGATTGCTCGCTATGACCCTATCACCCCAACTTTTGGAAAGGATGGTAGAATTGATCGAGATTCGAGATACGACTTTTGAAGGTCCTAATCGGATGATCTCGTCAGGCGGAGAGATAATATACGCTGCACTCTTTTTCCCATCACCAAGTTTTGTCCCGCTGGGTTTTCTTGGTAAGGTTTTCAACGAGGTAGCATCTTCCTTGCATATCATTGTTAAAGATTATGTACTCTTTTTCCTTCACTACGGTTTTTCCCATTTGGGTTTTATCTAGTAAGGTTTTAACGAGGCATATTCTTATTTACATTCAATAGACATTCAAGGGGGAGTGTTATAAATAAATTATTTATTGTGAATTGTCTATTGAACTCCCCCCACTCTTTTCACATTCTCCACCACCACCACTACATTCATTCATATCTATATAATAAAATACAAAGAAAGCTATCAAGTGGCTCTCCTTCAATCCCCTCAAAATCAAAGGCCCATATCTAACATCAAAAAACATATTTGCCCCCCAAAAGTTTTCCCCCAAAATTCAAATTTAAATCCCCCACCCAAAACAACTCCTTTATTTATTTAATTATTTCTTTCTCTCTCTCCCTTTCTCTTCTATTCAAAAAATATAGAAAATAAAAATCTTAATTTAAAAAAAAATAAAACCAAAAAATGTAAAATTTTAAAAACTTTTAAAATAATTCAAAAAATCAAAAACTTATAAAAAAAATTTAAAATAATTTTTTTAAAAAAAATATTAATTTTTTTTTAAAAAAAATTAATTTTTTTTTAAAAAAAATTAATTTTTTTTCGAATTTTAGAAATAAAACTTTAAAATTTTAAAAATAAATGTTTAGATTATTGGTATTGTAGATACCTTCACACCTGCACTTGCGTTACCATTGTATTTAGACATGCTCATAGTGGTTATGGGATTAGAGTAAGTTCTATAAAACCTATATAATAATATTCTTGCATAACTATTACAAGCATCTAAAATTGATGCTGAAGTTAAAAAAAACTCTATCCAGTGTTTTCAACAAACTATATGCATTTCAGGTAAGTTCAAGCTAATGATCAGGAAGACGATAATTGAGCTTAAAGGTAGATATACTGCCTCCACATAGAATATGTTTACTACTTCAATTAATTTGCTGGACCTCCAAAACTATTTTATATAATCAAACCAGGTGCACCGTTCCGAAGACGTGCCGTAGGCAAGTGTCAACGGGCAAACCTAGTTTATTCATATGTAATAATTATGTAATTGTCTCTTTGTATTCTTTGTAAGCCTATAAATAGGCCATTGGGTGAATCATTTGTAGAGAGATAAAAAATCTATGAATGAGAATAATCTTCTTTCATCTTGTCTCTATTTTCATTGTTTATTGTTTCTATTCTTTTATAATAAGTTTTAAATGGATACTAAATTTCAACATTTTTGAATCCATGTGGGAGTGAAAACCGAAATAAAAATATCACTACAACCGAAGAAACCTGATTTTTCTATGAAGAAAATGATCTAAAATCATTGATTAGTTGACTAAGAACATACCCAAAGCCTGTATTTGTAGAATATGTAAGATCCCAGCGCAATTCCAACCACACAGGCTAGCACCACAAGTGTCATGGCACTCATGGTTGCATCAACGACAATGACACATTAGGTGGACCCAGAACATCGTCTATATTGGAAATTGCTCCGCTTAAGGCTCGGAACGAAAAATAAGATTGTGTCCTTTATAGACACGGTTGTATTTGTTAAATATATTAATTAAATATGATATAACATCGGGAGACATAAACCATTACCCCGAAAATTAAATATTACACTATTTTGCTTTATAACACCAAATACTTCGTATTTTTTATTAAGCATAGTGACAACAATTCTTGTACCTACAAAAAAAAATCAAATCAATTCAAATCAAACACATCTCATCTAAAATGATTTCTTCTTACATTTTTAGAAGCAAGATCATCAATTATATGTTCAATCTCAATATTTTTCAAAATATTTTTTCAATACTTAAAATTACTAATACATTTAACCTATCTCGAGTCATAGTTGTTCACAAATATGATTTTAATAATTTTAATTTTGAAAAGCTTCTTTCCGCAAATGCCACAGTAACAGGCACAATCAATAAAATCCAATAAGCACCCAAAATATTTGGAAACGTATATATATATATATATATATATATATATATATATATATATATTGCAAACTCCATAATTTTAATGGAATGCCATGGTTTATTTATTTCATATGCTTCACTTGGTAAGAATTTCTTGCAATATTTGTAATTCTGAAAGTAAATAATTTACATCAATATCACACATCCCGCCATATTTCAAAATAATTTCAAATTGCATATAACAATTTTTTATTTCGTCATCATCCAATGTAACTAACAGTGATGCATCAAACAAGAAGTCAAATATAGACTCAAAATTTTGCATTTGTTCAAATCTACTCTTCAATTGAGAAAACAATCATATCTACTAAAATAAGAAAATAATCAGTTTTAAAATTTTCTTGAGCAGATTGTTCTCCATTTGTATCAGGAATCTCATCTAAAAGTCTCTTTCTAAAAGCCCTATGTTTTACACGAAATAAGAACTCAATTTCTATTTAAGATGCAACTTATTTAGCTTCAATCATAGCAGAGGTAAATCAACTTTCTCTATATTTTTTAGAAAATGAAACCAACCCTTCCAAGATTTTAATTGCAACATCAAGAAGCATATCTTGTGTCTGCAATTTTTTACTAACTAAGTTTATCTTGTACAAAATTTTATGCCAAAAAACCAAACTTAAAATAAAATCAAAATTTAAAAATTCACCTGATGCTAATTTCTCAGCATCTCAACTCACTTTAGATTCATCAGAAATTTCTGCTGATATAATTAAAACTTATTGAACCATTAATTAGCAAACATGAATGTAAAAAGAAAAAATAAGAAATCGAAAACCATCAATTAACAAACATGAATTAAAAAGAAAAATAATAAATAACCATTAATTAGTAAACATGAATATTTAGTAAATTCCTTTTGTTGAGAGTTGAACTCAAGACCTCGCACTTAATAAATAGGCACTCTAACCAACTACGCTAGAAAACCTTTAGCATTCCTAATTTAAACATTAATTAATTAAGAGTGTTATAAACCCATTATATTTACAAATTTTTGTGCCCTTCATCTGAATTGGGTCTTGGCTGACCCTGCAATTTTCTGGCACTTGCAATTAAATCCACTCCATGTGTTCTTGCAAGTACATCCATCACATGCAAGCTCTTCCTTACATTCTTCGACATCTGACCAGAAATAAAAGGGGAATAGGAATCAGAAAATCAGTTTTTAGATGTAACCGTAAAAAGACACCATAAATTTAGCACACTATTTTTTATTTTTTTTTTTTTTTAAGGACAAGGTGGAGTCTGGCCACCCTGTTTCATTAATAAGTGATTAATAAAACAAACTCAGAGTACTGAGCTCACTACAAAGTCCTACGAACAGCACAAACGAACATAAACTCCACCCCAAACATGGGGGGCGGGACAAAAGCAAACTAGCATAGCCGTAAAGAAATACATCATCATCCCCCCAAAAAGACCCTGGGGTGGTGCCAGTGGGCACCTATGATCAGCGTCGACAGTGTTGGCTATCAATCGATGTCGAACCGATCTCGACTTCCTCATCATCAAACTCCTGAACCTGGAATACGCTTGCAATCCGTCCCCTGGGACCTGCTGTGGCCACATTTGCCCAAAATGAAATAAAATGCATAATGTGAGTCAAATTGCCAGAAATACTATTGCAAGTTCTACGAAAGTAAAAATTATTTTTGTCTAGCCAAAGAACCCAGGTCATTGCGGCGATAGTAATATACCACGCTTCTTTCATAAAACCCCTCTCTGACGCGAATTTAGGACCTACCCACAGATCCTCATATACACTAGGGTATTGTGTCGTCCCTAGGGCGCTGAGTACCTCTACGAGTACCGCTTTGCTCCTAGGACACTACAGCAAAAGGTGGTCTCTAGTCTCCAGGGTAGCATGGCAAAACCCGCACTGAGTATCCACATTGGGTTGGCGCTTAGCTAGGTTTTTCCTAGTCAGGATCGCATTATTCAGTACCAACCATAAGAAATCTTTGATTTTAAGCGGGGCTTTCGTTCTGTAGATGACTGCTAACCATTTTGGGATACAACCCCTAAAATGGAAGCGGTTGTACATAAAGTGAACCGTGACTCCACTCCCCAGGATTTCTTATCAGGACCTTGAGAGCAACCAATTCCGGCGTTGGTGATGTAGGTATGAAGTTCCGTTAGTCTAAGCTGAGAGCCTAGGTCAAGCGCTTGTTTGAAAGGAGGCTTCCAGGTGCCCTTTTTCCAGGCTGTGGCCACCGTGCAGTGTGGGTGTGATGCTTGCTCATATAAGTCTGGGAACAGGGTTTTGAGTGTATGATCAGCACACCACTTACCCCACCAAAATCTGGTGAGTCTGCTGTTGCCGATAACTGACTTCACACAGCTATTGAAGGGTTCATAGACCTTAGTGATGCCTTTCCAGAACCAGGAGACCCGGGGGCCTATCCTGAAGCCTAGATTTCCCGTTCCATTACCATGCATATATTCCTGGGCAAATTTTTGCCACCCTTATCCATTAGGGTGGAACACTTTCCACCACCATTTGCCTAGTAGTGGTTCATATCTCGAAGATCGATAATACCTAGGCCTCCATGTATCTTTTTTATACATGCCTTCTCCCATCTGATGAGGTAATATCCTCCTCGTTCTGGATCTACCCCTTTCCAAATGAAGCACTTCCGCGTTCGGTCAATTCTCTAGATTACCCATTGAGGCATTTCAAAAAAGGAGAGATAATAGGTAGGCAGGTTTGAGAGGATGACGTTGATAAGCGTGACTCTCCCTCCCAAGGATAGGGCTTTGCCTTTCCACCCTACTAGCCGTTTGTCAATCCGATCAATAATGGGTAGCCAATCTGCCTTTTTGAGTTTCCCGAGTCTTTGTGGCAATCCTAAGTACTGAATGGGGAAACTCTCGGTGGAGAAATTGAGGACTGTGGCGTGTTCCAGCGCCTCTTTCGGTGTCCGAGTAATGGGAATGAGGGCACTTTGTGGAAGTTAACCCTGAGGCCAAACCAAGCTTCAAAACAATATAGAATTCCCTTGAAGACGGTGGTCTCCCCTAGGTTGCCATTGCCAAATAGAAGAGTATCATCTGCATATTGGAGTATAAAGCACCCTTGGCGATTGGTTCCCTTAGCCACTGGTACGATCCAACCTGCTCTACTGGACTTAGTCATCATGGATCGACGAACGTCAGTCACAATGGTAAAGAGAAGGAGTGAGAGCGGATCACCTTGTCTGAGTCCCCATTTGCAGGGAAATGGGTGCTCTGAAACCCCATTAACCAATACCGCCGTTCTGCTGGTGGTAAGACATGTGTGAATCCATCTGATCCATATCACCCCAAATCCTCTCCCAGCCAGTGCTTCCAACAAATAGTCCCATTCTACGGAGTCATAGGCTTTTCCCAAAATCCAGCTTCAGAAGGTAGCTCTAAGAATTCGACGTGTGACAATGATGGATAGTTTTCTCGGCCGTTGCCATACTGTCCTGAATACATCATCCTTTGATGAATCCCATCTGGTCTTGACTAATGAGGCCATCCATTAACTTTTTCAGTCTGTTGGCTAGAGTCTTGGTAATGATCTTTACAGAGTAGTTAAGGAGGCTAATAGGTCGGAAGTCTCCGACACGTCGGGAGTCTTCTCTCTTAGAAATCAGCATTACCTCCGCAGAGTTAAATCTCCCTAGTTTGAGTTTATACTCGTAGGAGTCTGCGAGCATCTTCAGAAGGTGACCTTTGATCTCCTCCCAGAATATCTGATAAAAAAATATCAGGAAACCATTTGGACCTGGGGCTTTATCTTTTCCCATTTGTTGGACAGCCTCCCAGACCTCCTTCTCAGTGAAGGAAACTTCTAGGGACTGCAATCTAGAGTCGGAGTTATCTGTCTGATCTTACCAGAAATCGTGTTGGAGAGGGGCTCTCACTTCATTGAACCATTCCGGAATCCGAGTGGATTGAGTGAATGAGGTTAGATCTCCGCCGGGCACTGGCAACTCGGTGGAAGAAAGCAATGTTTGCATCTCCCTCTTTGAGCGACGAGATTCTGGACCATTATTGCCATTTGATTTCCTCCATCTTGTAAAGTTGGTCAATTTCATGTCTGAGTTGGAGCAATCGATTCTGCTCTTCCTGTAGTAGGTCCCTAATTTCTTCTGTTTTCTCCAGTTGCTCAATACCGTCCAGTATGGATTCCTTAGCTTGCCAAATCAGCACAAACCTGGTGCGGTTCCATTTCTTGAGCTTTCCTCTAAGTCTTCTTATTTTTTAACACCATACCGCGGTCGCCTCAGAGCCCATTATCGGGCGAGACCAACTCTCGTTGACCATGTGGTGGAACCTTTGGATTTCTAACCAAGCTTTCTCGAACCGAAACTTTGAAGGTTTTCTTTGTTGATCTTTCCCCTGAGGATAGGAAAATAGGCATGTGGTCTGAGGTTGGTTTAGGGAGTGATCTAGTCGCAGCCAACGGGAATTTGGTCTCCCAGTCCGTGGAGACCAAGCCCCTATCTAACTTAGCTAGAATGGGCGCCGCTTGCATGTTAGACCAGGTGAAAAGCCTGTCAGAGATGGGAATATCAACCAAATCCAGGTCTGAGATGACCTCATTAAAAGCTTCCCTGTCGGGGTCGCTGGAACCTCTGCCCCTGTGTTTTGAGGCGAATCTGGTGATGTTGAAGTCGCCCCCCACCATCCAAGGGTGTGGCCAGTGTGCTTTGACCGCTCTAAGTTCCGTCCAGAAGGCCATTCTAGCCGCAGAAGTGTGTGGTCCATAGACCACAAAATTAGCACACAAATTGATAACGCCGACAAGGTGCATACTGATTTTGGACTTACAGAAATTACTGAAAAAATGTGATCGAATAGTGAAATTAGGTTGTATTAAGGTTAGTAACTTCACATTTATAGCCATCATCTCGGAAGCTAGAGGGGCAGAGGCACCCGCTAAGCTCAAAATCCTACGGTGCATCAAGAGCGAACTTTAATGAAGTTATTATAAATTTATTTGAAAAAAAGGGCAAACAAATATTTGAATTTAGGAGAAGGTAGCAAGAACTAACCAAGCACGCAGGGAACGAGACTGCTTTCCTTGTTTCAGACCAACAACCTCCTTTGTTCACTGCACATCATGCATGTCCAACAACTACATATTGATGAAGAGGGAATGTAAAGCATTAAGTATTTTAGATTTCCTTATTTGACCTCTATCAAATATAACATATATCCGCTAAAATACCCCCATCTGGGAATTTGGATTCAAGTTCCTTATTCCATAATTTATGGCTAAATTAGAAAAAACCTCACTGAGCTATACCCTTTATGTAGAAAATCGCTGTGAACTTTTTTTTTCCTCAAAAAACCTCCGTGAAGTATGTTTTCAAAAAATCCAGGCCGACGTCGTGAGCTTTTGCTTTATTTTTTGACACGTGTATCACACGTGACTCAAATTTGAACATGTTTGCCCTTGACTGAATAAGTCAACTTTAGAAAAAACCTCACTAGCTATACCTTTTCTGCAAAAAAACGCGCTGAACTATTTTTGCCCAAAAACCTCTGTGAAGTATGTTTTCAAATAACCCTGGCCGAGGCGTGAACTTCCGCTATGTTTTTTGACATGTGCATCACACATGACTTAAATTCAAACATTTTTGCCCATGAATGAAGTGGGTGTAGAAATATTTCTGCTATGTTTTTTAGGAAGATAGTGAAGAAATTAAAGAAAGATTCATTTTTAAAATTTTTTCGTTAATTTTAATTATTTTTCTTTTTTATAAATTTTTACGGGTTTGTCAGAGGTAATGAAGAAGGTGAAGAGAGAAAACAAGTTCAAAAAATTTTGTTCATATTTCAACTATTTTCTCGTTACATGTTGTTGGAGTTAAAGGTCTTGCTCTCCTCTCAAGAGTAAGGGTTAGGGTTAGACGGTCAGGTTTCAACTCTTTTCTCATTACATGTTTTGACCATGACAGTCAAAGAATATATGATTAGTCAAGTCACATTGTACTCCTTGTTCTAATTTTCTTTTCTTTTCCTATCTTATACAAGCTTTTGTTGCAAAAGAGAAAAAATTATGGCTATGACTAATTTCTACAGTTATAGGATGTTCGGTCCCTTTATCTCTCAGGCTATCTTACAAAGTTCTCTGCAACGTTTGAACCTTGATTCAGTGTTTCCTTCTCGATTTCAAAAAATAATGACGACAAAAATTACATCTCAATTAAATCTACATTAAAAATTAAATAATTAAAAAAATAAAAAGTTATAGAGGGTTAGAGGTAGGGGTTGGGTTAAGGTTAGGGTTAGATGTAGAGTTAGGTTAGGGTTGGAGGGTTGTCTTTGTTTGAATTCTCCAATCATATGATCTGATTTATGGAGACAACGGTTAAGTTAAACCTAACCTGATATTAGAGACTGCAACAAATAAAGATAAATACAATGAAGAGAAAGTTAACTGAAAATTGAAGTAATAAGATGTCATCACATATTGAAATTATTAAAATGCAAAAAAATAATTATTTTAATAAAATATAAACAATTTTTTTTTGAATTTATTTTCTCTCTTCACCTTCTTCATTACCTCTCTCAAGCTCGTAATTTTTTTTTGAAATATAAATAATAAAAGTTGACTACAAAGTTTTTAAATGGATATCTCTTTAATTTCTTCACCCTCTTCATAACTCCCCCCCCTCCCCCCCCCCCCCCCCAAAAAAAAAGTTGATTTGGTCAGGAGATTCAGATGGGTTGATATGGGATGGCGTCAGGAGTGTGGAAGATTAGGATGGGTCGATTAAGGGTTGATTTGGTGGGGAGGAATATTCAGAATATGGTTAATTTGGAGAACAAATGATTTTTGAAAAAAAGAAGAAATGAGTAGACTTATTCAGTCATAGGCAAAATGTCTAACTTTAAGTCGTGTGTGATGCACGTGGCAAAAAACATAGTGGAAGCTCACACCATTAGTTTGGGTTTTTTTGGAAACATACTTCATGGAGATTATTTTTGCCAAAAAAAACCCACGGCGGTTTTTGCAGAAAGGGTATAGTTTAGTGAGGTTGTTCTAAAGTGAACTTATTCAGTCAGGGGCAAAAATGTCCAAATTTAAGTCACACGCAACACACGTGTTAAAAAATATAGCATAATCTTACACTGTCGGTATGAGTTTTTTGAAAACATATATTCTTCACGGAAGCTTTTTGAGCAAAAATACGTTTACGGCGATTTTCTCCAGAAAGGGTATAGTTCAGTGAGGTTTTTTTTTCCAATTTAGCCGATAATTTATTCACCAAGTGTAGAAGAATCTATAGTTTCGAATTGATTATGGAAGTATAATTCCGAATTGTATCATTTTCTCATCTAACTTCTATTACCAAACAAGCAAGCAAATTTACTAAAGTCAATGCATAAGAATTATGACAAGAATGTATGTTCAATCCTTGATATCACTACACAAGGAATACAAATCTAAGAAAAACTTTAACAATATTAGTAACCAAAACTGAAATTATCAGATAAAAGAAAGCAATACAATCAAGGGATAAGAACAAATGCAACACATCCTTCTTCATTAGCAAAGAAGTAAGGAAGTATGACAAGTTATATGTTTGGAAATTTTCAATTAAGAAGAGATAATTCCCCCTTGTTATCATCTCTGCTTTAAGTTGCTTAGAGTTCACCTCTCGCAGATGCAACAGATCCAAAATTAACCCATCAAATCTTAACCCCGCAATATTCAACAAGTCCACTAGAAATATTCTATCTCCTTTTTCCAAGATTAAACTAGTTGACGGGGAAATAGACGAGTCATCAGATGATGGTGGGACTGGGTTATCAACATCAAACTACAAGCATTTTCAGAAATGCTATCATTTTTTAATGATATCTTTTAAAATCAATTCAAATAAATACAAATGTAATAACAAACATTGTCAAATTTACGAAAATGTTCTCCTACCAACTTAATAACAACACCACCAAATTTGTGAAATAAACACACCCACCCCCTTCCACTCGCATCACAATTTCACAACTAACCCAACTCATCTTAAACCCCAAAATTTCGACAACCAGGCAAAAACTATTTCATCTACATGTTCCCACATTATTAAAACCCTCACAACAAAATACTCATCCAAAATTCAACTAGTTCTAAAGTCAATTCGCATACATACCCACATAACAACAATCATATCATCTCTTATATATTGTCAAGTTTTCAGCTTATTTATCTTGTATCCTTACACTTCTAGAATAAGTTACCAAACAAATAACAACTTTTACGGTGAAAAGAATATCGCAAGCCTCTTTTGCAAAAGCCGAGAAGTACTTCAGCAAACACGACGTTGCAGGCTGAATCCTCTCCAAACCCTAACCACCACCATTCACAACAATTTAATCAAAATACTATATCTACTTTAATAAATGGGTAAAAATACACGATTTTAATTTTACCAATGAAAGAAGGAGATTTCTCTTAACAAGTCCCAGCATCTTCTTCTTGTTGCCAAAAAAAGTCAACCCAAATTTTTTTTTCAAGATCTGAGAATCTTGCTTGAGAATCAAAACATGTTTACCAAAATTTCAAAAATCCATCAACAACCCCTCCCCCCCCTCCAAAAAAAAAATAATAATAATAAAAATAAAATAAAATCGTAACCTAGAAATTGAGTGAGAGAAAAAGAGATAAAGAAAGAAAGAAAGAGAGAAAGAGGATTACGTGAATCGATGGAGAGGTCAACTTGGTGGTGGGAGGAAGGGCTTGGGGGGGGGGTGCTCGACAATGACATCAAGTTTGGATTTGGGAATCAAAGACGAAGGGATATGATATGAGAGAAGACAAGGGTGTTGGCATCGAGTTATAGACGACGACGATGACGACAACGACAATGGATCTGAAAAGGCATCGGGCCTGAGGTTGTCATACAGTTCAAAAGTTTATCTGAGTAGAATATAATATTGTAGCATATTAGTCCTGAGGTTCATATATCATTCCTCGAGTTATTTTCTTTCTTCTTAGAGTTATTTGCAAATAGTCCAGCCTTTTGCAAAACCCCACAATTCGATTCGCACGGGCAACACATGGGGACAGCTGTGTGCCTATGAGTAGATGAGAGAATAGCAGTGAGTCCCACTATGAGCAGAGGTAGTTGGTTAGTGGAGTTTTAGTTAGGGTACGGGTGTTGCGCATCCTACGTGTCAACTCCCTATTGGCAGATCAAAAGTGAAGAAAGTCTCTCATTAAATGCCCGTAATTGTAATCGCTGATTTTTGTTTTGAAATTAAGTAATCAATTTGCAGTTGTTCTTCTTATTTTCACTTGTACTTCTTCTTTGATTAAATCTACCATTCGCAGGTAGATCCATGGTGGTTATGACACATAATAATCATGAACTGATGCCGATCCGATTTGGCGACATAATAATGGTATTAGAGCTCGATAATCATGTACCTTTGCCGATCGAGTGTTCACCAATTCCTGAGTTTGGACCACCATCTAGATTTGAATCAATGAACCATTTGATGTGGGTAACTACCCCTAGGGGTGTCGATCTCCACAAATTGACTGATCTAGGATAGAGAATTGATAATATCGAGGTTTTGATGGGTAACTTCACCAACGAGTCCAATGTAAGTCACTTGTATGCAATCTCAAGGAGCTAACATATAGGGTCAGATCAATTAGATACAGGCTTTGGTGGTGAAGTTGCTCCGCTGATGGAGATAAATGAGGGGAATTGGACTGAAGAAACCTCTGTTCTTGGCAGATCACTCTCATCCCTGTGTGGTGATTCCAATACCGACATGAAGGTGAATGGAGATGATGATAAGAGATGGGGAAGAAGAAATGGAAATGCTACGATTGTCCTCATTCTATCTTTCCTAAACACACTAAGCTTGAGATCCTAATCTTTGATGGTAGTGGAGATATCACCCATTGATTTTTCCATTTTGAACATCACTTTTATACTGGGAGAATTGAGAACAGGTATAAGGTAGATTTTGGTGTGTACTGTTTGAGGGATGATGCACTGATGTGGTGAAGTTGGTTTAAGGACCAGTATAGTCTCGGAAAGAACTGGGAAGTGCTAAAAAAGGAGATGCTACTCCAATTTGGTCCTGCTGAACTCCTCAACCCCACGGCGACCTTGTTCAAGCTTCGTCAAATTGGAACTGTGCAAGAATATTATACGGATTTCATCAAGTACAATTCCATTTTATCTAAGGGTTGAAGGATGAGGTTCAACAAGAGATGCTGCTCAAACACCCCGCTACAGTCACTAATGCATAGAGGGAGGCACAGGAAAGGGAGACAATTCTAATGTGTCAGCGTAAGGCTGCAAAGTTTTAGAGTACATGGTCCAAACCAGGGTATGCTCCTCCATCTTCTATTATGAAACTCCAACCACCAAACCCTAGTAAAGCTTATGTCAATGAGGCACCAAAACATACTGAGTTTGATAAAATTTTAGCTAAAAAGAATGCCTAGGGGTTGTGCTTTCGTTGTGATGAAAAGCAGGTGAGAGGGCATAAGTGCAAGGGCAGTTCACTATTCCAAATTGAATGGGAAATGGATGATACACAGACAACAGAAGGAAATGTAGAAGAAGAGAGTGATGCAGATAACAATTTTATATCTAAGGGATAATTGAACTGTTTGGAGGCAATAATCGCTTAATCAACTCTCCCTACAATTTCTTTAGAAACAATGGCAGACATTGAAGCCCCCCAAACTCTGAGACTAAAGGGAATGATATCTAATCAAGAGGTGTATACACTGTTTGATACATGCTCCACCCATAATTTTAATGATGCACAAGTGGTGAAAAGGATGAAGATACCAATCACAAGAGGTGCACAATTTGAAGTCACAATTGTTGGCGGTGAGAAGTTGAAGTGTGAAGGCATGTGTGAGAATGTGGAGTTTGTGTGTCAAGGGGTGGTTATTAAGACCAATTTTTATGTCCTTCCCCTGGGAATCAACCAAAGTAGCACTTGGGGGTACAATGGGTGAAATCTTTGGAGGGAATTTGGGCAAGTTTCAAAAATTACTCGCTGCATTTTGAGCAAGGGGGGAGAGGTTATGGTGTTGAAGGGAGTGAACAAAAAACCTATTGATGTTACGACAACAAAATCCATGTTAAAGACTTTTTCATTTGTGAAGAGTGGGTTGTTGTTGTAAATTTCTCAAGTATCAAACCAGGTTCCTACATACTCTAGCTACCCTCAGCTTTTCTCCTCCATCCTGCAAGAGTATGAAACAATCTTCCAAGAGCCGTTTAAGCTCCCCACAGAGATTGTGGCCATGGAATTCTGTTGATTACCTCTTCCCAACCAACCAGCCTGTGACCCTATAAGCATTCATGGCACCAGAAAAATGAGATTGAGAAGATGGTTAGAGAGATGTTACATACAGGGGTTATCAGACCAAGTTCAAGCTTTTTTGCTTTTCTAGTTGTGATGGTGAAAAAGCATGAGGACATGGAGACTATGTGTAGATTTTAGAGTTCTTAACAAGCTAACCATCAAGGATAAATTTTCCATACCTATTATTGATGAACTTCTCTATGAATTGCAGGGGTCTATTATCTTAGAATGAAAGAAATAAGAAGATATTCATAAAATAGCTTTTAAGATTCATGGGGGGCACTATGAGTATGTTATTATGCCCTTTGGTCTCACTAATGTTCCATCAACATTCCAAGCTCTCATGAATGCCATCTTCAAGACCTATCTCAGAATGTTTGTATTTGTTTTATTTGATGACAGACTCATCTACAACAAAACCATTGAAGAGCGTTTGAAAGTATTACATTTTTTGATAATATTCCCGATTTTAATGATATTTTCCCCACACACATAGATGATGTAATAGTAGAAGACATAGATTCACAAGACATGGAACAAACCCCTTCTCAATCTCGTAAATCAAGAGGACCCACTTCCAAAGTACACAAATATTACACTTTTGTTCCTTCTCAAGCCGATAAAAGTGTAGGATTTATGATTTGTAATAAGCGTAAAACGTCATACAAGTTTAAAATGGGTGTAGAACGGGTATACTTAAGCGACACTTAGATAAATGCCAATCCGAATTATCACACGACACTCTAACAAAACAAAAGATAAACCCCATGACCGGTTACGTAGATAGCCATAGCTATGATCACGATACTGTTCGTAAGGAAACAGCTAGATTAGTGATTAAACATGAGTTACCTTTTTCATATGCCGAAAGTAGGAATGTTGTAAACGGATTGCTATGAATATTGTAAAGGGAGATTGTAAATTAGTCTACGAAGAGGGTAAGGAGATGTTAGTTGCAACATTGATATCACTAAATTGTATGGTTTTTTTGAACATCCAATGGTTGGGTAGGCGTTAACGATGTACAAATGAAGTGGGTAACATTTTATTGAATAGATTCCGATTAGTTACTCCAAAAGATGATTATTTCTATCGGATTTGTTAGGTATCCACATAAGGGTGAGATAATTGCGACACACATCATAGATGCATGCAATAAATTTTGTATTTATGATAACGTTTTTGCTATTGGTTTTGAAAATGCTTCTAATAATACTAAGATAATTTCTACTTTGAAAATTATGTTAAATCCTATAGAACCCGATATTTTTTATGTTAGATGTGCTTGTCATATTTTAAATCTTTGTGTACAAGACACACTAAAATTCGGACACGATAAGATTAGTGCAATGAGAGATTGTGTTAATTTTATTACTTTGAGTGGTCCTGCATATCAATCTTATCATGATTGGTGTAAACTTAGGGAAATCACGTTTAAATATTTTCCTAAAGATGTTAGACATCAGTGGAATTCGACATATGAACTCTTAAATGTAGTTACTCATTATAGACGAGGTTTAAAAAACAAATTTCTTGCAATGAGTATGGAAGATTGTAGAATAGATGATGAATTTTAGTATTTTGCAGATAGTTTGTAAAAAAAATTTAATTACTTTTAATGTTGCAATTTTGCAATTTTCGAAAACATATTCATCTAGTTCTAATGGTATTTTACTAACAATTTTTACAATGATGACCAATATAAAAGATTTGATAAGTGACCATTTTATTATAACAATGGTTTATGCAGCTTATCTAAAATTTATAAAATATTTTCAACCCCTTCCTATGTTATATTGTGTGATTGGTGTAATGAATCTCGTTATATAGTTATACGATACAAAGAATTTAATTAAGATTTTTTATTCATATGCTCCACACGAAGAAATAGAAGGCTATGATCATGTTTTTTAACTAAAGAATTTGAAAATGTTTTGAATAATTTGTATGATAGTTACAGTAGACTTTATACATCTAATACTAGACAATCACAACATGTTAGTTCTTCTTCTTCCATATCAAAGGGAAAGATCTTGCATTTTCAACAAGTGGTGTTTTAAATCTTATAAAATTTAAATTAAAAAAAAAACCTAGAACAAATGCACCTAATGAGTTGAATTGGTATAATGCACAACCTCTCATCAATGCTATAGTTGATGTGTTATTATTTTGGAAACACAATGAAACTACTTGTCCTATTCTTTCTCGTATGAGTAAAGATTTGCTAACTCCCCCGGTGTCAACTGTTGCATCGGAAATTAATTTTTCTCTTGGTGGCAGGATTATGCGCTCGAATAGGAATCGCTTGCCTTCGAAGAATTTGGATATGCCACTATGCGCAGAAGATTAGATGAAAGCGGAAGAAATGACCAAATATTAACTTCAAACGGCACAAAACGGATCAAGTAGTGAAGAATAATGATTGAAGATGCACTACTGATCAAGTGTTTCAAATAATTGGAAAATTTAGGGCGATGAGATTCTATATTTAGGTCAAGTAGAAGTGCACGACAGTAATCCAATGCCTTCTCTTCAATCTAAATATAGGTAATCTCAAACTCCAAAGTCTAAACTTTCCATCAACTTGTAATGTGAAATTCAATCACTTTGTATGAAATGTTACATATCTATTTGATTCTATTTTAGATTTTGTTATTTGTTGAAAATTTTTAATATATGAATCTTTCCTTTTATTCTATATGTTCTTAAAATTGTTGTATAAATTCAATCACCCAAATTTTGTTACTTTATTCTATATAAAAAAACAAAACAAAACAAAACAAAACAAAACAAAAAGCAAAAAAAGCACAAAAAAAAAAACAAAAACAAAAAAAAAATTCAAACCCACATAGGCCCGGCCCGAACCCCAAACTAGGGGCGTAGGGTCGGGTCTCGGCCTCTCCTTCCCCCACTCCAGCCCGGCCCGGCCCTAGCTGGGATTCCCTCCAGCCCGTCCCGCCGTGACTCGGGCCCGGGTCTGGCCCAGTGATTTTTGGCTCGGCAAGCTCGAATGCCATCCCTACTTCATCATCATCATCATCATCATCATCATCATCATGGACCGCAACCTAAACCTCAGCCTCAGCCTAATTCTCCTCTACTACTGTTCCCTCCCTTCCTCCTTTCGACCTCCTTATCCCCCTGCAATGCCCACCATCCTCGTCCTCTCCCTCGCCAACCACTTTGAAATCGCCACCACCTTCATCTTCAATTCCCTCTGCAACACCTTCACTAGGCACCTCCTCAACATCCCCATACACGTCTAGCCTATGAAGTCCATCACCTCCTTCGCCATCTCCGAATCTGATAAAATTACACTGAAAATTCCAATAAAATTGAGATTGGGTGATTAATTTGGGATTTCTAATTGAGTAAATTAGTGAAAGAAGTAGGTTAATTTTGGGGATGAAATTGAAGGGGGTTATTTTGATTTGATATTGATTGTGTATTGTTTTTGAATTGCGAAGGTGTAAGGAGTAGGAGGGGAAGGTGGAGGTGGTGGTGGTGAGAGGTTTGGAGTAAGGTCGACATTTGGCTTGGATGGGGGGTGAGCGGAGGTGGATGAGTTGGCTGCAGAGGGATGATAAGGAGGAGTGAGTTTTCGGTTTTCGGGGGAAATGAGCAGATGTGGTTTTCAGGGAAGGTGAGGTGGGCGGGGTGGTGGAGTTGGTCGACCGGGTTTAATCGGTGGAGGAAGGAGAGAGAAAGAGATATAAAGTGAGAGAAAGGGATGAGGGGGGGTTGATTTTTTTTTCTTTTTTTTGCTTTTTATATTCTTTTTAATATGGTTAAGGACATTTTAGTCATTTCAAATGTCAAAAAATTATATAACATGGTTATGATATCATTCAAAGGGTAGGTTGGCCCAATAGGGGGTTTCTTACTTATCTGTCCAAATGTTCAAACCCATGAAATCCTAAATCTGATTATTTCTTCATTTTCCAACTCCACTTCCTCTTCTCCATTGTGTTTTCCACCATGCCATCACCTCCTCCTAACCCAAACCCACTCCTCTCTCTCTCTCAAATGTGGCCTAAACCCATCCCCCTCCACATACTCCTCTTCCTTCTCTTCCATTCCCACTCTCAACCTTTCTCCTTCCCTTGTAGACTTGAACCCATTCCCCTCCTCTATTCCCCACAGTGTTCATCTTCTTCAACTTTGTTGTCCCCTCCTCCACAACCACGTTGCCCTCTAAAGATATCCTAAAACAACTGATTTTTCAATTGATAACGAAACCAAAAATTTGGGGAGGCATTTGACCATAAATAGAATTTCTATCAAAATTCTACATAGTAATTCATATGAAAATTCCATTCAAAAAGTTCAATTTCTCATAATTCATAGATTATGCAGCTTTCTTTACATTCAAATAATGTGCTTTGAGTTTGATTAGACTTGATTCAAAATTCAAAGCCATAATTTTGAGTTATTGTCTCCTCGAATTATATTAAGTTGATGATAGTTCAAGATCTTGGGTAATTAATTGGAAAATTGAGATGAAGATGATGAGCAAGGAATGAATTGGAGCAGGTCAGGTTAGCATAAGGGGGATAAGAGAAGTTAAATCTCTTAAGGGGAGAATCTACAAGAGATAACAGATTTATATCGATCTTCTAACAGTTTCTCAGACATATAAACACCCTCCACCCTTCCCCAGTCAGAGGGTAACCAATCTTTTCTCTCTGAAACTCTCTTTCTCTCTTTGGTTCTAACTTGAGCATCGGAGGGTCTGTCACCAGGGCCAATCCCGATGTTTTAGGCTTTTTGTATGTCCATCTGCCACATCATCAGTTGTCAGATTTAGATCAAGGTGCTCTTTCAATGATCCAGTTCCATCTCCGGAGCTCTAACCACTTTTTACGGTGACGATCAAAGGTTAAATCTTTAGTAGTTTCCTTCAAACTATAAACTCACTATCTTTTTGCTCCCACACCAAAATAAAAAGCAACGAATTAGCATCGTCTGTGGAAAACTACACAGATTTATGTCATAAATCAGCACTTGTCGTGAGAAACACCGAGTCTTCATGTAATGCCACTGAAGTTAAGAGGGAGAGTAGCAGCATCAAGCCATCTAGCTAGTTCCCTTCATGTTTTATCTTGTCGTGACCCTATTCTTCCTTATCATCTGGATCAGCCTCAACAGCCTAATCAAGCTCCTCTCAAAGAACATGCACCGGGGGGCTCCCGACAAAGCTATCATGAACCGCACATTGAACAACATCCGCTATACAACCATGTTTCAGTCCCTTCTGCCGCAAGACATTCCATGCCCTTGCAATGCCCCCGGGGATCAAGAGATTTCCTTCAAGTCATCAATGTTGGGTAACAGGGAACCGATCTAGGATTCGTTTGGACAAGAGGCATACCCGAGGCGAGGCCTCCCTCTCAGAACGTTAGGAGAACCAGCGAAGCAACTCTCTCGAAGGCAAGGATCAAGATGCTCCTCCTCTCATAGGGGGCACGATGTGGAAAGAAGCCCAATTCGTCAGAGTTGAAAGCATCTTGAGAGGAATAAAGGGCAAGATGCCCCGGTCACTAGAGCCGAACTGGAAAATTTCAAGTATGACATCCTCTGAGCCATCCGAGGTATTCATGATCAAAGCCGACGCTCATGGAGCCGCCACTCTACTCCTTCAAGAGAAGAAGAATGTGCGACTGGACTAGATCTAAGGGGATGAACAACCAAGTGCTTCGCCGCATCTAAGAAGTAGAGGATCACCTGAAACAAATAAAACATGAAGGGAATTGTTCCAGTAGGGCTTACCGCCCCATTCAACCACCTTCAAGCAAATCCAACTTCGATGCTCCCATTCCAAAGAACTTCAAAGCTCCTTAGTTTGAATCTTACGATGGTGAATCTTACCCACCTGACCATATTGAGAGTTTTAAAACTCTCATGTGCTACCGATGTGCATATGTGCTGAGCATTTCCCACAACTTTGAAATGATCAGCAAGGGAATGGTACTCTTGCCTCATTACAGTGCCAATATTCTCCTTCGACAAGCTTGATGAGCTTTTCATGGCGCACTTCGTTACTAGCTGCAAGGCTAAAAAAAAGTGCTTACCTGTTGGAATTAAAGCAAAGAGATAGAGAACTGGTGAAAGACTTTGTCAAGTGCTTCACTATCGAGGCAAGGTCCATCTCTTCCCTGAACTTATCAGTGGTGGCTACTGCTTTCCGCCACATTGTCGCTCACAAACACCTGAAGGCCTCCCTTGCGAAGAAGCATCCTAAAGATTTCACTGAGCTCCTTAAAAGAAGTGACAAGTATATAAGAGCCGAGAAAGCTTTTTATCCTCAAGGCCAGAAGGATCCATTTTTCGGGAACAAACAGAAGAATACAAGTGAGGAAGGACTCAGTAAGTTTCAGAAAGATGATGCAGCTCAACGTCGTCCACCTCCAACACTATGCTTTGACAAGTTCACTCTCCTTAATGCTAGTGTATCTTTCATCCTCATGGCAGTTGAAAAGAACAGAATAGTTCGTCCTCCTCCCAAGATGACCACACTAGCAAGAGACGAGACATGAACAAGTGGTGCGCATTTCATAGAGACCATGGACACACTACCGAAAACTATCTAGTCCTCAAAGAAGAACTTGAAGATCAGATTTAGCGGGGCTACCTCTCCCAATTTGCCTAACGAAGCAATGCCGAAACCTTTCCAGATTGGGGGGCTAAAAAGAGTCGAGAGAAGCCCTTCGAATCCCAAGACTCAGAGCACATGGTTGTCTTCCAATCCATCCATGGAGAACCGAAGAGCGGAGAGTCTAACTCCTCCCACAAAGCCTTCATCCAAGAGGTAAACTCAGTGCATAACATCCCGCCTTCTAAGAGCATAAGGGTTTCAATATCTTTCTCTTAAAAAGATTAGAAGGTGTCTGAACACCTCATTGCGACGCATTGGTCATAAACCTTTGTATGGTGAATCATGAGGTATGCCACATTCTAGTGGACAATGGCAGCTAGGTAAACATCCTTTTCTTGATTGCATTCGACGGTCTCAAGCTCTCCCAAGACCGACTCAAGCCTGTCGGGTACACACTCCACTGGTTCTCTAGTGCCTCCGCTCAAGTTGAAAGAATCATCACACTCGATGTGACAGCAGGAAAAGCCCTCGCTACTCGAATGGAAGTACTAGACTTTGTTGTAATCGACGTCAAAGCCGCGACAATGCTATATCTGGCTATCCCGACCTAGCGGCCATCCATGCAGTTTCCTCTGCCTTCCACATGAAAATGAAGTTCCCTACAACAACATGTGTATGCCAAGTTGTAGGGAGCCAACAAGCAGCACGAGCATGCAACACACTTGTAACAGATCTGCTACAGAACGAATACATTTATTTTTAAGTGACTCATATCATCAAGTGTACCCATTACAATTCCATGCCGATCAAATTTTCTGCACCAGACAGTAGATCTCGCTGTAACAAAATGTATTATTCTAAGGTATATCAAGATTCAGTCTACGATTCATATTTCGTCGACCAATCCTTCCTAATTCACATCTTTGTTGAAATAATTTCTAATGCGTGGTTCGATTCTCCCCCTCAATGCCATAGAACTCCTGCCAGAAAGGAGACGCAATAACTCCAAGCCCGTAAATGAGTTTTGAACAAACTGCCATAGACAATCCAACCAAATGTTTCCAAACATGCCAAGCTCTCTCCAACTAGGTCCAAATTCATCATCGTCATAATACAGTAATAGAGTTGGATTCCCCGCCCAAAGCCACTCCGCTCATTCAAGTAAAAGAAATAGTCACACCTAAACACATTGGCGAACTTGATGATCTCCTCTTTTCTCTATAAAAAAAGAGGAGCTTCGCTCCAAAACAGGGAAGTTCAGGCAAGGACTATCAAGTTGTTCGCCTTTCGGCTCATCAACTTGAAGACCTGGTGGGCAAAGAGATATCAAATGGGAGTTGGAATGAGGAATGCCTCATGAACTTCAATAAGGGCTTTTAACGCCCCCCATCCTCTATATATTTTCAATATTTTCTAATTAAAGACCACTTTCCCTAACGGTCATTGCATGTAATAAAAGAGCCACTAGAGCAGCAGCTTAGTTTTATTTTTCAATAAAATTTAGTATTAGTTTTTTGCAAAATTATTCTACAATTCTCTGGATACAAACAATGAATTAAAATGCCAAGCTTACTCCTAAAAATGGCACTAAAAACTCATTAGAAGCTCTCTTATAAGACGAGTTTGGAGTCCATACCCGTTGCTCGAAGTTACTCTAGCAATTTGCAGTGAAGCAAGTTCATAGTTCAACTCTCCATTCGATCTAATCCTGCAACTCGCTAAACACCTCAACAACAAGTTCAAAGTCCATACCCATGGCTCGAAGTTGCTCACCAACCTCCATTCAAGCACGTTCAGAGCTCAACTCGCTATTCGATCTGCTCCTGCAACCTGTTAAATCCCTAAAGTTTGGAATCCATACCCATGGCTCAGAGTTGCTTTAGCAACCTGCAAACAAGCAAGTTTAGAACAAAACTCGCCATTCGATGTGTTCCTGAAACTTGTTAGAAACACTTAAAGACGGGTTAGAGGTCCATAATTGTGAATTGCAATTGCTCCAGCAAACCTGCAAACAAGTAAGTTCAGAGTCCAACTTTCTCCTAGAGTTACTCCTACAACTAGCTAAGCACAAAATGGTAAGTCTGTAGCCCAACTCCTCCCTAGAGCTGCTCCTCGACTAGCTGATACCTAAGACGACAAATCACAGAATAAGTCACGGGCATGTAAAAAATTTCTTAATCCATAAACAACAAGTCTCATTACAACTGTAGAATTACAATGAGTTTATATTTCATGCTTAAGCATCGCTACAAAAGTCCTGCAAAAACTATAGAACAAGTTTTCCTACAAGTCGCCCTTCTGACTACATGGAAGGAGGGTGTTTTGCCTAACAGGTTATTGCAACCTACCTTAGATATCACTGTAGTTTTGTTTTAATCGAGTTATTGCAGTTTGTTTTAATCTGCAACCTACCTTAGATATACATGTATTAATCGAGTTATTGCAGTTTGAGACAGATTTTGAGATAGATTTTACCTGATAGAATTTAGTGCATCAAGCTTTCATAATTTAGTGCATCAAGCTTTCATAAACAACCCTTTAGCATAATCAGTCAAGGTGTGTTCTGTTACATTTGTTACAGTTGAGGATTTTGGCTGGAGCATTGAGCTCAGCCTACTTTTGTGTTCTCATATTCATATGTGGCATGTTGATTATCTCCTAAAAAAATTATCTCCTAAAAACTGACCAACAAAATGGTCTCTTTTCTCACTGGGATCCATGTCAGTGATTGCCTGGCAGAGAAAATTTGGAGGATGATGAAGATTGTTTTTGTTGATCCACCTGCTCCTTGCCCATTTTACTGTTTGCTGTTTATTAAATTTTTATAAAATAGTTTGCTTGGTCTTTTTTTGTCCTGAAGAGTTTTGTCATGCATAACAGGCCTGGAAGATGTCATGGAGTTTCTCGAGCAATCATTTCCTGATGAAGAAATTGCAATTGCTCATGGAAAGGTAGTCCCTGTATTGTCGTCGTATTATTTTAAATGCCGTGTTTCTCTTTTGAGTTATTTAATCTTATTGCATGACTTAGAAAGATCATCTCCAACTTACTCAAAAGCTCAAAACTGGTCATTTCTTTGGAGACCTATATATGTGAAACAATCACCTATACCCCAATTCCTACGCTGGGGAATGATATATATTGGTATCAGAAAATTAGTGCTTAGTATACTATATTACACAAGATCCTTTTTCTTTCATGATGAAGACCCCATTTGTTCACTCAATGCATAATGATTATCATCAGTATTCAAGGCATGTGCATATTGAAGCCTCATTTATTCTCCCCATAGGGTCCAACCAAATACATCCTTCTCATATTATACATTAGCATAGATATATAATAAGATGGTTCAGAGAGACTTTTGTGGGATCTCGCATCAGCTGTGATATATTGTACTATTGTTCATGTTAAGTATCATTAGGCAAAATCTCTATCCAATACATCTAACATGTCTTGGCATCTCCCACCATTTGAACCATGATTAGTATGTTTGAAGTGTAAATTATTGATACTGTACTCTACCTTTTTAATTTGCTTTGTTTATGTCATGCTAAAATGGTTACTTTCTTTGAAACTTGGTTAGAAACACTCAATGCAACTGGAAGGCACCATGGAAAAGTTTGCTCTGGGAGAAACTAAAATTCTTATTTGTACAAATATAGTGGAGAGCGGACTTTATAATCCAAGATGTTCAACAATTTGGGCCAGCTCAGTTATATCAGGTTACAAATCTCTTGCATGGTCTATTTTTTATCGTCTATTCATGTTTGTTTAGTATTTCATCTCTCATCTCTACTTGCATAATTTTGATTGGATGATTCTGTTGACATATAGCTGTGTGACTCAGTAAATCACAACTATCCATCCAATTGAGAGACTACCATATAGATGAGATCCTAGCCTTGCACAACTAACAACTTTTTGTTGTAGGCTAACAACTTCTTTAAATCCCCCACCTATTTCAGTGCTAACTTTTTTTGATTTTACACATTTCTAATCCCAAAGCATCCATGGAGAAAACTATTGCTGTGTATAAATGATGAAGAAAGCTATACCATTTTTTTTCTATGTATAAATGAGGATTCCGAATACTTTGGTTGTTGTATGCATTTGGTTTACATAATTTTCACATATTAAAGTATAGCTAGATTCATCAAAAATAATTGCAATGGAAACTACTCCATTTTTTTGTTTTGTTTTGTTTTGTTTCTGTACTGGTATTTTACTTATTATATAGATTTCTTTTGTATCCCTAGAGCATAGGGTGGACATTGAAGGATGCTTGCGATGGGAATGGACAGAATCAAGACCTGTAAAGGTTTTGTATCAAGGGAACCAGTGAAAGGGCATATGGCGAGTTCTATCTCTTCACGATTCACACCTCAAATTTCTTATTGATATGTAATAGGAGAAGCTGTAGGAGAATTAGTAGTAGTAGTTTGTTTTGAGATGTTTGGCATTTTTTTACCTAATTAAATTATAATTGATTGCTCATCCTGTGTCTCAGTATGGAATCAGGTCAATGTTGTAAAAGGGCTGAAGGTGTTTGAGGACATCTTCACTGACTCGGAGCTCCTCAAGATTTCAGAGTTCATTAATGAACTACGTCTTGCTGGTCATAGAGGAGAACTATCAGGTAAGTTGTTTTTCTGAATGGATTTGGATTTTATACCTGGTAGTTAATATTATCATACTATCAGGTTTTTCTTTTTTTTTCATTGACATATATTCTCTAATTCTATGTAGTTTATTTCTTCAAGTTGTGCACGCATATTAATTTATTCTAACAGGTAAGTATCTGTACCCTTCATATTACACTGCACTTAAGTTGGAAGTGTTATATCATTTTTAGTGATAAATCAGCTCTGTTTCTGAATTTGTTAGTTTCTTTTTTTTCTTTTTCCAAAGGAAAGTTTCAACTAATATTGTGCAAAATTGTTATTTGTAAGCTAGGACTATATTTACTATTTTTTACTTGGAACTGTAGTTATCTGCTATTGATTCACATTGTCTGTTGATGGCCTTACTATTATTTTGGTTAATTCATGTCCACTTTCACAGTTTATTTTTTCTTTCATGGAGATAAGGGAACTTTTTTCTTTTATACATTAACTTCAGTTATTTTCTTTCCTGTGAATTTTTCTGTCAATTTAGTCTGTATTTCTGTCAATCCTAGACGTTACACCACACCCCCAACGTACATCTTCATACTGACGGACCAATCTCCATATACCACAATCCAAAAATGCCGACTAAAAATCATATGGCAACCAATTAACATCCAATTTTAGCCAACACAATCAGTTTTTGCAATATAAACATGTAATATACAATGGTTAAAACTTTGTGGCCAACAAAAGTTTATATAACAATTATCTCAACACCACTAAAGTCCCCAACCAGACCAACGTTAGATATCTAAGTTTATGTGAGACAACTTTACAAAACTCCAGTTATTAAACACAATTCCAGTTGCACATGCGGGAATTTTGTTATAGATTTCTATCAAATTTAATGATTTCACATTTCCAAACTCTAAATTTCCCCCTCCTTTATAATTCTCCTATTAAAATATTATAGATAATTTAGAGGTAATGGTTGAAACTTCAGGGGCTTAGCTGATTTAAGGGGAAAAGCCGAAGGGTTCTCTAAAATTTTGCTTCGTCTCAAGTAACTGAAAAGAAAAAAACCTGTTTTCGATTATTTTTTTAATATACAGTTTTTATTACGGGAAAGCAAAACTGAGAGCTTACCAGATGCATTTACAAAGCTGAAGTTGTCGTCTTTGAGCCTAGACCTTCAGGTTGATGCACATGCTCTGTTTTTTTATTACATTGCTTGGACGCTGTCCTCATCTTCGTGATCTGAATCTTTCGGTAAGTTTTTGATTTTGAAAGATTTTTGTGTTCATTTTCACAAGGAAATTTCTTCTAGCATTTAAACAAGATTGAACCATGACTGTTTTCAGAAAAATGCGTCTATAGATGAACATGCCCATATGCTGCGGTATTTGCTCTGTATTCCTCAACATTTGGAGCAAGTTGAATTGAGTGGTTTGAGGATGAGGAGAATTGAAAAGAAGTTAGTAAGTATTCTGTTGAGCGAAGCAAAGGCATTGAAGAAGATGATGATAAAGATCCCACAAGATTGTTCGGGAGGACAAAGTGGCCGATGCAAAGGAATTGCTGTCATCTCGAAATGGTTCTATTCAACAACAACAGAAAAACCTTTTCATAAATTTCACCAGATCCAACTATTTTTTGGCTGATATAGTTTGATATATTGATTTATAAAGTTCTGATTTTAGATGTAGTTTCTAGCTTATAATTTTTTCGTTACAAGTGAATTAGTCTGACTAACTGATACTCTTAATGCTCCTTCGTTTTTATTGTTTATTTTTTGAGAATAAATGCGACATCATCACCGTTTAATTAATAAAAAGTGAATGAAACATAGTAGAGTGAAATACAACCAACTTCAAGTTCTTAAGTTCTTACATCAACAAAACATCAATTACAAAACTATATCTACCGATATCTAACTCAAAATAACAAGAGACAAAGGAAGTCGGTAGATTCCTCACATCAGACTACTCTTCCATACGTAGCATCTTCTTCATTTCCAGCTGACCTGTCCAATCATTGATAAAGGAAAACAAATTAAAGTTGCGGACTTGCGGTCACACGATACCTGTTAAAGGGAACAAATAGAAGAGGGGTCATGGTTATGTTACCCATTTACTATCAGAATGGCATAACTTCAAATGAAATTGTCGCGGCAGTCAGGTATTTTCCCCCCTCAGTAATTTTTAAGTAAAGGAGACATTACAGACATCTTACCTGCAGTTCTGCAAAGAAACAATTATCTCCATTTAGAGTTTTTTGTTTCAATAGTAGCAAATAATGTCACGAAGGACACCAAAAGCCTCGAATAATGTCGCGTGCTGGTTATCTAATTGAATGACATTACCTCTTAAAAGTTTTGTTGTATTTTCCAGAGCCTAATATATATTTCCCAGAGCCAAAATAATAATATTTCATGAGATATTCCATCGAAATTTTTACTAAATATTTTAAAGAAAGTTAAGACATCGCGATAACATGCCGTATGAAATATTTTAAAGACGTCGTATTAGAAAAACATTTTAAACACCCACCTTTTTTGTTTACACACACCTTTTTTGTTTTAATTTTTTTAGAAATTTATATGCAGTCCCGAATACGTGCCGTAGGCACGTCCCACGGGCAATCCTAGTATATATAATAAAACACAAAGAAAGCTATCAAGTGGCTCACATTCAATCTATCCCAAAATCAATGGACCAGATCTACTTTCACAAAACATATTTTTCCGCCCAAATTTCAAACTCCACAAATTCAAAAACACACACACTCTCTCTCTCTCTTTTCCCCAAAAATAAAATACCCCGTTCTCTCACTCTCTCTTTCTCCCGCCCACTCTCTCTCTCACTGTCTCCCTCTCTCTATCTCCCCGCTCTCTCACTCTCTCCCTCCTCCCTTCCGCTCTCATCCATCAGTGCCCCGCCCCCCCCCACCTCCCGATCCTAACCCACCTCCAGCCGATCTCGCCAAATTTGAATCCAATGGAGAAACCCGTCAAAATCGAGCTCACCAATGGCACTATCACCGTCAAACTCACCAACGTCGGCGCTTCCATCATCTCTCTCATCGTCCCCGATGCGCACGGTCCTCTCTCAATCTCTTTTTTGCAGTAAAGTTGTAATTTTTATGGGTTTTTACTCTAATGTGTTATCATTTCTTAATTGGGTTTCAGGGAATCTCGCTGATGTTGTTCTCGGACTCGATTCTCCCGACGCATATGTTGTAAAATTCGGAAAACCCATTTGATTTCTCTTTGATTTTTAATCATTTTTGTGGATGTGGTATTTTGATGGGTGATTGTAAATGTTTTGTGATTAGGATGGTAATGATAAATATTTTGGGTGCATTGTTGGACGGGTGGCGAATAGAATCAAGGAGGGGAAGTTTAAACTTGATGGGGTGAACTATTCCTTGCCAATTAATAATGGCCCTAATAGTCTTCATGGTAAGTAATCGAATTCCATTATTGTTATTCGAGGCCATTGTTTTGAATATTACTTGCTAGGTTTTTTTTGCTATTATTAAGGTTTTTTTTGCTATTATTATAGCTCTGTATTAACAAATCTGCTGTTAAGAGATCGACCATTCTCCTCGCTTTTAGTAATAGGAGAATCTAAAAAATCCCTTATGTTAGATTGAACAGTATTTAAGAGCCAACAAGGGTTGCCAAACTGTCTTCTTCGCCATATCTCCTTCTAGACCCGAAACCCTGATGAAACCCATTTGAAAACTTTTAACTAAGCAAAAGTAACTAAACTCAACCCAAAATTCTAACTAATCCTGAAACCTTAGGTAAACCTGCCTAGAAACTCTAACTAGACCAATCACCTCCGCTGCACGCTGGTCATCACGCCTTTACCTGTTCAACCACCTCCACGCCTCCAACAACTATTGCATCTACCTCCAACAACTATTGTGCATTGACCCATTTTTATTTTTTATTTTTTTTGAGAGCAAGGAGCTAGAAGGGAAGGAGGTATGTATGTGTAAATTTGGCTAGAACTAAATACAACTTTAGTGATTTTGTGCAAAATCTAAAAATTAAGATATTATTCACCATAATTTGTTGTTATTAATGTGCAGATTAGATTATAGATGATGGTTTTGTGATGGAGTGGAGCAGAGCATTTTCCGTGGTTCTGTTGGCCTGCTGAAAGGGTAATATAGGATGGAGGGCTGATTGACTCATCCCTATTCAGAGGTGCAGCTGATAGCAACTAAGCAAGGTATTGAGTCTCTCTCTCTCTCTCTGTAGCGCCCCGAATCTCTAGTTTAATAACTTAGAAAATACGTGGCACAATCCCAGCATCCACTTCAATGTAACAATATTCACAGCCAACACCACTAAAATTTTCAACTTTTATTACAACAAACTTTTACAATTCACAGCGGAATTCAAAACAACTCAAACAATATTTACTGTCATTTACAACTCAATTATCTCAAAACTGTTTTTACAAATTTACACGAACTCTTATAAATCAATTTATCTCAAATATGCCTCAAGTATCCAAACCTCCAAACTCTAAGCAATAACCTGCAACATGTGAGGCTAGAGATGATCCCTAACCCCCAAAACTAAAGGGGTCAGCCATAAATGGTGTGAGTGACATAAAATAATCAACATAATTTAATTGTAAAACATAAGGTCATCAACATGTATTAACCACAATGATAAATGAATAAGGAATGACAAGATATAAAGCATGAAAACATCGTAGAATGAAAACAACAAGTGCATCTAGTGTAAAGGTCAAGTGTAGGAAAACTGGAAAACACATGCATAAAACCAAGTCAAGAAAACACCATTTCTATATGCGGACTCTCTAATGCATACTTGTCGAAGTCTATGCATCCCATTCTACATAGGTTCGGTGCAAGCCCTTAACGTCTCCACTTCATATGGGTTCAATCCCCGCTATGCGACTAATCTTAACACGATGACTACTGCGAGATAAAGATAAACTGTGAGAATTAGCCCATGCTTGATAATTCCGGAGATGGATCCCATATCTCAGGCATTTTACCTGGATAATTCCGGAGATCATCCCTCATCTAAACATTGACACATCATCACATGAATACCCCATGTGTGTCGCCTCGACTTCGATAATTCCGGAGTTCAATCCCACATCTCAAGCAAACCACTTGGATAATTCCGGAGATATATCTCTCATCTCAGGTAATTTACCTGGATAATTCCGGAGATAAATCCCTCATCTCAAGAAAGTTACTTGGATAATTCAGGAGATTAAATCTCTCATCTAAAGCTGTATTGAGGTGCATAACTCATGCTCCCGTTCATCATATCACTACTAGTGCCTGTCCTTATTATTTGTGGGTTATTTAATTACTCAACGAATCTCCTAGAGTAGTGTACCCTACCGGCCTAAAAATCAAATCTGAATAACTGAAAATGCCTCGGTGGGCCTCAACAAAATAACTCAACAAATATCTCAACACCGGTATACTAGGGTCACCTACCTCTAGAGACTCAAATTCAAAGTCTAACAAATTCCACTAAACAAAAGTGGCTTAACTGAATATCTCAAAATCATATTCATAACTGAACATCTCAAAATCAAATACTGAACTGAATATCAGACATAGACTGATTTATCTGAAAACCAATCATTCGAAATATCACTAAAGATTACAAAGATCCTTCAGTACCAGTCGACTGTACAGTAGACCAGTCGACTGCCCAGAGGACATTATCCCAAAATTTCACAAAATATACTAAGTCGTATCAGTCAACTTAAAAGTCAACAGTCGACTTAAAAAGGTTAATGGTCGACTGTCCCGAAAGGACTGAACAAACTTCACACAATAGAATTATCAGTTAACCAGTCGGCTGCACAAAGGCTAAGTCGACTGTCCAGAAAGAACTAAACAAATATTTCTCAGTGGACCAGTCGACTGACAGTAGTCTAAGTCGACTGTCCAGAACGATTCTCCCAAGACTGAAGGTGCATCAGTAGAGTCGTACCAGTCGACTGCATAGTAGGCCAGTCGACTGTCGGCCTACAGTTTTCATATTTTAGGTCTAAATACAAAATCCAGACTGGAGTTTCTAAAGATTAATTGTTCATGGAAAATAGTTCGTTCTCAGGCAAAATAATCAACCTCAAATAATCTCCATTAAGGATACATTACTCAATTATCCAATATGTCAAATACTCAATTCTCAAGATCTAAAATCAATAATCTTTCCATAAGGGTTCCTCAAAACTAATTTTCTTTTACAACCATGATCAAAAATCTCATGAGATCCAGATGTTCGTCATCCGATCCAAACATAATCCATTCTGAACATGTTTTCTAACACTATGATCTCATAACTCAAGATCTACTCAATAACCATAAGTTTCACAACATGGTCCAACAATAACAATGGTTCATATACATTCACATCACAATACATAGATCATATCGTTCATATGACGAAACAAAGCAAAACGATGTCATTCACATAAATCAAAACAAACAATTTCATATCATTCACAAAATCAAACAACAACACAAACAATGTCACTCACCTTTGATTTTTAGAAGAATCCACGAAAAAGTCTCCCTTTTGCTAGATCCAAAAATCCTCCTCTTGATCGCCAGAAAATAATAATAATAATAAATCTGGAGTTGTGCAGCGAATGACGGCTGCACACCCTCTTTTATACAGGCCGGGGTTGAAAGGGATTAGGGTTTTGAAGTACCTTTTGCAAAATAGTCCCTTTTCAATTTATTACTTCGCATATATAACCTTCCTTAGTTAAAATAGGTTAAATAAATCAAAACTAAATAAAATCCTTTTACCACTAAGTTTTTCAATAACCCAGCACGGCCCAGAGATAAGGAAATCCCGGATTACACTCAGGGTGGCGATTTTGCACATAAGCCCTCTCTTTTGTAATATTTGCAAATACATCATAAAATATTAATAAAAATCCAGAAAAATCCGAAATAATATATAGAAATACATATTATAGTTTCCAATAAAAATATTTGACTTTTACCTTCCAGAAAAACATTTGCACAAAGATCCAACATAAATTCTATATTTGCAAAAACACCCTTTTTGTTTAAATCTTCACCAAATCGACTTTAAATAAATTTCAAATATATTTAAATTCAAATGATGACCATGGAGAACCAAAATATCAGTAAAAACGAGTTTTCATAGTTTATTTAAGATCCAAGTGACTTTTTACATAAAAGCCCCTCTTCCGAGATATTTGTAAAAATAGTTTCTTTATTCAGAAAAATCCCAAAATTTAGAATACACTCCATAATAAGTATGAGAACTTATTAAAAATATAAAATTGTATATTTATACCAAAATTATTTGCACGTGTTTCGCACGTGTAAAAAGACAAATTTCTAGAAAATATTTATTAAATTTCCAGTAAATCATTTTAATTCATTTTCAAAGATTAAAAAATAATATTTGAAAATACGGGGTTCTACATCACTCCCTCCTTAGAAGAGTTCTGTCCTCAGAACTACTGCTAATGGGGTCCAAACAAACACATCAAGAAGAAATGAAAACTTATGGATAGGAATATAATTTATAGAAATACAATCACACAAGGGAACGCATTTCAACAAAAGAAATACATCATGCAGAAGAAACACAATCATGCAAAGAATTCAGAAAATCAATCTTCCGCTACGCAACTCTGATACTGCCACCGGAAGCCATGCTGCAATAATTACTGAACTCCTGCATCCAACTCTGACCTTCCACATTTGTTCCAAGAATCAGTGGCCACTCCCTCCTTAGAAAGGACATGACTAAGGATAGCCACCTCAAAACCTTGCTTGGAAACACCTAAGCTCCATACTAAGGCTAATAAGAATTGGGCGACACAATTGCATGCAAGAAAACAGTATCAATAAAACTTTTGTCTTTATTCCATTAATCCAAATAAATCTTGTTACATGAAGAAAATAGTCAATCTTCAATTATTCCAAATAGAAGTTTTATTTAATACAAAAGAATGAATTTCCAAGTTCTTGCACACACGAGTAATAATCCTGAGTATCCTCATCAGTTATTGCAGACTATCGCCCCTCTTCAGATCCTTGCCCTTCCCGGCACCATCCTTCTTTAGCTGCGGACAGTTCGGTCGAATGTGCCCTTCACGACCACAATGATAACACGCCTTTCGAGGTTCGGTGCATGCTGCTCGATGATGTCCTGTCTCTCCACAATTGAAACAGGTTCGCTTCGCCATCTTCGGACACATTGACCGGTAGTGACCTGCCTCCTTGCAGAAATAACAAATCACTTCCCGAGTTGCTGGTGCCTTCTGCACTGGATTGCTGAGCTTGATTTGCTTCGCTGGGGATTCCTTCCCTTCCTGATCTGATGCTGACCTCCTCCTCTTGAGAGACTCGTCCTGCTTGGTGGGATCGGCGTTAATGAACACCTGTCCAATCCTATAATTCCGATCTTGGTTCCGAATCTGCGCCAAATTAACTGCCATTAGCGCATCCAGAGTCTGATACACCTTGGCGAATTCAGCCTCAAGATCAATTCCCGTTCCTCAAGAACTACCAGATCCATCGCCATTGTTGTCCTCGTTCCTGGGTCTGGATGCAACCATACTGATCACTACAAAACGAGGGTAAAGTTAGAACATCACACACACATTTCACATTCACGCCTCATGGCAAAACCATAACCATACCCCAATCCATAACTTAGACCACATGTAGTTGATGTATCCAATCTTAACACAAACCTAAAATTCGGTAAATGTGAGTAGAGTTAAATCAACCATACTAGTTCAAATTGCATGAAAACGTATAGTGTAATTCGTATAAATAAAATGTCATAAAAGAAGTATTTCTTTACCATTAGTCTCATTATATATATGTAAAATTCTTGAAATATCAATTAGTAATAAGTAAGAGGAATAGTCGAAAGTAAGAATTGTTCGATCAGAAAAACTTGTTAAACACATATTACTTGAATAGAATGGTCATAACAAAGTGAAAATCTCGAAAGGACAAGATTAAGAAAGAATAAAATAAAGACGTACAAAATAATAGTGGTGAAAGAAATTTATAAGAGTAAGAAGAAACGGAATGAAATACATGCCGAAGCACCAATACAATTGTGAATGAGGAAATACATATGTAGTGTAGCAAATTTACACAATAAATATATTATAAAATATATATACCATAGTGTAGGGATTAAACAAAGGTATCATGATATACATAGCAAGTATGTTGAAATATGTGGTACATATATAGGAATTTGTAGGAAGTACATGTAGTATTCAAAAATGTAATGATAATAAGTTTTAAGCCAAAATATAAGTAGTGGGTGCACATAGTATACCCGAAAAGTATGAAGCAATAAATTTAATAAGTGGCTTTTAAATAGTGGAAAGAAATTATAACAAAAGCGGTCAACTGTAAGTAATAATAAGGGTATCGAATATAAGGTGCAAATACGTAATAAAGATTTAAATGGGCAGAAACATATCATATTTATATGAGTAAAATATTGCAATCAAGTTTAAATGCTCCAAAATAAATAAGACAATACAAAATAATGGAAGAATATTTAGTATCGAAAATCCAAGTATATATATAATAAAATGGAAGTAAATATGCAAAGCAAAATTTACAGTATAGCAAAATGATAATGAAAGGAAATAAAAGTAGCAATAATAACTTAACACGTGGTAATTCAAAACTTTAATGTAATATGTAAAAGTAATTTCAAAGTATACAAGTAACGAAAAAACTCATGAAAGTAAGGTAAATTAGACGTCAAGAAAGAAATAGGTAAGAGTTGCAAAATGAAATGGGCTTGTGAAATGCTAAAGGATGCACTATTGAATAATAACATAAACTCGGTTGGAGATATAGAAAAAGAAATAAATTCAGTTGCTGACAATAATAGAAACCGACAAAAGGAAAATAAGTTGATTTCACAAAAGTTATTTAGTAAGTAAACAAGCATAAAACAGTAAGAGTCATAGGATACAAGAGTGAGCACAAAATTGAGGTGCACACGATATACAAGAGAGCAAATAATTTAAAAGAATCTAACGGAAGATAATTAAATCTTATAACTAGGGGAAAATAAATAAATAAATAAATAAATGAAAATTACTTTGGCGAAAATCATATAATCCAGAAATCATATGCAGTGGGTAAGATAGCAAAACATATAGTAGATCATGAATAAGTAAAAATAGAAATTATATAAGTTGAAAGGGTAACACCTTACATAAATATCAAATACACAAAGCGAACAAAACAAGTCAAGAATAGCTAGTGAGAAAATATTTGCTTTATACAAAAATAATCAATACACTTGCGATAAAGAGATTTCCTTCAAATCCAAGCATACAAACAGCCTAAATCTCATTACAGGTCTTCATGACCAAACAATCAAATTACACACATCAGATGTCCACCAGGGTACTCCACCTAGGTACTCACGCTCTAGTGTCCACACCTAGGTTGGTTTTTCATACTATGTCTATTATTACTATTGAAGCATGCTCTGATACCAATCTGTAGCGCCCCGGATCTCTAGTTTAATAACTTAGAAAATACGTGGCACAATCCCAGCATCCACTTCAATGTAACAATATTCACAGCCAACACCACTAAAATTTTCAACTTTTATTACAACAAACTTTTACAAATCACAGCGGAATTCAAAACAACTCAAACAATATTTACTGTCATTTACAACTCAATTATCTCAAAACTGCTGTTACAAGATTACACGAACTCTTATAAATCAATTTATCTCAAATATGCCTCAAGTATCCAAACCTCCAAACGCTAAGCAATAACCTGCAACATGTGAGGCTAGAGATGATCCCTAACCCCCAAAACTAAAGGGGTCAGCCATAAATAGTTTGAGTGACATAAAATAATCAACATAATTTAATTGTAAAACATAAGGTCATCAACATGTATTAACCACAATGATAAATGAATAAGGAACGACAAAGATATAAAGCATGAAAACATCGTAGAATGAAAACAACAAGTGCATCTAGTATAAAGGTCAAGTGTAGGAAAACTGGAAAACACATGCATAAAACCAAGTCAAGAAAACACCATTTCTATATGCGGACTCTCTAATGCATACTTGTCGAAGTCTATGCATCCCATTCTACATAGGTTCGGTGCAAGCCCTTAACGTCTCCACTTCATATGGGTTCAATCCCCGTTATGTGACTAATCTTAACACGATGACTACTACGAGATAAAGATAAACTGTGAGAATTAGCCCATGCTTGATAATTCCGGAGATGGATCCCTCATCTCAGGCATTTTACCTGGATAATTCCGGAGATCATCCCTCATCTAAACATTGACACATCATCACATGAATACCCCATGTGTGTCGCCTCGACTTCGATAATTCCGGAGTTCAATCCCACATCTCAAGCAAACCACTTGGATAATTCCGGAGATATATCTCTCATCTCAGGTAATTTACCTGGATAATTTCGGAGATAAATCCCTCATCTCAAGAAAGTTACTTGGATAATTCAGGAGATTAAATCTCTCATCTAAAGCTGTATTGAGGTGCATAACTCATGCTCCCGTTCATCATATCACCACTAGTGCCTGTCCTTATTATTTGTGGGTTATTTAATTACTCAACGAATCTTCTAGAGTAGTGTACCCTACCGGCCTAAAAATCAAATCTGAATAACTGAAAATGCCTCGGTGGGCCTCAACAAAATAACTCAACAAATATCTCAACACCGGTATACTAGGGTCACCTACCTCTAGAGACTCAAACTCAAAAGTCTAACAAATTCCACTAAACAAAAGTGGCTCAGCTGAATATCTCAAAATCATATTCATAACTGAACATCTCAAAATCAAATACTGAACTGAATATCAGACATAGACTGATTTATCTGAACACCAATCATTCGAAATAACACTAAAGATTACAAAGATCCTTCAGTACCAGTCGACTGTACAGTAGACCAGTCGACTGCCCAGAGGACATTATCCCAAAATTTCACAAAATATACTAAGTCGTATCAGGCGACTTAAAAGTCAACAGTCGACTTAAAAAGGTTAATGGTCGACTGTCCCGAAAGGACTGAACAAACTTCACACAATAGAATTATCAGTGAACCAGTCGGCTGCACAAAGGCTAAGTCGACTGTCCAGAAAGAACTAAACAAATATTTCTCAGTGGACCAGTCGACTGACAGTAGTCTAAGTCGACTGTCCAGAACGATTCTCCCAAGACTGAAGGTGCATCAGTAGAGTCGTACCAGTCGACTGTCGGCCTACAGTTTTCATATTTTAGGTCTAAATACAAAATCCGGACTGGAGTTTCTAAAGATTAATTGTTCATGGAAAATAGTTCGTTCTCAGGCAAAATAATCAACCTCAAATAATCTCCATTAAGGATACATTACTCAATTATCCAATATGTCAAATACTCAATTCTCAAGATCTAAAATCAATAATCTTTCCATAAGGGTTCCTCAAAACTAATTTTCTTTTACAACCATGATCAAAAATCTCACTTATAATCATGAGATCCAGATGTTCGTCATCCGATCCAAACATAATCCATTCTTAACATGTTTTCTAACACTATGATCTCATAACTCAAGATCTACTCAATAACCATAAGTTTCACAACATGGTCCAACAATAACAATGGTTCATATACATTCACATCACAATACATAGATCATATCGTTCATATGACGAAACAAAGCAAAACGATGTCATTCACATAAATCAAAACAAACAATTTCATATCATTCACAAAATCAAACAACAACACAAACAATGTCACTCACCTTTGATTTTTAGAAGAATTCACGAAAAAGTCTCCCTTTTGCTAGATCCAAAAATCCTCCTCTTGATCGCCAGAAAATAATAATAATAATAAATCTGGAGTTGTGCAGCGAATGACGGCTGCACACCCTCTTTTATACAGGCCGGGGTTGAAAGGGATTAGGGTTTTGAAGTACCTTTTGCAAAATAGTCCCTTTTCAATTTATTACTTCGCATATATAACCTTCCTTAGTTAAAATAGGTTAAATAAATCAAAACTAAATAAAATCCTTTTACCACTAAGTTTTCCAACAACCCAGCACGGCCCAGAGATAAGGAAATCCCGGATTACACTCAGGGTGACGATTTTGCACATAAGCCCTCCCTTTTGTAATATTTGCAAATACATCATAAAATATTAATAAAAATCCAGAAAAATCCGAAATAATATATAGTAATACATATTATAGTTTTCAATAAAAATATTTGACTTTTACCTTCCAGAAAAACATTTGCACAAAGATCCAACATAAATTCTATATTTGCAAAAAACACCCTTTTTGTTTAAATCTTCACCAAATCGACTTTAAATAAATTTCAAATATATTTAAATTCAAATGATGACCATGGAGAACCAAAATATCAGTAAAAACGAGTTTTCATAGTTTATTTAAGATCCAAGCGACTTTTTACATAAAAGCCCTTCTCTTCCGAGATATTTGTAAAAATAGTTTCTTTATTCAGAAAAATACCAAAATTTAGAATACACTCCATAATAAGTGTGAGAACTTATTAAAAATATAAAATTGTATATTTATACCAAAATTATTTGCACGTGTTTCGCACGTGTAAAAAGATAAATTTCTAGAAAATATTTATTAAATTTCCCGTAAATCATTTTAATTCATTTTCAAAGATTAAAAAATAATATTTGAAAATACGGGGTTCTACACTCTCTCTCTCTCTCTTAGCTGCAAAATTTGTAAATTGATTTGTTTGCTTTTGAATCTCTCTACCTTGAAACATGGTTGCTGCAAATGTAGGGGTATGCCACCATCATTAATTTTAGATAACATGAATATGTGTGAAACCATCAAATTTGACAGAAATGAATCGATATGTTGCAATTTGCAGTCTCACATGTAGCACTTTACAAGATCAGGTTAGTGAAGGAATTTATCTTACATTGTAGTGCTTCGTCTGAGTGTTAAAATTAGAGTTGGGAAGCAGCGACACATTTGCAAAATTAGTTGGTTTTGCTAATCTATGTATTGATGAAGATTTGAGAACATAGTGGAGGTAAATTGAGAATTCAACTAGCAAAGGTGTTCAATACCGTATAATGATGTATGTGAAATGGGTGTTCAGTACCATATAATGATGTATGTGAAATGGTGGTTGGCTCGAGAAAATATTGAAAGGAAGTTGGACGAGCAGGCGGAGAAGAAGGCGTATGCGGAGTTGGTGAAGGATATTACTCCAAAGGAGGATGTGGAGCCATTTTCGTCGTATAAGGATCAGATTGAGTTCGGTATGTATCGAAAACTTTTGATGGTTCTTGAGTGTCGCATTTGTTTTGCAACGGAGTTAAGTTATGACATGATTTTAGGTATCCTAACTTTTTTGGGCTGTTTGGGACATTTTTTTTTGTTAATTGTGAATTGGTAATGAATGATTGTGATTGGATTAGATACGTATCGAAGGAATGGATTTGATGAATTGGGAATTTAGTGTTTTGACTGATTAGATTCGTTCTAATTCGTGATATTGTTCAATTATCTATATCGAACTGAATTTAGTAATTTTGCTCTTATGACTGCGTTTAAGATCTGAGCTGTTGTTAGATGATTTTGCCTTCGTTTCATGTCACAAAGATTTAATTTTGATGTACTTATATATTCTGTACTGAATTGCAGTGTCCTTTAAGTCTCGAAGGACCATCAGAAACAGTTGGAATTGGAGGAGGCCCGAAAGGCGGGGATTGCCCTGACCAAGGTTGACGAAGATGGAAAAGAAATCAATCCCCATATTCCTCGGTATATGTCTTCGGCTCCTTGGTATCTTAATGTTGAGAGACCGGTAAGCCTCTCATTCCTGTGTATGGAAATGTACTAATTTTTACTTTGTTGTTTATGTCTTTATCAAAGTTGTTGTTTTTGGTTTTGGTATTTTTAGAGTTTAAAACATCAACGGATGTGGAAGTCAGATTCAAACTATACGAAAGCGTGTTATGATAGAGGATGAAAGATATATCAAGCGGATCGATATAGGTAGGGTGCATGTGAAAAGTAAGTTTTTTCCACCTATCTCCTCCTTTAACTTTTGTAATATATGCGTCGATACGTACATCTCATTGTTGTGATATTTGGATGAAAGTTGGGGTGGGGATATTGGAAGGCGTTCTACGAGGTATATAGCTTTGTTATAATGGTTAATGTGTTTGATCAAGCATGTTCTCTCACTATTTAGCATTCCTGACAAGGATGGGTCTTCAGAGAAAGAGTATTATTTAGTTTAACTAGCGAAAGACCACTGCCAGTGGCATAAGATTATCTAAGTTTGCATAGTTTTATTATTCTGTCTTAACTATTCTATGGATACGAAATAATTTTCGGTAGCTTATTTACACTTATCAGAAACTACACCATATTTGGCAGTAAAAGCAAAAAAACTGCACTCATCAAAAACTACACCATATCAGAAACTACACCAATTTTAGTTAAATCGAACTGTTAGAATTTTTAGTTTGCAAACCTAGAATTTTTAGAATTTTTGCAGACAGTAATATGATTAATTATTCTGCAAGGTTTGGAATTTGATTAATTTTTCTTATTGTGTGCCTATGTGCCCAGTTCTGGAGACAACTTGAAAATATTGGTAATACCTCAGTCTTTAATATTTTTGATAGAAGTTGTATGCTTTCAGGATCTAAATTTAATGATGCCATGGTAATAGTCTTACAAAGTTGAGGAATGGGATCAATCTCTGAGCAACTATATGAAAGTAAGTTTGCTCTTACCTTCCAAGATGTGGTTTATCTGGCAGTTTTTTTAATATGTATCAATATTCGATATTCGGTTTCATTATAGTTTGAGTTGAAGTAGAAATAGGTGAAAATGATCTTAGAATCAACTTAACTATTTGCACCGACGACTTTTGTATAATACATAATAATCTATTTGCACCGACAACTTTTGTATAGGTGAAAATGATCTTAGAATTAAGATAACTACATGCATATCAAAATTTTCCAACCCAAAAGTTCAGATAACTCCAATTGTCTAGGCTCTATTAAGACCTCTTTTAGCTTAATTTTGGAAACAACTCACAATTATGGAATTTCGGTAACTTCAATAGCTTGCCAAACACACAAAATGAAGTTGATTTAAGATGACCTTTTAAGTAGAGGTAAAGGTTTGATAATTAATTGAGGTATTTGATGTAGGAATTGGAGAATTCCCTAAAATGTGAGTGTGAAAATAAAGATTTCTAAAAATGTTGCATTACTATAAAATAAACTTCAGTTAGTCTAAATTCATTCTTAAACACACCCTTATAGGAGTTGAATTAACTATAGATATCTCCAATTTTTCTAATCCTACAAGTTGAGAAAACTCTACTCAAATCTAATTCATCTAAATTTTCCAAGTCTTTCTTTAAAGTAATTAAATTATATAGATTATTATTATGGATTAAGGTAGTGATGTTCCCATTTATTATTATTTTATCTCATTTAAGATTTATCTTTTGCTAGAAGCCTAATTTTAGTTCAAAATTTTATTAACATGCTTTTTATTTAATTGAAAAATATCACTTTGGTAGAGGTGTTGAAAGAGTGATAATCCTTCAACATAGATTTCTCTCATAACAGTGACACGGGAATAAATTAAATGATAGATTTGCATATAAGATCATTTGGTCCTTCAGTAGCCCATGCATTAAATATGCACATATAGAGTGTGAATTTCTCAAACTAACTATATAGTTTTTTTAAGCTTTTGTTCGCGGAGCTATTATATATCTCTCACCCTCGCTCTTCTCTTTTCTCTGTATATACTCCAGTTTTTGCAGATGGCTCTGTTTTCATACTTCATTATACTGCTACTCATCTTCAGCTCTGCACATATTACTGAGGGTAATGTGTAACTAATCACACTTCAGTGGAGTTTTCAAAAGTATAAATTATTTTTAAATATTCTTTTCTTTTTGGAGGGAGATCAACTTTCATTCATGCAGAGATTTTATCCTTAAAAAAAATCATGCAGAAATTTCCATGGTGAGATTTTGGCTACATATGTCTCTGCATTCTTAATCATCTCTAATATGGTGAAGGCAAATTTGGCATAAACCTACGGCTAATTGTATGTGGCTAGCAGACATCGCGAAAACAAATCTATACAACATTAGAAAATGACAAAGAAATAACAATTGAGAAAGTAGGAAACACTTCAACCCCTACATCTTTATAATGTCAACTAAAAAAATGTCCTTCTCTGCATGCTCAAATCAAAGAAAAAACTGACTTCATATTAATCCCTAATCAGATGATATGTACTTTGTGGCATATCCTACCCATTCAGGCTATATGAACGGTAAATTAGAATAATGCACATGATATGTACTGTTATAAAACCAAAGTTACAGAATGAAAGAGCATACACAGAGATATCTGATGCCAATAGACTACTTGAATTAAGTATCTAACCTCCATCTTCTGAAGCATGTCTTTCAACTTTTCATGACGTCGTCTTCTTGCATTGTCATCTCCTTCACCCATTTCAGAATGTAAATACAACTCTCATGAAATTTCTAATTTTTGTATATATTTCATTTAACAAATTGCCTATGTTTCTTTTTGTTGCTATACATATGCATTTGAATTTGTGATAAAAAGTTCGAAACATAAGAGTATGGATGCAAGGGATGCAACTACTGCATATATCCATTTTAAATTTGATATGTATGGAGTTGGGGGCGGATTATGCATGCAGAAACTTGACTCCAACCCTGATAGGGCATTTACAAAAACAATGATAAACTTCACATAGTTTGATTGGAAATAATAGTGATAAACTTCACATATTTTGTTCAGATATATACGCTTGAATTTTATTTTGATTTCATTTTACACAAAAACAGACATACGCACATTCCATATGTTTCTTTCACATTTATGTTCATTTTTGCACACTACAAATGTTTAGTGGTAGCTTATTCCATATTAAAATTCTCTGCTCAGTTATTTTTCGTAATGCATGATGTATTCATTAAAAATAATTTTTTTTCTTTCCATTCAGCTCCAAAAGAGCTTGATAATATAATTTTTTTTCTTTTTGGCTTTTGGCCATAATATTTTAGTTTAATAGGATCACATGACTAATTAGAAAGTGATGGTTGATTGTTTTCTGTCACTATAGAATATAGAAGGAATGCAGCATGCATTAAAATCAAGCGTGTCGAGAAGTTCATCCGGGAAGTTGGATTTTATGAAGAGAAGATATTCCAGAAAAGAAATAATCTGCAAAAGGCAATTGTTTATAATGACTTAACGATATCATTAATTGTTGTTTACTTATAGTGGGATACATTAGATCTACCTACCAATGTCAGTAAATATTCCACATTAGGAATTTAATATATATAGGAATTCTTAGCAATTATATATATGGTCTTATTAAGGTGCTGCAATATGTGAATGCATTTAATCAACCACTTCTCAGTTTCGATTAGATATATCCAGAGCTTGATAATTTACAATCAAGGCAATATTAAAGCTGATTGTGAGAAAAATGTCAAATGTTAAACCCTATCAGAAGTTCCCAAGAAATGATGTTTTTCTTTCTTTCTTTAGTTCTGAAAATTTTTGCTATTCCTGAATGGTTTTTGTGAATCCTTTCTTTTCCCTGAAGCAGAAGAGGGTGATGGTGGTCACCAGGATCGAATTGTTGTGGAACCATGGCAGTGGAACCAACTCGGAGCTAACAGTAAGGAAGAAATGGTTGTTGATGGAGTTGATTGATTTCTAACAAGTAGATGAATATGGAATCAAGCATCAACATTAGTCTCTGCCAGTGTTAACAGCTCTTCCAATGAAGCATAGGTTAGCTTTGTTCAGGATAGTGGAGATGAGGGATTCGTTCATCATAATTGCAAACTCCGGTTAAGACGCATGATTTGTAAGATGATTCTGTTATTCGAAAGTAATAGTGTAAAATTATGAAATGGTGGTAATGTAAAATATTTGTAAGATGACATCCTCAACCTTATTTTTCCCGTTGTCATCATTCATGTTCTGTTTCCATTTTAAATTATGAAATGGTGGTAATGTAAAATATTTTGGTAAAACATCTTGATATTATGGTCAGTGTGTGAAAGACATGTGAATAATTTTGTTGCCATCTGTAACTTTGACATGCGTGTTAGCGATTAAATCAAATATTACCTTTAAATGTGACATCTGTGTTGTTGTAGCTGTTGATTGTTGATTAAAACAAATATTACCAAGAGATTGGCATAGTCGTTTCCTGGTTCTTTTGAAGTGAGTTCTAATAAGAACTGGATTCGGTTTCAACTTAACCGGATTTTGGAATTATAATGAATTATGATGAATACTGTTGTTACTTTTGCCATGGTTAACTACATAAAAATATGAAATCTCTCTCTCTCTCTCTCTCTCTCTCTCTCTCTCTCCCCCTCTTTTAAATTCATACATGGTTAAGTACATTAAAATATAACAATGGAAAACTAACCCATACAGTTTGATGTATTAACCGCATAATCAAATGAATTGATACTTCTACCAGACTCCAAATCAAATATGAAATATCTTATATTGAAGTCACACATAGCAAGAAATTTCCGTTCAACTACTGTTGTATATTCACAATACTCTTTTTGAATTTCGAGCTACTGACAAATTATCCTGCAATATAAACCAATAAATAATGAATTATGCACTTCACTCCATAATCCTACTTCAGAGTACATCAAGATCTACTGGAAAATAAAAAATTATATAAATCATCCTTCACGAATAATTTACAAACCCGTGCATATATTTTACTGTTTACAAAGCTTTTCATATGCTGCATTGTTCACGAAAACGTGCCGTAGGCATGTGTCCACGGGCAAACCTAGTATATATATATATATACACACACATACGCATATTGTATCGATTTCGTACGTTTGTACAAATCGTGTAGTATGTTTATTGGACAAAAATATCTTATTTTTGTCATGATTAATCAAAATTGAATGGCTAGGATTTGTGGAGGCTTAAACATAGGGTTTAGGATTAATGAGATATATAAGAATATTAATAGGTGTATTCTACTAGAACAATCTCCTCCACCTCACCCCTCCACCTCACTCCCTCCACCTCATCAACCTTTTTGCCAGCCAAACCTTACCCTAGGGGGTTTTTGCAAAACCTTGGTGTATTTTGGACTCTCCCCCTTCTCATTCCTTCTATAAATACCCCTCCCCTTCACCTCTTGTCTCATTTACAAGAAAAAAAAAATAGAGAGGAAAAGAAAGAGAAGAAACCCTAAACTAGAGAGTTCTTCATATGAGGTTTTTTTCTATTGGAGCTAGGCGGAAGGAGAAGGTGCTTGTCTAGTTCTTCCTACAAAGAGAATCAAAGGTGGGGGTTCTCTACTTCTCTTTATTGTGTTTTTGTTCTCTTTTATTTATTATTGTTGTATGTGTGAAAAAGAACCCATCTTTAGGGTAACTACTTGTTGTATGTGAATAAAGAACCCATCTTTAGGGTAACTACTTATTGTATATGAGAAAGAACTCATCTTCATGATGTATGGTTGTTGTATGTAGTTGTGTGTTCTAAAAACAACTTGGACTAAATCTTAAGCATAAAGTGGTTGTAGGGATCAAAATGATCCCATGAAAAAGATGGATGGTAGAACTTAAATAAATAACATAAAGATCGAATCTTTAAGACCTTGTATGGTTATTGTTGTTATGTGGTTATTTTGTCAAATAAAAACTAACAAATTTGACTAATTATATGTCCATATGAGTAGTGTGAGTCAAAAAAGGACCACATGAAGAGTTTTGAATGTAGAACTTACTAAAAGCACATAAAGATGGAATCTTTAACCTTGTTTTTATTATTGTTGTTATTATGGTTATTTTGTTAACACAAAACTACAACTTGGACTATAACTATGAGGATATAAGATTAAGTGAAGTGAGAATACTTACATACCCATTTTAGGATTGTAGAACTCAACTAGATATTAAAAGATAAGTCTTTTTGGTTGTATGTTGCTCTCTACTTGTTAAAAATCAAGTCTTTGGTAAATCTATTTCATGAAAGATTAAGCTTCTATTTTGCTTCTAGGTTGTGAAAGATTAAGCTTCCATTTTGCTTCTATAATTGCAAAAGATTAGTTCATTTATGTTTATTTAACTTCTATGGTAGAAAAGATTAATTCTTTTTGTAGCATGTCTATTTTGCTTTTATGATAGAAAGGATTACTTCTTTTCATATTGTATGTAGGAACTTGTAGGTTGAAGAAAAGTGGGTTTGTAATATGTAGGAATTTGTAGATTCAACAAAAGTAGGTTTTGTATTATGTAGAACTTGTAGATTAAATAAAAGTAGATTTGTAATATGTGGATAGTTGTAATTTATAAAACAAGTACTTTTTGTAATACGTAAGAAATTGTAATTCATAAAAGAGGAAGTTTATGTAATAGCTAAATAAAGTTCTTAGTAGTCTTTATGAGTTTACTACCATGCTTGAGTTGCTAGTAAAGAACCCATGCTTGAGTTGCTAATTATTGTAGCAAAGAACCATGCGTAAGTTGTTGTAGGTTGTTGAAGTAAAGAAACCATGCTTGAGTTGCCAATAAAGAATCCATACTTGAGTTGTTGCTAAAGAACCCATGCTTAAGTTGTATGTGCTAAAGAAACCATGCTTAAGTTGTTGTAGGTTGTTGTAGTAAAGAATTCATGCTTGAGTTGTAGTAAGAAACCCATACTTGAGTTGCTAATTATTGTAGTAAAGAACCATGCTTAAGTTGTTGTAGGTTGTTGTAGTAATGAAACCAAGCTTGAGTTGCTAGTAAAGAACTCATGCTTGAGTTGCTAATTATTGTAGTAAAGAAACCATGCTTGAGTAGTAGTAAAGAAACCATGCTTGAGATGCTAATTATTGTAGTAGAGCATGCTTGAGTTGCTAATTATTGTAGTAAAGAACCATGCTTAAGTTGTTGTAGGTTGTTGTAGTAAGAAACCCATGCTTGTGTTGTTGTAGTAATAAACACATGCTTGAGTTGTTGTAGTGATTCTAGTAAAGAACCCGTCATGCTTGAGTTGTAGTTGTTTTAGTAAAGAACCCATGCTTAAGTTGTTGTAGTAGTTCTAGTAAAGAGCCCATGCTTAAGTTGTTGTAGTAGTTCTAGTAAAGAACCCATGCTTGAGTTATTGTAGTTATTCTAGTAAAGAACCCATGCTTGAGTTATTGTAGTTGTTCTAGTAAAGAACCATGCTTGAGTTGTTGTAGTTATTGTAGGTTGTTCTAGTAAAGAACCCATCATGCGTGAGTTGTAGTAAAGAACCCATGCTTGAGTTATTGTAGTTGTTCTAGTAAAGAACCCATGCTTGAGTTATTGTAATTGTTCTAGTAAAGAACCCATGCTTGAGTAGTTGTAGTTGTTCTAGTAAAGAACCCATGCTTGAGTTATATGTTGTAGTATTATAGTTAAAAGAACCCATGCATGCTTAAGTTGTATGTTGTAATGGTTTTAGTTAAATTTCTAAAAGGAACCCATGAGTTTAGCTTGCATGCTAATCCAATTGAATTATTGAAATGAACCCATGATCCATATTTGTTCTAGTTCGATTTTTAAGAAGAAACCTATGAAACTAACTCAATGGTAGTTCTAGCTCAAATTAGCGAGGAACCCATGCATTTAGGTTCTAGGTGGTTCTAGCTCAACCTTGAGAAAGGACCCATGAACCTAGTCACATGTTGTCCTAGTTCAAATTTGGGAAAAAGAATCCATGAATTCTAGTTGTATGCGGTTCTAATTGAAATTGGACCATATAATGTGAACATGCTTCATCTTCAATGTATGGGTAATAATGATTGGAAAATTCACTAGTATTGTTTAGCTCGATAAAAGCTCGTCTAGGGTCTTATAGTTACCCTAGGGGTCATCGACCATCAAGACTCGCATCTTACCAGCTTGGAAACTATGGATAAATCACACCTCGAGCACCGACGGATCTTAACTGATGTGGGTTGATCGCGGGCGAGAATATTGACAAGATCCGAGTTAGGGGTAGTGATGAGTGGGGGAGATCCCGTCACCTGTGTCTTGGATCGATAGGCCATGAGTTGGACTGTGATAATCTTAAGAAAGTTTATTGAAAACCCCTTGAGATTGTTTGGGTTTAGTGACATCGTTAGGGTAGTTACTTATGGCTATTACTACTTAACCTTTATTTATTATCGTTATTCGCCGAAGAGAAAGAGTTGGTATTAAGGGTGACACCTTATGATCTGACCTGTCCAATAGACCAACACTAGGAGGTGTTATTGGGTTGTGCTCTTCTTGTCAAAGGGATATGGTCTATGTCTTCTCACGAGTTAGGAGCACGGGATCCATATCTCGTCTATTAATTTCTGAAGGGAGCGATTCCTGTTGGAGGGATGGACCCCCGGAACTCCGTCGTATTCAATATCTAAGGGCGAAAAGCCATAGACTACGGTCTCTGAGCTAGGAGGCCACAGGGGATGCTTCGAGCTAACCTGCGCTGCGAAAACTCCAAAGGTTCGTCAGATTTTTGAGTGAGGTCCGGTACACCGGGTAGTAGTGGCAAACATAGACATCATGAGCTGACTGCGAATGGCTGGATTAGACCGTTTCAGAGCAACCTCATCAGTCATGTCGTATCTTCAGAAATAAGTCGAGTACAAGAGTAGAATTCATGGTGCGGGTTCAAATCCATATATATGAAGAAACGGCTTGATATGGGGCGTATGTAGTATGGGCTGCATACTGTTCTAGAGTCTTTTTGCTTGCATTAGAATAAGTGCATCATTGCGTTAGTTAAACTTGCATTAGAGTCTAAGTCATAGCATACAATGACACATCAATTATATATACACGTTTCTCTTTTCATTAATCTGTTTGTTCAAAGTAGAGAATCGCTGCTAGTCATTAGCCTTAAAGCGTCAATATATGTACTGATTTCCCCATTTCAATAGGTACTGGATTACAAAGCTACTGGTACAGGATTCAGGAGGACTCAAGGCGAGAGAAGCAAAGTCGATTTTATTTTCCGCTTATTATATGTTGGTTACCATTGCTCCATTCTAACATTTGTTGTAATTTGTTTTATGTTGGAAAGCATCCAAGTGAAGTACCAAGTGTTGTTCTTTATTCATTGTACTCTGATGTAAATTTGTTGAAAGCTGTAACACTTGGGTTTTTAAAGATATTATTGTAACACTGATGTAATGTATTGCAGTTTTATAACATTCAGACTTGTAATACATTTGTGTTGAATAAAAAGTTTTAAATTTCCCTAATTTTCTGTTTATTGTGGCTAATTGAAGGAAATGATTCTGGTTTATGTCACAGTTTCCCAGTATATGGAAATCGGGGCATTACAAGGTGCAGGCCCAGTGGCAGCTCGATTGGCCGCATCCAATGTGGCCCTCATCAATTCATTATGTTCCTGCTGAAGAGCCATCAGTTGTGGCATCGTCTGAAGAATAGCAGCGTTATCTGGCTACTCATCCCTCAGACAGGAAGAGGAAGTAAATCGCGCATCTCGATCAGACACAATGGTCAGCAGAACACCATGAAGCCTGACAATCTCGCCAACATACATTTCAGCCAACTTGTCCATCGAAGCAGTGAGTTTCATCGCTAAGAAGTGAGCGGACTTGGTTAGTCGATCGACTATGACCCAAATCACATCATCGCCTTTAGGACTCTTAGGCAAAGCCGTGATGAAATCCATACTGATGTTATCCCACTTCCATTCCGGAATAGGTAACGGTTGCAATAGACCTCTGGGTTTCTGATTCTCAGCTTTGACTTGTTGACAAATCTCACACCTCGACACAAATTCAGCCACATCCCGCTTCAAACCTGACCAGCAGAAATGTTGTTTAATGTCCTTATACATCTTGGTACTCCCAGGATGTATAGACAGAAGAGTAGCATGTGCCTCCTGAAGAATACTTTCTTTCAAGTCCGACTGATCCGGAACACACAGTCTCTCCCCAAACCACAGCACTTCATCCCTGATTTGAAATCCGGGCAACTTGCCAGCACCCACCTGCTCCTTCATCTTCTGAATCTCTGCATCTTCTTTCTGACTTGCAATAATCCTTTCGTTCAGCATCAGTTGAAGCCTCAATTGAGCTAAAGATGATCCCAAGCTTTGCAGAACAACTTCAATACCAGCCCGATCCAACTCCTTTGCCAGCTGCCTTTGAGTTGTAATCAAACCCGCCAGGCTGCTCTTGCGGCTAAGTGCATCAGCAACAACATTAGCCTTCCTAGGATGATACTTAATCTCTAGACGAATGTCCTCAAGTACCTCTAGCCATCTCCTTTGCCTTAGGTTCAGATCCTTCTACTGATAGATGTACTTCAAGCTTTTGTGGTCTGTGTACATGTTCGGCTTCTCACCATACACATAGTGTCTCCATTGCTTCAAGGCGAAGATAATCGTAGCCAACTCTAGATAATGAGTCTGATAATTCTTCTCCTACGGTCTTAGTTGCTTAGACCCATAAGCGATTACTTTTATTTCTTGCATTAAGACACAACCAAGCCCATGATGTGAAGCATCGCTGTAGACATCATACTCAACACCTGCTCTAGGCAAAGCCAAAATGGGTGTAGTAGTCAGCCTCTCTTTCAACTCCTGAAATCTTGCCTCGCACTATTCGGTCCACTTGAAGTTCACATTCTTCTTGGTCAGACCAGTGTGCGGCACGACTATCTGAGCGTAGCCCTGGATAAATCTCCTGTAGTATCCAGTTAACCCAAGAAAACTCATGATTTCCTTCACTGTAGTAGGCCTTGCCCAATCTCTCACTGCCTCTATCTTCTGAGGATCAGTTGCCACTCCCTCCTTAGAAAGGATGTGACCTAGGAATGCCACTTCAGATTTCCAGAAATCACACTTGGATAACTTGGCATACAACTCATGCTCCTGAAGCTTCCTCAAAACTGCTACCAGATGCTCCGTGTGCTCCTCCTCCGACTTGGAGTACACGAGAATATCGTCGATAAACACCACGACGAAAGAATCAATGAACGACCTTAGAATTCTGTTCATCATGTCCATGAAGATTGCAGGCGCATTCGTCACCCCAAACGGCATAACTAAGAATTCGTAATGCCCGTGTCGAGTTATGAGCGCAGTCTTATGCACGTATTTAGCTTTCACTCGAACTTGATGATATCCTGATCGAAGATCTATTTTGGAGAAAACAGCTGCTCCTTGTAGACGATCGAACAAGTCATCAATTCGTGGAATCGGATACTTATTCTGAACAGTGACCTTATTCAGCTCTCGGTAATCGATGCACATCCTCATCGAACCATCCTTCTTCTTTACCAAAAGCATTGGTGCTCCCTGAGGTGACACACTCGGTTGAATAAAGCCCTTCTCCAACAGTTCCTTAATCTGCCGTTTGATCTCATCCTGCTCCACAGGCACCATCCTATACGGTGCCTTGGAAATATATGCACTCCCTGGCTGAATAGTGATGCTGAACTCCACATCACGATGCGGGGGTAACCCAGGCAAATCTTTCAAGAACACAGTCGGATAATCCCGAACCACAGGAATCTGTTGCACCTCTGCAGGAATCCCTCTCCTCTGGCTGATAGCAGCAACCAAATCTGGACATCTTATCTTCCCTTGGAATATAACTTCAGGTCCACCTAGAGCCTTCACTGTTACTGTCTTGGTCTTGCACTCGATGTTCGCACTGTACACCGACATCCAATCAATGCCAATGATAACATCGACTCCCAAAACATTCAGCTCGATCAGATTGATCCCAAAAATTCGATCTCTAATCACAATCTCGCAGTCAGCATAGTACCGATCAGTGGTTAGAGTCTCCCCTGACGGAGTAGCTACTGCTAAAACCTTGCCTGGAAATATCTTCAGTTCGACTCCCAGAACTTTAGCAAACTTAGGTGATACAAAAGTATGAGAAGACCCAGTATTGAACAAAACAACAGCTTCCTTTCCATTCAAAATAAGTTCTCCTGTTACATAACATATACTCGTCATATAACAGTTCACTAATTAATGAGAAAAAGAGACAGCAGAAAACATTCCTAAACATCCCCCTTCGTCCGCTTCATCGACTGCCACCATACAGCCGCATCCTTCTCAAATTGTAGAGTCGCCAACTTCACCTTTGCTGCCCTCCGGAGTCTCCAAGACTTCGAAGATAGTCTCTACCTGTCGGATACAATTGTCAGCCATGTCAGGGTCTGACTTCCCCTCAAACACTGGTGGTTTCATCCGTTTAAATGATTCTACGAGTTTGATTGCTTCGGGTACTGGATTCGCAGGCACCCTTCCCTAATTCTGATTCATGGCAACAGCATTTAGTGTCTGATAGACCCTCGCTAGCTCTGTTTCCAAGTCCAGACCTTCACCATTTTAAGCTCGTCTTCCAGCCATATTCTGATGCAAAAGATCCATTAAATTCGAAGTATAAACATGAACTTTTAAGTCAACTTTTCATTTCATTAAATTTCAAACTTTATACATTTGAATTTAAAACATTTCTGATATCAAAATGAAATCAGTAGATGATACAACAGGTCTAACTCCTACGGTTCCTCTTGGCTTCAGGAAGCTCTCCCCGTAGTTCCTCCACTTCCTCCTTCAGTACATCGGTCATGTTTTTTCTCTTCTCGAGTTCCCAAATACGATGACTGAGAACTGCAAAATCATCCTTGCGCTTCGCCAATTGAGCCTCTAGTAGTCTGACTCTCTCCCGTAGAGTCTCTACCTGCCTCTGAAGAGACACAATGAAATTTTCCCGGAACTGGTTCTTCTTCGTCAGAAGAATCATCAGATGAATCCGGAGGTGGAGTGATCTCTCGGGACTCAGGCCATTCCTCTTCCACTTCTTCGGGATCTTCCTCGTCTGAATCTGCTTGCCCGGAGTAGTAATCTTCCTCAATGATGTACCAATTGTCATCTCCAGCTGGATTGAAGTGGTTCGCCATCTTAAAAATAGAGAGGAAGAAGAAGCATAAATCATAGAGCAACACAAATGTCAGTGACTTACATTTAAATCTCTAGACTCAACACACGCTCTAATGTCCACTTCTAGGGTGTCGTTCCTTATAAATTTGTACTACTTAGAAGCGTCCTCTGATACCACTCTATAACACCCCAAATTCTAAAATACCACTGAATTCGAAGTTCCACAGGATCTTTAAAATTCTTTCGTACAATTTTACAAGGAAATAAAAACTTTTCTTTCATCAGAGCTACATTACACTTGTACATTGTCACAGCTGAAGCAATTTTACAATTATTTATATGAAACAATATTTAAATCAATCTTGCACAGCATGTATACTTCAATTTGTCAAGCATCTTTACCCTGCATATAAAACTGTGGGCGCGTCAGTTTATTCCACTGACGAAATATTATACATGGCCATCCTTTCTATGCCGAAAACAGTATAACGATTCTCATTACTTAGCAATTTACAAACTTGTTCACAAACAAAGCTAAACGGACTATCCTATTGATGTCGTGTTATGAATGTGCACTTAGTCCTTAATGCAATTATTTGTATTATATGACACTAATGCGCACTTGTTCAGAGTCTATGCAGCCCATACTACATAGGTCCGAGGGCAAGCCCTTAACCGTTCTTCATCTTGTAGGGTTCAATCCCTCGCCATGACTTAATCTACTATTGTAACTACGGTAAGTATCCTAGATGTTTTCTGACCTACGAACTCATGTCTAGGCGCCCTGGAGGGAATCCCAATGCACTGACACATGACTCATCATGCAGGCATCCTGTGGTAATTCAGCTCCTACCATAGACATGACACCACCCGCAGTCGTCAAACACCCCACGAGCGTCGCCACCTGGGACGGTAATCTGGAGCAGTATCCACGCCCTATCATGATGCATCATGGGACATCCTGTGAATACTCTCACGCCGCCAGTCCAATGGCCCTCATACTCAATGTTTTTCTCTTACTTTCATCACATCTTCACTATGTATCTAATCCTTAGTTTAATTGAATCATGAATAAAATCAACTCTTAGAATGTGGCACTCCCACTATACCGGTCTTATTCATTTAATTCACATGACCCAACCTTGGTCTTCTCATTTCAAATATCATTTCACAATTCTTTTATTGCCGGTATAAGGCTTGGCTATACCCTAATTTTCAATTTCAACTCATAATTACAATATCGAGCTTTTCATACTCATAAGATCTTTTAATGATTAATCACAATTCACATTTCATATTCATAACATTCATGTATTCATATTCATGGTACTCTTCCTAACTCATCATGTCAACTAATTTCAATTTCTCAAGTAAAATATCATGCATAACAATAAAAATGCAACATGCCACAATCACTAGTTTATAACCCACATAATTCTATTTTAATCCATGCTAATTCCACAGTTCACAATTTCACTTAGTTCACACTTCAGACTTTTCAATTTCTCATTACCAAAATCTTATTTTAAACTTCTTAAACAATCCATTCGAACTTCAAAAGAAAACAATTTAAGTTAATAATTAAAATAAGTTCCTTCTTGTAAAAACGGACTCACTTATACAAGGCCACAGGTAATAGAGATTTCCTCACAAAATATAGATATTATTTGAAACTTCAGGGCAGTCGACTGTTAATCATGGCCAGTCGGCTGTTCTGCGAGGTTCTAAAGCTCGAAAATAAAGTAACCAGAGAAATCGACTGTCACATATGCCCAGTCGGCTTTTCTGTGATGATCTTTAAACTCAAAAATAACACGATCAGGGCAGTCGACTGTTACAAAAGTCGGTCGATTGTTCTGTAAAAGATTCGAACTATATATTTTTCATAATTAAAGATAGTTTCGCACAAAAATCACTACAAAAATGTTTTCTTTCTCACATTGTTTTTAGAACACAAAAATCATCCTTCTTAATGAATAAAACTCATATTTTTATCCACTAATTTATACATAATGCATTCAATCATTTGTTTGCAAAAATACAATCTTTTCATTTATTCTAATACTCATATGGCACATATAACAATGGAAAATTCTAATACAACAATTAACAATCATCTCTTAGAAAATTATTCCATCAATTCATCTCTAGCATAACATTCTACTTTAATACTTTAATCAACAAACATGGTTCTAATCTTTTTACTAGTTAATCCACATAGTTTGCATTTAGAACATACTTTGCATGCATACTAACATTAAAAACAATGAGAACATTCACTTTTACTCATAATTAATAAATCTAGTAATCAAAATAACACACATTTACTAATTTATCAATTCTCTTCTAATTAGGCAAGCATGCATTTCATTTCAACTAGTGGCTTTGTAATAACAATTCAATTTCATTCCTAGCATGATTTCTACTTTAGAAGTCATAAAAAACACCCACCTCTTTGAAGAAAAAGCCAACTAAAAGCTCCTAGAGTCCCCTAGAATGCGAGAGAGTGCCTTCTCCTCCTAGATTGTGATGCAAAAACTCCTTTCTCCTTACTTCCTTGCCAAAATCGAGAGCTCCAAGTGTGGGGGAATGAATGGCCGGCCTCTAATGGTACACACACACACTCACACTCACACTAATATATATCTCCTATATAATTTCTTCTTTCAATAGTTTCTTAGTGTCAAATACAAATAGATGTGGGGGGGGGGGGATTTATACTAATTCTAGGATAAATTGGAGGGCTAGGATTCATTGGATAGTTATAGGATGGATGGCTAGGATAGAAGGGGAAGTTGTAGCAACCACCCACACTCAAATAAACTACCCATGCACACACACCCACTCTCCCATTCCTCCATGCACAATCTGGCCTCACAATAGTGTGCATTGCACACTATGTGCATGCACGTGCCCTCTAGTACCCCTATTTGAAGTTTGTACAATTTTAATTAATTAAATTGTTCACATTTTGTGCCTACATGACAAGTGTGACCATTTAAATGATTAATTAAATTTGTGGGCTTCACAAATAGTGGGCTTAGGCTTGTGGGCAAAAATAATAAAATAATAAAATAATAGTTTATTAAAGTGCATGGGCTAAAATTAAGAAAATAGTGTTTTAGGCTTTATAGAATAGGCTTTTAAAAAAATAAAAGAAAAAAATAATTGTTCATACTATAAAATGAAACTTTATATATAAAAATAAATAAATAAATATACACATGAAATTTGTATGTGCACAACACGTGAAAATCAATATTTCCATTAAAATGAAAGTTTAGGGTACTACAAACACATTAGCCAAACCTGGGCTCTGATACCACAAAAAACCTGTCATGCATCTAATTGTTTTCATGTCATTCAAGTCTAGGGTATGCAATGTGCATCTCAGTCATCAATCAAGTCTATAGCATGGATATAATTGTTTTCATGTATAACGTGCATATGCAATGTGCAATAGAGTCTAGGGTTCGAATCATAGATAATGGCACGAAAAGATATTTATCACTTGGTTCCACCGATGAATCCGTGATAAACTCTTGAACAAAAACAAATACAGATATGAATTGAAATTAAGAGCTACTTGCGGGAATCAATAAACATCTTGAACACATTCAATAGAGGAGTTCAAGAAGAGACTTATCTTTATACGATTAGTCCGAATATAATAGAATAACGGGATGAGAATCCCGACGGCGACACGTGCAACTCACGTACAATGCACATACTCACAAAAGCACTTGCACACAATCTGCAAGCAACACAGCAACAAGAGCGCACAACAACATCACCGATCAAAACAACAAACAACAATCCAACGGCAAACAACAAACATCAATTCACTCCAATGGCCGATCTCGGCCAAGCAGCAGACAACAGCAACTACGGGAAATGTGGTGGCAGCGGCGGGCGACTGTGTGTGGCACGCTGACTGACGAAGGCAGCGAGCGGCGGAGCTTCGATGGTTTCAATGACAGCGGTGGACTTTATTTCGGAAGGAAACAAAGGAAGGAGGGGGAAGGTGATGGGTTTGGTGGTGAGTGACGATGGAGGAAGGCGAGGAGGTCGATGATCAATGTGCGTCGAGGGGTGCTCAGGGTGGTGTAAGCACCGCAGTAGTAATGGAAGATGAGGAGCGGGATGTGTTCGACGAGGCAGAGGAGCTTCGATGGGTTCTTAGGAAGGCTCAGAGGTGGGGATGACAAGGATGATGAGCAGGATGACGAGGGTCAAAGGCGGGGTGGTTGTGGTGGCTGAGGAGGCTGGAGGTCGACGGGGATGACGAAAGGGGATGGGTTGAAGGTGGTTTCGGAAACACGGGAAAGAGGAAGCTGATGAGGATGATTAGCGGCGGTGGTAATTAGGCAGAGATGATTAGGGTTTAAAGATTAACAGTGTATATATAGGATTAGAATTAGGGTTAAGTGGTGGGTTATTGGATAATGGGTTAGCGGGTATGGGGTTTAGGATTCAATAGGGGAAAAGGATAAATAAATAAAATAGGATTTATAATTAGATTAATTGGGAATATCAATATGCAACAATTTGAATGGAATGAACAACGAAAATTTCAGTATAACAATTAAATAGATTGGAAGACAAAAAGTGAGTTGGAAGCAAATAATAAATTCTATTATTAAATGAACAAATTACACGGGTTCAGGGATAAAGTAAATAAATAATAATACCAAGAAAAATACAATAACTACAACAGGGATTACACCAAACAAGGAGTTTAATAGCTTGCTCCCCGCTCGAGCTCCATCAATAGTTCGTTAACACCAACAACGAGTTCAATGCCTTACTCTCTGCTCAAGCTCTGTCAACAGCTTGTTAACTCCAAACAAAAAGTTCAATGCCCTGATCTTCACTTGAGCTCCTTCAACCGCTTGTTAACTCCAAACGACGGGTTCAATACCACAGAGAGCACTCTCGTAAAAAAATCTCAAAGGAAGGACAAAGAAGACTTTTCACAATTATAAATTATTTTTTAAAAAAAGTCTAGAATTTCTACCCCATCGTAATTGAGTATAGTAATAGATTATATTGTATATTTTACCCAAACTACCATCCCCTCAATTTTTTTTCCCCTGTGCTCTCTTCATCTCTTTCCCTATATTCTCTCATCTTTCTTTTTCTTTTTAACTCAATTCTCTCATACTAGGTGGAGAAATTTAGGGGAATCAAAATCCATTAGATGAGATTGAGAATTAAGCGTAGACTTACAGTTAAATTTAGGGTTAAAGATGATTTCAGCGGAAGGAGGGAAGGGGCACTGCAAGAGGCGACCTCGGTGCTGGTAGTGTAGAACTAGGGTTGAAGGAGATGAAGTGACTGGTGATGGTGAGGGATGCGGATCAAGTGGGTTTGGGTGGAGTTGGAGATGAGGCTATGGAGTTTGGAGATTTTTTATGTTGGTGGGTGGAAGTGGGTTCGATCAAAGGTGGAGGTTAGTGGCTAGGATGGGGCTGGAGGTCGGGTTCAATAGTTAAATAATGTTGTTGGAGAAGAAGAACAGGAAAAAGGATTTTTCTTATTTTGAAATAAGCTCTTGGTCATTGATTCACCCTATCATATATAGACCGATCAGTTTTAGTGGGGCCCTTTTTGTAGTGCCTACCAAAAATGGCCAAAAGATCTAGATGCACCAATAACAAGATTCCACTACAAACACAATATCTAAAAACACAAGAACACAACGATATGCAGAGATAACCAAAACTTCTTATTACTCAAGAAATACAAAGATGTAAATAGATCTATCGCTAATCTCTCTAACTTTGGTAGCACTCGACACATGAATTCTCTTGAAGTAATCTATACACCTAAACCATAGAGTTTACGTCTATACTTATAGCCCCAAGTAATCCCTAAAAGATAAACAAAAATACATCTAAATTGGATCCAAACCCGCAACCCAAATAATCAGCCAGCACCCGGTCATCTGGATAAGAAGTGCGGTCGACTACAATGAGATTCGCTAAAACAGAGGGTTTGCACAGTCGACTGTGAACCTGATAGTTGACTGTCGATTGTGAACCTGATAGTTGACTGTTATGTTGTTTCTTCTTTACGACTATTCTTCGAATCTTCTTTTCTTCTCAAGACTATGTTGCTTCTTCTTCGAATCTTTTTTTCTTCTTCAAGAGTCTTGTGCTTGTGTGTTCTAGTCCACAAATCCTAACATTTTCCCACTTTGACCAAATACACAATCTCATCAATTGTAGCTTTTTCTCGCATTACCTCTGCTAGCTTCCCTCTCCTTGTGAATGACCGAGTACCCCTCACTCAAGAAGAGCACTCCAACACCCCTCATAAACTCTTGAAGAATGTACCACACCATCTATTGCATATGGCACGAATAATGGAGAAACACTTCTCCTTTTCCATCGTCTCGAATTTCCTATCACAAGACTCCCCGATTCGTAGAATCTCCTCTAATACTGGACATGGTTCAAAACCACACAAGGCCAAGACATCTCCTGCACTCGAAACCTCTGTGCATGACACCCCACAATATCTGCATACCGCAAAATACCACTTACTGCCCCATGATGACCAACTCAGCCATACTCATCAACATCACCCTGCATATCGATACCAATACTCTCAACATCATAAGAGTGACTCGAAGTTTCTGTCATATCACAAAGAACCCTCACCGCAGTAATGTCTTACGATGTTCTACCTCCTCACCATGGACATCAACTCTCACTAAATTTGTAACCTCTACATCCGCCCTACAACTTTTAGATCTCATTCGTAGCCTACATAACATACGTCTTGATTCTGGCTAAGAGTCAATTATAGTAGAGGAACACACTTTGTCTCGTAGTATATACAACGATCCCTCACACTTTCCTCTTACTAACACTAATGAACTTGCAGTTACACATCACTCTTCACTACCAAATGTAGTTGAAAACCCCTTTTTATCTAGCATTCTTGTCGAGATAAGATTTTCTCTCAAGTTTGGAACATGCCTCATCTCTAGCATGTCAATCTTTTTTCTATCACCGACTTTTACCCGAACAGTTCCAGTTCCAATCACATGACACCGCTGACCATTACCCACTATCACATTTCCGAAAGAACCATCTCTTGTAGTCATTAAACACCTCCGGCCTCGAAGTGCAATGAAAAGAAGTACCTAAATCAATGCACAAATCTCACGTGTCCAACTCCACCTTCAATGATAAACATAATCAGTCATTGATTGTATCATTGGTCACTACATTGGCTTGCTCTGGCTGTTCTTGCTTCTTCTTCGTAAGAGCCTTACAACTATGCATCATGTGACCCTAATTATGGAAATACCAACACTTAGGTCCACCACCATCTTCGGTGTCTTCAGACCCACTATCAGACTCACTTCTCAGATCCTTTCTTCTTCGACTTTCCATCGATCTCCCAGGCCTTTTCAACTGAAAGTGTGGGATAGATAGAAATTGATGAACACTCCGAATTTCTTTTCCCTCCTCCTCGTTCAATATACTGCTCACAACATCGTACAGAGTCATCGAATCTATCACAGTCCCTGCAATAGTCTGTTCCACCATAACATAACTATCGGATAGAGCAGACAGAAGTAACAATGACTGCCCTCTTTCTGAAAGCATCAATTATGCAATTTCCATATGGTTGTATACCATACAGTAATTGTTCACATGTTTTGCTATTGAACCTATTTTTTCCAAATTCATGTTAATCAATTTCTTCGAGTAAAAATTTTAATTTCATGTCAATGGTTTCTCATGCATATCCGCAAAAATCTCCATAGCCTCGTTCGTGGTCTTTACCTTCAAGATATGAAATAAAGCTTTCCTACTCAGTGCTAACTGAATCTGCCCAAGCACCTTCTGTCCAAACGATTTCATGCCGCCAAGATCTTCGCATCCTTGTCTGCACCTTTCAGCTTACAATCGAACAACGAACTATCTAGATCTTTGTGATGAAGAAACAATATCATCTGGAACTTCCACATCACGAAATCACTTCCGTTGAATCTCTCGACTTTCAACTTGCTATCAGCCACCACAAAAATTCTAAGCTCTAATATCACTTGTAGTGCCCAACAAGAATGCCAACACCAATAACAAGAGTCCATTACAAACGTAAGATCCCACAAAGACAAGAACGCATCGATATGCAGAGATAACCAATATTTCTTATCACACAAGAAATGCAAAGATACAAAGTGATCTATCCGTAATTTATCTCACCCCTTTGGTAGCACTCAGCACAAGAACTCTTTTGAAGTTGGCTAAATTTAAAAAAACCACACTAAATTTTGGGTCATTTTAAAAAAAACTGCACTATGTTTTTTTAAAAAAAAAACTCACAAAACTTCAGTTTAATAAAACACACACAGACGGAGTTTCAATCCGTTACTTTTTTTGCACGTGCGATGAACGTAACCTATTTTTCTGACCAAAATACCTCTGTATAAATAACAGGGCTAAATTAAAAAGACCACACTAAACTTTGGGTCATTTTAAAAAAACCACACTATATTTTTTTTAATAAAAAAATCGCACAAAACTTTGGGCCATTGTTTAACAAAACCATATAAATGATTTGCAATGTTTGAGGCTAAATATAAAAAAACTCACCCAACTATTGTGCATTTTAACAAAACCACACCACTTTTTTTATTAAAAAAAACATCACCCAACTATGTTTTTAACACAAATTTTTAAAAAAAAACCTCATTCACCCATGCTTGGAAAACATAGTTGGGTGAGGTTTTTTTTTAAAAAAAAGTTTGGTGTGATTTTTTTAAAATACACAATAGTTTGGTGAGATTTTTTTTATATTTATCCAATGTTTGATGCTCCAAACTTGATCATGTAAATTATACAATGAATGGGAATGGGGATGACGATGTTCAGATGCATGTTTCTGTTGTATGATGGTGCAAATTTGTAATTGTAACTGATTGTGAGAAATATAGACAACAATTAATCTGAAACAACACCTGATCAGATGAGTATACTGTAATAATGGGAGAAGGCCTTAGTGTCAATCTATCAACGCGTACAATGCACGTACATTGTCATCTCCATTCTCATTCCCATTCTCATTCACTAGTATTTTTCACGTGCGATGCACGTTTTGATAAGAGTTGGAGGATTGTCACATGCAATTTACGTGTTAAGAAATAATTTTGGAGTTAGACGTGCGTTGCACGTAATTGGTAAAAACATTTTGAAGGAAAAGCTACAATTTGTACGTACAATGCACGTGCTTATAAGTAGAATTTGAGTTGTACATGCAACATATGTGTATGTTTAGTGTTAAAAAAATATTGCAAAATTGTTTTGCACGTGCGTTGCACGTTTTAAATAGGTGAATTTTTTTTATTTGTTTGTTTTTGTTAAATTAATGGGAGAGTTGGAGTTGCCTATGCAATGCATGAGTTTGTATGTTGACAACATTACAACTCCAACTCTCCCATTATAATATTAGAGATTGTACAATTTACATGATCAAATTTGGAGCATCAAACATTGTAAAACATTTGTATGGTTTTTTTAAACAATGGCACAAAGTTTTGTGTGGTTTTTTAATATAAAAAAAACTTAGTACGGTTTTTCAAAAATGGCCCAAAGTTTAGTGCGGTTTTTTTAAAATTTAGCACTATTATTTATACAGAGGTATTTTGGTCAAAAAATAGGTCACGTGCATCGCACGTGCGATAAAAGTAACGGATTGAAATTAACTCTGTCTGTGTGTGTTTATTAAACTGATATTTTGTGTGGTTTTTTTATTAAAAAAAAACATAGTGCGGTTTTTTTAAAATGGCCCAAAGTTTAGTGTGGTTTTTTTAAATTTAACCTTTGAAGTTATCTGATGGTATGCCTAAACCCTACAGTTTACATCTATATTTATAACCCCCAAGTAAATCATAAAAGATAAACACAAATATAGCTCAGTTGGATCAAAACCCACACCCCAAATAATCAGCCAGCGCCTGGTACAGTTGACTGCACAAGAAGTGCGGTTGATTAGACGCACCAAAATAGAGACTTTACTTAGTCGACTGTGAACCCAGCTATCGACTACCAATTGTCCAGCAGTCGACTTCCCCAAGTCTCGATCGACTGCTGATACTCTACTTGCTGCTTGTTGCTGCTTCTTCGTGTATTCTCTTCTTCTTCAAGACTTTTGTGCTTCTGTTTGATCCCAGTGGCCTCTATAATAGTTTATTGGATCCATCTATTTATCAATCCCGGCTCCTCCTCTACCCGTTGCTACCCTCGACCTTCTCCAACTTTTCTACTTACGGCTAAAACCCTAACTCATGATTCAACTATGTTTTCCAGAATTTAAATAATGGCTTCTAAGAGTACTGCTCAATCGAACATCAAGAAAGAACAGGTGTGTTGTTCTCTTAACCCATCCATCTCTCTATTACTAAATTAGGGTTTTGGTAGATCTATGATCTATCTCTCTGTTACTAATCTAGGGTTTTGGGAATTAGATTGCCAAATACTGTAATGTAGTAATCTCATCTAATTTCTTTATTACATCTTCTTTTGATTTTTAGCTCGATTTAACCTATCTTTGAGATGGCCGAGATGGAGATGCAGTAAAGGGTGGAGCTCTTCAACAAGTATGAAAACATATAAAATTACACTTACTTTAGTGCATGTTCTTATGATATGTTTAAAGTAGTCGTTGATTCTTGGTTTGCATTGTTCATTTGTTCAAGAAGTAGTTTTTTTGTTTAGATTAACGGACCCATCGTATTTTGATTTGATCCTTATCTTAGTTTATGGGTTTAATAAGAGTTTTGAGATTGGCGGTGAACACGATATATAGAAATTTCTAAAACATGTTTGTGTCTGGAGACTCCTCCATTTCTAAGGCGGATGAACCTCCATATCTAAGGCGGATGTAAATTCATTTTTGACAACCTATACGAAAGGGCTTGTGAGCAAGGGAGGAGTATTAGAGTATCCCATACCAAGAGGACAACAGAAAAAAGTAACGTTACTAAATCCAAGTACGAAATTAGCAAATTTTTTGCTTGGGGGGAGCTGACGACAATATAAAAATAATTTGACAACTAAATATAAAGTAAGAAATATAGTCCATAAATATTTACTCTTCTAAAATATTGTCATTCACATTTTATTCTATTGACAACGATCTAAAGCCTATTTTTGTAGCTTATATTCTTTGGACAACAACCTTTAAGCCTGGTATCGCTAAGGCCTACGATCCATTCAATAGCTGTGTGACGTCGTCTATTGGGGATGACAGAGACACCAGATTATGGTAGGAAAAGTGGTGTGGGGGGCACACACTTAGAGCCATGTTTCCTGATTTGTATGACCAGGCAACACATCCGCACTGTACGGTGACCGCAATCCGGATAAGAAATTTCTGGAAACCAGCCTTTAAACACTCTATTGACCCGGACTCCCAGAATAGGCTAATGGAACTTCAGAACTATATCGCCAACAACGGAATTATATGCTCACAGGGTCCCGATAGAAAATCTTGGGGACTGAAAAAAATGGCACATTCAATGTTCGCTCCCTTTATAACCGCTTGCACTTTAGGGGATGCAACCCGAGTTGGTCGGGCATGGTTTGGAAGGTGAAAACCCCGTTGAAAGTTAAAGTGTTCCTCTGGCTGGTGCTAAATGATGCAGTATTGACTAGAGAGAACATTTCTAAACGCCAACCAAATTTGGACTATACCTGTGGGTTCTGCAATGCGGACCTAGAAACTAGAGAACACCTTATTCTAGAGTACCCCAAGAGAAAAGCAGTCATTGTAGAGGTACTTTGTGCCATAGGGACGAATGATCATCCTTGTAAATATGAGGACCTAGGGGGTAGGACCAAAGTTTGCTAATGAGAGACGAACGATGAGAGAAGCTTGGTTTATTGCTATCGCCACTATGACCTGGAAACTTTGGCTAAACAGAAATAATTTTTACTTCCGTGGGACATGTAATATTATATCTAGTAATTTGACTTACATTATGCATCTTATTTCATGTTGGGCAAATGTTGCCGCAGCAGGTCCTAGGGGGGGATGGCGAGCGTCTTCCAGGTGGAGGAGTATGAAGGTTAGGAAGTCGAGTTGGAGCTGACGCTAGACTGAGGGAGGTGCCCTGCCTGTCTGACATGTACTGGTGATTGATTGATCCCCACCATCCAGGGTTTTGTTGGGGGAGTTTGTTGTTTCTGTTGTACTTTTGTTGGAGAGAGTTAGATGCTTTGATGTACTTTGTAAATATGTACCATCCTGCTGTCCCAACCCCTCATGATGGGGAGGATTTATGTTTTCTTTTATGTGTTGTAGCTTTGTACTTGGCTCAGTACTCTGAATTTGTTTTATTAACTCCTTGTTAATGAAACAGGGTGACCATACTCCACCTTTTTCTTTAAAAAAAAAACAACTTTTAAGCCTTTATTTATACCATACTTTATCCCATAGCAACGATCTTAAGCCTAATCTGGAGCAGTCATTTGCGTGAAGATAGCTGTTGAGATACACTTTCATATGAAATGTGTATTGTTTTGCAAGTGCAATCGCTTGGAGAACTTCGTATGGTTGCAACTTTGTTACTTTATCTTAGATTATTTGACCTAACTAAAACAACTCTTGCAAAAAGCTTGATTCATATAGTTATTATTTGTGCTATCATCAATTCATATAATTACAATGCATTCATCTCAATGAAAAATTATTATTTCCCTTAAAAAAATATTAATAAAAAAGGGGAGGCCCAACCTGATGGATAGGCCAAGCAAATGAATTTAATGTTTGTGCATATAAAGAATGAGCTTTAGAGCATCTCCAATGGGGTTTCATTTCAACCGGTCTCTATACCCATCTTCAAAATGGAGATGCTTCAAAAACGTCTCCAAATTTAGAGACTTTTGGGTTCATCTCCAAAACACTATTCATTATTTGTATTTCCCATTTTACCCTTTTTTACCTTAATATCTTTTTAAGAATTCCTTCCATATCCTTTAATTAAAATGTGTATTGTATATTTCGTGAATGTATCTTATAAAATATTAAACAAAATTTTATTATTTTGGTACAGTTGGAAATGTCTCGACGATACCTTTAAAATGAGACCAATTTTGAATATTTTTTATTGTTTGAAAAAAATAATTGATACAATATTTATAGATAAGATTATTTAGTTATTTTGTATTAGCTTAACATATTTTAAAAAGACTACCCACTCATACAATGTGATCAATATGGAAATAGATAAACGACAAATACATAAAATCATTAATTGAAAATACAAATGTTGGACATTGAAATACATAGAACTGAATAATAATAATAAAAAATTATAACATTAATAATCCCTAACTTTCAATCCATTTCATTGCCGTGTCTTGCTCACAAATGCTCTATCAGTGCATTTCTAAGTGCAATATGAGCATTTTTGTCTTTGAGTTGCTTGTGTCGAGCAAGAAATCGTTGGAATTGCACAGATTTCGTTGACATCAATCTCTTGAGTATTCTAAATAATTGCAGGAGTAGACAAAACTAGTCTTTCAGAGTCATCGCGTTCATTCTCGATGATCATATTGTGCATTATAACACACGCAGACATGATGTCATGTAGTACACTTTTATTCCAAAAACGTAATGGCCCTTTGATGATGGCAAATCGTGCTTGAAGGACTCCAAATGCACGCTCCATGTCTTTTCGGCATGATTCTTGCATCAGTGCGAAATAATGTTTCTTTGGACCTTGGGGTTGGGAAATAGTTTGTACAAGGGTTGACCATTTGGGGTATATGCCATCGGCTAAATAGTAACCGACAATATATTCTTTACCTTGAATTGTATAATTAGCAGGAGGAGTAATACCTTGAGTTAGGTTAGCGAATAGATTTGACGCTTGCAACACATTGATGTCATTGTTCGAGCCCGGTAGTCCAAAATATGCATGCCATATCCATAAGTCATAAGAAGCCACTGCCTCAAGAATGATAGTTGGACTACCATGATGATCCGAGTATTGTCCCGCCCAAGCTGTTGGACAGTTTTTCCATGCCCAATGCATACAATCAAGACTTCCCAACATTCCTGGAAATCCTCGTTCTTCACCCTTCTGTAATAATCTTGCAACATCATTGGCATTGGGTGTTCTTAAGTATTCATCTCCGTAAACCTCTACAATTGCCCTGCAAAATTTCTTTAAACATAAAATTGCAGTAGACTCACCAATTCTTATATATTCATCGGTACAATCCGCTGCTGATCCATATGCCAACATTCGAAATGCTACCGTGACCTTCTGCAAAGTGGATAATCCAAGCTTTCCGATACCATCTCTCTTTTGTATGAAGAAGGTATCGTGATCTTTTACCGCATCGAAAATACGAAGAAATAGCCTTCTCTGCATCCGGAATCTTCTACGAAATAAATTTTCTCCATATGTAGGCTTCTCAGAAAAATAATCATTCCATAGATGAGAATTCCCTTCTTCTCTTTCACGGTTGATCACAATGTGGCCCAGAATTGATCTTCGATGTGCTGGTTCATCATCATTGACAAGGTATTCACTCATGATGGCCTTGTTAGATGCATATAAACGAGCCAATAATGCTTCTTCTGCTTCCCATTCTTTCATTTTCTCCTCCCATTCTGTCGCCGATGGAATCAGAAGATTGGCTGATGTTGGTGAAAGAGGTATTTGTTCATCGTCAAAATTAGAAGATGGTAGATAAGATGACCCTTCTCTAAAGCTCATTGTTAGAGAATGTTGGATTTGGTCGTCTTATATGAAGAGATTAGGGATGAAGGATGTAGTATTCATGGTTATATGTTGCTTATATAGATATTGAGTTACATAACCAGCATTGGATTCTCTGTTAATGCATTAATTCGGTCGTATTAACCAACATTGGATTCTCTGTCTTTGATTCTCTATCTTCATCAGTCAAGTCGTTCGTCTTCTCCTGTGGCATTGGATACCCTGTCTTCATCAGTCAAGTCGTTCGTCTTCTCCTGTGGCATTGGATACCCTGTCTTCATCAGTCAAGTCGTTCGTCTTCTCCTAAGGCATTGGATACCCTGTCTTCATCAGTCAAGTCGTTCGTCTTCTCCTATGGCATTGGATACCCTGTCTTCATCAGTCAAGTCGATCGTCTTATTCGTTGACATTGGATTCTCTCATAAAGTGGGTTGTCTTATAAATATTGACATCATTCAGTAACCATTTTTCTATTTCTGTCAAAATTTAATATTAAAATATACTATTAGAAAATTTATTTGATTAATGTTATATATGATATTATTAAATTAATTCTTAAGTAATTTTACACTTGATTATTTTACATTGTTACTACAAGTAAAAAGTTCATAATTTAAAAGTATTTCCAAAAAGTACTAATATTAGGCTCGTTTTAAAGCATTCGTTGAGATATTTCCAACAGCATAATTTTTTTTTCCCAAATACATTATTAATTTAAGCAATTTAATGTAAAATTATTTATAACAAAACTAATCAAAAATTCTTATAAATTATAGAGATGCATGGTTGGAGTGGGTCTTTATTTTCTCATCTCTATAATGGAATATTCCTGGGAATATTCCATTATAGAGATGAGAAATAAAGACCCACATTGGAGATGCTCTTATTATAAATTTTGGAGGGGGGGGGGGAGGGGAGGGGGGGGGGGGGAGGGGGGGGGGGCTAGAGATGAAACCTTAGGGGTTTTTTGAAAATTAGGTTAAAAATTGGGGATAGTATTAGCCACCTCCTGCGCTAAGGCAGCTCTGTCCCTGTCTTTATCATTCCAAAGCATCATTTTTAAATCTTGAAAGATAGCATATATCATTTTTCTAGAAAATCGTTTTTTTTAAATCGTATTGTATCGTCGCATAAGATAAATTAACAGATATCCAAAAATAAAGTAATCAATAATGTATCAATTTATATAATCATAATTTATCAAAATACTAGGTTTGCCCGTTGACACGTGCCTACGGCACGTCTTCGGAACGGTGCACCTGGTTTGATTATATAAAAGGCCAAATTGCATATAAAATCACAACATTTTTATGAGTTGCAAATAAAACCCCACTTTTTCAATATTGCAAATTAAATCATCACCTTTTCTAAACATTGCAAATTAAATCATTACGGGCTGTGATATCAAATCGTAGCCCAATTGCTGACGTGTCTTCGCCCGTGTATTTACACGTAGGATTATAAAAAAAAAAGAAAAATGAGGTGGAATAACCCCTGCACGACGCCGTTTGGATGGTATGAACTCAACTTAACCTTCTAAATAAAACGACGCCGTTTGGAGCATATAACCATCAGGTTATCATCATTAAACACCATTAACCCTAATTGCTACAGTACGCAGCCCTAATTTGCTACAGTAATTCGATCCGATTTGCTACAGTATTTCGACCTAATTTGAAACAGTAACTCTTACCTAATTCGCTACAGTGCAAAAATCAGCGTAATGAAGATGATGAAATCCCATAATTTTTTGCAGTAGTCAAGGCCTAATCCTACGAAGACGAATATTTGGTTGGATTTTTGTATTCGTCTCCATTGAATCCAACCAAATATTCGTCTTCGTAGGATTAGGCCTTGACTACTGCAAAAAATTATGGGATTTCATCATCTTCATTACGCTGATTTTTGCACTGTAGCGAATTAGGTTAGAGTTACTGTTTCAAATTAGGTCGAAATACTGTAGCAAATTGGATCGAATTACTGTAGCAAATTAGGGCTGCGTACTGTAGCAATTAGGGTTAATGGTGTTTAATGATGATAACCTGATGGTTATATGCTCCAAACGGCGTCGTTTTATTTAGAAGGTTAAGTTGAGTTCATACCATCCAAACGGCGTCGTGCAGGGGTTATTCCACCTCATTTTTCTTTTTTTTTATTATCCTACGTGTAAATACACGGGCCAAGACACGTCAGCAATTGGGCTACGATTTGAGCCCACAGCCCTTAATGATTTAATTTGCAATGTTTAGAAAAGGTGATGATTTAATTTGCAATATTGAAAAAGTGGGGTTTTATATGCAACTCATAAAAAGGTCGTGATTTTATATGCAATTTACCCTATATAAAATAGTTTTGGACGTCCAGCAAATTAATTGAAGTAGCAAACATATTATATGAGAAAACAGTATATCTATCTTTAAGCTCAACCATTGCCTTCTTAATCATTAACTTGAACTTACCTGGAATGCATATAGTTTGTTAGAAACACTGATAGAGTTTTTTTTAACTTCAACATCACTTTTAGATGCTTGTAATAGTTATGCAAGGACATTACTCTATAAAACACTGCATAGAGTTTTATAGAGCTTACTCTAATCTCATAACCACTATGAGTATGTCTAAATACAAAATAAAATAATTATACATCTCTGAACTTAAATCCCTTGCACACACAAAATTCAAGTCAGCAAAAAACTGAGTAATCTCCTGCACAAAAAAAATTAAAAATTAAAATGAGAATTCGGTTAATGAGATGAAATTAGATCGCATCGCATATAGAGGCTTTCGATTCGGTGGAGGGGATTCGTCGATACGGAGTTGCTTGATATTCGCGCTCGATTTGGTGGAGAGGAGTGACTGATACGGAATCAGCAGCGGATCAGATATCATTGACGAATTTTTGGTTGGGGTTCGACATTGGATTTGGATTTGGATTTGCTTTGAGATTTTTCAAATTTTCACATTTTTTCAAATTTCCAAAATTTTAAATTTTCTATTTTTTTTATTTTTCTTTTGATTTTTTTTTAATTTTCAAAATTTTCAAAATTTCTAAAATTTCTAAAATTTTTTTAAAAAAATAAACTTTTTTAAATTTTACAATTTTTAAATATTTAAAAAATAAATATATATTTAAATTTTTTATATTTTTTTACAATTTTTTGATTTTTTTGAATTTTTTCAAAGTTTTCAAAATTTAAAGTTTTTAAATTTTTTATTTTTAAAATTTTTAAAATTTTTATTTTCTTAATTTTTTGAATAGAAGAAAGAGAGAGAGAGATAATTAAATAAATAAAGGAGTTGTTTTGAATGGGGGATTTGAATTTGAGTTTTGGAGGGAAACTTTTGGGGGAAAAAATATATTTTGTGAGGTTATATCTGGGCCATTGATTTTGTGGGAGATTGAAGGAGAGCCACTTGATAGCTTTCTTTGTGTTTTATTATATAGATAGATAAATTTATGACTTTAATAAGAGCAAAGGATATGCTAGTTGATTATCAAGTAAAGAAAAGAAATCTTAATGTTACATTATTCATGATACTTAGTTCCTATCAACGTCAATTAGATTAAAAGACCTTATTAATGTATTATTAATTGTGCATTGGTACTTTGTATTTGTTACCGCTAATTCTTGTGTGGGGGTAAACAGATAGAATTTGTGGGTTCGTGGAAAAACCTGAATAGCGAGTCCGAACCTGTTCGTCGGAGTTGGGATGCCGACTCCCACCGAATACCTGCAAGGAAAGTGCGAAATACCAGGGTTGATCCCGGCGACGCACCCTCCGACGCTCTTGTCAGTAACCAGTGATGATTAAAAAAGAGCTTAAGTTGGCAAAAAGCGATTAACCTGTAACAGTGGTAGGTGGTGGCTATTTATAGTCGCCATTGGGATCAGATTAGAAATGTGATTCCTGTGATCTGATAAGGCGTAAAATCCTCGTAATCAGATTAGGAATGTAATCCCTTAATTCCCGGTGAGAGGATAGTCGCGAATCAGGCCCGTTGATTTGGTTTAATCAGAGACCCTAATTCTATCTTGTCGGACTGGGTTTGTATTGGGTCGGGACCCATACCCATTTGAGGTGGATCCGTCTGCGGGTTATTGGATCTGTGAGAAGGAGACCCAGTACCTGCTTCGGACCCGTTAGTAGGTGAAATTACCGTTTTACCCCTGAGCTTTAAGATTCGCCTCCGATGTGAACGGTCCCAATTTAATCCTATTTTTAGCCATATCACGAGCCCCCCACTCCTAGAGACTGAGTTTTTCAGTCTTTAAGGAGTAGTTTTACTATTCTAATGGCGTACGGGATTTTATCGGCGTTCTTAAGGGAGTTTTGGATCTAGCTTGGGGTGTAACGGTATTATTATGGGCTTGTAAAATGCCCAAAAATATTATCAAAATTTTCTGGATTTTTTGAGATTTTTCCAGATTTTTCTGAATTTTTTCTCATTTTTTTGAATTTTTTATTCATTTTCCGAATTAAATAATTAATTATCGAAAATATTAATTAATTATTCTAATTTAATAATTATTTTTCCATAATTTTAAAATATTTTTTCTGAATTAATAATTATTTTTAGAATTTTTAATTATTTTTTTCAATTTTTTAAATATTTTTTCAGATTTTTTAAATAAAAAAACAATTAAATAAATAAATTAATTGAATTAAATAATACCTGACACGTGGCGCGATCTGCGTCGTCAGATCCCGGCACAAATCTCGAGGAGGCACAGTTCCCAAAAAATCGTTATTTTGTCGTTTTGTGCAGACGTGGCACGATCTTAGCCGTTCATCAATTTTTGCGCGATTTTCGCAAAGATCCAACGGTTGGAGTTGCTCGGTGGCTTTTTTCTCCGTTTGCAGGATTGGAAAGGGACTTGTTCGGAAGCCGACCGAGCGACTGTGGCGAATTTTGCGCAGCGGATCCGGGCCCCAAAACGACCAATGAGGTGAAGCCACGTGGCTCGCCACGTGGCATAAAAAAATATAAAAATATATTTATATATTTATATTTTTTTCTTTCTTTTTCCTTTCTCTTCTCCTTCTCTGTTCTTCTCTTCCGTCTCGCCTTCGCTTCTTTCGTTCGACCAAGCCCTCGACTTCGACCATGCCTCTCCGCGTCTGCGTGCTGGAGCTCGGAGCTCGGTGGAGGGGAGAGAGGAGCTCGGAGGCGTTCGACGAAGGCGGTCGATGTACTGGAGCTTGGAGCTTCGGCGAGGAAGTGGAGCTTGACGACGGGTGAGCTGCTCGGAGCGGTGCTGCGTTTGGAGTTGGGTTCGGCTCTCCGACGGCGAGCGAGGCAAGAGTGAGAGCTCGAAGGTGGTCGTCAGAGATGGAGCTAGGCAGCGGAGCTCGGGGCTTCGAGCTTCGGAGTATGGCGAGATCGAGCTCGTGTGAAGTGGAGTTCGGAGCTGAGACGGAGGCGGAGCTCGGCATGGCGAACGACCTCGTCGAGCGGAGTGGAGCTAGCCGTTGGAGGAGGTGCTCGGCGAAGCTTGAGGGAGGTCGGAGTTTGTTGAAGTGGTGGTGGAGCTCGACAGTTGGGAGAGCTCGACAACTATGAAGGATTTGGAGCTCGACGAGAATGGGGGCAGTCGAGGTCGGAGCATGTCCATGGTGGAGCTCGGTGCTCGACTCTGGATTATAGCTCGGCTCCGTCTTTGGATCCATGGAGATGGAGCTCGGAGAGGCGAGACTGATGAAGCGCTTGACATCGACGGTGAAGCTTCGTGAAGGATGGAGCTCGTCGACGGAGCTAGAAGACGGAAGAGGCTCGTCGGAAGTTGATGGGGTCGGCCATGGCAGAGCTCGGAGACAGGTCGGGTGGAGCTCGGCGCTTCGGAGCTCGTGGAAGTGGAGTGGAGTTCGACGGAGCTCGCTGGCGGAGGAGTTGGATTCGGCAATGAAGATGGAGCTTGCCGACGTGTTGGGTGACGAACTATGCTTTTGGACGGCGTCGGAAGTGGATGGGGCCGAGCTTGGTGACGGTGCTCAAGGCCATGGCGAGGCTCGGCGACGAAGCGGGAGCTCGGCGCAGTGCACTCGGTTGAAGATGACGAGCTGGTTTTCGCTTGGGTTTGGCACCAAAATGCTGAAGAAGGAGATGGGAAGGGGTTCGGGTTGGATCCCCTTAACGGGTCCGAACCCAGCCCCTTGTGCCCCCTTTTTTTTTGTTCGGCGAATCCGGGCGCGAATTTTGAGGAAATTTTTTGGCCATTTTGCAGCTCGGTAGGGCAGTAGCTCGGATTGGAGATCCGAGCAACGTGGCTCGATCTGGGCCGTTGGATGGTGGCGCGAATCTCGAGGCGGGCTCAATTCCCAAGAAAATGCTATCTTGTCGTTTAGCATCGCTGGCAAGATCTGGGCCGTCTGATCGAGATCTTACACGAATGTTGAGGAGAAAGTGAGTTTTCTCCGTTTTGACGCTCGGATGGGCACTTGCTCGGTTAGCCGACCAGGCTCTTTGATGTTGGGGCTCGGATGGGAAGAGCTCGGATTCTTGCTCGGGTTCGGTTCGGATTTCTCCCTCGCGCGAGTGGCTCGGCTCGGTTTTCCGATCTATTCGGCGTAGCTGCATTGAGATCCACTTTTCCGGTGCTACGGAGGTCCGATCGGGGCATGCGACCCCTCGTTTCGAAGCTAGTTCGAAGATCTACAACTTCTCTTCAGGAGTGGGATGAAGATTCACCCTCCTTCATGGTCAAAATAGCCCCGCAACTTTAGTCTTGGGGATTTTGGAAGAGGAGTTCCACTCCTAGGGGCGGAGAAGATGTGCTAGGAAGACCCTTGTGCTTGGAAGACCCTTGGGCTAGGAAGACCCTTGTAAGGTGTGCTAGGAAGACCCTTGTGCTTGGAAGACCCTTGGGCTAGGAAGACCCTTATAAGGTGTGCTAGGAAGACCCTTGTGCATGGAAGACCCTTGGGCTAGGAAGACCCTAGGGGCGAAGAAGAGGCGCGAGTGGGTCGGATCGCTAGTCGCTCGGCTTGGAATATCGAGCGACGTGGAGCGATCTGAGCCGTCAGATCTCAACGCGGATCTCGAGGCAGGCACAGTTTCTAAGAAAACATTATCTTGTCGTTTAGTGCTGCTGGAGCGATCTGAGCCATTGATCTCAATGCGGATCTCGAGGCGGGCACAGTTTCCAAGAAAACACTATCTTGTTGTGTAGTGGTGCTGGCATGATCTGACCCGTTTGATCGAGATCTTACGCGAATGTTGAGGAGAAAGTGAGTTTTCTCCGTTTTGACGCTCGGATGGGCACTTGCTCGGTTAGCCGACCGGACTCTTTGATGTTGGGGTCGGATCGGCACTTGCTCAGCATCTGAGCGGAGGGAAGAGAGCTATTTGTGAGACGAGTGTGAGGAGGGACTCTATGAGAGAGTTGTGCTCCAAACTCGTGGAGAAGAGGTCCGCTTCGGAGGCGAACGGAGGGAAAAGCTCGGCTCTGGAAGAGAGCTATTTGTGAGACGAGTGTGAGGATGGACTCTAGGAGAGAGTTGTGCTCCAAACTCGTCGAGAAGGGGTCCGCTTTGGAGGCGAACGGAGGGAAGAGCTCGGCTCTGGAAGAGAGCTATTTGTGAGACGAGTGTGAGGAGGGACTCTAGGAGAGAGTTGTGCTCCAAACTCGTCGAGAAGGGGTCCGCTTTGGCGGCAAGCGGAGGGAAGAGCGCGGCTCTGGAAGAGAGCCATTTGTGAGATGAGTTTGAGGAGCAACTCTTGGAGAGAGTTTTGAGCTCCGAACTCATTGAGAAGAGGTCCGCTTCGGCGGCGAGCGGAGGGAAGAGCTCAGCTCTGGAAGAGAGCCATTTGGGAGACGAGTTTGGAGAGCAACTCTAGGAGAGAGTTGTGAGCTCCGAACTCGTTGAGAGGAGGTCCGCTTTGGCGGCGAGCAGAGGGAAGAGCTCGGCTCTGGAAGAGAGCTATTTGTGAGACGAGTGTGAGGAGGGACTCTATGAGAGAGTTGTGCTCCAAACTCGTTGAGAAGAGGTCCGCTTCGGAGGCGAGCGGAGTGAAGAGCTCGGCTCTGGAAGAGAGCTATTTGGGAGACGAGTTTGAGGAGGGACTCTATGAGAGAGTTGGGCTCCAAACTCGTTGAGAAGAGGTCCGCTTCGGAGGCGAGCGGAGTGAAGAGCTCGGCTCTGGAAGAGAGCTATTTGGGAGACGAGTTTGAGGAGGGACTCTATGAGAGAGTTGCGCTCCAAAATCGTTGAGAAGAGGTCCGCTTCGGAGGCGAGCGAAGTGAAGAGCTCAGCTCTGGAAGAGAGCCATTTGTGAGACGAGTGTGAGGAGCAACTCTAGGGGAGAGCTGTAGCTCCGAACTCGCTGCTTATGTGAGAGAATCAACGGTTGTGGGAGCAATTCCGAATGGCGAACCATTTCTAACCTGCTGAAGAGCAGGTTATTTGAAGAGGAATCGAGCCAAGTGTTGGACTCCGAACCATCGGTAGAGGTAGTCAACAGTTGTGGGAGCAATTCCGAATGGCGAACCACTTCTAACCCGCTGAAGAGCAATTTATTTGAAGAGGAATCAAGCCAAGTGTTGGACTCCGAACCATCGGTAGAAGTAGTCAACGGTTGTGGGAGCAATTCCGAATGGCGAACCACTTTTAACCCGCTCAAGAGCAAGTTATTTGAAGCAGAATCGAGCCAAGTGTTGGACTCCGAACCATCGGTAGAGGTAGTCAACGGTTGTGGGAGCAATTCCGAATGGCGAACCACTTCTAACCTGCTGAAGAGCAGGTTATTTGAAGAGGAATCGAGCCAAGTGTTGGACTCCGAACTCGTTGGGAAGAGCTTAGTAAGTCGCAGGAGCAGCCATGTAGAAGAGGCTGGACTCCGAACTCACCCTTCAGCGAGTCACGACTCGGAGAGGTAGAGATGAAGCAAGAGCAACAATTTCCAATGAAAAAACGTAAAGTTTTATTGAAATAAACTAAGTGGCTGCTTCAATATGGCGAGCCCTTATTACATGCTATTGGCCGAATTACAAGCATCGGTCTTATTAAAAATCAAGATCCTGCTTCTATGATAAGGTGAAGACCTCTTGGGAAGAGCCGGGAGATTCTGAGTCTTAAAGCTCGGCGGGCCCTTCTATTCGTTTGTTGGCTCCTCAGGGGGGAAGCTCGGCCCCCTCTTTTCGGACGAACTTGGTCAGGTGCCCCCACTGTATGAGTTCTTCAATCTCCTCCTTGAGAGCCCGACAATCATCCGTATCGTGGCCGTGGTCCCTGTGAAAGCGGCACCACTTATCCTTGTTTCTCTTCTTTCCAGGTGTATTCATTCTCAGGGGAGCATGGAGGAGCCCTTCCTTGTCCACCTCCATAAGAACTTCTGATATATTGGCAACGAGGGGGGTGAACTTCTCAAACCGAGGAGTCGGGCGGTGCTGGCCATTGCTGTAACGCCCCGCCCCAATGCTCAGACAAATTATAAATACTACGAAGTTCCACTGCCCACCACAGGCTGCCTCTCAAAAGGTGGTTAACCGGATTGGTGACTCTTGATCTTAGGCAATAGTATTTATACTCTAATTATCCTTGCAAATTCCCGATATGGGACTATATTCCACAATCCTCTCACAAATCTCACAGACCAGTCGACTGCTGGCAGTACCAGTCGACTGTCCTTTATCAGTCGACTGCTGGTAGTACCAGTCGACTGATCTGGGGTATTACATACACCCCCCCTTAGGAATCAGCGTCCTCGCTGAGCACAGGGCACACCTCAGTGTAGGACCGTCCTTTCTAGCACCCGGCATGCTTCGTGAATAGGCCCCCCTCCTTCGGAGGCACCCTCGACACGTAAGCATATGTACCCCACGAATAGGCCCCCCTCCTTCGGAGGCACCCTTTCATCGTGCAGATACACCTGGTGGGTCGAAAGTCGGCTCTGATACCATTTTGTAACGCCCCGCCCCAATGCTCAGACAAATTATAAATACTACGAAGTTCCACTGCCCACCACAGGCTGCCTCTCAAAAGGTGGTTAACCGGATTGGTGACTCTTGATCTTAGGCAATAGTATTTATACTCTAATTATCCTTGCAAATTCCCGATATGGGACTATATTCCACAATCCTCTCACAAATCTCACAGACCAGTCGACTGCTGGCAGTACCAGTCGACTGTCCTTTATCAGTCGACTGCTGGTAGTACCAGTCGACTGATCTGGGGTATTACAATTGCCGTCCTTCTGAAGCTTCTTAGCCTCTTCTTCTTCGGTCAGCTTTCGTTTCGTCCCTGAGGTAGACCCTCCGAAGCTTGGAAGGTAGGCGGCCTCTTCGGCACGAATATACTTGTCACACCTGAGAAGGAGGTCGGCAAAGTTCTCTGGAGGCTTCTTAGCAAGAGAGGAGCGGAGGCTGGAATTGAAGACGTTGGATTGGAAGGCGGCTGTTGCGACGGATTGGTCGAGGGAGGCTATGGACCTGACCTCCGCAGTGAACCTCTTCACATAGTCTATCAACTTCTCTCCCTTCTACTGGCGGAGCTGGAGTAACGAGATGTTAGTCTTCTCCGTGCGTCTGCTACTCACAAAATGAGTGATGAAGAGGCTCTCGAATTGCTCGAAGGAGAATATGGAAGACGGGACGAGGCGGGAGTACCACGCCCGAACCGAACCCTTAAGAGTGGCGGGGAAGGTTTTGCACAGCAAAGCATCGGAAGCTTGGTGGATTAGCATGAGGGTCTTAAAGCTTTCGATGTGGTCCACAGGGTCCGACTCCCCCGAGTAAGTTTCGAACTTCGGGGGTTCGAAACCTCTTGGGATAGGAGCTTCCATGATGGTTCGGGAGAAAGGGGGTCAGCTCGGACGGATGGTTCTGCTGTTCGACCCCTCCCCCTCATCCATCTGACCGATTCGCCTCTCCACCTCATGGACACGGCGGTATAGGGCATCGTCCCTCCCGCGGTAGTCGAACGAGCCTCTGGACTCGTCTTCGTAGGAGGGAGAGCCGGGGCTACGACGATGGTCGTCCCGGGAGCGGCGAGGGCTAAGATCATGCTGCCGGTGGTTAGGAGCTGGCGGAGGAGAGGCGGACGTACGGCGAGGACTGGGAACCCGTTGGGGCGAAGGAATCTTTTGGGCCTCATTGTTGTTGGGTCGGAGGTTAAGAGTCTGCAACACCGTTGCTTGAAACTGCAGGAACTCAGTGTGAGTGATGAGCGCCTCATTGTTCATTGGCTGATGCCGACCGGTAGGAGTGGCGCCTCCTCCTGTAATGCCCGGGTGACTCTCTCCGCCCTCTCCTGGTAGGAGACCTTCTACGCTCGCGGTGGTGAGGATTCCGCTCATCTGGATGTTGTAGGCGGGAGGCTCCCTCTTGGGACCGCTTTTCGTCCAGACGGTGGCGGAGATCCTCATCCTTCTGCCGGTTGAGGATAGTATTTCAAAGGTCAGGGGCCTGAGGACTATGGGAGGCGTAAGAGTCTGTAGAGGCGTTGTGTACCGATATGTGGTCTTGATGGAGAGGTTGTTTTTGCTTCCGTGGATCGGGACCGTTTGGGGGTTGCTGGTTCGGAAGAAGAGGTGGGTCCTGTTGGACACGGTCCTCGGCGGGCGGAGGGAGCCGCCCCAGTTGTTGAGAGGGGTTGACAGGGACTTCTTGCTGGTCCGCGGGGTTGGGTGCACGATTGGACCCTCTAGATCTGACCTTTCTGGGAGGCATGGCTGGAGAAAAGCTAGTCGACGAGGAAGAGGCGGAGGCTATTCGTATGGTTTCCCACAGATGGCGCCAATCTGTTACCGCTAATTCTGGTGTGGGGGTAAACAGATAGAATTTGTGGGTTCGTGGAAAAACCTGAATAGCGAGTCCGAACCTGTTCGTCGGAGTTGGGATGCCGACTCCCGCCGAATGCCTGCAAGGAAAGTGCGAAACACCGGGGTTGATCCCGGCGACGCACCCTTCGACGCTCTTGTCAGTAACCAGTGATGATTAAAAAAGAGCTTAAGTTGGCAAAAAGTGATTAACCTGTAACAGTGGTAGGTGGTGGGTATTTATAGTCGCCGTTGGGATCAGATTAGGAATGTGATTCCTGTGATCTGATAAGGCGTAAAATCCTCGTAATCAGATTAGGAATGTAATCCCTTAATTCCCGGTGAGAGGATAGTCGCGAATCAGGCCCGTTGATTTGGTTCAATCAGAGACCCTAATTCTATCCTGTCGGACTGGGTTTGTATCGGGTCGGGACCCGTACCCAGTTGAGGTGGATCCGTCCGCGGATTATTGGATCTGTGAGAAGGAGACCCAGTACCCGCTTCGGACCCGTTAGTAGGTGAAATTACCGTTTTACCCCTGAGCTTTAAGATTCACCTCCGATGTGAACGGTCCCGATTTAATCCTATTTTTAGCCATATCAGTATTACTATATGAGTTGCATATGTGTATGCACTATTATTAATGTAGACATGTTATGTGAACTCATGGAGGCATATATCCTATATCCATGGGCGTATAAGTTTCAGGGGACCTTAAAAAAATTCTCAAATGGGGCCTTTTGCAAGTTGACAAAATAATAATGACAATTATTTAAATGCAAATAAACTTGGAGCATTGGAGAATAAACTATTTAAATGAAAACAAATTTATATATATGCTTCCAAAAAAAAATAATTGATAACGTACTCTTTTTATATGAAATGCCTCGTGGCCAAAACAAACTCAGACAAATTTTAACAACAAAAACGAAATATGTTATCTAAAATAGGTAAATATGATATATTAGGTACACGATCAGAATGAAATGATGATGAGTATATGTATATCAGAATACTAGTTAGAAGCTTAAAATGTAGAATAACCATATGCACTTGAAGATTTGGTTAGAAATTTGTCATAAACAGGTAAATATAATATACCATAGAACATTGAAAAAATATCATAAAGTGACATACATGGGCTAAGTAAAAAATAATATTAAATTCATAAAATGGTAAAATGTAATATATAGCTATGTGAAAAATAATTAGTTTTAAAAATAAAAATGACGAAAAAATTAATTGGCTCATGCAACTTTTGAACCTACGACCTTCACATTACTAGCACAACACAACAAATTAAGTTAATAAGTCAACTATTAATATAATGTAATTATATCAGAAAATATTACATTTTACTTTTTAACATTGTAAATACTTAAAAGATACACTACAAACAGTAACAGAATCCCCGGCGCTTTTTTCTATATTGGCCAGCGTTTTCGAAACGCTGGGGATTGGCTACATGGTGTTTCGCAAAACGCCGCCGCAAACGCCGTCCTTGTCGCTGTCGGGGAAACTATAAGATTCCCCGGCGTAATGAAACGCCGGGGAAAGTTTTGAAAAATCCCCGGCGTTTTATAAATGCCGGCAATTTACTTTTGAATTTTTAAATTTTTTTACCGTTACTTAATATACCCCGGCATTGGTAAACGCCGGGGAATGTTTTATTCTTGCTGACTGAAGTTCCCACTCCACAAATTATGAAACCCATTGAATGATAATCATATTGTTGAAACTCACAAATTATCACAAATTATCAAATTATCACAAACTCCACTACTCCACAAATTATCACAAATTATCACAAACTCAACTACTCCACAAATTATGAAACTCACAAATTATCAAGCAAATACTCCTTGAAACTTTCATAAAACAAAGATCTATCAACTTTCATAGTACTATATATACATCACATAAAGTTCTTTCAACTTCAAAATACACACCACATAAAGTTCTTTCATAACTAATTAGTTCTTTCATAAAACAAAAATCTTTCAATTTCAAAATATACATCACATAAAGATCTTTCAACTAATTAGCCTTTCATAACTACTTAAGAAGCCATTTGAGAAACTCCACCACACATAACTCAGGCAATGGCGATAACCTGCAAAATGAACAATGAGTCAATAAAAAGGATATCATTTTCTATATACAAAATCACAAACAAAATTTGGAAGTAACAGAACTTTTTTGTGAACCCTCTCTACTTTCCCTTTTGAAAGTAACAGAGCATCAGCTAAGCACTGATATAGACTTGAAGAGTCATCACAGAAATATCTACATGTAGAAGTATTCCTACATGAAAATGTCAATATGAAAATGTATGTGCACTGCTATAGCTAAGCACTGATATATTGTGGGTGTTTGTATGTGCACTTGTACACAAGTAAAAAACCTTTAAAGCAAAATGAAAATGTTTTCCGTTACATAGCTTTTTTAATATTTTGAAATTGAGACTGGATTGTTAATTGGTACTGGATTTTGAAGGAAGTTAACAATTGTGTAAAGTGCCCTTTATTCTTTCCATGTTGACAGTAATTATATCTTTCCATCATTTGGAAATGAGACTGGGTATTTGTACAGTTTAGCAGGTAAGCATTCTATACATCTTCACTAATAAACAATAAACCTATATACCAAAGAATGCAAATAGGAGAAACAACAAAAACACTAGAACCAAAAATCAGTTTACCCCACTAATTCAGCACCTTCGATCATTTGACATAATAACCGAATTGATAGTCTGTCTGGGAATTCTACAGAAGAATTTTTTAAAGTAAAATGAACGTGTTATCAGTTACATAGCTTTTCCCAATATTTTGAATTGCAAGAATATTAACTGCAAAAAGTTCCCTTTATTCTTTTCATAAAAACAGAACTAACTAGTCTGGGAAGAGAGTGGATACAAAAGGGGATTTGGAGGGTTAGAGAAAGGGGGAAATTAGAGTAAATGAGGAAAAGGGATTAAACTGGCCAAATTGCAATCACTCATAGTCACTTCTCATTATCAAATCAACTGATTATTAAATAAGGCATGAAGCCAATTTTTCCTACCTTAATCTGACCAACTATTGTGGACAAAATAAGTTATATTGCACTCTTTATTTTGTGATCAATTCAAATTGAGTTTATAGGAATCAAATAATATATTTGTCTTACTTCATCAGATTCGTCACAACCAAATTAAACTCAAACTTTTTTCACTCGAGTAGTTGTGTTCTGCTTTAATGTTCTTGTCACCACTGATTAGGTATTATTGGTAAATAATATCAACAGTTAATAGGATAACAAGCAACTGATGCATCCATACATAAAGAAGTGAAGCTAATAAGGTTGTAATACATAAGAGATGAGAAAATCCCGCCTACAGTGTACGTCTAACGATGGCGTTGATGGGATCACGATCGCCGGCTTCCTCTTCATTCGGACGACTGGATGATGTCGGGTCTCTATCACCTTGCAGTATAAGAAATAAATATGAAAGATGCTTTGAGTCAGATTGGTCCATAGAGCTAGAGCTAGAGCTTGGGACAATCACATTCAAACTGCAAGTAGTTTTACTTCTTTTTTTTTTGCAAATAAAATGCTAATGCAAATAAAATGCATAAGCAATTGATACACACAATTAGATAAGAACAATACTGTATATAATTTCTAACCTGTCTCGGTATGTTAGCGGGGTTTTGAACATTTTTTTCCCTCATTATATGTGCTATATGTGCAACTGTTGCTTGAAGATTTGCGGCTTGCGTCTCTAAAATAGATATCTTCTCATTTCTAGGATCAGGCTGTGTTGATGAAGAAGCACAAGTTCGAGAGGGTGTTGTTCCTAACCCCTTCCCACACATACGGCCATGGCGCTCCGGACCCATGTTTTCGACCAACACCTGGTGTTGAAGCTGCACTATATCAACTGGTGCTGTGAGGAAGTCGGCGGTGGAAGTGGATGATAGGTCGGCATACCTATTTCGAGCAGTTCTCTGTATATAAAAAAAACAAATTCCAAAAACATGTGATATGTGATTCATTATTAGGGCATATTACAAATCAAATAAGCACATTTAAGATAGAAAAACTATTACCGATATCGTCGCTGCCTTCGAAGAAATCTAAATCGCCATACTGATCCGCACCTCCTCGCTCCACATCCTACATATATTAGAATACATAGGGAATTATAAAATCAATTACGTATACTATTCAAATGAAGATCAAAATACTTAGATATACCATTATTGCACGTCGCCTTACAAACCTTGTACCTCCTGAAGTGTGCAGCACGTCCTGTGCATCCCTACTTGCACGGCCTCTTTCAGGTCTCTTCTGCACATAATTAAAATTATTACAACCACAATAAGATTTAATAAGCCAAATATCATATCAAAATATATTACATCATATACTATATTTTTTTGATTACTTTCCCTTCAGGTGTACTCCAAAAATGACAAAGAAATTCCCAATCAGAACGCACGACACCTCTCGGGACTACTCTTGTGTTCTCAACCATTGTTCGGTTCTCGTCATAATATTCTGCCTTAAGCTCAACCTTATAGTCTCTCCATTTCTTGGACATAAATTTATTTACCCAATCGGCATCAAGAACCGCCGGGTAATCAAATTTTTGCTGCATATGAACAAGAAAAGGTACTCATGAGTGTTCTTCATGTAAAATAAGGTAAAGCAAAGGATACTATGATGTTATTGCAACTACTTGAAATGAACTGAAAAACACCCCTATATGTGACTGACAAGTTTAATATCAGTTTCAGCTCATGACTGTCTTCTACCATTATGATCACACTAGTGGGAATATGGAGCTTAAAGCAATTGTATTTTTTCCTACGAAAATGATATTTTCATTGGTTAGCATTTTCTTCGGCATCTATTCTAGTTGTTAGTTTTTTAGGTGAATTATCTTCTGTAGGTCACACAAAAGAATTAATCTTCAGTACTGACACATAAGGAGTAGGTGATCAAAATTGTGAATCTTTAAATTCAGGGACCAAGTCTTTTAATCTGTACTAAGTACTTTTTATCCAAAACATTTGAATTACTTGTCAACTAAAATTTTAGTAAGGACAAATTTGGTGCAGTGGTGCCTACTTAGTCACTGTTGATTCCTATGGACAATATATGGAACTACTGTAACGACCCGAAAAATAGCATATGACTATTTTGCATCGAAATGTGTGCGCGATTGAGAATTTCGCGCGGTTATGTATTTTCCGATAATAATTACTTTTAATTGAGAAATATAAGATATATTGTTGATTTTATATTATTATTATTTTCAAGATTAAATTATTTTTATACGGATTATTTACAAAGTAGTTTTAATGTATTTTGTATTGTTTGGAATTATTAGAATAGAGAGTTAGGCTTTATTTGAAATGTATTGAAGTTAGAGGGCTTATACGAAACATTCCCTTAGATATTTTCCTATCTATTATTTTCTATTTCCCTTTTTACAAAAAAAAACCCCTTCTCTCTCTCTCCTTCCCTTCTCCTTCTTCTCCTTCTTCTTCCCTTCTTCTCCCTCACGTTCGTTCCCCATCCCGAACCCAAAAAGGAACCCACCCGACCTTCCTCCCTCTCCCGTCCACGCCGGCGATCGGAAGAAGCCCCGACCCCCTCCATCTTCTTCCTTCTCCTTCCCCTTCTCCCGTTTCCATCCCGATCGGAAAGAACCCAAAAGAAAGCCCCCGGCTTCCCTCCTCCCATCTCCTTCTCTCCGTTCACACCCAGCCGACGGAAACCCACGCCACCTCCATTTTCTTCCTTCCCCTTCCCTTCTTCCCCTTCCTGGTTCGATGCCGACCCAAAAGAAGAACCCCGACCTTCCCCCTTCCTCCTCCCGTTCGCGCCAGCTCAAGGGAACCCCCCCCCCCCCGGTCCGTTCCCTTCTTTCTCCTCCTTCGTTCTTCTTCTTCATCCCGATCAAAACAAACCCAGAAGAGAACCCACCGAATCCATCGATCGGTACTCCCCACCTCCAAACTCCTCCGATGGTCCATGGATTCCAAATTAAAATTAGGGGTAGACTGATGGAGGGATTCTCGACATCGTAGTGGCGTCGGATTTTCGATTGGATTCGGGAAGGTAAAACCCTAACTATTTTATTGTATAGAAATCAGTTGGGTTAATTTTATTGAGTAGGAATGTTAGGGTAGAGAGATTTTGAGATGTTGGAAATTGTAGATGGGAGAAATTAGTAGGTTATTAGAGAGATTGTGAGTTGTTAGTAAATTAGGGATTTGAGTTTGTAAAAGAGAATTATATGAATATGGATTAATTCTCGGATTGTAATAGAAATTATAGTTGAGCTACTAGAATATTTTGGGGGCGATTTTAGTAATTAATTAAGGATGAAAATACCATGGGCATTAGATCATCACGTGCATCGCACGTGTATATCCCAAGCATTCAATAAGCGCTTGTGGAATATTTGGGATAGCGATTATTTACTCTTGTGATTAGTTGAATTATTTGAGGTTTAATTGCTTGAAATTTGGTGATAGGATATATTCACGACCTTGGACGCGAGGTGGCACGACGCTTGGATCTTCGCAAAATATGTGAGTTTATTTTATATATATATATATATTGTGTTTTAAGAAATTATGTGAGTTAATTTATTGTGTGTTTTTGTGTGTTAAAAAATTATGTGAGTTATATTATCTATATATTTTCATGGTTTAAAGATATATATGAGTACTAATTTATTATATGTATTTTGTGATTATAAAAATATAGTGAGTTAGTATATTTATATATTTTGTGGTTTGATGAATATGTGAGTTGGTTTATTATATATTTTTGTGGTTTGATGGATATGGGAGTACTAATTTATCTACATATTTTGTGATTGTAAGAATATGGTGAGTATGATTTATTTATGAAGCGATGTTTAAGGGAGGATTGAATAACATATATGTGTATATAGGGATGAGTTACAATCATATGAGGATATCAAGATATGGTGTATATGGTTCTATATACGTAATTGATATTTTAAAGAAGTTGGATGAACTGAAGAGGTGACATGATTTATGGATGGGGCGTATGGAGAAATTTACTATCCTTGAGTATATAAAACCTATATAATGGATTCGTTATGTATGTGAGGATTCTCTACTTCTAAGTTAGTTGCTTGCTCTCCTTATCTACTTATGTATGTGTAGAAAGAACCATCCTTAGGGTACTGCTTGTGTAGGTGAAGAAAAGAACCCATTTGAGGGTTTAGTAAATTGTGGAGGCTAAAAGAACCCAACTTGAGGTTATGTTAGTTGTAGTTGGATAAAGAAACAATCCTTGATGTTGTCAGTGGTAGGGGGTTAAAAGATCACACCTTTTGTGGATTACGTGTTGTAGGTTGAGGAAGAACCCATTCCTAGGGCTATATTATTTGTGTATGCCAAAGAGAACCCATTTGAGTTGTTAGTAGTAGCGAGTAAAAGAACCCACCCTATGGATTTAGATTGTTGTAGAGAAAGAACCCACACTTGTGATATAGTAAGAATCCATGCTTGAATTGTTATAGAAAGAAACCCATGGTTCAGTTGTAGTAGAACACCATGCTTGAGTTGTGTGAAGAACCCCTTTCATGCCTATGTGACATTCCAGTAACCTATCATGTTGAGTCGATTTTAGAAAGAAACTCATGTTGAGTTGATTATAGTAGGTATGCCATGATGGGTTGATTGTAGAAGAAACCCATGCTAAGTTGATTTTAGTAGATTCTCCTGTTGCTTATAATTATAGAAGATAAAGTTTGCTAGTAAGCACATTTGGTTGCTTCTAGGTTTGACTACCTTAATGGTTGTTTGTATGTGGTTTTGCTCATACGCGGCTCGACTGGCCCGTATGTAGCCGTTGGTCTCATACGGGACTTATTTAGCTCGTATGTATGTTGTTGTCTCATACGCGGCTCGACTGGCCCGTATGTAGCTGTGGGTCTCATACGCAGCTTATTTGGCTCGTATGTATGTTGTTGTCTCATGCGCGGCTCGACTGGCCCGTATGTAGCTGTTGGTCCTATACGTAGCTGTTTAGCTCGTATGTGTTTTTGGTTACTCGTATGTATCTTCTTAGCTAATATGCAGTTTGTTGTGCTCATCTAGGGTGATGTTATTACCCTAAGGGTCATCGACCATCAAGACCACATTCTACCCCCTTAGAGTGAAATGGATAGATCTCACTTCGGACGTTGACGGATCTTAACCAATGTAGGTTGACCGTGGGCCGAGAGTGTTGGTAGAATCCGAGTTAGGGGTAGTGATGAGTGAGAGAGATATTATTACCAGAGTCTTGGATCGAGGGACCACGAGTTGGACCATGATTGGAAACTATGCAAGATTGCATAGGAATAATAACCTCATTAGGATAGTGACTTATAAAATCATTACTTATCCTTTTGCCCGAAAGAAGGGGAGTTGGTAGTAGGGTGCACCGTACGACCAAACCTTTCTTTAGGGCCGATCTTAGGTGGTGTTATTGGGTTGCGCCTTCCTGTCAAAGGGATACGTACGGTGCCGTCTCACAGGTTGAGGACACGGGTTGCGTATCTCGCGCTGTTAATTCCTGGAGTACCGTGGCTAGGGGTGCCACAGGATGCATTGTGCAGTCCTGCGCTTGCGATACCCCAGAGGGTGCCACAGGGTAGGCTTTGCGCTGCCCTGCACTTGCGAAACCCTATAGTGTGATTTTTTGGAATGACGCCCGATACGTTGGGATCGTCTAATTTGAGTGAGGTCCGGTTAGCCGGATCGCGGTGGCGAACATAGACACCACAGGCGAAATGCAACAGTGGCACATGACCACATCTGCAGCCTCGCGAGTCACGTGTAGGTGTCAGGAACAGGTTGTGTGCAATTAGAATTCATAACGCGGGTTCAAATTCCTATATATGGAGAAACGGCTTGAGATGGAGTCGCATGTAGTATGGGCTGCATGTTGCTTTCGGAGACTTGCTGGCATTAGAGTAAGAGCATCATTGTATTAGTAGTCTTGCATTAGAATAAAGAGCATCATTGTATTGGTAATCTTGCATTAGAGTTAAGTCATAACATACACTGGCACATCAATTAGATGTACACGTGTCTTTTCCATTTAAGTTGAATTGCGAGTGTGATATGTTATTGCCAAACCATGTTGGCGATGCGGAGTCTATTGTGATGGAATGCATATAAATGGTAATGTGCAATGAGACGTTAGATTGGACATGAATGAATGTGGTAGTATGCAAATGAATGCATATGCCTATGATGTGATATGTGATATAAGGCAATAGGATAAATATTGTATTATGAGAGGGGTTATTCAAATGATTACTAAGATAAGTATGTTGTGAGTGGTTATGGATATACATACAGGTGATGACTCAGAGAGTATTGGATGTGAATTCCCATTTATGAGGTTACATGTTCAGATGTCAAGTAAGATTTGTTGATCTTGATATTATGAGTTCGTTATGTTTTTACTTGTAAAGTTTAATTTATTTGCTTATTTTTAATAAATTATACTCACACCAGAAATGGCTAACCCCTTAGTATTTGGGGGTTAGGGAGTCCATGGACTATCCTAGGTCCCTACTGTTACAGGTCCAGCAGTGCAGAGGTGAGGTGTAGGTACAGGTTTCCGTGGAGTGGCGCTTTAGTTATAAATTGTTGTTATGATTTAATTGTAAATAGTAAAGATTGATGCTTTAAATTGTATTTTTGATGTATAAGTATGGGGATGACGATGAAAAGTATAGCGTGAGGCGGCAGGATATGGTTTAACCCGTAACCATTTCGTTGTGGAGTGCCGGGCGTCATGGTAGGTTTTTACAGGTTATTTTCTAAAAACTTACTACGTTTTCTAAAGGATTTATGCTTTTTAATTGATATTTGTTAAACCGTTATGAGTTTGGCCCCCAGAACATATATATATATTGCCTGTGTGATGATGCTCATTTTGGCCTGAGGAGCCCGTATTATTATTGCCTGTGATGTAAGCTACGGAATTTAGAGCAAAATTCCGTAAGCTTTTCTGTGTTTTGGGCAAAAAAATACAAAGGAGACTCTGCCCAATTTTTCTTTGAAACATAACTATTTTAGTTTATATTTAAAGTGATATAGAAATTGGAAGAATTGAGTTTGGAGTCAAAAAGAAAAAAGGGCAGGCGCTACAGTTGGTATTACAAACTGATAATTGTAATTACTGCGTGGTAACTCTGTATTGAATAAAAAGTTTTAAATTTCCAGCATTTTGTGTATCGTGACTAATTGAAGGAAAGATCTTGGCATGTGTCACGGTTTCCCAGTTATGAGGAAATCGGGGCGCTACAGAGTGGTATCAGAGCTGACTTCAATTTACAGTCCAACCCAATAGGAAAATTAAACTTGAATGCCCTTTAGGAGTCGGGATTTAGCTAGTTGTAGATAGTTATAATTCATATTGTTGGTTCCTTCAACTTATGTTTTATAATTTTTCTATATCAGGACTAATCCTAGTGTATGTGTTACCATCCTTTAACCACATGAATGGTGTTCGAGGATATCCTTACCGAGGATGTGCTGGTGAAAGGAAGTGAACCGATATCGATGGACGATCCGATAATCTTGAGCGAGGAGCCAAGAAGACTTCACCACCGCAAGGACTAAGTGTGGATCAACACACAGCGGCGGCAGCCAGCATACATCGGGAAATGAGGAAGCTTAGGAAGTACGTGATTAGGAAAGGTCGTCAAGCTAAGAAACTGGGTGATGCCTTCAGTGCTATATTAGAAGGCCTAGCAAAGGAGCAGAGACACCTTGATTCCAGATTAGCACGACTACAACATGAATGGGAGCAAATCCTAGAGACCACCAAGGTTGTAGTATGCAATCCTTGTGAGAGAGTCGGGCACAAGGAATCAGTCTGTCCACGACTATAAGGGACAAGATCTGCACCAACATCAGGGTTCAAGAACCAAGGTCAGAAGCAGAAGACTCAGAAAACGGAGGGCAACCTTGGAGGCACCAGGACAGGAAGTTATTTTTATGTGGTGAGCATGGTCATCTTAAGAACCGGTGTTCGAGGAAGGACACTCAGATAGATACCCATACATGTTACAAATGTGGAAGGATTGGTCGTATCCGACCAGATATTCCCCAGCTTCACCGGAGGAATGGCAGATCAACCTCGAAGATGAACAATAAAGGAAAGGAGCCTGTTCACCAAGGGTAGAGTTCGCACTTACTAACAGCAAGCTGTAAAAGGCAGGAGTGCTAGTACTGGTATGTGCATATAGAACTGCAACTAAGTTAAAAGTTGTATTTTTGAAATTTATTTTGGATTAAGAAATAAGGTATGATGAATCACTTTCGTAACCAGTTGGATCTATATATATATATATGGAATCCATACAACTGTTTGTTCAATTGTGGTTCGTCATGTTCTTTTGACCGAACTATTTTTCAAGATTTGAGTTGTGTGCGGGAGACAACTCTAGATTGTTTGTTTGAATACACCATCTGGAGCATCAGCTTCGAGCAACTTACAGGAGAGAATCCTGGAAGTTTGAAGTAATGATCGTAGGCCATGCCCTATTCTAAGGAGGGAGTGGCTACTGAACTGCAAAAGACCGAGATAAGTGAAGGATTGACCTCAGCCAAAGACCGTGAAAGAAGTAAGAAGATAGATGATGAGATCAAGCAAGCTAGTATTAGAGTGATTACTCAAGTTTAGAGCTCAGTTTTGGCACGATGGGAGCTGCAACCGAGTCCAAGTGAGCAAGTCAGAGGGCTTAGGTAGGAAATGCCGGGATTAAAGCACTGAAGCGACAGATTTTCCAAGATCAGCTTATGATTAAGCAGCCACTAAAAGCACGCCATGGAGGAAATCTTGCTCAGACAGAGGGCAATCGTGTTAACAATTCAGTAAGGTCACCAAGAGGAGCTGATCAGGGACTGAAGCGGCAATGTGTGACTTCGTCCTTTCTAAGGAGGGAGTGGTCACCAACTAACAGAAGTTGTAATCAAGGAGTGAATCAACATCACTTGTGGACAAGGGTAGAGCAAGGCAATGCAGCCACTGTCCACTCTAGAGCAGGAGCAGAAGAATGTCACCATCAAATTCATGATGGGCCTGTCCAAGAGGCGGAAGGACAACAGTTCAACTTGGTAGAAAACCAGTTTTCGAGAATATCACTCGAGGAACTGAAGATGGTTCAGGGAAATGTCTCGTGAACCCTTGATGTTTGTGGTTGTCTTCCTCTCCACTAGCAGCGTTCTGAGGACAGAACGATTCTAAGGAGGGAGTGATGTAACGACCCGAAAAATAGCATATGACTATTTTGCATCGAAATGTGTGCGCGATTGAGAATTTCGCGCGGTTATGTATTTTCCGATAATAATTACTTTTAATTGAGAAATATAAGATATATTGTTGATTTTATATTATTATTATTTTCAAGATTAAATTATTTTTATACGGATTATCTACAAAGTAGTTTTAATGTATTTTGTATTGTTTGGAATTATTAGAATAGAGAGTTAGGCTTTATTTGAAATGTATTGAAGTTAGAGGGCTTATACGAAACATTCCCTTAGATATTTTCCTATCTATTATTTTCTATTTCCCTTTTTACAAAAAAAACCCCTTCTCTCTCTCTCCTTCCCTTCTCCTTCTTCTCCTTCTTCTTCCCTTCTTCTCCCTCACGTTCGTTCCCCATCCCGAACCCAAAAAGGAACCCACCCGACCTTCCTCCCTCTCCCGTCCACGCCGGCGATCGGAAGAAGCCCCGACCCCCTCCATCTTCTTCCTTCTCCTTCCCCTTCTCCCGTTTCCATCCCGATCGGAAAGAACCCAAAAGAAAGCCCCCGGCTTCCCTCCTCCCATCTCCTTCTCTCCGTTCACACCCAGCCGACGGAAACCCACGCCACCTCCATTTTCTTCCTTCCCCTTCCCTTCTTCCCCTTCCTGGTTCGATGCTGACCCAAAAGAAGAACCCCGACCTTCCCCCTTCCTCCTCCCGTTCGCGCCAGCTCAAGGGAACCCCCCCCCCCCCCCCCGTCCGTTCCCTTCTTTCTCCTCCTTCGTTCTTCTTCTTCATCCCGATCAAAACAAACCCAGAAGAGAACCCACCGAATCCATCGATCGGTACTCCCCACCTCCAAACTCCTCCGATGGTCCATGGATTCCAAATTAAAATTAGGGGTAGACTGATGGAGGGATTCTCGACATCGTAGTGGCGTCGGATTTTCGATTGGATTCGGGAAGGTAAAACCCTAACTATTTTATTGTATAGAAATTAGTTAGGTTAATTTTATTGAGTAGGAATGTTAGGGTAGAGAGATTTTGAGATGTTGGAAATTGTAGATGGGAGAAATTAGTAGGTTATTAGAGAGATTGTGAGTTGTTAGTAAATTAGGGATTTGAGTTTGTAAAAGAGAATTATATGAATATGGATTAATTCTCGGATTGTAATAGAAATTATAGTTGAGCTACTAGAATATTTTGGGGGCGATTTTAGTAATTAATTAAGGATGAAAATACCATGGGCATTAGATCATCACGTGCATCGCACGTGTATATCCCAAGCATTCAATAAGCGCTTGTGGGATATTTGGGATAGCGATTATTTACTCTTGTGATTAGTTGAATTATTTGAGGTTTAATTGCTTGAAATTTGGTGATAGGATATATTCACGACCTTGGACGCGAGGTGGCACGACGCTTGGATCTTCGCAAAATATGTGAGTTTATTTTATATATATATATATATTGTGTTTTAAGAAATTATGTGAGTTAATTTATTGTGTGTTTTTGTGTGTTAAAAAATTATGTGAGTTATATTATCTATATATTTTCATGGTTTAAAGATATATATGAGTACTAATTTATTATATGTATTTTGTGATTATAAAAATATAGTGAGTTAGTATATTTATATATTTTGTGGTTTGATGAATATGTGAGTTGGTTTATTATATATTTTTGTGGTTTGATGGATATGGGAGTACTAATTTATCTACATATTTTGTGATTGTAAGAATATGGTGAGTATGATTTATTTATGAAGCGATGTTTAAGGGAGGATTGAATAACATATATGTGTATATAGGGATGAGTTACAATCATATGAGGATATCAAGATATGGTGTATATGGTTCTATATACGTAATTGATATTTTAAAGAAGTTGGATGAACTGAAGAGGTGACATGATTTATGGATGGGGCGTATGGAGAAATTTACTATCCTTGAGTATATAAAACCTATATAATGGATTCGTTATGTATGTGAGGATTCTCTACTTCTAAGTTAGTTGCTTGCTCTCCTTATCTACTTATGTATGTGTAGAAAGAACCATCCTTAGGGTACTGCTTGTGTAGGTGAAGAAAAGAACCCATTTGAGGGTTTAGTAAATTGTGGAGGCTAAAAGAACCCAACTTGAGGTTATGTTAGTTGTAGTTGGATAAAGAAACAATCCTTGATGTTGTCAGTGGTAGGGGGTTAAAAGATCACACCTTTTGTGGATTACGTGTTGTAGGTTGAGGAAGAACCCATTCCTAGGGCTATATTATTTGTGTATGCCAAAGAGAACCCATTTGAGTTGTTAGTAGTAGCGAGTAAAAGAACCCACCCTATGGATTTAGATTGTTGTAGAGAAAGAACCCACACTTGTGATATAGTAAGAATCCATGCTTGAATTGTTATAGAAAGAAACCCATGGTTCAGTTGTAGTAGAACACCATGCTTGAGTTGTGTGAAGAACCCCTTTCATGCCTATGTGACATTCCAGTAACCTATCATGTTGAGTCGATTTTAGAAAGAAACTCATGTTGAGTTGATTATAGTAGGTATGCCATGATGGGTTGATTGTAGAAGAAACCCATGCTAAGTTGATTTTAGTAGATTCTCCTGTTGCTTATAATTATAGAAGATAAAGTTTGCTAGTAAGCACATTTGGTTGCTTCTAGGTTTGACTACCTTAATGGTTGTTTGTATGTGGTTTTGCTCATACGCGGCTCGACTGGCCCGTATGTAGTCGTTGGTCTCATACGGGACTTATTTAGCTCGTATGTATGTTGTTGTCTCATACGCGGCTCGACTGGCCCGTATGTAGCTGTGGGTCTCATACGCAGCTTATTTGGCTCGTATGTATGTTGTTGTCTCATGCGCGGCTCGACTGGCCCGTATGTAGCTGTTGGTCCTATACGTAGCTGTTTAGCTCGTATGTGTTTTTGGTTACTCGTATGTAGCTTCTTAGCTAATACGCAGTTTGTTGTGCTCATCTAGGGTGATGTTATTACCCTAAGGGTCACCGACCATCAAGACCACATCCTACCCCCTCAGAGTGAAATGGATAGATCTCACTTCGGACGTTGACGGATCTTAACCAATGTAGGTTGACCGTGGGCCGAGAGTGTTGGTAGAATCCGAGTTAGGGGTAGTGATGAGTGAGAGAGATATTATTACCAGAGTCTTGGATCGAGGGACCACGAGTTGAACCATGATTGGAAACTATGCAAGATTGCATAGGAATAATAACCTCATTAGGATAGTGACTTATAAAATCATTACTTATCCTTTTGCCCGAAAGAAGGGGAGTTGGTAGTAGGGTGCACCGTACGACCAAACCTTTCTTTAGGGCCGATCTTAGGTGGTGTTATTGGGTTGCGCCTTCCTGTCAAAGGGATACGTACGGTGCCGTCTCACAGGTTGAGGACACGGGTTGCGTATCTCGCGCTGTTAATTCCTGGAGTACCGTGGCTAGGGGTGCCACAGGATGCATTGTGCAGTCCTGCGCTTGCGATACCCCAGAGGGTGCCACAGGGTAGGCTTTGCGCTGTCCTACGCTTGCGAAACCCTATAGTGTGATTTTTTGGAATGACGCCCGATACGTTGGGATCGTCTAATTTGAGTGAGGTCCGGTTAGCCGGGTCGCGGTGGCGAACATAGACACCACAGGCGAAATGCAACAGTGGCACATGACCACATCTGCAGCCTCGCGAGTCACGTGTAGGTGTCAGGAACAGGTTGTGTGCAATTAGAATTCATAACGCGGGTTCAAATCCCTATATATGGAGAAACGGCTTGAGATGGAGTCGCATGTAGTATGGGCTGCATGTTGCTTTCGGAGACTTGCTGGCATTAGAGTAAGAGCATCATTGTATTAGTAGTCTTGCATTAGAATAAAGAGCATCATTGTATTGGTAATCTTGCATTAGAGTTAAGTCATAACATACACTGGCACATCAATTAGATGTACACGTGTCTTTTCCATTTAAGTTGAATTGCGAGTGTGATATGTTATTGCCAAATCATGTTGGCGATGCGGAGTCTATTGTGATGGAATGCATATAAATGGTAATGTGCAATGAGACGTTAGATTGGACATGAATGAATGTGGTAGTATGCAAATGAATGCATATGCCTATGATGTGATATGTGATATAAGGCAATAGGATAAATATTGTATTATGAGAGGGGTTATTCAAATGATTACTAAGATAAGTATGTTGTGAGTGGTTATGGATATACATACAGGTGATGACTCAGAGAGTATTGGATGTGAATTCCCATTTATGAGGTTACATGTTCAGATGTCAAGTAAGATTTGTTGATCTTGATATTATGAGTTCGTTATGTTTTTACTTGTAAAGTTTAATTTATTTGCTTATTTTTAATAAATTATACTCACACCAGAAATGGCTAACCCCTTAGTATTTGGGGGTTAGGGAGTCCATGGACTACCCTAGGTCCCTACTGTTACAGGTCCAGCAGTGCAGAGGTGAGGTGTAGGTACAGGTTTCCGTGGAGTGGCGCTTTAGTTATAAATTGTTGTTATGATTTAATTTTAAATAGTAAAGATTGATGCTTTAAATTGTATTTTTGATGTATAAGTATGGGGATGACGATGAAAAGTATAGCGTGAGGCGGCAGGATATGGTTTAACCCGTAACCATTTCGTTGTGGAGTGCCGGGCGTCATGGTAGGTTTTTACAGGTTATTTTCTAAAAACTTACTACGTTTTCTAAAGGATTTATGCTTTTTAATTGATATTTGTTAAACCGTTATGAGTTTGGCCCCCAGAGCATATATATATATTGCCTGTGTGATGATGCTCATTTTGGCCTGGGGAGCCCGTATTATTATTGCCTGTGATGTAAGCTACGGAATTTAGAGCAAAATTCCGTAAGCTTTTCTGTGTTTTGGGCAAAAAAATACAAAGGAGACTCTGCCCAATTTTTCTTTGAAACATAACTATTTTAGTTTATGTTTAAAGTGATATAGAAATTGGAAGAATTGAGTTTGGAGTCAAAAAGGAAAAAGGGCAGGCGCTACAGTTGGTATTACAAACTGATAATTGTAATTACTGCGTGGTAACTCTGTATTGAATAAAAAGTTTTAAATTTCCAGCATTTTGTGTATCGTGACTAATTGAAGGAAAGATCTTGGCATGTGTCACGGTTTCCCAGTTATGAGGAAATCGGGGCGCTACAACTACTACGTAGAGGTTTATTGTAAATGGTAAGAGTAGAACAGTCCAACACCATATTATATATTGAAACCAAAGGATACTAAGAAATGCTGTAGAAATGGATGGTACCTTAAGAACTTCAACAGCTTTAGCCCTTGTCGCTTTGGGGATTTTTGTCCATCTATCGTAAGATAATGGAAGGTACTCCGAATTTCTTGCAATCAACCCTATGAACGATGCTAATGTTAAGGCATTTTTTCCTATGGGCTGATGATCCCCGTTCAGCTCCACTTGAATTCTTTTACCCGCGGGTAGGTTCCAAACATCATTTAACTTCGTCGCTCCCCGGGTCTTTTTTTGGGGGGTGGCTGGGTGCTCCCCTCACCTACCTCTAAGTGGTTAACCTCCTCGTTTAGAGGCTCCTCACCCCTTTGACTATGCATCGTATTCCTTCGCGGCATAATTCACACCTATTGACAAAAGCAATAAAATATAAATTAGTATAAAAATGCCATATTTAATTCACATTTCAAAGACAAGGAAAAATAATTGATAAATAAAGTTAATTCAAATTATGCATGAATGTGTTGATACTTCACAGTAGTGGGATAATTCAAAGTTAATTCAAATTATTATAAAAATGCAATAAATTGAATTCACATTTCACAGACAAGGCAAAATAATTGATAAATAAAGTTAAAAGAAGTAGATCTTCCACACATAATAGAAGTAGATCTTCAAGTTACCAACATGTTTAGTGTCAACCCATGCATAACATGTAAAAGATTGCAAGAAGGGCAATTCATCACTGACAAATGCACATAAGATTCAAATGAGTTGCAACAATATTTGGAATGTACATATTATGCAGGGATAATGAAGTAAGATGATCATGTATGCAACCCTCAAGCCTCGGATGTTTCTCATAATGAACCAGAAATGCCTAGTATGGATTGTCAGTGATGAGCATAGAATGCTCATATATATATATATATATATATATATATATATATATATATATATATATATATATATATATATCAAGTAAGAGTCACAAAGTGTTACCATGAAGTGTTCTCAACAAGTATATATATTTAATTGTCTAACATCAATTATAACAAACCAATAAGCATACGTAATATTTACCAGGTTAGTCTTTTACGCTTGCATATGAAATACATTTAAGAGCAAACTCAGAGTAGCAATATAGTCTCATACGTAATATCATTTTAAAATTGCCCACCACAAAGCAGCTTATAAAATGGACAATGCCAACTTATATACCATTAAAAAGTAAGAAGCATAGCATAGTATAAATATGTAATGGATATACCACTGTGTGCATCTAGTTTTACAGTTCAATGCCAAATCTGCAAGCTACGCATTGATGCTTCAAAGAACCAAAGACACAGTGATCAAAAACCATAGCTTGGTCATTGTCTGATTTTTAAGTCTTCAGGCACAAAAACCATAGAGATTATAAGATTCGAAAAACAAGAAGCTATAAGACAAAATAGATATTAATTGGCACATAATAAGACAAAATAGAAATCGAAAACATACAATGCAATCATGAAATAGGTATCAATCGAGACAATACAATACAATCTTGTAAACACATAATTAACAATTCAAATATGTTTCAAAAGTTATTGTTATTCAATAATATCCAATACATTTCCTGGCTCTCCATCCGTGTGTAGCCAATTAGGTATACTGTTGTCATCTGATATTTTTACATCAAACCTAGGAAATTCAGCAGCAACAAAAATGTTAGTGACATCTTCGTCCTTATCATCTGATGTCTCTCGGAACTGATATACATCTCTTGGTTGCATAATAAGAGCCACGTAAGATTTAGGTGAAGCTGAATCTTCAACATAGAACACTTGGAGGACTTGAAATGGAAACATAAATGGTTCATGGCTGATGTGTGTGCCAGTATGAATCAAATTTAAAAAGTTTACAATTGTGAAACCTAAAGTATCCTTGTTTTGGGGATAATTCTTATCCATACCAGCCCAGTCCGCGCGAAATAAGACAACTCGAAAATGACCGAAATAGTCTAACTCGATGATATCCGTGAGCACCCCATAATAGTCAACATCTTCATCAACTGGATTTGTGTCATTCTTAGAAGCATAACTTCTTGTCTTTGACGTCATTACAATTTCGCTATTCTGGGACTTTAAATAACGTTCACGATCCTTAGTATGAAATCTGAATCCGTTATATATATATATATCCCTTAAATCTTCTAACCATCTTATGGGGACCTGTAGCAAGAATCTTGATTTCAGGTGATACCAAATCATCATGCAACTTCGGAACCTATAGGATGTGATGTAAACCGTATTAGTAAAATTAAGAATTCTAACAAAAAAACAGTACTTGATAATTTGGAATACTCTTACATAGTCTTTAAGCCACATATGAAATCTTTCATTCATCATCTTATTTTGGTCATGTGGTCTTAATTTCCTTGTTCTAGAATTCCTTTTCATTTTCACGGATAAATTCTTTATAAATATTTAAAAGATCGAAATATAATTAGATTTACATTGTTCAAATCGAGTTTAATTAAATATAAACCAACCCAATTATGACTTACTCTCGGAATGGCTCAACTGTTGCATAATGATCTAGTACATACCGATGTGCTTGTTCCCATGTTAAGTTATCTAACTCAATTGCATCAACTTTACCAATGGTATTTCTAGCAGTTTGAAAGAGATAATGTGCCTCACCAAGGTTTGACCCAACTGGGTTTCTCCTTAGTCTAGTAAGACATGTCTCGACATCCTGAAGATATCGAGAACAAAAATTGGAGCACTCGTCCGAGAGATAACCTTAGGCTATTGAGCCTTCTGGATGTGATCTATTTTGAATATATCCCTTAAGTCAATAAAAATACCTATACACGTAAATGGTTAGATCAAAAAAAGTATGCACATTATCCAAATGCGAGGTATATAATTAACAAATATGAATAACTACTCTCAATGGGATACATCCATCGATAATGTACCGGCCCACCAAGTCTTGCTTCGACTGCTAGATGAATGACCAAGTGAATCATTATAATGAAGAACGAAGGGGGAAATATTCTCTCCATTTGAAAAAGTACCAAAGCAGCACGTTGCTCTAACAGGTCAATGTCTTCAACACGTAGAATCCTTGAGCAAAGTCCTTTATAAATGCTACACAGATCCTTGATGACGGCAGTAACTTTGTCACACATTGAGAACCTTAAAGCCACAGGAAGGAGATCCTGCATCAAGATACGGTAGTCGTGTGACTTTAGATCCTGAAGTCTCTTCTCCTTATTATTGACACACCTTGCTATGTTAGATGAATAGCCATCGGGAACTTTAAGCTCCTGTAGAACTTTGCAGAATGATTCCAACTCCTTTTTAGACATGCAGTACATTGCTGGAGGAAGGCGCACTCTGCCATTCTGTAAATATTCGGGGTGCAACTCGTGTCGTATGTCCAACGCAGCTAAATCAAGACGACACTTAAGATTGACTTTTGTCTTCCGATCATCTTCCATGATAGTCCCTACACAATTTTCACCAATATTTTTTCCGATATGCATCACATCTAAATTATGGCGCAATAAATTGAATTCCCAGTATGGCAGTGTAAAGAAAATGCTCTTCTTCTTCTAGGACCCTAAATCAACAATGTCATCATATTCATCTTCATCATTGTCGTCATCCCTTGCCCTTTTCTTGCCCTTTTTTATGACTTCTACTTCCTTACCATAATTGAAATGATGACCATGTAGCCGCCATAACACATCGGACCCAGACGATATTTCAGGTGAATGTTCCCACTCCTCCACCCCATCAAAAGTCGTAGTTTCCGTCCTGAAACTGTGTGTCGGGCAACCATCTTCTATGACCCATGTAGCAGAACTTTCTTCCATTATATAGTCATCGTGAAGTAGTTTTATCAGCACAACAAAGACATGCATTATGCCCTTTGGTGCTATAATAGGATAAATTTGCATACGCAGAAAAATCATTGATTGTCCAAGTCAATGCAACTCGAAGACGGAATGATTTCTTAGTTGTTATATCATATGTTTGAACACCCTCCCACAACTGTTAGAGCTCATCTATTCAAGGCTGAAGATAGACATCTATATCATTTCCAGGGCTTTTCGGTCCAGGAACTATTGTGGACAAAATAAATGACGATGGCTTCATACACTTCCAAGGCGGTACATTATACGGTATCAACACTACAGGCCATATGCTGTATGTACTACTCATTTGCCGAAATGGGTTAAAACCATCACTGGCTAATCCTAGTCGCACGTAGCGAGTATCTTCAGCAAAAGCAGGATATCTTTCATCAAAACTTTTCCATGCAGCAGAATCCGCCGGATGTCTGAGAATTCCATCATTCTTCCGCCCTTCAGCTTGCCATCTCATATCAGAAGAAGTCTTAGATGACATAAACAACCTTTGTAGCCTAGGAATCAAAGGAAAGTAGCACATCTGTTCTTCATTTAACTATCCCACTTGCATCTTGTTCTTCATTCGGAACACCTTTCCATTTTGAAGTACCACAAATTTCACAGTTCTCCAGACTCTCCTTATCTTTCCTAAATAACATACAATCATATCGACATGCAACTATCTTCTCATACCCCAGATCAAAATATTTAAGGAATTGTTTTATTCCATATGCTGAATTTGGGAGACAAATTTCAGGAAATGCTTCATTCAACAATTTTAGTAACATTGTAAAGGATTTGGCAGACCAACTATTCAAACATTTAATCTGAAATAACCTCACGATGAATGAGAACTTCAAAAATTTGATGCAATCATTATACAAGGGTGTACTAGCATCCTCCAACAACTTACTGAATGCTTCGAATTCTTTGTTAAATTCAGAGTTTTGCCTTCCTCCTCCACTCCACCCTCGTCTCCATCAGTGTGCGGGGTTTCGGTCGGTTCATCATGAACTTAGGTTGTTGAACTATTTGTGTGCATTGGATTGTTATGAATCCCAAAAGCATCCCGCACTAAATTTTGCATCTCACTGGAAAGACTGTCATCATCATTCACTAAGGGTTCATTTTCCTCGTCCAACACATCTTGTCCAACCGGAACCGATGTGCCACGCTCTCCATGGTAGAACCACAATGTGTACCCTTGCAGAAAACCATTAATCACCAAATGTGTGTGTACTTTGTAGCATGGAAGCAAATGACAGTTTACGCATCGACGACATGGACAAAGAATAAAGTTGGGATCACGAGAATGTTGCTTGGCAAAGATAATGAAATCTCTAACACCATCTCGATACTCTGTGCATAATCGTGACTTACTCATCCAACTTTTATCCATTTCAATAATATCACTCAATCTGAAAATTAAATTTTATAAAAGATAGCTATTCAGAAAGAGAGACTGAGACCCTCACAAATTAAAATATTCTTTTTTAATGAACAACCCACAATTTGATTTCCAAAAGAAAATTAGCTACTTAATTACCTATAACCCTATAGAGTTTAATCAAGAAAAAAGTCACATCCATAGCCTTTGTTAACTGATTGTGGTAACTACTACAGAGTTTAATCAAGCAAATGTTCAAAGAGCAAAAACTGAAGGCAATTAAGCTTTTACTACTTTTAGGTATGCAACATTATGGAGTTGGCCTTCACCTACCATTGTCAGTAGCTGTTTGGAGTGGATGAAGGTTTGGTATGCTTTTGAAAACAATCAAATTCATACTTCGCATTCTAGGTGTGATGGTGAACTAAGAGTAGCTATCAAAATGTAAATGGCAATCTCCGTCTCTATCAAAATAGAAATTTTTTGACAACAATAATATGAAGAATGAGGCAGTCCTAACTACCAAACTGTACGAATAAGCATAATCAAGAACATAGAAACATATGATGTTATGGCGATAAACATTAAGTGGTTGGATAGACAAAGATAATAAATCAATTTAGACACCTTAACATCCAATGTAAATGTAGTTGACAGAGAGAGGGAACATGATTTACTTGGAGATCAACAAACAGGAAATTGCTTCAAATAGATAACAAACATGAAGTTTTGCTTCGATTGTAGCAACTTCCTTGTCTGCCATCTCCAACCAAACCTCCCCAGTTATCACCTCCACAACCATTTATATTTGCAATGTTCTCAGATGTAATACAGTTCTCAATCCAGATTGTAAAATAACTTCCCAATCTAAAACCTACTCCAAGCTAAAATAACCAAAAAACGCTACAATAACTTCCCAATCCAAAACCTATTCCACGCTAATACGATCCTAAACCTACGAATCTAACGAATAGGTCAACAAGAAATAACCAAAATCAATAAAATAGAATAGAATAGAATAATCAAAATCAAAATCAATAGAATCAAAATCAATAGTTCCACAATAATAGAATCAATAATCAAAATCAAAATGAAAGAATAGTTACCGATGACGAGAGAAGAGAGAGATTGAACGGCAGTGGATCCAACGGCGGCGGCGACGAAATCCAACGGCGACAGGCGGCGAGATTGAACGACAGCAGGCGATGAGATCGAGACGACGGTATTAAAATCGAAGAAAGAAAGAGGAACAAAGTGGAGATTGGGGCATCAGAGAGGTAGGGTTTCGTCGAAATCGAAGAGGAACGAAATCGAAGAGGAATGAAATCAGAGAGGTAGGGTTTCGGAGAGATAGGGTTTGGCGCCAGTAACTAGGGGAAAGTGAAAAGGAGAGAGGGAAGTGGTGAATTTAGGGCGCGGGATGGGGGGTTTTCCCCGGCATTTTCCAACACTAGGGATTGACGAAACGCTGGCGCTTTTTAATAAACGCCGAGGAATTCCCCGGTGAAATACCCCAAACGCCGGGAAATTTTTTCCAGATATTCCTCTATCTTTTGTAGTGATATGGGGCCCTACATAATTGGGGGCCCAAAGCAGTTGCTTGTGCTGCTTGAGCCCAGATCTGCCCTTGCCTATATCTAAAGATGTGGCAATTATATGTGAAGAAAAACAAGCACAAAATATAAATGCTTAATGGTCTCAACTAAAATTATAAATAATGTATTATTTACTAAAAAGAAACATAAAATTGATTTATCAGTAATGATCTAACTAACAACGCAAATCTATTACTAATGCTTAATTTTAAGAGATAAAACTTACATATGCACACAAAAAAGACTCAAAATAGCGTGAAAAAGTAACTTGAGAAAACATATAAGTAACGAAAAAAATGAAGATAGAACGAGGGGAGAAAAGAGAGTAACAACTTGGAGAGAGTAACAACTTTGGGGGTTTCTCTCTCTAGAATTCTAGAGAGAGAAACTCTCCCCCTAAAACCCCCAAAAAAGGAAAAAAAACCCCCTACATTTGAGTTGGTGGGGGGGTGACGGCTAGGGTTCGTCGAGCCCCCCCCCCCCAGCGTCGCGCTGCTCCTCGGCCTCCATCCCTTCTCTCACGCCTCCTCTCCCCACCAACACTGTCCTCACCTTCAAACTCCTCGCCCCCATTTTCACCAACCTAGGCATGTGCGACCCCGTCAGTGGAACCATGACTTCGTTCCTTGTTGTCCTCTATGGCCTCTCTTGTTTAGTCCTCAGCTTCGGCGTCAGCTTCCAGATGAGAGAGGGGAAGATTGGTATGGCCTGGAGACCTTCAGGGGATTGTAGATCCTTGATGGGAGGCTGACATCACTGACAGCAGAGGAGAAGGCGTGCTTTAGGTTGCGGTTCATAGATTTCTTGCACGCTTTGGTGTCAGTATTGGTTTTTGCAGTAATTGCTCAGTATTGGAGGATCCTTGTTGTGGGTTTGGTCGAATCTTATATCAAATTGGTGAAGTACTTGGTAGAAGTTGGATCCCTGAATGTTCCAACTTCAAAGATTTTTTCTTAAGAATGTGCCTAGTGGTCTGTGAGGGAGGACTAGAGAAGTTGCCTGAGTTCGGTTTTGATTCGGTGTGAAGTATGATGTGCAACACAGTTGTGGGGCTTAGGCCCGAAGACGGGGTCCCCCCATTAGGTGCACTAACTTGTTGCAACACAGTTGTGGGGCTTGGGCCCACAGACGGGGTCCTCCCATGAGGTGTGCTAAGTGGAAATGTAGATTAATAGTTGTTTAGGATTTTGGCTGTCAGTGTGTGAGTCACGCCCTGAATTCGACCTCCTTTAACCAACTGTCACAGGCTTCATGACAGCACCATCACTGCACCCTCATAATTGAACCTGGAATCTACAATGTCCACCGTCTGCAGGGGTGAGAGGGGAAGGTAATACTTCAGTTAGTTGTGATTTGTTTTGGGTTTTTTGCTTAAGAGAGTGAGAGAGTGAGAGAGTGAAGATGTTGCTTCTCACTACTCTATGCAGGTATATGTTTGTGTTTGTGGGAAATCACTTGAGAGGGTAAAAGCATGAAAGAGGCGAAGGTATCCTCTTCACGGCTCTCTCTTTGACTATGTCTGTGGTTGGGGTAAGTGAGAGTTCTGTTTGGTAAGAAATCGCTTGAAAGAGCTAAAGCGTGAGAGAGGTGAAGGTATCATCTCCACGACTCTCTTTTTGGTTGTGACTTTGACTGGACCGAGTGTGAGAGTGTTTTGGTGAGTGTTGCTGCTAAATTTGGTGTGGGGGCAAACAGATAGAACTTGTGGATTCTTAGGGAAACTGAATAGAAAACCTGTGTACCTGTTCCGTCGGGCCTCGATCGTCGTTCCTGCCGTACACCTGCAAAAAGTGCGAGACACCGGGGTTGTTCCCGGCGACGCACCCTCCGACGCTCAAGTCAGCAATCTGAAAAGACTATGAAAGAGCGCAAAAACTGGTGAAAGATTGATTACCTCTTAATGGAGATGGATGGGGGGTATTTATAGGCATCTCAGGGAACAGATTAGGCATGTAATTCCTGTGTATACAGATAAGGAATGTGATCCCTAATTCCCAGTGAAAGGATAGATATGAATCACGGCCGTTGATTAATATTAATCAGAAACCCTAATTCTATCCCTTCTGGATCGGGTGTGCTGCGGGTTGAGACCCGCACCCAGTTGAGGTGGATCCGTTTGCGGGTAAGTGGGTCTTCGGGGAAGATAACCAGTACCCACCCCAGACCCGTCGGTGGGTGAAATTACCGTTTTACCCCCGAGCTTCAAGATTCGTGCCCCATCTGGACGGTTCCGATTTAACCCCATTTTTAGCTATATCACGAGCCCCCACTCCTAAAGACTGAGTTTGATCAGCCTTTGAGGAGTAGTTTAACTATTTTAGTGGCTAGCGGAGTTGTATCGGAGTCCCAATGGAGGGTTTTGAATCTCGAAGGGGGTAGTGAGGTGATTTTTGAAGTTGTAAGCTGTTCTTAAGCTTCTCTGAATATCCGACGGTCTTTATCTATTATTTCGGATTATTTATTTAATTTTGCGATGTGTTATCCAGTCGTTCGGGGGCCTTCACAAAACATTCTAGGCAATAATTGTTCGTTCAGGGGTTCAAAAATATTACCCCGAACTTATAATTATTTTCTAGAATTTCTAGTGAATTTTCCCGAATTTTTAGTAATTTTTTCGCAATTTTTAAATAAATAAAACGATTAAAATAAATAAAAACTGATTTTTAATACGTATTTATGGCGTGGCTTGATCTGGGCCCTCGATCTGAGCAGAGCGCGATTTTCGGAGAGATCGTGTGGTCCCAGTTCCTCGGCTCGTTTTTTTGCCGTATGTGAGGTTCGGTACCTCGGTACCTCGGCTCGGCCTGGCGTGCCGAAGCCAAGTGCCTCGGTTCGGATGACCAGTGCCTCGGCTCGACGGTTCCGAGGTACGTGGCATCATCTGAGCCGTCCATCTCAGTGCGGATCCCCGTAAAATGCTATCTTGTCGCTTAGTGGACGTGGCCAAATCTGGGCCGTCCATCATGACGAGCACGCTTTTTCACAAGATCCAACGGCTGATATGGGTCGGAGCGATTTTTTGCCATATACGAGGGTCGGTACCCCGGTACCCCGGCTCGGAGGGTCGGTGCCTCGGTTCGGGGGGTCAGTGCTTCGGCTCGGTGATTCCGAGGTACGTGGCATCATCTGGGTCGTCCATCTCAGCGCGGATCCCCATAAAATGCTATCTTGTCATTTAGTGGACGTGGCCAAATCTGGACTGTCCATCATGACGAGCACGCTTTTTCACAAGATCCAACGGCTGATATGGGTCGGAGTGATTTTTTGCCATATGCGAGGGTCGGTACCCCGGCTCGGAGGGTCGGTGCCTCGGTTCGGGGGTCAGTGCTTCGGCTCGGTGATTCCGAGGTACGTGGCATCATCTGGGTCGTCCATCTCAGTGCGGATCCCCATAAAATGCTATATTGTCGTTTAGTGGACGTGGCCAAATCTGGGCCGTCCATCATGACGAGCACGCTTTTTCACAAGATCCAACGGCTGATATGGGTCGGAGCGATTTTTTGCCATATGCGAGGGTCGGTACCCCGGTATCTCGGCTCGGCGCATCAGGGCTGTTTGGCCGAGGTACTGAGTTGGGTGTTTTGGAGGAAGTACCTCTTGAGGGCTCCCCTCCTCTGCGCCTAGCAGCTCGGTGGCTCGGCTGAGCTGTTCGGTAGCTCGGCTGGGCGAGCCGATGGCAGGCAGCAAGGAGGGACGAGTGGCTGGATCTGAGCGGTCCATCATGGCGCGCATCTCGAGGATGGGGTTCAGATCATGAGAAAACGCTATCTTGTCGTTTTGTGGGCATGGCACGATCTGAACCGTCCATCAAGTTCTGTCGCGAATTTTAAGGAGATCCGACGGTGACTTTGCCTCGGAGCGATTTTTTGCCATATACGAGGGTCGGTACCCCGGTATCTCGGCTTGGCGCATCAGAGCTGTGTGGCCCAAAGGGTGGCAGTGGTTTGGTCGCCTAGTTGGGCTGTCCGATGGTTTTCTCGCAGGTGGTCGAGACGTTGACTTGGTATTTTGAAGAGTCTCTTGCTTTGAGTGACCTTCGTATCTTTTCTGCCTGTCGCTTTGGCTTCTTAGTGGGCCTTTTACGTTTCCCAAGGAGGCCCAACTTGCTAGGGGTTAAAAGCTCTCACCCTTGCTCTCAAAGCTCATTTCTCACTTTTTACTCAAGTTTTTACTTTCGATCTCTAAGTTCTCTGCTAGCGGCGATTTTCTCTCTAAGGTGTTTCCGTTAGCTGTCGCGTGGGCCAGGAAATTTCCGGCGAGAGCACTCCGACCGTGGACGTCACTTCAAAAGGTCAGTTCACTTAGTCTGAATAATTTTTCTAGAGATGTCTCGAGTAGACTCGGGGAGTGGGGCCTCGTCTTCGGGCGACGAGAGTGCCGAGGAGAGGAGGAGGTCGGAGATTAGGAGGAAGGGTAAGCAAGCTGCTGGACCGTCTGTAGTCGAGACGAAGAAGGAGAAGAAGAAGAGGAGGGTGGAGGCCCAATCCCCCATAGTGGAGGTGATTGTGGAGAATCCGAAGCAAGCACCCGAGATGGGACGGTATCCTTCCGTCCTGTCCGGTCATTCGGGGGTCAGGCAGTACCAGGGCGACTTGCTGGAGAAGGCGATCTATGGGAAGTCTAAGATCGTCGAAGAACCTAACCCGGCCCTTCCCACCGAAGCCGATGAGCTCATCACACTGGTATCCGAGGAGGACCTACTCCGGGTTAGAAGGGCTTTCGCTATCCCTCCGGAGTACAAACTGATTCTCCCAGGTCCCGGGATACGAGCGAATTCCAAGCTGCCGTCGTCGGACATGTGCATGTTCGACGTCGACTCCTTTCATGCCGGGTTACGTTTCTCTCTGCACCCATTCATCCTCGAGATCCTCGGCTGGTATTGCCTCGTGCCGACTCAGTTCATGCCGAACACATGGCGCCATGTGAACGCCTTTATGCTTCAGTGCTACCGAGCCGAGGTGGAGCCGGATCTCACGGTCTTCCGAGGATTGTATCGAGTAAACCGGCAGCACAAGACGGAGTATCGATACTACTTGGGGCCGAGGAAGGGTGTTAAGATTATAGAAAACCCTGACTCGATTAAGGGTTGGAAGGAAAAGTATTTTATAGTAAGGGGCGAGGCGATTCGACCCATTCCGACTCGTTGGAAGGTGGACGTGCTGAATTTCGCGCGCGCCGACCCTGTTTTATCTGAGGCCGAGGAAGAGGTGGCGAGGAGGATAATGGCCCTTCCGATACTGAGTTGGAGGGATTTGACGAAGGAGGTGTTGTTTGGGTCCGGCCTAAGCCCCATCGACCCGAGTATGCTCCTGACATCTCGTTTTTCATTTTTCTTTTAAGTTTTTGGTTCGGACTGCTAACTCATCTCTTTTTTTTTTGTGGCTCATTGCAGAAGCAATGAAGATTGACTTCAAGTCCATGATGGCCGACAGGTCTAAGTTGGCCGGGGGGAAGAAGAGGAAGAGGGCGGCCGCGACTGTCTCATCGACCCCGGCACCTGCTGTCGCCTCGACCATCTCTCTGCCCCCTCCGTCCGTTGAGGCGCCCTCGAAAGTTGTCGTCGCTGAGGAGCCCCCGTCCTCTGTGGTCCCTGTCGATCGAGGCACCACCGCTAACCAAGGCTGCCGAAGAGATTCTGACTGAGCAGCACAAGAAGCTGTTCGTGCCGAATTGGCGAGTGAAGAACCATGACGGGTTCCTCGGCAATTCGCAGATGTCAGTGCAGGTCGTCAAACATTTGGCGACCCCGAAGGATCGAGCCGCACTAAAGGCGGGGACGGTGGGTGACGACACCTACGAGGTGGCTCGGTCTCTCGTCTCGGTAAGATTCTTGTTGCTAGGTTTCTTTTTGCTAAGTTTACTGCTCGGTTTGCTTAGTGCGCTCGTTGCTGTCTTCGCAGGCCACTTGTCACTTCGGCCATCTCCTCGAGGCATTCGCCGAGCAGGAGAAGGAGCTGAGGGCTGCGAGCGACAAAGACCGGTCGGCGAAGGTGAGGGCGGTCAAGGAACTCGAGGCCGAGCAAAGGAGGGCAGAGGCCTTGGAGGTTCGGGTGGCCGACCTTGTCGCCGACCTGAAGAAGGTCAAGGAGACTCTAATAGCGGAGTCTGCCAAGGCTGCCAAGGCCGCCGAGGAGCTGGATGTGGCGACGAAGGCCTTGGCCCAAGAGAAGGCGGAGAAAGGGGCCCTGGCGACGAAGATCCGGGCCGAAGTGGAGAGGGAGGTCGAGGACGAAGCAAAGAAGCACATGGCCGAGAACATGGAGCGGTCTTACCAAACGGCTCGACCATGTTCAGGAACGGGTCGCGGGCTTCGATCGGGTCGGCTACCGACTGTGGCCAGGGTCCCCTTCAGGCGACGAGGGGGATGAAGGTGAAGGCGACGACGCAGGAGGCGAAGACGAGGAGGGGGAGGACGACCGACCGGAGGTGGACGGCCAGGTCGACGAAGGGAGGACCGAGGGGCCATATGTTATTGCGCCCGTGGTCGAGACGGCGACGCAGGTGGACCCTTGATCCTCTTGTTAAATCTTTGTAGTTTTTCTTTTGCTTTCGATCATTGTAATGCCTTTTGCGGACTGGCCACCGCTTTTTAATGAATGAAGTATTTTGACCCCGAAATTTGTCTAAGTGTTTGGCTCGGTAGTGTGGTATTTCAATCCTATCACTTTCTTATTTTAGATTGCCGAGCAGACTCGTAACACCTCGGCTGAACAGCGCCGAGCCGAGTTGTTTAAGCGATCTCGGGAGGATCGTCTCGAGGGTGAGGTTCACTTGACGAGGAGGATACTTCATAACTTGGAGATTAGGCATAGCGATGCTTTGGTCGAACTGCACCACCTACGGATAGTCGAGGCCGAGCTATCTGCTAGGGAAGAGGAACTGGCGCGAGTTTCAGCCGAACGAGATGGCTTAGCGAGGAAGGTGGAAGAGCTGCAGAGGGTGACGGTCGACAAGAGTATCGAAGTGACCCACTTGCATCGCGTTATCTCCGACAGCGCCGAATACCCTGGTTCGGCGAAACTTCCTCGGTTTAAGGTGATAGTAAAGGATGACACATTGAAGGATCGCATCGTCGAACTGGAGGAAGAAGTTGCTCGGCTCAAGCCTCAGCCGGTGAGGGCTAACGTCCGGAGAACCTCGTGCACCCGCGAAGAGATCGAGCGAGGGATCACGTTCTATCAAGCGGCGAGCCGGACTCCTATCGTAGGCAGGTCGACCACCGATGCCCAAAGCGGTGTGGCGGTGTCTTCAAGCGGCGCTTCGGTAGGAGCAACCGTCAGGGTTAGTGGTGAGGAGGCATCTCGGTTCGTCGGCCTGGATTCGAGCTCGGAGGTTAAGAAGCGTCGACCCAAAGTGTCTCTAAACCGGAGCATTCCCCTTCCTCGGAAGTAGCGGATGGGTCGTGCCTTTGTGTTGTAACCTACGTGCAAGTTTTTGTGGTTGTAATCCACTTTGTAACTTTATCAAATTTATTAATGGAATTGGAGTTGTTTTATCCGAACTATCCTCGGGTGTCTCCTTATTTGTGCTATTGTTGTGTCAACTAGAGTAGGCTCAAGACGAATCCACGAGGCTGGTGTTCGTCTCGCCGAACTCCTTGGCCTCGAATTTTCCTTTTTTGCTGCGCTTCCGAGCCATAGGCTTGGTCTGGCTGTTATGGCGTAGTTGCTTCTCGACTGCGCCTACGTGGCCTGATCAGGGCCGTCTGATGTTTGCACGGATCTTGAGGCGGGTCCGGTTCCCAAGAAAACACTATCTTGTCATTTTGTGGACACGTGGCTGAATGGGATCCGCTCATCACGCCCTAGCACACTTTCTGAGACGATCTGACGGTGACTTCGCCTCGGAGTGATTTTTTGCCATATACGAGGGTCGGTACCCCGGTACCTCGGCTCGGCGTGTCAGGACTGTGATTTGTGCCTAATTCCGGCCCGACTGAGGGTGAGTCGGAGAGATTGGGTCGAGCCATGGGAGAGATCCGATCGTTAGATTAGTTTAAGGGATGCAGGAGCAGTTTCGAATGGCGAGCTACTTCTAGTCCGCTTAGGAGCGAACTTGCGAAGCAAAATTAAGCCAAGTGTTGGACTCCGATCCATTCAACGGCTGCAGGAGCAATTTCGAACGGCGATCTACTCCCGGCTCGTCTGTAGGCGAGCCGAGGAAGAAGTGTCGAGCCGAGTGCTGGACTCCGAACCATCGTGTGGTTAGTTTAAGGGATGCAGGAGCAGTTTCGAATGGCGAGCTACTTCTAGTCCGCTTAGGAGCGAACTTGCGAAGCAGAATCGAGCCAAGTGTTGGACTCCGATCCATTCAACGGCTGCAGGAGCAATTTCGAACGGCGATCTACTCCCGGCTCGTCTGTAGGCGAGCCGAGGAAGAAATGTCGAGCCGAGTGCTGGACTCCGAACCATCGTGTGGTTAGTTTAAGGGATGCAGGAGCAGTTTCAAATGGCGAGCTATTTCTAGTCCGCTTAGGAGCGAACTTGCGAAGCAGAATCGAGCCAAGTGTTGGACTCCGATCCATTCGACGGCTGCGGGAGCAATTTCGAACGGCGATCTACTTCTGGCTTGTCTATAGACGAGCCGAGGAGGAAGAGTCGAGCCGAGTGCTGGACTCCGAGCCATCGTGTGGTTAGAGAATTAAAGGCAGAGGGATGCGATAGTATCAAAAATATGAAAAACTTCATTTATTAATATCTAATGGTCGGCTGCTTCTAAAGTTGCTAGCCGTTATTACAATGAAAAAATAAAGGAAAAATTACTACTAGTAGCAGGAGAGGAGTGGTCCGACATCTCGAGTTACTTAGATAGGCGTAGCTGCCTTCTCTTGATATTTTAAAGATGGTCGGCGTTCCAAGTCCTGGGAATTTCTCTGCCTTCTAGGTCTTCTAGTTTGTACGCACCTGGGCGAACCACTTTTGAAATCTTGTATGGTCCCTCCCAATTCGGGGCCAGTTTGCTTTTCTGTCCGGTGAACGAGATGGCCAATTTTCGGAGGACCAGATCCCCTTCTTTGAGGTCTGTTGGGCGGACCCGTTTGTTGTAGGCGAGTTCGATTCTTCTCCGGTAACTTTGTTGCCGTATGGCCGCTCTTTCCCGGATTTCGTCTATCAAGTCTAGGCTTGCTCTGAGCTCTCTGGCATTCTGTTCTTCTTCAAAAGCTATCAAACGAGGAGAGGGTATCCCAACTTCTAGCGGGATGAGGGCCTCGGACCCATAGGTGAGATTAAACGGACTCTCGCCTGTTGGGGTCCGCTTCGTGGTGCGGTAATTCCATAACACATTGGGCAGCTGATCGACCCACAAGCCCTTGGAGCACTTGTCTAGTCTTTTCTTGATGCCGGAGAGGATCTGTCGGTTGGCATTCTCGGCCTGGCCATTTGACTGGGGATGAGAGACAGAGGAGAAGCGGTGTTGTATGGCCAGGTCTTCACATAAGGCTCGGAAGGCAGCCCCAGCGAACTGCGTTCCGTTATCTGTAACTATGACCCGAGGAACGCCGAATCGGCAGATTACATTTTTCCAGAAGAATTGAACAACTCTATGCTCGGTGATTGTAGCCAGGGGCTCGGCCTCTATCCATTTCGAGAAATAGTCGACTGCCACGACTAGGAACTTTAATTTTCCGGGAGTTGGTGGAAATGGCCCTAGTAAATCCATCCCCCACATTGCGAAGGGGATCGGACTTGATAGGGAGGTGAGTGGTGCTTGCGAAAGGCGTCGAATGTCGGAATACTTCTGGCAGGAGATGCATTGCCGAACGTGTTGTTCGGCGTCCTGTAGGAGAGTGGGCCAGTAATACCCGTAGTTTAACACTTTGCGCGCTAAGGCTCTGGAGCCGGAGTGGGCTCCGCCGATGCCCTCATGGAGTTCTTGCAAGGCGTAGTCGGCTTGCCCGGGGGAGAGGCACCTTAGGTAGGGCTGACCATCCACCTGGGTGAAGGAGCGCTTATATAGAATGCCTTCGACTAATATGTAACGCTCGGCTCGGGTCCTTATCCTTCGGGCTTCCTTCGGATCCTGGGGGAGGAGTCCGTCTCTTAAAAACTCGACGAGGGGCTTCATCCAATTATCTTCGAGGAGGACTGGCAGTGTTTCAATGGAGTCGAGAGCCTCGCCCTCTATGCTCGGCTTTAGGAGGACTTCTATCAGAACAGTTTGTTCGAGGCCTTGAAGGGATGAGGAAGCTAATTTGGATAGGGCGTCGGCCTGGGCATTTTCTTCTCTGGGGATTCTACGGATGAGGGCCTCCTCGAAGAGTGCCATGAGGCTTTTCACTTTAGCCAAGTACTTAACCATCCTGTCATCACGGGCTTCGTATTCGTCGAGGACCTGGTTGACGACCAACTGGGAGTCGCTGAAGATCCACAGGCGTCGTGCCCCTGCATTTCGGGCCATTCCAAGGCCGGCTATGAGTGCCTCGTATTCGGCTTCGTTGTTCGAGGCTTTGAAGTTTATACGGAGGGAATATTGGAGGACAAAGTCGTCTGGGCCCGCGAGGATGACCCCTGCCCCGCTTCCCTCGTTGCAAGAGGATCCGTCGACATAGACCGACCAGACGGGTGGTCCCTTCATTGCTTGCTCGGAGTCGGGGATAGTTGTTTCAACTATGAATTCGGCCAGCGCCTGAGCCTTGATCGCGGTCCGAGGCTGATAAGTTATATCATGTTGGCTCAGCTCGATCGACCACTTCATAAGGCGGCCGGAAGTCTCTGGCTTGTGAAGGATCTGTTTCAGCGGCTGGTTGGTAAGAACGACCATCGAATGGGACTGGAAGTAGGGCCGAAGCTTTCTTGCGGCCATTATCAGGGCGTAGGCTATTTTCTCAATTTTTGGGTACCGGAGCTCGGCGTCCCGAAGCACTTTGCTGACGTAGTAAATGGGCTTCTGAGCCCTTTCTTCTTCTCTGACTAAGACCGCACTAAGCGTCTGTTCGGAAGCTGCCAAGTAGAGGTAGAGTGGTTCGCCCGGTATGGGTTTGCTGAGAAGAGGTGTATTGACGAGGTAAGCTTTAAGCTGGTCGAAGGAGTCTTGTTGTTGCTGCCCCCACTCGAATCCTTTAGCCCCCCTGAGGGCTTTGAAGAATGGGAGACACTTCTCCCCGGACTTCGACAGAAAGCGCCCAATGGCGGCTAGGCGACCAGTCAATCTTTGAACTTCCTTGACATTTCTAGGGGGGGCATGTCCAATATGGCCTTGATCTTTTCCGGGTTTGCCTCTATTCCTCGTTGGCTAACCATGAAGCCGAGGAACTTCCCTGATGAGACGCCGAACGCACACTTGTTCGGGTTGAGTCTCATATTGTGCTTTCTCAAAACATCAAATGCTTCTTGGAGGTCGGCCACATGATCAACGCCTCGGATGCTTTTCACAAGCATGTCATTCACGTATACTTCCATGTTCCGGCCAATCTGGGCCTGGAATACCTTGTTGACGAGGCGTTGGTACGTCGCCCCCGCATTCTTTAGGCCGAATGGCATGACTCTGTAGCAATAAAGGCCTTGATCGGTTACAAAAGATGTCTTAGGGATATCCGGGGGGAACATTCTTATCTGATTGTAACCCGAGAAAGCGTCCATGAAGCTTAGGAGCTCGTGTCCCAAGGTTGCGTCAATCAGAGTGTCGATGCTCGGCAGAGGGAAGGGATCTTTGGGGCAAGCCTTGTTGAGGTCGGTGAAATCAATACAAATTCTCCATGTCCCATTGGACTTTTTCACCATTACTACGTTTGACAACCATTCAGGATAATTTACCTCCTGTATGAATCGGGCCTTCAACAATTTTTCTACCTCCTCTTTGATAGCGAGCTGATGCTCGGGGGCGAACTTGCGCCTCTTCTGCTGAACCGGTTTGGACCCCGGATCAACACTCAGGCGGTGGACCAAGAGTTCTTCGGAGATACCGGGCATGTCTGCAGCTGACCATGCGAAGAGGTCTTGGTTGGCCCGGATGCACTTTACGATATCCGAGTATAGGGCAGACGGGAGGGTCTTGCTAACGAAGAACTTGTGAGTCGGCTCTTGCTCCGAGAAGAGCACCTCCTCCAATTCGTCTACCGGTTCGGAGGTCGGCCGAGAGGCATCTTGAGGAATTTCCAGTGTTTCTAATGAGAGAACGGGCCCGAGGGTGGAGGTCATATAACACTTGCGGGCTTGCTCCTGATTGCCCCTCACTTCCCCTACTCCAGCCCGGGTGGGGAATTTCATTTTGAGATGATAGGCAGAAGGGACGGCTTCAAGGGCGGCTAGGCCGGGCCGACCCAAAATGACGTTGTAGGCTGCTGGGACATCTACGACCATGAAATCCATCGACTCCGTGCGGGTAGTAGGAGTTTTGCCGGCTGTGACATCGAGGGTGATTACCCCTTCAATAGTCACCAGCACTCCCGTGAACCCATCGAGTGTGTAGCCGGCGGGCTTGAGTCTGTCTCGGGAGAGCTTCAGGCCCTTGAAAGCGTCGAGGAAGAGAATGTTAACGGAGCTACCGTTATCCACTAAGATTCTCTCGACTTTGAAATTGGCCATGTGAAGACTGATGACGAGTGCGTCACAATGAGGGGTGCGGACACCCTCGAGATCTTCGTCAGAGAAGGTGACGGGCACTCCGAGGCCTTTGGGAGGAGGGGTGGTTCGGACCGAGTTCACTTCTCTAATAAAAGCTTTCCGAGAGGAGTTCGAGGAGCCCCCCATTGGACCCCCATGGATGAGGTGGAGGACTCGCTCTTCCTCAAACTCTGGTGTCTCTTCTCGTTTCGGACGTTTGTTAGCCCCCCGAGGCTGGGGAGGAAGCTCGGCTTGGTCCTTTCTCACGAATTTTGCCAACTGCCCTCTCTGGATAAGGGCTTCGATCTCGTTTCTTAGTGCACGGCAGTCGTTGGTGTCGTGCCCATGGTCCCGGTGATAGCGGCACCATTTTTCTTTATCTCTTCTCTTGGCAGGGGTGTTCATCTTCGGAGCAGGAGGAAAGACCCCTTCTTTTTCGACTTCCATGAAAATGGCGGAGATGTTAGTGGTGAGGGGAGTGAACTTCTCAAATCTGGGGGGAGGTCGGCGCTGGCCGGCGTTATCTTTCTGGAGCTTCTTGGCTCCTTCTTCTTCCGTTCCCTTCCTCTTAAACCCGGAGGCAGGCACCTCCCAGTCGGGTCGTTCCTCGGCCTCTTCGGCCCGAATGTATTTTTCTGTGCGAAGGAGGAGGTCGGAAAAGTCTTGTGGTGGCTTCTTGGCGAGGGAGGAGCGGAGGTTGGAATTGAGGATATTGGATTGGAACGCCGCGGTAGCAACCGATTGGTCGAGGGATGCGATGGTTCTGGCTTCAGCTGTGAACCTCTTCACGTAGTCCCTCAATTTCTCCCCCTTCTGTTGCGGAGGTGCAATAGTGAGATGCTGGTCTTCTCGGCCCTTCGGCTGCTGACAAAATGGGTGATGAAAAGGGTTTCGAACTGCTCGAAGGAGAATATTGACGCTGGGGCAAGGCGAGAGTACCATTCTCGAGCTGGGCCTTTGAGAGTTGCGGGGAATGTTTTGCAGAGGAGGGCATCGGAAGCTTGATGGAGGAGCATCAAAGTCTTAAAGCTTTCGATGTGATCAACTGGATCGGTCTCCCCGGTGTAATTCTCGAACTAGGGAGGTTTGAAACCGAACGGCACAGGGGCATCTACTATGGTCCGGGAGAATGGGGGTCGGCTAGGACGTAGGGTCCTCCCCCTAAGCTCCTCTTCTCGGTTTATCTGACCCAAGAGTTTTTCCACCTCGTTCAGACGGCGGTTCATGGTGTCATCTCTCCGACGGTAATCTGCCGAGCCACGGGACTCGTCTTCGTATGAGGGGGAGCGAGGGCTGCGGCGATGGTAACTTCGAGAACGACGAGGACTTGGGGTGCGCCTGGAGTTGGTAGGAGCGGGTCGAGGAGAAGGGGACCGTCGGCAAGGGCTTCGGACCGGAGGAGGGGATGGGAGCTTCGGCTCAATAGGATTCTGACGGAGGTTGAGGGCCTGCAGGACGGTCGCTTGGAACTGCTGGAACTCGGCACGGGTGATTGGTGCCTCATTGTTCCTAGGCTGTTGCCGACCTGCGGGAGAGTGCCTCCTTCGGTAATGATCGGGGGAGTCCTTCCTCCCTCTTCGGATGGGGGACCTCCTGTACTCTCGGCGACGAGGGGATCGCTCTTGCTGATGGGAGCCTTCCTCCCGAGCCCGCTTTTCATCCAGATGACGACGGAGGTCATCATCTTCCGGGCGTTTGGAAGGGGCATTGTGGCGACCAGAGGCTCGGGGATGATGGGAGGCCATAGAGGCACTGGAGGCGTTGTGGATGGAGAGGTTCTCTGGGTGAAGAGGCTGTTTCTGAGGGTTAGGACCCTTCGGATCAGGAGGTGGAAGGTTCCGTTGGAGCGGCTCTTCCATGGTAGCGGGAAGTTGTCCTTGTTGCTGAGCGGGATCAGGAAGGACTTCTTGCTGGTCAGGGTTGGGTACTCGATTAGACCCTCTTGACCTAACTTTGCGAGGCGGCATGGCTGGAGAAGACCTGTTCACCGGGAAGAGGAAAGGTCTCTATTCGTTAGTTTCCCACAGACGGCGCCAATCTGTTGCCGCTAAATTTGGTGTGGGGGCAAACAGATAGAACTTGTGGATTCTTAGGGAAACTGAATAGAAAACCTGTGTACCTGTTCCGTCGGGCCTCGATCGTCGTTCCTGCCGTACACCTGCAAAAAGTGCGAGACACCGGGGTTGTTCCCGGCGACGCACCCTCCGACGCTCAAGTCAGCAATCTGAAAAGACTATGAAAGAGCGCAAAAACTGGTGAAAGATTGATTACCTCTTAATGGAGATGGATGGGGGGTATTTATAGGCGTCTCAGGGAACAGATTAGGCATGTAATTCCTGTGTATACAGATAAGGAATGTGATCCCTAATTCCCAGTGAAAGGATAGATATGAATCAGGGCCGTTGATTAATATTAATCAGAAACCCTAATTCTATCCCTTCTGGATCGGGTGTGCTGCGGGTTGAGACCCGCACCCAGTTGAGGTGGATCCGTTTGCGGGTAAGTGGGTCTTCGGGGAAGATAACCAGTACCCGCTCCAGACCCGTCGGTGGGTGAAATTACCGTTTTACCCCCGAGCTTCAAGATTCGTGCCCCATCTGGACGGTTCCGATTTAACCCCATTTTTAGCCATATCAGTGAGTTAGTGGGAGTTGGGGAGGAGAATGATGGGAACGGCGAATATCTAAATCCCGCGTGATTCGCTTCATGTGGGTGTGCGCGTGCCGTGGACGCGGTGCACGAAACTTATTTGACGTACATACAATTAGTTGGTCCTTGCTTTGTGACTGGGCCCAAGATGTGGTCCAGTACAATAGTGGTGGGGGTCATGGCCAAGCTGTGGCCGGTTTGACATAGCCGATTGTGGGTTGTTGTTTTTTTAGTCTGTTGGCCCACCCTCTAAGGGTGTTGGAGTGAACTCTGATTGTATGTACTGGTCATGTCGCTTTATGTTTTATTTTTCTGTTTGAAGTTTTTAATTTGGCCTAGTACGCTGGGTTTGTTTGGTTAATTTCCTATTAATGAAACATGGTGGTCATATTCCACCTTTTCCTTCAAAAAAAAAACTTTGGAAAGAGAATCCTAAAAAAAAGCAACCAACATGCTATTGCGATAAACCCAGAAAACGGCATGAACAAAGCGAAAAAAATAAAAAAGAAAGCGACAAAATAAATAAAGAAGAAATCTTATCGTGTTGTGCACAAAATCCTAATTATTCAGATTTTTCGATTGCCATTTCGAGTAAATTGTGAATGAAACCAGATGTAAAACACCGGATCCAGAATATACAAATAAACCTAAGCACAAGCACGTTATTATCTTTTCCATCTAAAATAATTATACAAAGCTTCTAAATCATCGAATAAGAGCATCCACAATCGTTTGCTATATTTGCCAATTACTCATTTTTTGAGAAATGAGGTGTTGCAGTCGTTTGCTATTTTTCCATTTTATGGCAAAGTAGCTACAGTCGTTTCTCATTTTTGAGAAACCAATTGCGATTCTCAAATTATAAGAGACGAGACAACATGTTCTGTCACAATTTTTTTAAAATTTTTTAATGGGATCAGACGAGATAATTTGTTTCGTCTGACAATTTTATTTATTTTTTAATTGATCGAACGGTACATGTTGTACCGTCTGAAATCAAAAAAAAAAAAAAAAAAAAAAAAAAATCCAAAAATGCCTCGAACGAGACATGTTGTCTTGTCCCATGCCAAAATGGCTGGGATGGGACAACATGTCCCGTCCTAGAAATGGGGAAGCCATTTTAGGCTTAATTTGGCATTTAATCCCATATTTAGCCTAATTGATTACTTACTTATTAATTTAATAATCTAATACTACTACTAATTACTTACTTAAACTAATGTAGTATTAAGATTAATAATATTATCTCCACTATTTTAATGGGAGAGTTGGGGTTGTAAACAAACAAACTCTAATTTTGTAACTGAGTAAACACGTGCAATATACGGCAAACTAAATCCCCCAAACATACCCGTGTGATGCACGTGTAGCTCCTAAAAAAGGGATATTTTAGCAAATGCCCCTATTTAAAATATGAAAATTAGTATATACCCCCACTATTTTTAAAAACTAAGAAATACTCCTATTTCTAATATTATAATGGGAGAAGACCTTAGTGTCATTTGTAAATGTTTTGTCAATCTACCAACCCGTGCAATACACGTCCATAACTATTATAAAGGAGGTTCTAAGTTCAAATCCAGATTATGTCTAAATTTTTATTTTAAAAAACTATATTTATTAAGACGTGCATCGCACGTGCAAATTACTAGTAAAATTAAAGTGAGACGGGACATGTTGTCTCGTCCGCTTGAAAAAAAAAACTGACAAAATTATAACAACCTATCGTTGCAGACAAATTCCCTATATATTATTACTGTAGCTGCCATTTTGTAAAAATTGAAAAACACTATTGTGGATGCTCTAATAAATGCCACATGGGAACAATTTTAATTACAGACTGCCTTCTCCAAAAATCTAACAGTTGAACAAAAAATACAATATACATGTAACATATATACGGTCTTCTGAGAATTCCTTCTTGCTCCTACTATCTATTATTTGTAACAACGTGCATAGTGAAGTAGACCTAAAATAGCAGATCATAACAAGTTTATATAATACATACCGGTTCCTTTCTACTTGTATATGCGTAATACCTGCACCTTCTAATCAAAAATCTCTAATATATATATATATATATATCTCTACTACTATAATGGGAGAACCCCTTAGTCCTTAACCCAACCCGTGCAACGCACGTGTTGGGTTATGGACTAACGTTGGTAAATATTTTCGAAAGTGGACCAGTTTGGTAAATATTTTCGACAGTGGATCAGTTTGGAAATTATTTTCTTTTTACCCTTTTCATTATCCCTTCAATTTTTCCACGTGCACGTGTGCACGTGTATGATACTAGTCTCTAATCTCTAATACTATAATGGGAGAACCCCTTAGTCAGTAACCCAACCCGGGTTGGGTTACTTTGGTAAATATTTTCGAAAGTTGTTCTGTTTGGTAAATATTTTCGAAAGTTGTTCAGTTTGAAAATTATTTTCTGTTTTACTTATGGACTAACTTGTGTAAATATTTTCGAAAGTGGACCTGTTTTGTAAATATTTTCAAAAGTGGATCGGTTTGGCACTATTTTCTTCTTACCCTTTTCATTATCCTCCAATTTTTTCCACGTGCACGTGTGCACGTGTCTGATACTAGTATAGATAATAGCAAAGATAACCTTCCCTTATTTGTAGTCAATAACCCTAATAACTAGTTATTTTTTGTGTACTTGCTGTTAGTAGATCATAAATAAAATAATATATCTGATTCATTTCATGTATAACAAAATTAAATAACAAACATCCGGACAATTAGCTGACACAATAATAACATAATTCTTTTAATCAAATATACTGCTTTCTGAAAAAATAATTACTGAGGTCGAGTCAACACACATTTACTGGATATACAAACCCTCTCATTTGCTTCGAAGGTCCGAACCACGTGCCGTGCTAGGCCACCTTTTAAAAATATTTGTATTCAGGGGACAGTTTCCAAACTATTAGTGCTCGTGGGTTACTCTATACCACATCAGCAGTGACCGCTATTCTCAATAGCATGTTAGGATTTGTGGATCCAATGCACGATAATGAGTTGAAGAAGATAGTCGGGATGGAGAGTCGAAGTGGGAGCAACAGGTCAAGAGTAGAAAGTGGCTACAGCAGAGTTGCGGTCGACCGCACCCCCCGACCGCCCAAGCAAGAAGACCGGTCGACCGCGCAGTCGACCGTCCCGCTCTCTGACTCAACTCTGTAGCTTGATGAATGACCGGTCGACCGCGCAGTCGACCGACCCGCTCTCTGTTGGATTTCGTGCAGTCGAGGGAGAAGACTGGTCGACCGTCCTGACACAGAACAGATGAACGGCTGTGATTAGAGTTGTGGAATCCTATATATATTGTATTGTGTACGATTTTAGGGTTAACTGAAAAGAAAAAGAGAGATCTACAGCCGTCAATAAGAGAGAGGGAGACAGAGAGAAACCCTACACCTTGGTGGTGAATTCTTGAGAGATTTGAAAACCTAATCTTCATATTTCAAGTGGAAATCACAGGAGTGCCTCTGCGCGGGGAAGTAGTCATTGTTTGGATGAATCTCGATAAAAATCTTGTGTTCTTGTGTGTTGCTTTTGGTTGTTCTTTGTTCTCTTGTTTTGATTCTATAGTTCTTACATCTCGTCGTTGTTGTTGAGTTTATTCCGCAATTAGAATTCAACAAAGTGGTATCAGAGCTACAGGTTGGTAGTATTGATTGAGATGAGGGACAAGAGTAGAGTCAAGGAGTTCGATGGAACGGATTTCACAATGTGGAAGATCCAAATGATTGCGTATCTCCGACAGAAAGATCTTGTTGATCCATTGTTTGGTGTGAAGCCAGAGGGGGCGGAGGTCGGTCCAGTTGCGTTGGTGGGCTGGAATAGATTGATCAGAAGCGCTTGGACAGATTCAGTTGTCGCTGAGCAGGAAGGCGCTATTTCATATTGAGAAGGTAAGAACCGCAAAGGAAGCAATGAAGATATTGATGGACATGTTTGAGAAGCCGAATGCAGCAAACTAGATCTTACATCTAAAAAAGTTGGTTAACTTGAAGTTGTCGGAAAGGGGTTCGGTTGCTGAGCACATCAACAATTTCTGTATGATTTACAATCAGATGGAATCGTCGGGTTTAAAGTTTAGGCAGAGGGCACAATCGTTGTTGTTGCTATCCAGTCTTCCCGACAGTTACGGCACAGTAGAGCAGACTATTACTAGCACCATGACTGATACGACTACCCTAAAGGTTGTTATAAGCAGCATCATGAATGAGGATGCAAGGAGGAAGAGACATGGAGAGACTTCGGTGTCATATCCTAGCAATACCGCGCTGTCAGTTGATAACCGTGGTAGAAGTAACAACAGAGGGAGGTCGCAAAGTAGGAATCACAGGTCCAAGTCAAGAACAGAAAATCGCAAAGGTGAGTGTTAGTACTGCAAGAAGCCAGCATACAGGAGAGACCAATGCGAGGAGTATAAGAAAGCGCAAGCAGGGTCACAGGTAACCAAAGTGGTAAGTATTGAACCACGTCTAGATGAATTGTGTTTATCTACTGGATTCAATATTTTCCAAGATGATTGGTCTGTAGACTCAGGTGCTTCTTATCATTGTACCCCTATGAGGGATGTTTTTGAGGATTATAGGACAGGTGATTTTGGTGCAGTTTCAGTTGGTAATGGGCAGATATGTCCAGTCATGGGTAGAGGCACTGTGAGAGTGAAGGCTCACAATGGTGGGCAATTAGTCTTGTATGACACAAGATATATTCCAAGCTTGAAGAAAAACTTGATCTCAACTAGCAAACTAGACAAAGAAGGGTTTACAATAACTTTTGGGCATGGAGAATGGAAGGTGACTACAGGTTCCAGGTTGGTGGCAAAAGGAAAGCATGGTGACACGTTGTACTTACTCAGGGGAGGTGATTCAGGTGATATCATTGCTACAGCATCAGTAGTTAGTTCCTCTTCATTTCTATGGCATGTCAGGTTATGGCATCTTGGTGAAAAGGGTGTCAAGCAGCTTTGTTCTAGGAATCTTTTGCCGAGGATGAAGAAGGTTGAGATAGATTTTTGTGAGAATTGTGTGATGGGCAAACAGAAGTCAGTTAGCTTTCAGTTGGGTGGATGTGAGAAGAACCTTGCGAAGCTAGAGTTGGTACATACAGATGTGTGGGGTCCAGCTCAGGAATTCTCTTATGGTGGTAAGAGATACTTCGTCACATTCATGGATGATGCTACTAGAAAGGTTTGGGTTTATGCAATTCGTGAGAAATCAGAAGTTTTTGAGGCTTTCAGAGCTTGGAAGGCCAGGATTGAGAATGAGACGGGATGCAAGGTGAAAGCAATCAAGTCAGACAACGGAGGTGAGTACACAAGCAAAGAGTTTGTTAACTATCTGGCGAAGGAAGGTATCAGAGGAATCAAGACAATTCCAAAGACTCCACAGGAGAATGGTGTAGCAAAACGGATGAACCGCACGATACTTGAAAGGGCGAGATGCATGAGACTTCATGCGGGTCTTCCGGTCCATCTTTGGGCCGCTACTGTTGATACAGCAGTGTACTTGATTAACTGTTGCCCGTCTAGTGCCCTTGATGGGGCCATTGCAGAAGAACTATGGTCAGGTAAAACTGTTAATTATTCGCATATGAAAATTTATGGTTGTATGGCATATGCACTAATTGATAGGGAAGAAAGAAAGAAGTTGGACTCTAAGTCCAGATGGTGTGTGTTCATTGGCTATGGCGGCGATGAGTATGGTTACAGGCTTTGGGATTTTGTGGATAACAAAGTCATTCGCAGCAGGAAGTAGTATTTAATGAGGAGGTTCTATACAAGGATAGACACAAAGGTCAAGATAGTACAACCAGTTCAGAACTAGATTGGGGTTCAGACTCAGACTCAGATTCAGATTCTGAAGCCGGCCCTAGTGGTGGGGGTCCTATAGTGCAGCAGCAGGTACAGGTACAACAAGCAGCACACTAGGCTCATGGTGAGCCTATTTAGAATGAGCAGGTTATCCAAGATGAACAGGTACAGCCAGAACAGTTCGGGGAACCTAAACCGGTCGGTGAACCGATACCCACATTGAGGAGATCGACACGAGAGAGGAGGCCAACCAGGATATTTGATCCATCAGCTAGTGTTATTCACGAGCATGTTCTGTACACGGATTCGGGGAAGCCAGAGACTCATAAGGAGGCTTTAAGGGATGAGGCTCGAATTCAGTGGGAGTCAGCCATGAGGGAAGAGATGAACTCCTTTGAACAGAACCAAACTTGGGAGTTGACCAAGTTACTCGCAGGGAAGCGCGCTCTTATGAAAAAATGGGTTTTTAGAGTCAAAGATGAGGAGATGGCAGTAAGAGGTACAAGGCCAGGCTTGTTGTGAAAGGATTCTCTCAAAGAGAAGGTGTCGATTATAGTGAGATCTTTGCACCGGTTGTGAAGATGGCTTCTATTAGGGTTCTGCTCAGTGTTGTGGCAGTTGAAGACTTGCACTTAGAGCAGTTGGATGTGAAGACATCATTTCTCCATGGTGATGTCGAAGAGGAGCTGTACACGTGACAACCCACAGGTTTTGAAGCTAAAGAAAAGGAAGACATGGTATATCGATTGAAGAAGAGTTTTTATGGGCTCAAGCAAGCACCGCGGCAATGGTATTTGAAGTTTGACTGTTTCATGAGAGGAAAAGGTTTCGATAGATGCGAAACGGATCATTGTGTGTATGTTCGTAGATATGAGGACAATGATACAGTTACCTTGGCGTTGTATGTGGACGACATGTTGTTGGCAGGTTCATGTATAGAGAAGATCAAGGAAGTGAAAAAGATGCTAGCTTTGGAGTTTTCAATGAAGGACTTGGGTGAAGCAAAGCAAATCCTCAGCATGAAGATCAGTAGAGACAGGAGTAGCAAGAAGTTTTGGTTATCTCAAGCGGACTATGTGAAGAAGGTGTTGAAAAGATTCAATATGGATGGCGCGAGGCCAGTCACTTATCCCTTGGCTTCTTACTTCAGGTTATCAATGGACTTGTGTCCTAAGACAGAGGCAGAGATGGAGAAAATGACTGCTATTCCTTATGCCTCAGCCGTTGGGAGTTTGATGTATGCGATGGTGTCTACAATAGCAGACATAGCACAAGTAGTGGGAGTTGTCAGCCGTTACATGAAGAATCCAGGAAAACAGCATTGGGATATAGTAAGGTGAATTCTTAGATATCTAGCAGGTACTTCAGATCACTCTCTTTGTTTTGGGGGAGATTCTTTGCATATACATGGTTATGTAGATGCAGATTTTTTGGGTGATCGTGATGGTTGCAGAAGTACTACAACGTATGTATTTACAGTTGGTGGAACAGCTGTTAGTTGGGCTTCACAATTACAAAAGGTTGTAGCATAGTCAACCACAGAGTCGGAGTATATGGCACTTACAGAAGCGATGAAAGACATGTTGTGGATTTCGGAGCTTATGAAACAGTTGGGCAGGAAGCAACCCATAGGTGAACTATGGTGTGACAGTCAAAGTGTAGTTTTCTTGGCGAAAAACTCGGCATATCACTATAGGAATCGGCACATTCAAATGAGGTATCATTTTGTAAGAATGGCAGTTGAGAAGAAATGGTTGAAGCTAACTAAGATTCTTGGTACTAAGAATCTGGCGGACATGCTCACTAAGGTGGTGGATAGCAAGAAACATCAGTTTTGCTATACCGCTATCGGATTGTCTCTAGGTTAATTGTTGAGGAGACTCGCAGAGGCACAGGCTTAGACTAGGCTAATGGAAGAATGAATAACAGGTTAGAGACTTCGTGTATATGTCTCCAAGTGGGGGATTATTGGGATTTGCGGATCCAATACACGATAATGAGTTGAAGAAGATAGTCGGGAAGGAGAGTCGAAGTGGGAGCAACAGGTCAAGAGTAGAAAGTGGCTACAGGAGAGTTGCGGTCGACCGCACCCCCCGACCGCCCAAGCAAGAAGAACGGTCGACCGCGTAGTCGACCGTCCCGCTCTCTGACTCAACTTTGTATCTTGATGGAATGACCAGTCGACCACACAGTCGACCGACCCGCTCTCTGTTGGATTTCGTGCAGTCGAGGGAGAAAACCGGTCGACCGTCAAGATGGACCGGTCGACCATCCGAACGCTGAATAGATGAAGGGCTGTGATTAGAGTTGTGGAATCCTATATATATTGTATTGTGTACAATTTTAGGATTAACTGAAAAGAAAAAGAGAGATCTACAGCCGTCATTAAGAAAGAGGGAGATAGAGAGAAACCCTACACCTTGGTGGTGAGTTCTTGAGAGATATGAAAACCTAATCTTCATATTTCTAGTGGAAATCGCAGGAGTGCCTCTGCGTGGGGAAGTAGCCATTATTTGGGTGAACCTCGATAAAAATCTTGTGTGTTCTTGTGTGTTGCTTTTGGTTGTTCTTTGTTATCTTGTTTTGATTCGATAGTTCTTGCATCTCATCGTCGTTGTTGATTTTATTCCGCAGTTAGAATTCAACATAGCGGCCTTTTCATTTTCGAAGTCGCTAATGAGAATAACGGTCTGTGTTCTAAATTTTATGGGATTTTTTTATTTGTCGCTATTCCTATGGGCGACCTTAGTTTAAATTCAGTCGCTAATGGGAATAGCGACCACTAATACAGTGTATTATGCACACTTGGCCAATTTTAGAGAGCTTCTCTTCTCTGAAATTTCTAAAAATAACAACTTAACTAAGCTCATTATTGGGAATAACGACCTAGTATAACCGTGGTCGCTATTCCCAATAGCGACCACTAATGCAGTGTATTCTCCACACTTAGTGAATTTTAGAGACCTTCTCTCTTCTATGTAATTTTTAAAAATAATAACTTAACTAAGGTCGCTATTGGGAATAACGACCTAGTATAACCGTGGTCGCTATTCCCAATAGCGACCACTAGTGGGACACGACCGCTAATAAGGTCGGGCTCCCACTCTTTCTCTCTCTCTCTACATTTCAATTTGATTACTTCTTCCCTCTCTTCTTCGTTCCCAAAACCAAAAATCCCAATAACCCTAATCCTCAATACCTCCCCCAAATCATCAAACATTTCTGTAGACTTCATTTCCCTCAAACGGACTCGTCTCTCTTCATCTCTCCTCCAACTAGCGACCTCCAACAATATTTGGAATTTCGGAAATTCCAAATCCGAAACCCTATATAGGTATGCCCAATATTTACTACTTGTAATGTTTGATTCTTTTTGTAGGTTATATTTAGTTGACTTGTTGTTGAAAAAATGGCTTAAGATTGGGAATAATTCGTGCTTGAATGTTGCTAAAACACATAGACTATCAAATTTTGGACTTATTATGTATGCTTGTTACTTGTCATGACTGTTATGTTGTTCACAATAGATAGTAAGTAAAGAAAGCATCATCTTTGTGTTGGTTATAGGCAAGGATGATTATTTGCAATATAATTGTGATGCTTTTGGTGTAATTTGGTGATTGTGATTTGATGATGGTTCTTCGATGAAGTTTTTGTATAATGTGAATCATCATCAACATTAATGTTATGCTTGTGATTTTATTTTCTGCAATAAGGACCCGAATAAATATAGTCTTATATTGTGTTATATTCGTTGATATCGGGAATGTTAGAAGTATATCTTGTGATTGGAGAACTTATAAATATTTTCGATTATTGATGAACACATTATTATTCACTTTTTAGAGCAATAATCTTAATATAATCAGACATTTAAAAGCTCTATATGTGGTATTTAACTCCTATTTTCTCTTTTCCATAGGAAACAGCTTATAACAGCAAAACGAAGCAGATTCAGGACTTCAAGGACAATACACAGAGAACTGCAGAGGATAAGTCGACTGGTTCCTCAACCAGGCGACTGGACAGGAGAAGCTGATTTTCCACAACTATCGTCACAGTCGACTGGTATGATCAAAGGTGAAATCTACATAAGTCTCGACCCAGTCGACTGGTTCGAGGATAAGTCGACTGGTCTGCGGCGGAGTACAAAGATAAAATCTTCAAAGATACACCTGCATCTAATTTCAAATCTACTTGGATCAAGATTTTATACAGCGAATCAAATCTAAAGACAGGGGGTTTTCCAAGTGGACGTGGTAAACAGATAAGGAAGGAAAGGAGAAAAGAGAAAGATATTAATCATCAAATCAAATAAAGAAGGATCTTCCTGAAAAAGGGGAAACCCTAATTCTCAGCCGTGTTCTATAAATATCAGAATACCATCTCCAGAACGGCTTCTCTCCTCCACTCTCTCGACTCCACAACTCCATCCAAGGATCATCAGATCTATCTCGTGGACGCAACTTAATCAGAGAGTTCCCAACCATCAAGTCATCAACCCGTGCTTCACTCCATCAACATCGAAGAAGGAGAGAGAAGATCCAGCAACCAGAAGGCAGTCGACTGTGTGACAGACAGTCGACCATATTGCCGGAATCCATTAGTTTATTTCTTCTTCTCTCTTTATTCTTTTATGTTGATCATGTATTCAAACTTGTTAAGCAATAAAGTTATATTTATGTGGAACTAATTTTATAGTTGGGTAGATCGAAACCGTAGTTATGTAGTGCTATATTCTTCTGAGATCTTCTAATTACTTATTGATTGAATCTGGTTGAATTGACATAGATTAATGATCATCAAACTTGGATCTTGAAGTCTGAGAGCAGTCGACTGAGGTGAGAGCCAGTCGACTGACATACAGCACGTGAGAATATCAAGTTTATGTTATCATTTATCTAAATCTGTTATATGAAGCATATTGAGACGACCGAATCTCGTGCCCATAATTTGTGACAAAGGAATCTTTAGGGGTTCTTGGTTCAATCAACTTAGAGGATCTAGATTTGATACCAATTTCTAGAACTTTAAGTGTTTGTTCGTTTCCACTGATCTTATGTTTTCGTTAAGAACAACTTAGTAAATACTAGGCTGACTGCTTGATGAAAGAAACGAATTAGAGTAGATACCATGCCTAATTCTTGGCTTAGGGAAACAATACTTTAAGGAGTAGATACCATGCCCTTGAAGTGAACAAACATGAGTAATTGGGAGTAAGTTCAGAAGGTGATTTAGCATTACTAACTATTGGTGGAGATCAACAACCCAACTATTCAAGAGATATTTGTGATTCAACAATTTCTTCTTAGTTTTAATCTTTTTATTCCTTTTAGACTATTAAAACAACTCTTATTCATTTTTATTATTAGTTTTATTGATTAGTAAGTTGAAGTCTACAATCTCTGTGGGATCGACCCTTGCTATTACTACGATTCGATTCGTGCACTTGCGAGGTTTTTATAATTTGTGTCTAGTTTATCTATTAATTTAGGGACTAGATTTCCAACAACAAGTTTTTGGCGCCGCTGCCGGGGATTGTTTAGTATTTTAACTTACAAGTCAGTAGAATTTTATTAGTTTTTTCTTTTCTTTTATTAATAATTTTTCTTTTAGGTTACAGGACTTCGGTGAATGCACGGTAGACGATCACTTCGACCAGAACTACTACCAATTGACGCGGAAACAGAACGCACTTTGCACAGACTAGGTAAGTTATTTGCAGCACACCAGTCGACTGCCCACACGAACCAGTCGACTGATCAGAGACCTAGTACACATACAGCAATGGCAGAAGAAACGCCCAATCGCGTACCAATGCAGGACAAATTCACTCCTAAGAATATTGAGCAACCTTCCTGCATCTCTTTTCAACCTAATGCCACAGGGAACATGCACCTATCTCCTCATTTACTTAGTATGGTTCCCCATTTTAGTGGCAGACCAGATGAAGAGCCTCATCTTCATCTGCAAGACTTTTTCGATCTTTGCAGGACACAAAGCGTCCAAGGGCTTACCGCTGAACAAATCAGGTTAATCTTGTTTCCTTTTTCTTTAAAACTTAATGCTAAGTTGTGGTATAATTCGTTGGAACCAGGATCAATTAATTCATGGGAGCAATTGGCAACGAAATTTTTGAAAGAGTTCTTTCCAGCCCAAAAGACCAAACAGTTAAAAAGGGAGATTCAACTCTTCCAACAAAAAGATGGAGATCTATTCTTCGAAGCATGGAAGGACTTCAAAAGCAAGCTTCTCAAGTGTCCTACTCACAATCTGCCTAAGGACGATCAGGTACAAGCTTTTTATGAAGGTTTAAATGACACTAATAAGGCAATTGTTGATGCAGCTTGCAATGGAATTTTGATGCGGAAAAGTGGAGAAGAAGCCATTGAACTTTTTGAAGAACTCAGCGAGAACTCCCAACAATTCTCAACAAGAAGGGGACCTTCGAAAAAACAGGGAGTTTACGAAATCTCTAGTAATAATAACATTCAATTAGAAATGGCAAACATGAATAAGAAAATTGATATGCTTGTTAATGCAATGTCGACGATGGGTGGAGTTAAAAATCAAACAAATGAAATGTGTGCAATTTGTTCTCATTTAGATCACACAACTGATACATGTCCCATGTCTACTTTTACAGATCAGGAGCATGCAAACTATGTGGGTCGAGGAGTATTTCCACCAAAGAACAATCCATACTCGAACACATATAACCCAGGATGGAGAAATCATCCAAACTTCTCATGGAGCAATAATCAAAATAATCAAGGGAATCAATTCACACAAGGACATACAAGGAACCCTCAGATGGGAAGTGGGTTTGAAAGACCAGCTCCAGAACAGAAGAAGTTGGATTTTGAAACCACTGTTCTTCAATTGCTCCAACAACAACATCAAACAAGCAACCAACAAGGACAAGCAATTCAGAAGTTGGAAACCCAAATTGGTCAGATTGCAAAAGAGCTAAGCGAAAGAAAGGCAGGTGAACTTCCTTCACAAACCATACCAAACCCTGGAGGTCAAGAACAGCTCCAAGCAGTCACAACCCTAAGAAGTGGTAAGATAATTGACAATAGGGATGGAACACACACAGACAAACCAGTCGACTGTTCTTACAAGACAGTCGACTGCACAGACAAATCAGAAAAACAACCATCAAAGGCTTTGGGTTCAAGTAAGGTAAGTGAAAAAGTAGGGACAGTTCCACCACCATTCCCTCAAAGGTTAGTCAATAAAAAGAAAGAACAACATTTATTTGACGTCTTTGAAACTCTCAAAAAGGTAGAAATTAATATTCCCCTACTCGATGCTATTAAACAAATTCCTTCTTATGCCAAATTTTTGAAAGACTGTTGTACTCACAAAAGAACATTTCAGGTTAAGGAGGATGTGGCCTTGACAGAAGAAGTGAGCGCTGTATTATTAAGAAAACTACCACCTAAACTGAAGGATCCAGGCAGTTTCACCATTCCTTGCAAAGTTGGTGAGCACTTCTTTGAAAAAGCACTGTTAGACTTGGGGGCAAGCATCAACCTTCTTCCTTATTCTGTTTACGAAAAGCTTGGATTGGGGGAACTCAAGCCAACATCCATCACTTTGCAATTGGCGGATCGCAGCATCAAAAGACCTAGAGGTATTTTAGAAGATGTCCTAGTTCAGGTAAATGATTTTATTTTGCCTGCTGATTTTGTTGTGTTAGATATGGAGGAATCTTCAATGTCATCATCTCTACCGATCATATTAGGTAGGCCCTTTATGAGTACAGCTGATATAAAAATTTGTGTTAAAAAGGGCATTATAAGTATGAAGATAAACGGAGAAAAAGTGGAATTTAAAATGTTTGATACACTAAAATTACCACAAGATGATCATGAATGCTATAATATTGATGTGGTGCAGGAGATTGTTGATCAAACATTTCAGGTACATAGCGTTGAACCACTACAAGCCACAATCACTCAATCTCTAACTTTATCTCATGTTGAACAGGAATACGATGACTGGGAGATTGCAGAGACAGTACATCAACTTGAAACTCCACAGTCACATCCAGGTAAGCTTGTGCCTGCTTTTGAACAGTTGGTATCTGATAAAATTTCTATTTCTTCAGATCAGGCGACTGACAAACAGAGTAAGTCGACTGGTATTCTAACCAGTCGACCGAATCAAGATGCCCAGAACAAGTCGACTGCTGACATGGACCAGTCGACTGTACAGAAGCGCCCAGACATAGAACTCAAGCAGCTGCCCGATCATTTGAAACATGCCTTCTTAGGTGAGAACCAGACACTACCAGTAATAATTGCTGCCAACTTAACTGCACAAGAAGAAGAAAAGCTGCTGAAGGTACTGCAAGAACACAAAAATGCAATAGGATGGACCATTGCAGACATCAAGGGAATAAGTCCATCCAAATGCATGCATAGAATATTGCTTGAGAACGATGCAAAACCTAGCAGAGAGGCACAGAGAAGGCTCAACCCCAACATGAAGGAAGTGGTAAGAGCGGAAATTTTGAAGCTACTAGATGTTGGCATCATCTACCCTATCTCAGATAGCAAATGGGTAAGTCCTATACATGTAGTTCCTAAGAAAAGTGGAGTTACAGTGGTAACAAATGAAGAGAATGAACTTATCCCAACAAGAGTAACCACAGGATGGAGGGTATGCATTGATTATAGGAAACTGAACAATGAAACCAGGAAAGATCACTTCCCTCTTCCTTTTATTGATCAAATGTTAGAAAGATTAGCAGGATATAGTCATTATTGTTTTTTAGATGGTTATAGTGGTTATAATCAAATTGCTATTGCTCCAGAAGATCAAGAAAAGACCACTTTTACATGCCCATTTGGTACTTTTGCTTACAGGAGGATGCCGTTTGGATTGTGCAATGCTCCAGCTACATTTCAAAGATGCATGATGAGCATATTTTCAGACATGGTGGAGAGGTTCATCGAGGTATTTATGGATGATTTTAGTGTTTTTGGATCTTGTTTTGATGAATGTCTTAACCATTTGCAGCTGGTGCTTAAAAGATGTGAAGAATGCAATTTAGTGCTGAATTGGGAGAAGTGCCATTTTATGGTACAACAAGGTATTGTGTTGGGACATGTGGTGTCCAAAAGGGGAATAGAGGTAGACAAGGCAAAAATTGACATCATATCAAAACTACCCCCTCCCACTACAGTTAAGGGCATTAGGAGTTTTCTAGGACATGCAGGGTTTTATAGACGATTTATAAAAGACTTTTCAAAAATCTCCAAACCCCTTTGTGACTTGTTGGCTAAGGATGTTGAGTTTGTATGGACAGAAGAATGTACAAATGCTTTTAATACATTAAAGAATCTTCTCATTTCTGCACCTATAGTCATGGCACCAGATTGGAGCCATCCTTTTGAGCTCATGTGTGATGCAAGTGATTATGCCTTAGGGGCTATTTTAGGTCAAAGAATCAATAAGAAACCCCATGTTGTTTACTATGCTTCTCGAACTCTAAACGATGCACAGCTAAATTATTCTACAACTGAAAAAGAAATGTTAGCTGTTATATTTGCTGTAGAGAAGTTTAGATCATATTTAATTGGGTCTAAAGTTATTGTTTTCACTGACCATGCTGCTTTGAGATATTTATTGGCTAAAAAGGAAGCTAAGCCTAGGTTGATCAGATGGGTGCTGTTGCTTCAAGAATTCGATCTTGAGATTAGAGACAAGAAAGGATGCGACAATGTTGTGGCAGATCACATGTCCAGATTACTGCACGAGGACGAGAGAAATGTGCCCCCGCTGAATGAAAATTTTCCAGATGAACAATTATTTGCAATAAATATTCCCACCCTCGGGGCAGTCGACTGGTCCCTCAACCAGTCGACTTATCTCTCTGAACAACTACCCTGGTTTGCTGATATTGTAAATTTTCTAACCGCTCATGTTTTTCCTCCAGGTATGACACATCAGGAAAGGAAAAGATTGGTGGATCTGAGCAAACACTATTATTGGGATGATCCTTATTTATTCAAATTTTGCTCTGATCAAATTATAAGAAGATGTGTGGCAGATGAGGAACAAAGGAGTATTCTACAACATTGCCACCAATATGCTTGTGGAGGACATTTTGGGCCAAAGAGAACAGCACTTAAGGTATTGCAATCTGGTTTTTATTGGCCTAAAGTATTCAAAGATGCTTTTTCTTTTTGCAGGACTTGCGACAAATGCCAAAGGACAGGCAACATCTCTTCTAGAAATCAAATGCCACTACACAACATACAAGTAATCGAGCTTTTTGATGTTTGGGGAATCGACTTCATGGGTCCATTTCCTAACTCATTTGGTTATTTATATATACTTGTTGGTGTGGATTATGTGTCTAAATGGGTCGAGGCTGTCCCCTCACGAACTAATGATCACAAAGTTGTTGTCAAGTTTTTGCAGGAGAACATTTTCACTAGGTTTGGTACACCACGAGCAATAATAAGTGATGGAGGGAGCCACTTCAATAACTACCCATTTGCTTCTGTAATGAAGAAATATGGGATTACACATAGAGTGGGAACTCCATATCATCCTCAAACCAGTGGGCAGGTGGAGATTAGCAATAGAGAGATCAAGAGCATCTTGGAAAAGACAGTCAACACAAGGAGGAAGGATTGGTCGCTACGCTTGAACGATGCCTTATGGGCCTACAGAACCGCTTTCAAGACACCCATTGGCATGTCACCATACCGTTTGGTCTTTGGAAAAGCATGTCACTTGCCAGTTGAGTTGGAACACAAAGCATATTGGGCTATCAAAAAGTTCAATTTTGATATGAAAAAGGCAGGTGACAAAAGGAGATTGCAATTAAATGAGCTTGAAGAATTGAGGCACGATGCATATGAAAATGCCAAGCTATACAAGGAAAGGACTAAGTTATACCATGATAAACAATTAGCAAGGAAGGAGTTTTATGAAGGACAAAAAGTATTGATCTACAACTCAAGATTAAGACTCTTTCCAGGCAAGCTCAAGTCAAGATGGTATGGACCATATATTATCACAAAAGTCTTTCCACATGGTGCATTGGAAGTTCACAGCGAAGAACGAAATCAAACATTCAAGGTGAACGGACACAGGGCGAAGCCATACATAGAGATGAGTCTAGAACCGCAAGAGGAAGATGTGAATCTTCAAACCATTCAATACATTGCATGAACTCATCATGTCTAGCTGAAGACATGAAACACAGCGCTTATTGGGAGGCAACCCAACTTTCAGGGGAGTATTTACACTTTCCCTTTATGTTATTCATTATTATTCATTTTTTATTTTTCAGTCTTTCCTTACTAGATGGTAACACATGCCTATATCTTATGTTTTGTGCGAACATTGAGGACAATGTTCCATCTAAGTGTGGGGGTGTTAGTTAGTTATATTTGGAATCTTTTGAATTTTTTTTTAGGATAAACAATTTCTTATAAAATAAGAGTAAGGATACGTATTTACTTCAGGATTGTTGAGTTTCATAATTCCCTACAAAAATTGTGTGCGTCATGCGATTATACATAATAAACAAATGTGATGCTTTTTCTGATAATTATTCCCTTTAGATCTAGTCCTAAATCGAGTTTAAGTAAATAGAGTGATACAATATATGTATATATATTTGAATAAAGTCAGTCTACTCCAATGTTTTGAGGGCTTAGTAACTAGGGGTATTCATCACCAATGTTTACCTTTACGTCAAACGGCAACTTGAAATATGAGTATGCAAAGCACTTTAAAGTTTGTGACTTGTTGAGTAACCGGGTGGATACATCACAAATGTTTCGCATTCGCGTCAAAAGACAAGTGACAACTTTAAAGAAGAGATTATAAAAAAAAAAAAATTAAAAAATAAAAAAAAAAAAAAACTCTAGTTTGCTACTGGATTTGTAGTAGAGAAAAGGGATAATCACAGACTGAGTAGATGCATACTATAACTACATTAATCGCATGACAAATATGACTAAGTTTGGGATTTATGAATAGACAATTGCACTAAAGAAAGTGGGTATGTTTAATTTTACTTTATCCGAAATTGTTTGTAGTTTTATATTTTTCATTTTGATGTCCACATAATAAGAAATCTTGATGGTCGAGTTCATTGTTATTATTATTCTCCCTATTCATAATTCTAGTTTGCTTGAGGACAAGCAAAAGCTAAGTGTGGGGGTATTTGATGAACACATTATTATTCACTTTTTAGAGCAATAATCTTAATATAATCAGACATTTAAAAGCTCTATATGTGGTATTTAACTCCTATTTTCTCTTTTCCATAGGAAACAGCTTATAACAGCAAAACGAAGCAGATTCAGGACTTCAAGGACAATACACAGAGAACTGCAGAGGATAAGTCGACTGGTTCCTCAACCAGGCGACTGGACAGGAGAAGCTGATTTTCCACAACTATCGTCACAGTCGACTGGTATGATCAAAGGTGAAATCTACATAAGTCTCGACCCAGTCGACTGGTTCGAGGATAAGTCGACTGGTCTACGGCGGAGTACAAAGATAAAATCTTCAAAGATACACCTGCATCTAATTTCAAATCTACTTGGATCAAGATTTTATACAGCGAATCAAATCTAAAGACAGGGGGTTTTCCAAGTGGACGTGGTAAACAGATAAGGAAGGAAAGGAGAAAAGAGAAAGATATTAATCATCAAATCAAATAAAGAAGGATCTTCCTGAAAAAGGGGAAACCCTAATTCTCAGCCGTGTTCTATAAATATCAGAATACCATCTCCAGAACGGCTTCTCTCCTCCACTCTCTCGACTCCACAACTCCATCCAAGGATCATCAGATCTATCTCGTGGACGCAACTTAATCAGAGAGTTCCCAACCATCAAGTCATCAACCCGTGCTTCACTCCATCAACATCGAAGAAGGAGAGAGAAGATCCAGCAACCAGAAGGCAGTCGACTGTGTGACAGACAGTCGACCATATTGCCGGAATCCATTAGTTTATTTCTTCTTCTCTCTTTATTCTTTTATGTTGATCATGTATTCAAACTTGTTAAGCAATAAAGTTATATTTATGTGGAACTAATTTTATAGTTGGGTAGATCGAAACCGTAGTTATGTAGTGCTATATTCTTCTGAGATCTTCTAATTACTTATTGATTGAATCTGGTTGAATTGACATAGATTAATGATCATCAAACTTGGATCTTGAAGTCTGAGAGCAGTCGACTGAGGTGAGAGCCAGTCGACTGACATACAGCACGTGAGAATATCAAGTTTATGTTATCATTTATCTAAATCTGTTATATGAAGCATATTGAGACGACCGAATCTCGTGCCCATAATTTGTGACAAAGGAATCTTTAGGGGTTCTTGGTTCAATCAACTTAGAGGATCTAGATTTGATACCAATTTCTAGAACTTTAAGTGTTTGTTCGTTTCCACTGATCTTATGTTTTCGTTAAGAACAACTTAGTAAATACTAGGCTGACTGCTTGATGAAAGAAACGAATTAGAGTAGATACCATGCCTAATTCTTGGCTTAGGGAAACAATACTTTAAGGAGTAGATACCATGCCCTTGAAGTGAACAAACATGAGTAATTGGGAGTAAGTTCAGAAGGTGACTTAGCATTACTAACTATTGGTGGAGATCAACAACCCAACTATTCAAGAGATATTTGTGATTCAACAATTTCTTCTTAGTTTTAATCTTTTTATTCCTTTTAGACTATTAAAACAACTCTTATTCATTTTTATTATTAGTTTTATTGATTAGTAAGTTGAAGTCTACAATCTCTGTGGGATCGACCCTTGCTATTACTACGATTCGATTCGTGCACTTGCGAGGTTTTTATAATTTGTGTCTAGTTTATCTATTAATTTAGGGACTAGATTTCCAACAACAATTATGTTTTGCAGCTGTAATCAAACGAGTAAATGGTTTGGAGGAAGAATGTTGTAGCAGGTGGTAGGCCCCAAGTAAGTAGTATTTTTTGTTGGGTTTAAATAACATACTTGTTTCAATGTAATGTTCACTAAACATTACTATATTTATGCAGGGTTCCGACGAAGGACCGAGTAATATTGGCCGTGGACATGGACGTCCATCGCAGGGTGTCCAAGACGAGGGAGCTTCTTCGTCTGCTAGTGTTGTGCATGCCCCATCGTCTCACATTGCACCTGGAGGGCCAGGTCCTCATGATCTGACTTTATTTACTATGCAGCAGACACATAGATCCCAGTAGGTGTGGGACCAGGGAGTGTAGTTTCCATATGTATGAGATGTTGCCAATGCATCCAATGACACACGAGCAGTTAGTGGAGACCGGTTTCTACGGACTCGGTTTGATAGGGAAGATGAAACTCGATCAACATCTACTTACAGCGGTACTCGAGCGTTGGAGGCCGGAGACTCATTCGTTCCATTTTCCCCATTAGAGAGATGACCTTGGCGCTTCAGGATGTCGCGATTATCTCAAGACTTCCAATTGATGGTCTCGCTGTTACAGGTACAATGGCATTTAATAAGGAGGTACTTATGGCAGATTTTCTTGGTGTCGAGACAGATGTGACAACATTTGATGGTGTGTTTATCCATTTAAGTTGGCTTAAGAATACATTCAGGAATTTCTTAAACAACAAATCGACGGAGTATCATGTAAAGTGCTACACCCGAGCCTACTTGATGACTGTATTTGGAGGTGTCCTTTTCCCCAACTCGACAGGAGATGTCGTGCCTCTCATGTACTTACAATTGATCGTTGACTTGACTAGAGTTAGTCAATACAGCTGGGGCAGTGCTGCAATAGCCTCTTTGTACAGGAGTTTGTGCAATAGAGCATTGAATGCGAAGGAGATGACAGGTCTGATGTTAATCCTACAAATATGGTGTTGGGAATACTTACATATTGGACGTCCCTGGATAAGTTGGCAGTCACATGGGTGGTTGATAGATGCAGCGAATGCTGCAATGTTGGCTCCCATCGGTGTGTACTGGGCAGGGAGTCACATGTGGAAAGATAATCCATGTCGAGTGGTTACTTACTACAGGGACGAGCTAGATATGTTGAGTGAGGAGTTCGTCATATGGGCACCGTACACACCAAATTGATTAGAGAGACTACCACCTATTTGTACCGCACATAGCCAGTTATGGTTGACGAAAGCCCCACTCGTGAACTTCAGTGTTGTCGAGATGTACTATCCGGATTGAGTGCTTCATCAGTTTGGTCTTCAGCAAACCATCTCCGCCCCTCGGACGTATGACATTCTTTTACACAAGGTCAAAGGGGTTGGATGTGTGTCCAATCATAATTGGGCTTCCCATCACCAAGCTCATGTGAACGCGTGGAATGAGCGGAGATACGATACAGTTGTTACCAGTATTCCTCCGTATGATGGATCACTGCACGCTATATACATGTCGTGGTACCAGCGGATTACACGTTTATATGTAGCACCTCGTACTTCCATTCCAGCAGGGGTCCTCCTACCAGTTCCGAGTGCTGAGGTCAATCCTGATCCCGCCTATTCCTCTACGCTACCCACTTATCAACCAAGGGCGACATCCACAAGAATAATCGTATGATGATTTTTATTTGTGATTTTGAAATTTTGATTTTTTTAAAACATTTATATTATTACATTTTCTCGTCATATCAATGTATATGATATGTTATTTGTTTGTGATATATGCAGATGGACCAAGTATGGGTCATTGCCTTGAAATGTGCGCAAGTTTTGTGAAGCAATGTGGCTCAAATAGCAAAGGATCTCGCACGCGAGATTCTCGCACTATGCCGTTTGCAAATAGAGGAGGTGGGTAAGGTGGCTAGATTTGACGCATTGATGACATCCCTAACTTACGAAACATCTAGGCGTAAAAAGGTAGCAAAGCGTTCAACACGGCAAAGAAAACGAGTTGAGCCGCCAGTAGAAGAGCAAGCTGATGAAGAACATGCACAAGATGAAGGCAATGAAGATGTAAATGCACAACTAGAAGAGAATTTTCAAAAACAAGTAGAGGAGCAACCTAATAATGAAATTGAAGAAATCCCCGATGAAATGCTCATATCACAAGTTATACAAGTTGCACAAGTTGGCCCAAGGCGGAAAGCCATTCAGAAAAGAAGGAAGCCCAACATGTACACCGCATCATAGTCGTTTCATATTAGTCGTACATTTTCTTATGTTGTGATATGTAGTCGTACTTTCTTTTGTGTCCTAGGTCTTCAGATTTTGTTAGATTAGTCGATATGAAGTCGTACTTTAATATAGTTGGTGACATGTACTTGTTGTTTCATAGTAGATATTAGTCGTTTGTGGGACTATTTCGTGATATTAGTCGTTGTTTCATCATACACTATTTCGATGTAGATTTTGTAATATGTTGTAAACATGCTTATTTGTGATATTAGTCGTTGTTTTATTTTCTGATGGAATGTATGTGATACATGCTTATTTTGTGGCATAATGTGGAAAACAATGATCATGGAATGTACACAGGGAAGCAGGTGTGTACAAATTTGTCATATCAGTGTTTTATAAAGAGGTCATTATTGGCATTAGCGACCTAAGTTTACATAGGTCGCTGTTCCTAATAGCGATCATACTGATACTAAAACTAATACTCTCTAGAATTTTTTCTCAAAATGGACTATAACTAGGGTCGCTATTCCCAAAAGCGACCTCAGTTATAGTCCAAATTGGACTTGCTCTCTGGAATTTCCTCTCAAAAGGGACTGTAACTAGGGTCGCTATTCCCAAAAGCGACCTCAGTTATAGTCCAAATTTGTCTTGCTCTATGGAATTTTCACAAAAATGGACTATAACTAGAGTCGCTATTCCCAAAAGCGACCTCAGTTATAGTCCAAATTGGGCTTGCTCTCTGTAATTTCCTCTCAAAATGGACTATAACTAGGGTCGCTATTCCCAAAAGTGACCTCAGTTATAGTCCAAATTTGTCTTGCTCTGTGGAATTTTCACAAAAATGGACAATAACTATGGTCGCTATTCCCAAAAGCGACCTCAGTTATAGTCCGAATTTGGCATGCTCTCTGGAATTTCCTCTAATAATGGACTACAACTAGGATCGCTATTCCCAAAAGCGACCTCAGTTATAGTCCAAATTTAGCTTGCTATCTGGAATTTTCTCTCAAAATAGACTATAACTAGGGTCGTGATTCCCGAAGCTATAGTCCAAATTTGGCTTGCTCTCTGAAATTTTCACCAAAATGGACTATAACTAGGGTCGCTATTCCCAAAAGCGACCTCAGTTATAGTCCAAATTTGGCTTGCTCTCCGGAATTTCCTCTCAAAATGGAATATAACTAGGGTTGCTATTCCCAAAAGCAACCTCAGTTATAGTCCAAATTTGGCTTGCTCTCTGGAATTTCTTATCAAAATGGACTATAACTAGGGTCGCTATTCCCAAAAGCGACCTCTGTTATAATCCAAATTTGGCTTGCTCTTTAGAATTTCGTCTCAAAATGGATTATAACTAGGGTCGCTATTCCCAAAAGCAACCCCAGTTATAGTCCAAATTTGGCTTGCTATCTAGAATTTTTAAAAAAATTGACTATAACTTGGGTCACTATTCCCAAAAGCGGCCTCAGTTATAGTCTAAATTTGGCTTGCTCTCTGGAATTTCCTCTCAAAATGGACTATAACTAGGGTCACTATTCCCAAAAGTGACCTCAGTTATAGTGCAAATTTGGCTTGCTCTCTGGAATTTCCTGTCAAATTGGATTATAGTCCAAATTTTGCATGCTCCTAGAATTTTCACAAAAATGGACTATAACTAGGGTCACTATTCCAAAAGCAACCTCAGTTATAGTCCAAATTTGTCTTCCTTTCTTTAATTTTCACAAAAAAGGACTAACTAGGGTCGCTAATCCCATAAGCGATCTAAGCAGTAGTCCAAATTTATGTTGCTCTCTGAAATTTTCACAAAAATGGACTATAAGTAAGTTTGCTATTCCCAAAAGCGACCTTAGTTATAGTCCAAATATGTCTTGCTCTCTGGAATTTTCACAAAAAATGGACTATAACTAGGGTTGCTATTCCGAATAACAACCTCAGTTATAGTCCAAATTTGTCTTGCTCTTTGGAATTTTCATATAAGGTTGTATCAGTTTAATCGCTATTGGTATCAGCGACTACATACAAATTATGGTCGTTAATCGCAATAGCGACCTCTGTTATAGTCATTCATTTATGAAAATTGAACATAGCAGCTTCCCTGATTACAACCACATATACACAACAATTTCTCATATAATAAATGTAGGCAACACAATAAACAACACTCCATAAATATGCCACCAAACTTGAAATTCATTCATTTCCAACGTTCAATACATTTTCCACATACATGCGTACAGTTACTATAACATCATTGGTACAACATTATATAGCAAAAAACTTTCAAAATAACAACAAGTGAATACAACATGAAGTACCAATATATTCACAAATTTGTGTCTCCGGACACCCCTTCACCTTCGGTGCTTGTGCATCTGGTGCTTCTAGGAGGCCATGCACCACATGTGCGTGCACGCCGTCCTCGGCCACGTGTACTCATTGATTGGTTCACCTCGTCCTGCATTTATTACATCGCACCAAGTCAATTTAAGAATAAATAATAACAGAATAAATCGTATGCCAAATTTAAGTACCTGCGATGAGTTAGCACCACTGGTGGTTTGTTTACTAGGACAACGATGCTTATTACGGCTTATTTGATTGCATTGCGAACAAGTTATCCCCGTGCCCGACCCATCTTTAACATCTATGTCATTCCGAATGCGTGTAGTTCTAGGCCGACCTTTCTTACATTTTATAAGTGTTTTATCAGCCTTGAGTGATGGTCCCCATTGGGTAGGCCAATATGCTTGGTCTTGAATTGGAGTGAACGTGGGCCTCAAAGTGAGTAATAATAGCTCGATAGAATAGAATGGATCGACATAAGGATAGTAATCCACTGCCCCAAGATGCACAAGCCTCTAGTGCATGAGAACATGGAATATGGTAAAACTAAAATTTCTGACAAGTACATGTCCTCGCTACCAAATCAACTGTATGCAAATTTCTACCTTTTTGCTGATTGTTTTCAACTCTAATACCAGTCCGAACTTAAAATACGCCTGGATTATGGTGTTTATAGACTCATGCAAGTTAGCTCTCTCACGTCATTTATCGAGAATTAGTTGTACACGTGATGTCCAGATTTTACCATTACTTATAAGCCTTTGTGCCCATTGACGACGTTCAGTAAAGTAGCTATTAATATGGTAGAAGATCATCTCCACAATAGCGGTAACGGGTAAGCTACGAACTCCCTTCAACACAGAATTAAAAACTTCACTAATATTTGTAGTCATCATCCCATATCGACGTCCGTCACCTGCCGCAAGGGCCCACTTCTCAATAGGTTTCTCCTTGAGCTAATTTATTGCCTCTAGTTTTACTTAATATCTGTCATTCCTTTGGCTAGCTTTTCTAGCTAATTTTGATATGCTACCATCTTCAACTTGTTCCTTAACTCCTTATAACCAAATCTGGTATAAAAATTTGTAGCAAAATGCCACATGCAATACCGGTGATAAGTATGTGGCTCATTCCATGATCCGTTTCTCGAGCTCTATGCAAGACAAAATTCCAGCGTGACGATCAGATATAACGCATAATCCTTGGTGGTCGGTGACATAGTATCGAATGCAACTCAAGAACCATGTCCAACTTTCTACACTCTCTCCATCTACTATTGCAAACACAAACGAAAATAGACGATCACTAGTGTCGGGTACAATTGCTATCATTAAACGACCCTTAATTTTTTCATACAAATGTGTTCCGTCAATACTTATAACAGGTTTGCAGGACTTAAATCCTTCAATAGATGCTGCAAATGCCCAAAAGCTCTTTTGAATGTCTCCTCACCAGGACCGGACAAAACCTTATCCTATTTAACATAAGTGTCAGGATTAGATTCTTGTATTGTTGATAAAAGTGAAGGCAGTTTCGTATACGCTTCTTCATACCCACCGAACAATCGCTCAATAGCTCTTTGTTTTGCTCGCCAAGCCTTGTTGTAAAATATCTTGTAATTGCATTCAAGTAAGACTATCTCAATAATTGCTTTTGGAGTTAATCCTATTTGTGCCTTTACAACATTCAAAATCAAGTTTGGAACTAGTGTAGAATGTACTCTCCTGTGATCTTGAGTCAATGTGGGAATGATACATGTATGATGCATTTCCAGTTTCTTCACAATAAAATTTGTCTGCTGTAACCCCTGTTTTCTATTTTTGTATTTCTTGGTATTATAATTTATTGTATTCTTCATTGTCTTTCCTAAACCCTGTAATTTGATTATCCAATAATACAATTTATTATTTGCTTCCAACTCAATTTTTGTCTCCGGATATATTTAATTTTTTTCTGCTAAAAATTTTGTTGTTAATCCTATTCAAATTATGCTTGTTGATATTCCCCAATTAATTTAATTATAATCCTATTTTTATTTATTTAACTTTTCCCCTATTGGATTCTAAACCCAATAACCCTTCTTATTGGATCCAAAACCCAAAACCCGCTAACCCCTAACCCCTAACCCTAACCTTACAAATCTACTGTGCAAACATACCCTTCCTTTTCATCTCGCTGCAATTCATCTTCTACCTCCCGACCCTACTCCTTCTCTCCTCTGTCTCTCTCTGCAACCCAATGCCCTCCGTCTCCATCGATCTCCCGCCTCGTCTACGACCCCGGGAAACCACAACCTTCACCCCTCGTCGAACCCATCTCCATCCCGCCATCAAACCAACCCTACATATTCCATCGCCATCGTCTCCAATCCACCACCATGCACTGTTACCACCACCGCATAGTACACCCCCTGACCCTCGACCTCCATCCCTGTCAACCTCCTCACCTCTCCGTCCTCCCTTCCCCTATTTCCTTTCGAAATAGAGTCCATCTCGACTGCACATCGACCCCCCAGCCTCCTCGTCTTCCACCACCGTTGTTATCCTCCCCGTCGATCCCCGAGCACCCCTTGTGTGCACCGCCCACGGCCACCCCAGTCCACCGCCAGTCATTGTTGAGTCGGTTCCGCTATTTTGCCGCTGCTGCTATTTGAGATTTGGATTGTTGTTTGCTGTTGGGACTTGGATCTTGCAGTGTTGCTGATTGGGTTTTTTTGTTGTTTGCTGTATGGTGGGATCGCTGAGTTGCTATTCTGTTTCTTTGCATGTAGTGTGCACGTGCTTTTGTGGGTATGTGCGTTGTACGTGAGTGGCACGTGTCGCCGTCGGGATTCTCATCCTGTTATTCTATTATACTCTGATTAACCATCTAAAAGGCAAGTCTCTTCTTGAACCCCTCTATTGTTTGTGTTCAAGATGTTCATTGATTCCCGCAAGTAGCTCTTAATTCCAATTCATATTTGTATTTGTTTTTGTTCAAGAGTTTATCATGGATTCATTGGCGAAACCAAGTGATAAATCTCTTTTCGTTTATCTTTGACTCGAACCCTAGTCCCTATTGCACATTGCATATGCACATTATTCATGAAAACAAGTAGATCCATGCTATAGAATTGATTGATGACTAGATGTTCCCGATTTGCTATGATTTCATGAGTAAATTGTCATGACTGTAAAAAATGTCTTGTTAATGTTGTAATCTCATGCTAATAACTAAATACAACTTGTGTTAATTAATTATCATGATATTACATGCTTGTGTGATAAAATTATTGTCAATCCATGTTAAATTATTTTCTGCCCTACTGCCTTCCGCTTCTTGCATCAAACTTTCAAACCTATTGCTGCAGTTATTTGAATGAACTTTGTAAAAATGAATTGTAGCTCCATGTGTCTACTTTCTAGAACAATTGACGGAAGTGAATTCCTATATATAATCTACTGAATATCTGACTTTTAGTACTGCTAGGTCTGGTTTTCCAGATTCGCAATTATATGTGTATCACCTTGATCTGTTAATAAAAAGAACATGTTAATAGTACGATTAAAATGTGAAATTAATTTGGCTGAGACAAGACATGCTTAGGAATCGCCCTTAATTTTTGTGGAATTATTTGATGAGTATTTAGACCCGATACGTACATGAAAAGATGACTGTATGTTTCTAGCTGAACATAAAAGTCTGTAAAGAATAAGAATTTCAACCTAGTTTATGTGATTTTTATATATCGTATGTATATGCGATGGAACCGACAAAGAGTCTAGTTTCTAGAACTTCTGACGGATTTAGTTTTGCTTTCCTGTAGCAGCAAGAAAACTTGTTTTTGTACACCAACATCCTGCTGTTCAGATTATATGAATTGTATTGATTTAATATAAATGTTTCTTGCCTTACCTATAATAAGTAGAATTGGTCACTCACCTTGAATTACACAACTTGACATCTTCTTGCATGCTCATATAGGATAAAATAAAATATTAACAAGCCAGGTATTATGGGTTGACTTGGTAGTGAACAATCGGAGACTGTACTCGGCAGGGCCCCTTATTGCTTGACTGATTACTGTTACTGACTGATGACCATGGATTACTGTTTACTGATTGATAATTCCTGTTACCGAATGTTAATTACTGTTTACTGGGCCGAGTACATGATCTGTTGAGTCCACCATCACAATCTAAAACGTTCACTTGTTTGCATGCACCGAACCTGTGGAATGAGACACAGTATTACGTATATCAGATAGGTGAATAAAATGAATAACAACCCTCACTTGACATTTCATGCTTGATCCTGTATACTGTCATCAATATTGGACTTGAATTGAAATTATTGACTATTGCATGATTGAATATAGACCCTTGACATTATTGCCATTCCTTATTTTTGTTCTTGACTTTTATCTAGCCCTTTATTCTTGTTATACCATGCTTTCTTGTTCTCTATTTTCCACTACTTGTTGTCCGCGATTTACTCTAGGGACATTATTTTTTCTATTTTTAGATCACATATTTACACGTACCGAAGGATTGATACCAGAAGGACTTGGTGAGCAACGATTTTAGAGAATGGAGCTCAAGAATTGACTGCTTGAATTATCTTTATGCTATTTTCTCCTTTGAAGATTGTTATTGATATTGTACTTTGTTTTGGATTTTTTTGACTCGGAGTTTATTTTATCCCAGATGTTGGATATTATGTTTTGAATTATTTCATTACTACTGAAGTTGTTCTTCGTTTATGTGATTATATTCTCTTGCATGGTTGTGATTGTTATTCATATTGTTGAGTTACACTGGTACAACTTATGGATGGTGTTTACAACATTCACTCGGCCTTCGTTACGTACTCGTATTCACGTATTTTGGAAAGCGGGGCATGACAGGTTTTTAGTGGTATCAGAACCCAGTTTGGCTAATTCGTTAGTCATGTTTGGTTGATATATTAGTCAGTTTTGGCTCTAGCCAAGTTAACTCAATGATATGCGCACCACGTTGATCATATGAACATGTAATAACCAACATAATCTAGGTACTAATCTTTTGATCCATTTTTGTCCCTTCATATTCAGTTCCTTCATTTCTTCTTGTCTTTTGTCCCTTCCAATCATTGATTCCTTATTGGGTATAATTTCATCCCTTTTGTACCCTTATTCTTATGATTCTGTTATCATCCATTTTTTTTATTCCTGCATGTTATTCCTATTCCTTTTGCACAATTATTCGTGCATATATCCTGCTTGCATCTCATTCACATTCTTTTATCATCTTTTAGGTGTCATCTTAGTTTTTCTCTTCCTGCTCATGTTTTGTTTGACTCCGGTGCTACCCACTCCTTTGTTTCCTCCCTTTTTGTTGATCAACATAGTATGGCAAGCGATGCTATGCCCACAGCTTGGGACATCACCACAGGTGGAGTTGTTATTGTATGTTACAGGGTATGCAAGCAAAGCCCTTTGCTGATAAGTGGTGTAGATTTCGTGGCTGATCTGATTGTGATTCTCAATTCCAACTTTGATGTTATTCTGGGGATGGACTGGTTGGGGTTTCTCATACCGTGAATGATTGCCGAGAGAATAAGGTGAGTTTCAGGCTTGCTAGGCAACCAGAGTTCGAGTTTCATGCTAGTGAGACACCATCTCGGCATGTCAAGAGCTCGTTGGACCCTAAGGCTGCTACACTTGAGTCGTTGTGCACTGATAGAGATGTTGCACCCTTAGTTGTGCGGGTCTTCCTTGATGTCCTTCTAGAGGAATTGCCCGGATTGCCTCCAGACTGAGAAGTGGAGTTCAGCATTGATGTTCAGCCAGGTACGGCACAATCTCAAAGAGTCTGTACCGCATAGTCACCGAATTTGCATTGACTATCGAGAGTTGAACAATGTCACTGTGAAGAATCGGTACCTGTAGCAGAGGATTGACTATCTTTTTGACCAACTGGGGGTGCTTCTATTTTCTCGAAGTTGGATCTCTGTTCCAGTTATCATCAAGTTAAGGGGAATTTAGAGGATGTTTAGAAGACGACTTTCCTGATAAGGTATGGGCATTACAAGTTCTTAGTGATGCCCTTCAAAGTTACCAATGCACTAGCTGTGTTCATGAGTTTGATGAACAAGGTATTTTTGCCATTTTTGGATCAGTTTGTTGTGGTCTTCATTGACGTCATCTTTTTGTATTCTCGGAACCGGGAAGATCATGCTAAACATTTGAGGGTTGTTCTGCAGACTTTGAGGGAGAACCGGCTGTATGGGAAGCTCAGTAAGTGTGAGTTTTTAGCTAGACCGGGTTGCTTTTCTGGGTCATATTATTTCCGGTGATGGTTTTTCTGTTGATCTATCGAAGATCTCTGTAGTCAAGGAATGGCTGTTGTGATGTCAGCATTTGAGGTGCAAAGCTTTCTTGGATTGGCAGGGTATTATCGGAAGTTCGTTTAGGATTTCTCGAAGATAGTTGGACCCCTGACCAATTTGATAAAGAGGGAGCAGAAGTTCACTTGGGATGAGGCTTGTGATGAAGCTTTTACGGAGTTGAAGTGTTGGTTGACGTCAGCGCCTGTGCTGACTATACCCGACAGTTCGGACGGTTTTGTTATTCACTGTGCTGCTTTGGGTAGAGGTCTGGGAGCAGTGCTGATGCAGCAAGGCCAGGTTGTCGCCTATGCATCTAGGCAGTTGAGGCCTCATTAGAAAAACTATCCCACACATGATCTTGAGCTTGCAGCCATGATTTTTTCTCTGATGTTATGGAGGCATTATCTGCTTGGGGATAGAGTGGAGATTTTCACTGATCACGAGAGCCTCAAGTATGTGTTCACGCAGAAGGAGTTGAACATGAGGCAAAGAAGATTGTTGGAGTTAATGGCAGATTATGATATCAGTTTGTAGTATCACCCGGAGAAAGTGAACATGGTACCTAATTCTTTGAGTAGAAGACCTGTTGCTATGTTCCTTACCAAGCAGAAGGAACTAATGGAGTATATGAGAAGGCTGGAGTTGGATGTGATACTTTCTGGATCAGCACAGCAGTTCATAATGTTGCAGTTGCAATCTTCTTTGGTGGAGCAGATCAAGGAAGCCCAAGCGGGCGATCAGCAGTTGCAGAAGTTCCAAAGTGAAGTGGAAGCAGGCTTGAGAACTGATTTGATCATTCATTCAGACGGGTCGCTTCATTTTGGCTCTAGGTTGTGTGTACCTAAGGGCAAAGTCAAGCAGAAGCTACTTGAAGAAGCTCATCGGTCTCCCTATTCTATTCATTTAGGAGTTACTAAAATGTACAAGGATTTGAAGCAATATTTTGGTGGCATGGTATGAAGAGAGCTGTGACAAGGTTTGTGACACAGTGTTTGATTTGTCAGCAAGTGAAGGCAGAGCATCAGAGGACCGCGGGACTGTTGCAACCTCTTCCAATCCCGGAGTGGAAATAGGAGAACATCACTATGGATTTTGTGACTACTTTGCTAAGAAGTCTCAAGGGTCATAATGCTATATGGGTGATTATAGACGGGTTGACGAAGTGTGCCCATTTAATTCCCTTCTGCGTAGGTGAGTCCACTGAGAGTTTGGCTGAGAAGTACAATTAGGAGGTTCTGAGACTGCATGGAGTTCCTTTCAGCATCGTATCGGATAGAGAAACGAGATTTATGTCTCAGTTTTGGGAGAGCCTACAAGAAAGCTTGGGTACTAAGTTGAGCTACAGTACAACATTCCATCCACAAACAGATGGACAGTCAGAAAGGATGATTCAGACCCTGGAATACATGTTGAGATCCTGCGTTCTTCAGTTTGGAGGTTCGTGGGAAGATCACTTGCACTTGGTTGAGTTCTCATACAATAACAGTTATCAGGCGAGTCTCAAGGCAGTGCCATTTAAGGCTTTGTATGGTCACAAGTGTAGATTGCAGGTCTGTTGGAATGATATCGGAGAGAGGAAACTTTTGGGGCTTAAGTTGATCACGAAGACTGTTGATGTCGTGGCTCATATCAGGAAGCATTTGCAGGCTACACAGGATAGGCAGAGGAAGTGGGCAGATGTTCATCGAATGCCTTCGGAGTTCGAAAGGGGAACCATGTGTTCATCAAGGTGTCGCCATAGAGAGGCGTTATCCGCTTTGGTGAAGGGGCAAGCTGAGTCCCCAGTTTAGTGGGTCGTTCGATGTCGTAGAGTGAGTGGGCAAGGTCGCCTACAGGCTTGCTCTACCCCCGGCATTGGTTGGTGTCAACGATGTATTCCATTTCTCCCAGTTCAAGAATTACATCAGGGACTAAAGTCATATGATTGACTGCTCGGAGTTGTCTGTGTGGTCAGACTTGTCCTGCGAGATTCAACCAGTCTCTATCGTAGACTGACGAGAGAAGGTATTAAAGAATAGAGTCATCAAACTAGTTAGAGTTTCTTGGAATCCTCACTCTCCGAGTGAGTCGACTTGGGAGTTGGAGGAGGAGATCCGGGAGAAGTTCCCTCATCTGTTGAGTAGTTTCTTTTGTTTTCTATTCTTTTTCGTGGGGTTGCCTTATGTACCACTTGTATAAATTTCGAGGACGAAATTATTCTTGTAAGGTGGGTAGGATTTGTAACTCCTTTTTTCTATTTTTGTATTTCTTGGTATTATTATTTATTATTTTTTTCATTGTCTTTCCTGAACCCTGTAATTTGATTATCCAATAATACAATTTATTATTTGCTTCCAACTCAATTTTTGTCACCCGATCTATTTAACTTTTTTCTCCTAAAAAATTTGTTGTTCATCCTATTCAAATTTTGCTTATTGATATTCCCCAATTAATCTAATTATAATCCTATTTTTATTTATTTAACTTTTCCCATATTGGATTTTAAACCCAATAACCCTTCTCATTGGTTCCAAAACCATAAACCGGCTAACCCGTAACCCTTAATCCTAACCCTAACCCTAAAAATCTACTGTGCAAACCTACCCTTCCTCTTCATCCCGCCGCTATTCATCTTCTACCTCTGACCCTACTCCTTCTCTCCTCTGTCTCTCTCCACAACCCAATGGCTTTCGTCTCCGTCGATCTCCTGCCTCGTCTACGACCCCGAGCAACCACAACCTTCGCCCCTCATCGAACACATCTCCATCCCGCCATCAAACCACCCCTGCATCTTCCACCGCCATTGCCTCCAGTCCACCACCTTGCACCGTTACCACCATCGCATAGCACACCCCCTGTCTTCACCCTCGACCTCCATTCCCGTCAACCTCCTCACCTTGCCGTACTCCCTTCCTCTGTTTTCTTCCGAAACAGAGTCCACCTTGACTGCACATTGACCCCCCAGCCTCCTTGTCTTCCACCACCTCTTTTGTCCTCCCAGTCGATCCCCGAGCACCCCTCATGTGCACTGCCCACCACCGTCGCAGTCCACCGCCAGTCGCTGTTGAGTCGATTATGCTATTTTGCCGCTGCTACTGTTTGAGATTTGGATTGTTGTTTGCTGTTAGGACTTGAATCTTGCTGTGTTTCTGATTGGGTTGTTTTTCTATTCGTTGTGTGGTGGGATCACTGAGTTACTATTTTGTTTCTTTGCACGTAGTGTGCACGTGTTTTTGTGGGTACGTGCTTTGTATGTGAGTTGCACGTGTCGCCGTCAGGATTCTCATCCCATTATTCAATTATACCCGGATTAACCGTCTAGAAGGCAAGTCTCTTTTGAAACCCTCTATTGTTTGTGTTCAAGCTGTTTATTGATTCCCGCAAGTAGCTCTTTATTCCAATTCATATATGTATTTATTTTTGTTCAAGAGTTTATCACGGATTCATCGGCGAAACCAAGTGATAAATCTCTTTTTGTGCCATTATCTTTGACTCGAACCGTAGTCCCTATTGCACATTGTATATGCACGTTATACATGAAAGCAAGTAGATCCATGCTATAGAATTGATTGATGACTGAGATGTTCCCGATTTGCTATGATTTTGTGAATAAATTGCCTTGATTGTAAAAAATGTCTCGTTAATGTTAAAATCTCATGCTAATAACTAAATAAAACTTGTGTCAATTAATTATCATGATATTGCATGCTTGTGTGATGAAATTATTGACAATCCATGTTAAAATATTTTCTGGCCTTTTGCCTGCCTCTTCTTGCATCAAACTTTCCAACCTGTTGCTGCAGTAATTTGAATGATCTTTGTAAACATGAATTGTAGCTCTATATGTCTACTTTCCAGAACAATCGACGGAATTGAATTCCGATATATAATCTGATAGACATCTGACTTTTAGTACTGCTAGGTCTGGTTTTCCACATTCGCAATTATATGTGTATCACCTTGATCTGTTAATAAAAAGAACATGTTAACAGTAAAATTGAAATGTGAAATTAATTTGGCGGAGACTAGACATTCTTAGGAATCGCCCTGAATTTTTGTGGAATTATTTGATGCATATTAAGACCTGATATGTATATGAAAAGATGACTCCAAGTTTCTACCTGAACATAAAAATATGTAAAGAATAAGAATTTGAACCTAGTTTCTGTGATTTTTATATGTCGTATGTATATGCGCTAGAACCGGATCTAGTTTCTAGAAATTCTGACGGATCTAGTTTTTCTTTCCTGCAGCAGTGGGAATACCTGTTTTTGTACAGCAAAGTCCTGCTGTCTAGATTGTATGAATTGTATTGATTTAATATAAATGTTTCTTGCCTTGCCTGTAATAAGTAGAATTAGTCACACCTTGAATTACACAACCTTGACATCTTCTTCCATGCTCACATAGGATAAAATAAAATATTAACAAGCCCGGGTATTATGGGTTGACTTGGTAGTGAACAATCGGAGACTGTACTCAGCAGGGCCCTTTACTGCTTGACTGATTACTGTTACTGACTGATGGCCATGGATTAATATTTACTGATTGATAATTCATGTTACTAAATGTTAATTACTGCTTATTGGAACGAGTACATGATCTGTTGATTCCACCATCATAGTCTAAAATGTTCACTGGTTTGCATGCACCGAACCTGTAGAATAGGACACTGTACTACGTGTATTAGATAGGTGAATAAAATGAATAACAACCCTCACTTGACATTTCATGCTTGATCCCGTATACTGTCATCGATATTGGACATGAATTGAAATTATTGACTATTGTATGATTGTATATAGACCTTTGACATTATTGCCATTCCTTGTTTTTGTTCTTGACTTTTATCCAGCCCTTTATTCTTGTTATAAAATGCTTTCTTGTTCTCTGTTTTCCACTACTTGCTATCCGTGATTTACTTTAAGGACATTATTTCCTCTATTTTTAGTTCACGAGTTTACACGTACCGAAAGATTTATACCAGAAGGACTTGGTGAGCAACGATTTTAGAGAATGGAGCTCAAGAATTGACTGCTTGAATTATATTTATGCTATTTTTCTCTTTGAACCTTGTTATTGATATTGTACTTTGTTTTGGACTTTTATGACCTGGAGTTTGTTTATCCCAGATGTTGGATATTATGTTTTGAATTAGTTCATTTACAATTGAAGTTGTTCTTTGTTTATGTGATTATATTCTCTTGCGTGGTTGTGATAGTTATTCATATTGTTGTGTTAGACTGGTACAACCTATGGATGGTGTTTACATTATTCGCTGAGAAGCGGGGCATGACATCTGCCCTGTTGGATTGATTGCACAAAATCTATACATACAACCCGGCTCTGCAACATCGTGAATTGCTGCTTGCTCCTCAAGACTATGTACCTTTGGTGCTATTTTACATTTTACAGAAAATATGGTTTTGTTTGACTTAACCATGACGAACTCTCGATGTTCCTTGATGGAAAACGTCTTCACGACGTGTGCCACTTCATCATTGGTTGAAATATTATGTCCAATGTACAATTGGTGTGTATCAGATGAGCCACATGGCTCTTCACAGAAGTGATATACTCTAGCATTGTTAACCCAGCCCATTGATTCAAATTCAGAAATAGTGGTAGGTCACCTTTGAGTCAATGGGATAGCCGATTCCACATTTTGTGTATCGCCCCGATTTCCATATACTGGGAAACGAGACACGAGGCAGGACCTTTTCTTCAATTAGTCATAATACACAGAAAATAGGAGAATTTAAAACTTTTTATTCAACACCCAATGTATTACAAGTCTGAACATTATACAACTGCAATACATTACAATAGTGTTACAATAATACCTTTACAATCCCAAGTATTACCACCTTCGACAAATTACATTAGAGTACAAGGAATGAAGAACAACACTTGGTAATTCTCACTTGAGTACTTCTCAACTAATAAATAATCCATATACATGTTACAGCGGAACTAAACATGACACTGACTCCTTGCTTTCCTTGTCTTAAGTCCTCCTGAATCTCGCACTTGTACTTCTGCGATCCAGTACCTATTGAAGTGGGGACGTCAGTATTCACTGACGCTTTAAGGCTGATAACATAGCAGTGAATCTCCCAAAACAACATACAAAAACATGGCAATTGTGTCGGTGTAGTTTAAGTGTTCGTAAGTGCTATGACTAGAATCTAACGCAATATTAACTAAAACTAGGATGCTCCTATTCTAATGTCAGCAAGTCTCTGAAGCAACATGCAGCCTATACTACATGCACCCCATCTCAAGCCGTTTCTTCATATATAGGGATTTGAACCCGCGTTATGAATTCTAATTGTACACAACCTGTTCCTGACAGATACAACGTGACTGATGAGGTTGCAGACGTGGTCAAGTCCTACCAAGGCAGTACGCTCATGGTGACTATATCCCACTAATGCAGTCCGCTCGTGCTGTCTATGTTTGCCACTACTACCCGGCTAACCGGACCTCACTCAAAAACTAGACGAACCCTCGGGGTTTCCGCCAACAGGAGAGCCCCTGCCGCCCCCTAGCCAGACCGTAGTCCATGGCCTGTTCGTATCCTCGGCATAGGACCCGACGAAGTTCCGGGATCCATCTCTAGCTCCGCCCGCCTTATAATGGCACTTCAGGAATCAACAGTGTGAGATACGCAACCCGTGCTCCCAACTCGTGAGAAGCCACCGTACGTATCCCTTTAACGGGAAGGTACAATCCAATAACACCACCTAAGGCCTACCTCAAGGGACAAGTTGGTCGTAAGGCGCCTCCTACAACCAACTCCTCTCTTTCCGGCAAAGGGTCTAAGTAAATGATCTTTATAAGTCACTACCTTAATGATGTCCCTGACCTGAACAATCCTAGGGATGACAATATTATAAACACAACATACTAGGCCTTAAATTAGACTTCGCAAGACAACTCTACTAGGCTGCTCAACCTAGACTTACCAAAACCCCTCAGGATCCGGTTCCTGGCCCATCGATCCAAGACCCCGGCCATGCGAACATACATGCATGCCGCTACCCTGAACTTGGATTCCGTCTATACTCCGGTCCTCGATCAACCTACACCGGTTAAGATCCGATGGTACACAAGGAGTGACTCCTCCACAGTTCCTTAGGGGTAAGAAAACATATGTCTTGATGGTCGATAGCCCCTAGGGTAATAATATCACCATAGACGAGCACAACAAACTGTGTACTAGCTAATAAGCTATATACGGGTAAACTAATCACATACGAGCCAATAAGCTACGTATGAACCAACCACTCCCTACGAGCCAGGCGGGCCTCGTATGAGATGACAACGTACATACCAGCCAAATAAGCCACGTATGAGACCAACAGCTACGCACGGACCGGTCGAACCACGTACGAGCACAACCATATGCAAACAATCATACAGGTAATCAAACCTAGAAGCAACCAAATGTGCTTACTAGCAACTTGCTCTTCTATTACTAGAAGCAACAGAAGAATCTACTAATAGTCTATGATAGGCATTCTACCAATGAGAAGCCCGAAGCGACATAATAACCTTTATTGAACTAACTATTACTAATGACCTTTCTAATCCTTATTACCCCTACGGGTGAGGAATGTCCCCATGATATGGTCCAATTTCAATTAGGACTTCACATAACTAGAGTCCATGGGTTTCTTTTCGAAGTGGACTAGAACAACCTAGAACATACGTCCGCTTTCTTATTTAACTAGGATGCCACCCTATACCCTTCAAGCATGTATGGCTCCTTACTAATATTAACTACAACAAGGTAGTTATCAGTACAATTACAACATGATTCTTTCCTATTTACTTAACCTATAGGAATTTAAGCATGGTATACAATTGTAAGCATCAACCTACAACAACTAGCCATGGTATATAACACAACCATCAACCTACAACACTCCTAAGTACGAATACGATTGAAGCATGCACTTATAACAAGCTTAAGTATGAATAATTACTATGGTCTAAACATGAAGCTTTACTACAATTTAAGCATAAGTTATAACTTGAGCATGAATGCTTACTATTTAGAGCATGTATCTCTACTACTACCTTAAGCATGGATCTCCACTACTTAAACATGATTAACCATCACAACCCAAGCATGGATATATATTTGACATGAATCTTGCTACATTCCTAAGCACGGTAGGTTGATTTATAATGATCCAAGCATGAAGACAACTTAGTAAAACATCTACTATACAATCTAGCAAGGATAAAACCTAAACATAGAATTTCTACAACTAAGCATGGATAATTACTTTAACTTAAGCATAGAAATTGCTACCATTATGCACGGATAATTAGTACACCTACACATGGATGTTACAATTTGTCCTACAACAAGGTGAGCATGATCTACAACATTCTTAAGCATGGTAGATTAATTCAACATTAATCCTACCACCATATAAGCATGGATATTTACTTAGCATTAGCCTATAACAATCCTAAGCATGGTAGATTAATTTAACATTAATCCTATAACAATATAAGCATGTATAATTACTTAGCATTGACCTACAACAATCCTACGCATGGTAGATTAATTTAACATTAATCCTACAACAATATAAGCATGGTAGATAATTTTAACATTAATCCTATACATTCCTAAGCATGGATATCTACTAACTTAAGCATGAATATTAATCTAACATGGTGCACAATTCTCCTACAACCCCTAAGCATGATACTTACTTCAAGCATGGATCTTTTATCAATACTTAAGCATGGAGGTACAATCTTTCTACAAAAATATAAATACAACATAAACTATCTAACCATGGATATCTACACAATGGGAGCATGGGTTACCACCATACTCCTAACCAAATGTCCTTTACTACTTCAACATAAACATACACATCCACTATAATTTTAGTTAAACACAACATCTACTACAATCTCATTCAAACATAAACATCTATTACAACTTTATTTAATCACAACATCTACTACAACTACTTTATTTTAAACTTAACATCTACTATAACTTCATATAAGCATCTACTAAAACTTCTTTATTTTAAACATAAGCATCTACTACAACTTTACAACAACATAACCATCTACTACTACTACTTTATTTAAAACATAAACATCTATTTCTTATTTATTACTAGTCAAACATAAAAGGGATCTTTTTAATCTTTTTACAACTAACAACTTAGATTAGTTCGTTTTCATACTAAAATTAACATCTAAAATGGGTTCTTTTTACATAAGATTAATAAAGGAAAATAAGCAACATAAAACAAGTAAAGAACCCTCGACTTGGTTCAACCACTCATATGCATGTTCTTTAGTCCAAAGTCCAAGTTGTATGTTCTACAACCCAAAAATGAGTGTATTCACAAGGTCCATATGCTTATGTATGAGTCCACATTCAAGTCCTACAACCCAAAATGGTTGTATACACAAATTCCATATGCATATGTTCATTTAGGTCCAATTCATAACACAAAAACAACAACTATTACTACAAGATTCAATCTTTTTGTTCTTTACTACTATCACTTATTACCCTTCTTTTTATCCATATTATGCTACAACATACAACAACCCATCACAAGAACAAACACCCCAAAATAAAAGAAAACAAAACAAGGAAGATAAGAAGAAGAAGTAACCAAAAACAACAAACTCAACAACAAAATAAGTGGAGAAACCCCCACCTTTCTTTCTCTTGATGGAAGGACTTGCTAGCTATTCTTCTCCTTCCCCTAAGCTCCTATGAAAGCTTCTAAAACCTACAAGAGAAAACTCTCAAGTTAGGAGTTCACTCTTTCCTTTCCTTTCTTTCCTTTTGTCTTTCTAAAAATGAGACAAAGGTGAAGGGAGGGGGGTATTTATAGGTGGAGAAAAGGGTGGAGAGTGCAAATTTGCACACACAAAATTGCACAAAGCCCCTTCCTTGATTTGGGGCCGGCCTCATCTAGGGAAGGCATGGGTGAGGTGGAGGTATGGGTGTGAGGGTGAGGTGGAAGAGAGAAGGTTTCTAGAAGAGTTTCCTTAATCTCTTCATGCATACTTAGTCTAGGTTAAACACTTATAAAACCCTAACAATCTAATGGGTTTTGTCATAACAAAGACAAGTGTTTTGTCCAAAAATACACAACACACAATTTGTATAATGTACTAATCGACATACTACATACATGTGTGTATATATATACGTATACCGAAAATCTTCTAATAATCTGTATAAAAAATGATTTAATTTCGGAAATAATAATAAAATAATAATAAAATAAATTTATACAATGTAATATCCGTCCGGGATATTACATTTTGTTCCAACTCGTGAACATCATTAATGTCGTTAGGGTTATCATTTACATCATGTACATGCAAATTTTCTTCATCTTCACCGTCTTCTACATATTCCACCTCTTCCTTAACTTCTTCATCTTCTAACAATTCATTGTTAACAACAACATTTTCGAAGGATTGATTTAGGTTTTCATTATCAACAAGATGAAAAATTAAGTTGGAAGGAGGTGACATGCCATGTCGTGGATGATTTGTTGGTGTTGGAATTGGGAATATGTTACCATCTGCCGGAGATAATTCCACATGCGACTGAAGAGGATTATTGAGACTCACCTCAGGGGCCGTTACTTCGGGTACGGGAGATGACACACAACTAACATGTGGATGACCTACAACAATCTTGATTTGTTTTATATATAACTTTAATGCAGACCAACTAGAGTTCGGATCAAGTGATCTTGCAATCATAGCAATAAGAGAATCATCATCAACTATAGGCACCGCTATGAAATATTGTCCTTCACATTTTTCAGCTGCATACCTAGCTAGGATTTTCACACTCCATTCACCTCTATCAAATTTAGTTAATTTGTCTACCTTCTGTCATGCCCCGCTTTCCAAAAGAAATACGGAATACAGATACGCGACACAAGTTTATCGAATGACTTTCGCCATTCATAAGTTGTGAGGATTTTTACAACAAGTCACAAGAAATAGCAAGAAGTAAACAAGAAGAATCATCCACGCATGCATGAGACAAATTAATATGATCAACAGAAATACTTGAAATAAATACAAGATACTCAGATATTCAGATCTGGAACAAACAAGTCACATGTTCTGGGACAAAAACTCCCAACACAAGAATCCAAGTAGCAATTACAATTTATTTAAAACCAGAAATAAACTCACGCAAGAAACTCCAGCCAGCCTAAAATACTTTGTCACTTACTACCTCAGGTAGCTGGTCACCAAAGTCCGTAAGTTTAACAAATTGCAGGAAAATAAAAGAGAAACAAAATGCCCGTCAATGCAAGTTATGGACCGCATATAGTGCAGGCAAGTAACAAGTAACCAGTGTCAAATAGCAGGTTCATGCAAGTAACAAGGATGAGCAAGTGATCATGTTGTTTTCATGTCTTGTATCTAGTCCTATCTAGGTAGCACTTCCTACGTCCCAAATTTTTACCACATGGTTGCTACATTCTGTTTATATTTCGTAGTCGATCATAGAGAGCAGTGTACTTAGGTACAAGTATCAAGTCAAGTAATCACGTGTCAAGTATCAAGTATCAAGTATCATGTGTCAAGTAATCATGTGTCAAGTATCAAGTATCGAGTTGTAATATCCTAAACTTTCATTTTAATAAAAATGTTTATTTTCACGTGTTGTGCACGTGCAAAATTTCGTATGTATATTTATTTTTTTATAAAAATTTCATTTTTTGTAGTATGAACAATTATTTCTTTCTTTTCCTTTATTTTTCTAAAAAGCCTATTTTGTAAAGCCTAAAACATTGTTTTCTTATTTTTAGCCCACTTTAATAATTAAATATTTTATTATTTAGCCCATAAGCCTAAGCTCACTATATGTGAAGCCCACAAACTTAATTAATCCTTTAAATTATCACAACTTGTTATGTAGGCACATATGGTGAACAACTGATTAATTAAATTTGTACAAATTTCAAATAGGAGGGTACTAGAAGGGCACGTGCATGCACGTAGTGTGCTTTGCACACCTTGGAGGCCGAGTTATGCATAAAGAGAGATGGAGGAGTGGGTGTGTGTGCATGGGTGGTTATTTGTTTATGGGTGGTTGCTACAACTTCCCATCCTATCCTAGCCATCCATCTTCAACCATCTAATGAAATCCTAGCCCTCCAATCCATCCTAGAACTAGTATAAATACCCCCTACCTTCATGCATACTACACAAAAAAATAATTGAAAGGAAGAAATTATATAGGAGAGATATACATTAGGGAGTATAAGAGTGAGTGTGAGAATTGTGTGTGCCAAGCAAGGAGGCCGGCCCATCATCAAGCACAAGGAGAGCATCGGGTTTGCTCCAAGGAACAAGAAGGGGAGCTTTTGCAACACTATCTTGGAGGAGAAGGCTACTCTCTTGCATTCTAGGAGACTGTAGGAGCTTTTATTTTGTTTTTCTCCAAAGAGGTGGGTGTTTCTCATGCTTCGAAATTAGAAATCATGCTAGGAATAAATTGAGTAATTCTTAAAGAGCAACTAGTTGAAATTAAATTCATGTTTACCTAATTAGAGAGGAATTGATAATCTAGTAGATGTGTGTTAAAATGGTAATTAATTTTGAATGTAAGTGGATGTTTCTCGTACTTCTCGAAGTAGACATGATGCTAAGTATGATTTTAATGAAATTATATGAATGAACTAGTGAGAAATGGGAACCATGCTTGTTTAATTGAAAAGTATAGTGGTAATTTAGAGAATAGTTGATGGATTGATTGCTAATGAATAATTGTTAATTAATATGTTAGAAATCTCCATGTTGTTGTGCTACATGAATGCTATGGTAAATAATAATAATTAAAAAAAGAATGTATTTGTAAACAATTGATTGAATGCATCATGTGTAATTAATTGACAAAAAATAGATTTTTATTTTGTAGAAAGATGAGATTTTTGTGTTCTAAAAATATGGTAGGTTGTCAATAAGAAAGAAAACAAAAAAAGTAGCGATTTGTGGAAGCCTAACTCTAAATTTTGAAGAAATGTGCTATTGTTCTCAATGTCGAAATTATGGACATGGAACACAAATTAGGACTAAAATACATGTTTTATAAAGCAAATAATATTTATAAAATTACTGGTTTACAGAGGATTTATGTATAATAAATTCTAGAAAAATTTGCTTTCAAAAGAGATGAAAAAGAAACAAATTTTTGTGAGAATTCATGAAATATAGATATAAACAGAGAGCTAATTCAAACCTAATTAAATCCCTTTCAAAACGATATGGTCACTTAGACCAATTGGTCGGAAGAGTTCCAATTGCTATAGTAGCGGGGGCCTAATCATTGGTCTCGGGTTCGATACTGAGAATGGAGCTTTTCGTTTTTATTTTTTTGGCAAAAATCCGAAGTACTGAAAGTGGATACATAGGGATAATAACCCCTCTCATATCGCTTCGGTGACTTGGCGCAGTGGTCTTGGGCGCTGTTGTTTGGGCCGCTGGTTGTGGGTTCGAATCCGGATGGGGTTTTGGGTTTAAAAAATGTTTTTTTGGAAATTTAATATTATTTTGAGTTTTAAAATAGATTAAAATTCAAGGAAAATAGGGAAAAATTACTGAAATTATTTGGACTTTATGAGAAAACTTGTGTAACTTTTGATAAAGCGTAATTGAGAAATTGAGGCTATTTGTAAGAAAGGCCTTCTTTTGAAAAAAAAAATGAATTGTCTTTTGAAATAAAGGAAAAATAAATGAGTTATTTTTTAAAGAGTTTTAAAATGAAAATTAGTAATGAGGAATTCGAAAACCTTGCTTTGTGTGATTAATAGAACTTATAAATCGTGATTTTAGTACGGATTGAAATGAGAATAAGAGATTCGTGGAATAAATGAACTATTGAATACTACTAGTTGAAACTTATTATTTTTCACATAAATTGTGCATGGAATTGAAATATCGAATGTGATGAGTTATGAAAGATGTGGATACATGAATACTATGCTTATGAAATGTGAATTGTGATTAATCATTAAAAGACTTTATGAGTATGAAAAGCTCGATGTTGTAATTATGAGTTGAAATTGAGAACTAGGGTGTAGTTAAGCCTTATACTGGCAATAAAAGAATTGTGGAAATGATATTCGAGATGAAAAGACCAAGATTTGGGTCATGTGAAATAAATGAATAAGTCCGGTGTAGTGGGTGCGCTAACCCTAAGGGATTGATTTTATTCATGATTCAATAGGACTAATGATTTGATACATAGTTGAAATGTGATAAAAGTAAGAGAAAAATATTGAGTATGAGGGCCATTGGATTGGCGGCGTGAGAGTATTCACAGGATGTCCCATGATGCGTCATGATAGGGCGTGGATGCTGCTCCAGAGTACCGTTCCGGTGATGATGCTCGTAGGGTGTTTGATGACTGTGGGTGATATCATGTATATGGTAGGAGCTGAATCACCATAGGATGCCTGCATGATGAGTCATGTGTCAGTGCGTTGGGATTCCCTCCAAGGTGCCTAGACATGAGTTCGTAAGTCATAAAACATCTAGAATACTTACCGTAGTTACAGTAGTAGATTAAGTCATGACGAGGGATTGAATCCTACAAGATAAAGAACGGTTAAGGGCTCACCCTCGGACCTATGTAGTATGGCCTGCATAGACTCTGAACAAGTACGCATTAGTGTCATGTAATACAAATAATTGCATTAAGGACTAAGTGCACATTCACAACACGACATCAATAGGATAGTCCCTTTAGCTTTGTTTGTGAAAAAGTTTGTGGTTTGCTAAGTATGGAAAATCGTTATACTGTTTCCGGCATAGAGAGAATGGCCGTGTATAATATTTCGTTAGTTGAATGAACTGACATGCCCACAGTTTTATATGCAGGGTAAAGATGCTCGACAAATTGAAGTTTAGATGCTGCTCAAGGATTGATTCAAATTGTTGTTTTAAGTAATTATTGTATAATTGCTTCCACTGTAATAATGTAAAGGTGTAATGTAACTCTGATGTAAGAAATGTTTTTATTTCCTTGTAAAATTATACGAAAGAAGTGTAAAGATCCTGTGGAACTTCGAATTTAGTTGTATTTTGGAATTCCGGGTGTTACAAAGTGGTATCAGAGCTACGCTTCCAAGTAGTACAAGTTTATAAGGAACGACACCCTAGAAGTGGACATTAGAGTGTGTGTTGAGTCTAGAGATTTAAATGTAAGTCACTTACATTTGTGTTGCTCTATGATTTATGCTTCTTCTTCTCTATCTTTAAGATGGTGAACCACTTTGACCCAGCTGGAGATGACAATTGGCACATCAATGAGGAAGATTACTAACCCGGACAAGCTGATTCAGATGAGGAGGATCCCGAAGAAGTTGAAGAGGAATGGGCTGAGTCCCGAGAGATAACTCCACCTCCGAATTCATCTGATGATTCTTTTGACGAAAAAAACAGTTTCCGGTAATCTCATTGTGTCTCTTCAGAGGCAGGTAGAGACTCTACGGGAGAGAGTTGGACTACTGGAGGCCCAGTTGGCAAAGCACAAGGATGATATTGCAGTTCTCAGTCATCGTGTTTGGAAACTCGAGAAGAGAAAAAACATGACCGATGTAAAGGAGGAAGTGGAGGAACTACGGGGAGAGTTTCATGAAGCCAAGAGGAACCGTAGGAGTTAGACTGTTGTATCTTCTACTGCTTTCATTTGATGTCAAAAATGTTTTAAATTCGAATGTATAAAATTTGAAATTTAATGAAATGAAAAGTTGATTTAAAATCCATGTTTATACTTCGAATTTAATGGATCTTTTGCATCAGAATATGGCAAGAAGAGGAGCTCGAAATGGGGAAGGTCTGGACTTGGAAACGGAGCTAGCGAGGGTCTATCAGACACTCAATGCTGTTGCCATGAATCAGAATCAAGGAAGGGTGCCTGCGAATCTAGTACCCGAAGCAATCAAACTCATGGAATCATTGAAACGGATGAAACCACCGGTGTTTGAAGAAAAGTTAGACCCTGACGCGGCTAACAATTGGATCCGACAGGTAGAGACTATCTTCGAAATCTTGGAGACTCCGGAGGGCAGCAAGGTAAAGTTGGCGACACTGCAATTCGAGAAGGATGCGGCTGTATGGTTGCAGTCGATGAAGCGGACAATGGGAGACTTGGTTCTTGGATGGGAGGAATTCTTGGAGGAATTATGCAGTCATTATTTTTCCTCGGACGTCCAGGAGAAGAGGGCATGGAGTTTTTGTCGCTGCAGCAGGGCAGCATGTCGGTTAGGGTGTATGAGACCAGATTCACACAGCTCTCAAGCTATGCTCTCGAATTGGTGATGGATGAGGCAAAGAAGGCTCGAAAGTCTGAGCATGGTTTGAGGCCAAGTTTCAGATCCAGGATGATACCCCTCAGTATAAGGAGGTTCGACAAGCTGGTCAAACGAGCGGCAACCACAGAGGCGGACATGGAGCAATTCCATGCTGTTCAGAATCGGAGGAACAACTGGAATGCGGGGAAGAGGCCCGTAGTTGCTAGCAATGTCAGGGGACAGCCACCGGTTCAAAGGTTCAAGCCTACGGGTGCGAACGCTATTCAAGTGGCAGGAAGACCCGAGAATACTTGGGTGAGACCTCCAGTGACTTGTTTCAACTGTGGAGAGACAGGCCACTACAAGTCTCATTGCCCCAAACTGCAGGATGTCGTCCGTAATGGGCCAACTTAGCAGACTGGGAAGAAGTCGTACCAGTAGGGGCGAGTATTTGCTTTGACTGAAGCTGACGCTGATGAGGTGGATCACGTCAACACTGGTACGAGGGAGGATGTTTAGAGTGTTTTCTGTTATCTCTTTTCCCGTTAATTAGTATACTGTTATATAACGAGTGTGTGTTATGTAACAGGAGAACTTTATTTGAATGGAAAGAAAGCTGTTGTTTTGTTCGATACTGGGTCTTCTCATACTTTTGTATCACCTAAATTTGCTAAAGTTCTGGGAGTCGAACCGAAGATATTTCCAGGCAAGGTTTTAGCAGTAGCTACTCCGTCAGAGGAGACTCTAACCACTGATCGGTACTATGCAGACTGCGAGATCGTGATTGGAAATAGAATTTTTGGGATCGACCTGATCGAGTTGAATGTTTTGGGAGTTGATGTTATCATTGGCATTGATTGGATGTCAATGTACAGTGCGAGCATCGAGTGCAAGACCAAGACAGTGACAGTGAAGGCTCCAGGTGGACCTGAAGTCACTTTCCAAGGAAAAAGGAGATGTTCTGGTCTGGTGGCAGCTATCTGCAAGAGGGATGTTCCTATAGAGGTGCAGCAAATTCCTGTTGTTCGGGATTATCCGACTGTGTTCTTGAAAGATTTGCCTGGGTTACCCTCGCATCGTGATGTGGAGTTCAGCATCACTATTCGCCAGGGAGTGCACCTATTTCCAAGGCACCGTATAGGATGGCGCTTGTGGAGCAGGATGAGATCAAATGGCAGATTGAGGAACTGTTGGAGAAAGGCTTTATTCAACCGAGTGCGTCGCCTTGGGGAGCGCCGGTGCTTTTGGTAAAGAAGAAGGATGGTTTGATGAGGATGTGCATCGATTACCGAGAGCTGAATAAGGTCACTATTCAGAATAAATATCCAATTCCACGAATTGATGACTTGTTCGATCGTCTACAAGGAGCAGCTGTTTTCTCCAAAATAGATATTCGATCAGGATATCATCAAGTTCGAGTGAAAGCTGAAGACGTGCATAAGACTGCGCTCAGAACTCGACACGGGCATTACGAATTCTTAGTTATGCCGTTTGGAGTGACAAATGCGCCTGCAATCTTTATGGACATGATGAACAGAGTTCTAAGGCCGTTCATTAATTCTTTCGTCGCGGTGTTTATCGACGATATTCTTTTGTACTCCAAGTCGGAGGAGGAGCACACGGAGCATCTGGCAGCAGTTTTGAGGAAGCTTCAGGAGCATGAGTTGTATGCCAAGTTATCCAAGTGCGATTTTTGAAAATCTGATGTGGCATTCCTAGGTCACATCCTTTCTAAAGAGGGAGTGGCAACTGATCCTCAGAAGATAGAGGCAATGAGAGATTGGGCAAGACCTACCACAGTGAAGGAAATTAGGAGTTTCCTTGGGCTAACTGGATATTATAGGAGATTCATCTAGGGCTACGCTCAGATAGCCGTGCCGCTTACTGGTCTGACCAAGAAGAATGTAAATTTCAAGTCGACTGAACAGTGCGAGGCAAGCTTTCAGGAATTGAAAGAGAGGCTGACTATTACACCCATTTTGGCTTTGCCTAGAGCAGGTGTTGAGTATAATGTTTATAGCGATGCTTCACATCGTGGGCTTGGTTGTGTCTTAATACAAGAAGGGAAAGTAATCGCTTATGAGTCTAGGAAACTAAGACCGCATGAGAAGAATTATCCGACTCATGATCTGGAGTTGGCTGCGATTATCTTCGCCTTAAAGCAATGGAGACATTATGTGTACGGTGAGAAGCTGAACATGTACACAGACCATAAAAGCTTGAAGTACATCTATCAGCAGAAGGATTTGAACCTGAGGCAAAGGAGATGGCTGGAGGTACTTGAGGACATTCGTCCAGAGATTAAGTATCACCCTGGGAAGGCTAATGTTGTTGCTGATACACTTAGTCGCAAGAGCAGTCTGGCGAGTTTGATTACAACTCAGAGGCAGCTGGCAAAGGAGTTGGATCAGGCTTGTATTGAAGTTGTTCTGCAAGGCTTGGTATCATCTTCAGCCCAGTTGAGGCTTCAACCGACGCTGAACGAAAGGATCATTGTAATTCAGAAGGAAGACGCAGAGATTCAGAAGATGAAGGAGCAGGTTGGTGCTGGCAAGTTGCCCGATCTCCAGATCAGGGATGAAGTGCTGTGGTTTGGCGAGAGGCTGTGTGTTCCGGATCAGTCGGACTTGAAAGAAAGTATCCTTTAGGAGGCACATACTACTCTTTTGTCTGTACATCCCGGGAGTACCAAGATGTACAAGGACATTAAACCGCATTTCTGGTGGTCAGGATTGAAGCGGAGTGTGGTTGAATTTGTGTCGAGGTGTGAGATTTGTCAGCAAGTCAAAGCCGAGAATCAGAAACCCGGAGGTCTATTGCAACGGTTACCTATTCCGGAATGGAAGTGAGATAACATCAGTATGAATTTCATCATGGGTTTGCCTAAGAGTCCTAAAGGCAATGATGCGATTTGGGTCATAGTCGATCGACTAACCAAATCCGCTCACTTCTTGGCGGTGAAACTCACTGCTTCGATGGACAAGTTGGCTGAGATGTATGTTGGTGAGATCGTCGGGCTTCATGGTGTTCCGCTAACCATTGTGTCTGATCGAGATGCGTGGTTTACTTCGCATTTCTGAAGGAGTCTTCAGACAGCTTTGGGTACCAAGACGGACTTCAGCACTGCTTTTCATCCCGAGACCGATGGGCAGATCGAGAGAGTCAACCGTATTCTTGAGAACATGCTTCGGTGCTGTGTACTAGACTTTGGAGGTAGTTGGGAAAGGCATTTACCTTTGGTGGAGTTTGCCTACAACAACAGTTTTCAGACTAGCATTGGGATGGCACCGTACGAAGCTTTGTATGGCAGGAAGTGCAGGACGCCTGTCTGTTTGTTCGAAGTTGGGGAGCGTCAGATGTTCGGGCCTGAGACTGTGCAGCAGACCTCTGAAAAGATTGATCTGATCAGGAAGAGGTTGGTGGATGCTCAGAGTAGGCAGAAGAGCTATGCAGACAACCGGATGAGGGACATTGAGTTTGAGGTTGGTGACTTTGTCTTTCTGAAGGTATCGCCCAGCAAAGGCGTGACCTGATTCGGCAAGGGTGGAAAGTTAGCCCCGAGGTTCATAGGCCCGTATAAGATATTGAAAAGGATCGGGAAAACTGCTTACCAGCTTGAGTTACCGGAAGAGTTGTCTCAGGTGCACAATGTCTTTCATGTGTCTATGTTGAGAGGTTACATTCCAGATCCAAGTCATCATTTGCCCAAAGTGCCAAAGGGTTTGTAGTTGCTTCTGTGTTACATTGAGCTTCCAGTTGAGATTGTTGATCGTCGGGAGAAAGTCTTGAGGAATAAGACGATACTGATGGTCAAGGTAATCTGGAGAAACCAGTTGGTTGAAGAGGCTACTTGGAAATCTGAGGAGAGGATGATGAAGGATCATCCTGAGCTCTTTGTTTGATTGTATTTTCTTACTGTGTTTTTTTCTCACACTCTTTAATTGTAGTTCCGGGGACGGAACTATTCTAATGAGGGAGTGGTGTAATACCCGAAACTTTCATTTTAATAAAAATGTTTATTTTCACGTGTTGTGCACGTGCAAAATTTCGTATGTATATATATATTTTTCATAAAAATTTCATTTTTTGTAGTATGAACAATTATTTCTTTCTTTTCCTTTATTTTTCTAAAAAGCCTATTTTGTAAAGCCTAAAACATTGTTTTCTTATTTTGAGCCCACTTTAATAATTAAATATTTTATTATTTAGCCCATAAGCCTAAGCCCACTATTTGTGAAGCTCACAAACTTAATTAATCCTTTAAATTGTCACAACTTGTCATGTAGGCACAAATGGTGAACTGATTAATTAAATTTGTACAAATTTTAAATAGGTGGATACTAGAAGGGCACGTGCATGCACGTAGTGTGCTTTACACACCTTGGAGACCGGGTTATGCATAAAGAGAGATGGGAGAGTGGGTGTGTGTGCATGGGTGGTTATTTATTTATGGGTGGTTGCTACAATTTCCCATCCTATCCTAGCCATCCATCTCTAACCATCTAATGAAATCCTAGCCCTCCAATCCATCCTAGAACTAGTATAAATACCCCCTACCTTCATGCATACTACACAAAAAATTAATTGAAAGGAAGAAATTATATAGGAGATAAATAAATTAGGGAGTATAAGAGTGAGTCTGAGAATTGTGTGTCCCAAGCAAGGAGGCTGGCCCATCATCAAGCACAAGGAGAGCATCGGGTTTGCACCAAGGAACAAGAAGGAGAGCTTTTTCAACACAATCTAGGAGGAGAAGGTTGCTCTCTTGCATTCTCGGAGACTCTAGGAGCTTTTATTTCATTTTTCTCCAAAGAGGTGGGTGTTTCTCATCCTTCTAAATTAGAAATCATGCTAGGAATAAATTGAGCAATTATTAAAGAGCAACTAGTTGAAATTAAATTCATGTTTGCCGAATTAGAGAGGAATTGATAATCTAGTAGATGTGTGTTAAAATGGTTGCTAGATTAATTAATTATGAATGAAAGTGGATGTTTCTCGTACTTCTTGAAGTAGACATCATGCTAGGTATGATTTTAATAAAATTATATGAATTAACTACTGAGAAATGGGAACCATGCTTGTTTAATTGAAAAGTAGAGTGGTAATTTAGAGAATAGTTGACGGATTGATTGCTAATGAATAATTGTTAATTAATATGTTAGAAATCTCCATGTTGTTGTGCTACATGAATGCTATGGTAAATAATAATAATAATAAAAAGATTGTATTTGCAAACAATTGATTGAATGCATCATGTGTAAGTAGTTGACAAAATATAGATTTTTATTTTGTAGAAAGATGAGATTTTTGTGTTCTAAAAATATGGTAGAATGTCAATAAGAAAGAGAACAAAAAAAGTAGTAATTTGTGGAAGCCTAACTCTAAATTTTGAAGAAATATGCTATTGTTCTCAATGTCAAAATTATGGACATGGAACACAAATTAGGACTAAAATACATGTTTTGTAAAGCAAATAATATTTATAAAATTACTGCTTTACTGAGGATTTATGTATAATAAATTCTAGAAAAATTTGGTTTCAAAAGAGATGAAAAAGTAACAAATTATTGTGAGAATTCATGAAATATAGATATAAACAGAGAGCTAATTCAAACCTAATTAAATCCCTTTCAAAACGATATGATCGCTTAGACCAATTGGTCGGAAGAGTTCCAACCGCTATAGTAGCGGGGGCCTAATCAGTGGTCTCGGGTTCGATACTGAGAATGGAGCTTTTTGTTTTTATTTTTTTTGGCAAAAATCCGAAGTACTGAAAGTGGATACATAAGGATAATAACCCCTCTCATATCGCTTCGGTGACTTGGCGCAGTGGTCTTGGGCGCTGTTGTTTGGGCCGCTGGTTGTGGATTCGAATCCGGATAAGGTTTAGGGTTTAAAAAATGTTTTTTTTGGAAATTTAATATTATTTTGAGTTTTAAAATAGATTAAAGTTCAAGGAAAATAGGGAAAAAATTATTGAAATTATTTGGACTTTATGAGAAAAACTTGTGTAACTTTTGATAAAGCGTAATTGAGAAATTGAGGCTATTTGTAAGAAAGGCCTTCTTTTGAAATTTTTTTTTGAATTGTCTTTTGAAATAAAGGAAAAATAAATTAGATATTTTTTAAAGAGTTTTAAAATGAGAATTAGTAATGAGGAATTCGAAAACCTTGCTTTGTGTGCGGATTGAAATGAGAATAAGAGATTTAAAACAAATCACGATTTAATAGAACTTATAAATCGTGATTTTAGTGCGGATTGAAATGAGAATAAGAGATTCGTGGAATAAGTGAACTATTGAATACTACTAGTTGAAACTTATTATTTTTCGCATAAATTGTGTATGGAATTGAAATATCGAATGTGATGAGTTATGAAATATGTGGATACATGAATACTATGCTTATGAAATGTGAAATGTGGTTAATCATGAAAAGACTTTATGAGTATGAAAAGCTCGATGTTGTAATTATGAGTAGAAATTGAGAACTAGGGTGTAGCTAAGCCTTATACCGGGAATAAAAGAATTGTGGAAATGATATTCGAGATGAAAAAACCAAGGTTTGGGTCATGTTAAATAAATGAATAAGACTGGTATAGTGGGAGTGCTAACCCTAAGGGATTGATTTTATTCATGATTCAATTGGACAAAGGATTAGATACATAGTGAAGATGTGATGAAAGTAAGGGAAAAACATTGAGTATCGGGGCCCTTGGATTGGTGGCATAAGAGTATTCACAGGATGTCCCATGATGCGTCATGATAGGACGTGGATACTGCTCCAGAGTACCGTCTCGGTGCCGACGCTCGTGGGGTGTTTAACGACTGCGGGTGGTGTCATGTATATGGTAGGAGCTGAATCACCACAGGATGCCTGCATGATGAGTCATGTGTCAGTGCGTTGGGATTTCCTCCAAGGTGCCTAGACTTGAGTTCGTAAGTCATAAAATATATAGGATACTTACCGTAGTTACAGTAGTAGATTAAGTCATGACGAGGGATTAAACCCTACAAGATGAAGAACGGTTAAGGGCTTGCCCTCGAGCCTATGTAGTATGGGCTGCATAGACTCTGAACAAGTACACATTAGTGTCATGTAATACAAATAATTGCATTAAGGACTAAGTGCACATTCACAACACGACATCAATAGGATAGTCCCTTTAGCTTTGTTTGTGAACAAGTTTGTGGTTTGCTAAGTATGGAGAATCGTTATACTGTTTTCGGCACAGAAAGAATGGCCATGTATAATATTTCGTCAGTTGAATGAACTGACGCGCCCACAGTTTTACATGCAGGGTAAAGATGCTTGACAAATTGAAGTTTACATGCTGCTCAAGGATTGATTCAAATTGTTGTTTTATGTAATTACTGTATAATTGATTCCGCCGTAATAATGTAAAGGTGTAATGTAATTCTGATGTAAGAAATATTTTTATTTCCTTGTAAAATTGTACGAAAGAAGTGTAAATATCCTATGGAACTTCGAATTTAGTTGTATTTTGGAATTCGGGGTGTTACACGAGTATCAAGTAATCACGTGTCAAGTATCAAGTATCAAGTAGGATCTATGGAACCCCTCCTAGTACCCCTCTCCTGTGGGAAAGCATGTAGTCGGGTAAACATGTGGGAAACACGGGCTCCCTTCCAAGTACACATTTCTGTATTTTCCACTACTAGATCTTTCCCTTTAACCCGGCTTGATTTCTTGTTATTATTATTAAAGCAAGCATGAACGTGCACAAATAAGGCATGATAACAAGGCAAGAAACAAGGGACAAGTTCATGTTGGATAAAAGACATGAACGGGGGACAAACAACTCATAATAGACTAGGACAACGCGACTTTCAATTCTGGACAACAAGACACTACTGCACCAAATCTGATATTCCCATTGCCACAAGAATGCAACCTGGATCCGTCAGAAAATATAGAAACTAGACTCAGCCGAATCTAGTGCATATACACAAGTCATATAACAACTACAGTAATAAGGTTCAAAACAGAATTTTATACAGAATTCATGTTCACCCAGAAATAGCAAAGTTGTATTTATCAGCATGAAAATAGCATAAAAAGTAACTGATTAAATCTAAGAAAAATCTGAAAAATTCCCTAGCATTTCTAGTATCAGCAAATAAAATTTCATAATATTCTACTATAGATAACATAGTCGAATAAATTCGAAAACAGAAAGATACAGCAAGTTTATGAATATGAAATTTTAGACACAGCAGTACTAAAACAGTGGTAGATCACAAAGTATAACTCGAAATCCAAATCCGTCAAAAGGATAGTAAAATAGACAAATCAGGCTATATTTCATACACAAAGTTTCAATCAAAAGTAACTGGAAACAAGTTGAAAATAAAGGTTTCCACCGAACAGCATGCAGTTTGGAAATATATTGGTTTGTTCACAAGCATGAAATAAATTATAAAATTCATTAAATAAATCTACAAAAATTAGGGGTTGATCCCAGTTAGGCCTAGTCATACCCAGAAAAATATTGAATCCAAATTTCACTTTTAACACCAGTTTTAAAATAAATAATCATAAAGCAAACTCATAAAACAGAATCTGGAATTTTCGACACAGCTGCTGTTAAACAGAAATAACTCATACATCACAAATTGAAACAGAGATCTGTTGAAAGTTATGAAAAATAGACAACGAGGCCAATGAATCATATTCACAATATAATTCAATTTACTTACCTTAACTAGGTCTAAAATACCAAACCAAAATAGGGCAGCAGCAAAGCGAAATCTCTTTTCATGCATTTCATCAAACAACTCATATGCAATAAATCTAAATTAGAATATAATGCAAAACATGGTATATTAGATATTCAAAACAATATGGTATGGGTATTTAACAAGTCTACTGCAAGATAACACAACTAATACACCAAGCATGCAACAAATACACCACATATCATAGATCACGAAGAACATACATACATGCATCAAGAGTCTATCTAGATCTAGTTTATTTTCATGTAGTGTGTGTGACAACTATGATGATGGATCAAGACTACGGATGGATCAAACAACGAGATCAAGATAGACTCTGATCAACGACAGATAATGAAGAGTCTTCTAGATACTTTCACTATTCCTCCATACATAACCCACTTCAATCATTTTTTTTGGCACGGTCACTTTCTAAACTTTCCCAACTCATTATTTTAGATCCATTGAAATTAGTAGTTTTTAAAATGAGAATAGGAAGACAATTATTTTAAACTACGATGGATGTGCTTGGACAACAAGTTAGGTTAACTAAAGTTTATTTTAAAGTGGAGGTAGAGGTTCGCTAACTTCAGTTATTAAACCTCTAGATAAACCAAAATTTTTTAACTCTATTTCTTTTTGGGGTTTGAGAAGCAAACTATAGTTGACTTAATGTCATATGTTAGAGAGAAAGAGAGCAAAGTTTAACAAAGTTTAGATAAATTAGGGTTGAAAGGATTTGAGCCAAAAGGTCTCCCTAACAATCCAAATTTAAGAAAACTAAATTCTAGAAAATAACTCGACAAAACTCCACTATCCTAACATAACTCTATTCCAAGACATTCTTAAATTTGAGCTATGGTGATGCAGTATGCTTGAAAAGCCAGTTGTAACTTCGTTATCTGGAAGAAATTACTTAAAGCTCCTAGAGTTAAGAAGACCATGTCATGTTCAACAACACTAGCTCCCACTTGCTCGTAGGAATGATAGTTTGAGTACAAAACCCATAAAGTAATAGGATGGATCTCTAGTGAAAAGATTTGATGGGATAGTTGGCAATCGAGATGTAGCAAGAGTCTAGTTACTAAGAGATCATCATGGCGATATTTTAATTGAGAAAGTTGCTAAAGATAAAGGGACCTTCCGAAAATGGTATTGAAAACCGATTTAGTGGAAAATAATTATTATTCTTACTTTTATTTCTCTACTGTATACATCTATATATAAGAATTACATTTTTGGAGAAAAAAAAGGAGATTGAGAGAAGATTGGGGAGATGAGAGATTTGGGAAATATGTTTCAATAGATTAGGAAACAGAATATACAATTACTATATTTCAACACTCCCCCTCAAGTTGGTGCATAGATATTGAAAAATACCCAGCTTGTCAACAAATTTCAATAAGAGCCAATTCGAAACTGCCTTGGTTAGGATATCTGCGAGCTAATCTTCTAACTTCACTTTCGATATCTCAATGACTTTCTCATCTATTTTTTCTTCGATGAAGAATTTGTCCACCTCTACATGTTTCTTTCTATCATGCTGAACCGGGTTAGCAGTAATATCACACGCTGCTTGACTACCACAATACACTTTCATATGTTCATTCGGACCATAGCCTAAGTCCTGCAATAAGAGTTTCAGCCATAAAGCTTCTGTTATACTTAAAGTTACTCTGCGATACTCAGCCTCTACACTAGAGCGCGCAACAACATTTTGCTTCTTGCTCCTCCATGTAACTAAATTTCCTTCAACAAAGGTGAAGTATCCTAAAGTGGAGCGCCTATCAATTATAGATCCTACCTAATCAGTATCAGTGTATGCCTCAACCTTCAAGTGACCATGTTTCGCAAATAAGGCCGTTCTTCCCGGAGCAGACTTAATATATCTCATAATTCTCATCACCGCATCCATATATTGTTCCCGAGGTGCATGCATAAACTGACTTACCATACTTAAAGCATATGAAAAATCTAGTCGTGTATGTGCAAGATACATCAGCCGTCCAACCAATCTCTGATATCTTTCCTTATCACAAGGTACATGATCCGCTTCGTTGCACTGTTTCGGTCCTTCTTCTAACAGTGTACTAATCAGTTGACAAGCGAACATTCCAGTTTCCTTTAATAAATCAAGCGCATACTTTCTTTGAGACAAAAATATCTCCTTTCTTGAGCGAGAAACTTCAATACTAAAGAAGTATCTCAAAGAGCCAAGATCTTTCATTTCGAACTCTTGTGACAAGTAGTTCTTTAATGCCTTCATCTCCTCAGGATCATCACCAGTTACTATCATATCATCCACATAAATAATGAGAGCAGTAATTTTACCTTCTTCCTTTTTTAGGAACAGAGTATGATCTGAATTACTCTGATAATATCCGAATGTCCTCATTGATTTTGTAAATCTCCCAAACCAAGCTTTTGGCGACTGCTTAAGTCCATACAATGCTTTCTTCAAACAACAAACTTTATTGCTATGTTTGACTGGTCTGTTCGACCCTAGTGTAAGATCCATATAAACCTCTTTTGTCAATTCCCCATGCAAAAATGCATTCTTCACATCAAATTACTCCAACAACCAGTCAAGATTTGTAGCAAGTGACAATAGGACTCGAACAGTATTGAATTTTGCCACAAGTGCGAATGTATTTTCATAATCAATTCCATACGTTTGAGTGTATCCTTTGCAAACCAGCCTTGCTTTGTATCGCTCTATTGAACCATCAGATTTATATTTCACCGTATAAACCTATCTGCATCCTGCTGGCTTCTTCCCTGCTGGCAGCTCGACTATCTCCCAAGTCTCTTTCTTTTTCAAGGACTTCATCTCCTCATCCATAGCTGCTTTTCACCTTGGACCATTAAGGGCTTCCTGAACACCGTTAGGAATAGATACATTAGATAATTGATTTACAAATGACTTATTTGATTCCTACAAGTGGTGAGTGGATACACAATTACTCATGAGATATTTGACATTACTAGTGGGATCAGGTTCATAAGTAGATTTTGGAATACCTCTATTAGTACGGTACGAGATTTCTCTTCTAGGAGCTTCGGACAATGATGACGATTGATTTTAGGATTTTGACGGTTCACTCTCACTGAAATTTGGTATTGGTTGCAATTCTTCAAGAGGGTCTTCTTCCCGTGGTTGCACTTCTTCATGAGGGTCTTCCTCCTTTCCCAGGTCTTCATTCAAGTGTTTGTCATTATTTGTATCTAGTTGTTTGTTCTGACTGGTAATTACTTCATCTTACCCAAGAGTCTGAACTTCACTAACCTCTTCATCATACCCAAGACTCTGAACTTCACTTCGGTACTCCCCCTGAAGTTTAATCATAGAAGAAGAAAAATACATCTCATCTTCATGGAACACAACATCCATAGTCACAAACATCCTTTGAGTTGGTGGGTGATAGCACTAATACCCTTTCTTATCCTGTGCATATGCCATGAAAACACAGCAGACAGCTCGAGAAGTTAGCTTATTACGTTCATGTTGATGAAGATGAACAAATGCAACACACTCAAACACACGAGGAGGCAAGTTGATGACTTTTGGTGCATTTACAGCTTCAGTTAATGCTTGAAATAGTGTGAGGAAGTTTAGGATACTAGAGGGAATTCGGTTGGTTAAGTAAGCAGCAGAAGCAAGGGCTTCTGCCCAATAAATGAGTAGCATATTTCCATGGATGAGAGAAGCACGGACCACCTCAAACAAGTGTCTATTTTTTCTTTCTACAACCCCATTCTGTTGATGTGTATATGGGCATGTAGTCTGGTGAACAATTCCGTGATCCACCAAATATTGTTGCAGATTCAAACTCAGGTACTCTCCACCATTATCACTCCTAAGAACTTGAATCTATGATTTATACTTCATAACATACTTGTGAAATTTCTGAAACAAGCCACTAACTTCACTTTTCGACTGCATCAAACAAATCCAGGTCATACGAGTACAATCATCAATAAATATCAGAAACCATTTGGCTCCTCCAAATGTAGTGGTTTTGGATGGACCCCAGACATTAGAATGAATAATCATAAATGGAAGAGTGCTTCTATTTGGACTTGGAGGAAAAGAGACACGGTAACCTTTTGCGAGTTCACACACATTACATCGAAAGAAATATCCAACTTCAAAAATAAACTTGGAAAAAATTTCATCAAATAACCAAAAGAAGTATGCCCTAGACGTCGATGCCACATCCAAATATCTGATTTCTTCTTATCATCTTCGAATCCTTCCACACTTAGAGCTTGAGTCAACTTGCTTGAACTTTCAGATTCTAAATCCAGGTAATAGAGCTTCCCGTGTCTAACCCCATAACCAATCGTCTTGCGAGTCCGAATATCCTTAAACACACAATGTGAAGACCAAAAGACTACAATACAATGTAAGACAGTAGTTATTTGAGCAACATATAATAGGTTAAAATTCAAGAATGGCACAACTTGGGCAGTATCTAAGGTTAGGTTGTTTGTGAGAGGTAAGGTACCCTCGCCAGTAACAGTGGCAGGATCACCAATGGCAGTGGACACAGTTGGTTTGGTGAATGGTTGAAAATTTTGAACTTGTCTAGAATCAAAAGTCATAGGTCGGTAGCACCCGAATCAATTATCCATGCATTATTCATAACAGAGGCAAAAATATTAAATACCTTACCATCATTACCTGCAGCTGTAACTAATATAGAGGCGAGTCCAATACTCTTCTCAGCTCCCTCAGTTTTTCCCATGGTAGCAGCACAAGAAAACAACAGATCTAATCTTCAGCAACCAATAGCAAAATGACATAACTTGGCCAAGAACAACAGCTGGCAACACAACAAACAGCACCCTTCGATAGAATAACTCCTTTTAGATCCGATCTGGATCAAATCCAAGAGCCCGTACACCAAACAACAACAACAACTCAACAGAGCAATTCTTCAATAAAAAATCAGATATGAATAGAATAGATCTGAATCATCAAATAGTGATGACCACGACCACGATGGTGAGTGGTGGAGAAAGGGGATCGGGGTCGACAGCAGGAGATCGGGGTCGACGGCGGGACTGGAATCAGGGATGATGAACAGATTGGGATCAGGGACAACGAGATCATAGTCGGCAGGATCAGAGTCAACGGGTTCAGGGTCGACAACATATTAGGAGATTTCAGGTGTTGGCGATGGGAGACGGTAGGAGACGGTAGGAGACGATGGCGATTGGTTTGCAGATTGATGGTAGGAAAGATCTGATCGACGGTAGGAGACTCTGGCAATGGGTTTGCAGATCGGTGGTCGGGATCTACTTCGGGAGGCACGATGGCAATGACTTTGTGCGGCGGCGAGGGCTTTCGATGGTGACGACAATGATGGCGTTCGATGGCAGCAACTTCAACAGTGATGGGCGGCGGGTTATGTCGATGATGTCGATGAGATGAAGTTGGGGTTTCGGGTTTCGGGTTTCGGGTTCGGGTTTGGATCTGGATTCGAAGTTGGGGCAGAGGTTGGTGATCGGTGAGGCTGAACATGGCCTTTTCTTCTTCCTCTTCTTCAGGTAGCCTAAAATATTTTAGGCTCTGATACCATATTGAAAACAGATTTAGTGGAAAATAATTATTATTCTTTTTTTTATTTCTCTACTGTATACATCTATATATGATAATTACATTCTTGGAGAAGAAGAAAGGAGATTGAGAGAAGATTGGAGAGATAAGAGATTTGGGAAATCTGTTTCCTATATATTAGGAAACAGAATATACAATTACTATATTTCAACAAATGGTTGAGGCTTTGTGGTTAACATGGGAAGATGAGCGTAGAAGAGAGTAACAAAGAGAACTCTTTTCTCCTATAAGGGATTAATATGAGGAATTAATCAACTATATTATATTTCGTATCTCTTTAGAGCATCTGTAGTCGTTGGCTATTTTTTCCAAATTTTTCAAAATTTGGCAAAAGTAGCGCTACAGTCGTTGGCCATTTACCCAAAAGTTGGGTTTCGTATGAACAGTGGTCGGCTATATTTTGGAGACGAAATGGCAATTTCTAAAATATAGCTAACAAAATATGATTTATCGTCTGTTTGATCGGACGAAAAATTATCTTTCGTCGGAGAGACTTTTTTTATATTAAACCCTATCAGACGGAAAATAATACATCGTCCTTAAATTTTTTTTATCTGACATATTGACGGAAGGAAAATAATACATCGTCCCTAACAATTTTTTTTCTGACATATTGACAGACGGAAAATAATTCCCCATCCGACCGATTAATTAAAAAAAATTGTTTGGACGGTAAACAATGTACCGTCCAAGTCAATTAAAAAAAACAAAGGTTGGGAATATGGACAATCTACCATCCTTCCCTATTAATTTTTCTTTTAACTTAGATTATGGAATTACCGTTTACCGATATACCCTTCTATTATCCCACATTAATATTCTAAATTTTCAACGGATATTTTTTTCTTAAACGCAACACAACGGCTAAGGAAATAAATCTTCTATAAATAATTAAGCTTCTCACTCTTTGTTCTTCTCATTCCACAGCTCAAACAAAAAAACAAAAAATCCCCCTTACTCTCTGTTGTTCTCATTTTGTAGCGAAAAAAAGAAATTAAAAACCCAGTAGTCTCAATTTGGTACTCACTATCTCTATTTCCTTATTCTCTATTATTGTTTTAATTTGATTTCATGGAAAATCTTCCAATTAGAGGCCAAGCATACTCCGTGTTTGAAGATATTATTTTGGCTCAAAGTTGGATTGCTATCATTCAAGATCCACTGATCGGTAGCCATCAAACTAGGACACAATTTCGGGATCGAATTCATCTCAATTTTCTCAATCTGTTAGGCACTACAACAGATAGAACAACAGACCCTCTTTCCAATCGATTCTCTACCATGTCAAAGGATGTAGCTTTGTAGATTGCGAAGTTGAGCAGTGTGACAAATAGAGCGGCAAGCGGTACTACGGAGGCGGATAAGGTGTGTTTTGTTCTAATGAAGTGCATTAATTTAGTATGTATTGTTTATAAAAATAAATTTCGTTTACTTAATTATCATCATCATTTATTAATTATGATGGTACGCAATGCACGAATGTAATACATGAAAATAGGTGGGAAGCCCTTCAAATTGAAGAGTGTTACAAAATTCTTAAAGATCAACCTAAATTTTCCACGCGTACAACTCATGTTTTCGAACTTGTCCCTAGTTCTCAATCCAGCGAAGGTGGTAGTTCAACACGTTCACCCACAAACATAGACTGGGAATCTGATATACCAATTGATATCAATGCACCTACGCCACTCTCTCGACCACTTGGTAGGAAAGAAGCAATGAAAAAAGGAAAGCGAACCGCCGAAGGCGGCGATGTTTCTACAATGGTTGAAGAGACGAAAATTTTTAACTCTTTTTATAGAGAGACACAGGAAAAGAGGCTAGAGCTAAAACAAAACAATTTCGAATTGAAAGAAAAAATGGAAGAAGATCGGATAATGTGTATGGATTTGAGTTGCTTACCTAAAACTCATCATTATTATTTTCTGTGTCGACAGAATGAAATCATGCATAATAGAGGCTACCATCCGGGATAAAGAATGTATTTCATTATTATTTATCTGTTCTCGTATCGTCTTCTCTCAAATATGTATTATTTTTTAATTGGGAATATTTGTAGTTGTCTTGTATTTCACGGTTAATAGTAAGATGTAATATTTTATTATGTTGTAATATGAAGAAGGAAAACTTATAAACAAAAGTAAACGATTGACGAAAACGAAATAATATTACATTAATATAATGATTTGAAAAGCATATCTTAAACACTTACACATCTTCGCTTAATCTTCATCCTCTCCATATTCGGTCCAAATATTTTCAACCAAATTAAGATGAAGTACATGATGCATTTGTCAGTCATGCAGTTGTACAGTACGTGCTGTTCGAGCTGCACGCTCAGTTGGACCAGACCTATCAGGAATGATGAAGGTAGAGTCAGCATGTTGTCTGTATATGTATTCACCAATCCCATCTTCCCTTTTATCCTCAACAATCATATTGTGTAATATGATACAAGTTTTCATAATATATGATAAACTGTCAGCATCCCAAAATCTGGCTGGACCTCTAACAATAGCAAATTGTGCCTGTAATACCCCGAAGGCGCGTTTAACATCCTTTCGTACTGCTTCTTGTATTTGGGAAAATTTCTTCTTTTTTGGTGTATCTAGGGCTAGTAAGTCTTCCCTATAGTCGCCAATGGGGGGTATATACCATCAGCTAAATAATACCCCATGTTATACACACGATTGTTAATCACAAATTCAGCCGGCGGTGCACAACCATCGAGAATGTTGTTGAAAAGTGGAGAACGGTTGAATACGTTAAGATCATTATTGTACCAAGGCATTCAAAAGAATGAATGCCAAAACCATAGATCGTAAGATGCCACTGCTTCGAGAACGATAGTGAGTTCATGAACGTGACCGGTGTATTGACCATGCCTAGCTGGCGGACAATTTTTCCATGCCCAATGATGTAATCAATACTCCCTAACATTCCAGGAAAACCCCTAAATGAATTTTCGGCCAATAGCCTCTCCACATCATCTACCATTGGATGTCTCATATACTGTGGGCCAAATATGTTAACAATTGCCATGCAAAATCGACGCAATGTCTTCAGAACCGTACATTTGCCAATACATATGTACTCGTCAACTGCATCGGCAGAAGTTCCATTTGCCAAACAGCGTATTATGACAGTAATTTTTTTTTATGCGGGGATAAGCCAAATACCTTCGTCCCTAGCATCCCGTCGCACCTCCCCTCTCCCCGTCGCGTCGCAACACCCAGCACCGCGGCAACACTAGCCTCCCATTCTCATCCCAACCTCCTCTTCGTCCTCCTTTGGCAACCCCCCTTGTCTCCTCGTGCGTCGCATTCAGCCAGCACCGCACTAACCTCCGAGCACCACCTCCTGCATCGACAGCCAGAGCCACCTCAGCCGATGCCCTTCCTGTATGCTGTCCTTCCGACACAGCAGTTGCAATAGGTCGTCTTCCCTGCTCCTCTCCTCCCTGCGATGCTGCAACACCATGGTGAGCACCTCGGCACCTTTCCTCTCATGTAGTCAACAACAACCACATGTGCAGCTGTGTCCCCTGGCCGCTACCTGCTGTCTGAGCCGCCCTACCATCCGCTGTGTTGAGCCAGCCATTGTTGGTGGCTATTGTTTGATCAATGTTTGATCAAATGGGTGTTGATTTGATTGTGGGCCGTCCGTTTGATTGAAATCTTGATCTTGATTGATTGATTCCTAACCGTCCGTTGATTTGATCTTGATCATCACCATCAGGGTGATCTTGGCCATTCGTTGGATCTTGATCATCATGCTTGATTGGATGTGGGTCGTTGATCATGATGATTATCAATGTCCTTTGATTGCAACCGTTCGATCGATCGATCTTTATCTTCATTATTATCTTCATCATCTGGGAGATCTGGCCGTCCGATCTGATCCGATCGTCTTGATCTTGATCTTCGATCTCAGTCATCCGATTGTGTTTGTGATCTCGATCGTCTTCATCTTGTTCGTGATTCGTTCGTTGTGTTTGTGTTCGTGCCCCGGGATCCGTTCCCGTTATTCTTGTTCCTTGCATCGTTTTCATTGTCATCTCTCAGGCAAGTAACTTGTACTCAATTCCTTTGTATGATACAAGTCATAAATTCTGCTTGTAGTGTAGTTGGGTTGTAGAGACAACTCGTGTGTGATGTATGTTTGATGAGTATTGTCTCTATAGTGCTGTTGACCATAGTTGCATCACGACAAAAATTTAACATGAGACAACTTAGGTTTTGACCGTTCTTGATGTGATTATATTTGTGAGATAATTATGAGAAATCATGTGTTTGATTGGGTCCATGTGATATACTTGTTGTGGACATGCTATATACCCTATTTCATGATGTTTGGATACTTAGTAGACTCTATAACATATTTGGTTGTGTTTAGAACGAGATTCATATGTTGTATGTTGATTTGTTGTTAATAGGAAAATATGTATTTTTGTCGATGATCAGTTTTGATTGGTATTTTAGACCATAATAAGGTCAGTATCTTAACTTCATTATTAAACATGATTTTTAGATAAATCTGTTTTCTTTCCAAACTCTCTGACCTTGAACAATTTCATTTTCGTATGTGTGAGATATGGTTGTTGATGTGGGTTGGATGACGTGGCCCCTTCTGGGCCACTGGATCCCCTCAGGAAACGTGCATCACTAGATCATCCGGATCTGCCACGTCAGCATCAGAAAACTGCCCAGGCCTCTACCACGTCAGCCCTATACCGCTCGGGCTTCCACCGCTTCAAGCCCCCGGGCAACCGGGTCCAGACCTGGCCCCAAACGGGTGGCACACAGTACATGTCCAAATTAACCCATTCTTTTGAAGTTATTAGTATATATATAGACTATCTTAATACGATATAATAACAAGAAATAAGATGCTCTGATATACAAGAAGGGTAATGATACTTACATTGGTGTTGCTTAGTTCTTGGTTGTAGAAATCCATGGTTTTGTCCTAAACAAGGGTCCAGCATGCCATGTCCCTGTATTAAGCTTCAGAAACTTTTTCAATGGATAGAAGTGGTACTCCAGTGATTAACGAGAGTCCTCGAGAGCCAGATCTATATGGGTCCAGCTACCTGGTGCATCTCATGGTTTTAGAGCAAACCATAAATCTTCATGCATCATGGGTTGTCTTTGATAAGTAAATAACTCACCAAACAAAAGAAGAAAATCAATATTATTCGATATTATCTATTCAGAAAAAGTGTAGATTATGCAAATTAGTTTCAAATCTTAACAATTAACTTTCTCTTCTACTTGTCTAAATTAAGGGGTACAATTTTAAACCATTATTTACACTTGATTATTTACAAAGAAAATAAACCCTAATTAGAATTTAAAAAAAACTCATAAATCAGAAATAATCAAGTAATTAAGAAATTTATTAACAACTTACAGAGAGAACGGGTCCGTTATTGACGGATTTGAAATCCACGGACTCGATCAATTCCTCGCTGGTCGTTACAGATCTCACCACCGTCGTCGTCGGTGTCGCCCTTTGTTGACACGTCAGAGATCAGAACTTCTTCTTCGACAAGCATGACAAGGGGGAGGAGAAAGAGGGAGAGAGGGGGGGGGGGGGGGGGGGGGGGGGGGCGCCCAATCCCCCCAACGCCTCTGCCAATGCCTCTGCCGTAGCCTTCCTCGCCGCCCAATCCTCACTCCCCAAGAACTCCATCTAACACGGAACCAACACCCCCACCAAACTCTCTGTACCTGCACACCCGGCACCCGCCACACTCCCCAGCAGCGTCACCATCGCTGCCTTCGCCTTAAATGCATTACTCCTCACCAACTTCACCGACTTCGGTAACATCTTTTGTACCTGATAAATTAAATCCAGATCCAACTCCTCCGCAGCCACAGCAGCATCGATTGCCGCGGCGAGTGCAAGCGCGGACGTCATCTGGGAATGTTGATCTTGCTCGTGCAAAACAGTGTTGGCGAGGGGTTTGAGGAGAGTGGAAGAGAGGGAGTGGGGATTGGATGCGGCGAGGGAGCGAACGGCGTCGACGAGGGTGGAGCGGACGGAGGAGTCGGGGTCGCGGACGCGGCGGAGGGCGGAGGAAAGTATGCGGGGTAGGAGGGGGAGGAGGAAGGAAGGGGGGTGGGAGAGGGAGAGGAGAGAGAGAGAGAGAGAGAGAGAGAGAGAGAGTGAGAGAGAGAGAGAGAGAGAGAGAGAGAGAGAGAAATAACAAGTAAAGGGGAATGGGGAAATTGAAGGCGGCGGGGGTAAAAAAAATCCCCTAGAATGGCCGGCGTTTGTTTAATAAATGCCGGCCTATAGTATAATAGCCCGGCGCTTTTAATAAGCGCCGGTGTATGATAACGTTTTAGGGTTTCCTACGAATTAACACATTCATACCCCGGCGTTTCTCACAAACGCTGGGGTATAAATGCCGCTAAATCCAGTTTATGTTGTAGTGTGTATTCCACCATGGTATTGACTTTGATACACCCTGCAAGAGATATGTGATAGAACAACTTTATATTGTGTTGTTGTTATCAAAACCAAGAATCAACATTCTTCCCCTTTTTGATGATGACAACACAATAACTTATAATAATAACAATTACATATCATGAAGTCATACAAAATTGAAAGATATATAAAATATAAATATGTATGCTCCCCCTAACTAATGTACAACAAGCACAAAAGTAATAATATGCATAAAAACATGCACAAGACAAAGCATGCACTAAAAACAAGCCTTTTCTCCGCCTTTGTCATCAACAAAAACAAAAAAATAGGAGGGAAGAAACAAAACATAATGTCATTGCATAACGAACAAAGGCATTGCATAACCATAACAAATTAATACATAGAAAATGAAGTACAGGGTTGCAAATACTACATAGAAGTGAAATACATAAAGCATAAAAACATTACAAAAAAAACAGAACATACAGCAATTTAGTTTTCTTCTTCGTCATCAGACCCTTGAGAAGCAGGAGGAAGAGGTGGAAATTGTTGAGTGAACAAAAGGTTAGCACGGCTAGCCTCAAGGTTATCTTGTCGACCAAGGATAAGATTGGTACGATCCATAAGATAATTAACCGAAGTATAAAGATTCTCAGGATCAGCAAAAACAGCTCTATGACGAGAAGAACTAGATGCAGAAGACCTACGACCGGAAGTGGCTAAAGGAATAGGAGAGACATTCCGTTGAGGAGACCTAGGAGGAGAGATAAGAATCTTCATACGAGCTAAACTCGCACGATCAAAAGATTCATAACGATTGACAGCACTAGACTTAGAAGTAAGATCAACTCCATAGAAGTTGAAGACATGAGTAAGTATTGCATCAAAAAGAAGGAAAAAGGTGTGAGCCTTATGCAGATGACTGAAAATGACTCGACTCCAATTTATTTGGATATTGCCAAAGATTGCATAGACCGGTTTTTGTAACTCATGGGAAAATTGATCATAACTCCCCGTTTTAGGGATAATGTTATACGACAATTCTTGCAACAAGCTTAGCAAGTGAAGTAATTGATTTGTTAGTCATTGGAGGACCGCAATTTGGCAAGTAAATTTAGGAAAAAATAATCTTCATCCATTTCAATCTCCCCTAAATCTAATCCTTCATATGGGATACCCAAAGTAATTTCCAATTTTTCAGGAGTTAACCTCATACGAATACTTTTTACCGTAGTAGTAAAAAATATTTCGTTTCCATCCTCAGAAGTGGCAAGTTTCATATTTGTATAAAACAAATATATAAGTTGTGGATAGTAATAGGGTTGATTGACAAGAGAAAGTAAGTCAAATAACCCACATTGTTCAAACAATGGGGCTAAGGGGAACCTATCTAAATCAGGAAAATTGACAAATCTCCCCGGAAATATTGCAATTTGACATATGAGAAAGAATTTCTCAACAAGATTGGGATTTCTTAAATATTGAAGGTAATTCTGAGAAGATTGACCTTCTTCTACATTAGAACCTCTAGCTCTCTTAGGTTTAGGCATAGTTGAAAGTCTAGGAAACTTTTGAAAAAGACAGAGATCAAAAATTGGTTACCCACAACCAGAGAAAGGAGCATAAGGATTCAAGAGACTCGAAATGAAATCAATGCCAGAAGCAGTAAACGCCAAAATCTTCAAGAGCTTCAAGAGCAGCAACCAAGAATTCTTTAGAGCAGCCGACTAGAAATTTTTGGAAAAAAATAAAAGTGAAAGGGGAAAGAGAAGGGGAGGGTTTTTACTTGAGAGTTGCGGCTGAGGTTAAAAGTGGGTTTGAACAAAGGGTTGGGATTGAAAAGAGTAAAAGAAAGAGAGATGATGCCTCAGTTAAGTGACGGTTCGGAATCAGAAAAAACAAACTGATGTCGCGATAGTCGACTGGTTTTTATATCAGTCGACTTAGGCAAGAGAAAATTGAACCAAAAGACATCAAGTAAAAACTTCTGTCAGTCGACTGGTTACTTATACAGTCGACTGTCCAGAACACAAGATTCAACAATAATAAGAACAACAAAAATCCTTTATAAGTCGACTGAAAAAGACTTTTAAGTCAACTTAAACAAAATAAATTTTTAAGAAATATCATGAAAACAGAAAATTCCTAGTTCTCTTCTAAAGTTGATAAAAGTGTCTTCTTTAAGTGGTTTAGTAAATATATCTGCTACTTGTTTATCAGTAGAAATAAAATCCAAAGTTATATCTCCCTTTAAAACATGATTACGTAGAAAATGATGTCGAATATCAATATGCTTTGTACGTGAGTGTTGAACCGGTTTTTTAGATAGATTAATAGCACTGGTATTATCACACATTATAGCAGGTTTTGAAAATGAAATACCATAATCCAATAAAGTTTGTTTCATCCACAAAATTTGGGCACAAGCCAAACTTGCAGCAATATATTCAGCTTTTGTAGTAGATAGGGATACCGAATTTTGCTTTTTACTGCACCAAGATACTTGTAAATGTCCCAAAAAGCGACAAGTTCTACTTTTATGATAAGTTTTACTACCAGCAAAATTAGCGTCACGACAAAAGTTGAAAATTATTGGTGCGTGGATAAAATAAACCATATTCAGATGTGCCTTTAATGTATCTTAAAATATGTTTCACAGCTTTTAAGTGAGATTCTTTGGGATTCGACTGATATCTAGCACACAAACATTCACTAAACATAATTTCTGGTCTACTAGCAGTTATATATAAGAGTGAGCCAATCATACATCGATAGAGTTTTTGATCGACACTCTTACCTAAATCATCTTTGTCAAGTGTAGTAGTAGTAGCCATATGTGTGGTCTTACTACTAGTGTTATCCATGCCAAACCGTTTGAGTAACTCCTTAGCATATTTTTCTTGATTAATAAATATGCCATTTTGTGACTGCTTTATTTGCAGACGAAGAAAATAATTGAGTTCACCCATGTGAATCATCTCAAACTCATTTTTCATGGTATTAGCAAACTCTTGGCAGAGATTACTATTAGTAAATCAAAAATTATGTCATCTACATATATTTGTATGATTTGAATATTTGTCTCTATTTTCCTAATAAATTAGGTAGTATCTACTTTACCTATTTCAAAACCAGTTTCTAAGAGAAAAGTCTTTAACCGATCATACCAAGCACGAGGTGCTTGTTTATGACCATATAAAGCCTTTTTGAATTTAAAAATGTGGTTTGGGAATTGTTCATGTTCGAAACCGGGTGGTTGCTTAACATAAACATCTTCCTTAATAAAACCATTCAAGAAAGCACTTTTAACATCCATTTGGAAGAGTGTAAAATCATAAAACATGTAAAAGATATTAAGATCCTAATTGATTCTAGTCTAGCAACAGGAGCATATGTTTCATCAAAATCGATTCCTTCTTCTTGATTATATCCTTGAGCAACTAACCTAGCCTTATTCCTAATGACTTGTCCTGATTCATCTAATTTATTCTTGAATACCCATTTGGTACTAATTATAGTATGGTCAGGAGGTCGTGGAACTAAATCATACATCATTTTTTATAAATTAGTTTAATTCATCTTGCATGACATTCATCCAAAATTTATTCTCACAAGCTTCTTGTATATTCTTCGGTTCAAAATCCGACAAGAAAGCTGTATGAGAAATCATGTTAACATGAGATCGTGCACGTGAGATGTCACCAATTATTAAGTCATGAGGATGACTATAACTTCAACAAAAGCTTTTCGTAAAGTTTGAGTCATCACAACAGGATCAGTCGACTTAACAAGTCCATCAGCCGACTGATTTACATCAGTCGACTTAATATCCTTATCAGTCGACTTGTCTAGGGTAGTTTGCTCTAGTAATTTAATAACGTTATTTAAAGGTGATGAATCAATTTCATTATCTTCAATAACAGTAGAAGAAGGCAAGGATTCATCAAATAAAATATGCATAGATTCTTCAATAGTCAAGGTTAACTTATTGAAAATTTTATATGCCTTACTCCTATTTGAGTATCCATTGAAGATACCTTCATTAGATCTAGGATCAAATTTATCTAAATTATCTTTAGTGTTTAAAATGAAACACTTGCATCCAAAAACTTTAAAATAAGATACTTTAGGAATTCTTTCAAAAAATAGTTCATAACAAGTTTTCTTAAACTTAGGCCTAATCAATATTCTATTTAATACATAACATGCTGGAGAAATAGCTTCAGCCTAGAAGTACTTAGGCAAATTGCTTTCAACAAGCATAGTACGTGCACACTCTTGCAATGTGCTATTCTTTCTTTTGACCACTCCATTTTGTGGTGAAGCTCTAGAAAATGCAAACGAATGTGTTATACCATTCTTGTTGCAATATTCTGAAAACGTTTCATTCTCAAATTCTCCACCATGATCACTTTTAATAGTGACTGTGGTTAGAGATTTTTGATTTTTGATTTTAAATTCGTTTACAAAAATTTGTAAATTCTTCAAAAGCATCATATTTATCTTTTAAAAAGAAAACCCATGTAAATCTTGAAAAATCATCTACTAAAACAAATACATATCTACTTTTATTTAAAGAAGCGACTCTAGTAGGACAAAATAAATCCATATAGATTAATTCGAGAGGCCTACTAGAAGAAATCATTTCTTTTGTCTTAAAAGTAGATTTTACTTGTTTTCCTAGTTGACATGTATCACATAACTTATCTTTCTTAAAAGATAGTCTTGGTAGTCCTTGAACTAGGTTGCACTTAGACAATTTGGCAATATTTTTCATATTCACAAGGCCAAATCTCTTATGCCAGAGCCAAGAATCATTGTTAGAAGCTACTAAACAAAAATCATTAGAGAATTCATTGGTTTTTAAACATAATTCATAGATGTTGTTTTTTCCTAAATCCTTGAAAAATTACATTTTGCATGGAAGAATCATAAATTAAACATGCATCTTTTTCAAAAACAATTTTATATCCCTTATCACACAATTGCTAATACTTAATAGATTATGCTTAAGACCACTAATAAGAAAAACTTCTTTTATAGTAGAGGTAGTGTTCTTACCGACCATGCCTATTCCAATAACCATCCCTTTGTTGTTGTCTCCGAATGTGACTATTCCTCCATCTATTTCTTGTATGGAAGAAAGAAGGTTAGCATGACCATTCATATGCTTGGAGCATCCGCTGTCAAGTATCCAACATTCTCTTTTAGGTACCTATAAAATAATCATTGTGAATATGGTACCCTTTTCATTGGGTCCGAAAGGGATTAGTTTTTGGGAAACCAAACCCAAAGTGAGTTTGATTTACCACCAAAAGCAGGAATATAATTTACAGAATTACATACATTAAGAATATAAGAATTTATATAAGTAATTCTATCGTTTAGACTCAGATTGACTGGAACCCAACTATTTTTAGTCTGTCCAGGTGACTTTATTGTACCTTTTAGTCGACTGTTATGAGAAGCCAGTCGACTGAGAGGTGAAATAGGTTGATTTATCTGAGGTTTCGGTCTCTTTAAATAAGAATCCAAACATCTCGAAAGACAACTGAAATTAGGGTTCAGTCGACTGGTCTAAACTACAGAACTACTATTTTCATAGAAAACAACAGTTTTTGGTTTCTCAAAAAACTCATATAACTTGTTCTTAACACTAGAAATAGAATCAGTCTTATTACTACTAGTATCCTTAGAAACATGATGTTTTTCAAGAGACTTTTGAAAACCAAGTCCAAATCTCTTATTGGATTAAACTTGATTTTGGAGAACTTCATTTAAATTCTCCTTTCCTTTTTTAAACTTAGATACATTCTTGGATATCTCTTCATAATTTTCTTAAGAGATACAAGATCTATATCCAAATTAGAAAGTCGAGAATTTAACGACTTGACTTCAACATTTAAGTCAAGATTCTCTTAAGAAAGTGTTTGATTGACTTTCTTTAAGTTTTTAACTCTAATCTTCTCCTTCTTGAGTTCTTGAAAAACCTCATTGAAAGCATCTAATAAGTCATTTGAATCAAAGTTATCACTTACCTCGTTTTGTGTGGCCATGAAACATACGTTCGCAACTTCATTTGACTCCTCATTCTCTTCTTCCGATGAAGAGTCGCTATCATCCCAAGTTGCTTGATTTGCCTTCTTGTTCTTCATATACTTGTTCTTTTTGTACTTGTCCTTCTTGAAGTTAGGAGCCATTCCTTTTGATTTCGCATTTTCTAATGGGCAATCCTTCTACATATACCTGTTTTGTTACACTTAAAACAAGTGGGAAGTTCATTAGTATCTTTAAATTTGGAATTAAATTTACATTTTCTAAGAAACTTCTTGAACTTTCTAGTGAACATGGCTATCTCTTCTTCATCTTCGGAGTCTGACTTGGCCTTGAAAGTGAGTGTCTTTTTCTTTTCTTGTTCAGGTTCTAGATCCTTCTTGCATTCTTCAAGTTCTACTTCATATGCCACAAGATTTCTCACAAGATTCTCAAGAGAAAGTTGTTAAATCGTTGGCTTCTTCTATGGCGGTGGTCTTCTTCTCCCATTCGGAGGTTAGGTCACGAAGAACTTTCCTCACCATTTCTGCTTGAGTGTACATTTTTCCAAGAGCCACAAGAGAATTTGTAATGTCCGTGAATCGTGTTATCATATTTGACACATTCTCGTTATCCTTCATACGGAACATCTCGAACCTGTGAACAAGAACAGATATCTTAAATTCTTTAACTTTATTAGTACCTTCATGAGTTACCTCTAGTGTGTGCCAAATTTGATACGCCGTTGTTGCATTGGACACACGATTGAACTTCTTTTTGGTAAGAGCACAGAATAGAGCATTCATCGCCTTTGCATTGTTCATTGTGTTGTCCTTCATTTCATCGTTCCATTGTGCATAAGGAATTGTAGGAGTGGTGTATTCTGTCTAAGTCAGGTTCAAAATCTCATAGTTGATGGACTGAAGGTAGATCTTCATTCTACACTTCCAATAGTTGTAATTTGTAACATCGAATAGGGGTGGCCTTTGTGTGGATTGGTCTTCATGGTATTGGTTTTCATTTGAAGTAGATGCCATTGCACTCAACCAATCTCTGATACCAAGTGTTGGATCCTGTAGGCAAGACAAATAATACTAGAGGGGGGTGAATAGTGTTGTTTAAAAATTACTTAAGAAATTGACCTTTTCGTACTGGCCAGTCGACTGAAAATAGAGATACAGTCGACTGTTGCGTTAGAGTAGAAGAGTATCTTACTAAAGAGTTACTAGTCTGATCAGTCGACTTAGCGGGAAATCCAGTCGACTTACCAGACAAGTTTTCGAAATAAAACACAGAAAAATTGAAATTGCAAGTTGAGAAAATACAACCACCACAGAGTCAATCACAGAGTACACAGCAATGTATCCTGGTTCGGTCCTCTCGACCTACATCCAGTTCTTAGTAACCCACTTGAGATTTTTCATTATTCTTGAAAAAAGTACAAGAATACCCTACGGCGTTTGACAACAACTATGTCAAACCCGTAGACCTCTCTCACCACTAGAGAGAGCAAACCCACTCTACACCCAAGAGTGAAAAACTGACTCTACAACCAAGAGTCCTACTCTCTGACCGAGAGGACCACTCTTACAACCCGATAGTGAAAAACAACAACAATTGTGCTTTTGTATAGTGGCTATTAGGTTAACTTCTGAAATCAGTCTAAAACAAATTCGATGTTATACTAGAATGAATTTCAGAGAACCAAGACTTAGACAATTTTTACTCTTTTGAAATGCTTGCTCTTCTAAAAAAAAAAAAGCTTGAAACTTAAATGCTTGGAAATTGTTGGGAACCTTTGCCAAATGACTTCTATACTCTTTTTATAGAGTTAGAAACGTTTGGACGTTGAGAGGTTGAATCCCAACTGTCATACAACGGCAGTAAAAAAAAAATTGATTTTGAAAAACAAGACAGAAAATTGTCGTAACGGCTTGAACAGTCAATTGGGTTGCCATAATGAGTCGACTAGCCAGAGCTTATATGAGTTCAGACAGTTTCGTACTATGACAGTCGACTGGTTCAATGGAACGGTCGACTGGTACTCAACAGCTGAACTTATTCAAGCTTGTTTTGATGTTTAAATTTTGTAAAACACTTAGTTATTAAAAAGTATGTGTGAGTGTGTGTGTGACAAGGCTATTATAAGTTTCTAAGACTCAAAGAATGAAAATTACAATATTACAAGACACTTTTTACAAAACATTTGAAGCATTTGAATCTTGTCTTGAACTTGAGTCTTTGACTTGAGCTTGAGCCTCTGTCTTTAAGTCTTCAAGCTTGCTTGATCAATGTGGCTTGAGCTTAAATCTTTGTGGTTTGATTAATTACTTTTGAAAGCTTCATTGGATTGTTTTGCCTTTGTGTATTCCACCATGGTATTGACTTTGATACACCCTGCAAGAGATATGTGATAGAACAATTTTGTATTGTGTTGTAGTCATCAAAATCAAGAATCAACACTGGCTTGTTAATTATTTTATCAATGCAACAATACAATATGCAATCTAGAAATATTAGATGAACAATAATAACAATAGAGGAACAATAAGATGGTAACATTGAATAGGACAATTAGAATGGTGATAATAACTCATTAGGATCATGCAATGCAACATACATGCTTAAATCATGAAATACAACGATATATGAATAATTAAATTAAGAAAAATTGAAAGATGAAATTCTGGACAGCAAGAGCCATCTGTACTGAAATCCCACTACTACAGAAATCAAAAATAGAATCTGTCAGAAGTTCTAGAAACTAGACTTCCCAACAAAACCAACGCATATTTAAAGTCCAAAATCCAACAATAATAGCTAGTTCAAACACATCATTCTTTACAGATTTCATGTCTAGGAAGAAAAACGACATCAAGTTATTATATTTTTAGAATCAGCAAAAACTCGATAATAAATTCATTAAAAATATTTACTACTCTTAAACATGTTAAATAACATTCTAAAAATTTTCAGAGCAATATTTAAATATTAGATCAGTCTTTTAATAGATTATACATGAAACATACAAGAATCTGAAATTCTGGAAATAAAAACACAGCAGTAGTAAAACGATCATAATTTTTGCTATACAACTTGGAATTCGGCGATTGAAAATATTCTGGAAACTAGAGACATGAGGCTACAACTATTATTCAGAAATTTATTTATTTTGAGATAACTTACTGGGTAAAAAACAACAGGCTAAATCCAGACAGTAAGCAACATACAGATTTTTGTGTATTTTTCAAGAAATAAATTGATTAAACATGATGGGTATCAATTCTATAGTCAATAAACTTCATAACCAGCATGAGGGGTGTAAAATCTTGATGAATAAAATTAAGAATACACACATATACTATTTTAACATCAACCAAATATCAATTGATCAATCAAACATACAACCTAGCAATTATTTCTACAATAGATTAATTGTGTTGTGATTATATGAGTAATCCTATTATGAATACTACATGGATGCATGAAAGAATCAATCTTTAGATTCAATAAAGGCACGAAGTCGAGAATATTTGGGTTAGCTCGTGTATACTCAACGAAAAGAGAAGAACAATATACGATACGATAAACAATTGGATCTGCTTGCAAGAATATCAATAAAAACTTGAATTTGATACAAGATTCAAACCAAGAGGAAAATGAATTGCCTTATTGAGGATTAATTTGAATACCCAAGAATAACAGAATGAGAATCCCGGAGCAACGAGCCCAGGAACCCATGAACTACGTGCAAACTACGTGCACAAAAAAGAAACTCAGCAACAATAGAAGAAGCAACAATAAAGCAATAGCAGCAATAGCAAAGCAATCGATAGCAAGAGGGTAAGGGGGCAGGCGGGCCTAGCTGACGGCGGCTCGAGCGGCGTGGCGTCAGGCATCGCTGGCTGTGGTGGTCGACGGCGCCGCTAGCATCGATCGGGAATAGTGAAGGCAGCAAGGCGGGGTTCAATTTTGGGTGATGGTGATCTGGACGAGGGTCGGAGCTCGACGGGGCGACGAGAGGTGGGCGGCGCGGTCGGGGGTCGCCGGAGGTCGAAAGAGGGGCTGATCGGAGGTTGCGGTCAGGGTTAGGTTCAGATCGAGGATAGCAAAAGTCAGGAGGAGAGAGAAAGAGGAGAAAGGAGAGAGAATATAATGGCTAGAAATTGTATTTTTGTGTTTATAGGGTTTGTATTAGGGTTGTATTTATAGAATACAATTAGACTGTTGGGTTATTGGGTTAGGATCCAATAATAGTGGGTTTGGGTCTAGAATTAATTGTAATTGGGTTTTGGGTTCAATAAGGGATCGGTTTGAAGACAATAGGGTTCAAATAAAATACTCCTAATCAAATAAAAAAAGGGGATAAAAAAGATAATAGCTCAATAAGAAGAACTAGATTAATTCATGAACAAAAATTTAAATCCAATTAGATAAACGAATAATACAAATAAAAAGAATATCAATTAGGCTTGCAAATGAATTAGAGTTCGCCAAGAAATTTTGATCAAGTACGATTTTAAGTAGATAATCAAGAAATAATAATTAATAATAATAATCATAATAATAATAAAATTATATAATAAAATAGTATTCCGGTTTAACAATTTTATTAAAATAATCCAATAATAATAATATATTTGATTTTGGGCTCAAATATAAATGGTCGATCAATAAGAAATAGGAAGTAAGATTAAAATACACCATTATTCCAATGAATAAAATTTTCGATTAGAAAACACTATAATAAAAAATCCGGAACGAATTTAACACAAAATAAGTTTATAAAAATGAAATTATAGAAAATACACGGAAAATACTTATTGTCTGGAATGAGGGTTACAATCTCTTCTCGAAACTATCCCTCGGTGGGGTATCTAACGCCGAGAACGCGCGCTAAAATACTTGGATCTCTCCTCTGAATTATCCCTTGGCGTGGTTTCCGAGAACGAAGTGTAACATCCCAAAAAATAAAATGTACTATAAGGAAAGATTAAATAATGTTAAATTGATGTATTTGACTATTTTGACTATTTTGAATATTTTATGAAATTACAGTTTTGCACGTGCAAAATACGTGCAAATATTACAAAATTCAAATTCATAAATTTTCGTGTCAAAAATTACTTCTTCTCATTTAATTACAATTTTCTTATTTTTGTTTTTTTATTTTTTTGAATTTATTTTGAATATAGAGGACTACTTTTGAAATTATATTGACAAAATGGATTTTTAGAAAAGAAATCGTTTTGGGCCATGAAAAGAGCCCGAAATTCAAATTTAAATTTTGAATTTCTGAATTGGAGGCTGGCCAGTTATGAGATAAGATTTTGGATCCAAATTGATTGAGTTTTATTTGGATCATAACTTAATTGATTTCCTAAATATTTGAATTTGTGAAGTAGGAGATTCTAGAGGACCTGTTTGCAAAAAAATTCCCTTGAAACCCTTAAATTTTAACCCGGTCATATATAAGGGAGAGTAGGGTTTCGACCTCTCATATTTTTTATTTCTCATTGTTGAATTTTTGGACGCTTGAAGAAGACAACAATTTCTTAGGAAGGAGGTGGACTTTCTTTGCTTTTGTATTCAAATTCTTCAAGAGGTGGACATCTCTCTAACTCTCTTGATGTGTTATTTTTGTTCATGATTGATGTAGTATCATGCTAAGAATTTATTTATGGATCTATGAATGGGTATAAGCATAGTGTTTTGCATGAGATAAATTATTCAGGTAATTAATATGCGGTGTTTAGTTGATATCATGAAGGTAGAATATAAATTTTGTAAGTGTTGGACATGGATAATTGACTATGGAATATTATATAATGTTAGGGTATAAAAAGATAAAAAAATTTTACCCATAAAATTGATTGAATGATCATGTAAAAGGTTATTATTGTTTAGAACTTTTTATTGATCTAAAATTGCATGTTTGATTGATGTAAATATCAAATCTACAGAGTTTATTTGCTGTTTAAATGCATGAAAAATATATATTGTGAATACTAGTTGATTGGGGGCTTGAAACAGCATGTACATTGCCAAAAGAAACAAATTTGAGCACTTGAGAGTTAGGATTTGGAGGTTTATACAACACCCGGGTTTGCACAGTGCAACCGGAGCACTGTGCAGCCTAGGGCTAAACTGTTTTATAGGCTTCGGCCTGTGCATGATAAGGCTCGGATTTTGATGTGTGTGTGGGGTTTTGGTGTGTGGGGATTTTGATGTGTATATGTGGGATGTACATATATATATATATATATATATATATATATATATATATATATATATATATATATATATATGTCAATGGTGTGAAGTTTAATTGATTTCGTTTTAGGTGCAAAGTTTCAGTTTTTTTTGAAAAATCATGTTTCAGATTTTTTTTTTTTGGGTTAAATAGAGACTTGAACTCTGTATTATTTGATTACAAATTGTGTGATATGAGCTATGTTTACAGATGGAATACAAACTTTAATTATAGAATATATGCTTCGGTTTTGAGAGGTTTGTTTTCTGATTTTGGAACAATATAATTTTAGATTTTTTAGGGATAAATCCCAAAGTTTATAGAGGGTTATTTTTTTGTTTTAAATTGATAAAAATCCCAAAAAATTGATTGTGGTTTGTATATGGAAAGGAGCATTATCAATTTGAAATAAAGAAGTATAGTTAATTTGATTTGATCCTATAAATGAATGAGTCTTTTATCGAAGATAATTGTCCATTAAATGAGGTGTAAGATGTGGTAGAGATTTTGTGGATAAATGAATATTTTATTTGGTAGGAGATGACTTTAATTGGAGTGTTGATTTGTGAATGTGATTTTGTGGAGAAATGATATTTTCAGAAAAGAGCCAAGGAAAAAATTGTTTTGATAGATGAACCAAGTGGTCGAACTTATTTGAAAAATTAGGGTTATTGTGAGAACCTTAGAAGAATGTTGTTGAGATATTGGGTTGTGAGCACTAGAGGCAGAGCAGGACCCTAGATTACTAGCAGTTAATTACTTTGAGTGTAGGAATTAACTAGGGTGGGCTAGTGTTCCTAGTTTTGTGTAGTTAAGTCCAGTAGGGTGGAGCTAGCTCTAGGTGGCTTTGGTTATCCCTATTTAAACATAAGGACATGCAGTAGTTGGAGATATTATGAAACAACAGCAAACATGAGTATGAGGATTCCAGTATGATCCGCAGAGTGAGATATTCCGTAGTATTTTAGAATGAATGATGAAAGAGGCCTCTAGATGATTTGCGGAGCGGGATTGATCTCCAGTATTCCGGGATGAGAACGACACTCATGGGATATTTGTGCAATGAGGGCTCCAGGATGACCTGCGGAGTGAGGTATTCTCTAATAATTCTCGGACGACAGTAAAAGAGTCTCCAGGATGATCCGTTGAAAGTCTGACCTCTAGTATTCTTAGGCGAAAGCCAATACTCGCAAAATGTATAATCTCGTAGTAGTCATGGTTGTAGGTTGCATAGCGAGGGATTGAACCCTGAAATGTTGTGAATGCATAGAGCTTGCACTCGGACCTATGTTGTATGGGCGGGATAGAATCCGAACAAGCCTGCATTAATGAGAATTGTAGGCATTGTGTATTCTTGAACATTGTTTTATGTATTTTTTTGTTTTGTTTTCATGACACTCATTTATTCTTTTAATTCCAGTATCATTTGTTGATTTATAATTCTTTTATTATTGTTTCATTTTGCGCAACAAGTGTTTGGTTGTCAAACCTTGGAGAGTCGCTGCTTTAATCAGTGTAACTTTAGTTATAGGTAACTGACGTGCCCACAATTTTGACAGTTTCACAAGATTGCAAGTGAGTGGCTTAAACAATAGTTTTTTTTATTTAGGGAAAAGATGGAATAAGGCCACCCTGTTTCATTAATGAGAAATTAACAAAACAAACCAAGCATACTGGGACAAGTTACAACCTACAGACAGAAAAAAAAAACATGAAGCGACATGACCAGTACATATAATCAGCTCTCACTTTAAACCTCGAGGACCAACTAATTTTATGTCCGTCAAGCAAGCTACGAGCACCCACCTCCACGGTACGCATCCACCCACCCGAAGCGAATCATTTGGGATTTGAAAATTTGCCGCTCCCATCCTTCTACCTCACCAACGGAGGTTGCGGTCAAAACATTAGTTAAAGCTTGGGTTTATGAGAAGACTAGATTTAATTGTTTGAATTAAAATGGGTTAAAAGTGTATTAAATTTCCACTGTGCAATAAAAACTATTGTAAATAAAGTTTTAAAGAAAGTTTTAAATTTCCCTGTATTTTTGTACTGTTTGCATTGAAGTAAAGATTCTGGATTTGAGTCTCATATTTTCTATATTGAAATTCGGGGCGTTACACGAAGTCTCGCAACAAACAAAAACACTCAGGATCTCCCCTCGGATTTATCCCTCGACGTGGCATCCAAGACAGCGGCCTTGAGCCAAAATCCCTGAGGATTTCTCTGAGGCTCAAAACTCTAGCATGAAAAATTATGCAAAGACTCCAACAGAAACAACTCGCCAGCACAGCAGAGCACCGACCTATTCATCAGAAAACACTTCCACAAATAAAGTTTTATAGAGGAAAGTCTTTTTATTAAGAAAAACAGTTACAAAAAGGGCGATTGCCAATCCGCAGTTCTCAAATTTGAGCTACAGCTACACTCATACAATTGACCTCGTATTTCACTCAATACTAGCAAATTGACCTCTCACTTCAGCCCCAAATCCCCCCAAATATCGATGCGTAGAAGAGGCATCATACACGTCTCGGCGGTAAAAGGTTGGTCGGCTCGGCGTAGATGCAAAGATTACCAGTCCACCCTCACAAACCGGTTATAAGTGCCCACCTTGAGAGTTCCTAGCAAGCCCTACGTTCTGGAAGCCGCATCAAAGTACGTGGAGAGGAAACCTCGACAATGAACAAGCACCATATCACCATCTCCTCACCCCCAGTAGCTTCGTAAGTCAGCATCGGGAGATGAAAACGAACTCTACAAGGGTATCTGGTCCGGCCCGAACCCTCATAACTTGGCAACGAACATCAGATCTCAGAAATCGAGATACACCTAATGAAGTCCAACAGAGTTACCCCGATCCTCTTTAGGTTCCTCTGAACTGGAGTCGTCCGCACAAGAAACTCCGGCCGGGCCGACCCCCCCCGGGAGTCGTAAATGAGCCCAGCCATAAATGGGCCATATCTCTCGGATCTCGGGGGTAGAACTTCAGATCTTGGAATCTGGGACAAGTTGCCTAAACCGGCAAGCACGAGTGCCAACCCCCCTGGTTCGAACACTCGGACCACAAGGCGAACGCCCCCCAGCATCTTAGTCCTCAGAAGAGATTTCGTGAAGGAAAAAAGCTTGGAGGTGGAGGAAATTTTTAGGCATCCTTGAAGAATACTTCAAACTTCCTCATTTATAGCGGTCAATGCTCCAACTTCCAAAATGACAAGTCACCTCGATTCTCACAAAGGTGATGTAAGCAAGCCCACATGGCACCCCCTGTGGCTATCCAAGGGCAAAGAAAACCCAAACCCAGGACCATCACTCCTAGGGAAGCACCACGAGGCCCATAGCCTCAGCTCGAAAATTCGGAACAAAGGCATTCACAACTCGAAACATGAAATCGAACGCTTTTTATTCATCAAATGAAGGTCGGATACAAACACGATGGCCAATCCGCAAGAAACCAAAAATACAGATGACCGAAGTCATTACTTCTTGGAAGTAGACACATTTTTTATGACAGGAGCAGGACACTCTTTTTCAGCAAGGGCTCGTGATGCGCCAGACCCTCTTCCACCAAGAGAACAATTGCGCAACCACTTGTTCCCTTGAGGGAAAAGCCGCAGAGATCAAGCCCCAGATGCTTTGCCATGATATGCTCAAGGGCATGGACGGTATCGGCCAGAGCGTACTTGATATGGCTAAAAATAGGATTAAATCGGGACCGTTCACATCGGACACGAATCTTAAAGCTCAGGGGTAAAACGGTAATTTCACCTACTAACGGGTCTGAAATGGGAACTGGGTCTTTCTTCACGACCCAATAACCCACGAACGGATCCACCTCAACTGGGTACGGGTCCCAACCCGAAACACACCCAGTCCAGAAAAGATAGAATTAGGGTTTCTGATTAATCCTAATCAACGGCCCTGATTCACGTCTATCTTTTCACCGGGAATTAGGGATTACATTCCTAATCTGTTTACTAGGAGAATATTCCTTATCAGATCATGGGGATTACATTCCTAATTTGATCCCTAAGACGCCTATAAATACCCCCCATCCATCTCCATTAAGAGGTAATCAGTATTTTCTCAATTCACGCTCTTTCTTAATCATTTCTGATTACTGACTTGAGCGTCGGAGGGTGCGTCGCCGGGATCAACCCCGGTGTCTCGCACTTTTTGCAGGTTAACGGCGGGAGTCAACGGTCAATCTCCGGCGGAACAGGTTAGAGGTTTGCTATTCAGGTTTTTCACGAATCCACAAATTCTATCTGTTTACCCCCACACCAGATTTAGCGGTAACAGATTGGCGCCGTCTGTGGGAAAACCAAACGAATAGCAGCCCCTCTTCCCGTTGGTCCGATCTTCTCCAGCCATGCCTCCGAGAAAAGTCAGGTCCAGAGGGTCCAACCGCGGGCCCAACCCCGCCGATCAGCATGAGGTAGTCCCCGTCCAACCCGCTCCGCAGCAGGGACAACCCCCGCCTCAAGTGGAGGACCCTCTTCAACAAGATCAGCCTCCTCTTCAGAATCAGGAACCCCCCAAGGGTCCCACCGGTCCTCAGAATGCCGGTGCGGGGGGCTCCCGCATGAAGCAACCTCTCCATCAAGACCGCGTCTCCATACATAAAGCCTCTACGGATTCCATGGCCTCTCATAATCCTCTAAACCGGCAGAAGGTGGAGGACTTACGCCACCGTCTGGACGAGAAGTGGGCCCGAGAGGGAGCCTCCCGCCAACAACGTTCGGGTGAGCGATACCCTCACCGCCGAGACTACAGAAGATCCCCTGTCCGAAGGGGAAGGAGGGAGTCCCTCGAGCATTACAGAAGGAGGCAGTCCCCCGCAGATCGGCAACAGCCCAGGAACAATGAGGCACCAATCACCCGTGCCGAGTTCCAGCAGTTCCAAGCAATGGTACAACAGGCACTCAACCTCCGTCAAAACCCTAATGAGCCGAAGGCCCCGTCCCCTCCTCCAGTCCGAAGCCCTCGCCGACGGTCCCCATCTCCTCGTCCCGCTCCTACCAACTCCCGGCGTACCCCAAGTCCTCGTCACTCCCGAAGTTACCATCGCCGCAGCCCTCGCTCTCCCTCCTACGAAGACGAGTCTAGAGGCTCGGCTGATTACCGTCGGAGGGACGACGCCATGTATCGCCGTCTTCATGAGGTAGAGAGGCGCCTGGGTCAGATAGGTCGAGAAGAAGAGCTTAGGGGGAGGACCCTACGTCCTACTCGACCCCCTTTCTCCCGAACCATTGTGGATGCACCTGTGCCGTTCAGCTTCAAACCTCCCCAATTTGAGACTTACACCGGGGAGACTGACCCCGTTGACCACATTGAGAGCTTCAAGACTCTCATGCTCATCCACTAAGCTTCCGATGCCCTGCTGTGCAAGACATTCCCTGCTACTCTCAAGGGCTCGGCTCGGGAATGGTACTCCCGCCTCGTCCCGTCTTCCATATTCTCCATCGAGCAGTTCGAAACACTCTTCATCACCCACTTCGTGAGTAGCAGGCGCACGGAGAAGACCAGCATCTCACTCCTCCAGCTCAGGCAAGAGAAAGGTGAGAAGTTAAGAGACTAGGTGAAGAGGTTCACTGCGGAGGTCAGGTCCATGGCCTCCCTCGACCAATCCGTTGCAATGGCCGCCTTCCAATCCAATGTCTTCAATTCCAGCCTTCGTTCCTCTCTTGCTAAGAAGCCTCCACAAAACTTTGCCGACCTCCTTCTCAGGTGTGAAAAGTACATTCGGGCCGAAGAGGCTCTCAACCCCCCTACTCTTGAGGAGACATCTTCCGGGAACAAACGGAAGAGCACAATCGAAGAGGGGTCCCAAAAATCCCAGAAGGACAGTAATGGTCAGCGCCGTTCAACTCCACGTTTTGAGAAGTTCACCCCCCTCATTGCTAATATATCAGAAGTCCTTATGGAGGTGGACAAGGAAGGACTACTCCGCGCTCCCCCTAGAATGAATACCCCTAGTAAGAAGAGGGACAAAGATAAGTGGTGCCGCTTTCACAGGGACCACGGCCACGACACGGATGATTGTCGGGCTCTCAAGGAGGAGATTGAAGAACTCGTACAGCGGGGACACCTGACCAAGTTCATCCAAAAAGAGGGGGCCGAGCTTCCCCTCTGAGAAGCCAACAAACGAACCGAAGGGCCCGGTGAGCTTCAAGACTCAGAACCTCCCAGCTCCTCCCAAGAGGTCTTCACCTTATCGTAGAAGTAGGATTTTGATTTTCAATAAGACTTAGAACCCGGCCAATAGCATGTAATAATGGCTCGCCCTATTGAAGCAGCCACTTAATTTATTTCAATAAAACTTTACGTTTTTTCATTGGAAATTGTTGCTCTTGCGTCATCTCAATCTCTCCGAGTCACGACTCGTTAAATGGTGATTTCGGAGTCCAGCTTCTTCTACATGGCTCCTCCCGCAACTCACTAAACTCTAACGATGGTTCCGGAGTCCAACACTTGGTTCGATTCTGCTTCGAATAACTTGCTCTTAAGCGGGTTAGAAGTGGTTCGCCATTCGGAATTGCTCCCACAACCGTTGAATAACTCTTACGATGGTTCCGGAGTCCAACACTTGGCTCGATTCTACTTCGCAAGTTCGCTCCCAAGCGAGCTAGAAGTAGCTCGCCATTCGGAACTGCTCCCACAGCCGTTGAATGGTTCGGAGTCCAACACTTGGTTTGACTCTACTCCGCAAGTTCGCTCCTAAGCGAGCTAGGGGTAGTTCGCCATTCGGAATTGCTCCCACACCCTTAAACTTACGATGGTTCCGGAGTCCAACACTTGGCTCGATTCTACTTTGCAAGTTCGCTCCCAAGCGAGCTAGAAGTAGCTCGCCATTCGGAACTGCTCCCACAGCCGTTGAATAGTTCGGAGTCCAACACTTGGTTCGACTCTACTCCGCAAGTTCGCTCCTAAGCGAGCTAGGGGTAGTTCGCCATTCGGAATTGCTCCCACACCCTTAAACTTACGATGGTTCCGGAGTCCAACACTTGGCTCGATTCTACTTCGCAAGTTCGCTCCCAATCGAGCTAGAAGTAGCTCGCCATTCAGAACTGCTCCCACAGCCGTTGAATGGTTCGGAGTCCAACACTTGGTTCGACTCTACTCCGCAAGTTCGTTCCTAAGCGAGCTAGGGGTAGTTCACCATTCGGAATTGCTCCCACAGCCGTTGAATGGTTCGGAGTCCAACACTTGGTTCGACTCTACTCCGCAAGTTCGCTCCTAAGCGAGCTAGGGGTAGTTCGCCATTCGGAATTGCTCCCACACCCTTAAACTTACGATGGTTCCGGAGTCCAACACTTGGCTCGATTCTACTTCGCAAGTTTGCTCCCAAGCGAGCTAGAAGTAGCTCGTCATTCGGAACTGCTCCCACAGCCGTTGAATTGTTCTACTCCGCAAGTTCGCTCCTAAGCGAGCTAGGGGTAGTTCGCCATTCGGAATTGCTCCCACACCCTTAAACTTACGATGGATCCGGAGTCCAACACTTGGCTCGATTCTACTTCGCAAGTTCCCTCCCAAGCGAGCTAGAAGTAGCTCGCCATTCGGAACTGCTCCCACTGCCGTTGAATGGTTCGGAGTCCAACACTTGGTTCGACTCTACTCCGCAAGTTCGTTCCTAAGCGAGCTAGGGGTAGTTCGCCATTCGGAATTGCTCCCACACCCTTAAACTTACAATGGTTCCGGAGTCCAACACTCGGCTCGATTCTACTTCACAAGTTCGCTCCCAAGCGAGCTAAAAGTAGCTCGCCATTCGGAACTGCTCCCACAACCGTTGAATGATTCGGAGTCCGACGCTTGGTTCGACTCTACTCCGCAAGTTCGCTCCTAAGCGAGCTAGGGGTAGTTCGCCACTCTGAAACGCTCCAACAACCCTAACCTAATCAAACAAGGGCGCCAAAGTCCCACACTTGGCTCGATGCTACTTCGCGAGTTCGCTCCTAAACGAACCGAAAGAAGCTCGCCATTCGGAGTCCAACACTTTGGAAGCTTCGGCAAAGCAGACAACAGTCACAAGAGTAAAACACACGAGTTCGGCAACAATGCTTTTATTGATGAAACCGATGCGGTACAGAGACAAACACAGCAGGATTACAACTCGCCAAAGAAAAAGTTACAATGCCGACTTATTACACTTAGAAAAAAAAAAAACAAAAATACACAACGACTCGCGGAGTCGACCACTTTAGCGCTTTTTTGGAGCCGGGGCGTTCCGCTTCAAAGACACCCGAGGGTGGCGACGCTTGTCTCCGGAGCGCGACCCCAAGCCTGCAAACTGAGACGTATCCTCGGCACCACTTCTAGTGGCCACTCCGACGTACGCTCCGCTCGACGAAATTGCCACTGAGCTCTGCGCGTCCCCCGGACTAGGTTGGCCGATCCGCTGACGGGTCGCCATCTCATAAAAGGTAATGCCCCGCTCGTTCTCAGTGCGAGTGCATGACGTGCTTCGAACATTAATCAGCCCTGAATGCGGCTTAAGACGGGCCACTTCTGCCTCTAACTCCGAGATCCGATCCCGCAGCGAGTCGTCCTTGACGTCGACTTCGAAACGTGGGGGTATCGTGGAGTCCGGGACTCCAGATCGGCTGGCGATGAGGCGCCGAAGGTGGGTGACCTCGATGCTTTTGTCCACCATCGCCCTCTTGAGCGCTTCAACTTCGGCAGTCAACTGAACCCGTTCGGTCGTCAATTTGGCCACTTCGGCCGTCAGTCCCTCGCCCTCACTCCGAAGCCTCGCCTCTACGGTTTGCAGATGCTGAATCTCGGAAAGCAAATCGTCCCTCTCCGCTGTTATTTTGGACAAGTTATGACGGATGCACTGAACCCGAATCTCATTACTGAAATCAGTTGGCGAATATTCACCTTTGGGGATAAGCTCGGCGATCTTGCTCTCCAAACGGCGAATCTCGATATCTCGCCGGCCGAGGATGAGCTGGAGGTGGGTCGTCTCGCTTTCAGCTCGGCGCAATCCGAGCTCGACCTCGTAGAGTCTATCTCGGCACCTCGCCAGACACAGCCTCGTCGCCCCTAGGCCGACCTCGGCTCGAGCTTCCTCCTCCGAGCGCGAAGGCTCGACGTCATGGGAGATCACCATAAGCTGCAAAGAGATCGGAGTAATTAGCAAATACGTCGAACACTGCCGAAGCACTACACTTGGAAAAATTTTCTTTTCTAAAAACAAGAAGGGACTGTTCGGCAGAAGAGGGGGCAAAGGACAAAAACTTCCGAACATCAACACTTGCAAAAACTTTCTTTTCATTAATATCAAAAGTGGCGGTGGCCAGTCCGTTATTAGGCATTACAGAGCTCGAAAAGAAAAAAAAAAAAAAAAAACAAAAGGCGGAGTCAAGGCTCGACCACTTTCCCCGGGCGACGAGGTGGAGTAGGGGTTGACTTCGCTGAAGGAGACGCCGCCGCCAGCGGAGTGATCGTGGTGCTGGGGACCTCGCCAGTAACCCCAGTGTCGGCATCGGCGTCACCCTCCTCCTCTTCTTCCCCTTCGGACTCGGGATCAAAGCCCTCGACGTGTCCGGGGAAGAGCCGCCATCTCGAGACATCCACCGTGGGGTATGCCTCCGACACCCGCGTGAGGGCGGCAGCGAACGCCTTCGCCATGTTCTGCGCGAGGAACCCCTGGGTCTTCTCCATGGTTGCGTCCTCCGCCACCTTCACGGCTGCCGCCCGCTTCGTCTCGGCCTCGACCAATTGGTTGGCCGACCCCTCCTTCTCCCGAAGGAGCTCGCCCTCCAGCCTCTTCACCTCGGCCTCGAGATGCTTGATCCTCGCCGACCGACCCTCATGCTCGACTTGGAGCTTGTCGAGCTCGTTCGATATCTGAGCCTTCTCGTTCCGAGCTTGGTCGGACTCCTGCTTCAGCTCTTTCTCCAGAGCTGTCAGTCTCTCGGTGAGATGGCCGAAGTGGACGATGATCTGCAGCAAAGAAGAACTAAAAGAGTTAGAAATTTTTTTTTTTGATTCAAGAAATACAACAGACGAGGAGAAGCTTACCGATACCGCCGAACGAGCGATCTCGATCACGTCGTCGCCTTGTCTCCCCGCCTCCATGGCGGCTCGGTCCTTCGGGGTGGCGAGATGCTTGACAGCCTGCATGCTCGCCAACGAGTTCCCGAGGAACCCATCGTGCCTCTGGACTTGCCAGTCCGGGATGTGGATCCGCTTGTGCTCCTCTGTCAGGAGCTCCTCGCCTGCCACGGTCAGCGGCGGTGTCGGCATGGCAAGGGCGGCGGCAATGGGGAACTCCCCCACAGGTGCGGGAGCCGAAGTCCCCGCCACGGTGACGACCGGGTCGTCGAGGATCTCCACCCCTCGTCAGGGGCCGCAATCCTCGGCGTCTTCGAGGTCGAGGGCAGCTTCGACGCGACCCTCTTGCGCTTCTTCGGCGCCTTACTCGCAAGCCCTGCCCTGAGCGCCAAGACCGCGTCGTAGTCCATGGATTCTGCATCAAAAGTAAAAAAGTGATTAGCATACAAAAAACAACAAGGCAAAGGGTACGGATAAAAGAACTTGACGAAAGCCGCGTACTGGGATCTACGCAGCAGAGCCCTCCCTCCAGTCGTACTTCGGCCGGTCAAGGAGGATCCGGACCGCCTCTTCTTCTTCCACTGAGAGCTTCGGCACCGCCTTCGCCCTCTTCGGCACCCCTTCTA